>JAOPSE010000004.1:165479729-167979729 GCA_029449295.1 Zea luxurians
CCTGTTTTGCACTCATCCCAATCGAACTTAAGACTTGCTGCTAGATTAGAGACAACATATCCACCACACCACGTCTTATTTTGATGTTATAGTAGAAGATATGAGAGTTATTAAAAGTAAGGTATGGCTGATGCCACACTAAGCCATAATGGCTCCTCCGCCGCTGCTGTTCGGCAAACCATCACATTCTGTGACGCGGAACGTCGAGCAACTCCTAACTTGGGGGCACTCCGGTCCCATGTGACAAAATCCTCCATTCTCATTCAGTCATTACTATCGTGCAAGCCATCACACATTCCGAACATTGGGCCCACATTGCAGACTAGAAAAAATAAAAGACTATATATAAATATAGCTGTCCTCTGCCATTTTAGGTCGTCGCAGTTCGTGTCCTCCCACAGCCTTATGATGACACGACCTCCCATAGCTTGGTCGACTACTTCCTCCTTCGGCGCGGCTCACCCAGCTCAGCAGGTGGTGGCCACATCAGGCTAGCCCCGGCCACCCTGCGCAGCGCGCTCAGCCCTGGCCGCACGCTCTAAGCAGACCAACGCAGCGTCCAGCACCAGCAGTCGACTGTCCGACGTCCATTCTCAGCAAGCCAGCAGTCAGAGGTGGAGCTGCTTTCTCCTGACTGACAGTGCCTAGGTTTAGATTCGTGGCTGGCTCCGCCACTGATCACAGACCTCGCTGCCAAGATCTATGTCGCTGAGGTCTGTCATGTGAGCCACCAGTTTGATCCATCTCGGCGCTAAGATCTATGGTGTCGAGACATGTTATCTCGACGTAATGGGTCATGGCGCCGAGTAAAAAATCCAAAATTGAAAATTGTTCCTACAGAGGTCTAATTGTGAATTTTTTCAGAAAAAGGACTAAAATGAAAAAAAAAATCGGCCTCCTCGGGCAGGAACCGGAGGGAACACCGGCAGGGTGTGACCACGTATATCAGGAACATATCGGCCGTAAGTCCTTGTTCTGAAACTAAACTCGCTTCGTGTGAAAATGTGTTAACCTCTCCATGAGAAGACGTAGAATAACTTAGTATTTATATTAGAAGAACGAAATATAAGGTTCATATCGACTACAATCATCGTATCATGTTTATCTCCAACATTTTTTATTTGTGCGAGTAGAGTAGTTCGGTTAAATTATTAAATTTATCTACAGAGGAGCTCTTTCTAATAGCAACCCTCAACTGGTCAATAGCTTCTATAGACTCATCTGTTATCTGGCCTTTAGCTGACACGAACTGAACTTTAGCAGAACTTTGAGCAACATGTTTTCTATCTCTCTATTTCTCTTCCACGTCACCAGAAATCTGAATTGACGTCTCTTGTAGTATAGTCTTAGAGGTGCTACTCGGAAGCAAACCCTTTCACATCATTATCTCAACTTCGACATCAACCTCCCAGTATAGTCGCCCTCAACCTTTCAATATATGAATGCCATCCTCATCTCAACTTCGCCCTCAAATCAACCTCCCAATATAGGCACTTATAGACCACCCAAATTAGTTGACATCTAATCAAACTCTCATATGGAACTAAAACCATTAAACACAACATTGAATATAGGTCTTAAAAATATTGTAATTTGGTTCCGGCGACTAAAGTTTAGAAAATATCATATCAAAGTATTAAAAATACTCTAATTCTAAAAATAATTATATACATGAAGACTAAATAATAAGATAATTTTTAAACCTAATTAATCTATGATTAGCAAATGTTTACTGTAGCATCACATTAGTGTATCATGAAATAATGAAACTTAATAGATTCGTCTCTTGTCGTTTATTTTATATATATATAATTAATTTTGTGATTAAATTTATTTAGTACTTCTAACTAGCATCTAAACATTCGTTGTGATAGGTGCTAAAACTTAAAAAAGGGAACGAACGGAATGTCAGAGAGATGACCAGCAAACAGCTTCAAGAACCAGCCTGAGCTCCGGGAGGGGAAGCAGGACTATGCCCAGACCTCTGTAGAGGATGCCCATTAATTCAATGATAATATATGTTCAGAGTCGAAACACTATCGCTCGCATTGAACGCATCCAAGTTTCTCTACAACTTATCTGCGGCACATTTACAGCTGCTACGACTAGCAATAGGGGTAAATTAACCACTTTATACCGAAAGTGTAGTAATACATATAGCAAAGCTACAACGAAACTATACAGTTGTTTCTCCTATATATCTCCCCAATTTTACCCTTCTCCCTATCACTTGAATGCTTGAGGATGATGCCATTGTTCCATTCCCCTGTGCTCATATAAAGCTACACACTGTCTGGTAGATAAGCCTCAAATGCTACAGTTCAAACCCACAAAAAAATGAGAGCTGTCTTACATCTTTTTCTATCCCAAGTGAAGATGCTTTCGAGTTCTGCAGGTCATGTATAGCGTGCATCAGGGCTTCAGCAAGAGTGCTGCTGGCTCTTGCTTGCTGGGCAGGTGCAATTAGCTTGGGTCTCCTTTAACACCTTCAATGAACAGACCACAGAACAGAAAGGGACTCTCAAAGTCTGTTTTAGAGTGTCTGTTTCAGATAAGTTTAACAGGACGCTGTATGTGACTTTCTCCTTTCAGTTGAAGGGCAACAAATAAGTATAGTTTGGTTTTAGACCTTACTGCTTAGGGCTGGTTGTCTTTCTAAATAAGGCCATGTTTGGAGCCTCTAGAGCTCATAGTTATCTGCTAAAATGAGTTGTAGACATTCCAAACATCCGTAGCTAATTGTTAGAGTTAACAATTAGTTCATTAGTTGGTTCAACCCAGGGAACAATTTGTTAGCCGGCTAACTATTAGACCTAGGTTCCAAACAGGGCCTGACAAGTGCTCATCTGCAGAGAACTTACTGGATTGCTTACCTTAACCTGCTTCTGGAGATCCTTGATGTAGTCGACAGCCAAATCTAGCATGTCAGATGTGTTGGTTTGCTGCAGGAAATGGAAGCGCAGGTTACAGACAAGTCAATGATGGAGTGGTCCTCACACAGAAAATTTGCTAACCACACACACACACACACAATGTCCTAGCTACTGCCTATCGGTGTTGCCGTGGCTGCAGAAAGCGGAGTACCTTGTCCATGTTCGGAACGAGTTCTTGCAGCTTTCGGATTCGCTCACTGATCTTTGTTCTCCTCACCTAAGCACCACAGATCAGCACATCAGCAAATCGCTCAGCTGCAGGCTTCCAAACCTAAGGAAATCTATGGAAGAAAATGAATTCACCGACCCTCTCGGCGATGCTGCGCGGATGGGTGGCGCATCCCCGCTTGGCACGGATCTTACAAGGCACGGCGTCCTGGAACTGGAGGAATTTCTCAATACTTGCCATCTCAGACGACGTCTTGGGCAGGCTGAACTGGTGCGTGATGCGGCTCTGCACTGACGGCACCGTCAGTGCGCCACGTAGATGTATTACAAGAAATGGGAAGCGGTAATAGAGTAACCCCCGCACGCACCTGGCCAGGCTCCGACGAGTCCCGGGGGCGTTTCAGGCCAGACAAATTGTCTGGCATGAGCGCCGATGAGTCCTCCCACCCAGAACCAGAACCCATTGGGTACCCAGGGATGTACCCCCTGCCTCCGCCGGCAGCCTCTGGGCTGCTCCCTCCGACCTCCTCGCTGTCCATCTCTGAGATCTGGGACATCAGTGACCCCTGCCGTGACGAGAAGCTCAGCTGGCCCTTTAGCCTGCTACCGCTACCTGCGAGGGAGTCCGCCGTGGCCATGCCCGCCCTCAGCATGGCCCCGTATCCTGGATTGGGCAAAGTAGCGTAGGTGGTGGGACACGCTCAGCGTCAGTTCCAGAAATAGAAATGCTTCCATGAAGAAAAACGACCCCTCCCAAGAACCGCAATAATTGCTGCCAAGGAAGCAAGCAGGGAATGGTAACTACGGTACTACCAAATGAAGGCTGAATTAAGAAGAGACCAACCGTTGTCCATGTTCAAATGGTCGAGGAATCCGGCGGGGGAGCTGCTCTGCCGAATCAGGTTGCTGGCGCTGGCGCTGGCGCTGGCGCCGCCGGTGCCAACAGCGGCCGCGGTTTCTATGCCTGAGCTCACGGTGCGGTAAAGGCCGGACTTGGCGCCCACCATCTCCTGCTGCTGCTGCTGCTGCTGGTGGTGGTGGGAGTGGAACATCATTTGCTGCTGCTGCTGCTGCTGCTGGGAAGCCATGTCGGCTTCGCTCGGGAAGTGGACCGCGGCGGGGGCAGGCGGTGGCGGCGACGGCTTGTCGTCCCGGGTGTGGTGCTCGGCGAGGAACCTGGAGAAGACGTTGTCGGGGCTGGCGGCGCCGGACGCGGAAGGGAGGAAGTCCTCGCAGAGGTCGCCAAGCACCGTGCTGGGCGCCGATCTGTACCTCAGCAGCCCGGACGAGATCATGGGCGGCTGCACCGGGACGTTGAGGTCCTTGGACACCGGCGAGCCGTACATCAGCTCGCCCCGGAAGGTTCAGATCCTGCACAAGAACAAAAGGAGACGGGGGGAATAGGCGATTTTGAGCATCTGTTCACATGAGCATAGCATCGAACAACAGGATCACAGCGACTTAAGCTGTTAAGCAAACGGGGCACCCGGTCTCCCCCATCTCTAGAGGTCGAACCAAAATTCGTGCAACGGAAGAGCTCCTGCATCATGGATTCATGGAGCATACCTAATTTCAGCTTGGATCAGGGAGCTAGCTAGCACCTCCTGGATCCGCGGACAGGATCCACCTGGGGGCGGCAGAAAGTGTCGGCGGGGATTTGAGGAGGCACCACCGCACCGCAGTTGTCTCCGCCCTCCTCAGCACGACGAGAGGCGGAGGGGATGGGGTTAGCAGGGAACGGCGAAGCTGGGGTTGGGGAGCGACGGCACGCGGCGGGGAGAGGGGAGGGGCGGCGTGCTCCCGTAGCTGGTCGGGCGGTGCGCGGTGTGGGCGGGCGGGGAAAGGGGCTGCGCCGATGCTGCGCACGATAAATTGTGCTCCGCTCGCTTTGGCTTTTGGCTTTCGCGTTTGGGTGATCTGCTCCAGGAGCTCGTCAACCACGGTTGGGAGGCGATGCCGATGGGCGATGGCGGTGCGGTGTGTCCGTCCGGTGTCCGCCCGCGCCCGGATCCGGTACCGGCCCAGGCCGCACGTGGTCACGACTCACGCCCACGCTCGTGGCGTGCGGCTGTTGCACTCGTCCAAACGCCGTTGGGTCTCACGGCCAGGCGACGGGACCACGGGGGGTGAGAAAGTGGTGGCTGCCAAACAAAAGGCTTTTCTTTTATGTCATGTTCTGTCTTCGTTTATTATGTGTAGTACTCTAGTAGACCGTATATAGTCATATCAAACACTATTTTATATGATATATATATATATATATTAAATATTGATGTTTATTTATATGAAATATAATATTAGAGCTGCTAGAGAGCTTGAGAGAGTATTCGGCTACTGGATCATTTTTGGGTATATACAACTCAGAGAACTTCGTTCGGCTTTCTAAATATAAAAGACAGCCAAAAGACCATACACAATAAATATAGTTAAGAAAATATATATAGAAAATCTTGTAGGGACGGTTTTTTAAAGAACCTGTCTCTTAATTTTTTTTACTTAACCCCTTTAGATCTTTTAAGAGACCACTTAATTAAGGGGTTGTATATGTCATTAGCGAAAGTGAAGAGCCCCGCGAACAGTTTCGGTTGTGCTAGCGCTTGCACGTTTGGACAAACGCCAACATTTAGCCTATAACATACTCCCTCCGTCCACATGATTTAGTTATTCTAGGTTTGTCCTAAGTCAATCACTATCAACTTTGACCGATTATACCGAATATTTCATAAGATTTTACAACATAAAAGTAAAGCTATTAGATTCATCATAACTTGAACTACCATAATATGTCATTTTTTAGCTTAAAAATCAATCTTACATATATTGTTGGTTAAAGTTAAAATAGTGTTTAACTTAGAACAAAGCCAAATGACTAAATCATGTGGAGAGAGTATACAATATACCTATAAAATCTATGTATATAGCTATTATAATAGGCATGCCATTATAATATATGTGACATTTGGATGAATTTTGCAAAAATCAGCTAAAACGATTGGGACGTACACCGCTGAAACGCTTATGCTCTGTTTGGATATCAATATTGGAGGGCATGGAAATAATTTGGGTTCAATACCAAATCAACCATGGTATTGAAATGAGATGAGATTTCAATTCTATTGTTTGGACATCGTTGAATTGGAGTTTTGAATTGTGCGGTCTAATTCCACAAGAGTGACGTTCTGTATTAGGAGAGGGAGTTTCTAGTTATAGTCCAATTTCAGGTAATGGGGTCTCTGATTCCAAATCTCAATTCCATGTGCAATCAAACAACAGATTTAGAAAAGTTGATTCCAATTCCCAATTATTTGCTCTAATATCGATATCCAAATTGGGTATTAGACTATGGTCAACGAACTATATATATGGCCGTGTAAAATATTATTTTGCACTATAACGCTTAGATTATAGCCAGCAGAGCGTGCATATGGTCGTGCAGAATATTGGTTTGCACTGTCTAATGTATTGTTTACATATTAGAGTTTGAATTGATAGATGGAGATGACTAAAGTGCTAGAGATAGACTTAGAGCGCTCGTGAGCATCTATCTGTCAAAAGTCAAAACCCTCGAGCGAAATCATCATCGATAGGGTTATAATCGGATCGGATACAAACAATTACTACTTGTCCCATATTTGGTTTTTATATCTTCTCTTCGGATTTGAATGGGATACGAATATTATCGAGCTATGTCAATTAAGCTTTGAATGGATATCGTCATATTAAATATAGATTTGAATGGTCATATTAAATATACAATCTTGAGTATGTGGGTACAGATATAGATCGGATACGGAATGGATACTGAATATACCGATCAAATGTCAGCTTTCTTGTACGGATCAAATTCGATCCGTACCATTCACAGCCCTATTTTTATCGATATAGCTTGGATGCTCCTCTTGTGTTCTAGGTCAAATTGAATGAAGCCAGATCAATAACATATATATGTCCTATTTGTTTCAGCTTCTGACCGGATTCTAGTTATCAAAATCAGATTATGACTGCCAAACGCTTCGCTTTCTAGCCAGTTTACGTGAGAATCGTTTTTTAAAAAAAAAACGATTAAATCAACGTGAATGCAGAATCTATCGAGTCGTCGTGACGGGGTGAATCTATCGCTCTCTAAACCCTAAACTGTGCAGACTACTTCATATTGCTCTACACGTAAGATCTATAGCATCCAGTTTCTTGTGCGAGCCAAATTATCTAGGAACCTACAGCTTGTTCGCTGCGGCTTTAATCCGGCTGCGGCTGCGGCTTCTACAGTATTTTTCTCTCTATGGATTGCAGCTGCAGCAGTCCAAACGGCTTTAATCCAGCCGCAGCGAACAAGCCCTTAGATTCTCAGAAAAGCTCTTTAGAAAGAAGCTGTTACAAACGTACCCATACTATACTGATATTTAGCTGAATTTTGTACTGATTAGGAGAGTGGGCGTGACACTCTCTGGATGGTCACCGACGGTCAGCCTTCCCAAGACAACAAACTTAATGTAGTAGTTGTCGGGGTAGGTCGCTGCCTCACTATCATATCACTGATGGCGGCTTTTAACCGTGGTCGATTGTTCTCTGCATGGATGAGCTTCAACTAGTTTTGTTTCAGACTTTTTTTTTAGAGTTATGATTGTACTCCGTAGCTCGGAACATAGGAAAGTTTGCTGACGCCTGACACCCCCTTGACCGAGGAGCGAGGGTAGTGAGCGACGAAAAGAAAGGAAGCAGACTCCGGTTGCACTTCCTTTTGTTGTGACTTGTGACGGTGAAAAGGGAGGCGGAATCGAGTTTACACGCGTTCCTTTCGCTCTCTCCTCCGGTCCTCCCTACGTTTTTGTTTCCTCTCTCTTTCTTCCTCTCTCTCCCCGTACGGTTTCGTTTCCCGATCGAGTCCTTGCTCATACTGTCACGCATCACTGCGCTCCGGCCTCCGGCCACGTAGTCCTGTCCCGGATCGGGCCCGACACGACGGATGTACTACTAGGTGTGTGTACACCGTCTGTGTACGATAGCAGGCGGCGCCAAGTTTCGTTGGATTGCATCAGCCATCGTTGTCAGCAGGCGGTGTTGCCGGCCGACGACTGGTGAGGGCAAGGCCCTCCAGATTACCTCCTCGCCCTTTCCAACCAGTCCTGAAGGCTACGACTTTTTGTGAGAGGCCGTGCCCCCAATTGAAAGGGTTTCGTCGTTACAAAAAAATCCAAGTCAACCGATGCGATTTGTCAACCCGTTAAAAAAAATGTCGGTACCACAGCTCAGCTCATCCGGCAAGTCAACGACGTCGGCAAGGGCGCACCGCACCACGCACGACGCAAAAACCAGCGATGATGGACGTCTCTCCCTCTGCGGTGACGATGCTACACCTATTCGGCAGTCGGCACGCGTCCCCTCTGTTTCCCTGCGTCTCCGGTTTCCTGTCCAAGATGGAGAGAGGAGCCGAATGGGCGATGGCGGCTGTCAGCAGCCTCTGGGCTGATTCGCCGTGCAGGTCCGTCCCGTCGTTGCGGCGAGCACACCGAGAGGAATATATGATCCGTTTCGACACGAGGACCAAGACCACACGGCGGTTCCGATTAGGGATGATGCAAACCTTGGATAGAAAAAAGTATTATACAATCAGGCTTCCTTTGTAGTTTAGTAGTTAAAGTACAATTAGAACTTTTTTTTAGAAGTGCAATTAGAACAAAACATTATGAGCGGACAGGAAGGACCATATAGGCGTTGTTCATATAGATCTCCAAAACCAGTGACGCAGTGTTACAGAGAAGATCTTCCGGTACACATTTAGTTCAATCTAACGAAAAATCATGGCTTTCACAATGCCATGTTTCATGTCGCCTTTCGGATAAAAAAACGAGTAAGCTGGATTGATCCATGATAGTTCTACTTGTCGTCTCAGATTCTCTTTAGGACCGTGTCCTAGGTTTTAAGGCTAAATCTGCACCGTTCTTGGATGGTTTTAAGGCTTGACCACCAAATCGTTGCAGGTTGTGTATAACGTACGCAGGACCGTACCAGAGGGGTGCCGAGGGTGCGACCGCACCGGATCCCAAAAACAGAGGGTCCCTGACGCTAGCACTTTTTTCTGTTAAACATATTTATTCTAAATACAAATACGCAAAGAACGATGCGCTATCGACCAGTTTCGTTTCGATTGTTAAACTAATGTCTCAATTACTTATCGAATACTTCATCCGTTTCAAAATAGTATTTGTTTTAGCTCTTGATTTTTATGTTTATATTCAACTATATAATGATGAATCCACTAAAAAAGCAAAACAGATTCTATTTTGATATAGAAAGAGTATTATTTATTATACACGTGATGGTTGCATCGACAGAGAGAAGTTTTTAAAAATTGAAATATTTTTGTGAACTATTTATGGTCAACAATAACTCAATAGAGGTTAAATGGCTTACCGGTTCTATATATCAAAAAAAGTTGTTGGATGAGATTGATCTCAATAATATAAGCGACGACTTTGTATCACAAAATGTTAGAAGATATTTTTAATGATATCAGATAACAAGTAAGTGTTTTCGGCTATATTTTACATTTGTTATCTTATAAACTTCAAAACAGTGTATAATAATTTTTATACGTTAAATATTTGATACTATATGTATAATCTCTACCCCTTAAATACACCAGTTAAAACTATGCTAAGTACACAACACAAAAATATCCCCACACTCATAAACCAGCTAAGTCTACCCAGCTTATTACCTCCCAACAAACCCCAGTCTCAAAAAACAACGATCCAGATCAGCTAATTGCCTACTGAAACGCATCCTATGGCCAACATTATTTGGTACTTCATCTCACGCACGAAACACACGTACTCTGTGGCTCGCTGCAACCGCCCCGCTGACATACACGCTGAGGCACCCTGGTCCCCAGGCTCCGTCGCGCACCCAGGCTCCGCACCCAGGCTCCGTCGGCGCCGCGCCACGCCGCGCCCCCTTCCTCCGCCCAGGCTCCGTCGCTCCGCGGCCGGTGGTGGACGCGGACACCCACTCTCCACGGCGCAGGTAGATCTGGGTTCTCCTCCAGCTGACCCGACGTGGCCGCGCCGTGACGTCCGCGGTCGCCCTGCTGTCGCGCCGACGCCGACGCTCCGCGCGACGAGGCTACACCGCTCGCCCGACGCCGGTCTCCACCGACGCTCCGCGCGCCGAGGCTACACCGTGCGCCCGACGCCGATCTCCACCGACGCTGCGCGCGCCCATACGCCGTGCGCCCGACGCCGACACTCTGGGCCGGACTCGACATGGCAGTTGGCGGTGCAGCTCTCGGCGAACCTCTCACCTCTCTGCACTCTCCACGGCGAGGTAATAGTAGATCTGTGATTCGGAATTTCTAACGACTTACCTGTTGTAAGGTTCCAAATAATTGTGATCACCAAATGATCGTGATTCGAAATTTCTAATGACTTACCTGTTGTAAGGTTCCAAATAATTGTGATCGCCAGACAAAATGGGACGGAGTACGCTTACAAATATACCTAATGAGAATAACAAAGGTTCATACTGATATGTTTCCATGTTTTCGTTTAATACTGATAATATCGAGCTATCTAATTATGAAATCTGCGCCCACAAACAGTGCGATCTGATGACGAAGAACGTAAGAGGGAGGAGAGGAACAGAAAACAAAGAGAATACTATGCACGAAGAAAGGCTGATGAAACCACAGAAGAAAGGGAGGCAAGAAATAAAAGGATGCGTGATTATCGCGCGAGGAAGAAGGCTGAGACAGGTATCCCCTATGAATAATATATTCTATTGTTTTTTTCCTCGCCCGGACAGTCCTAACTTTATTGTTTTGGATCTTCGATCGTAATGCAATCTCCTGGAGGGGACAACACACATGTGGCACGGGCTGAGACGCCATATGCTACGAGATTCTTGTTGCAGACACCATGTTCAACAATTTCTCAGGCATCCGGATTGCAATACATGGACTCGACTGGTCCCAGTGATCCTATGGAGTACACAATGGGAACAAGACGACAAACTACGCTTACTGATATATCTAACCAAATTATCACAGGTTCATGCATAATCAAACCAAGTAGCATAATGTTTTCATTTTATTATTTATTATTACTGATGTCGAACCTTTTTGCAAATATATGTTCCCACAACCAGGTCCGTCCGATGAACATGAGCGTCATCGGGAGGAGAGGAATAGAAAACAACGAGAATACCGTGCAAGAAGAAAGGCTGAAGAAACCAACGAAGAAAGGGAGGCGAGAAATAAAAGAATGTGTGATTACCGAGCGATGAAGAAGGCTGACACAGGTACTTCCTGCCCATAATTAACATTGTCCTATTTTTTAGTTACTAATACTCATTCTTCCTGTTGTAGTACTATACTCGCCCAGACAGACGCAGGCTTATGCTACTGGATCTTCGATCGTAATACAAACCAACACACAGGTGGCGGAGCCGGTAACGCCTGTTGTTGCGAGGGGCTCTTTGCACCAACTGCCAACATCAGTGGAACCATTTTCAACCATTTCTCAACCTTCAACCTATAATCAATCCGGTAGGTATTCGTTGTTGTAATTACTATTTACATAATTTATTAATTTGATTTCCTTTTGTCTTCAGCAATTACTGCATCTACCATGGGTAACCTCATAATGAACCGAGCGAGGTACATCAGTATGGATGATGCAGATAGAGAAATTCTACTGCATAAGCGACGTGAATACAAAAAGTTGAGACAATGTGTACAAGACGACACGATAACTGGTGAGTACAAGTGAATCATTCAAAAAATAAATGTGTCTCCTCTTAAGGCTTACCATGGCTTTCTACGATGCCAGATACTCTATCAGGTGCTCCATTATCAATCCAGACACAGCAACATATTGTTCATGACACACCTACCCATGAACCTGAATTGAGAGATTATGATACTGTATTAATTGAGCCTACACAACCAAGCCTAGAAGGCCATATGGGTATAATATTCGATCTGCACATTCGTTATTTACCTTTACATCATTAACACATTTCTAATGTTTGGTTTACACATCAGAGCATCCAATAACACCACATGATTTCAATATTGCTCAACATAATGAATATACTAGAAGTCGGGAATTTCATGGAGAAGGTAACCATAAATTATGATTTATATTATTTTACCCAGAAATGTTCATTTCTGTTTTTAATAACTGCAAATAGTGCATTTGTTTTTTTAACACAGATGATGCATTTGAATCATATCGTCTGCTTGGGTACTCCAGTCATATCGAAGATCCATATGACTATGTCTACCATAAGTTGCCAGATAGACACCATGTTCTGCGAAAAATACCTCGCTGTTGTTATTGCGGAGCCATGAAATTTGAATTTGAGCCACACGGAATGTGTTGCAGAAAGGGAAAGATTAAAGTGCACATACCTGATGTTCCTACTGAGTTGAAAAGGTTGTTCACCAGTCAGGGAGATGACGATGCAAAATATTTTAGAAAAAACATACGGTACTTCAACTCTCATTTCTCCTTCACCAGTCTTGGAGTTACATTGGACCGACGAGTTAGCACAGTAGCTAATACGGGTATATATACATTTCGTGTCCAAGGTGCCTTGTATCATCGTCTCGACCATTTAGTGCCCGGTTCTCAAGGCCCTCGTCATTTGCAACTTTACTTCTATGATACAGAAGATGCTACATTGGCCCACAGGGCACGGAGATCACCAGACCTTGATATTAATATCATTAAAAATATCTTGACAATATTAGAGGGAAATCCATATGTACAAACTTTCAATAGACTTGGATCCATTCCAAATCTAGATGACTATGTTATTGAACTCAACACTAATGTAACGCCTGACCAACGAAGGTACTTGACTATGCATCACATTTCTTTGTTGTTTACTTGCAGCACATTTCTTTTTGTAATACATGATTTTAACATGTTTATTCTGCATAAACAAGGTACAATGCGCCCACTGCCTCACAAGTTGCTGCTATTTGGTTCGAAGGAAATGACCCACAAAGAAGTTTTGATAGAAGTGTGATCATATATGCTACAGGAGATCGCCCTACATGTATCAAAGCATACCATGGTTGTTATGACCCATTGGCATATCCATTATTTTTTCCTCGGGGCCAAACTGGCTGGAATCGGTTTATGCCATACAATGAAACCCCTACAGTAAATGCTACATTCAATGCTCCTGACCACAATGATACTCGATCTGTTAATAATGAACATACAGGTACGTAAGTAATTGTTTTTGCACATGTCATGGATCAGGGAGGAAGTATATAGCAGTCTATAAACGTTCATGGATTATTTGGATAATGGTTAATATAATTTACAATCATGCAGCTCATTATTATTTGGATGAAGACAACCAACAAGATGACTACGACATTTCAAATGGAGGAGTGGTTCAATCTGCAAGGTTTGTGACAGCAAGGGAGTATTACTGTTTCTTGCTACAAGCTAGAGAGGGGGGTTTTAATATCTTGTTATTTGGAGGGCGACTTTTCCAACAATGGGTCGTTGACATGTATATCAAGATTGAGTCTATGAGGCTTGACTGGTACTCTAACCCTGTTAACCAGAAAATTATACGGGCTGAACTATACCAGGTGAGTGATACTTATGACTACAACTTTTATTGTTTGGAGGGCTACTCTTCTCGTATTTTTTGTTTATGCTTTATTATAATTTTATATTGTGCTGCACCCTCATAGGGTCTTGTGGATGTAATTTCTGCCGGGGAGAATAGAGCTTCAGAGGTTGGCAAGAGAATTGTTTTGCCTCGTACATTCCAAGGGGGTGATCGCGATATGCAGCAAAGATTTCTTAATGCAATGGCTATTGTCCAACGTCTTGGGAAACCAGATTACTTCATCACAATGACTTGCAATCCATACTGGGAGGAGATTACAAACAATCTTCTGCCTGGCCAGACACCACAAGATAGACCAGAGCTGGTTAGAAGGGTATACAGGGCCAAATTACGAGACATGAAAGATCTATTGATCAAAAAAGCATATTTTGGCCAAGTTGCGGGCTATGTGCATGTTACCGAGTTTCAGAAAAGGGGATTGCCACATGAACATATTCTATTGATAATGAACCTAGACAATAAGTTGACAAGCCCAGATGCATATGACAAAGTGATTTGTGCAGAGATACCAGAGAAGGATAAATACCATGTTTTGCATAATCTGGTCATCAAGCATATGCTACATGGACCTTGTGGAGTTTTAAATAAAAAGTGTCCTTGTATGGTCAATGAAGAGTGTCGTTTTCGCTATCCTCGACAATTCTGTGCTGCAACACAACAAGGAAAGGATTCATACCTTTTGTATAGGAGGAGAGATGATGGGCGTCGTGTAAAGGTAAGAGGATGTGTGTTAGATAACAGGTGGGTGGTTCCATACAATCCTGGATTGCTTATGAGGTATAACTGCCACATAAATGTTGAAGCTTGCTCAAGCATCAAAGCCATTAAGTACATGTGCAAATATGTTTACAAAGGCCACGATCGTGCATCATTCTCAGTTGACCCTGCTCATAAGGAAGATGGAGTAATCAATGAGATTCGGCAGTACAGGGATGCCAGATACATATCCCCACCTGAAGCTGTACATAGGTGTCGGCGTTCCGAGACCGGGGGGTCCCCGAGCCGACGAGTGAGTGTGCCGCGTGCCCCAGCCCAGATGGGTCGAGCGCGTGGGCGAGCGCGAAGGGGGGAGAGAGAGCGAGAGCGAGGTGGCCGGAGCCGGGTCGTGAGGGAGTCGGAGGTTCCCGCGGCCTTCGTGTTCGTCCCGCGCCCAGGTCGGGTGCGCTTGCAGTAGGGGGTTACAAGCGTCCGCGCGGGTGAGGGGAGCGAGCGGCCCCGAGAGAGCCCTGCCCCTGCCCTCGTTCCCGCGAGGCCAACCTTCTCTAAGAAGGCCCTGGTCCTTCCTTTTATAGGCGTAAGGAGAGGATCCAGGTGTACAAATGGGGGTGTAGCAAGGTGCTACGTGTCTAGCGGGGGAGAGCTAGTACCCTAAGTACATGCCAAGGTGGCAGCCGGAGAGATCTTGGCACCCGGCTAGTGTGGCGTCGTGGCTGTCTGAGAAGCAATGGAGCCGGGCGGAGGGACAGCTGTCGGAGTGGTTGGGCCCTTGCTGACGTCCCCCTGCTTTCGTAAGGGAGCTGGGAGCCGCCGTCGTCATGGTCCAGCGGGGCGCCATCATTGCCTATCTGGCGGAGCTAGCCAGATGGGACGTCGGTCCTGTTCTCTGCGGCCCGAGTCGTCTCAGGGTAGGGTGATGATGGCGCTTCCTGTCGACGTGGCGGACTCGTGCCCTAGGTCGGGCGACGTGGGGGCTCCTCCGAAGCCGAGGTCGAGTCTGTCCTGCATGGCCGAGGCCGAGGCCGAGGCCGAGCCCGAGCCCCTGGGTCGGGCGAGGCGGAGGTCGTTCAGCAGAGGTCGGGGTGGAGTCCGAGCCCTGGGTCGGGCGAAGCGGAGTTCATCGTCTTCTGGGGCCTTAGCCCGAGTCCGAGCCCTGGGTCGGGCGGAGCGGAGTTCGCCGTCTTCCGGGGCCTTAGCCCGAGTCCGAGCCCTGGGTCGGGCGGAGCGGAGTTCGCCGTCTTCCGGGGCCTTAGCCCGAGTCCGAGCCCTGGGTCGGGCGGAGCGGAGTTCGCCGTCTTCCGGGGCCTTAGCCCGAGTCTGAGCCCTGGGTCGGGCGGAGCGGAGTTCGCCGTCTTCCGGGGCCTTAACCCGAGTCCGAGCCCTGGGTCGGGCGGAGCGGAGTTTCCTCTGGCGCTTTTGGCCAAGCCTGGCTGCCCGTCAGTCTTATTCCTTGCGTTAAAGGCCCCAGTGACTTGGTCGGTCGGCGCGGTGATTTAGTCAGGGTTACTTCTTATCGAAGGCAAGGCCTCGGGCGAGCCGGAGATGCGTCTACCGTGAAAGAGGAGGCCTCGGGCGAGACGGAAACATCTCAGGGTCGGCTGCCCTTGCCCGAGGCTAGGCTCGGGCGTGGCGTGATCGAGTCGCTCGTATGGACTGATCCCTGACTTAATCAAACCCATCAGGCCTCTGCAGCTTTATGCTGATGGGGGTTACCAGCTGAGAATTAGGCGTCTTGAGGGTACCCCTAATTATGGTCCCCGACAGTAGCCCCCGAGCCTCGAAGGGAGTGTTAACACTCGCTTGGAGGCTTTTGTCGCACTTTTTTGCAAGGGGACCAGCCTTTCTCGGTTGTACTTTGTTCCGGTGGGTGCGCGCGAGCGCACCCGCCGGGTGTAGCCCCCGATGCCTCGGAGGAGTGGTTTCACTCCTTCGAGGTCTTAATGCCTTGCGTAATGCTTCGGCTGGTCTGGCGGCTCCCTCATGCGAACAGGCCGTAGCCCGGGTGCACTGTCGGGGCCCAAGTTCTCGGGCTGGTATGTTGACGCTGTCAACGGTTCGGCCGGAGCCGGGTTTGCGAGAGCAGCCCCCGAGCCTCCGCACAGAGCGAGAGGACGATCAGGGACAGACTCGGCTTTTTTACATACGCCCCTACGTCGCCTTTCCGCAAGGAGGAGGGGGGGAGAGCGCCATGTTACCCTCGATGGGCACCAAACATGGTGTCTCCGGTGAGCTGCAATCGGGTAATTCGAGTGGACGTCCGTGCCCCGTTCGTTGGGGGTCGGCTAGGGGCCCGGAGGCACGCCCAAAAGTACCTGCGGGTGATCTGCCGGACCCGGTCCCCTGGCGACGGGGTCCGAGGGCTCGTTGCCTCCCTCCGATGGGATTCCGTTACAGAGTCGTTCCCGCTGGTCTCGGAAATGTCCTAGGGTACCTCGGGAGCGCAGCCCGAGCCTTGGTTATGTATCGAACGTACCCCTGGTCATCCCTCGCTCGGTGTCTGAGGCGACTGTGAACCCTTCGGGGGGCCAGCCTTCGAACCCCTGATCAGTAATGGGCGCGGAGCCCGAGTAGCCTGAGGCGGTCGTGGAACCTTTCGGGGGGCCGACCTTCGAACCTCTGACCAGTAGTGGGTGTCGGGCCCACGCGATCTGAGGCGGCTGTTGAACCCTTCGGGGGGCCAGCCTTCGAACCCCTGATCAGTAAGGAGGCTCGGAGCCTAGTTCCTTCACGGGGAAGGATCCCTTTGGGGGTATCCCCCTTCCCGGTCCCTGTTGCAAGAGATAGAGAAAGGGGAAAAAGGGAAAAAGGATACGAAATTGAACGACGTGGCGTACCTTTTTTGGTGTGGTCGTTTTGGTGAAGGCGAAACGTCGCCAGCTGCTCCCGCCAGTAGCCTGCCCGTCGAGCCGCGGAGTTAATGCGCCGGGGCGAGTAGTTGGCGAGGCTGCCGTTGCGCGTGCGCGAGCCGTTCGAGGAACGGGTCACGGGCGTGTCGTCTTCACACCGTGAGAGAGGGGGTTCTCTTGCTGCCTCCGGATGGGACGTGAGCCTGGCTGATGGCGTGATCGCTGCTCTTGCGCGCCTGCCACTGTCATTACTGCCGGCCCACTTTTGACCGCGTTTGACCGCTGCGTCAGGCTGGCGCAGCTGGGCCGCGCGTTGGGCCGCCTCGGGTCGTGGTATTGGTTTCGCAACCGAGGAGGTGCGGTGGTGGCGCAAGTGGCATAGTGGCTTACATGCAGCATCCGGCGCGCCGGTTGCGCGACGCGTGGGCTTGAGCCTCCGCGCTGGCCTGTCAGGAGTCGGAGAGGCGCGTCCACTTGGCGCGGCTGCATGCCGCCCGCATGGCTGCCCACCCCCTTCGCCCGTTGGTTTGGGCAAAAGTGGAGGGTCGCTGGTAACTGCTGGGTGGTTGCGCGCGCGCCGCGCGCGGCGGTTCGGCTTCTTCTGCTCGGAGCCGGTCTGCATGACAGGTGGGCCCCAGCCCCCACGCCGCAGGGGAGGGCTTTGGAGGCGTGTTGGAGAAGACTCAGCCCGTGACGGTTGGGGGCGCAAGCACGGAGAGTTGCTTTTAAAAGGAGGGCGACCCCTTTCGTAAGGTGACCATGTCTTCTTCCTCCCTTATGCATCGTGTCTTTCCGCCTTTCAAGCCCCCGGATGGGGGAAACCGCCGTCTCCGTGCCTCATCGTCGGGGGACACCACTCCGTGGGAGCGGGTACCTTTCGGCCATCGTTCGGCTTCAAGGATTTTCATCACACAGCCCAGCGGCTCCCCTCCGCTGGTGATCACCCAAGACGGTGGCCTCCAGCTCCCGAATGGGGAGGGGCAAACCGGGCTGTGGTCTCGGCCCCGCCCTTAGTGTTGAGGGTGTTCGTCATCCTCGCCGGGGCGGGGAGCGAGGCGAGCCGGGGCCCCACCTCCTACGCGGGTCGGCGGGCCACCTCATTTTCCAACTTCTGGTGGTGGCAATCGCCTTTTAGCCCCACGGCGGAGACATCCTCCAGCCATGCCGGGGAAGGAGAACTGTTGCTGCCCAGCTAGGATGCAACATTCCGTCTTCCTCCTCACATTCGCGGCGAGGACGGCTGCGAGGATCTGCCGGGGTGCTTAGGGGCGTCCCGCGTTTGCTGGTGATTCGCCCAGAGCTTGTCGCTCCTCGGGCTTCCCTGGCAGGGAGGTTGTCCGTACCCGCGGGGGCGGAACCGGAGTTCCGTTTGTAATGGCACCTCGAGTGCCGGGTTTTTTGTTCATTTTGGCTTTCGGGGCCTGAACATGTATGTAATTACGGCACGGAGCCGTGTTTTTTCCTCATTTCCGAGCACTAAGACTCGTCTGCTGATTGTCTGAACCGCTTCACTAAGCATGAGTCGCCCCGTGTCAAGGTGACGAGTGAGGTATCCGTATCCCGGAGGCGTAGGAGTCCCTCGGCTCGGTCGGCCCTGTTGTCCGAGGCTCCTCTAGCTTAGTTGAAGAGACCCCTCGGCCGGTCTTCGACGAGCCGAGGCCGGGGGTAGCGATATCAGCATGAGCAGAGGCAGAGTTGGCTCGGAAATGGAACCTGGTTGGCCGGAGCCTAGCCGGGTTGTCCGTTGGCAGGATTGACACCGGAGTCGGTCAGCCGAGGCCTCGGACCGGGCTCGTGCCCTCGGAAGGTGGTTGGCCGAGGCCCCGGAGGTGGCTGGCCGAGCCGCCTGCTCGGGCTGGATTCCCGGAGAAGTCCCTGACAACGATCGCCCGGGCGTGGTGATGACGCCGTCCTTTGGAGCGGAGGCCCTCGGACCGCGTCGCCGTCCGAGGCTAGTTCGGGCCTTGCCGAAGGTGCTGTCGATGCCGGGGGTGTCGCCGCCCCCTTCCAGCGCCAAGACCTGAGCCTGCAGGATCAGCCTGTCTTGCAGCGTGTGCTTTGTGCGGCCGTCGAGGCCAGAACACACACCCTTGCTGTGTTGTAAAGCTGCGTCCCTTTTCCTCTTGTTCCAAGCATCTGGACTTTTTGTCGGTAACAGGGATGTTTGTGCGAGCGAAAGTTGCTTCTCGCGGAAGGTGAGGAGTGAGGTATCCGTATCCCGGAGGCGTGGGAGTCCCTCGGCTCGGTCGGCCTTGCCGCTTACGCGCACTTTTACTCGTCCATGAGGCCCTATCACCGACTTAGTCAAGAAAACTCGAAGAATCGCTTCGACAGAAGAGCTTCCGAACGTAGAGACTTGTTCGATCCGCGGAGTCACCTTATCCGAGCGCGAGTTACTTATCGCAGAAGGTGATGAGTGAGGTATCCGTATCCAGGAGGCGTAGGAGTCCCTCGGCTCGGTCAGCCTTGGCTGCTTACGTGTACCCTGTCGTTTCCATGACCCACTTTTCGAAGTAGTCAAAAAGCACGAAAGATATTCTGATAAAAGAGATTTTTTGTTCGAGGAAAATTTTGACGCAGAGGGGGTTTCCCCCCTTTTAGCCCCCGAGGGAGGGTCGGGCTTTGCCGAGGCGAGGCCGACCCTTCCTTGTTGACTAAACTTTGCGTGGGTGCGAGGTATATGAACAATTTGGAAACATCTCAAGGGTAGAAGCGACGTAGCTGTTGGATGTTCCAAGCGTTGCCGTAGACCTCGCCTTGACTGTTGGCTAGCTTGTACGTTCCGGGCTTCAGAACTTTGGCGATGACGAACGACCCCTCCCAGGGGGGCGTGAGCTTGTGCCTCCCTCGGGTGTCTTGCCGCAGCCGAAGCACCAGATCGCCCACCTGGAGGTCTCGGGGTCGGACCCCTCGGGCGTGGTAGCGTCGCAGGGACTGCTGATATCGCGCCGAGTGTAGTAAGGCCCTGTCCCGAGCCTCATCCAGCTGGTCCAGCGAGTCTTCTCGGCTAGCTTGGTTGCTTTCTTCGTTGTAGGCCCTCGTCCTCGGGGAGCCGTATTCCAGGTCAGTGGGCAGGACGGCCTCGGCCCCGTAGACCAGGAAGAACGGCGTGAAACCTGTGGCTCGGCTTGGCGTCGTCCTCAGGCTCCAGACCATCGAGGGGAGTTCCTTCATCCATCGCTTGCCGAACTTGTTGAGATCATTATAAATCCGGGGCTTGAGCCCTTGTAGAATCATGCCGTTGGCACGTTCCACTTGCCCATTCGACATGGGATGAGCTACGGCGGCCCAGTCTACTCGGATGTTGTGATCCTCGCAAAAATCCAAGAATTTTTTGCCGGTGAACTGGGTGCCGTTGTCAGTGATGACGGAGTTCGGGACCCCGAAACGATGGATGATGTTGGTGAAGAACGCCACCGCCTGCTCGGATCTGATGCTGTTCAGGGGTCGGACCTCGATCCACTTGGAGAATTTGTCGACGGCGACCAGCAGGTGCGTGTAGCCCCCGGGCGCCTTCTGTAGAGGGCCGACGAGGTCCAGACCCCACACAGCGAAGGGCCAGGTGATGGGTATCGTCTGCAGAGCCTGAGCGGGCAGGTGGGTCTGCTTCGCATAGAATTGGCACCCTTCGCAGGCGTGGACAATTCTAGTGGCGTCAGCCACCGCCGTCGGCCAGTAGAAGCCTTGGCGGAGAGCGTTCCCGACGAGGGTTCGAGGTGCTGCATGATGGCCGCAAGCCCCCGAGTGTATTTCCTGCAGGAGTTCCTGACCCTCGGCGATGGAGATGCATCGCTGGAGGATGCCCGAGGGGCTACGGTGGTAGAGCTCCTGCTCATCGCCCAGCAAGACGAACGACTTGGCGCGTCGCGCTACCCGCCGAGCCTCGGCTCGGCCGAGGGGCAGCTCTCCTTGGCCGAGATATTGCAGGTACGGGGTCTGCCAATCTTGATCTGGCATGACCCCGCTCTGCTCCTCCTCGATGTGCAGTGCTTCGCCCTCGGGGGCCAAGGGTTCCTCAGGTTGAACCGAGGATGGCTCGGGCTGGGCCGAGGTCGCCTCGGGCAGGGCCGAGGGCACCTCGGGCTCGGGCGTGCCGCCTATCTTGACGGAGGGTTGGTGCAGATCCCGGGAGAAGACGTCCGGGGGAACCGTCGTTCGCCCCGAGGCTATCTTCGCCAGCTCGTCCGCAATCTCGTTGTAGCGCCGGGCGATGTGGTTAAGCTCGAGCCCGTAGAACTTGTCTTCCAGGCGTCAAACCTCATCACAGTAGGCCTCCATCTTCGGGTCGCGGCAGTGGGAGTTCTTCATGACTTGGTCCATGACGAGCTGCGAGTCGCCGCGTGCATCGAGGCGTCGGACCCCTAGCTCGATGGCGATTCGCAACCCGTTGATCAGAGCCTCGTACTCAGCCACATTGTTGGACGCCGGGAAATGGAGGCGGAGCACGTAGCGCAGGTGTTTCCCGAGGGGTGAGACGAAGAGCAGGCCCGCGCCGGCTCCCGTCTTCATCAGCGACCCGTCGAAAAACATGGTCCAGAGCTCCGGTTGGATCGGAGCCGTCGGCAACTGGGTGTCGACCCATTCGGCTACGAAGTCCGCCAGCACCTGGGACTTGATGGCCTTCCGAGGGGCGAACGAGATTGTCTCGCCCATGATTTCCACCGCCCACTTTGCGATCCGTCCCGAGGCTTCTCGGCACTGGATGATCTCCCCCAGGGGGAAGGATGACACTACAGTCATCGGATGAGACTCGAAGTAATGTCGCAGCTTTCGCCTCGTCAGGATCACTGCATACAGCAGCTTCTGGACTTGTGGGTAGCGGATCTTGGTCTCGGACAGCACCTCGCTGACGAAGTAAACTGACCTCTGAATGGGCAAGGCATGCCCCTCTTCCTGCCTTTCGACCGCGATCGCGGCGCTGACCACCTGAGTGGTAGCGGCGACGTAGACCAAGAGGGCTTCTCCATCAGCTGGGGGTACCAAGACGGGCGCCTGGGTGAGGAGCGCCTTCAGGTTCCCGAGGGCTTCCTCGGCCTCGGGAGTCCAAGTGAAGCACTCGGCCTTCCTTAAGAGACGGTACAGGGGCAGGCCTCTTTCGCCGAGGCGCGAGATGAAACGGCTCAAGGCCGCGAGGCATCCCATGACCCTCTGTACGCCTTTTAAGTCCTTGATGGGCCCCATGTTTGTGATGGCTGCGATCTTCTCCGGGTTGGCTTCGATGCCCCGCTCGGAGACGATGAATCCCAAGAGCATGCCTCGGGGCACCCCGAAGACGCACTTCTCGGGATTGAGCTTGACGCCCTTCGCCTTGAGACACCGGAATGTCAGCTCAAGGTCGGAGAGAAGGTCGGAGGCTTTCCTCGTCTTGACTACGATGTCATCGACGTAGGCCTCGACCGTGCGACCGATATGTTCGCCGAACACATGGTTCATGCACTGCTGGTACGTTGCACCCGCGTTCCTCAAACCGAACGGCATGGTGACATAACAGTACATGCCGAAGGGCGTGATGAAAGAAGTCGCGAGCTGGTCGGACTCTTTCATCTTGATTTGATGATACCCTGAGTAGGCATCGAGGAAAGACAGGGTTTCGCACCCTGCAGTGGAGTCCACGATTTGATCGATGCGAGGTAGAGGGTAGGGGACCTTCGGACATGCTTTGTTGAGGCCAGTGTAGTCCACGCACATCCGCCATTTCCCCCCTTTCTTCCTCACAAGTACAGGGTTGGCAAGCCATTCGGGATGGAATACCTCTTTGATGAACCCTGCTGCCATCAGCTTGTGGATCTCCTCGCCTATCACCCTGCGCCTTTCCTCGTCGAATCGGCGCAGAGGCTGTCTGACCGGTCGGGCTCCGGCCCGAATATCCAGCGAGTGCTCGGCGACATCCCTCGGTACGCCGGGCATGTCCGAGGGACCCCACGCAAAGACGTCGGCGTTTGCGCGGAGAAAGTCGACGAGCACTGCTTCCTATTTGGGGTCGAGCCCGGATCCGATCCGAATCTGCTTGGAGGTGTCGCCACTGGGGTCGAGAGGGACGGCCTTAACCGTCTCCGCTGGCTCGAAGTTGCCGGCATGTCGCTTCACGTCCGGCACCTCTCGGGAGAGGCTTTCCAGGTCGGCAATGAGGGCCTCGGACTCGGCGAGGGCCTCGGCGTACTC
This sequence comes from Zea luxurians, assembly GCA_029449295.1. Classification (NCBI taxonomy): domain Eukaryota; kingdom Viridiplantae; phylum Streptophyta; class Magnoliopsida; order Poales; family Poaceae; genus Zea; species Zea luxurians. The sequence continues at coordinate 165,503,212 of JAOPSE010000004.1, forward strand.
CACGCACTCCACATCGCATTCGAATGCGTGTTTGTACGTGGGGCCGACGGTGATGACCCCGTTGGGGCCCGACATCTTGAGCTTCAGGTAGGTGTAGTTGGGGATGGCCATGAACTTCGCGTAGCATGGCCTTCCCAACACTGCGTGGTAGGTCCCTCGGAACCCGACCACCTCGAACGTCAAAGTCTCCCTTCGGAAGTTAGAGGGTGTTCCGAAGCAGACAGGAAGGTCGAGCTGTCCGAGGGGCTGGACGCGCTTCCCGGGAATGATCCCGTGGAAGGGCGCAGCGCCTGCTCGGACGGATGACAGATCGACGCGCAGGAGCCTGAGGGTCTCAGCGTAGATGATGTTGAGGCAGCTGCCCCCATCCATCAGGACCTTGGTGAGCCTGACGTCGCCGATGACGGGATCGACGACGAGCGGGTACTTCCCTGGGCTCGGCACGTGGTCGGGGTGGTCATCCTGGTCGAAGGTGATGGGCTTGTCGGACCAGTCTAGGTAGACTGGCGCCGCCACCTTCACCGAGCAGACCTCCCGACGCTCCTGCTTACGATGCCGAGCCGAGGCATTCGCCGCATGCCCTCCGTAGATCATGAAGCAGTCGCGGATCTCGGGGAACTCTCCTGCTTGGTGATCTTCCCTTTTGCCGTCGTCGCGGGCCCTGTCACCCTCTGCGGGTGGCCCGGCCCGGTGGAAGTGGCGCCGAAGCATGACGCACTCCTCGAGGGTGTGCTTGACGGGCCCCTGATGGTAGGGGCACGTCTCCTTGAGTGCCTTGTCGAAGAGGTTGGCGCCTCCGGGGGGCTTCCGAGGGTTCTTGTACTCGGCGGCGGCGACAAGGTCCGTGCTGGCGGCGTCGCGTTTCGCTTGCGACTTCCTCCTGCCTTTCTTCTTGGCGCCGAGCGGAGTAGACGCCTCGAGAGCATCTTCCGACGGGCGGCCCTGGGGCTGCTTGTCCTTTCGGAAGATGGCCTCGACCGCCTCCTGACCAGAGGCGAACTTGGTGGCGATGTCCATCAGCTCGCTCGCCCTGGTGGGGGTCTTGCGACCCAACTTGCTCACCAGGTCACGGCAGGTGGTGCCGGCAAGGAACGCGCCGATGACATCGGAGTCGGTGATGTTGGGCAGCTCGGTGCGCTGTTTCGAGAATCGCCGGATGTAGTCCCGAAGGGACTCTCCCGGCTGCTGCCGGCAGCTTCGGAGGTCCCAGGAATTCCCGGGGCGCACATACGTGCCCTGGAAGTTGCCGGCGAAAGCCTGGACCAGATCCTCCCAGTTGGAAATCTGCCCCGGAGGCAGGTGCTCCAACCAAGCGCGAGCGGTGTCGGAGAGGAACAGGGGGAGGTTGCGGATGATGAGGTTGTCGTCGTCCGTCCCACCCAGTTGACAGGCCAGGCGGTAGTCCGCAAGCCACAATTCCGGTCTCGTTTCCCCCGAGTACTTTGTGATAGTAGTCGGGGGTCGGAATCGGGGCGGAAACGGCGCCCGCCGAATGGCCCGGCTGAAGACCTGCGGACCGGGTGGTTCGGGCGAGGGACTCCGATCCTCCCCGCTGTCGTAGCATCCCCCACGCCTGGGGTGATAACCTCGGCGCACCCTTTCGTCGAGGCGGGCCCGACGGTCGCGGTGAGGGTGCTCGTCACCGAGGTGGCCCGGGGCCGCAGGCGCGGTATTGCGCGTGCGCCCGGTGTAGACCGAGGCTTCCCGCGTGAGTCGGGAAGTCGCGGCACGAGGTTCCGAGGGGTACCCCTGCCTTCGGGAGGCAGAGCTTTCGGCCCGCCGGGCCGCAGCGCCTTCCAGGAGATGCTTGAGCTCTCCCTGGATTCGCCGACCCTCGGTGGTTGATGACTCCGGCATCGCGCGGAGGAGCATTGCTGTGGTGGCCAGGTCCTGACCGGTTCCGCCGGATGCGGGTGGCGGTCTGTCCCTGGCATCGTTGGCGATGCGGTGCTGGAGACCTTGGGGCAGGTGACGTATTCCTCCGGCCGGGGGCTGGCTCGCCCATACCTGCCCGACGTTCCGACGGATTGCCTCGAGCGCTCCTGCTCCCTCATCGAGCCCGGCCTGCGCCCCGCGGACTTGCTCGAGCTGTGGGTCGTGACCCCCCGCCGGAACGGGGACCACAGCTAGCTCCCGCGGGATGTCGGCGCGAGGCGCTGGCCTAGGGGGATCACCATCCTCCGGCATGCCGAGACAGCTGCCTCCGGAGGGATCCCCTAGCTCGACGTGGAAACATTCGCGGCTCGGGCCGCAGTCCTTGTCGTCAAGGCTGCGGCTGCCGTCGGAACAGTCGGAGAGGCAGTAGTTGCATGCGGTCATGAAGTCCCGCATGGCACTGGGGTTGCCAGATCCAGAGAAATCCCAGCAGATGCTGGGGTCGTCATCTTCCTCGGACCCAGAGGGTCCGTAGGTCAAGACACCCGTCAATCGGTCCCAAGGCGACCGCACACGAAACCCCAGAGAGGTTGCACTCGCCTCAACGTGAGCGCCCGCCAAAGCGAGGCCGCCAGGCGGGTTGAGGCCGAGTCGAAATGACGAAGGATGGGAATCAGCCCGTACCTTTTGGTCGACGAGGATCGACGAAGTCGCATCGGGGGCTGATCGTGCTGTCGTCCTGGGTGCGAGGGCGACGTCCTGCAGGCCCTCCGTGAGCGTGCTGGCGTCGTCCACTTGCTCGGGATCGGCGTGTCGCGGGGGGACGGCGCTCGCCTTCGCCTCAAACGCGTGGGTGATGCCCGACGCGTCCTCCGTTGGGGCGCTGGGGATGTCGATTTGCTCGACAGTCGACTGAGCGCAGCCTCCCGCTCGGCCTTGGTTGCCCCGCCTCCTCCTCCGATGGTGTAACGCCCCGAATTTTGCAGTTGAATTTTTTTCTTTTCTTTACTCGCCAAAATTCGGGCGTTACCTTTTCTTTTTCTTTTTCCCCTCGCTAAACCTTGACCTTTTCCAAAGTTTTAGCGGGATTCGGTTTGGATTTCCCGTGTAAGAAAAACTCTAAAGATACTTTGTGTTGTTTGATGCACCATGCCGAACCTTGCATTTTTTTGATTGTTTGAAAGTGCAAACGCATTCATCTAAAAGATCGGATTTCGAAAACAAGGAAATAATCTTTTCTCTCCTTCTCTCTCTTTCTCTCTCCTCTTTTTCTCTCTCTCCCGCGCCGTGGGCCGACCCCGGCCGGCCCAGCCGCCCCTGGCGCCCCCTCTTGGGCCCAAAGAGGCCCAGCCGCCCCCCTCTTTTTCTTTTTTCCCAAAACCCTCCTCTCCCTCTCCCTCATTCTCTCCCTCTCTCTCCCACCGCCGCCCTACCTCCCTGCCCTAGGCCGCCGCCGCCGCCCCTTGCCCGGCCGCGCCCCCTCGCCGTCGGCCGCCCCCGCTGGTGAGCCCCCTCCCCCTCCCCCTTCTCCCTCCTCCCTCCTTCCCCCTCCCCTCCTCTTTCCCCCATCCGGCCATGGCTCAGCCGCCCGCCCCTGGCCGCGCCGGCCCTGGCCGCGCCGCCCAGCCGCCCCCGGCCGCCCCCTGGCCGGCCACGGCCCCTCCCCGGCCAGCCCCCCCCCGGCCGCGCCCCCTCGCCCGGCTGGCCTCGGCCGCCAGCTCGGCTGGCCTCGGCCGCCAGCTCGGCCGGCCTTGGCCCCAGCTCGGCCGGCCCCGGCCCCCAGCTCGGCCGCCCCGGCCCCCAGCTCGGCCGCCCTCCCCGCGCGCCCGCCCCAGCTCGGCCGCCCAGCCCAGGGCCGGTTCAACCGCCCTAGGGCCGGTTCAACCGCCCCCCCTCTATTTTTTTTATTTTTTTATTTTATTTTATTTACTTTCTGTGATCATAATTACTTTGTTTTAGGTAGGCTGATCATTGTTCATGCTATGGAAATAGGAAGTTTAATTTGGAATTCTGTTGCGCTAGTTGATTCATTTAGTTAATTGTTTATCTCGTTCAATGTTGATCAACTTAAAATGATTAGGTTTCCATTAGTATATATATAACAGAATTCTTTTGTTAAGAACCAATTGTAATTAATCATTAGTGCATAAGCTTTAACCCCCTGCGAGACCCTTCCCGTTTCTTTCTAACCTTAATGAATGCGATATCGAATGTCATACTTGATGCATATTCGCTTACTTGTTCCCTTGTATGGTGTACTGTTCTTTTGTATTAAATATGTGGATGTATGTATGTTTGCAATCGCATAGAGAACGATCCGGTCGAAGAGCCCGAGGAATTCGCAGGAGAAGCCCCTGAGCAGCAGTCGGTTGGTGGAGGCAAGTGTCCTTTGACCTATTTCTGTCCTATTCATTCTTTAATTCACCTCCCGCATTACACATTTATACTTAAGGATTGACTAGCTTTTGTTATCCATGTCCTTGTTTACCTATTTGGGTCGGATTATTACTGCTTAGTCTGATGCTATTGCTCAACTCTAATCAATGAACATGATGTGATTATCTGTGATACGCTGTTTTCCCCTTCTTATTTATGATCATACTTGTGGCATTTAAGGGGACTCGAGCGGTTTCTCGAGTGCCTCTCCGTAAGGACCTGTTCAATGGATGACCGCCCGGGAAAACAGTGCAACCATGAGGGTGGAATGGGACGCCCTTAGCTGAATAATTAGAGGAACCGGGGTGTAGTTCGCTTAGCCGTTGTGCCGTCAATGGGGCTCGGTGTATGCGGCTCGCTCTGCCAAGGTTGATTTGTCCCTTGGGGAGGAGTGCGGTACATTTAGGAAACCTAACGGGTGGCTACAGCCCCGGGGAATCTTTGTAAAGGCTACGTAGTGAGACCCTGCCTATTCACCTTGGTAGTGTTTAAGGGTTTGATCAGCCCGAGGCAAGTGGGAATCACGGCTTGTGGGTAAAGTGCGCAACCTCTGCAGAGTGTTATGAAACTGATATATCAGCCGTGCTCGCGGTTATGAGCGGCCAAGGGAGCTCCAGAGATTAGTGATACTTGATCAGAGATATTTTGGTACAGGTGGCAATGAGATTGATGGTTCTGATTATGATTATGGTATTGGTATGTGGTATTCTTTCCGTTTGGAAAGGATACATTGGGCTAATAACTTGGGTTAATGTTAAAACCTGGCTCTCTACTAGTAAGTAATAACCTGACCAACTAAAAGCAACTGCTTGACTTATCCCCACATAAAGCTAGTCCACTACAGCCAAACAGGATACTTGCTGAGTATGTTGATGTGTACTCACCCTTGCTCTACACACCAAACCCCCCCCCCTCCAGGTTGTCAGCATTGCAACCACTGCTCAGGAGAAGATGAAGCTGTGGAAGGAGACTTCCAGGAGTTCCAGGACTACGACGAGTTCTAGGCGTGGGTTAGCGGCAACCCCCAGTCGGCTGCCTGTGAAGGCCGCAGTTATCTACGTTTCGTTTTCGCACTTTGATTTATTGTAAGAACTATATGGACGTCTCAGACGTATGATGTAATCGACTATTATTTCCCCTTTTAATACTATTTGAGCACTGTGTGATGATGTCCATGTTATGTAACTGCTGTGTACGTGAATAACTGATCCTGGCACGTACATGGTTCGCATTCGGTTTGCCTTCTAAAACCGGGTGTGACATAAGTGGTATCAAAGCCGTGCTGACTGTAGGACCGCTAACCTAGAGTAGAATGGTCGTTCTAAGGACTATAGACCTCGGTCCCTGCCTTGACTTTGGTATCCCTTCAAAAGTTGGTCCTACTGACCAAACCTATGTACTACTATATATTATACCTTGCTGAAAATTATGTTTTATTCTGATCCTTCATTTATTTCTGGTTCATTACTTTTATTACTGCATCATGGGTAGAAGCACATAATCTTCCAATTACTGCCATGTCAACCCCCATTCAAATTGACTCAGCCGGTGGTAGAATTCGAGCTGATAGCATTTGTTTGAATGTAAGTGTGGAAATAAGGGGGATAGCGTTTCCCGCTAACCTTATAGTAATGGGTACCCAGGGAATAGATGTCATCCTAGGGATGAATTGGCTAGATAAGTATCAGGCAGTTATCAGTTGTGATCAAAGGACAATCAAGTTGGTGTCCCCACTAGGAGAGGAAGTGGTGACCGAGTTAGTCCCGCCTGAGCCAAAGAAAGGAAGTTGTTATCAGATGGCTGTCGATAGCAGTGAAGCAGACCCAATTGAGAGTATCAAGGTTGCGTCCGAATTCCCAGATGTGTTTCCAAAGGACTTACCGGGTATGCCACCAGAGCGGAAAGTTGAGTTTGCCATAGAGCTTCTTCCTGGAACCGCCCCTATCTTTAAGAGAGCTTACCGAATATCTGGACCAGAGTTGGTTGAGCTTAAGAAGCAGATTGATGAGCTGTCAGAGAAAGGTTACATCCAGCCAAGCACCTCGCCTTGGGCCGCCCCTGTCTTGTTTGTGGAGAAGAAAGATGGCACCAAGAGGATGTGTATCGATTATCGAGCTTTGAATGAAGTCACAATCAAGAACAAGTATCCCTTGCCCAGAATAGAAGATCTGTTCGACCAGTTGAGAGGAGCCAGTGTGTTCTCCAAGATCGATCTGAGGTCAGGTTATCATCAGCTCAGGATCCGACCTTCGGACATTCCGAAGACGGCATTCATTACCAAGTATGGTTTGTATGAGTTCACAGTGATGTCTTTTGGTTTGACCAATGCACCAGCATTCTTCATGAACTTGATGAACAGTGTGTTCATGGATTATCTTGATAAGTTTGTGGTGGTATTCATTGATGACATTCTAGTTTATTCTCAAAGCGAAGAAGAGCATGCAGATCATTTAAGGATGGTATTGCAGAGATTGCGAGAGCACCAGTTGTATGCAAAGTTGAGCAAGTGTGAGTTCTGGATCAGTGAAGTCCTGTTCTTGGGTCACATAATCAACAAAGAAGGATTGGCTGTGGATCCGAAGAAAGTGGCAGACATTCTGAACTGGAAAGCGCCAACGGATGCTCGAGGAATCAAGAGCTTCATTGGAATGGCCGGATATTATCGGCGATTCATTGAAGGGTTTTCGAAGATTGCGAAACCAATGACAGCGTTGCTAGGCAACAAGGTTGAGTTCGAGTGGACCCAGAAATGTCAAGAGGCCTTTGAAGCGCTGAAAGAGAAGTTGACAACAGCGCCTGTCCTAGTCTTGCCTGATGTGCACAAGCCCTTCTCTGTGTACTGTGATGCTTGTTACACGGGTTTGGGATGCGTGTTAATGCAAGAGGGAAGAGTTGTGGCTTACTCGTCCCGACAGCTGAAGGTTCATGAGAAGAATTACCCAATCCATGATCTAGAGTTGGCAGCAGTGGTTCACGCACTGAAGACATGGAGGCACTATCTGTATGGACAGAAATGCGATGTTTACACAGATCACAAGAGTCTGAAGTACATATTCACCCAGTCAGAATTGAATATGAGGCAGCGAAGATGGTTAGAGTTGATCAAAGACTACGAGTTGGAGATCCATTACCATCCAGGCAAAGCAAACGTAGTGGCAGATGCTTTGAGCAGAAAGAGTCAAGTCAATCTGATGGTCGCTCGTCCGATGCCTTATGAGTTGGCGAAGGAGTTCGACAGGTTGAGTCTCGGATTTCTGAACAATTCGCGAGGAGTCACAGTTGAATTGGAACCTACCTTGGAGCGAGAAATCAAAGAAGCGCAGAAGAATGATGAGAAGATCAGTGAGATTCGGCGACTGATTCTAGATGGCAGAGGTAAAGATTTTCGAGAAGATGCAGAAGGCGTTATATGGTTCAAGGACCGCTTGTGTGTTCCCAATGTCCAGTCCATTCGGGAGTTGATTCTCAAGGAAGCTCATGAGACGGCTTATTCGATTCACCCTGGCAGTGAGAAGATGTATCAGGATCTGAAGAAGAAATTCTGGTGGTACGGAATGAAGAGGGAAATCGCAGAGCATGTGGCTAAGTGCGATAGTTGTCGGCGAATTAAGGCAGAGCACCAGAGACCTGCTGGATTGTTGCAACCGTTGCAGATTCCTCAGTGGAAATGGGATGAGATTGGTATGGATTTCATAGTCGGATTGCCTCGCACTCGAGCCGGCTACGATTCCATTTGGGTAGTAGTGGACCGTTTGACCAAGTCAGCCCACTTCATACCTGTCAAGACCACCTACAGCAGTGCAGTACTGGCAGAGTTGTATATGTCTCGGATCGTTTGTCTTCATGGTGTGCCAAAGAAGATAGTGTCAGACAGAGGAACGCAGTTCACCTCTCATTTCTGGCAGCAGTTGCATGAAGCTTTGGGCACGCATCTGAATTTCAGTTCAGCTTATCATCCGCAGACAGATGGCCAGACCGAAAGAACCAATCAAATTCTTGAAGACATGTTGAGAGCCTGTGCGTTGCAAGATCAGTCCGGATGGGACAAGAGATTGCCTTATGCAGAGTTTTCCTATAACAACAGTTATCAGGCCAGTTTGAAGATGTCACCATTTCAAGCGCTCTATGGAAGGAGTTGCAGAACTCCGTTGCAATGGGATCAGCCTGGAGAAAAGCAGGTGTTTGGGCCAGACATTTTGCTTGAGGCCGAAGAGAACATCAAGATGGTCCGAGAGAATCTGAAGATAGCGCAATCGAGGCAGCGAAGCTATGCAGACACAAGAAGAAGAGAGCTGAGTTTTGAAGTCGGAGACTTCGTCTATCTGAAAGTGTCACCGATCAGAGGAGTCAGAAGGTTCGGAATCAAAGGCAAGCTAGCACCCCGCTACATTGGTCCGTACCTGATCCTCTCAAAGCGCGGAGAAGTGGCTTATCAGCTCAGCCTGCCGGAGAATTTGTCAGCTGTGCATGATGTCTTTCATGTGTCTCAGTTGAAGAAGTGCTTGCGTGTGCCAGAAGAGCAGTTGCCAGTGGAAGGTCTGGAAGTCCAGGAGGACTTGACCTATGTTGAGAAGCCAGCTCAGATTCTTGAGGTTGCAGATAGAGTCACTCGAAGGAAGACCATCAGAATGTGCAAAGTCAGATGGAGTCATCACTCTGAGGAAGAAGCAACCTGGGAGCGTGAAGATGATTTGATGGCCAAGTACCCAGAGCTCTTTGCTAGCCAGCCCTGAATCTCGAGGGCGAGATTCTTTTAAGGGGGATAGGTTTGTAACGCCCCGAATTTTGCAGTTGAATTTTTTTCTTTTCTCTACTCGCCAAAATTCGGGCGTTACCTTTTCTTTTTCTTTTTCCCCTCGCTAAACCTTGACCTTTTCCAAAGTTTTAGCGGGATTCGGTTTGGATTTCCCGTGTAAGAAAAACTCTAAAGATACTTTGTGTTGTTTGATGCACCATGCCGAACCTTGCATTTTTTTGATTGTTTGAAAGTGCAAACGCATTCATCTAAAAGATCGGATTTCGAAAACAAGGAAATAATCTTTTCTCTCCTTCTCTCTCTTTCTCTCTCCTCTTTTTCTCTCTCTCCCGCGCCGTGGGCCGACCCCGGCCGGCCCAGCCGCCCCTGGCGCCCCCTCTTGGGCCCAAAGAGGCCCAGCCGCCCCCCCTCTTTTTCTTTTTTCCCAAAACCCTCCTCTCCCTCTCCCTCATTCTCTCCCTCTCTCTCTCCCACCGCCGCCCTACCTCCCTGCCCTAGGCCGCCGCCGCCGCCCCTTGCCCGGCCGCGCCCCCTCGCCGTCGGCCGCCCCCGCTGGTGAGCCCCCTCCCCCTCCCCCTTCTCCCTCCTCCCTCCTTCCCCCTCCCCTCCTCTTTCCCCCATCCGGCCATGGCTCAGCCGCCCGCCCCTGGCCGCGCCGCCCGGCCGCCCCCTGGCCGGCCACGGCCCCTCCCCGGCCAGCCCCCCCCCCCGGCCGCGCCCCCTCGCCCGGCTGGCCTCGGCCGCCAGCTCGGCTGGCCTCGGCCGCCAGCTCGGCCGGCCTTGGCCCCAGCTCGGCCGGCCCCGGCCCCCAGCTCGGCCGCCCTCCCCGCGCGCCCGCCCCAGCTCGGCCGCCCAGCCCAGGGCCGGTTCAACCGCCCTAGGGCCGGTTCAACCGCCCCCCCCCTCTGTTTTTTTTTATTTTTTTTATTTTATTTTATTTACTTTCTGTGATCATAATTACTTTGTTTTAGGTAGGCTGATCATTGTTCATGCTATGGAAATAGGAAGTTTAATTTGGAATTCTGTTGCGCTAGTTGATTCATTTAGTTAATTGTTTATCTCGTTCAATGTTGATCAACTTAAAATGATTAGGTTTCCATTAGTATATATATAACAGAATTCTTTTGTTAAGAACCAATTGTAATTAATCATTAGTGCATAAGCTTTAACCCCCTGCGAGACCCTTCCCGTTTCTTTCTAACCTTAATGAATGCGATATCGAATGTCATACTTGATGCATATTCGCTTACTTGTTCCCTTGTATGGTGTACTGTTCTTTTGTATTAAATATGTGGATGTATGTATGTTTGCAATCGCATAGAGAACGATCCGGTCGAAGAGCCCGAGGAATTCGCAGGAGAAGCCCCTGAGCAGCAGTCGGTTGGTGGAGGCAAGTGTCCTTTGACCTATTTCTGTCCTATTCATTCTTTAATTCACCTCCCGCATTACACATTTATACTTAAGGATTGACTAGCTTTTGTTATCCATGTCCTTGTTTACCTATTTGGGTCGGATTATTACTGCTTAGTCTGATGCTATTGCTCAACTCTAATCAATGAACATGATGTGATTATCTGTGATACGCTGTTTTCCCCTTCTTATTTATGATCATACTTGTGGCATTTAAGGGGACTCGAGCGGTTTCTCGAGTGCCTCTCCGTAAGGACCTGTTCAATGGATGACCGCCCGGGAAAACAGTGCAACCATGAGGGTGGAATGGGACGCCCTTAGCTGAATAATTAGAGGAACCGGGGTGTAGTTCGCTTAGCCGTTGTGCCGTCAATGGGGCTCGGTGTATGCGGCTCGCTCTGCCAAGGTTATTTGTCCCTTGGGGAGGAGTGCGGTACATTTAGGAAACCTAACGGGTGGCTACAGCCCCGGGGAATCTTTGTAAAGGCTACGTAGTGAGACCCTGCCTATTCACCTTGGTAGTGTTTAAGGGTTTGATCAGCCCGAGGCAAGTGGGAATCACGGCTTGTGGGTAAAGTGCGCAACCTCTGCAGAGTGTTATGAAACTGATATATCAGCCGTGCTCGCGGTTATGAGCGGCCAAGGGAGCTCCAGAGATTAGTGATACTTGATCAGAGATATTTTGGTACAGGTGGCAATGAGATTGATGGTTCTGATTATGATTATGGTATTGGTATGTGGTATTCTTTCCGTTTGGAAAGGATACATTGGGCTAATAACTTGGGTTAATGTTAAAACCTGGCTCTCTACTAGTAAGTAATAACCTGACCAACTAAAAGCAACTGCTTGACTTATCCCCACATAAAGCTAGTCCACTACAGCCAAACAGGATACTTGCTGAGTATGTTGATGTGTACTCACCCTTGCTCTACACACCAAACCCCCCCCCTCCAGGTTGTCAGCATTGCAACCACTGCTCAGGAGAAGATGAAGCTGTGGAAGGAGACTTCCAGGAGTTCCAGGACTACGACGAGTTCTAGGCGTGGGTTAGCGGCAACCCCCAGTCGGCTGCCTGTGAAGGCCGCAGTTATCTACGTTTCGTTTTCGCACTTTGATTTATTGTAAGAACTATATGGACGTCTCAGACGTATGATGTAATCGACTATTATTTCCCCTTTTAATACTATTTGAGCACTGTGTGATGATGTCCATGTTATGTAACTGCTGTGTACGTGAATAACTGATCCTGGCACGTACATGGTTCGCATTCGGTTTGCCTTCTAAAACCGGGTGTGACATAAGTGGTATCAAAGCCGTGCTGACTGTAGGACCGCTAACCTAGAGTAGAATGGTCGTTCTAAGGACTATAGACCTCGGTCCCTGCCTTGACTTTGGTATCCCTTCAAAAGTTGGTCCTACTGACCAAACCTATGTACTACTATATATTATACCTTGCTGAAAATTATGTTTTATTCTGATCCTTCATTTATTTCTGGTTCATTACTTGCTGGTCATATTAATTCTGTTCTCACCCTTTTGCTTGCGATGTCTTTTATAGATGGCTCGTCTTAGACACACTGCACGAAAGTCCGTCATCCCCTTCTTACCCTCCCGCCTTGCTGAGCGTCCGCTTCGCCGTCCCGTGGCCGGACAGTCCAGCCACTTGGAGAGACTGCACCACCGCCTGCATGAGGAGCAGGAACGTCGACGACAGGAGCAGCAGGGCTCTTCCTTCTCGCTCCATCAGGAGATAGAGTCTGTGAGAAGCTGCTCCCCTGTGCTTCCCCTGGAGGCGCCCCCTGCACCACCACTGGGCGTCCCAGCTTCTGGAGTAGCTGCTGGAGGAGATCCAGACGACGGAGGTGGCGACGACAGCCCGAGCCACGACACCGACCTCGACCTCTCTAGCCATGAGCCGGAAGGATGGGTTGCTCGACCCATCACTCGCGACGCTGCTCGCGGGTGTCACTTCCACGACGCGCTCGACACCCTGCTACGTCGGGCACTTGACCGGCGTACTTGGTCCATCGAGTATCGCTGTGTGGTCTACCAGCATAGTCGCGGGGTCTACCCGGACCGCTGGGAGGCGACCTGCTTGGTGCGCCGTCCGGAGAACAGTCTCCAGGGCGCGGAGGCTTGCTCAGAGCACTATTCTATCTCTGAGCGGGACTCAGCTGAGGCAGCCATGCAGGATGCTGCACGGCGTGCGCTTTCGCACTACTGCTCGGTTCTTGGTGGGGTAGCTGACGGTCTCGACCTGAAGTATTACCCCCGCCGTCCATCTGGCAGCACAGGAGGCGTGATTGTTTCACCTGCTGGTGAGGACAATCCTAGGTTGAGCAGCACAGTCAACCTAGCCGCCGTGCTAAACACGGAGCTGGACCATGCATTAGACGAGCTGAGTAGGGCTCGTGCTGAGATCGCCCTGCTGCAGGCTGAGCGCGCGGAGCGTCGTCACTTGGATGATGGTTCCCCCGCCCCCGTCGGGACTCAGCACCCGTACCGCTCACCTCGGCGTGGACTCCAGTCTTATGGCAATCCCGACTGCAAGACCAAGATAAATCTAGAACCATAGATCGTTAGAGTTGGATCTTGTAATTAATACGAAATATATATACATAGAAGCTTCAGTCTTAGCGTTAGTCTCGGTCTTAGTTAGTCTTAGTTAGACAGGGTAGTTTGCTATATCCTGTGCATTTATGTTTGTCATGATGAACTATGTTTGGTTTGGATCTTTGTAATGACTGTCACCAGAGTGTGGGTATCCCCTGCATTTTGGTTTACCTATTATGATAATGGAGTTAGTTATATAGTTGGGAAACCCTTTATTCTACTTTCCTCTTTATCTGAGAAGCTGTGTGGTCTGTGTTGGAGATCAGTGAAGATGCTCATCTGTTCAGTGCTGTTGGAGAATTCTATACTCTTTTCTTATGCTGCAAGATTTGCCAGATCAGTTCTGATGTGTGGTTGCGTTCTGCAGATGTCAGAGAACAGGCGCAGAGGAGGAAGGCGTGCTCAGCAGGAGCGAGCCGCCCCGCAAGATGAGGTGCCCCAGCAGCAGCACCTGCCACCCCCGCCCCCGATGTCGATCGAGCAGATGTTTCTGATGCAGACTCAGGCAGTTCAGGCCATTGGTCAGACTCTGGCCGCCATTCAGCAGCAGCAGCAGCAACAGCAGCAAGCACCACCCCAGCCTCAGATGCCTCAGATGCCCAGAGACAAGCGTGCTGAATTCATGAGAGGTCATCCCCCAACGTTCGCTCACTCTTCTGACCCCATGGATGCTGAAGATTGGCTGCGCACTGTGGAGCGGGAGTTGCATACCGCTCAGTGTGATGACAGGGAGAAAGTCTTGTATGGTCCCCGTCTGTTGAGAGGAGCAGCCCAATCATGGTGGGAGTCTTACCTCGCCACTCATGCCAACCCCGATGCCATCACCTGGGAAGAGTTCAGAGGTAGCTTTCGTCAGTACCATGTGCCTGCAGGTCTGATGACAGTGAAGAAGGAGGAGTTCCTGGCCCTTAAGCAAGGGTCATCATCTGTCAGTGAGTATCGAGACAGGTTTCTGCAGTTGTCTCGCTATGCTCCTGAGGATGTCAACACCGACGCCAAGCGACAGTACCGTTTTTTGAGAGGCTTGGTTGACCCTTTGCAGTACCAACTGATGAATCACACCTTCCCGACATTCCAGCACCTGATTGACAGAGCAATCATGACAGAAAGGAAGCGTAAGGAGATGGAGGATCGTAAGCGCAAGATCAGTGGACCCCAGCCTGGAAGCAGCAGCCGTCCCCGTTTCTCAGGCAATCAACCTCAGCAGTTCAGGCAGAACCAGCGTCCACCTCAGCAGCATCAGCAGCGTCAGCAGTATCAGCAGTTCCAAAGGCAGTATCCTCAGCATCAGTACCAGAACCGTCAGAGCAATCAGTCAGGAGGTCAGTTTCAGAGGCAGAATCAGCAGACACCTCGTCTTCCTGCCCCAGCAAATCAGCAGAGCAATCAGGCAAGCACCAGCTCAGGTTGGAAACAGAGCATGTTTCCACTGTGGAGAGCAAGGCCATTGGGTGATGCAATGTCCGAAGAAGGCAACCCAGCAGCAGTCAGGCCCCAATGCCCCAGCGAAGCAGAATGCGTCTCAGTCTGGAGCAGGCAACCGCCCTCAGCAGCGCTATAATCATGGAAGATTGAACCACTTGGAGGCTGAAGCAGTTCAGGAGACCCCCGGCATGACAGTAGGTATGTTCCCAGTCGATTCCCATATTGCAGAAGTGTTATTTGATACTGGAGCAACGCATTCTTTTATTACTGCATCATGGGTAGAAGCACATAATCTTCCAATTACTGCCATGTCAACCCCCATTCAAATTGACTCAGCCGGTGGTAGAATTCGAGCTGATAGCATTTGTTTGAATGTAAGTGTGGAAATAAGGGGGATAGCGTTTCCCGCTAACCTTATAGTAATGGGTACCCAGGGAATAGATGTCATCCTAGGGATGAATTGGCTAGATAAGTATCAGGCAGTTATCAGTTGTGATCAAAGGACAATCAAGTTGGTGTCCCCACTAGGAGAGGAAGTGGTGACCGAGTTAGTCCCGCCTGAGCCAAAGAAAGGAAGTTGTTATCAGATGGCTGTCGATAGCAGTGAAGCAGACCCAATTGAGAGTATCAAGGTTGCGTCCGAATTCCCAGATGTGTTTCCAAAGGACTTACCGGGTATGCCACCAGAGCGGAAAGTTGAGTTTGCCATAGAGCTTCTTCCTGGAACCGCCCCTATCTTTAAGAGAGCTTACCGAATATCTGGACCAGAGTTGGTTGAGCTTAAGAAGCAGATTGATGAGCTGTCAAAGAAAGGTTACATCCAGCCAAGCACCTCGCCTTGGGCCGCCCCTGTCTTGTTTGTGGAGAAGAAAGATGGCACCAAGAGGATGTGTATCGATTATCGAGCTTTGAATGAAGTCACAATCAAGAACAAGTATCCCTTGCCCAGAATAGAAGATCTGTTCGACCAGTTGAGAGGAGCCAGTGTGTTCTCCAAGATCGATCTGAGGTCAGGTTATCATCAGCTCAGGATCCGACCTTCGGACATTCCGAAGACGGCATTCATTACCAAGTATGGTTTGTATGAGTTCACAGTGATGTCTTTTGGTTTGACCAATGCACCAGCATTCTTCATGAACTTGATGAACAGTGTGTTCATGGATTATCTTGATAAGTTTGTGGTGGTATTCATTGATGACATTCTAGTTTATTCTCAAAGCGAAGAAGAGCATGCAGATCATTTAAGGATGGTATTGCAGAGATTGCGAGAGCACCAGTTGTATGCAAAGTTGAGCAAGTGTGAGTTCTGGATCAGTGAAGTCCTGTTCTTGGGTCACATAATCAACAAAGAAGGATTGGCTGTGGATCCGAAGAAAGTGGCAGACATTCTGAACTGGAAAGCGCCAACGGATGCTCGAGGAATCAAGAGCTTCATTGGAATGGCCGGATATTATCGGCGATTCATTGAAGGGTTTTCGAAGATTGCGAAACCAATGACAGCGTTGCTAGGCAACAAGGTTGAGTTCGAGTGGACCCAGAAATGTCAAGAGGCCTTTGAAGCGCTGAAAGAGAAGTTGACAACAGCGCCTGTCCTAGTCTTGCCTGATGTGCACAAGCCCTTCTCTGTGTACTGTGATGCTTGTTACACGGGTTTGGGATGCGTGTTAATGCAAGAGGGAAGAGTTGTGGCTTACTCGTCCCGACAGCTGAAGGTTCATGAGAAGAATTACCCAATCCATGATCTAGAGTTGGCAGCAGTGGTTCACGCACTGAAGACATGGAGGCACTATCTGTATGGACAGAAATGCGATGTTTACACAGATCACAAGAGTCTGAAGTACATATTCACCCAGTCAGAATTGAATATGAGGCAGCGAAGATGGTTAGAGTTGATCAAAGACTACGAGTTGGAGATCCATTACCATCCAGGCAAAGCAAACGTAGTGGCAGATGCTTTGAGCAGAAAGAGTCAAGTCAATCTGATGGTCGCTCGTCCGATGCCTTATGAGTTGGCGAAGGAGTTCGACAGGTTGAGTCTCGGATTTCTGAACAATTCGCGAGGAGTCACAGTTGAATTGGAACCTACCTTGGAGCGAGAAATCAAAGAAGCGCAGAAGAATGATGAGAAGATCAGTGAGATTCGGCGACTGATTCTAGATGGCAGAGGTAAAGATTTTCGAGAAGATGCAGAAGGCGTTATATGGTTCAAGGACCGCTTGTGTGTTCCCAATGTCCAGTCCATTCGGGAGTTGATTCTCAAGGAAGCTCATGAGACAGCTTATTCGATTCACCCTGGCAGTGAGAAGATGTATCAGGATCTAAAGAAGAAATTCTGGTGGTACGGAATGAAGAGGGAAATTGCAGAGCATGTGGCTAAGTGCGATAGTTGTCGGCGAATTAAGGCAGAGCACCAGAGACCTGCTGGATTGTTGCAACCGTTGCAGATTCCTCAGTGGAAATGGGATGAGATTGGTATGGATTTCATAGTCGGATTGCCTCGCACTCGAGCCGGCTACGATTCCATTTGGGTAGTAGTGGACCGTTTGACCAAGTCAGCCCACTTCATACCTGTCAAGACCACCTACAGCAGTGCAGTACTGGCAGAGTTGTATATGTCTCGGATCGTTTGTCTTCATGGTGTGCCAAAGAAGATAGTGTCAGACAGAGGAACGCAGTTCACCTCTCATTTCTGGCAGCAGTTGCATGAAGCTTTGGGCACGCATCTGAATTTCAGTTCAGCTTATCATCCGCAGACAGATGGCCAGACCGAAAGAACCAATCAAATTCTTGAAGACATGTTGAGAGCCTGTGCGTTGCAAGATCAGTCCGGATGGGACAAGAGATTGCCTTATGCAGAGTTTTCCTATAACAACAGTTATCAGGCCAGTTTGAAGATGTCACCATTTCAAGCGCTCTATGGAAGGAGTTGCAGAACTCCGTTGCAATGGGATCAGCCTGGAGAAAAGCAGGTGTTTGGGCCAGACATTTTGCTTGAGGCCGAAGAGAACATCAAGATGGTCCGAGAGAATCTGAAGATAGCGCAATCGAGGCAGCGAAGCTATGCAGACACAAGAAGAAGAGAGCTGAGTTTTGAAGTCGGAGACTTCGTCTATCTGAAAGTGTCACCGATCAGAGGAGTCAGAAGGTTCGGAATCAAAGGCAAGCTAGCACCCCGCTACATTGGTCCGTACCTGATCCTCTCAAAGCGCGGAGAAGTGGCTTATCAGCTCAGCCTGCCGAAGAATTTGTCAGCTGTGCATGATGTCTTTCATGTGTCTCAGTTGAAGAAGTGCTTGCGTGTGCCAGAAGAGCAGTTGCCAGTGGAAGGTCTGGAAGTCCAGGAGGACTTGACCTATGTTGAGAAGCCAGCTCAGATTCTTGAGGTTGCAGATAGAGTCACTCGAAGGAAGACCATCAGAATGTGCAAAGTCAGATGGAGTCATCACTCTGAGGAAGAAGCAACCTGGGAGCGTGAAGATGATTTGATGGCCAAGTACCCAGAGCTCTTTGCTAGCCAGCCCTGAATCTCGAGGGCGAGATTCTTTTAAGGGGGATAGGTTTGTAACGCCCCGAATTTTGCAGTTGAATTTTTTTCTTTTCTCTACTCGCCAAAATTCGGGCGTTACCTTTTCTTTTTCTTTTTCCCCTCGCTAAACCTTGACCTTTTCCAAAGTTTTAGCGGGATTCGGTTTGGATTTCCCGTGTAAGAAAAACTCTAAAGATACTTTGTGTTGTTTGATGCACCATGCCGAACCTTGCATTTTTTTGATTGTTTGAAAGTGCAAACGCATTCATCTAAAAGATCGGATTTCGAAAACAAGGAAATAATCTTTTCTCTCCTTCTCTCTCTTTCTCTCTCCTCTTTTTCTCTCTCTCCCGCGCCGTGGGCCGACCCCGGCCGGCCCAGCCGCCCCTGGCGCCCCCTCTTGGGCCCAAAGAGGCCCAGCCGCCCCCCCTCTTTTTCTTTTTTCCCAAAACCCTCCTCTCCCTCTCCCTCATTCTCTCCCTCTCTCTCTCCCACCGCCGCCCTACCTCCCTGCCCTAGGCCGCCGCCGCCGCCCCTTGCCCGGCCGCGCCCCCTCGCCGTCGGCCGCCCCCGCTGGTGAGCCCCCTCCCCCTCCCCCTTCTCCCTCCTCCCTCCTTCCCCCTCCCCTCCTCTTTCCCCCATCCGGCCATGGCTCAGCCGCCCGCCCCTGGCCGCGCCGCCCGGCCGCCCCCGGCCGCCCCCTGGCCGGCCACGGCCCCTCCCCGGCCAGCCCCCCCCCCGGCCGCGCCCCCTCGCCCGCCTGGCCTCGGCCGCCAGCTCGGCTGGCCTCGGCCGCCAGCTCGGCTGGCCTCGGCCGCCAGCTCGGCCGGCCTTGGCCCCAGCTCGGCCGCCCCGGCCCCCAGCTCGGCCGCCCTCCCCGCGCGCCCGCCCCAGCTCGGCCGCCCAGCCCAGGGCCGGTTCAACCGCCCTAGGGCCGGTTCAACCGCCCCCCCCTCTGTTTTTTTTTATTTTTTTTATTTTATTTTATTTACTTTCTGTGATCATAATTACTTTGTTTTAGGTAGGCTGATCATTGTTCATGCTATGGAAATAGGAAGTTTAATTTGGAATTCTGTTGCGCTAGTTGATTCATTTAGTTAATTGTTTATCTCGTTCAATGTTGATCAACTTAAAATGATTAGGTTTCCATTAGTATATATATAACAGAATTCTTTTGTTAAGAACCAATTGTAATTAATCATTAGTGCATAAGCTTTAACCCCCTGCGAGACCCTTCCCGTTTCTTTCTAACCTTAATGAATGCGATATCGAATGTCATACTTGATGCATATTCGCTTACTTGTTCCCTTGTATGGTGTACTGTTCTTTTGTATTAAATATGTGGATGTATGTATGTTTGCAATCGCATAGAGAACGATCCGGTCGAAGAGCCCGAGGAATTCGCAGGAGAAGCCCCTGAGCAGCAGTCGGTTGGTGGAGGCAAGTGTCCTTTGACCTATTTCTGTCCTATTCATTCTTTAATTCACCTCCCGCATTACACATTTATACTTAAGGATTGACTAGCTTTTGTTATCCATGTCCTTGTTTACCTATTTGGGTCGGATTATTACTGCTTAGTCTGATGCTATTGCTCAACTCTAATCAATGAACATGATGTGATTATCTGTGATACGCTGTTTTCCCCTTCTTATTTATGATCATACTTGTGGCATTTAAGGGGACTCGAGCGGTTTCTCGAGTGCCTCTCCGTAAGGACCTGTTCAATGGATGATCGCCCGGGAAAACAGTGCAACCATGAGGGTGGAATGGGACGCCCTTAGCTGAATAATTAGAGGAACCGGGGTGTAGTTCGCTTAGCCGTTGTGCCGTCAATGGGGCTCGGTGTATGCGGCTCGCTCTGCCAAGGTTGATTTGTCCCTTGGGGAGGAGTGCGGTACATTTAGGAAACCTAACGGGTGGCTACAGCCCCGGGGAATCTTTGTAAAGGCTACGTAGTGAGACCCTGCCTATTCACCTTGGTAGTGTTTAAGGGTTTGATCAGCCCGAGGCAAGTGGGAATCACGGCTTGTGGGTAAAGTGCGCAACCTCTGCAGAGTGTTATGAAACTGATATATCAGCCGTGCTCGCGGTTATGAGCGGCCAAGGGAGCTCCAGAGATTAGTGATACTTGATCAGAGATATTTTGGTACAGGTGGCAATGAGATTGATGGTTCTGATTATGATTATGGTATTGGTATGTGGTATTCTTTCCGTTTGGAAAGGATACATTGGGCTAATAACTTGGGTTAATGTTAAAACCTGGCTCTCTACTAGTAAGTAATAACCTGACCAACTAAAAGCAACTGCTTGACTTATCCCCACATAAAGCTAGTCCACTACAGCCAAACAGGATACTTGCTGAGTATGTTGATGTGTACTCACCCTTGCTCTACACACCAAACCCCCCCCCTCCAGGTTGTCAGCATTGCAACCACTGCTCAGGAGAAGATGAAGCTGTGGAAGGAGACTTCCAGGAGTTCCAGGACTACGACGAGTTCTAGGCGTGGGTTAGCGGCAACCCCCAGTCGGCTGCCTGTGAAGGCCGCAGTTATCTACGTTTCGTTTTCGCACTTTGATTTATTGTAAGAACTATATGGACGTCTCAGACGTATGATGTAATCGACTATTATTTCCCCTTTTAATACTATTTGAGCACTGTGTGATGATGTCCATGTTATGTAACTGCTGTGTACGTGAATAACTGATCCTGGCACGTACATGGTTCGCATTCGGTTTGCCTTCTAAAACCGGGTGTGACAGATGGCGAGGGAGAGGATGGGGTGAGCTCGAAAGTTGTCCTTCCCCCAAGCGGGAAAGACGTCGTCGATTCCGCCGCCGGCGGGCGGGCTGTCCGCCACCGTTGTCGCTGTCGCGCGGCGGTGGAAGGAGTATCATGTCGTAGCTGCCGTCGAAAGACATGAACTCGAGACTCCTGAAACAGAGCACCGTCCCGGGTTGAAGAGGTCGTTGGAGACTGCCCATCTGGAGCTTGATGGGAAACTACTCGTCAACACGCAGCAGGCCCCTACCTGGCGCGCCAACTGTCGGCGTTCCGAGACCGGGGGGTCCCCGAGCCGACGAGTGAGTGTGCCACGTGCCCTAGCCCAGATGGGTCGAGCGTGTGGGCGAGCGCGAAGGGGGGAGAGAGCGAGAGCGAGGTGGCCGGAGCCGGGTCGTGAGGGAGTCGGAGGTTCCCGCGGCCTTCGTGTTCGTCCCGCGCCCAGGTCGGGTGCGCTTGCAGTAGGGGGTTACAAGCGTCCGCGCGGGTGAGGGGAGCGAGCGGCCCCGAGAGAGCGCCTGCCCCTGCCCTCGTTCCCGCGAGGCCAACCTTCTCTAAGAAGGCCCTGGTCCTTCCTTTTATAGGCGTAAGGAGAGGATCCAGGTGTACAAATGGGGGTGTAGCAAGGTGCTACGTGTCTAGCGGGGGAGAGCTAGTACCCTAAGTACATGCCAAGGTGGCAGCCGGAGAGATCTTGGCACCCGGCTAGTGTGGCGTCGTGGCTGTCGGAGAAGCAATGGAGCCGGGCGGAGGGACAGCTGTCGGAGTGGTTGGGCCCTTGCTGACGTCCCCCTGCTTTCGTAAGGGAGCTGGGAGCCGCCGTCGTCATGGTCCAGCGGGGCGCCATCATTGCCTATCTGGCGGAGCTAGCCAGATGGGACGTCGGTCCTGTTCTCTGCGGCCCGAGTCGTCTCAGGGTAGGGTGATGATGGCGCTTCCTGTCGACGTGGCGGACTCGTGCCCTAGGTCGGGCGACGTGGGGGCTCCTCCGAAGCCGAGGTCGAGTCTGTCCTGCATGGCCGAGGCCGAGGCCGAGCCCGAGCCCCTGGGTTGGGCGAGGCGGAGGTCGTTCAGCAGAGGTCGGGGTGGAGTCCGAGCCCTGGGTCGGGCGAAGCGGAGTTCATCGTCTTCTGGGGCCTTAGCCCGAGTCCGAGCCCTGGGTCGGGCGGAGCGGAGTTCGCCGTCTTCCGGGGCCTTAGCCCGAGTCCGAGCCCTGGGTCGGGCGGAGCGGAGTTCGCCGTCTTCCGGGGCCTTAGCCCGAGTCCGAGCCCTGGGTCGGGCGGAGCGGAGTTTCCTCTGGCGCTTTTGGCCAAGCCTGGCTGCCCGTCAGTCTTATTCCTTGCGTTAAAGGCCCCAGTGACTTGGTCGGTCGGCGCGGTGATTTAGTCAGGGTTACTTCTTATCGAAGGCAAGGCCTCGGGCGAGCCGGAGATGCGTCTGCCGTGAAAGAGGAGGCCTCGGGCGAGACGGAAACATCTCAGGGTCGGCTGCCCTTGCCCGAGGCTAGGCTCGGGCGTGGCGTGATCGAGTCGCTCGTATGGACTGATCCCTGACTTAATCAAACCCATCAGGCCTCTGCAGCTTTATGCTGATGGGGGTTACCAGCTGAGAATTAGGCGTCTTGAGGGTACCCCTAATTATGGTCCCCGACAATAGGATTCTTGGTTTTCCATTGTTTGGTGTCAATCCATCTGTTTTGCAACTCCAATGCCATTTACCAGGTATGCAGTCTGTTATTATTGATGAGACAGCTAAACTACAAGACATTGTCAATGAGCCAACTTCTTCTATGACAACACTCACAGAGTACTTCACTAAGAATCGTGCTGATAGTTTTGCAAGGACATTATTGTATAAAGATTTTCCAGAATACTACAGGTGGATTCCTGGTAGCAAGCGCTGGCAGAGACGAAAACAAAGGGGACAGATTGGTCGAATTGTGTATGCACACCCTGCTGAAGGGGAGAGATATTTCTTGAGAGTACTTCTAAATCATGTTAGAGGTGCATACTCATTTGAGGATTTAAGAACATTGGGTGACATCACATTCTCAACTTTCAGAGAAGCATGCGAAAAAAGAGGACTCATAGAGGCTGACATGTCACTTGATGACTGCTTGAGTGAGGCTGCAACCTTTCAAATGCCAACTGCTCTGCGAAGGTTATTTGCAACAATTCTTGTATTTTGTGAGGCCACTAATGTACGTGGACTGTGGGACAAACACAATGACTCAATGTCTGAAGATTATAACCGAGACAATCCTAAATCGACATGCGTACAACAAATGGTCCTTAAAGACATTCGGGAGTTGGTTCGGTCGATGGGGAAGGATATCAAATCTTATGATCTTCCTGAGATTAATGATACAGGTACTTTCCTCCATTGTAAGCAAATAATTGTACTTATTGCAAATTAAGGGGTATATAAATAACTGTTTCTGAACTAAAAAATAGGACAATGTTAATTATGGGCAGGAAGTACTTAGCAAAGTTCAACTTGGTGTGCTATATAGATAAATATTCATATAATTTTTTCAATTAACCATTAAGTTTTATTATGAGTACCTATTCCTTTGTGATAATTAGGTGAATTTTGCAATGATATAATGAGAGAGCTCAGAGAGGAACTTGCTGTTGGTGTGGATCAAGAACATTTGGATATATATACATGTCTTAACAATGGACAGCGTGCAGGATTTGATGAAATCATAGATCACGTACTTAATAAAAAAACAGTTGTTTTTTCTGGATGGTCCAGGAGGAACGGGTAAGACCTTCCTATATAAGGCACTACTTGCTAGAGTACGTTCAGAGGGATTAATAGCAATTGCTACTGCAACTTCGGGTATAGCAGCGTCCATATTGCCCGGAGGACGCCCAGCACACTCAAGGTTCAAAATCCCTATTAAACTCGCTGACAATAGCACATGCAACTTCACAAAGCAAAGTGGCACTGCGGAGTTACTTCGCACAGCGTCCCTAATTATTTGGGATGAAGTTGCGATGACAAAGCGTCAAGCAGTTGAGTGCCTTGATAGGTCCCTACAAGATATTATGACATGTTCTTTGCCATTTGGTGGAAAGGTTATAGTATTTGGTGGAGATTTTCGCCAGGTGCTTCCTGTAGTGACACGTGGTACAAGAGCACAAATAACGGATGCCACATTGCAGAGATCTTATTTGTGGGATAGTATAAGAAAGATATGTTTGACTATGAACATGAGGGCTCAATCTGATAAATGGTTTTCGGAATACCTCCTTAGAATTGGTAATGGAACTGAGGAGACTATTGGATCTGATTATGTGCGTCTTCCAGAAGAAATTGTGATTGGCTATACAGACACTGAAGATTCAATAAACAAGCTCATTGTAGATGTCTTCCCGTCACTTGAGGAAAATGCAAGATCAATAGCTTATATGAGCACGCCTGCCATCCTTTCAACCAAAAATCAGCATGTGGACCAACTCAATGCAAAGATGATTGATAAATTTCCGGGCAATGGAAAAGTTTATCATAGCTTTGATTGTGTCGATGATGATTCTAGAAATAACTATCCTATTGAGTTTTTGAACTCCATAACTCCAAATGGTTTGCCCCCACATGTGCTCAAAGTAAAAATCAATAGTCCAGTGATTCTTCTCCGCAATCTTGATCCTAATAATGGCTTGTGCAATGGAACAAGACTCATGGTTAGAGCATTGCAAGACAATGCAATTGATGCTGAAATTGTTGGTGGTCACAATGCAGGTACAAGGGTGTTCATTCCTCGGATTCCAATGTGTCCATCAGATGACATTTCTCTTCCGTTTAAGTTGAAGAGGAAACAATTCCCTATCCGCTTGAGTTTTGCTATGACCATAAATAAAGCACAGGGGCAAACCATCCCAAATGTTGGCATCTACCTGCCAGAGCCTGTGTTCTCGCATGGACAACTTTATGTGGCATTGTCGAGGGGTGTGTCAAGACAAACTACTAGAATTCTGGCTAGGCCAAAGAAGGAATTAGATCCCACAGGGAAGAGCACCAAGAATATTGTGTATAAAGATGTCCTCAACTGTTGACAATTGGTAAGTCCATGCAAATAGCACATATGTTTCCTATGTTTGAATAATCCGCGTGTTATATTTTTCGATGAATATTTGTGTGTTCCTGCCTATACTGACAATATTACTTTCATGGTGTCTCCACATGTTAGCTGCATCATTTTTACATGTTATTTGGCCTTTTCTTGTGGAGCTCTAGCTGTAGAGTCTAATTGGTGCTCCTTTTCCTCTCTGTAGTGCAGATTACGATGTCCATACCAAGATCAGCTGGGAATGCTGAAAGATGTGCTTTCATTATTGCACTCTGAAAGTTATGCATACATGACTCATGGTACAATTATATAGGTATACATATTAATCTCATGCTTTGTAACCTCTATGATTGATATAATAATTTTCACTTCTTTTTTACTGTTCATCGAATAACCTGTAGCTACTTAATAACCAGTAGTGCTTTACCTTTTTTTAAGATCACCTGGATGGTCGCTGTCTGAATATCCCAATAATTCTGAGCTGTCCCCTTTTACATACCTACGGGTATTGTGTTGTACCAGCCACATATCTTACAATTCTTTTAATGACAGTCCGGTGTTCAGAATTTGGTGTCTCCATAAATCTGCTCACCATTCCCACAGAATATGCTAGGTTAGGTCTGGTGTTTACAAGATATCTCAGACTCCCAACTATACTTCTGTACTTGGTAGGATCAAATAGTCTGTAACCTTTTGAGCCTGACTCATAACCTATGAAAACCATTTTGCTAGATTTGTCAGCCAGTTTATTTAAACCTGGACCAACCAACTTCACATGGGCAACACAACCAAAAATTCTCAAATGACTGACACTAAGTTTCTTTCCATGCCAGGCTTCGAAAGGAGTCTTAGAGATTAGAGCTTGGACTTCACAGCTTCCATTTTCAGACTTCAACAACTATTTTTTTCTAACAAAAATAATTCTAAATATTGTACACAGTGAACTTGTGTTTGTGCCATCATTTCACAGTTGACATTCCTGATTTGTAACTACGATCCTGCTTTTTATATAAAGTTAAATGGTTTGTTTTTATGGTGAGGAGATATGTGATGATCGAATTGTTTCCCTATTTGTTTGATTGGCTGCCATGATGGCTAAATCTGCATTAGCTCTATCTGATCATCTCCTTTACTGGCATTCAATGGAACAACAACGTATATCTGACATAGAGGTTAGGTTTAAACATCACACATGTTGTTTTACTTGTGGGTTGATGCAGGATATAATGGTTTCAATCATTTTCTTGTATCCTTTTTGCATTTGATTATGTTGTTTTGTCTTCTTATTTACTACTTTTAATTTGTTTGCCAAAACTTTCAATACTGAAAATGATGTGACCCTTAGCATGAAAAATATACTCGTGTTTAGAAAACTTGAGCTTTTAGGATTGTACTCAGTCAACTTCAACACCTACTACCTTTGTGTTTATTTATTTAGCCTTTTCATGTGGTCCTCTAGCTGAATCTAATCAGTGCTTCTTTTCCTCTTTGGAGTGCAGATTACAACGTTAATAACAAGCCCAGTGAATGCTGAAAGTTGCGTAAAGGAGCGGTGAGTCTGGGAGCTATGTTTGTGCATGCCGTTCTATGTGCGCTGATAGTAGCGATCAATTTCCCAGTGTATGAAGCAATGTTCGTCCACAAGGACAGTGGCAGATTACCAGCTTCGGTCAGTGTAGTTTTACTCCGCATTGTATTACCATTATGTATACTACTTCCAACCATGTTGTAGATGTGGAGCTGGTGAAAGATGACATATATATTTGAAACCCGATGGTGAAAGTTATAAGAACTGTACTCATATAATATATTTCCAAGAGAAATAAAAAACAATAACATGTTCCTTTACATATCTGAAAATGTCGCACATTTTGTTTATCAGGGTGGTGGCGCATAACTTTGTCCAGTCACTGCAATCTGAGAATTCGTTGAACTGGTTTTTCTCATTTGCAATGGCTATACATAGAGACCCTGTCACTGGCAAGCAGTATAGGATTGAATTCGAAGAGCTACACATAACCATCACAGAAACTGCAGCACTGCACGGCTCATTAGCTTCCTCAAGATTGTGTGGGACTGTGCGAGACACAGCAGAACCGATTATGACTAGCGCAGGAATGGTGACGGAAATGGCTGAATCTACGAGATGGATTGGAAGCCTACTGATGCGTTGGTCCTGGAGCTGTAGGAGGTCATCTTCTCGTCCCTGGACCTGGAGTCCTTGCTGTCGGCCGACGCCGACCTGTCCCTGATAAACACGAGCTGCAGGATGACTTAATCTTAATGTGTATTCACTTGTGTCATGATTCAGATTTTTTGTTCACCTCATTATCTCAATCACTTTTGACATGATTTATAATGTGTATTCACTTTATTGTCTTTTTAGATTTGTTGTATAGTTAGGACGGGCACTTTACTAGTTATATATATTTGTGTGTGGATGGGGTCTCCATATTAGATTTTGCACTAGGCCCTTAAAAAGTCAGGAACGGCCCTGAACGTACGCACCCCCTATGTCTTGGACACATGTTCCCTCAATCCTTAACCACGTCAATGACACGAATCGTATTGTTATGGCTTTACGCCTATCGGTGTTCTTTGGTGTTAGTCACCGTATCTAGTCACTCGACTTCTATAGTCTCTAAGTCTCAGACTCCCGGTGCTTGTCATTCATCGTTCCCATACGATCCCACTTGAAGCGATATATTACACACTCTGTAACACTGTGTAATATATCACTTCATGTGTGGTGTGCGTGAGTGTGTTACAAAGTGTGTAATATATCGCTTCTTTGATGTTGACCATCATCTCTAGACTTTATACCTGCACACCACACATGAAGCGATATATTATACACTCTGACACTCACGCTTTGGTTAGTCCATCCGACTCAATTTAAGACGCTATACCATATTAATAATCACTCGTTACAAATAGGGATGGCAATTTTAAACCCGCAAACCCTGAAACCCGACGGATGCGAGTACGGGTGAAAATTTTGACCCGCGGGCACCCCGACCTGAAGTTTTGCGGGTGTGGATACGAGTTTCTATTTTAAACCCGCGGGTGACCCGCACCTGACCCAAAATTTGATTCTTCTTTATTTAACGAAAAATAGTAATTATATTGAATAAGTAACTTGGCTAATGATTTATGGGATATTTTTTTTTGCTGCTCAACGTGAAAGGGTTAAAATTTATACGCATAACTCAACTATTGATGCTACTTAATTGCTTAGTACTAAATTATTGTTTAAAAGTGTACACTCGGTAAAACCCGTGAGTGATCCGAAA
The DNA here is from genome assembly GCA_029449295.1 of Zea luxurians. Lineage (NCBI taxonomy): Eukaryota > Viridiplantae > Streptophyta > Magnoliopsida > Poales > Poaceae > Zea > Zea luxurians. The sequence goes on from JAOPSE010000004.1 coordinate 165,531,400, forward strand.
CCCGACGGATTTGGGTGTAGGTTTGGAATTGCACCCGCGAGTGCGATCGTGGGCAGGTTTCGGTAGTCTTCGCGGGCGGGTTTTTGCTCCACCTGAACCATTGTCATCCCTAGTGTTCGAACCAAAAATGAGCCGGCGGACTGTCCGGCCCTGAGGCCGGACAGTCCGCGGTCCGGACGGTCCGCGCCTGTGGGCCGGACGGTCCGCGCGTGTGCAGAACAGATTAGGGTTCCGAGTTTTGTGCTACGGTTGTTAGCTAAAATCATGGGATAAGCTTGGAAATTAGTTTGTAAAGGGTCCAGCCCCCCTTCTCTATAAATAGAGAGGTATACGGCCGATTTATCATCAACAATCGAATCAATACAACTTCTATTTCGCATTTTATCCTAGGAGTAGTTCTAGTCTAGTTTAGGTTTAGTCTTCCAATCCCCAAATTCTCCGCCTCTCCTCGACTCCACGTCGATTAGAGGAGTCTAGGTCGGCCAGCCCGAGCCTAGACACAACCTAGGATCTCTACTCTCCGACGGGGTCCCTCCCGGGAGCGAGATCCAGGCGCCGTCGGCGATCTTCCGCCGTCCCTGCGTACGCGCGGACCGTCCGGCCCCAGGGCGCGGACCGTCCGGACGTCAGGCAGGAGCCCTAGCCGCGCATCAGGCCGCGGACCGTCCGGCCCCAGGCCGCGGACAGTCCGCCCTTGCGCAGAGAGCACCACCGCGCCTCGCACCAGGCCGCGGACCGTCCGGCCCCTGCGCGCGGACCGTCCGCCCCTGTGCAGAGGGCACCGCCACGGTTCTTGTTGAGTGTTTGGCGCTCCGAAAAGGCGTCAACATACTTTTTGGCGACTCCGCTGGGGACAACGCATATAGACCTATCAAATCGGCCCTCAATGGCCGGTTCAAAAGATAGCTCTGAGGTTTCCACCAGCAATATCATCACACCGACATGGGAAGCCTTGCCGGCTGAAGAACAGCTCCTGTTCGAGGAGCGCCAGGAGCAGCTGATCCAAGAAGCAAAGGCGAAGTTCCTGGCTGACTTCAAAGTGGACAGGAACAACAAAGTCGTTCGGCAACGAGCGACAGATCTGGCTTCGCTCCGACCTACTACGATTACCCCAAATGTAAGTAGCACCAACGAACTCCAATCTCTTAAAGCTTACATAGACGAACAGCGAGAACAGATGCAAAATATCATAGGGGTTATGCAAAACGATTGTAGGAGACTAGTACGTGCATTTGATAAATCTAGTATAGCAAATTTTCCTTCACACGAGGTTGAATTAGGAGATAATACACGTAATATATCGGTTAAAGGTTGTCACGACCAGTCACAACCCCCTTATGGGATGCCGATGGACACGTACCCTGAGCAAACGCAAATCGGCAGTAAACCAGCCGATCTACACATGTCCGGACCGTCCGCTCGCGAGCGCGGACCGTCCGGGTCAGCCACAGCAGGGCCCATTTTTAATGAGTTACCTAGACACGCACCCGAGCCACCACATAGGGCACCGAATTTAAACTATCCAGTCGGACGGTCCGCATACAACGACGGACGGTCCGCATATAATCACGGACGGTCCGGGTACGTATCCGGGCAGTCCGCGCATGAGTCTTTTGAGGGGGATTATTACCTGAATCCTCGCCCATCCCAACAACACTTCCCATCACATTATGCAATGCACCAGCCCATTAATTCAGGATCCAAAGCCCAGGAAAGATTTCCGGCCCCACCTATAAGGCCGGAAAGAAACGATCAAACATATGAGCCATATAGGGCAAATGGAAATGCACCACGTAGCTCAAACCAATGGGGGGAACGACAACATACTAACATGCAACCAACCCCACCTATGTTTGACCAGAGAGCCGGTGGTCTTGCACCGGCTGCCATTGGTATAGTGAGGGAAGAAATAGCCGGGGCGTTCCGAGATAAGCTCGGAGTAAGCATGATCCCTGGGGGGCAATCATATCGGAAGCCTTATGACAGCCGATTTGATCGCCACCCATACCCACAGGGAACCAGGATACCCGAGTTTGCAAAGTTCTCGGGTGACCAAGGAAAGAGCACGCGTGAGCACATAGGCCAGTTTCTAGCACAATTAGGAGAATTGGCCGACACCGAAGCATTCCGTGTGCGTTTATTTTCATTATCCTTAATAGGGACTGCATTCACATGGTATGCCACGCTCCCTCCTAATTCCATTTTGTCATGGGGAGACTTAGAGCAAAAATTTCATGAACATTTCTTCTCTGGTGATTATGAGCTAGATTTAGTAGACTTAGTGACCCTACGACAAGAAAAGGATGAATCGGTTAGTGATTATATCCGGAGATTCCAGGATACGAGAAACCGATGCTTTCAAATTCATTTAACAGATAAACAACTGGCGGGAATAGCCTTTGATGGATTGCGCTATTATTTAAAAGAGAGATTAGAAGGCATCCAGTTCTTTACTCTAGCACAATTACATCAGAGAGCTTCGGCTTGTGAAAGCCGAAGCAAAGAACTAGTCAGAACGGTTCATCATAATGTCCCTATAGTAGAACACAATCAAAGTAGTTCGGACGATGAACCAAAGAAAGTTTACACTGCCGAAATAGTTTGGCCCGAGCAGGCCAAATCTTCGGCTTGCTACTCCTTGCAGTCAGTTCAAAAGGAACGACAGGAGGAGGTTAAGTTTACATTTAATGTCGGCAAATGTGATAAGATATTCGATGAATTACTAAAAAATGGTAACATTAAAATTGATTATATCGTTCCACCTGCCGACGAACTAAAGCGTCGCGCATACTGCAAGTGGCACAACTCATTTTCCCATGCCACTAATGATTGTAATGTGTTCCGACGACAAATTCAATCGGCCATTAATGAGGGACGATTGAAATTTCAGGAGGACACGGAGCCCTTCCCAATGAATGTGATCGACTTTAATGGCAAAAAGGTCCTAATTCGGCCCAACACAGCCGATAAGGGCAAAGACAAAGAAGTCATCATCGGCAACGCACGGGAGGCCGATGGAAACAACAAAATTTCTTGCAGGAAAGTGATGGCCGAGAAGACTCCTGATGGAGGGGAGACACTGAAGGTAACCATCACAAACTCCAGCGCTGGGGGGCAAGCACAGACAAAGGGATATGCGCGAGAACCCATACTACGCATCGCGGATGGTCCGGTGTCTAGGCGCGGACGGTCCGTAACATCACCAGACGGTCCGAAGCGTTCCGACGGACGGTCCGGCAACGTCGAAGAGCCGCGGCGACCACGTACCTTCAAACCACGACGACCAGAAATAGGTACGTGGAAAACTAACACGTTCAAGGCAACTGGTCGGTTGGTAAAATCTAGCCCGACCTTTGATCAATTATTGTCTAAATATGTGAAAAGGAAGGCTGGCCCCAGCGACCGGCCACCAAAGGGACCTCGCTTACCCACCCAGGTGCGACGGCAGGTTAGGCCGATTGGACCACCACACCAATCGGAAAGGACGGGAGGTCATAATGTTCAATTAAGACCTAACGTACCTGCATGGACACCTCCACCACCATATCCACCTATGCCATATCCATACACATACATACCTCCACCATATGTCCCAAATCAAATGTGGGGCATGCCACCATACTCATTTGGGATGCCACAGTACCCCGCTTGGGGGGCACCCCAAACATCTGTATTCAATAGGTTGACACCTCCAGTACAAGACCGATTGAGAGCCCCTCAATCCGGTCCACGAGCACATGCCCAGCAAGATTGCCGAACAACTCGGCCCCAAAGGCTGACTAATCCGGCAGGGGGCATACAGCTACAACCTCCAACAGTACGAAAAAGGAAGATGTCATTAAAATAGGAACGACAGATGTCGTCGTACAACAAAATAACGAAGGGCCGATGATTTTTGGTGAATCGGCCAACACAAACAAAAAAGAAAGTACGACTGTCAATAAAATAGCCGATCCAAAATACTCCATGCCCCGATGGTGCCCATCGGGATTGACACGATCGCAAAAGCGAAAATTACAGCGCCTTAGGGCAAAGGAGAATCAGGAGAAGGAGGCGGAAAAAATATTCAATGACACACATCCGCAATATCCGCCACCACAAAAGAGATGGAGACCAAAGGCCGTTGAGGAAAATCAAACGGCCATAAAGACAGAAAATAAAACAGCAACTGTGCAGCTCTTTGCAGGTATAGCAGACAGTCCGACTATAAAGACCGGACCAACCGTACGGGGCGCGGGCCGTCCGACCCCTGAGGCCGACTCATCTGCAATAAACCATGACACCTCCGACGACGTACCGACGCCCATGGAGGAAGACGACCTGCAAGGAGAAGACCTGGTCGACTACGGAGCTACGCCAGAACACTTAGAGAATTAGGAAGGCAATGTGACGAATTGGTCAGGACCAGTATGACGCTCGGCGATGTTGGGACTGACAGTTCGATCAAATCTAAAGGGATCACGTCCGTTGAGTCAACCATCGAGACCAAGGCCACTGCGTACCATCCTAGTAAGTGGCAAGATGCCTAAGAAAACCGATGTGATAACATCGAGTTAGTTGCTTTTGGTTCGCTCAGCTCCACCAAAAGGCAGGGGGCATATGTTCGAACCAAAAATGAGCCGGCGGACTGTCCGGCCCTGAGGCCGGACGGTCCGCGCGTGCGCAGAACAGATTAGGGTTCCGAGTTTTGTGCTACGGTTGTTAGCTAAAATCATGGGATAAGCTCGGAAATTAGTTTGTAAAGGGTCCAGCCCCCCTCCTCTATAAATAGAGAGGTATACGGCCGATTTATCATCAACAATCGAATCAATACAACTTCTATTTCGCATTTTATCCTAGAAGTAGTTCTAGTCTAGTTTAGGTTTAGTCTTCCAATCCCCAAATTCTCCGCCTCTCCTCGACTCCACGTCGATTAGAGGAGTCTAGGTCGGCCAGCCCGAGCCTAGACACAACCTAGGATCTCTACTCTCCGACGGGGTCCCTCCCGGGAGCGAGATCCAGGCGCCGTCGGCGATCTTCCGCCGTCCCTGCGTACGCGCGGACCGTCCGGCCCCAGGGCGCGGACCGTCCGGACGTCAGGCAGGAGCCCTAGCCGCGCATCAGGCCGCGGACCGTCCGGCCCCAGGCCGCGGACAGTCCGCCCTTGCGCAGAGAGCACCACCACGCCTCGCACCAGGCCGCGGACCGTCCGGCCCTTGCGCGCGGACCGTCCGCCCCTGTGCAGAGGGCACCGCCACGGTTCTTGTTGAGTGTTTGGCGCTCCGAAAAGGCGTCAACACCTAGTTACAAACTCAAACCACAAATCCATATATCAACCTTTTTATCGCAAAAAGGTTAAATCGGAATAATTGTCACAAGTACAGCACGATAATTATAGAAGTTAATCTATCTATATACGGATGGAGTACATGACAATTTCTCTAGCGTGGATGATACTACTCAATTGAAATGGCCTGACTAAACGAGCAGATTGGTGTGGATGAGTTCGCCAGGTAGGAGTAGGGACAGCACAGCACTGGTGAGCAGAATCATTGAGCATGATCTTTGCAAGGCCTTGGTGACGACTGGTCCTCCTCCCGTTGATGTCCGGAGGGGCGGACCAGTTGCTTTGGCCATTGGTGTGCCCATTTTAAGCAACGTAGTGCGCCTATTCCCGGCAGCAAGCAAAGGCGTCTTCCCGTTGCCCGAAACAAAAGCATCGACGAGACTGGACTGCGACGTGGGGGCGGCCGGGCAGGGATGGGGATGGGGATGGCACTCCGATCCGCTGCAAGCGTGAAGCGTAACTGGCGCCGCAAGGTCAAAGCTCAAGCTTACCCCTTTTCTCTCCCTTCTATAGCAGGACTTGCCTTGGGCTCTTCGGTAGTTGGCGGTTAATAGGTGAAAAAAATAACTATTTGTCACTGGGGTATTTTCTTTTTTTAAATACCTCTAAATTAAACGTGCTTGATCTAGAGGAATCTTACATAAGTGACTGACTTACTAGAGTAATCTTGGGATGAATAACCGATCGAAAAGTATTCTTGGATGTGCATGAGTCAGGATAAAGAGCGCACAAAAGACTTAGGGTGTGTTTGGTTTGACTTTTACCCTAAAAGCCAAAAGCCAACCAAATGGTTGTATCCAGGAAGCAGCTTTTTCTAAAACCCGACTTTCTCGTAGTGTAAGGATGTGTTTGGTTTGACTTTTGGCTTTGGCTTTTGTCCCCTAAAAGCCAAAAGTCAAACCAAATGTCGGCGTTCCGAGACCGGGGGGTCCCCGAGCCGACGAGTGAGTGTGCCGCGTGCCCCAGCCCAGATGGGTCGAGCGCGTGGGCGAGCGCGAAGGGGGGAACAGAGAGAGAGCGAGGTGGCCGGAGCCGGGTCGTGAGGGAGTCGGAGAATTCCCGCGGCCTTCGTGTTCGTCCCGCGCCCAGGTCGGGTGCGCTTGCAGTAGGGGGTTACAAGCGTCCGCGCGAGGTGAGGGGAGCGAGCGGCCCCGAGAGAGCGCCTGCCCCTGCCCTTCGTCCCCGCGAGGCCAACCTTCTCTAAGAAGGCCCTGGTCCTTCCTTTTATAGTTGTAAGGAGAGGATCCAGGTGTATAAGATGGGGGTGTAGCAAGGTGCTACGTGTCTAGCGAGGGAGAGCTAGCGCCCTAAGTACATGCCAAGGTGGCAGCCGGAGAGATCTTGGCACCCTGTTGGTGTGGCGTCGTGGCTGTTGGAGGAGTAACGGAGCCGGACGGAGGGACAGCTGTCGGAGTGGCTGGGCCCTTGCTGACGTCCTCCTGCTTTCGTAAGGGAGCTGAGAGCCGCCGTCGTCATGGTCTAGCGGGACGCCATCATTGCCTATCTGGCGTTGCTGGCCAGATGGGACGCTGGTCTTGTTCTCTGTGACCCAAGTCGGCTCAGGGCAGGGTGATGATGACGCTTCCTGTTGACGTGGCGGTCTCGTGTCCTAGGTCGGGCGTCGTGGAGGCTCCTCCGAAGCCGAGGTCGAGTCCGTCCTGCAAGACAGAGGCAGAGTCCGAGCCCTGGGTCGGGCGAGGCGGAGATCGTTCGGCAGAGGCCGAGGCAGAGTCCGAGCCCTGGGTCGGGCGAGGCGGAGGTCGTCGTCTTCCGGGGCCTTAGCCCGAGTCCGAGCCCTGGGTCGGGCGGAGCGGAGTTCGCCGTCTTCCGGGGCCTTAGCCCGAGTCCGAGCCCTGGGTCGGGCGGAGCGGAGTTCGCCGTCTTCCGGGGCCTTAGCCCGAGTCCGAGCCCTGGGTCGGGCGGAGCGGAGTTCGCCGTCTTCCGGGGCCTTAGCCCGAGTCCGAGCCCTGGGTCGGGCGGAGCGGAGTTCGCCGTCTTCCGGGGCCTTAGCCCGAGTCCGAGCCCTGGGTCGGGCGAAGCCTCCTATGGCACTTCTGGCGAAGTCTGGTCGCCCGTCGGTCTTACCTTTTGCGTTAAACGCCCCGGTGACTTGGTCGGTTGGCGCGGTGATTTAGTCAGGGTTACTTCTTATCGAAGGCGGGGCCTCGGGCGAGCCGGTGATGCGTCTGCCGTGAAAGAGGAGGCCTCAGGCGAGACGGAGTCATCTTAGGGTCGGCTGCCCTCGCCCGAGGCTAGGCTCGGGCGTGGCGTGATCGAGTCACTCGTATGGACTGATCCCTGACTTAATCAAACCCATCAGGCCTCTGCAGCTTTATGCTGATGGGGGTTACCAGCTGAGAATTAGGCGTCTTGAGGGTACCCCTAATTATGGTCCCCGACAGTAGCCCCCGAGCCTCGAAGAGAGTGTTAACACTCGCTTGGAGGCTTGCGTCGCACTTTTTTGCAAGGGGACCAGCCTTTCTCGGTGGTACTTTGTTCCGGTGGGTGCGCGCGAGCGCACCCGCCGGGTGTAGCCCCCGAGGCCTCGGAGGAGTGGTTTCACTCCTTCGAGGTCTTAATGCCTTGCGTAATGCCTCGGCTGGTCTGGCGGTTCCCTCATGCGAGCAGGGCGTAGCCCAGGTGCACTGTCGGGGCCCAAGTTCTCGGGCTGGTATGTTGACGCTGTCAACGGTTTGGCCGGAGCCGGGTTTGCGAGAGCAGCCCCCGAGCCTCCGCACGGAGCGAGAGGACGATCAGGGACAGACTCGGCTTTTTTATATACGCCCCTACGTCGCCTTTCCGCAAGGAGGAGGGGGGGAGTGCGCCATGTTACCCTCGATGGGCACCGAACATGGTGTCTCCGGTGAGCTGCAATCGGGTAATCCGAGTGGACGTCCGTGCCCCGTTCGTTGGGGGTCGGCTAGGGGCCCGGAGGCACGCCCAAAAGTACCTGCGGGTGATCTGCCGGACCTGGTCCCCTAGCGACGGGGTCCGAGGGCTCGTTGCCTCCCTCCGATGGGATTCCGTTACAGAGTCGTTCCCACTGGTCTCGGAAATGTCCTAGGGTACCTCGGGAGCGCAGCCCGAGCCTTGGTTATGTATCGAACGTACCCCCGGTCATCCCTCGCTCGGTGTCTGAGGCGACTGTGAACCCTTCGACAGGCCAGCCTTCGAACCCCTGATCAGTAATGGGCGCGGAGCCCTAGTAGCCTGAGGCGGTCGTGGAACCTTTCGGGAGGCCGACCTTCGAACCCCTGACCAGTAGTGGGTGTCGGGCCCACGCGATCTGAGGCGGCTGTTGAACCCCTCGGGGGGCCAGCCTTCGAACCCCTGATCAGTAGGGAGGCTCGGAGCCTAGTTCCTTCACGGGGAAGGATCCCTTTGGGGGTACCCTCTTTCCCGGTCCCTGTTGCAAGAGATAGAGAAAGAAGGAAAAGGGAAAAAAGGATTCGAAATTGAACGTCGTGGCGTACCATTTTCGGCGCTGTTGTTTTGGCGAAGGCGAAACGTCACCAGCCGCTCCCGCCCGTAGCGCTGTCCGTCGAGCCGCGGAGTTAATGCGCCGGGGTGAGTAGTTGGCGAGGTTGCCGTTGCGCGTGCGCGAGCCGTTCGAGGTACGGGTCACGGGCGCGTCGTCTTCACGCCGTGAGAGGGGGTTCTCTTGCTGCCTCCGGATGGGACATGAGCTTGGCAGATGGCGTGACCGCTGCTCTCGCGCGCCTGCCACCGTCATTACTACCGGCCCATTTTTGACCGCTTTTGACCGCTGCGCCAGGCTGGCGCTGCTGGGTCGCGGGCTGGGTCGCCTCGAATCGCGGTATCGGTTCCGCAATCGAGGAGGTGCGGTGGTGGAGCGAGTGGCACAGTGGCTCGCATGCAGCACCCGGCGCGCCGGTTGCACGACGCGTGGGCTTGAGCCGTCGCGCTGGCTTGTCAGGAGTCGGAGAGGCGTGTCCACTTGGCGCGGTTGCATGCCGCCTGCATGGCCGCCTGCCCCTTTCGCCCGCTGGTCCGGGCAAAAGTGGAGGGTTACTTGTAACCGCTGGGTGGTTGCGTGCGTCGTGCGCGGCGGTTCGGCTTCTTCTGCTTGGAGCCGGTCTGCATGACAGGCGGGCCCCAGCCCCCGCGCCGCAGGGGAGGACTTTGGAGGCGTGTTGGAGAAGACTCAGCCCGTGACGGTTGAGGGGGCAAGCAGGGGGAGTTGCCTTTAAAAGGAGGGCGACCCCCTTCGTAAGGTGACCATGTCTCCTTCCTCCCCTATGCATTGTGTCTCTCCATCTTCCGAGCCCCCGGATGGGGGGAACCACCGTCTTTTCGCTCCATCGCTGGAGGAACGCAACTCCGTGGGAGTTGGTACCTTTCAGCCATCGTTCGGCTTCAAGGATTTTCATCGTGCAGCCCGGTTGCCCCCCTCGGCTGGGGGTCACCCGAGACGGTGACCACCAGCTCCTGGGTGGGGAGGGGCAAACCGGACCGCGGTCCCGGCGCCGCCCTCAGTGTTGAGGGTGTTCGTCATCCTCGCCGGGGCGGGGAGCGAGGCGAGCCGGGGCCCCACCTCCTACGCGGGTCGGCGGGCCACCTCATTTTCCAGCTTCTGGTGGTGGCAATCGCCTTTTAGCCCCACGGCGGAGACATCCTCCAGTCATGCCGGGGAAGGAGAACTGTTGCTGCCCAGCTAGGATGCAACATTCCGTCTTCCTCCTCGCATTCGCAGCGAGGACGGCTGCGAGGATCTGCCGGGGTGCTTAGAGGCGTCCCGCGTTTGCTGGTGATTCGCCCGGAGCTTGTCGCTCCACGGGCTTCCCTAGCGGGGAGGTTGTCCGTACCCGCGGGGACGGAACCGAAGTTCCGTTTGTAATGGCACTTCGAGTGCCGGGTTTTTTGTTCATTTCGGCTTTCGGGGCCTGAACATGCATGTAACCACGGCACGGAGCCGTGTTTTTTTCCCCATTTCCGAGCACTAAGACTCGTCCGCTGATTGTCTGAACCGCTTCACCAAGCGTGAGTTGCCCCGTGTCAAGGTGACAAGTGAGGTATCCGTATCCCGGAGGCGTAGGAATCCCTCGGCTCGGTCGGACCTGTTGTCCGAGGCTCCTCTAGCTTAGTTAAAGAGACCCCTCGGTCGCTCTTCGACGAGCCGAGGCCAGGGGTTGCGATATCAGCATGAGCAGAGGCGGAGTTGGCTCGGAAATGAAACCTGGTTGGCCGGAGCCTAGCCGGGTTGTCCGTTGGCAGGATCGACGTCGGAGTTGATCAGCCGAGGCTTCGGACCAAGCTGGCGCCCTCGGAAGGCGGTCGGCCGAGGCCCCGGAGGTGGCCAGCCGAGCCGTCCGCTCGGGCCGGGTTCTCGGAGAAGTCCCTGGCAGAGATTGCTCGAACGTGGTGATGACGTTGTCCTTCGGAGCGGAGGCCCTCGGGCTGCGTCGCCGTCCGAGGCTAGGTCGGGCCTTGCCGGAGGTGCTGTCGATGCCGAGGGTGTCATCGCCCTCTTCCAGCGTCAAGATCCGAGCCTGCAGGGTCAAATCGTCTTGTAGCGTGGGCCTTGTGCGGCCGTCGAGGCCAGAACACACACCCTTGCTGCGTTATAAAGCTGCGTCTCTTTTCCTCTTGTTTCGAGTATCTGGACTTTTTGTCGGTAGCGGGGATGTTAGTGCGAGCAAGAGTTGCTTTTCGCGGAAGGTGATGAGTGAGGTATCCGTATCCCGGAGGCGTGGGAGTCCCTCGGCTCGGTCGGCCTTGCCGCTTACGCGTACTTTTACCCGTCCATGAGGCCCTGTCACTGACTCAGTCGAGAAGGCTCGAAGAATCGCTTCGACAGAAGAGCTTCCGTACGTAAAGACTCGTTCGATCCGCGGATTCACCTTGTCTGAGCGCGAGTTACTTATCGCAGAAGGTGATGAGTGAGGTATCCGTATCCCGGAGGCGTAGGAGTCCCTCGGCTCGGTCAGCCTTGACTGCTTACGTGTACCCCGTCGTTTCCAGGACCCACTTTTCGAAGTAGTCAAAAAGCACGAAAGACGTTCTGGTAAAAGAGATTTTCTTTTCGAGGAAAATTTTGACGCAGAGGGGGTTTCCCCCCTTTTAGCCCCCGAGGGAGGGTCGGGCCTTGCCGAGGCGAGGCCGACCCTTCCTTGTTGACTAAACTTTGCGTGGGTGCGAGGTATATAAACAACTTGGAAACATCTTAAGGGTAGAAGCGACGTAGCTGTTGGATGTTCCAAGCGTTGTCGTAGACCTCGCCTTGACTGTTGGCCAGCTTGTACGTTCCGGGCTTCAGGACTTTGGCGATGATGAACGGCCCCTCCCAGGGGGGCGTGAGCTTGTGCCTCCCTCGGGCGTCTTGCCGCAGCCGAAGCACCAGGTCGCCCACCTGGAGGTCTCGGGGTCGGACCCCTCGGGCGTGGTAGCGTCGCAGGGACTGCTGATACCGCGCCGAGTGTAGTAAGGCCCTGTCCCAAGCCTCTTCCAGCTGGTCCAGCGAGTCTTCTCAGCTAGCTTGGTTGCTTTCTTCGTTGTAGGCCCTCGTCCTCGGGGAGCCGTATTCCAGGTCCGTGGGCAAGACGGCCTCGGCCCCGTAGACCAGGAAGAACGGCGTGAAACCCGTGGCTCGGCTTAGCGTCGTCCTCAGGCTCCAGACCACCGAGGGGAGTTCCTTCATCCATCGCTTGCCGAACTTGTTGAGATCATTGTAAATTCGAGGCTTGAGCCCCTGTAGAATCATGCCATTGGCACGTTCTACTTGCCCATTCGACATGGGGTGAGCTACGGCGGCCCAGTCTACCCGGATGTTGTGATCCTCGCAAAAATCCAAGAATTTTTTGCCGGTGAACTGGGTGCCATTGTCGGTGATGATGGAGTTCGGGATCCCGAAGCGATGGATGATGTTGGTGAAGAACGCCACCGCCTGTTTGGACCTGATGCTGTTCAGGGGTCGGACCTCGATCCACTTGGAGAATTTGTCGATGGCGACCAGCAGGTGCGTGTAGCCCCCGGGCGCCTTCTGCAGAGGGCCGACGAGGTCCAGACCCCACACAGCGAAGGGCCAGGTGATGGGTATCGTCTGCAGAGCCTGAGCGGGCAGGTGGGTCTGCTTCGCATAGAATTGGCACCCTTCGCAGGCGCGGACAATTCTAGTGGCGTCAGCCACCGTCGTTGGCCAGTAGAAGCCTTGGCGGAAAGCGTTCCCGACGAGGGTTCGAGGTGCTGCATGATGACCGCAAGCCCCGAGTGTATTTCCCGCAGGAGTTCCTGACCTTCGGCGATGGAGATGCATCGCTGGAGGATGCCCGAGGGGCTACGGTGGTAGAGCTCCTTCTCATCGCCCAGCAAGACGAACGATTTGGCGCGTCGCGCTACCCGCCGAGCCTCGGCTCGGTCGAGGGGCAGTTCTCCTCGGTGGAGATATTGCAGGTACGGGGTTTGCCAATCTTGACCTGGCACGACCCCGTTCTGCTCTTCCTCGATGCGCAGCGCTTCGCCCTCGGGCTCCGAGGGTTCCTCGGGTTGAGCCGAGGATGGCTCGGGCTGGGCCGAGGTCACCTCGGACGAGGCCGAGGGTGCCTCGGGCTCGGGCGCGTCGCCTATCTTGACGGAGGGTTGGTGCAGATCCCGGGAGAAGACGTCCGGGGGAACCGTCGTTCGCCCCGAGGCTATCTTCGCCAGCTCGTCCGCAGTCTCGTTGTAGCGCCGGGCGATGTGGTTAAGCTCGAGCCCGTAGAACTTGTCTTCCAGGCGTCGAACCTCCTCACAGTAGGCCTCCATCTTCGGGTCGCGGCAGAGGGAGTTCTTCATGACTTGGTCGATGACGAGCTGCGAGTCGCCGCGTGCATCGAGGCGTCTGTTGGGGTCGTGCTTCGGTGCGCCGAAGGTCTCACACGAAGAAACAGCTTCGGCTGAAGTCGTCTCCAAGAGATGGCCGAAGGTTCCTTTTCATGGAGCTTCGGCGTTTCAAACCGACATAGAGATAGAATGACCTTTTTATACATATAGGTCTGAGTCAATGTTGTAAACTTTTGTAAGGGGCATAATTGTAATTTGTCACAGGCTGCGACCTGTGCCTATAAATAGATGAACAGTACCTCTGTACTGTTCACGCGAACCTGTCATTTGCCTTCGCATCACACTTGCTCTCCTGCCTTCCTCAGGACCGAAGGTACATTTGTAATTTGAAGTCATTTGTGTTCATTCACATTAATAGAAATGGAAATGATTCTATGTTAACATTTGAATGTCTATTTTATACCTCATGATTTATATGAATGCTTCATCCCTCGTTGTTATGTTTACGAAGGTATGTCCCTCGTAACCTTCGTCCGAAATTCCTTATATCCCGAAGGGATATAATGTGGTGGAGGACGAAGGACCTTAATATTTAACATTTTCTGTGTTGCCTTGTTCTTAACTCTTAGCATTTGAGAACAAGCCCCCAACATTGGCGCCCACCTCCGGTGAACTCACTTCCACTTTTCTGAGCTGATGGCTTCGTTCAACAACCAAGCTGGAGCTGCTTCGGCTTCGAAGCTGGTGCTCCCGATAACAGGCGGTTCTTGCTCAGAGCCGGCTAACAAGAAGCAGAAGAAGGAGGCTCAGAGAAGGGTGCAGCATGTTGGAGTGCAGGGACCCTTCATCAAGTCAAAATGGTCCCATATTCCAATTACCTTCTCTCAGGAAGACCTTCAGCTTAAGGATTATCCTCATAATGATGCCATGGTTATCTCTTGCGTGATCAAAGGATTTCTGGTCCATAATGTCCTAGTTGATACAGGCAGTGCAGCTGACATTATATTTGCTAAAGCCTTCAGACAAATGCAAGAGCCCGAAGACAAGATTCATGATGCTACGCACCCTCTTTGTGGCTTCGGAGGGCGGCAGATTGTAGCACTTGGGAAGATTACCATGCCGATAACCTTCGGGTTTGTTAACAACACAAGGACTGAGCAAATTGTGTTTGATATTGTTGACATGGAGTATCCTTACAATGCTATTATCGGCCGTGGCACTCTTAATGCCTTCGAAGCAATTCTTCACCCAGCGTATCTCTGCATGAAGATACCTTCGGATCAAGGACCTATTGCTATTCATGGAAGCCAGGAAGCTGCTAGAAGGGCCGAAGGAAGCTGGACTGACTCCAAGGCAATCCATAATATAGATGGAGCTGAAGCTTGTGAACAGTACAAATTCAGGAGGGAGAAGGCAGCTTCAGCGGACCAGCCGAAGCCTATGTTATTGTGTGAAGATGTAGCAGAGCAGAAGGTGTTGTTGGGCTCGCAATTATCTGAAGACCAGGAGAAAACCTTGATAAGGTTTTTATTCAACAACAAAGATGTCTTTGCATGGTCAGCTAATGATCTCTGTGGATTAAATCGGGATGTTATTGAACATTCGCTCAATGTTGACCCATCCTTCAGACCCCGAAAGCAGAGGCTTCGGAAAATGTCTGATGACAAGGCCGAAGGGGCTCGCAATGAAGTAAAAAGACTCCTCAGTGCAGGAGTTATCAGAGAAGTGAAGTATCCAGAGTGGCTAGCTAACACTGTTATGGTGAAGAAGGCCAATGGCAAGTGGAGAATGTGTATTGATTTCACAGATCTCAACAAGGCTTGTCCGAAGGATGAATTCCCGCTGCCAAGGATAGACTCTTTAGTTGATGCAGCAGCTTCTTCAGAGCTCATGAGTCTCCTGGACTGCTACTCAGGCTATCATCAAATCTGGATGAAGAAGGAAGATGAGCCGAAGACTAGTTTCATCACCCCAAGTGGTACATATTGCTATCTTCGGATGCCCGAGGGGCTCAAGAATGCTGAAGGGAGTTTTAGCAGAATGACTGCGAAGGTTCTCCAATCTCAGATAGGCAGAAATGTGTTGACTTATGTCGATGACATCATTGTAAAAAGCACGAAGCAAGAAAATCATATTGCTGATCTGCAGGAGACCTTCGCCAGCTTCAGACAAGCTGGTCTGAAGCTGAATCCAGAAAAATGTGTCTTCGGAGTGAAGAAGGGCAAATTTCTTGGATGCTTGGTTTCGACAAAAGGAATCGAAACTAATCCAAATAAAATCGAAGCTATACTTCGAATGGAGCCACCAACCACAAGAAAAGGGGCCCAAAGATTGACAGGAAGGCTGGCATCTCTCAACAGATTTATATCCAGATCAGCAGAAAGAAACTTACCATTCTTCGAGGTGCTGAAGTCAGCTGAAGTCTTTCAATGGGGCCCGAGTCAACAAAAAGCCTTCGAAGAGCTCAAGCAATACTTAATAGATCTCACAACATTAACTCCACCAACGCCAGGGGCTCCTCTGTTGTTGTATGTGGCAGCTTCGCACTCAGCAGTAAGTGCGGCACTTGTTCAGGAGAAGTTTGATGGACAAGTCAAGAAGCAGGTCCCAGTATATTTTGTATCTGAGGTCCTTAGTGTCTCAAAGAAAAATTATACAGAGCTGGAGAAGGTGTTGTATGCTGTTTTAATGGCATCCAGGAAGCTTCGGCATTATTTTCAGGCATACAATATCATTGTTCCTTCTTCGCAGCCGTTGAAGGATATCATGAGAAATAGAGAAGCTACTGGCCGGATTGGAAAGTGGGCTGCGGAGCTCAATGAATTTTACATTGATTATGTGCATAGATCCTCAATCCAGTCTCAAGCATTGGCAGATTTCATTGCCGACTGGACGCCAGGGGCTCAGGACGAAGAAGCGAATAAAGATGCCGAAGCATGGACAGTGTTTTGTGATGGCTCTTGGGGAACCTTCGGAGCAGGTGCAGCTGCTGTTTTGGTTTCACCGTCCAAGGTTAAAACTTGCTATGCAGCAAGACTTGACTTCAGCTGCACAAATAATATCGCTGAGTACGAAGCTTTGCTCCTGGGTCTTCGGAAACTAAAGGCAATGGGGATCAGAAGGGCGATTCTTAAAACTGATTCCCAGGTTGTTTCGGGTCATATTGACAAAAGTTGCAAGGCTAAAGACCCGAAGCTTGAAAAATACCTAGACACGGTCCGAAGGATCGAAGCTTCCTTCGAAGGATTTTCTGTTAAGAATATCCCTCGAGGACAAAATGAGCATGCTGATTTGTTAGCCAAGTCTGCAGCACAGGGGCTGCCGCTACCTTCGGATGTGTTCTTCGAAACAATAAAGGCACCTTCAGTGGAGCTACTTGAAAGGGCAGTCCTTAACATTTCTCCTGTTTACAGTGAAGATTGGAGAACTGAAATAATCTCTTACCTTCAGGGAAACTTCCTATCAGATGACGAAGCTTACAATAAAAGGATAGAGGCAAGAGCTCGTCCCTATGTCATGATAGAAGGAGAGTTATACAAGCATGGAGTTTGTGCCCCACTGCTCAAGTGCTTGTCCAGGGCCGAAGGTATAGAGTTGATGAAGGAGATACATGCAGGCCTGTGCGGATCCCACATCGGATCCAGGCCGTTACTTGGAAAAGTGTTCCGCCAAGGATTTTACTGGCCGAAGGCAGCTTCGGATGCAGCGGAGTTAGTTCAAAAGTGCGAAGGTTGTCAAAAATGTGCAAGAGATCAAAAGCAACCTTCGTCTTTGACACAGCTGATACAACCCATCTGGCCATTGCAAAGGTGGGGCCTTGACTTGTTGGGTCCATTACCACCGGCCCAAGGGAATCTAAAATATGTTATAGTAGCTGTGGAGTATTTTTCTAAGTGGATTGAGGCGAAGCCATTAGCAACAATAACTTCGGCCACTGTCCAAAAGTTTTTCTGGCAGAACATCGTCTGTCGCTTCGGAGTACCGAAGGCCATCACTGTGGATAATGGAACGCAGTTCGACTCCGAAGATTTCAGAAATTTCTGTGATCAAATTGGAACGAAGATCCATTTTGCATCAGTCAGGCATCCGGAGTCGAATGGGCTTGTTGAAAGGGCCAACGGTATCATAATGACAGGAATAATGAAGCTAATCTTTAATCAACCAAGGGGAAAATGGCCAGATCAGTTGACCAAAGTGGTGTGGAGCCACAATACAACAACATCAAGGTCTACAGGCTTTACCCCATTTAAGTTGTTATTTGGTGACGAAGCAATAACCCCGGAAGAAGCCAAAGCTGGATCAATAAGAGTGGTAGCTTCGGCAGAATCAGGCCCCGAAGATACTTGTCTCGTGGAAAAAGATGCCTTGGAAGGGATCAGGCTTCAAGCCGTGGAAAATATCAATAAATACAAGGCTGAAACAGTTAAATGGCGAGATAGAAAGGTCCGGCTAAAAAATATTGAGCCGGGACACTTGGTGCTTCGGAGAGTGGCCAACCCAGATACAGTGGGCAAGCTACAATTAAAATGGGAAGGGCCTTTCTTAGTAGCATCTTCGTCAAGGCCTGGTTCGTACAGACTGAAGGACATGGATGGCAATGAAATTCCAAGATCTTGGAATGCCGATGAGCTTCGGCGATTTTATGTATAACTCGATGTACTTTTTTATGTTTTTTCTTTTCTTTTTCATGGCACCCTTTTCCTTTCTAAAGGGGGAGAAAGGTTTTTAATGGGGCCATCATATGTAATCTTCCTTTTTAGTTTTATAAGAGCAAAATCCCCCAAAGAATGTAAATGTAAAAGCTGAGAGTGCACCATCGAGTGCCGAAACTGAAAAAGAGAAAAAGCTCCGAAGACGTCCCTAAGGGGATGCAGAGCTCACAGCGAAAAGTCAACGCTGATTCCGCCGAAAGTAAAAGGCGAAAAAGCTCCGAAGACGTTCCTAAGGGAATGCAGAGCTTATACCGCCTAAGTAAAAGGCGAAGAAGCCCCAAAGACGTCCCTAAGGGGATGCAGAGCTTACAGCGAAAAGTCAACGCTGAAACTGCCTAAGTAAAAGGCGAAGAGACTCCAAAGTCGTTCCTAAGGGAATGCAGAGTTAATGTGTGGTTTCTAAGGAAGTAATGGCTGAGAATGTGGCTTCGGACATATGCTTCGGACATTCATTCGCGCATTACATTACATCATAACATTTGCATGCATAAGCATTCATTCATAGCATTTGTGAACCAAAGTGGTTGCTTCGGCAGAAGCGAGAATTGGCTTTTTATGAATCATTGTGTAAAAGAAAAGTTTCGGAGAAGTGGTTTTTTATGATTCGTTATGCTATGTTGTACAAAAAAGAGAAGCTTCGGTAAAAAGGAGAATTGGTCTCTTATGCTTTGTTGTATACAAAAGCGAAAAGCTTCGTTGCTCGGCAAAAAGAAGAATTGCTTTTATGCTTCGTTGTGTACGAAAAGAAGGGAAGGTGTTTTTTCGTCTTCGGCTCAAAAAACTGATTTCGTCCACATCAAAGCGCCTCAATCGAAGGGTAAGAATATATTACAAGGTATGAACAAAGTTCCTCGAGAACAATCTAATTGTATTTACAAGAATTGATACAAAACTATCCTGAGTTTTTCTATACTATACTTCTACTGATCTTCATTAAGCTTCAGCTTCGGCGACAGCTTCGGCGACATATCTTAGGCATCATCTTCACCTTCGTCATCCTACATAAATCAAGAAATCGTGAGTAAAAATCAAGTGCAAAGGAAAAGGTAAGTACGAAGTATCATTTCTTACTGGTTCAAGATGACTTCGGGCTTCGTCTCCAGCCTTCTCCCGCCCGCCTTTTGTCCATATCATTTTTACAAATCTATTTGAGATGCTTCGGGCGAGGTCAGGAATATCATCCAGGATTGACGGAGATAGGGTGAAGTTGGGCCTGTTGACTATTTTTCCATGTTCGCAGCCGGCCTTCAGGAATGCAGCAGCGGTACCCCGAGAAGCTACCCAGGCACAGAAGTCGCCGTGCCCGGCTATAACTTCGTCAAGTTCTTCAATTTCGGCTTCAATATGATCGAAGGCCTGTGGTAAATTTTCCGCCGAAGGGTTAAATTTCCCGCTGCTAGCTCCAACAGAGTAAAATATCTTTTTTAATCGTCCAATACAATTGTTGCTAAATTTTAAGCATTTGTCTTGAAGGCTTGCTAACGATTTCTTCAACTCTGAGCTGGTCTGGACTTCGGCTTCAAGCTTCGAATTAAGCTCTAGCTTCTCCTGATCGAATTGTTTTGATTGACTGATAAGCTTCGAATTCAACTCTGATACTTTAGCCTCAGTCTCAGCCAGCAAGCCTTCGGTCGATTGGAGCTCGAAGTCTTTCTTTTCAATGATGGCAGATTGTTCTTTTATCTTGTTTTCTAAGTTTTCAATTATAGCTTCGTGTTTTCTGTCCTCCAGATCTTGCTGCATCTTCAGAGCTTTGCTCAGTAGCATGCTCTGCACAGAAAAATTTACGTTGGTAACATTTTCATTATTAACAGCAATAAAAACCAGAGAAAAGGTTGTTTACCTTGAAGTTGGAGTAAAATAAGCTGCCGACGATATGTTGTCGTCGGTAGCGACTGATGTCTGTCTCTAGCTTCGGAAAACCGATACTCTTTGATAGAGTACCAATTACCTTAGCTCCAGTCTGGTCTCGGATGCAGCCCAATCTTTCGTCATCAATGCCTCCAAATAGAAGGGCTCCTGGCTTATAGCCGCAAGATTTGGCATAGTCCTTGAGTTCTTCTATTTCGTCCTTCGTCAGTTTTTGCCCAACTAAATTTTGAAAAGAGTAGGCTTCGTCGTCCGAAGTCTCTTCGGCTATTTCTTTTCCTTTTTCAGGCACTGTGGCCATGCTTTTTTCAGTAGTAGCACCAGCTTCTTCTGCTGCCATGTCTTCCAAAATTTTGTCAATGTCCTCAATGGTTGTTTCTAAATTCACATCTTCGGCTGTAGCGGCTTCGGTAGCCGCGACCTCCGAAGGTGCGACTTCGACGTTTGTGGTGTCTTCGACAGCTGGTGTTTTCTGGACTGACGCTCTAGGCGGCGTCTTGTCGATGACTTCAGTTACCGCAATAATTCTTTGTCGTTTGGGTTTGCTTATCTTCGTCTGATCCGGCACGTCCACCTTTTGAAAAAGCTTCGTTAGTTGGAGCCCTAATGGACTTAGCTTCGTGGGCATGGGTTCAGTCATTACCTTTAAAATTTCCTCCACGTCGCTGGCAGAAGGCGGTGTGGGGGTCCCTTCTTCTTCGGGTGATTTGCGCTTCGGAGTAGATATTTTTCTTTTCTTGGGAATTTTCTTTTCCTTTGCTGGTCTTTCTTCATCTTTGATCAGAGTTTCGGCCACTCTTTTTCTTTTGTGGCCCTCGGCACCCTTGTTTAACTGCTCATAGTCTGGGTACTCGAAGCCCAGGGCATCAAGCACTCGGTTCAGCCTTCGTTTCGGTCGGGCGCCGAAGGCCGCTGTCATTAGTTGATCCTCTTTTTTGGAGTAATTCCCCAGAATTTCGTTGCACATCACCTCAACTGTGTCTAACCATTCTTTGCAGGGTTTTTTAAAGTACTTCTTAAACTTGAAGTGGTAGGGCAGCCGGACAAGCTCCCCCTTCTTCTTCTCTCCCTCCAGCTTCGGCATTTCCCACTCTTTTAGAGTAGGGAAAACTCTGAATGCCAAAAATTCCTGAACTAGATCCCTGGTGCCAATATGTTCTGAAATAATTTCAAATTCACCCAGAGCAGCCCAGGTGGGACCTTCTAGATCGCCGATGCGACACCGTGGCCTCGTCTCTCCGAAGATTAAATCCAGAGGGCTCTGTACCAATTTTTCTTTGTCTTCATCAACTTTTACATAGAACCACTCAGATTTCCAGCCTGCTGGCCATTTGCTTCGGTAGCTGATGACAGGGCACTTTGTTGTCTTCCGGTAGGCAAAATTATAGCAACCAAAATTATCATGTAGCCCATCTTTTCTGGCCTTTGTTTGGTAATGTAGTTCGTGAACTCGGCAGAAGCTGTCGGCAAACGGTTCCACAGCTTGGCTTCGGAGGGCCCAGATATAAACATTGAGCCTAACGATGGCGTTAGGAGTCAATTGATGAAAGTAGATACCAAACTTCTTCAGTATCTCCGCAACAATATTGTGAAGAGGGAATCTAAGCCCAGCCTTTAAAAAGCTCTTGAAGATAACAATCTCATCCTTCCCTGGCTTCGGGGTGGTTTCTTCTCCCCCGAAGCGGAGTAGCTTCTTCTGATCTTCATTGAAATAACCTGCTTTCACCATCTTCGAAAGATCAGCTTTTGAAACAGTTGATTTCCCAAAATCCAGGTGACTGGGCTTGCTGGGCATAGCAATGAGGTAGTCATCTTCGGGGTCAGTCCCTTCAATGTTTTCTTCTCCTTCGGCAGTTGTCGGGTTTGCTTCAGCAGCAGGCATTTTTTCCGCAGTCACTAGACCGGAACGCCGCATCGCTTCGGAGATGGGCACAGTGTCCGAACCTTCGGCTTCGTCTCCCTCACGTACAACTTTGGCAGTAGATCGTACTCTCGCCATTTGATTCTGAGTTTGGGGAAGTCAGAAACTTTTTTCCTTTTCTCCGAAGCTCTTCTTTCTGACGAAGCAGACGTCGAGATGGACCTTCGTTCGATTCTGAGACTCAAGCTTCGGCTATGGTGGAAAATTTTGGCAGCAAAACAGTGCAAATAGCAATGAATGCTGTGGTAACTTCACACCTACCCGTTTGTTTATATAGTGCTGCAGGTAAGAAGGCGAAGCGGCAGGATTTTCGCACCACGCGGGCAGTCACTTGTACTCGCTGTGCAGTGGACCGTAAAGGTCAAACAGTAACTCTGCAAGGTGGGCCTGGCACGCGCTCGGAAGCCGGATCGTTTCTCCGCAACGAGCTCAGGGAAGGTGTTTTTTGGACCTTCGGCTTCCCGAAGCTGAAGAGGCTTTTTTCACGGGTCAAGCTCGTTACGAAAAACGATCTAGCACCGCGAAAGGGGCTACTGTTGGGGTCGTGCTTCGGTGCGCCGAAGGTCTCACACGAAGAAACAGCTTCGGCTGAAGTCGTCTCCAAGAGATGGCCGAAGGTTCCTTTTCATGGAGCTTCGGCGTTTCAAACCGACATAGAGATAGAATGACCTTTTTATACATATAGGTCTGAGTCAATGTTGTAAACTTTTGTAAGGGGCATAATTGTAATTTGTCACAGGCTGCGACCTGTGCCTATAAATAGATGAACAGTACCTCTGTACTGTTCACGCGAACCTGTCATTTGCCTTCGCATCACACTTGCTCTCCTGCCTTCCTCAGGACCGAAGGTACATTTGTAATTTGAAGTCATTTGTGTTCATTCACATTAATAGAAATGGAAATGATTCTATGTTAACATTTGAATGTCTATTTTATACCTCATGATTTATATGAATGCTTCATCCCTCGTTGTTATGTTTACGAAGGTATGTCCCTCGTAACCTTCGTCCGAAATTCCTTATATCCCGAAGGGATATAATGTGGTGGAGGACGAAGGACCTTAATATTTAACATTTTCTGTGTTGCCTTGTTCTTAACTCTTAGCATTTGAGAACAAGCCCCCAACAGCGTCGGACCCCTAGCTCGATGGCGATTCGCAATCCGTTGATCAGAGCCTCGTACTCAGCCACATTGTTGGACGCCGGGAAATGGAGGCGAAGCACGTAGCGCAGGTGTTTCCCGAGGGGCGAGACGAAAAGCAGGCCCGCGCCAGCTCCCGTCTTCATCAGCGACCCGTCGAAAAACATGGTCCAGAGCTCTGGTTGGATCGGAGCCGTTGGCAACTGGGTATCGACCCATTCGGCTACGAAATCCGCCAGTACCTGGGACTTGATGGCCTTCCGAGGGGCAAACGAGATTGCCTCGCCCATGATTTCCACCGCCCACTTCGCGATCCGCCCCGAGGCTTCTCGGCACTGGATGATCTCCCCCAGGGGGAAGGATGACACCACAGTCACCGGATGGGACTCGAAGTAATGTCGCAGCTTTCGCCTCGTCAGGATCACTGCGTATAGCAGCTTCTGGACTTGTGGGTAGCGGATCTTGGTCTCGGACAGCACTTCGCTGACGAAGTAAACTGGCCTCTGAATGGGCAAAGCACGCCCCTCTTCCTGCCTTTCGCCCACGATTGCGGCGCTGACCACCTGAGTGGTTGCGGCGACGTAGACCAGGAGGGTTTCTCCATCAGCTGGGGGTACCAAGATGGGCGCCTGGGTGAGGAGCGCCTTCAGGTTCCCGAGGGCTTCCTCGGCCTCGGGAGTCCAAGTGAAGCACTCGGCCTTCCTTAAGAGACGGTACAGGGGCAGGCCTCTTTCGCCGAGGCGCGAGATGAAACGGCTCAAGGCCGCGAGGCATCCCATGACCCTCTGTACGCCTTTTAAGTCCTTGATGGGCCCCATATTTGTGATGGCCGCGATCTTCTCCGGGTTGGCTTCGATGCCACGCTCGGAGACGATGAATCCCAAAAGCATGCCCCGGGGCACCCCGAAGACGCACTTCTCGGGATTGAGCTTGACGTCCTTCGCCTTGAGGCACCGGAATGTCAGTTCGAGGTCGGAGAGAAGGTCGGAGGCTTTCCTCGTCTTGACTACGATGTCGTCGACGTAGGCCTCGACCGTGCGACCGATGTGTTCGCCGAACACATGGTTCATGCACCGCTGGTACGTTGCACCCGCGTTCCTCAAACCGAACGGCATTGTGACATAACAGTACATGCCGAAGGGTGTGATGAAAGAAGTCGCGAGCTGGTCGGACTCTTTCATCTTGATTTGATGATACCCTGAGTAGGCATCGAGGAAAGACAGGGTTTCGCACCCTGCAGTGGAGTCCACGATCTGATCGATGCGAGGTAGAGGGTAGGGGACCTTCGGACATGCTTTGTTGAGACCAGTGTAGTCTACACACATCCGCCACTTCCCCCCTTTTTTCCTCACAAGTACAGGGTTGGCAAGCCATTCGGGATGGAATACCTCTTTAATGAACCCTGCTGCCATCAGCTTGTGGATCTCCTCGCCTATCACCCTGCGCCTTTCCTCGTCGAATCGGCGCAGAGGCTGTCTGACCGGTCGGGCCCCGGCCCGAATATCCAGCGAGTGCTCGGCGACATCCCTCGGTATGCCGGGCATGTCCGAGGGACTCCACGCAAAGACGTCGGCATTTGCACGGAGAAAGTCGACGAGCACTGCTTCCTATTTGGGGTCGAGCCCGGATCCGATCCGAATCTGCTTGGAGGTGTCGCCACTGGGGTCGAGAGGGACGGCCTTAACCGTCTCCGCCGGCTCGAAGTTGCCGGCATGTCGCTTCACGTCCGGCACCTCTCGGGAGAGGCTTTCCAGGTCGGCAATGAGGGCCTCGGACTCGGCGAGGGCCTCGGCGTACTCCACGCACTCCACATCGCATTCGAATGCGTGTTTGTACGTGGGGCCGACGGTGATGACCCCGTTGGGGCCCGGCATCTTGAGCTTCATGTAGGTGTAGTTGGGGATGGCCATGAACTTCGCGTAGCATGGCCTCCCCAACACTGCGTGGTAGGTTCCTCGGAACCCGACCACCTCGAATGTCAAAGTCTCCCTTCGGAAGTTGGAGGGCGTTCCGAAGCAGACAGGGAGGTCGAGCTGTCCGAGGGGCTGGACGCGCTTCCCGGGGATGATCCCGTGGAAGGGCGCAGCGCCTGCTCGGACGGATGACAGGTCGACGCGTAGGAGCCTGAGGGTCTCAGCGTAGATGATGTTGAGGCAGCTGCCCCCATCCATCAAGACCTTGGTGAGCCTGACGTCGCCGATGACGGGATCGACGACGAGCGGGTACTTCCCTGGGCTCGGCACGTGGTCGGGATGGTCATCCCGGTCGAAGGTGATGGGCTTGTCGGACCAGTCTAGGTAGACTGGCGCCGCCACCTTCACCGAGCAGACCTCCCGACGCTCCTGCTTACGATGCCGAGCCGAGGCGTTTGCCGCATGCCCTCCGTAGATCATGAAGCAGTCGTGGACCTCTGGGAACTCTCCTGCTTGGCGATCCTCCCTTTTGTCGTCGTCGCGGGCCTTGCCACCCTCTGCGGGTGGCCCAGCCCGATGGAAGTGGCGCCGAAGCATGACGCACTCCTCGAGGGTGTGCTTGACGGGCCCCTGATGGTAGGGGCACGCCTCCTTGAGTGCCTTGTCGAAGAGGTTAGCACCTCCGGGGGGCTTCCGAGGGTTCTTGTGCTCGGCGGCGGCGACAAGGTCTGCATCGGGAGCGTCGCGTTTCGCTTGCGACTTCCTCCTGCCTTTCTTCTTGGCGCCGCGCGGAGTAGACGCCTCGGGGGCATCTTCCGACGGGCGGCCCTGGGGCTGCTTGTCCTTTCGGAAGATGGCCTCTACCGCCTCCTGGCCGGAGGCGAACTTGGTGGCGATGTCCATCAGCTCGCTCGCCCTGGTGGGGGTCTTGCGACCCAACTTGCTCACCAGGTCACGGCAGGTGGTGCCGGCGAGGAACGCGCCGATGACATCGGAGTCGGTGACGTTGGGCAGCTCGGTGCGCTGCTTCGAGAACCGCCGGATGTAGTCTCGGAGAGACTCTCCCGGCAGTTGCCGACAGCTTCGGAGGTCCCAGGAATTCCCGGGGCGCACGTACGTGCCCTGGAAGTTGCCGGCGAAAGCCTGGACCAGATCTTCCCAGTTGGAAATCTGCCCCGGAGGCAGGTGCTCCAACCAGGCGCGAGCGGTGTCGGAGAGAAACAGGGGGAGGTTTCGGATGATGAGGTTGTCATCGTCCGTCCCACCCAGTTGACAGGCCAGGCGGTAGTCCGCAAGCCACAATTCCGGTCTCGTTTCCCCCGAGTACTTCGTGATAGTAGTCGGGGGTCGGAATCGGGGCGGAAACGGCGCCCGCCGAATGGCTCGGCTAAAGACCTGCGGACCGGGTGGTTCGGGCGAGGGACTCCGATCCTCACCGCTGTCGTAGCGTCCCCCACGCCTGGGGTGATAGCCTCAGCGCACCCTTTCGTCGAGGCGTGCCCGACGGTCGCGATGAGGGTGCTCGTCGCCGAGGTGGCCCGGGGCCGCAGGCGCGGTGTTGCGCGTGCGCCCGGTGAAGACCGAGGCTTCCCGCGTGAGTCGGGAAGTCGCGGCACGAGGTTCCGAGGGGTACCCCTGCCTTCGGGAGGCAGAGCTTTCGGCCCGCCAGGCCGCAGCGCCTTCCAGGAGATGCTTGAGTTCTCCCTGGATTCGCTGACCCTCGGTGGTTGATGACTCCGGCATTGCGCGGAGGAGCATCGCTGCGGCGGCCAGGTCCTGACCGGTTCCGCCGGACGCGGGTGGCGGTCTGTCCCTGGCATCGTTGGTGATGCGGTGCTGGAGACCTTGGGGCAGGTGACGTATTCCTCCGGCCGGGGGCTGGCTCGCCCATACCTGCCCGATGTTCTGGCGGATTACCTCGAGCGCTCTCGCTCCCTCATCGAGCCCGGCCTGCGCCCCGCGGACTTGCTCGAGCTGTGGGTCGTGACCCCCCGCCGGAACGGGGACCACAGCTAGCTCCCGCGGGATGTCGGCGCGAGGCACCGGCCTAGGGGGATCACCATCCTCCGGCATGCCGAGACAGCCGCCTCCGGAGGGATCCCCTAGCTCGATGTGGAAACATTCACGGCTCGGGCCGCAGTCCTTGTCGCCAAGGCTGCGGCTGCCGTCGGAACAGTCGGAGAGGCAGTAGTCACATGCGGTCATGAAGTCCCGCATGGCACTAGGGTTGCCAGATCCGGAGAAATCCCAGCAGATGCTGGAGTCGTCATCTTCCTCGGACCCAGAGGGTCCGTAGGTCGAGACACCCGTCAATCGGTCCCAAGGCGACCGCACACGAAACCCCAGAGAGGTTGCACTCGCCTCAACGTGAGCGCCCGCCAAAGCGAGGTCGCCAGGCGGGCTGAGGTCGAGTCGAAATAACGAAGGATGGGTAGCAGTCGGTACCTTTTTGTCGACGAGGAGCGACGAAGTCATGTCGGGGGCTGACCGCGCCGTCGTCTTGGGTACGAGGGCGACGTCCTGCAGGCCCTCCGTGAGCGTGCTGGCGTCGTCCACTTGCTCGGGGTCGACGTGTTGCGGGGGGATGGCGCTCGCCTTTGCCTCGAACGCGAGGGTGACACCTAGCGTGTCCTCCGTCGGGGCACTGGGGATGTCGATTTGCTCGACAGCCGTCGGAGCGCGGCCTCCCGCTCGGCCCTGGTTGCCCCGCCTCCTCCTCCTCCGATGGCGAGGGAGAGGATGGGGCGAGCTCGAAAGTTGTCCTTCCCCCACGCGGGAAAGGCGTCGTCGATTCCGCCGCCGGCGGGCGGGCTGTCCGCCACCATTGTCGCTGTCGCGCGGCGGTGGAAGGAGTATCATGTCGTAGTTGCCGTCGAAGGACATGAACTCGAGACTCCCGAAACGGAGCACCGTCCCGGGTTGAAGAGGTCGTTGGAGACTGCCCATCTGGAGCTTGACGGGAAACTGCTCGTCAACACGCAGCAGGCCCCTACCTGGCGCGCCAACTGTCGGCGTTCCGAGACCGGGGGGTCCCCGAGCCGACGAGTGAGTGTGCCGCGTGCCCCAGCCCAGATGGGTCGAGCGCGTGGGCGAGCGCGAAGGGGGGAACAGAGAGAGAGCGAGGTGGCCGGAGCCGGGTCGTGAGGGAGTCGGAGAATTCCCGCGGCCTTCGTGTTCGTCCCGCGCCCAGGTCGGGTGCGCTTGCAGTAGGGGGTTACAAGCGTCCGCGCGAGGTGAGGGGAGCGAGCGGCCCCGAGAGAGCGCCTGCCCCTGCCCTTCGTCCCCGCGAGGCCAACCTTCTCTAAGAAGGCCCTGGTCCTTCCTTTTATAGTTGTAAGGAGAGGATCCAGGTGTACAAGATGGGGGTGTAGCAAGGTGCTACGTGTCTAGCGAGGGAGAGCTAGCGCCCTAAGTACATGCCAAGGTGGCAGCCGGAGAGATCTTGGCACCCTGTTGGTGTGGCGTCGTGGCTGTTGGAGGAGTAACGGAGCCGGACGGAGGGACAGCTGTCGGAGTGGCTGGGCCCTTGCTGACGTCCTCCTGCTTTCGTAAGGGAGCTGAGAGCCGCCGTCATCATGGTCTAGCGGGGCGCCATCATTGCCTATCTGGCGTTGCTGGCCAGATGGGACGCTGGTCTTGTTCTCTGTGACCCAAGTCGGCTCAGGGCAGGGTGATGATGACGCTTCCTGTTGACGTGGCGGTCTCGTGTCCTAGGTCGGGCGTCGTGGAGGCTCCTCCGAAGCCGAGGTCGAGTCCGTCCTGCAAGACAGAGGCAGAGTCCGAGCCCTGGGTCGGGCGAGGCGGAGATCGTTCGGCAGAGGCCGAGGCGGAGTCCGAGCCCTGGGTCGGGCGAGGCGGAGGTCGTCGTCTTCCGGGGCCTTAGCCCGAGTCCGAGCCCTGGGTCGGGCGGAGCGGAGTTCGCCGTCTTCCGGGGCCTTAGCCCGAGTCCGAGCCCTGGGTCGGGCGGAGCGGAGTTCGGCGTCTTCCGGGGCCTTAGCCCGAGTCCGAGCCCTGGGTCGGGCGGAGCGGAGTTCGCCGTCTTCCGGGGCCTTAGCCCGAGTCCGAGCCCTGGGTCGGGCGGAGCGGAGTTCGCCGTCTTCTGGGGCCTTAGCCCGAGTCCGAGCCCTAGGTCGGGCGGAGCCTCCTATGGCACTTCTGGCGAAGTCTGGTCGCCCGTCGGTCTTACCTTTTGCGTTAAACGCCCCGGTGACTTGGTCGGTTGGCGCGGTGATTTAGTCAGGGTTACTTCTTATCGAAGGCGGGGCCTCGGGCGAGCCGGTGATGCGTCTGCCGTGAAAGAGGAGGCCTCAGGCGAGACGGAGTCATCTTAGGGTCGGCTGCCCTCGCCCGAGGCTAGGCTCGGGCGTGGCGTGATCGAGTCACTCGTATGGACTGATCCTTGACTTAATCAAACCCATCAGGCCTCTGCAGCTTTATGCTGATGGGGGTTACCAGCTGAGAATTAGGCGTCTTGAGGGTACCCCTAATTATGGTCCCCGACAAAATGGCTATATCAAGGAAGCAGCTTTTTCTAAAAGTCGACTTTCTCGCAGTGCAAAAATGAAAGCATATCTAGACCTGCTTTTAGTGACTTTTAGATAGAAATGTGAAACGTATATCGAATAACTTTTAATAATTTTTAGTGGTTTCGATCAAACGGTTTTTAGCTTTTTAACAGCTCACAACTAACAGCAGCTTTTCCCACAGCTCACAGCCCCAGCAGCTTTTTTCACAGCCACAACCCAACTAAACAGACCCTAAATCTGAAAGCACCCCTAGACCTGCTTTTAGTGACTTTTAGATAGAAATGTGAAACGTATATCGAATAACTTTTAACAATTTTTAGTGGTTTCGACCAAACGGTTTTTAGCTTTTTAACAGCTCACAACTAACAGCAGCTTTTCCCACAGCTCACAGCCCACAGCAGCTTTTTTCACAACCACAGCCTAACTAAATAGACCCTAAATCTAAAAGCACCCCTAGACCTGCTTTTAGTTGCTTTTCGGATGGAACTGTGAAAACATATATCGAAGAATTTTTAACGACTTTAGTGGTTTCCACCAAACGGTTTTTAGTTTTTTAACAGCTTACAGCCTACAACAGCTTTTTCCACAGCTCACAGCCCACAACAACTTTTTTCACAGCCACAACCCAACCAAACAGACCCTTATGTTGGTCTGCGGCAATGATCTACGATCTTAAAGGGCAATTAAGAGTAAATACCTCCGGTCTAGAAATGATCGGGGTGTTACAATAGCTTATTTCTCGCCAGCGTTCGAGAACGGTATATTCTCGAAATCCATTGTGGAGGCGGGTTGATGGGGCGGGGAGGAGATGCAATAATATCCATTCGGTTAATGGGTCTAGAACCCTTTTTTTGTTTTTTGCACCTAGGATATGAAAATTTGAACAACATTTTTATAAAGCTCTTGGAGGCCTCTAGTTTTTAATAGAATTTTTAACAATTATTTATGATTTTTAAATTTTAAAAATAAAACGTATTTTTTCAAAATCTGTTACTGAAATTTGAATTCGGTTAATATCGAAAACAGTAAAAAGTCACATGTTACCGGCGAAAAACGCTCAGGATTTAACAAAAATGTGGTTAGTAACGTTTCAACATGGAACTTGTGGAAGGAGCATCTATCGTCTCCGGCTCTACGATAACATGGTTCACTGAAACGTAGTCAAAGGAGCTTATTCAAAATACGTGGTTGCGCATAGGATGGCGCACGAGATGATGAATTATTAAGGTTTTGTTTGGTTGCATGTGGATCATGAGAGCATCAAGAGGGGTGAATAAGTGATCCTGTAAAAATCAAATACTTGTAGCCACAAAAACTTAGTTAGGTGTTAGCTCAATAGAGTCAAGTGGCTAAGAACCAAGCTCTTGTGAAACGCAATGATCACGAAGAAAATAGGCACAAGAGACACGATGATTTATCCCGTGGTTCGACCAAGTATCACACTTGCCTACTCCACGTTGTGGCGTCCCAATGGACGAGTGTCGCTCTCAACCCCTTTCAAGTGATCCAATAATCAACTTAAATACCACGATGTTTTGCTTTCTTTTACTATCTCCCGTTCGCGAGGAATCTCCACACTTTGGAGCCTCTCGCCCTCACAATTGATGATCACAAAGAAGCACGGAAGTACGGGAGGGAAGAGCAACACACACAAGACTCAAAGCACGAACACAAACACGCACATAAGCCATAACTTGAGCTCACAACACAATGCGGGGAGTTCACTACTCAACTGGAGCTCAAGTTACTTATCACAAAGGATCGAATGCGCGAGAATGGAGTCTTGGTGCTTAGAGATGATCAAAGAATGCTTGGGTAACTCTTCCATGCACCTAGGGGTCCCTTTTATAGTCCCAAGGCAGCTAGGAGACGTTGGAAGCAATATGGGAAGGCAATTCTTGCCTTCTGTCGGGTGGCGCACCGGACAGTCCGGTGCACCACCGGACATGTACTGTTCATAGTCCGGTGCAGATCTCCTTCCAAAAATAGCACAGTCGACCGTTGCAGAATTGTAGCCGTTGGCGCACCGGACACTGTCCGGTGCAGACCGGACAGTCCGGTGCTCCCTGTCGACCGTTGGCGTGCCCACGCGTCGCGCGCGGATTGCGCGGCCGACCGTTGGCGCAGTCGACCGTTGGCTCACCGGACAGTCCGGTGCCTCACCGGACCGTCCGGTGAATTTTAGTCGTACGCCGTTGAACGATTCCCGAGAGCGACGACTTCGCCGCAGACGGCTCACCGGACAGTCCGATGCACCACCGGACAGTCCGGTGAATTATAGTCGTACACCGCCGTCAGTTCCCGAGAGTGGCCTGTTCACCGGAGGCTGGCCTGGCGCACCGGACACTGTCCGGTGCACCACCGGACAGTCTGGTGTGCCAGACTGCGCTGAGTCTTGGCTGCTTCGAGCCAAGTTCTTTTCTTCTTCTCTTTTCTCTGATTCCAGCACTTAGACAAATATATTAGTACACAAAAACCAATGTACTAAGTCTAGAATCATATCTTTGCTTTGATTATCACTTTTTTCTTGAATTAGCACGAGAGGACTCATTTAAATGTGTTGGGCACTTAATCACCAAAACATAATGGAAATTGCCCAAAGGCACATTTTCCTTTCAATCTCCCCCTTTTTGGTGATTTATGCCAACACATCCAAAAGCAATGCAAAACATGCAACATCGATTCAAATTGAAGACCAAATTGTTTTAAACTCTAATTTGGTATATTTGGATCATTCTTTGCCACCACTTGGTTTGTTTTTGAAATCAAACTCATTTTCCTATCTCTAAGTCAAACACACTTGTTTAGGCATAAAGAGAGGTATTCCATGAGAAAAATTGATCAAGAGCCACAAACTTCCCCTTTTTCCCATAATCCTACATTCTCCCCACAAGAGGCCAAATTTTGCACATAAGAGTATTTTGACAAAACAAAAGTTCTAACTCTACTATTTTCAAAATTCTCAAGTGGTAGCTGATCCATTTGCTTTGGCCTTAATTTCTCCCCCTTTGGCAATAAGCACCAAAACGGAATCATTATTGGCCCTTAAACCCCATTGCCTTACCAAAATCATCAATTAAGAGTAAAACGGCAATAAGAGCATGGAGATGAACTTGGAGTAAATTACCCTCTCATCGGAGTGCAGTGGAAGTCTTGCATGGTCCAAGTTCACCTTTTCCCTTTCAATCCACCTTTGAGACTAAATTAAGTAAACTCAAGCACACGGTTAGTCTCAAAGGGTCAAGTTGTAGCATTTCTCCCCCTAAATATGTGCATCATTCACACATGGGCTTGTAAGGTCCGGGGATCCCTTGCACAACTTGAGCACCATAAATAAGCAATAATATGCATAAAGGAACATGATCAAAGGCATAAAACACATGTATGCTCTAGATCAATCCAAGTTACGCGAATCTAAGACATTTAGCACACTACGCAGCCTGCAAAAGGTTTTCTCATCTAAAGGCTTGGTAAAGATATCGGCTAGCTGGTTCTCGATGCTAACATAAAGCACTTCAATATCTCCCTTTTGCTGGTGGTCTCTCAAAAAGTGATGTCGGATGTCTATGTGCTTTGTGTGGCTGTGTTCAACAGGATTATCTGCCATGCGGATTGCACTCTCATTGTCACATAGGAGTGGGATTTTGCTCAGATTGTAGCCAAAGTCCCGGAGGGTTTGCCTCATCCAAAGTAGTTGCGTGCAACACTGTCCTACGGCAACATACTCAGCCTCAGCGGTGGATAGGGCAACGGAAGTTTGTTTCTTAGAACTCCAAGACACCAGGGACCTTCCTAGGAATTGGCACGTCCCTGATGTACTTTTCCTATCAACCTTACATCCAGCATAGTCGGAGTCCGAGTATCCAATCAAGTCAAAGGTAGACCCCTTTGGATACCAGATCCCGAAGCAAGGCGTAGCAACTAAATATCTAAGAATTTGTTTAACGGACACAAGGTGACACTCCCTTGGGTCGGATTGAAATCTAGCACACAAGCATGCGCTAAGCATAATATCCGTTCTACTAGCACATAAATAAAGTAAAGACCCTATCGTACACCGGTATGCCTTTTGATCAACGGTCTTACCGCCTTTGTTCAGGTCGACATGTCCGTCGGTTCCCATTGGAGTCTTTGCGGGCTTGGCGTCCTTCATCCCAAACCGCTTGAGCAAGTCTTGCGTGTACTTCGTTTGAGAGATGAAGGTGCCGTCCTTGAGTTGCTTCACTTGGAACCCAAGGAAGTAGTTCAACTCGCCCATCATCGACATCTTGAATTTCTGTGTCATCACCCTGCTAAACTCTTCACAAGACTTTTGCTTAGTAGAACCAAATATTATGTCATCGACATAAATTTGGCACACAAATAGGTCACCATTACAAGTCTTAGTGAAAAGAGTTGGATTGGCTTTCCCAACCTTGAAAGCATTAGCAATTAAAAAATCTCTAAGGCATTCATACCATGCTCTTGGGGCTTGCTTAAGTCCATAGAGCGCCTTAGAGAGCTTACACACGTGGTCGGGGTACCGTTCATCCTCAAAGCCAGGGGGTTGCTCCACGTACACCTCCTCCTTGATTGGCCCGTTGAGGAAAGCGCTCTTCGCGTCCATTTGGAACAACCTGAAAGAATGGTGAGCGGCATAGGCTAACAAAATGTCCAAACCTGCGACTTGGGCATAACCTTTTGCCACAGGAGCAAAAGTCTCCTCAAAGTCCAAACCTGCGACTTGGGCATAACCTTTTGCCACAAGTCGAGCCTTGTTCCTTGTCACCACCCCGTGCTCGTCCTGCTTGTTGCGGAACACCCACTTGGTTCCCACAACGTTTTGCTTGGGACGTGGCACCAGTGTCCAAACTTCATTTCGCTTGAAGTTGTTGAGCTCTTCCTGCATGGCCAACACCCAGTCCGGATCTAGCAAGGCCTCTTCTACCCTGAAAGGCTCAATAGAAGAGACAAAAGAGTAATGCTCACAAAAATTAGCTAATCTAGAGCGAGTGGTTACTCCCTTGCTTATATCACCCAATATCTAGTCGACGGGATGATTCCTTTGAATCGTCGCTCGAACTTGAGTTGGAGGGGCCCATGGTGCTTCTTCCTCCTCATCTTGGACATCTCGTGCGCCTCTTCTTGAGGTACCTGTTCATCATCTTGAGTTGGGGGATGCACCATGGTTGAGGAAGAAGGTTGATCTTGCTCTTGGTGTTCCTGTGGTCGCACATCTCCAATCGCCATGGTGCGAATTGCGTCCGTTGGAACATCATCTTCATCTATATCATCAAGATCAACTTGCTCTCTTGGAGAGCCATTAGTTTCATCAAATACAACGTCGCTAGAGACTTCAACCAAACCCGAAGATTTGTTGAAGACTATATACGCCTTTGTATTTGAGTCATAACCTAACAAAAACCCTTCTACCGCTTTGGGAGCAAATTCGGAATTCCTACATTTCTTCACTAGAATGTAGCATTTACTCCCAAAAACACAAAAATAAGAGACGTTGGGTTTGTTACCGATTAGAAGTTCATACAATGTCTTCTTGAGGAGGCGATGAAAGTAGACCCGGTTTATGGCGTGGCAAGCTGTGTTCACAGCTTCTGACCAAAACCGCTCGGGCGTCTTGAATTCTCCAAGCATCGTCCTCGCCATGTCTATAAGCGTCCTATTCTTCCTCTCTACCACACCATTTTGCTGTGGTGTGTAGGGAGCGGAGAACTCGTGCTTGATTCCTTCCTCCTCAAGAAACTCCTCCACTTGAAGGTTCTTGAACTCGGACCCGTTGTCGCTTCTAATCTTTTTCACTTTGAGTTCAAACTCGTTTTGAGCTCGCCTTAGAAAGCGCTTGAGGGTCCCTTGGGTTTCTGATTTATCCTGCAAAAAGAATACCCAAGTGAAGCGGGAAAAATCATCAACAACAACAAGACCATACTTACTTCCCCCTATGCTGAGGTAGGCGACGGGTCCAAAGAGGTCCATGTGAAGTAGCTCCAAAGGTCTTGATGTGGTCATCACGTTCTTGCTGTGATGTGCGCTTCCCACCTGTTTGCCTGCTTGACAAGCTGCACAAGGTCTATCTTTTTCGAAAAACACATTTGTTAGACCTAACACATGTTCTCCCTTTAGAAGTCTGTGAAGGTTCTTCATCCCAACATGTGCTAGACGGCGATGCCACAGCCAGCCCATGCTAGTCTTAGCAATTAAGCATGCATCTAGATCGGCCTCCTCTTTCGAAAAATCCACTAAATAGAGTTTGTCATCTAGTACACCCTTAAAAGCTAGTGAACCATCACTCCTTCTAAAGACAGACACATCTACATTTGTAAATAGACAATTATAACCCATGTGGCACAATTGACTAACTGACAGCAGATTATAGCCTAGCGACTCTACTAGAAATACATTAGAGATAGAGTGCTCATTAGTGATGGCTATCTTGCCTAAGCCTTTGACCTTGCCTTGATTTCCATCTCCAAATACGATTGTATCTTGGGAATCCTTGCTCTTGACGTAGGAGGTGAACATCTTCTTCTCCCCCGTCATGTGGTTTGTGCATCCGCTGTCGATAATCCAGCTTGAGCCCCCGGATGCATAAACCTGCAAGGCAAATTAGGCTTGAGTTTTAGGTACCCAACTCTTGTTGGGTCCTACAAGGTTAGTAATAATAGTCTTTGGGACCCAAATGCAAGTCTTGTCTCCTTTGCACTCGGCCCCCAACTTCCTAGCAATCACTTTCTTATTCTTACGAAAAATTGCAAAAGAAGTATTGCAAGCATGGTAAATTGTAGAAGGTTCATTACAGACTTTCCTAGGCACATGAGCAACATTTTTCCTAGGCATATTTCTACCATGCACAAAAGAAGAACTTGATGCAATCATAGCATGTGAATCATAAGCATAACTCCTATGAGCATTTCTAGAAAACTTCCTATCACTATAGATGAAAGCATGATTTCTTTGAGCACTATTAGCCATAGGGGCATTCTCTTTCTCCTTGGCGAAAATGGAAGCCCTTTGACTTGTTAAGTTCTTGGCTTCCTTTCGAAAGCCAAGCCCATCTTTAATAGAGGGGTGTCTACCAACAGTGTAGGCATCCCTTGCAAATTTTAGTTTATCAAAATCATTTTTGCTAGTCTTAAGTTGGGCATTAAGACTAGCCACTTCACCATTTAACTTTGTAATAGAAGTGAGGTGCTCAACACATGCGTCAACATCAAAATCCTTACATCTATTACAGATAACGACATGCTCTACACAAGAACTAGATTTATTAACAACTTCTAGCTTAACATTTAAATCATCATTAATACTGAAAGGGAAATGTGCCCTTGGGCCATTTCTAAGTGTTTTGGTGATTTAGTGTCCAACACAAGTGCCTAAGTGTAAAGAGGTGGACAAAGTACAAATCAAGGATAAAGGTATGTTTCTCAGACTTAGTACATTGTTTTATGGACTAATGTATTGTGTCTAAGTGCTGGAAACAGGAAAAATCCAATTGGAAATGTCTTGGCTCGAGCAGCCAAGAATCTGCTGAGTCTGGGAGCACCGGACTGTCCGGTGGTGCACCGGACACTGTCCGGTGCGCCAGGCTGGTTCGAGCGAACTGGCCGCTCTCGGGAATTCACCGGCGACGTACGACTATAATTCACCGGACTGTCCGGTGAGCCAACGGTCGGCCGGGCCAACGGTCGGCCGCGCGATCTGCGCGGGACACGTGGCCGAGCCAACGGCTAGAAGGGGGCACCGGACTGTCCGGTGTGCACCGGACATGTCTGGTGCGCCAACGGCTCCAGGTCTGCCAACAGTCGGCTTCGCCATTTAAGGAAAGAAATCTGGCACCGGACAGTGTCCGGTGTGCACCGGACTGTCCGGTGCGCCAGTCGACAGAAGGCAAGATCAGCCTTCCAAGATTGCTCCAAACGGCTCCTAGCTGCCTTGGGGCTATAAAAGGGACCCCTAGGCGCATGGAGGAGTACACCAAGCATTCCTACAACATTTCTAAGCACCAAGACATAGATTTCGCGCATTCGTTTCATTGTGATATCATATAGAGCTCTTGTGGAGTTGTGAACTCATTGAGTCGTGTTGCGAGCTCTTGTTGCGATTTGTGTGCGTGTTGACACTCTGACTCTTGTGTCTTGTGTGCGTTGCTAAATCCCTCCCTTGCTCCGTGTTCTTTGTGAATTTCAAGTGTAAGGGCGAGAGACTCCAAGTTGTGGAGATTCCTCGCAAACGGGATTGAGAAAAAGCAAACAAAACACCGTGGTATTCAAGTAGGTCTTTGGACCGCTTGAGAGGGGTTGATTGCAACCCTCGTCCGTTGGGACGCCACAACGTGGAGTAGGCAAGCGTTGGTCTTGGCCGAACCATGGGATAACCACTGTGCCATCTCTGTGATTGATCTTTGTTGGTTATTGTGTTTTGTTGAGGATTCCTCTTTAGCCACTTGGCAATTATTGTGCTAACAATTAACCAAGTTTTTGTGGCTATAAGTTTTTGAAGTTTTACAGGATCACCTATTCACCCCCCCTCTAGGTGCTCTCAATTGGTATCAGAGCCGTTCTCTTCAAGAAAGGGACTAACCGCCCGAAGAGATGGATCCTAAGGGCAAGGGGATGGTGATCAACAACAAGGAGAAGGAGTCCTTTGTCAACGAGCCCAATGATGACAGGCCCACCGACTCAGGCTCGGGCCACAAAAGAAAAGACGGGAGGAAGAAGAAGTCAAGGCGCATCAAGGAAATTGTCTACTACGATAGCGACGAATCTTCCTCCTCCCAAAAGGACAACGACGACTACGACAGATGAAATACGGTTAACTCAAACTTTTCTTTCGATTATTCGTGCATTCCGCATAGCTCAAATGCTCAATTGCTCCCCATTCCACTTGGCAAGCCCCCTCACTTTGATGGAGAGGACTACGGATTTTGGAGCCACAAAATGCGTACTCACTTGTTTTCTCTCCATCCAAGCATTTGGGAGATTGTGGAAAGTGGAATGAAATTTGATAGCTCAGATAGCCCTGTGTTTATTAATGAACAGATTCATAAAAATGCACAAGCTACTACTGTGTTGCTAGCCTCTTTGTGCAGGGACGAGTATCACAAGGTGAGCGGCTTGGACAATGCCAAGCAGATCTGGGACACCCTCAAGATCTCTCATGAGGGGAACGACGTCACCTTGCTCACCAAAATTGGAGTTGGTGGAGGGCGAGCTTGGAAGGTTCGCGATGATAAGGGGCGAGGAGCCAACTCAAACATACAACCGGCTCAAGACCCTTATCAACAAAATAAGGAGCTACGGAAGCACGCGATGGACGGACCACGACGTCGTCCGACTGATGCTAAGGTCCTTTACCGTTCTTGATCCTCATTTGGTGAATAATATTCGTGAGAATCCCAGGTACACCAAAATGTCGCCCGAAGAAGTCCTCGGAAAATTCGTTAGCGGGCGAATGATGATCAAGGAGGCGAGGTACGTGGACGACGCCTTGAATGGTCCGATCAACGAGCCGCAACCCCTTGCTCTCAAGGCAACAAGAAGCAAGGAGGCGCTACCTAGCAAGGTGGCACAGATTGAGGCGGCCGGACTTAATGATGAAGAGATGGCCCTCATCATCAAAAGATTCAAGACGGTGCTTAAGGGTCGCAAGGGACAGCCAAGCAAGACCAAAGCCAAGGGGAAGCGCTCATGCTTCAAATGCGGTAAGCTTGGTCATTTTATTGCTAACTGTCCCGACAATGATAGTGATCAGGAACAAGGGAACAAGAGGGAGAAGAAGAAGTATAAGAAGGCAAAAGGCGAGGCGCATCTAGGCAAGGAGTGGGATTCGGATTGCTCCTCTTCCGACTCTGACAATGAGGGACTCGCCGCCACCGCCTTCAACAAATCGGCCCTCTTTCCAAACGAGCGTCATACATGCCTTATGGCAAGAGAGAAGAAGGTATGTACTCAAAACTCTACTTATGCTTCTTCAAGTGAGGACGAATCTAGTGATGAGGATGAAATAGATTATTCATGTTTGTTTAAGGGCCTAGATAGAACCAAGGTAGAGAAAATTAATGAATTGATTGATGCCTTGAATGATAAGAATATGCTTTTAGAAAAGCAAGAGGATTTGTTGTATGAAGAACATGATAAATTTGTAGAAGCACAAAAGTCTCTTGCTCTAGAAATTAAAAGGAATGAAATGCTCTCTAGTGAATTATCTTCTTGTCATGAAACTATTGCTACGTTAAAAGGTTTTAATGATGATTTAAATGCTAAACTAGAAGTAGCTAGTAAATCTAATTCTTGTGTAGAAATTGTTGAAACTTGTAATAGGTGTAAAGATTTTGACATTGATGCTTGTAGTGATCATTTAGTTTCAATTTCCAAATTAAATGAGGAATTAGCTAGTCTTAATGCCCAACTTAATACTAGCAAGAATGAATTTGACAAGCTAAAATTTGCAAGGGATGCCTACACGACTGGTAGACACCCCTCAATTAAGGATGGACTTGGCTACAAGAGGGAAGCCAAGAACTTGACAAGCCATAAGGCTCCCATCTCCGCCAAGGAGAAAGGGAAGGCCCCTATGGCTAGTAGTGTGCAAAAGAACCATGCCTTTATGTACCATGATAGGAGACAATCTAGAAATGCTTATAGGAGTTGTAATGCATATAATGCCTTTGATTCTCATGCCATGTTTGCTTCTAGTTCTTCTTATGTGCATGATAGAAATGTTGGTAGGAGAAATGTTGTTCATAATATGCCTAGGAGAAATGTTGTTAATGTTCCTAGGAAAGTAAATGAACATTCTACAATATATCATGCTTTAAATGCTTCTTTTGCTATTTGTAGAAAGGATAGGAAGATAGTTGCTAGAAAATTAGGGGCAAGATGCAAGGGAGACAAAACTTGCATTTGGGTCCCTAAGGATATTTGTGCTAATCTTGTAGGACCCAACATGAGTTGGGTACCTAAGACCCAAGCCTAAATTTGCCTTGCAGGTTTATGCATCCGGGGGTTCAAGCTGGATTATTGACAGCGGATGCACAAACCATATGACGGGGGAGAAGAAGATGTTCACCTCCTACGTCAAAAACAAAGATTCCCAAGATTCAATAATATTCGGTGATGGGAATCAAGGCAAGGTAAAAGGGCTAGGTAAAATTGCAATCTCCAATGAGCACTCTATCTCTAATGTGTTTTTAGTAGAGTCTCTTGGATATAATTTACTATCTGTTAGTCAATTATGTGATATGGGATATAATTGTTTATTTACAAATGTAGATGTGTCTGTCTTTAGAAGATGTGATGGTTCACTAGCTTTTAAGGGTGTACTAGACGGCAAACTTTACTTAGTTGATTTTGCAAAAGAAGAGGCCGGTCTAGATGCATGCTTAATGGCTAAGACTTGCATGGGCTGGTTGTGGCATCACCGCTTAGCACATGTGGGGATGAAGAACCTCCACAAGCTTCTAAAGGGAGAACACGTGATAGGTCTAACCAATGTTCATTTCGAAAAAGATAGACCTTGTGCAGCTTGTCAAGCAGGTAAACAAGTGGGAGGAGCACATCACAGCAAGAATGTGATGACCACGTCAGGACCTCTGGAGCTGCTGCATATGGACCTCTTCGGACCCGTCGCCTATCTGAGCATAGGAGGAAGTAAGTATGGTTTAGTTATTGTTGATGACTTTTCCCGCTTCACTTGGGTGTTCTTTTTGCAGGATAAGTCTGAAACCCAAGGGATCCTCAAGCGCTTCCTCAGGATAGCTCAAAATGAATTTGAGCTCAAGGTGAAGAAGATAAGGAGCGACAACGGGTCCGAATTCAAGAATCTTCAAGTGGAGGAGTTCCTTGAGGAGGAGGGGATCAAGCACGAGTTCTCCGCTCCCTACACACCTCAGCAAAATGGTGTGGTAGAGAGGAAGAACAGGACGCTCATAGATATGGCGAGGACTATGCTTGGAGAGTTCAAGACCCCCGAGTGCTTTTGGTCGGAAGCCGTGAACACGGCTTGCCACGCCATCAACAGGGTCTACCTTCACCGCCTCCTCAAGAAGACTTCATATGAGCTGCTGACTGGTAACAAACCCAATGTATCATACTTTCGTGTATTTGGGAGTAAATGCTACATTCTAGTGAAGAA
Organism: Zea luxurians; assembly: GCA_029449295.1. Taxonomy (NCBI): domain Eukaryota; kingdom Viridiplantae; phylum Streptophyta; class Magnoliopsida; order Poales; family Poaceae; genus Zea; species Zea luxurians. Next base: position 165,572,712 of record JAOPSE010000004.1, read on the forward strand.
GGGTAGGAATTCCAAATTTGCTCCCAAAGCCGTAGAAGGGTTTTTATTAGGTTATGATTCAAATACAAAGGCGTATAGGGTCTTCAACAAATCATCGGGTTTGGTTGAAGTCTCTAGCGACGTTGTATTTGATGAGACTAATGGCTCTCCAAGAGAGCAAGTTGTTGATCTTGATGATGTAGATGAAGAAGACGTTCCAACGGCCGAAATACGCACCATGGCGATTGGAGATGTACGGCCTCAGGAACATTTGGAGCAAGATCAACTGTCTTCTTTAACTATGGTGCATCCCCCAACCCAGGATGACGAACAGGTACCTCAAGTGGAGGCGCATGATCAAGGGGGAGCACAGGATGTTCAAATTGAAGAGGAAGAAGCACCTCAGGCACCTCCAACCCAAGTTCGAGCGACGATCCAAAGGGATCATCCCGTCGACCAAATTTTGGGTGATATTAGCAAGGGAGTAACTACTCGTTCAAGATTAGTTAATTTTTGTGAGCATTACTCTTTTGTCTCTTCTATTGAGCCTTTCAGGGTAGAAGAGGCCTTGCAAGATCCGGACTGGGTGTTGGCCATGCAGGAGGAACTCAACAACTTCAAGCGCAATGAAGTTTGGACACTGGTGCCTCGCCCCAAGCAAAATGTTGTGGGAACCAAGTGGGTGTTCCGCAACAAACAGAACGAGCACGGGGTGGTGACAAGGAACAAGGCTCGGCTTGTGGCAAAAGGTTATGCCCAAGTCGCAGGTTTGGACTTTGAGGAGACTTTTGCTCCCGTGGCTAGGCTAGAATCAATTTGTATCTTGCTAGCATATGCCGCTCACCATTCCTTCAGGTTGTACCAAATGGATGTGAAGAGCGCTTTCCTCAACGGGCCGATCAAGGAGGAGGTGTACGTGGAGCAACCCCTGGCTTTGAGGATGAACGGTACCCCGACCACGTGTGTAAGCTCTCTAAGGCGCTCTATGGACTTAAGCAAGCCCCAAGAGCATGGTATGAATGCCTTAGAGACTTTTTAATTGCTAATGCTTTCAAGGTCGGGAAAGCCGATCCAACTCTTTTTACTAAGACTTGCGATGGTGATCTTTTTGTGTGCCAAATTTATGTCGATGACATAATATTTGGCTCTACTAACCAAAAGTCTTGTGAAGAGTTTAGCAGGGTGATGACGCAGAAATTCGAGATGTCGATGATGGGCGAGTTGAACTACTTCCTTGGGTTTCAAGTGAAGCAACTCAAGGACGGCACTTTCATCTCCCAAACGAAGTACACGCAAGACTTGCTAAAGCGGTTTGGGATGAAGGACGCCAAGCCCGCAAAGACGCCGATGGGAACTGACGGACACACCGACCTCAACAAAGGTGGTAAGTCCGTTGATCAAAAAGCATATCGGTCCATGATAGGTTCCTTGCTTTATTTATGTGCTAGTAGACCGGATATTATGCTTAGCGTATGCATGTGTGCTAGATTTCAATCTGATCCTAAGGAGTGTCACTTAGTGGCTGTGAAGCGAATTCTTAGATATTTAGTCGCTACGCCTTGCTTCGGGATCTGGTATCCAAAGGGGTCTAACTTTGACTTAATTGGGTACTCGGATTCCGACTATGCTGGATGTAAGGTCGATAGGAAGAGTACATCGTGGACGTGCCAATTCTTAGGAAGGTCCTTGGTGTCATGGAACTCTAAGAAACAAACCTCCGTTGCCCTATCCACCGCTGAGGCCGAGTACGTTGCCGCAGGAAAGTGTTGCACGCAACTGCTTTGGATGAGGCAAACCCTCCGGGACTTTGGCTACAATCTGAGCAAAGTCCCACTCCTATGTGACAATGAGAGTGCTATCCGAATAGCGGAAAATCCTGTTGAGCACAGCCGCACAAAGCACATTGACATCCGGCATCACTTTTTGAGAGACCACCAGCAAAAGGGAGATATCGAAGTGTTTCATGTTAACACCGAGAACCAGCTAGCCGATATCTTTACCAAGCCTCTAGATGAGAAGACCTTTTGCAGGCTGCGTAGTGAGCTCAATATCTTAGATTCGCGGAACTTGGATTGAATTGTAGCATATATGTGTTCATGCCTTTGATCATGTTCATTCTGCATTTTGTTGCTTATTGTGGTGCTCAAGTTGTACAAACACTCCCTGGACCTCACAAGTCCTTTTTGCAAGTGATGCACATATTTAGGGGGAGCTGTGCTACAACTTGACCCTTTGAGACTAACCATGTACTTGAGTTTGGTTGTTTTAGTCTCCAAGGAGAATTGAAAGGGAAAAGGTGGACTTGGACCATGCAAGACTTCCACTGCACTCCGATGAGAAAGAGTAACTTTTCCAAGTTCATCTTTATACTCCTATTGCCTTTGTGTTCTTATTTGAAAATTTTGGTGAGGCAATGGGGTTAAAGGGCCAAGATTGATCCCGTTTTGGTGCTTGATGCCAAAGGGGGAGAAAATAAAGGCCAAAGCAATAAATGGATCAGCTACCACTTGAGAAATTTTGAAAATAGTAGATTAGAGCTTTTGGTTTGTCAAAACTCTTTTATTGTCTTTTATGTCAAAAGTTGGCCTCTTGTGGGGAGAAGTGTTGATTATGGGAAAAAGGGGGAGTTTTTGAAATCCTTGATCAAATTTCTTTGGAAAACCTCTCTTTATGTCTCTACAAGTGGTTTTGACTTAGAGATAGGAGTTTGAGTTTGATTTGCAAAAACAAACCAAGTGGTGGCATAGAGTGATCCATATATGTCAAATTGAATCAAAACAATTTTGAGTTCTAATTTGAATTGATTGTGTACTTGTTCTACTTGCTTTATGTTGTGTTGGCATAAATCACCAAAAAGGGGGAGATTGAAAGGGAAATGTGCCCTTGGGCCATTTCTAAGTGTTTTGGTGATTTAGTGTCCAACACAAGTGCCTAAATGTAAAGAGGTGGACAAAGTACAAATCAAGGATAAAGGTATGTTTCTCAGACTTAGTACATTGTTTTATGGACTAATGTATTGTGTCTAAGTGCTGGAAACAGGAAAAATCCAATTGGAAATGTCTTGGCTCGAGCAGCCAAGAATCTTCTGAGTCTAGGAGCACCGGACACTGTCCGGTGCGCCAGGCTGGTTCGAGCGAACTGACCGCTCTCGGGAATTCACCGGCGACGTACGCCTATAATTCACCGGACTGTCCGATGTACACCGGACTGTCCGGTGTACACCGGACTGTCCGGTGAGCCAACGGTCGACCGGGCCAACGGTCGGCCGCGCGATCTGCGCGGGACACGTGGCCGAGCCAATGGCTAGAAGGGGGCACCGGACTGTCCGGTGCGCCAACGGCTCCAGGTCTGCCAACGGTCGGCTTCGCCATTTAAGGAAAGAAATCTGGCACCGGACAGTGTTCGGTGTGCACCGGACTGTCCGGTGCGCCAGTCGACAGAAGGCAAGATCAGCCTTCCAAGATTGCTCCAAACGGCTCCTAGCTGCCTTGGGGCTATAAAAGGGACCCCTAGGCGCATGGAGGAGTACACCAAGCATTCCTACAACATTTCTAAGCACCAAGACATAGATTTCGCGCATTCGTTTCATTGTGATAGCATATAGAGCTCTTGTGGAGTTGTGAACTCATTGAGTCGTGTTGCGAGCTCTTGTTGCGATTTGTGTGCGTGTTGACACTCTGACTCTTGTGTCTTGTGTGCGTTGCTAAATCCCTCCCTTGCTCCGTGTTCTTTGTGAATTTCAAGTGTAAGGGCGAGAGGCTCCAAGTTGTGGAGATTCCTCGCAAACGGGATTGAGAAAAAGCAAACAAAACACCGTGGTATTCAAGTAGGTCTTTGGACCGCTTGAGAGGGGTTGATTGCAACCCTCGTCTGTTGGGACGCCACAACGTGGAGTAGGCAAGCGTTGGTCTTGGCCGAACCACGGGATAACCACCGTGCCATCTCTGTGATTGATCCTTGTTGGTTATTGTGTTTTGTTGAGGATTCCTCTTTAGCCACTTGGCAATTATTGTGCTAACAATTAACCAAGTTTTTGTGGCTATAAGTTTTTGAAGTTTTACAGGATCACCTATTCACCCCCCCTCTAGGTGCTCTCAAATACTTCTTAAGCTAGACACAGTTTCATGACAGGTAGATAATTCGGAGGAAAGCATCTCATTCCTTTTTTACTTCTAAAGCAAGAGATTTTTGCACACTAATGAATTTGTCATGCTCTTCATATAAAATATCTTCTTGCTTCTCTAACAATCTATTCTTCTCATTTAAAGCATCAATCAATTCATTGATCTTATTAATTTTAGTTCTATCTAAACCTTTGAATAAACTTGTATAGTCTACTTCATCATTACTAGATTCATCATCACTTGAAGAAGCATACGTAGGGGTATCTCGAGCGTTTACCTTTTTCTCCTTTGCCATGAGGCAGGTGTGGCGCTCGTTGGGGAAGAGAGACGACTTGTTGAAGGCCGAAGCGGTGAGTCCTTCGTCGTCGGAGTCGGACGAAGAGCAATCTAAATCCCACTCCTTGCCAAGGTGTGCCTCGCCCTTCGCCTTCTTGTAGGACTTCTTTTTCTCCCTCTTTCCGTTCTTTTCTTGTCCCTGGTCACTATCATTATCGGGACAGTTAGCGATAAAGTGCCCAGTCTTACCACACTTGAAGCAGGAGCGCTTTCCCTTTGTCTTGCTGTTGTTGGGATGCTCCTTGTGTCCTTTTAGCGCCGTCTTGAAGCGCTTGATGATGAGGGCCATTTCATCCTTGTTTAGCCCGACCGCCTCAACTTGCGCCACCTTGCTAGGTAGCGCCTCCCTACTGCTTGTTGCTTTGAGAGCAACAGTTTGAGGCTCGTAGATAGGCATTGGGCCATTCAACGCCTCATTAATATATCTTGCCTCCTTGATCATCATACGCCCGCTTACAAACTTTCCGAGTATTTCCTCGGGCGTCATCCTTGTGTACCTAGAATTCTCACGGATTGAATTCACAAGATGAGGATCAAGAACAGTGAAGGACCTGAGCATAAGCCGGACTACGTCATGATCGGTCCATCTCGTGCTTTCATAGCTCCTGATTTTGTTGACTAGGGTCTTGAGCCAGTTGTACGTTTGCGTTGGCTCCTCTCTCCTAATCATTGCGAACCTCCCTAGTTCGCCTTCCACCAACTCCATCTTGGTGATCATGGTGGCGTCGTTTCCCTCATGAGAGATCTTGAGGGTGTCCTAGATTTGCTTGGCGTTGTCCAAGACACTCACCTTATTGTACTCGTCCCTGCACAAGGATGCTAACAAAATAGTGGTAGCTTGTGCATTTTTATGGATTTGCTCATTAATGAAAATGAGGTTGTCAGTACTGTCAAAAAGCATTCTGTTTTCAACAATCTCCCAAATGCTTGGATGGAGAGAGAATAGGTGACTACGCATTTTGTGACTCCAAAATGGGTAGTCTTCTCCATCAAAGTGTGGAGGTTTCCCAAGTGGAATTGAAAGTAAATGGCATTAGAGTTAAATGGAATATGAGAATAATCAAAAGAAAAGTTTGAGTTGACCGTTTTCTTTTTCTCGTCATAGTCGTCGTCTCTTTGGGAAGAAGACTCGTTGCTGTCATAGTAGACGATCTTTTTGATGCGCCTCTTCTTCTTCCCGTCCTTTTTCTTATGACTCGAGCCAGAGTCCGAGGGCTTATCATCTCTTGGCTCGTTGATGATGGACTCCTTTGTCTTGTCATTGACCACCATCCCCTTTCCCTTAGGATCCATTTCTTCGGGCGATTAGTCCCTTTTGTGAAGAGAACGACTCTGATACCAATTGAGAGCACCTAGAGGAGGGGGTGAATAGGTGATCCTGTAAAAATCAAATACTTGTAGCCACAAAAACTTAGTCAAGTGTTAGCTCAATAGAGTCAAGTGGCTAAGAACCAAGCTCTTGTGAAACGCAATGATCACGAAGAAAACAAGCACAAGACACACGGTGATTTATCCCGTGGTTCGGCCAAGTATCACACTTGCCTACTCCACGTTGTGGTGTCCCAGTGGACTGTAAGGAAAATGGACCCCAGGCCTTTTGGCTAATTGAGTTTTGGTGTTTGATGATTAACACAACCTGTGGACTAATATGTTTGCTAGCGTTTATAATTATAGTTCACAGGATGCGAAGAGAATTGGACCAAGGCAATGAGGATGCAACACCTCAAAAGAAGACATAAAAAGGTGCATAGGAGTCCAATACTCAAGAACAAAAGAAGCCCAAAGAAATCAGCGAAGAAACCCAAAAAGCGAGCTGTCAGCCAGCGCCTGGTGGCGCACTGGACAGTGTTGTCCGGTGTGCACCGGACTGTCCGGTGTGGCACCGGACAGTCTGCGCAGAGAGGCCACAGACAGGCGCTCCCTAGCTGTAGCACCGGTCTGTCCGGTGGGGCACCGGACAGTCGACACCGGACTGTCCGATGTGCACCGGACAGACGGCAACGGTCGGATCCAACGGTCGACTGCTACAGGCGCCAACGGTCGGCTGACATGGCGTGCACCGGACACTGCACAGTGGCTGTCCGGTGGTGCACCGGACTGTCCGGTGCACCCGACGACAGAAAGCTGCTGCTTTCTGTCCAACGGCTAGTTTGGGAATTGGAGGCTATAAATACCACCCCAACCGGCCATTCTCAAGTGTGGGAGCCCAAGCAACATACCAAGGCACATAGTGCACATTTCCAAGAGCTCAAACACCCAAGTGCTTAATAGAATCACTCGGTGATTAGCGTAGGTGCTTTGCGAAGTGCTTAGGTTAGTTAGACCGCTTTAGCGCTTGCTCTAGGTGAACCCTAGTTAGTTGAGTGAGTTTTGTAAAACCACACAACCCCTTGGTTCTTGTGTGAGTCGTTGTAATTGTACCGAGTGGGGCGAGAGTCTTGCGAGACCGTGACAACCGCGTTTGTGTCACGGCCTCCACCGTGTACAGGAGGGAACGAGGTCCGCGGCGTTTCGGCCGGAAGCTCGATAGTGGAGACGGCGGGGAGCGTCCGAGAGGAGCCGGAAGCGGAGCACCACTTGCGCGTGGAGAAGGCCCGTGGATCTCTACGGAGTTACTCGACCGTGGTGCTTGGCCCTCGCGTGGGATTCCCTTTGCGTAGGGGCACCAACGAGGATTAGTCGGGACCTTGCGTGGTTCCGGATACCTCGTTAAAAATACCGGCGTCATCCACGAGAGTTTGCTTCTCTACTTTGCTCTTTAAGTTTCTGCATTTATATTAAGCATTTAAGTTTCGATCTTGTATTCATACTTATTTAGTGTAGATTGAAACTTAGCTATTGCGGTAGAGATAGCAACACTTAGACAAAACCTAGTTTGCACATTCTAGTTTGATTATTTGCATAGATTTTGCTCTAGGGATTTAATTGTGGCCTAGTTTAGTAAAAGTTTTAGAAGTCCTAATTCACCCCCTCTTAGGCGTCACCCGTTTCCTACAAGTGGTATCAGAGCCCGGTTTGGCTCATTTGAAACGCTTTAGCTTCATCGCTAAAAGAGCCGACGCTTTTTAGAGGAAGGGATGGATACCCATAGGCCACCACACTTTGACGGCACTAACTTCCCATATTATAGTGCTAGAATGGCTTGTTATCTAGAGACCGTTGATCTAGGTGTTTGGAGAGTCACTCGTGACGGGATGAAACCCTTCAAGAATCTCGAGAAACCCACCATGAGTGAGGAAAAAGAAATCCATTTAAATGCTAGAGCCAAAAATTGCTCGTATGAATCTCTTAGCATGGATATTTTTAATCAAGTATTTACCTTGAAAACTGCTAATGAGATTTGGCTAAAATTGCATGAGCTCCATGACGGCACATCCAATGTCCATGAGCAAAAACATTGCCTAGTCTTAAATGAGTATAATTCTTTTGCTATGAAAGATGATGAGCTTGTTAGAGACATGTATTCTCGTTTGAATCTAATTATCAATTAGCTCAATTCTATTGGCATTAATAAGCTAAGTGATGCGGAAATTGTGAGGAAGATTATCTCCTTGCTACCACAACAAAGATATGGGAGCATCATCATCATCCTTCACAATATGGAGGACTTGAGCAACATGACCCCGACCATTGTGATTGGGAAAATCGCGGCTTTTGAGATGTCGCGAAAAATGTGTCGGGGAGAGGAGCCAACTTCCTCAAGGCCATATGCTTTTGCATGTGATGAAAGGAAGGGCAAAAAGAAGGCTTCTACTCCAAGTTCCTCAAGTGGAGAAGAGAAAGAAGAAGAAAGTGATGATGATGAAGATAATCAACCATGCACATCATCCTCCGAGGACGAAGAAACAATCCGACGCGTCGGAAAGGTAATGAGGATGATCCGCAAGATTAATCTAATGGGTGTGCCCCTGCAGGTCGAAGATCTTCTCTTTAACATTGACAGGAAAAAGCAAAGGAAGAGAGGATGCTTCGCATGTGGGGAGAAGGGCCACTTCAGGGACAACTGTCCAAATATGGCCAAACCCAAAATGGAGAGGAGCAAAGGCAAGGCGCTAACAAGTGTTAGAACTTGGGATGACTCTTCAAGTGAAGACGAACCTCCAAGGACGCGCAGCCACCGGTCCTCATCACGCTCATCACGCTCATCACACAAATGCCTCATGGCAAGAGGTAACACAAGCATTCCATCCTCTAGTGATGAAAGTAGTAGTGATGATGAAGGTGAGGGAAAGCCCTCTCTAGATGAGCTTGCGGAAGTCGTAGAATTTTTCCAGGATGTTTGCACTAAGCAAAAAGCTCAACTTAAAACTTTGAAAAATAAGTTGGTTAGCTCTCAAAATGATTACAAAGGTTTGCTAGAAAAATTTGAAACTTCTGCAAACTTAAATAGTGAGCTATCAACTAAAATTGAGCTATTAGAATCTAGTGCTCCATCTACTGCTACCGATGATAGCCTTATTAAAAAGAATGAAAAACTTAAGGCTAAGTTAGCTTGCTCCCAAGAAGCTATTGAAAATTTGCTAGAGAAAATGGAAATTCTTAGCATACACAATAATGAGCTAACTACTAAGCTAGAAAACATTGGTAGCACCCGAGCAGCATCTTTAGTTGAAATACCTGAAATTAGTAAGAAAGATGCTTCTACTTCCTGCTTTGATTTACTTGATGATTCTAATCCCTGCGACCAAGTCTTTGTTGAGAATATTGTTGTAGAAACATGTTCGGATGAGGTTGCAAAGGAAAATGAACAATTAAAGCAAGAAGCGGCTCGCCTTGGCAAGACTTTGTATGACAAGAAAGGCAAAGCCAAACAAATCCAACCTCCACAGGATAACACCACTGCGGGAGTGAACAAGCCTATGGAGGGAGAAACTGTGATTTGTAGGCTATGCCACAAGGAAGGCCACAAATCTTTCCAATGCAAGGCGATGACCGGGGATAAATAAAGGCATAAGCTCAAGCAAAAGCCATCAAGCAAAATCTCCAACACCTACATCAAAAAGGTAGACAAAAAGGCTGCTACACCATATTTAATCAAGAAGAAAAAGAATGGAAAGGTGATAGCAATCAAGGCCAACAAGCAAGCCAACAAAGGAAAAGGGGCCAAACGCATCTGGGTGCCAAAGGAAATAATTTCAACCATGAAAAGCACCAAGAAGGTTTGGATCCCGAAAGGGAAGTGAGTGGACCGAAGGTCGTCGGAAAATTTGGAGACTTGACAAAGTTGGATGTATATCATGGGATACATCATATTGGATCAAGTTTATTGCCAAGTGGGTTAGTGAAAATTTTGGACCCAAATTTGCCACCCATGACTAAGGTAACTAGTTTTATTGTATTTCTTGTTTTTAGATATGCGTATCTATTTACCTTTTATCTAGTTTACCTTTCTTGCCTAGTATTACATTTGTTATATACTTTTGAATTATGCATACAAGGTAAATCTCATGGTAGGATTGCTTGCTTTAAATTCATATACTTAAGCAAACCTACATGGTTTAAAATGTTTAGTTAAGCACAGCACATAACTTCTATATCACTCCATAGTAAATGATGCATCAATTGAACATTTTGATTTCTACAAGTTGTATCATTTAACTTATATGTGCCAAAGTTCGGATTGTAGATAATTTGCCCCTCTTGATATCAAATCAAAGTGCAAGTCTCCTACAAGTATTCAAAACTTGTATGCACATATTCAGGGGGAGGTTACTCTATAATCTAATACTTTGAGACTAACACCTTTTCAAGTCTATTTCATGTGATAGTCTCATTGTAAGGAAAATGAGGTCCCCGGAGAAAGACAACAATCTTCCACTGCAAAATCTCCAAGAACTCTCATGTCTCTCAAGCTCGCCATTGACTTTCAATTGGTATCTTTTGAGACTATATCTAGTATCATTTACATGTCTTCTCCAAAATTTTATTAGACTATATTTCATATCATATGCTTCCATGTTGCTAAAAATGCATAAGTAGTTAACTCATATTCTGTTACCTATGCATATGGGAAGTTAGTCTTTTCAAATCATGTCTTGCACCTCTAATTTTCACATGCTTTTTCCTAAGTAGAGGATCTCCGTCAGGGGAGTATTTCTTCATCTCTAAAAAGGGGGAGAAACTTCTTTCTAAGGAGAACACTCATTTAGGGGGAGTAATCCTTTTAACTGGTATCATTCATGTGGTTTAATTTAATATCCTTCTAGTGGTATCATTTGATAAAATTCTTGATGAGGGCAAGGTTTTATTTTCTTCCTACATGCTTTTAATGTCTTCCTTTTCGGTGGTTGATGCCAAAAGGGGAGAAGTTTAGGGAGCAAAGCAATGAAAACTATATCAAACACCAAACACCACCAATTTAAAATTTTATATCTCCAAATGGTTTTTCAAGTGGTTTTGGTTATTTGGTCCATAAATAGGAAGTAAGTGAATTATGGAGTTAGGGGGAGGCTTAAGTCCATAATATCACATTGTGGGGACAATCATACATCTTAGCAAGTAGATTGCATATTTTAATTCAAATATTTGTATTATTTGCTTGCTTTAGTTGTGTTGTCATCGATCACCAAAAAGGGGGAGATTGTAAGGAAAATGGACCCCAGGCCTTTTGGCTAATTGAGTTTTGGTGTTTGATGATTAACACAACCTGTGGACTAATATGTTTGCTAGTGTTTATAATTATAGTTCACAGGATGCGAAGAGAATTGGACCAAGACAATGAGGATGCAACACCTCAAAAGAAGACATAAAAAGGTGCATAGGAGTCCAATACTCAAGAACAAAAGAAGCCCAAAGAAATCAGCGAAGAAACCCAAGAAGCGGGCTGTCAGCCAGCGCCTGGTGGCGCACCGGACAGTGCTGTCCGGTGTGCACCGGACTGTCCGGTGTGGCACCGGACTGTCTGCGCAGAGAGGCCACAGACAGGCGCTCCCTGACTGTAGCACTGGTCTGTCCGGTGGGGCACCGGACAGTCGGCACCGGACTGTCCGGTGTGCACCGGACAGACGGCAACGGTCGGATCCAACGGTCGACTGCTACAGGCGCCAACGGTCGGCTGACGTGGCGTGCACCGGACACTGCACAGTGGCTGTCCGGTGGTGCACCCGACTGTCCGGTGCACCCGACGACAGAAAGCTGCTGCTTTCTGTCCAACGGCTAGTTTGGGGATTGGAGGCTATAAATACCACCCCAACCGGCCATTCTCAAGTGTGGGAGCCCAAGCAACATACCAAGGCACATAGTGCATATTTCCAAGAGCTCAAACAACCAAGTGCTTAATAGAATCACTCGGTGATTAGCGTAGGTGCTTTGCGAAGTGCTTAGGTTAGTTAGACCGCTTTAGCGCTTGCTCTAGGTGAACCCTAGTTAGTTGAGTGAGTTTTGTAAAACCACACAACCCCTCGACTCTTGTGTGAGTCGTTGTAATTGTACCGAGTGGGGCGAGAGTCTTGCGAGACCGTGACAACCGCGTTTGTGTCACGGCCGCCACCGTGTACCAGAGGGAACGAGGCCCACGACGTTTCGGTCGGAAGCTCGATAGTGGAGACGGCGGGGAGCGTCCGAGAGGAGCCGGAAGCGGAGCACCACTTGCGCGTGGAGAAGGCCCGTGGCTCTCTACGGAGTTACTCGACCGTGGTGCTTGGCCCTCGCGTGGGCTTGCCTTTGCGTAGGGGCACCAACGAGGATTAGTCGGGCCCTTGCGTGGTTCCGGATACCTCGGTAAAAATACCGGTGTCATCCACGAGAGTTTGCTTCTCTACTTTGCTCTTTAAGTTTCTGCATTTATATTAAGCATTTAAGTTTCGATCTTGTATTCATACTTATTTAGTGTAGATTGAAACTTAGCTATTGCGGTAGAGATAGCAACACTTAGACAAAACCTAGTTTGCACATTCTAGTTTGATTATTTGCATAGTTTTTGCTCTAGGGATTTAATTGTGGCCTAGTTTAGTAAAAGTTTTAGAAGTCCTAATTCACCCCCTTCTTAGGCGTCACCCGTTTCCTACATGGACGAGGGTCGCTCTCAACCCCTTTCAAGTGATCCAATGATCAACTTGAATACCACGATGTTTTGCTTTCTTTTACTATCTCCCGTTCACGAGGAATCTCCACACTTTAGAGCCTCGCGCCCTTACAATTGATGATCACAAAGAAGCACAGAAGTACGGGAGGGGAGAGCAACACACACAAGACTCAAAGCACGAACACAAACACGCACACAAGCCACAACTTGAGCTTACAACACAATGCGGGGAGTTCACTACTCAACTAGAGCTCAAGTCACTTATCACAAAGAATCGAATGCACGAGAATGGAGTCTTGGTGCTTAGAGATGATCAAAGAATGCTTTGTAACTCCTCCATGCGCCTAGGGGTCCCTTTTATAGCCCCAAGGCAGCTAGGAGCCGTTGGAAGCAATCTGGGAAGGAAATTCTTGCCTTCTGTCGGGTGGCGCACCGAACAGTCCGGTACACCACCGGACAGGTACTGTTCATAGTCCGGTGCAGATCTCCTTCCAAAAATAGCACAGTCGACCGTTGTAGAATTGTAGCCGTTGGCGCACCGGACACTGTCCGGTGCACACCGGACAGTCCGGTGCTCCCTGCCGACCGTTGGCGCGCCCACGCATCGCGCGCGGATTGCGCGGCCGACCGTTGGCGCAGTCGACCGTTGGCTCACCGGACAGTCCGGTGCCTCACCGGACCGTCCGGTGAATTTTAGCCGTACGCCGTTGAACGATTCCCGAGAGCGACGACTTCGCCGCAGACGGCTCACCGGACAGTCCGGTGAATTATAGCCGTACACCGCCGTCAGTTCTCGAGAGTGGCCTGTTCACCGGAGGCTGACCTGGCGCACCGGACACTGTCCGGTGCACCACCGGATAGTCCGGTGTGCCAGACTGCGCTGAGTCTTGGTTGCTTCGAGCCAAGTTCTTTTCTTCTTCTCTTTTCTCTGATTCCAGCACTTAGACAAATATATTACTACACAAAAACCAATGTACTAAGTCTAGAATCATACCTTTGCTTTGATTATCACTTTTTTCTTGAATTAGCACAAGAGGACTCATTTAAATGTGTTGGGCACTTAATCACCAAAACATAATGGAAATTGCCCAAAGGCACATTTCCCTTTCAGATCATAGGTGGATTAAATTCCTATCTATTCAATTTGGATTAACAAAGAATTTAACCCCTTCTATCCTTTCAATCTACTCCTAACCGAACAAGCTCTAAGTTGGTTTGCATAGCTGAAGAGCTTGGCTGGATCCAGCTTGTATCTAGAGAGCTAAGCTACAAAAGTTCTTGATACAAGCGTGCAAGATGTTTTTGTTTGGTTAGTTGTACAAACTCGTGTAAATAGTAGGGGTTACAAGCGGGCGAGAGAAAGAGGAGAAGCTATCAAGACTCTTATTAGGGTGGAAATGGAGCTAAAGGTTAAAAAGTGGAGTTCTAGCTAAGTCTTAGCTTGGTGGCGGGGCTCCAGCCTCTAGATCATCATCAGTGTGTCCTCCTCCTATTCATCGGTCTGTCTGGGTATCTTCTCATCCGGGTTCGTCCATGCGTGTGTGCATCCATTCGTTTGCGGGCTAACCCCTTCCTTTCATAGGCCAAGGAAGGGGTCATCCAACGGCGACTTCCTTAGGAAGTAGTTACCGGGTGGCGGTAAATCAAGCAATCTACCATGGAATGAAGCCACGCGTGTTTGTAGGCCTCAGGGTTGCTTGACTATCTCGTATTCTTTATGGCGGATGGCACGAGCAACGTGGGGCCCAATCGCCATCATCATTTGGGATGTACCAATCCCTAGCCTCCATAACACGGGGCACGATGCAGCTTGTTGGGTTGCGCCCTACCAGCAGCATGTGCATTTTGGTCTAGTCCAATAGGTCATGAGTGCGCCGCAGGCGAGGGAGTGGGCCATAAATGCACCGAAGTCCAGGGGTTCGTAGGTCATGAGTGGGAGGCAGACCGACACCTCTGCCACGGCTCGTTGTTGGGCGTAGTTAACACAGCCGATCACTTATGACGGGTCGATCTTGGGCTAGGCGTAGGATCTACTTGAGTGGTTTTCCTTCCGTGCACCCACCCCCCTGCCAGGTTCCGCCACGCTCGACCATAGGCTTGGTGCTGTGAGGTTCATTCAGAGTCGGGTGCCACCAGGGTAGATGTTATTTATCTCCTCCGGCTGACCAGCGGGCTCTAGTTGCCAATGGCCCTTTGTCAGTGCGCTCGCTGACCGATGGGCCCCAGGGACCGGGATCTCATCCCCGATAAGAGCACTTCTTCAATGGTCTTTCTTTTGTCCATCATCTGCGGGGCATGTTCCTCCTTGTCCTATTTCTTGTGTCCACAACCTCTATTTTCATATCCACATCCTCCTCCATCGTATCCATACTGACTATCCATCGATGCTTCTTCTTACACCGAAGCTCATCCCCACCACCAATGCTCCTACCTATAGGTGTACATTCGGGCCGCCCGACCCGGCCCAAGCCCGAAAAGGCCCGTATTGTTTGAATTTCGGGCCGACCCGACCCGTTTGAATTTCGGGCCGTGCTGGCTCGGCCCACGGACCTAGCCCTCGGCCCACGGCCCGACCCGTAATTGCTTAAATCGTGCCGGGCTCATTTCGGGCGGCCCGAAATTATAAAAGCCCGAAATTCACATTAGGGTCCGAAATTCAATTTTTGGCCCGAAATTCACATCAGGGTCCGAAATTCACATCAGAGCCCGAAATTCAAAACAAATTTAATAAAACAAATAAAAGGTAAGACAAATAAATCTGACTAAAAGCAAACTTAATATTTGTATTAAGTTACTAGAGCTATGCAATGACTACCTCGTTTACAAATCATTTTGTTAGAAAGAAAAAGAGTATAATCAGCTCTATATAAAGTTTGTAAGTTTAGTTCATTATCTAATGTTCATAACAAAAATAAAATTACATCACATACTCTAATTCAAAGCTACAAAAAACATCTAACTAACATTATCTCTAGTTTTGTGTTCTTTATCAAGTACATGAAAGTATCGAATGAAGTGTGATTTTAATAAATATATGGGCCTTTTCGTGCCTCTATATGGGCCATTTCGTGCCTGCCTTAAACGGGCCGTGCTCGTGCCCGCCCATGGGCCGCGACCTCGGCCCAAACTCGGCCCGATATATCGGGCCGTGCCGGCCCGGCACTAAAATATTTCGTGCCGTGCCGTGCCTGGGCCATGCTTTTTTTTGCGTGCTTCGGGCCGGCCCATCAGGCCCGACCCAAATGTACACCTATACTCCTACCATCGATGCTTTCCCTCTTCAACTTTTCCCTTATCCATACCCTCCTCTACGCAGCAAGAGTATCCATAACGTTGCTCCTTTATGGGTACTATGATGCTCCTTCATATGGTGCTCCTCCTCTGTTCGCTCCCCGATTTGGTGCTCTTCTCCATATGGTGCTCGCCTAGTCGTCCTCATGCATGCATGATAGTGCCCCCGAGCACGCACAATGATGCAACATCGAACCAGTCTAAGTACTCCAGTGTTACTCACCTCTAAGGACAAAGGGATCATGCGAAGATAGAGTATGAAATACTCTTAGGTACACACAATTTTTATGAGTTTGACATAACTTTACGATCAACAATATTTTTTGAGGTCATAAATTTATAGGTCCACGTGTGGATACTACACTTTATGGACATCGTTGAGGACAATGACAAGAAGGGATCATTCTTCTACGACCAAATAGCCGGTATGTACAAGACCATAGAACCTTTGCACCGCCATACCCTAAAGCAGTTGAAGGATCGATGATCGATAAGCAACCGCAAGGTCACCCTATTCAATGACATCTACAACCGATTATGTACAATCCGTCCGAGCAGAGCAAATGATGTTATGCTCCTCGAAGCTGTAAAGGAGTGCTTTTCGCGACATGCTCGACGAAACCGACTTCAAGCTCGAGCACATGTAACACGTTCGTCGCCATCTGCGCAAGTGGTGCTTGCAACATGGTGATGATGACTCCATCGATGGAAACAAAAAGACCTCGTCTAAACTTGAATGATAGTTATAGCTCCGCATCATCGAAGAACATTGGCCCAACATGTCCTATTGACCGAGATAGGGCAATAGCTCAACACAAAATGGAGGATTTTGCAAAGAGTAGCAACGAGTCTCTTATTATGGATAAGAGTATCTTGAGCGAGCTCTACAAAACGAGCTAGTGGATGCCTTAATCAAAAATATTTGAGCAATTAAACATGTTGCTGGATTGTTCCACCGACGACATGAACGATGGCATGAAAAGTGCTTACAAGTTGGTTTTTAAAAAGTTGAACAAACAACTAAAATTAGATAAGAAAAAGATACGAAAAAGGTAGACCATGAAAATGACGATGAGTAGCAATAATGTATCATTTTCTACGAACTATATATATTTTTATTTTTAATAGTTTTTTTTACATTTTATTAATTTTTTAATTATATGCTTGGTAAAATTTTATTTTAATTATGTGCGCCCAGGTGTAGTGAAGCTTGGGGCTTGGGCTGGCGCTATGGGCCTTTTTGAAAGGCTCAAACTCATCGGTTTTTTCCTAGGGTAGGCAATGCTGTGATGCTTCATGGACTGGGCTACTGTTAGTTATTACAATTCTCACGAGAGACGGATACGAACGAGGAAACTCTTTATAGTCTACCACCGTTCGATCCAGATTTAACACGGTCCAGATCACGCGCAGCTCACCGCTGAATCGCCCATAAATAGTTTCTACTTTCTATACAGACGAAAAATATCTCCCAAATGATTCCTCAATCAAAAATAACTCCCTCCCATAAATGCACATCGTACGATCTCAGCCATCCATTATCAATCCCACGGCTGGGCCGCTCCCCGTGCAGCCCACCACGATCTTGAATAACTTCCTACGCGTTCGAATCGCCAGCAACCGCCCGAGTTAAAGCTTTCGCATCCGACGATGAGTCCCTGACTAGTCAGAGAGTGGGCCCTATGCGCGCAGCCTTAACCCCATCCGCAGACCTCAGCCGGCGCCTGTGTCTGTGTTCCTCTCCCCGAGCCGGTGCACGAACCACTTCCCCCACTTCGATCTAGCATAATCCGACTCCGCCGACTCGCCTGAACCCTAGCCAGCCGCCGCCATGCCGCCGCGACGCGGTAGGGGGAAGGGTAAGGGTAGGGCAAAGCCAAGAACGAAGCCCACCGAGCCCGAGCCCGAGCCCGATCCCGAGCTAGACGAAGCCGTCAAGTCCGAAATCGAGGCGGGGGACGCGGAGGCTGGGGAGGAGTCCAGCGCCGAGAGCGAGGACTCGAAGGAAGACGAATCGGAGAGCGACGCCGAGTCCATGGATGCAGAGGCCAGCGAAGAAGCTGGCGAGAACGGAACGGAGGAGATGGATGCAGAGCCTGAAGCCAAAGCCGTCGAGGCCAAGGCTGAAACGGTGGCCACGGAGGCGGAGGCGAAGCCTGACGCCTCGGATGAAGAAGCTGGTGAGACTGGCTCAGACCGCGAAGCAGATGGCAAGGGTGCTGATCCGAAGGCGAAAGCGGAGGAGTCCGACGGCGAGGATGAGGAGGGAGCCACCGCCGTGACCGACGGCGATAGTGAAGAGGAAGCCGCTGAGACGGGCGGCGAGAGCGAAGAGGATGGTGGCGACTCCGACACCGAAGGTGATGCCGAGGAATCTCCTCCATCCCCTCCTCGCCGCAGTCGCCGCCGTAAGCGAGCGGCCACTCCCGATGACGAAGCAGAGGAGACCCCTACGCCGTCGCGTCGCCGGCGCCGTCGGAAGTCAGGGGAGCGTGGTGACTCCCCGCCGCCACTTCCTGACCACCTCCGCTGCCGTCGCAGCGACGGGAAGAAGTGGCGCTGCTCGGGCCGTGCACTCCCAACCGTTAGCTTTTGCGAGTACCACTACGCGAGGGCTAACAAGGGTAAGAAGTTACCAGCGGATGAGGAGGTCCTTGCTGTTGTTCTTCAGAGGCAGAAGAACAAGAGGAGGGGCAGGAGGAGCATCAATCCGCCGACGTCCCCTCAGGCAGCCACGAGTGACCCCCAGACCAGGGATCTCCCAAATGGACTGATGACGATCTCGCCAGGTAGCAGTGGACCTGCGGCATTGTCAACTCCTGTGAAGATTGGTGTAGAAATTCCTGCACCCATACAGCGGTGCTATCGTTCCAAGAATGCTGAGCCATTGCCTGTTGGTCCTGTGAAGGTTACCCAGCTAATCTTTAAATTGTTCACCACTGATAGTTTGATCTTTGTTGTTTAGCTTTCTGTTGGGTATTTGCTTATTACCGATGTTTGCTTGGTATTAGGTTGTTCCTCGTGCGATGAGTGTGACAAAAACAGCAAGAACATGTCACTGCTGTGGAATGAAGAAGGCTGCACGTGTGGCCAATTGCAAGAACTGTGATAAGAACTTCTGTAACAGCTGCATTAATAAATGGTTAGTCTTTGATTTGCTTGCCATTGCTTTATTTGCATGCTTAATCAGTGGATTAGGAACATATGGTTAAACTACACACTAAGCTCAAATTTTTAAAGTTTCAACTATGAGGTAATGAGATCTTGGTAGATTACAATTTAGTAATTATATAAGAGATTAGCTCGCTATTTAGGTTGTTATAGTGGTTGAAGAGGTGCACCGGGGGGCTATGCCTCTTATTGATGTCATCAAATTACTTCCCTGTGTAGCTGTGGGTAACCAACTCTTTGTCTGTACTTTGTTAAATTATGTTAATGATTACATATGAGGAAGTACTGATTGAAGATGGATTTTCTTAGTTTTTGAACTATGTTTTCATGTAAACTCGACTGGTAGGGAAAGACTGCCCCCACGACATTATATTAAGAAGAAACTCAAACTGCACCCGACCGAGAAAGGTCACAAAAGCTACCTTCTTGCATCATGAGGGTCCGTCCCCTATAGCTCAGATCTTTACCCATGCTTTGAGCTCCCTAGTTCCAACTTGAGGATCCGCCTCATATATGTCAGCCTATCTCGTGTGCACACAACCAGGGGAACTGGTGAATGATCTTTTGTTAACCCTAGCCTGAAATTCACTCTCAGTGGGAGTCAGACCCAAGACCTGAGGAGTGCTACTAGAGCCATCTAACCAACTCAGCTAGAGGCCCGTTCGCAACTATGTTTCCATGTAGCTGTGCTGTGCTTATCCTGTGTTTTCCATGCATATTATTTACTAGGTGGGTGCCCGTGTGTTGCAACGGAAACATATCGTCAGCATAGGGAACACAACTCATACCAATCTAATATCAAAGGTCTCGACGATCATAAGCTCTGCCGCTGCCCCTAGGCAGCAGCCGCCGCCAGCATCAGGCGGCCCCCAGCAACGTCCAGCGCGCTGGTCGCAGCCCCTGCTTTGTCGTGAGCCATGATGCTTCGCCGATAATCCCCAAATACCCAGCCTACTTGTCGGGCAGCGCCACTGGGGGCATGGCGGCCCCGCAACCAATGGAACGCTGTACGGCGTGGTAGACGGGCTGCTCTCCCAAGAGCGCAGCAGCCTGCTGCCCCACGTAAATGGACAAACAAAAAAGTTATTGCTACAAACTTATGATCAGATAGACAAACAAAAAATAATGTAAATGATATATAAAGTTGTTATTATGAGTAAGTTAGAAAGCGCAACAACAATACGACAACCCCATGAGGCCATGATGCACAATAATAGAGATCCACTATGCATAAAACTCCCAAGTGAACAACGCCTGTGATGAATCTGCTACTGACGCTAGAGCTGTCAATGCTCCCTCGTGCACCATTTGCTTGCCATTCTAGAATATGAACATGAGCAGTTAGCATTGTTTACTAACCATGATAACAAATATATTTGAAGCAACCTGAAACCTAATTCAACACAAGTAATTGCGTACCTGAAGAAGAACAAGTAATTTATTCACGATTCCATCCAGGTAAGGCGTCAAAAATTCTGGTGTACAATTCTCACTAAAATTCAAAATCGTCGAAACATCATGTGCCTATAAACAAGAAGAGCAATACAAGTCAAAATAGATTGCCAGGTCCTAAGATGTATGACATGAACATGTAATCAGGTATAGTAGAATATAGGCATACAAATTGTATAAACTTAATATCTCAATGCACACAAAAAACTTAAACAACATTCAGTTCAGAGGTCTGACATACATAAAGTTAGTAGTTGCTTGGTAATCAAATTACTTTTTTATCGTAGAAACTTGTAAGCTCAAAGATCAAAAGGGATTTGTTTGACATTTAGATGTGCTAGCTGCCCACATATATTTATATTTAAAACATGTAAACCACACACAAACCATATTGGTCTACATCAACCTGTTTATTGATGCAACCTCAATTAAAATTGTGATGTCTTACAATTTTTAATAATAGGTAAATATGTCGACAACCGTATATTAGCTATAATCAATATCTGATGTATCATGTATGGACTCTTACTGTGCCTGCATTTCCCCAATCAAATATAATATGATAATTACTTTGTAGCTACTCTTTTTCTAGTGCACACATATCTTTGTTTCATGTGACTGGGGATACTGCTGAGAGATTTAACTTAGATTTTTCCTTGAAGAGTTTTGCATAAATTACTTGCACCATTCTGAATGAAGCAAAGATGATTCCATGCCAACAACAACAACAAGGCCTTTCAGTTCCAAGAAAGTTGGGGTAGGCTAGAGTTGAAAGTCAACATGATCCCCTAGTCACGGTTCAGGTTCAGGCACTAGAGTTGGTGGCTTGGTGCCAAGTCAACATAAATGCAATATTTAAGTGGTGCTTTCTTTGGATAGATACTCAGACTATCCTGCTCTGCAATATCAATGTGTTTTCTCTTCTTTTTGTGTCTTGGTGACTTTGTTGGGGTGTGAATGTTTTTTTGGGGATCGTATAGAAGGGTCTCTTCAATTTGATATGCATAGGAATATCTCCAGCTGTCACATACCCCCAATATCTGTGTTCTTTGGTGATGTGTGTCCTGTCTGTGACCTAGGGTGCATGGGAAACATGCCCATTCCTTTGCTGGTAAAAAGGGTGGTCACTCCGCCCTTGAGATGGCAGAAAAAAGGCCCTGACACAGCTGTGGATATTGAGGGCGTGGCAGGTCCAGGCCTTGGTACACAGGTAGTTCCTTGGCAGAGTTGGTGGCAGAGATGAGCCAGATCAGCGGTGAATGGAAGAAGGGAAGGAACATGAAATAAGTGGGAGCTAACAATCCAATTTCCTAAAGAATTAAACAGTTCTACTCTAAAATCTAAATTATGACACTGCAGTCATGCAGTGGCAAACACGCCTCGACTAAAGTAGCATGGACCCTCTAAATACTATGGCTGCTCATATGCATAAACATATAGACTACAAATGGCTGTTTGATATACCACATTAACTTTTAATACTACTTTACAAATTTTGTATTGCTTAATCTCTAGATTAATAGTAGTTTATAAATTTTGTATTGCTTAAACTCTAGGTCGAAAGGGCACAGTGTATTTTAAGATCACACTCATTCTTATTTGACGTGAACATATATGTGACTGTTCTGTTGCTACTCAGTTAGGAAATGTGTCGCAGGAGAGCACCCTAGGAACTAAATCTTATGAATTAATATACCTCCTATCCAACATGCCCTTAGGCAGCTTAGAGTGTTCAGAAAACATTATTTGAGTTATGAAATGACAACTTCATCTTCTGTGCATTGCATTTATGTGATCTGATTTGTCTTGTTTGTTCTTGACTGTTCATACATGAATGCATTCATGCTGATTTTATGTATTTTCCAAGGAATCCCTGCAATAACTTGTTTGCTGTACAACAACAGCAAAGCTCTTTAGTCCCAAGCAAGTTGGGGTAGGCTAGAGTTGAAACCCATCCAAAACCTATTCAAGGCGAAATCTTTGAATAATTTGATTGCTGTAACTTAGGTAGTTGCGGCGGTCTGTTGGATGCTTGTGTGAGAGTTGGAAGTGTCAAGTTGCACTTCAATAAAGTGAGTTAATAAAATGTTAGGAGGTATAGTTAATCACAATAACAATGATTCTTGATCGCAGAGGATTCTTAGTTGAGAAGTGTGAAATGATGAATAATCGCGGAACTTAGATTGAGACAACCTATGGAAATTGCATGAGTATCAACACATTAAATTTGAGATCCATTATTTGATTTATTTGGAACTTTGAACAAATGATTCAGTAGCTCATTTTGGGTTTCACATGAATTATCTGACTTTATGTCAGGAGACTGTTAATTAGTCTCAATCCTTGATGTGCCTATGTGTGCTTTGGTTCTAGTAAATCTTGGCTCCTGACTGTTAGTACACTGCACCCTGCAGGTATTCTAAGTTGTCCAGGAAAGATATAAAGGCTCGTTGTCCAGCTTGCCGTGGTCTCTGCAATTGTAAACCATGCAGCCTTGGTAATACCAAGGGTTCTACACGTAAGGTGGTCATTCTTCCACTCAGTGTAAATCAATTGAAATTGTATTTTACTGTTCTATTTATTTATTTGGTCTTATGACTTGGATCTCCAGGAACCGCCAAAAGTTGAAAGGAAGATACTTAGCATAAAAATTTCCAACCATCAATTTTACAAGCTTTTACCTGTAAGACTTGACCAGGAACAGCTAGATGAGTTGGAACTGGAAGCTAAAATACAAGGTTTGTTTGTACTTTTTTAAAATTTGAAGCTCTGTGGTTCTGTTGTAATCTAATTTTCTTCTCTTAATTAGGAACAAAAATATCTAATGTCTGCGTCCAGGTTGCTGAAACTGGTCAGAGTGAGTCACTCTACTGGTAAGCTCTAATCGTGTTGCTATCAGCTACATATAAGCTAGCAACTCTCAATTTAAGGCTACCTCCATCAGTTTTACTCATCTCACCTCCTATTTTAAACTTCACCTTGTAAACAATGCAATATACAGTGCAAAACGGTATTTTGCACGGCCATATGCATGTTTGCTGGCCACAGCATAATAAGTTCTCCCTTCTCTTTGTGTTATTTTATACAGAGTAAAGTGTAACTGGGGTCCTTGAACTTTTTTTGAGTGGTTGACTTAAAAACATTTTTTTTTGTATTCTTGCCTAGGTCCATAAACTCCTAAAAATGAGGATTTAGGTCCTCTTTGCAATTGGTTCAGTGAATGGGCCTCTAGCTGAGTTGGTTAGGTGGTCTGAGTAGCACTCCTCAGGTCATGAATTTGACTTCTTGTGGGAGCGAATTTCAGGTTGGGGTTAAAAAACCCTTGTTTGTCCCACGCTAAATCACATGTCTAAGGTTCTGTTTGGTAGCTGTTGCTAGTTGGAAAACATTTTATCTAGTGAAAAGCAGTTTTTGCTTATTGTCTGCTTTTAGTTCATTTGAAGAAGCAACTGAACTGATAAGCTGTTGTAGAATACTACTGTTTGGTAAAACTTCTGCTTAAATATGTGAAGTTGACAAGTTGTGAAATAAGCTGTGCCAAACAGGGCCTAAGGCTCGGCTCTGATCGGGTTCGTTCTCACATGGGCTATGGTGTCGTTGTGTATGGTTAGAGCAGACTGGTAGAGGTTCGGGGGGTTTTCTGGACTTGTGTGAGGTCTTCTTTTTAATATAATGCTCAGGGGTTGTCTTAAGCAACCAATTTAAATGTATAAGGACCCAGATCCTCACTGAGACTGGACATAGATGAGAACCTGGAAAAAGTTTAAGGGCTGGGTGCATTTTACTCTTACACTTGTGAGCATGAAAATAAATCAATCTTGTAATTGCACCTACAGTTAGATATTTCATTGGTCAGGCAAATGTTAATCTGCATGTTATTCAATGTCTTGTCACTAGCTTAGTATTATGTTCCAATTTTGTCAGTTATTTTTACACGCTCATAATTTTATGTCGAATAAACAAGTCGACCCTATCACTTCGCCTGTGGCCTAGCCTAACTATAGGTATGCTGAAAGGATTATGGTACCCTTATGATTCTTTTGCATTGAAACATCTGCACAATGTTTTCAAGTCGTCTAGTCAAACCTAGTCGTATAGCGGTATAGGTACTGACCAGTCGATTAGTCACGACTAATCGACCCTAGCCGAGCTGGTCGTCCATATGTTTCTGGACATATATACTTATATAGTACTCCCTCCGTCCCAAAATATAGTTCTTTCGACTAATTATATTTTGGGATGGAGGGAGTATATAGTAATATAATCTAGTATATATATATATATATATATATATATATATATATAATTTACATTTTACAACACACAATATAGCAACAGCAAGCATCAAGATGACAAGATGGTGACTTACCTTTGTGTTTGCTGTCCATAACTCCCCATTCCTTGTCCAAATCTCCATGTTCTTGCTGATTTGCTGCTGAAATAACACATAATTGAAGTAAATAAGTACAAAAGTAGCTGTAAAAATAGGTGTAAACTAAAAAGTGACTACCAGCAGTTAGCATAAAGCCATTAGGAAAACACAACAGAACAGCTAAACAGCATACATATCCAAGCAATATTGAGGGAGAGGACAGAGGAGTGCTGCACAGGGTCAGGGTAGGCCGGTAGGGCGCCAGGAAGGTTGCTGTCGGGAGGGGGACGGCAACTCCGGCTCTGTCTTGGTCAGGGGCGGCGTCCGGCTCCGCGTTGGTCGGACAGGCGGGGGCTACTCCTTGGGGGGATGCCATGACGGCGCCTCTGCCTTGGGGCGATGACGGACGGGCTCCTAGCGGCTCCCTGGTCCTACGCCGGTGTCTCCAGGTGGATGCGTGTGTGTGCCTGTGTGGGACTAGACACTGGAGGGCTGTGCGGTTGTGCCTGTGCTGTTTAGTTTCAACCCTAGAAAGCCCACAAAGACACAAAGCAATGGCCCAGTTACAAACCAACTGCAAAAGCCCATCAACAAATACAGGTCTAAACTAGTCGTCCTATACTAAATCGGACGACCAGCATTCTAGTCCGCCTAGTCGCCTCGGTGACACTAGTCGTTACCAGTCCACCGATTAGTCCGACTCGCGATTAGCAGGACGACTCGAAAACACTGCATCTGTGTTGGTCACCCTAGAAAGTTCCGTTTTCTTTTCATCTTATAGTTTAGCCTTTTTCTTAGCTAATCTAATATGCATTGTGGTAGTGCTTATGCTGCCTTTTGATGTATTTGTCTACTGCTGTTTTCTGTTGCAATTTCTCATTTAACCAACGATCTTGTCGAATGTTTTCTGAAAGCAGTAATAACTGTAAGCTCTCGATGAGCCGATTATTAAGGTGCTGCCCAACATGCCCATTTAAGCTGTGCCTAAGTTGCTGTCAGAAGATACGTGAAGGAAACATGTCGGACAACACCCCTGAAGATAAATTCAAGAATCGGTTGATTCAACAAGAGTCTGTCCATGAGGATGGCAGTATTACTTGCCCTTCGATTGAGCTGGGTGGATGTGGTGACGCCATGCTGAACCTAATATATTCATCTCCATCTAGCCAGTCCGAAGAGCTCAGTTCAGAATGTGAGCTAGATGCTGCAGGCAATCATTCTGGAGTGAAGGATGCTCAGGCTCATGGGTCACCTGTACCTGAGAGTAACGGAAGATTATTGGCTGCTGCCCAGGCAGAAACAGTGTCTGAGTAATGAAGATGCAGCTATGGTTGGCTCATCGTTCAGGTGGGAGCGCTAGCTGACTTGTTCACTACCATCAAGCCTGAAGATGTGTATGATACGGTCTGGATTCGATAGAGGGTAGGTTGCTTAATTTAGCTAGGTTATCGGCCTATATGGCTATTGATTTTAGGCCTGTGACCTGGGGATATGTTTCGTCTTTGATCCGGGAGTCATTATGTTAAACATCGTTGTACATATGGTTACGGCTTTATTTTTGTCATTACCGAGAGGCGGGAGCTGATGGATTGGTTGTATTGTCGTTCGTCTAAGGGATTACCTTGATAATTTTTATGTGCGGTACTATCAGTATTCAGTAGCCCACATGGATCGTATTGTTGACTTGTTGTCAAGCGAGGCTAGTTTCATGTTCTGTCATTGACCAATGCGGCTCGATGGTGAAAGCATTACGAAGAGGCAGTACTACTGCCACTGTATTACAGTTGATTACAATGTTTATTCAAAAACATCACATGGCTTGAAGAATCTGTCACATCGCAACTATTTTTCTGTGAACTGTGCGGTGCTATTCCGATCGATTCATCAACGCATGAAGCAGGTGCATCCGCCGCGATCGTCCCCTGCTCCGCAGGGCGCCATGAACACGCCCGTGCGTGGCCTTGGGATGGAGCACTTCCACCTGCCGTGCCCACAGCTTGACGATCCACGTTGCAGCCAGCCCTCGAAACACCCGCGGAGGGAGAGAGCGTGCCGCGATGGAGTTCTTAAAGAACGGCAGTGGGAGGGTGAGCAGTGAATGGATAAACGATAGGGACAGGTGAGAATAGGAACACACGGGTGAGTAGTGAATGCTTTGCATTTCTATCTCCATATTCCAAACAGCACATTCTATAACTTCCCCATGCTTTGCATTTATCGGTTTTCTCCCTTCATTACCATTTTATCCGTATGGTTCTTACTTTAATACATCAGTTTTTAGACCTATTATTTTTTAAAAAGTTTAACCCAAGTTGAACAAGATTGGAACGAACAAGGCTGGACGTTGTGGGCCTGCCGACTGCCGTGGTGGCTCTCTCTCAGCTCCCGGACCACTGCAGCTTTTCGGTTACCTGTCTGGCGAAGTTGGGAAAACCGAAGGGGAGGCCGGGCAAGCGCGAGAGTACACTGCACAAAACGACGCGGGGACTCCGACGCTCGTCAGCCGCCACCACGCAACACTAGCAAGCTCGTGAACTGTAACGCCAGAACAGAAGAACACCCAGATAATTGGTTTGATTTTTTTATTGAACAATTACACAAGTGCCCCTGTTTTAAAAGTGTAACCATAGATTTGACTCTAACTTTACGTGTTTATCCCTGTTTTTAAATAAAACTGTTGTATGCCCCTCCGTTAAGGGTTAAATCTTGTTAAAAAGACAAGAAGCAATTGCGCTAGTGTCCCTGTTCTGAAGTATAACTATAGTTTTGCCCCTATTTTTAGTGTTTACATTTTTTATGACAATTCGAACTATTTTGGCAACAATTCAAATTATTTTAACAAAATTAAAATTTAAAAGCTTCATCAGCTTCTGCTACTAGCAGTGAAGTCAAAGCCCGTGGAAGTCCTAGCAAAGAGGCTCTACGTTTTCAATTCACTGCTGTCATCCACACACCCCTTGGAGGTTGGAGCCAGCAGCCAGCCATCTGCAAGCAACACCACGATCGCATTCACAGCCACGCCGTCAATCCGCCATAGTATTTGCCAAATCCCCGCTATGCAAAATAAGCTACTCCCTTCCCTGCTAACAACAACTACTACGTACAAAATACATGTTATCAACAAAGCTCCACCACGCCACGCCCTCCACAACCACAACCCTCCTGCATCGGGAGTTCACAAGAACGCATCCCACCAGCCGACCGCCAGGCTTAGCGCGAGGCCAAGGAGGGCGGCGGCGGTGGCGTCGCGTGGCGTCGCCGAGGCGGCCGCGGAACCGACCGCGCTGGCGGTGCGCTCGAACTGCAGCGAGTCCACGGCCAGCGGCATGTTCTCCTGGTCGGGGCTGCACCGCGGCGCCGCGCCGCCGCTGCCGGACTCCGTCGGGCGCGCGGTGTAGAGCATGGCGCGCAGCACGGCGGAGACGGTGGGGATGTAGGCCGTCTTGTTCTTGGCCAGCAGCCACGTGAGGCCCATCAGCTGGCAGTCCCGCCCCAGCATCCGCCGCGCGCGGTCGCCGCCGGCGCCGGAGACCTCGCGGCTCACGTTCCCCTTCAGCTGCACAAGTTGGTGGGGGGCAACCGAGGAAGCTGCAGGTTAGCAAGTGCAGTTAATGTGGTTCATGCAGGGGACGTTCTCGCGATGCAGGCAGTGCAGTTTCCACCACTGAACGTTGCATTTGGCTTGCTCGACCTCTCAGTAAATGCTCCCCATGCACAACAAACTGTTCTTGCTACGCGCGCCCGACCGATTTGGTCGCGTTGCAACTAGTTTCGGCAGTAGGTTTTCGCAATGCAAGAAAGAGAACAATGTCAAAAAAGTTTTGAGTGCATGATTGGACTGTTCGTCGTGATCATGTCCTTGAGAGATTAATACAATGCCAATCTGGATGCAGGACATGCAAGTCGGGGACTAGGTCTGCTCATCAATCCACGGCTTTCGAAGCTGCAAGTGGTGGCTAACCAGCTATAAAAGCATTCACAATTGAAAAAGACACTGCACATTGTGGTTGTCCTCCGACTAGGATGGTTTGTCCCCACAAATGCGTGTTCAAGCTTTCATGGAATGGTCCTATCCGGTGGTTACCTGGCGGGATTGCCCTTTCCCAGGGTTGCTTCCAGAGAGAAAGGCAATCAAGTAGGAAATGATTAGTGGTGATGGTAAGCTCAAGAACATGCATATCAGTTCGAAAGTTGAAACAATGATGCGGTTAGAAAGCGCAGTGGAAACCCTTTGTGGGAAAGGGGAACTCCTGGCCTCCTGGGATACCATCAAAATGGCCACCTTTTGCTAG
Organism: Zea luxurians; assembly: GCA_029449295.1. Classification (NCBI taxonomy): domain Eukaryota; kingdom Viridiplantae; phylum Streptophyta; class Magnoliopsida; order Poales; family Poaceae; genus Zea; species Zea luxurians. The sequence continues at coordinate 165,601,752 of JAOPSE010000004.1, forward strand.
ATAAAAAAACAAGCAAAGAAGGAGCGAAGGCGTCGCTTGAAGCGACGCACTATTGCTCTGCAGGAGTGGTACGTACAATTGACAAAATTGTTGAAGGTTTTCGTCTATATATAAGCAGGGGTAGAAATCGATCAGTGGTTTGAATCCAAGAAGGCAAGATATGCGTGGTGTAACATTTCAAAGATTAGTTATATAGGGAAATGCGAGACCAAACCAGAAGAGACAAGAACGGAAAAGATGAGCAAAAGCAATGGGCATTAGGAGAGAAAGCTAGCAAGAAAGGTTTACCTTTTGCAGGGACTGCACGCATCGCGAGCAGCCGGCGTAGGAGGCGTTGCGGCAGCTCTTCTCCAGGGCCTTCACCGCGGCGGTGGGCGTGGCGTTCCGGGCCGCGGCGCCAGCTTTGACGGCGAACGCGGCGGGGCAGCGGAGCGAGCCGATCTGGTGGAGCCGGATGCCGCAGAAGCAGAGCACCGTGTCGCACGTCGCGTTGGGCCGGGGCAGCGCCACCCCGCGCCGCTCCAGCGCGGCGCCCAGCGCGTCGACACACCTCTGGTTGTCGTACGGCACCATGGGCCCGTCGTCGCCGCCGTCGGGCCCCATCCCCTCGTCCCCCGCCAGCGCCGAGGGTGGAGGCGCCGGGGGCACGGACAGCGCGGTGCGCGCGTGCGCCGCGAAGAGCCAGGCCGCCAGGACCGGGCAGCAGCGGCCGCGGTCCAGCGAGCCCGGGCCCCCGCCGGCGCCGCACGCCGCGGCTACCCCGCCGAAGAGCTCGGCCGAGAGGTCCAGGTGGCACGGCCGCGAGGCGGCGTTGGACGGGGACGAGGAGTTGGACGGGGACTGCGCCTGCGACAGCGGGAACGAAGGCACGTCGGAGCCACGGGCCGGGGGAGCCACGGCTAACGCCACGAACAGCGCGACGGCCAGGTGCGCCCACATTGCCGCCGGCGACGTGGACCAGGCGGTGGTGGCGGCTGTGCGAGTGCGGCTGTGTGTGGCCTTTCTTTGGGACCGGGTGTTGTTGTATGTATATATGGCAACCCGAACTGCGATCGCGAGGTCGGGGGTAGGGACTCCGGATTAGAGACGGTAAGGACCAGATTACTCGTAATGATACTAATATTAAAAATACACTCTACAAACAATATAATTTATATTACAAAACAACGCAAAAAGTGTTTTTGACGACCAATATGAGTGAACTGTACATTGTACATATATGATCACTAAAAACACAATTTTACATGGCTTTGCATTGTAGATTGTAATATTTATACAGTGTAGTTTGAATATATATATATGTATGTGGTTAAGCTGCTGAAAATAGTCTAATAATTAGTCTCCCGTCTGGACAATTACACGAGAATGAACTTGACAACGGAGCTCCAGCTCTAAATCCAACCCCAGATTACCCAAAGCTTCTCCTTGTATTGTGTAGAATCTACTACTTCCTCTAATCCTTTATATATAATCTATCTGCATTGTTGTACGCCATTTTTTAATTTAAATGATTATTGCCCCATTCATATGATTGGAGTACGACCAATGTTAATCCATGATTGTTATTGCCTCTTATTATGAACCAATGAATCTTGAGCCATTAGATAACCTAGTCGTATCTAAGTCTACCACTAGAGTCGAGTGTGTAGTAGTGTTAAAAAAACTAGTGAGCACCAACAAATAGAGCCATCTATATGACGCACAAGTCTGTCACACCCTCTACTAAACCACCACACATTTTCTTTAAAGGGTATGTTTTTTTTATCTCAATTCATATAGATTGAATAAGATTAGCTGAATTTAAATCCCATGCAATTATTCTTAACTTTTTTATCCCATCCAATATATATATATATATATATATATATATATATATATATATATATATATATATATATATATATATATATATATATATATATATATATATATATATATAATGAGAAAACAAGGCTAAATATGAAACAATCGTCCTTGTAACTTGTAAACCCCTCTGCTCCATGGCTAGCTGTAACGAGGGCTGAAAAAAGCTCGTTGAAGTAGACAGAGACTCATTTCAAAACTACTTAACTAAACTTAAGTTTATTTTAAAATAAAGATTGAATTGGTTCCTTTACTAACTCAATTTGGCCCCTTTTGAATAAGTTTCTCTTATATCTGGGGGAGCTAGTCTTTTTTATTGCTGTTCACAGTATACAACTTAATTATTAAAGAAACCACACCGGAATTCGGCTTAATTGTTTGGTACTTTGGCTATAGAAAGGAACGTTGTGGAATTTGACTCTTTGCCGAGTGTCAATTGATTTGCCGAGTATCTTTTTTGAACACTCGGCAAAGATCTTTGCCGAGTGCCAAACAGAAAACACTAGGCAAACAAAAACACTCGACAAAAAACTTTTTTGCTATGTGTTTTTTTGACACTCAGCAAAGAAGCTCTTTGTCAAGTGTTTTTTCGGCACTAGGTAAAGAAAGTTTCTTTGCGGAGTGCTTTTTCCGACACTAGACAAAGAGCTTCTTTTGTAGAGTGTTTTTTGACACCAGGCAAAATCAATTTTCAAATCACATTTTGAAGCTATAAGTTAATTCAAATGAAAAAATCAACTACAAAGTTGTATAATTCGTCAAGATGCATAATGTTTGTTTTGATCATTTCTATATATGAGAAATCAAAAGTAAATTGTTCACAAAACTTATATCTCTCTTGTAGTTTATGAAACTGCAAATGAGATTCATAAGATTTGTGAACAATGTTAGAACCATAATTTTAGATAAGCAAACGATTGAACAACCAAAATAAACTTTTAAATCTTGACAAGTTATAAAATTTTATAGTTGTCAACTTTTTTATTTAAAGTTACCTTGTCAACGAAAACTACATCACATTTTTTAAAACAATTAAAATTCAAACTTTTCAAAATACCTCAGATGTAAAAACCACCCAAACGAAAGTTGTAGGTCTTGAAATATGATGAAACTTTGTATTTGACAACTTCTCGGTTTAAAACCATCTAGTTTTGCAAAACTACATTTGAATTTTAAAATCCGATTTTTTCATACAACCTCGGATGGAAAAAACAACCAAAATAAAAGTTGTAGGTCCTGAAATATTATGAAACTTTGTAGTTAACAACATTATTATTTGAAATCATCTTGTCATATAAAAATATGTTTAAAGTTTTAAAATTTGAAATTTAAATTTTGTAAACAACATCGGATGAAGAAACTGTCATAATAAAAGTTGTAGATCTCGAAAAGATATGTAACTTTGTACTTGACAAACTTTTCATTTGAATCCATTTAGTGACCCAAAGAATCAATATTGGTAGAGGAGGTTATTTTTATGAGAGAGCTTGCGAGTTTGAATCTCATCGGCTACAAAAGCTTAAGACGATTGCTAAAAAAATGTGCATTTAGATAAAAAAAATGGTGAAAATTTTATAGGGCGATAAAATATTTGACTAGTGGGTGTAAGAGTCGGCAAAGGCTTCGTAAAAAACGAATTCAGGTAGTAAACTGTAAATCGTCTATCATAAGTTGTAAACTACGTTCTAGAATATCTATGTAATGTTACTTTGTTTTTAAACTAAGCAACAAATAAAAAAATTGAGGAAATATTGCCTGTACGGCACTACGGCAGAATATTATGTGTAGCTAGATTGGCCCGTGACTCCCAACAAGTCTCAGATTAGACGTGAGACGTCGATCCTGATTGGTCGCTCGTGGTACAGCCCATCACTGTGGAGGTGTTCTTTCCGTGCCATGATGATCCGAGGCTACAAACAGTTGGGTCAAATCAAGATCGAAAAGCAGTAGGATAGGGGACAGGAAAAATGGGCGAATGACATGCTGTGTAAACTGCAGTGTAGGGCAGCACCGACCAGGTAAAAGCATGCAGCTTGTTGGTTTAGGGTTTAATCTAGCCGTAGGTGTAGCTTCTATAGTATTTTGTCGCGGTTTTAATCTAGCTGTGGGATGTGGCTACCTTTGAGGTTTCTACAGTATTCTATCCTTGACTCCAACAAAAATGTTATGTCCTAAGTCCTATTGATCTCGACGCTTCACTGCTAATAAAAGCCATTGGCTCATCAAACTGAGTTTAACTATAGTTTATCCAAAACATTTTTTTACTGTTCTGTACTATAAAGTATTGTTCATAAAATAGAACTTAAAAATAGGTATAAAGATGGATAAACTAATAGAGATAGTTTCCGACACCAAGAACTTGTTTGGATCATGCTGCAAGGCCGGGATGTTTGGATGGTGGCATGGAAAACCTGCCTGGTCCACGCAATAACACCGGACGTAGGATTTTGAGAGGCCGTAATTGTTTGCCTGGTAGGCAACGCCTAGGACGATGAGCAAACCAAACACCCTCGAACTGCGTTTTATAATAATCCCATGCGAATTATATGAAATCAATCCCTGCCTGGAACTGTGAAACAACATTTTCTTATGCTCAGTGGGACACAAGAGCATATATATATCTGATAACCAGGGAGCAAAAAAGGATGGCTACGGTAGGTAGAGACTATAGAGTGCTGAACGCCCGAGGCGAGTAGAGCCCCCGGCGTGATCGGTCGGAGTATTATTATTTTCAATAAGCTACTGAATTTGATGCTTCCTCATCCAAGTTTTGTTTAGTGAATCTTATGATAATTTTTCTTCTTCTTACCAAACACAAGTACCATAGACGTTGCAAGTCTTCGGTTGTTGGGGTATCAACGGTTGGATCTTTTATGGGCTTGGCCCATTTATTCAATAAACTCTATGGTGTGTAATAGTGGGAAATACCAATAGTAACATATTGGAAGTCCAAGGGTCTTTTGGCTTAACTTATATGGTAGGAATTATTCCACTTATTTGAGAAGTCAAGAAACGAACAAGGGTGTGCCACATGCGCGCGCAGCCGCCGCCGCCGGCCGGACCGGGCGTGGCAGGCAGGCGGCGAGCGGGCGTGGTTGTGTTAATTTTTAGCACTCATTAACCGTGGGAGTTTCAACTCCGGGTAAAACCTTTCAGCTGTCTGTCTCTTCGTCAGCTGCATGCGAGACCCTTCAACTGCCCTTCTCTTGACGTGTCGCAGGCGACCCTTCTCCTTCAGCTTCCTCTGCGAGAGGTTAAGTAGAGGAGAACCCCTGGCATCTGGTACATGAGAACAGAACCATTTTAGAGTCACAACCCAGCAGCAGGTGAGGGTATTCCCATCTCGTGACTCTGCACGCACAGAGAAGCGAGAGGGCAGGTGCCTCCGAAGTCCTTGCCGTTCGAGACCTTGCACGGGGATCGGCAATTAGGTTTTTAGGGAGCGTCTACGCGACTGCCCAAATCATCTTCTTCCTGGCGACATGACAAGGGAAGCTGGTCAAGGATCTGGATCATCAGAGCGCATGGGAGGGTATGATCAGTTTATTTCCTTACTGTTTTGCATTCTGCAGATTATATATGTTTCATTTATTCATCTATGTTGTTTCATATGTAGCAATGATTTTATCTTATCTGTTATGTCTTATTATAATATGTTATATATGTTTGTTTTATTTTACAGTTGAAAGCGAATTAGGCTCACACCTAGTCCCTAATTAATTTTGGTGGTTGAATTGCCCAACAAAAATAAATGGACTAACTAGTTTGCTCTAGTGTATAAGTTATACAGGTGCAAAAGGTTCACACTTAGCCAATAAAAGACCAAGTATTGGGTTCAAACAAAGGAGCAAGGGACAACCGAAGGCACCTCTGGTCTGGCGCACCGGACTGTCCGGTGTGCCACCGGACATGTCCGGTGTGCCAGAGGACTCAAACTTCGAACTCGTCACCTTCGGGAAATTCCAGAGGCGACTCCGCTATAATTCACCGGACTGTCCGATGTACACCGGACATGTCCGGTGCTTCAAGGAAGAGCGGCCTCCGGAACTCGCCAGCCTCGGGAATTCATTGAAGCTGCTCCGCTATAATTCACCGGACTGTCCGGTGTACACCGGAATGTCCGGTGTAACAGCGGGGCAACGACTATTTCAGCGCCAACGGCTACCTGCGACGCATTAAATGCGCGCGCTGCGCGCGCAGAGGTCAGGCACGCCCATGCTGGCGCACCGGACACTCTACAGTTCATGTCTGGTGCGCCACCGGACATCAAGGCGGGCCCAGAAGACAGAGCTCCAACGGTCGGAACCCAACGGCTTTGGTGACGTGGCTGTCGCACCGGACATGTCCGGTATGCACCGGACTGTCCGGTGCGCCATCGAACAGACAACCTCACCAAACGGCTAGTTTGGTGGTTGGGGCTATAAATATCCCCAACCACCCACCATTCATTGCATCCAAGTTTTCTACTTCCCAACTACTTACAAGAGCTCTAGCATTCAATTCTAGACACACCAAAGAGATCAAATCCTCTCCAAATTCCACACAACGCCCTAGTGATTAGAGAGAGATTTGCTTGTGTTCTTTCGAGCTCTTGCGCTTGGATTGCTTTCTTCTTTCTTGATTCTTTCTTGCAATCAAACTCACTTGTAATTGAGGCAAGAGACACCAATCTTGTGGTGGTCCTTGTGGGAACTTTGTGTTCCAAGTGATTGAGAAGAGAAAGCTCACTCGATCCGCGAGATCGTTTGAGAGAGGGTAAGGGTTGAAAGAGACCCGACCTTTGTGGCCTCCTCAACGGGGAGTAGGTTTGAGAGAACCGAACCTCGGTAAAACAAATCCGTGTGTCTCACTTTATTATTCGCTTGCGATTTTGTCGGGGACCATAATTAGGGGTACCCTCAAGACGCCTAATTCTCAGCTGGTAACCCCCATCAGCATAAAGCTGCAGAGGCCTGATGGGTTTGATTAAGTCAGGGATCAGTCCATACGAGCGACTCGATCACGCCACGCCCGAGCCTAGCCTCGGGCGAGGGCAGCCGACCCTAAGATGACTCCGTCTCGCCTGAGGCCTCCTCTTTCACGGCAGACGCATCTCCAGCTCGCCCGAGGCCCCGCCTTCGATAAGAAGTAACCCTGACTAAATCACCGCGCCAACCGACCAAGTCACCGGGGCGTTTAACGCAAAAGGTAAGACCGACGGGCGACCAGACTTCGCCAGAGGTGCCATAGGAGGCTCTGCCCGACCCAGGGCTCGGACTCGGGCTGAGGCCCCGGAAGACGGCGAACTCCGCTCCGCCCGACCCAGGGCTCGGACTCGGGCTAAGGCCCCGGAAGACGGCGAACTCCGCTCCGCCCGACCCAGGGCTCGGACTCGGGCTAAGGCCCCGGAAGACGGCGAACTCCGCTCCGCCCGACCCAGGGCTCGGACTCGGGCTAAGGCCCCGGAAGACGACGAACTCCGCCTCGCCCGACCCAGGGCTCGGACTCCGCCTCGGCCTCTGCCGAACGACCTCCGCCTCGCCCGACCCAGGAGTTCGGGCTCGGCCTCTGTCATGCAGGACGGACTCAACCTCGACTTCGGAGGAGCCTCCACGACGCCCGACCTAGGACACAAGACCGCCACGTCAACAGGAGGCGTCATCATCACCCTGCCCTGAGCCGACTCGGGTCGCAGAGAACAAGACCGGCGTCCCATCTGGCCAGCTCCGCCAGATAGGCAATGATGGCGCCTCACTAGACCATGACGACGGCGACTCTTGACTCCCTTACGAAAGCAGGGAGACGTCAGCAAGAGCACAGCTGTTCCAACAGCTGTCCCTCCACCAAGCTCCACTGCTTCTCCAACAGCCACGACGCCACACCAACAGGGCGCCAAGATCTCTCCGGCTGCCACCTTGGCATGTACTTAGGGCGCTAGCTCTCCCTCGCTAGACACGTAGCACCTTGCTACACCCCCATTTTGTACACCTGGATCCTCTCCTTACGACTATAAAAGGAAGGACCAGGGCCTTCTTAGAGAAGGTTGGCCTCGCGGGAACGAGGGCAGGGGCAGGCGCTCTCTCGGGGCCGCTCGCTCCCCTCACCCGCGCGGACGCTTGTAACCCCCTACTGCAAGCGCACCCGACCTGGGCGCGGGACGAACACGAAGGCCGCGGGAATTCTCCGACTCCCTCATGACCCGGCTCCGGCCACCTCGCTCTCGCTCGCTCTCTCCCCCCTTCGCGCTCGCCCACGCGCTCGACCCATCTGGGCTGGGGCACGCGGCACTCTCACTCGTCGGCTCGGGGACCCCCCGGCTCGGAACGCCGACAGTTGGCGCGCCAGGTAGGGGCACGCTGCGTGTTGACGAGCAGTTTCCCGTCAAGTTCCAGATGGGCAGTCTCCAACGACCTCTCCAACCCGGGACGGTGCTCCATTTCGGGAGCCTCGAGTTCGTGTCTCTCGACAGCGGCTACGACATGGTACTCCTTCCACCGCCGTGCGACAGCGACAATGGTGGCGGACAGCCCGCCCGCCGGCGGCGGAATCGACGACGCCTTTCCCGCGTGAGGGAAGGACAACTTTCGAGCTCGCTCCGTCCTCTCCCTCGCCATCGAAGGAGGAGGCGGGGCAACCAAGGCCGAGCGGGAGGCTGCGCTCCGACAGCTGTCGAGCAAATTGACACCCCCAGCGCCCCAACGGAGGACACGCCAAGCATCGCCCTCGCGTTCGAGGCAAAGGCGGGCGCTATCCCCCCGCAACACGTCGACTCCGAGCAGGTGGACGACGCCAGCACGCTCACGGAGGGCCTGCAGGACGTCGCCCTCGTACCCAAGACGACGGCGTGATCAGCCCCCGACGTGACTTCATCGCTCCTCGTCGACAAAAAGGTACCGACTGCTACCCATCTTTCGTCATTTCGACTCGGCCTCAACCCGCCTGGCGACCTCGCTTTGGCGGGTGCTCACGTTGAGGCGAGTGCAACCTCTCTGGGGTTTCGTGTGCGGTCGCCTTGGGACCGATTGACGGGTGTCTCGACCTACGGACCCTCTGGGTCCGAGGAAGATGACGACCCCAGCATCTGCTGGGATCTCTCCGGATTTGGCAACCCCAGTGCCATGCGGGACTTCATGACCGCATGTGACTACTGCCTCTCCGACTGTTCCGACGGCAGCCGCAGCCTTGACGACAAGGACTGCGGCCCGAGCCACGAATGTCTCCACGTCGAGCTAGGGGATCCCTCCGGAGGCGGCTGTCTCGGCATGCCGGAGGATGGTGATCCCCCTAGGCCAGCGCCTCGCGCCGACATCCCGCGGGAGCTAGCTGTGGTCCCCGTTCCGGCGGGGGGTCACGACCCACAGCTCGAGCAAGTCCGCGGGGCGCAGGCCGGGCTCGATAAGGGAGCAGGAGCGCTCGAGGCAATCCGCCAGAACATCGGGCAGGTATGGGCGAGCCAGCCCCCAGCCGGAGAAATACGTCACCTGCCCCAAGGTCTCCAGCACCGCATCGCCAACGATGCCAGGGACAGACCGCCACCCGCATCCGGCGGAACCGGTCAGGACCTGGCCGCCGCAGCGATGCTCCTCCGCGCGATGCCGGAGTCATCAACCACCGAGGGTCGGCGAATCCAGGGAGAACTCAGGCATCTCCTGGAAGGCGCTGCGGCTCGGCGGGCCGAGAGCTCTGCCTCCCGAAGGCAGGGGTACCCCTCGGAACCTCGTGCCGCAACTTCCCGACTCACGCGGGAAGCCTCGGTCTACACCGGGCGCACGCGCAACACCGCGCCTGCGGCCCCAGGCCACCTCGGCGACGAGCACCCTCATCGCGACCGTCGGGCCCGCCTCGACGAAAGGGTGCGCCGAGGTTATCACCCCAGGCGTGGGGGACGCTACGACAGCGGGGAGGATCGGAGTCCCTCGCCCGAACCACCCGGTCCACAGGTCTTCAGCCGAGCCATTCGGCGGGCGCCGTTTTCGCCCCGATTCCGCCCCCCGACTACTATCACAAAGTACTCGGGGGAAACGAGACCGGAATTGTGGCTCGCGGACTACCGCCTGGCCTGTCAACTGGGTGGGACGGACGACGACAACCTCATCATCCGCAACCTCCCCCTGTTCCTCTCCGACACTGCTCGTGCCTGGTTGGAGCACCTGCCTCCGGGGCAGATTTCCAACTGGGAGGATCTGGTCCAGGCTTTCGCCGGCAACTTCCAGGGCACGTACGTGCGCCCCGGGAATTCCTGGGACCTCCGAAGCTGTCGGCAACTGCCGGGAGAGTCTCTCCGGGACTACATCCGGCGGTTCTCGAAGCAGCGCACCGAGCTGCCCAACATCACCGACTCCGATGTCATCGGCGCGTTCCTCGCCGGCACCACCTGCCGTGACCTGGTGAGCAAGTTGGGTCGCCAGACCCCCACCAGGGCGAGCGAGCTGATGGACATCGCCACCAAGTTCGCCTCCGGCCAGGAGGCGGTAGAGGCCATCTTCCGAAAGGACAAGCAGCCCCAGGGCCACCCGTCGGAAGATGCTCCCGAGGCGTCTACTCCGCGCGGCGCCAAGAAGAAAGGCAGGAGGAAGTCGCAAGCGAAACGCGACGTTCCCGATGCAGACCTTGTCGCCGCCGCCGAGCACAAGAACCCTCAGAAGCCCCCCGGAGGTGCTAACCTCTTCGACAAGGCACTCAAGGAGACGTGCCCCTACCATCAGGGGCCCGTCAAGCACACCCTCGAGGAGTGCGTCATGCTTCGGCGCCACTTCCACCGGGCCGGGCCACCCGCAGAGGGTGACAAGGCCCGCGACGACGGCAAAAGGGAGGATCGCCAAGCAGGAGAGTTCCCAGAGGTCCGCGACTGCTTCATGATCTACGGAGGGCATGCGGCGAATGCCTCGGCTCGGCATCGTAAGCAAGAGCGTCGGGAGGTCTGCTCGGTGAAGGTGGCGGCGCCAGTCTACCTAGACTGGTCCGACAAGCCCATCACCTTCGACCGGGACGACCACCCCGACCACGTGCCGAGCCCGAGGAAGTACCCGCTCGTCGTCGACCCCGTCATCGGCGACGTCAGGCTCACCAAGGTCTTGATGGATGGGGGCAGCTACCTCAACATCATCTACGCTGAGACCCTCAGGCTCCTGCGCGTCGATCTGTCATCCGTCCGAGCAGGCGCTGCGCCCTTCCACGGGATCATTCCCGGGAAGCGCGTCCAGCCCCTCGGACAGCTCGACCTCCCTGTCTGCTTCGGAACACCCTCCAACTTTCGAAGGGAGACTTTGACGTTCGAGGTGGTCGGGTTCCGAGGAACCTACCACGCAGTGTTGGGAAGGCCATGCTACGCGAAGTTCATGGCCATCCCCAACTACACCTACCTGAAGCTCAAGATGCCGGGCCCCAACGGGGTCATCACCGTCGGCCCCACGTATAAACACGCATTCGAATGCGATGTGGAGTGCGCGGAGTACGCCGAGGCCCTCGCCGAGTCCGAGGCCCTCATTGCCGACCTGGAAAGCCTCTCCCGAGAGGTGCCGGACGTGAAGCGACATGCCGGCAACTTCGAGCCAGCGGAGACGGTTAAGGCCGTCCCCCTCGACCCCAGTGGCGACGCCTCCAAGCAGATTCGAATCGGATCCGGGCTCGACCCCAAATAGGAAGCAGTGCTCGTCGACTTTCTCCGCGCAAACGCCGACGTCTTTGCATGGAGTCCCTCGGACATGCCCGACATACCGAGGGATGTCGCCGAGCACTCTCTGGATATTCGGGCCGGGGCCCGACCGGTCAGACAGCCTCTGCGCCGATTCGACGAGGAAAGGCGCAGGGTGATAGGCGAGGAGGTCCACAAGCTGATGGCAGCAGGGTTCATCAAAGAGGTATTCCATCCCGAATGGCTTGCCAACCCTGTACTTGTGAGGAAAAAAGGGGGGAAATGGCGGATGTGTGTAGACTACACTGGTCTCAACAAAGCATGCCCGAAAGTCCCCTACCCCCTACCTCGCATCGATCAAATCGTGGACTCCACTGCAGGGTGCGAAACCCTGTCTTTCCTCGATGCCTACTCAGGGTATCATCAAATCAAGATGAAAGAGTCCGACCAGCTCGCGACTTCTTTCATCACGCCCTTCGGCATGTACTGTTATGTCACAATGCCGTTCGGTTTGAGGAACGCGGGTGCAACGTACCAGCGGTGCATGAACCATGTGTTCGGCGAACACATCGGTCGCACGGTCGAGGCCTACGTCGATGACATCGTAGTCAAGACGAGGAAAGCCTCCGACCTTCTCTCCGACCTCGAACTGACATTCCGGTGTCTCAAGGCGAAGGGCGTCAAGCTCAATCCCGAGAAGTGCGTCTTCGGGGTGCCCCGGGGCATGCTTTTGGGATTCATCGTCTCCGAGCGGGGCATCGAAGCCAACCCGGAGAAGATCGCGGCCATCACAAACATGGGGCCCATCAAGGACTTAAAAGGCGTACAGAGGGTCATGGGATGCCTCGCGGCCTTGAGCCGTTTCATCTCGCGCCTCGGCGAAAGAGGCCTGCCCCTGTACCGTCTCTTAAGGGAGGCCGAGTGCTTCACTTGGACTCCCGAGGCCGAGGAAGCCCTCGGGAACCTGAAGGCGCTCCTCACCCAGGCGCCCGTCTTGGTACCCCCAGCTGATGGAGAAACCCTCTTGGTCTACGTCGCCGCAACCACTCAGGTGGTCAGCGCCGCGATCGTGGTCGAAAGGCAGGAAGAGGGGCATGCTTTGCCCATTCAGAGGCCAGTTTACTTCGTCAGCGAAGTGCTGTCCGAGACCAAGATCCGCTACCCACAAGTCCAGAAGCTGCTATATGCAGTGATCCTGACGAGGCGAAAGCTGCGACATTACTTCGAGTCTCATCCGGTGACTGTGGTGTCATCCTTCCCCCTGGGGGAGATCATCCAGTGCCGAGAAGCCTCGGGACGGATCGCGAAGTGGGCGGTGGAAATCATGGGCGAGGCAATCTCGTTCGCCCCTCGGAAGGCCATCAGGTCCCAGGTACTGGCGGACTTCGTAGCCGAATGGGTCGACACCCAGTTGCCGACGGCTCTGATCCAGCCGGAGCTCTGGACCATGTTTTTCGACGGGTCGCTGATGAAGACGGGAGCTGGCGCGGGCCTGCTCTTCGTCTCGCCCCTCGGGAAACACCTGCGCTACGTGCTACGCCTCCATTTCCCGGCGTCCAACAATGTGGCTGAGTACGAGGCCCTGATCAACGGATTGCGAATCGCCATCGAGCTAGGGGTCCGACGCCTCGATGCACGCGGTGACTCGCAGCTCGTCATCGACCAAGTCATGAAGAACTCCCACTGCCGCGACCCGAAGATGGAGGCCTACTGTGAGGAGGTTCGACGCCTGGAAGACAAGTTCTATGGTCTCGAGCTTAACCACATCGCCCGGCGCTACAACGAGACTGCGGACGAGCTGGCGAAGATAGCCTCGGGGCGAACGACGGTTCCCCCGGACGTCTTCTCCCGGGATCTGCACCAACCCTCCGTCAAGATAGGCGACGCGCCCGAGCCCGAGGCACCCTCGGCCCCGTCCGAGGTGACCTCGGCCCAGCCCGAGCCATCCTCGGTTCAACCCGAGGAACCCTTGGCCCCCGAGGGCGAAGCGCTGCGCATCGAGGAGGAGCAGAACGGGGTCGTGCCAGATCAAGATTGGCAAACCCCGTACCTGCAATATCTCCGCCAAGGAGAACTGCCCCTCGACCGAGCCGAGGCTCGGCGGGTAGCGCGACGCGCCAAGTCGTTCGTCTTGCTGGGCGATGAGAAGGAGCTCTACCACCGTAGCCCCTCGGGCATCCTCCAGCGATGCATCTCCATCGCCGAAGGTCAGGAACTCCTGCGGGAAATACACTCGGGGGCTTGCGGCCATCATGCAGCACCCCGAACCCTCGTCGGGAACGCTTTCCGCCAAGGCTTCTACTGGCCGACGGCGGTGGCTGACGCCACTAGAATTGTCCGCGCCTGCGAAGGGTGCCAATTCTATGCGAAGCAGACCCACCTGCCCGCTCAGGCTCTACAGACGATACCCATCACCTGGCCCTTCGCTGTGTGGGGTCTGGACCTCGTCGGCCCTCTGCAGAAGGCGCCCGGGGGCTACACGCACCTGCTGGTCGCCATCGACAAATTCTCCAAGTGGATCGAGGTCCGACCCCTGAACAGCATCAGGTCCGAGCAGGCGGTGGCATTCTTCACCAACATCATCCATCGCTTCGGGGTCCCGAACTCCATCATCACCGACAATGGCACCCAGTTCACCGGCAAAAAATTCTTGGATTTTTGCGAGGATCACAACATCCGGGTGGACTGGGCCGCCGTAGCTCATCCCATGTCGAATGGGCAAGTAGAGCGCGCCAATGGCATGATCCTACAAGGGCTCAAGCCTCGGATTTACAACAACCTCAACAAGTTCGGCAAACGATGGATGAAGGAACTCCCCTCGGTGGTCTGGAGCCTGAGGACGACGCCAAGCCGAGCCATGGGTTTCACGCCGTTCTTCCTGGTCTACGGGGCCGAGGCCGTTTTGCCCACGGACCTGGAATACGGCTCCCCGAGGACGAGGGCCTACGACGATGAAAGTAACCAAGCTAGCCGAGAAGACTCGCTGGACCAGCTGGACGAGGCTCGGGACAGGGCCTTACTACACTCGGCGCGGTACCAGCAGTCCCTGCGACGCTACCACGCCCGAGGGGTCCGACCCCGAGACCTCCAGGTGGGCGACCTGGTGCTTCGACTGCGGCAAGACCCCCGAGGGAGGCACAAGCTCACGCCCCCCTGGGAGGGGCCGTTCATCATCGCCAAAGTTCTGAAGCCCGGAACGTACAAGCTGGCCAACAGTCAAGGCGAGGTCTACGGCAACGCTTGGAACATCCAACAGCTACGTCGCTTCTACCCTTAAGATGTTTCCAAGTTGTTCATATACCCCGCACCCACGCAAAGTTTAGTCAACAAGGAAGGGTCGGCCTCGCCTCGGCAAGGCCCGACCCTCCCTCGGGGGCTAAAAGGGGGGAAACCCCCTCTGCGTCAAAATTTTCCTCGAAAAGAGAATCTCTTTTACCAGAACATCTTTCGTGCTTTTTGACTACTTCGAAAAGTGGGTCCTGGAAACGACGGGGTACACGTAAGCAGTCAAGGCTGACCGAGCCGAGGGACTCCTACGCCTCCGGGATACGGATACCTCACTCATCACCTTCTGCGATAAGTAACTCGCGCTCGGATAAGGTGAATCCGCGGATCGAACGAGTCTTTACGTACGGAAGCTCTTCTGTCGAAGCGATTCTTCGAGCCTTCTCGACCGAGTCGGTGACAGGGCCTCATGGACGGGTAAAAGTACGCGTAAGCGGCAAGGCCGACCGAGCCGATGGACTCCCACGCCTCCGGGATACGGATACCTCACTCATCACCTTCCGCGAGAAGCAACTCTCGCTCGCACTAACATCCCTGCTACCGACAAAAAGTCCAGATACTCGAAACAAGAGGAAAAGAGACGCAGCTTTATAACGCAGCAAGGGTGTGTGTTCCGGCCTCGACGGCCGCACAAGGCCCACGCTACAAGACGATTTGACCCTGCAGGCTCGGATCTTGACGCTGGAAGAGGGCGATGACACCCTCGGCATCGACAGCACCTTCGGCAAGGCCCGACCTAGCCTCGGACGGCGACGCGGTCCGAGGGCCTCCGCTCCGAAGGACGACGTCATCACCACGCCCGAGCAATCTCTGCCAGGGACTTCCCCGAGAACCCGGCCCGAGCGGACGGCTCGGCCGGCCACCTCCGGAGCCTCGGCCGACCGCCTTCCGAGGGCGCCAGCCCGGTCCGAAGCCTCGGCTGAGCAACTCCGACGACAATCCTGCCAATGGACAACCCGGCTAGGCTCCGGCCAACCAGGTTTTATTTCCGAGCCAACTCCGCCTCTGCTCGTGCTGATATCGCTACCCCTGGCCTCGGCTCGTCGAAGAGCGGCCGAGGGGTCTCTTTAACTAAGCTAGAGGAGCCTCGGACAACAGGTCCGACCGAGCCGAGGGATTCCTACGCCTCCGGGATACGGATACCTCACTCGTCACCTTGACACGGGGCAACTCACGCTTGGTGAAGCGGTTCAGATAATCAGCAGGCGAGTCTTAGTGCTCGAAAATGAGGAAAAAACACGGCTCCGCGCCGTAATTACATACATGTTCAGGCCCCGAAAGCCAAAATGAACAAAAGACCCGGCACTCGAAGTGCCATTACAAACGGAACTCCGGTTCCCCCCCGCAGGTACGAACAACCCCACTCGATAGGGGCGGGCTTGCGGGGCGGCGGAAAAACTCTCACCCCCCGACGACGAGAGCCAGCCATTCAGGCCAGGAGACGGAGACCCAGGGCTACTGGCGGAGTTGGCAATCTCATCGGTAGAGAAGCCACTTCCGTCCGATGACGCCTCGAGACCCGCCACTTCCGGCATGGCTGGAGGAAGTCTCCGTAAAGCTGGAGGATGCCGTTCTCCCCCAGACGCACGGGGAAGAAAAGGGCAACCGACCCACACGGAGACAGCCCCCTGACTCGCCTCGTCCTCCCTCTTGGCCTGGTGATGAAAATCCTTGAGGCTGAGGGAGGGGCAGAGGCCGCAGCCCGGCTCGCTTTCCCCCACCATCAAGCCGGAGGTCACCACCCTGGGTGACCGCCGGTGGAGGGGTGCAGCCGGGCTGCATGATGAAAATCCTTGAAGCCGAACGATGGCTGAAAGGTACCAACTCCCACGGAGTTGCGCTCCCCCAACGATGGGGCGAAAAGACGGTGGTTTCCCCCATCCGGGGGCTTGGAAGGTGGAAAGACACAATGCATAGGGGAGGAAGGAGACATGGCCACCTTACGAAGGGGGTCGCCCTCCTTTTAAAGGCAACTCCCCCTGCTTGCACCCTCAACCGTCACGGGCTGAGTCTTCTCCAACACACCTCCAAAGCCCTCCCCTGCGGCGCGGGGGCTAGGACCCACCTGTCATGCGGACTGGCTCCGAGCAAAAGAAGCCGAACCGTCGCGCACGACGCACGCAACCACCCAGCGGTTACAAGTAACCCTCCACTTTTGCCCAGACCAGCGGGCGAAAGGGGCAGGCGGCCATGCAGGCGGCATGCAACCGCGCCAAGTGGACGCGCCTCTCCGACTCCTGACAGGCCAGCGCGACGGCTCAAGCCCACGCGTCGTGCAACTGGCGCGCCGGGTGCTGCATGCGAACCGCTGTGCCACTCGCTCCACCACCGCACCTCCTCGATTGCGGAACCGATACCGCGATTCGAGGCGACCCAGCCCGCGACCCAGCAGCGCCAGCCTGGCGCAGCGGTCAAACGCGGTCAAAAATGGGCCGGCAGTAATGACGGTGGCAGGCGCGCGAGAGCAGCGGTCACGCCATCTGCCAAGCTCATGTCCCATCCGGAGGCAGCAAGAGAACCCCCTCTCACGGCGTGAAGACGACGCGCCCGTGACCCGTTCCTCGAACGGCTCGCGCACGCGCAACGGCAACCTTGCCAACTACTCGCCCCGGCGCATTAACTCCGCGGCTCGACGGACAGCGCTACTGGCAGGAGCGGCTGGCGACGTTTCGCCTTCGCCAAAACGGCAACACCGAAAAAGGTACGCCACGACGTTCAATTTCGAATCCTTTTTCCCTTTTCCTTCTTTCTCTATCTCTTGCAACAGGGACCGGGAAAGGGGATACCCCCAAAGGGATCCTTCCCCGTGAAGGAACTAGGCCCCGAGCCTCCTTACTGATCAGGGGTTCGAAGGCTGGCCCGCCGAGGGGAACAACAGCCGCCTCAGATCGCGTGGGCCCGACACCCACTACTGGTCAGGGGTTCGAAGGTCGGCCTCCCGAAAGGTTCCACGACCGCCTCAGGCTACTAGGGCTCCGCGCCCATTACTGATCAGGGGTTCGAAGGCTGGCCTGTCGAAGGGTTCACAGTCGCCTCAAACGCCGAGCGAGGGATGACCAGGGGTACGTTCGATACATAACCAAGGCTCGGGCTGCGCTCCCGAGGTACCCTAGGACATTTCCGAGACCAGCGGGAACGACTCTGTAACGGAATCCCATCGGAGGGAGGCAACGAGCCCTCGGACCCCGTCGCTAGGGGACCGGGTCCGGCAGATCACCCGCAGGTACTTTTGGGCGTGCCTCCGGGCCCCTAGCCGACCCCCAACGAACGGGGCACGGACGTCCACTCGGATTACCCGATTGTAGCTCACCGGAGACACCATGTTCGGTGCCCATCGAGGGTAACATGGCGCACTCCCCCCTCCTCCTTGCGGAAAGGCGACGTAGGGGCGTATATAAGAAAAGCCGAGTCTGTCCCTGATCGTCCTCTCGCTCCGTGCGGAGGCTCGGGGGCTGCTCTCGCAAACCCGGCTCCGGCCAAACCGTTGACAGCGTCAACATACCAGCCCGAGAACTTGGGCCCCAACAGTGCACCTGGGCTACGCCCTGCTCGCATGAGGGAACCGCCAGACCAGCCGAGGCATTGCGCAAGGCATTAAGACCTCGAAGGAGTGAAACCACTCCTCCGAGGCCTCGGGGGCTACACCCGGCGGGTGCGCTCGCGCGCACCCACCGGAACAAAGTACCACCGAGAAAGGCTGGTCCCCTTGCAAAAAAGTGCGACGCAAGCCTCCAAGCGAGTGTTAACACTCTCTTCGAGGCTCGGGGGCTACTGTCGGGAACCATAATTAGGGGTACCCTCAAGACGCCTAATTCTCAGCTGGTAACCCCCATCAGCATAAAGCTGCAGAGGCCTGATGGGTTTGATTAAGTCAGGGATCAGTCCATACGAGCGACTCGATCACGCCACGCCCGAGCCTAGCCTCGGGCGAGGGCAGCCGACCCTAAGATGACTCCGTCTCGCCTGAGGCCTCCTCTTTCACGGCAGACGCATCTCCGGCTCGCCCGAGGCCCCGCCTTCGATAAGAAGTAACCCTGACTAAATCACCGCGCCAACCGACCAAGTCACCGGGGCGTTTAACGCAAAAGGTAAGACCGACGGGCGACCAGACTTTGCCAGAGGTGCCATAGGAGGCTCTGCCCGACCCAGGGCTCGGACTCGGGCTGAGGCCCCGGAAGACGGCGAACTCCGCTCCGCCCGACCCAGGGCTCGGACTCGGGCTAAGGCCCCGGAAGACGGTGAACTCCGCTCCGCCCGACCCAGGGCTCGGACTCGGGCTAAGGCCCCGGAAGACGGCGAACTCCGCTCCGCCCGACCCAGGGCTCGGACTCGGGCTAAGGCCCTGGAAGACGACGAACTCCGCCTCGCCCGACCCAGGGCTCGGACTCCGCCTCGGCCTCTGCCGAACGACCTCCGCCTCGCCCGACCCAGGAGTTCGGGCTCGGCCTCTGTCATGCAGGACGGACTCAACCTCGACTTCGGAGGAGCCTCCACGACGCCCGACCTAGGACACAAGACCGCCACGTCAACAGGAGGCGTCATCATCACCCTGCCCTGAGCCGACTCGGGTCGCAGAGAACAAGACCGGCGTCCCATCTGGCCAGCTCCGCCAGATAGGCAATGATGGCGCCTCACTAGACCATGACGACGGCGACTCTTGACTCCCTTACGAAAGCAGGGAGACGTCAGCAAGAGCACAGCTGTTCCAACAGCTGTCCCTCCACCAAGCTCCACTGCTTCTCCAACAGCCACGACGCCACACCAACAGGGCGCCAAGATCTCTCCGGCTGCCACCTTGGCATGTACTTAGGGCGCTAGCTCTCCCTCGCTAGACACGTAGCACCTTGCTACACCCCCATTTTGTACACCTAGATCCTCTCCTTACGACTATAAAAGGAAGGACCAGGGCCTTCTTAGAGAAGGTTGGCCTCGCGGGAACGAGGGCAGGGGCAGGCGCTCTCTCGGGGCCGCTCGCTCCCCTCACCCGCGCGGACGCTTGTAACCCCCTACTGCAAGCGCACCCGACCTGGGCGCGGGACGAACACGAAGGCCGCGGGAATTCTCCGACTCCCTCACGACCCGGCTCCGGCCACCTCGCTCTCGCTCGCTCTCTCCCCCCTTCGCGCTCGCCCACGCGCTCGACCCATCTGGGCTGGGGCACGCGGCACTCTCACTCGTCGGCTCGGGGACCCCCCGGTCTCGGAACGCCGACAGATTTGTTTTGCACCCTCTCTCGTGGACTCTATTATATTTCTAACGCTAACCCGGCTTGTAGTTGTGATTATTTTTGAGAATTTCAGTTTCGCCCTATTCACCCCCCTCTAGGCGACTTTCAATTGGTATCAGAGCTCGGTGCTTCATTAGAGCCTAACCGCTCGAAGTGATGTCGGGAGGTCACACCAAGAGGGAGATGGAGACCGACGACAAGCTCACTACGAGCCAAGGGAGCACTTCATCGGAAGAGTCCCGCACCAAGAGGAAGGAGAAGAAGGACTCCTCCAAACGGAAGGAGAAAAGATCTTCTTCCTCACACCACAAAGAGAAGAAGGAAAAATCTTCTTCCCACAAGTCGCATCGGAAAGGCGACAAGCACAAGAAGATGAGGAAGGTGGTCTACTACGAGACCGACCCTTCATCAACATCGACCTCCGACTCCGATGTGCCGTCCGTAACTTCTAAGCGCCAAGAGCGCAAGAAGTTTAGTAAGATCCCCTTACACTATCCTCGTACATCTAGACATACTCCATTACTTTCCGTTCCATTAGGCAAACCGCCAACTTTTGATGGCGAAGATTATGCTAGGTGGAGTGATTTAATGAAATTTCATCTAACCTCACTCCACAAAAGTATATGGAATGTTGTTGAGTTTGGAGCACAGGTACCATCTATAGGGGATGAGGATTATGATACGGACGAAGTGGCCCAAATCGAGCACTTCAACTCCCAAGCTACAACCATACTCCTCGCCTCTCTAAGCAAGGAGGAATACAATAAGGTGCAAGGGTTGAAGAATGCAAAGGAAATTTGGGACCTTCTCAAGACCGCGCACGAGGGTGATGAACTCACCAAGATCACCAAGCGGGAAACGATCGAGGGGGAGCTCGGTCGCTTTCGTCTTCGCCAAGGGGAGGAGCCACAAGATATGTACAACCGGCTCAAAACCTTGGTGAACCAAGTGCGCAACCTCGGGAGCAAGAAATGGGATGACCACGAAGTGGTTAAGGTTATTTTGAGATCACTTATTTTCCTTAACCCCACTCAAGTTCAATTAATTCGTGGTAATCCTAGATACACACTAATGACTCCCGAGGAAGTAATCGGGAATTTTGTGAGCTTTGAATGCATGATTAAAGGATCAAAGAAGATCAACGAGCTTGACGAACCCTCCATGTCCGAAGCACAACCGGTGGCATTCAAGGCGACGGAGGAGAAGAAGGAGGAGTCTACATCGAGTAGACAACCAATTGACGCCTCCAAGCTCGACAATGAGGAGATGGCTTTAATCATCAAAAGCTTTCGCCAAATCCTCAAGCAACGGAGGGGGAAGGACTACAAACCCCGCACCAAGAAAGTGTGCTACAAATGTGGTAAGCCCGGTCATTTTATTGCAAAATGTCCTATGTCTAGTGACAGTGACAGGGGCGACGACAAGAAGGGAAAGAGGAGAGAAAAGAAGAAGTACTACAAGAAGAAGGGCGGCGATGCCCATGTTTGCCGGGAGTGGGACTCCGACGAGAGCTCCACTGAGTCCTCCTCCGACGAGGACGCCGCCAACATCGCCGTCACCAAAGGACTCCTCTTCCCCAACGTCGGCCACAAGTGCCTCATGGCAAAGGACGGCAAAAGGAAGAAGGTTAAATCTAAATCCTCCACTAAATATGAATCCTCTAGTGATGATAATGATAGTGATGAGGAAAATAATTTGCGAACCCTTTTTGCCGACCTAAACATGCAACAAAAAGAAAAATTAAATGAATTAATTAGTGTCATCCATGAGAAGGATGATCTCTTGGACTCCCAAGAGGACTTCCTAATCAAGGAAAATAAAAAGCATGTTAAGGTTAAAAATGCTTATGCTCAACAAGTTAAAAAATGTGAAAAATTATCTAGTGAGCTAAGCGCTTGCCATGAGACTATAGACAACCTTAGAAATGAAAATGCTAGATTAATTGCTAAGATTGATTCTCATGTTTGTGATGCTTCAATTCCCAATCTTAGAAATGATAATAATGATTTGCTTGCTAAGATTAAGGAATTGAATGATTCTCTTGCTAGCCTTAGAGTAGAAAATGAAAATTTGATTGCTAAGGCTAAGGATTTTGATGTTTGCAATGTTACTATTTCCAACCTTAGAAGTGAGAATGATATATTACATGCTAAGGTTGTTGAATTAAAATCTTGCAAACCCTCTACATCTAATGTTGAGCATGTTTCTATTTGTACTAGATGTAGAGATATTGATATCAATGCTATTCATGATCACATGGCTTTAATTAAACAACAAAATGATCATATAGCAATATTAGATGCTAAGATTGCCGAGCATAACTTAGAAAATGAAAAGTTTAAATTTGCTAGAAGTATGCTCTATAATGGGAGACGCCCTGGCATCAAGGATGGCATTGGCTTCCAAAGGGGAGACAATGTCAAACTTAATGCCCCTCCAAAGAATTTATCTAACTTTGTTAAGGGCAAGGCTCCCATGCCTCAGGATAACGAAGGTTACATTTTGTACCCTGCCGGTTATCCCGAGAGCAAAATCAAGAAAATTCATTCTAGGAAGTCTCACTCTGGCCCTAACCATGCTTTTATGTATAAGGGTGAGACATCTAGCTCTAGGCAACCAACCCATGCTAAGTTGCCTAGAAAGAAAACTCCTAGTGCATCAAATGATCATGCTATTTCATTCAAAACTTTTGATGCATCATATGTGCTTACTAACAAATCCGGCAAGGTAGTTGCCAAGTTTGTTGGGGGCAAACACAAGGGCTCCAAGACTTGTGTTTGGGTACCCAAAGTTCTTGTTTCTAATGCCAAAGGACCCAAAACCGTTTGGGTACCTAAAGTCAAGAACTAAAATTGTTTTGTAGGTTTATGCATCCGGGGGCTCAAGTTGGATACTCGACAGCGGGTGCACAAACCACATGACAGGGGAGAAGAAGATGTTCTCCTCATATGAGAAAAACCAAGATCCCCAACGAGCTATCACATTCGGGGATGGAAATCAAGGTTTGGTCAAAGGATTGGGTAAAATTGCTATATCACCTGACCATACTATTTCCAATGTTTTTCTTGTAGATTCTTTAGATTACAATTTGCTTTCCGTATCCCAATTATGTCAAATGGGCTACAACTGTCTATTTACTGATATAGGTGTCACTGTCTTTAGAAGAAGTGATGATTCAATAGCATTTAAGGGGGTGTTAGAGGGTCAGCTATACTTGGTAGATTTTGATAGAGCTGAACTCGACACTTGCTTGGTTGCTAAGACTAACTTGGGTTGGCTCTGGCACCGCCGACTAGCCCATGTTGGAATGAAGAATCTTCATAAGCTTCTAAAGGGAGAACACATTTTAGGACTAACAAATGTTCATTTTGAGAAAGACAGGATTTGTAGCGCATGCCAAGCCGAGAAGCAAATTGGCACTCATCATCCACACAAGAACATCATGACTAGTGACAGGCCACTGGAGCTCCTACACATGGACCTATTCGGCCCGATCGCTTACATAAGCATCGGCGGGAGTAAGTACTGTCTAGTTATTGTGGATGATTATTCTCGCTTCACTTGGGTGTTCTTTTTGCAGGAAAAATCTCATACCCAAGAGACCTTAAAGGGATTCTTGAGACGGGCTCAAAATGAGTTTGGCTTAAGGATCAAGAAAATTAGAAGCGACAACGGGACGGAGTTCAAGAACTCACAAATAGAAGGCTTCCTTAAGGAGGAGGGCATCAAGCATGAGTTTTCTTCTCCCTACACTCCACAACAAAATGGTGTAGTGGAGAGGAAGAATCGAACTCTATTGGACATGGCAAGAACCATGCTTGATGAGTACAAGACACCGGATCGGTTTTGGGCCGAGGCGGTCAACACCGCCTGCTACGCCATCAACCGGTTATATCTACACCGAATCCTCAAGAAGACATCCTATGAACTCCTTACCGGTAAAAAGCCAAATATTTCATATTTTAGAGTTTTTGGTAGCAAATGTTTTATTCTTGTTAAAAGAGGTAGAAAATCTAAATTTGCTCCTAAAGCTGTAGAAGGCTTTTTACTAGGATATGACTCAAACACAAGGGCATATAGAGTCTTTAACAAGTCCTCAGGACTAGTTGAAGTTTCTTGTGACGTTGTGTTTGATGAGACTAACGGCTCTCAAGTAGAGCAAGTTGATCTTGATGAGATAGGTGAAGAACAGGTCCGTGCATCGCGCTAAGGAACATGTCCATTGGGGATGTGTGTCCTAAGGAATCCGAAGAGCCTCCACATGCACAAGATCAACCATCCTCCTCCATGCAAGCATCTCCACCAATCCAAAATGAGGACGAGGCCCAAGTTGATGAAGGAGAAGATCAAAGAGATGAGCCCCCTCAAGATGACGGCAACGATCAAGGGGGAGATGCAAATGATCAAGACAAGGAGGATGAAGAACCAAGGCCGCCACACCCAAGAGTCCACCAAGCAATACAACGAGATCACCCCGTCGACACCATCCTCGGCGATATTCATAAGGGGGTAACTACTCGGTCTCGTGTTGCACATTTTTATGAGCATTACTCTTTTGTTTCCTCTATTGAGCCACACAGGGTAGAGGAAGCGCTCCAAGATTCGGATTGGGTGATGGCGATGCAAGAGGAGCTCAACAATTTCACGAGGAACGAGGTATGGCATTTAGTTCCACGTCCTAACCAAAATGTTGTAGGAACCAAGTGGGTCTTCCGCAACAAACAAGACGAGCATGGTGTGGTGACAAGGAACAAAGCTCGACTCGTGGCCAAGGGGTATTCACAAGTCGAAGGTTTGGATTTTGGTGAAACCTATGCACCCGTAGCTAGGCTTGAGTCCATTCGCATATTATTAGCCTATGCTACTTACCATGGCTTCAAGCTTTACCAAATGGACGTGAAGAGTGCCTTCCTCAATGGACCAATCAAGGAGGAGGTCTATGTTGAGCAACCTCCCGGATTTGAAGATAGTGAGTACCCTAACCATGTTTATAGGCTCTCTAAGGCGCTTTATGGGCTCAAGCAAGCCCCAAGAGCATGGTATGAATGCCTTAGAGATTTCCTTATTGCTAATGGCTTCAAAGTCCGCAAGGCCGATCCTACTTTATTCACTAAAACTCTTGACAATGATTTGTTTGTATGCCAAATTTATGTTGATGATATCATATTTGGGTCTACTAACGAATCTACATGTGAAGAATTTAGTAGGATCATGACAAAGAAATTCGAGATGTCGATGATGGGGGAGTTGAAGTATTTTCTAGGATTCCAAGTCAAGCAACTCCAAGAGGGCACCTTCATTAGCCAAACAAAGTATACTCAAGATATTCTAAGCAAGTTTGGAATGAAGGATGCCAAGCCCATCAAGACACCCATGGGAACCAATGGGCATCTCGACCTCGACACGGGAGGTAAGTCCGTGGATCAAAAGGTATACCGGTCGATGATTGGTTCATTGCTTTATTTATGCGCATCTCGACCGGCCATTATGCTTTCCGTATGCATGTGTGCAAGATTCCAAGCCGACCCTAAGGAATCACACCTTATGGCCGTAAAACGAATCTTGAGATATTTGGCTTATACACCTAAGTTTGGGCTTTGGTACCCTCG
Source organism: Zea luxurians (assembly GCA_029449295.1). Taxonomy (NCBI): domain Eukaryota; kingdom Viridiplantae; phylum Streptophyta; class Magnoliopsida; order Poales; family Poaceae; genus Zea; species Zea luxurians. The sequence continues at coordinate 165,627,349 of JAOPSE010000004.1, forward strand.
GGGATCCACATTTGATTTGATTGGTTATTCGGATGCCGATTGGGCGGGGTGTAAGATTAATAGAAAGAGCACATCGGGGACTTGCCAGTTCTTGGGAAGATCCTTGGTGCCTTGGGCTTCAAAGAAGCAAAATTCGGTCGCTCTTTCTACCGTCGAAGCCGAGTATATTGCCGCAGGCCATTGTTGCGCGCAATTGCTTTGGATGAGGCAAACCCTGCGGGACTACGGTTACAAACTAACCAAAGTTCCTCTTCTATGTGATAATGAGAGTGCAATCCGCATGGCGGATAATCCCGTTGAGCATAGCCGCACTAAACACATAGCCATTCGGTATCATTTTCTTAGGGATCACCAACAAAAAGGGGGATATCGAGATTTCATACATTAACACTAAAAATCAATTAGCCGATATTTTTACCAAGCCACTTGATGAACAATCTTTTACCAGACTTAGGCATGAGCTCAATATTCTTGATTCTAGGAATTTCTTTTGCTAATTTGCACACATCGCACACAAGTATACCTTTGATCATATCTCTTTTATATATGCTATGACTAATGTGTTTTCAAGTGTATTTCAAACCAAGTCATAGGTATATTGAAAGGGAATTGGAGTCTTCGGCGAAGACAAAGGCTTCCACTCCACTCTACTACTCATCCTTCGCCGTCACTCCAAGCATCTCTCCAACTTTGGTATAATCTTCACTCATTTATTTTATTACCAAAGGAGGAGAAAGTACTTCGTTGGGCTCTAATGATTCCGTTTTTGGCGATTCATGCCAAAGGGGGAGAAAATATGAGCCCAAAGCAAAAGGACCGCACCACCACCTAATTTTAAAAATTTGGAGATTTTCAATTGGTCAATTTCAAATTGGTATCTTATTATGTTCTAAAGGGGGGGAAGTATTATTTCAAAAATGATATATCAAAACCCTCTTGAACACTAAGAGGAGGATCTCATTTAGGGGGAGTTTTGTTTAGTCAAAGGAAAAGCATTTGAAACAAGGGGAGAAAATTTTTAAACTTGAAAATGCTTTGCAAAAATCTTATTCATCTACCTTTGACTATGTTGCAAAAGGACTTTGAAAAGGATTTACAAAAGGAATTTGCAAAAACAAAACATGTGGTGCAAGCGTGGTCCAAAATGTTAAAAATAAAGAAACAATCCATGCACATCTAGTAAGTAACATTTATTGGCTCAATTCCAAGCAACCTTTGCACTTACATTATGCAAACTAGTTCAATTATGCACTTTTATAATTGCTTTGGCTTGTGTTGGCATCAATCACCAAAAAGGGGGAGATTGAAAGGGAATTAGGCTCGCACCTAGTCCCTAATTAATTTTGGTGGTTGAATTGCCCAACAAAAATAAATGGACTAACTAGTTTGCTCTAGTGTATAAGTTATACAGGTGCAAAAGGTTCACACTTAGCCAATAAAAAGACCAAGTATTGGGTTCAAACAAAGGAGCAAGGGACAACCGAAGGCACCTCTGGTCTGGCGCACTGGACTGTCCGGTGTGCCACCGGACATGTCCGGTGCACCAGAGGACTCAAACTTCGAACTCGTCACCTTCGGGAAATTCCAGAGGTGACTCCGCTATAATTCACCGGACTGTCCGGTGTACACCGGACATGTCCGGTGCTTCAAGGAAGAGCGGCCTCCGGAACTCGCCAGCCTCGAGAATTCATTGAAGCTGCTCCGCTATAATTCACCGGACTGTCCGGTGTACACCGGACTGTCCGGTGTAACAGCGGGGCAACGGCTATTTCGGTGCCAACGGCTACCTGCGACGCATTAAATGTGCGCGCTGCGCGCGCAGAGGTCAGGCACGCCCATGCTGGCGCACCGAACACTCTACAGTTCATGTCCGGTGCGCCACCGGACATCAAGGCGGGCCCAGAAGACAGAGCTCCAACGGTCGGAACCCAACGGCTTTGGTGACGTGGCTGTCGCACCGGACATGTCCGGTGTGCACCGGACTGTCCGGTGCGCCATCGAACAGACAGCCTCACCAAACGGCTAGTTTGGTGGTTGGGGCTATAAATACCCCCAACCACCCACCATTCATTGCATCCAAGTTTTCCACTTCCCAACTACTTACAAGAGCTCTAGCATTCAATTCTAGACACACCAAAGAGATCAAATCCTCTCCAAATTCCACACAAAGCCCTAGTGATTAGAGAGAGAGATTTGCTTGTGTTCTTTCGAGCTCTTGCGCTTGGATTGCTTTCTTCTTTCTTGATTCTTTCTTGCAATCAAACTCACTTGTAATTGAGGCAAGAGACACCAATCTTGTGGTGGTCCTTGTGGGAACTTTGTGTTCCAAGTGATTGAGAAGAGAAAGCTCACTCGATCTGCGGGATCATTTGAGAGAGGGTAAGGGTTGAAAGAGACCCGGCCTTTGTGGCCTCCTCAACGGGGAGTAGGTTTGAGAGAACCGAACCTCGGTAAAACAAATCCGCGTGTCTCACTTCATTATTCGCTTGCGATTTGTTTTGCACCCTCTCTCGTGGACTCTATTATATTTCTAACGCTAACCCGGCTTGTAGTTGTGATTATTTTTGAGAATTTCAGTTTCGCCCTATTCACCCCCCCTCTAGGCGACTTTCAACAGTCATGCTGTTTATATTGCTATCTATTTATTTTCAATTGTTCAGTCAGTTTATATGCTTATCGTATTTATATGACTTATATGATTCATATGCTTTGTGTTCTCATGATCCATATTGTTATGGATATATTTGAGATCACTATTTCTATGGTTAATTATCTTTTATATGTCATCATCATAATGTTAATTTATGGAATTAAAATGATATGGAAAATGCCTATAATTTTAACAATCCAAAAAACTAATGTTAGGCATTTTTCTGTCAGAGGTTTTGCTGCTGTGCTAAAGCCTGATCCTTTTGATGGTAAAAACTTCTTGATTTGGAAAGCTAAGATGGAACTGTGGCTATCTGCAATGTCTTGTTTTCATGCCGCTGAGGGCAAGCCTGCCGACTTACCTCCTGAGGATGAGGCTAAGTTTAAGGCTGAAGACAACCTCTTTCGAGGAGCAATAATTAGTGCACTGGATACAAAATTCTAGAAAAGCTATATCTTCCTTCCTACACGGAAAGAGCTGTAGGATGCACTTGTTGGAAAGTTTGGAGTAACTGATGCTGGTAGCGAGCTGTATCTCATGGAACAGCTGTATGACTACAAGATGGTTGAGAACCGATCTGTAGTGGAACAGGCTCATGAGTTTCAGGCACTAGCTAAGGAACTCGAACTTTTTCCTTGTCCTTTGCCTGACAAGTTTGTGGCTGGCGGTATAATCGCCAAGTTGCCACCTTCTTGGAAGGACTTTGCTATCTCTCTCAAACATAAGAGACAAGAGTTCAATGTGGAAGAGCTCATTGGTACTCTTGATGTTGAGGAAAGGGCTAGAACAAAGGACAATGGAAAAGGTGTGGAGACCTCTACTGCTAATGTGGTGCAGAAGAGAAACTTCCGCAAGTTTAACAACAAGAAAAAACAGAACAAACCAGAGAACACAAATAAACCTGTTCAAACAACACAATTTAAAAAGAAGAACAACAATAACAAGGGAAAGGGAGGATGCTTTGTCTGTGGCAGTGATCAACACTGGGCTAGAGAGTGCCCTGATTGCAAGTTCACACAAGACAAGAAATCAGCTAATGTTGTAACCACTTAAACTAGAGATGGAACATCTGGGTATGGTAATTCTTTACCATTTGTTCTCTCAGTTTGTAATTCACCTGAGTGGTGGATGGATAGTGGTGCAAACATTCATGTGTGTGCTGATGTCTCTATGTTCTCTTCCTACCAGGTCGGGAGGTCTGGCGTCTTGTTAATGGGAAATGGGTCGCGTGCTCATGTTCTTGGTGTTGGTACGGTCATTCTGAAGTTTACTTCGGGAAAGACGGTGCCATTGAAGAGCGTGCAACATGTGCCCTCTATCAAGTAGAATCTCGTTAGCGCTTCTATGCTATGTCGAGATGGATACAAAGTTGTTCTTCAGTCTAATAAATGTGTTGTGTCGAAACATGGTATTTTTGTTGGTAAAGGATATGACTGCGGAGGTTTGTTCCGCTTATCACTGCATGATGTGTGTAATAAACTGGTGGATTCTGTTCATTTTTCTGATGAGTCAGATTTATGGCATTCACGTTTTTGTCATGCAAGTTTTGGCTGTCTTATGCGGTTAGCAAATATAAATTTAATTCCTAAATTTAACTTGGTCAAAAAGTCTAAGTGTCATGTGTGTGTTGAATCAAAACAACCCCGCAAGCCACACAAGACTGCTGAGGCGAGGAGTTTGGCACCTCTAGAACTTGTTCATTCTGATCTGTGCGAGATGAATGGAATTTTGACTAAAGGTGGTAAAAGATACTTTCTCACTTTTATAGATGAATCCACTAGATTTTGCTATGTGTATATCTTAAAAACAAAAGACGAAGCGTTTAATTATTTTAAGACCTATAAAGCTGAAGTTGAGAACCAACTTGAGAGGAAAAAAAACGTTTAAGGTCCGATCGAGGTGGAGAATATTTCTCTAATGTGTTCGATGAGTTCTGCGTGAAACATGGTATTATTCATGAGAGGACACCGCCATTCTCACCACAATCCAATGGGATTGCTGAAAGGAAAAACCGCACTCTAACAGATTTGGTGAATGCCATGTTGAGTACAACGGGATTATCCAAGGCATGGTGGGGTGAGGCGATTTTGACAGCGTGTCATGTCCTGAATAGAGTTCCAACAAAGAACAAAGAGATCACACCATTTGAGGAATGGGAAAAGAGAAGATTAAATCTCTCATATTTGCGCACTTGAGGTTGCTTGGCTAAAGTGAATGTGCCAATCAACAAAAAGCGTAAACTTGGGCCTAAAACTGTTGATTGTATATTCCTTGGGTACTCTTTTCACAGCACTGGGTATAGGTTCTTAATTATAAAATCTGATGTGCCTGATATGTATGTTGATACTATCATGGAATCAAGAGATGCAACATTTTTTGAGAATGAGTTTCCCATGAAGAATACACCTAGTGATACAAGTCATGAGACTATAATTCTCTATGAGCACGAACTGTCGATTCCTATAGATCATGCTGAGGATTCTCACGTGCATATCCCCGAGGAGGATGACACTATAGTCACTCGAAAGAGCAAGAGACAGAGGGTTGCAAAATTCTTTGGTAATGACTTTATAGTGTACCTTGTGGAAGACACACCAACTACCATTAGTGAGGCATATTCCTCTCCTGATGCTGACTTATGGAAGGAAGCAGTAAGGAGTGAGATGGAATCTATTATGTCTAATGGAACTTGGGAGGTCGTTGACCGTCCTTATGGTTGTCAACCTATAGGCTGCAAATGGATCTTCAAGAAAAAGCTTAGGCCTGATGGTACAATTGAAAGGTACAAGGCAAGGCTTGTGGCCAAAGGATATACCCAAAAAGAGGGTGAAGATTTCTTTGATACCTACTCACCAGTGGCTCGATTGACTACAATTCACACATTAATAGCCGTGGCAGCCTCTTATGGTCTTATCATTCATCAGATGGATGTTAAGATAGCTTCCCTAAATGGAGAGTTGTATGAGGAGATCTACACGGATCAGCCAGAAGGGTTCATTGCGGATGGTCAAGAGAACAAGGTGTGCAGGTTGATAAAATCATTGTATGGCCTAAAACAAGCACCTAAGCAATGACATGAAAATTTGATAATACTCTTACACTGCTGGCTTTATTGTAAATGAATCTGACACGTGTGTGTATTATCGGTATGGTGGGGGTGAGTCTGTTATGCTGTGCCTTTATGTTGATGACATCTTGATCTTTGGATCAAATCTCAATGTGATTGAGGAAGTTAAATATCTTCTATCGAGCAATTTCGAGATGAAAGATTTGGGAGAGGCTGATGTCATTCTAAACATCAAGCTTGTTAGAGAAGCTAATGGTGAGGTAACTTTGTTACAATCCCATTATGTGGAAAAGGTATTGAGTCGCTTTGGTTTTAGTGACCATGATCCTGCTCCAACACCTTATGATCCTAGTGTGCTATTGAGAAAGAATCAGAGAATAGCAAGGGATCAATTGACATACTCCCAGATCATTGGCTCGCTCATGTACCTTGCAAGCGCAGCAAGACCAGACATCTCATATGCTGTGAGTAAGCTGAGTCGGTTTGTGTCAAAACCAGGAGATGATCACTGGCGTGCTCTTGAGAGAGTGTTGCGGTATTTGAAAGGTACTATGACATACGGTATTCATTATACTGGAAACCCAAAAGTGCTGGAAGGCTATTATGATGCCAACTGGATTTCTGATGCTGATGAGCTTTATGCCACAAGCGGATATGTGTTTCTGTTTGGAGGTGGCGTTGTTTCCTGGAAGTCTTGCAAGCAGACTATCTTAACGAAGTCTACAATGGAAGCAGAACTTGCAGCAGTAGACACTACTGGGGCTGAGGCCGAGTGGCTTCGTGATTTCCTATTGGATTTACTGGTAGTTGAAAAACCGATACCGGCTATTTCCATGAACTGTGACAACCAAACGGTGATTACAAAGGTTAACAGTTCTAGGAATAACATAAAGTCTACAAGGCATGTTAAGAGGAGATTGAAATCTGTCAGAAAGCTAAAAAACTCCAAAGTTATAACGGTGGATTATGTCCACACATCTAATAATCTGGCAGATCAATTCACTAAGGGTCTGTCACGCAATGTGATAGAAAGTGCATCGAGAGAAATGGGTATGAGACCCATGTGAAATCTACTCTAGTGGTAACCTGCTCTATGTGATCGAAGATCCCGTGAAGTAGAGTGGAGAAACAAGCTAGGAGTAGATTGTGAGGAAAGATCCCTTCCTTTAACTCATTTTTGATGCACATCTTTTCTATCTGTAAGGCAGGATGGTATTTACCTTAATGTATTCCAAGAGTCTTATAAAGATGAGATGTTGTCCTACAGAACATCTTCTGAGGAGTACACCTATATGAGTCAGACTGCTGGTCACAGTCTATGAGTCTTGGGTAATCCCTAAATACTCATAAAAGGCACTGAAGTGTGACTTATATGCTTCTAAACAGCGGGAATGCCCTTTTGCATCCTAGTATCAGCAAAGGATTTGAGTGAATCTTATTTCGCACAAAACTGTCAATTCAAGGCTTAATCCATTGTTCAGTTGTGAATGAGTGAAACTCTTATTCTAGATGGATATTCAACTTAACAGTCTCCATCGAAACACTGGTATATCCAAGGATTGTGATTCCGATACTTCATCATTACAAACCCTAGAGTTTGGTAGGGATTGTTGGATCTTTTATGGGCTTGGCCCATTTATTCAATAAACTCTATGGTGTGTAATGGTGGGGAATACCAATAGTACCATATTGGAAGTCCAAGGGTCTTTTGGCTTGACTTATATGGTGGGAATTATTCCACTTAATTTGAGAAGTCAAGAAACAAACAAGGGCGTGCCACACGCGCGCGCGCCGCCGCCGCCCGGCCCGCAGGCAGGCGAGCGGGCGTGGTGTGGTTGTGTTAATTTTTAGCACTTATTAACTGTGGGAGTTTCAACTATGGGTAAAACCTTTCAGCTGCCTGTCTCTTCGTCAGCTGCATGCGAGACCCTTCAGCTGCCCGTCTCTTGGTGTGTCGCATGCGACCCTTCTCCTTCAGCTTCCTCTGCGAGAGGTTAAGTAGAGGAGAACCCCTGGCATCTGGTACACGAGAACAGAACCATTTCAGAGTCACATCCCAGCAGCAGGTGAGGGTATTCTCATCTCGTGACTCTGCGCGCACAGAGAAGCGAGAGGGCAGGTGCCTCCGAAGCCCTTGCCGTTCGAGACCTTGCACGGGGGATCGGCAATTAGGTTTTTGGGGAGCGTCTATGCGACTGCCCAAATCATCTTCTTCCTGGCGACATGACAAGGGAAGCTGGTCAAGGATCTGGATCATCAGAGCGCATGGGAGGGTATGATCAGTTTATTTCCTTACTGTTTTGCATTCTGCAGATTATATATGTTTCATATATTCATCTATGTTGTTTCATATGTGAGAGCACCTAGAGGGGGGGTGAATAGGTGATCCTGTGAAACTTAAACTTATAGCCACAAAAACTTGTTAAGTGTTAGCACAATAATCGCCAAGTGGCTAGAGAAGAGTCTCAACAAAACACAATACCACAAGAGATCAAACACAGAGATGACACAGTGGTTTATCCCGTGGTTCGGCCAAGACCAACGCTTGCCTACTCCACGTTGTGGCGTCCCAACGGACGAGGGTTGCAATCAACCCCTCTCAAGCGGTCCAAAGACCAACTTGAATACCACGGTGTTTTGTTTTGCCTTTCAATATCCCGTTTGCGAGGATTCTCCACAACTTGGAGCCTCTCGCCCTTACACTTGAGATTCACAAGAAATACGGAGTAAGGGAGGAAAGCAACACACACAAATCCATAGCAAAATGCGCACACACACGGCCAAGAATCGAGCTCAAAAGACTATCTCAAAGTTCTCACTAGAGCGGAGCTCGAATCACTGAGAATGACAAACGAATGCGCAAAGACTTAGTGTGGATGATCAAGAATGCTCTAAGGTTGCTTGGTCTGCTCCTCCATGCGCCTAGGGGTCCCTTTTATAGCCCCAAGGCAGCTAGGAGCCGTTGAGAGCAAATCTGGAAGGCCAATCTTGCCTTCTGTCGTCGGGGGCACCGGACAGTCCGGTGCACACCGGACAGTGTCCGGTGCCCGATTTCCTTCCTAAAATGGCGTTGCCGACCGTTGTAGATCTGGGAGCCGTTGGCGCACCGGACATGTCCGGTGCACACCGGACAGTCCGGTGCCGTCTTCTAGCCGTTGGCTCGGCCACGTGTCCCGCGCAGATTGCGCGGCCGACCGTTGGCCCGACCGACCGTTGGCTCACCGGACAGTCCGGTGCACACCGGACAGTCCGGTGAATTTTAGTCGTACGTCGCCGGTGAATTCCCGAGAGCAGCCACTTCGCGCCGAGCCAGCCTGGCGCACCGGACATGTCCGGTGCACACCGGACAGTCCGGTGTACCCAGACTGGGCAGACTTTGGCTGCTCGAGCCATTTCTTCTCCAACTCGATTTTTTCTGTTTCCAGCACTTAGACACAATACATTAGTCCATAAAACAATGTACTAAAGTCTGAGAAACATACCTTTATCCTTGATTTGTACTTTGTCCTCCATTTTACAATTAGGCACCTGTGTTGGGCACTAAATCACCAAAATACTTAGAAATGGCCCAAGGGCACATTTCCCTTTCAATCTCCCCCTTTTTGGTGATTTATGCCAACACAACATAAAGCAAGTAGAACAAGTACAAAAACACTTCAAATAAGAACTCAAATTATTTTGATTCAATTTTGACATATATGGATCACTCTATGCCACCACTTGGTTTGTTTTTGCAAATCAAACTCAAATCTCTATCTCTAAGTCAAACACACATGTTGAAACATAAAGAGAGTCATTCCAAAAGAGATTGATCAAAGATTTCAAAAACTCCCCCTTTTTCCCATAATCAATACTTCTCCCCACAAGAAGCCAACTTTTTATAAGAGAGACAACAAAAGAGTTTTGACAAACCAAAAGCTCTATTCTACTATTTTCAAAATCTCTCAAGTGGTAGCTGATCCATTTATCGCTTTGGCCTTTATTTTCTCCCCCTTTGGCATCAAACACCAAAACGGGATTAATCTTGGCTCTTTAACCCCATTGCCTCACCAAAATCTTCAATTAAGAGCAAATGGCAATAAGAGTTCATGAGATGAACTTGGAATAAGTTACCCTCTTATCGGAGTGCAGTGGAAGTCTTTCATGGTCCAAGTCCACCTTTTCCCTTTCAATTCTCCTTTGAGACTAAAACAAGCAAACTCAAGCATATGGTTAGTCTCAAAGGGTCAAGTTGTAACACATCTCCCCCTAAAACAGTGCATCACTTTGCAACGGACTTGTGAGGTCCAGGGAGTGTTTGTACAACTTGAGCACCACAATAAACAACAAAATGCAGAATGAACATGATCAAAGGCATAAACACATGTATGCTACATTTCAATCCAAGTTCCGCGAATCTAAGATATTGAGCTCACTACGCAACCTGCAAAAGGTCTTCTCATCTAGAGGCTTGGTAAAGATATCGGCTAGCTGGTTCTCGGTGCTAACATGAAACACTTCGATATCTCCCTTTTGCTGGTGGTCTCTCAAAAAGTGATGCCGGATGTCAATGTGCTTTGTGCGGCTGTGCTCAACAGGATTTTCCGCTATTCGGATAGCACTCTCATTGTCACATAGGAGTGGGACTTTGCTCAGATTGTAGCCAAAGTCCCTGAGGGTTTGCCTCATCCAAAGTAGTTGCGCGCAACACTGTCCTGCGGCAACGTACTCGGCCTCAGCGGTGGATAGGGCAACAGAGGTTTGTTTCTTAGAGTTCCATGACACCAGGGACCTTCCTAAGAATTGGCACGTCCCCGATGTACTCTTCCTATCGACCTTACATCCAGCATAGTCGGAATCTGAGTACCCAATCAAGTCAAAGTTAGACCCCTTTGGATACCAGATCCCGAAGCAAGGCGTAGCGACTAAATATCGAAGAATTCGCTTCACAGCCACTAAGTGACACTCCTTCGGATCGGATTGAAATCTAGCACACATGCATACGCTAAGCATAATATCCGGTCTACTAGCACACAAATAAAGCAAAGAACCTATCATGGACCGGTATGCTTTTTGATCAGCGGACTTACCTCCTTTGTTGAGGTCGGTGTGTCCGTCGGTTCCCATCGGCGTCTTTGCGGGCTTTGCGTCCTTCATCCCAAACCTCTTTAGCAAATCTTGCGTGTACTTTGTTTGGGAGATGAAGGTGCCGTCCTTGAGTTGCTTCACTTGAAACCCAAGGAAGTAGGTCAACTCGCCCATCATCGACATCTCGAATTTCTGCGTCATCACCCTGCTAAACTCTTCACAAGACTTTTGGTTAGTAGAACAAAATATTATGTCGTCGACATAAATTTGGCACACAAAAAGATCACCATCGCAAGTCTTAGTAAAAAGAGTTGGATCGGCTTTCCCAACCTTGAACGCATTAGCAATTAAAAAATCTCTAAGGCATTCATACCATGCTCTTGGGGCTTGCTTAAGTCCATAGAGCGCCTTAGAGAGCTTACACACGTGGTCGGGGTACCGTTCATCCTCGAAGCCAGGGGGCTGCTCCACGTACACCTCCTCTTTGATCGGCCCGTTGAGGAAAGCGCTCTTCACATCCATTTGGTACAACCTGAAAGAATGGTGAGCGGCATATGCTAGCAAGATACGAATTGATTCTAGCCTAGCCACAGGAGCAAAAGTCTCCTCAAAGTCCAAACCTGCGACTTGGGCATAACCTTTTGCCACAAGTCGAGCCTTGTTCCTCGTCACCACCCCGTGCTCGTCCTGTTTGTTGCGGAACACCCACTTGGTTCCCACAACATTTTGCTTGGGACGAGGCACCAGTGTCCAAACTTCGTTGCGCTTGAAGTTGTTGAGTTCCTCCTGCATGGCCAACACCCAGTCCGGATCTAGCAAGGCCTCTTCTACCCTGAAAGGCTCAATAGAAGAGACAAAAGAGTAATGCTCACAAAAGTTAACTAATCTTGAGCGAGTAGTTACTCCCTTGCTAATATCACCCAATATCTGGTCGACGGGATGATCCCTTTGAATTGTCGCTCGAACTTGGGTTGGAGGTGCCGGTTGCGCTTCTTCCTCCATCACGTGATCATCTTGTGCTCCCCCTTGATCACACGCCTCCTTTTGATGAACCTGTTCATCGTCTTGAGTTGGGGGATGCACCGTTGTTGAGGAAGAAGGTTGATCTCGTTCATCTTGTTCCTGTGGCCGCACTTCTCCAATTGCCATGGTTCGTATAGCGGCCGTTGGAACATCTTCTTCATCTACATCATCACAATCAACAACTTGCTCTCTTGGAGAGCCATTAGTCTCATCAAATACAACGTCGCTAGAGACTTCAACCAAACCCGATGATTTGTTGAAGACCCTATACGCCTTTGTATTTGAATCATAACCTAACAAAAACCCTTCTACAGCTTTGGGAGCAAATTTAGAATTTCTACCCTTCTTCACTAGAATGTAGCACCTGCTCCCAAATACACGAAAGTAAGATACATTGGGTTTGTTACCGGTTAGTAGCTCATACGACGTCTTCTTGAGGAGGCGGTGAAGGTAGACCCTGTTGATGGCGTGGCAAGCCGTGTTCACGGCTTCCAACCAAAAGCACTCAGGGGTCTTGAATTCTCCAAGCATAGTCCTCGCCATATCTATGAGCGTCCTGTTCTTCCTCTCTACCACACCATTTTGCTGAGGTGTGTAGGGAGCGGAGAACTCGTGCTTGATCCCTTCCTCCTCAAGAAACTCCTCCACTTGAAGGTTCTTGAATTCGGACCCGTTGTCGCTCCTTATCTTCTTCACCTTGAGCTCAAACTCATTTTGAGCTCTCCTGAGGAAGCGCTTGAGGGTCCCTTGGGTTTCAGACTTATCCTGCAAAAAGAACACCCAAGTGAAGCGGGAAAAGTCATCAACAATAACTAAACCATACTTACTTCCTCCTATGCTTAGATAGGCGACGGGTCCGAAGAGGTCCATATGTAGCAGCTCCAGGGGTCTTGATGTGGTCATCACATTCTTGCTGTGATGCGCTCCTCCCACCTGTTTACCTGCCTGACAAGCTGCACAAGGTCTATCTTTTTCGAATTGCACGTTAGTCAAACCTATCACGTGTTCTCCCTTTAGAAGCTTGTGGAGGTTCTTCATCCCCACATGTGCTAAGCGGCGATGCCACAGCCAGCCCATGCAGGTCTTAGCCATTAAGCATGCATCTAGACCGGCCTCTTCTTTTGCAAAATCAACTAAGTAAAGCTTGCCGTCTAGTACACCCTTAAAAGCTAGTGAACCATCACATCTTCTAAAGACAGACACATCTACATTTGTAAATAAGCAGTTATATCCCATATTGCATAGTTGACTAACAGATAGCAAATTGTAACCAAGAGAGTCAACTAAAAACACATTGGAGATTGAGTGTTCATTAGAAATTGCAATTTTACCTAACCCTTTTACCTTGCCTTGATTCCCATCACCGAATATAATTGAATCTTGGGAATCCTTATTTTTTGACGTAGGAGGTGAACATCTTCTTCTCCCCCGTCATATGGTTTGTGCATCCGCTGTCGATAATCCAGCTTGAACCCCCGGATGCATAAACCTGCAAGGCAAATTTAGGCTTGGGTCTTAGGTACCCAACTCATGTTGGGTCCTATAAGGTTAGTGCAAATATCCTTAGGGACCCAAATGCAAGTTTTGTCTCCCTTGCATTTTGCCCCTGACTTCCTAGCAACTATTTTCCTATCCTTTCTACAAATAGCAAAGGAAGCATTTAAAGCATAATAAATTGTAGAAGGTTCATTCACTACTTTCTTAGGAGCATGAATAATATTCTTTCTAGGCACATTTTGAACAACATTTCTCCTACCAATATTTCTATCATGCACATGGGAGGAACTAGAAGCAAACATGTCAAAATCATTATAAGCATTATAACTCCTATAAGTATTTCTAGTTTGTCTCCTACCATGGTACATAAAGGCATGGTTCTTTTTAGCACTAGTTGCCATAGGGGCCTTCCCTTTCTCCTTGGCAGAGATGGGAGCTGTCGGCGTTTCGAGACCGGGGGTCCCCGAGCCGACGAGTGAGTGTGCCGCGTGCCCCAGCCCAGATGGGTCGAGCGCGTGGGCGAGCGCGAAGGGGGGGAAAGAGCGAGGTGGCCGAAGCCGGGTCGTGAGGGAGGCGAAGATCCCGCGGCCTTCGTGTTCGTCCCGCGCCCAGGTCGGGTGCGCTTGCAGTAGGGGGTTACAAGCGTCCGCGCGGGTGAGGGGAGCGAGCGGCCCCAAGAGAGCGCCTGCCCCTGCCCTCGTTCCCGCGAGGCCAACCTTCTCTAAGAAGGCCCTGGTCCTTCCTTTTATAGGCGTAAGGAGAGAATCCAGGTGTACAAATGGGGGTGTAGCAAGGTGCTACGTGTCTAGCGGGGGAGAGCTAGCGCCCTAAGTACATGCCAAGGTGGCAGCCGGAGAGATCTTGGCACCCAGCTGGTGTGGCGTCGTGGCTGTCGGAGAAGCAATGGAGCCTGGCGGAGGGACAGCTGTCGGAGTGGTTGGGCCCTTGCTGACGTCCCCCTGCTTCCGTAAGGGAGCTGAGAGCCGCCGTCGTCATGGATCTAGCGGGGCGCCATCATTTCCTATCTGGCGGAGCTGGCCAGATGGGACGTCGGTCCTGTTCTCTGCGGCCCGAGTCGGCTCGGGGTAGGGTGATGATGACGCTTCCTGTTGACGTGGCGGACTTGTGTTCTAGGTCGGGCGACGTGGAGGCTCCTCCGAAGCCGAGGTCGAGTCTGTCCTGCATGGCCGAGGCCGAGCCCGAGCTCCTGGGTCGGGCGAGGCGGAGGTCGTTCGGCAGAGGCTAGGGCGGAGTCCGAGCCCTGGGTCGGGCGAAGCGGAGTTCGTCGTCTTCCGGGGCCTTAGCCCGAGTCCGAGCCCTGGGTCGGGCGGAGCGGAGTTCGCCGTCTTCCGGGGCCTTAGCCCGAGTCCGAGCCCTGGGTCGGGCGGAGCGGAGTTCGCCGTCTTCCGGGGCCTTAGCCCGAGTCCGAGCCCTGGTTCGGGCGGAGCTTCCTATGGCGCTTTTGGCCAAGCCTGGCCGCCCGTCAGTCTCACTCTTTGCGTCAAATGCCTCAGTGACTTGGTCGGTCGGCGCGGTGATTTAGTCAGGGTTGCTTCTTAACGAAGGCAAGGCCTCGGGCGAGCCGGAGATGCGTCTGCCGTAAAAAAGGGGGCCTCGGGCGAGACGGAAACACCTCAGGGTCGGCTGCCCTTGCCCGAGGCTAGGCTCGGGCGTGGCGTGATCGAGTCGCTCGTATGGACTGATCCCTGACTTAATCAAACCCATCAGGCCTCTGCAGCTTTATGCTGATGGGGGTTACCAGCTGAGAATTAGGCGTCTTGAGGGTACCCCTAATTATGGTCCCCGACAGGAGCCTTGTGGCTTGTCAAGTCCTTGGCTTCCCTCTTGTAGCCAAGTCCATCCTTAATTGAGGGGTGTCTACCAATCGTGTAGGCATCCCTTGCAAATTTCAGCTTATCAAATTCATTCTTGCTAGTCTTAAGTTGGGCATTAAGACTAGCCAATTCCTCATTTAATTTGGAAATTGAAACTAGGTGTTCACTACAGGCATCAATATCGAAATCCTTACACCTAGTGCAAATCATAACATGTTCTACACAAGAATTAGATTTATTTGCTACTTCTAATTTAGCATTTAAATCATTGTTAACACCTTGTAAAGTAGAAATGGTTTCATGACAAGTAGATAGTTCATAAGACAGCATTTCATTTCTTTTAACTTCTAAAGCATATGATTTTTGTGCCTCTACAAATTTATCATGTTCATCATACAACAAATCCTCTTGCTTTTCTAAAAGCCTATCCTTTTCATTCAAGGCATCAATCAATTCATTGATTTTATCAATTTTATTTCTATCCAATCCCTTGAACAAGCTAGAGTAATCTATTTCCTCATCGCTAGAATCATCCTCACTTGAAGAAGCATACGTAGAGTCTCGAGTACATACCTTCTTCTCCCTTGCCATAAGGCATGTGAGACGCTCGTTGGGGAAGAGGGATGACTTGTTGAAGGCGGTGGCAGTGAGTCCTTCATTGTCGGAGTCGGAGGAGGAGCAATCCGAATCCCACTCCTTTCCTAGATGTGCCTCGCCCTTTGCCTTCTTGTATGCCTTCTTCTTCTCCCTCTTGTTCCCCTTTTCCTGGTCACTTTCATTATCGGGACAGTTAGCAATGAAATGACCAATCTTACCACATTTGAAGCACGAGCGCTTCTCCTTTGTCTTGGTCTTGCTTGGCTGTCCCTTGCGACCCTTAAGCGCCGTCTTGAAGCGCTTAATGATGAGGGCCATCTCATTATTTAGCCCGGCCGCCTCAACTTGCGCCACCTTGCTCGGTAGTGCCTCCTTGCTCCTCGTTGCCTTGAGAGCAAGAGGTTGCGGCTCGTTGATCGGTCCATTCAAGGCGTCGTCCACATACCTCGCCTCCTTGATCATCATTCGCCCGCTGACGAATTTTCCTAGGACTTCCTCGGGCGACATTTTGGTGTACCTGGGATTTTCACGAATATTATTTACCAAATGAGGATCAAGAACGGTAAAGGACCTTAGCATCAGTCGGACGACGTCGTGGTCCGTCCATCGCGTGCTTCCGTAGCTCCTTATCTTGTTGATAAGGGTCTTGAGCCGGTTGTATGTTTGCGTCGGCTCCTCGCCCCTTATCATCGCGAACCGTCCAAGCTCACCCTCCACCAACTCCATCTTGGTGAGCAAGGTGACGTCGTTCCCCTCATGAGAAATCTTGAGGGTGTCCCAGATCTGCTTGGCGTTATCCAAGCCGCTCACTTTATGGTATTCATCCCTGCACAAAGAAGCTAGAAGAACAGTAGTAGCTTGTGCATTCTTATGAATTTGTTCATTAATGAACATGGGACTATCCAAACTATCAAAGTGCATTCCACTCTCTACAATCTCCCATATACTAGGATGGAGAGAGAATAGGTGACTACGCATTTTGTGGCTCCAAAATCCGTAGTCCTCCCCATCAAAGTGTGGGGGCTTGCCGAGTGGAATGGAGAGCAAATGTGAATTTGAACTTTGCGGAATACGAGAGTAGTCAAAGGAAAAGTTCGAATTAACCGGTTTCCTTCTCTCGTAGTTGTTGTGGTCGTCGTCCTTTTGGGAAGAAGTAGACTCATCGCTGTCGTAGTAGACGATCTCCTTGATGCGCCTTGTCTTCTTCTTCTTCCCTTCCTTCCGTCTGTGGCCCGAGCCAGAGTCGGTAGGCTTATCGTCCTTCGGCTCGTTGACGAAGGATTCCTTCTCTTTGTCGTTGATCACGATACCCTTCCCCTTAGGATCCATCTCTTCGGGCGGTTAGTCCCTTTGTGAAGAGAACGGCTCTGATACCAATTGAGAGCACCTAGAGGGGGGGGGGTGAATAGGTGATCCTGTGAAACTTAAACTTATAGCCACAAAAACTTGTTAAGTGTTAGCACAATAATCGCCAAGTGGCTAGAGAAGAGTCTCAACAAAACACAATACCACAAGAGATCAAACACAGAGATGACACAGTGGTTTATCCCGTGGTTCGGCCAAGACCAACGCTTGCCTACTCCACGTTGTGGCGTCCCAACGGACGAGGGTTGCAATCAACCCCTCTCAAGCGGTCCAAAGACCAACTTGAATACCACGGTGTTTTGTTTTGCCTTTCAATATCCCGTTTGCGAGGATTCTCCACAACTTGGAGCCTCTCGCCCTTACACTTGAGATTCACAAGAAATACGGAGTAAGGGAGGAAAGCAACACACACAAATCCACAGCAAAATGCGCACACACACGGCCAAGAATCGAGCTCAAAAGACTATCTCAAAGTTCTCACTAGAGCGGAGCTCGAATCACTGAGAATGACAAACGAATGCGCAAAGACTTAGTGTGGATGATCAAGAATGCTCTAAGGTTTCTTGGTCTGCTCCTCCATGCGCCTAGGGGTCCCTTTTATAGCCCCAAGGCAGCTAGGAGCCGTTGAGAGCAAATCTGGAAGGCCAATCTTGCCTTCTGTCGTCGGGGGCACCGGACAGTCCGGTGCACACCGGACACTGTCCGGTGCCCGATTTCCTTCCTAAAATGGCGCTGCCGACCGTTGCCGACCGTTGTAGATCTGGGAGCCGTTGGCGCACCGGACATGTCCGGTGCACACCGGACAGTCCGGTGCCGTCTTCTAGCCGTTGGCTCGGCCACGTGTCCCGCGCAGATTGCGCGGCCGACCGTTGGCTCACCGGACAGTCCGGTGCACACCGGACAGTCCGGTGAATTTTAGCCGTACGTCGCCGGTGAATTCCCGAGAGCAGCCACTTCGCGCCGAGCCAGCCTGGCGCACCGGACATGTCCGGTGCACACTGGACAGTCCGGTGTACCCACACTGGGCAGACTTTGGCTGCTCGAGCCATTTCTTCTCCAACTCGATTTTTTCTGTTTCCAGCACTTAGACACAATACATTAGTCCATAAAACAATGTACTAAAGTCTGAGAAACATACCTTTATCCTTGATTTGTACTTTGTCCTCCATTTTACAATTAGGCACCTGTGTTGGGCACTAAATCACCAAAATACTTAGAAATGGCCCAAGGGCACATTTCCCTTTCAATATGTAGCAATGATTTTATCTTATCTGTTCTGTCTTATTATAATATGTTATATCTGTTTGTTTTAATTTTATAGTCATACTGTTTATATTGCTATCTGTTTATTTTCAATTGTTCAGTCAGTTTATATGCTTATCGTATTTATATGACTTATATGATTCATATGCTTTGTGTTCTGATGATCCATATTGTTATGGATATATTTGAGATCACTATTTCTATGGTTAATTATCTTTTATATGTCATCATCATAATGTTAATTTATGTAATTAAAAGGATATGAAAAATGCCTATAATTCTAACATCAACAGTAATCACCAAGGCTAAAAGTTCACTTTACCACCGTACAAGAGGAAGAATAATTTTATATAGGTGGCAACTCTAATTTTGTAAATACAAGAATTATTATGCTACTTTACATCGAATACCAGACTATAACGCAAATTTTGTCACTCCTCGTTATTGAATTTCTAAATGGATTTTTGCTAAATTATACATGAAATTTTTTAACCTGGGAAAACCGGTAGCAAAATTCTAGATCCGCCACTGTTTTAGCACATTCGTCCATTTTCTTCACTGTCATCGTTCATCAGGGGTGTTTTTTTTTTTTTGATAAACTCAGGACTAACTTGGATCCATGATTCTTTATAGGGACCAAAGAAAATTAAGGGTTTGTATGAGAGCAAGTGGTTTGTTGAAGGGGCTAAACTCTCCTCGGATCCTTTTTGCTTCCTTTCCTCCCAAGCGTGTCATAAGGATGAAATTAGTCCCTTAGTGGTAGTTTAGGAGCTCTAAAACCGAAAGAAATTAAAGATACTAAAATCTTATTTTTATTTAATTTTAAATAAGAAGAAGATTTTAAACTTTTATATTTTAGCCTCCAAACTAACCCTTAATCCTATTCGATTTCCATGAGTCTGGCAGGCAGCAGGGCGGCGGGCGCAGCCACTGCGCCAGGGCACAGGTCCACAGTTCAGAGAGTCGAGACAGACTGGGGAAGGGAGCTCATTTTCCCGGCTGGGCCCGACCGTCGCCCTTACCAACCCCTTCACGTGAACGCGTAGCAGGGCCAGCCAGTGCCAAACAGCGTCAGGCGTTGGGCTCCGCGGCGCTGCTGGAACCGAACGAGAGGACAGCAGCAGCCTTGTCCTGTCCCTGTCCCGTCGCACCAACCGGTCCGTCACGGGGCTCGCTCATCTTTCAAGCTCCCAGCTCCCTCCAAGCTGCAGCAGCTCGGCAGCCCGCCGGTCACCGGACGGCTGAGAGAGAGAGAGAGAGAGAGAGAGAGAGAGGGGCATGCAGCGGCGCAATAGCAAGGATTTCGCTGCCTCTTTGTCAGCGTTCATGCATGCCTGCCTGCCTGCCATTCTCGGTCGCTCTGGCCTGGCCTCTGGCTGGACCGCTGGAGCCGGGGATTTTGCCCTTTCCCTCCTTGTCCTTCTCGTGTGTTTTTTTTTTCTTTACCTGGAGGCTGGAGCTTTGGACCAACGGCGCCAGGGACCACGGTAGGTACACGTACACCCAGTCCCAAGAACTACTAGTGTCCAATTGTCCAAACCGTAGGCGCCATTCTCATCTTTTTCTTGGAAACAAGAAAAGCCATATGCTGCGCCGGAGACATTTGGATACATCCAGTCAGTCCAGCCAGGTCGTTGTTGCTTGGGCCTCTACGACGACAACCAATAATAATAACAGACACATGATGGCCACGGATGCTCGTGAGGATCGGCTCTTTTTTGAGTCCTGAGAGAGCTGGCCCTTTCTATACTTCGCAGCTTCACTTCCAAACCCTCTTTTTTTTTTTGCTGAGAGCAAATATGAAATAATTGGTTTATAAGCCACCAAGCGAATACCGATGCGAATGCGATATTATATCCTATTATCTCTGTCCTATCCAATCCATCGCGTACGCAGGGCATGGATGGGAGGGAGAGCGATCGAGGGGCATGGCATGTGTGCCTGCTTGTCGCGTAGCTGCGGTCTCGTCTGTTTCATCCTTGCCCAGGGGCAGCAAACACTTGTCTCTAGCGCCACGGGGACGGAATAAGCACTAGCCTGGACCTGCATTATTAAGGGGCTTGTTTATCTTGCTTGGGCAGTTGGGCGTGTGTGTGGTGAGTGGTGACAAGAACGACGTACGGCCGGATGCCAGGGCTCCTCGAAATTTGACGGCAAGGTAAGCAAGCAACCGTAGTACGTAGCCGATGATAGGTCTATCTGTTTTGCTTTCAGTCTCAGCAGGTGTGGCACAGACCGTCCATGGGGATGCCATGGCGAATGGCATACGGGTTCGCATATGCGATGTGTATACTGCTGCAGAGCCATACGCAGACTAGTTCGTGCCTGGACAGCCTTGTACGCCCCCCACCTATCTCTAAATCGCCAGAGTCCTCTTTGGTTGCTCGTGACTCGATTAACCGGCCACCCCATCCCCATCCTCCTGCCTTGGACAGAACAGAACCCCGCCAGGGATCGAAGAGGGGAGGGGAACACATCATGTGAACCCCATAGCGTGGAGCCACGGACGTACCTATGCATGATTTGTGCCTTAAAAAACTGAGTACAAAACACAACTTAAGTTAAAAATAAGGATACCAGCAAAACTAAGAACACCAACTTAAAAACCGTAAAAATAAATGCAACCATCCTTGGTCCCGTCCTAATCCTAAAATGGTACGGCGGGTGCACCCATGCCGCCCACGAACGCCCGGCCAGACTAGTGCACCTGCAGTTCGAATGCTGCACGGTCAGCAGCAATGACCGCCCGTCAAGCATTGCTTGATGGCCAGGGTCGACCGAGCTAGTCGAGGCCGCCGCCGGCCCACATGTCCGGATGCCAGCTTCCCTGGCCCACGGCAACCAGAGGACTGTGCGACCGCGACAGCATGAGCTAGTAGTACCAAACCAAACGTGCTCCTGTCCTAGTACGTGCACATCCACCTGGATTTCAGATCAGCCGGGATGGTTCACGCTCAACGGCGTACGCGGACGCCAGCCGCGCCGCACGACCTAACTAGCCCCGGAAACGACCTTGCTCGTTTGCGAGCGGACTGGAGGGAACTGAGGGAATTAAAAGGATTTCTAAGTCCTAACCGAACAAACCTGTCAAAAGTTACAAGAGAGCGCGGCAATTGGCAAAACCACTACAGCAGGCACCAAACCAGAGCTGTATCTGGATTCCTCCTCCCTCTCGACTCTCGACTCGACATGAGTGAAACCCGAAACGTGGTACCTCGTACACGCTGATCGACATGCCATGCTGGCATTGCAATATTCCAAGTTCAGAAGGTCGAGGCAATGATGAAAGCTCAGGTCAGACCGCCAGCTAGGGCATTGATCGAGCGAGCACACGGGACAAGATAGTGTTCGGTCCCGAAGCTGGTTGGAATAAAGCGGCCACACGGAATAGGTAGCGTCTGGAACCAGTTGAGATAGAGCGACTCTATAGTAGCTCCGTTCGAAAGATTTTATGGAGCGAGACGATTCACTATTTAAGCATAATCTGGAACATAACATTACCTAAATAACGGCTCACCCGCACTGAACACTGAAGACGGTCCAAAACTTTAACGTAGCCACGCATAAAACGGACAACCAAACTTATAGCTTAGCCATTTTTACCCCATCCCTGTCTCTTCCTGTTCCTTGATTGAGGAATTCCTTAGTTGCCGGTAGGAATCACAAGTCTGGAACCAAACCTATGTGTCGCATAATGTAGTTCAACTCTGCCTCAATTCAATGACTACTATTCTACAGCTGTTTGCTCTTCTACGAAGTTTGGTGGACAGGAACTTCCCAAGAATTTTAAAGAACACCATGGCTGGACCCGCCTGGGTGGTCGTGGTCGGCAAAATTTTCATACTGACGTAGTCAAAAATGAAACTTAGTGCAGACAGTTTCTGCTACTTCTACTATCAGAAAGGACAGATAGAACATAGTGCATAATATATCTGCTCAATTAATGCCAGGTTGCTTCGAGTTAGATTATATGTTTCGCCTTCTGATTGGTAGGGCATCATCTTCCACTGCTTCTATACATAAGAACGATCTGTTCAAGAGAGAAGCAACACGGATCAGAATTTTGGGTTTGCAGAATCTGAGTGTACCAAATTGCAACTTATCATGGCCATGCTAACAAAGAACATAAGGAAAAAAAAAACAACTAGCTAGCTCCATGGCACCATGTACAAGTGAGTATCTAAAGATACAGAATGTATATGAAACAGGTTGTTGGGGTGTAATGTAAGAAATCTTAGAAGTGACCAGCAAAATATCTCAGACTTTTTGTTATGTTGTGCCACAGCCATACAACATAAAGCCTTGTTCGGTTATTCCTATGCATCATGGATTGGAAAAAATTATGAAGAATTTTTGACTTGTTATGGATTGAAACCCAGCCAATCCCCTCTAATCCATATGAATTTTAATGAAACCTAACAAGCCCTAAGGTGACGAGACCAGCCTCTGAAAACCAGCCTTGACGAGCAACAAAGCTAACAAGACAGTTTCTTCTTATGGGATCGTTTGTCATCTCTCACAATCAGAGTAACCCAACTTTAGAAATTTGTTCCAGAGGAACTCAAATTTAGAACCGTGTGACGAGAAGTTTTATGCATAGGAATCACAATTCAAAACAAGATTGGCGTAATCAGCTGCGATATCATTCCCTGCAGCAATATATTTTTCTAAAAGAGAGGCCATGACATTATTTTCATGCTGGTACTAGAGGGTTGTAGCCATAATGGGTACAATAACTGCTCTATAAATTTGTTGGGTGAAAATTTTCGAACAAAAAAAACTTATTTACAAGAAATTCAACATTACCTGACAGGTTTGTTTATGAGAAAAAATCAATTGGTTGCTTTATGTCCTTCTCTAGCAGTAAAGTCTTCAACGTTTGCATGATATCAAAGCCTGGGTCTAGCTTGCGTTGCCACCCCTGCAGAAACATTAGCATGTAAGAATACCGTGTATTCATCTATGATCAAATTGAGATAAAGTTAATGATGGGCATAGATCCAATTAGAAGGTAGCATACAAAACTCTAGACAAGAGCCTACACAAACATTATCATGTAAGCATATTGCGTATACCCATCTATAAGAAAATTGAGGTAAAGTTAATCATGGGCAAGAGCTAACAAATTAGTATGCAGGGAGTAGCATAAAAAACAAAGGTATTGGTAGCTGATACTATAGGCTTAAGCCTTGTTTGGTCGATTGCATTAGTCTGTATCCAAGCTTGTGCAATACAGTTTGCCCATACTTGGTTGCCTACAGAAGCTCTTATGTAGGCTTCCACATTTGCTCAAAGTCAATGCAACAATAGTCGTATTAGGCAATGTGGATTTGCTTGAGGTGATGCTCACTTCCCCAGATCCCCTACCTTCATTAGAAACATGAGTTCTCTACTACTGCGTACAGGTGACTACATGCAACACAATGTAAGCAACCGAACACAATTTCACCAAACATGGCTTCCCTATGCAGGACAATCGAACACCAAGACACTGCAAACATTTATGGTTTTATGCTGGCTTGGGTGATACTGCTGCATAGGGTTTAATTAAGGCTAAGACTAACGCAAACAACTAATCACACCCTATATGCTCTAGAGGAGCCTACATTCAAACTACAACGCACATCAAAATGTCTAGCAAGTAGCAAGCATGCTCCCTCAGAATCATATGTAGTTTGGTCAACTGATGTATCCATAGGTTTTCGCTACTGTTTTTCCTTATTTGAAAATGACTAGCGTGTCACTAAGCTGTCAGTCTGTACATGATATATTATTTACATTTTTTTCACAAACTGGAACCTGAATCTGCATATCCTAGAAGTTGATAACCTTTTTTCAGTAAATATTGCTGAATCCCTTCTGTGCAGTGCCATAGCATAACAGTTAAGGTTAAATGTTTAACGTATCAACTCTTTTACCAAATATGTTTACCTCAAGGACCAAAATGGTAACCATTACAGTACATATGTTGCCATCAATGTTGACTTTGTGGCGCCGAACTGTATCAAGCAACTCATGCATGCATTCAACAGGATGAAAAACATCCCCTTCAGGTGTTCCCCAAAATGTAAACGTCTTGTCTAGCTCCTGTAAAAAATGAAATCAAAATTTTCATTCAATGAAAAAACATTCGCACTACGATTAGTACTACACATGAGAAGTACAGCATAACGGAAGAAATAGTCTGGATTAAAATAAACAGCCAACAAACAGAAAAGGAACATTAGATAGGCAATACATGATGCACCATACAAAGGTAGCACCTGAGATCCATGTGTCAGCATATTTAACAGAACGGTCACTATAGATGGGCTACACATGCACCATACATTTGTGTAACCAAAGCCACAAATTCAACTTTCAGAGACTATTTTTATTGTCTATACTGTCATGGTATAATTATTAAAAATCATTATGAACTGTCCTGGATCTAACAGAATAGTGTCTGCATATGCATATCCATATGGATCAAGAGTGCCACCACCTTTCAAGGTAGGAACGAGTCAAAAGGCACAACATTAAATAAAGTTCATGTGTAGCGTATGTCAAAAGACACTGGTTGCATTCAAACAGCAACATCACATATGTAACAAGATATTGGATATAAATGAGTCCTAAATGTTTACTGATTTTTTTTTCCAAAAGCACAGTTTCATACTTTACCTCGGTGAAGGCCACTGGATTTGGACAGCTCTGATTCTTTGATAACTGAAGGGTACACTTGGCAGCAGTACGGCCATCTCTAGTAGCCACCGCCTTGAAGAACTGTTGTAAGTTATCACGGTCAGATCGTGTGAGCTCAGCAGTCATGCCCACGTCAAGGAACACAATATGGGGCTTAGCTCTGAAAAACCGTCTCCTTGCAAGCTTGTTCTCATTTAAACGAACAAGAATGTTGCCAGGGTGCATATCTGCATGAATAAAATTGTCCTCCTACAGAATCGGGAGAATGCCTTATGATTAAACTATGCAGAATATCAAGCATATGTGACCCGACACAAACACTACCACTGAGGCAAAAAAAAAATCACAGAATTAAAAAAATGTACACATACCAGAAGCATCTTCAGGAAAGCATATGTCCCAATGTGTGCAAGGTCTTTCTTCATCCGAGCATTCCCTTCGATTTCTTCCATAAAACGAGAAACACTTTCTCCATTCTCAAAAGTCTCAACTAGGACAGATGGATGCACAAATGGATATAAGGGCTTAGGGAAAGACACATGTCTCCATCTGCGGAAGTTGTAGATAAAACGACTCAAATGAGCAGCTTCCCTAGAAAGATCAACTTGAGACATCATGAATACTGCGAACTGGCGAACACTCTCATCCAGCCTCAGCCAGCTTAATCCAGGGACCATATCAGAAGCCTTTGCCACAAGATTTATGAGTAGAAAGTCTCTCTTGATTGATTCTCCAACATTAGGATGCCTCACCTTAACTGCAACATGCTTTCCAGGATGTTGATGTTTTAGTGTGGCTCGATGTATTTGTGCAATGCTTCCAGAAGCTACAGGGTTCTCCTCAAAGGACTCAAATATTTCAGAAAGCTGACGACCGAATGCCTTCTCAATGGCAGCCTTGCTGTAAGCAAAGCCATGCGCTGGAGCAGCACTATGAAGCTTTGCAAGCTCTACACAGAGATCACTTGGAAAAAGATCAGGGCGTGTTGCAGCCCACTGACCCCACTTAATGAATGCTGGCCCAGCCTTTTCAAGGGTCCGGCGCATAAGACTAAGCCACCTTCTCCTGAATGAAATACTAAACTTGTCAGCAAATGGAGCTAATGCAGTTGCAGGGAAGAATAGGAATGCCAAATGCACAGCTCTAACAAGCAAAGTGATGCCCTCCCAGATTGAGCAAACAAGAGATGACAGAAATTGGCGAGTATCTTGTGCCTTTGTGATGATGCCATCCATTCTTGGCATGAAGGGTCGTGAGTCTGCAAGGACAGGAGGTGCAAGCGCCATCTTGCCAACAGCTAGAGCCATGACCCCATGGATTATATGGAACCTCGTGAAGGACAGGCTTACAGCACAAGCTGCTCGTCCCAGCAGTGGGAACCGTGGACCTCTATATGTGTACATATGACCAAGCTGCTTCCATGCCAATTGTGCTTGCTCGGTTGCAGATGAATTTGTCACTGGCACAGAGAGTGTGTGGTAGCCTCTTGACATCCTGGTTCTACACTTGTGATCCTCAGCTCTGTTCTTTCTGCTAATGACTTTGTAATGTGAGAACATTCTAGATAAGATGGCTGGAATCTTACGCCTTGTTGACAAGCCATTGTCCCTCACTGCTGTGTAGTACCCACTTCTGTGGCTCGGATGAGAATAAGTGGCCGCCCGCCTATTTGTTCCGATTGTCAATAGCCTGCTCAAAGATGGGTACAGAAAATGTCAACAATTTGCAAGTTTTCAAGATTTGGTTAGCATTTGCTATATAGTTAATTTTACGAGGTGAAACTATGTACAAAAATATGTCAACAACAACGATGTGACTAGAACACGATTATTGTTGCCCTGATCATACTGCTACTACACCCAGAATACTTGTCGTTTATTGTCATGCATATGAGCTTCTTTCTTGTAAATTATAATAATGTGCTCATCAAGTCCCAAACTGATTATCCTGACCAATAGAAAGCTCTATCTACACACATACATCATGTATGTGTGGAGATGGATGCACGAATTGACTAACTAAAACTAAATTACAAGAACAAATTGACGACAACAGTCTGAAAGTAAGTCTCATGGCTGCTTAGTGCCCACAGAATTAGGCGAAGTGGGCTGCACGCGAACCCAAGTCTACTAGTATGCTCACATGAAAATGTAGCAATAAGCTACTAAGGTTTAGGTTGTCATTGCAATATAACGAATCAAAAAGGCCACGCGCCACACATGGGCTACATGGTAATAAACACTAAGGGCCCGTTTGTTTCTCTTTATTTTGAGGAATTAGAATTTAACTAATGCAGTAGACTATTTTTTTTAGAATGTGACATTCCACAACTTTTCAAAGTGTATATATAAGACTATCTCAAATTCATAGGGTGAGAGATGAAAATTAATTCTATAGATTTACATTTACTTTTCTACTGTACAATTTATAGCGCATTCTTCTACTTGTTTCTCTATAACATAAATGTTGTGTATAACTATCTATCTGATATGATTTAGGATAACATACAAATACATTACATAAATAAATATATTAACTCAATTAGTTTTGTCTAAATTATAATTATTAGAATAGAATTCAATTCCAACGAAACAACGGGGCCTAAGTGAATACGCCAGCCGTTCCTAACAAAATCCGAAAACGCAGACGATTCAACTTTCCCCTCCGGCAACCGAGACAGTGCAGGAGAACCCGCGCACGCAAGGGAACAAGGAGAAATCGAGCCGCACCGCACCTCTCGCCCACCCCCACTAGCCGCTGCATCGGAGAAGCCTGCTGCTGCTGCCGCCGTCTTCACAGGATCAAGCCGCCGCAGAGCGCAGGACGCCCCTCCCTACACCCCACCAAAACCCCAGCACGGTCCGCCTGCGCGCCGCGGTGCAGTGCCGACGCGCGGGCACGCAGCCGAATCGTACCGAGCCTTGGGGTGCTGGCGATGGCGAGGACAGTAGAGGCGGCGGGAGACTAGATGCGTCTGCGTGCCGTTGCCGTCGCACGCTCCTCTCTTCCCACGGGTCGGCGGCAGAGGCGGAGATCCCCTGTTTCCCCTTTTGCGCAACGCGTGTGCTTTTTCTTGCTCGGGAGTTTTCTTTTCGTTTTTCTTTTCGAATTTCTTTCTTGGAGGAGAGGGCATCCTCGAGGGTTTATTCCCGATTGTCCAGAGGCCGGGAGCCAACCGAGCCATCTCGGGCTCGGCCACGCGGGGGCCAATCTAGGTTGGGAAATTGGGTGGCCGGTTCGGCACGCGCGGCAAGGGGGCAACTTGCGTCGGACCGACACGACCCGGTCTCGGCACGCCGACTTGCTGCTGCGTCGAAGTTGGAATTTGCCATGTGCCGTTGATTTCTTTTTTGAGAGAACTGGGACTTTACGCACGTGATGACGTTAATTAGAGCATGTAAAATCTTATTTAGGACATGTTTGTTTTTGCTTTTTAGATTATATAATCTGAATTATAATCTACGTGTAGCTGTTTGGTAGTCTACATTATACAAATATAGATTATTTACAAAAACAACAATACCCTTGTTTGTTCATTTGAGGTGAGAAAAAATGATGACATATATTATATTTTCTATTTACATAATCATAGGTAGTGAGTCTTTTGCCAAAAATAATCTCAAATAAGCTACTTTTGAGTATATTATGTGATTATCATAATTTGAGTTTTAGATTATATAATCTGAACCCATAATATATGTGTTTATTTAACTGCTGAATTATTTGCGCTGAATTATATAATCTGGAGAGATTATAATCCAAAATAAACATGACTTAATTAATAGGACGTGGATCTCCTGAATTAGGCATTTTTATACTTGCTTGCAGTATAGCTGCATCTACCGTTCGTGGCATCCAACGCTCCTGCTCCTTGGCGAAATTTCATGGATTCAAAAATGAGCTGAAATAATGGAAAACAGGAACACAACCTATATGTCAATGTACACGTAATTAGTTTTTGGAGGGAAAATAGGCACTACGGCTCTGTTTTGCCGCCAGAACTAAATAAGCTATTTGTCTTCTGCCTTTCTCCTTCTCAGACGTCCCTCCTTCTCATATGTAGCCAAAGAAAATAAAGCACCAAATGAGAAGCACAACAACAGAAAGAGTCAATGAGTGAAGGGCAGTTCTATCCGAGCGATCAAGTTCAGCCCACGAGATGGACAAGGCAAATAGAGAGCATAATGGTTTCAAATCGTAAGTGATGATACCTCCAGATTTTTTTTCACATCAATCTGAATGCACATATTTATTTGTTACCAAACATTTGTTTCCACCTATTAGAGGTCTCTCCATGTAATTCCAGAGAAAATGTCATGCTTAATTTGGAATCATGTGTTGGGATGAAATATTTTGGAGAATTCACCTGTGCGCGGACCGTCCGGACCCTTCCGACAGACCGTTCGCGACACTTCGGTGAGCCTCGAACAGGAACTATGCAAAACTCACATTTCTACTAAGGTCTGTTAGAAGGAGAGAAAAACATCGTCCGGGACCAAGCTCGGACAGTCCGACCTCAGGCGCGGACCATCCGACCATTGGAAACCAGAGAAACCCGAAGGTGATGGGTTCGGTAAAATTCATTTTTAGCGTCCTCGCGGACCGTCTGATGTGCACGACTGGACCGTCCGCGTCTGCTTTATCTAACATATGTTGACGCATTTAATGCACTTATAGGCGTTACTGCTGACTGTGCGATTTCAGCAGTTGATGTGCATAGGCGGACTGTCCAGGCTAGGAGCGCGGACCGTCCGCGATTGGCAGAAATTGGGCAACGACTAGAAAGTGGTTGGTGGCTATAAATACAACTTCAACCACCTGCATTCACTTCATCCAGACATCATATTCATTCTCATTTAATACAAGAGCAAGCACCTCACTCCAAGACACATTCAAAGCTTTCAAACTCTTCCAAGTGCCATAATTGTGACTAGTGATCATTAGTGATTAGTGCCTTGAAAAATCTAGAGAGAGTATAATCTTGTGATTTTCTTGTTGCTTGGCTTTTTTAATCGTGTTTTCTTCATCTCCTTCTAAACCCTCAAGTGACTTGTAAAGCTAACAAAAGACACCCAATTGTTTGGTGATCCTTGCGGGGTCTAAATGACCCTCGAGACTAAGAAGAAGCACTCAATCGGTTTAAGTGATCGTTTGAGAGAGGGAAAGGGTTGAAGAGACCCGACCTACGTGGCCTCCTCAACGAGGAGTGGGTTCTTTGGACCAAACCTTGGGAAACAAATTGTTGTGTTCATTTGTGTTGATTATTACCTTACGATCTTACTCTTCCTCTCCCCTCTCTCTAAGTTCTCTTGCTTAATTTTTTTTGAGTTATCTCTCAAAGTTATTCGTATTAATTGAGCAACTCATAGCAAGAAGAACTCTCTTCCGCACTCCGATTTTGTTATTACCCATTTCTAACCCTAACCCCACATGAAGTTCGTGTTCAAAATTTATAATTTTCTGGTTTTGCCTATTCACCCCCCTCTAGGCGACTTTCAACAGCCTACAACATCTTTTTTGACACTTCTCAGCCCACAACAGCTTTTTATACAGCCACAGCCCAACCAAACAGACCCTAACCCAAAAGCCTAACTTACACTACTCCAGCTCCGATGAAGCAAGGTCAGGTCTCAGGAGGTAAAAGCTAGGCCTTATCCATCAATCATAGGCAAGTTAACCAGGTGCAAGCAAAAGCTAAACACGAAGAACCCGAAGACCAGGAAGAGGTGCCCGTTGAAAGTGAAGAAGCCCGTGAAGAAGATAATGAGTAGCAAACTTAGAGTCTTTTATCTCTGTACCAATCTCGTGGACGAGATTCTCTTTAAGGGGTAGGATTTGTAAACCCTGAATAATGCCTTAAGAAGTTTTAGCTAGTTCTTTATTATTTTATAAGAAAATAGTAAAAGGCTATTTGAATCTGAGTTTTCTTCTAAGGCACATTTTTCTTCTAAAAACGCATATTAAACAAACAATATATATATATATATATATATATATATATATATATATATATATATATATATGGTTGTGCATTTATTTCGAGGAATTAATTTTGAAGTTTGAACTTATTGGGATTTGAATTGGAAAATCAAAACATAGAAAGTAAATTATCCCTTCCATAAGCAAACAACAATAAGTAAAATAAATAATATTAAAGTAACAGTAAGAATTACAGTCATATTGGAATTTTATCGCACACTTTAAATCTAAAGTTCAAAACTAAAATTCGAATTTAGTCTGAATTCTAGAAATTTGAAAAAGAGAAAACAAAAAAAGAAAAAGGAAAGGAAAGGAAAGTCCTCGTGCGTGTGTTTCCCTTGTTGTGCCACTGTGACGCAGACCCATGCGTCAGGATTGGCCACCGCGCACGGTTGTGGAGCTTGGGTCTCCGTCGCGTGGGCTCGGATGTCAGAAAGTCCTGTAGACCTTCTCGAGACTGAGGGTGTGTTTGGTTTGACTTTTGGCTTTGGCTTTTGTCCCCTAAAAGCCAAAAGCCAAACCAAAGGGCTAGATTAAGGAAGCAGCTTTTTCTAAAAGCCGACTTTCTCGCAGTGCAAAAATGAAAGCACCCGTGGACCTGCTTTTAGTGACTTTTAGATGAAACTGTGAAAACATATATCGAATAACTTTTAACAATTTTTAGTGGTTTGGACCAAACGGTTTTTAGCTTTTTAACAACTCACAGCCTACAGTAGCTTTTCCCACAGCTCACAGCCCACAGTAACTTTTTTCACAGCCACAGCCCAACCAAACAGACTCTGAAACAACGGACTTGGTTGCAACCACCCTGCCTTTTCCTCCCTTTTCCTCGCGCGGCAAAACAACTGCCACCAACTAGTAGTTGTGGTTGAAAGGGAAATGTGTCCTTGGTCAATTTCTATTATATTTTGGTGATTAAATGTTCAACACATTTAATTAAGTTCTTGTGCTAAATGAAGAGAAAAGTGCAAATCAAGACATGAGGTATGTTTCTAGACTTAGTACATTATTTTGAGTACTAACATATTTTGTCTAAGTGCTAGAAACAGGAAAAGAAAGAATGGAAAAAGACTTGGCTGTGTGCAACCAAAGTCCAGCTCGGCATGGCACACCGGACTATCCGGTGGTGCACGAGACAGTGTCCGGTGCGCCAGGCTGGTTTTCGGTGAACAAGTCGCTCTCGGGAAAGTTTGGCGACGTATGGCTATAATTCACCACACTGTCCGGTGGTGCACCAGACTGTCCGGTGAGCCAACGGTCGCCAGCGCAACGGTCAGCCGCGCAATCCGCGGGCGACGCGTGGCCCACACTAACGGTCGACAGGGGGCACTGGACTGTCCGGTGTGCACTGTCCGGTGCACAAACTGGCCCAAAGGTGCAACAGTCGTCTACGCCAGAAAAGGAATGAGATCGGCACCGGACCGTCTACAGTGATTGTCCGGTGCGCCACTCGATAGAAGGCAAGGATAGCCTTCCTTGTTGATCTTCAACGGCTCCTAGCTGCCTTGGGGCTATAAAAGGGACCCCTAGGCGCATGGAGGAATCACCCAAGCTTACAAGAAACATTCTAAGACTCCAAGACTCTAACTTCACGCATTCGATTCTTTGAGATAGTGACTTGAGCTCTATTTGAGTTGTGAACTCTGTGCGTTGTGTTTTGAGCTCAAGTTGTGACTTGTGTGCGTAGTTGTGCTGCGATTTGTGTCTTGTGTGTGTTGCTCATCCCAACCTTACTCCGTGCTTTCATTGTGATCTTTGTTGTAAGGGCGAGAGACTCTAATCTTGTGGAGATTTCTCGCAAACGGGAATAATCATCTAAAGGAAAAACCGTGGTATTCAAGTTGATCATCGGATCACTTGAAAGGGGTTGAGTGCAACCCTTGTCCATTGGGACGCCACAACGTGGAAGTAAGCAAGTGTTACTTGGCCGAACCACGGGATAAAAATCGCGTGTCTTGTGTTGATCTTTCTGTGATCGTCTTGTCCACAAGAATTCGCTTCTCAACTACTTAGTCGCACTAACATTTCTATAATCAAGTTTTGTGGCTATTAGTATTTGAATTTTACAAGATCACCTATTCACCCCCCTCTAGGTGCTCTCAATTGGTATCGGAGTCGTTCTCTTCACGTAAGGGACTAATCGCCCGAAGAGATGGATCCTAAGGGAAAGGGGATGGTGGTCAACGACAAGGAGAAGTCCTTCCTCAATGAGCCTAGAGACGACAAGCCTACCGACTCAGGCTCAAGTCACAAGAAGAGGGATGGGAAGAAGAGGCGCATCAAGAAAATCATCTACTATGACAGTGATGCCTCTTCATCTTCACCAAGAGACGACGATGACGAAGACTCATCATCAAAAAAGAAAACGGTTAATCAAAATTATTCATTTGATTATTCCCGTATTCCATTCAATTCTAATGCCCATTTACTATCAATTCCACTTGGGAAACCTCCGCACTTTGATGGAGAAGACTACTCATTTTGGAGTCACAATGCGTAGTCACCTATTTTCTCTCCATCCTAGTATTTGGGAGATTGTAGAAAACGGAATGCATTTTGATAATACTGACAACCCTGTTTTCATAAATGAGCAAATTCATAAGAATGCACAAGCTACCACTGTTTTGCTAGCATCTTTGTGCAGGGATGAATACAACAAGGTGAGCGGCTTGGACAACACCAAGCAAATTTGGGATACCCTCAAGATATCACACGAGGGAAACGACACCACCATGATCACCAAAATGGAGTTGGTGGAAGGTGAGCTAGGGAGATTTGCGATGATCAGGGGAGAGGAGCCAACGCAAACCTACAACAGGCTCAAGACCCCGGTCAACAAAATTAGAAGCTATGGAAGCACAAGATGGACGGACCACGACGTCGTCCGACTTATGCTAAGGTCATTCACGGTAATTGACCCCCATCTTGTAAACCTTATTCATGAAAATCCCAGGTACACCAAAATGACGTCCGAGGAGATACTCGGAAAATTCATGAGTGGACGTATGATGGTAAAGGAAGCGCGATATGTGGATGATGCTCTTAATGGCCCTCTACCCGTCTACGAGCCTCAACCCGTTGCTCTCAAAGCAACAAGCAGCAGGGAGGCGTTACCAAGCAAGGTGGCACAAGTTGAGGCTGCCGGGCTAAACGAAGATGAGATGGCCCTAATCATCAAACGCTTCAAGACCACACTAAAGGGACGCAAGGAGTACCCCAACAAGAACAAAGCAAAAGGGAAGCGCTCCTGTTTCAAATGCAGTAAGACTGGTCATTTTGTAGCACAATGCCCCAATAATGATAATGACCAGGAACAAGAAAAGCATGGGAAGAGGGAGAAGAAGAAGGTTTACAAGAAGGCGAAGGGCGAGGCGCACCTTGGCAAAGAATGGGATTCAGACTGCTCTTCATCTGACTCCAAAGATGAAGGACTGGCAGCCTCGGCGTTCAACAAGTCTTCTCTCTTCCCTAATGAACGCCACACTTGCCTCATGGCCAAGGAGAAGAAGGTAAGTGTTCGAGATACCCCTAAGTACACTACTTCTAGCGATGATGATTCTAGTGATGATGAAGTAGATTATACTGATTTATTTAAGGGTTTAGATAGAGCTAAAGTAGATAAAATCAATGAGTTAATTGATGCTCTAAATGAAAAAGATAGATTGCTAGAGAAGCAAGAGGACATTTTATATGAAGAACATGACAAATTTGTTAGTGTACAAAAATCTCTTGCTTTAAAAACTAAAAGAAATGAAATGTTATCTTCTGAGTTATCTGCTTGCCATGAAACTATATCTAGTTTAAAGAGTTTAAATGATGATTTAAATACTAAGCTAGAGGAAGTTAATAAATCTAGTTCATGTG
This sequence comes from Zea luxurians, assembly GCA_029449295.1. Classification (NCBI taxonomy): domain Eukaryota; kingdom Viridiplantae; phylum Streptophyta; class Magnoliopsida; order Poales; family Poaceae; genus Zea; species Zea luxurians. The sequence continues at coordinate 165,662,240 of JAOPSE010000004.1, forward strand.
TAGAGCATGTTAGTATTTGTAATAGATGTAAGGACTTTGATGTTAATGCTTGTAATGAACATCTTATTGCTATTACAAAATTGAATGATGAAGTGGCAAGTCTTAATGCTCAACTTAAGACCTGCAAAAATGATTTTGATAAGTTAAAATTTGCTAGGGATGCCTACACAATTGGTAGACACCCCTCTATTAAGGATGAACTTGGTTTTCAAAAGGAAACCAAGAACTTAACAAGCCAAAAGGCTCTCATTCTCAACAAGGAGAAAGGGAAGGCTCCTATGGCTAGTAGTTCTCAAAAGTGTCATGCCTACATTTATGATAGAAAATATTCTAGGAATGCTCATAGGAGTTATGATCATAATGCTTTTGATTCACATGCTATGTTTGCCTCTAGCTCTACTTTTGTGCATGGTAAAAGCAGGCCTAAGAGAAATGATGTTGTGCATCATGTGCCTAGGAGAGTGTGCAATGAACCTTCCACTATTTACCATGTTTGCAACACTTCATTTGCGCTTGTATGTAAGAATGAAAAAGTAGTTGCTAGAAAGTTGGGATCCAAATGCAAGGGAGATAAGACTTGTATTTGGGTTCCAAAGGCTATTGTGACTAACCTTGTAGGACCCAACAAGAGTTGGGTACCTAAAACCCGAGCCTAAATTGCCTTGCAGGTTTATGCATCTGGGGGATCTAGTTGGATAATCGACAGCGGATGCACAAACCACATGACGGGGGAGAAGAAGATGTTCACCTCCTACGTCAAGAACAAGGATTCACAGGAAATTATTATTTTTGGAGATGGGAACCAAGGCAAGGTCAAAGGTTTGGGAAAGATAGCCATCACAAGCGAGCACTCTATTTCAAATGTATTTTTAGTAGAGTCATTAGGATAGAACCTCCTGTCTGTATGTCAATTGTGCCACATGGGCTACAATTGTTTGTTTACAAATGTTGATGTTTCTGTCTTTAGAAGGAGTGATGGTTCATTAGCATTTAAGGGTGTATTAGACGGCAAACTCTACTTAGTTGATTTTTCGAAAGAGGAGGTCGATCTAGATGCATGCTTAATAGCTAAGACTAGCATGGGCTGGCTGTGGCATCACCATCTAGCACATGTTGGGATGAAGAACCTTCATAAACTTCTAAAGGGAGAACACGTGTTAGGACTAACCAATGTATGTTTCGAAAAATATAGACCTTGTGCAGCTTGTCAGGCAGGAAAACAGGTGGGAAGCACTCATCACAACAAGAATGTGATGACAACATCAAGACCACTGGAGCTTCTTCACATGGACCTCTTCAGACCCGTCGCCTACCTTAGCATCGGGGGAAGTAAGTATGGTCTAGTAATTGTTGATGATTTTTCCCGCTTCACTTGGGTGTTCTTTTTGCAGGATAAATCAGAAACCCAAGGGACCCTAAAGCGCTTTCTAAGGAGGGCTCAAAAGAATTTGAGCTCAAGGTGAAAAAGATAAGAAGCGACAATGGGTCCGAGTTCAAGAATCTGCAAATGGAGGAGTATCTTGAGGAGGAAGGCGTCAAGCACGAGTTCTCCGCTCCCTACACACCATAGCAAAACGGTGTGGTAGAGAGGAAGAACAGGACACTTATCGACATGGCGAGGACGATGCTTGGAGAGTTCAAGACACCCGAGCGGTTTTGGTCAGAAGCTGTGAACACAGTCTGCCACGCCATAAACCGGCTATATCTGCATCGCCTCCTCAAGAAGACCTCCTACGAACTTCTTACCGGTAACAAACCCAATGTCTCTTACTTTCGTGTATTTGGGAGCAAATGCTACATCTTGGTGAAGAAAGGTAGACATTCTAAATTTGCTCCCAAGGCAGTAGAAGGGTTTTTACTAGGGTATGACTCAAATACAAAGGCGTATAGAGTCTTCAACAAATCGTCGGGTTTGGTTGAAGTCTCTAGCGACGTTGTATTTGATGAGACTAATGGCTCTCCAAGAGAGCAAGTTGATCTTCATGACATAGATGAAGATGATGTTCCAATGACCGCAATGCGCATGATGGCGATTGGAGATGTGCGACCACAGGAACAACAGGAGCAAGATCAGCCTTCTTCCTCAACAAAGGTGCATTCCCCAACTCAAGATGATGGACAGGTTCCTCAAGAAGAAGCGCGTGATCAAGGGGGAGAACAAGAAGAACAAGTTATGGAGGAAGAAGCACCACTGGCCCCTCCAACTCAAGCCCAAGCGACAATCCAAAGAAATCACCCCGTCGATCAGATTCTAGGTGACATAAGCAAGGGAGTAACAACTCGCTCACGTTTAGCTAATTTTTGTGAGCATTACTCGTTTGTCTCTTCTATTGAGCCTTTCAGGGTAGAAGAGGCCTTGCAGGATCCGGACTGGGTGTTGGCCATGTAGGAAGAGCTCAACAACTTCAAGAGGAATGAAGTTTGGAGCCTGGTGCCACGTCCCAAGCAAAATGTTGTGGGAACCAAGTGGGTGTTCCGTAACAAGCAAGACGAGCATGGAGTGGTGACAAGAAACAAGGCTTGACTTGTGGCAAAAGGTTATGCCCAAGTCGCAGGTTTGGATTTCGAGGAGACTTTTCCTCCTGTGGCTAGGCTAGAGTCTATTCGAATATTATTAGCCTATGCCGCTCACCACTCTTTCAGGTTGTGTAAAATGGATGTGAAGAGCGCTTTCCTCAATGGGCCAATCAAGGAGGAGGTGTATGTGGAACAACCCCCTGGCTTTGAGGATGACAGGTATCCCGACCATGTATTTAAGCTCTCTAAGGCGCTCTATGGACTTAAGCAAGCCCCAAGAGCATGGTATGAATGCCTTAGAGATTTCTTAATTGATAATGCTTTTAAGGTTGGGAAAGCCGATCCCACTCTTTTCACTAAGACTTGTGATGGTGATCTTTTTGTGTGCCAAATTTATGTCGATGACATAATATTTGATTCTACTAACCAAAAGTCTTGTGAAAAGTTTAGCAGGGTGATGACTCAAAAGTTTGAGATGTCGATGATGGGCGAGTTGACCTACTTCCTTGGGTTCCAAGTGAAGCAACTCAAGGATGGCACCTTCCTCTCCCAAATGAAGTACACTCAAGACCTTCTTAAGAGGTTTTGGATGAAGGACGCAAAGCCCGTGAAGACACCGATGGGAACCAACGGGCATGTCGACCTCAACAAAGGAGGTAAGTTCGTTGATCAAAAGGGATACCGGTCTATGATAGGTTCCTTGCTTTATTTATGTGCTAGTAGACCAGACATTATGCTTAGTATATGCATGTGTGCTAGATTTCAATCCGACCCCAAGGAATGTCACCTTGTGGCCGTTAAGCGAATTCTTAGGTATTTAGTCGCTACGCCTTGCTTCGGGATCTGGTATCCAAAGGGGTCTACCTTTGACTTGATTGGATATTCAGACTTCGATTATGCTAGGTGCAAGGTTGATAGGAAGAGCACATCGGGGACGTGCCAATTCCTAGGAAGGTCCCTGGTGTCTTGGAGTTCAAAGAAACAAACATATGTTGCCCTATCCACCGCTAAGGCCGAGTATGTTGCCGCAGGACAGTGTTGCGTGCAACTACTTTGGATGAGGCAAACCCTCCGGGACTTTGGCTACAATCTGATCAAAGTCCCACTCCTATGTGACAATGAGAGTGCAATCCACATGGCGGATAATCCTGTTGAACACAGCCGCACTAAGCACATAGACATCCGGCATCACTTCCTTTGAGACCACCAGCAAAAGGGAGATATCGAGGTGTACCATATTAACACCGAGAACCAGCTAGCCGATATCTTCACCAAGCCTTTAGATGAGAAAAGGTTTTGCAGGTTGCGTAGTGAGCTAAATGTCTTAGATTCGCGTAACTTGGATTGATCTATAGCATACATGTGTTCTATGCCTTTGATTATGCTACTTTATGCATTTCAATCCATTATTGTTTATTTGTGGTGCTCAAGTTGTACACATAATCCCCGGACCTCACAAGTCTATTTGCGAGTGATGCACATATTAAGGGGGAGATGTGCTACAACTTGACCCTTTGGGACTAACCTTTGTGGTTGAGTATTTTTGATGTAGTCTCAAAGGTGCATTGAAAGGGAAAATGGACTTGGACGATGCAAAGACTTCCACTGCACTCCGATATTGGTGTACTCAATTCCAAGTTTATTCCTATGCTCTATTTACCTTTTTGCTCTTAATTGACATTTTTGGTGAGGCAATGGGGTTAAAGGGCCAAGAATGATCCCGTTTTGGTGCTTAATGCCAAAGGGGGGGGGGGAGAAATTAAGGCCAAAGCAAATGGATCAGCTACCACTTGTGAATTTTGAAAACAATAGAGTTAGAACTTTTGATTTGTCCAAAATACTCTTAGTGCAAAATTTAGTCTCTTGTGGGGGAGAATTTTTGATCATGGGAAAAAGGGGGAGTTTTGGCACTTGATCAATTTCACTCCTAGATTATATCTCTTTGTGCCCAAACAAGTGAGTTTGACTTAGAGATAGGAAAATGAATTTGATTTGCAAAAACAAACCAAGTGGTGGCAAAGAATGATCCAAATATGTCAAAACTTGTGCAAAGACAATTTTGTTCTCAATTGCGTTGATGTTGCACTTCTTTTGGTTGCTTTTGGATGTGTTGGCATAAATCACCAAAAAGGGGGAGATTGAAAGGGAAATGTGCCCTTGGGCAATTTCTATTACATTTTGGTGATTAAGTGTCCAACACATTTAATTAAGTTCTTATGCTAAATGAAGAGAAAAGTGCAAATCAAGACATGAGGTATGTTTCTAGACTTAGTACATTATTTTGAGTACTAACATATTTTGTCTAAGTGCTAGAAACAGGAAAAGAAAGAATGGCAAAAGCCTTGGCTGTGTGCAGCCAAAGTCCAGCTCAGCCTGGCACACCGGACTGTCCGGTGGTGCACGGGACAGTGTCCGGTGCGCTAGGCTGGTTTCCGGTGAACATGCCGCTCTCGAGAAAGTTTGGCAGTGTACGGCTATAATTCACCGGACTGTCCGGTGGTGCACCGGACTGTCCGGTGAGCCAACGGTCGCCAGCGCAACGGTCGGCCGCGCAATCCGCGGGTGACACGTGGCCCACACCAACGGTCGGCAGGGGGCACTGGACAGTGTCCGGTGCGCAAACTGGCCCGGAGGTGCAACGGTCGTCTACGCCAGAAAAGGAAGGAGATCGGCACCGGACCGTCTACAGTGACTGCCTGGTGGCGCACCGGACTGTCCGGTGCGCCCCTCGACAGAAGGCAAGGATAGCCTTCCTTGTTGATCTTTGAAAGGGAAATAGGGTCAAACCTTTTCCTATAATAATTTTGGTGGTTGAATTGACCAACACAAACAATTGGACTAACTAGTTTGCTCTAGATTATGAGTTCTACAGGTGCCAAAGGTTCAACACAAACCAATAAAAGGTCCAAGAAAGGGTTCAAATAGAAAGGAGCAAAACCAACCGAAGGCTGCCATGGTCTGGTGCACCGGACTGTCCGGTGTGCCACCGAACAGTGTCCGGTGCACCAGGGAGAATCACTCCAAATTCCTCAGCTTCGGGTTTCTGGAAAATGCTCTTTGCTATAATTCACCGGACTGTCCGGTGCAGCACTGGACTGTCCGGTGTGCCAGCGGGAGCAACGACTACTTCGCCAACGGTCGACTGCAAAAGTGAACAGTGCGAACTGCGCGTGCAGAGTCAGAGCAGGCGCGAGAAGGCGCACCGGACAGTGAATAGGACCTGTCCGGTGCACCACCGGACTGTCCAGTGGCCCAGCTGTCAGAAGCTCCAATGGTCGAACCCTAATGGTTGGGTGACGTGGCTGGCGCACTGGACTGTCCGATGTGCCCGTCGACAGCAGAGTTCCCCAACGGCCACTTTGGTGGTTGGGGCTATAAATATGAAGCGTCCCGATCCTTAGGGACTCAAATGTGATACAATTACTAGTCCAAGGAGGCTAGTAACCACATTCCTTACTTCAAATAGTATAGATTTTAAATAAAAGTTATTACAATACCTAGGGTACAAGCTCGAGAGAGCCAGAATATAAAGCGCAGTAGAAAGTATACTAGCCCAAGCCACAGGCAGAACTGGGTGCAGACACAGCCCTCTCAATCAAGCATAGCAGAAAAGAAGTCTTCGGTTGCTGAAAAACATAAATAAATCTGGGTGAATACACTAGGTATTCCGCAAGTCCACCCCGCTCCTATAACGAGAAAGAGACCTATGTCATACTTGCTTTATTTGGTGGAGTTGAAGTCACTCTTCATTTTCTTAGAGAAAGGCAGTTGATGTAGGGTTTTTCCCAAAGAATAAAAAAATAACAAAATACTCAACCACCACTGAGGTTCTCGCTCCCGTGGCCTTGTTTTCTTTTTCAGTACGCACTTACACACACATTTCCCTGTTCACGGAGGTTACAAAAACACTAATTGTCATATCACACCAGACTCGTCCATACCAGTGGACACAGACTATTCGAATAGGTTTCAACTCTGCGCAGAGGGGTACACTTTACCCACTAGTCCGGTTTCTACGATCTCACCGTCGCGAGACCCGAATGCCGAATCTCTTTCTTTCCTCGCACGTCCTAACCTTAATGGTTATACCGAAAGGAATCAGGCCACCGCCATGTCCAAACTGGACAAAACATTCCCCCTCCTTATCCTCCCGGTGCTCCCCAGCCTTCATAACCCTAGGGTCGGACTATACGAGTTCGGATTGAGTGACTGCCCACACAGTCTTGAGTGGTTGTACTATCTATGAGTACAGGTAGTGAAAGATGACAAACCGGTCCTTATGTGAGGGGACAATCCTTCTGCTCACGCCTAAACCAGCTGAGCCAACACCTTAGGCCCTCCCCTAAACCAGGGAGTCCCTGATCATCCCACTCCGAGGTGATGAGGGTGAATAACCTTCATCGCACAACCCTTTTTTGAAACAAAACCTTGATTGAAGAAACACACTGCCCTTTCTCCCATCCCATATTTTGTATCCAAAAGATATATGTTAATGCGGGCTATCTCTCTACTCACAATGCAAATATTCCACCCTGTAATCCCGGCCTAGGTAGTGGTAGAAAGAATAGGTAATTTATGCATCAAGGGAAGGATGGACTTGCCATCGTCGAAGCTTTCCTGGCACAAAAGGTCTACCCTCGGGAGGTCGGGCTCCGGCCCTTCTTTCGGGGCTACGGGTTCTGGATCGACGGTCCCCGCTTCTTCTAGTAAAACAGGCAATAAACAATACATCAATAGTGGTTTACTAATTGGAGTGTGTCATTTTCTAACATTATTATTACATGTGACTTTAGAAATTATTTTGATAATTTTTGGTGCATAAAATATTGAGAAGTAATAATTAAAGGAGAAAAGGTTGAAAAAGGAAAAAGAAAAGGATTTAAGCTCTGGTGGGCCGTGGGGGCGGGGAATTTGGCCCAGCCGGGCGCGATTGCGCCGGCCCAGCTGTGGCCCAAGGCGGAAGACGGCGCGAGCGCGTGAGGGTGACGTCGTCTCCGCGGGGCCCACATGTCAGAGTGAGCGGGAGGGGGAAACGACGCCAACAGTCGACGGTGGGGTGAACCGGCCGTCCGCTGGGGAGAACCCGGCCGCCGGTGGGCTCGGCGGCGATTCGCCGCCGGTGACCCGGTTCTTGGGTAACGGGCAGGCGCCCTAGCATGAGGAGGGGCTGGTGAACTTAGGGGCGGGCTCAATTTGGCTAGAGGAGGTCGGGAGGGGGCTGACCGCGGGGAGGTGGCGGAGCTCCGCGGCGGGAGTCACCGACGGTGAGGTTCGTGCGGGGATTGGGGTAGGGGAGTGGCGTTCCAAGCTCGCGGAAGTGTGGCGCAACTGGTGAGCCTAGCTAATTTCTTGCTGAACCACCAGAGGGGAAGGGAGAAGAGGGGGAAGGGCTTATCGGAGGGGAAGAAGATGGCGGCGCTTTCGCGACTGAGCTCGGGCGAGGGGGAAGAGGGGTGGCTGAGGCCGGTGCGGGGCAAGGAAGTGCTCGGGGTGCCCCTTTTATAGGCGCCCGAGGGGAGGGAAGCGGCGGAGTTGGGCGGACACCGGTGAGGTGCATAGCGCCGGAGTTAATGCCGCACAGCGGCGACGACGAGACCGCACGACGGGTGGTGCCGTGCGAGGACGCGGTCGCTGCGGTGAGGACGGGGCGGTGCCAAACTTTCCTGCGCGGCGAGGGGATGTGCGAGGGGACGGGGCGAGGAAGAGGACGGTGGCCGGAGGTGACCGCAACGAAGCTGTGGCGGAACTGCCCGAATTATTCCAACTTAAGTGCCTAAATCCGGCCTTAGAGGCTAGACCACACTGAAATGGGAATAACCCGTCAATCCCTCGGATCTAGTCTGACATGGCCACTGACAGGATCAAGTACCACAGTCTCACTCGATGGTGAGTCACAGAGCAAATACAATAAAGCATAAAACCATGCATGGAAGAGTATTAAATTATTACATCACCATTGTCACCATCGGAGTTTTCGCAAAAGTAACCATCATTATTTTGAAGTGCAGCGGAAATAAACTAACGATAAATAAATGGAGAGATGGGGAAGCCTGTCCCATCACTCCTCATGCTCCTCCTCAGCCGAGGCAGGGTCCCACTCGACAGTCCAACCCGGTGGCAGGGTGGATGGCCAAGTCACTCCAGCAACCATGTCCTCCAGAGAACCTGTAAAATTATGCCACAAGCAAGGCTGAGTATACTAATACTCAGCTAGACTTACCCGGTGTGAGGAGTCTATACTCCTCTACCTCTAGACATGCAGCTGTTTGGCTGTGGGGTTTGGTTGCCAAAAGCACTAGCTGAGTTTCTAAATCAAGATTTTAACTTTGTCAAGATTAAGTGTGACTCTCTTAAGGCTAAAAGTGTACTATCTACTCATACATAGTAGCAAGCATTTTTAGCAATCAACATGTTGTATCATCTCATCACAGTTCCACTTGTTACTCAATGCAGTACAATGGATCAAGCAGTCTCATTAGCTGCGAGAAGCAGACGATTCGAATCGAGTTTTTATCCTTGCAAGGTAAACCTAAACACACGACATGTAGGGGCACTCCGTCCCCACACACATCAACCGTCCCCATCGATTCCCTGGCAACAGATCAGGTCTCACCGCCTTGGCGTACAATGCCTCACTGACCCCGACTGGCCGTCGTGCAGTGACCGCACTTGTACCCACCATAACCGGAATGGGAGACCTTGTCTCAGGTCGCGTGAGGGGGTATGTCTGCGGGCAGGTTCACTCAGGTACTAGGCTTACCGATTTACCATATTTCTCGGTATGTGTTTAGTACGTTCAAACGCTTGACACAGGTATCCGCACGTTAATCCTTATTTCCATTTTACCTCATAGACCACGTATCCCCATGGATCCGTGTCCACATACCAACACCAATATGATATGGAGGGTGGTTACAATCAATGTCCTGACCTCGCGCGAGTGCTAGAAAAATCACTCGACTTCTACCGAGATCCCTAATTAGAAAAGCAGCTACTCGACCTAGCATACTAGTATCCATCTCAAAAAGGATTCCTGAGATCATGCAACTAGGGTTTCAAACAATTCCTACACGTAAGTGCACAATCAATCCTACAATCATTAAGTGAAGTAAAATAGCATAAGTAATAGGTTATGCATAAAACCGGGGCTTGCCTTCCAAAGCAGTGGCAGGCAGGTCCTCTGGTGTAGGCTCTGGTGCTGGGTCTGGGGCAACCTCCTGGGCAGCTCCTTGCTCCGGCACGAGGACGTACTCTCCGTCAGCAAGATTACAGTCTATCGAAATGCAATGAACATGTATGTCATGATTATGCAAGATTTAAAAACATTAAGCCACAGAAATTAAGTCAAGAATTAACTTAGGGTTCCTTGGCTACGTGGGTCTTCTAGTGGTATACATAGACTTATTACCTTTTAGGTTTAGGTTTTCTTTTAGGATAACATATTGGATTTGTATTGCCTTTATGGATTTCAGTGGACAATTTACAAAGGTCTTATGAGGACATTAAATTCCATCATCCATTTTCCTTTCTTTAATTTCCATCTAGGGTTTCTAGTAGGGGTTTGAACTATGACAGTAGTTTAAAAATTTCCAAAAATTTTGTAAAAATTACAGTGGGTTGTCACTGGCTATTCTAGCTTGTTTTGAGAATTTGAGGCTTAAAGTACAAAAGCTAGTCCTTAAACAAAAATAACAATAGTTAGGCAAAATGGGCCACTTTACACTACAAGTCTTTTATTAAAGTGGGTCCTGACCTAAGGGTTATTTTTGTTGGCCTCTAGTAGTGATAAAAAGCTCTTGTACCAAAAAGGACAGAGAGCAACATGATGGTTAATTAATGATGGATTTTTGAAGTTTGGTGCATAAAGGGTGATTAGAACTAACTTGTCATTTGAAAAATATCAAACAACAGATTTCAGATTTTTCTTAAGTTCTTATTATCAATACATTAGTTATCCTAAGGTTTGGGGAGGTTTCACCTTAGGGTTATTTTTGTAGGGTTTTTCTAAGTTATCCTTATTTTCTTCATTTAAAAGGTATCTTTCTTATCTTTTACTACAATAGGGTATGATACATTTTTCCAGTGTACTACATTGACTAAATATCTCAACAAAAATAGGGGTGCCCTCTGGTTCATTATTTATATCACTTTTTCTATTTTCCTTAAACTTAAGCATATTATAGAATAAGGGGTTAAAACTAACTTAATGTAATGGACAGAGAGGTTTAACATTTTTAACTAGGTCAGTAGGTAGACAATAACTTCTCTAAATTTTTCTAACCTTAGTTAAATAGTACAACCATTTTTCTTGCTATTATTAAGCTTTTGGCCAAAACTGAAATTAAATCAGAACCTTATATTTTTCTCTAGTACTTATGGGGTTTTATATTTTTCTTAGACAGGTTATATTATTTAGAGTCTGGCAAAATTAGTTTGACCAAATTTGGATAAACCAAACAGAAGTTATGGGTTTTTAAGGTTTCTGTTTGAATTTAAATCAGGTTTTAATTAAGTTTTTCTGGAAAAGCAGTTTGCGCCGAGACCCCTGGGTTTAAACCGAATCAAACCTCGCAGATCTACCCTCGGGCCACTATTCATTTGAGTCTCTGGCTTTTCACTTAACCCCCTGGATTTCTCTCCCTCTCACCCGCAGTCCTTCCCTCATCTGAAACAGTAGCCGCGGGAAAGAAAAGGACGGCGCGACTTACCGGCGGCGAGGGAGGTCCGGCAAGGTGGTCAGAGACGTTCGGGAGGTTGCGGCGGTCACGTCGATGTGCGGGTCGTCGCTGGAGGTGGTCGGAGTCACACTGGCCACGAGCGCAGGCGGCGGGGGTCGACGGCGACGCCTGCTCCGGCCAAACCACGGCGGCAGAGTTCAATCAATGGGCACGAGGAGCTTCACGGGATGACACAGAGGCCATACGCGCAATGAATCGGGAAATGGTGGAGGGGTTTACCCGGTCCACGTGCGCCGGCGGGTTCTTGAACTCCGGTGAGCGCGATTCGGCTACTCCGGTGATGCAGGCCCTCGGTTCAAGCTTGAGCAAGGCTCACGGCTTCACCAGGAAGCTAACTGGGGGCTTGGATCGAACGGAGGGGGACTGGAGAGGGGTTGGCCACGGTGGTGGCTTTCGGTCGGCACTGGCGGGTCGCGGGGAGGTCGCCGGAGGCGATGGCTGGCTCGGGCGAGTCCGGCGAGGTACGAAGGAGGCACTGGGGAAAGCAACCGAGCGCTGGGGCGGGTTTTATAGGTGCGGACGCGGCCGGGGCGCCGGCTCGACCGTTTGGCGCGACGCGGGCACGCGGGGCGCGCGCGCGGGCGTGCTCTGGCGAGCTCAGAGCGCGTCGAACACGTGGCGCGTTGCTTCTGCCCGTGTTCTTCGCTCTGCTGAGCGGCCAGGCGTACGAATCTCGCCCTACCGCCTGTGGAAGATCTCTTCCCTGCACCTAGGGCTACCTAGTTCATGTAAGTTCCAAGAGGAGATGTGGTCTGGTTGAAGAGATATGGCAGCGCCAAGTCTTGTCTGTCTGCCCTGTGCAAACCGAGACAAAACCAATGCCAAGGCGTGTCAAACGGTTTTGGCTTGGGTTCAAACTTTTCCAGGGTATTCTAGGGTTCATTTGGCGCCACTTTGTTAATTGGGTCGACTGGTTTTGAAAAGGGGATCAAGGTGAACATGAGGGATCTTTGCTCGAGGGTTGGTTTTTGACTTAGACAAAATCTGCATTTCTCCCTTGTGTTCAACCTTTGGTGATCTTTTTAGGACTCTTCTGAAAACTTTTTGGGGGTACCTCCTTACTATTAATTGTAGGTTATTAAGTATATTACAACTTTTATATTTGACCCAAACCATGATCATGATGTTTACATGATCTTTTGATCATGGCTTCAATCAGGGTTATAATTGCCTATGGGGGTTTTGCTCTAAGGTTTTGGGAGATCCCTACTTAGATGTGCATTACAAGCTAGGGCATGATATCCAAGATAGTTTACACTTGATTAGGGCCTTGAATTCCAAGATTGAAGTACTTTGCCCACAAATCCTTATGTAATCATGGGTAAAAAGGGGGTAACCCTGGGGTGGACACCCTGAGTAACACCTAGGGTGTTACAGCCCTCCCCCCTTAAAGGAATCTCGCCCCGAGATTTCAGGTGGAGTCCCTTGGAGGGATGCTTTGAAGGTGTGCTGGTGCTACTTCCCCTTATACTCAAGTTTTACCTTTATAACTGCTCTTCGAATGTCATCCTCTTTGCAACTTCAGAAGGAAGCCCTTCTTAAGTCAATTTCACAGCTTAGACTATCCTTGTTATCTAAGTTTTTCTTATAATTGACTTCAAAGGGCAGGTGGGGGTGGGGTTTTGGGGCTACATACCGATTTCTTTGGGCAGAAAGTCGGGGAAGCGAGAGCGTAGAAACTCCTCTGTCTCCCATGTAGCTTCTTCTGCTGAATGGTGACTCCACTGAACCTTATACATTTTGATGGATCTTGCCCGAGTTGACCTTTCCTTCTGATCCAATACCTTGACGGGGTACTCTTGGTAGGACAAGTCTGGTTCTATCTCAATGTCTGGTTCTGGTAGCACTTCAGTGGGTAGACGAACACATTTCCGCAGCTGAGATACATGGAACACATTGTGAACTGCTGCCATGCAGGGTGGCAATTCCAACTGATAAGCTACAGGTCCACAATTTGCTTTGATCTTATAGGGTCCAATGTAACGAGGGGCTAACTTGCCCTTAATCCCGAATCTCTGGACACCCTTGGTTGGTGATATCTTAAGGTAGACATGGTCTCCTACCTCAAACTGTAGAGGCTTCCGCCTCTGGTCATGATAACTCTTTTGCCTGGCCTGAGCAGCTTCCAAGTTCTTCCTGATGACTCTGACCTTTTCCTCTGCTTCAATTACCAAATCTGGCCCAAATATTTCCCTTTCTCCTGCTTGAGACCAATTTAGCGGGGTCCTACATCTTCTCCCATATAAGGCCTCAAAAGGGGCCATCCTCAGACTGGACTGATAGCTATTATTGTAAGAAAACTCTGCCAAGGAGAGACACTTATCCCAATCCTTTCCATAGTGTAATGCACATGCTCGCAACATGTCTTCCAAAATCTGATTTACCCTTTCTGTCTGACCATCCGTTTGAGGGTGATAAGCTGAGCTCCGGATTACGTGGGTCCCGAGAGCTTCTTGCAGTTTCTCCCAAAGGCGTGCCACAAACAGTGCTCCCCTGTCCGATATGATGGTCCTTGGGATGCCATGCAATCTTACTATTTGATCCACGTAAATTTCCGCGTACTTTTCTGTCTTGTGGGTGGTGTGCACTGGCAAGAAATGAGCAGTCTTGGTCAATCTGTCCACAATAACCCATATAGAATCATGGTGCCTGGAGGTATTGGGCAATCCCACTATGAAGTCCATGCATATGTCCTCCCATTTCCAAGATGGTATGGGAAGGGGTTGCAAAGGGCCTGCTGCCTTCAAATGACTAGCTTTTACCCTCTGGCAAGTGTCACACTCGGAAATGTACTTGGCAATTTCCCTCTTCATTCTGGTCCACCAATACAAGGGTCTGAGATCATGGTACATCTTGTTGCTACCAGGGTGCATAGAGAACTTGGAAAGGTGAGCTTCATCCAGTATCTTCCTTCTGAGCTCTGGGTTTTTGGGAACCACCAATCGATCTTCAAACCATAAAATTCCCTTGCTGTCCTGACGGAAACACTTGTATTTCTCGGCCTTTTGCTTGATCATATCCTTGATGACCTGAACACCCTTATCCCCAAACTGTGCCTGAGCTATTTGCTCTTGCAACGTGGGCTCCACTGCGATATATCTCAATTCACCGGAAGGAACAACTTCCAGATTCAGCTTGCACAACTCATCACACAAGGTGGTGATTCTTGCATCCATGTTCATGCAATTACATTGGGCCTTTCGGCTCAAGGCATCTGCCACAACATTGGCTTTGCCAGGATGGTAATGCACCTCCAAATCATAGTCCTTGATTAATTCCAACCATCTTCTCTGCCTCATGTTCAGATCTGCCTGAGTGAAAATGTACTTGAGGCTCTTGTGATCAGTGTAAATGTTACAGTGAGCTCCCATCAAGTAGTGTCTCCATATCTTGAGGGCATGAACTACTGCTGCCAACTCCAAATCATGTGTCGGGTAGTTCTGCTCATGGGGCCTGAGTGCTCGGGAAGCATAAGCAATTACTCTGTTCTCTTGCATCAAAACACATCCCAATCCTGTACCAGAAGCATCACAATAAACCTCAAATGGCTTGGTATTGTCGGGTTGGGCTAGCACTGGGGCTGTTGTCAATTGTTGCCTCAAGGTATGAAAAGCATCTTCACATTTTTGGCTCCACTCAAATTTGACTCCCTTCTTCAACAGTTCAGTCATTGGCTTGGCAATTCTGGAGAAATCCGGAATAAATCGTCGGTAATATCCTGCTAATCCCAGAAAACTCCTAATTTGCTTTACCGTAGTCGGGGGTTTCCAGTCCATCACCTCTTGCACTTTCTCAGGGTCGACTGAGATCCCCTCCTGAGAGATCGTGTGACCCAAGAATTTTATTTCTTTCAGCCAGAACTCACACTTGGACAACTTAGCATACAACTGATGGTCACGAAGTCTCTGAAGCACAATATGCAGATGTTTAGTGTGCTCAGCTTCATTCTTGGAATAGACCAGAATGTCATCAATGAAAACAACCACGAACTTGTCCAGCTCTGGCATGAATACTGAGTTCATCAAGTACATGAATAAGCCGGGGCATTGGTCAACCCAAAAGACATCACCAAAAACTCATACAGCCCATATCTAGTAGAGAAGGCCGTCTTGGGAATATCACTGGCACGGATCTTGATCTGATGGTAGCCTGAGCGAAGGTCTATCTTGGAGAATACCTTGGCTCCTACCAACTGATCAAACAGAACATCAATGCGGGGTAACGGGTACTTGTTCTTGATAGTCACCGCATTGAGAGGGCGGTAGTCAACACACATCCTCAAACTCTCATCCTTCTTCTTCACGAATAAAGCTGGACATCCCCAGGGTGAAGTGCTTGGACGAATAAACCCCTTGTCCAACAATTCTTGCAATTGCTTCTTCATTTCCGCCAATTCTGCGGGAGGCATCCTATAGGGTCTCTTAGAGATAGGAGCAGTCCCGGGTTGCAATTCAATGGCAAACTCAATATCTCTGTCAGGTGGCATTCCTGGCAATTCATCCGGAAAAACATCGGGGTAGTCGCAGACTACTGGGATCTGCCTTACTGGGGATTCTGCCATAACAAAGGCACAAGACCGGGTACCACCCCGGTTGGGTAAATACAAAACAGTCTCGCCATAAGCAGGGGAATGAATTTCAATGGCTCTGGATGCGATATCCAATATTGCCTGATGTTTGGTCAACCAATCAGTTCCCAAGATGATATCCACACTATCCAGTCCCAAGATAAGAAGGTCAGTTTTAATTATCAAACTACCAAACTTTAGAGGCACCTTCATGCTGATTTGATTAGTGGCAATCCTGCCTCCTGGGGTTGAAATGGTAATAGCCCCGTTGGTGTGGTGAAAAGGCAACTGGCACTTGACACTAAATTTGGCACTGACAAAACTATGCGAAGCACCGGAATAAAAAAGAACAATAGCAGGAAAATTTAAAACTGTAAAGATACCAGTCATGACGGGTGCTCCCTCTGGAATGTCAGCCATTGTAGTGAAGTTCAGCTTGCCCTGCCTCACTTGCACTTTCTGCCTCTTTCCTTGGTTCTGGTTAACATTCTGCCCCTGCCTCTGCTGATTCTTGGGGCAATTCTTGGCATAATGCCGAGTGCTGCCACAAGTGAAACACCTGTTATCATTGGCCTGGCGGTACTGCTGCTGCTGATTGTTCCTCTGAGCTGGAAACTGGGCGCGGTTGGGTGCCTGCTGCTGCTGCTGCTGCGGTGGCCTGATCACCCATCTCCCTTGCTGCTGCTGAGGCCCCTTGTTCTGCGTGTCAGACACAATCCTGAAGCGCTGTGGCTGAGATGAGGGTCCTGCCACAGGGGTCTTCCTCTTCTTCTCCGCCTGTCGAGCCAAGATGCAGTCCTCCTGGGAGATAGCCATGTTGACCAACTCATTGTAACTGTTAGCCCTGACGGTGTTGAGTCGATCACGGAGCTTGGTGCTGAGCCCCCTTCTGAACCTGTCTCGCTTCTTCTCATCCGTATCAGCATGATATCCAGCATACTGACACAAATCATTGAAGGCCTAGGCATATTGCAACACTGTCCTGCTGCCCTGAGTGAGTGCCAGAAACTCATTGAGTTTCCGGTCCATGATGCCCGCGGGGATATGGTGCCCTCTGAAAGCGGCCTTGAACTCCCTCCATTCCACTTCTCTGCCTTCTGGCTGCATGGCAAGAAAATGGTCCCACCAAGTCCTTGCGGGTCCGCGAAGCTGCTGGGTGGCGAACCTGACCTTGGTGACCTCTGAGCAAGCCCCATGGAGCAGTGGGAATTTGGATTCCACCACCCTCAACCACACATCTGCATCAAGTGGGTCCTCCGCCCTGGTAAACAATGGTGGCTGAGTGCTGAGAAACTCCTGGTAGGTAGCAGCGACGGGGTGACGCTGATGGTCTCCACCATAATGCTGAGGTGGTGGCTGACGCTGAGCTAGCTGTCTCAGGATCTCATTCTGCTGGGCCATGAGCTCCTGCAGAGTGGGAGGCGGTGACGGTGGAGGAACGTGCTCATTCTGACCACGGCGCGCTCTCCCAGCCATCTGAAAAATCACATAGTTGCTTAACAACACATCTTCTCAGTTTAGGGCTTAAACATGGTAGGGGAGTTAAAGCAATTTGGTAGATTCCTCATAAAACAAAACAAACATAAGCCTTCCGCCCAAATTTAAACTGCCATTAAACATCCCCAAACCTCCAAAAGAGTTCAACACTGTTACATCAATGATCCAAAAGACTCAACTCTACCTAGCCTAGTACCCTAAGGGTGCAAAAGCTAAGCTAGCGGCGAGGAGTTCGACTATCATCAATCTCTAGGATTAGCCTGGCATCTAGTGGGCGAACGAGGCAACGCTAGACTCGGGGGAAGGTGGTCTCCCTGAGCCAGCGGTGTCTACACTGGAAGCAGACTCGTCTCCTCCCTCGATGTCAACGTCCTCGTCAGCTTCCTCACCATGGATCTCTTGGTGATGCATGTCCAGGTGCTCATTTGCTTCTGCCAGCTGCTGCTGAGTGTTGAGGAGCTGATCCTCGAGAACCTCGATGGTGTTCTCCCGAGTGCCCACTAGCTCCTCCAACTCATGAATCTCATCAGACAGCTGCTCCACTTGCAAATCTTTTTCCACGAGCTCCTGGGACAAGTCCACCACGAGCTCCTCCCTGTTGTCCAGGGTGATCTTGGTTGCCTCTAGTAGTGCCATCAAATGGGACATGGCCTCCCCACGCATCACTTGCAGACGATACAGAGCGTTCATGCATCGTACCGACAAGTGAGCGGTGTGGCCTGGGTAGAGAGCCCAGATGTCCTTGGCATGCTCCACCCGATCCCTCCACATCGGGTCGTCCTCCTTTTCCGCGGGGAACAACCCCATGGGGTGGGTAGCCAGCTCCAGGGGATGGAATCCGCAGAAGGTAGTCAGTCCATGCAGAGCGATAGCCTCAATGGTGTCCTCAGCCCGGTATCCATAGGACTCAGAGTCCAGTGAACGCCAGCCTGGCTGCAGGGGATGAGGCTCCAAAGTCATCCTCACCCTACAGCGAGGCACTCGGTGCTTCTCGAACTGCTGCACCGCGTACTGAGGGGGTGTCAGATATCCTGCCCCCTGAAGTACCTCCCACAAGATGCGGGGAAAACCCTCTCGTGCAAGTCCGTCAGTGTGGGTCAGTGCATTTCCGTCCTCGGAGGATCCGTGGGAAGTCATCTGTGCACGGTTAAGCGTAAGTAAAAGAAAAAGAATTACAAAAAGAACAAGAAAAATAAAACTCAGCCTGTCTCTAATTATAAGAAAAAGGCACTGGGGACCTAGTTGATTGTTACCTTGTTTTTATGTTTCTTTTACTCAGTTATCCATTTGCTTAATTATGAATGCATGCATGCTCGCCCTGAACGACCTTTCTAAAAGATAAAAAGGAATAGGGAAGGACTCCCATCCTTTTAAAAAGTGGCCTATAGGGCCTAGTCACTTAGCCACCTAGCTACCCTTCTATTATCCTAAGGCTTCACGTCCTAGGTCTATCCTGCTCGTCCTATAATCTATCCAACAGTGTTTCTATCAAATTTTACTTTAGAAAAGGGATAGCATTTATGTTTTATTGATTCCTCTGTGGTGGTACAAGCTCCGATACCAGCTGTGGCGGAACTGCCCGAATTATTCCAACTTAAGTGCCTAAATCCGGCCTTAGAGGCTAGACCACACTGAAATGGGAATAACCCGTCAATCCCTCGGATCTAGTCCGACACGGCCACTGACAGGATCAAGTACCACAGTCTCACTCGATGGTGAGTCACAGAGCAAATACAATAAAGCATAAAACCATGCATGGAAGAGTATTAAATTATTACATCACCATTGTCACCATCGGAGTTTTCGCAAAAGTAACCATCATTGTTTTGAAGTGCAGCGGAAATAAACTAACGATAAATAAATGGAGAGATGGGGAAGCCTGTCCCATCACTCCTCATGCTCCTCCTCAGCCGAGGCAGGGTCCCACTCGACAGTCCAACCCGGTGGAAGGGTGGATGGCCAAGTCACTCCAGCAACCATGTCCTCCAGAGAACCTGTAAAATTATGCCACAAGCAAGGCTGAGTATACTAATACTCAGCTAGACTTACCCGGTGTGAGGAGTCTATACTCCTCTACCTCTAGACATGCAGCTGTTTGGCTGTGGGGTTTGGTTGCCAAAAGCACTAGCTGAGTTTCTAAATCAAGATTTTAACTTTGTCAAGATTAAGTGTGACTCTCTTAAGGCTAAAAGTGTACTATCTACTCATACATAGTAGCAAGCATTTTTAGCAATCAACATGTTGTATCATCTCATCACAGTTCCACTTGTTACTCAATGCAGTACAATGGATCAAGCAGTCTCATTAGCTGCGAGAAGCAGACGATTCGAATCGAGTTTTTATCCTTGCAAGGTAAACCTAAACACACGACATGTAGGGGCACTCCGTCCCCACACACATCAACTGTCCCCATCGATTCCCTGGCAACAGATCAGGTCTCACCGCCTTGGCGTACAATGCCTCACTGACCCCGACTGGCCGTCGTGCAGTGACCGCACTTGTACCCACCATAACCGGAATGGGAGACCTTGTCTCAGGTCGCGTGAGGGGGTATGTCTGCGGGCAGGTTCACTCAGGTACTAGGCTTACCGATTTACCATATTTCTCGGTATGTGTTTAGTACGTTCAAACGCTTGACACAGGTATCCGCACGTTAATCCTTATTTCCATTTTACATCATAGACCACGTATCCCCATGGATCCGTGTCCACATACCAACACCAATATGATATGGAGGGTGGTTACAATCAATGTCCTGACCTCGCGCGAGTGCTAGAAAAATCACTCGACTTCTACCGAGATCCCTAATTAGCAAAGCAGCTACTCGACCTAGCATACTAGTATCCATCTCAAAAAGGATTCCTGAGATCATGCAACTAGGGTTTCAAACAATTCCTACACGTAAGTGCACAATCAATCCTACAATCATTAAGTGAAGTAAAATAGCATAAGTAATAGGTTATGCATAAAACCGGGGCTTGCCTTCCAAAGCAGTGGCAGGCAGGTCCTCTGGTGCAGGCTCTGGTGCTGGGTCTGGGGCAACCTCCTGGGCAGCTCCTTGCTCCGGCACGAGGACGTACTCTCCGTCAGCAAGATTACAGTCTATCGAAATGCAATGAACATGTATGTCATGATTATGCAAGATTTAAAAACATTAAGCCACAGAAATTAAGTCAAGAATTAACTTAGGGTTCCTTGGCTACGTGGGTCTTCTAGTGGTATACATAGACTTATTACCTTTTAGGTTTAGGTTTTCTTTTAGGATAACATATTGGATTTGTATTGCCTTTATGGATTTCAGTGGACAATTTACAAAGGTCTTATGAGGACATTAAATTCCATCATCCATTTTCCTTTCTTTAATTTCCATCTAGGGTTTCTAGTAGGGGTTTGAACTATGACAGTAGTTTAAAAATTTCCAAAAATTTTGTAAAAATTACAGTGGGTTGTCACTGGCTATTCTAGCTTGTTTTGAGAATTTGAGGCTTAAAGTACAAAAGCTAGTCCTTAAACAAAAATAACAATAGTTAGGCAAAATGGGCCACTTTACACTACAAGTCTTTTATTAAAGTGGGTCCTGACCTAAGGGTTATTTTTGTTGGCCTCTAGTAGTGATAAAAAGCTCTTGTACCAAAAAGGACAGAGAGCAACATGATGGTTAATTAATGATGGATTTTTGAAGTTTGGTGCATAAAGGGTGATTAGAACTAACTTGTCATTTGAAAAATATCAAACAACAGATTTCAGATTTTTCTTAAGTTCTTATTATCAATACATTAGTTATCCTAAGGTTTGGGGAGGTTTCACCTTAGGGTTATTTTTGTAGGGTTTTTCTAAGTTATCCTTATTTTCTTCATTTAAAAGGTATCTTTCTTATCTTTTACTACAACAGGGTATGATACATTTTTCCAGTGTACTACATTGACTAAATATCTCAACAAAAATAGGGGTGCCCTCTGGTTCATTATTTATATCACTTTTTCTATTTTCCTTAAACTTAAGCATATTATAGAATAAGGGGTTAAAACTAACTTAATGTAATGGACAGAGATGTTTAACATTTTTAACTAGGTCAGTAGGTAGACAATAACTTCTCTAAATTTTTCTAACCTTAGTTAAATAGTACAACCATTTTTCTTGCTATTATTAAGCTTTTGGCCAAAACTGAAATTAAATCAGAACCTTATATTTTTCTCTAGTACTTATGGGGTTTTATATTTTTCTTAGACAGGTTATATTATTTAGAGTCTGGCAAAATTAGTTTGACCAAATTTGGATAAACCAAACAGAAGTTATGGGTTTTTAAAGTTTCTGTTTGAATTTAAATCAGGTTTTAATTAAGTTTTTCTGGAAAAGCAGTTTGCGCCGAGACCCCTGGGTTTAAACCGAATCAAACCTCGCAGATCTACCCTCGGGCCACTATTCATTTGAGTCTCTAGCTTTTCACTTAACCCCCTGGATTTCTCTCCCTCTCACCCGCAGTCCTTCCCTCATCTGAAACAGTAGCCGCGGGAAAGAAAAGGACGGCGCGACTTACCGGCGGCGAGGGAGGTCCGGCGAGGTGGTCAGAGACGTTCGGGAGGTTGCGGCGGTCACGTCGATGTGCGGGTCGTCGCTGGAGGTGGTCGGAGTCACACTGGCCACGAGCGCAGGCGGCGGGGGTCGACGGCGACGCCTGCTCCGGCCAAACCACGGCGGCAGAGTTCAATCAATGGGCACGAGGAGCTTCACGGGATGACACAGAGGCCATACGCGCAATGAATCGGGAAATGGTGGAGGGGTTTACCCGGTCCACGTGCGCCGGCGGGTTCTTGAACTCCGGTGAGCGCGATTCGGCTACTCCGGTGATGCAGGCCCTCGGTTCAAGCTTGAGCAAGGCTCACGGCTTCACCAGGAAGCTAACTGGGGGCTTGGATCGAACGGAGGGGGACTGGAGAGGGGTTGGCCACGGTGGTGGCTTTCGGTCGGCACTGGCGGGTCGCGGGGAGGTCGCCGGAGGCGATGGCTGGCTCGGGCGAGTCCGGCGAGGTACGAAGGAGGCACTGGGGAAAGCAACCGAGCGCTGGGGCGGGTTTTATAGGCGCGGACGCGGCCGGGGCGCCGGCTCGACCGTTTGGCGCGACGCGGGCACGCGGGGCGCGCGCGCGGGCGTGCTCTGGCGAGCTCAGAGCGCGTCGAACACGTGGCGCGTTGCTTCTGCCCGTGTTCTTCGCTCTGCTGAGCGGCCAGGCGTACGAATCTCGCCCTACCGCCTGTGGAAGATCTCTTCCCTGCACCTAGGGCTACCTAGTTCATGTAAGTTCCAAGAGGAGATGTGGTCTGGTTGAAGAGATATGGCAGCGCCAAGTCTTGTCTGTCTGCCCTGTGCAAACCGAGACAAAACCAATGCCAAGGCGTGTCAAACGGTTTTGGCTTGGGTTCAAACTTTTCCAGGGTATTCTAGGGTTCATTTGGCGCCACTTTGTTAATTGGGTCGACTGGTTTTGAAAAGGGGATCAAGGTGAACATGAGGGATCTTTGCTCGAGGGTTGGTTTTTGACTTAGACAAAATCTGCATTTCTCCCTTGTGTTCAACCTTTGGTGATCTTTTTAGGACTCTTCTGAAAACTTTTTGGGGGTACCTCCTTACTATTAATTGTAGGTTATTAAGTATATTACAACTTTTATATTTGACCCAAACCATGATCATGATGTTTACATGATCTTTTGATCATGGCTTCAATCAGGGTTATAATTGCCTATGGGGGTTTTGCTCTAAGGTTTTGGGAGATCCCTACTTAGATGTGCATTACAAGCTAGGGCATGATATCCAAGATAGTTTACACTTGATTAGGGCCTTGAATTCCAAGATTGAAGTACTTTGCCCACAAATCCTTATGTAATCATGGGTAAAAAGGGGGTAACCCTGGGGTGGACACCCTGAGTAACACCTAGGGTGTTACAGCCGTACGCGGCGAGGACGATGAGGTGACTGACTGGTGGGGCCAGTCTACTAGTGGGAGCGATCACGAGCGAGGGCGAGGGGGCGGGGCTGACAATTGGGGACGGCGCGTCAGCGGTGCGCGGGTGCAAGCTCGGAGTGGGCTAGAGATGGGCCGAGGGGGAGGGTGTCGCGAGCGCGAGAGGGGGAGGCGGCCGCAGCGTGGGCTGGAAACGGCCCAGCCAGGGGGGAGGGGTTTCTTTTTTTTCTTTTTATTTTCCAAATTCTATTTCTATTTTTTGCATCCCTTTTCTTTTGGACAATTAATTAACTAGGTAATCTTAGGTGCTAAAAAAGTATTCTAAGTGAGGTTCTTCTAATCAAACAAAGTATATGCATATGATGAGAAGACCTAGGGATGAAATAAATAAGAATAAGGGGGGGGGGGTAGATTAGGGTTCCAAACCTCGGGTTTGAAAATTGGGATGTTACAAACCTACCCCACTTAAAGGAATCTTGCCCTCAAGATTCAGATGGGGCTCGAGAAAAGGTAAGGGTATTCCCTCCTCAGAGAGTCCTCACTTTCCCAGGTAGCTTCCTCTTCTCCTTCTCTGCTCCACTGAACCTTACAGAGTCTCACTTCTGAGTTGCGGGTTTTTTCGGACTGCTGAGTCAAGAATCTTGATTGGCTTTTCCTGGTACTAGAGATCTTTTTGAATCTGAATTGTCTCTGCCTCGATGTGGTTTTCTGGTACTTGCAGGCACTTACGGAGCTGGGACACATGAAATACATTGTGAATATCTGACATGGATTCCGATAGTTCAAGGCGGTATGCTGCGGGTCCCACTCTGCTAATGACGGGATAGGGACCGACGAAACGCGGTGCTAACTTTCCTTTTATTTGGAACCTTTTGACTCCACGCATCGGGGAGACCTTGAGGTATATGAAGTCTCCTTTCTCAAATCTAAGTTCTCTCCGTCTGTTGTCTGCATAACTTTTCTGGCGACTCTGAGCTTCAAGTAACCTCTTGTGGACCAGGGCAACCTTCTCTTCGGCCTCTTTAACAAAGTCGGGTCCTTCCAGTGTCCTTTCCCCTACATTGGACCACATTAGGGGGGTCTGGCACTTTCGTCCATACAATGCTTCGAACGGTGACATCTTGATACTGGCATGATGGCTGTTGTTATATGAGAATTCGGCATACGGCAAACTAGACTCCCATTTTCTATCGAACGTCAACACAAAGGCTCTTAGTAAATCTTCGAGGACCTTGTTGACCCTCTCCATTTGACCATTTGACTGAGGGTGATAAGCGGTGCTGAAATCCAACTTGGTGCCCATGGCTTGCTGAAGGCTCTTCCAAAATTTTGAGGTGAACTGCGTCCCTCTATCCGACACTACCTTCCGAGGAATACCATGGAGCCTGACTATCTCTTTAAGATATATTCGGGCAAGGGTGGCTCCTCCAAAAGTGGTTTTTACTGGAATGAAGTGGGCCACCTTGGTGAGACGGTCTATTATTACCCAGATAGAGTCATTTCCTTTTTGCGTTCGGGGCAGTCCGGTTACAAAATCCATGCCTATTTCCTCCCACTTCTATTCAGGCACTGGGAGGGGTTGCAGTAGGCCTACAGGTTTTTGGTGTTCGGCCTTTGTTCGCTGGCAGGTGTCACACCGAGCCACATACTGTGCTATCTCCTTCTTCATCCCTCTCCACCAGTATCTGGTTTTGAGGTCTAGGTACATCTTGGTGGTTCTTGGGTGGATGGAGTAAGCTGAGTTGTGGGCTTCATTGAGCAGGACTTCCCGTGCCTCTCCTTTTGGTACACACAGACGGTTCTTGAACCAGAGAACTCCTTGTTCATCCGTCCTAAGGTCCGGAAGTTGCTCTTTGCGAGCTTTTTCCATAAGCCTTGCTGTCTCCGAGTCCAGGAGTTGAGCCTTGCATATGAGGTCTTCTAGCATTAGCTTGACTTCCAGGCCACCGTTGTCTCTCAGACATGCATTTAGCTGAGCTGATTCCTTCTTCCAATCTTCTAAAAAGTTGGTCCCCTTTATCCCGAAAGGTTTTCGGCTGAGGGCGTCTGCTACCACGTTGGCCTTCCCGGGGTGGTAATGGATCTCGAGGTCATAATCTTTGATCAGTTCAAGCCATCTTCTTTGACAGAGGTTGAGGTCTAGCTGAGTGAAGATATACTTCGGACTCTTGTGATCAGTGAAGATGTGGCATTTGTTCCCAATCAGATAGTGCCTCCATATTTTTAGGGCGTGCACTATGGCTGCCAACTCCAAGTCATGGGTGGGGTAATTCTGCTCATGTGGCTTGAGTAAGCGGGATGCATAAGCAATAACTTTCTCATTTTGCATTAAGACACACCCTAAGCCTTGCCTTGAAGCATCGCAGAAGATGACGAAATCCTGGTGTATATCTGGTAGTGTCAAAACGGGCGCGGTCATGAGCTTCTCCTTTATGATCTAGAAACTTTCCTCACACTTTGGAGTCCACACAAACTTATTGTCCTTCTTGAGAAGTTCGGTCATAGGTCTTGCTATGCTGGAGAATCCCTTGATAAAGCGGCGGTAATACCCTGCCATTCCCAGAAAGCTTCGCACTTCACTGACGTTGGATGGCTGTTTCCATTTTGAAACGGCTTCTACCTTGGATGGGTCTACTTCTATCCCTTCTGCAGTCAAGATATGCCCAAGGAAGGCTATCTTTTCTAACCAGAATTCACACTTGCTGAGCTTAGCATAGAGTTGATGTGCCCTGAGTCTTCCGAGGACGATTCGAAGGTGACGCTCATGGTCCTTGCGATTTTTGGAATAGATAAGGATGTCGTCGATGAAGACTATGACAAACTTATCCAATTTGTCCATGAATACCTTATTCATGAGGTTCATAAAAAAGGCGGGGGCGTTCGTTAGCCCAAACGACATCACTGTAAACTCATATTGTCTGTATCTGGTGACGAGTGCAGTTTTCTGAATATCTGCTTCCTTGATTCTCAGTTGGTGATATCCTGACCTTAGGTCTATCTTGGAGAAATATTTGGCTCCCTGCAGCTGGTCGAAGAGATCGTCGATCCGAGGGAGTGGATACTTATTCTTGATTGTAACTTCATTCAAGGATCGGTAATCAATACGCATTCTTATACTCCCATCCTTTTTGGTGACGACAAGGACGGGTGCTCCCCAGGGAGACGAACTGGGAGGGATGTACCCTTTTTGTTGTAGCTCTGCAATCTGAAGTTTTAATTCTGCTAACTCTGTGAGGGCCATGCGGTATGGTCTCTTTGCGATGGGCGCAGTGCCAGGAATGAGATCTATATAGAACTCCACTCCTCTTTCAGGTGGCATTCCAGGCAACTCTTCCAGAAATACATCCATGAATTCTTATATTACGGATATGTTTTCTGCTGCCAGATTAAACATCATTGGATCGTTGGTGGGCGGTTGGGCCTGACAGGAAACTGCTTTTCCTTGGCGGTCGGTGAGAAGGACGATCTTACTTGCGCAACTTATGATGCCCTTGTGCTTAGTTAGCCAATCCATTCCTAGGATCACATCAATCCCTTGGGATGGCAAGACGGTTAAGTCTTCCAGGAACACTACCCCACTTACAAGAATACTGACTTGGGAGCACTTGAGCTGGCATAGAAGGTCTGACCCTGGGGTTCGGGTGACCAAAGGGATTTCTAGGGGTGTAGAGGGTATGCCATGTTTTTCCACAAAACTAGTGGCTATAAATGAATGGGATGCTCCTGAATCGAAAAGCACAGTAGCATGAGTAAATTCAACAAGGAACTCACCGAGCACTACTCTCGGAGCTTGCTGGGCCTCTTGAGCGTCGACGTGATTAACTCGTGCTCTGCCCTGGTACTGGGTCCTGCTCTGCTGACTGTTGGAGGGGGGTGCCTTGGAGGCAGGTGCCGAGGTAATCTTGGGGCCATTCACCGAGTTGGAGTAGGTAGGTCCGGGTGCCTTCAACTGGGGGCAGTTATTCTTGAAGTGACTGGGGTCTCCGTAGTGCCAACAGGCATTTGCTGGCGGTTGGTTGCTTGCAACCG
Organism: Zea luxurians; assembly: GCA_029449295.1. Classification (NCBI taxonomy): domain Eukaryota; kingdom Viridiplantae; phylum Streptophyta; class Magnoliopsida; order Poales; family Poaceae; genus Zea; species Zea luxurians. Next base: position 165,689,548 of record JAOPSE010000004.1, read on the forward strand.
AGGGGGCCTGAAAGGAGCTCTGACTCTGCTGACTGTAATGGGACGAAGTGGGTCCAGCTAGTCTATTGAAGCTTGGTCCCTTGGGTGGAAGCCCGAAGGATCGAGCTCTCTGGTGACGGTCTTGCTGCTGAGCTCGGAGAACCTGGAATTTCTTCTTGAGGTGCCCTTTTTCTTCCTCTTTTGCCCTTTCCACTTGGATGGCTTTGTTGGAGAGGTGCGAGAAGCTGAGGAAATCTTGGCTAGCGAGGATGGTCTTGAGTTCTGGTCTTAGCCCTTTCAGAAAACGAGCCATCTTCCTAGTCTCGGTGCTGACATCGTCAGGCGCGTAACGAGCCAACTCTGTGAATTTGTGCACGTACTCACTGACAGATCTTCCACCTTGAGTTAGTTCCCGGAATTCATCTTCCTTGAGTTGAACGATCCCCTGGGGTATATGGTGCTCACGGAAAGCAGTTTCAAATTCTGCCCAGGTAGCATCCCTGACGGTCGCGTTGAAGGTATCCCACCATGCTAGGGCCATCCCAGAAAGTTGATGAGCAGCCAATTGAACACGCTGATTTTCGGGGCATCCGATGGCTTCCAGTTTCCTCTTGATCGTGCACAGCCAGTCATCGGCATCGAGGGGATTGCTGGATCCAGCGAACGTGGGAGGCTTGAGTCTCAGGAATTCTCCCATCCTGTCCTGTGGTCTTCCACCACCTGGGCGCTGGTTCTCCAGACTTCTAGTGAGGACTTCAATGAGTCGGGTCTGATTGGCTAGAACTTGGGCCAAATCTAGTGGTACTTCCGGAGGTGTGGGGAGGTGGGTCTCACTCCCTTCTCCGCCAGCTTCTCCTTCCATTCCTAGGGGAAATCCTGCTCCAATCCCGGAGGCGGTAGGCGTGGTTTTTATCCGAAGCCATCTGCCAGGGGGAAAAGAGTTACTACCATGCACATGCCATTTTTTTACAAGTTACTTTATTCATTACAGCATACAACCACCATAAGTTCATTACACGCGAGTGCTATCTAGGGTACTCCCGAACTCCTTCTCTAAAGTGTCCCCAAATTCCTTGAGAAGGTCATCAAGGCTGGCTAGGGACATTTCCTCGGTGTCGGACGAGTTCCCTATCCTGGTAGGAGGTAGGGCTAGAGGGGCTTCTTCGTTCTGCTCAGTCTGGCATCCTTGGCTTCTGGTCTTCTTGCGGATTTTTCTTGCGGGGGCGAGCTTCTTTAGCTTCTTGTCGTAATCCATCTTCAGAGTGCGATAGGCCTCACGGGTGTTGGTTTCTTCGCCTTTCGCTATCTCGAGACTCTCTTGAAGGGACACCTTTTCCCTTGTAAGCTCCTTGACTTGTTGCTCCTGGCTTTCCACCCGGGAGTTTAGGTGAGTACAGTGGGAGGCAAGGTCATCATACTAGTTATCGAGAGTGTGGAGGTATCCAGCCATGTAGACGATGGTGGGGTCATCCTCGGTAGGGTCTCTCCCTGACAGGGCCTGAAGTCTTATCCTCTAGGCGGGGGTATTTTTGTTGCTGGGTGGAAAGTAGCGAAGGGGGGTTTCAAAGATTACTCTGCTGTAGTTCTGGCATAGTTGTCGGAGGGCTTTTCGGGCAACATTTTGGCAGGTATCTGGGAACCGGTATCCGGTGAATGTGACTTGGAAAGAAGGATGGTTCGGGTAGTTTCGCCTTTCTCCCAGGTAGACTGCCATAGAGCACTTCTCCATTCCATTCTCGAAATATTCCTTCCAGACATATTCTGGCTTCTTGCGGATTCCCATGCGAAGCGCACAACTTCGCAACAGATGCGGGAACCCCTCCACCTCTAAGCAGTAGGATGTCCTAATCACCAGAGAGTCTTCCATCTGGAATAGAAAAAGAAGGGTCTGTTAATATCGGGGGAAAGGAGAGAAGATTTTTCTTGGGGTAAGAGGTATTTTCTTTTAAGGCAACTTTTAAGGTTAGGGCTGCGACCTACGGCCATTCCTATGGCTCTGATACCACCTGAAGTGCCCCGATCCTTTGGGACTCAAATGTGATATAATTACTAGTCCCAAGAGGCTAGTAACCACATTCCTTACTTCAAATAGTACAAAGTTTAAATAAAAGTTATTACAATACCGGGGTACAAGCTCGAGAGAGCCAGAATATAAAGCACAGTAGAAAGTATACTAGCCCAAGCCACAGGCAGAACTGGGTGCAGACAGAACCCTCTCAATCAAGCATAGCGGAAAAGAAGTCTTCGGTTGCTGAAAAACATAAATAAATGTGGGTGAATACACTAGGTATTCCGCAAGCCCACCCCGCTCCCGTAACGAGAAAGAGACCTATATCATACATGCTTTATTTGGAGTTGAAGTCACTATTCATTTTCTTAGAGAAAGACAGTTGATGTAGGGTTTTTCCCAAAGAATAAAAAAATAACAAAATACTCAACCACCACTGAGCTTCCCGCTCTCGTGGCCTTGTTTTCTTTTTCAGTACGCACTTACACACACATTTCCCTATTCACGGAGGTTACAAAAACACTAATTGTCATACCACACTAGACTCGTCCATACCAGTGGACACGGACTATTCGAATAGGTTTCAACTCTGCGCAGAGGGGTACACTTTACCCACTAGTCCGGTTTCTGCGATCTCACCGTCGCGAGACCCGAATGCCGATTCTCTTTCTTTCCTCGCACGTCCTAACCTTAATAGTTATACCGGAAGGAATCAGGCCACCGCCATGTCCAAATCGGACAAAACATTCCCCTTCCTTATCCTCCCGGTGCTCCCCAGCCTTCATAACCCTGGGGTCGGACCGTACGAGTTCGGATTGAGTGACTGCCCACACAGTCTCGAGTGATTGTACTATCTATGAGTACAGGTAGTGAAAGATGACAAACCAGTCCTTATGTGAGGGGACAATCCTTCTGCTCACGCCTAAACCAGCTGAGCCAACACCTTAGGCCCTCCCCTAAACCAGGGAGTCCCTGATCATCCCACTCCGAGGTGATGAGGGTGAATACCCTTCATCGCACAACCCTTTTTTTGAAACAAAACCTTGATTGAAGAAACACACTGCCCTTTCTCCCATCCCATATTTTGTATCCAAAAGATATATGTTAATGCGGGCTATCTCTCTACTCACAATGCAAATATTCCACCCTGTAATCCCGGCCTAGGTAGTGGTAGAAAGAATAGGTAATTTATGCATCAAGGGAAGGATGGACTTGCCTTCGTCGAAGCTTTCCTGGCACAAAAGGTCTACCCCCGGGAGGTCGGGCTCCGGCCCTTCTTCCGGGGCTACGGGTTCCAGATCGACGGTCCCCGCTTCTTCTAGTAAAACAGGCAATAAACAATACATCAATAGTGGTTTACTAATTGGAGTGTGTCATTTTCTAACATTATTATTACATGTGACTTTAGAAATTATTTTGATAATTTTTGGTGCATAAAATATTGAGAAGTAATAATTAAAGGAGAAAAGGCTGAAAAAGGAAAAAGAAAAGAATTTAAGCTCTGGTGGGCCATGGGGGGGGGGAATTTGGCCCAGCCGGGCGCGATTGCGCCGGCCCAGCTGTGGCCCAAGGCAGAAGACAGCGCGAGCGCGCGAGGGTGACGCCATCTCCGCTGGGCCCACACGTTAGAGAGAGCGGGAGGGGGAAACGGCGCCAACGGTCGATGGCGGGTGAACCGGCCGTCCGCGGGGGAGAACCCGGCCGCTAGTGGGCTCGGCGGCGATTCATCGCCGGTGACCCGGTTCTTGGGTAACGGGCAGGTGCCCTAGCATGAGGAGGGGCTGGTGAACTTAGGGGCGGGCTCAATTTGGCCAGAGGAGGTCGGGAGGGGGCTGACCGTGGGGAGGTGGCAGAGCTCCACGACAGGAGTCACCGACGGTGAGGTTCGTGCGGGGATTGGGGTAGGGGAGTGGCGTTCCAAGCTCGCGGCAGTGTGGCGCGACTGGTGAGCCTAGCTAATTTCTTGCTGAACCACCAGAGGGGAAGGGAGAAGAGGGGGAAGGGCTTAACGGAGGGGAAGAAAACGGTGGCGCTTTCGCGACTGTGCTCGGGCGAGGGGGAAGAGGGGTGGCTGAGGCCGGTGCGGGGCAAGGAAGTGCTCGGGGCGCCCCTTTTATAGGCGCCTGAGGGGAGGGGAGCGGCGGAGCTAGGCGGACGCCGGTGAGGTGCACAGCGCCGGAGTTAATGCCGCACAGCGGCGACAACGAGACCGCACGGCGGGCAGTGCCGTGCGAGGACGCGGCCGCTGCGGCGAGGACGGGGCGGTGCCAAACTTTCCTGCGTGGCGAGGGGATGGGCGAGGGGACGGGGCGAGGAAGAGGACGGTGGCCGGAGGTGACCGCGACGAAGCCGTACGCGGCGAGGACGACGAGGTGACTGACTGGTGGGGCCAGTCTGCCAGTGGGAGCGATCGCGAGCGAGGGCGAGGGGGCGAGGCTGATGAGTGGGGACGACGCGTCAGCGGTGCGTGGGCGCGAGCTCGGAGTGGTCCGGAGATGGGCCGAGGGGGAGGGTGTCGTAGCGCGAGAGGGGGAGGCGGCCGCGGCGTGGGCTGGAAACGGCCCAGCCGGGGCGGAGGGGTTTCTTTTTTTTCTTTTTATTTTCCAAATTCTATTTCTATTTTTTGCATCCCTTTTCTTTTGAACAATTAATTAACTAGGTAATCTTAGGTGCTAAAAAAATATTCTAAGTGAGGTGCTTCTAATCAAACAAAGCATATGCATATGATGAGAAGACCAAGGGATGAAATAAATAAGAATAAGGGGGGGTTAGATTAGGGTTCCAAACCTCGGGTTTGAAAATTGGGATGTTACAAAATACCCCCCAACCACCACACTTCAAGACATCCAAGTTTTCAGCCATTGCATTCAATACAAGAGCTCTAGACTTCACTCCAAGACACAAAATCAAAGATCAAATCCTCTCCCAAGTCCGGAATCACTCCAATCAATTAGTGACTAGTGAGAGAGTGATATTTGTGTTCATTTGAGTTCTTGCGCTTGGATCGCTTTTCTTCTTCCTTCTTTCTTATTCCCAAGTCAATTATAATCAAGGCAAGAGACACCAATTGTGTGGTGGTCCTTGTGGGGAATAAGTGTCTCGATTGATTGAGAAGAGAAGCTCAATCGGTCTAGGTGACCGTTTGAGAGAGGGAAAGGGTTGAAAGAGACCCGGTCTTTGTGACCACCTCAACGGAGAGTAGGTTTGCAAGAACCGAACTTTGGTAAAACAAATCACCGTGTCATACTCTTCATTTGCTTGTGATTTGTTTTCGCCCTCTCTTTTTGTCGGTGTTTTGGACCCGGGAGACCCTCAACCGAACCGACTAGTGAATTTTGTGCCGCGTGTCCCTGCCCAGATGGGTTGATGCAAGATGAAACACAAGAGGAGGGATGAGGCTTATATTATCTTGCACCGGGGTGCTTGCAGTAGGAGCTACAAGCTTCACGAGAGAGGGAACCGGTCCCAGGTCTCTTGAGAAGTCTAGTGTTGCGGAGAGGAGTTCGATGTTTGAGCGAGTCCGTCTTCGTCGTCCTCGCCACGTGCCGTGGGTAGGCCCTGGGCATCTCCTTTTATAGATACAAGGAGGTGATCCAGCTGTACATGTGGGGGTGTAGCTGTGTGCTATCGTGGCTGGCGGAGAAGTGCTTGAGCCCTGTAGAATCGTAGCTGTGTGCTATCCTGCTGATGTTTCTTTGCCTTCGTAGAGAGCTGAGGACAGTCGATGTCATGATCGCGTGCCGGGGATCATCATTACCTGTTACTGGAGTAATTTGATGTGACACCGGTCTTGTTCCTTCGTAGCCTGAGGTGGCTAGCTAGGGGGCGGACAGTGCTGTATTCCCCGTTCGCGTAGTCGGTCCGAGGCCGTCTCGGGCGAGGCGGTGATTTCTCCAAAGCCGAGGCCTAGGTCGGGCGAAGCGAAGATCTCCTCCTGAGGCCGAGGCTGAGGCTGAGGCCTGGGCCGGGTGAGGCGTAGATCTCCTCCCGAGGCCAAGGCTGAGGCCGAGGCCTGGGTCGGGTGAGGCGGAGATCCATCCCAAGGCCGAGCCCGTGCTCGGGCGTGGCGACGATTCCTCCCGAGGCCGAGGTTAGGGTCGAGCGAGGCGGAACTCCCTGTTGCGCCCGAGGCTGAACTTGGGAGAGGCGGTGACTACTGTTGTTAGTCTTACCCTGGTGGTTGGCACAGTGGTCGGAACGGGGTGAATAGTGTTGTTATCCTGACAGAACGATCAGTAAAAGGGTGAAGTGACTGCGATCATTTCGACCTTGCCAACCGCGGCGCGTGTGTCAGGATAAGGTGTCAGACGATCCTCGCATTAAATGCGCACGTGATACGGTCGGTGGCAAGGCGGTTTGGCTGAGGCGCTACCCGACAAAGTTTACCCGAGTTCTGCCTCGGACGAGCTGGCCCCCCCTGCCTAAGGGGACCCTCAGGCGAGCTGTAACATCCCAAAAATCCCAACCCAAGGTTTGAAACCCTAACCTCCTACCCCCCCTTTAATTTATTTTCTCCCTTAATTCTACCCCTAGATCACCTCATCATATGCATACACTTGTAATGATAGGAGCACCTCACATAGATCATATTTATCACTCAAGATCATTTAGAGAATTTTTGATTCAAAAGAGAAAGAAACAAAAAGAAACAAAAATAGAAAAAAAGAAAAGAAAGGAATTAGAAAAAGTAAAGAAAAAGGAAAAACTCCCCCCCTCCTCGGCTGGGCCGAATCCGGCCCAACCAACCCCCGCGCGCCCGCGCTTTCCCCTCCTCTCTCCCGGGCCCAGGCGGCCCAGCTCCGCGCGCCGCGCGCCTCGCTGACATCCTGGCCCCGCCCTTCAGCGACTCGTTCCCTCCCTCTCGCGCCGCTCCCTCTCTCTAGCAGCTTGGCCCCGCCTGTCAGCTCCTTCGTCTCGCCCATGCCATCACCGGCGCATCTGCCGCCGAGCCCCTCTCGCCCCGTCGCCTCGCCATTAAGGCGTGCACTGGCCCCAGCAAACCCCCGCCACTGTGCCCGAGCCGTCCCCTCACCCCCCCGCCTGCCCGAGCCATCTCAATCGGCGTTAGCGCCATTCCCGCCATCATGGCGAGCTCGCCGGTGCTCGCCGTCTCCTCCATCCCTCTCCCTCCCCCGGGCGCCTATAAAAGGACCCGCCCGAGCCCCGTCTTCACCACACCAGCTCCGGCCACCTCCACTGCTTTCCCCCGAGCCAATCGAGCTAGCGCCGCCGTGCCTCCCTCGTCGCTCCGGTGAGCTCCTCTCCCCCTTTCTGGTGACTCTCTGTACAATTAAACTGGCGCTTGAGCTCCACCACACGATCACGGTCACGAGGCACACCTCCCCGTCCCCTATTGCACCCAATTGCCGCACCGGCAACCATGCCGCCGCGGACACCCGCCACCGTGCCGCGGACTGGACGTCATAGGCCCCCGCTGGTCAAATTGGCCCCACCCCCGTGATCCCCTGCACTCGCCCGTGCCTCGCCACCGCCTCCTCGCCGAAGAACCGGACCAACGGCAGAGAACCGCCGCGGGATTCACCGCCGGCCGGACTCCGGTCGAAACCCCCCTCCCTCTGTTGCCGTCAACGCCGTCAGCCCCCTCCCTCTCTCTGGCATGCGGGCCTGCGCCACGGCGCCGTTCCCCGCCGTCGCTCCCACGCAGCTAGGCCAGCTGGGCCGCAAGCGCGCCCACGCGCGCGCGCTCGCGCCCGGGTGGGCCGAAATTCCCCCCCGGCCCAGCTAGCTGGAAATTCCTTTTTCTTTTTCTTTTCCCATTTCTTTTCCCCATTTTCATATATATACTTATATGCTAATATTTTATGTACCAAAAATAGTTCAAATAAATTATAGGGCACCAAAATAATGAGATATAAGAAATGGCACACCCCCACTAAAAGTCACCATGTTTGATGTATTGTTATTATCTGTGTTTGATTAGCGGAAGAGGAATCCGATCCTCCGAAACTTATAGCTCCGAAAGAAGGGCAAGAACCCGACCCCTCCGAGATAAACCTCTTGTGCCAGGAAAGCTTCGACGAAGGCAAGTCCATCCTTCCCTTGATGCATTATTTACCTATTTCTCTCTACCACTGCCCAAGCCTGGAATATGGGATGGAATCAAATTGCATGGTGAGCATGAGAGAGCCCGCATTAACTATTACCTTTGATTACAAGATATGGGATAAGTATAAGGGTACAAGTAACATGTTTTCCAAAAAGTATGCGATGAAGGGTATTCACCCTCATCACCTGGTGAGTAGGATGATCAGGGACTCCCTGGTTTAGGGGAGGTCCTAAGGTGATGGCTCAGCTAGTTTAGGCGTGAGCAGAAGGATCGTCCTCTCGTATAAGGACCAGTTTGTCATCTTTCATTACCTGTACTCACAAAAAAGTACAACCACTCGAGGCTGTGTGGGCAGCCACTCGATCTAAACTCGTACGATCCAACCCCAGGGTTATGAAGGCTGGGGAGCACCGGGAGGATAAGGAGGGGGAATGTTTTGTCCGGTTTGGACATGGCGGTGGCCTGACTCCTTCTGGTATAACCGTTAAGGTTAGGACGTGCAAGGAAGGAAAGAGTTTCGGATTCGGATCTCATTGGCCATGAGATCGCAGAGCCGGACTAGTGGGTAAAGTGTACCCCTCTGCGCAGAGTGTAAACCTATTTGAATAGTCCGTGTCCACTGGTATGGACGAGTCTGGTATGGTATGGCAATTAATGTTTCTACTACAACCGGGAACAAGGAAGTGTGTGTGTGTTCTGGAAAGAAAGAAGTGCCACGGGAGCGGGAAGCTCAGTGGTGATTAAGCAAGTGTTATTTCTAGTGTCTTGGGAAAACCTTAAACAAAGAGTACTGCCTTTCTCTGAAAAAGTATGAGTGACTTCAACTCCACTATATGAAGCATGTACAATATAGGTCACTTTCTCTTTACGGGAGCCGGGTGGGCTTGCGGAATACCTAGTGTATTCACCCAGATTTATTTATGTTTTTTAGTAGCTGAAGACTTCTTTTCTGCTATGCTTGATTGAAGGGGCTGTGTCTTCACCCAGTCCTGCCTGTGGCCTAGGCTATTTTTACCTTCCACTGCGTTTTAAGATTTTTGGCTCACTCTCGAGCTTGTATCCCCCGGTATTGTAATAACTTTACTCAGACTCTGTAACTATTTGAAGTAAGTAATGTGGTTACTAGCCTCTTGGGACTAGTAATTGTATCACATTTGAGTCCCAAAGGACCGGGACGCTTCAGGTGGTATCAAAGCCTATAGGACTGGCCGTAGACCGCAGCCCTGACCTTAAAAAGTTGCCTTAACAAGAAAACACCTCTTAACCCCAAGAAACACTCTCTCTCCTTTCCCCGATATTAACAGACCCTTCTTTTCTTCTACCAGATGGAAGACTCCTGGGTTATTAGGACATCCTATTGCTTCAGGGGAAGAAGGATTCCCTCACCTCTTGCGGAGTTGCGCGCTACGCATGGGGATCCGCAAGAAGCCCGAATATGTCTGGAAGGAATACCACGAAAATGGAGTAGAAAAGTGCTCTATGGCAGTCTACCTGGGAGAAAGCCGAAGCTACCCAAACCACCATCCCTTCCAAGTCAACTTCACCGGGCACCGCTTCCCAGACACTTGCCAAAGTGTAGCCTGAAAAGCCCTTAAACAGCTATGCCAAAACTACAGCCAAGGGATCTCTGAGACCCCCCTTCGTTATTTCCCACCCAGCAACAAAAATACCCCCACCTGGAGGAAAAGACTTTAGGCTCTGCCAGGGAGAGACCCCACCGAGGATGACCCCACCATTGTCTACATGGCCGGATACCTCCACACCCTCGACAACCACTACGATGACCTCTCCTCCCACTGCACCCACCTAAACTCCCGGGTGGAAAGCCTAGAGCAGCAAGTCAAAGAGCTTAAGCAAGAAAAGGCATCTCTCCAGGAGTGTCTCGACATAGCAAAAGGCAAGGAGGCCAATACCCGTGAGGCCTATCGAACCCTAAAGATGGACTATGACAAGAAGCTAAAGAAGCTCGCTCCCAAGAAGAAAATCCAGAAGAAGACCACCAACCGAGGGTGCCAAACGGAGAAGAAGAAGAAGACCCCTCCAGCCCCACCTCCCCCTAGGGTAGATGATTGGTCCGATGCCGAGGATATATCCCTAGGAAGCCTTGATGATCTTCCCAAGGAATTTGGGGATACCTTAGAGAAAGAGTTCGGTAGTACCTCAGGGAACGCTCTCGTGTAGTACAACTTGTCGTAACCATATGCTTGTAATGCACTGATGTAATGAATAAAATGGCTTGTTAGAAAACAATTGGCATGTGCATGATAGTGACTCTCTCCTCTGGCAGATGGCTTCGGATAAAACCACGCCTACCGCCTCCGGGATTGGAGCAGGGTTTCCCCTGAGAGCTGAAGGGGAAGCCATTAGAGAGGAAAGTGAAACCCACCTCCCCGCACCTCCGCAATTACCCTTAGATCTAGCCCAAGTTCTAGCCAATCAAACACGACTCATCGAGGTCCTCACTCGAAGTTTGGACAATCAACGACCAAATGGTGGAAGACTGCAAGACAGAATGGGGGATTTCCTGAGGCTCAAGCCTCCCACATTTGCCGGATTAAGCAATCCCCTCGATGCCGACGATTGGATGCGCACGATTAAAAGAAAGCTGGAAGCCATCGGATGTCCAGAAAATCAGCGTGTTCAACTGGCTGCCCATCAACTTTCCGGGATGGCTTTAGCCTGGTGGGATACCTTCAACGTCACCATCAGAGATGCTACCTGGGTAGAGTTTGAAGCGGCTTTCCGGGAGCACCATGTGCCCCAGGGGCTCGTTCAGCTTAAGGAAGACGAGTTCCGAGAACTGACTCAAGACGGAAGATCTGTCAGCGAATATGTGCACAAGTTCATGGAGTTAGCCCGCTACGCGCCAGATGACGTCAGTACCGAGGGCAAGAAGATGGCCCGTTTCCTGAAGGGACTCAGGCCAAAACTCAAGACAATTCTGGCTAGCCAAGACTTCCTCAGTTTCTCTCACCTTTCCAACAAGGCCATGCAAGTTGAAAGGGCAAGGGAGGAAGAAAAAGGGCATCTCAAAAGAAAGTTCCAAGTCCTCCGGGCTCAGCAGCAAGACCGGCACCAGAAGACTCGATCATTTGGATTCCCACCCAAGGGACCAAACTTCAGTAGACCAGCTGGACCCACCCCATCATGGTTCAGTCAGCAGAGTCAGAGCTCTTTCCATGCCCCCTCAGTTGCAAGTAACCAACCCCCGGCGAATGCATGTTGGCACTGCGGAGATCCCAGTCATTTCAAGAACAACTGTCCCCAGCTGAAGCCACCAGGACCCACCTACTCCAACTCGGTGAATGGCCCCAAGAATACCCCGGCATCCGCCCCCAAGGCGCCCTCCTCCGGTAGCCAACAGAACAAGACCCAGTACCAAGGAAGGGCACGAGTGAATCACGTCGATGCCCAGGAGGCTCAGCAAGCTCCGAGAGTAGTGCTCGGTGAGTTCCTTGTTGAATTTACTCCCGCTACCGTAATTTTCGATTCTGGAGCATCCCACTCTTTCATAGCCACTAGTTTTGTGGAGAAACATGGCATTCCCCCTACTCCTCTAGGGATTCCCTTGGTCACCCGAACCCTAGGGTCCGACCTTCTATGCCAGCTCAAATGCTCCCAAGTCAGAATCCATTTAAGTGGGGTAGTATTCTTGGCAGACTTAACCGTCTTGCCATCCAAAGGAATTGATGTGATCTTAGGAATGGATTGGTTAACTAAACACAAAGGTATCATCAGTTGCGCAGACAAGACAGTCCTCCTCACAGACCACCGAGGAAAGTCAGTCTCTTGTCAGGCCCAGCCACCCGCCAATGATCCAATGATGTTCAATCTAGCAACAGGAAACATATCAGTGGTAGAAGAATTCATGGATGTGTTTCCAGAAGAACTACCAGGAATGCCACCGGAAAGAGAAGTGGAATTCTACATAGATCTGATCCCTGGAACGGCACCCATCGCGAAGAGACCATATCGCATGGCTCCTACCGAGTTAGCAGAACTAAAGCTTCAAATCGCAGATCTTCAGCAAAAGGGATACATTCGTCCCAGCTCATCCCCTTGGGGAGCACCAGTCCTGTTCGTCTCTAAGAAAGATGGAAGCATGAGAATGTGCATTGATTACTGATCGTTAAATGAAGTCACCATCAAGAACAAGTATCCACTTCCTCGGATCGACGACCTCTTCGATCAGCTTCAAGGGGCCAAATACTTCTCCAAGATAGATCTAAGGTCTGGTTATCACCAATTGAGGATCAAGGAAGTAGACATCCAGAAGACTGCATTTGTCACCCGGTACAGACAATATGAATTCATAGTAATGTCGTTCAGATTGACAAATGCACCCGCCTTTTTCATGAACCTCATGAACAAAGTGTTCATGGAAGAGCTAGATAAGTTTGTCGTGGTCTTCATTGACGACATCCTTATCTACTCCAAGAGCCACGAAGACCATAAGTGTCACCTTCGGATCGTTCTCGGAAAACTCAGGGCGCACCAACTTTATGCCAAACTCAGTAAATGTGAATTATGGTTAGAAAAGATAGCCTTCCTTGGGCATATCTTAACCGCAGAAGGAATAGAAGTGGACCCTTCCAAGGTGGAAGCAGTATCAAAATGGAGGCAGCCGACCAACGTCAGTGAAGTTCGAAGCTTTCTGGGAATGGCAGGATATTACCGCCACTTCATCAAAGGATTCTCCAGCATAGCAAGACCTATGACCGAGCTTCTCAAGAAAGACCATAAATTTGTGTGGACCCCAAAATGTGAAGGAAGTTTCTAGATCATAAAGGAGAAACTCACGACCGCACCCGTTTTGACACTACCAGATATCCATTAAGATTTTGTCGTCTTCTGTGATGCCTCGAGGCAAGGTTTAGGGTGTGTACTGATGCAAAACGAGAAAGTCATTGCTTATGCATCGCGTCTACTCAAGCCACACGAACAGAATTACCCCACCCATGATTTGGAATTGGCAGCCATAGTGCATGCCTTGAAGATATGGAAGCATTACCTAATCGGGAACAAATGTCACGTTTTCACCGATCACAAGAGTCTGAGGTATATATTCACTCAACCAGATCTCAAACTCTGTCAGCGAAGATGGCTGGAGCTGATCAAGGATTATGACCTGGAAATTCATTATCACCCCGGGAAGGCCAACGTGGTAGCAGACGCCCTTAGTCGAAAACCATTCGGTATAAAGGGGACCAACTTTTTAGAAGATTGGAAGAAGGAATCAGCTCAACTAAATACATGTCTGGGAAACAACGTTAGTCTCGAAGTCAGACCAGTACTGGAAGACCTCATATACAAAGCTCAACGTCTAGACTCAGAGACAGCAAGACTTGTGGAGAAAGCCCGTAAGGAACAACTCCCGGACCTCAGGACAGATGACCAAGGAGTCCTTTGGTTCAAAAATCGTCTGTGTGTACCAAAAGGGGAGGCACGAGAGGTCCTGCTCGAAGAAGCTCACAACTCAACCTACTCCATCCACCTAGGGACTACCAAGATGTACCTAGATCTCAAAACCAGATACTGGTGGAGGGGGATGAAGAAAGAGATAGCTCAGTATGTGGCCCGGTGTGACATCTGCCAACGAACGAAGGCCGAGCACCAAAAACCTGCAGGCCTATTGCAACCCCTCCCGATACCTGAATGGAAGTGGGAAGAAATAGGCATGGACTTCGTAACCGGACTGCCCCGGACGCAAAAAGGGAATGATTCCATCTGGGTAATAATAGATCGCCTCACCAAGGTAGCCCATTTCATCCCAGTGAAAACTACCTTTGGAGGGGCCACCCTTGCCCAGATTTATCTCAAGGAGATAGTTAGACTCCATGGCATCCCAAGAAAGATAGTGTCAGACAGGGGAACTCAGTTCACCTCCAAATTCTGGACAAGCCTTCAGAAGGCTATGGGCACCAAGCTAGATTTCAGCACCGCTTATCACCCTCAGGCAGATGGGCAGACAGAAAGAGTTAACAAAGTCCTCGAAGATTTATTAAGAGCATGTGTGCTAGCATTCGATAGAAGTTGGGAATCCAGTCTACCCTACGCAGAGTTCTCATACAACAACAGCTATCAGGCCAGCATCAAGATGTCACCATTCGAAGCACTGTATGGAAGAAAATGCCAGACCCCTCTCATGTGGTCCAACGTAGGGGAAAAAGCACTGGAAGGACCTGCCTTTGTCAAAGAGGCAGAAGAGAAAGTTGCCCTGATCCGCAGGAGATTACTTGAAGCTCAGAGTCGGCAGAAGAGTTATGCGGACAACAGGCGGAGGGAACTCAGATTTGAGGAAGGAGACTTTGTCTACCTCAAGGTCTCTCCGATGCGTGGTGTCAGGAGGTTCCAAGCAAAAGGAAAGCTAGCACCACGGTTTGTCAGCCCCTATCCCATCATTGGCAGAGTAGGACCCGCAGCATACCGTCTTGAATTACCAGAGTCCATGTCTGACATCCACAATGTGTTTCACGTATCCCAGCTCCGCAAATGCCTGCAAGCACTAGAAAGTCACATCAATGAAGAGGCAGTGCAGATTCAGAAAGATCTTCAGTACCGTGAGAAGCCAGTGAAGATTCTTGATTCAGCAGTTAGAAAGACCCGCACCTCAGAGGTGAAGCTCTGTAAAGTTCAGTGGAACAGAGAAGGAGAAGAGGAAGCTACCTAGGAGAGTGAGGACTCCTTGAGGAGGGAATACCCTTATCTTTTCTCAAATCCAGTCTGAATCTCGAGGGCGAGATTCCTTTAAGTGGGGTAGGTTTGTAACATCCCAAAAATCCCAACCCAAGGTTTGAAACCCTAACCTCCTAAACCCCCCTTTAATTTATTTTCTCCCTTAATTCTACCCCTAGATCACCTCATCATATGCATACACTTGTAATGATAGGAGCACCTCACATAGATCATTTTTATCACTCAAGATCATTTAGAGAATTTTTGATTCAAAGGAGAAAGAAACAAAAAGAAAAAAATAGAAAAAAAGAAAAGAAAGGAATTAGAAAAAGAAAAGAAAAAGGAAAAACTCCCCCTCCTCGGCTGGGCTGAATCTGGCCCAACCAACCCCCATGCGCCCGCGCTTTCCCCTCCTCTCTCCCCGGCCCTAGCGGCCCAGCTCCGCGCGCCGCGCGCCTCGCTGACATCCTGGCCTCGCCCGTCAGCGACTCGTTCCCTCCCTCTCGCGCCGATCCCTCTCTCTAGCAGCTTGGCCCCGCCTGTCAACTCCTTCATCTCGCCCATGCCATCACCGACGTATCCACCGCTGAGCCCCTCTCGCCCTGTCGCCTCGCCATTAAGGCATGCACTAGCCCCAGCAAACCCCCGCCACTGTGCCCAAGCCGTCCCCTCACCCCCCGCCTGCCCGAGCCATCTCAATCGGCGTTAGCACCATTCCCGCCATCATGGCGAGCTCGCCAGTGCTCGCCGTCTCCTCCATCCCTCTCCCTCCCCCGGGCGCCAATAAAAGGACCCGCCCGAGCCCCGTCTTCACCACACCAGCTCCGGCCACCTCCACTGCTTTCCCCCGAGCCAATCGAGCTAGCGCCGCCGTGCCTCCCTCGTCGCTCCGGTGAGCTCCTCTCCCCCTTTCTGGTGACCCTCTGTACAATTAAACTAGTGCTTGAGCTCTACCACATGATCACGGTCACGAGGCACACCTCCCCGCCCCCTATTGCACCCAATTGCCGCACCGGCGACCACGCCGCCGCGGACACCCGCCACCGCGCCGCGGACCGGCCGCCATAGGCCCTCGCCGATCAAATTGGCCCCACCCCCGTGATCCCCTGCACCCGCCCGTGCCTCGCCACCGCCTCCTCGCCGAAGAACCGGACCAACGGCAGAGAACCGCCGCGGGATTCGCCGTCGGCCGGACTCCGGTCGAAACCCCCTCCCTCTGTTGCCGTCAATGCCATCAGCCCCCTCCCTCTCTCTGGCATGCGGGCCCGCGCCACGGCGTTGTTCCCCACCATCGCTCCCACGCAGCTGGGCCAGCTGGGCCGCAAGCGCGCCCACGCGCGTGCGCTCGCGCCCGGGTGGGCCGAAATTTCCCCCCGGCCCAGCTAGCTGGAAATTCCTTTTTCTTTTTCTTTTCCCATTTCTTTTCCCCATTTTCATATATATACTTATATGCTAATATTTTATGTACCAAAAATAGTTCAAATAAATTATAGGGCACCAAAATATTGAGATATAAGAAATGGCACACCCCCCACTAAAAGTCAGCATGTTTGATGTATTGTTATTATCTGTGTTTGATTAGCGGAAGAGGGATCCGATCCTCTGAAACTTATAGCTCCGGAAGAAGGGCAAGAACCCGACCCCTCCGAGATAAACCTCTTGTGCCAGGAAAGCTTCGACGAAGGCATGTCCATCCTTCCCTTGATGCATTATTTACCTATTTCTCTCTACCACTGCCCAAGCCTGGAATATGGGATGGAATCAAATTGCATGGTGAGCATGAGAGAGCCCGCATTAACTATTACCTTTGATTACAAGATATGGGATAAGTATAAGGGTACAAGTAACATGTTTTCCAAAAAGTATGCGATGAAGGGTATTCACCCTCATCACCTGGTGACTAGGATGATCAGGGACTCCCTGGTTTAGGGGAGGTCCTAAGGTGATGGCTCAGCTGGTTTAGGCGTGAGCAGAAGGATCATCCTCTCGTATAAGGACCGGTTTGCCATCTTTCATTACCTATACTCACAAAAAGTACAACCACTCGAGGCTGTGTGGGCAGCCACTCGATCTGAACTCGTACGATCCAACCCCAGGGTTATGAAGGCTGGGGAGCACCGGGAGGATAAGGAGGGGGAATGTTTTGTCCGGTTTGGACATGGCGGTGGCCTGACTCCTTCCGGTATAACCGTTAAGGTTAGGACGTGTAAGGAAGGAAAGAGTTTCGGATTCTGATCTCATTGGCCATGAGATCGCAGAGCCAGACTAGTGGGTAAAGTGTACCCCTCTGCGCAGAGTGTAAACCTATTCGAATAGTCCGTGTCCACTGGTATGGACGAGTCTGGTATGGTATGGCAATTAATGTTTCTACTACAACCGGGAACAGGGAAGTGTGTGTGTGTTCTGGAAAGAAAGAAGTGCCACGGGAGCGGGAAGCTCAGTGGTGATTAAGCAAGTGTTATTTCTAGTGTCTTGGGAAAACCTTAAACAAAGAGTACTGCCTTTCTCTAAAAAAGTATGAGTGACTTCAACTCCACTATATGAAGCATGTACAATATAGGTCACTTTCTCTTTACGGGAGCCGGGTGGGCTTGCGGAATACCTAGTGTATTCACCCAGATTTATTTATGTTTTTTAGCAGCTGAAGACTTCTTTTCTGCTATGCTTGATTGAAGGGGCTGTGTCTTCACCCAGTCCTGCCTGTGGCCTGGGCTATTTTTACCTTCCACTGCGTTTTAAGATTTTTGGCTCACTCTCGAGCTTGTATCCCCCGGTATTGTAATAACTTTACTCAGACTCTGTAACTATTTGAAGTAATGAATGTGGTTACTAGCCTCCTAGGACTAGTAATTGTATCACATTTGAGTCCCAAAGGACCGGGACGCTTCACGAGCCGTGAATCCGTATGGGACTACTGTTCTTGCCCGAGGCTGGGCTCGGGTGAGTCGGGACCGCGTCCCTTGGTAGACGAGGCCTTGACTTAACCGTGCTTACCAGTCTTTATGGTTTGTTTTAAAGATGTTTTCGGCCACGTTTAGGAGTACTGGGGGTACCCCAAATTATGGTACCCGACAGTAGCCCCCGAGCCTCAAAGGGAGTGTAGGCACTCTCTTGGAGGTTCTACCGGATTTTTGCAAGGTGACTGGTCTTTTTTAGTAGTATTTTGTTCCGATGGGTGTGCGCGAGCGCACCCGTCGGGTGTAGCCCCCGAGGCCTCGGAGGAGTGGTTTGACTCTTCTGAGGTCTTAACGCTCTTCCTTTGATTCCTTGGTCGGCCTTGTTGTTCTCTCATGCGGCCTGGCCGCAGTCCTAGGTGCATAGTCAGGCTGCAAGTTTTTAAGTTTAGTTCGTCGACGCTGTCAACAATTTAGTCGTAGCCTGGCGCGAGAGCAGCCCCCGAGCCTCTGCACGGAGTGAGAGGACGATCAAGGACTGTCTCGGCTTTTTATAGTACGCCCCTTTGTCGCCTTTCCGCAAGGAGGAAGGGGGGAACGCGCCATGTTACCCTCGGTGGGCACCGAACATGGTGTTTCCAGTGAGTTGCTAACAGGTAATCCGAGTGGACGCCCGAGCCCCGTTTGATAAGGGTTGGCTAATGGCCCAAAGGCGCGCTCCAAAAGTACCTGCAGGTGATTCGCTAGACCCGGACCCATTTGATAGGGTCCGAGGGCTCGGTGCCTCCCTCCGGTGGGATTCCATTACAAATCGTTCCCGCTGGTCTCGGAAATGTCCTAGGGTACCTCGAGAGCGTAGCCCGAGCCTCGGCCATGTAATGGAAGTACCCAGGGTCATCCCTGACTCTGCATGCTCTGGGGCGGCTGTCGAACCCTTCCGAGGGGCCAGCCTTCGAACCCCTGATCAGTAGAGGGCTCGGAGCCCGAGTGCTCTGGGGCAGTCGCCGAACCCCGCTGGGCGCAACCTTCGAACCCCTGATCAGTAGGAGGGCTCGGGGCCGTTTCCTTTGCTGAGAAGGACTCTTTCGAAATATCTCCTTTCCCGATCCCTGTAGAGAGAGAGAGAGAGAGAGGGGAAAGGAAGAAAGGAAATAAACTAAAACAGCGTGGCACACCTTTTGAGGCGGTCATCATGACGGAGGCGAAACGGCGCCCGCTCGCCTGCTTGGGGTGACGCGTATCCTCGTCCCCTCCGCCTCCATCGCTTCCGCTTGGCAATGGCTGAGAGGACGACCGTCGTTTCGCCGCGCGACCCGTGCTCCTTCTCCACCGTTACTGCAGAGGATCTGCAGGCCCTCGTTGCCGAGGGTCCAGGCGCGACGCTGACTTCCTTTTTTGAGGTGGAGATCCTTCCGCCCGTGTCACCGTCCGAGGCCGGGCCACATTCTGCCACCCCTACCAGCGAGGCTGCTTCATCTGCCGTAGGTGGAAACAACGCCGAGGGTGCTGCTCCTCCCCCTGCCGATGCCTGAACCTGTGTAGAACGATTATTTAAGTATGTGTATGTTTTATGGGGCTGCTGAGGCCCGAACATTTGGATGTCTAAAGCTGTGTTGCTCTTGAGTCATGTTTTCGGCTTGCTTTTTTCGCGGCATCACCGTTAGAACCCGAGGCATCCCCTAGACGAAAAGGTGGGGAGTGGGGTATCCGTATCCCGGAGGCGTAGGAGTTCCCGCGGCTCGGCCGACCATATCGTTTTAGGGTTGTCCCTGGTTCATTCAGCGTTTTTCGCGTGCAGCAGATCCGAAGTCACGAGTGCCCTTGCGTTTCTTTTGTCTCGTTTTGAGCATTAGGACTTGTTCGATAGCGGAATCACTTATCCGAGCGTGAGTTACCCTTCGCGGAAGGTGGTGAGTGAGGTATCCGTATCCCGGAGGCATAGGAGTCCCTCGGCTCAATCGGCCTTGTCGTTCGAGGTCTCTCTCGTTTGTTTTAGGATTCCGTTATCGATATAGTTGAAAGACACGAAAGTCGTTTTGGTAGAAAACTTTTCCGAGGAAAGAAAAGGGTGACACAGAAAGACAATTTTGACGCAGAGGGGGTTCCCCCTTCTAGCCCCCGAGGGAGGATCGGCCTTTGCCGAGGCAAGACCGATCCTTCCTTGATGGTTAGACTTTATTTATATATGTAAAGGAATCGAGATACGTGAATGGCTTGAAACATTTAAGGGTAAAAGCGACGTAGCTGTTCGATGTTCCAAGCGTTGCTGTAGACCTTGCCTTGATCGTTGGCCAGCTTGTATGTCCCGGGCTTCAATACTTTGGCGATGATGAACGGTCCTTCCTAGGGAGGAGTAAGCTTGTGGCGTCCTCGGGTTTGCCTCCGCCAGGCGGGCCGACGACCGTCGTTGGTGTTGTGCTGCGGTGGGAGGAGTATCACGTCGTAGCTGCCGTTGAGGGACATGAACTCGAGACTCCCAAAGCAGAGCACTGTCCCGGGCTGAAGAGGCTGCTGAAGATTGTCCATCTGGAACTTCATGGGAAAGTATTGTTAACACGCAGTGAGCCCCTAACTGGCATGCCAACTGTCGGTGTTTCGGACCCGGGGGACCCTCAACCGAACGGACTAGTGAATTTTGTGCCGCGTGTCCCTGCCCAGATGGGTTGATGCAAGATGAAACACAAGAGGAGGGATGAGGCTTATATTATCTTGCACCGGGGTGCTTGCAGTAGGGGCTACAAGCTTCACGAGAGAGGGAACCGGTCCTAGGTCTCTTGAGAAGTCTAGTGTTGCAGAGAGGAGTTCGATGTTTGAGCAAGTCCGTCTCCGTTGTCCTCCTCGCGTGCCGTGGGTAGGCCCTGGGCATCTTCTTTTATAGATACAAGGAGGTGATCCAGCTGTACATGTGGAGGTGTAGCTGTGTGCTATCGTGGCCAGCGGAGAAGTGCTTGAGCCCTGTAGAATCGTAGCTGTGTGCTATCCTGCTGATGTTTCTTTGCCTTCGTAGAGAGCTGAGGACAGTCGATGTCATGATCGCGTGCTGGGGATCATCATTACCTGTTACTGGAGTAATTTGATGTGACACCGGTCTTGTTCCTTTGTAGCCTGAGGTGGCTAGCTAGGGGGAGGACAGTGTTGTATTCCCCGTTCGCGTAGTCGGTCCGAGGCCGTCTCGGGCGAGGCGGTGATTTCTCTGAAGCCGAGGCCTAGGTCGGGCGAAGCGAAGATCTCCTCCCGAGGTCGAGGCTGAGGCCAAGGCTGAGGCCAAGGCTGAGGCCGAGGCCTGGGACGAGCAAGGCAGAGATCCATCCCGAGGCCAAGCCCGTGCTCGGGTGTGGCGACGATTCCTCCCGAGGCCGAGGCCGGGGTCGGGCGAGGCGGAACTCCCTGTTGCGCCCGAGGCTGAACTCGGGAGAGGCGGTGACTACTGTTGTTAGTCTTACCCTGGTGGTTGGCATAATGGTCGGAACGGGGTGAATATTGTTGTTATCCTGTCAGAACGATCAGTAAAAGGGTGAAGTGATTGCGGTCATTTCGACCTTGCCAACCGCGGCGCGTGTGTCAGGATAAGGTGTCAGGCGATCCTCGCATTAAATGCGCACGTGATACGGTCGGTGGCAAGGCGGTTTGGCCGAGGCCGCTACCCGACAAAGTTTACCCGAGTTCTGCCTCGGGCGAGCCGGGGGCACACCCCCTGCCTGAGGGGACCCTCGGGCGAGCCATGAATCCGTATGGGAGTACTGTTCTTGCCCGAGGCTGGGCTCGGGTGAGTCGGGACCGTGTCCCTTGGTAGACGAGGCCTTGACTTGAACCGTGCTTGCCAGTCTTTATGGTTTGTTTTAAAGATGTTTTCGGCCGTGTTTAGGAGTACTGGGGGTACCCCTAATTATGGTACCCGACACTTTTGGACTCGATTTTATTTCTAACGCTAACCCCGACTTGTAGTTTTGCTTAAAGTTTATAACTTTCAGATTCCGCCTATTCACCCCCCTCTAGGCGACTTTCAATTGGTATCGGAGCCCAGTACTTCATTAAAGCCTAACCGCTTGAAGTGATGTCGGGAGATCATGCCAAGAAGGAGATGGTGACCGACAAGAAGCCTGCTGCAAGTCACGGGAAGGCTCCATCAAGGGAGTCCGGCACCAAGCACAAGGAGGAATCCCCTCCACGCGTCAAGTCGCATCGGAGTGGCAACAAGAAGAAGATGAAGAAAGTGGTCTACTACGAGACTGACTCTTCGTCTCCATCTACCTCCGGCTCCGACGCGCCGTCCATCACTTCTAAGCGCCATGAGCGCAAGAGGTTTAGTAAGATCCCCTTACGCTATCCTCGCATTTCCAAATGCACTCCTTTACTTTCCGTCCCACTAGGCAAACCACCGGTTTTTTACGGTGAAGATTATTGTATGTGGAGTGATAAAATGAGGCACCATCTAACCTCACTCCACGCTAGCATTTGGGACATTGTTGAGTTTGGTGCGCAGGAACCATCCGTTGGGGATGAAGGCTATGACTCGGACGAGGTTGCCCAAATCTGGCACTTCAACTCCCAATCCACGACTATACTCCTCGCCTCTCTAAGTCGAGAGGAGTATAATAAGGTGCAAGGGTTGAAGAGCGCCAAAGAGATTTGGGACATGCTCAAGAACGCGCACGAAGGAGACGAGGTGACCAAGATCACCAAGAGGGAAACGATCGAGGGGGAGCTCGGTCGTTTCATGCTCAACCAAGGGGAGGAGCCACAAGCTATGTACAACCGGCTCAAGACCTTGGTGAATCAAGTGCGCAACCTCGGGAGCACAAAATGGGATGACCATGAAATGGTCAAGGTTATTCTAAGATCACTCGTTTTTCTTAGTCCCACACAAGTTCAATTAATTCGTGGTGATCCTAGATATAAGCTAATGTCTCCCGAGGAGGTTATAGGAAAATTTGTGAGCTTTGAATTGATGATCAAAGGCTCCAAGAAAATAATCGAGCAAGGCGCCACCTCAACACCCGAGGTGCAACCCGTCGCATTCAAGGCGATGGAAGAAGAAAAGAGAGACTCTACACCAAGTAGGGTCCCCATCGACACCTCCAAGCTCGACAACGAGGAAATGACGCTCATCATCAAGAGCTTCCGCCAAATCCTCAAGCAAAGGAGGGGGAAAGACTACAAGTCCCGCTCCAAGAAAGTTTGCTACAAGTGTGGTAAGCCCAGTCACTTTATAGCAAAATGTCCTATTTCTAGTGACAGTGACAGGGGCGACGATAAGAGGGGGAAGAAGAAGGAGAAGAAGAGATACTAAAGAAGAAGGGCGGCGATGCCCATGTTTACCGGGAGTGGGACTCCGACGAGAGCTCCACCGACTCCTCCTCCGACGAGGACGCCGCAAACATCACCATCAACAAGGGTCTTCTCTTCCCCAACGTCGGCCACAAGTGCCTCATGGCAAAGGACGGCAAGAAGAAGAAGGTAAAATCTAGATCCTCCACTAAGTATGCAACTTCTAGTGATGAGGATAATTCTAGTGATGATGAGGATAACTTGCTCACCTTTTTTGCTAACCTAAACATGCAACAAAAAGAAAAATTGAATGAATTGATTAGTGCTATTCATGAGAAGGATGAACTCTTGGATAGCCAAGAGGACTTCCTTATTAAGGAAAACAAAAAGCATGTTAAGGTTAAAAATGCTTATGCTCAGGAGATAGAAAAATGTGAAAAATTGACTAGTGAGCTTAGCACTTGCCATGGCACTATTTCTAACCTTAGAAATGAAAATGCCAAATTAATTGCTAAGGTTGAGAAATCAAATGTTTGTGATGATTCAATTGTTAATCTTAGAAATGATAATGCTAGTTTAATTGCTAAGATTGACATGTTGAATGAATCACTTGCTAGCCTTAATATTGAGAATGAAAAATTAATTGCTAAGACTAATGATTTAAATGTTTGCAATGATGTTATTTCCAATCTTAGAAATGAAAATGCCATGTTACATGCTAAGATTGATGAACTAAATGTTTGCAAACCCTCTACTTCTACTGTTAGTCATGTCTCTATTTGCACTAGATGTAGAGATGTTAATGTTGATGCTATCCATGATCACCTAGCTTTAATTAAACAACAAAATGATCACATAGCTCAACTTAATGCTAAAATTAATGAGCATGAGATGGAAAATGAAAAATTTAAATTTGCTAGAAGCATGCTCTATAGTGGGAGACGCCCTAGCATTAAGGATGACATTGGCTTCCAACAGGGAGGCAATGTCAAAATTAATGCCCCTAAAAGATTGTCTAATTTTGTTAAGGGTAAAGCTCCCATGCCTCAGGATAACAAGGGCTATATTTTGTATCCTGCTGGTTATCCTAAGGATAAGATTAGGAGAATTTATGCTAAGAAGACTCATTCTGTTCCTCATCATGCTTTTATTTATAAGAATGAGGCATCTAGCTCTAGGCGTTCTATCCATGTTAAAATGCCTAAGAAGAAAACTCCTATTGCATCAAATGATCATAAAATTTCATTTAAGACTTTTGATGCTTCTTATGTGCTTACTAACAAATCAGGCAAAGTAGTTGCCAACTATGTTGGGGCAAACACAAGGGGTCAAAGACTTGTGTTTGGGTACCCAAGGTGCTTGTTTCTAATGTCAAAGGACCCAAGACCATTTGGGTACCTAAGAACAAGGCCTAAACTTGTTTTGTAGGTTTATGCATCCGGGGGCTCAAGTTGGATCATTGATAGAGGGTGCACAAACCACATGACTGGGGAGAAAAGGATGTTGTCCTCCTATGAGAAAAACCAAGATCCCCAAAGAGCTATCACATTCGGGGATGGAAATCAAGGTTTGGTCAAAGGACTTGGTAAAATTGCTATATCTCCTAACCATTCTATTTCCAATATTTTTCTTGTAGATTCATTAGATTACAATTTGCTTTCTGTTTCTCAATTATGCAAAATGGGCTACAATTGTCTTTTTACGGATGTAGGTGTTACTGTCTTTAAAAGAAGTGATGATTCAATAGCTTTTAAGGGAGTGTTAGAGGGTCAGCTATGCTTAGTTGATTTCAATAGAGCTGAACTCGACACTTGCTTAATTGCTAAGACTAATATGGGTTGGCTCTGTCACCGCCGACTAGCCCACGTTGGGATGAAGAATCTTCACAAGCTTCTAAAGGGAGAACACATTTTGGGACTAACAAATGTTTATTTTAAGAAAGACAGGATTTGTAGCGCATGTCAAGCAGGGAAGCAAGTTGGTGTTCATCATCCACACAAGAACATCATGACGACCGACAGGCCGCTTGAGCTACTCCACATGGATCTATTCGGTCCGATTGCTTACATAAGCATCGGCGGGAGTAAGTATTGTCTTGTAATTGTGGATGATTATTCTCGCTTCACT
The DNA here is from genome assembly GCA_029449295.1 of Zea luxurians. Classification (NCBI taxonomy): domain Eukaryota; kingdom Viridiplantae; phylum Streptophyta; class Magnoliopsida; order Poales; family Poaceae; genus Zea; species Zea luxurians. The sequence continues at coordinate 165,714,566 of JAOPSE010000004.1, forward strand.
TGGCTATTCTTTTTGCAGGAAAAATCACAAACCAAGAGACTTTAAAGGGATTCTTGAGACAGACTCAAAATGAGTTCGGCTTAAGGATCAAAAAGATTAGAAGCGACAATAGAACAGAGTTGAAGAATTCTCAAATTGAAGGCTTTCTTGAGGAGGAGGGCATCAAGCATGAGTTCTCTTCTCCCTACACAACTCAACAAAATGGTGTAGTGGAGAGGAAGAATAGAACTCTACTTGACATGGCGAGGACCATGCTTGATGAGTACAAGACTTCGGACCGATTTTGGGCGGAAGCAATCAACACTGCTTGCTACGCCATCAACCGTCTCTACCTTCACCGAATCCTCAAAAAGACATCTTATGAACTCCTCACCGGTAAAAAGCCCAATGTTTCATATTTTAGAGTCTTTGGTAGCAAATGTTTTATTCTTGTTAAAAGAGGTAGAAAATCTAAATTTGCTCCTAAGGCTGTAGAAGGCTTTTTACTTGGTTATGACTCAAACACAAGGGCATATAGAGTCTTTAACAAATCCACTAGACTAGTTGAAGTTTCTTGTGACATTATGTTTGATGAGACTAACGGCTCTCAAGCAGAGCAAGTTGATCTTTATGAGCTAGATGATGAAGAGGCTCCGTGCATCGCGCTAAGGAACATGTCCATTGGGGATGTGTGTCCTAAGGAATCCGAAGAGCCTCCACAAGCACAAGATCAACCATCTTCCTCCATGCAAGCATCTCCACCAACCCGAGATGAGGATCAAGCTCAAGATGATGAAAATGAAGATCAAGAAGATGAACCACCTCAAGATGAGGACAATGATCAAGGGGGAGATGCTAATGATCAAGACAAGGAAGATGAACAAGATCCAAGACCGCCACACCCAAGAGTCCACAAGGCGATTCAAAGAGATCACCCCGTGAACACCATCCTCGGCGATATTCATAAGGGGGTAACCACTCGATCTTGAGTCGCTCATTTTTGTGAACATTACTCTTTTGTTTCCTCTATTGAGCCACACAGGGTAGAGGATGCACTTAAAGGTTCGGATTGGGTGCTGGCGATGCAAGAGGAACTCAACAACTTCATGAGGAATGAGGTATGGCATTTAGTTCCACATCCTAACCAAAATGTTGTTGGAACCAAGTGGGTATTCCGCAACAAGCAAGATGAGCATGGTGTGGTGATAAAGAACAAAGCACGACTTGTAGCCAAGGGTTATTCACAAGTCGAAGGTTTGTATTTTGGTGAAACCTATGCACTCGTAGCTAGGCTTGAGTCAATTCGTATATTACTTGCCTATGCTACTTACCATGGCTTTAAGCTATATAAAATGGACGTGAAGAGTGCCTTCCTCAATGGACCAATCAAGGAAGAGGTCTATGTTGAGCAACCTCCTGGCTTTGAAGATAGTGAGTTTCCTAACCATGTATATAAACTCTCTAAGGCGCTTTATGGGCTCAAGCAAGCCCCACGAGCATGGTATGAATGCCTAAGAGATTTTCTTATCACTAATGGCTTCAAAGTCGGCAAGGCCGATCCTACTCTCTTTACTAAAACAATTGCAAATGATTTGTTTGTATGCCAAATTTATGTTGATGATATTATATTTGGGTCTACTAACAAATCTACATGTGAAGAGTTTAGTAGGATCATGGTACAAAAATTCGAGATGTCTATGATGGGGGAGTTGAAGTATTTTCTAGGATTTCAAGTCGAGCAACTCCAAGAGGGCACCTTCATCAGCCAAACGAAGTACATTCAAGATATACTCACCAAGTTTGGAATGAAGGATGCCAAGCCCATCAAGACACCCATGGGAACCAATGGGCATCTCGACCTCGATACGGGAGGTAAATCCGTAGATCAAAAGGTATACCGGTCGATGATAGGATCTTTACTCTATTTATGTGCATCTCGACCGGATATTATGCTTTCAGTATGCATATGTGCAAGGTTCCAAGCCGATCCTAAGGAAGTTCACCTTAGGGCCACAAAGAGAATCTTGAGATATTTGGTTAATACTCCTAAGTTTGGCCTTTGGTACCCCAAGGGATCCTCTTTTGATTTATTAGGATATTCAGATGCTGATTGGGCAGGGTGTAAAATTGATAGGAAGAGCACATCAGGGACTTGTCAGTTTCTGGGGAGATCCCTGGTGTCTTGGGCTTCAAAGAAACAAAACTCAGTAGCTCTTTCCACCGCCGAAGCCGAGTATATTGCCGCAGGCCATTGTTGCGCGCAATTGCTTTGGATGAGGCAAACCCTTAGGGACTATGGCTACAAATTTAGCAAAGTCCCTCTCCTATGTGATAATGAGAGTGCAATCCGCATGGCGGATAATCCCGTTGAGCACAGCCGCACTAAGCACATAGTCATTCGGTATCACTTTTTGAGAGATCACCAACAAAGGTGGGATATCGAGATAGCCTATATTAACACCAAAGAACAATTAGCCGATATCTTTACCAAGCCTTTAGATGAGAAAACCTTTACCAAGCTTAGGAATGAGCTAAATATTCTTGATTCTAGGAATTTTGATTGAAACATTGCACACATAGCTCATTTGTATACCTTTGATCATATCTCTTTTATGTCTATGACTAATGTGTTTTCAAGTGTATTCTTATGCTTAGTCATAGAATTGAAAGGGAAATGGAGTATTCGGCAAAGACGACGCTTCCACTCAACTCCATCGGTATTATTTACTCTTTGTCGGTATTCCGCTATATCTCCATTGGTATAATCTTCACTCATGTTTATTTGTTTGCCATTGGAGAGAAGTTACAAAGGGCTCATATTTCACTCACAAGTATCTGTTTTTGGCGATTCATGCCAAAGGGGGAGAAAGTATTAGCCCAAAGCAAAAGGACCGCACCACCACCAACGAATTTTAAAAATGAAGTTTTTCAAATTGTTATCTTAATGAGTTTTCAAAAGGGGGAAAATATCTTCAAAAATTTGTAAAACCCTCTTGAACACTAAGGGGAGAATTTCATTAAGGGGGAGTTTTGTTTTAGTCAAAGAAAAAACATTTGAAACAGGGGGAGAAAATTTCAAATCTTGAAAATGCTTCTTTCAATCTTATTCATATACCTTTGACTATTTGCAAAAGGTTTTTGAAAAGAATTTTACAAAGAATGTGCAAAAATAAAACTAGTGGTGCAAGTGTGGTCCAAAAATTTTAAAATAAGAAGAAAACAATCCATGCATATCTAGTAGAAATAATTATTGGTTTAATTCCAAGCAACCTTTGCACTTACCTTATGCAAACTAGTTCAAATCTGCACTTATATATTTGCTTTGGTTTGTGTTGGCATCAATCACCAAAAAGGGGGAGATTGAAAGGGAAATAGGGTCAAACCTTTTCCTATAATAATTTTGGTGGTTGAATTGCCCAACACAAACAATTAGACTAACTAGTTTGCTCTAGATTATGAGTTCTACAGGTGCCAAAGGTTCAACACAAACCAATAAAAGGTCCAAGAAAGGGTTCAAATAGAAAGGAGCAAAACCAACCGAAGGCTGCCCTGGTCTGGCGCACCGGACTGTCTGGTGTGCCACCAGACAGTGTCCGGTGCACCAGAGAGAATCACTCCGAACTCCTCAGCTTCGGGTTTCTAGAAAATGCTCTCTCCTATAATTTACCGAACTGTCCGGTGCAGCACCGGACTGTCCGGTGTGCCAGCAGGAGCAACGGCTACTTCGCCAATGGTCGACTGCAAAAGTGAACAGTGAACAGTGCGAACTGCGCATACAGAGTCTAAGCAGGCGCCAGAAGGCGCACCGGACAGTGAACAGGACCTGTCCGGTGGCCCAGTTGTCAGAAGCTCCAACGGTCGAACCCTAACGGTTGGGTGACGTGGCTGACGCACCAGATTGTCCGGTGCGCCCGTCGACAGCAGAGTTCCCCAACGGCCACTTTGGTGGTTGGGGCTATAAATACCCCCAACCACCACACTTCAAGGCATCCAAGTTTTAAGCCATTGCATTCAATACAAGAGCACTAGACTTCACTCCAAGACACAAAAGCAAAGATCAAATCCTCTCCCAAGTCTGGAATCACTCCAATCAATTAGTGAATAGTGTGAGAGTGATATTTGTGTTCATTTGAGTTCTTGCGCTTGGATCGCTTTTCTTCTTCCTTCTTTCTTGTTCCCAAGTCAATTGTAATCAAGGCAAGAGACACCAATTGTGTGGTGGTCCTTGTGGGGACTAAGTGTCCCGATTGATTGAGAAGAGAAGCTCAATCGGTCTAGGTGACCGTTTGAGAGAGGGAAAGGGTTGAAAGAGACCCGGTCTTTGTGACCACCTCAACGGGGAGTAGGTTTGCAAGAACCGAACCTCGGTAAAACAAATCACCGTGTCATACTCTTCATTTGCTTGTGATTTGTTTTCGCCCTCTCTTTCGGAGTCGATTTTATTTCTAACGCTAACCTCGGCTTGTAGTTGTGCTTAAAGTTTATAAATTTCAGATTCCGCCTATTCACCCCCCTCTAGGCAACTTTCAATCTTCAACGACTCCTAGCTGCCTTGGGGCTATAAAAGGGACCCCTAGGCGCATGGAGGAATCACCCAAGCTTACAAGAAACATTCTAAGACTCCAAGACTCCAACTTCACACATTCGATTCTTTGAGATAGTGACTTGAGCTCCATTTGAGTTGTGAACTCCGTGCGTTGTGTTTTGAGCTCAAGTTGTGACTTGTGTGCGTAGTTGTGCTGCGATTTGTGTCTTGTGTGTGTTGCTCATCCCAACCTTACTCCATGCTTTCATTGTGATCTTTGTTGTAAGGGCGAGAGACTCCAATCTTGTGGAGATTCCTTGCAAACGGGAATAATCATCTAAAGGAAAAACCATGGTATTCAAGTTGATCATTGGATCACTTGAAATGGGTTGAGTGCAACCCTTGTCCATTGGGACGCCACAACGTGGAAGTAGGCAAGTGTTACTTGGCCGAACCACAGGATAAAAATCGCGTGTCTTGTGTTGATCTTTCTGTGATCATCTTATCCACAAGAATTCGCATCTCAACTACTTAGTCGCACTAACATTTCTATAACCAAGTTTTGTGGCTATTAGTATTTGAGTTTTACAGGATCACCTATTCACCCCCCCTCTAGGTGCTCTCAGTGGTGTCCTAAGACCGGGTGTATATGATGCACGCGCCGCGGTTGGAACCCCTTTTTCTTCAGAGAAGGCAAAGTCGCGCTATGGCCGAGCCACACCACCTCGTCGCGAGTTAGATGTGTCGTCGTGCCCTTGCCTTGCATACACGGTCGCCCAGTAGCCCAGGTGTGGTCGGGGATGTCTACCGGCCGTCGGGGATCATGTTCACGCCAACCCTCCGTCATCAAATCATCTAGCTCTAGGGGAATTTCTCGTCGGAGCTCGTTGGGCACGACGGAGCCGCTTCTATCCGTGGATAGAGAACTTCACGTTATGATCGGGGGTAAGTAGCCTTGGAATCTGTTCGTTTTGCATCCCTCATGACATAGATTGTAGTAGCGAATGGGTAACGACCACTAGTGGTTAGTGGGGCTTCTCTTGTGGGCATCACCACCGTGGTTGGGCGCATCGCCGTGGGCTGGCTACGCTACGGAGATGAAGGCTTAGGAGCCATTGATCCAAAGATGTGCGGCTCGAGTCATAACTCGTGTACCCCCTTCGTTGATTAGGTGACGGCCGCCGAATTCAAATCGTACGGTGTAGATTAGATCGCGGGCTACCAATCTAGGTGTTAAACCGTGACCACCGATCTAGAAATCAAGGGCTCGGTTTTGAAAGTCGCCTAGAGGGGGTGAATAGGCGAAACCTGAAATTTATAACTTTAAACACACACTACAAGCTACGGTTAGCATTAGAGTTAAATTCAAGTCTAAAAGAGAGGGAAAACGAATCAAACAAGATTCGAGGCGAGTGAACATGGTGATTTCTTTTACCGAGGTTCAATTCCAAAAAACCTAGTCCCCATTGAGGAGGTCACAAAGACTGGGTCTATTTCAACCCTTTCCCTCTCTCAAACGGTCAACTAGACCGAGTGAGCCTTCTCCTTAATCAATCGGGCCACTAAGACTCCGCAAGGATCACCACACACTTAGGTGTCTCTTGCTTTGATTACAAGTCACTTGAGAACAAGAATGAGAAAGGAAGAAAGGCAATCCAAGAAATAAGAGCACAAAAGAACACAAACACACTCTCACAAGTCACTAAATGTTTGAGTTGAATTCTAGGCTTGGAGAGGGTTTGATCTTTGGAAATGTGTCTTGGAATGAATGCACTAGCTCTTGTATTGAATGTGATCTCTAAAAAACTTGGATGCCAAAGGTTGTTGAAAGTGCATTCATCCCTTTTTGTGAGTTTTGGTGATTTGGATAACAACACATTTAAAGGTCTAACAAGTTTGCTAAGTGTTGAACAGGAAATTCAGTATGATGAACATACTTGACATAGTGAATAATGATCAGTGAACAAAGTTCAACACAAGGTCAAATAACCAGTGAGACAATGCAAATGGATATAATATGGTCTCTATATTGGTTTGAATATATGGACATGTCCTGAGAAATCACTATGCATAAATATGATCAGAATAGAGGATAAAGTGATTAAGAGGACTGGTTAAGCCAAAGTGGATAAGATATGAGGAATCGTGAATTGGCTTGACCATATTACTACCAGTCCATATATGCTTCTATGAGAATCAAACTAAAGCTTGATTAATCTTAACAGTTATATCTAGAAGACATTCAAGCAAGGTTCACAATATTGAAGAAATGATTCTCTCAATGGATGCTCAATAGGATGTGACTCAAGAATGGCTTGATAGGGTGAAGATAGCAAGGAAAGGGCTTCGAGGAACTAAGCGAAGGTGAAGGCCAAGCGACGGCTTGTAGACCGAGGTACCATGGCTAAGGTGAAGAAGAGAGTACTTGCACTAAGTCGATGAACTAATCAGCTATGAAGAGTTACAACATGTTGATGCATCAGTAAGGTGACTTGAAGCCATGATTTGAACTCATATAAGGTGATATGGTACAAGTCACAGGGTTTGATTTGAGTTTGCTTCAAAAGGTGAGACAAAGATGTTTGTGATCCTTATGAAGCAATGCCATGGAGAAATCACACATGAGACGCCAATGACTCAAGGAGTTTTCTTAATTAATTTTATTTAACTTGAGTATAGGAATCGTCGTACTATAAAGGGGGATCCAAAAAGAAGGTTGGTGTTTGCCAAAGCTCAAACCTCTCTATTCAAAAGCTATTTTTGAAAAGCAAAAATCTCTTTAACGTTCTTTGGTTGACCGTGGTTAGGGTTGAGAAACCTAGAGTGTTCTTGCTGAAAAGCAGCTGAACTTGTTCAGCTGCAGCTGAGCTTTTCAGCTGAGCTGGACTTCAGCTGAGCTGAGCTCCTTCAGCTGCAGCTGAGCTTTTCAGCTGAGCTGGACTTCAGCTGAGCTGAGCTTCTTCAGCTACAGCTGAGCTTTTCAGCTGAGCTGAACTTCAGCTGAGCTGAGCTTTTCAGCTGGGCTGAACTTCAGCTGAACTCAACTTCAGCTGTGAACCTCTTTGACCATACACCAGCTGAACTTGCCTCCGGGCAGTTGAGCTGGGGTTTTCTCTCCTAAACTCACTGGTCAAGACCAGTTGAACTGGTCCTGAGGGGCAGTTCAGCTGGTCTCTGACCCCTCTGACCTCTGTTCTGCAGTCTGCCAGTCAGACTGGCAAACAGGTCGCCAGAGCTGTCAGGGGCGGTTCAACCGCCCCCCCTGGGCGGTTCAACCGGTCTTGGTCAACTTGACCAGTCTGCAGGTCAGTCTGCGCGTCAGTCTGCCAGTCAGACTGGCAGACAGGCTGCCAGGCCTGCCAGGGGAGGCTCAACCGCCCTAGGGGGAGGTTCAACCGCCCTCAGGCAGAAAAATCTGCCCAACGGCTAGTTTTGAGCTCCACCTATATATACTACCTCCTACCTCTCTCCCCACAGCCAAGAGCACGATTTGAACTCCATTTCTAACCCAAGAAACACCTCCCTCTCTCTCACACATCTCTTGCCTCTCCCATTTCAAATCTTTGGAGAGAAATCTTTGAGTGAGCTTGAGAGCTGCGATTTTGTGCTTCACCTCTAAATCTCTCTTGCTCTTCTTCTTCATTCGAGCTTTGGTACTACATCGAGTTCTTTGTGGATTCATTACTCTTGGAGCTTCTAGCTCCTAGACGACTAGGTGTCGCTTGTGAGTCTCCAAATCTTGTGGAAGACCACAAGAAAGTTTGTATTACCCGCTCGTTTGAGCAAAGATTAGTGTGTGAGCTTGACCTTTGTGGTCGGCAAAGGGAGGATTAGGGTTGAAAGAGACCCGGCTCTTTGTGGGCGCCTCAACGAGGAAGTAGGGCACCTTGGTGGTGTGACCGAACCTCGGGATAAATATTGTGTCTCTTGTGTTCTTGTTCATTATGCTTATTCATGTTCTTCGTTCTCTCACCATTGCGTGGAAGATTTGTTTATATCTTTTTGGTGTGTGGATTTTGAGAAGTGCCATTCTCGGATCTACTACTTTGAACCCTGTGGATCATTTAGAACATCTCATTTCCAAAGTTAACTGGGTGAATTTCGAGATCAATTCAGTTTTACCCAGTTTGCTTCTAGTTTTTGTTGAAAAAGTTTTAACTTGCCTATTCACCCCCCCTCTAGGCAACTTTCAATTGGTATCGGAGCCTAATCCTCGTTCTAACGCTTAACCGCGTGAGGAAAAGATCATGTCGGGGGGTCTAAGAAATGAAAGTGCTTCTAAGCTTGAAAAAGTTGAGGTTGCCTCGACTTTATCTTTTGGTGCAGATGTTGATCCTAGGGCAATAGATCTTGCCATGAGAATCGCCGAAAGGATGTTCCTCAAAATGAAGGAAGATGAGGCGAAGAACATTATTGAAGAAGAAGAAAATGATCGATGGAGATCAAACGACGAATCCACCTCTTCACAAGGTTCGTCTTTCAAATCCACTTCTCATATGTGCTTTGTTGCTAATGAGAGTGACAGTGAAAGCGAAAGTGAGGATGAGGAGGAGCATGAAAGTGATAGTGAAGATGAGGATGATCTTCAAAAATTCTTCGCTCAACTAAGTAAGAAGAACCGGATGAGCTTGCTCAAACTCATGAAAAGAGCGGAAGAACAAAAGGAAATGCTTCATAAGCAAGAAGATATCCTCATCGAAAAAATCAAAGACTTGGAGAAGTTGACCAAAGAGCATGAGAAGCTAAAGTGCTCTCATGATGATTTGGTCCAAAGGTATGAAGACATTTCAATTGAGCAAATTAAAGCTATTAATCATTCATCATATATTGCTCAATTAGAAAATAAAAATGCTATGCTCAAGAACACGGTAGAAAAGCTAAACATTGAAAATCTAGCTATGCAAGAAAAACATGATATGCTTGTGTGCTCTCATAATAAATTGATGGATTCACATATCATGTTAGAAATGGCTCATGAGGTTGTGTTAACTAATTTGAAATCATACCAACCTCACATATGCACATGTACTCAAGTAGAAACTATATTATCATGTGCTAACAAATGTTGCTCTCAAGAAAGCCAATCTTCCATTGAGCTAGAATTTTCAGGAATTAGTGATATTTCTATCACACAAGAAAATAAAGTGCTCAAGGAAGAAGTTGGAAGGCTAAGAAGGAGCTTAACTCTTTTGAAGGGAAAGTGTCATGCTCAACCTTCTTATGATAACCGTGATAACATGGTGAAGAAGCTTGAGAAGGGGACAACCGTAGCATGCACAAACCCGCTTCAAAATAATGTTAAGTTCCCTAAGAAAGACATGAGCAAACATCAAGAGAAGAAAGCCAAAGCTCATGACAAGTGCCTCAACCATGCCTCCACATGCTCCACACAAGGTAACAAACAAGCCACTCTTCCAAATAAGAGAAGATGCACTAGAAAGTGTTATCAATGTCATGAGAAGGGACATAAGATTAAGTCATGTCCTTACATAAAAGATAGTGGTTTATCTTTGGAAAGAAAGAGGCTCACTAACCATGTAGCAAACAAGAAGCAAGGCAAGAAGGAGTCTTGCAAAATTAAAAATCAGATTTGCTACACTTGCCGAAGAAAGGGACACCTATGCAAGGATTGTCCCATGAGTAAGTATCCTAAGCCTACCATGTCAATTCATTCATATTCGCTTAGGAGACCCAAAAATGACATTTGTGCTAGAAAGGTAATTAGTTCACCTAAAACTAGCACAAAGGCCATTTGGGTGCCTAAGTACTTGTTAGCTAACCTTGGCGAACCCATCCAAAGATGGGTACCAAAATGTACTTAATAAGTTTTGCAGGTACCTAGAGATGATATGAAGCTTTGGGGTGCTTGAGCAGTTTAACTCAATCCTTATCTCAAGCTATCAATCTTACATTGACTATTCTTTTAAGATTGGCCCAAAGATGAATTGAGTTGTTATATCACTAACTTCATATTCATCTCTAGCAAGAATTTGTGTTGTAGGGAATAAGGATTAACCTTTGTGGGAATCAAGCAAAAGGCCTACAACCAAGTGATATCCAAAGGATGGTAACAATTAATTCTTAAGTGCACATTGCTTTTAATTGGTATATTCCTTTGTGTCTTTTGTAGCCACATAGGAAAAATGAAGCTCTTGAGAATGAACTTAAAAGATTTTACCTTGCCTTGGAAAAGATATAATTATATGGTAGATTGCAAGTTCATATTTTTATATTATGACAATCTACATGCTTTAAATTGATTGTATGTATCTTGTGGCATATTTCAAGTTAATCATCATATTATTGCCATGACCTAGACATAAAGAGTATTATCCCATGTTCGTAAATGAATAGAGTGCTAAGTAAGAAATTCAAATTCTTAAGGCACTTAACAAAAGGGGAATTCTCTATATGACTAGAGTTGTGAGACTAATGTTTTTAACTTAGTGATTTATGTAGTTTCACAACATGAGAATGTGTTTCTCAAATGGAGTGTGCCATTCAACATTCAAATAAGATCGAACCAATACTATGTGATGTATTCATTCTTTCTTAAATTGGTTTTGAGTCTTCTACATTAATCACTCACCATGCTATGAATTAAACTTGCCATGTAAACTTAATTAAATAATCATGCTACTTTCATCTTTTTTTTTTCAATTGATGTTATGCATGATGCTTGTAAGGGTAGTTTAGTTCATATCATGAGGTTTCCTTGTTTTAGTAACCTTTTTGTCATTCATATAATAGAAGTTGCTAAATAGGAAACTATTGCTTGTGTTTCTAATGCAATCTCTTTTAAGCTATTTCATGAAATTCATAAGTAGAGATTGTGCTCTTTCAATTGGTAAAATCACAAGCATTAAAGGTTAATCTTCACCTAAAAGAAAGATTAGGAATGCTCAAGGCAAAGGTATGGAACAAATTGCTTCAATTGGTAGTTGATCAATAGTAGTTCCTTTCAAGTGACATTCTTTCAATTGGTAATAATCTATTCCATGGAAAGAAATGTCATTATGAAGGTTAAATTCTTTTGTCTTAAATTTGTAAATTAGTGCATATTGTGAATTCACTGCTCCATGTGCATTAACTTAAAAGGAATTTAATTTATGCCTTTATGCCTCATAAATGATGATTTGTTTGCCATTCATATATAGATATCATCATTCATTAAATACTTCCTTGTACTACTAATACCTCTTTTCAAAGTGTTTTATCAACTAGTTTTTAAAAGGAAAAGAGATAACAAAGAAGGAAGTCTCCACAAATGATGAAAAGAAGAATACTAAAGTGACACCACCATCGATAGTAAGATCTTTCAAATTGGTACAACAAATGGTACGTTCTATATGGTGGTAAGTATTCTTAGGCATAAGTTAATTCATTGCAAATTTGTCATGCCTTGACCATGATATGTAATGTACTTCTCATGAGACTCTTAACTGAATTGAAAGTGCATGTGGCAAGTCATTCAAATACTCGATGCACATATCTAGTGGGAGAACATTATATATCTTGTGTCGTAGAGAATAAGTTTCCCTTGAGTAAGCTATACTAAGACAATCCATAATGGTTAATTTGTATCTCATTCATATGGATTGTAATCTTTGTTTCCTAAATAGCTACTCTTGATGCAGTTTAAAATTCCCTTATCGTTAAATCTAAAAGTGCATAAGAATCTTTTTGTTGATATTCATCACATACATATGCACTAATATGGATATGATTTTTAAACTGTAAAAGGTACAATTAGTGATTCATACTCTCTAAATTTTGGAAACCCATATTATTGATATCTTAGAAATCAACTTTAATCGGTATCCATATGCTTCATATTGAATTGGATCACTAAGTTGTAAATTCCATGCATAACTTGTCTTTATGATATGAATGCTTGTGCGACTAACCTTGATAAGCTAGGTGCACCCAAGGTCAAGCTAGGTTCATCATCAAGAAGGCAACACAATGATGTATCAAGAAAAGGAGAAAAGGCTTCTATTCTTGACTCTAGCTTTTATCTATGTGATTAAATATTAACTTGAAACCATGTAAGCTGGTTGTCAAGTATATGTGGGTGCCTACACAAAAAGAAAGGTCACAATAAGGATTGTGTGGGTACTCAAGGCTCTTCCTACTAATCTCAAAGGACCCAATTCAAATTGGGTACCAAGATATGAAGCTTAAACTTGTTTTGCAGGATCACACCTTCAATGGATCAAGTTCGATGCTCGATAATGAATGTATAAATCATATTTGGAGATAGTAGCAAGAGTGTAACAACTAAATCTCAAGTGCATATTATTTTCAAATCTTATCTTTTTGTGACTTTTGTAGCCACTAAGGAAAAAGAAGCACTTGAGGATATACATCAGTTGTTGATTATGAAATAAAGGTCTAATTGGAAGATGAATGAATATTATCATATGGTGAACAATCCAAAATTATGTGACGTATTCTCTATCTAGTTAATTTGGATTTGATTCTTCCTTATTAGACACTCACCATAATATGGATTAAGTCATCCCTTTAGACTTCATTGAATAACCATGCATATTATCCATGTCATTCAAAATATATTGTGCATGAGGGTTCAAGGAAATTTAGTCCATATTATGATGTTTCTCTATTTTAGCAACATGCTTGTCTTCCACATATAAAAGGGTTGCTAAATAAGAAACTAGTGCTTGTGCTACTAATGCCATCTCTTGTGTTGAGTTTATCCATAGAAAATCTATGTTAAGAGATGGTACTTGTTTTAAATTGGATAAATCACAAGCTTTAAGGATATTATTCAACTAAAGTAGGATGAAGTTGATAAGAGGCCAAGGTATGAAAACTTCCTCTTCCTCAGTTGTTTTAGTATTCTATCCTTAGTGGGATGTACCATAGTATAGGTTAATTTCCTTGCAATATAAAATGTCCAATAGTGCATATAATTTTGAGATCAACTATATGTGTGCACTAATTTAAAGGAATTTAGTTTATCCTTTTGGGTTTCAATAATGATGATTCATTTGCCATCCACATATAAGGATCATCATTTGTGAAACCTTCCCATGTGTTTTTAATGCTCTCTTTTCTAAGTGTTTGAACAAGGTCCTTCCAAGTGCTTTCAAGATGGATTCAAAATCTACGGATATAAGAGTCTTGGTTATTTCAATCATTGAGTTTCAATGGGTCTCATATCATGTATGATTGAACCATGCCAAGATGAATGAAGTTCAAGATTGCCTGGTTGGATGAAATCATAAAGAGAAAAGAAATCATAGTGATTCAAGAAGGGAGTTACAGTTTTTGTCAACCAAATAATGAAGATGTAGTGACATATTTATAAGATATACTTCATTATGAGGTTTGAGGTTCATATTAGCATGCTTTACCCTTCAAGATTTCAATTGATATACTTTCAGTTCTTAAATCTTCAATTGGTATAATTTTCATCATCTATGTAAAGCATGTTATGTTAAACCAAGATATAGTGCAAACATCTCCTTTAACCTCATATTGTTGATGTGTATAAGTGTACTTTGTGTACTCTTGCATGCACAAATTGATGGAGAGTTTAGCCTATATCTTGTGAGACTAATGATTTCTTTCAAGTTCATGTTGTGTAGTCTCACACCTTGGAGAACATCAAATGAGGATGAGTGGTTCCAAGGAAATGATCAAATATTTACCACATGTCACCCCATGGATTAGTTATATTGGGGAACGATATGTGTTCTCTAGCATAAATTCAATTGTTTCAAATATATTATGCCTTGACCAAGATATATGATGAACTCCTCTAAGAATCTTAATTGAATCAAGTGCATGTTACAAGTAATTTGAGTACTTGATGCATACATTTAGGGGGAGCTCATTCTATATCTTGTGTCCTTAAAGACTAACATTTTATTTTAGTGAATTTGTGTAGTTCTTTGAAGAGAATGAGTTTTTCTTGATCGTTTAAAAGAGGATAAGTTTCTCTTTGAAATGTCAAGCCTATCAAAAGCTAAGATAGAAATTCATGATTATAATGAAGACCATATGGCATGGAACAAAGGTGTGTCACTCCATGAACTATTGTATTACATTTGTGTATCTAGGCTCTTACAAGTTAGTGTATGCATGTATATGGAATATCTTAAGTCACATCATAAGGTTGCACTTGAATCTTGGCTTAAAATATTGCATATCATGTCTATTAGTATACCTTTTGATTATGAGTAATTCCTTAAATTGGTACAATTTCACATTTTCATACTTTATTTGTACCAAGGTTCAAATTGTAGGACTTAATCCCCTAGCCTCACAAGTCCAAGTACATAAGCTAAACAAGTATTCATCACTTGTATGCACACATTTAGGGGGAGAATGGTCTATAATTTGAATCTTTGAGACTAACTTCATTTTCAAGTCTATTATGTGTGTAGTCTCAAATTAGAAAGGAATCTTCAAGCAAAGACAATCGCTTCCACTGCAAATTTTGATGGGTATCAAAGATTCTTTGCTCCAATAAATGTATCTTTTATACATTTCATAAGAGAATGAGTTTCTCTTTTATATGCTACTCCAACGTCATCTAAAATTGGTAAATATGTATCACATCCTTTTGGATTGCAAATGTCTGAAGTAGCATAGCTTATAAATTCTCCTGTCTAGAACTTAATTGATTAAATAGTGCACATGTTTCTTATGTTGCATGATTATGTTCAATTGATACTCCTTTTATGCCAATGGTACATTAAGTTGCAAATAAGTACTCTCAACAGGTATCAATTGAATTCATATATATGTGTGCACTAAAACTTGAGGAGAACTTAGTGTAATATGCAATTAGTGATCTGATTATCTATCAAATTGTATCAATTGGTGGTTTTCAATTGATATTTTCGTACATGATCACTAGTTGTATAATTCATACTTGTGCAATTTTTATGCTGCCTCTTGTTATGATAAGAAAATGCTAGGTGACATCTAGACTCCAGGTATCAAGATTTATCTTTCAATTAGTATGACAATATTCATTTGATATCTTGGACCTATGTCACAATTATGCCAACAAGAGATTGCAAAATGAACTCTAAATACAACACAAGTGTGGAACACCCCTTTGAAAAGGTAAAACGCAAAGGTACATCACTTATGACACTTCTCCATTACCTTTGTGCCATATAAGGACCCTTTTCATGATAGTGTGTTCAAATCTTGATTAATCATAATTTCTACCATTTATATTCTTTATATCTTTTTTGGAGATTTATGACAAAGGGGGAGAAATTGTGCATTAAAGCTTACCTTTAGTCTTATGTAACTAAGTGTAAGAAGACTTTTGAAAAGGGGGAGAAATAATTGACAAAAGGGGGTTGAATCGTAAGTAAAACATAAGATGAAGGAAATTGATGAGTGCATAATATGTCATGAGCATCACGTTTATTTTATGACACACTGCACCCTATGAATAGTATAATATAAGTTGTCTATACTTTGACCTAAATATGTGCTTTTGGCATTTGAGTACAAAAGTGTTATTTTCTGAAATGCACATATTTAGGGGGAGGAAACTATATCATAGGATTTAAAATCTTATTTATCAAATCTTATGTAAGCTTTAAATGTGTTGTCATCAATCACCAAAAAGGGGGAGACTGAAAGTGCATTCATCCCTTTTTGTGAGTTTTGGTGATTTGGATAACAACACATTTAAAGGTCTAACAAGTTTGCTAAGTGTTGAACAGGAAATTCAGTATGATGAACATACTTGACATAGTGAATAATGATCAGTGAACAAAGTTCAACACAAGGTCAAATAACCAGTGAGACAATGCAAATGGATATAATATGGTCTCTATATTGGTTTGAATATATGGACATGTCCTGAGAAATCACTATGCATAAATATGATCAGAATAGAGGATAAAGTGATTAAGAGGACTGGTTAAGCCAAAGTGGATAAGATATGAGGAATCGTGAATTGGCTTGACCATATTACTACCAGTCCATATATGCTTCTATGAGAATCAAACTAAAGCTTGATTAATCTTAACAGTTATATCTAGAAGACATTCAAGCAAGGTTCACAATATTGAAGAAATGATTCTCTCAATGGATGCTCAATAGGATGTGACTCAAGAATGGCTTGATAGGGTGAAGATAGCAAGGAAAGGGCTTCGAGGAACTAAGCGAAGGTGAAGGCCAAGCGACGGCTTGTAGACCGAGGTACCATGGCTAAGGTGAAGAAGAGAGTACTTGCACTAAGTCGATGAACTAATCAGCTATGAAGAGTTACAACATGTTGATGCATCAGTAAGGTGACTTGAAGCCATGATTTGAACTCATATAAGGTGATATGGTACAAGTCACAGGGTTTGATTTGAGTTTGCTTCAAAAGGTGAGACAAAGATGTTTGTGATCCTTATGAAGCAATGCCATGGAGAAATCACACATGAGACGCCAATGACTCAAGGAGTTTTCTTAATTAATTTTATTTAACTTGAGTATAGGAATCGTCGTACTATAAAGGGGGATCCAAAAAGAAGGTTGGTGTTTGCCAAAGCTCAAACCTCTCTATTCAAAAGCTATTTTTGAAAAGCAAAAATCTCTTTAACGTTCTTTGGTTGACCGTGGTTAGGGTTGAGAAACCTAGAGTGTTCTTGCTGAAAAGCAGCTGAACTTGTTCAGCTGCAGCTGAGCTTTTCAGCTGAGCTGGACTTCAGCTGAGCTGAGCTCCTTCAGCTGCAGCTGAGCTTTTCAGCTGAGCTGGACTTCAGCTGAGCTGAGCTTCTTCAGCTACAGCTGAGCTTTTCAGCTGAGCTGAGCTTTTCAGCTGGGCTGAACTTCAGCTGAACTCAACTTCAGCTGTGAACCTCTTTGACCATACACCAGCTGAACTTGCCTCCGGGCAGTTGAGCTGGGGTTTTCTCTCCTAAACTCACTGGTCAAGACCAGTTGAACTGGTCCTGAGGGGCAGTTCAGCTGGTCTCTGACCCCTCTGACCTCTGTTCTGCAGTCTGCCAGTCAGACTGGCAAACAGGTCGCCAGAGCTGTCAGGGGCGGTTCAACCGCCCCCCCTGGGCGGTTCAACCGGTCTTGGTCAACTTGACCAGTCTGCAGGTCAGTCTGCGCGTCAGTCTGCCAGTCAGACTGGCAGACAGGCTGCCAGGCCTGCCAGGGGAGGCTCAACCGCCCTAGGGGGAGGTTCAACCGCCCTCAGGCAGAAAAATCTGCCCAACGGCTAGTTTTGAGCTCCACCTATATATACTACCTCCTACCTCTCTCCCCACAGCCAAGAGCACGATTTGAACTCCATTTCTAACCCAAGAAACACCTCCCTCTCTCTCTCACACATCTCTTGCCTCTCCCATTTCAAATCTTTGGAGAGAAATCTTTGAGTGAGCTTGAGAGCTGCGATTTTGTGCTTCACCTCTAAATCTCTCTTGCTCTTCTTCTTCATTCGAGCTTTGGTACTACATCGAGTTCTTTGTGGATTCATTACTCTTGGAGCTTCTAGCTCCTAGACGACTAGGTGTCGCTTGTGAGTCTCCAAATCTTGTGGAAGACCACAAGAAAGTTTGTATTACCCGCTCGTTTGAGCAAAGATTAGTGTGTGAGCTTGACCTTTGTGGTCGGCAAAGGGAGGATTAGGGTTGAAAGAGACCCGGCTCTTTGTGGGCGCCTCAACGAGGAAGTAGGGCACCTTGGTGGTGTGACCGAACCTCGGGATAAATATTGTGTCTCTTGTGTTCTTGTTCATTGTGCTTATTCATGTTCTTCGTTCTCTCACCATTGCGTGGAAGATTTGTTTATATCTTTTTGGTGTGTGGATTTTGAGAAGTGCCATTCTCAGATCTACTACTTTGAACCCTGTGGATCATTTAGAACATCTCATTTCCAAAGTTAACTGGGTGAATTTCGAGATCAATTCAGTTTTACCCAGTTTGCTTCTAGTTTTTGTTGAAAAAGTTTTAACTTGCCTATTCACCCCCCCTCTAGGCAACTTTCAGTTGTGGTGGTTGGGGATATTTATAGCCCCAACCACTTTGGTAGCCATTGTGGAGGCTGCTGGCGATGGCCGCACCGGACAGTCCGGTGCGCCACCGGACATGGATTGTTCCTTGTTCGGTGCGCCGCCACGTCACCCAACCGTTAGGGTTCGGAGCCGAGTCGACCGTTGGAGCTTTGTCCTCTTGCGGCACTGAACAGTCCGGTGCCCCTCTACTTCGCTGCTCTGACTTCTGCGCGGCACTGTTGCTCACTGTAGCTTCTATCAGAGTCGACCGTTGGCGCAGATAGCCGTTGCTCCGCTGGTTCACCGGACAGTCCAGTGACACATCGGATAGTCCAATGAATTATAGCAGAGGACGCCCTTGAATTCCCGAGAGTGGCTACTTCGGAGTGTACGTCCCTGGTGCACCGGACACTGTCCGGTGCGCCAATTTTCAGCACACTCAAGTTCTTTGCTCCGTTTCAAATTGAGCCCCCTAACATGATTTCTTTCTTGGCTTGTGTTGAACCTTATGCACCTGTAATACATGAGTTCTAGGCAAACTAGTTAGTCCATGTGTTTGTGTTGACTATCAACCACCAAAATTAATTATAGGAAATGGTTAACCCAATTTCCCTTTCAAGTTTTGACCTGGGCGTGGAGCATCACAGAACGAGGATTCCTGATCTAATGGCCCATGTAACTTATCGATTTGTATTGAGGGCAAATCTAACCCTGGCCATGAGATCAGATCTGGACGACCAGAATCAACCAATACCTCTTCACCGTGCATTTCTTACATAAGAGCCCCCGAGAGAAATAGGATTTAACCCATCGTCCAACCTTAGTCAAAATAAATTAGATCTAGGTCCTGAAGTTTATGTGTTTGACGCTAGGGTTTTAAATAATTACGACCGCCGTCCAGAGTTCCTGAGATTAATAAAATAAAAACAGAAAGTCAATTGTTTAGTATAAAAATAATCCCAAATATATTATAAAATCAATAACTTCATCGTTTTAACCCCGATTTAACTCGTTCCAATTGTGTTAGGCTCGTAGTAATACTGGCTACAATTTAGTAACCTTATTTTATTATGGAACATGATGTTAAAGTCAAGCACTTAATTTGTTTAGACCATTTTTAACTTGTTCAAACACATAAACATTTAGAAAATCATATCTTTATAACCGTAACTTCGAATTTAGTGGTTCTCGAACCTACGATCTTGTTGCGACGCGTGGATCATTATTACACTGTTTGTTCTCATGTTTGGTGTGATGTTAATTTTGACTACACCATGTTTGTTTGTATTATAGCGACTAGACGAGCAAGTGACCGAGGAACCTAGAACTCAATAGGTGGAACATTTTGAGCGGGAGCTCGTTGAAGGCAAGTTGTGCCCTTAACCACTCTTCTTTACCCATTGCTGTTCCAATTATTTACCATGGTATGCTCATGTTAATTTTGATGGAACCTAATAGGTTACCCTAGTTTGGTCTACTTTACACCTTGCTCACTACCGAACTTTTTTGATAGTATCTGCTATTGCTCTATGTGGTTTTGGGTGTTAAGATACATTTTATTCTTGATCATGCTATTTATTGATAATGGATTATTTTCTGTTCATGAAGATTATTACGTTAATTGAAACATGAAGCGACCACCCGAGAAAACAGTGCTACCACAAGGGTGGAATGGGACGTCCTTGGCTAGTTAATTAGGAAATCTAGTGTTAGTTAACCTTTTCCGAAAGGGGCAAGTGGGGTAGAGGATGTAGGTGTTGGGAGGTCCTCGGGCCGAACTGTATATTTAGATTTTCGGATGAGGGATTCCTATACCGCTTTCGACCCACAAACCGAAGCCGATTCTCTCCTTTAATGGAACTTTGTAAAGGCCTCGCAATGTACCCTCGCCTACTCACCTTAGTAGTGTTTAAGGGTCCAATCAACCCGAGACGACAAAGGGAACACGTCTTGTGGGTAAAGATGTGCAACCCCTGCAGTGTGTAAAACTGATATATCAGCCGTGTTCATGGTTATGAGCGGCTCGGACCCTCACATGAATAACTTATGGAATTAAACTTACTCTGTTATTATTAATTTTGATCTCTTATTTTATTGGGATGATATTTACTTATACTTAGTAAGTGATAATAAAAAAATTTAACCAACTTATTAAAAGAAATGCTTTGCCTTAACCATTATTTGTTGATCGGCCTGACACTATACATGAGCCCCCACCGTAAGTGAGCTCATGCACATTATTTCCCACGCTTGCTGAGTGATGAACATCTGTGAGCTCACTCTTGCAATAAAACTCCCCTCCTCCACATGTGAAGAGCAGGTGGTCCAGGAGGAAGATTACTACGAGGAGTTCGACGAGTCCTAGGTGTTCTCTCCCAGTCAGCTTGTTGACGCTAAGAGACAATAATGATATTAGTTCGTTCTATTTATTATTAGTTATTTTGTAATACATTTCGTTATGTAACAAAGATTGTGATATTCGTCTCTATACAATGATTCATTATATGTGTTGATCTTGTTTGGCACACATATGAGATGCACCTGGGTTTGTCCCTTAAATCCGGGTGACACATTTCTATATAGTTGATAATATTCACTTTCAATGAAAAGAGTACTCTGTAAATTGTTTAGGTATTGAAAAAAATTAGGAGTGATTAATGATAGGAACATGATGGTGTTTACAACAGTCTGCATTGATTCAAACCGTGGGAATCTACACTAGAAGAGTAATACGGAGATAGATTTGCTATGCATCGTCTACCTCTTCCAAACTAGTATACTTTAACTCAACTATTTCCAGTCTTCACTTTTTTTTTTGTCTCTGCAAAAATATGTCCATTGCAACTGATACAGAGATGCGATTAGCTTGCCAAAAAGTACTTAGATATAGACGTCCCTGTAACACGGGTTGTAAAGCAACTGACCTTTGTTAACACCTACTCACACAGAGGCCCTTTTGCATCTACCTAACACTAGAATGATAGCTTTGGGGGGGTTTCTAATACTGCAATTCAGCAACTAAAAGCATGTGTAGATCTGATTTATTTGGTGTTTTTACGTAATCGTTGTGCATTAACATTTTGTTGAATATTTTGTATGTCGTTGTAATGCACGGCTATACACCGATTTAAATAGAATTTTGTATATTATAGCGATGTTTGTTGTTCTGTATCTATATTTTATATTAATTTTTAACCCCTGTGGCAACATACGAACACATATCTAGTAAGTCTATATGTATACATGGGTTGGATTCTACGTGGTATGATGCCACGTCCGCCACTGATTTAGAGCACCCCGGTACGATAAGCACTATGAGACATATATACGCTGACCATGATCAGATGAAAAGGTATTTAGAATTGATCCGAGCGCAGACTTTTTTGACATACTTTAAGATGCATGAAAATGAGATGTAGAAGTGTGAAAGCTCTGGGCTGGTTGCAAGTGTGAAATTCTCGTACTGCAAAGTGGAAACTTGATCTGGATTTTGAGTAAAAATAGAGTTGACTTTGGTTTTTGGTTGGAAATTTGAGTAGCGCCTACCCGGCTTCTTCTTACAGCCACAGAACCAGACAGGTCGCCGCGATGGATTGCAAGTCGCCATGTCGAAGAGCGAGCGACGCCCGCTATCATCGAAACCGAGTGGTAGCTAGTAGTAGCTGCTGCTGCTGCGCCCCTGCCCCTCCGCAGGCCTCTGCACCCCAGGCCCCAGCCCGCTACCGGCAGGTCAAACCGCCGCGCAGCACGGAGCAGGAACGTACAGAGACCCAGCCACGTATGGGGCGGGGCCGGGGGCGGGCGACTGCATGTTTGCTTGAGGCCGGCTGAGGGTCGCCGGCGGGTCTCTGTTCGCTTCCGGAACGTGCCGGTGCCGCGCGCGGACAGGGATGAGGGACCGCGCCACCTCTGCGTCTGCGCGTGCGTGCATGTCGTGGTCCGTGGCCTGCCCGGGCACCAGAGCCTGCGCGTTTCTGCGGCAGGGCCAGGGCTTCGTCGCGAAAAGCTGCCGGAGCGCTGCGCAGCAAAAGCAAAACCACTGTTTGGATGCGTACACACAGGTGGAGCAGCGTACGTGGCCTCGTGCCGTCGTGCTTATTACAGTAGCGTGATGCATGGCTCGGCTCGGTAGATCGAGTGCATGGGTATACGTAGGTAGTGTTTGGTGTGTTTGGTTGGAGAGTATTATAGGATGGATCCGTTCCGTTTCAATATATAAAACGTCTGGTTTAATTGGTTTAATTATATGTACAACCGAACTATTCTAAAAGAAGAATATTCTTTCAAAACTATGCATCTCCCGGCTCTAAAAAAACACCCGAAACCGTATACTAATCTAGAACAGAGCCCCTCTATCAAATAGGCTCTGTAAAACACTACCAAATGCGATTTAGCCGTGTCTTTGCATGCATGTCTACGGCCGGCCGTCCTAGTATAACATAGACAGACTATATATATGACGTTGATTTGGAAGATTTATTACCAACTCAGAAGAGCTCTTTTTTTTTGAAAAAAAAAATCATGGTCCGGATCCCTAAAAGCTCAGCACCGCCGAGTATCTCTGTTCGATCACTGTACGTAACGTACGCCATCAAGACCGACCGACCGGCCGCCTCTGCAAGGTACGTACGTGTCGCATATATGTACGTACTTGGTTTCCATACCAAAAAAGAAAGGTGCGTCACATGCTTTTACATGATTGAAATCAAAGTCACACACCTCGCCTGATGGCGTGATCGCCGGTTCGCCGTCGACATCAGCCGGCGGTGAAGGTCAAGCACTCAAGAAGAGCATTAGTAGTGAGATCACTGATTCCGTACAGCAGCACTACCACCTGGAACTAGCTTAGCACGCAGTACTTCTGCCTAGCGAAGTACTAATTAACGCCCGCAGTGAAGATCGAACTGCGACTGCCGACGCCGCGGGCGGCGAATCGAGCGCCCGGCGCCCGTGTACGCCGTCCATCCGTGTCGACCCGCGGGCCGCGGGGGTGAAGTCCACCGGGTATATGATTGGGGCCGGGGCGCGAGAGGCGACAGCGACAGCCGCGGCCGCGGCCGCGCGCGGATGTGGCAGCCCACGCGTCCCCGCCGAGGCGCGCCGGGCGGCGGCGGCGAGCCCAGGACGCGACGAAATCGGCCAGCCGGCCTAAAGCCACGCCAAGAACGCGGAGCCGCGCGCGAGCGGGGATGGATAGATGGAGGCATGGAGCATGTCGCGATCGCGATCGCGACGCTCGCGCGGGCCCCTACGTACGTACAGTGTACAGACTGCGACGGCGACGACCCCATGTGTGCACTGATGCGCAGACACGGACATCGCCGGCGCCGAAAACGGCCGCCGCGTCCGTAGCTAGCTAGCTTTTGGTTGGACACATACAGACAGTAGGACGTACCATCTCATACAGGAACACTGATTTGTTGTCGCTCGACCAGAGACGACCATGCGCTTGCGCTTGTGGCTAGCGGAGTGCCAATGCCGGACCAGTAAAATCTAAGGCCTCGTACAAAATTCTGGAATATCAATCTATAAACTAGAACTATACTAATATAGACTATAATAATATGATAAAAATATTATATTAAGAGTTGTGTCTAGCTGTCTATTCAATTTTGTATTGTATAATTTTACTTGAATAGTATTATTCTTTAAAATGAAATCTTCAACGACATTTACGTTCAAATAGAGATATAGTCGTGATTAAAGACAAAGACACCATACAAACAACTGATTTGACTCATAAGAAGAAGATTTGTTTAGAGATTAGTTGATTTATTTTCCTTACTGAGCTAATTACTGAACTGTGTATTAGTTAAACTATTGGTGACTATTATTTTAAAGGCCTCGAAGGATTAGGACCCTGTTCGTGGGCACCAGCCGCACATGCCTCGGTCCGGGCCTGCGGGGTGCATCCATCGTGCCCCCGCCCTGCCCTGCTGCTCTCGACTCGATCGATCGAACCTTTTCTACACGCGAGTGACGTCACGGTCCTCGTCGAACGGTCGACAATTACAAGTATATAAACTACGTGTACGCATGTACGCTTTGGTCAAGCAACGGGTAGAAGGGGCAACGACTGCTATGCAAGCAGTCCTTCTTTGCAAGCTTGTAAGTAAATCATCTAATCCATTAGATTACGGCGTAATCTAATGAATTAGATGGTTTGTTTGCACGCTTATAAAGAAGGACGGTTTGTATAGCTCGTTGCCGTAGGAGGAAGTAATCCCATCCACATGTTAATTTTCACTCTCTTGCGCTCACACACAGCTCGCGCGTAAGCGTAACACTCTCATCAAGGTAACTAAGACCGCTTCTCTTCTTTACTTCTCTAATTTCACACGTACAGCTAGCTACCTCGCTGCCGCATCAGTTACCACTCTATTAGTCTATTATATCGCACTTTGTCTTCTTGCTCAGCTTTTTGCCGTACCAACAGCTTTCCCTACACTACCGGAATCAGCTCCTTTGTCGTGTGTCTGAGACACACGGCAAAGACTATTTTACACTCGGCAAAGGCTTTGAACGCTCGGCGAACTGTACATCGGCAACAGCCTCTTTACCGAGTACTTTTTGTCGGACACTCGGCAAAGACTTTCCCGAGTGCCAAATGGCACTCGGCAAAGAAAAGTCACCGTCACGGCGCCAAGTGACGGTGACGGATCCTTTGCCGAGTGCCTTCTGTGGCACTCGGCAAAGAGGCCAATTTTACCGAGTGTTTGCTCGAGAGGCCCTCGGCAAAGACTGGTCCAGTGGGCCCCACCGCCAGTCCCTGTGCCGAGAGCTCTAATAGGCACTCGATAAAGAAGGCTTCTTTGCCGAGTGTCTGGTGGACTGGCACTCGGCAAAGAACCCTCAAGTGGGCCCCTTTGCCAGTATCTTTGCCGAGTGCCTTGGCAACAGCACTCGGCAAAGATGGCTTTATCGGTTCCCAGGTTTCCTTCTTTGCCGAGTGCCATGGTCATAGCACTCGGCAAAGCGACCCTTTGCCGAGTATTACACTCGGCAAAATGACCAGAATGTCCATTTTTTATTTGCTTTTGTTGTTCCATCCAAACAAACAAAAGATATATATCATTCATATCACATTATATATCAAACACATCACAGAATGAACACATTTATCATCAACACCATATATATCACAAAGTCTCACTAAAGTCTCACAAATATAAGTCAGGATCATCACAAAACAGATATAAGTCTGCATCATCACTAACATCACCAAGTATCTCACAAGATAAAGTCTAACTAACATCACCAACACTCATAAAGGTAAGTCTGGATCATCACAAAACAAATCATCAACGAGGTGGGCATCTGGACTGGTTCGGCGAAGGGCTGGACGAAGCATGAGGGTTGTTCGACGCCGCCGATTGACCCTGCACAGAGAAGAGATTGTATGTGTGAGAACATATGAATATATATCATGCAGTATTAAAATTTTGATACTCACAGGAGTAGTGAACTTTGTAGGGTCAGCTGCAGGGAACAACGGAGGTGGTGGAGCATGACCCTGTGCGGCGCCAAGGCTCTGCATGTACGCGAACATCTCCGCCATCCTCTTCTCCAGCTCCTCACGTTGCCTCCTCTCATCATCTAGCTGAGTCTGTAATCTTTCGCCCTAATGTTACGATAATGCAAAGAGAAGATATATAAAAATCAATGAACGATGAATAGATAAGGAATAACCTGGAGTTGCTGGATACGATGCTGTGAGGTGTCCTGCCGAGGTCGTATGGCTGGGCTCGCGCTCGTGCTCCTTGCTCGCACCTGAGAGAGAGTGGGAGTGGAGGACGAGTCGATTGCCCCGTCGGCAATCCAGTACCGCCCATGCCTCTTGCCTCCTCCGACCCTCATGAGGACATCTCCGTCGATGTCCTCGGTCCTCGGATCGTAATCTGGCCCATGGACCTCCTTGGCCATGGCGGTGTACTCACTGAGTCGGCTGTGGATGGCGGGGTTGGTGTACGCCTCGGGCCCGTCATCCGGGTTGTAGGTGACGTCGGACGTCGCCTTCCCCTTGTGGGCCATGGCATATGCCGAGAACGTGGAGCAAGGCGCGCCACCATGTGCCGCCGACTGCGAGAAAACCAACGAGATGGTTAGAAATCATGTCTAATCGAAAGTTATATACCTAAATAAAAAACAGCGCGTACCCATGCTTCCGCGTATTTGCCAAGGCTGCGGCTGCCTTGATGGTGGGAGGGACCTTGCATCAGCAAACGTCGTTCCCGGCTAGCGTTGTGCGCCTCATCCCACTCAGCCGAGCACCACCTCTGCACCATCTGCTCCCAGCACTCAGGATGCGCGGCGCACCAATGAGGAATCATCTAAAAAAAATATAAGTACACCGCATATCAGAAGATAAAAATAAGCATATTTAGTACCAACAATAAAGTTTTGTATTTACCTGCAAGTACTGGCCCGGAGTCAACGACATGGTTCGGGCGTCCTTCTTGTTCACCTTCTCCCCAAGGACGGAGCCGTGGTAAGTGACGATGGCCTGGATGCGCGCCTCGTAGTGCATGTCCACGACGAGCTTCTTACAGCACGTCGTAGACACCACATCCGCCCTGGCCTCGTATCCAGCATCGCACCTTAAGAAATCCTACATACAAAGACGATGTATCCATACATTATTTCAAGAATATGCAACAAATGCGACTTATTAAACAATATAGTGCGAGGAAGACTTACCCACAGCTCTTGCTTCACCCGCTCCGCCTTGTTGTTGAATTGTCTGCCGTCCCGATCTACTGCATCGGGGGCGACGGCGTAGTGGTCGAAGGTGTATGCTGGGCTCGTCACTCCGGCGTACTCGACAAGTCCAGGGAAGTGTTCCCGGCATAGAAGGCCGAGGATGCCATTGGGGTTGCGACCGTGACCCCCTGCAGTCTCCAAAACCATCCAAGACTTGTCCAAGTGATTAAGATGAAGTATTAGTTTCTATTATTAATTTGAACATATAATATGAAAAAGCAGCAACAACATCTAAAGTTACTTACCTCTCTCCATCGGGTCGTATCAGCGGACGTCTGTCACGAAGTATGGGTCGCTTAGGGAGGCTCGCGGGACCTCGCAGGTAGATACTTCTCGAACCTGAGGAGCCAGAACCTGAGACGTCCTGCTGAGCGGCGTCGGCGTCGTCGTCGTCCTGCTGCGCCGCATCATCGTCGTCCTGCTGTGCCGCATCGACAGCGGCTTGCTGCTCTACCTGCTGCTGTACGGCGTCGGCCTCCTCCTCCGTCCTACGGGTGCTCCTCCTCCCCCTCCCCCTCCTCATCCTCGTCCCACCACCCACCATCTTTGTCCAACAACCTGCAATTAAGAGTAAACAATTAAGCACAGATAAAAAATATGTATTTAGAAACATATGCAAAATAAATGAAATATAGCATTACATCGATTAAAAATAATCTTCATATGTGTCCGGGTTAGCCGGATCATAAGTGTCATCATCACTATCAACCATTTCATAGTCAACACCATCTGAAGGCGCAATTTCGTCATTGGCATTGCCTTCAAGTATTTCTAAGTCATTCTCATTTTGCACCTCATCATCCTCGTCATCAACAACCATTTCAATATCTACTTCCATTCCGATCGCTTCGGTTAAGTCTATCTCAAATCGCCCTTCGAGCCCATCTTCTTGGAAGAACTCTCCGTCATATGTGTCCGGGTCTAAGTTATAATCTTCATAGTTTGGAACAGGTAATTTAGCGTGCGGTGATACCTTATACACAACATCCCAACCCTTAAGATGTTGTTTCGTTTGGCACGCATATGGAAGATAATACACTTGTGTGGCCTGTTGGGCCACAATATAGACATCGTCTCCTGGTAAGGTGGAATCCTATCGAATTTCGACTAGCCCAAGATTAGAATGTGTCCGTCTCGTAACTTCAGGGTCAAACCAATGACATTTGAATATCACTGGAGTAAGAGGTTTGGAACCATAAAAATTGAGTTCATATACTTCTTCAATTCTTCCATAATACTCGACCTCGTCAAGCCCGGGCGTAAAGACTCCAGAACACGTGGTTTTTCGATTGGGCCGACTTTGGTCGTAGCTTGTTGTGCGAAAACGGTATCCATTGACGTCATACCCGGAAAATTTCCTGACCCTATAGGCAAAGCCATTGGCTACTTGTCTCAACTCGGCACTCATAGACGGCTCTCTTTGGCCCTGCAAGTTCAAACACGCTAGATTGTTATATTATTCGCACGTAAGAGCAACTTCAAATAAATGACAAACTAAGCACGTACCTTACGTTTAAACCAGGAAATGAAATCGGGCAATCCATTTCCCGCACCCTTTCGAAGAAGGGTATCATATTCCTGTGGAGTTGGGTCCCTTGATCGACGCCAGAATTCATGAAGAAATTGCTCCATGTATGGCGTCACCTCTTCAAGGTTGGTCAATACATATAGCATGATATGGCGCCACTCTTCATGTCTCAGGGTCTTGGTGGTCGAACCACTTGCGCTTCCGAGTTGCCCTCGAAAAATGCTGAGGTTCGATTCATTGTCGCCATCATTGTAACGAGGGGGTGGATTATGCACGCTCGGCAGTTTGTCACCATAGTAAGTTGTTGTGAAGTTTGACACCTCCTCCAGTATGTATGCCTCTGCAATGGAAGCCTCGATTTTGCATTTATTTCTACATTTCTTTCGAATAGTCTTTAGACATCTCTCGATTGGATAGCACCAACGTCCTTGCACGGGCCCCCCCATTCGTGCCTCATACGGGAGATGAATAATCAAATGCTGCATCGGATTGAAGAAGCCGGGTGGAAAGATCTTCTCCAGCTTACACAGTAACACGGGTGCCATCCTTTCCAAGTCTGCAATCATGGTCCGAGCTAACTCTTTTGCACAAAGCTGGCGGAAGAAATAGCTCAACTCTGCAAGCGCTAGCCAGACATGCTCAAGGACATAGGCTCGAACCATCGCCGGAAGAATTCGTTCAATCCATATGTGGAAGTCATGACTCTTCATCCCTAAGACTCGCAGAGTAGATAAGTTCACCCCCTACTAAGGTTAGCTGCATACCCATCAGGGAACATTAACATCTTGATCCACTGTAGTACTTCCTTCCTTTGGGCCCTGCTCAGGACGAAATCGGCCTTAGGCCTTCTCCATGTCTTACCACCACTAGGCGGCTTCATCTCTTGGTTTGGTCTATCACATAACTCTGCCAGATCCACTCTTGCCTTTACGTTATCCTTTGACTTATCAGGAATCTCCATAATTGTTGCCCAAAGTGCCTCAGCGACATTCTTTTCAGTGTGCATCACGTCAATGTTGTGTGGAAGGAGCAGGTCATCATAATAGGGGAGCCGAGTCAAGCCCGACTTATGTGTCCACATATGTTGCTCACCATATCCCACAAAACCACCTTCTCGGTTGGCCACGAGACCATCTATCTGTTCGCGAACTTCGGCACCAGTCATCATTGCAGGTGGGCGGTCTGTCACCACGACACCTTTCGTAAAGTTCTTGATGTCTAGTCGGAATGCATGGTCAGGAGGGAGAAATTGTCGATGTTTATCGAATGACGAATATTTGCCACCCTTCTTCAACCAAATGAACCTAAGAGCTTCCTTGCAAACTGGGCATGGGAACTTACCGTGAACACACCAGGCGCAAAATAGCCTATACGCCGGAAAGTCATGCATGGAGTACTGGTACCAAACATACATTTTGAAGTTTGTCTTCGTAGCTCGGTCGTACGTCCATACCCCTTCCTCCCAAGCACGGACCAATTCATCAATCAAAGGCTCCATGTACACGCCCATTTTATTCCCCAGGTGTTCAGGAATTATCAACGACACGAATATGTTCTGTCTTTGAAAGCATACGCGGGGGGGGGGGGGGGGGGGGGGAGATTGATGGGGATAACGAACATGGGCCAACATGTGTATGGGGCAGCGGTCATTCCATAGGGATTGAACCCATCTGTGGCCAGCGCAACACGAACATTACGAGCCTCTTTGGCTTTCTCATGGTGAATGGCATCAAAGTGGGTCCATGCTTCACCATCGGATGCGTGAACCATCTTGTCAGGATTGTATCGTTTGCCTTTTTTGTGCCATGTCATCTATTTCGCGGATTCCTCTGTCATGTATAGACGCTGGATCCTCGGTATGAACGGAAGGTGGCGTAGGATTGTCATGGGGATGTCGAGCTGCCTCTTCTGTCCATCACCAGAGTCTACCTCCATGAACCTAGATGATTTACACTTCGGACAGTACTTTGCCTCAGTGTGTTCTTTCCTAAATAGGACGCAGCCCTTCGGACAAGCATGTATCTGCTCATACGTCATCTTGAGTGCACGAAGGAGTTTCTGTGCCTCGTACATGCTCTTTGGCAGAACGTGATCCTCCGGAAGCAGGCTGCCAATAACTGTCAACAAACCATCGAAGGCGTCTCGACTCATGCTATACTGCGACTTGAACGCCATTATACGCCCAATGGCATCCAATTGAGAAACCTTTGTCTTGCCATGAAGGAGTTTCTGTGTCGCGTCAAACATGTCGTAGAATGCCTTTGCGGTCGCCTCTGGCTCGTCCTCCGTACGTCCTTCGGCGAACTGTGCCTCGTGATAGTCGTTCAACATGTCCGCTACCCCGGCATCAGCATCGTAATCCTCGACGCGTTGTCTCACCACCTCCTCTCTCGTGCGATGCGCTTCACCATGGAAGATCCACCGAGTATAGTCCGACATTCTTCCAAATATGTTCTACCATGGCTTTCTTTGGTTTTCTTTTCCGGTTGTCACATTTGCTGCACGGACAAGGGACTAGGCTAGCTCCTTTAGCAGCTTCGCCATATGCCCGTTCCACAAAAGCATCGGTCTTCCTAATCCATTCTGGGGTGACATCATTACGTCGAACGCGGCCCGTGTACATCCACTCACGGTCCTCCATCCTCTAACATATATAACCGAGTATAGTTTAATATAGACATGTAATGCATGTACACTACGTTCCTACCTTCTAATAGGTGATGATAGGTCCTAATCCCACCCGCGGTTGCGTAGATGGAGTTAGTTTCCATGCTCTACTCCGATCCGAGATAGAATTTCGGCAGCACCTCCCCGCTGTTCTCCGGATACACGTCCTGACAGGGAGAGTGTACTGTCCGGAGAACAACAGGAAGGTGACGCCGAAACTCTGTCTCGGACCGGAGTAGAGCATGGAAACTAACACCATCTAGGAAACCGCGGGCTATCCAAAAAACGTGGACAATTCGAAACTGATACATTTGTAGATATGCAAAGATCTGCATATCTACACCGTATCTCTTTCGAATGGGAGACGCCTAACTGAGTTACGTGATCTACGACCATGATGCGGAAATTGAGGTTATACCTAGGGTGACGGTGGAATCAGGCTAGCGGGGCTGTGGCGGGTCGGTGCAGTGGCGACGCGACGCGGTGCAGGCAGACCCGCAGTGGCTAGGAAGACAAGTATCTTCTCTGTAAAAAATAAACAAGCATGTCAAAAAAATCGGCAGCACTTCCCCTGTACGGGGAGGTTTCCAAAACCTGCAAATAGATCTAACAGCACGATGGCTGACACGCACATATACAAACGACACGATGAATGCAAGTCACATCTAAGTCCAAAGGTAGGTTACCAAAAAAACATCAAAGACTAAGCACTTTGAAGGTAGTGACAGTACGTGAATCGCGGAAAGGTGTCCTATGCATGTGCATTGCTCATATATTTATAAGGACTATACTCTATACAACTCTATATTGTGAGTTGTCATAATTAGATTTGGATCTCAAAACTAGAAGTTAAAACATACTCTAAAATTAGAAGTTAATAAACATAAAGATTTTCAAATGTTGATATGAGTGAATTGTTTTGTTTCTCCTTTCTCTCATGAATTAAGCATTAGTATGTGAAATTTGAATTGAATTCGAATTTATAATTTGAAATAAAAAAGAAATAAAAACAGAAAATAAAATAAAACAAGAAACAAAGGGGAATATACCGGCTGGGAGGCCGCCGGCGTGACGACGGCGGCGGTGGTCGCCACGGGCGCGCGACGACGGTGGTGGGCGCGGCGGTGCTCGCCGTGCGCGACGACGGCGGTGGGCGCGGCGGGCGCGACGGCCGTGGGCGCGGTGGGCGCGGCGGGCGCGAGCGGCTGGCGGTGCTCGCGCGCGACGGCGGGTGGCGGTGCTCGCCGCGGGCGCGACGGTGGGTGGCGGCGCGACGGCGGGTGGCGGTGCTCGCCGCGGGCGCGACGGCGGCGAGCGAGCGAGCGTGAGAGAGATAGTGAGAGTGAGAGAGAGACAGTGAGTGAGGGCGCCGTAACAGCTATTAAAACGTTCTTTGCCGAGTGCCCGCGATCCGGCACTCGGTAAAGATTTTTTAAAAATTAAAAAATAAACTTTGCCGAGTGTCGGATCTCGGGCACTCGGCAAAGGCGTCTTTGCCGAGTGCTAGCTGTAGAGCACTCGGCAAAGATGTGTTCTTTATACTTTGCCGAGCGCCTACAGCCAGGCACTCGGCAAAGCCGCCTTTGCCGAGTGCTAACTGGACAGCACTCGGCAAAGTATATTTTATTTTTTTTATTTTTGGCAACCAAATTTTTTGTGGTGTGTTCTTACACTATGTAGACCTACAAGTACCATTTTGGTATAATTATAAAAGTGTTTTTATAACTATTAGATTTAGTTCGTTTATTTGAATTTCTTTGGAAAATTTAGATTTGAACTACAGGTCACTCGAAACTTAGAAAACCGTGCATGCAAAAATGATATTCATGTTACTTAGCATAAGTTACGACCGATTCCAGGAGCGGACCGGAAACTTCGAGCAACATGCTCACTAAACATGGCCGTGAACTTGCCATCCACATGTTTAAAAATTGTATAAAACACAAACAAAGTCAGAAAATCCTGAAACTTGTCCACGTGTCATGATATCATATGTACAGGCTGCATAAAAATTTTAGAATGTTTGGAGAAAGTTGTGAGACACTATGTGTAGAAACCTAAGAGAACTACATTGAAACTCTATGCCGAGTGCCAGCCGTAGGCTCTCGGCAACGACTAACGACCGTCAGCTTTGGGACGGCCGTTGACGGCCCTTTGCCGAGAGCCCCCTTTGCCGAGTGTTTGACACTCGGCAAAACGTATCTTTGCCGAGAGCTCCCTGTGCCGAGTGTTCAGCACTCGGTAAAGGGGCTCTTTGTCGAGTTCCTAACTTTACCGAGTGCGACACTCGGCAAAGCCTTCTTTGCCGAGTGCCCGACAAAAGGCACTCGGCAAAGAGTACTGCACTCGGCAAAGCCTGCGATTCCGGTAGTGATATTCTAGTTTATGAAACACGTGACAATTAGACGTCAGGTCATCATGAGATCAATCATCAACTACCCATTAACATCCTACCATCTCTCGATCATCAACTACCCACTGGTATACACTAGCATCTCCACAAAAGTTCGTTAATTTACATGCTAAACTATATAATAGATCTAGCAAGTTAACAGAATAACTAATAGCCTTAAATTTTGTGTTGCCTCATCAATCTCCCTATAATACCTTGTGCGTCTAATTTACTTTGATCATCAACTACCCACTGCTGGTTCCTTAATTTTCTCGTGCGTCTAATTTACTTTGATCTCTCTAGAAAAATGCCGGACTAGACGGAATATGGAATTAATTCCTCTCGACTGCAAAATTTTTTTATATCTTTTTATTTTAAAGAGCTCTTTTGCACTAATTTGTCGGAGAACATTCCACCCCTTAGGTCCATGATTTTATGTACTACTAGTCGGTTACCAGTGTGTTGCGACGGCTCACAACAATACACATGTAAATATCTACAAAAAAGATCTCAAGATTTTTTATTAATTGTCTCCGCTCTTCGCATAATATTTTTTATGAACGCACGGGTATCATATATAGCAAATTAGAGGCCCCTATCTCTCGCCTCCCCCACTTCCAAGGTTTCGTAGAGCAGGACATATCTGTTCGTTGCCAGAGAAGGACACAACGAAGACCTGAGCATCTGGAGACGATATAGGTAGTATATCGCTAGATATATAGGGAGAGAGCACACAAGCGGAGAAAGAAATCTAGCCGGAACAGCTCCAAACCGAGAGGTACCCGCACCAGGCGTCAATCCGAGAAGGGCGAGAGAATGTGAGTGTCTTTTCAGCCCTGGACTCGCCGAAGTGACACAACACCACCACCAACCCTGTAGCATATACCGACTGCTGCCACGCTACGGGCCTTGGTTGTCCAATATCTCAAACCTGGACTCCTCATCGCCAAAATAACCTAAGTGTGGTAGGCGCCACCATGTCTTCCTCGACCGCACGCACGGAGAAAGGCCAGGAGCATGACTGACTCGTCTCGTACCCGCGTCGACGAGCGTCGGTCGGCTCGTGGCTGCGACCATGGGCAAGGGCAGCAGGTTGGGGAGGAAGAACAGGCGAAGGCCGGGAAGACGAACGAGATATCCAACGACGACGAAAATGATGGTGCACGCATGAGGTGAAACGTCCTCTGCCCTCTGCCGAGTCGGTGTCGGGGCTGGTATAAGACGAATACGGGGAGGAGGCGCATGCTCCTACGCCCTCTATCGAGAATGGGGTGGCGCAGAGGTGGAGGCATGAGGGTGGAGAGAAGAAGTAGAATGACAAACAAGGTTGTGGCAACTAAGGCGAGGACCACATTATCGTGGGGAGGTATAGATGGCTAAATGGGCCGTGTCTAGCGAGCCGGTGAAGCATAACCCATTTAATAGTATCTGGGCCAACTCGGCACGAGCGTCGTGCGATGCTTGGGCTGTAGCCTCGGCCCGTAGTTCTGGCCCGGCCCGACACGATTATTTTTATATTTTACAAAAAATCATTTATATATATGTACAATTTATATTTAATATTATAAACATCTGAACATGATGTTGTACTGGTTAGACAGCTTTGTCCACTGTCTCCCACCCTTCTTTTATCAGGGTGTGGGTTTAAACCCTAATAACTCATGCACCGTTTTTTAACATAACCCTTTAACGTTTTACGCTGAGTTGATTTGGGAGAAATATAGGGACTTTTTTTTATAAAAAATGACACATGACGAACGTTGAAACTGGTGCTTTAAGTATAGTAGAGATATACATAAAGTGATAAAACACCTTATGCTCAATAATGAGCTCTATTTACATGGTCAGTATTATATAGTTTCTTCTAGCAGGAAGTCAAAAAGGCCCATGTATATATCCACGCTTTTGAGTTCAGGATCGATCAAATTAAAGATGGGTCTACTGATTCTCTGCTAATAAGCTTGTTTCTACGTACACGTACGATTACGTGCATGCATGCAGACTTTGGCCTGCTCAATGTGTAGATATACCGTCCATGAGACGATGTTCATGTTTGGTTCAGCTTTTTTCTGACCAGCTTTTCTGAAAATCTGGCTGTGAGGAGAATTTGAGTATCATTACAATTACGTGTGAAGGAAAATAAAGTTGTTTATAGGGCTTAGGATTTATAAAGTGACGGATTCCTACTATTACAATGACTCAACCGATTATATGTTTATGTTGATTTTGGATGATTTTGCTCTAATGAATTGTATAGAAGCTGGCTGAAAAGCTGAGCGTTTGGCAGTCCGCAGCAGCTTTTGATGGCCAGAAGCTGCCAGGAGCCGAAACAAACAGACACGATGATGTATCGATCAAAGGTCAGTTGCGCCGTGGTCACTTGGTGTCAGCAGATTGGGCTTAGCACGTAGTACTGTATGCGCAATGTCACATGCAAGCTTGTAAGTCGTGCCAAACTGTCAATGCATGGGTCGTCCGGCCGTTCAAATTCTTTCTTTTTCAGCCCTACTTTTGAAAAATATTTACGTTTGGACCCCAGAAATTTTATATGCAAGTTTCGACCCGATACTCGGCGCCATAGACTATGGCGCCGAGGTAACACACCTCGGCGCCATAGACTGTGGCGCCAAGGTATTGAAAGGAAAATAGGCTTACACCTTTTCGAAATTGATTTTGGTGGTTGAATTGACCAACACAAATAATTGGACTAACTAGTTTGCTCTAGAATAAATGTTCTACAGGTGGCAAAGGTTCACATCAAACCAATACAAAGTCAAAAGAAATGGCTAAAAAGAAAAGAGCAAAGGAAACCGAAATGCTCCCTGGTCTGGCGCACCGGACTGTCCGGTGTGCCATCGGACAGTGTCCGATGTACCACCGGACAGTGTCCGGTGCACCAGAGAAGATCGACTTCAAACTCTTCACCTTCGGGTTCCCCAGGCACATCTCCGCTATAATTCACCAGACTGTCCGGTGTGCCACCGGATTGTCCGGTGAGCCAGCGGAGCAACGGTCATCTGCGCGCAACGGTCGACTCTGCAAAGCAAACAGTGCAAATCAGATGTCAGAGCAGACGGTCAGAGGGGCACCAGACTGTCCGGTGTCGCACCGGACTGTCCGGTGTTGCACCGGACTGTCCGGTGCCACATGAGGACAAAGCCTCCAACGGTCGACCAGCTCCAAGCCCTAACGTCTGGATGACGTGGCGGCGCACCGGACACTGTCCGGTGGCGCACCAGACTGTCCGGTGCGCCCATCGCCAGCAGACTTCTCCAACGGCTACATTTTGGATGGTGGCTATAAATACCACCCCAACCGGCCACTTCAAGGTGTGGGAGCCCAAGCAACATTCCAAGTCATCTAGTTGACATACTCAAGCCCTCCCAACCATATATATTCATTGATCCATCCTATACATAAGATTTAGACCACTACAACCCACACAAGTGCCACAAAAGCGAGAGCAAGCAAAAGAAAGCCTCTCGTGTGATTTAGCTCTAGTGCCTTGTGAGATTCATTGAGAGATAGCGTGTACTACATCTTTGTGTTCATTTGCGCGTGGAGTTTTGACTCCCATTGAACTTCCTCCAAAGTGTTGGAGGCTTGTAAAGCTAGCAAGAGACACCAAAGAGTGTGGTGATCCTTGCGGGGTCTTAAGTGATCCTTGAGAAGAAGAAGAGCTCGCCGGTCTTGCATGATCGGTGGAGAGAGGGAAAGGGTTGAAAAAGACCCGTCCTTAGTGGACTCCTCAACGGGGACTAGGCCTTCGAGGGCCGAACCTCGGTAAAACAAATCACCTGTGTCTCGTGTGCTTATTGCTTGTGATTTGTTTGTTCTTTCCCTTTCTAAGTTTTTCTTGCTCTATTCTTTGCTAATACCATTTGGTGTTGCTTTAAGTTAAATTCTCATTTAGTGAAGCAACACCTTGCAAGAAAGAACTTGTGTTATTGCTCTTCTTATCTAAGCCCTCTTGCTTTATTCTCATAGACTTATTAGTAGTATTGATTTATCAATTCTGCATTATTTAGCAATACTCTTTACAAGCAAAGGACTTAGTTTTTATACTTCGATAATTGTGTATCTTGTTCTAACCACTAATCAACGGATCTAGGTGGGGTGTAAAGTTATAATTTTTAGGTTTCGCCTATCCACCCCCCTCTAGGCGACTTTTAATTGGTATTAGAGCTAGGCACTTCATCTTGAGTCTAACAACTCGAAGTGATGGCTCGTAAAAGATCCCAAAAGAATAAGAAGACCCAGGAGAACAAGGAGGTAACTATTGAAATATTACTTTCTGATTGTTCTAATTATGATTCATGGTCTACTAGAGTGATAAATGCTTTTAGAACGGTAGATCCACAATTAAAACAAATTTTAGACAAGAGTATTATTCCTCCTAACTATGCTAGGGAAAATGCCTCCGAAGAAGATTTAAGATGTATACGCTTAAACTATCTAGCTTATGACATCTTAAGTAAATCCCTTAGCAAAGAAGATTATCATGCCTTCATAATAAAATATGATAAACCTATTTGTGATGTGTATGATATTTGGACTAGAATTAAAAGCAAATTTGATGAGTCCAAACATGATAGTTCATTTTGTGCTTCTACTTCCTTTAGTCTTTGTGATACTAACCCTTGCAAGGAAGAAGAAGAAAATGATCGATGAAGACCAAACGATGAATCCACCTCTCCAAGAGGTTTGTCTTCCCATTTCGATTCCCACATATGTTGTGTGGCTAATGAAAATGATAGCGTAAGCACAAATGAGAATGAGGAGGAAGAAAGAAGCTTCATGCAACTCTACGCTCGCCTAAGCCAAGAAGATAAGGCGGCCATGCTCAAACTTCTAGAAAGAGCGAGAGAGCAAAGCGAAGCTCGTCAAAGGCTAGAAAGTATTCTCTCCATGAAAATGCAATGCTTTGACGAGTTGACTAAAGAACACGAGGAGCTAAAGTGCTCTCATGTTGATTTGGTCCAAAGGTATGAAACTATTTCAATTGAGAAAGATAACGCTTTACATTGTATCGCTCAATTAGTAAATAGGAATGCCTTGCTTAAGGACCAAGTAGAAAAGCTAAAAGATGAAAATCTAGCTTTTCAAGAAAAATATGATATGCTCCTATGTTTTCATGAAAATCTTATGGATGATCATATCATATTGAATATTGCACATGAGGTTGTGATAGAAAACTTAAAATCCCAACAACCTCACTCATGCACATGTATTCAAATTGAAACTACATTACCATGTGCTAATGCTTGTTGTCCGTCGACAAGCAAATCTTCCTTTGAGCTAGAATTTTCAGGGACAAATGATGATACATATCAAAAGCTCAAAGAAGAAAATGAGAGGCTAAAAATGAGCTTGACACGACTAAAAGGGAAGTGCTTTGCTCAACCTTCTCAAGATAACCGTGATCACATGGTGAAGAAGCTTGAGACAGGAACAACCGTGGCATGCACTAAATCCCTTGAAGAAAGTGTCAAGGACTTGAGGATTGCCAAAAGGAAGGAACAAAAGAAGAAAATCAATACCTCTTCGAAAAGCCTCAACCATGCCTCCACAAAAGGTAACATCCAAGGTAATAATCAAGCCACACTTCACACTAAGAGAAGTAAGAAGTGTAGTGAATGCTTTGAAAAGGGGACACTCGATTAGATCATATCCCTATATACAAAATGACTTGATTATTAGCAAGAATGATAAATTGTGTTTTAAATGCTCCAAGAAGGGACACTTATTTAGATCTTGTCCCCATTTAAAACAAAAAGGCATAATGTTAGAAAAGAAAATATTCACTAACCATGTAGCAAGCAAGAAGCAAGGAAGGAAGAAATCTTCAAAGCTTGAAGATCGCCTATGCTACATATGCCGAAAGAAGGGACATCAATGTAAAGATTGTCCCATTGGTAACAATCCCACTCTTAGCTTGTCAATTAATTCTCATGTAACTAGGCAACCCAAAATTGCAACTTGTGCTAGAAAGGTAATGAGTTTACCTAGTGCTAACACAAAGGACCTTTAGGTTCCTAGATCTTTGTTGACTAACCTTGATGGACCCATCAAGAGATGGGTACCAAAATATGCTTGACAAGCTTTGCAGGAGAAGGAGATGATATGAAAACCTTGGGGTGCTTGAGAGAGTCCATTCAATTCTTATCAACTCAAGCTATCAATCTTCAATGATCTATATCCATGATTGACCCAAGGGTATTTTTCAAATTACTATGTCTTAAACTCATATCATCTCGAGGAAGATATTGATGTTGTAGGAAATAAAGAATTACCCTGTGCGGAAAAATCAAGGCCTACAACATGGAGGAAAGTCAAAGGATGGTAATATCTATGCTTTTAAGTGCAAGTATTTTAAATTATCATTTCTTATGTGTCTTGTGTAGTCACATAGATAAAGAAGCACTTTAAATGTATTTAAAATTAAGTCACCATTCTTTGAAGAAATTTTCTCTCATATGGTAGATTGCATACTCATCATTTCCATTCTATGGCAATCTACACGCTTTAATTATTGCAAAAACCTCATGGCATGTTTTACACTAATTATCTTATTATTGCCATGATTCTAGATATAGAGAGATTTTTCAAGTTCTTAAAAGGATAAGGTGTCATGTAAGGAATTCAAATCCTTAGGACACTTATAAAAGGAAAACTCTCTATAACTAGAATAGTGAGACTAATGATTTTATCTAAGTAACCCAAGTAGTCTCAGTTGTAAAGAATAAGTTTCTCCTTGGAAATGCGTAATCCAACATGAAAAGAAAAATCAATCCAATGATTTATGATGTATTTCTACTTGCTTAAATTGGATATGATTCTTTCACATTTATCGCTTTCCACATCATGAATTAGATCTATTCCCGTAATCTTAAAGGATTATTTATGCTTATTTTATGAGTTAAAATTGAGCATAACATCATTTATGGATAATCTAGTTCATGTTATGAAGTTTCCATGTTTTAGTAATCTATGCTTTCATTCATTATCAAATTGATTACGAAGAGGGAAACTAGTGCTTGTGATACTAATGACATTTCTCTTGAGCTTACTTATGGAAATCTACAAGAGAGTAAGTGCATGTTTAAAGCCACAAGCCTCAAGGGTTGCTCTTCACCCAAAGGAAGAAAGGTAAAAGCAAAGGTATGGGAACTCATCTTCTTAATCAAATTTAGTTCCCATATCAATGGCTATTTAATCTAAATTATCATATTCTACCCATGTGAGGAATAGATTCTTTATTGGACTTAAGTCAGCTAGATGTGCATTCAATCTCATTCTCATAAATGCACTTGTCCATTAAAATCTAATTCATGCCTTTGCTATAACTATGTTCATATTGATATGCTTTTAAGTTATGATAATAAAATTCAATATGAAGAAGTAAAATTCCTATGACTAATCAAAATGCTTAAAAGGTGCATATTCCTCCTTTCCAATGATGTGCACTAAGGATAAGGATTTTACTTCATGTCTGTGTGAATTATGAATGATGAATTGTTTATATTTCCTATCTAAAGAAATCATCTTTCATTATATGCTCCCTTGTGCTATTAACATCTTTCTTGAGTATTTTCAATAAGTTTGGAAGGAAAAAGAAGCCACTGCAAAGGGAGGACTCTCAAATGAAAGAGGAGGACATCAAGAACAACACCACCTACTTCTACAAAACAATCAATGGTGTGGTTGTGAGTACTCTAAATCCTTTTCATTGAGAGAATGTCAGGCACAAGGTGTTTATTGCAAATCTTATAAGCCTTGATCAAGATATATAATGATTCTCCCTACACATCTCTAAAATAAATGCATCTGTTCATCTCATTCAAATTCTTGATGCATATCTCTAGGGGGAGTCTATTTCTATATCTTGATTATGTGAGACTATCGCTTTTTCTTAGTAATCTCATATGTCTCTTGCATGAGAATAAGTTTCTCATGATGTACGCTACTACATATCAATCCATCTTATTAGAATAATGTCATCTTTATCAAAGATTGTAGCTTTCTTTGCTAAAGTAGCATATCTACTGGATTCTCCTATCTTGTCGAATGCATATGTTGTTCTTTTGATCACACCTGTTATTTGTTTGATCATTGAATAACTTCGATTAACTCTTATGTTTCTTAGTGCCTGATAGACTATCAATCAAAATCTCTTGATATGCACTAAGTTGAAAGGAGAATTCATGATACATTTATGCAATTTGTGATCCATTTGCCATATGCTAACAATAACTTTGAAAAAAGGATCACTAGTTGTAGAACTCTCTATTGTGCAAAATATTTCCATACATTGTCTTGAATATAGGTCTTAAACAGCTAAGACTAAAGGACAAAGCACAATGAAGAGAGCATCTCTATGGGAAGGTACAAAACGGTAAAACTGCTTCCACTAATTTACACATGTACCTAAATCTTCCTTTTCTATATGTTCCTTGCATATCTTGTATAAAAGGAAGAGAAAGCATGTCTATGCATTATCCCTGCTTCATACCTAGTTTAACCTCTTAAAATTTCATTCCTACATTAATGCATCTTTGTTGAAACTAGATGAAGTAATTTTATTGTCAAAGAGCTTAAAGCTTAACCTTGTAACGAGGATAAGCTACCTTTGTTTCAAAGGTGGATGGTCCTTAAGCCTCTTTGAAATCTGTAAGGGAACATGCTTAAAATGTTTATAACATGCTTTCATAAGTGCATAAACTGTCATGAGCATCACACTTATACTATGACACAATGCACTACACATTCTGTATGATATAGATATGTTCTCATTAACCTAATTATGTGCAATTGGAATTTAAGGCCAAAATATGTGTGTCGGTGTTTCGGGTCCGACCGCGCACCCAGGGTTACCCCCCAAGGTGCTTTTAGGAGTAGGACGGTGTTACCGACTGTAGCTCGATGGTTCGTGCTGGGCGCACGAGAAATAGTAGACAATGATGTACAGGTTCGGGCCGCTTTGAGATGCGTAACACCCTACGTCCTGGCTGGAATGCTTTATGCGATGAGTTACAAGGGAGCTCTCTAGTGCTGGAAAACGTAAAGAACGGGATGGAAGGCTAAGTGATGAATGATGTCGATCTATCGTCTTGAAGGGTTGCCCCCTAGGCCTTATATATTTGACCGTGGGGCATTACATGTGGATATGATAACAACGTGAGCCAGAATAATAGTGAACTAACTGAGTCTGTCTCCCTATAATTCAGCCGACTCATCCTCGCCCAGTTCCGATGTACGGGGCTCCTGTGCGGGAAGGTCGGGTCACTGCTGTGATTACTGCTCAGATGTTGTTGGGCCGTCTGGGCTTGCACCGACCCGGCCTTGTGTTGATCTGTCTCACTGGCCGTTCCTCCCAGGCCCACGAGGGGGATGACCTTACGAATTATGGGGCCTTTGGGCCTTTCGTGAGGTCTTCTATCCTTCTAGTGGACCCGGGGGATATCTGTCCCCCACAAGCCCCCGATCTTTGGGCTGATTTTGAAATAAACGGCCCAAAGATCCTAGGTCCAGCTTGCGGTATTTGATTTTACCAGGGAATGCTTTGGAAATAAGTCTATCGGGTCACTGCTTCAGAATTCTGAGTGATCCGGTTAACACGTCTTCTTTTTACTGTCTTCTTCTGCTATTATTCCTTAAAATTTGGTGCTCTGTCTCGGGTTTATGCTTTGGAGGTCAGCATTTTGCACTGTTGAACTGTGAAGTCCATTGGGTGCACCGAAGGTGCACCCAATGGGTGTAGCCCCCGAGCTTCGAGTGGATTTTGGCAGATAATCCACTCGAAGGTCTTCATTTCAAGTCTTTTCAGAGATTATTTTTATCTTCCACCTGTGCTTTTTCAGAGGTCAATCTTGCCTTAGTTTTGCCATATGCTTTGGAGGTCAGCATTTTATCTTTCGGGGATGATTATTTATTGGGTGCACCGAAGGTGCACCCAATGGGTGTAGCCCCCGAGCTTCGAGTGGATTTTTGAAAATAATCCGCTCGAAGGTCTTCATCTCGTGGTGTCTCTTCTTTTTTTTCTTTAGAAATCATCCTTTTCTTTTGTCGAATGCCTTAGAGGT
Organism: Zea luxurians; assembly: GCA_029449295.1. Taxonomy (NCBI): domain Eukaryota; kingdom Viridiplantae; phylum Streptophyta; class Magnoliopsida; order Poales; family Poaceae; genus Zea; species Zea luxurians. Next base: position 165,758,489 of record JAOPSE010000004.1, read on the forward strand.
CAGCATTGTGTCATCAGCGTTATGCTTCAGAGGTCAGCATGTATTTTTGTCTCTGAAGTTGAGTTCCTGATCTGCCCATATCTTGCTAGGTCTAGCAATTTATTTGATCTGCGACTTATTGGACATTTGATAGCTCTTGACTAGTCTTCATGTCACTTCGTGCTTTGATGCTCCTGTCGATTAGACTTGTACCTTATCGGCTATATTTGGCTTTCCTTTAATCCTTGCTGGTATCTCTTTTCTATCTTGGAGTATTCATTGCATATACTGCACGGATGTGACAGTTTTGGAAAATATACTGATAATTTCTGGGCGCCCCCAATGGGTGTAGGCAAGGGATGGCTTGGTACGCTGAGCGTTTAGCAAACTGCTTCTGAGTAGTAACTTGATGTGACCGCGGGTGTAATCATATCGCCCGCGCAGTTGACTGGAGTCCCAATGGGTGTCGTGTTACGTGAAACGGCGTCAGCCGCCTGACGTGTCTTCAGACGGTTTGAAGTGCATATTGAATTTTTGTGACTGTTCAGTGGCCGTGGTAGGAGGTGAGCGGTTGCCTTCTTCTTCTATAATTAGCGCTCTTGCTTCTCCAGCGTTTTCATGCTTCTTGCTACTGCTTGCTGTTTCATCTCCTCTCCTTCCTTCCACTTCCGCCATGGGCAAGAGCAAGAAAGGTGGCAGCTCTTCGCACCACTCGGGCGACAAGCGCAAGTGCGAGCCGACTCCTCCTTCGGAGGACTTCGGCGACTCGGAATACTCGGAGGAGGAGTTCTCCTCCGAGTCCGAGGGCTCTCCAGCTCCTGCCTCTCCCCCAGCGTCGTCTGATGATTCAGACGACTCCCAGGGGATCGCCGCGGAGGTATGGACCTACATCTGAGCCGTCGAGCGTGCCGGGCTCGAGGGCTCGGATGAGTCGGAGTACTCCTCGGACGAGGAGAATCTCTTCGACTCGTCCGAGGAGGGCAGCGGCGGCGACGGCGGTGACGGCGACGACGACGGAGGCGACGGTGACGGCGGCGGCAACAGCGGCAAGGGCGGCAACGGCGACGGCGGCGGCGGCAGCAAGGGCAGCAGCAAGGGCAGCAACAAGGCCAGTGGCTAGACGCCACTGGTTTTAGATGTTAGTGTTGATTAGTAGTAGAAATAGTATTAGTGAAATAATTTAGTAGTAGCTAGTAGTATAGTTAGTTAAATGTAATGTAGTAGAAGGGAAAGCATCAACTCATAATGAGTTGATTTGTAAGTTCGGTAGTACTTCCCATATAATAAAGAATGATTTCAGTTCCTCTCGTGCGTATCATTCCGCCTTCTTGCTGATCATCGTTTGTGCTGATGCCTACTATAGAGGCTGTTTCTGAACATAATGCTTGAGTAGCAACTCAGAATCGTTGAGCCATGCTTCAGATTGCCTTCTTCATGATGCCAGCGCTTTAGTAATGGTGACCGAGTGATTATCAGCGATGTTGGGGCTTTTTTAGAGGTGATAGCCGAGCGATAACGGGCTGTGTCGGTGTTTTAGAAATAACGACCGAGCGGTTACTGGTGATGTCGGTGTTTTAGAGGTAACAGCCGAATCTTCTGGAGTCATGTCTCTGTTTTAGGAATAACAGCCGAGTGATTACTGGCGACATCGGTGTTTTAGAAGTAACAGCCGAGTGATAACGGACCACGTCGGCCGCTTTGAAAGTAGTGGCCGAGTGAAGTCAAATAACGTCAGCATTTTTAGGAACAACAACTGAGTCAATTTGGGCCGCGTCGACCATTTTGGAGATAACGGCCGAGTGATGACATGGCACGCCAGCGTTTTAGAAATAATGGCTGGATGATGACATGGCACGCCAGCGTTTTAGAAATAACGGCTGGGCGATGACTGGGCACTTTTTAGAAATGACATCTGGCCTGGGGAAATCCCATATGTACTGCACTGTCGCACGCGTCCACGCTCCGTGCCCTAGTTTCTGCTTTTTTGCATCCAGGCTTTCTCTGCTTTCCTGCAATATCGTTTCCGCTCCGTTCGCTAGCAAGGCTGAGATGGCGCCCAAGCGGAAAGCTTCGAGTTCGTCCGCCGCAATCATTCCCCCCATCGATCCCAACAGTCAGTTGCCTTTCGCAGGTAACCATATGTCTGTTGTCTCTGAATCCGACCATCTTCATCTCGTTTGCATCGGGGTTCTTCCTCCGAAGGAACTCTGTTCGTGCCGGATCTGCCGTGGGGTCACTGTTCCGATGGAAGACACCCACGAATCCATCATTTACATTCCTTTTCTTATCCACGGACTTGCTTTACCCATTTCTCCTTTCTTCCGCGGTCTCCTTGATTTCTATCGCTTGAATCTGACCCATCTGAATCCCAATTCTATTCTGCAAGTTTCTGTTTTTGTTCATTTATGCGAAGCCTTTCTTGGTGTTTTGCCCCACTTTGGCCTTTGGAAGTATCTGTACCACTGTCGGCCTGGGATGGCCGGGGGGCAGCACCAGCTGGTGGGGGGCGCGAGCTTGGAGATGCGCCGTGGAAGGAAGACTGATTACCTCGACATCCCACTCAAGGACAGCATGAAGGGATGGCGCCTGGAATGGTTCATCATGGAGAATCATGGGAATTCCCTCCCCCCACGGTCAGGGAGACAGCCGGATGTTCGCACTCCGAGCTGGACCGAATCCCCAACAGACCAGGAGGTGGCTGAGGCAGGGGCTCTGTTAGCAGAAGTTGGATTGTTGAAAGAAAGGGGTCTGACTACAGAAGCTGTGGTCGCTGACTTTGTTTTCAAGAACATTCAGCCACTGAAAGACAGAGCATATCCGACCTATCTGTACCGAGGCTTGGCTGATTCAACCCGGGTGACCAACAGAAGAATTCCTGCTGTGGACTTGGTGAGCCGGCTCGAGATGATACTCAGAGGCAAGGTGTTGAACATCGGTGCTCCTGTTGCATACTTGGCCTGGAATTTGCCTCCTTCCCAGGCCTTTACCAGTTTCGTGTCAAATCCTCCTGCTGGTGATAGCAGTTTGGGCCTTAGAGTGCGACCCTCTCCCGAAGAAGTTAGTGCTTTGGTTGCCTTACTCGGAGAAATTCCTGACGACGAGAGGCAGGTTCATTTTGAGGTGCCTTTGAATCCAAGTGACGTGGAGATAAGTGCCATGCTGGATATGTTAGCTGAAGATTCTTCTAATGCAGTCCCTATTGAAACACTGGCGGTAGCGCCCATCCTAGAGGATAGCGAAGCTTTAGATATTCAGAAGTCTGACAACGTTCATCCGAAGCGTTCTCACTGAGCCAATCAGCCTGCTTCTCCTGCTGATGGGAAGAAACAGAAGAAGAGACGTCTTCGTCGAGTGTCTAGCTTGGATCAGGGTGCCAGTCCTTCTGTTTCTGTTGCTGGGGAAGTGCCAGTGCCTGAATTTGTTGAAGCTGACCCCAATGGGTATGACCCGTCTGATGCTGACCCCAATGGGTGTGATCCTATTGAAGCTAACCCCAATGGGTGTGATCCTGCTGAAGCTGACCCCAATGGGTGTACTGTCCGTGTTGTTGATGAGGATGATGAAGAAGGGGATGAAATCCCTCTGATTCGGAAGAACAGTCGGCGTTACATAGCTAGTGGGGAAAGTAGTGATGTTCCTTCTCCTCCCTTGTCTGCCCTCATTGGTCTACAAGAATTATCTCTAGCGAACTTTGATCAAACTCTTAAAGACATGGTTCCAGAAGATCTGTTGTCAGAGCCGGCAGATGGTGGTGCGATGGATGTTTATGCTGATGTGCTCGATGCCGGGTTGGGGTCATCCCGGGCAGCGTCCCGCGCCTCATCGACCTTGGAGCGCGGTCTTGAGGGTCAGGAAGCTGGTCTGATTGCACTACTCCCATGGAAGTGAATGAGGGACCTTCAGCCTTAAAGGTGGCTGCTGCAGAGAACTCGGCTCTCAAGGATGGTGCTGGCGCTTACCCAGCCCTCGAGGGTGTTGCCGGAGATGATCTGGCTCGGACGGGTAACACGAGCTGTGACCCAGCCCCCGAGGGTGTCCGAGTGGGTTCTCCCTCCCACACTTCCATGGATGTTCACGTAGGGTCTTCTCCTCCACACTCTGGTTGCATGGCGATAGCCCAAGCCTTCGGTCAAGGAGTCGCTTTAGAGGCCAGCGCACCCGACGACAGAGTTCTGGGTTCTGCTGACGACACTGAATTGGTTCCTGCTGATTCGTTGCGAGTTGTTCCAGCTGGTGATCCTTCGCCGAGCCATTAGTTGATCTCTCACGACTTGGGGGTCCCCTCATTCTTCTCCAACCTCCAGGTATTTTGGTTTCTTCTGGTCTGACTTTACCCAGGCAGGTAATTGTTCTCATGCTTGTTTGTTTTTATCCTCAGGCATTGGTGGATGAAATGGCTAGCCGGTTGAAATCACAGTGGACCTCTGTCCCAGAAGGGGCTTTGTCCCTAATGCATTGGAATCCAGTGCTGCTTCAGCGGCGAGTATCTAACTTGGAGATGGCAAATGCCGGTCGGTGCTCTTTTGCTTCTTTTTTGGCTACCTGATTAAACTGCTTTTTATTTTAACACCTTTGCTTGACTGTTTCTTGACAGATATGGCTTGGTAGTACTCTGATCTTGAAGAAAAACATTCTCAAGGTCGGACTGAACTGGCCCGGCGGTGCTCTAATCTTGAAGAAAAGTATTCTCAAGGTCGGACTGAATTAGCCCAGGTTTCTGCTTTTCTGAATGATGCTAACACGCTGAACTCTACTCTCCACGCTCAGCTCGACTCTGAAAAGGTGACCTGTGAATCTTGGCTTTGTTTGCTGTGTACTTATTGCTTGCTCGACCTCTGAAAACTGATTCTTGTCTGCAGGAGGAAAAGCGTGCCCTTGCCACTTCTCGTGACAACCTTGACAAGCTATACCGCGACGCCAGCAATTCATTGACCATCTTGGAGAGGAGTCATCGTTTCACCATGGAGGAGTTAGATAATCATCGTTATAAGCTGCAAGAGTCCTTGGATGATGTGATTCGCCTCAGGCAGTTGGTGTCGACCAAAGATGTTGTCATCAAGGATCTGCGCGCTTCCAAGAAATCCATCGCCCAGGAGCTAGAAACCGCTCGGCTGGCTGTCAAGGCTGCTGAAGAGACTTCTGCTACCCTGAGGGCCCAGCGCAATAAAGCTATGGATAAAGCTATTCGCGCGGGGTGGATCTTGATGAGGAGACCCGGCGTGATTGTTCCTGACGACATAGTGGCTGACGTGAATGTCGCTCCTGATTCCTCGAGTCGTCCTTCTTTGTCAGTTGCTCCTGATAAAAACATTTCCTGATAGAAAACACTGAATGCCTTGAGTATATGGTAGCGTGCTTGGATGTTTCGTTAGAAAACACTTTTCGGTACCGAATACTGTTATTGTTTTCCCGTTGTTAGAGTTCAACGGTATCTACAATCGTGAAATTAAGTGCATCATGATGGTTTTGAAATTTTTTTGTGGGGCATAGAGATCGCCCTGGGATGAATAGTTGTGAACGTGCCGAATGTGCCGCGCCAATTTAAGTATTTGAACCAGTGCATGATGGATGTTAAGCCGATTGCTCCGCTAGTAGGGTATAGTGGTCTCCCCGAGTTAAGTAAGCGCGAGCATGTCGCACCGTCTTAAGTCATCGCCGACTTAAGCCGATTGCTCCGTTAGTAGGGTATAATGGTCACCCCGAGTTAAGTAAGCGTGAGCATGTCGCACCGTCTTAAGTCATCACCGACTTAAGCCGATTGCTCCGTTAGTAGGGTATAGTGGTCACCCCGAGTTAAGTAAGCGTGAGCATGTCGCACCGTCTTAAGTCATCGCCGACTTAAGCCGATTGCTCCGTTAGCAGGGTATAGTGGTCACCCCGAGTTAAGTAAGCGTGAGCATGTCGCACCGTCTTAAGTCATCGCCGACTTAAGCCGATTGCTCCGTCAGTAGGGTATAGTGGTCACCCCGATTTGAGCAAGAACGCAAAACGAAGAATTCCTGAAGCCTTTTTATTGATGATGCATTTCCCGGTTTATAGAATACATTGCTGCCCCAATAGCTTTTGAAATATAGCTAAGGGTAAAACTTCCTGAGATGTTCTATGTTCCATGAGTTCCCAACTTCTGTGCCATCCATCTGTGTGAGTCGATATGATCCAGGCCGAGTGACTTCATCTACTATGAATGGTCCTTCCCATAGAGGTAACAATTTGTGCCGCCCCTCCCCCGTTAGAATTCGGCGGAGGATGAGATCTCCTACTGCGAAGGTCGATGCCGTATGGCCTTATCGTGATAGTGCCTCAGAGTTTGCTGATACCGTGCTGATTGAATCACCATGTTTAGTCGTTCTTCTTCGAGTACATCGACATCCTCTAGCCTAGTAGCCTCAGCTTCTGCTATGTTATCAAAGATTAACCTTGGTGCCCCGAACTTGAGATCAGCAGGTAGCACTGCCTCCGAACCATAAACCATGAAGAAGGGGGTATTTCCATGCAGAGCTCGGCTGGGTTGAGTTCTCAGGCTCCAAACTACATACGGCAACTCTCTGATCCACTTTTCTGCGAACTTCTCATTCTTGTCGAAGACTTTCTTTCTGAGTGCTTCTAATATCATCCCGTTGGCTCTTTCTACTTGCCCGTTGGCTCTCGGATGCGCCACCGAGGCATATTTGATCTAGATGCTCTTTTGCTCGCAGAAATCGAAGAATTCTGAACTGGTGAAGTTGGATCCTAGGTCAGTTATGATGCTATTCGGTATCCCAAACCTGAATATTATATCTTGTATGAATTTCACCGCCTTAGCTGAAGTTAAAGAAGCAATGGGTTTGAACTCTATCCATTTAGTGAATTTGTCGATAGCCACCAGTACATGAGTGTATCCCCCTTGAGCTTTCTTGAAAGGTCCAATCATATCCAATCCCCAGCAATGCGAACGGCCAGGTTATGGGTATAGTCTGTAGCTGCTGTGCTGGTAGATGCTGCTGTTTTGACAAGTACTGGCAGGCTTCGCACCTCTGGACTAACTCGGCCGCATCACCCTTTGCTATTGGCTAGTAAAAACCTGACCTGAAGACCTTCCCAACCAGGGTCCTGGATGCTGCGTGTACTCCACATTGCCCAGCATGGACCTCATTTAGAAGTTGCTTTCCAGTAGCTAAGAGAATGCATTTCATGAGGACTCCTGATGCGCCCCTTCTGTATAGTGTTTCCCCAATGAGTGTATAGTGAGCTGATTGTCTTGCGATGCGCTCGGCTGTATTCTTGTCATCTGGCTCCTCCTCATTTTTTATATATTTGATGATCGGCTCCCTCCAGTCATCAGAATCTGACTCTGGTTGGCTCAGAATATTACATTCCTCTGCTCAATCCGGTGAAATGCTTGGATGTAATATTTCTTGAACGAAAACTCCAGGTGGGACCTGAGTCCGACTGGACCCTAGCTTAGACAATGCATCTGCCGCTGTGTTGCGGTCTCTCTCCACATGATGAAACTCCAATCCTTCAAATTTATCTTCTAGTTTCCGGAAAGCGGTGCAATATTTTCCCATAGAATCATTCGAGCAATCTCACTCTTTGTTTATCTGACTTATGACCACCAGAGAGTCTCCATACACCATCAGTCTCTTGATGCCTAGCGATACGACAATGTTCAGCCCGTGAATCAGAGCTTCGTACTCGGTTGCGTTGTTAGAGGCTGGAAATAGCAACTGAAGGGCATATCTGAGGTGTTCGCCTCCAGGTGCAGTAAAGAGGATCCCTGCGCCTGCTCCCTGCAGCTTTAACGAGCCATCAAAATACATTCGCCATACTTCTACAGTTTCTTGGTTATCTGGTACTTGTTGTTCGGTCCACTCCGATACGAAATCAACCAGTGCTTGAGTTTTTATGGCAGTGCGAGGTCGAAATTCAATGTCATGAGATCCCAGCTCGCAGGCCCACTTGGCTATTCTCCCGATGGCTTCTTTGTTGTGAAGAATATCTCCTATCGGAAATCCAGTGATTACTATGACTTTGTGGTCGTCGAAGTAGTGACGGAGCTTGCGTGCAGTTAGAAGTACTGCATATAATAGCTTTTGAACTTGAGGGTATTTCTTCTTCGAGGGACCCAGAACTTCGCTGATGAAATAAACAGGATGTTGTACTTGGTATGCATGTCCTTCTTCTGCTCGCTCGACTACCAACGCGGTGCTCACCACGTGAGTCGTGCAAGAGATATATAGCAGCAAATCTTCAGCTGGTTGAGTCGGCGTGGCTCGACGCGGTGGCTTCAGCACTGGTGGTGTCGTCAAGAACTTTAGAAAGAAAGAGGCTCACTAACCATGTAGCAAACAAGAAGCAAGGTAAGAAGGAGCCTTGCAAAATTAAAAATCAGATTTGCTACACTTGCCGAAGAAAGGGACACCTATGCAAGGATTGTCCCATGAGTAAGTTTCCTAAGCCTAACTTGTCAATACATTCAGATATGCTTAGGAGACCCAAATTTGACTCTTGTGCTAGAAAGGTGATGAGTTCACCACATTCTAGGACCAAGGCCATTTGGGTGCCTAAGTCCTTATTGGCTAACCTTGATGGACCCATCATGAGATGGGTACCAAAGTGTACTTAATAAGTTTTGCGGGTTTCTAGAGATGATATGAAGCTTTGGGGTGCTTGAGCAGTTTAACCCAATTCTTATCTCAAGCTATCAATCTTACATTGACTATTTTTTAAGATTGGCCCAAAGATGAATTGAGTTGTTATATCACTAACTTCATATTCAACTCTAGCAAGAACTTGTGTTGTAGGGAATAAGGATTAACCTTTGTGGGAATCAAGCAAAAGGCCTACAACCAAGTGATATCCAAAGGATGGTAACAATTAAATCTTAAGTGCACATTGCTTTTAATTAGTATATTCCTTTGTGTCTTTTGTAGCCACATAGGAAAAATGAAGCACTTGAGAATGAACTTAAAATATTTTACCTTGTCTTGGAAAAGTTCCAATCATATGGTAGATTGCAAGTTTATATTTTTATATTGTGACAATCTACATGCTTTAAATTGGTTGTATTATATGTATCTTGTGGCATATTTCAAATTTATTATCGTATTATTGCCATGACCTAGACATAAAGAGTATTATCCCATGTTCTTAAATGAATAGAGTGCTAAGTAAGAAATTCAAATTCTTAAAGCACTTACCAAAAGGGAATTCTCTATATGACTAGAGTTGTGAGACTAATGTTTCTATCTAAGTGTTTGTGTAGTCTCACAACATGAGAATGTGTTTCTCACATGGAATGTGCCATTCAACATTCAAAGAAGATCAATCCAATACTATGTGATGTATTCCTTCTTGTTTAAATTGGTTTTGAGTCTTCTACATTAATCACTCACCATGTTATGAATTAAACTTGCCATGTAAACTTAATTAAATAATCATGCTATTTTCACCTTGTTTAAATCGGTGTTATGCATGATGCTTGTAAGGGTAATTTAGTTCATATCATGAGGTTTCGTTATTTTAGTAACCTTCTTGTCATTCATATACTAGAGGTTGCTAAATAGGAAACTATTGCTTGTGTTTCTAATGCAATCTCTTTTAAGCTATTTCATGGAAATTCATAAGTAGAGATTGTGCTCTTTAATTTGGTAAAATCACAAGCATTAAAGGTTAATCTTCACCTAAAAGAAAGATTAGGAATGCTCAAGGCAAAGGTATGGAACTAGTTGTTTCATTTGGTATGTGACCAATAATAGTTCCTTTCAAGTGGCATTCTTTCAATTGGTAATAATCTATTTTATGGAAAGAAATGTCAATATGAATGTTAAATTCCTTTTAGCTTAAATTTGTAAATTGGTGCATATTATTAATTCACTCCTCCATGTGCATTAATTTAAAAGGAATTTAAATTTATGCCTTTATGCCTCATAAATGATGATTTGTTTGCCATTCATATATAGATATCATAATTCATTAAATACTTCCTTGTACTACTAATACCTCTTCTCAAAGTGTTTTATCGACTAGTTTTAAAAGGGAAAGAGATAACAAAGAAGGAAGTCTCCACAAATGATGAAAAGAAGAATACTAAGGTGACACCACCACAGATAGTAAGATCTGTCAAATTGGTATAACAAATGGATCACTCCTTCAATGGATCAAGTTGGGTACTCGATAATGAATGTATAAATCATATTTGGAGATAGTAGCAAGGGTGGTAACAACTGAATCTCAAGTGCATATTATTTTCAAATCTTATCTCTTTTGTGACTTGTGTAGCCACTAAGGGAAAAGAAGCACTTGAGGATATACATCAGTTGTTGAATATGAAATAAAGGTCCAATTGGAAGATGAATGAATATTATCATATGGTCAACAATCCAAAATTATGTGATGTATTCTCTATCTAGTTAATTTGGATTTGATTCTTCTATATTAGACACTTACCATAATATGGATTAAGTCAGCCCTTTAGACTTCATTGAACACCATGCATATTATCCATGTCATTCAAAATATATTGTGCATGAGGGCTCAAAGGAAATTTAGTCCATATTATTAGGTTTCTCTATTTTAGCAACTCGCTTGCCTTCCACATATAAAGGATTGCTAAATAAGAAACTAGTGCTTGTGCTACTAATGCCATCTCTTGTGTTGAGTTTATCCATAGAAAATCTATATTAAGAGATGGTGCTTATTATTAAATTGGATAAATCACAAGCTTAAGGGATACTATTCAACTAAAGTAAGATGAAGTTGATAAGAGGCCAAGGTATGAAAACTTCCTCTCCTTAAGTTGTTTTAGTATTCTATCCTTAGTGGAATGTACCATAGTATAGGTTAAATTCCTTGCAATATAAAATGTTCAATGTGCATAAAACTTTGACATCAACTATATGTATGCACTAATTTAAAGGAATTTAGTCTATCCTTTTGGGTTTCAATAATGATGATTCATTTGCCATCCACATATAAGGATCATCATTTGTGAAACCCTCTCTTGTGTTTCTAATGCTCTCTTTTCTAAGTGTTTCAACATGGTCCTCCCAAGTTCTTTGAAGATGAATTCAAAATCTACAAATATAAGAGTCTTGGTTGTTTCAATCATCGAGCTTCAATTGATCTCATATCAAGTATGATCGAATCAAGAAAAGATGAAAGAAGTTCATGATCACTTGGTTGGATGAAATCGTAAAGAGAAAAGAGATCACAGTGATTCAAGAAGGGAGTTATATTTTTTTGTCAACCAAATAATGAAGATGTAGTGACATATTTATATGATATCCTTCATTATGAGGTTTGAGGTTCATATCAGCATGCTTTACCCTTCAGGATTTCAATTGATATACTTTCAGTTCTTAAATCTTCAATTGGTTTAATTTTCATCATCTATATAAAGCATGTTATGTTAAACCAAGATATAGTGCAAACATCTCCTTTAACCTCGTATTGTTAATGTGCATAAGTGTACTTTGTGTACTCTTGCATGCACAAATTGAGGAAGAGTTTAGCCTATATCTTGTGAGGCTAATGATTTCTTCAAGTTCATGTTTTGTAGTCTCACATCTTGGAGAACATCAAATGAGGATGAGTGGTTCCAAGGAAATGATCAAATATTTACCACATGTCACCCCATGGATTAGTTCTATTAGGGAACGATATGTGTTCTCTAGCATAAATTCAATTGTTTCAAATATATTATGCCTTGACCAAGATATATGATGAACTTGTAAGTGCAATCAACCCCAAGTGAGGGTTTTGGTGATTTAATGACAAAACAAATAAGGGTACTAACAGTTTTTGTTCTCAGTGTTTGATTAGAAGGAAACAGGAACTTAAGGAAGCACCAAGGACTTCATGCAACGGACTTATAAAAATTTATGTAAAATCTTGTGTTGCATGATGTAATTCTTCCTTGTTCTTTTCCGCACAGGTATAGGTGTTTGCTATAGCTCAAGTCCCCAAATTCAAAAGCTATTTTTGAAAACCAAAAATCACTTTAACATTATTTGGTTGACCATGGTTAGGGTTGAGAAACCTAGAGTGTTCTTGCTGAAAAGCAGCTGAACTTCTTCAACTGCAGTTGAGCTTTCCAGCTGAACTTAACTTCAGCTGCAGCTGAGCTTTTCAGCTGAGCTGGACTTCAGCTGAGTTGAACTTTTTCAACTCCAGCTGAACTTCAACTTCAGCTGTGGACCTCTTTGACCATACCCAGCTGAACTTGCCCCCGGGCAGCTGAGCTGGGGTTTTCTCTCCAAAACTCTCTGGTCTAGACCAGCTGAACTGGTCCTAGGGGGCAGCTCAACTGGTCTTTGACCCTCTGACTTCTGATCTGCAGTCTGCCAGTTAGACTGGCAGTCAGGTCACCAGGGGTGTCAGGGGGCGGTTCAACCGCCCTGGGGGGGCGGTTCAACCGGTCCTGGCCTGTCTGACCCGCCTGCAGGTCAGTCTGCCAGTCAGTCTGGCAGTCAGACTGGCAGACAGTGTGCTGACCTGTCAGGGGGCGGTTCAACCGCCCTAGGGGGCGGTTCAACCGGTTTTCGGCGTGGTTTTTGGTCAAACGGCTAGTTTTTGAGCCGTGGCTATAAATAGACCCCCCTCTCTCTGTTCTTTTAATACGGTTGAACACTCACTCATTTATTGCTCACCTAACTTGAGACAAAGCACTCATCTCTCCATCTCTCTCACACTTAAATCTTCCTCAAGATTCAACCTTGTTGGAGGAGCTCTTGGGTGTGAGGTTTGTGCTTGTGCTCACGATTTGGTTTTCCTCTCCCATCTCTTTTTCAAAGACTTGAGCTTGTGCAAACCCCTCTTGTGTGTTCTTGGTGTTCTTGAAACCCTAGGTTTCAAGATCTTTTGAGGTAGCTTGGGAGTCTCCAAATTTGTGGACGACCCTAAGAAGTTTGTATCACCCGCTCTTTGAGCTAAGATAAGAAGAGATTGCCTTGACCTTTGTGGTTGGCTTTTGGAGGATTAGGGTTGAAAAAGACCCGGCCCTTTGTGGGCTCCTCAACGGGGAGTAGGACACCTTTGTGGTGTGGCCGAACCTCGGATTAAATCTTGTGTCTTGTGTTCTTGCTTGTTTTAACTTGAGATATTTTTACTTGCAAGATTGACATAAAGATTTCTCCGTAGAGTTTATCTAGAAGTAAAATAGCCTTTACATAGTCATCTTTTCATCCTCACTTAGCTATATCTTACTTCTCTCAAGAACTTGCGAAATACTTTTTCGAGTAGATTTTAGTCTAAAGTTTATAAAACAGTTGGATTGGTTCAGAGTGGTTCAACTTGCGCACGTAGCTGTTGAACCGGCCTGCACCAGTCGAACTGTGTATCTAACAATCTTTCGAAGTTTGTTGTGAAAATATTCAGATTAGCCTATTCACCCCCCCCCCTAGGCTACTTTCAATTGGTATCAAAGCCTCGTACCTCGTTTTACGCTTAACCGCGTGAGGAAACGATCATGTCTGCTCAACGGGACCATGTGGATCCTATCCTCGAGGATATTCCCGTCACATCCTCCGGTGAGGAAGTGGACCCCAAGGTCCTCGACCTCGCCATGAAGATTGCCGAGAGGATGTTCCTCAAGATGAAAGAGGAAGATGCTAAGAAAAAGGCCGAAGAAGAAGAATCAAGAAGAAAGGCCGAAGAAGACAAAGGTAAAGGAAAATTTGATTACAATGATGACCTAGTGGATCTTTTGGTGTCAAAGGTGTTGAGCAAGGTAAGTCTCAACACCGAAGAATCATCTACCAAAAGCAAAGGTAACGAGTTTAGTAAAGTTCAATTCGATTACTCTAGAAATTTTATTCCCAACTTCTCTTCTGCCCCACTTGGAAAGTTACCAACTCTTAGTGAGTTGAACTATGACGAGTGGGCCGATAAGATGAAGTCGCATTTAATCGGTGTACATCCTAGTCTTTGGGAGATTGTTAATGTAGGTATGTATAAGCCCGCCCAAGGAGAAGAGATGACTCCGGAAATGATGCAAGAGGTTCATCGCAATGCTCAAGCAGTGAGCATAATTAAAGGAAGTCTTTGTCCGGAAGAATACCGGAAAGTTCAAGGAAGAGATGATGCCCGTGACATTTGGAACATTCTTAAAATGTCACATGAAGGAGATCCCAAAGCTAAGAGACATAGAGTTGAAGCTTTGGAGAGTGAGCTTGCTAGATATGATTGGATCAAGGGTGAGTCGCTTCAATCACTCTTTGATCGATTGATGGTGTTAGTAAACAAGATAAGAGTACTTGGAAGTGAAGATTGGAGTGACTCCAAGGTCACAAAACTATTCATGAGAGCATACAAAGAAAAGGATAAGAGTTTAGCAAGGATGATAAGGGATCGTGATGATTACGAGGATATGACGCCTCATCAATTATTTGCAAAGATTCAACAACACGAGTCCGAAGAAGCCCCCATGAAGACAAGAGACTCTCATGCCTTGATCACAAATGAACAAGACAACCCCAAGAAGAACAAAGACCACAAGGCAAAGAAAGTGGTCGAGACGTAAAGTGATGAAGATAGCTCAAGTGATGAAGACACAGCTATGTTCATCAAAACATTCAAGAAATTTGTAAGGAAAAATGACAAGTTTCAAAGGAAAGGAAAGAAGAGGGCATGCTATGAATGTGGCCAAACCGGTCATTTCATAGCGGATTGTCCTAACAAAAAGGAACAAGAAGCCAAGAAGGAATACAAGAAGGACAAGTTCAAAAAGGGAGGCAAGACCAAGGGACATTTCAAGAAGAAGAAATATGGTCAAGCCCATATTGGTGAAGAATGGAACTCCGATGAAGAGAGTTCTAGCTCCGAAGAAGAAGAAGTGGTGGCAAATGTTGCCATCCAATCCACTTCAAGCTCGCAACTCTTCACCAACCTACAAGACGACTCCTACACTCCAACTTGCCTCATGGCAAAAGGAGATAAGGTAACTTTATTTAGTAATGATTTTCAAAATGATGATGAACAAATTGCTATGAAAAATAAAATGATTAAGGAATTTGGCTTGAATGGATATAATGTTATCATAAAATTGATGGAGAAGCTAGATAAAAGAAAAGCAACTCTTGATGCTCAAGAAGACTTGCTTATCCTTGAAAAGGAAAGAAACCTAGAGCTTCAAGGATTGCTACTCAATAAAGATGAAATGCTAGATGCCTTGACTAAGGAAGTATCTTTAGTCAAGATAACTATAGAGGATAAAGAAAAGGAAGTAATCAATATGAAAACCTCTATAGCTAGTCTTGCAAATGAAAAGGATGCACTTGAATCAAGCATATTAAGCTTGAATGTCCACAATCAAGAACTTCAAGTGCAACTTGAAAATTGCAAGAACATCAAAGCTTCATCTTTATTGATTGAATCTAAGTCTAGCTCCTCAAATAATACCTTTTGCAAACATTATGCCAAATATCATGCTTCTTGTTGTCTAACTAACCATGCAAGGAAAAAGAGCCCACAGGTGAAGGTCAAAGAAATATTGAAAAGATGCTCTAGCAATGATGGGTTAAAAAAATTGAACCCAAGTACAAGTCCCTAAAGCCCAACAATGGAAGAAGGGGGCTTGGGTTCAACTCATCCAAGGAAAACCCTAGCATAGTGCATAAGGGGTGGAGATCCCCCAAGTTCATAGAGGGAACCACCCTATATGATGCCTTGGGGAGGATTCACTCCTCAAATGACAAGTCACCTCAAGTAAAGGTAAACTTGAGTTCCACAAAGAGTAAGATGAAGGAAGTGGGATCCTCAAGTGGACAAAAATCTAATGCTCCCATTTCCCACTCATATCTTTGTGATTATATGTTGACTTGGGATTTAGGGAAATTGGTTGTGAAATATGTGGGTGCCTACACTAAAAGAAGAGTCATGAAAAGAAGTGTGTGGGTACCCAAGGCTATAACTAACACTGCAGGACCCAATTCAATTTGGGTACCTAAAAGCATAACTTAAACTTGTTTTGCAGGTCTACTCCTCTGGTGGGTCAAGTTGGGTGCTTGACAGTGGATGTACAAATCACATGACCGGGGAGAAAGACATGTTTCATTCATTGCAACTAACTCAAGAAGCACAATAAATTGTGTTTGGAGATAGTGGCAAGAGTAAGGTGATTGGTATTGGTAAAATTCCTATCTCTGACCAACAATCACTTTCAAATGTTTTATTGGTAGATTCTTTAAGCTACAATTTGATGTCCGTTTCACAACTTTGTGGAATGGGTTATAATTGCTTATTTTCTGATGTGGATGTGAAGATCCTTAGAAGGGAGGATTCCTCTGTTGCCTTTACAGGTCGCTTGAAGGGCAAACTCTATCTTATTGATTTCACAACAAGTAGAGTGACGCCTGAGACCTGTTTAGTGGCAAAATCTGACAGGGGTTGGCTTTGGCATCGCCGGCTAGCTCATGTTGGCATGAGGAACTTGGCCAAACTTCAAAAGGATGGTCACATTATTGGACTAACAAATGTTGTGTTTGAGAAAGATAGGGTTTGTGGCGCATGCCAAGCAGGAAAGCAACATGGAGTCCCACATCAATCAAAGAATGTCGTCACAACAAAGAGGCCATTGGAGCTTCTTCACATGGACCTCTTCGGACCTGTGGCCTACATTAGCATTGGTGGTAGTAAGTATGGTTTAGTCATTGTTGATGATTTTTCTCGATTCACCTGGGTTTTCTTTTTGAGTGATAAAGGTGAAACTCAAGAAATATTGAAGAAATTCATGAGGAGAGCTCAAAATGAATTTGAGCTCAAAATCAAGAAAGTGAGAAGTGATAATGGGACGGAATTCAAAAACCCAGGTGTCGAAGAATTCTTAGGCGAAGAAGGAATCAAACATGAGTTCTCGGTTCCTTACACTCCACAACAAAATGGTGTTGTGGAAAGAAAGAACCGAACTCTAATTGAAGCTGCAAGAACCATGTTGGATGAGTACAAGACACCTGAAAACTTTTGGGCAGAGGCGGTCAACACCGCCTGTCATGCAATCAACCGTCTCTATCTTCATAAGATCTACAAAAAGACTGCTTATGAGCTTCTCACCGGTAACAAACCTAAAGTTGATTATTTTAGAGTATTTGGTTGTAAGTGTTTTATTCTTAACAAGAAAGTCAAGAGCTCAAAGTTTGCTCCTAGAGTGGACGAGGGCTTCTTGCTTGGTTATGCATCAAATGCGCATGGATATCGTGTTTTCAACAATACCATCGGTCTTGTTGAAATAGCGATAGACGTGACATTTGATGAGTCTAATGGCTCGCAAGGGCATGTTTCTAATGTCACTGCAGGAAATGAAGAACTACCTTGTTGTTGGGGACTTGTTCTCAAATGCTTCGGATTAAGAACAAGGCAACATCGAAGGTGTTAAATGATAAAGTCCTTCGTCCTCTGAAACATTATTTCCCTTCGGGATATAATGAATTTCGGACGAAGGTCCTGGCAAGCATACCTTCGTAAACACAAGAGATAATGATGAAGAATTCATACGGAATATGAAATTTAACATAAACATTATTATTAGATCATTTCTATTTTATTGATATAGAAAAATAGAAATGATTGCAGATTACAAATGTACCTTCGGCTTGAAGGACAGCAAAAGTACAAGCGTGACGCCAAAAGCAAATGTCCAGTCAGCCTGAACAGTACGGGAGTACTGTTCATCTATTTATAGGCGTGGGACGCCGCCCATGTAAAATTACATTCATGCCCATTACATTTGCTAATGACTTATGGGAATCTATTAAGGCCTAAGTAGTCTTTTCATCTTTAAGTCGGTTCCCCTTTCTGCTATCGCGACGAAGCTTTCCTGCGCATAGCTTCGACCGTGCACCATCCTTCGTACAGCTTGGTAATCAGCCCGTCCTTCATCTCAATCCCCCTTCGTCTGGCTTAGGCTTCGTCCTGACCGTACTCCATGTTCATAATCTGAGTCCGAAGATACCTGTTCATATAATTCACTTGGAAAACATTGTCAAATCATGTTTTTGAGGACCTTCGGAGGACGAAGGCCCCCAACACTTGTGAAGCCATAAAGAAACTTGCAATAGGTGAAGTGAGACCTCAAGAAAAGGATGATGAGGAAGGAACTTTCTGGATGACCAATGAGGTTGTTGATGTGGGTGCAAAGGTGGTGAGTGACAAAGTCTCCACCCAAGCAAACCCATCAACCTCAAGTCATCCAAGCCATGAAGAAAATCATCAAAGGATGCCAACAGTGGTAGAAGATGAACACGAAAGCATTGATGGTGAAGTGTCTCTTGATCAAGTGAATGATGAGGAGGAGCAAATACAAAGACAACCATCAGTGCCTCATCCAAGAGTCCATCATACAATTCAAAGGGATCATCCGGTGGACAACATCCTGGGTAGCATCAGGAGAGGGGTAACGACTCGATCTCGTTTAGCTAATTTTTGTGAATTTTACTCGTTTGTTTCCTCTCTTGAGCCACTTAAGGTTGAAGAAGCATTGGGTGATCCGGATTGGATAATTGTCATGCAAGAGGAGTTGAACAACTTCACCCGGAATGAAGTCTGGTCCTTAGTCCAAAGACCCAAACAAAATGTGATTGGGACTAAATGGGTCTTTAGGAACAAACAAGATGAACATGGTGTGGTTATAAGAAACAAAGCACGGTTGGTTGCCCAAGGCTACACTCAAGTGGAAGGACTTGATTTTGGCGAAACATATGCGCCGGTAGCAAGGTTAGAATCAATTAGAATATTATTTTGGCGAACCATGATTTCAAGCTATATCAAATGGATGTCAAGAGCGCATTTCTAAATGGACCACTACAAGAGAGAGTATATGTGGAGCAACCACCGGGTTTTGAAGATCCAAAGAAGCCAAATCATGTCTATCTACTTCACAAGGCACTCTACGGGCTTAAACAAGCCCCTAGAGCTTGGTATGACTGTCTTAAAGATTTTTTAATTAAGAATGGGTTTACAATAGGAAAAGCCGACTCTACCTTATTTACTAGAAAAGTTGACAATGAATTATTTGTGTGCCAAGTATATGTTGATGACATTATATTTGGTAGTACTAATGAAAAATTTTGTGAAGAGTTTAGCAAAGTAATGACGAACAGGTTTGAGATGTCTATGATGGGCGAGCTTAAATACTTCCTGGGATTTCAAGTCAAACAGCTCAAGGAAGGTACTTTTCTATGCCAAACCAAATATACACAAGATATGCTCAAGAAGTTTGGCATGGAAAAGGCAAAACACGCCAAGACTCCAATGTCATCAAATGGACATCTCGACCTAAATGAGGAAGGTAAAACTGTAGATCAAAAATTATATAGATCAATGATAGGATCACTGCTTTACTTATGTGCATCTAGACCTGATATAATGTTGAGTGTTTGCATGTGTGCACGTTTTCAAGCAAATCCTAAAGATTGCCATCTTGTAGCAGTTAAGAGAATTCTAAGATACTTAGTTCACACCCAAAACCTAGGATTATGGTATCCCAAAGGCTCCCTTTTCGATTTACTTGGCTATTCTGACTCAGATTATGCCGGTTGCAAAGTAGATCGAAAAAACACTACTGGGACTTGCCAATTCCTTGGACGATCCTTAGTATCATGGAGTTCCAAGAAACAAAATTGTGTTGCACTTTCCACTGCAGAAGCTGAGTACATAGCAGCTGGGGCATGTTGTGCACAGTTGTTATGGATGAAGCAAACCCTTAGAGATTTTGGTTGTGAGTTTAACAAAATTCCACTTTTGTGTGACAATGAGAGTGCCATAAAACTTGCAAACAACCCTGTGCAACACTCTAGAACTAAACATATTGACATCAGACACCATTTCTTGAGAGACCACGAAGCCAAAGGAGATATCGAATTGTTTCATGTGAGCACCGAAAATCAACTAGCCGATATCTTCACAAAACCCCTCGATGAGACTAGGTTTTGCTTTCTTAAGAGTGAATTAAATATCTTGGATTCTCGTAACTTAACTTGAAAACGGTCACAAAAATTGTTTGATTCACTATTTTTGATTGATAGTTTTAAAGCTATGTGATGATCTTTCAAAAACTTGGTAAAAATGTTAAAATTCGAATGCATTTTAGTGCTAAGATTTTTTTTGGGGCTCAACTGGCTTGACCAGCTGAACTTCAGCTGGAGGAGGCCAGCTGAACTTCGGAGCTGAACTTCAGCTCAGCTGCTTTTAACCAGTTTTTACCAGGACCATCCTGGTTAAAACCAGTTGAACCGGCATAGTGGACCGGTTGAACCGGTCTCTGACCGGTCTGTCCGTGCAGGCCTGTCCGCGCAGATCTGTCAGCTGCAGCCTTTTCAGTCGCGCAAATTTTTTTTTCTTATTGAACGGTCACTTCCTCTGCTGGGCGCTTAGATTTTTTTTCTTCTGCTTGCTGCCGCTCAGCAGGGTCTGTGCGCGCCATTTTTTCTGTTCGGTCGCTTCTCCACCGCCTTGTCAGCGCGCCAGAATTTTTTTAGGGTTGTCCGATCGCATCCTGCTGCGCGCACAGAATCTTTTTTTTGTGGAGTCCGGTCAGCAGCTGGTGTGCATGCATAAATTTTTTTTCTCTGTTCGATCACTTCTGCACAGCCGTCTGGGCGCCATGCTGCAGATTTTTTTTCTTCTTCTTTTTCTCTCCTCCTCACAGCCATGCATGCGTGTCAGGGGCGCCAGCGTTTTTTTTCCTGTCCAGTCGCTTCCGGTCAACAGCAGCTGCGCGCACAGTTTTTTTTGTCATAGCCACACTCTACTGCCGTGTGCGCAGCCTTTTGTTCTTGTGACCAGTCGCTGTGTCACCCGCGCAGCAAGGAAACTATTTTTTGTCACTTTCGTGCAGCAATGTGAGGGATACAGGGCGCGCAAAACTTTTCTTTTGCGCAGTTCTTTTTCTTTTGCCGTCCGGTCTCATCTGTGCAGACACTTGGTTTTGTTTTTTTGCATGGAATCTCTGCAGTACACTTTTTCAGAATCCTGCGTCAGAAATTTGAATTTTTGGCATCTTCCCTCTGCTGTTTCTGGCTCTCTGACCACACTGGTCAGAACCAGCTGAACTGGCCCATGGGGTGGTTGAACCGGTCCTGAGGACCAGCTCAACTGCCTATATATATTTGACACTCCCCTTCTCTTCTCCCACTTCATCCACTCTCGCCTTAGTCGCTTCACAATATTTAGAGCCTCTCTTTCACACACCTCAACCAGTTCAGCGTTTCACCACTTTTTCAATCATGGTGCGTCGTCGCAACCCTTCAGTGATTGAGTTTAGCAGCGACTCGGACGAGATTCAGGAGGAATCTCCCGTCCCCTCTCCTCCGCCTCGTCGCTCTCTCTCTAAGAGAGGACGTGGCTCTGGTCGGATGGATGGTGAAGGCTCTTCCATGCCCTCGCAGCCGACTCGCGGGAGACGCCAAAAGGTTGGCGCCTCTCGTCCTCGTCGTAGTACGTCTTCCTCTGGGTATGCTCCCTGCCAGGAGGAGGATGGGGCTTTCGACGACTTCGTCGACCTTCCGGCGCCTTATGCTCTCTACGTCACCGGACTGCACATGCATCCGGCGAACGTCAGCCGCGGTCCGCATGAACCTCCCGTCGACTTCACTCTGAAGGGAATAGACACCCTTCAGCGCTTGAGGTTCACCAACCCTACTCTCACTCCTCGTCATCCTGGTGTCCAGGACCCTCGATTCTGGAATCTTTTCCAGGCTGACTTCTACAATTCTGTCATTCTTTCCAAGAAACACCCAGTCATCCAACATAGGTTTATTGACTGGGAGGGTTGTGAGAATATGGGAGATGCTGACATGACGTCAGCTCTCCAAAACTTGGAGAGAAAGGGGTTACGAAACATTATGACCATGGAATACCCCTAGAACGACGAGGTGGTAGCTCAATTCTATGCCACCCTCTGGATAAAGAAAGTAGATGAGGAAGCCGATGGGTATGATTACCCAGTCATGTATTTCTTCATCCAGGGTAACTGGCACAAAGTCAGTTATCGTCGTTTTGCCCATATTCTGGGCTTCTCTGATGCAGATATTCAGGGCAGCAACATGCGAGTGCATAACATTCGGCTGTCCATGCGGGAAGAGACGGAATTTATTCATGTCTCTAATGAGCGGGAGTTCTGGACGACCGCTAACATGCATAGGTACTACAGGTACCTTAATTCTTTGTCCCGGATGACCGTTCTCCCGAAGGGCGGAAATCAAATGAACGTCCTTGGGGAGAGTCGAGTCTTCCTCCTCCTCCTTGCTCCAAACAGTCTCGCCCGCATCAATGTGTTTGACATGATCTGGGAAGAGATCGTCCGCGCTTCCTGGTCTCCTCTCAAAGGGTGTGTTCATGCACCCTTTATCATGAAGATGATCGAAGTGGTCACCCAGACCCACTTCGAAAAACCAGTCAAACACTCCCGCTACGTACCCTATTGGGTTGATTCCTCCAACCCAGCTGCTCGTACGAAGCGGGCTCCCTAACGGTCTGGAGGCCCTGCCTCCTCCATTGAGCCATCTCCCCAGCCTCCCCAGCCTCCCCATCATCCATCTTCCTCTCCCCCCGCTGCTGCCTCGCGTCCCTCTCCTGGCCGCGGATCTCCCATGCCACGTGCTCATGGTCGTGGTCGAGGTCGTGGCCGCTGGATGGGTGCTCGCTTGGTCCATGGGTTTGCGGCATTTTTCTCCATGTGCCGCAACATTTCTGCTGATGTCCATGAGGTGGCACGGCGTCAGCGGGAGACTGACGACAATCTTCGTCGTCAAGCTTCCACCATGGGCATGCCTTTTGTCCCTCGTTCGCCTGATGTGCCTCTCCATCCTCCTCCCGTGGAGATCAATGAGTGGCACCAGCAGGCCTACGGGGTGCCTTTTATGTCTGCAGATGATGAAGATGAAGAAGCCTATGTTGATGATCGTGAGGAGTTTGCCCCGCCTCCCTACCATGGGGATCCGGGTCAATCTTCCTCCCACCCTCCGCCTCCTTACCCGGGTCCGGGACCCATTCCTGGTGACCCTAGGCCATCCGGCTCTGGTTACCACCACCACCCTCCACCTCCTCCTGATCATCGTACATCTTCGGCATCTGTTTTTTCTGCGGCTGATGAGCCACCTCGGGACTCCACTTTTGAGGAGGACGCGATGAGGACTTTTTTCCCTGACTACACTTCATATCCTCCATCATATCCTCCGTCATATCCTCCTCCTGGAGGATATTGATTCTTGTGTCCTTGTCTCTCTCTCCGTTTTTGGTACTTGTTGCCAAAAAGGGGGAGAAAATCCAACCTCTAGTTTGTGGTTCTTTCTAGTTTGTGGTTCTTTCGGTTTTCTTTTGGATTATTTTTGTTTTTGGCCACTGTTGTGGCTTGTACCCTTTTTACCATTGTATGAAATAAAACTGTTGGATTGTTATTCAAAGTAATATGATGGTCTTCTGGCCATCATATTTTGTCCTATCAGTTTGTAATGACTGCTCTGCTATGAAGTAAAAATAATGTGTTTTTAGAGATAGTCATGTGCATCACAACTCCTGCTATGACACTCTTGCACCCCTCGGATGATTGTATTTAGTATGTTTTTTGTCACTATCTCTAAATGTGTTGCTCACATGACATATTATGTTAAAACGTTGGATTCACAATCGTGCACACATTTAGGGGGAGCCATCTACATACAATCATTCAAAAGAAATTTTCTATTGCAAATATATATCTTTTTGACCTTAATTGTTTTGGCATCAATCACCAAAAAGGGGGAGATTGTAAGTGCAATCAACCCCAAGTGAGGGTTTTGGTGATTTAATGACAAAACAAATAAGGGTACTAACAGTTTTTGTTCTCAGTGTTTGATTAGAAGGAAACAGGAACTTAAGGAAGCACCAAGGACTTCATGCAACAGACTTATAAAAATTTATGTAAAATCTTGTGTTGCATGATGTAATTCTTCCTTGTTCTTTTCCGCACAGGTATAGGTGTTTGCTATAGCTCAAGTCCCCAAATTCAAAAGCTATTTTTGAAAACCAAAAATCACTTTAACATTATTTGGTTGACCATGGTTGTAACGCCCCGAATTTTTGCAGTTGAATTTTTTCTTTTCTTCACTCGCCAAATTCGGGCGTTACCTTTTTTTTTTCTTTTTCCCCTCGCTAGACCTTGACCTTTTCCAAAGCTAGCGGGATTCGGTTTGGAATTCCCGTGTAAAGAAAAACCCTAAATTGCTTTATATTGTTTGATGCACCATGCCGAACTATGCATTCTTTGATTGCTTGAAAATGTAAGTGCATTCATCTAGGAAGATCGGATTTCGAAAATGAGAAGAAACCTTTTCTTTCTTCTTCTTTTTCTTTCTCTCTCTCCTCCCTTTTCTCTCTCCCGCGCCGTGGGCTGCTCCTGGCCAGCTCGGCCGCCTCCATGGCCGGCTCGGCCGCCGCCGCCCCTGCGCGCCCGCCCCCAGCCCAGCCGCCCAGCTCGGCCGCCCTCGGCCGGTTCAACCGCCCGCCCCCCCGCCAGCTCGGCCGCCGCCGCCCCGCGCCCGCGCCCCGCCCGGTTCGGCCGCCCCTGCCCCCGCCTCGGCCGGCCCAGCCGCCCCAGCTCGGCCGCCCCTGCGCGCCCGCCCCCAGCCCAGCCGCCCAGCTCGGCCGCCCCCGGCCGGTTCAACCGCCCGCCCCCCCGCCAGCTCGGCCGCCCGCCGCCGGCTTGGCCGCCCCTGCCCCTGCCCTGGCCGGTTCAATCGCCCCCTGGCCGGTTCAACCGCCCCCCCTTTTTTATTTTTTTTTATTTTATTATTTTATTTTATTTTACTTTACCTTCTGTTATCATTGTTATTTAGGCAGGCTAATCATTGTTCATGTTATTGAAATAGGAAACTTGATTTAGAATTTCGTTACGCTAGTTATTTCATATATAGTTAATTGTTTATCTCGTTCAATGTTGATCAACTAAAAATGACTAGGTTTCCATTAGTGCATATAACTAAATCCTTTTGTTAGAACCAATTGGAACTAGATCGCATAATTTAACTAATCATTAGTGCATAAGCTTTAACCCCCTCCCCTGCGAGACCTTTCCCCGTTTCTTTCTAACCATAACAAATGCGATATCGAACGTCATACTTGATGCATATTCACTTTATTTGTTCCCTTGTATGGTGTACTGTTCTTTTGTATTAAATATGTGGATGTATGTATGTTTGCGCTCGCATAGAGAACGATCCGGTCGAAGAGCCTGAGGAATTCGCAGGAGAAGCCCCTGAGCAGCAGTCGGTTGGTGGAGGCAAGTGTCCTTTGACCTATTTCTGTCCTATTCATTCATTAATTCACTTCCCGCATTACACATTTATACCTAAGGATTTACTAGCTTTTGTTATCCATGTCCTTGTTTACCTATTTGGGTCGGATTATTACTGCTTAGTCTGATGCTATTGCCCAACTCTAATCAATGAACATGATGTGATTATCTATGATACGCTGTTTTCCCTTCTTATTTATGATTATATTTGTGACCTTCAAGGGGACTCGAGCGGTTTCTCGAGTGCCTCTCCGTAAGGACCTGTTCAATGGATGACCGCCCGGGAAAACAGTGCAACCATGAGGGTGGAATGGGACGCCCTTAGCTGAATAATTAGAGGAACCGGGGTGTAGATCACTTAGCCGTTGTGCCGTCAATGGGGCTCGGTGTATGCGGCTCGCTCTGCCAAGGTTGATTTGTCCCTTGGGGAGGAGTGCGGTACATTTAGGAAACCTAACGGGTGGCTACAGCCCCGGGGAATCTTTGTAAAGGCTTCGTAGTGAATCCCTAGCCATTCACCTTGGGAGTGAATAAGGGTCTTGCAAGCCCGGGCTAGAGAGGGAATCACGGCTTATGGGTAAAGTGCACAACCTCTGCAGAGTGTTATGAAACTGATATATCAGCCGTGCTCGCGGTTATGAGCGGCCAAGGGAGCTCCAGAGATTAGTGATACTTGATCAGAGATATTTTGGTACAGGTGGCAATGAGATTGATGATTCTGGTTATGATTATGGTGCTGGTAAGTGGTATTCTTTCCGTTTGGAAAGGATACATTGGGCTAATAACTTGGGTTAATGTTAAAACCTGGCTTTCTACTAGTAAGTAATAACCTGACCAACTAAAAGCAACTGCTTGACTTATCCCCACATAAAGCTAGTCCACTACAGCCAAACGGGATGCTTGCTGAGTATGTTGATGTGTACTCACCCTTGCTCTACACACCAAACCCCCCCCCAGGTTGTCAGCATTGCAACCACTGCTCAGGAGAAGATGAAGCTGTGGAAGGAGACTTCCAGGAGTTCCAAGACTACGACGAGTTCTAGGCGTGGGTTAGCGGCAACCCCCAGTCGGCTGCCTGTGAAGGCCGCGTTATCTACGTTTCTTTTCCGCACTTTGATTTATTGTAAGAACTATATGGACGTCTCAGACGTATGATGTAATTGACTATTATTTCCCTTTTAATACTATTTGAGCACTGTGTGATGATGTCCATGTTATGTAACTGCTGTGTACGTGAATAACTGATCGTGGCACGTACATGGTTCGCATTCGGTTTACCTTCTAAAAACCGGGTGTGACATAAGTGTTTTCAAAGCCGTGCTGACTGTAGGACCGCTAACCTAGAGTAGAATGGTCGTTCTAAGGATTATAGACCTCTGTCCCTGCCTTGACTTTGGTATCCCTTCAAAAGTTGGTCATACCGACCAAACCTATGTTCTACTATATATTATACCTTGCTGAAAATTATGTTTTATTCTGATCCTTCATTTATTTATGATTCATTACTTGCTGGTCATATTAATTCTGTTCTCACCCTTTTGCTTGCGATGTCTTTTGTAGATGGCTCGACTTAGACACCCTGCACGAAAGTCCGTCATCCCCTTCTTACCCTCCCGCCTTGCTGAGCGTCCGCTTCGCCGTCCCGTGGCCGAACAGTCCAGCCACTTGGAGAGACTGCACCACCGCCTACATGAGGAGCAGGAACGTCGACGACAGGAGCAGCAGGGCTCTTCTTTCTCGCTCCAGCAGGAGATAGAGTCTGTGAGGAGCTGCTCTCCTGTGCTTCCCCTAGAGGCGCCCCCTGCACCACCACTGGGCGCCCCAGCTTCTGGAGTAGCTGCTGGAGGAGACCCAGACGACGGAGGTGGCGACGACAGCCCGAGCCACGACACTGACTTCCCTGCTGACCATGAGCCGGAAGGATGGGTTGCTCGACCCATCACTCGCGACGCTGCTCGCGGGTGTCACTTCCACGACGCGCTCGACACCCTGCTACGTCAGGCACTTGACCGACGTACTTGGTCCATCGAGTATCGCTGTGTGGTCTACCAGCATAGTCGCGGGGTCTACCCGGACCGCTGGGAGGCGACCTGTTTGGTGCGCCGTCCGGAGAACAGTCTCCAGGGTGCGGAGGCTTGCTCAGAGCACTATTCTATCTCTGAGCGGGACTCAGCTGAGGCAGCCATGCAGGATGCTGCAAGGCGTGCGCTTTCGCACTACTGCTCGGTTTTCGGTGGGGTAGCTGACGGTCTCGACCTGAAGTATTACCCCCGCCGTCCATCTGGCAGCACAGGAGGCGTGATTGTTTCACCTACTGGTGAGGACAATCCTAGGTTGAGCAGCACAGTCAACCTAGCCGCCGTGCTAAACACGGAGCTGGACCATGCATTAGACGAGCTGAGTAGGGCTCGTGCTGAGATCGCCCTGCTGTGGGCTGAGCGTGCGGAACGTCGTCACTTGGATGATGGTTCCCCCGCTCCCGTCGGGACTCAGCACCCGTACCGCTCACCTCGGCGTGGACACCAGTCTTATGGCAATCCCGACTGCAAGACCAAGATAAATCTAGAACCATAGATCGTTAGAGTTGGATCTTGTAATTAATACGAAATATATATGCATAGAAGCTTCAGTCTTAGCGTTAGTCTCGGTCTTAGTTAGTCTTAGTTAGACAGGGTAGTTTGCTATATCCTGTGCATTTATGTTTGTCATGATGAACTATGTTTGGTTTGGATCTTTGTAATGATTGTCACCAGAGTGTGGGTATCCCCTGCATTTTGGTTTACCCATTATGTTAATGGAGTTAGTTATATAGTTGGGAAACCCTTTATTCTACTTTCCTCTTTATCTGAGAAGCTGTGTGGTCTGTGTTGGAGATCAGTGAAGATGCTCATCTGTTCAGTGCTGTTGGAGAATTCTATACTCTTTTCTTATGCTGCAAGATTTGCCAGATCAGTTCTGATGTGTGGTTGCGTT
This sequence comes from Zea luxurians, assembly GCA_029449295.1. NCBI lineage: Eukaryota > Viridiplantae > Streptophyta > Magnoliopsida > Poales > Poaceae > Zea > Zea luxurians. The sequence goes on from JAOPSE010000004.1 coordinate 165,786,684, forward strand.
CTGCAGATGTCAGAGAACAGGCGTAGAGGAGGAAGGCGTGCTCAGCAGGAGCGAGCCGCTCCGCAGGATGAGGTGCCCCAGCAGCAGCACCTGCCACCCCCGCCCCCGATGTCGATCGAGCAGATGTTTCTGATGCAGACTCAGGCAGTTCAGGCCATCGGTACTCTGGCCGTCATTCAGCAGCAGCAGCAGCAACAGCAGCAAGCACCACCCCAGCCTCAGATGCCTCAGATGCCCAGAGACAAGCGTGCTGAATTCATGAGAGGTCATCCCCCAACGTTCGCTCACTCTTCTGACCCCATGGATGCTGAAGATTGGCTGCGCACTGTGGAGCGGGAGTTGCATACCGCTCAGTGTGATGACAGGGAGAAAGTCTTGTATGGTCCCCGTCTGTTGAGAGGAGCAGCCCAATCATGGTGGGAGTCTTACCTCGCCACCCATGCCAACCCCGATGCCATCACCTGGGAAGAGTTCAGAGGTAGCTTTCGTCAGTACCATGTGCCCGCAGGTCTGATGATAGTGAAGAAAGAGGAGTTCCTGGCCCTTAAGCAAGGGTCATCATCTGTCAATGAGTATCGAGACAGGCTTCTGCAGTTGTCTCGCTATGCTCCTGAAGATGTCAACACCGACGCCAAGCGACAGTACCGTTTCTTGAGAGGCTTGGTTGACCCTCTGCAGTATCAGCTGATGAATCATACCTTCCCGACATTCCAGCACCTTATTGACAGAGCAATCATGACAGAAAGGAAGCGTAAGGAGATGGAGGATCGTAAGCGCAAGATCAGTGGACCCCAGCCTGGAAGCAGCAGCCGCCCTCGTTTCTCAGGCAATCAACCTCAGCAGTTCAGGCAGAATCAGCGTCCACCTCAGCAGCATCAGCAGCGTCAGCAGTATCAGCAGTTCCAAAGGCAGTACCCTCAACATCAGTATCAGAATCGTCAGAGCAATCAGTCAGGAGGAGGTCAGTTTTAGAGGCAGAATCAGCAGACACCTCGTCTTCCTGCCCCCGCAACTCAGCGGAGCAATCAGGCAGCACCAGCTCAGGTCGGAAATAGAGCATGTTTCCACTGTGGAGAGCAAGGCCATTGGGTGATGCAATGTCCGAAGAAGGCAGCCCAGCAGCAGTCAGGCCCCAATGCCCCAGCAAAGCAGAATGTGTCCCAGCCTGGAGCAGGCAACCGCCCTCAGCAGCGCTATAATCATGGAAGACTGAACCACTTGGAGGCTGAAGCAGTTCAGGAGACCCCCGACATGATAGTAGGTATGTTCCCAGTCGACTCCCATATTGCAGAAGTGTTATTTGATACTGGAGCAACGCATTCTTTCATTACTGCATCATGGGTAGAAGCACATAATCTTCCAATTACTACCATGTCAACCCCCATTCAAATTGACTCAGCCGGTGGTAGAATTCGAGCTGATAGCATTTGTTTGAATGTAAGTGTGGAAATAAGGGGGATAGCATTTCCCGCTAACCTTATAGTAATGGGTACTCAGGGAATAGATGTCATCCTAGGGATGAATTGTCTAGATAAGTATCAGACAGTTATCAGTTGTGATAAGAGGACAATCAAGTTGGTGTCCCCACTAGGAGAGGAAGTGGTGACCGAGTTAGTCCCGCCTGAGCCGAAGAAAGGAAGTTGTTATCAGATGGCTGTCGATAGCAGTGAAGCAGACCCGATTGAGAGTATCAAGGTTGTGTCTGAATTCCCAGATGTGTTTCCAAAGGACTTACCGGGTATGCCACCAGAGCGGAAAGTTGAGTTTGCCATAGAGCTTCTTCCTGGAACTGCCCCTATCTTTAAGAGAGCTTACAGAATATCCGGACTAGAGTTGGTTGAGCTTAAGAAGCAGATTGATGAGCTGTCAGAGAAAGGTTACATCCGACCAAGCACCTCGCCTTGGGCCACCCCTGTCCTGTTTGTGGAGAAGAAAGATGGCACCAAAAGGATGTGTATCGATTATCGAGCTTTGAATGAAGTCACGATCAAGAACAAGTACCCTTTGCCCAGAATAGAAGATCTGTTCGACCAGTTGAGAGGAGCCAGTGTGTTCTCCAAGATTGATCTGAGGTCAGGTTATCATCAGCTCAGGATCCGACCTTCGGACATTCCGAAGACGGCATTCATTACCAAGTATGGTTTGTATGAGTTCACAGTGATGTCTTTTGGTTTGACCAATGCACCAGCCTTCTTTATGAACTTGATGAACAGTGTATTCATGGATTATCTCGATAAGTTTGTGGTGGTATTCATTGATGACATTCTGGTTTATTCTCAAAGCGAAGAAGAACATGCAGATCATTTGAGGATGGTATTGCAGAGATTGCGAGATCACCAGTTGTATGCAAAGTTGAGCAAGTGTGAGTTCTGGATCAGTGAAGTCCTGTTCTTGGGTCACATAATCAACAAAGAAGGATTGGCTGTGGATCCGAAGAAAGTGGCAGACATTCTGAACTGGAAAGCGCCAACGGATGCTCGAGGAATCAAGAGCTTCATTGGAATGGCCGGATATTATCGGCGATTCATTGAAGGGTTTTCGAAGATTGCGAAACCAATGACAGCGTTGCTAGGCAACAAGGTTGAGTTCAAGTGGACCCAGAAATGCCAAGAGGCCTTCGAAGCGCTGAAAGGGAAGTTGACAACAGCGCCTGTCTTAGTCTTGCCTGATGTGCACAGGCCCTTCTCGGTGTATTGTGATGCTTGTTACACAGGTTTGGGATGCGTGTTGATGCAAGAGGGAAGAGTTGTGGCTTACTCGTCCCGACAGCTGAAGGTTCATGAGAAGAATTACCCAATCCATGACCTAGAGTTGGCAGCAGTGGTTCACGCACTGAAGACATGGAGGCACTATCTGTATGGACAGAAATGCGATGTTTACACAGATCACAAGAGTCTGAAGTACATATTCACTTAGTCAGAATTGAACATGAGGCAACGAAGATGGTTAGAGTTGATCAAAGACTATGAGTTGGTGTAACACCCCGGGGTCCACAAACACCCCGGAATGCTACTAAACAACACTTCTGACATCTATATATAAAATTTCGGCAGCATCCCCTTTGCAAAATTGCATAAAGGAGGGGGCAACAGAGTATAAACATATATCATGACTAAAACATACTAAGTATTATTAATCGGCTGGCAAGGAAAGATAAACATATGACCTGAACTGAATTAACCAGTGCGCACGACCATATAAAAAATAAACAAACTTCCTTTGACAATAAGTTTCTAATTAAATCATGGCTGCGCCTGGGCAGCGTTATTGTGAGAGTGAAAGTGGACGTGCTGCTACTCCCCTCATTCCCAACATGTATCAAGTACCTGCATTGAGTAATGCAAGAGTGAGATGACACATCTCAGCAAGTAAAATAATATCAAACAGTTTAACCACATAAGAACATTGTTTTACCACCACTTGATTCCACAACCTTCTTATTACGAAGGTGCAGCACGTATACAACGTACAACACACCTAGTTACCACACCTCGCAGGTAAAAACCACAATAGTAACATAGTAATGTCACACTTCATATATTCCTCATGAGTGCAAATTCTGCAAATGCAAGGATGACTTCTGCCTTCATACCTCTAAGGATATGAAGCCGCATCGTACCCCTCCTCGGGCAACGTACGATGCTAAAAATGTACCGGTACGGTCGGACCATAAGATCACGACATAACTTCAAAATGCAAGATGGATGATGCGATGTGCATGTCATGCCTACAACACTTCATATAATATGATTCAAAAAGACACTTCAACTTCATCCAGATGGGAATCAACCACATATATCATTACCAAATTATGATCATCCTCAATATTAGACAATTGAGAATTAATACTTCCAAACAAATAAACTTCATCATAGAATTCAATGATTAACATAATTAAAACTTATGCATACTCAATGACAGGGAATAGGATGCAAACCAAACGGTAGCAACCACCACTGTATTTACTTGCCTTTACCGGAAGTTCGGGCAAATCCCTAAGTACGATCCGGAAGTCCACCACCTGTTTTTGACACCCAACTTAGTACACCAAGTTCACATAATCAGGCTCATAAGCGACGCCGCACCTACGCACAAACTCAAACCCCGGCGCGGGTTACATCTCTCCCTACACCCACCAAACTGCAGCGGTGCTGCTTAATAATTTCATAACTTTAAAATTATGACAGCGGTGGTAACAAACAAAAACTCCAAAGGCATCTACATAAAATTCCCCACAAGTTTTGTATACAATTTATAATTAAATTCCAATACCTAATTAGCCCAAAACAGTCCACAAGATGAACCCTGTAATCTGTTTTTCTTTGTCTTTTGGACAGCGACATACCCGGATTCAAACAGCGATATCTTTTAAAATATAATTCCAAATCAAGCGCATAAGTACTCATTGGAAAGATAAGACAAATCCCTACATGATTATCATACTGGTTAACACTAATTACCCACGAAAAATTCCCAGAAACTGCTAATACCACTGCTGTTCACCCACCTGAAAAATCTGTTTTTTGGACAGCAACATAACCGGATTCAAACAACGATATCTCCTAAATTATAACTCCGAATCAAGCGCATAAGTACTTGTTGGAAAGATAACATAAAGCCCTACATGATTCTCATACTGATTACCACTAATTACTCCCGAAAAATCCCCAGAAACTGCTAATACTGCTGTTGTTCATCCCCCTGAAAATCTGTTTTTTTGGACAGCCACATACCCGGTTTCAAACGGTGATAACTTTTAATTTATAACTCCAAATTGAGCGTATAAATACTCGTTGGAAAGGTATGCCAAAGATCTACATGATTCCAAAACTGATTCCCCTTAATTCTCCACGAAAAATGCCCAGAAATCACTAATTCTGCTGCTGTTCGTCCACCTGAAAAATCTGTTTTTTTGGACAGCAACATACCCGGATTCAAACAACGATATCTCCTAAATTATAACTCCGAATCGAGCGCATAAGTACTCGTTGGAAAGGTATGACAAAGCTCTACATGATTATCCCACTGATTCCCACTAATTAGTCCACGAAAATTCCCAGAAATCCCTAGATCTACTGCTGTTCACCCACTCACAAAATTCCTGGACAGCACCTCTTCCGATTCGCAAAGATAAACGCATAATCCAATTGATTGCAGCACAAAAACAACAAAAGTTAATCACAAATTCACCTTGGGTTCTTCCCTTCCTCCTTCCTTCTTCCTCCCTCCAAACTCCAATTGAGATCGCAGCCACACGACGGAGAACCACGCGGGAGGGCTGCACCTTGGAGGAGGGGGAGAAATGGGGGGGGGGCGGCTAGGGTTTTGGATGGTGAGGGCTGCAAAGGTTTGAGGAGGAAGAAGATGGGAGAGGGGGGGCGTCCAAGAGAAAGGAGAGGGGAACGGGCGGCTGCAACATCCCAAGGGGGAAAAAGGGGGGGCGGCGGCTAGGGTTAGGGGAGGGTTAGTGGGCCGGATTGCGATTCACGGCCCAACTCGCTTGCACGACAGCTCCCGACCAACCACTCTACTGCTATACTAGTGAATGTTTTCCACAAATTCTAAATCCCCAAAGCGTGACACCCGAATAAGAGAAAAAACAAACAAAAAGAATAACATCCAACTTCTCTTCTTTGCAAACCAGGTATCACACTCTACCCCCCTTAAAAAGAATTCGACCTCGAATTCAGACGCTTCTATCGGAACGACAAGGAAAGATCAGCGACAATAAAAACTCACCCCATAACGAAAAGTTTGGGGTACTTCTACCGTATCAGCTCCTCGAGCTTCAAGGATTCTAGGATACGCAACAGACGACACTCTAGAGTCAGGTCTTGCTACACGGGAATCGACTCTAGCTCGATTTATTGATCTGGATTCCGCAAATACTTTCGCAACATAGAGACATGGAACACATGGTGTACTCTGATCATAGACTCCAACAATTTCATGTGCTAAGCCAAGCTGCCAACTCGGGCTAAGATAGTAGACGGTCCTATATAACTCGGACAAAGCTTTCCTGACACCAAATCAACATTGACACATGCAAGTACTTCAATGAATATATATATGTGAATGCAATACATACTGTGCTCCAATAGCCTAATCCAAACCTATCCAAACAAGAATAACTTCAAAAGATCAATTTAATGCTTGCATATTTCTAGACAACAACACAACGGTTAATTGTTTTGCTCATAACTCACAAAATATGCATCCAACAGTAGTAAACTAGGACTTTATGGAAAGCTTACAAAGTCCACTATACCCTTGGTATTATCATCACCACAATATTTGACACTTAGAAAGGACAAACAATGCGAAACGTAAATTTTGTCCAAACATGGACATAATTCAACTACTCACATCAAGAATCCATAATTGGAGTCTCAGTCATCCAATTTAGGCGCTCCTAGACTTTTTGAAAGCGAGTAAAATTGTCTATATTTTATTTATAAACATATCAGGTTAATTCAATGCATATCAAGGTCAAAAGACATAAGAAAGGCTTTGCTGTCCAAATTTGGACAGATTCAAAGATTCCACTTAAAACAGTTGTAGCTTAACTTATAGGTCACCAAAAAGGGTGATCCAATATTTGTTGGAAAGATTAAGGAAAGTACTACCACTTCTTTATAATTTATAAGAACTGATTCGAAGTTTAACTTGGGCAAACAAGGTCAGTTTCGAAGTTTGTACAGAATCTGGACATATTCCAAGACTAGACTTGAGAAAATCATAACTCCCAAACTACTAGACCTATGGTCATGAAATTTTACACAAGTAAGATAAAGAAGTTGGCTACAACTTTTATGTATAACATCTCTACAGAAAAGATGGTTTACTTCATTGAACTAGCTGCATAACTAAAACTGGTCATGCAGTCCCAATAGCAAGCAATAGATTTTATCAGGTTCATTACTCTTCTAAGATTAAGCGTTCATTGAAAGACTAATAACTTTAGGTTCTTCATTACGAGACACCTAGAACAAATATAAGTATAGAAGCAATATGATAACTTTTTAAATCCTTTAAGCCTAATCTCACATCATGCAAACAAGAATCAATTTAAGCATGTTATGTCTGCCCACATATTCATCCAAGCACATTCTGTACATGATATCATAACTCCCTGCAGCTAACAAAATTTTGCAAATATAAACTCATTGAAAAGATTATAACATTCCCTAGAACTTTTATTATAATGAGTGTCTCGGAATTGGTTTCCAAACCGATAAAACAATACAACTCTTTTGTTTCAAAACTGATAAGATTGAAACAATGGACAACTAAAATTCAAAAACCTATAACTCCTGCTATACTCAACTTAAACTACAACGAACATGTGTTGGAAAAGTTTTGAAAATTGTCCACGACTTATGCAATTAAGTTGCACCCCAAATTTATCCTTATAGCCCTCAACTCTGCATGACCTACAGCTAAACTCAGCCTGAGATACTGCACATTAGAGATTCGACTTATATCCGGGCAACCACCTCTCCAAATCTATTTAACAGACAGTTACAAGTAAATACCCATTAAAAAGGTACTGAAAAGACCTACAAGTTTTGCTTAAAGAGAATTCGCAAATTTGTGCTCTGCAACTATCAAGACGCGGTCGATTTATTGGTGATTATAACGACGCCTAAAGTTCAGACACAACAGTGCAACAACTTCAGAGCAACCTAACTCCAATTATATGCAATGAGAATTAGAAACCCATACTCTTTGAAAAAATCATGAAATTACTAAAACTTTCATAATCCACAAAGACCAAATTATACCGTCTTCAATGTCTACTCTTCCGTACAAAATTAAAGACTCACTCTGCTAGAGACACCAACAAAGATGTTTTAAGAAACCCATATCTCTCAATGTTTAGACCAAACATGGTGATTAAGCATCCTATGGAAAGATGAAGAAACATACTACAAAACATTCTAGATAAGTGAAGCCTGAATCAGCCTCCAACTAATTTAAAATGCCTCCCGAAACCAACAACACATTATCAACAATAAAAAAAACAATATAAAATGAAACCCAAGCATTGGCAGGTGCCATCAACACTAGGATTTTCCACTACCAAACTGGGATGCAACTCCACAAAGTCTTTAAATAACACTCTACCAAATAGGTTAGAACACTAAGCACAACAATCAATGAATTCAACAACCTCGTTTGTTAATGCCACCAAGGTCAAACATCCATGTATCGACAATGTATGAAACACCTGACATACCCGTCTCCAGCACTATAAAACATGGTTGTTATTACACTAGAATCCAACTACTAGAAATCTCCAAAACTATTCTGTTGACGTGAAGCAAATGGTGCTCATGTCATATAACATCTTTTTCTCCTCTCAAAAGAGATAAAATTTGCAATACTCATAAAGCAATGGAGGGATAACAACAAGAAAAAACTAATGTACTTCTTGACACAAACTCATGCAAAAGCTTCATAAATATTACTTTCAACACTAAATTAATAACACGATTCTATGCTCAACAGGAGTAATTGGACTTCAATAAGATAATCCACCTAACCAAACTACTTTGATTAACCTCACATACAACAATACCTCCTATTATTGCACTTGAACAATTTGTACCTAGTGATGTCATAGGATGAATTCAAAGTAGTAGACATACATGATCTATCAAACCATCATTCATATAAAAAAAAATCTCCATCTAATGCAACAACCACATCATTATAGAGATAGATGACTAACAAACATAAGCAACTTCCAGTTAAACATTGACTTTGTTTAAGATAAAGCGGTCCAAATAATAATTCCACAAGCATGCATAGAGAACTGATCATATATAAAAAAACTACCATATATCATCGGCGATTAAAAACAATATAAAACGGGTTGTCCATATCGTCCACATGACTAGCCTCCAACAAATAAAAATTATGCATAACCTTTTTGGCTATAGAAACAAACCATAGAAGGAAAACATGCATGCCTCTTCAACTATAATATAGACATAAAATCCACTTGAAATCACCCTATTTATTATTAAAGATAATATTGCACACAATAAGAAAACCTATCATGTAAACATGGTTGAACTTATCTATCCACGTCATCTTACAAATTCACTTGAGTTCTACGAGTCTCAAGATTTCATAGACAGTACAACATTGCCTTTGCTCTATGGAGACAAACCTATTGTACTCTAAGATCAAGTTGGCAAGTAGCCACACTAGCCCAAAAAAATGTGAGGTGTAAAGCACTGCACCCATGGAAATATTACATTGATAAGTTGGGTTGTAACCCAACAGTCAATCAAACTCAACAACACCATAAAACTACATTGTATAGTGTTTTCACACTACACCAAGTTGGATTAGATCTTCTATACACAAGCTCAATAAATAATCGGTCCTACAAGTACTAGAACCCAAGGATCCTTTTGGAAAAAAAACATCCACAGTCAAGCATACAGAAATGTATGGTAGTAATAGCTCAGAGATTAGTAAACATTGCATCCAAAAAAACATCATGACGATATGTATATAAAACAAGTACATTATTAGCTTCACTTGCATAATAACTTCAATAACAACCACATCAAGAAACCAATATTAAATAGAAGTAACATATCATATCAAACATTAAGTCGTTAACGACATACCCCATCAAACCATAAAGGGATGTGGAATAAGAACATTCTAGTCATCTATACAATAAAATACTAATATGAAAGATATACGAACCCATACCCTTCCTATATGTGCAAGTGTGTCAAATTTATCTTCAAATTGCGTAGAATCTAAAGCCTATCCTTTGATACCAACTGTAACACCCCGGGGTCCACAAACACCCCGGAATGCTACTAAACAACACTTCTGACATCTATATATAAAATTTCGGCAGCATCCCCTTTGCAAAATTGCATAAAGGAGGGGGCAACAGAGTATAAACATATATCATGACTAAAACATACTAAGTATTATTAATCGGCTGGCAAGGAAAGATAAACATATGACCTGAACTGAATTAACCAGTGCGCACGACCATATAAAAAATAAACAAACTTCCTTTGACAATAAGTTTCTAATTAAATCATGGCTGCGCCTGGGCAGCGTTATTGTGAGAGTGAAAGTGGACGTGCTGCTACTCCCCTCATTCCCAACATGTATCAAGTACCTGCATTGAGTAATGCAAGAGTGAGATGACACATCTCAGCAAGTAAAATAATATCAAACAGTTTAACCACATAAGAACATTGTTTTACCACCACTTGATTCCACAACCTTCTTATTACGAAGGTGCAGCACGTATACAACGTACAACACACCTAGTTACCACACCTCGCAGGTAAAAACCACAATAGTAACATAGTAATGTCACACTTCATATATTCCTCATGAGTGCAAATTCTGCAAATGCAAGGATGACTTCTGCCTTCATACCTCTAAGGATATGAAGCCGCATCGTACCCCTCCTCGGGCAACGTACGATGCTAAAAATGTACCGGTACGGTCGGACCATAAGATCACGACATAACTTCAAAATGCAAGATGGATGATGCGATGTGCATGTCATGCCTACAACACTTCATATAATATGATTCAAAAAGACACTTCAACTTCATCCAGATGGGAATCAACCACATATATCATTACCAAATTATGATCATCCTCAATATTAGACAATTGAGAATTAATACTTCCAAACAAATAAACTTCATCATAGAATTCAATGATTAACATAATTAAAACTTATGCATACTCAATGACAGGGAATAGGATGCAAACCAAACGGTAGCAACCACCACTGTATTTACTTGCCTTTACCGGAAGTTCGGGCAAATCCCTAAGTACGATCCGGAAGTCCACCACCTGTTTTTGACACCCAACTTAGTACACCAAGTTCACATAATCAGGCTCATAAGCGACGCCGCACCTACGCACAAACTCAAACCCCGGCGCGGGTTACATCTCTCCCTACACCCACCAAACTGCAGCGGTGCTGCTTAATAATTTCATAACTTTAAAATTATGACAGCGGTGGTAACAAACAAAAACTCCAAAGGCATCTACATAAAATTCCCCACAAGTTTTGTATACAATTTATAATTAAATTCCAATACCTAATTAGCCCAAAACAGTCCACAAGATGAACCCTGTAATCTGTTTTTCTTTGTCTTTTGGACAGCGACATACCCGGATTCAAACAGCGATATCTTTTAAAATATAATTCCAAATCAAGCGCATAAGTACTCATTGGAAAGATAAGACAAATCCCTACATGATTATCATACTGGTTAACACTAATTACCCACGAAAAATTCCCAGAAACTGCTAATACCACTGCTGTTCACCCACCTGAAAAATCTGTTTTTTGGACAGCAACATAACCGGATTCAAACAACGATATCTCCTAAATTATAACTCCGAATCAAGCGCATAAGTACTTGTTGGAAAGATAACATAAAGCCCTACATGATTCTCATACTGATTACCACTAATTACTCCCGAAAAATCCCCAGAAACTGCTAATACTGCTGTTGTTCATCCCCCTGAAAATCTGTTTTTTTGGACAGCCACATACCCGGTTTCAAACGGTGATAACTTTTAATTTATAACTCCAAATTGAGCGTATAAATACTCGTTGGAAAGGTATGCCAAAGATCTACATGATTCCAAAACTGATTCCCCTTAATTCTCCACGAAAAATGCCCAGAAATCACTAATTCTGCTGCTGTTCGTCCACCTGAAAAATCTGTTTTTTTGGACAGCAACATACCCGGATTCAAACAACGATATCTCCTAAATTATAACTCCGAATCGAGCGCATAAGTACTCGTTGGAAAGGTATGACAAAGCTCTACATGATTATCCCACTGATTCCCACTAATTAGTCCACGAAAATTCCCAGAAATCCCTAGATCTACTGCTGTTCACCCACTCACAAAATTCCTGGACAGCACCTCTTCCGATTCGCAAAGATAAACGCATAATCCAATTGATTGCAGCACAAAAACAACAAAAGTTAATCACAAATTCACCTTGGGTTCTTCCCTTCCTCCTTCCTTCTTCCTCCCTCCAAACTCCAATTGAGATCGCAGCCACACGACGGAGAACCACGCGGGAGGGCTGCACCTTGGAGGAGGGGGAGAAATGGGGGGGGGGCGGCTAGGGTTTTGGATGGTGAGGGCTGCAAAGGTTTGAGGAGGAAGAAGATGGGAGAGGGGGGGCGTCCAAGAGAAAGGAGAGGGGAACGGGCGGCTGCAACATCCCAAGGGGGAAAAAGGGGGGGCGGCGGCTAGGGTTAGGGGAGGGTTAGTGGGCCGGATTGCGATTCACGGCCCAACTCGCTTGCACGACAGCTCCCGACCAACCACTCTACTGCTATACTAGTGAATGTTTTCCACAAATTCTAAATCCCCAAAGCGTGACACCCGAATAAGAGAAAAAACAAACAAAAAGAATAACATCCAACTTCTCTTCTTTGCAAACCAGGTATCACAGTTGGAGATTCATTACCATCCAGGCAAAGCGAACGTAGTGGCAGATGCTTTGAGCAGAAAGAGTCAAGTCAATCTGATGGTCGCTCGTCCGATGCCTTATGAGTTGGCCAAGGAGTTCGACAGGTTGAGTCTCGGATTTCTGAACAATTCGCGAGGAGTCACAGTTGAATTGGAACCTACCTTGGAGCGCGAAATCAAAGAAGCACAGAAGAATGATGAGAAGATCAGTGAGATCCGGCGACTGATTCTAGATGGCAGAGGCAAAGATTTCCGAGAAGACGCAGAAGGCGTGATATGGTTCAAAGACCGCTTGTGTGTTCCCAATGTCCAGTCCATTCGGGAGTTGATTCTCAAGGAAGCTCATGAGACAGCCTATTCGATTCACCCTGGCAGTGAGAAGATGTATCAGGATCTGAAGAAGAAATTCTGGTGGTACGGAATGAAGAGGGAAATCGCAGAGCATGTGGCTATGTGCGATAGTTGTCGAAGAATTAAGGCAGAGCACCAGAGACCAGCTGGATTGTTACAACCGTTACAGATCCCTCAGTGGAAATGGGATGAAATCGGTATGTATTTCATAGTCGGATTGCCTCGCACTCGAGCCGGCTACGATTCCATTTGGGTAGTAGTGGACCGCTTGACCAAGTCAGCCCACTTCATACCAGTCAAGACCAACTACAGCAGTGCAGTATTGGCAGAACTGTATATGTCTCGGATCGTTTGTCTTCATGGTGTGCCAAAGAAGATAGTTTCAGACAGAGGAACGCAGTTCACCTCTCATTTCTGGCAGCAGTTGCATGAAGCCTTGGGCACACATCTGAATTTCAGTTCAGCTTATCATCCGCAGACAGATGGTCAGACTGAAAGGACCAATCAAATCCTCGAAGACATGTTGAGAGCCTGTGCGTTGCAAGATCAGTCCGGATGGGATAAGCGATTGCCCTATGCAGAGTTTTCCTATAACAACAGTTACCAGGCCAGTTTGAAGATGTCACCATTTCAAGCGCTCTATGGAAGGAGTTGTAGAACTCCGTTGCAATGGGATCAGCCTGGAGAAAAGCAGGTGTTTGGGCCAGACATTCTGCTTGAAGCTGAAGAGAACATCAAGATGGTCCGAGAGAATCTGAAGATAGCGCAATCAAGGCAGCGAAGCTATGCAGACACAAGAAGAAGAGAGCTGAGTTTTGAAGTCGGAGACTTTGTCTATCTGAAAGTGTCACCGATCAGAGGAGTCAGAAGGTTCGGAATCAAAGGCAAGCTAGCACCCCGCTACATTGGTCCGTACCAAATCCTCTCAAAGCATGGAGAAGTGGCCTATCAGCTCAGTCTGCCAGAGAATTTGTCAGCTGTGCATGATGTCTTTCATGTGTCTCAGTTGAAGAAGTGCTTGCGTGTGCCAGAAGAGCAGTTGCCAGTGGAAGGTCTTGAAGTCCAAGAGGACTTGACCTACACAGAGAAGCCAGCGCAAATCCTTGAGGTTGCAGACAGAGTCACCCGAAGAAAGACCATCAGGATGTGCAAAGTCAGATGGAATCACCACTCTGAGGAAGAAGCAACCTGGGAGCGTGAAGATGATTTGATGGCCAAGTACCTAGAGCTCTTTGCTAGCCAACCCTGAATCTCGAGGGCGAGATTCTTTTAAGGGGGATAGGTTTGTAACGCCCCAAATTTTTGCAGTTGAATTTTTTCTTTTCTTCACTCGCCAAATTCGGGCGTTACCTTTTCTTTTTCTTTTTCCCCTCGCTAGACCTTGACCTTTTCCAAAGCTAGCGGGATTCGGTTTGGAATTCCCGTGTAAAGAAAAACCCTAAATTGCTTTATATTGTTTGATGCACCATGCCGAACTATGCATTCTTTGATTGCTTGAAAATGTAAGTGCATTCATCTAGGAAGATCGGATTTCGAAAATGAGAAGAAACCTTTTCTTTCTTCTTCTTTTTCTTTCTCTCTCTCCTCCCTTTTCTCTCTCCCGCGCCGTGGGCTGCTCCTGGCCAGCTCGGCCGCCTCCATGGCCGGCTCGGCCGCCGCCGCCCCTGCGCGCCCGCCCCCAGCCCAGCCGCCCAGCTCGGCCGCCCCCGGCCGGTTCAACCGCCCGCCCCCCCGCCAGCTCGGCCGCCGCCGCCCCGCGCCCGCGCCCCGCCCGGTTCGGCCGCCCCTGCCCCCGCCTCGGCCGGCCCAGCCGCCCCAGCTCGGCCGCCCCTGCGCGCCCGCCCCCAGCCTAGCCGCCCAGCTCGGCCGCCCCCGGCCGGTTCAACCGCGCGCCCCCCCGCCAGCTCGACCGCCCGCCGCCGGCTTGGCCGCCCCTGCCCCTGCCCTGGCCGGTTCAACCGCCCCCTGGCCGGTTCAACCGCCCCCCCTTTTTTATTTTTTTTATTTTATTATTTTATTTTACTTTACCTTCTGTTATCATTGTTATTTAGGCAGGCTAATCATTGTTCATGTTATTGAAATAGGAAACTTGATTTAGAATTTCGTTACGCTAGTTATTTCATATATAGTTAATTGTTTATCTCGTTCAATGTTGATCAACTAAAAATGACTAGGTTTCCATTAGTGCATATAACTAAATCCTTTTGTTAGAACCAATTGGAACTAGATCGCATAATTTAACTAATCATTAGTGCATAAGCTTTAACCCCCCCCCCTGCGAGACCTTTCCCCGTTTCTTTCTAACCATAACAAATGCGATATCGAACGTCATACTTGATGCATATTCACTTTATTTGTTCCCTTGTATGGTGTACTGTTCTTTTGTATTAAATATGTGGATGTATGTATGTTTGCGCTCGCATAGAGAACGATCCGGTCGAAGAGCCCGAGGAATTCGCAGGAGAAGCCCTGAGCAGCAGTCGGTTGGTGGAGGCAAGTGTCCTTTGACCTATTTCTATCCTATTCATTCATTAATTCACTTCCCGCATTACACATTTATACCTAAGGATTTACTAGCTTTTGTTATCTATGTCCTTGTTTACCTATTTGGGTCGGATTATTACTTCTTAGTCTGATGCTATTGCCCAACTCTAATCAATGAACATGATGTGATTATCTATGATACGCTGTTTTCCCTTCTTATTTATGATTATATTTGTGACCTTCAAGGGGACTCGAGCGGTTTCTCGAGTGCCTCTCCGTAAGGACCTGTTCAATGGATGACCGCCCGGGAAAACAGTGCAACCATGAGGGTGGAATGGGACACCCTTAGCTGAATAATTAGAGGAACCGGGGTGTAGATCACTTAGCCGTTGTGCCGTCAATGGGGCTCGGTGTATGCGGCTCGCTCTGCCAAGGTTGATTTGTCCCTTGGGGAGGAGTGCGGTACATTTAGGAAACCTAACGGGTGGCTACAGCCCCGGGGAATCTTTGTAAAGGCTTCGTAGTGAATCCCTAGCCATTCACCTTGGGAGTGAATAAGGGTCTTGCAAGCCCGGGCTAGAGAGGGAATCACGGCTTATGGGTAAAGTGCACAACCTCTGCAGAGTGTTATGAAACTGATATATCAGCCGTGCTCGCGGTTATGAGCGGCCAAGGGAGCTCCAGAGATTAGTGATACTTGATCAGAGATATTTTGGTACAGGTGGCAATGAGATTGATGATTCTGGTTATGATTATGGTGCTGGTAAGTGGTATTCTTTCCGTTTGGAAAGGATACATTGGGCTAATAACTTGGGTTAATGTTAAAACCTGGCTTTCTACTAGTAAGTAATAACCTGACCAACTAAAAGCAACTGCTTGACTTATCCCCACATAAAGCTAGTCCACTACAGCCAAACGGGATGCTTGCTGAGTATGTTGATGTGTACTCACCCTTGCTCTACACACCAAACCCCCCCCCCCAGGTTGTCAGCATTGCAACCACTGCTCAGGAGAAGATGAAGCTGTGGAAGGAGACTTCCAGGAGTTCCAAGACTACGACGAGTTCTAGGCGTGGGTTAGCGGCAACCCCCAGTCGGCTGCCTGTGAAGGCCGCGTTATCTACGTTTCTTTTCCGCACTTTGATTTATTGTAAGAACTATATGGACGTCTCAGACGTATGATGTAATCGACTATTATTTCCCTTTTAATACTATTTGAGCATTGTGTGATGATGTCCATGTTATGTAACTGCTGTGTACGTGAATAACTGATCCTGGCACGTACATGGTTCGCATTCGGTTTACCTTCTAAAAACCGGGTGTGACAATGGTTAGGGTTGAGAAACCTAGAGTGTTCTTGCTGAAAAGCAGCTGAACTTCTTCAACTGCAGCTGAGCTTTCCAGCTGAACTTAACTTCAGCTGTGATGAGCTTCTTCAGCTGCAGCTGAGCTTTTCAGCTGAGCTGGACTTCAGCTGAGTTGAACTTTTTCAACTCCAGCTGAACTTCAACTTCAGCTGTGGACCTCTTTGACCATACCCAGCTGAACTTGCCCCTGGGCAGCTGAGCTGGGGTTTTCTCTCCAAAACTCTCTGGTCTAGACCAGCTGAACTGGTCCTGGGGCAGCTCAACTGGTCTCTGACCCTCTGATTTCTGATCTGCAGTCTGCCAGTCAGACTGGCAGTTAGGTCGCCAGGGGTGTCAGGGGGCGGTTCAACCGCCCTGGGGGGGCGGTTCAACCGGTCCTGGCCTGTCTGACCCGCCTGCAGGTCAGTCTGCCAGTCAGTCTGGCAGTCAGACTGGCAGACAGTGTGCTGACCTGTCAGGGGGCGGTTCAACCGGTTTTCGGCGTGGTTTTTGGTCAAACGGCTAGTTTTTGAGCCGTGGCTATAAATAGACCCCCCTCTCTCTCTCTCTTCTTTTAATACGGTTGAACACTCACTCATTTATTGCTCACCTAACTTGAGACAAAGCACTCATCTCTCCATCTCTCTCACACTTAAATCTTCCTCAAGATTCAACCTTGTTGGAGGAGCTCTTGGGTGTGAGGTTTGTGCTTGTGCTCACGATTTGGTTTTCCTCTCCCATCTCTTTTTCAAAGACTTGAGCTTGTGCAAACCCCTCTTGTGCGTTCTTGGTGTTCTTGAAACCCTAGGTTTCAAGATCTTTTGAGGTAGCTTGGGAGTCTCCAAATTTGTGGACGACCCTAAGAAGTTTGTATCACCCGCTCTTTGAGCTAAGATAAGAAGAGATTGCCTTGACCTTTGTGGTCGGCTTTTGGAGGATTAGGGTTGAAAAAGACCCGGCCCTTTGTGGGCTCCTCAACGGGGAGTAGGACACCTTTATGGTGTGGCCGAACCTCGGATTAAATCTTGTGTCTTGTGTTCTTGCTTGTTTTAACTTGAGATATTTTTACTTGCAAGATTGACATAAAGATTTCTCCGTAGAGTTTATCTAGAAGTAAAATAGCATTTACATAGTCATCTTTTCATCCTCACTTAGCTATATCTTACTTCTCTCAAGAACTTGCGAAATACTTTTTCGAGTAGATTTTAGTCTAAAGTTTATAAAACAGTTGGATTGGTTCAGAGTGGTTCAACTTGCGCACGTAGCTGTTGAACCGGCCTGCACCAGTCGAACTGTGTATCTAACAATCTTTCGAAGTTTGTTGTGAAAATATTCAGATTAGCCTATTCACCCCCCCCTCTAGGCTACTTTCAGAACTCCTCTAAGAATCTTAATTGAATCAAGTGCATGTTACAAGTAATTCGAGTACTTGATGCATACATTTAGGGGGAGCTCATTCTATATCTTGTGTCCTTAAAGACTAACATTTTCTTTTAGTGAATTTGTGTAGTTCTTTGAAGAGAATGAGTTTCTCTTGATCGTTTAAAGAGGATAAGTTTCTCTTTGAAATGTCAAGCCTATCAAAAGCTAAGATAGAAATTCATGATTATAATGAAGACCATATGGCATGGAACAAAGGTGTGTCACTCCATGAACTATTGTATTACATTTGTGTATCTAGGCTCTTACAAGTTAGTGTATGCATGTATATGCAATATCTTAAGTCACATCATAAGGTTGCACTTGAATCTTGGCTTAAAATATTGCATATCATGTCTATTACTATACCGTTTGATTATGAGTAATTCCTTAAATTGGTGCAATTTCATATTTTCATACTTTATTTGTACCAAGGTTCAAATTGTAGAACTTAATCCCCTGGCCTCAAGTCCAAGTGCATAAGCTAAACAAGTATTCATCAGTTGTATGCACACATTTTGGGGGAGAATGGTCTATAATTTTAATCTTTGAGACTAACTTCATTTTCAAGTCTATTATGTGTGTAGTCTCAAATTAGAAAGGAATCTTCAAGCAAAGACAATCGCTTCCACTGCAAATTTTGATGGATATCAAAGATTCTTTGCTCCAATAAATGTATCTTCTATACATTTCATAAGAGAATGAGTTTCTCTTGTATATGCTACTCCAACGTCATCTAAAATTGGTAAATATGTATCACATCTTTTTGGATTACAAATATCTGAAGTAGCATAGCTTATAGATTCTCCTGTCTAGAACTTAATTGATTAAATAGTGCACATGTTTCTTATGTTGCATGATTATGTTCAATTGATACTCCTTTTATGCCAATGGTACTTTAAGTTGCAAATAAGTACTCTTGCAATTTTCATACATGATCAAATTGTATCAATTGGTGTCTCCTGTCTATCAAATTGTATCAATTGGTGTTTTTTCAATTGATATTTTTCATACATGATCACTAGTTGCATAATCCATACTTGTGCAATTTTCATGTTGCCTCTTGTTGTGATAAGAAAATGCTAGGTGACATCTAGACTCCAGGTATCAAGATTTATCTTTCAGTTAGTATGACAATCTTCATTTGATATCTTGGACCTATGTCACAATTATGCCAACAAGAGCTTGCAAATGAATTCTAAATCCAACACAAGTCTGGAAACCCCCTTGAAAAGGTAAAACACAAAGGTACATCACTTCATGTCACTTCTCCATTACCTTTGTGCCATCTAAGGACCCTTTTCATGATAGTGTGTTCACATCTTGCTTAAATCATAATTTCTACCCTTTATATTCTTTGTATCCTTTTTGGAGATTTATGACAAAGGGGGAGAAATTTTGCATTAAAGCTTATCTTTAATTTTGAAAAGGGGAGAAATAATTAACAAAAGGGGGAATCATAAGAAAAACATAAGATGTAGAAAGTTGATGAGTGCATACTATGTCATGAGCATCATCCTTTTTGTGAGTTTTGGTGATTTGGATAACAACACATTTAAAGGTCTAACAAGTTTGCTAAGTGTTGAACAGGAAATTCAGTATGATGAACATACTTGAATAGTGTATAATGATCAGTGAACAAAGGTTCAACACAAGGTTAAATAACCAATGAGACAATGCAAATGGATATAATATGGTCTCTCTATATTGGTTTGAATATATGGGCAAGACCTAAGAAATTACTGCATACATATGATCAGAATAGAGGTTGAAGTGATTAAGAGGATTGGTCAAGCCAAAGTGAATAAGATATGAGGAATCGTGAATTGGCTTGACCATATTACTATCAGTCCATATATGCTTCTATGAGAATCAAACTAAAGCTTGATTAATCTTAACAGTTATATCTAGAAGACATTCAAGCAAGGTTCACAATATTGAAGAAATGATTCTCTTAATGGATGCTCAATAGGATGTGACTCAAGAATGGCTTGATAGGGTGAAGATAGCAAGGAAAGGGCTTCGAGGAACTAAGCGAAGGTGAAGGCCAAGCGACGGCTTGTAGACCGAGGTACCATGGCTAAGGTGAAGAAGAGAGTACTTGCACTAAGTCGATGAACTAATCAGCTATGAAGAGTTACAACATGTTGATGCATCAGTAAGGTGACTTGAAGCCATGATTTGAACTCATATAAGGTGATATGGTACAAGTCACAGGGTTTGATTTGAGTTTGCTTCAAAAGGTGAGACAAAGGTGTTTGTTATCCTTATGAAGCAATGCCATGGAGAAATCACACATGAGACACCAATGACTCAAGGAGTTTACTTCATTTTATTTTATTTAACTTGAGTATAGGAATCGTCGTACTATAAAGGGGGATCCAAAAAGAAGGTTGGTGTTTGCCAAAGCTCAAACCTCTCTATTCAAAAGCTATTTTTGAAAAGCAAAAATCTCTTTAACGTTCTATGGTTGACCGTGGTTAGGGTTGAGAAACCTAGAGTGTTCTTGCTGAAAAGCAGCTGAACTTCTTCAACTGTAGCTGAGCTTTCCAGCTGAACTTGACTTCAGCTGAGTTGAGCTTCTTCAGCTGCAGCTGAGCTTTTCAGCTGAGCTGAACTTCAGCTGAGTTGAGCTTTCTCAACTTCAGCTGAACTCAACTTCAGCTGTGAACCTCTTTGACCATACACCAGCTGAACTTGCCTCCAGGCAGTTGAGCTGGGGTTTTCTCTCCTAAACTCACTGGTCAAGACCGGTTGAACTGGTCCTGAGGGGCAGTTCAGCTGGTCTCTGACCCCTCTGACCTCTGATCTGCAGTCTGCCAGTCAGACTGGCAAACAGGTCGCCAGGAGCTGTCAGGGGCGGTTCAACCGCCCCCCCTGGGCGGTTCAACCGGTGTTGGTCAACTTTGACCAGTCTGCGGTCAGTCTGCGCGTCAGTCTGCCAGTCAGACTGGCAGACAGGCTGGCAGGCCTGCCAGGGGTGGTTCAACCAGTCTCAGGCAGAAAAATCTGCCCAAACGGCTAGTTTTGAGCTCCACCTATATATACTCACTCCTACCTCTCACCCCACAGCAGTGAGCACGATTTGAACTCCATTTCCAACTTGAGAAACACCTCCCACTCTCTCTCACACATCTGTTGCCTCTCCCATTTCAAATCTTTGGAGAGAAATCTTTGAGTGAGCTTGAGAGCTGCGGTTTTTATGCTTCATCTCCAAATCTCTCTTGCTCTTCTTCATTCGAGCTTTGGTACTACATCGAGTTCTTTGTGGATTCATTACTCTTGGAGCTTCTAGCTCCTAGACGACTAGGTGTCTCTTGTGAGTCTCCAAATCTTGTGGAAGACCACAAGAAAGTTTGTATTACCCGCTCATTTGATCAAAGATTAGTGTGTGAGCTTGACCTTTGTGGTCGGCAAAGGGAGGATTAGGGTTGAAAGAGACCCGGCTCTTTGTGGGCGCCTCAACGAGGAAGTAGGGCACCTTGGTGGTGTGACCAAACCTCGGGATAAATCTTGTGTCTCTTGTGTTCTTGCTCATTGTGTTTGTTTGTGTTCTTCGTTCTCTCACCATTGCGTGGAAGATTTGTTTATATCTTTTTGGTGTGTGGATTTTGAGAAGTGTCATTCTCAGATCTACTACTTTGAACCCTATGGATCATTTAGAACATCTCATTTCCAAAGTTAACTAGGTGAATTTCGAGATCAATTCAGTTTTACCCAGTTTGGTTCTAGTTTTTGTTGAAAAAGTTTTAACTTGCCTATTCACCCCCCCTCTAGGCAACTTTCAGTCGGGACGAGGACCACAGCTAGCTCCCGAAGGATGTCAACGCGAGGCACGGGTCTAGGGGGATCACCGTTTTCCGGCATACCAAGATGGTTGCCTTCGCCGGGACCCCCTAGATCGACGTGGAAACACTCACGACTTGGGCCGCAGTCCTCGTTGTCGAGGCCGCGGTTGCCGTCGGAACAGTCGGAAAGGCAGTAGTCACATGCGGTCATGAAGTCTCGCACGGCACTGGGGTTACCAAGTCCGGAGAAATCCCAACAGAAGTCGGGCTCGCCATCTTCCTCGGACTCTGAGGGCTCGTAGGTCGAGTCGGCCGTCAGTCGGTCCCAGGGTGACCGCACACGATACCCCAGAGGGTTTGGACTCGCCTCTAAGAGAGTGCTCACCGAAGCGGAGTCGCTTGGTGGGTCGAGGCCGAATCCAAAAGACGCGAGATGGGAATCGGTCGGTACCTTTCGGTCGACGGTCGGTGACGAGGTCGCGTCTGGGACTGACTGCACCGTTGTCTCAGGTACGAGGGTGACGCCCAGCAAGTCCTTCGCGAGCGTGCTGGCGTCGTGCGTTTGCTTGAGATTGGCGTGTTGCGGGGAGGCGGCACTCGTCTTCGTCTCAGACGCGAGATCGATGCCCGACGCGCCCTCCGTTGGGGCACCGGCGCCGTCGACTCGCTCGACAGCCAACGAGGTGCCGCTTCCCGCTTGGCCTTGGTTGCCCCGCCTCCTCCTCCGTCGACGGGGGAGGGGACGGGACAAGCCCGAATGTCGTCCTTCCACCATGTGGGGAAGGCGTCGTCGATTTCCCCGCCGGCGAGCGGGTTGTCGACCACCATTGTCGCTGTCGCGCGGCGGGGGAAGGAGTATCATGTCGTAGCTGCCGTCGAGGGACATGAACTCAAGATTTCCGAAACGGAGCACCGTCCTGGGCTGGAAAGGTTGCTGGAGACTACCCATCTGGAGCTTGACAGGAAGCTGTTCGTCAACACGCAGCAGGCCCCTACCTGGCGCGCCAACTGTCGGTGTTTCAAAACCCGGGGGGTCCTTGGACCGACGAGTGAATTGTCGCCGCGTGCCCCAGCCCAGATGGGTCGACGCGAGGCGGAACGCGAAGGGGGGAAAGGAAGCAGCCAGAGGGAGGTAGGCGTGAGAGAGCGGATCCTGCGGCCTTCGTGTTAGCCCCGCGTCTGAGTCGGGTGCGCTTGCAGTAGGGGGATACAAGCGTCCACGCGGGAGTGGGAGCGAGCGGCCTTGCGCGGGCGCCGTCCCGTCCTTCTCCGCGCGGGCCAACCCTCTATAAGAGGGCCCTGGTCCTCCCTTTTATAGGCATAAGGAGAGGATCCAGGTGTACAATGGGGGGTGTAGCAGAGTGCTACGTGTCTAGCGGAGGAGAGCTAGTGCCCTAAGTACATGCCGTCGTGGCAGCCGGAGAGGTTTTGGCACCCGGTTCGTGTGGTGTCGTGGCCGTCGGAGGAGCGCTGGAGCCTGGCGGAAGGACAGCTGTCGGGGCTGTCGAGTCCTTGCTGACGTCCTCTTGCTTCCGTAAGGGGGCCGAGAGCCACCGTTGTCACAGAGCGTGCGGGGTGCCATCATTGCCTATCTGGCGGAGCGAGCCAGATGGGACGCCGGTCTTGTTCCCCGTAGCCTGAGTCAGCTCGGGGTACGGTAATGATGGCGCCTCCTGTCGACGTGGTCGGTCCGCGCCCTAGGTTGGGCGATGTGGAGGCTCCTCCGAGGTCGAGGTCGAGTCTGTCTTCCGTGGCCGTGGTCGAGTCCGAGCCCCTGGGTCGGGCGAGGCGGAGACCGTCGGCTGAGGCCAGGGCTGAGTCCGAGCCCTGGGGTCGGGCGAAGCAGAGTCCGTCGTCTCCTGGGGCTGAGCCCAAGTCCGAGCCCTGGGTCGGGCGGAGCGGAGTTCGTCGTCTTCTGGGGTTGAGCCCATGTCCGAGCCCTAGGGTCGGGCGAGGCGGAGTTCGTCGTCTTTCGTGGCTGAGCCCATGTCCGAGCCCTGGGGTCGGGCGAGGCGGAGTTTGTCGTCTTCTAGGGCTGAGCCTGTCGGTGTTTTGGGTCCGACCGCACACCCGGGGTTGCCCCTCTAGGTGTTTTTAGGAGTAGGACGGTGTCGACGACTGTAGCAAAATGGTTCGTGCCAGTTGCACGAGGGACAGTGGACAATGTTTACAGGTTTGGGCCGCTTAGAGACGTGTAACACCCTACGTCCTGGTGAGTATGCTGGGTGAATGAGGTTACAAGAGAGCTCTCTGAATTGAAAATGCAGAGTTGAAGTGGGTGGCTAAGTAATAGGTCGATCGATCTGAAGGGGTGCCCCCTAGGCCTTATATATTCGACCGTGGGGCAATACACGTGGATATGATAACAATGCGTAGCTAAAGGATCGGTACTTGCTTGAGTTTATCTCCCTGTAGTTCCGCCGACCTATCCTCGCGTGGCTCTATTGCATGGGGGCTCCGGCGCGGGAAAGTCGGATCTCTGTTGTGGTCGCTCACTCGGTGTTGTGGGCTGTCCAGGTTTGCACCAATACGACCTCGTGTCAACCTGCTTTGCTGATTGTTCCTCCCCAGGCCCACGAAAGAATGGCCTTACGATTTATTGGGCCCTTGGGCCTTTCGTGAGGTCTTTTACTCTTTTAGTGGACCCGGGGGATATCTGTCCCCCACAAGCCCCCGATCTTTGGGTTAATTTAGAGGTAATCAGCCCAAAGATCCCAGGTCCAGCCTGCAGGCGATTTGAAGAGAACGACTTCTTTCTGTCTCCTGCTGCTTTGATCTCTCGTAAACCGAAGCTTTGTTTCGTGCTTGTGCCTTAGAGGTCGGCATTTCGTTTTGTAGGACCTTGAACTTCATTGGGTGCACCGGAGGTGCACCCAATGGGTGTAGCCCCCGAGCTTCGAGTAGATTTTAGAAAATAATCTACTCGAAGGTTTTCACCAGAAATTGTTTCCATTTTTACTCCTGCATTTTAGTTGAGGGCCAGCCATGTCTTTAATCTTGTCCCATGCCTTGGAAGTCGGCACTATCCTGGCTTGGAATGATGATCCATGGGGTGCACCGAAGGTGCACCCAATGGGTGTAGCCTCCGACCTTCAAGTGGATTTTTGAGGATAATCCACTCGAAGGTCTTCCTTTTGTGTCTTTTTGCTAAAAATCATCCTTTCTGCTTGTAAAAATCGGCATGATGTCATCCGCATTATGTCATCAATATTATGCTTCAGAGGTCAGCATGTATTTTGTCTTTTGCAGCCGAGTTCGCAATCCATCCATATCTTGCTAGGTAGTGTAATTTATTTGCTCTGCGATTGATTAGATGTTTGATGGACGTTCTCTGTCTAGTCTTCAAGTCGCTTCTGTTGGCCATATTTTGTACTTCACTGGCTATATTTGGCTTTCCTCTGATCCTCACTGATATCTCATTTTTGTCTTGAGGTATTCACTGCATGCCCTGCACAGATGTGACCGTTTTGAAAAATATACTGATAATTCCTGGGCGTCCCCCCCAATGGGTGTGGGCAAGGGACGGCTTGGTACGCTGAGTGTTTTAGCCGGCTGCTTCTGAGTAGTAATGTGATGCGACGGCGGGTGTAATCATATCTTCCGCGTTGTTGACTGGAGTCCCAATGGGTGTTGTGTTGCGTGAAACGGCGTCAGCCGCCTGACGTGTCTTCAGACGGGTTGAAGTGCTTATTGAATGCTTTGCGACTGTTCAGTGACCACGGTTGGAGGTGAGCGGTTGCCCTCTTTTCCTATAAATAGTGCCTTTGCCTGCCTGGTTTTTTCACATCTCTCGCTGTTCTCCACTGTCTGCTTTCTTTCTTCTACCCGCATTTCCACCATGGGCAAGAAATGCAAGCGCGAGCCAACTCCTCCATCTGATGATTTTGGTGACTTGGAGTATTCAGAGGAGGAGTTCTCCTCTGAATCCGAGGGGTCTCCGGCTCCCATCCCCCTGCGTGAGTCGTCTGACGACTCAGACGACTCCCAGGGGCTCGCGGCGGAGGTCTGGACGTACATCCGGGCCGTCGAGCGCTCCGGGCTTGAGGGCTCGGATGAGTCGGAGTACTCCTCGGATGAGGAGGACTCGGACGGTGGCGGCAAGGACGAGGGCGGCAACGACGACGACGACGACGACGACGACGAAGGCGGTGGCGGCGGCGACGGTGACGGTGACGGCAGCGGCAGGGGCAGCAGCGGCGGCAAGGACGGTGACGGCGGCGGCAGCAAGGGCAGCAGCAGGGGCGGCAGCAGCGGCGGCAGCAACAGGGCCAGTGGCTAGATGCCACTGGTCCTTTAAATGTTAGTATAGTATAGTTAGAATAATGTAGTAGTATTTAGTAATGTAGAGTAGTATAGTGTAGTGTAGCAGTAGTATAATGTAATGTAGCAGTAGTAGTAGTAGGGAAGTATCAACTCATAATGAGTTGATTTGTAAATATGATATCTTCCCTTTAATGAAGAAATGGTGTTGGCTTTTCTATGATGATTGCTCGTTGATACTCTTAACTCAAAGTTCTTGAATCATTCCTTTTCCCGCCTTTTTCGTGAAGTTAATTCCTTTGGAATAGTAAGTGAATAACTCGAACATCATATCGATGCTTTTAGAAGTAGTTGCCGAGTGACTTGTAGATGATGTCAGAGTTTTTAAAGATAACTGTCGAGCGACTGAACGCCATGTCGGAGTTTTTTAGAGTTAACTGCCGAGCGACTTGAAGACAACGCCGGCATTTTAGAGGCAACACCGAGTGACTTGAGGGTGACATCAGCATTTTAGAAGTAATGCCGAGCGACTATGTCGGAGTGTCGGAGTTTTAGAGTTAACTGCCGAACGACTTGAAGACGACGTCGGCGTTTTAGAGGTAACGCCGAGCGACTGAACACGACGTCGGAGTTTTAGATATAACTGCCGAGTAACTTGAAGACGACGTCGGCGTTTTAGAGGCAACGCCGGGTGACTTTAGGGCGACGTCAGCATTTTAGAAGTAATGCCGAGCGACTATGTCGGAGTGTTGGAGTTTTAGAGTTAACTGCCGAGCGACTTGAAGACAACGTCGGCGTTTTTAGAGGTAACGCCGAGCGACTGAACACGACGTCAGAGTTTTAGAGATAACTGCCGAGTAACTTGAAGACAACATCGGCGTTTTAGAGGTAACGCCGAGCGACTGAACACGACGTCGGAGTTTTAGAGATAACTGCCGAGTAACTTGAAGACGACGTCGGCGTTTTAGAGGCAACGCTGAGTGACTTGAGGGCGACGTCAGCATTTTAGATGTAATGCCGAGTGACTATGTCGGAGTTTTAGAGTCAACTGCCGAGCAATAGCGGGCTACGTAGGCCACTTTGAGGTTAATAGCCGAGTGATGATGTAGCGCACCGGTGTTTTGGAAATAACTGCCGGGTGATGATGTGGCACGCTGGTGTTTTGGAAATAATCGTCGGGTGCTGACTGGGCGCTTTTTGAAACGGTATCTGGCTCGGGAATATCCCATAAGTGCTGCGCTTTTAGTCGCCTCTGCTTTCCGTGCCCTAGTTCTTGCTTTCTTGCTTCCGAATCCTCTCCGCAATTCGCCTCCTACTCTGCTCGCCGGTAGAATCGATATGGCGCCCAAGAGGAAAACCTCGAGTTCGTCTGACATGGTGATCCCTCCAATCGACCCCAACAGCCAGTTGCCTTTCGCAGGTAACCACATGTCCGTCATCTCTGAGTCCAAACTTTTCCATCTCGTGTCCATCGGGGTTCTTCCTCTGAGAGAACTCTGCTCTTGGCGGATTTGCCATGGGGTTACTGTCCCAACTGAGGATACCCATGAGTCCGTGATTTATGCTCCTTTCCTTCTCCGCGGTCTTGGCCTTCCCATTTCTCCCTTTTTCCGCGGCCTCCTTGATTTCTACCATCTTAACTTGACCCATCTGAATCCCAATTCTATCCTGCAAATCTCCATTTTCGTTCATTTATGTGAAGCCTTTCTTGGCGTGCTACCACATTTCGGGTTGTGGAAGTACGTGTATCACTGTCGCCCTGGGATGGCCGGGGGACAGCATCAATTGGTTGGGGGTGCTAGTTTGGAGATGCGCCGCGGGAGGAAGACTGAGTATCTCGAAATCCCTCTCAAAGACAGTATCAAGGGGTGGCGCTTGGAGTGGCTGAAGTTGGATTGCTGAAAGAGAGGGGTCTGACTGCTGAAGCTATGGTTGCTGATTTTGTTTTCAAGAATATTCAGCCGTTGAAAGACAGGGCATACCCGGCTTATCTGTATCGAGGTCTGGCCGACTCAACTCGGATCACTAACAGAAGAATTCCTTCTACGGACTTAGTGAGCCGACTTGAGATGATCCTTAGAGGCAAAGTGTCAAATGTTGGTGCCCCAGTGGCATTCTCAGCCTGGAACTTGCCTCCCCCCAAAGCCTTCACTCTTTTTGTGTCGAATCCTCCTGTCACTGATGGTAGTTTGGGCCTTAGAGTGCGGCCCTCTGCTGAAGAAGTTAGTGCCTTGATTGCCTCGCTCGGGGGGATTCCTGATGATGAACGACAGGTCCATTTTGAGGTGCCCCTGAACCCTAGTGATGCGGAGATAAATGCTATGCTTGATTTGCTGGCTGAGGACTCTTCTGACGCTGCTCTTGCTGGGGCATCGGTAGTGGCGCCCCTCCCAGAGGCTGATACAACTTTAGATGCTCAGAAGCCTGCTAGTACTCGCCCGAGGCGCCCTTGCCGAGCCAATCAACCTGATCCTTCTGCTGATGAACAGAAAAAGAAGAAGAGACGCCTCCGGCGAGTACCCAGTTTGAATCGGGACGTTGGTACCTCGGTTCCTGATGCTGAAGAAGTGCCTGTGACTGAATTTACTGAAGCTGACCCCAATGGGTGTACCCAATCTGTTATTGATCCCAATGGGTGCGCTCCATCTGTTGCTGATCCCAATGGGTGTGCTGCCTGCGTTGCTAATGTGGACGACGAGGAGGAGGAAAATGAAGTTCCTTTAACTCGGAAAAACAGTCGGCAGTTTATCGCCAGCGGTGAAAGTAGTGGAGTTCCTTCTCCTGCCTTATCTGCTCTCATGGGTCTGCAAGAACTGTCCTTGGCTAATTTTGATCAGACTCTTGAGGATATGGTTCCAGAGGATTTGTTATCGGAGCCAGCAGATGATGGTGCGATGGGGGTTTGTGCTGATGTGTTTGATGCTGGGTTGAGGTCATCCCGTGCCTCGTCGACCTTAGAGCGCGATCTCGAGGGCCGGGAGACTGACTTGGATCGTCCGGGTCCCATGGAAGTAACTGAGGGCCCATCAGCCTTAGAGGTGGCTACCGCAGAGAGCTTGGACCCCAAGGATGGTGTTGACACGTGCCCAGCCCCCGAGGATGTTGTCGGGGATGACTTAGTTTGGGTGGGAAGTGTAGGCCACTGCCCAGCCCCCGAGGGTGCTGCCGGGGATGATCCGGCTCAAGCGGGCAGTGCAAACTATGACCCAGCCCCCGAGGGTGTCCGAGCGGGGTCTCCCTCTTGTACTTCCATGGACGTTTATGCGGGGTCGCCTCCACACTCCGGCTGTATGGTGGTGGCCCGAGCCTCGGACCAGGGAGTCACTTTAGAGGGTAGCGTCCCCGCTGACCGAGTGTTGGGCTCTGTTGATGGCACCGAGTTAATTCCTGCTGGTTCGTTGCAAGCTGCTTCGGGTGGTGGCTTTACGCCTGGTTATCAATTGATCTCTCCTGATTTGGGAATCCCTTTGTTCTTTTCCAATCTCCAGGTACTGTGATGTATTTCAGCTTGGCTTTTTACATTGCGCGAACTGCTGTCATTACATTCATCTGCTCTCCTCATCAGGCTTTGGTGGATGGGATGGCTGGCCAGCTGAAGTTACAGGGTGCTTCTGTCCCAGAAGTAGCTTCGTCACTCGCATGTTGGAATCCAGCGTCACTCCAACATCGTGTCTCTGAATTGGAGGCGACCAACGCTGGTTAGTGCCTTTTTGCTTCTCTTTGTCTTCACTGTAGACTGCTTTACATTCTGATCTTTTTTGTTTGATTGTCTCCTGCTAGGAATGACTCGGCAGATTTCCACTCTCGAGGAAAAACATTCCCGAGATCAGGCTGAATTGGCCCGGCGGTGTACTGACTTTGAGGAGAAGTACTCTCAAAGTCAGATTGAACTGGGCCAGGTCTCTGCTGCTTTAGATGATGCCAATGCACTGAGTTCTTCTCTTCATGCTCAGCTCAATTCTGAAAAGGTAATTTATGAAACTGTGCTTTGCCTCGTTGCGCTCCTATTTCTTGCTTAGTGTTTGAGGGAGTTGAATTTTGTTTGCAGGAAGAAAAATGTACCCTTGCTGCTTCTCGCGACAGTCTTGAAAGATTGTATCGTGATTCTAGCAACTCACTGACTATCTTGGAGAGGAGTCATCGCTTCACCATGGAAGAGTTAGACAACCAACGCTGTAAGCTGCAGGAATCCATGGATGAAGTGACCCGGCTCAAGCAGTTGATATCAGCGAAGGACGCTACTATCAAAGAACTCCGAGCTTCCAAGAAATCCATCGCCCAAGAATTAGAAACTGCTCGGCTGGCTGCCAAGGTCGCCGAAGAAACTTCTGTTACTCTCAAAGCCCAGCGTGATAGAGCCATGGACAAGGCTATCCGGGTGGGGCGAATCTTGATGAGGAGACCCGGCGTGGTTGTTCCCGAAGATATAAGGGCTGATGTGAATGCTGCCCCTGATTCCTCGAGTCGTCCTTCCTCATCGATTGCTCCTGAGAAAAATATCACGAAATAGAAAAAACACTTTGCATGCTTTGAGCGCGTGGTTAGCGTGGCCAGACATTTGTTAGAGGACGTCATTTCGGTGCTTGGACGATATCGTTATTTTCATATTGTTTCAGAATTCATCAGTTCATAAATTTGTAGTAGTAAAATGATGTGCGATGGTTTTGAAATTTGTTTGCGGGATATAGAAGCCATCCTTGTATGAGTAATTGTGATCTCGTCAAATCGCCTTAAGTTGTCGCTGACTTAAGTCGATTGCTTCTGCTAATAGGGCGTAGTGGTCACCCTGAATTGCGTAGGCGCGAGCATGTTACACCGGCCTAAGTTGCTGCCGACTTAAGCCGATTGCTCCTTTAGCAGGGCATAGTGGTCACCCCGAGTAAGCGTGAGCATGTTGCACCGCCTTAAGTCGTTACCGACTTAAGCTGATTGCTCCGTTAGCTGGGCATAGTGGTCACCCCGAGTCAAGTAAGCGTGAGCATGTTGCACCGCCTTAAGTCGTTGCCGACTTAAGCCGATTGCTTCGTTAGCAGGGCATAGTGGTCACCCCGAGTCAAGTAAGCGTGAGCATGTTGCACCGCCTTAAGTCGTTGCCGACTTAAGCCGATTGCTCCGTTAGCAGGGCATAGTGGTCACCCCGAGTTAAGTAAGCATGAGCATGTTGCACCGCCTTAAGTCGTTGCCGACTTAAGCCGATTGCTCCGTTAGTAGGGCATAGTGGTTACCCCGAGTCAAGTAAGCGTGAGCATGTTGCACCGCCTTAAGTCGTTGCCGACTTAAGCCGATTGCTCCGTTAGCAGGGCATAGTGGTCACCCCGAGTTAAGTAAGCATGAGCATGTTGCACCACCTTAGGTCATTGTCGACTTAAGCCGATTGCTCCGTTAGCAGGGCATAGTGGTCACCCCGAGTTAAGTAAGAATGCAAGTTAACCGCGAACAAATTGAGTATCTTTGAAGCCTTTCTTTATTGATGACATATTTCCATTTTACAGAGTACATCGTCGTCCCGATAGCTTTTGAAATACAGCTAGGGATAAAACTTCCTGAGGTGTTCTATGTTCCAGGAGTTCCCGACTTCTGTGCCATCCATCTGAGCGAGACGATATGATCCTGGCCGAGTGGCTTCTGCTACCACGAAGGGTCCTTCCCATAAGGGCGATAACTTGTGTCGTCCCTCCCCGTTAGAATTCGGTGGAGGACGAGATCTCCTACTGAGAAGGATCGTTGTTGCACGGCTTTGTCGTGGTAACGTCTCAGAGTCTGCTGGTACCGTGCTGATTGAATTACCGCGTTCAGCCGTTCTTCTTCGAGTACATCAATGTCCTCCAGTCTAGTGGCTTCGACTTCTGCTATGTTTTCGAAGATCAACCTTGGTGCTCCGAATTTGAGATCAGCGGGTAACACTGCCTCCGACCCATATACCATGAAGAAAGGGGTATTTCCATGCAGAGCTCGGCTAGGTTGGGTTCTTAGGCTCCAGACGACATAGGGCAATTCTCTCATCCATTTTCCTGCGAACTTTTCATTCTTATCGAAGACCTTTTTCCTGAGTGCTTCCAGTATCATCCCGTTGGCTCGCTCAACTTGCCCGTTGGCTCTTGAGTGTGCTACAGAAGCATACTTGATCTGAATGTTTTTTTGCTCGCAGAAGTCGAAGAATTCTGAACTTGTGAAGTTGGATCCTAGATCAGTTATGATGCTGTTTGGTATCCCGAATCTGAATATTATGTCTTGTATGAATTCCACGGCCTTAGCTGAGGTCAAAGAGGCAATGGGCTTGAACTCTATCCATTTAGTGAATTTGTCGATTGCTACCAATACATGAGTGTATCCTCCTTGGGCTTTCTTGAAAGGTCCAATCATATCCAGTCCCCAGCATGCGAAAGGCCAAGTTACTGGTATGGTCTGCAGTTGCTGTGCTGGTAGATGCTGTTGTTTTGACAAGTATTGGCAAGCTTCGCACCTCTGAACTAATTCGGCTGCATCACTCTTCGCTGTTGGCCAATAGAATCCTGACCTGAAGACCTTCCCGACTAGTGTTCTGGATGCTGCATGTACTCCACATTGCCCAGCATGGACCTCCTCCAGAAGTCGTTTCCCAGTAGATGGGAGAATGCACTTCATGAAGACGCCTGACGCACCCCTTCTGTATAATGTTTCCCCAATGAGTGTGTAGTGAGCCGACTGTCTGGCGATGCGTTCAGCTGCATTTTTGTCATCTAGTTCCTCTTCATTCTTTATGTATATAATGATCGGCCTTCTCCAGTCGTCAGGGTCTGACCTGGGTTGGTCCACGATATTACATTCTTCTGCTTGATCTGTTGAGATGCTCGGTCGTGGTATTTCTTGCATGAAGACTTCGGGTGGAACCTGAGTCCGGCTGGATCCTAACTTGGACAATACATCAGCTGTCGTGTTTCGATCTCTCTCCACATGATGAAATTCTAGACCTTCAAACTTTTATTCTAGTTTCCGGACGGCAGTGCAGTATTTTCCCATTGAATCATTCGAACAGTCCCATTCTTTGTTTATCTGGCTAATGACTACCAGAGAGTCTCCGTACACCATCAATCTCTTGATGCCCAATGATATGGCAATGTTCAATCCATGGATCAGAGCTTCATACTCGGCTGCATTGTTGGAGGCTGGAAACAGCAACTGGAGGGCATATTTGAGGTGCTCGCCTCCAGGTGCGGTGAAGAGAATTCCTGCTCCTGCTCCCTGCAGCTTCAGCGAGCCATCGAAATACATTCGCCACACTTCTGCAGTCTCTGGATTATCTGGTACTTGTTGTCCAGTCCACTCTGATACGAAGTCAACCAGTGCTTGGGACTTAATGGCAGTACGAGGTCGAAATTCGATGTCGTGAGACCCCAGTTCACAGGCCCACTTGGCTATTCTGCCAATGGCTTCCTTGTTGTAGAGAATATCCCCTATCGGAAAACTGGTGACTACTATGTCTTTGTGGTCATCAAAGTAGTGACGCAGCTTGCGGGCAGTTAGAAGTACTGCATATAATAGCTTCTGCACTTGAGGATACTTTTTCTTTGAGGGTCCCAGAACTTCACTGATGAAATAAATGGGGTGTTGCACAGGGTAGGCATGCTCTTCTTCCGCTCGCTCGACTACCAACGCGGTGCTTACCACGTGAGTCGTGCAAGAGATATATAGCAACAGATCTTCAGCCGGTTGAGTTAGCGTGGCTCGCCGTGGCGGTTTCAGTACTGGTGGGGTTGTCAAGAATCTTTTCAATGCGTCCAAGGCTTCCTGCGCTTCTGAAGTCCACTGAAACTTATCCACCTTCTTGAGTAGCTTGTAAAATGGTAAACCTTTTTCCCCCAGCCTGGATATAAATCTGCTCAGAACTGCCATACATCCAGTAAGTCGCTGAACCTTCTTTTGTCATCGATGTGCTTCCATCTTCATGATAGCTTCAATCTTATCAGGATTAGCCTCAATTCTTCGGTGGCTGACGATAAACCCGAGTAACTTTCCTGCTGGTACCCCGAAAACACATTTTTCGGGATTAAGCTTCCATCTATACCGGCTCAGACTGTTGAAAACCAGTTGTAAGTCTTCGATGAAATTTTCCGAGTTCTCCGTTTTGATTACCACATCATCTACGTAAGCCTCCACACGCTTGCCCCAGTGATCGGCTAAGCATGTTTGGATGGCTCTCTGATAAGTCGCTCCAGCGTTTTTGAGGCCGAACGGCATGGAGGTATAACAGAAAGCACCAAACGGAGTAATGAACGCTGTTTTTTCTTCGTCTTCCTTTGCCAAACTGATCTGGTGGTAACCGGAATAGCAATCCAGGAAAGACAGCATAGAACATCCAGCGGTGGAGTCCACCACCTGATCTATCCTCGGGAGCCCGAAGGGATCCTTCGGACGGTGTTTGTTGAGATCAGTATAATCAACACACATGCGCCAATCCACTTTATTCTTTTTGAGTACAAGAACAGGGTTGGCTAACCACTCGGGATGTAACACTTCTCTAATGAACCCAGCTGCGACTAAGCGGGCCAGCTCAGCGCGAATGGCCTCTCTCTTGTCGGGCGTGAATCGACGTAGTTTTTGCCGGATCGGCCTTGCTTGTGGATAGACCTTCAGTTTGTGCTCGGCCAGCTCTCTCGGGACTCCCGGCATATCCGCAGGTTGCCATGCGAATACGTC
Source organism: Zea luxurians (assembly GCA_029449295.1). Lineage (NCBI taxonomy): Eukaryota > Viridiplantae > Streptophyta > Magnoliopsida > Poales > Poaceae > Zea > Zea luxurians. Next base: position 165,821,513 of record JAOPSE010000004.1, read on the forward strand.
TCGGTTGTCTTGCAGAAACTGGACGAGCACGCTTTCCTATTTATCATCCAGGCTAGAGCTGATGATAGCAGTTTTGCGTTCATCAGCAAACCCCAGATTGATCCTTTTAGTTTCTTCAGTCGGCCGCATAGAGGTCGCGGCCTGAGCTTCGTTTGCCAGTACTGCAAGGTCTTCCTCAGGCTTAGAGTTTGCCTGTGTTGAAAAAATCGTTGACGGCTTGGTGGCGAGGGCTGCTTGGATGGCCACTCGGAAACACTCTGCGGCGCCTTGGAAGTCGGCGCGCACAGTTATGATTCCTTGCGGTCCTGGCATATTCAGTATCATGTACGTGTAGTGCGGAATGGCCATGAATTTTGCCAGTCCCGGCCTCCCGATGATGGCGTTGTATCCGCAGTCGAAATTCGCCACTTCGAACCTCAGGAACTCGGTTCTGTAGTTTTCCGGAGTCCCGAAGGTGACGGGCATGTAGATGTGGCCCAGCGGGTATTCTCCCTCCGTTGGCACGATGCCAAAGAAGGGAGTGTCTGACTCGTGGAGTTCTTTGAGGTGAACTCCCAAGCCTCAGAGCGTCCGGGGGAAGGTGACGTTGATGCTGCTCCCCCCGTCCACTAACACCTTCTTCACCCTGCTCTCTCGGATCACCGGATCGACGAGGAGCGGGTATTGGCCCGGATGGTCGAAGTTGAGCCATTGATCCGCCCGAGTGAAGGTGATCGGGTGCTCCGACCATCGGTACAGAGCGGGTGGACCGGTGGTTGCCACCAGTATCTGGCGATCGTTGAGCTTTTGCTGTCTTTTGTTCTCCTGCGATCCGTGTCCACCGAAGATGACGTTGACCTCCCTGTCAACGCGCGGGAAGGCTCCTCCTCCTCCCTCCTCCTGCTGCTAGGGTTGTCGTGGTTCTTCTGGTCCTCCCTGCGGCGGAGGAGGAGGTAGAGGTTGGAAGGGTCGGCCGTGCCCAACGGAATGCTTGAAATCCCGGCAGTTCCGAAGAGTGTGGCGCATGTCCTTGTGGTATGGGCACTGGGCGTCGAGGATGTCGTCCAGTGTGCGCTCGCCTCCACGAGGTCCTCCTCGGGCGCGAGAGGCAGGTGGTCCGGCGGCGTGTACCTCTTCGCACGGTCTCTTCTCCCAGCGTTTGTCAGGTTGCTGGTTCGTGTCGCGTCGTGGTGCCGCCGGTGTAGGCCTCACTCCTCCGATGAGGTCCTGGGTTCGCTCGTCGGCAGTGATGTAGAGGTCGGCTTCCCGGAACAGCTCCTCGGAGGTAGTTGGTGCCTTCTGTAGTATGGCTCGGACGAAGGCCGAGTCATTGGATCCTCTGTAGAAGTCCTCGATCACGGCCGCCTCCGTGACCTCAGGAATACGATTTCTCATGGTCTGGAACCTTTTGAGGTACGATCGGAGAGTTTCATCTCCCCGGCGCTTGATGGATTTGAGGTCCCATGGCTGCGCCGGTTTGTCGGAGAGGGACTGAAAATTAGCAGTGAAACGCCGACTAAAGTCGCTCCAGTCGTCGATGCAGTGTCGAGGTAGATGTCTAGCCATTGCAGTGCGTCTTGCCCGAGGACAATGGGTAAGTACGCAGTCATCACATCCTCGGATGCTCCGGCGGCTCGAGCGGCGGTGGTGTAGACGGCCAGCCAGCCTCCTGGGTCCTGCTTAGGTTCATATTTATCGACATTGGATACCTTGAAGTTAGGGGGCCATTGAATGGCCCTAAGGCGTGGAGTAAGGGCAGACACTCCACACGTGTCCTCCTGTTGTCGGGGATGATGCCTGTCCCTGGGAGGGGAGTAGTTGTTGTGGTTCCCCGACCGTCCCCGGGCGGTTCCGCCAGTCGAGGCCGTCGTTGATTCGGCTCTGGTTGCTTAACTCCGAGTGGGGATGCCATGATCCCTGTCGTATTCCTCCCGGCGGCGTATCTCGTTCTCATGCCGTCGTTCGCGCGAGGCGTTGATGGAACTCCGCGCGTCTCGGCGACTGTTGATGGCGTGTCGCAAGTCGTTTGGCGGGTGAGCGAGAGGTAGAAGATGGTTGGCTGCCTGGGTGAGCAGGCGTCGATAGCCCTCGGCGTCTGGAGTCCGAGGAAGTCCGTCAGCTATCCGAGCTAGCACTCCTCCGACTTCACTCGGCGTGTTCATGGCTCGGGCGAAGTCGGGGTTCAGGTTAAGGCCGAGCAGTGGATTTTCTCGGCGTTGCCTCGCGTCTTGCTCGGCTTGTTCCTGAGCTCGTCGACGGTCACGTCATCGGGAGTTCCTTCGTTCCCTGAAGACACGTTCTTCCGGAGTTTCTCCCATCTCCGAGACCTCGTCTCGCGAGACAGGTTGCTCTGGATTCCGTTCTCCGGCTTGGTGATGTCTCCGGATGTTTCGGCGCCGATTTCTTCGTCGACGGGATTCCCGCTGAGGTGGTTCCTCTCCGGGTGCAGTCGGTTCGTCGTCAGAGACGGGAGGCGACTCCACCCTCCAGATGAAGAGAACGTCGGGGTAGAATGGCTTGGCTGTCGTGGCGATCTTCTTTTGGAGAGCTGAGGGTAACGCTTCCCCGGTATTTTCGGAGTTTGTTGGAGGAGGCTTCCTTCCCGGCGGATCTGCGACGCGGTGCAGAATTCCCTTTTCGTTGGCTATGGACGAGATCGTTCCAAAGCAGAACATGGATCCAGGACGGAAGGTGATCCTTCTGTTGATGGTGACGGCCATTGAGCTAGCTTGGATCGTTGACACACCCCCTACCTGGCGCGCCAGCTGTCGGTGTTTTGGGTCCGACCGCACACCCGGGTTTGCCCCTCTATGTGTTTTTAGGAGTAGGACGGTGTCGACGACTGTAGCAAAATGGTTCGTGCCAGTTGCACGAGGGACAGTGGACAATGTTTACAGGTTCGGGCCGCTTAGAGACGCGTAACACCCTACGTCCTGGTGAGTATGCTGGGTGAATGAGGTTACAAGAGAGCTCTCTGAATTGAAAATGCAGAGAGTTGAAGTGGGTGGCTAAGTAATAGGTCGATCGATCTGAAGGGGTGCCCGCTAGGCCTTATATATTCGACCGTGGGGCAATACACGTGGATATGATAACAATGCGTAGCTAAAGGATCGGTACTTGCTTGAGTTTATCTCCCTGTAGTTCCGCCGACCTATCCTCGCGTGGCTCCGTTGCATGGGGGCTCCGGCGCGGGAAAGTCGGATCTCTGTTGTGGTCGCTCACTCGGTGTTGTGGGCTGTCCAGGTTTGCACCAATACGGCCTCGTGTCAACCTGCTTTGCTGATTGTTCCTCCCCAGGCCCACGAAAGAATGACCTTACGATTTATTGGGCCCTTGGGCCTTTCGTGAGGTCTTTTACTCTTTTAGTGGACCCGGGGGATATCTGTCCCCCACAGAGCCCGAGTCCGAGCCCTGGGTCGGGCGGAGCGGAGTTAGTCGTTTTCCTGGACTGAGCCCGAGTCCGAGCCCTGGGTCGGGCGGAGCGGAGTTCGCCGTCTTCCGGGGCTGAGCCCGAGTCCGAGCCCTGGGCCGGGCGGAGCGGAGTTCGCCGTCTTCCGGGGCTGAGCCCGAGTCCGAGCCCTGGGGTCAGGCGAGGCGGAGTTTCCTATGACGCCCGAGGCCGACCTTAGCTGCTGTCAGCTTCACTCTGTCGGGTGGCTCAGCAGTCGGTGCGGCGCAGGCGGCGCTGTCCTCTTGTCAAACCGGTCAGTAGAGCGGCGAAGTGACTGCGGTCACTTCGGCTCTGTCGACTGGAGGGCGTGCGTCAGGATAAAGGTGTCAGGCTACCTTTGCATTAAATGCCCTTGCGATTTGGTCGGTCGGCGTGGCGATGTGGCCAAGGTTGCTTCTCGGTGAAGACTGGGCCTCGGGCGAGCCGATAGTGTGCCCGTTGCTGGAGGGGGGTCCTCGGGCGAGACGTAGGTTCTCCGGGGTCAGCTTCCCTTGCCCGAGGCTAGGCTCGGGCGAGGCACGATCATGTCCCTTGAATGGACCGATCCTTGACTTAATCGCACCCATCAGGCCTTTGCAGCTTTGTGCTGATGGGGGTTACCAGCTGAGATTTAGGGGTCTTGAGGGTACCCCTAATTATGGTCCCCGACAAGAACCCGGAACATATTCCAATCAAACCAATTACTTTCTTTATCATTCATGCTCTAGGAGTAGATGTAGCCTAGTTCTAGTTATAGTTTTCCGCATATCCACCTCCATCCCTATTCGACTCTATGTCGTTTAGATCTGTCCTGGGTACCCTGCCGACTTCAAGACCACCATAGGATCTTACCTCTCCCGAGGCAAGATCTAGTTGTCCATTTAAGATACACTAGCTCGACCGTCTTTTAATTTCTAGTCGACTTGACATCGTCTGGGGACACCCGGGTGACCTGTCGACCCGGAGCACCCTAAGATCTCTTCCCTATGGGGAGACGACATTGCGTCATCGTGGATCATCAGATCCAGAACGCAGATCGTCCAATGCGACATAGGGAAGGCGCAGCTCCTGCGCCTAGGTCACGGATCGTCCGCGCCGCCGCGGAAGACACCACCAGACAGTACACCCTAGTGATTGGTGCTGCCAGATCGACGCCAATAGTTGTGTAGCTTTAGAAGTATATATAACCGTCACGAGATTTATTTGACTTTGAAAACCCAACGGCAGTCAACAACAAATTGTATGTCGCTCAGAGGGAGCAGCAATCATTAAGCTGCGTTTGAACACCATACGTCCATACCAGTATTAGCTAGTGATATGTTTTTTTCTCAACCATTTAAGAAGATTGTCTATATCATCATGCGTCCATCAGCTGGGACCATGACAGTTACTGGCCTTGTCCTTTATTATTCTTATATATTTTCCCGGCCGCCATACAGTCCCCAATCACACAAGGTGAAATCAGAAGGAAGCTAGAAGTAGCACGGACGAATAAGGCATAATATAGTGGTTCTATCTAAAATCTTGTCTTACTATATTTATTGTATAAATTAAAGTATTCAATAAATTAAATTGATCAATCAACTAATTCTCTGTCTCTAGCATATAACCAACACACAATGTTTTTTTTCGAAAGGACGGCAAGAGGATTGCCGAATATATTAATAGAAGGAGAAAAACCAAATACAGGGACTACTGGCCAGCAAGGGACCAACTACAGCCTATTCAAGAAAAAAGAAGAAGAGAGCGAAAAGAAGAGAGAAAAAGAACCAAAACAAAAACCCCTAAGAAAAAACCACCACTAGAGAACTCTCTGATCAAAAGATAGAAAAAGTTGCACTGTATTGTAAGACATCCTCCTTGATTTGATGGGCGACGACAAGTTGATCATTTCCGGAATTTTGAAAAAATCGCCTATTTCTTTCTTTCCAAATATTCCACCAAAAATAGACTACTAGCCCGTCAAATAATTTTCGTCTTGGCTTATCAATTCTGAGTCTGCATCTTCTCCACCAAGTGTGTAACTGGCCATCATGGTTTAGGTTTGCTAAAGAGTTGAGATTGGTCCAATGTAACAAAGTCCGCCAAATGCTTTTTGAGTAACTACAATCTTTGCACAGGTGACTCGGGGTTTCCGGATCTATGTGACAAAGAGGACAAATAGGGTTGTGATCTCATCCCCTCTTCTGCAAATTGTTAGATGTGAGGATCTTTTCATGTAGGAGCGTCCACGCGAAAAAACGGCATTTAGGCTCCACTTTTGCCTTCCATATTGCTTCAATTTTGATTCTAGACATGCTTCCATTGAACTGAGCTTGGTAGGCGCTACGGGTAGAGTATTCGCCATTGGCAGTCCAGCGCCATAATATTTGATCTTCATTTGCAACGTCCCTTACAACGTCACTGATGGCTTCCCACAGTGCCATCAATTCTTGAATTTCAGTACCTTCCTGAATAGGTCAGATATTGGATATCCATCTATTATCCTCTATTCCCCTATTGACCGTGATATTCTTATGTCTCGTTTTTATGAAAAGAGATGGTGCAATGTGACGAGGTGCCATCCCAGAGATCCAACTGGATTTCCAAAACAATGCCTTATTGCCATTGCCCACTGTGACCACCGTAGAGGCGTGAAATAAGTCCTGATCAGTTTTATCACAGGGAATGTCCAGACCCACCCAGGCTCTGTCCTCATTTTTCCAACTGTACCACATCCAACGCAGACGTAGTGCCCGTGCGAAGCGTTCTAAATCTAAGATCCCGAGGCCTCCCAAAGACTTGGGTCTCGCTGTGACTTGCCAATTGATTAGACAATGACCACCACTCGAATTCTCTGGGCCATCACCCTTCCAAAGAAAACTTCGCCGGATCCGATCAATCCTCTGAATGACCCATTTATGAGGTGGGAACACTGTTAAGTGGTAGATAGGTTGAGATGATAGCACCGTCTTTACTAGTGTTTCTCTACCAGCTTTTGATAGAAGCTTGCCCTTCCAACCGGCTAGTCTAGCACCAATCTTATCAATTAGAGGCTGCACCTCAATCCGTCGAAGTTTCCTAGTGTGTAAAGGTAGACCCAAGTATTTTCCAGGGAAGGTCGAGATCCTCTTGGGAAAAAGATGAATGAGAGAGCTGACCGTATCTGATGGACAACGAATTGGAAAGATTTCCGTTTTTGCTAGGTTAAACTTGAGGCATGAGCAATTAGTGAAAATTGTCAAGAGTTGTCGTAAATTTTGCAGCTCCGTATGGTCCAGATTGGCAAAAATTCTAGCATCATCAGCATAAAGCGAGCAACGCAAACGAGCTGATCTGGGTAGCACCGGCTTTAATAATCCTAATCTTGCTGCTTGCTCAATCATTTTTTGTAGGGGGTCAATGGCCAAGATGAATAACATAGGCGAAAGCGGATCGCCTTGCCGCAGCCCCCGAGCATGTTTAAACTTATTGCATGTACGTCCATTGACTAGAACTCTAGACGATGATGTAGCCAAGATGGCCGCAACCCAATCCCTCCACTTTTGGCCAAAACCTAGGGCCTTCAAGACATCTAGAAGGTAAGGCCAGCTCAAAGAGTCAAAAGCTTTTGATATATCCAATTTAATAAAAAGAGATGCCTTATTGCTCTTGTGAAGACTACGAATAACATTCTGCACGTAGAGGAAATTGTCATGAATGCAGCGTTTCTTTATGAAAGCATTCTGTGAGGTGGACACGAGCTTATCAAGCATTGGGGCCAGACGGTCAGCCAACACCTTAGTAATAATTTTAGCCAGACTGTTGATCAGGCTGATTGGCCGAAACTCACTGAACTCCGTAGCTCCCTCTTTCTTTGGAAGCAGAACAATCTGCGCCTCATTTGCGAGATGTAACTTTGAGGTTTTATGGTTATGGAAATCTTGTAATGCCTTAATCAAGTCGACCTTGATAATTTCCCAACAGTTTTTGTAGAAGATCCCAATGAAGCCATCAGGGCCTGGGGAGCGGCTCGCTGATAAAGCCTTAATTAAGTCAGTGATCTCTTGGTCAGTGAATGGGGCTTCCAAATGTGAAAGGTCATAGGGTATGTAGTCGAGGGATGACCAGTTAAAAGCCATAGTCCTAACAGAGCTCTTCCCTAGAACATTCTGGAAATGTGAGAATGCCGCCTCTTCTTTTTCTTCCTGAGTGAATGCCATTCCTGAGCTAGTGTTAATGTTCGTGATATAATTTTTTTTCCGCCTGACTGTTGCATGTATTTGGAAGAAAGAAGTGTTTGTGTCCCCCTTGCGAATCCACGATAGTCTGGAATGTTGCTTGGCCCTGGATTTTTGGATGGCTGCTAATCCAAGGGCCTTTGCTTTAAGATAGTGACGGAACTCCAGTTCCTCCCCTGAGAGTTGCCTGACTTCTTGTGCCCACTCCAGAAGTAGCAGAGTTACTTGCACCATTGCCAACTGCAGCGGGATGTTGCCTATATTTTGCCTCCGCCAAATCTTCAGTGCCTTAGCTGTCCGACGCATTGAAAGCTCTCTTGTGAGTTTTGGTGTTTGGATGACAACTCAATTAAAGGACTAACAAGTGTGTTGAGTGTTGAACAGGTGCTTAGTGTAAAGCTGACAGGGTTCAACACAAGTGAACAAGTGTGATGGCCCAAGGACTAGATAATGGGCATCACAAGTTAGATGGACATTGCAAAAGTGATACTCGGGTGCGTAGCTCGGAGACAACTGATCAAGCCAAGGACGGAGGCAAGAAGAGCTTCGAGGTACCAAGTGCACGGGAGAAGGTCAAGGAGACTGAGGAACCCAAGGCCAAGGGTGAAGAAGAAAGCTTGCAAAGTCAAGGGTGATCGAGTTGAGAACAGCTACGGCACATCAAGGATCACTATATAAGAACGTGACTTACAGCCAATGAGGTAACAGCTACGGTTATGTGGTGTAAGTCATAAGGCTCAAGATCAAGCTTTAGGAAGGAGATCAAGGTCACTAGAAGGAGAACAAGTGTCAAAACTAGAACTGGAAGCAGCCCAAAAGAGCTAAGTTCACCTTGATCTTTAGTTTGGGTTGTTCCTATGTTTGGAGATGTTCTATGTGACCTTTACAGGATGTTGGAGCCAAGTAATGTCAATCTAGATCAAGTCAAGCCGACTTGATGATTTATGAGTCCAACATCGAAGCTCAAGCATGTGGAATGCTATAGATTTAATGATTAAGAAAAGGTATGTTTCTATACTTAGTACATTGGTTTTGTGGACTAATATACTTGTCTAAGTGTTAGAAACAGAAAGAAGAAGAAAAGAAAAGAGGAGAAAAAGACTTGGCTGTGAACAGCCAAGACTCAGCACTGGCTGGAGCACCGGACTGTCCGGTGTGCACCGGACAGTGTCCGGTGCGCCAGGCTGGCTCGGAGCGAACTGGCCGCTCTCGGGAATTCGCCGACGGCGTACGGCTAAAATTCACCGGACTGTCCGGTGTGCACCGGACTGTCCGGTGAGCCAACGGTCGGCCAGGGCCAACGGTCGGCTGCGCAATCCGCGCGGGACACGTGGCCGAGCCAACGGTCGGAAGACGGCACCGGACTGTCCGGTGTGCACCGGACTGTCCGGTGCGCCAACGGCTCTCAGATCCCCGCCGGTCTGCAACGGTCGGGAAGCGCTGGATAAGGAAAGAAATCGGTCACCGGACATGTCCGGTGTGCACCGGACTGTCCGGTGCCCCCGACGACAGAAGGCAAGATTGGCCTTCCAGAATTGCCTCCAACGGCTCCTAGGCCCCTTGTGCCTATAAAAGGGACTCCTAGGCGCCTCAAGCAAGAGTGAAGTGCAGCCAACAAGTGTAGACATAACTCGGATCAATTCTCGCTCTCTCTCTTGTGTGTAACTCTATAGTTTGTGTAGAAGGCACAGCTATAAGCCTTTAGAGAGAGGAGTAGTGCTGCTAAGAGCTAGAGCAAGGTCTTGAGCGTATCGTTACTCTGCCGGGGTGCTGCCAAGAAGTTTGTAAGCAGCCGCGGTTCTATTGTAACCCCACTCAATAGTGAAAGGCTCTATCTGTCATTCTGACAGATCTGAGCAAACGGAGGAAGGAGTTGAAATAGACTCCAAGCCCAGGTGTGGCTAACTCCAACGAGGACTAGGCAAGCATTTCAGGCTTGGCCGAACCTCGGGATAAATCCTTGCGTCTGTGTGCTCTGTTCTGTATTGTATCCTGACTCTCTGTCTTACTCGTCTTTATATCTGCACTTCAATACTTATCTGTGGTATAAGCTTTATTTGAAGTGCAGGACACTTTTGAGACAGGATCTCTGATTCCGCTGCAACCTACTCGAAGAGTCTTCTCACTCCACTGCGTACTAAGTTTTCGAGTAGAGTAAGAATTTAAGTTTTAAAGTAATAAGTTTTATTCGCCTATTCACCCCCCCCCCTCTAGGCGACATCCAGATCCTGTTCCCGGGTCAAAGGGAACTTACAATTGGTATCAGAGCTAGGACTCTCCAGTGTGGGCTTAGCCGTCCGGAGATGACGATGTCGTCACAAGAGGTAACCGTTGAACCTCTTCTAGGCGATGGTTCTAATTATAAATCCTGGTCTGTCTCTATTTATAATGCTTTCATGAATGTTGACCCTGATTTGAGACAGATCTTTAGTAGAAGTATTTTTCCATCTGATATTAGTAAAAATCCCTCTAATGATGAACTAAGATGTTTTTCTCTCAATCACCGTGCTTGCAGCATCTTAGTTGATTCTCTTTCTAGAGGTGCCTATTTTGCCATCATGAGTAGTGATAGTGATCTATTTGTTGATGCTCATGATTTATGGAATAGGATTAAAGAAAAATTTTTTGTGGCAAACTGTGATGCTCCTACTCCCTATATTACTTGTGTTACTAACCATTCAAAGGGAGAAGAACAAGAACGATGGCGCCCAAACGATGAATCCACCTCGTCGACAGGTTTGTCTTCCACTAGTTATAAATGTCTTATTGCTAACAATGATAGTGGAGACGAAAGCGATGATGAGGAGGAATATGAGGATGATAGCGAGGATGAGTCTTCATCACCACAAGGTACATTTTCCTGTATTGCTTCCACTAATAATAATGACAGGAAAAATGAGACCGGTGATGTGGAAGAAGAGGAGATTCGCCGGTTCTACACCAATCTCAACAAAGAAGACAAAGTGCTCTTGGTTAAGTTGTTGAGTAGGAACAAGGAACAAGGCGAGACGCTTCTCAGGCTAGAAGAGACTCTCATCAAAACCAACGATAGCCTGGAGAAGATGACCAAAGAACATAAGGAGCTAAAGTGCTCTCATGATAATTTGGTCCAACGGTATGAATCTATTTTATTTGAGCAAAGAAATAATCGTGATGTATTATCTGATGTTGCTCAACTTAAAATTGAGAATTCTATGCTTAAGAGTCAAGTAGAAATGATAAATTTAGAAAAACTTGCTCTAAGTGAAAAATATGATATGCTATCTTATTCTCATAATGAATTAGTTGATAACCATATCATGCTTAATGTTGCTCATGAGGTTGTAATTTCAAACTTAAATTCATGTGAACCTCATTATCACACGTGTGCGCATTTGAATTGTATATCATCATGTGCTAACCCCTGTTGCTCAAAAGAAAGCCAATCATTGATTGAGCAACAAGTTTTAGGGTCACAAAAGAAATTCTGTGGGAATAAGAAGCAACGACAACTGAGGAGAAGACGCTTAGCTCAACTCTCTCAAGATATCCACGGGCGCGTGGTGAAGAAGCTTGAGAAAGGAAAAACTGCAGCAAGTGTTAAGCTCAATAAGAAGAATGTTCCCAAAGCTATAAATGAAGAAATCAACATGAAAAAGGAAAAAGGTAAAGATTCAATTAATCATGTTGTTTGCACTGACACTCTCTCCATGTCAATCAAGTACAAAAAGGGAAAAGAAAAAAGGAGGTGTTTCAAGTGCAAGAAGTTAGGCCACCTCATCGCATCTTGTCCGTACAAAGACAAGAATGAAGGGACAAGGAGTTGTTTTGGATGCAACAAAAAGGACCACACGATCACTTCATGTCCGGTCATGAAGGATCAAGGATGTGCATCCTCCAAGGTGACCCTCACCAAGGAAAATGACACACAGCAAGCGCCGTGTCAAGTTGAGCGACGCTTCTGCTACAAGTGTGGTGAGCAGGGTCATCTATCCAAGGTATGTAATAAAGGTGAGGCTCCTAAACAAGTAAAGTTGTCTCAATCTCATTTGCTTAGGAGACCCAATTCATATACTTGTGCTAGATATGTAGCAAGATCACCTAGAACTAGCACAAAGAATATTTGGGTGCCAAAGGCACTTTTAGTTGATCGTTATGGACCCATTCCGAGGTGGGTACCAAATTGTGCTAACTAGACCATGCAGGTGCCATGAGATGGACTGGAGACCATGGGAGAGCTTAAGACGGTTATCTAAAAACTCTATGCTTAAGCTGTCAATTGTTTTGGTGTTTATTGACCCAAGGTTGAATTATTATGAGACACTAATCCCATGTTCATCTCAAGTAAAAAGTGGAATAGGTCCTTGATCATTATTGATGAATCAAGCAAAGGACCTCGATTGCGCATCTGTCTCTTCAAAGGACGGTACCTGTGTTTCTTAAGTGCATTATCATTATTGCTCTTAAATTTAAGTGTCGTGCTTAGAGTAGTTATGCTTTATGATTGCCTGTGTTAAATGGATCATAATAATGTTTGCCTAATCATGACTAGTGCACTATAGGATATATCTTTTGAATCATTCATGGGTAGCTCTTTCATTTGTTATATCCACAACGATTAACCCTCTTGGTGTATATGGATAAACATGTAACTTTGTGTAAGTCATGCTATGTGCAAATATGACATATTGTTTAGTCCATGTTCACATGATTATCCTAGTTTGGTATTGTGTGAATTTCAAATCCATGTCGTGCCCTTTTGAGCTGTGAGATGCGTAAGCAAAAGGAGCTCTGAATTTGTGATAACAAGTGCTCTCATAAAGGCAAAGGTATGGAAAATGGAACTGTGCAATTGTATTGAATATCTTGAAGTTCCTTTAATTGCGATCATAGCTATGTTCTTGTCTTTCAATCGGTAATATCTTGGTTTAGGTGATTTATGCTTTTAAAATGTTGTTTCTTTTGGTGCATCTAAGAAATCTTCTTAATTATGGCATGCTTAGACATTACGCTTTATATGCATGATTGTGTTGTTCTTCAATTGGTACATGCGGTACAATGTTTGTCATGCATGTAGCATGTTTAGATTGCCATGTATGTGGTACAATAATTGGCATGCATTGCTGTATTAAGTCAATCTTTCATGTGGTACTCAATTGGTATCTCTTTGTGATAAAATTAAGAGTATGCCTTGACCAAGATATGGTGTAATCCCCTCTAGTTCTGAGGACGCTAGAATGTGCAAAGTGCAAGTTATTCAAATACTTGATACACAAGTTTAGGGGGAGCACACATAACTTGTGTCTTTTGAGACTAATTGTTTCTTGAGTGTTCTTGTGTAGTCTCAAGGTGGAAAAGAGAAGATGAACAAGAAATGGAGCAATCAGGACTTGGGTACCTCCGTAAGTCAAGCGATTGGTATCTTAAGTCGTGAGTAAATGCGTATTTTTAAGATTGCTCATGCTCTACAATATTTGGTGATATTAGATGCTTATCTTTGAATATCATGGTGCTACGATAATAAATGATCTTGAAATTGGTATTCTTCAATTAGTAGCCATGGTAGTTTGCTTTAATTGACATCTTGTGATTAGAATAGAAGTTTCTTCTTGTGCCCAATACTATAACTTGTTCTAAGTTTGGTGTCTTAGCAACAAGAAAAGGTCAGGATAAAGAATCTGGCACAAGTGTGAAGAAGCTCTCAAGAGATTAAATACTTTCAAGATGGGAAATACACTACAACATGGTAAAGGTACAAAAGGAAGTAGTAATCTTTTTGCATATTTGTATCTTGCTTAAATGTTGGTAGTGCATATGCTCAATAAGTAAGGGGGAGTATTGATCATGTGTCTCTCCTCCTTAACACCCTGTTGTCCCGTGACATCATCCTATGTTCTTGCTTGAATATGGTTTTGGTGGTTGATGTCAAAGGGGGAGAATTTGTGCATTAAAGCTTATCTCAACATTAGAGGAAAGCTTATCCTAAGGGGTGATGTGTTAGTTTGAGCCTTGCTAGTGTGTTATTCATATGCTTCCTGCAGTATTATATGTGTTGCATCATATGGACTAGTGCTTTCGTCGCTATGAATTAATTGGCATCTATTGTGTTCATTCTGAAATAGATAGTCATGTGGACAATGATGCATGTGGTTAATGGTGCTAAGATTGCTTTAAATTAGTATCTAAATTGGTATCTTAATTGTGAAAAGTGGTAGGTTGATATTCCTGTGATATAGCCACTCAATGATGGGTGTTTAACTCTGGTTCTGTGCATTTGTGCGTTATAGTATCATGGGTTGATCTTTGACAATGCATTCCAAAAGGTGCTAAGGTGTAGAAATGCTTCGAATTGCCTAAGTATGTGCAAATTGGCATATAAGGCCAAAATTATGATTCTAAAGTAAGCACATATTTAGGGGGAGCAATTCTATAAACTTAGTACTCAAAATTTGTGCTTCAAATCTTATTCTTATGTAAGCTTTAATTGTGTTGCCATCAATCACCAAAAAGGGGGAGATTGAAAGCTCTCTTGTGAGTTTTGGTGTTTGGATGACAACTCAATTAAAGGACTAACAAGTGTGTTGAGTGTTGAACAGGTGCTTAGTGTAAAGCTGACAGGGTTCAACACAAGTGAACAAGTGTGATGGCCCAAGGACTAGATAATGGGCATCACAAGTTAGATGGACATTGCAAAAGTGATACTCGGGTGCGTAGCTCGGAGACAACTGATCAAGCCAAGGACGGAGGCAAGAAGAGCTTCGAGGTACCAAGTGCACGGGAGAAGGTCAAGGAGACTGAGGAACCCAAGGCCAAGGGTGAAGAAGAAAGCTTGCAAAGTCAAGGGTGATCGAGTTGAGAACAGCTACGGCACATCAAGGATCACTATATAAGAACGTGACTTACAGCCAATGAGGTAACAGCTACGGTTATGTGGTGTAAGTCATAAGGCTCAAGATCAAGCTTTAGGAAGGAGATCAAGGTCACTAGAAGGAGAACAAGTGTCAAAACTAGAACTGGAAGCAGCCCAAAAGAGCTAAGTTCACCTTGATCTTTAGTTTGGGTTGTTCCTATGTTTGGAGATGTTCTATGTGACCTTTACAGGATGTTGGAGCCAAGTAATGTCAATCTAGATCAAGTCAAGCCGACTTGATGATTTATGAGTCCAACATCGAAGCTCAAGCATGTGGAATGCTATAGATTTAATGATTAAGAAAAGGTATGTTTCTATACTTAGTACATTGGTTTTGTGGACTAATATACTTGTCTAAGTGTTAGAAACAGAAAGAAGAAGAAAAGAAAAGAGGAGAAAAAGACTTGGCTGTGAACAGCCAAGACTCAGCACTGGCTGGAGCACCGGACTGTCCGGTGTGCACCGGACAGTGTCCGGTGCGCCAGGCTGGCTCGGAGCGAACTGGCCGCTCTCGGGAATTCGCCGACGGCGTACGGCTAAAATTCACCGGACTGTCCGGTGTGCACCGGACTGTCCGGTGAGCCAACGGTCGGCCAGGGCCAACGGTCGGCTGCGCAATCCGCGCGGGACACGTGGCCGAGCCAACGGTCGGAAGACGGCACCGGACTGTCCGGTGTGCACCGGACTGTCCGGTGCGCCAACGGCTCTCAGATCCCCGCCGGTCTGCAACGGTCGGGAAGCGCTGGATAAGGAAAGAAATCGGTCACCGGACATGTCCGGTGTGCACCGGACTGTCCGGTGCCCCCGACGACAGAAGGCAAGATTGGCCTTCCAGAATTGCCTCCAACGGCTCCTAGGCCCCTTGTGCCTATAAAAGGGACTCCTAGGCGCCTCAAGCAAGAGTGAAGTGCAGCCAACAAGTGTAGACATAACTCGGATCAATTCTCGCTCTCTCTCTTGTGTGTAACTCTATAGTTTGTGTAGAAGGCACAGCTATAAGCCTTTAGAGAGAGGAGTAGTGCTGCTAAGAGCTAGAGCAAGGTCTTGAGCGTATCGTTACTCTGCCGGGGTGCTGCCAAGAAGTTTGTAAGCAGCCGCGGTTCTATTGTAACCCCACTCAATAGTGAAAGGCTCTATCTGTCATTCTGACAGATCTGAGCAAACGGAGGAAGGAGTTGAAATAGACTCCAAGCCCAGGTGTGGCTAACTCCAACGAGGACTAGGCAAGCATTTCAGGCTTGGCCGAACCTCGGGATAAATCCTTGCGTCTGTGTGCTCTGTTCTGTATTGTATCCTGACTCTCTGTCTTACTCGTCTTTATATCTGCACTTCAATACTTATCTGTGGTATAAGCTTTATTTGAAGTGCAGGACACTTTTGAGACAGGATCTCTGATTCCGCTGCAACCTACTCGAAGAGTCTTCTCACTCCACTGCGTACTAAGTTTTCGAGTAGAGTAAGAATTTAAGTTTTAAAGTAATAAGTTTTATTCGCCTATTCACCCCCCCCCCCCTCTAGGCGACATCCAGATCCTGTTCCCGGGTCAAAGGGAACTTACACGCATTTTGACATGGAAACGTAGAATGGCGTCGTCTGAATGAACTGGTTGTTCCCAAGTGCTTTGCACTATTTCCTTAAAGCCGGACATGGAGGTCCAATATGATTCAAAACGAAAACCCTTGTAGAAATCCAAGGTAACATACCCCTGTAGGAGCAAAGGGGCATGATCTGAAGTCATGGACGCCAAAGCCTGGAGATCGGAATTGGGGAAAAGGTCCTGCCATTCTGTAGAGCAGAACACATGGTCGATGCGAGACATAGTAGGCGTGTCCTGTTCATTTGACCAAGTGAATCGACGACCCCGCATTGCTAGTTCCACCAATTGCAAGCCATCTATTACTCGTTTGAAATGGTTCATCATTTGAATATTAACCCTTGTGTTGTTTTTGTCACTCATACGGTAAATTAAATTGAAGTCACCTAGAAGGAGCCATTTCGGGTGTATGATCTGTTTAAGGTGGGTGATCTCATCAAGAAATAGAATCTTGTCCTGATCCGACTGTGGCCCGTAGACCCCTGTAATGGACCAATCTATGCCATCAGCCAGTAATGTAATAGTAGCAGATACTGTGTGATCAGTGGTATGCGGGGAGTGTACATGGAAAAAACGGTCATGGGCTGCCAGCAAAATGCCCCCAGAGGTCCCAGTGGCTGGCAGCGCCACTGCCTGGGCAGCAAGACTTGGCCCCAAAATTTGACAAAGAAGTGTAGTAGTCCAATTAGCGATCTTAGTTTCTTGCAGGCATACAATTGTTGCACCAGATGAGAAAATCATAATGCGTACACTCGCCCGCTTGGCAGCGTCATTTAGACCTCTCACATTCCAGCATAGCACCTTACAATTTGATTGCGACATTTAAAGAAAAAATCGACTACCAGATAAATGTTGTAACATCAACAAGGCCAAAGAGACTGACCCAATTCCCATGAGGCTGGCCGCAGAAGACCAAGTACAAAGCCAGGGACAGAAACAGGACAGGAAGGGAGGGAGAAACTGATTTTGCTCCCCCCAAGCTGACACCTTACTACATTCCACACTCTTGTAGGAAGGCCTAGTTTTAAAACTACCAAAAGGGAACAGACCCTGACACACAACCATTGACAACACTCCAGCAGACTGTAACATGGATAAATATAGGAAGATGACCCTAATGAGCCAGCTCCACCATTAGACCAGCGCAGATGGGCAAGCCAGAACAGCTGGCGCGACTTTGGTGCCCCTGGCCTTCTTCTTCAACTGCTTCCCATTTTCCAGCAGACTGCACAAGCTATTGGACCAAATCATTATGTGAGTCAGCAACGTTAGGGGCCAAATCTTTTAACTTATGAGCAAGCAGTTCTTGGGCAATCTGAATCGCCCCTTTACCGTCTCGTTTTTTTGATTTCTTTGCTAGTCTTGTACTCTGGCGAGTTACAGCGTAGGCCGCTGTTTTAATTGGCATTTGTGTGGAGGTGGAAGGTCCAGAAAATGGAACTGTTTTTGGCAGCTGATCTTGGGGGGTTGAGGTTGGTTCTGAGGCTATTCCCAGAATATGCAAAGGACTGCACCCATTTGTTTCATGTACATGAGGTTGTGGTAAGTCTGGTTCAACAGCAATATCAGAGGGTATATGGTTCAAGTTGTCTGCAGGGATAAGTTGAGGAGCAGAGTGATTGCTTTCATGAGCAAACCGGTTCAGACCAGTTCTATCAGGGTTTGTGAGAGGTGTTTGCGCAATCAGGGGAGGGGAAACTGGTCTTGTTATCGAACTGATAAAATCCACTAGGCCTGGAGAAGGTTGTACCTCAGAAGGAAGCAGAGATGGTTCAGGAGCAGCAGTGTTGGCCGACAAATTTGAGCCATCCACCTCCATCATGGTTGGGGGGGACGCCGCACTCCCCACCCGAGCAACAGAATTCTGCCGCTCCTCGCACAGCACCAAAGAGTTGTGTCCCCCTACAACACCAGAATAGAGAAGTGCTTCATCCAACATTGGGTCATGAAAAGCACAAGAGACAGTACTAGGGGGTTAGAAATAAAAGCAGAAGGCCCCCTCAGGTCACCAGTGATTGTCACACCTAGAACAGTTGCGATGGGGGAGGCAAAAGAGACGTTCTTGCCTATGCTTGGAGGCTTTAACGGGTAGGTACCCTTGTGCTGCGGTTCCACAACAGGCACCAGGTTGGAAAGCCAAGAGCCATGCCCCCAAGAATTTTGGGAAAGACCGCGGCTGCGGTAGGAGGAACTGCCCTTAAAATGATGCTTGTTGTTGTTGGAATAGCAGTCGTCAACAGCCCCCCGACAATGAGAGCCTCTCCCATCCCACCAAGACCTGCTCCGAAGATGGCGACCTCCACGGCCCGGATCCTCCCTATCCTCATCATCCCTTCGGTGGTATCTTCCCTTCCTCCCTGCATCCTGATAAACAGCCTTCACCCTTTTTTCTCCCAAAGAGTCAGGAACCCCATAATTCCACTCGAACTCGCGCCGCCTTCTGCGATCCTGAATGTTACGCCCTTCAATGAAAGATAGGTCCTCCACCACATCAACGTGAATTAGCAACTTATATGAAAGACCAAACTTAAGTCTTGTAGGCGCTGAGTGGTGCACTTGGAAATCAGACGAAGGAAATTCATCTGGGTCAGTAATGGTTAGCCACACTTCCTTAGCAATACCACTTGGGTTGATACTCCAAGCCCACAAATCATAAGTCCTAGTGCGCTCCCGACGACGGGTGTGCCCGTCTACATAATGGATTGAGCAAAGTTTTCCAATAACTTGGGACACGACCGATTCCTTCCAAGCATGAATAGGCACACCCTCAATGCGAAGGCGCACCCGGAATTCCCAACGAGCCAGCGATCCATACCTTTGCTCAGTCCATGCTTCAAAATTGAAAGTGCGGCCCCTGTGCGGAATGGCCCCTTGACGAACCACCCTCTGCCGATCCCTAGAATCTGAGAAAATTACCAAGTACTGCTCCGGGTGATGCTTCAATACCTGCAGCCTCTCCTTGTGAATGCCTAACTGGTCCCAGAGAGCCGCCTCCACATGGGGCGGAGAGGTGTCATGGCTATTGCCATTAAGTTGACACACCGCAGCCCGCCCCACCAGAGAGTCACGACTAAGCTTGATGTCGCCGGATGCTGAAACTGCACAGGTCTCCAGGTCTGGATGTGCCCTTGGGTCCCCAGGGTAAGCCATGGGCGGCGAGCACCCCGTGAGCGCGCGAAGGTAGGAGGTGGGGTTGAGCTTGCCTGACTGTCGTGGGAGGGGAGGTACTGGCCTTGGCTAAAAGGAGCATGAAGAACTGTGAGGAGAGGATGGCCTTTTAAGCTTAGGGCACAGACGAGCTCGATGCCCAACCCCAAAGCAACGCCAGCATCTTGTTGGATTGGTGCACACCGCCACCCTATGGTCTTGGGCAAAACAATTAAGGCACCTCCCATCTGCATGCCTGATGAATTTCCTTTTGCTCTCCTCCCTGTCGGCCGATTGGAGCTGGCATGAATACTGATTTGATGGCCTATGCCTACGCCACCAGTAGGGAGGGCAGACTACCTCCCAGCCATGAGTTGAATCCTCCCGAGCCTGGGCATCGGAGAGAACTGGCTGCTGCTGGATTTGAATCGCTGGAGAAGATCTCGCTGACAGCTTGGTTGGTGAGCTTGAATGCCCCTCACTTGCCTTGCCTTTCCCCTTCTCATGCTCGCTGAATCTCGATGAGCGGGCTTCCGCCGCGGCATTGAAGGCGGACCTCGAAAATGCTGATACGACATGGTGGTCGTCTTCAGGAAGGGAGACTTGAAGGCAGAGGTCCACTGGTACACCTACCGCGGACGCTGGCGAGCCGCCCGAGAGGCCGCCCAGACCCCCCGCCGCGGATCCACAAGATCCCGCGGCCGCCCAAGGAGTAACTGCGCTCCCCCGCAAGCGACCGCCATTAAGGACGCCGAAAGACCCATCGCACGGAGAAACTGGAGCAGGGGCAGCCGGATCCGAGAGGCAGGGTGAAGGATTCGCGGAGATGCGGCGGTAAACCTGGTGGATTTTGGGTGGCCGGAATAGCTGTGGAGGGGGCGATGGGGGAGGCGGCGGAGGGAGCAGAGGGCGAGGCGACATACCTGGACCCCCTGTGTAGTGAAGATGACTTGTTTGACACTCACACGCCTTACCAACATACAATGTCTTCGTTAAGATATGTGTTTTAATTTTTTTTTATATTTACCTCGTTAGATACGCTCGCTCCAAGACACGGTTACATACATTGCACATGTCATAGGAAAAACAACCCTGATTTTCTTCGCTGGAGACGAACCGTGATACGAGCGAGAGTGACAGCAGCCGTCTCAACCAGTCATGCCACGACACCATTCCCCACACTGACACGCACCTGGCTAATTGAAAAGACGAAAATTACAGCAGTAATTAAACACTGGTCTGACCATGAACGAACAACTGGATAAAGGAGGTGCAACAATAATAATCCTGTACAAAAAATGCGTCGTCCGTCGTGACATAGATTTCCGTTTGCCCCTTGCGGTACGTGATGAACAGTCCGTGCACTCGCGTGATTCTCTCTCTCTGTTGTTATTACAGCATGTAGTCGCTCACATCAAGCAGCTCAGACAGCTGCATGTCGAACAGCGCGGCGACGTCGTCGTTGCTGGCGGCGCCGCCGCCGAACGTCGTGGCGACGCAGGTGGTGGAGTGATCCAACCGCGGCACCGGGCTGGAAGACGTTGGTGTGGACACGCCGGAGCCGACGCTGTTGTGGTTGTTACCGCTGCTCGTCACCGTGCTGTTCCACTGCTGCAGGTTCGTCGCGTCGGGCTGCGCTGTCTGCATCAGCGCCGGGACGTCCAGAGGGCTGTAGACGTAGCCCGCCGTAGGCGGCTGCATGCTGTGGCTGCAGGCCACGTCTTGGGGCTGGTGCTGCGCGGCCACGAGCTGATGCTGCTGCCCCGTCGGCGTCGGGTTCGTGTTGTGGACCAGGTCCGGCGGCGGCGGCGGCATTTGGCACGCTGCTCCGGCAGCAGCATGCTGCGCCATGCTGATGCTGGCGACCGCCTGCTGCAGAATCCACGGCAGAAGCTGCTGCTGCCGGTGCTCGCCGATCGCGGGCGCGGCCGGGCGGCCGGAGAGCAGGGCGGAGGCGAGGCGGAGGAGGTCCGGGTAGCTGGCGAGCGGCGGCTCCAAGGCGCGGAGCGTGTCGAGGTCGGCCTGCGTGTGGTAGTACGCGGCGGCGGGCTTGAGCAGCGCGGAGAGGTCGAGGCGCGGCGCGTGGGTGACGGGGTCGATGCCCATGCGGAGCAGGCGCTTGCGGATGTGCGTGTTCCAGTAGTTCTTGATCTCGTTGTCCGTCCGCCCGGGCAGGCGCGCCGCGATCGCTGACCACCTGTAGGCAATATAATCGCGCGCATCAGAAAACGTACTGCGACTGCGATCCTCCTACTAGCTAGTAGTAGAGAAAAAACAGCGAAGCTACACTAGCCAAGCCAGAGCTACTAGCTCTCGACGATCGATGATATGCCAGGTGTGTGTGTGTGTGTGCTTACTTGTTGCCGAGGATGCTGTGGAGCTGGATGATAGCCTCCTCCTCCTCGAAGGAGAAGCGGCCGCGCTTGATGTCCGGCCTCAGGTAGTTAGCCCACCGCAGCCGGCAGCTCTTCCCGCAACGTGCGAGCCCTGCCATGACATGAGAAGGACGACCGAGGTGAGCATGCATGGATATGTGTATATATGCGCATGATCGACGTCGATCGGGGCCAGCAGGTGGCTCGCTCACCGGCATTCTTGGGGAGGGTGCGCCAGTTGCCCTGGCCGTGCTTATTGATGTAGGCGACGAGCTTCTCGTCCTCCTGTGGCGTCCACGGCCCCTTCTTCAGCCCGCTCCTCTCGCAGCACGGCGCGCGCCCCATCGGTGGCCTGGATCAAGACTTGTCGCGCGGCGCTCAGGCTCAGAGCTGCTTGCTCGAAGAACTACAACGACGACCCGCGTGGAATGAAGGGCGCGGGGGGTGCGAGCTGAGCGAAAAAAAGGCCTTGTTTGTCTCGCTGCTACAGCTACACCGGCCAGCTTATCGGCTGTAGCCGCAGGACAGGCGGTCGGCGGGAGCGTCGTCGTTGTGTTGCGTTGCGCTCCAGGCTCCAGCTACGAGCTCAAGCTAAGAAAGAAGAGGACAGGAGATGGATCGAGTAGGCCGGGGTGGGGGCAGGGTGGAAGGAAGGCTTATAAAAGGCGCGAGGGCGACGGGGGGACGTGTGGTGTGGGAAGTCAACAGGATTCGGTGCCGTCCTTTGTGTCACGCCCCCGCGACGTGGCCGCCACGGGGGCTCGGAGGAACAGTGGCTCAGCCTCCCTCCCTCCGTCCCATCTCCCATCCATCCTTGGTGTTCTCGCCTCGCCAGGCATCGGGCGAAAAAAAGTTACTGGAGCTTTGCTTACCTGTCCCTGCTGGCGTGCCACCGGACTGAGCAAGCGTCAGCAGCCAACAGCGTCAGGAGCACTGGATCGGGCAGAGCTAGCGTCCCTACGACGTCAGGGCGAATCGACTCCATGTGGGCACAACACAACACAATCACGATCTATAGCTCGCTCGCCGGATATATGATATATAATCCGTTTTTACTGCTGGGGAGCGACGGAACCAGAGCCTTTTTACCACCACAAACGTGAAATATATCCTGCCAACTTTGTTGGGTATGTGTAGCCCCGACCCGTTTAAATCTCTGATTAATTTTCATGTCTTTTTGCTGCTTGGATATGTTCCGTCATCTTCTTCTTTTTTTAAAGCAATGCGTTCATCAATCTCTACTAATTCTTAAGACAATAGTGTAGACTAGGCACAACCATGCCCCCACCTCCATCTCGACCGTCCAAATGCCGGATCAACCCTGCCTCTGTTTCAGCCGTCCGATTGCCTCGCTCTCGCTCCCGAACCCGCTCCCGCTCCCGAACCCGCCGCCATGCACGCAACCGCCCCCCGCCATGCGCGCAGCTTTCGCTACCACACGCCGCCATGCGCGCATCCGCCCCCGGCCATGCGCTCCCGCTCCCGCACCCCTGCTGAGATGTCGCCCCTGCCGACCGCGAGCTGTTGGATCCCTTCCCTTCTTCGTAACCCTAGCCCCCACCAATGTCCGCCTCCACAGCCTGCGATGGCCTCCCTCACCTCATTCCTCTTCTCGCATGGGCTGCTCCACGCAGCTGGCACGGCTGCAAGATACGAAAGCTGCGAAGCTGGCGACCCTGGCCGAGTTCACCTTTGACGGACACGAAGGCCAGGACTTCTACGATGTGAGCCTGGTCGACGGGTAAAACCTGTCGATGATGGTGGAGCCGCACGGCTATCGTATCCTGCGCCTTTCGTCTCCTCGGCTCCTCGCGATCCTCCTTGGACCCCATCTCCCCACAACCTGCACCCGGTAGCCGAGATGGCGCTCCGCCTCATCACGCTCAGATCCATATCGCAGCCCCCGGCACCCACCAATCCCGCCATCGGTACCCCTCACTCCTCCCAGTTGAAGTCGATTTCTCCATCGGTAGCCATTTTGGGCGTGTGTCATCCTCGCTCGACCTGTCATCGTCGTGCGTTGCTGTCTTCGGCTTCTGCAGTCTCTTTGGCGGCGACGGTAAGGGCAGGAATGGTAGTGGCGCCAAAGCCAAGGGGATGCGCCACTAATCTCATACGTACCTCCTGCTCCAGGTACCGACGGCGGTCGAGTTTATTTGGTAGTAACATCCTGTTAGTTTTCACCCCTTCTCGTGATTTGCTCTTAGCAGCATGCTTATGGCTGAGGTTAAGCGCCGCCATGGAGGAGGGATGCGATGTGACGAGGTATGGAATGGGGAGCAGCCGAAGCAGATATTGGCTCAAAGAGGGCTGGGCAGGAGACGAGCAAATCGTGAGTATTTGGGTCCTCTCTATTCCCACCCTAATGTACAAAATTAAGCACCTGAACCCTAAATTGAGCTATTTGTATTCCCACTCTACTCTGATATGTGCTGGTGATGTTGGTTAATATGTTGACTGATCATGCTTGTTGTTGTCTGAAACTGCATTCTTGTTGTTGTCTGAAACAACCATTCTTGTTGTTGTCTGATCATGCTGTTCCAATTACCCAAGGCCTGACTGCACACTACAACTATCACATTTGTTTTATCTGATGGTGTATCAAAACTACCATTTGTTTGAGCACTACCCTGCATACAAAAGGAATGGTGCATATACATCACATACAAATGGCATGTATTGATTCAAACTGTTTATCTGAAACTGCATGGATGCATACTGCTTATATGAAGCTGCATTTATGCAGACTGTTTATCTGAAGCTGAGTTCAGGGAACATGTGTTTTAGAAATGGACTTGCATCTATTTGGGCCATAACCATCAGTATTCTCAAGTTGCATATACTTTGAAGAAGAAAGCCAGGCGAATAAACAACAAATTCTCAGTAGTATTCACCGATTATGCAGGGATCAATGTGTTCACTGATTATCCATGGAATAAACAACAAGCACTCATTACTTGGAAAAGGAATGTGTTCACCGTGTTTACCTGCACATTGCCGATCAGCAATGAAAACGCTGGAGTGTGGAACCAAGCCTGATATTGAGACAAAAATTGTGAATAAGTTCTCCCATAAGTACTCGTTTTCAGGTTTTGGCCAAGAGAACCGCATATGTATCACGTGATTCTGGTCAAACCGAACATAATGATGCATACATTGTTCTGTGCTAACCGTACATAAGAAATTGAGCTACGTGATGCATACATTGTTCTGCAGCCCAACTCAAGCTACAAGAAATTGAAGCCGAAGATGGCTGGAGCTGGGCGCTACAGGAAATCCATGTCGGAGCTCGTCCATTATAGCAGCATTGGCGGCTACAGCAGCAGCTCTTGGTCGTGGCATCGTGCCGCCTATAGCAGCCGGATCTCTAACACTGTCGCTCAAAGGAGTCGTCACCTTCAGCGCTCGTCGTCGAACTCTTATTTCTTGATTCTGCTTGTTCATTGTGTCAGGGGCAATATTGTCTCGTAGACCACAAATACATGCAGATCAATTAGAAAACAAAGGAAATACAATAAATGGCAGTATACCCAATTGGAATGTCTTTGTGAACCCATTTTTACGAAACAAATATTTGGAATGGCATTACTGCGAAGCGCAGTGTTTGTAGTCCCAAATATGCAATTGTCTCCTTGCTAAAACTATCAACTAAAGATGTATAGATTACCTTTGTGAGGACGACTCCTTTCCTGACAAGAAATGAATAAGCTTCTTCAGCTCTCCAGACTTGCATAGTGCATCAATTAGGACATTGCATGCTTGCTCATCAGGAGTCCAGCCATTTTGTTCCATCATTTCAAATAACCTGAAAGCATTATCAAATTCATGAATAAGCTTCTTCAGCTCTTCAGACTTGCATAGTGCATCAATTAGGACATTGCATGCTTGCTCATCAGGAGTCCAGCCATTTTGTTCCTTCATTTCAAATAACCTGAAAGCATTATCAAATTCATGTTTTTTGCACTGGCCTTGAATCAGAGTAGTATAAGTGATAACACCAGGAGTTATCCCATCCTCTTGCATTTTATTTACTAAAGCCATTGCCTTATGAAGTATTTGATCCTGAATTAACCCATATATCGTTCTGTATCTATGTTTAATAATCACATATTTTGTCGTCACTATTGTACTCACGCCGCCCATCGCCAGGGCCCTAAGTTCATTGTAGGGTCTCAATTTGTGTTCCGTGGCATCGCACGGGCACGTTCCTAGTTAAAGTAAAGCTACGACACCCTAACACTTTTACCTAGAAACAGTAGAAGAAAGAAGCAGGTATACATTTTTACCTAGAAACAGTAGAAGCAGGTATGAATTAAAACCAAATGAATTGACCATAAATGTAATGGATTAGTGGCAAGATCAGTGCGTGGTTCGGACCACACGTATGTAGGCCAGTAAATGCCAACTGCCTTTTTGGAACATTAAAACTTCGAAAAAATTGAAATCCCAACATTTGGGTTCACAACGTTAGGCTTTTACACATTTGCTTGATTATGACATGTTTGGGAGCTAAGGGAATAATAGAGGGAATTAAAGAAGCTAAAATTCGCTTCCTATTCAAAATTAAATAGTAAGAGGATTTTAGCTCCTCCAATCCCTTCCTTTGCCCCTTCTCCCAGACAAGCCGCAAAACCATCCTAAGAGACAAATAAGCCGCAAACCCAAAAATCAATAAATTTTCAACAACATGAAGACACCTTGTCTGGTTCCACCACTTGGAAGAAGGGCTACAATGCTACATTTGGGGTGAGGGTGGGGTGGTGTGTGTGTGGGGGGGGGGGGAGGGGTGAGAAAGGTTTCAACATACCCGACTGTCCAACAGCGAAGCCATGCATATGGGTTGTGCCAAGAGGCAACGAAGATAATAATTTGGTCACTGACTATGTCTCGATTGGACACATGCATGGTATGTGCCCAAAAACGCTATTGCGACACAATGAATTAGTGAGATATGGATGAGAGAAGAATTTTAGTGGTGAAGCATGTTTTATTGAGAAGATTAAGGTCCTATTTGGATCCCATCGTCTATCTATTAGCTATGTTAGCTAGGACACCGAAGGATCAAATCATGCGATCATACGAAGTTAAATGAGAGCCAATAACATTATTTACACTTAATAGATCTTGGTTTGATTCCCGAAAATTTAGCTCAAACCTCAAATACATTGAAACTCCACAAAATATACAAAATAAAAAAAATACCTCAACCAATCGATGGTTGGATGACTTGAACAAGTTCCTAAAAAGAATGTCAAACTAGCAAAATAAACAAAATGTAAAATAAACACTAGAAAGTATGAGAAGAAGCAAATCAAAAACTTCTCTAAACAGTGCGGCAATGCCGCTCTCCTAGCCTGCAATGCCAAGGTCCAAAAGTGCTGCTCATACTGTGCGGCAGTGTTGGTCGATCAAAACTCCGTAGATTGAGATAAAGCTTTGGGAACAACAGTGCAGAGAGGATTCAAAATTGTCCAGAAGTTTGAACTCAAAAGGACCAACCCTTTCAAAATAGATAGGAAATTTCAAAATAAAATGGGGGTTTTCTAAGAGGTTCAAACTATTGGTGATTTATGCTCGAATTAAATCAGTCCGTACCAATGTGGCTATGATTATAGGAAGATTTCTCAAGTCTGAATTCAGCCCAAAATTCCCTCCAAACTCAGATTAGAGAATTCCAACCAAAATCTCGATCAAAGGAGCTTGCGAGAGGAAAACCATAAAATGAATTCAAATCATTAAGAAATATGAACACATGATTTAAACTCGAGGGAGCTATCATGGTTAGGGCCACGCTTCCAAAACCAAAACATAGATGTCACAATCAAAAGAGCACATACGATTTTCCTAACTAATGGAAAATAGAGCAAAAACATCAAAATAAAAGCTAGAGAGATGGATGGTTGGTGCAAACTTACCTCTTTATTAGTAGATGATAATTTTGCATTTCCAATATATGCCTAGATACATAGAGTTTATCCATCTAACTAGAGGCAAAATAGACGAATTCTCATTATATGTCGATGTGACGGCCATGCTTCCTTTATGAAGATGCTTTGCCATGACACAATTTTTTTTATGATGGCTCCATATATAGGCTTCGATTTCCTCTGGAACCGTGTCACATGGTTTTAAGGCTGATCCCGTGAAAACTGTGTTGGTGATTTTATTCATGCTTGGAAACATGGTTTCTTCAGTGTCCCCCGTGACAAACTGATGACTGCATGTTTACCGCAGAACAATTATACAGAGTTACTATATGCCTGTTTGTTTAAGCTTATAGATTATATAATCTGAATTATAATCTAAATTATATAATCTAGATTATGATTTAGATATGTTATAATCTATATGTAACACGGTTACTCTTGAGGAGATATGAGATTATCATAATCTGAGGTTTAGATTATATAATCTGAACTTATAATTTAGGTGTTTGTTTACCTCCTGAATTATTTGCACTGGATTATATAATCTGGAGAGATTATAATCCGAAAAAAACATGGTCTATGTCACGAACCGGCTTAGCAGCACGTATCACAAAAACTGAAAACTCTTGCTGATAAACGCCGTCGTTCCATAGAGACGTGCCGTCTCTCCCCTGCCTCCGGTATATATGTCAGTTGACTTTGAGACAAATATGACCGTCACTGCTCGACAGTTGACACAAGACACCTCCACTTGTCCAGTACACGCGGTACATTATGTTTCAATATTCCATTAAGGTTTGACCATTGAATACACACGCCCCGGACAGCTAGCCAGAGATCCAGACGACCAGTACACATGCAGTTGAGACTTGTAAACTAACATTATAAAAATGCATGGCCTTCTTATATAGGGCTATTAACCTATTACCTTATGTCCCTATCCTAACAGTAAGTCTATATAGGGCGTGTGCGGGATTTTTTTTTTGTATTGTTTGAAAAAAATTGGATGGGAACATGGGAGACATGCCTCATGCACCTAGGCATCATGAGGACCTGCCATGTTAGAACGCATGTCCATACATTACTATCTAACAAGATAGTAACAACCGAAAGTTCACGAAATAATTCTTCTATCTGCATTAGTTTTTGTTTCCATCCCCTCCTCCTGGATGCTTGTAATGGCAGTTTTGGGTTTGATTATGGATTTGGTCGTCAGGCTAGCTAGCTAGGCACCTGAACGCCACTCCCCTAATCTAGTAGCTTAGCCACCAACTAAGCACCGGTATTGCTGGTTTAAGCAGGTGGTTGCAAAGTCCGAATTAGGCAACCGCAGGTCGGCAAGTTGCTGCACTAACGGTACGGATTCACACTATATATTTTCCCATCGTCGACGCTAGCTTGAAAACGAATGAAGCTCAGTTTCCGAACATAATATTTGAGGAAATTAAACATTACTTCATGCATATATATATGCATGAGAACAACCTTGTATTTTAGATTATACACTACCTTTCAAAATATTCAATTTATAAGACGCTTTGATTTTTAATGTACTCAATACAATATACATGTCTAAATTTATCGTAATCCATTTGAATATATAGACATAAAAAAAACTAAGACCTAAAAAAGTAATACTTTGGAAAGGAGGTAGTAACTTTTAAACAGTGACCCACGATCTGTCGCATCGGAGACACCGGCAGGCCGCCATCTGCTACGGACTATACACATGCGTATGTCCAAATTATAGAAGTGATACCTATCTAATCACACGGCCCCCAAATTAATAAACTATACATGTGCATGGTTTCGTCAAGAGACATCAACCGACGTGGCGGTCCCGTAGCAATATATCCCTGTGGCGCATGCATGCATCACTTGCCCCTTCTGGTAGTGGTAGCTGCATGCCAAATGCAAAGATACGCGTACGCGAGCGCAGCGGGAGTTGTTACGAATCACGCGACACACACACACACACGCACCGGCGAGCCTTACGTGTCCGTCCCCGCTACAGTAACAATTAATAATCTACTGCTGTGCTGCTGCTCCCCAGCTAGCAGCGGTCTCGAGCTGCATACAATACATATATATGCCTCCTGACCTGCGCATAATTAATCTAATATATTAGGTTGGTTGGGCGATCGATTGTTCGCGAATAGCGAGATCGTCTCTGCATGCTGTGAGGTCAGGTCGCGCCTGCCTCATCCAAACGTTGACGTTAATGCATGCTATTATATACGTACGTACGCCGAGACAATGAACTAGTGCGTACACGTACTAATCGGGATTTGTTTTTTTTATTAGTTTATTGAGAGCGAAAAGTTACCGGGAAATGGTTTGGAAACTCGACCAGGCGTAGACATGCATCGTCGTGAGTACGACTGCGTACGTGACTCGATCGATCGGAGAGCCAAAAGGGCTGCTAGATATATAATCAGGGATGATGGTGTGTTCCCTTTCCTTTTGTGGCCGGTAACACCTGTATATGCATTGGATATACAAGGACTGCACACGCCCAAATGGGCGGGAATAATGATTGAATGAGTGAACTTGCTTGTCTCACATGCCATGCATGGATCTAACTAATGTTAAAAGCTAGTTTAACACACGTACGAGCTAGCTATAATAGCTAGCCATCTGCCGTCTTTAATTTATTAATTTACACTTTCTGCTGTCTATACTAGCTTGTATATATATGCATGGCGTGTAGTTTATTATATCCGATCCAATAATCTGCACCTAACTAGCTCCATGGCTCGCTCGGAACTTGTTGCTACTAGAACAATCGGCTGCTAGCTGCAGATTATTAGGAATATATGCATGATGGTCGTTTAGTCTCAGCCGTACGTTCATATACTTGGCCTCATCAGCTTTTTCTCTCTCTGTTTTTTTTTTCCCTTTTTCTCCACCCAACCCTTCTCCGTTCATATATATATATATATATATATATATATGATCATGTGGGTAGCTAGCTATCTAGCTAGCTAGGGCGCTGGAGGGAGGTATATATACGTGTACGCCGATGAGGTGTCCCGCGTTAGCAGCAACAACCTTTTGAAGAGACCGCACACTCGACGACCAACCTGTTCCTCCATCGATCGAGATCTGTGCCTTCGTCGCTGTTGCTGCGCTGGCATCACGCGAACTTAACCCTAAAAAAACAATGCGAAGCCAATGGCTGTATTCGGCTGTGACCTGCAGGAATCCTGGACGATCCGAGATGATCCTAATTACTGGCATACCGGCCCGTAGCAGTTAATTATAGGGTTCAACAGGGAGTAGATAGATGGCTGGCGGCGGCGGCAAGCCATGCGTTATGACCGCCTCGACCTCGAGTGAGATTGAGCTAGATCGAGAGTGCATGGCCCATGCACACGCCAGCTAGCGCCCCAGAGGCCGCCCATTTGTTTATGTTCATGGCTCGAAATGGCAACAGCCAATAACAGGGATATGCATGGGTGCGTATATATTAGGTACGTAGTGTGTATATGTTCTATATATGCGGCATTATTGACGACACCTGGATCAGACGGCCGAGACGGCGCACTGGTTGCCCATGTTCCTGCTCCATCGGTCCCGGCGGCGTCTTCAGAAGCTTCACGATGCTGACCAACCTTTGGTCGGATGGGCCAACAAGACAATAATGCCGTGATAACTCATCAATTGTATATTCAGCCATTTGACGTGTGTTTTTCAGATGTTCAGACTCCGGCCATTTTGTTAGCCGTCGTGCGCTGAAAAGCTGGAGGAGCTAGCTTATTAATTACACGGTGGTTAATAAGGCTGCGCGCGCTCCATGACAACTCTCGCTTTGACAGCTACGTGGATTACACATATCAGTTTTTTTTTTTTTTTGTAACTGCGTCTTGGGAAGAAAGGGCTGCTTTGCCCCCATTTCTCTGCTATATATAAAGCACTAATTTTCATAGTTCCTAAAATTGTATACAAGTCAGGATTTGAAACTTGTATAGTTGTTGACGACTGCACGTTCACACACCTAACCAAAAATACACATATATTTTTATGATTTATTAAAGCAAAGTTTACCTACAACCGTAATATGATGCACGTACATCCGGAAGACCGGAACACTAGCTACTGTATCCGCTGGAGCTAGCAAAGGTGGAGATAACAAGCGACATGCATGCGCCCAGCAGCATCGACAACTCCTCAGCCTCAGCGGATTTTTCACCGTTCGTGCCTACAGTTGCCGCCCCGGCCGGGGACAAAAGTCAGCATATGGATTGCGACAACAAGTTAAGCCAACCGGCCGCAAAGCCGCCATCTACTGAACCCTTCGTTCGTAGTAGAAGCCTGACCGACGTGCCCAGCAGAGATTTGGGTGTGGGCAGTGTCCTCTGCAGCCAAGGACCATGCAGTTTTCTGGCTGGGCTATGCTTTAATTTAGAGAAGAGAAGCTGTGCCAATCGATCCTGCGTTAGGAACCTGCATCAGGTCGGTCCGTACCCTGCGCGAGACATGATGGAGCCGTGGGATGCAGTCGTCCTTTCCGCGTCTTTTTTTTTCTAAGGTTTGAATTGGTGGCCAAATTAAACATCAAAGGTCCAACCTTTCTCCCAGCTGTTATATATTTTCTTTTTTGTTTGCAGGATTCAGGTGTGCGCGCGTGGGCGTCGTATGGCCATAGAGACTAGAGCATCAGGGCTGCACAACAGATTCACACATTGTGAAGGCAAAAGGTTCTGGAAAATTTTGTGAAAATTTCTGGAAAACCAGAAGGTCACCTTCGCTCGCATGTATTGCTTCAGAATGAAGCTGCTTAAGCAATAGTCGTCCATCACGTTACTGCAAGGAAACACAGTCAAACAGTGTGTGTTTTCATGCATGTAATGTAACTGCTGTGGCAATGGAAACCATCTGAACATGTTTGTGGTCTCTCTGCTGAATATCAAGACCCAATACAATTTCATGGGGGGTGGGGTGGGGGTTAAATAAGGTAAAATGATTCGATTTCAAAAAAAAAACATCGTGTGTTGGCGTGCGAACCTATGCAGCTAGCTACATGTAATTTGCTGAGACCATTTCGACAAGCTTGTCATGCAGCACACACTACCATTTGTCACCACAACACCACCAGAACTAAGGGCGTATGATTATGCGCGATGTTAGGCCGGCCAGCTGTGAGATCCAACGGTTTTCCGCCCCAATCACTTCACTGGTTGGTCTGTCAGTTTCAGAAACTTGCAAGATCACCGCGCGCGTGTTGTAGTTGCTAAGAGATCTGATGGAACAGAGCTGAAGTTTGTCTGTCTTAGCAAGCAACGTACATACCTGACGTACCACCGGCTCCCAGGACTATGCAAACAGTCTGAAAAGAAAGGGTGATCAGTGCACCGGTTAACTAAGTCAACAAGTTGTTTAACTTGTCATGCAGGACAACAGAAATTGTGAGCAACATGGCACCTTGATCTGAGTTGCCGGCCGGCCGTGCTAGCTTGAAGGACAAAAACCGAGGTTCTCACCGGCTCCTAGAAGCTACAGTGAGATACTTGCACAGGCTATAGACTAGCACATCATATCATCATGAACTCATGTGCTCCTCCCGAACAATCGATAATCACTAATCCATCTAATATACTCATTGTCAACCTCAGCCAGATATTTTTGTAGGAAATCCAAAAGTAGTATGATAGCAAGACAGCACAAGATAATAGGGAAAGACATTTGACGTTTTTGGATTGCGCTGAAAATCTAAAAGTATATATAGTATCCAGAGCTAACTTAAGGATGGGGAGAAAATATCAACCATTCATTTAAATGCCTTTCACTCAGCGTGAACACCATATGTTAGAGAAAATCAATCATTGCGCAAAATGTCTTGCTTGCTTGCTAGTACTCCTTCCGTCCCAAAATATGGTTCTTTCTAGTCCACCTTTTCTGTTCACATTCATTCAATTGATAATTAATATAGACGCACATGCAAATTGCATTACTTAATAGATGTGTAATTAGTCTAAAACGAATTATATTTTAGGGCGGATGGAGTATATATATATATATATATATATATATATATATATATATATATATATATATATATATATATATATATATATATATATATATATATATATATATCAACTGACTAGTGGCATGAACTAATGCGCAAAGTATCAAACATCTAATCCTAGAAATGAGAATGGAATTGTTTAGTGATGCTATCAAGAATCAACTCAACAATCATAACAAGTGAGTTGATCTAGGTAATGAGTGACAAAAATCAGCCATGCACCAAATATTAAAGGATCTAACTATGTAGTAATGAAGATATAGACAATGAAGATAAGATGCTGGGATTGAACCATCATAGTTGAGATAGAAAGCACCAACCTCACTTGTTATTTGGTGCATGGCTGATTTTTGTCACTAATTACCTAGATCAACTCACTCACTTGTTATGATTTTTGAGTTGATTCTTGATAGCATCACTAAACAATGATATATCCGTGTACAACTATCCCCCGTTGTAACGTACGTGCATATACCTAGTTACATAACAAGGAAGAAAGAATCCCTCAAGCTGAAGAGTTGCCTGGAATAGAGGAAAGGTTTAGTGTCATACATAAGTAGACATGGAATAGAGGAAGGTGAATGCCTGAATGTAATGATTGTGATTTGTGACTCTACTCAAGAAATATGTGTTGTAAAATTACATTTTTCACCTAAAATTTACCTTTCAACTATTATGTTCAAGATGTTTATTGGAAACAAACATAGGAGAGTAACCGGATGATATACATGCCTCCAAACTTTTGGCATGTGACCTGGACAACTAGTGATGTTCCAACAGAAATCTGACACAATAACTCGATAGCTAGATACTGACTCTTGAGTTGTACAGATTACAAGGAATGTGAAATAGACTTGTTAATTATACAACAAAGTGTAACAAGCTCGAACTGAATGTTGGTTTTGTTGAAGACCAGAGCAATGCTGACGTCGATATTCTAGAAGACACTGGTGATATTTTGGCTCCTCACCCGTGCCATTGTTGGGGTCCTCCCCCGCCGAAATCGGCATCCACTTTCTCTCCTCGTGTGACTTCTTCGCCTCCCTGCCAAAGTCCAGTGTCAGGTCCAAGCTGGCCACGGGCCCTCCTCGTTGCCAGTCCCTATGCCGCCACACCTTCCCTTGACGTGTCTCCACAGCCCGTGTCGATGGCGGCGAAGGGGGTAATACGCCAGTATTAGCATACGACTACCGTCTTTTGGAAGTGAGCCCGGTGAGCGTGTACACGTATAGGCCGTCGGCGAAGGCCGGGATGACAGCCACACTGAGTAGAGATTTTTCCACAACCTGTAGAGCAGTTTTGCAGTTCAACTCTTTCAAATAGTTGTACAGGAGCTCAAGATTTCGAGTAGCTACATAAGCAAAACTCAAAAAAGGAAGTTATGCAATGAGAAACCATGATTAGTCCAACCCCATCTCATAATGTTGACGATGCTTATTTAAGAGATAGAAATTGCACTCACTGGCTCATCAATCATACAGCCTGCCTTCCCCTCCTCCCCTGTTTGGTCCCTCCTCCCTCCGCGTTCCTCCAGCTGTTGCGCAAAACAGCTACCCAGAAAAGTAAGATCATTGCTATAACAATTTCCTCTTCATGAAGGAAGAGGAAGCATTGTCCTGAAACATGATAGCAGATCATATTTTTCTTTTGTTGTATAAATTGCTATTAACCTTTTGCAGATATACATTTCCTGCTCCAAAACTACATGGAAGATAATTTCACAGTAGAAAAACAACTTAACTATAACAACACCCCAAATGAAAGGAAATTTTATCACATGAACAGATTATACCTTTAGAGCAACTTCTGTGGGCATCCCAGTAGCAACATATTGATGCTCAGAGTGGGCAATGATTGGATCATTACATACCACTTTGCGATCATCTAGGAATTTTCACCCATGCTCAAACTTGGCCAATCGTGTATCTTCCAAAGCTAAACTATAAATAAGGGAGACATTTTAGAGATCATGGAGGGAGGAAAATGTAGCATCCCAAAAATTCAAATCTTGAAATTTTCTCAAACTCGCTCTAAATTCAAATCTAGGAATGTTTGTTTGCGAGTTGATATCAACAAATAAAATTATAGTGGTCTATATTCTCTCTAAAATCCTCCTCAAAATATCCTACAAATATTTCCCCAGTGATCACCCTCAAACTCTTTCAGAAATATTGCCCAGACATTCCACCGATATATCTCCAAATATTTTCCTCCTGAGAAATACCTTCAGAATCATTTTAAATCCCCACAAATATTTTCTTCAAAACTTTCCTCATGCTCATACGTATACGTATGCCTCCAGTGTCATACGGTGAGCTATACAAGCTAATTACACTCATATAAGACAAATCCATGATAATCTCCCACTAATCCTCTCATCCTCCCACTAATCCTCTCATCCCTCCCCCTAATCCCCCCACCATGGCTATAAATAGAGGGGCAAGGGCCTCCTATCATCCCCACCCAAGCCATTTCATGGCAACTCTCTCCACTCCCCCCCACACGCCCACTCCCACTCCACCTCCCACACAAGCACACACTAGCACAAGGATCGTTCGGTCGGTCTTCGATCATTCGTCCACCTGTTTTTAGTTTGTTCGTTCGTCCGATCGTTCGATCGTTTGTCCGATCGTTCATGGTTCATTCGTCCGTTCGTCCGATCGTTCGTCCGTTCGTTCGTCCAAATAATCTTTTTTTCCTGCCGTTATGCTGCCGAAATTCCGATCGTTCGTTCGATCATTCAATCGTTCATCGTTCGTTCATAGTTCCTATTCATCGTTCGTTCATCGCTCATCGTTCGTTCATACGAACTATTCACCATCACTATTCATCGTTACTATTCATCGACACTATTCATCATCGTTACTATTCATCATCGTTACTATTCATCGATGATACCTATAATTACTTTTCCGTCGTTACTATTCATCGATCATCTGATCACCCCAAATTTCAACTACTCATCCATCATGCTGTCCAGTCCACCTAAGACCAGCCAGACCCATATTCCAGTCATACGAACTCCGGTGACTGTGATTTTCCTTCCAGTAGGGAACTTCCCCTCTGGTCACCCATCCTAGATTTCTCCAAGTTGAGCACGCTTAACTTTGGGATTCTTTCAAGCCAGACTTCCAAAAAGAAAGACGAACCATGTTTGTATGGATACGTCTTCAATCTTATAAAACCTGGCCCAAGATACCACAGCCCACTCAGACCAGAATACCACAGCATTCCAGCTATTTGGGTCCCGCCTTACTGTTATCTGATGTGACACAGTAGGTAGGAACAGTTTCCACCAACATAAACCTCTGCCCAAGAAAAGCCCAAAAATAATTCCTCGCACCACGCTCAAAAATACATTTGGATTTTCCAAATATCTCTAAATATTCAAATTCTAGAATATTCCTTTTCTCCCTATGATTATAAAATCCAAAATTCCTCCATCCAAACTCAGATTTCAGTCATTTTTGTTTCTAAAATTTTTGTCAAACTATTCCCTATCCAACCATGTCATCCCTTAAGCATGGTTCATATTCCAGAAAACTCCCAAAATACTCTTGTCCCATATTCTGCCTATAACTCTCCTATCCATGCTAAGTCAGACGATTCTTTCGTCACTATTCTCACCAATAGTGAACTTCACTGAGCTACACCACATACACCCAACTATAAATACCCCAGCTACCCTCTCCCACTCCACACACTCAACACCCTCAGCCAAGGTAAACACCCCACCTACTCAGTTACTCCGCTCTGCCGGCTACACGCATAGTGTCGCTTCGCCTTCAGTCCACCCTCCTGGTAAGCACCTCCGCTCCACCACTAGTAGTACCTCAACACCACATGACACAGATTCTACTCAAGACTATGCCCATCCATATATCGCTATTCTGACCACTATACTAAATATTTGTTGGCATACTTGCTGGTTTGTTGTTTGCTTGTTCATGTTGCATAGTTATCGGAGCGTTCGTGCTGTCTCGTGGAGGCCAGATGTGCAAGTCTACGCCAGACAGTGGAGCTAGAAGCCAGTTCCACGAGCTCCCCTTCCCCCTTCGCCGGATAAGCACGACAAGCTCACTGGATCCCTTTGATGCATAAATTACCTATGATTTTTCAACCACAACCCTCAGCCTGTTATTTTATGCATGATATGATTTTGAGACAAGTTATTATGGCCACCCAGCCACTTGCCGCAATCAATCCCTGATATATTTTTTACAAATGTTTTGAGGAAAGGTGTGAGTTTTCAAAAGAAAATGCTTTTCAAAATGTGTATGATGAAGGGTTTTCACCCTTATCACCTTTGAGTAGGGATGATCAGGGACTCCCTGGTTTAGGGAAGGGCCTAAGGTGATGGCTCAGCTGGTTTAGGTGTGAGCAGAAGGATTGTCCCCTCATATAAGGACCGGTTTGTCATCCTTCACTACCTGTACTCATGATAAGTACAACCACTCGAGACTGTGTGGGTGTAACGCCCTGAATTTGGGGGTAGAATTTTTTCTTCTTTTCTCTCACCAAATTCGGGCGTTACTCTCTTTTCTCTTCCCGTTTCGCTCCTTCCTCCCAATTTCAAAACAGTATAGTGACAGGTGTCCGTGTCGTGTATGAACAAAACCTAAGTTGACATGAGTGTTGCATCATGCCGAAACACGTTTCTTTGTCTGATGACGTGTGTTCGTCTCGTTCCGCTTCGGATTTCAGTTCGCGCTTTAATTCCGTTTAATGGTCGTGTGTGTCGTGGGTTTTGATCCGCGATGTGACCCAGCCTAGCCCAGCCCGACCCGGCCTAGCCCGGCCCGCGCGCCCCCGGCGCCCCACACCCCCCCATGCGCCCCCTCCTCTCCCTCTCTCATTTGGATTTCCCGCGCAGTAACCTCCCTCTCCGTCTTCCATCTCTCTCTCTCTCTCTCCCTCCCTGTGGTGCCCTAGGGCTTAGAGACAGCGATCACCGGGATTTGGATCCCTGGAGGTGAGTTTTCCCCTCCCCTTCCCTTCTCTCTCTCTCCCTCCCTCTCCCTTCTTCTTCCCCTGCGCGCGCCCCTGCTCCCCACGGCGGCGCGGCTTGCCCCTGCCCGCCCCTGCGCGGCGGCGCCCGTCCCAGCCCCTCCCCGGCGCGGCAGCCCTGCCCTCCCCTTCCCCACGTGGCAGCGCGCCCGTCCTGCCTCGCCGCGCGGCGGCGTGGCCCCGCCCCTCCCCTGCCTGCGCGGTGCGGCGGCTCTGAAAGGGAAATGTGCCCTTGGGTCATTTCTAAGTATTTTGGTGATTGAGTGCCAACACATGTGCTTAATTGTGAATTTATGTACATGGATGAACAAGGTGCAAATCATGAAGTGAAGGTATGTTTCTAAGCCTTAGTACATTGGTTTTGTGTACTAATATAATTGTCTAAGTGTTAGAAACAGAAAGAAGAAGAAAAGAGAAGAGGAGAAAAGACTTGGCTGTGTGCTGCCAAGACCCAGCTCGGTCTGGAGCACCGGACTGTCCGGTGTGCACCGGACAGTGTCCGGTGCGCCAGGCCGACTCGACGCGAACTGGCCGCTCTCGGGAAATTGGCCGACGGCGTACGGCTAAAATTCACCAGACTGTCCGGTGTGCACCGGACTGTCCGGTGAGCCAACGGTCGGCCGGGCCAACGGTCGGCCGCGCAATCTGCGCGGGACACGTGGCGGAGCCAACGGTCGGAAGAAGGCACCGGACTGTCCGGTGTGCACCGGACATGTCCGGTGCGCCAACGGCTCCAGATCTTCCAACGGTCGGCAACGGTCAGAAGCGCCTGGTATGGAAACAAATCGGGCACCGGACAGTGTCCGGTGTGCACCGGACTGTCCGGTGCCCCCGACGACAGAAGGCAAGGATGGCCTTCCGGATTTGCTCTCAACGGCTCCTAGCTGCCTTGGGGCTATAAAAGGAGCCCCTAGGCGCATGGAGGAGACACACAGGCAACCATTGAGCATTCTTGATCATCCACACTTAGTCTTTGCGCTTTCATTTGTGATTCTAAGTGATTCGAGCTCGTTCTAGTGAGAACTTTGTGATACTCTTGTGAGCTCGAGTCTTGGCCGTGTGTGTGCGCATTTTGCTGTGGATTTGTGTGTGTTGCTTCCCTCCCTTACTCTGTGTTTCATTTGTGATCATATACTTGTAAGGGCAAGAGACTCCAATTTGTGGAGATTCCTTGCAAACGGGATAGTGAAAGGAACAACAAAACACCGTGGTATTCAAGTGGGTCTTTGGACCGCTTGAGAGGGGTTGATTGCAACCCTCGTCCGTTGGGACGCCACAACGTGGAGTAGGCAAGCGTTGGTCTTGGCCGAACCACGGGATAAACCACTGTGTCACATCTGTGCTTGATCTTTTGTGGTATTGTGTTTTGTTGAGACTTCACCTTAGCCACTTGGCAATAATCGTGCTAACACTTAACAAGTTTTTGTGGCTTAAGTTTGAAGTTTTTACAGGATCACCTATTCACCCCCCCTCTAGGTGCTCTCAATTGGTATCAGAGCCGTTCTCTTCACAAAGGGACTAACCGCCCGAAGAGATGGATCCTAAGGGGAAGGGTATCGTGATCAACGACAAAGAAAAGGAGACCTTCGTCAACGAGCCAAAGGACGACAAGCCTACCGACTCCGGCTCGGGCCATAGACGGAAGGAAGGGAGGAAAAAGAAGACAAGGCGCATCAAGGAGATCGTCTACTACGACAGCGATGAGTCTACTTCTTCCCAAAAGGACGACCACAGCGACTACGAGAGGAAGAAACCGGTTAATTCGAACTTTTCTTTTGACTACTCTCGTATTCCGCAAAGTTCACATTCACATTTGCTCTCCATTCCACTCGGCAAGCCCCCACACTTTGATGGAGAGGACTACGGATTTTGGAGCCACAAAATGCGTAGTCACCTATTCTCTCTCCATCCTAGTATATGGGAGATTGTAGAGAGTGGAATGCACTTTGATAGTTCGGATAGTCCCATGTTCATTAATGAACAAATTCATAAGAATGCACAAGCTACTACTGTTCTTCTAGCTTCTTTGTGCAGGGATGAATATCATAAAGTGAGCGGCTTGGACAACGCCAAGCAAATCTGGGACACCCTCAAGATTTCTCATGAGGGGAACGACGTCACCTTGCTCACCAAGATGGAATTGGTGGAGGGTGAGCTTGGACGGTTCGCAATGATAAGGGGCGAGGAGCCGACGCAAACATACAACCGGCTCAAGACCCTTATCAACAAGATAAGGAGCTACGGAAGCACACGATGGACGGACCACGACGTCGTCCGCCTAATGCTCAGGTCATTTACCGTTCTTGATCCTCACTTGGTGAACAATATACGTGAAAATCCCAGGTACACCAAGATGTCGCCCGAAGAAGTTCTTGGGAAATTCGTTAGCGGGCGAATGATGATCAAGGAGGCGAGGTATGTGGACGACGCCTTGAATGGTCCGATCAATGAGCCGCAACCCCTTGCTCTCAAGGCAACACGAAGCAAGGAGGCGCTACCTAGCAAGGTGGCACAGATTGAGGCGGCTGGACTCAATGATGAAGAGATGGCTCTCATCATCAAGAGATTCAAGACGGCGCTAAATGGTCGCAAGGGGCAGCCAAGCAAGACCAAGACAAAGGGAAAGCGTTCATGCTTCAAATGCGGTAAGCTTGGTCATTTTATCGCTAACTGTCCCGATAATGAAAGTGACCAGGAAAAGGGGAACAAAAGAGAGAAGAAGAAGCAATACAAGAAGGCAAAGGGCGAGGCGCATCTAGGAAAGGAGTGGGACTCGGATTGCTCTTCGTCCGACTCCGACAACGAAGGACTCGCCGCCACTGCCTTCAACAAATCGGCTCTCTTCCCCAACGAGCGTCTCACATGCCTTATGGCAAGGGAGAAGAAGGTGAGTACTCAAGACTCCACTTATGCTTCGTCTAGTGATAATGAGTCTAGTGATGATGATGACATAGATTATTCATGCTTGTTCAAGGGCTTAGATAGATCTAAGATAGATAAAATCAATGAATTGATTGATGCATTAAATGAAAAGGATAGGCTTTTAGAAAAGCAGGAGGATTTATTGTATGATGAACATGATAAATTTGTAGAGGCACAAAAATCATATGCTTTAGAAGTGAAAAGAAATGAAGTGCTTTCTAGTGAATTATCTTCCTGTCATGAAACCATTGCTACTTTACGAAGTGTCAATAATGATTTAAGTGATAAACTAGAAGTAGCTAGGAAATCAAATTCCTGTGTTGAAAATGTTACAATTTGCACTAGGTGTAAGGATTTTGATGTTAATGCCTGTAGTGAACACTTAGTTTCAATTTCCAAACTAAGTGATGAATTGGCTAGTCTTAATGCACAACTTAAGACTAGCAAAAGTGAAGTTGATAAGATAAAATTTGCAAGGGATGCCTACACGGTTGGTAGACACCCCTCAATTAAGGATGGTCTTGGCTTCAAGAGAGAGGCCAAGAACTTAACAAGCCATAAGGCTCCCATCTTCGTCAAGGAGAAAGGGAAGGCCCCTATGGCTAGTAGTGCTAAAAAGAACCATGCTTTCTTATACCATGATAGGAGACATGCTAGAAATGCTTATAATGATTTTGATTCACATGTTTATGATTCTCATGCCATGTTTGCCTCTAGTTCCTCTCATAAGCATGATAGAGATATGAGTAGGAGAAATGTTGCGCATGTGTCTAGGAGAAATTTTGCTCATGTTCCTAGAAAAGTTGTAAACAAACCTTCTACCATTTATTATGCTTGCAATACTCCCTTTGCTATTTGTAGAAAGGGTAAGAAGGTAGTTGCTAGGAAATTAGGGGCTAGATGCAAGGGAGATAAATCTTGCATTTGGGTCCCTAAAGATATTTGTGCTAACCTTGCAGGACCCAACATGAGTTGGGTACCTAAGACCCAAGCCTAAATTTGCCTTGCAGGTTTATGCATCCGGGGGTTCAAGCTGGATTATCGACAGCGGATGCACAAACCATATGACGGGGAAGAAGAAGATGTTCACCTCCTACGTCAAGAATAAGGATTCCCAAGATTCAATTATATTCGGTGATGGGAATCAAGGCAAGGTAAAAGGGTTAGGTAAAATTGCAATTTCTAATGAGCATTCTATATCAAATGTATTCCTAGTGGAGAGTCTTGGATATAATTTGCTATCTGTTAGTCAATTATGTCAAATGGGATATAATTGTTTATTTACAAATGTAGATGTGTCTGTCTTTAGAAGATGTGATGGTTCACTAGCTTTTAAGGGTGTACTAGACGGCAAGCTTTATTTAGTTGATTTTGCAAAAGAAG
Organism: Zea luxurians; assembly: GCA_029449295.1. Lineage (NCBI taxonomy): Eukaryota > Viridiplantae > Streptophyta > Magnoliopsida > Poales > Poaceae > Zea > Zea luxurians. The sequence goes on from JAOPSE010000004.1 coordinate 165,864,396, forward strand.
AGGCCGGTCTAGATGCATGCTTAATGGCTAAGACTTGCATGGGCTGGCTGTGGCATCGCCGCTTAGCTCATGTGGGGATGAAGAACCTCCACAAGCTTCTAAAGGGAGAACACGTGATAGGTCTAACAAATGTGCATTTCGAAAAAGATAGACCTTGTGCAGCTTGTCAGGCAGGTAAACAGGTGGGAGGAGCACATCACAGCAAGAATGTGATGACCACGTCAAGACCTCTGGAGCTGCTGCATATGGACCTCTTCGGACCCGTCGCCTATCTAAGCATAGGAGGAAGTAAGTATGGTTTAGTTATTGTTGATGACTTTTCCCGCTTCACTTGGGTGTTCTTTTTGCAGGATAAGTCTGAAACCCAAGGGACCCTCAAGCGCTTCCTCAGGAGAGCTCAAAATGAGTTTGAGCTCAAGGTGAAGAAGATTAGGAGCGACAACGGGTCCGAGTTCAAGAACCTACAAGTGGAGGAGTTTCTTGAGGAGGAAGGGATCAAGCACGAGTTCTCCGCTCCCTACACACCACAGCAAAATGGTGTGGTAGAGAGGAAGAACAGGACGCTAATCGATATGGCAAGGACGATGCTTGGAGAGTTCAAGACCCCCGAGTGCTTTTGGTCGGAAGCCGTGAACACGGCTTGCCACGTCATCAACAGGGTCTACCTTCATCGACTCCTCAAGAAGACGTCATATGAGCTACTAACCGGTAACAAACCCAATGTATCTTACTTTCGTGTTTTTGGGAGCAAGTGCTACATTCTAGTGAAGAAGGGTAGAAATTCTAAGTTTGCTCCCAAAGCTGTAGAAGGGTTTTTATTAGGTTATGATTCAAATACAAAGGCGTATAGGGTCTTCAACAAATCATCGGGTTTGGTAGAAGTCTCTAGCGACGTTGTATTTGATGAGACTAATGGCTCTCCAAGAGAGCGAGTTGTTGATTGTGATGATGTAGATGAAGAAGATGTTCCGACAACCGCTATACGAACCATGGTGATTGGAGACATTCGGCCACAGGAACAAGATGAACGAGATCAACCTTCTTCCTCAACAACGGTGCATCCCCCAACTCAAGACGATGAACAGGTTCATCAAAAGGAGGCGTGTGATCAAGGGGGAGCACAAGATGATCATGTGATGGAGGAAGAAGCGCAACCGGCACCTCCAACCCAAGTTCGAGCGATGATTCAAAGGGATCATCCCGTCGACCAAATTCTGGGTGACATTAGCAAGGGAGTAACTACTCGGTCTCGACTAGTTAATTTTTGTGAACATTACTCTTTTGTCTCCTCTATTGAGCCTTTCAGGGTAGAGGAGGCCTTGCTAGATCCGGATTGGGTGTTGGCCATGCAGGAGGAACTTAATAACTTCAAGCGCAACGAAGTTTGGACGCTGGTGCCTCGTCCCAAGCAAAATGTTGTGGGAACCAAGTGGGTTTTCCGCAACAAACAGGACGAGCACGGGGTGGTGACGAGGAACAAGGCTCGACTTGTGGCAAAAGGTTATGCCCAAGTCGCAGGTTTGGACTTTGAGGAGACTTTTGCTCCTGTGGCTAGGCTAGAATCAATTCGTATCTTGCTAGCATATGCCGCTCACCATTCTTTCAGGTTGTACCAAATGGATGTGAAGAGCGCGTTCCTCAACGGGCCAATAAAGGAGGAGGTTTACGTAGAGCAACCCCCTGGCTTCGAGGATGAACGGTACCCCGACCACGTGTGTAAGCTCTCTAAGGCGCTCTATGGACTTAAACAAGCCCCAAGAGCATGGTATGAATGCCTTAGAGATTTCTTAATTGCTAATGCTTTCAAGGTTGGGAAAGCCGATCCAACTCTTTTCACTAAGACTTGTGATGGTGATTTGTTTGTGTGCCAAATTTATGTCGATGACATAATATTTGGTTCTACTAATCAAAAGTCTTGTGAAGAGTTTAGCAGGGTGATGACGCAGAAATTCGAGATGTCGATGATGGGCGAGTTGAACTACTTCCTTGGGTTCCAAGTGAAGCAACTCAAGGACGGCACCTTCATCTCCCAAACGAAGTACACGCAAGATCTGCTAAAGAGGTTTGGGATGAAGGACGCCAAGCCCGCAAAGACGCCGATGGGAACCGACGGACACACCGACCTCAACAAAGGAGGTAAGTCCGTTGATCAAAAAGCATACCGGTCAATGATAGGTTCTCTGCTTTATTTATGTGCTAGTAGACCGGATATTATGCTTAGCGTATGCATGTGTGCTAGATTTCAATCCGATCCTAAGGAGTGTCACTTGGTGGCGGTGAAGCGAATTCTTAGATATTTAGTCGCTACGCCTTGCTTCGGGATCTGGTATCCAAAGGGGTCTAACTTTGACTTAATTGGGTACTCAGATTCCGACTATGCTGGATGTAAGGTCGATAGGAAGAGTACATCGGGGACGTGCCAATTCTTAGGAAGGTCCCTGGTGTCATGGAACTCTAAGAAACAAACCTCCGTTGCCCTATCCACTGCTGAGGCCGAGTATGTTGCCGCAGGACAGTGTTGCGCGCAACTACTTTGGATGAGGCAAACCCTCCGGGACTTTGGCTACAATCTGAGCAAAGTCCCACTCCTATGTGACAATGAGAGTGCTATCCGAATAGCGGAAAATCCTGTTGAGCACAGCCGCACAAAGCACATAGACATCCGGCATCACTTTTTGAGAGATCACCAGCAAAAGGGAGATATCGAAGTGTTTTATGTAAGCACCGAGAACCAGCTAGCCGATATCTTCACCAAGCCTCTAGATGAGAAGACCTTTTGCAGGTTGCGTAGTGAGCTAAATGTCTTAGATTCGCGGAACTTGGATTGAATTGTAGCATACATGTGCTTATGCCTTTGATCATGTTCTTTCTGCATTTTGTTGCTTATTATGGTGCTCAAGTTGTACAAACACTCCCTGGACCTCACAAGTCCGTTGCAATGTGATGCACATGTTTAGGGGGAGATGTGTTACAACTTGATCCCTTGAGACTAACCATATGCTTGAGTTTGTTTTAGTCTCAAAGGAGAATTGAAAGGGAAAAGGTGGACTTGGATCATGCAAGACTTCCACTGCACTCCGATGAGAGGGTAACTTATTTCCAAGTTCATCTCATGAATTCTTATTGCCATTTGCTCTTAATTGAAGATTTTGGTGAGGCAATGGGGTTAAAGGGCCAAGATTAATCCCGTTTTGGTGCTTGATGCCAAAGGGGGAGAAAATAAAGGCCAAAGCAATAAATGGATCAGCTACCACTTGAGAAATTTGAAAATAGTAGAGTAGAGTTTTTGGTTTGTCAAATCCCTTTTATTGTCTCTTTTGGCTTCTTGTGGGGAGAAGTAGCAATTATGGGAAAAAGGGGGAGTTTTTGACATCTTTGATCAATCTCTTTTGGAATGACTTTCTTTATGCTTCAACATGTGTGTTTAACTTAGAGATAGAGATTTGAGTTTGATTTGCAAAAACAAACCAAGTGGTGGCAAAGGATGATCCATATATGCCAAAATTGATTCAAAATAAATTTAAGTTTTAATTTGAAGTGAGTTTGCACTTGTTCTAGTTGCTTTATGTTGTGTTGGCATAAATCACCAAAAAGGGGGAGATTGAAAGGGAAATGTGCCCTTGGGTCATTTCTAAGTATTTTGGTGATTGAGTGCCAACACATGTGCTTAATTGTGAATTTATGTACATGGATGAACAAGGTGCAAATCATGAAGTGAAGGTATGTTTCTAAGCCTTAGTACATTGGTTTTGTGTACTAATATAATTGTCTAAGTGTTAGAAACAGAAAGAAGAAGAAAAGAGAAGAGGAGAAAAGACTTGGCTGTGTGCTGCCAAGACCCAGCTCGGTCTGGAGCACCGGACTGTCCGGTGTGCACCGGACAGTGTCCGGTGCGCCAGGCCGACTCGACGCGAACTGGCCGCTCTCGGGAAATTGGCCGACGGCGTACGGCTAAAATTCACCGGACTGTCCGGTGTGCACCGGACTGTCCGGTGAGCCAACGGTCGGCCGGGCCAACGGTCGGCCGCGCAATCTGCGCGGGACACGTGGCGGAGCCAACGGTCGGAAGAAGGCACCGGACTGTCCGGTGTGCACCGGACATGTCCGGTGCGCCAACGGCTCCAGATCTTCCAACGGTCGGCAACGGTCAGAAGCGCCTGGTATGGAAACAAATCGGGCACCGGACAGTGTCCGGTGTGCACCGGACTGTCCGGTGCCCCCGACGACAGAAGGCAAGGATGGCCTTCCGGATTTGCTCTCAACGGCTCCTAGCTGCCTTGGGGCTATAAAAGGAGCCCCTAGGCGCATGGAGGAGACACACAGGCAACCATTGAGCATTCTTGATCATCCACACTTAGTCTTTGCGCTTTCATTTGTGATTCTAAGTGATTCGAGCTCGTTCTAGTGAGAACTTTGTGATACTCTTGTGAGCTCGAGTCTTGGCCGTGTGTGTGCGCATTTTGCTGTGGATTTGTGTGTGTTGCTTCCCTCCCTTACTCTGTGTTTCATTTGTGATCATATACTTGTAAGGGCAAGAGACTCCAATTTGTGGAGATTCCTTGCAAACGGGATAGTGAAAGGAACAACAAAACACCGTGGTATTCAAGTGGGTCTTTGGACCGCTTGAGAGGGGTTGATTGCAACCCTCGTCCGTTGGGACGCCACAACGTGGAGTAGGCAAGCGTTGGTCTTGGCCGAACCACGGGATAAACCACTGTGTCACATCTGTGCTTGATCTTTTGTGGTATTGTGTTTTGTTGAGACTTCACCTTAGCCACTTGGCAATAATCGTGCTAACACTTAACAAGTTTTTGTGGCTTAAGTTTGAAGTTTTTACAGGATCACCTATTCACCCCCCCCTCTAGGTGCTCTCAGGCTCGCCCCTGCCCCTCCCGGGGCGGCGCGGCCCGCCCGCCCCTGCCCCTGCGCGGCGGCGCTCGCCCCGGCTCCGGCGCGGCCCGCCCCGCCCCTGCTCCCTCCCTCGTGGCGGCTCGGCCCCCGGCGCGGCCCCGGCGCGGTTCGGCCCCGGCGCGGCCCCCAGCCCCCGGCGTGGCCCCCGGCGTGGTCCTCTGCTCCGGCGCGGCAGCTCGGCCCCTGCGCGCGGCCCTCGGCCCCCTGCACGCGGCATCCCAGCCCTGGCGCGACTCGCGTAGCCCCGTTTACCCCCCTAATGCATTCCCGCGTGCGCAAACCCATGCGCGCGGTGATTATTTTTGGTTGTAGCTAATTTCAAACTCCGTTAGTTAGCATGCTGCGTCGCGCACTTCGTCGCGCGATGAATTTGTCTAATTTCAGATTCTATTAATGTGCTGCGTCGCGCGCTTCATCGCGTGATGATTCAATTCAAGTTCGTATTTATCAATGTGTTGCGTCGCGCGCTTCGTCGCGCGACGATTCAATTTAAATTTGTGTTTATTAATGTGCTGCGTCGCGCGCTTCGTCGCGCGACGATTCTTTTAGTTTATATTCATTAAAGTGTTGTGTCACGCGCTTCATCACGCGACGATCTATTTTAATTTCAGGTTGTTTGATGTGCAATGTCGCGCGTCCAGACGCGCGACGTTCCACTTTAAACTCAGCTCTGTTGGCGTATGTCGTCGTGTGCTTCGTCGCACGATGCTTCACGTCTCTTTATAATTAATGCAAGTGTCTCGTTGTGCGCTCTGTCGCGCGGCGAGTCGTCTACTTCTTAATTCAATCTAAATGTCGTGTGGTACGTCTCGACGTGCGACCACTCCCTTTCAGTCATCTTCAATTGTTTATAATAATTAAATGTGGAACTTGACTTTACTTTATGCTAAAACGTAGTGTCCAAATTAATTCCCTTCCATTGAGCGAGTAATTTAATTCATAATCATGTAACGTGGTCGTTTCTCGACTGTCTTTTTCTCTTTCTCTCTTAGCCTTAATTGCGAACCCGCGTGGAACGTCTGTTTGTTTACTGCATTCTATTGTATGGTGTATTGTTCTTTTGTATTAAATGTGTGGATGTATGTATGTTTGCGCTCGCATAGAGAACGATCCGGTTGAAGAGCCTGAAGAGCTCGCAGGAGAAGCCCCTGAGCAGCAGTCGGTTGGTGGAGGCAAGTGTCCCTTGACCTATCTCTGTCCTATACATTCTTCAATTCACCTCCCGCATTACATATTTATACCTAAGGATTGACTAGCTTTTGTTATCCATATCCTTGTTTACCTATTTGGGTTGGATTATTATTGCTTAGTCTTATGCTATTGCTCAACTCTAATCAATGAACATGATGAGAATTATCAATGATACGCTGTTTTCCCCTCTTTTATTGCGATGTTATACTTATGACCTTCAAGGGGGCTCGAGCGGTTTCTCGAGTGCCTCTCCGTAAGGACCTGTTCGTTGGATGACCGCCCGGGAAAACAGTGCAACTATGAGGGTGGAGTGGGACGCCCTTAGCTGAATAATTATGTCACACCCGGTTTTAGAAGGCAAACCGAATGCGAACCATGTACGTGCCAGGATCAGTAATTCACGTACACAACAGTTACATAACATGGACATCATCACACAGTGCTCAAATAGTATTAAAAAGGGGGAAATAGTAGTCGATTACATCATATGTCTGAGACATCCACATAGTCTTTACAATAAATCAAAGTGCGGAAAAGAAACGTAGATAAACGCGGCCTTCACAGGCAGCCGACTGGGGGGTTGCCGCTAACCCACACCTAGAACTCGTCGTGGTCTTGGAACTCCTGGAAGTCTCCCTCCACGGCTTCATCTTCTCCTGAGCAGTGGTTGCAATGCGGACAACCTGGGGAAGGGGGGGATTTGGTGTGTAGAGCAAGGGTGAGTACACATCAACATACTCAACAAGTGTCCTATTTGGCTGTAGTGGACTGGCTTTATGTGGGGGTAAGTCAAGCAGTTGCTTTTAGTTGGTCAGATTATTATTACTAGTAGAGAAAGCCAAGTTTTAGAATTAACCCAAGTTATTAACCCAAACATACTCCTTTCCAAATGGAAAGAGTACCACTTACCATTACCGGAGTCAATACCAAAAACCATCAATCTCATTGCCACCTGTAATCCGAACATCTCTGATCAAGTACCACTAATCACTGGAGCTCCCTTGGCCGCTCATAACCGCGAGCACGACTGATATATCAGTTTTCTAACACTCTGCAGAGGTTGTACACTTTACCCATGAGCCGTGATTCCCTTTTTGCCTCGGGTTGTACGGACCCTTGAACACTCCCAAGGTGAATAGGAAGGGTCTCACTACGTAGCCTTTACAAAGATTCCCCGAGGCTGTAGCCACCCATTAGGTTTCCTAAATGTACCGCACTCCTCCCCAGGGACAAATCAACCTTGGCAGAGCGAGCAGCATACACCGAGCCCCATCGACGGCACGACGGTAAAGCGAACTACACCCCGGTTCCTCTAATTACTCAGCTAAGGGCGTCCCACTCCACTCTCATGGTTGCACTGTTTTCCCAGGCGGTCATCCAATGAACAGGTCCTTACGGAGAGGCACTCGAGAAACCGCTTGAGCCCCCTTGAAGGTCACAAGTATAACATCATAATAAAAGAGGGGAAAACAGCGTATCATTGATAATTCTCATCATGTTCATTGATTAAAGTTGAGCAATAGCATAAGACTAAGCAATAATAATCCAACCCAAATAGGTAAACAAGGACATGGATAACAAAAGCTAGTAAATCCTTAGGTATAACTGTGAAAATGCGGGAGGTGAATTAAAGAATGAATAGGACAGAGATAGGTCAAGGGACACTTGCCTCCACCAACCGACTGCTGCTCAGGGGCTTCTCCTGCGAGTTCTTCGGGTTCCTCGACCGAATCGTTCTCTATGCGAGTGCAAACATACATACATCCATCTATTCAAATTAGGAAACAAACGGTACACCATACAAGAGAACAAATAGATTAAGCAGGCATAGAATATGGCATACGATATTGCACTGGCCATGGCTAGAAAGAGACGAGGGAAGGTCTCGCAGTGGTTAAAGCTTTTGCTCGAGGCGCACTACGGGTAGACGAATAACTAGACGTTACATGCTCTAGTTCCACTTAGCTCCAACAAAAAGGATTAGCTACATCAACTAATAGAAACATAACCACTTTCAGTTGATCAACATTAAATGAGATAGACGATTAATTATATGAATTAACTAACGTAACCAATTTCTAAATTGAGTTTCCTATTTCATTAACATGAACAACGTGATTAGCGCGCATAAAATATACGGGGGGGGGGGGGGGGGGGGTAGACGGGCACTGTTGGGGACTTGTTCTCAAGTGCTATGAATCAAGAACAAGGCAACACAAAAATGTTAAATATAAATGCCCTTCGCCCGCTGAAGCATTATCTCCCCAAGGATTTAATGAGCTTCGGGCGAAGGTCAGGGGTAAGTCATTACGAAGATGTGATCTTCGTAATCATGCTTGTAAAATAACGAACAATAAGAAATGACATATATAATATAAAGTGTATTTGCATATTTCATTATTTGAATATACAGGTGTTAGAATATAATATTTGTGCACATTTATACCTTCACCTTGGCGGAAAGCAATAACTCAAGCGTAACGTGCCAGGGATTACAAGATCGCGTGAACAGTAAAGGAGTACTGTTCATCTATTTATAGGCACAGGACGCAGCCTGTGAGAATTTACAGTCATGCCCCTTACAAAAGATTACAATTATGACTCAGACCCTTATGGACTATGAAGTCATTTCATCTTTAAGTCGGTTCAAACCTTCGTCTTCAGATACGTTATAGTACCGAAGCTTCATGAGTGGTAGCTTCGGTACTACGTTTAAACGGGTTTGCTGAAGGTGTTTCTTCCTGCGGGACCTTCGGCGACGAAGCATGGCCCCAACAGTAGCCCCTTCGCGGTGCTAGATCATTTTTTGTAACGAGCTTGATCTGTGAAAAAATCTCTTAGGCTTCGGGTAGCCGAAGGTCCGAAAAACACATTCCCTGAGCTCGTTGCCGGGAAACGATAAAACTTCCGAGCGCAGAGTAGTCCCACCATGCATATTTACCTTCTCGGGTTTTGTGGCCCACCGTTCAGTGGATGCGGGCGACTATTCGTCAGGTATAGGAGACTTGACGATTCACCGTCTTACCTGCAACACTATATAAACAGATGAGTAGGTGTGAAGTTACCACAGCATTCATTGCTATTGCATTGTTTTGCTGCCAGGAATTTAACCATAGCCGAAGCTTGACCCTTGCACTCAAACAAAGCACCACCTTAGATTCTGCTTCGTTACAAGAAGAGCTTCGGAAAAAAGGTTATCAATTTCAAAAAACTTTAGGAATTCATAATCAAATGGCTAGATTGCGCTCCACTGCCAGGATTGAGCATGAGGGAGACGAGGCCGAAGCCATTGAAACTGTTCCAATTTCCGAAGCAATGAGGCGATCTGGGCTGGCAACATCAGAGGATACACCTGCTGCCAAGGCGAAAGAAGCTGACGTTGAAGGAGATGAATTTGAAGATGAGTACGGTGCTACGCCATCTAAACCCTGCCACTTAGAGTTTGGGAAGTCTACTATCACCGAAGGCGACATGGCTAAGTTACTGAAGCTAGGCTATTTTGGTGAAGACCAAAGGGAGCTGATTCGCTTCGGGGGAGAGGAAGTTACCCCGAAGCCAAAAAAAGATGAGGTGGTTGTTTTTAAAAGCTTGTTCAAAGCAGGGCTAAGGTTTCCCTTTCATGGGATGATTGCAGATGTTTTAGAGAGATTTGGGATTCACCTTCATCAATTAACTCCTAACGCCATTGTTAGGCTTAGTGTTTACATCTGGGCACTCCGAAGCCAGGAGGCAGAACCACTTGCCGAAGGTTTTTGCCGGGCACACGAGCTTCATTACCAGATAAAAGCTAGAGAAGATGGGCTACATGATAATTTCGGCTGCTACAATTTTGCATATCGGAAGGATGCCAAGTATCTAGTTATCAGCTATCGTACGAAATGGCTAGCTGGCTGGAAGAATGAATGGTTTTATGTCAAAGTAGATGAGAAGAAGGAGAAGCTAGTTCAGAGCCCTTTGAGTTTAACCTTCGGAGAAACTAGGCCCCAATGCGTCATGGATCCAGTTAGCCCATGCCAGATTGCATTGGGTGAATTTCGGATTGTTGCAGAGCACATTGGTACTAGGGATCTGGTCCAAGAATTCTTAGCCTTCAGGGTATTCCCAACTTTGAGGGAATGGGACATGCCGAAGTGGAAAGAGGAGAAGAAGAAGAAAGAGCTTGTTCGGTTACCTTATTATTTCAAGTTTAAAAAACATTTTAAAGCACCTTGCCAAGAGTGGTTGGACACAATTGAGGTTATGTGCAACGAGATCCTTGGCAACTATTCGAAGAAAGAAGATCAGTTAATGACTGCGGCTTTCGGTACTCGTCCGAAGCGAAGAATGAATCGGGTGCTGGATGCCTTGAATTTTGATTATCCTGACTATGAGCAGTTGGGCAGAGGGGCTGAAGGCCAGAAAAGAAAAAGAGTTGCCAGCGTCCTTGACAAAGAGGCTACCAAACTAGCTAAAAAGGACAAAGAAATTTTTGAGAAAAGAAAACCGAGCCCTGAGCCGAAGATAATTACTTCAAAGAAAAGGAAAGCTACGGCCCCGAAACCAAAAAACGTCGGGCCAAGAGGGAGAAGCTCCTGCGACGCCTTCTTCTGCTGATGTGGAAGAAATTCTAAAGGTAATGACTGAACCTTTGCCTATCAAGCTAAGTCCGCTGGCACCAGAACTGACGAAGCTTTTTCATAAGGAAAAGGAGCCTTCGACAACGGAAAATCCTGCTAAGCTGAAAAAACGGAGGATTATCCAAGTGACCGATGTTATTCATCAGACACCACCGCCGGCATCAGCGCCAAAAATACCAATTACTGAAGGCGCTGGCGCCGCTGAAAACGCTGGTGCTGCCGAGGGTGCCGAAGCCGAAACCGCCGAAGGTTCTGATCTAGAAACCACACTTGGTGATATTGATAACATGCTTCTGAAAATGGCTGAGGAAGAAGCTACTGCGGCCACGGTGGACACAACAATTGAGAAAGGAAAAGAGCAAATTGAAGATACTTTGGAAGAAGAAAACTTCAATTTCCAAGATATACTAGGGCAAGAGTTATCAGGAACTGAAAAAGAAGAACTGAAGAAATATGCTGTATCCTATGGGTACAAACCAGGGGCTTTGCTGTTTGGCGGAGTCAATGAAGGGAAATTAAGGTGCCTTCAGAATCGAACCGAGGCAAAGGTCGTTAGGACTTTCTCGAAGAATGTTGGCCTGCCGAAGATTGAGGCGGACCTCTGCAGGTACCGACGACAGCATATCGCCGGTAGCCTATTCTATGCTAATTTTAAGGTAAAACTCTTAACTTTTTATTATTTTAATTAAGATGTTTTCTGACAAAAGTTGTTTTGGCAGAGTATCTTACTAAGTAAAGTGCTGAGGATGCAACAAGATCTCGAAGGCGAGAAAAACGAAGCTACAATTAAAGATCTAGAAAATAAAGTCAAAGATCACGAAGCTGCTTTGGAGAAAAAGGACTTCGTCATTCAAGATCTAGAAAATACAGTCAAAGAACACAAAGCAGCTTTGGAGAAAAAAGACTTCGTCATCCACTCTATGGAGGGTTCGCTGTCAGAAGCTCAAGCCAAAATTGACAGATTGAACAACGAATTACTCAAAAAATCAGAAAAATCTGAGCAAGAAAAGAAGAATCTTGAAACAAATCTCAAAACTGAAATTGAGAAGAGTTCAAATTTGCAGAAATCACTGAAGGAGCTTCAGGATAAATGTTTAGACTTCGGCAACCGATGCGTGCAGCGGCTGAAGGATGTCTTTCACTCAGTTGGAGCCAGCTCCGATAAGTTTGCACCTTCAGTTGAAAACCTGCCAAGCACCTTTGAATATATTGAGGGCGAAGTTGATGCGCTTGACGAAGTTATCGTTGGGCATGCCGATTTCTGCGCCCTGTTAGCTTCTCGGGGCACAGCTACTGCTTTCCTGAAGAGTGGCTGCACGCACGGGAAAATTGTTAATAAGCCAAACTTCAGTTTGTCACCAGCAAATTTGATTGACATCCCCAGCCTAGCTCGAAGCATAGGAAATAGGTTTATGACTCAACTTTGGATAAACGGCGGGCGAAAAATGGCTGGTGACGAAGCTCGAAGCCACCTTAAGCCAGTGAGAAACTTATACTTGTTACTTTTACCTTCTCCTTGAACTCTGCACTTTTCTCATTTTGTTTTAATATGTACAGGATGATGAGGCTAAAGAATGACGAGCTAAAACCTTGACAAATGTTCCGAAGGACTTTGCTGCAGAAGACTCTAGAGAAAATTTTGTAATATGATTGTAAAGAAATTTATGTAAATTTGTGCATACCTCGCAATATATTTTTACCCCTTTGTCCGTGTATGAACTGCTTTGCTGTGGACGAAATTTTCTTTTTGAGCCGAAGGCAAAAAACACCTTCCCTTCTTTTCGTACACAACGAAGCATGAAAATTTCTTCTTTCTGTTTTTCTCGAAGCTCTATCCTTATAGCCGAATTATCTGCCTTCTCTGTATGACATGATGATAATGATCCTATACATGTCTAAATGAATGTTTATGAATGCAAATGTCATGATGTAATGTATCGTGCAAATGGATGTCCAAACACATATTCGAAGCCATAATCAAAACCTTCATTTCCTTGGAAATGACTCAAATTTTCTTTGCCGCTTATTTTTCGGCTTCACCGTTTGCCTTTCAGTGTATCAGCGCTGACTTTTCGCTGTAAGCCTCCCTTAGGAGCTTCTTCGCCTTTTACTTCAGCGGAATCATCGTTTATTTTTCGATGTAAGCCTCCCTTAGGAGCTTCTTCGCCTTTTACTTCAGCGGAATCAGCGTTTATTTTTCGCTGTAAGCTCTGCATTCCCTTAGGAACGACTTTTGATCAGAAAACTTACGCTGCGCTCCCTTAGGAATGACTTTTTTGTAGCTTCGTCGTGCTCTGCATCCCCTTAGAGACGTCTTTCGAGCTTCTACGTGTTTTTTCTTTTTCTCGCTGCACTCGATGGTGCATGCCCCAGTTTTTACATTTACATCTTTGGGGGATACTGCTCTTGTAGAGCTGATATGAGAAAAAAGAGAAATTACATGCTATGGCCCCATTAAAAACCTTTCTCCCCCTTTGGAAAGGAAAAGGGTGCCATAGGAAAAAATAAAAATAAAAAATAAAAAAGATTACATCAGGTTACACATAATACCGCCGAAGCTCATCCGCATTCCAAGATCTAGGAATGTCGTTGCCGTCCATATCCTTTAACCTATAGGAACCGGGTCTTGACAAAGATACTACCAGAAAAGGGCCTTCCCACTTCAGCTATAGCTTGCCCACTGTGTCTGGATTGGCCACTCTTCGAAGCACCAAATGTCCTGGCTTAATGTTCTTCAACCGAACCTTTCTATCACGCCATTTTATTGTTTCGGCTTGGTATTTATTGATGTTTTCCACAGCCTGAAGCCTGATCCCTTCTATAGCATCTTTGTCCACAGAGCAATCAACTTCGTCTTTTGCCGAAGCCACTGTTCTTATTGATTCTGCCTTAGCCTCTTCTGGGGTTATTGCTTCATCACCAAACAGCAATTTGAATGGTGTAAAACCTGTTGACCTTGATATTGTTGTGTTGTGGCTTCACACCACTTTGATTAATTCGTCCGGCCACTTCCCCCTAGGCTGATTGAAGATTAACTTCATTATTCCTGTCATTATGATGCCATTAGCTCTTTCGACAAGTCCATTTGACTCCGGATGCCGAACTGATGCAAAATGGATCTTCGTGCCAATTTGTTCACAAAACTCTCTAAAAGCTTCGGAATCAAACTGCGTTCCGTTGTCCACGGTGATGGCCTTTGGCACTCCGAAGCGACAAACAATATTTTGCCAGAAAAACTTTTGAACCGTAACCGAAGTTATTGTGGCTAAAGGCTTTGCCTCAATCCATTTAGAGAAATATTCAACTGCCACTACAACATATCTTAAATTCCCTTGTGCTGGTGGAAGTGGGCCTAGCAAATCAAGGCCCCATCTTTGTAATGGCCAAGTGGGCTGTATTAATTGAGTTAGAGACGAAGGTTGTTTTTGATCTCTTGCACATTTTTGACAACCTTCGCATTTTTGGACTAATTCTGCTGCATCCGAAGCTGCCTTCGGCCTATAGAATCCTTGACGAAAAACTTTACCCAATAAAGGCCTAGATCCGATGTGAGATCCACACAGACCTGCATGTATTTCTTTCATCAGCTCTATTCCTTCAGTTCTGGATAAACATTTGAGCAATGGAGAACAGACTCCACGCTTGTATAACTCCCCTTCTATTATTACATATGGACGAGCTCTTGCCGCTATTCTTTTTTGATAAGCTTCATCATCTGACAGGAAATTGCCCTGGAGAAAAGACATGATCTCAGTTCTCCAATCTTCGCTGTAAACAGGAGATATATTGAGCACTGCTCTTTCAAGAAGGTCAACCGAAGGTGCTTTTATTGTTTCAAAGAAAACATCCAAAGGTAGTGGCAGCCCCTGTGCCACTGACTTGGCTAATAGATCAGCATGTTCATTTTCTCCTCGTGGAATACTCTTAACAGAGAACCCTTCGAAGGAGGCTTCAAGTCTTCGAACTATATCCAGATATTTTTCAAGCTTCGGATCTCTTGCTTTGCAACTTTTGTCAACATGGCCAGAAATAACTTGGGAATCAGTTTTTAGGACCGCCCTTCTTATCCCCATTGCTTTCAACTTCCGAAGACCCAAAAGCAAAGCTTCATATTCAGCAATATTATTTGTACAACTAAAATCGAGTTTCACTGCGTAGCATGTTCTAACTTTAGAAGGTGCAATTAAAACGACAGCTGCACCTGCCCCGAAGGTTCCCCAAGAACCATCGCAGAATACTGTCCAAACTTCGGCATCTTTACTTACTTCTTCTTCCTGAGCCCCTGGCGTCCAGTCAGCAATGAAATCTGCTAACGCCTGGGACTGAATCGAAGATCTGTGCACATAATCAATATAGAACTCATTGAGTTCCGCAGCCCACTTTCCAACTCTTCCGGTAGCTTCTCTATTTCTCATAATATCCTTCAATGGCTGTGAAGAAGGAACAATTATATGGTATGCTTGAAAATAGTGCTGAAGCTTCCTGGAAGCCATCAAAATAGCATATAGCACCTTCTCCAATTCTGTATAATTTTTCTTTGATAAACTAAGAACTTCGGAGACAAAGTATATTGGGGCTTGCTTTTTGGCTTGCCCTTCAAGCTTCTCTTGGACGAGTGCCGCACTTACCGCTGAGTGCGAAGCCGCCACATATAACAACAGAGGAGCCCCTGGCGTTGGTGGAGTTAATGTTGTTAGATCTATCAAATACTGCTTCAGCTCATCGAAGGCTTTCTGCTGAACTGGTCCCCATTGAAAAACTTCGGCTGACTTCAGCACCTCAAAAAATGGTAAATTTCTCTCTGCTGATCTGGATATAAATCGATTCAGAGATTGCAAGTCTCCCCGTCAGTCGCTGAGCCCCCTTTTTTGTGCTTGGTGGTTCCATTCGAAGAATAGCTTTGATTTTATTTGGATTAGCCTCAATCCCTTTTGTTGAGACTAGGCAACCAAGGAATTTCCCCTTCTTTACTCCAAAAACGAACTTTTCTGGATTCAACTTTAGACCAGCTTGTCTAAAATTAGCAAAGGTCTCCTGCAGATCAGCAATGTGATTTTCTTGCTTCGTGCTTTTTACTATGATATCATCAACATAAGTTAGCACATTTCTGCCTATCTGAGAATGAAGAACCTTCGCTGTCATTCTGCTGAAGCTTCCTCTAGCATTCTTAAGCCCCTCAGGCATCCAAAGATAACAATATGTTCCACTAGGGGTTATGAAGCTGGTTTTTGGTTCATCCTCTTTCTTCATACAAATTTGATGATAACCTGAATAACAATCTAACAGACTCATAAGCTCTGATGAAGCTGCTGCATCAACTAGGGAATCTATCCTTGGTAGTGGAAACTCATCTTTCGGACAAGCCTTGTTAAGACCACTAAAATCAATACACATTCTCCATTTACCATTGGCCTTTTTTACCATAACAGTGTTGGCTAGCCATTCTGGGTATTTCACTTCTCTGATGACTCCGACACTGAGGAGTCTTTTCACTTCATTCCGAGCACCTTCGGCCTTGTCATCAGACATCTTTTGAAGCCTTTGCTTTCTGGGTCTGAAGGATGGATCAACATTGAGCGAGTGTTCAATAACATCCCTGTTGACTCCGCGAAGATCATTAGCTAACCATGCAAAAACATCTTTGTTGTTGAACAGAAACCTTATCAAGGTTTTCTCCTGTTCCTCGGACAATTGAGATCCCAAAAGCACCTTCTGCTCTGCTATGTCATCACATAAGAGCATGGTCTTCGGCTGATCGGCCGAAGCAGCTTTCTCCCTTCTATACTTGTATTGCTCACAAGCTTCAGCTCCATCTATGTTTTGGATTGCTTTTGAATCTATCCAATTTCCTTCGGCCTTCCTGGTAGCTTCCTGACTTCCATGAATAGCAATGGGCCCTTGGTCCGAAGGTATCTTCATGCAAAGATATGCTGGATGAAGAATTGCTTCAAAAGCATTGAGAGTACCACGACCAATGATTGCGTTGTAAGGATACTCCATGTCAACAATATCAAACACGACTTGCTCAGTCCTTGTGTTGTTGATAAATCCGAAGGTTACCGACATCGTGATCTTGCCAAGTGCTATAATCTGCCTTCCTCCGAAGCCACAAAGAGGATGTGTGGCATCATGGATCTTGTCTTCGGGCTCTTGCATCTGTCTAAAGGCTTTGGCAAATATAATATCCGCTGCACTGCCTGTGTCAACCAAAACATTGTGGACGAGAAATCCTTTGATAACACAAGAGATAACCATAGCATCATTGTGAGGGTAATCCTTAAGCTGAAGATCCTCTTGGGAGAAGGTAATCAGAATGTGAGACCATCTTGTCTTGATGAAGGGTCCTTGCACCCCTACATGCTGTACCCTTCTTTGTGCCTCCTTCTTCTGCTTCTTGTTAGCCGGCTCTGAGCATGAACCGCCTGTTATCGGGAGCACAAGCTTCGGAGCCGAAGCAACTCCAGCTTTGAACGAAGCCATCAGCTTAGCAAGTGGATGTGAGTTAACCGGAGGTGGGCGCCAATGTTGGGGACTTGTTCTCAAGTGCTATGAATCAAGAACAAGGCAACACAAAAATATTAAATATAAATGCCCTTCGTCTGCTGAAGCATTATCTCCCCAAGGATTTAATGAGCTTCGGGCGAAGGTCAGGGGTAAGTCATTACGAAGATGTGATCTTCGTAATCATGCTTGTAAAATAACGAACAATAAGAAATGACGTATATAATATAAAGTGTATTTGCATATTTCATTATTTGAATATACAGGTGTTAGAATATAATATTTGTGCACATTTATACCTTCACCTTGGCGGAAAGCAATAACTCAAGCGTAACGTGCCAGGGATTACAAGATCGCGTGAACAGTAAAGGAGTACTATTCATCTATTTATAGGCACAGGGCGCAGCCTGTGAGAATTTACAGTCATGCCCCTTACAAAAGATTACAATTATGACTCACACCCTTATGGACTATGAAGTCATTTCATCTTTAAGTCGGTTCAAACCTTCGTCTTCAGATACGTTATAGTACCGAAGCTTCATGAGTGGTAGCTTCGGTACTACGTTTAAACGGGTTTGCCGAAGGTGTTTCTTCCTGTGGGACCTTCGGCGACGAAGCATGGCCCCTACAGCGTCTAGGGGTAGACAAGGGCACGGCGGGCCGTGCCAAAGCACCACGCACTACGCGAGCATGCGCGCAAGGCCGCACACACGCGCCGCGAACTAGCCGTGCACACGTCGGGGCCGCGCGCTGGCCGAGCTCAAGGCCGCGCGCCAAAGGCACGCTGGGCCGAGCTCGAGGCCGCGCCGAGGCCATCATGACGTGAGCAGTACACGCCGGGGCGGGCGAGCGGGGCGAGGACGCCTCGCTGGGCGGGGGAGCGCGCCGGGCCACGCACCACGGCGGGCCGCCATGGCCGCGCCATGGCCGGGGCGGGGCCGAGGCCGGGCGGGCGGGGCACGCCGCGCCGCAGGGCGCCGGGCCGGGACGGGCGGGGGCGAGGGCAGGGGCCGCCATGGCCGGGCCGGGCGCCGCTGTGCCGAGCGCGGGCGGACGATGCCGCGCCACCGCGGGCACGGGGTGGGAGCGGGGTCGGGCGGGGCCGGCGAGCGCGCCGTAGGGCGCCACCGGGGCGGCGGGGCCGCGGACGCCGAAGGCGAGGCGGGCGGGGCCAGCGAGCCGAGGGTGGGCTAGGGGTGAGCGCGCGCGGGCGGGGCGAGGCTCGCCGCGCAGTGGGAGGGCGCTGGGCCGCCATGGTCGGCCACGCCGAGGGGAGGGGCGGGGTCGCTCGCACCGGGGCGGGACGCCGGCGAGCCGAGGCAGGGGCGGACGGGGCCGGCGGGCGAGCGCGCTCGCGGTGCGGGGAGGGCGCCGGCGAGCGTGGGGAAAGGGGGAGGGAAGGGAGAGGGGGGAGGAGAGGGGAAGGGAGTCCGGGCTCACCGATGGCGGGGATCGGCGGCGGCGGCGGCGGTTCGGCGAGCGAGCAGGGGAGCGGACGGGTTGGGCAG
Source organism: Zea luxurians (assembly GCA_029449295.1). Taxonomy (NCBI): domain Eukaryota; kingdom Viridiplantae; phylum Streptophyta; class Magnoliopsida; order Poales; family Poaceae; genus Zea; species Zea luxurians. The sequence continues at coordinate 165,883,123 of JAOPSE010000004.1, forward strand.
GGGAGGAGAGAGAGATTTGGGGGGAGGGGCGGTGGCGGGCGTAACCGCCGCGCCGCGCGTGGGGGACGTGGGAGGGGGGGCGCGGGGGGCAAGTGGGCCGCGACACCGCCGACCCACGACACGAGGGGGGAAAGGGGGGAGGGGGCAAGGCCGGTTAGGCCGGCCAGCCAGCTGGGCCGCGCGCCAAGGGGGGGGGGGCGGCTGGGCCAAAATGGGGAGGAGAGAGAGGGGAGAGAAAAGAAAAGATTTTCTTTTTCTATTATCTATTTTTTTCTAGATGAATGCTTTCACACTTTCAATCAATCAAAAAAAATGCGTGGTTCGGCATGGTGCAGCAAATCAAATAAAATAACTCTAGGGTTTACTATTATCACATAACTTAAAGTTTTGAAGATGGATGAGGTTTTAGCGAAAAGAAATGGGAAAGAGGGGTAACGCCCGAATTTAGCGAGCGATAGAGAAAAGAAAAAAAATTCAACTCGAAATTCGGGGCGTTACAAACCTATCCCCCTTAAAAGAATCTCGCCCTCGAGATTCAGGGTTGGCTAGCAAAGAGCTCAGGGTATTTGGCCATCAGATCGTCTTCACGCTCCCAGGTTGCTTCTTCCTCAGAGTGATGATTCCATCGGACTTTGCACATTCTGATGGTCTTCCTTCGAGTGACTTTGTCTGCGGTCTCAAGGATTTGCGTTGGCTTCTCAATGTAGGTCAAATCCTCCCGGACTTCAAGACCTTCAACTGGCAATTGCTCCTCTGGCACACGCAAACACTTCTTCAATTGAGACACATGAAAGACATCATGCACAGCAGACAAATTTTCTGGCAAATTGAGCTGATAAGCCACTTCTCCACGCCTTGCGAGAATCTGATACGGACCAATGTAGCAGGGTGCTAGCTTGCCTTTGACTCCGAACCTTCTGACCCCTCTGATTGGTGACACTTTCAGATACACGAAGTCTCCAACTTTGAAACTCAGTTCTCTTCTTCTTGTGTCTGCATAGCTTCGCTGCCTTGATTGCGCTATCTTCAAATTCTCTCGGACCATCTTGATGTTCTCTTCAGCTTCAAGCAAAACGTCTGGCCCGAACACTTGCTTTTCTCCAGGCTGATCCCATTGCAACGGAGTTCTACAACTCCTCCCATAGAGCGCCTGAAATGGTGACATCTTCAAGTTGGCCTGGTAACTGTTGTTATAGGAGAATTCTGCATAAGGCAATCGCTTGTCCCATCCGGACTGATCTTGCAACGCACAGGCTCTCAACATGTCTTCAAGGATTTGATTGGTTCTTTCGGTCTGACCATCTGTCTGCGGGTGATAAGCTGAACTGAAATTCAGATGTGTGCCCAAGGCTTCATGCAACTGCTGCCAGAAATGAGAGGTGAACTGCGTTCCTCTGTCTGACACTATCTTCTTTGGCACACCATGAAGACAAACAATCCTAGACATGTACAACTCTGCCAATACTGCACTGCTGTAGTTGGTCTTGACAGGTATGAAGTGGGCTGACTTGGTTAAGCGGTCCACCACTACCCAAATGGAATTGTAGCCGGCTCGAGTGCGAGGCTATCTGACTATGAAGTCCATAAAGATTTCATCCCATTTCCATTGAGGAATTTGCAACGGTTGCAACAATCCAGCTGGTCTCTGGTGCTCTACCTTGATCTGTCGACAACTATCACACATGGCCACATGCTCTGCGATTTCCCTCTTCATCCCGTACCACCAGAATTTCTTCTTCAGATCCTGATACATCTTCTCACTACCAGGGTGAATCAAATAGGCCGTCTCACGAGCTTCCTTGAGGATCAACTCCCGAATAGACTGGACATTGGGAACACACAAGCGGTCTTTGAACCATATCACACCTTCTGCATCTTCCCGAAAATCTTTGCCTTTGCCTTCCAGAATCAATCGCCGGATCTCACTGATCTTCTCATCATTCTTCTATGCTTCTTTGATTTCCTGCTCCAGGGTAGGTTCCAACTCAATTGTGACTCCTCGCATGTTGTTCAGAAATCCGAGACTCAGCCTATCAAACTCTTTGGCCAATTCATAAGGCATCGGACGAGTGACCATCAGATTGACTTGACTCTTCCTGCTCAAAGCATCTGCCACTATGTTCGCTTTGCCTGGATGGTAATGGATCTCCAACTCATAGTCTTTGATCAACTCTAACCATCTTATTTGCCTCATATTCAGCTCTGACTAAGTGAATATGTACTTTAGACTCTTATGGTTTGTGTAGACATCACATTTCTGTCCATACAGATAGTGCCTCCATGTCTTCAGTGCGTGAACCACTGCTGCCAACTCTAGGTCATGGATTGGGTAATTCTTCTCATGAACCTTCAGCTGTCGGGACGAGTAAGCCACAACTCTTCCCTCTTGCATCAACACACATCCCAAACCTGTGTAACAAGCATCACAATACACCGAGAAGGGCTTGTGCACATCAGGCAAGACTAAGACAGGCGCGGTAGTCAACTTCTCTTTCAGCGCTTCGAAGGCCTCTTGACATTTCTGGGTCCACTTGAACTCAACCTTATTGCCTAGCAACGCTGTCATTGGTTTCGCAATCTTTTAGAACCCTTCAATGAATCGCCGATAGTATCCGGCCATTCCAATGAAGCTTTTGATTCCTCGGGCATCTGTTGGCGCTTTCCAGTTCAGAATGTCTGCCACTTTCTTCGGATCCACAGCCAATCCTTCTTTGTTGATTATATGACCTAAGAACAGGACTTCACTGATCCAGAACTCACACTTGCTCAACTTTGCATACAACTGGTGCTCTCGCAATCTCTGCAATACCATCCTCAAATGACTTGCATGCTCTTCTTCGCTTCGAGAATATATCAGAATATCATCAATGAATACCACCACAAACTTGTCAAGATAGTCCATGAATACACTGTTCATCAAGTTCATGAAGAAGGCCGGTGCATTTGTTAGACCGAAAGACATCACAGTGAACTCATACAACCCAAACTTAGTAATGAATGCCGTCTTCGGAATGTTTGAAGGTCGGATCCTGAGCTGATGATAACTCGACCTCAGATCTATCTTGGAGAACACACTGGCTCCCCTCAACTGGTCGAACAGATCTTCTATTCTGGGCAAGGGGTACTTGTTCTTGATGGTGACCTCATTCAGAGCTCGATAATCGATACACATCCTTTTGGTGCCATCTTTCTTCTCCACGAATAGGACAGGGGCGGCCCAAGGTGAGGTGCTTGGCCGGATGTAACCTTTCTCTGACAACTCATCGATCTGCTTCTTAAGCTCAACCAACTCTGGCCCAGATATTTTGTAAGCTCTCTTGAAGATAGGGGCGGTGCCAGGAAGAAGCTCTATGGCAAATTCAACTTTCCGCTCTGGTGGCATACCTGGTAGGTCTTTTGGAAACACATCTGGGAACTCAGACACAACCTTGATACTCTCAATTGGGTCTGCTTCACTGCCATCGACAGCCATCTAATAACAACTTCTTTTCTTCGGCTCCGGCGGGACTAACTCGGTCACCACTTCCTCTCCTAGTGGGGACACCAACTTGATCGTCCTCTTATCACAACTGATAACTGCCTGATACTTATCTAACCAATTCATCCCTAGGATGACATCTATTCCCTGAGTACCCATTACTATGAGATTAGCGGGAAATGCTATCCACCTTATTTCCACACTTACATTCAAACAAATGCTATAGGCTCGAATTCTACCACCGGCTGAGTCAATTTGAATGGGGGTTGACATGGTAGTAATTGGAAGATTATGTGCTTCTTCCCATGATGCAGTAATGAAAGAATGCGTTGCTCCAGTATCAAATAACACTTCTACAATATGGGAGTCGACTGGGAACATACCTACTATCATGCCGGGGGTCTCCTGAACTGCTTCAGCCTCCAAGTGGTTCAGTCTCCCATGATTATAGCGTGGCTGAGAGCGGTTGCCTGCTCTAGGCTGAGACACATTCTGCTTTGCTAGGACATTGGGGCCTGACTGCTGCTGGGCTGCCTTCTTCGGACATTGCATCACCTAATGGCCCTGCTCTCCACAGTGGAAACATGCTCTGTTTCCAACCTGAGCTGGTGCTGCTTGACTGTTCTGCTGGTTTGTGGGGCAGGAAGACGAGGTGCCTGCTGATTCTGTCTTTGGAACTGACCTCCTCCTGACCGATTGTTCTGACGATTCTGATACTGGTGCTGAGGATACTGCCTTTGGAACTGCTGCTGCTGCTGAGGTGGATGCCGGTTCTGCCTGAACTACTGAGGTTGATTGCCCAAGAAACGAGGACGATTGTTGCTTCCAGGCTGGGGTCCACTGATCTTGCGCTTGCGATCCTCCATCTCCTTACTCTTCCTCTCTGTCATGATTGCTCTGTCAATCAGGTGCTGGAATGTTGGGAAGGTATGATTCATCAGTTGATACTGTAGAGGGTCAACCAAGCCCCTCAGGAAACGATACTGTCTCTTGGAGTCGGTGTTGACATCTTCAGGAGCATAGCGAGACAACTGTAGAAACTTGTCCCGGTACTCACTAACAGATGATGACCCTTGCCTGAGGGCCAGGAATTCCTCCTTCTTCACTGTCATCAGACCTGCGGGCACGTGGTACTGACGAAAGCTACCTCTGAACTCTTCCTAGGTGATGGTGTCGGGGTTGGCATGAGTGGCGAGATAGGACTCCCACCAATACTGGGCCGCTCCTCTTAACAGACGGGGACCATACAAAACTTTCTCCCTGTCATCACAATGAGCGATATGCAACTCCCGCTCCACAGTGCACAACCAGTCTTCAGCATCCATTGGGTCAGAAGAGTGAGCGAACGTTGGGGGATGACCTCTCATGAATTCAGCACGTTTGTCCCTAGGCATCTGAGGCATCTGGGGCTGAGGTGGTGGCTGCTGCTGCTACTGCTGAATAGCGGCCAGAGTCTGACCGATGGCTTGAACTGCCTGAGTCTGCATCAGGAACATCTGCTCGATGGACATCGGGGGCGGGGGCGGCAGGTGCTGTTGCTGGGGTACCTCTTCCTGCTGAGCGGCTTGCTCCTGCTGAGCACGCCTTCCTCCTCTGCGCCTGTTTTCTGACATCTGCAGAATGCAACCACACATCAGAACTGATCTTGCAAATCTTGCAGCATAATAAAAGAGTATAGAATTCTCCATAACACTGAACAGATGAACATCTTCACTGATCTCCAACACAGACCAACACAACTTCTCAGATAAAGAGGAAAGTGGAATAAAAGGTTTCCCAACTAGATAACCAACTTCATTAACGTATAACAGGTAAACAAAAATGCAGGGGATACCCACACTCTGGTGACAGTCATTACAAAGATCCAACTCCAACATTGTTCATCATAACAAGCATAAAAGCACAGGATATAGCAAACTACCCTGTCTAACTAAGACTAACTAAGAGCGAGACTAACGCTAAGACTGAGATTAAGACTAAAACTTCTATATTAAGCATTTATTACAAGACTCAACACTGACGATCTATGGTTCTAAGTCTATCTTGGTCCTGCAGTCGGGATTGCCATAAGGCTGGTGTCCACGCCGAGGTGAGCGGTACGGGTGCTGAGTCCCAATGGGAGCGAGGGAACCATCATCCAGGTGACGACGCTCCGCGCGCTCAGCCCGCAGCTGGGCGATCTCAGCACGATCCCTACTCAGCTCGTCTAGCGCATGGTCCAGCTCCGTGTTTAGCACGACAGCTAGGTTGACTGTGCTGCTCAACCTAGGATTGTCCTCACCAACAGGTGAGGCAATCACGCCTCCTGTGCTGCCAGATGGACGGCGGGGGTAATACTTCAGGTTGAGACCGTCGGCTACCCCACCGAGCACTGAGCAGTAGTGCGAAAGCGCACACCGTGCGGCATCTTGCATGGCCGCCTCAGCTGAGTCCCGCTCAGAGGTGGAATAGTGCTCTAAGCAGACCTCCGCACCCTAGAGACTATTGTCCGGACGGCGCACCAAGCAGGTCGCCTCCCAGCGGTCCGGGTAGACCCCGCGACTATGCTGGTAGACCACACAGCGATACTCGATGGACCAAGTACGCCGGTTAAGTGCCCGACGTAGCAGGGTGTCGAGCACATCATGGAAGTGACACCCGCGAGCGGCGTCGCGAGTGATGGGTCGAGCAACCTATCCTTCCGGCTCCTGGTCAGCAGAAAAGTCGGTGTCGTGGCTCGAGCTGTCATCGCCACCTCCGTCGTCTGGGTCTCCTCCAGCTGCTACTCCAAGGGCTGGGGCGCCCAATGGTGGTGCAGGGGGTGCCTCCAGGGGAAGCACGGGTGAGCAGCTCCTCACAGACTCTATCTCTTGTTGGAGCGAGAAAGAGGAGCCCCGCTGCTCCTGTCGTCGACGCTCCTGCTCCTCGTGCAGGCGGTGGTGCAGCCTCTCCAAGTGACTGGACTGACTGGCCACGGGACGGCGAAGCGGACGCTCCGCGAGACGGGAAGGTAAGAAGGGGATGACAGACTTCCGTGCGGTGTGTCTAAGACGAGCCATCTACAAAAGACACCGTAAGCATAAGAGTGAGAACAGAACTAGTATGACCAGCAAGTAATGAACCATAAATAAATGAAGGATTAGAATAAAACACAATTTTCAGCAAGGTATAATATATAGTAGAACATAGGTTTGGTCGGTATGACCAACTTTTGAAGGGATTACCAAAGTCAAGGCAGGGACAGAGGTCTATAATCCTTAGAATGACTGTTCTACTCTAGGTTAGCGGTCCTACAGTCAGCACGACTTTGATACCACCTATGTCACACCCGGTTTTAGAAGGGAAACCGAATGCGAACCATGTACGTGCCAGGATCAGCAATTCACGCACACAGCAGTTACATAACATGGACATCATCACACAGTGCTCAAATAGTATTAAAAAAAGGGAAATAGTAGTCAATTACATCATATGTCTGAGACATCCACATAGTCTTTACAATAAATCAAAGTGCGGAAAAGAAACGTAGATAAACGCGGCCTTCACAGGCAGCCAACTGGGGGGTTGCCGCTAACCCACACCTAGAACTCGTCATAGTCTTGGAACTCCTGGAAGTCTCCCTCCACGGCTTCATCCTCTCCTGAGCAGTGGTTGCAATGCGGACAACCTGGGGAAGGGGGGGATTTGGTGTGTAGAGCAAGGGTGAGTACACATCAACATACTCAGCAAGTGTCCTGTTTGGCTGTAGTGGACTGGCTTTATGTGGGGGTAAGTCAAGCAGTTGCTTTTAGTTGGTCAGATTATTATTACCAGTAGAGAAAGCCAAGTTTTAGAATTAACCCAAGTTATTAACCCAAACGTACTCCTTTCCAAACGGAAAGAGTACCACTTACCATTACCGGAGTCAATACAAAAAACCATCAATCTCATTGCCACCTGTAATCCGAACATCTCTGATCAAGTACCACTAATCACTAGAGCTCCCTTGGCCGCTCATAACCGCGAGCACGGTTGATATATCAGTTTTCTAACACTCTGCAGAGGTTGTACACTTTACCCATGAGTCGTGATTCCCTTTTTGCCTCGGGTTGTACGGACCCTTGAACACTCCCAAGGTGAATAGGCAGGGTCTCACTACGTAGCCTTTACAAAGATTCCCCGAGGCTGTAGCCACCCGTTAGGTTTCCTAAATGTACCGCACTCCTCCCCAAGGGACAAATCAACCTTGGCAGAGCGAGCCGCATACACCGAGCCCCATCGACGGCACGACGGCGAAGCGAACTACACCTTGGTTCCTCTAATTACTCAGCTAAGGGCATCCCACTCCACCCTCATGGTTGCACTATTTTCCTGGGCGGTCATCCAACGAACAGGTCCTTACAGAGAGGCACTCGAGAAACCGCTCGAGCCTCCTTGAAGGTCACAAGTATAACATCATAATAAAAGAGGGGAAAACAGCGTATCATTGATAATTCTCATCATGTTCATTGATTAAAGTTGAGCAATAGCATAAGACTAAGCAATAATAATCCAACCCAAATAGGTAAACAAGGACATGGATAACAAAAGCTAGTAAATCCTTAGGTATAACTGTGAAAATGCGGGAGGTGAATTAAAGAATGAATAGGACAGAGATAGGTCAAGGGACACTTGCCTCCACCAACCGACTGCTGCTCAGGGGCTTCTCCTGCGAGTTCTTTGGGTTCCTCGACCAAATCGTTCCCTATGCGAGTGCAAACATACATACATCCATCCATTCAAATTAGGAAACAAACGGTACACCATACAAGAGAACAAATAGATTAAGCAGGCATAGAATATGGCATACGATATTGCACTGGCCATGGCTAGAAAGAGACGGGGGAAGGTCTCGCAGGGGTTAAAGCTTTTGCTCGAGGCGCACTACGGGTAGACGAATAACTAGACGTTACATGCTCTAGTTCCACTTAGCTCCAACAAAAAGGATTAGCTACATGCACTAATAGAAACATAACCACTTTCAGTTGATCAACATTAAATGAGATAGATGATTAATTATATGAATTAACTAACGTAACCAATTTCTAAATTGAGTTTCCTATTTCATTAACATGAACAACGTGATTAGCGCACATAAAATATACGGGGGGGGGGGGGGGGGTAGACGGGCACGTCTAGGGGTAGACAAGGGCACGGCGGGCCGTGCCAAAGCACTGCGCACTACGCGAGCACGCGCGCAAGGCCGCACACACGTGCCGCGAACTAGCCGTGCACACGTCGGGGCCGCACAGCGGCCGAGCTCAAGGCCGCGCGCCAAAGGCACGCTGAGCCGAGCTCGAGGCCGCGCCGGGGCCATCACGACGCGAGTAGGACACGTCGGGGCGAGCGGGCGAGCACGCCGGGGTGGGCGCGCCATGGTCACGCGCCATGGCCGGGGCGGAGCCGAGGCCGGGCGGGCGGGCCACGCCGCGCCGCAGGGCGCCGGGGCCGGGACGGGCGGGGGCGCGGGCTGGGGCCGCCATGGCCAGGCCGGTCGCCGCCGTGCCAAGCGCGGGCTGACAAGGCCGCGCCACCGCGGGCACGGGAGGGATCGGTGTCGGGTGGGGCCGGCGAGCGCGCCGCAGGGCGCCACCGGGGCGTCGGGGCCGCGAACGCTGAAGGCGAGGCGGGCGGGGCCGGCAAGCCGAGGGCGGGCTGGTGGCGAGCGCGCGTGGGCGGGGCAGGGCTCGCCACGCCGCGGGAGGGTGCCGGGCCGCCATGGCCGACCACACCGAGGGGAGGGGCGGGGTCGCTCGCGCCAGGGCGGGACGCCGGCAAGCCAAGGCAGGGGCGGACGGGGCCGGCGGGCGAGCGCGCCCGCGACGCGGGGAGGGCGTTGGTGAGCGTGGGGAAAGGGGGAGGGAGGGGAGAGGGAGAAGGAGAGGGGAAGGGAGGCCGGGCTCACCGTGGGCGGGGATCGGCGGGGCGGCGGCGGTTCGGCGAGCGAGCAAGGGAGCGGGCGGGTTGGGCAGGGGAGGAGAGAGAGATTTGGGGGAGGGGCGGCGGCGGGCGTAACCGCCGCGCCGCGCGCGGGGGACGCGGGAGGGGGGCGCGAGGGGGGGGGGAAGTGGGCAGCGGCACCGCCGGCCCACGGCGCGAGGGGGGGAAAGGGGGGAGGGGGCAAGGCCGGTTGGGCTGGCCGGCCAGCTGGGCCGTGCGCCAAGGGGGGGTGGCTGGGCCAAAATGGGGAGGAGAGGGAGGGGAGAGAAAAGAAAAGATTTTCTTTTTCTATTATCTATTTTTTTCTAGATGAATGCTTTCGTCAGTACCATGTTCCCGCAGGTCTGGTCACAGTGAAGAAGGAGGAGTTCCTGGCCCTCAAGCAAGGGTCATTGTCTGTCAGTGAGTACCGGGACAGGTTTCTGCAGTTGTCTCGCTATGCTCCTGAAGATGTCGACACCGACGACAAGAGACAGTACCATTTCCTGAGAGGCTTGGTTGACCCTCTGCAGTATCAGCTGATGAATCATACCTTCCTGACATTCCATCACCTGATTGACAGAGCAATCATGACGGAGAGGAAGCGCAAAGAGATGGAGGATCGCAAGCGCAAAATCAGTGGACCCCAGCCTAGAAGCAGCAATCGTCCTCGTTTCTCAAGCAATCAACCTCAGCAGTTCTGAAAGGGAAATGTGCCCTTGGGCCATTTCTAAGTATTTTGGTGATTTAGTGACCAACACAAGTGCCTAATTGTAAAATGGAACAAAGTACAAATCATGGAGTAAAGGTATGTTTCTAATCCGTAGTACATTGGTTTTGTGGACTAACATATTTGTCTAAGTGTTAGAAACAGGAAGAGAGAAGAGGAGAAAAGACTTGGCTGTGGGCTGCCAAGTCCCAGCTCGGTCTGGAGCACCGGACTGTCCGGTGTGCACCGGACAGTGTCCGGTGCGCCAGACTGACTCGCCTCGAACTGGCCGCTCTCGGGTTTTTGGCCGGCGGCGTACGGTTAAAAATCACCGGACTGTCCGGTGTGCACCGGACTGTCCGGTGAGCCAATGGTCGGCCAGGGCCAACGGTCGGCCGCGAAATCCGCGCGGGACACGTGGCCGAGCCAACGGTCGGAAGACGGCACCGGACTGTCCGGTGTGCACCGGACTGTCCGATGCGCCAACAGCTCGCAGATCTACGGCAGTCTTCCAACGGTCGGAAGCGCCAGAAAAGGAAACAGATCGGGCACCGGACAGTGTCCGGTGTGCACCGGACTGTCCGGTGCCCCTGACGACAGAAAGCCAGGATAGCCTTCCAGAATTGCTCTCAACGGCTCCTAGCTGCCTTGGGGCTATAAAAGGAGCCCCTAGGCGCATGGAGGATACACACAAGCAACTCTTGAGCATTCTTGATCATCCACACAAGTTCTTTGCGCATTCGTTTGTGATTCTAAGTGATTCGAGCTCTGTTCTAGTGTGAACTCTGAGATAGTCATTCGAGCTCGAGTCTTGGCCGTGTGTGTGCGCTTTTGTTGTGGATTTGTGTGTGTTGCTTCCCTCCCTTACTCTGTGCTTTCTTTGTGATCATATACTTGTAAGGGCAAGAGACTCCAATTTGTGGAGATTCCTTGCAAACGGGATAGTGAAAGGAACAACAAAACAACGTGGTATTCAAGTGGGTCTTTGGACCGCTTGAGAGGGGTTGATTGCAACCCTCGTCCGTTGGGACGCCACAACGTGGAAGTAGGCAAGCATTGGCTTGGCCGAACCACGGGATAAACCACCGTGTCCCTCTGTGCTTGATTCTTGTGGTATTGTGTTTTGTTGAGACTTCACCTTAGCCACTTGGCATTAATCGTGCTAACGCTTAACAAGTTTTTGTGGCTTAAGTTTGAGGTTTTTACAGGATCACCTATTCACCCCCCCCCTCTAGGTGCTCTCAATTGGTATCAGAGCCGTTCTATTCACAAAGGGACTAACCGCCCGAATAGATGGATCCTAAGGGGAAGGGTATAGTGATCAACGACAAAGAAAAGGAGACCTTCGTCAACGAGCCGAAGGACGACAAGCCTACCGACTCCGGCTCGGGCCAAAGACGGAAGGAAGGGAAGAAGAAGAAGACAAGGCGCATCAAGGAGATCATCTACTACGACAGCGACGAGTCTACTTCTTCCCAAAAGGACGAGGACCACAACGACTACGAGAGGAGAAAACCGGTCAATTCGAACTTTTCTTTTGATTACTCTCGTATTCCGCAAAGTTCACATTCTCAATTGCTCTCCATTCCACTCGGCAAGCCCCCACACTTTGATGGAGAGGACTACGGATTTTGGAGCCACAAAATGCGTAGTCACCTATTCTCTCTCCATCCTAGTATATGGGAGATTGTAGAGAATGGAATGCACTTTGATAGTTCAGATAGTCCCACGTTTATTAATGAACAAATTCATAAGAATGCACAAGCTACTACTGTTCTTCTAGCTTCCTTGTGCAGGGATGAATATCATAAAGTGAGCGGCTTGGATAACGCCAAGCAAATCTGGGACACCCTCAAGATTTCTCATGAGGGAAACAATGTCACTTTACTCACCAAGATGGAGTTGGTGGAGGGAGAGCTTGGACGTTTTGCCATGATAAGGGGCGAGGAGCCGACGCAAACATACAACCGGCTCAAGACCCTCATCAACAAGATAAGGAGCTACGGGAGCACGCGATGGACGGACCACGACGTCATCCGCCTAATGCTCAGGTCCTTTACCGTACTTGATCCTCATCTCGTGAACAATATTCGTGAGAATCCCAGGTACACGATGATGACGCCCGAGGAAGTACTTGGAAAATTCGTGAGCGGGAGGATGATGATCAAGGAGGCGAGATACGTCGACGACGCGTTGAACGGACCACTCCACGAGCCTCAACCCATTGCTCTAAAAGCAACAAGGAGCAAGGAATCGCTACCTAGCAAGGTGGCGCAAGTTGAGGCGGCCGGGCTCAATGATGAAGAGATGGCTCTCATCATCAAGAGATTCAAGACGGCGCTAAATGGTCGCAAGGGGCAGCCAAGCAAGACCAAGACCAAGGGGAAGCGCTCGTGCTTCAAATGCGGTAAGCTTGGTCATTTTATTGCTAACTGTCCCGATAATGAAAGTGACCAGGAAAAGGGGAACAAGAGAGAGAAGAAGAAGCAATACAAGAAGGCAAAGGGCGAGGCGCATCTAGGAAAGGAGTGGGACTCGGATTGCTCCTCCTCCGACTCCGACAACGAAGGACTCGCCGCCACTGCCTTCAACAAATCGGCCCTCTTCCCCAATGAGCGTCTCACTTGTCTTATGGCAAGAGAGAAGAAGGTAAGTACTAAAGACTCCACTTATGCTTCTTCTAGTGATAGTGAGTCTAGTGATGATGATATAGATTATTCTTGCTTGTTCAAGGGCTTAGATAGATCTAAGATAGATAAAATCAATGAATTGATTGATGCATTGAATGAAAAGGATAGGCTTTTAGAAAAGCAAGAAGATTTATTGTATGATGAACATGATAAGTTTGTAGAGGCACAAAAATCATATGCTTTAGAAGTGAAAAGAAATGAAATGCTTTCTAGTGAAATATCTTCCTGTCATGAAACCATTTCTACCTTAAGAAGTGTTAATATTGATTTAAGTGCTAAACTAGAAGTAGCTAGTAAATCAAATTCTTGTGTTGAACATGTTGAAATTTGTACTAGGTGTAAGGATTTTGATGTTAATGCTTGTAGTGAACACCTAGTTCTAATTTCCAAATTAAAAAATGAAGTGGCTAGTCTTAATGCTCAACTTAAGACTAGCAAGAGTGAAGTTGAAAAGATAAAATTTGCAAGGGATGCCTATACAATTGGAAGACATCCCTCAATTAAGGATGGGCTTGGCTTCAAGAGGGAAGCCAAGAACTTAACAAGCCATAAGGCTCCCGTCTTCGTCAAGGAGAAAGGGAAGGCCCCTATGGCTAATAATGCTAAAAAGAACCATGCTTTCTTATACCATGATAGGAGACATGCTAGAAATGTTTATAATGATTTTGATTCACATGTTTATGATTCTCATGCCATGTTTGCCTCTAGTTCCTCTCATAAGCATGATAGAAATATGAGTAGGAGAAATGTTGCGCATATGCCTAGAAGAAATATTGCTCATGTGCCTAGAAAGAATGTTATTCATGCTCCTAGGAAAGTAGTGAATGAACCTTCTACCATTTATTATGCTTGTAATGCTCCTTTTGCTATTTGTAGAAAGGGTAAGAAGGTAGTTGCTAGGAAATTAGGGGCTAGATGCAAGGGAGATAAATCTTGCATTTGGGTCCCTAAAGATATTTGTGCTAACCTTGCAGGACCCAACATGAGTTGGGTACCTAAGACCCAAGCCTAAATTTGCCTTGCAGGTTTATGCATCCGGGGGTTCAAGCTGGATTATCGACAGCGGATGCACAAACCATATGACGGGGGAGAAGAAGATGTTCACCTCCTACGTCAAGAATAAGGATTCCCAAGATTCAATTATATTCGGTGATGGGAATCAAGGCAAGGTAAAAGGGTTAGGTAAAATTGCAATTTCTAATGAGCATTCTATATCAAATGTATTCCTAGTGGAGAGTCTTGGATATAATTTGCTATCTGTTAGTCAATTATGTCAAATGGGATATAATTGTTTATTTACAAATGTAGATGTGTCTGTCTTTAGAAGATGTGATGGTTCACTAGCTTTTAAGGGTGTACTAGACGGCAAGCTTTATTTAGTTGATTTTGCAAAAGAAGAGGCCGGTCTAGATGCATGCTTAATGGCTAAGACTTGCATGGGCTGGCTGTGGCATCGCCGCTTAGCACATGTGGGGATGAAGAACCTCCACAAGCTTCTAAAGGGAGAACACGTGATAGGTCTAACCAATGTTTATTTCGAAAAAGATAGACCTTGTGCAGCTTGTCAGGCAGGTAAACAAGTTGGAGGAGCACATCACAGCAAGAATGTGATGACCACGTCAAGACCTCTGGAGCTGCTGCATATGGACCTCTTCGGACCCGTCGCCTATCTAAGCATAGGAGGAAGTAAGTATGGTTTAGTTATTGTTGATGACTTTTCCCGCTTCACTTGGGTATTCTTTTTGCAGGATAAGTCTGAAACCCAAGGGACCATCAAGCGCTTCCTCAGGAGAGCTCAAAATGAGTTTGAGCTCAAGGTGAAGAAGATAAGGAGCGACAACGGGTCCGAGTTCAAGAACCTTCAAGTGGAGGAGTTTCTTGAGGAGGAAGGGATCAAGCACGAGTTCTCCGCTCCCTACACACCACAGCAAAATGGTGTGGTAGAGAGGAAGAACAGGACGCTAATCGATATGGCGAGGACGATGCTTGGAGAGTTCAAGACCCCCGAGTGCTTTTGGTCGGAAGCCGTGAACACGGCTTGCCACGCCATCAACAGGGTCTACCTTCACCGCCTCCTCAAGAAGACGTCATATGAGCTACTAACCGGTAACAAACCCAATGTATCGTACTTTCGTGTATTTGGGAGCAAGTGCTACATTCTAGTGAAGAAGGGTAGAAATTCTAAGTTTGCTCCCAAAGCTGTAGAAGGGTTTTTATTAGGTTATGATTCAAATACAAAGGCGTATAGGGTCTTCAACAAATCATCGGGTTTGGTTGAAGTCTCTAGCGACGTTGTATTTGATGAGACTAATGGCTCTCCAAGAGAGCAAGTTGTTGATTGTGATGATGTAGATGAAGAAGATGTTCCGGCGGCCGCTATACGAACCATGGCGATTGGAGACGTTCGGCCACAGGAACAGGATGAACGAGATCAACCTTCTTCCTCAACGACGGTGCAGCCCCCAACTCAAGACGATGAACAGGTTCATCAAAAGGAGGCGTGTGATCAAGGGGGAGCACAATACGATCAAGTGATGGAGGAAGAAACGCAACCGGCACCTCCAACCCAAGTTCGAGCGATGATTCAAAGGGATCATCCAGTCGACCAAATTCTGGGTGACATTAGCAAGGGAGTAACTACTCGATCTCGATTAGTTAATTTTTGTGAACATTACTCTTTTGTCTCCTCTATTGAGCCTTTCAGGGTAGAGGAGGCCTTGCTAGATCCGGACTGGGTGTTGGCCATGCAGGAGGAACTTAACAACTTCAAGCGCAATGAAGTTTGGACGCTGGTGCCTCGTCCCAAGCAAAATGTTGTGGGAACCAAGTGGGTGTTCCGCAACAAACAGGACGAGCACGGGGTGGTGACAAGGAACAAGGCTCGACTTGTGGCAAAAGGTTATGCCCAAGTCGCAGGTTTGGACTTTGAGGAGACTTTTGCTCCTGTGGCCAGGCTAGAATCTATTCGTATCTTGCTAGCATATGCCGCTCACCATTCTTTCAGGTTGTACCAAATGGATGTGAAGAGCGCGTTCCTCAACGGGCCAATAAAGGAGGAGGTGTACGTGGAGCAACCCCCTGGCTTCGAGGATGAGCGGTACCCCGACCACGTGTGTAAGCTCTCTAAGGCGCTCTATGGACTTAAACAAGCCCCAAGAGCATGGTATGAATGCCTTAGAGATTTCTTACTTGCTAATGCTTTCAAGGTTGGGAAAGCCGATCCAACTCTTTTTACAAAGACATGTGATGGTGATTTGTTTGTATGCCAAATTTATGTCGATGACATAATATTTGGTTCTACTAATCAAAAGTCTTGTGAAGAGTTTAGCAGGGTGATGACGCAGAAATTCGAGATGTCGATGATGGGCGAGTTGAACTACTTCCTTGGGTTCCAAGTGAAGCAACTCAAGGACGGCACCTTCATCTCCCAAACGAAGTACACGCAAGATCTGCTGAAGCGGTTTGGGATGAAGGACGCCAAGCCCGCAAAGACTCCGATGGGAACCGACGGACACACCGACCTCAACAAAGGAGGTAAGTCCGTTGATCAAAAAGCATACCGGTCAATGATAGGATCTCTACTTTATTTATGTGCTAGTAGACCGGATATTATGCTTAGCGTATGCATGTGTGCTAGATTTCAATCCGATCCTAAGGAGTGTCACTTGGTGGCGGTGAAGCGAATTCTTAGATATTTAGTCGCTACGCCTTGCTTCGGGATCTGGTATCCAAAGGGGTCCAACTTTGACTTAATTGGGTACTCAGATTCCGACTATGCTGGATGTAAGGTCGATAGGAAGAGTACATCGGGGACGTGCCAATTCTTAGGAAGGTCCCTGGTGTCATGGAACTCTAAGAAACAAACCTCCGTTGCCCTATCCACCGCTGAGGCCGAGTACGTTGCCGCAGGTCAGTGTTGCGCGCAACTACTTTGGATGAGGCAAACCCTCAGGGACTTTGGCTACAATCTGAGCAAAGTCCCACTCCTATGTGATAATGAGAGTGCTATCCGAATAGCGGAAAATCCTGTTGAGCACAGCCGCACAAAGCACATTGACATCCGGCATCACTTTCTGAGAGACCACCAGCAAAAGGGAGATATCGAAGTGTTTTATGTTAGCACCGAGAACCAGCTAGCCGATATCTTCACCAAGCCTTTAGATGAGAAGACCTTTTGCAGGCTGCGTAGTGAGCTAAATGTCTTAGATTCGCGGAACTTGGACTGAATTGTAGCATACATGTATTTATGCCTTTGATCATGTTCATTCTGCATTATGGTGCTCAAGTTGTACAAACACTCCCTGGACCTCACAAGTCCGTTGCAATGTGATGCACATGTTTAGGGGGAGATGTGTTACAACTTGACCCTTTGAGACTAACCATATGTTTGAGTTTGCTTGTGTTAGTCACAAAGGAGAATTGAAAGGGAAAAGGTGGACTTGGACCATGAAAGACTTCCACTGCACTCCGATGAGGGGTAACTTATTTCCAAGTCCATCTCATGAACTCTTATTGCCATTTGCTCTTAATTGAAGATTTTGGTGAGGCAATGGGGTTAAAGGGCCACAATTGATCCCGTTTTGGTGCTTGATGCCAAAGGGGGAGAAAATAAAGGCCAAAGCAATAAATGGATCAGCTACCACTTGAGAGATTTTGAAAATAGTAGAATAGAGTTTTTGATTTGTCAAAATTCTTAAGTTGGCTTCTTGTGGGGAGAAGTATTGATTATGGGAAAAAGGGGGAGTTTTTTGATCAATCTCTTTTTGAATGACTCTCTTTATGCTTAAACATGTGTGTTTAACTTAGAGATAGAGATTTGTGTTTGATTTGCAAAAACAAACCAAGTGGTGGCAAAGGATGATCCATATATGCCAAAATCGATTCAAAATAATTTGAGTTATTATTTGAAGTGTTTTTGTACTTGTTAAACTTGCTTTATGTTGTGTTGGCATAAATCACCAAAAAGGGGGAGATTGAAAGGGAAATGTGCCCTTGGGCCATTTCTAAGTATTTTGGTGATTTAGTGACCAACACAAGTGCCTAATTGTAAAATGGAACAAAGTACAAATCATGGAGTAAAGGTATGTTTCTAATCCGTAGTACATTGGTTTTGTGGACTAACATATTTGTCTAAGTGTTAGAAACAGGAAGAGAGAAGAGGAGAAAAGACTTGGCTGTGGGCTGCCAAGTCCCAGCTCGGTCTGGAGCACCGGACTGTCCGGTGTGCACCGGACAGTGTCCGGTGCGCCAGACTGACTCGCCTCGAACTGGCCGCTCTCGGGTTTTTTGGCCGGCGGCGTACGGTTAAAAATCACCGGACTGTCCGGTGTGCACCGGACTGTCCGGTGAGCCAATGGTCGGCCAGGGCCAACGGTCGGCCGCGAAATCCGCGCGGGACACGTGGCCGAGCCAACGGTCGGAAGACGGCACCGGACTGTCCGGTGTGCACCGGACTGTCCGATGCGCCAACGGCTCGCAGATCTACGGCAGTCTTCCAACGGTCGGAAGCGCCAGAAAAGGAAACAGATCGGGCACCGGACAGTGTCCGGTGTGCACCGGACTGTCCGGTGCCCCTGACGATAGAAAGCCAGGATAGCCTTCCAGAATTGCTCTCAACGGCTCCTAGCTGCCTTGGGGCTATAAAAGGAGCCCCTAGGCGCATGGAGGATACACACAAGCAACTCTTGAGCATTCTTGATCATCCACACAAGTTCTTTGCGCATTCGTTTGTGATTCTAAGTGATTCGAGCTCTGTTCTAGTGTGAACTCTGAGATAGTCATTCGAGCTCGAGTCTTGGCCGTGTGTGTGCGCTTTTGTTGTGGATTTGTGTGTGTTGCTTCCCTCCCTTACTCTGTGCTTTCTTTGTGATCATATACTTGTAAGGGCAAGAGACTCCAATTTGTGGAGATTCCTTGCAAACGGGATAGTGAAAGGAACAACAAAACAACGTGGTATTCAAGTGGGTCTTTGGACCGCTTGAGAGGGGTTGATTGCAACCCTCGTCCGTTGGGACGCCACAACGTGGAAGTAGGCAAGCATTGGCTTGGCCGAACCACGGGATAAACCACCGTGTCCCTCTGTGCTTGATTCTTGTGGTATTGTGTTTTGTTGAGACTTCACCTTAGCCACTTGGCATTAATCGTGCTAACGCTTAACAAGTTTTTGTGGCTTAAGTTTGAGGTTTTTACAGGATCACCTATTCACCCCCCCCCCCCTCTAGGTGCTCTCAAGTTCAGGCAGAACCAGCGTCCACCTCAGCAGCAGCAGTTTCAAAGGCAGTTTCCTCAGCATCAGCACCAGAATCGCCAGAACAATCAGTCAGGAGGAGGTCAGTTCCAAAGGCAGAATCAGCAGGCACCTCGTCTTCCTGCCCCAACAAACCAGCAGAATAATCAAACAGCACCAGCTTAGGTTGGAAACAGAGCATGTTACCACTGTGGAGAGCAAGGCCACTGGGTGATGCAATGTCCGAAGAAGGCAGCCCAGCAGCAGTCAGGCCCCAATGCCCCAGCAAAGCAGAATGTGCCTCAGCCAGGAACAGGCAACTGCTCTCAGCCGCGCTATAACCATGGGAGACTGAACCACTTGGAGGCTGAAGCAGTTTAGGAGACCCCAGCATGATAGTAGGTATGTTTCTAGTCAACTCCCATATTGCAGAAGTGTTATTTGATACTGGAGCAACACATTCTTTCATTACTGCATCATGGGTAAAAGCACATAGTCTTCCAATAACTACCATGTCAACCCCCATTCAAATTGACTCAGCCGGTGGTAGAATTCGAGCCGATAGCATTTGTTTGATGTAAGTGTGGAAATAAGGGGGATAATGTTTCCCGCTTATCTCATAGTAATGGGTACTCAGGGAATAGATGTCATCCTAGGGATGAATTGGCTAGATAAGTATCAGATAGTTATCAGTTGTGATAAGAGGACAATCAAGTTGGTGTCCCCACTAGGAGAGGAAGTGGTGACCGAGTTAGTCCCGCCTGAGCCACGAAAAAAAGTTGTTATCAGATGGATGTCGATAGCAGTGAAGCAGACCCAATTGAGGCTATCAAGGTTGTGTCCGAGTTCCCAGATGTGTTTCCAAAGGACTTACCAGGTATGCCACCAGAGCGGAAAGTTGAATTTGCCATAGAGCTTCTTCCTGGAACCGCCCCTATCTTTAAGAGAGCTTACAGAATATCCGGACCAGAGTTGGTTGAACTTAAGAAGCAGATTGATAAGCTGTCAGAGAAAGGTTACATTCGGCCAAGCACCTCGCCTTGGGCCGCCCCTGTTCTATTCGTGGAGAAGATAGATGGCACCAAAAGGATGTGTATCGATTACCGAACTCTGAATGAGGTCACCATCAAGAACAAGTACCCCTTGCCCAGAATAGAAGATCTGTTCGACCAGTTGAGAGGAGCTAGCGTGTTCTCCAAGATAGATCTGAGTTCAGGTTATCATCAGCTCAGGATCCGACCTTCAGACATTCCAAAGACGGCATTCATTACCAAGTATGGGTTGTATGAGTTCACTGTGATGTCTTTCGGTCTAACCAATGCACCAGCCTTCTTTATGAATATGATGAATAGTGTATTCATGGATTACCTTGATAAGTTTGTGGTGGTATTCATCGATGATATTCTGATATATTCTCAAAGCGAAGAAGAGCATGCAGATCATTTGAGGATGGTATTGCAGAGATTACGAGAGCACCAGCTGTATGCAAAGTTGAGCAAGTGCGAGTTCTGGATCAGTGAAGTCCTGTTCTTGGGTCATATAATCAACAAAGAAGGATTGGTTGTGGATCCGAAGAAAGTGGCAGACATTCTGAACTGGAAAGCGCCAACAGATGCTCGAGGAATCAAGAGCTTCATTGGAATGGCCGGATATTATCGGCGATTCATTGAAGGGTTTTCGAAGATTGCGAAACCAATGACAGCTTTGCTAGGCAACAAAGTTGAGTTCAAGTGGACCCAGAAATGTCAAGAGGCCTTTGAAGCGTTGAAAGAGAAGTTGACTACAGCGCCTGTCTTAGTCTTGCCTGATGTGCACAAGCCCTTCTCGGTGTATTGCGATGCTTGTTACACTGGTTTGGGATGTGTGTTGATGCAAGAGGGAAGAGTTGTGGCTTACTCATCCCGACAACTGAAGGTTCATGAGAAGAATTACCCAATCCATGACCTCGATTTGGCAGCAGTGGTTCACGCATTGAAGACATGGAGGCACTATCTGTATGGACAGAAATGTGATGTTTACATAGACCACAAGAGTTTGAAGTACATATTCACTCAGTCAGAGTTGAATATGAGGCAACGAAGATGGTTAGAGCTGATCAAAGACTATGAGTTGGAGATTCATTACCATCCAGGCAAAGCAAACGTAGTGGCAGATGCTTTGAGCAGGAAGAGTCAGGTCAATCTGATGGTCGCTCGTCCAATGCCTTACGAGTTGGCCAAAGAGTTTGACAGGTTAAGTCTCGGATTTCTGAATAATTCGCGAGGAGTCACAATGGAGTTGGAACCTACCCTGGAGCGGGAAATCAAAGAAGCGCAGAAGAATGATGAGAAGATCAGTGAGATCCGGCGACTGATTCTAGATGGCAAAGGCAAAGATTTTCGGGAAGACGCAGAAGGTGTGATATGGTTCAAAGACCGCCTGTGTGTTCCCAATGTCCAATCTATTCGGGAGTTGATCCTTAAGGAAGCTCATGAGACATCCTATTCGATTCACCCTGGAAGTGAGAAGATGTACCAGGATCTGAAGAAGAAATTCTGGTGGTACAGAATGAAGAGGGAAATCGCAGAGCATGTGGCAATGTGTGATAG
Source organism: Zea luxurians (assembly GCA_029449295.1). Classification (NCBI taxonomy): domain Eukaryota; kingdom Viridiplantae; phylum Streptophyta; class Magnoliopsida; order Poales; family Poaceae; genus Zea; species Zea luxurians. Next base: position 165,904,730 of record JAOPSE010000004.1, read on the forward strand.
TTGTCGGCGGATCAAGGCAGAGCACCAGAGACCAGCTGGATTGTTGCAACCATTGCAAATTCCTCAGTGGAAATGGGATGAAATCGGTATGGACTTCATAGTCAGATTGCCTCGCACTCGAGCCGGCTACGATTCCATTTGGGTAGTGGTGGACCGCTTGACCAAGTCAGCCCACTTCATACCTGTCAAGACCAACTACAGCAGTGCAGTATTGGTAGAATTGTACATGTCTCGGATCGTTTGTCTTCATGGTGTGCCAAATAAGTTAGTGTCAGACAGAGGGACGCAGTTCACCTCTCATTTCTGGCAGCAGCTGCATGAAGCTTTGGGCACGCATCTGAATTTCAGTTCAGCTTATCATCCACAGACAGACAGTCAGACCAAAAGGACCAATCAAATCCTTGAAGACATGTTGAGAGCCTATGCGTTGCAAGATCAGTTCGGATGGGACAAGAAGTTGCCTTATGCGGAGTGTGACGGAACCGCCCGAATTATTCCAGCTTAAGTGCCCAAGTCGCACCTTTAAGGGCAGCAACACACTTAAACAGGAATAACCCGTCAGTCCCTCGGATCTAGTCCGATAAAGCCACTTACCAGGATCGAATACCACTAGCTCACTCGAAGGTGAGGCACAGAGAAATACAATAAAACATAATACCACAAATTTAATAAGTATCATTAGTGATTACATTATCGGAGTTTCAGAAATAATAATCATAAATTTTAATGCAGCGGAAATAACTAATGGAGAAAACCGAGTAACATGGCGAAGCCTGGCCACGCTACTCCTCCTGGTCCTCTCCTGCGGAAGCAATAACCCTCTCGACCGTCTATCCCGGTGGCAGGGATGAAGGCCAAGTCACACCATCAACCAATCATCCTAAGGGGTACCTGCAAAAATTGTGCCACAAGCAAGGCTGAGTATACTAATACTCAGCTAGACTTACCCGGTGTGAGGAGTCTACTCCTCTACCTCTAGACATGCAGCTGTTTGGCTGAGGGGTTTGGTTTGCCAAAAGCACTAGCTGAGTCTAAAATCAAGTTTTAGCTTTTCAAGTTTTAGTATGATCCTTTTTAAACTAGATGAGTACCTAGCTACTCATACATGGTATCAAACATTTTTAACAATCAACATGTTTTGCCAAGTCTACACATTTCCATTTGTTACTCAATGTAGCAGCATGGATCAAGCAGTCTCATTAGCTGCGAGAAGCAGACGATTCGAATCGAGTTTTTATCCTTGCAAGGTAAACCTAAACACACGACGTGGCGAGGCACTCCGTCCCCACACACATCAACCGTCCCCATCGATTCCCTGGCAACAGATCAGGGCTCACCGCCTTGGCGTACAATGCCTCACTGACCCCGACTGCCGTCGTGCAGTGACCGCACTTGTACCCACCATAACCGGAATGGGAGACCACGTCTCAGGTCGCGTGAGGGGTAAAGTCTGCGGGCAGGTTCACTCAGGTACTAGGCTTACCGATTTACCATATTTCTCGGCATATGTTTAGTACGTTCAAACGCTTGACTCACGGTACCACACCTTAATCCTTAATCAACTTTTTATCCCGTGAACAACCAATCCCCATGGATCGTTGTCCACAAACCAGCATCATTATGAGAAGAAAGTGGATACAACCAAATTCCTGACCTCGCGCGAGTGCTAGAAAAATCACTCGACTTCTACCGAGATCCTAATTAATAAAGCAGCTACTCGACCTAGCATACTAGTATCCATCTCAAAAGGGAATCCTGAGTTCATGCAACTAAGGTTCCAAACAACTCCTACACTTAAGTGCACAGTACAAGCCTACAAACATTAAGTGAAGTAAAATAGCATATATAAACGGTTATGCATAAAACCGGGGCTTGCCTTATTTTAACACATAGATAGTGTTTGCTGGGGGAGGGAGGTGCTCGCTTGGCGAGCATCCACGGGTTAAGTCCATCAGTCTTTAGGTCGTCCACCACTGCATCTTGTGGTTGGCACCACATCACTGGCTCGATCATCATCTCTCGGTCCTATATGAGATGCAATATGCATATGGATGAATATAAGGAAAGTAGCACAAAAATAGCACAAGATATAAAAGATACCGTAGCGAACTAAACATTAAAGTGGAAGACGCCGCAGACAACCACATGTTAGCTTTACTTATCTACACGTCCTCGGGCATACGTAGCTACTACCACTGGAAAGACGACGACGCTTACTTTACTTAACCAATACAAACACGACCACACAAGCATGACCACAAGTGTTTACAATGTTGACGTTAATCATCCATTAGTTACCTAACATTAAATTAGTTAAGTACACAAGTTCGCCATGACTTATATATAGATAGACTTAGTTGAAAAGGAACTAGATACTTAATTGGGCTTTAAAATTATTCACTAGGCAACACTTATTAGACCCGCACTAATTAGGTTCACTAACTTAGCGGGATGTATACTTGTTACTTATATAATTAGGAACAATTGTATTAGTTATATTATCAGCACTGCAGGTTCAACCAATCATCAAACGAAGAAAACAGTCGACTCGAGTCAAACACAACAGAGTAGAGCATTCACCAAACCTAACAAATTCAGGACAGCAGCACAGCACTTGTTTGTTTCAGTCATAACTCTTCAAATATTAATCCAAAAATAGTAAACTAGGACTTTCTGGAAAGCTTAGAAAGTGGACTACAACTTTGGTATTTTCATCACAACATGATCCAACACTTAGCAAGGTCAAAACGTGCTAATACAACTGCGCTGTCCAGATTTGGACAGATTCAGGTTAGCAACTTCAAAAATTCACAACTGAAAATTCAGACATCCAAATAAGGTGATCCTAGACTTTCTGAAAAGCTAATTAAATGTTCTACAAATTGTTTATAAACATCACAGGGTGATTCAACATTTAACTAAGCGTAAACAGCACTAAAAGACCTTGCTGTCCAGAACTGGACAGATTCAGTCTTTACATTTGAAACATTCATAATTTAAGCTTCAGACCACCAAAAAAGGTGATCTAAGACTTTTTGGAAAGCTCAGCAAAAGTACTACACAACTTTTATAATCACCAAGAGGTGATTCCAGGTTTAACTAAATCAAACATTTCAGTCTTCGAAATCTGTTCTGTCAGTGGACAGAACACAGCAAGCAGTTTGCAAAATTCATAACTCTGAAACCATCAGGCCTTTAGTTATGAAATTTTAACACAAGCAAGATCAGAAAAGCATCTACAACTTTCTTATAATGACCATGAACAGATTGCAACATTAAATTGAGCAAACAATGCAGTTTCTGAAATCTGTACAGAATTTGGACAGATCCAGTTACTGAATTTGTAAAATACATAACTCCTAAACTATCAGACCTGTGGCTGTCAAATTTTAACACAAGTAAGATAATAGAGTTGTCTACAACTTTCTTGTGAACACCAATAACTGATTTCAACATTAACTTAATCAACCATTGCAATTTCTGAAATCTGTTCAGAAATTCGACAGATTCAGATGCTGGGCTTGCGAAAAACACAACTCCTAAACGATCAGGTTTATGGCTGTCAAATTTTTGTACAGGCAAGATAATCAAGTTATCTACAACTTTTCTATAGCACATATCCACAGAAAACACAATTTAGTTCATCAAACATACAGCACGACAAAAACAGCGAGTGCAGTCCAAAACAGCAGTCAATAAATTTCAGCTTCTCTATAATTCCAGAATTAGTCGTGTTCTAGAGACTTAAATTATTCTAACACTTCACCGTTGATTAGAGTTAAATTAGTCAAATTAGGACCATCAAGTTGGCTCATAAATTTTATCCAAGTCATTTCGTGCGCTAGATTTACCATACTCAATTAACCACGCGTTCTCCACGAAAATCAACATCGAAGCGCTTTTCACCCAATAACTTGCATTTTAACTTAGACCTCCCATGAGCACTACTAAGCTTCATCCACGACCATAATCATGCGCATTCAGACTTCAAAAGCAAATCACCGTGACTACTACCTTACCCAAACACATCTATTAATTCGGCTAACTAGCGCAACAACATAGGCCACTATACATCACACGCGTCGGCTAGTCTATTATTATCGAAATCTGAGACACAACATGTATCTGACAATCACTTAACGAAATCGACTCCTATTTAACATGAGTTGGCTAATCACAGTAGAAGACTTAGCGAACCATTTTAGACATCGTAACTCAAAATATGGGTTGGAGTCGATTACTCAGTGTTTCTTAACTGTTGCTCAACTCAAATTGGATAACACACGAGTCACCTAAAACGCCACATTTTAGGAGACCTACAGGTCGAGAATCAATTTTATAACCTAAGTGACTCAACCTCTATCACGCTTATCCGAATCTGTTGGCTAATCATTTCTGAAACACCCTATCTATCCTTCACATTTCTAATCATATTGCACGACATAAAATATTTCAATACGCATTCACCCCATAAGTAACATCATCACACATGACTCTGACTTAACCGTAGAGGAAGCGATGACTACTTCGGCATGTCACCACCTCTCTACAGGCCAAATCAATATTAACTACATCGATCGCGTCTTATCTCCCGCAACACTTATAATTTATTATCTCAATACAACCATGTCCCGGCATGTACTTGGGACATTTCGGTTCAACTTACGCAATCACTACTACAACGCACTTCGGCACACATGTTTAATAACCCAACTTTCTAAATTAACCTATCTCACTTTCCAACACCAATTAAATGTCACGTAATTTACATTTTCACCTAATTTAACCTACACCAACGATGAATACATAAATATAATTGTCCTAGACCAACTCATTAGCCGACTGCGGAAACCACCACATGCTTTACGCTTTATTAGATTTACCACGACTAACACACTGCTTCATGACGAAGTATTTTAACAAACGATTAATACCATCCACGAACCATCCTCGTGACACATAAATGAATCATCGCAACCACATATATTCAAACACCCATACACACCACATCCATTCAAAATAATTAATCGAGTCGATCGAGAGCGACATGCATCGGCTCACCATAAACAAACCCAAACGGTGTTTGCAAGAATGACGGTGATTCCGATTTGTGCATCGCTCCAAACATCCGACTAGCGTTGAATGATTGGCCTCCTTCTCGCAAAACGCAGGGTTTCCTCTCCTCCACAAACAAAAACCAAACAGCACATACACAGTTAATCATAGGAAAATAACCCGATGTGGAATCGAACATAAATCGTCGTGGTCTCACCGGGGGTGAACGACGACCACAAAGGGGCTACGCAAAACAGCAACCACCCAGCGAGCGTCGATGGCATGCTGTTCGCTGCGCAGCGCAAAACAGCGAGCCGCGCGGAGACGTCGGGGCTGCTGCTCATGGCGAGAAAGGCTGGGCGCAGGGAAGTTGGATGCTACGGCTGCTAGCGAAGCGGAGAGGGGCGCTGCGCAGGGCGTCGGCCAGATTGGAAGAAGGGGCTCGGCATCCAGCTGTTGGCGTCCATGGAGAGGGTGTTGGCTGCCGTGCGCAAGTGAAGTTCACACCGGCAGAAGCTCCCTGGCCGTGGACAGGGAAGAGCAGGGGGCGCCTGCTGCAGGTAGAAGGAGCGTGGCTCCCTGGCGCTGGTCGCGAGCAGGTTAGAGGAAACAGTAGAGGGGGGGGGGGGCGTCGAGCTGCTGGTTTGGGGAAAGGAAGAACCCTGGGCGAGCAGGGGTGCCCGCGGCCATGGAGGTTGCTGGGAGATGGGAGCCGCTGGCTGCTGCGCGACGCCCATGGCAGAGGGATCCGGCCATGCCGCGCTCCGGCAAGCAGCCCTGCGGGCAGAGAGGGGAAGTCAGCTTGCTGGCTTGAGGAAGATGAAGGGAAGGAGGGGTGGACGCCCATGGAGGAGAGGAGGACCTGCAGCTCGCCCACACCCTTGGAGCCGAGGAGAGGAAGGGCGCCATGGGGGGGGGCTCTGCGTCCTGCTGCAAGCGCCATGGGAGAGGCTTGCTGCCGTGGAGAGAAGACAGGGAGGAAGAATGGCTGTGGCGGCTAGGAAAAATTGAGGGGGTGGGAGTGCAAAAATGCCTCCACTTGCTAGGAGAGGGCTGCTATTTATAGAGGGGCACTAGGGCTAGGGTTTTCTTAGTGGGCTGGGCCGGGCTGGGTTGGGCTTGGCCCGAAACACGTACTCGGGTCGCGCTAATTTATTTTCCCAAATAAAAATGCTCCCGCGGAATTCGTCTGTACGCGGAACCGAGTGAAACAGAGTTCGGACGAACGGACGACTACGCGATTAACTTGGTCGAGAGTTGGATTTCACTTTGCTCGGAAATAATTCCTCGCGCATGATTCGAAAATAAAACGTCCTGAGATTTGATCGGTTTTGGATTTTTAGTCGGAGAAATCGGATCGTGGTATTTTAAAATTGTCGTCGATACGGGGTTTTGAGTTCGGTTCGAACATGAGATATTTAGCCGAGTCGGATAAAATTGATTAGAGGACGACACATCGAGTATTCCGTCTGAGAGTACGGACTCGGATAAAATAGTCAGACATAGATCAACGTTCGAGGAATTAACTCGGGCTCAGACCAAATAACAGCCGTCGAGAGTTTGATTTAATGAGCTTCAGATGAGATTTATAAATCGAGATTGATTATCGAGTTTACATTCGTTCCGAGAGATAAAAGTTTTAACACGCTCAAAAATTGGTTGTTTCTCGCGATCGATAATCTCTGAATTCGGTGAACTTCCAAGAGAAAGCCTGATAAACAGAGATAGGCACGATCGAGAAATAGAAATTTTTACTGAGCATCTGAGATTAGGATTAATCTCCCGACATAATACGAAATTGACACCTGGGGTGTCACAGCCTTCCCCCCTTAAACAGAATCTCGTCCCGAGATTCGAATGAGGATCTTTAAGGGTGGAGAAGCATGTAACTCCCAAGCTGGAGATAGATGCAAATTCATGAGAGGGGTATCTAACAAGATACTGAAGACAGATTTGGTTAGAATATCGCGACATATCGAGACAAAATGCAGCGATCATTCTGAGAGAGTGTCCACAAAGATAGCACATCAATATAGTTTTGTAATGGATCATAACTATTAACCATGATACCAGCGCGTGCCGAGCAGCTCAACCATGTGTGCACCATAGTAGGCTCTCGGTCTCGTCGCGGCACCATCAGTCGTTAGTCATAATACCATTACCAAACGTAACCAACGAGAATTTCACGTAGCATAAATAGATGGAGCCCATGAGAGTATGGCTCAGAAAATAAGAATGTGACCGGAGTTGAAGCAAAGATTGTTGGCAAAAGAGCATCACATGAGAATTTTTCTTCAAGTCAGAGAACTATTTTATGATCATCATGGGAATTATCAGCCAAAGATTGATACGATATTTAATATGAGGAGGAACCAACCATGAGATCGAGATTGATAAGCTTTCAGAGACATGAGAGATCCAAAGATAACAGCAACATCCATTAATCCACATGGATATGCCGTTTAGAGATAAGTTGATAAAACAAGTGTCATGATCCTCGGAGAAGGGGGTATGAGAATGACCAGAAATGAGAGATTTAGGCAAGATCAACATCCGATACTTGAGAACAGGTTATAGCAGATAACCAGATAACGGGGCAGATTCAATGAAGGATCAGAGATTCGGATGATAAGGTCACAACGTGATTCACAAGGAAAAAGATCACTAGATCCAGGCAAAAGGAGAGGTAGGCAAACAGGATCAGCTAGGATGATTAACAGAAATGCTATGACGTTTTAGGAGCAAGGATTTATGGAAAGAAACATGGCCTTGATAGGGTTTGCGCAACTAGACACCAAATGATGTTTTTTTTTGGACAAAACCACGTGCACAAGGAAGTTTCGGTTTGGCAAGCGGTTAAGCCATGGGGGTCTACAAGTTGTGCAGGTGTAATTTCAAGGGTAAACCACTCAAGGGCTAGAAAATACCAACACATGCATGAATTTTTTTTTTGGAGGTTTCACTTGGTAACTCAAGGTTGTTTGAAGGGGGTCTTTCTATGAACCGAACAAGCAACAAAATGTTTTGCAAAAAGGGTTGAACAATTACAATACTACCTAGATAGCAGACAAGGGAAACACATAGCACGACCTAACAAGACTTACCCATCTAACACGAGGTAAGGCATTTCTAACATAGCAGTACATCACATTATTCATAAATTTTTATTATTGGAATAAAGGTGAGAGAAGCATGTTGATGCGTAAGAGACAATTATAATGCGATAATCATGATGCATGCTCATTCTAGTCGTCTTCTCAGACCTAACTAATTTTTTTTTGGGGTGCTTGCTACAGCATCCTTATTAATAATATTAGTAGCCTTTATGGCCTATATAAATAGCCACCTAACTACCCATCAATTTCCTAAGGCTTCACGTCCTAGGACTATCCTGATCGTCCTGACAGCTATCCAACTTGGTTTCTAAGCAAGTTTTACTTTAGAAAAGGTTGGTAATCATGACTTATTGACTTCTCTGTACTGGTATTCGCTCCGATACCAGCTGTGGCGGAACCGCCCGAATTATTCCAGCTTAAGTGCCCAAGTCGCACCTTTAAGGGCAGCAACACACTTAAACAGGAATAACCCGTCAGTCCCTCGGATCTAGTCCGATAAAGCCACTTACCAGGATCGAATACCACTAGCTCACTCGAAGGTGAGGCACAGAGAAATACAATAAAACATAATACCACAAATTTAATAAGTATCATTAGTGATTACATTATCGGAGTTTCAGAAATAATAATCATAAATTTTAATGCAGCGGAAATAACTAATGGAGAAAACCGAGTAACATGGCGAAGCCTGGCCACGCTACTCCTCCTGGTCCTCTCCTGCGGAAGCAATAACCCTCTCGACCGTCTATCCCGGTGGCAGGGATGAAGGCCAAGTCACACCATCAACCAATCATCCTAAGGGGTACCTGCAAAAATTGTGCCACAAGCAAGGCTGAGTATACTAATACTCAGCTAGACTTACCCGGTGTGAGGAGTCTACTCCTCTACCTCTAGACATGCAGCTGTTTGGCTGAGGGGTTTGGTTTGCCAAAAGCACTAGCTGAGTCTAAAATCAAGTTTTAGCTTTTCAAGTTTTAGTATGATCCTTTTTAAACTAGATGAGTACCTAGCTACTCATACATGGTATCAAACATTTTTAACAATCAACATGTTTTGCCAAGTCTACACATTTCCATTTGTTACTCAATGTAGCAGCATGGATCAAGCAGTCTCATTAGCTGCGAGAAGCAGACGATTCGAATCGAGTTTTTATCCTTGCAAGGTAAACCTAAACACACGACGTGGCGAGGCACTCCGTCCCCACACACATCAACCGTCCCCATCGATTCCCTGGCAACAGATCAGGGCTCACCGCCTTGGCGTACAATGCCTCACTGACCCCGACTGCCGTCGTGCAGTGACCGCACTTGTACCCACCATAACCGGAATGGGAGACCACGTCTCAGGTCGCGTGAGGGGTAAAGTCTGCGGGCAGGTTCACTCAGGTACTAGGCTTACCGATTTACCATATTTCTCGGCATATGTTTAGTACGTTCAAACGCTTGACTCACGGTACCACACCTTAATCCTTAATCAACTTTTTATCCCGTGAACAACCAATCCCCATGGATCGTTGTCCACAAACCAGCATCATTATGAGAAGAAAGTGGATACAACCAAATTCCTGACCTCGCGCGAGTGCTAGAAAAATCACTCGACTTCTACCGAGATCCTAATTAATAAAGCAGCTACTCGACCTAGCATACTAGTATCCATCTCAAAAGGGAATCCTGAGTTCATGCAACTAAGGTTCCAAACAACTCCTACACTTAAGTGCACAGTACAAGCCTACAAACATTAAGTGAAGTAAAATAGCATATATAAACGGTTATGCATAAAACCGGGGCTTGCCTTATTTTAACACATAGATAGTGTTTGCTGGGGGAGGGAGGTGCTCGCTTGGCGAGCATCCACGGGTTAAGTCCATCAGTCTTTAGGTCGTCCACCACTGCATCTTGTGGTTGGCACCACATCACTGGCTCGATCATCATCTCTCGGTCCTATATGAGATGCAATATGCATATGGATGAATATAAGGAAAGTAGCACAAAAATAGCACAAGATATAAAAGATACCGTAGCGAACTAAACATTAAAGTGGAAGACGCCGCAGACAACCACATGTTAGCTTTACTTATCTACACGTCCTCGGGCATACGTAGCTACTACCACTGGAAAGACGACGACGCTTACTTTACTTAACCAATACAAACACGACCACACAAGCATGACCACAAGTGTTTACAATGTTGACGTTAATCATCCATTAGTTACCTAACATTAAATTAGTTAAGTACACAAGTTCGCCATGACTTATATATAGATAGACTTAGTTGAAAAGGAACTAGATACTTAATTGGGCTTTAAAATTATTCACTAGGCAACACTTATTAGACCCGCACTAATTAGGTTCACTAACTTAGCGGGATGTATACTTGTTACTTATATAATTAGGAACAATTGTATTAGTTATATTATCAGCACTGCAGGTTCAACCAATCATCAAACGAAGAAAACAGTCGACTCGAGTCAAACACAACAGAGTAGAGCATTCACCAAACCTAACAAATTCAGGACAGCAGCACAGCACTTGTTTGTTTCAGTCATAACTCTTCAAATATTAATCCAAAAATAGTAAACTAGGACTTTCTGGAAAGCTTAGAAAGTGGACTACAACTTTGGTATTTTCATCACAACATGATCCAACACTTAGCAAGGTCAAAACGTGCTAATACAACTGCGCTGTCCAGATTTGGACAGATTCAGGTTAGCAACTTCAAAAATTCACAACTGAAAATTCAGACATCCAAATAAGGTGATCCTAGACTTTCTGAAAAGCTAATTAAATGTTCTACAAATTGTTTATAAACATCACAGGGTGATTCAACATTTAACTAAGCGTAAACAGCACTAAAAGACCTTGCTGTCCAGAACTGGACAGATTCAGTCTTTACATTTGAAACATTCATAACTTAAGCTTCAGACCACCAAAAAAGGTGATCTAAGACTTTTTGGAAAGCTCAGCAAAAGTACTACACAACTTTTATAATCACCAAGAGGTGATTCCAGGTTTAACTAAATCAAACATTTCAGTCTTCGAAATCTGTTCTGTCAGTGGACAGAACACAGCAAGCAGTTTGCAAAATTCATAACTCTGAAACCATCAGGCCTTTAGTTATGAAATTTTAACACAAGCAAGATCAGAAAAGCATCTACAACTTTCTTATAATGACCATGAACAGATTGCAACATTAAATTGAGCAAACAATGCAGTTTCTGAAATCTGTACAGAATTTGGACAGATCCAGTTACTGAATTTGTAAAATACATAACTCCTAAACTATCAGACCTGTGGCTGTCAAATTTTAACACAAGTAAGATAATAGAGTTGTCTACAACTTTCTTGTGAACACCAATAACTGATTTCAACATTAACTTAATCAACCATTGCAATTTCTGAAATCTGTTCAGAAATTCGACAGATTCAGATGCTGGGCTTGCGAAAAACACAACTCCTAAACGATCAGGTTTATGGCTGTCAAATTTTTGTACAGGCAAGATAATCAAGTTATCTACAACTTTTCTATAGCACATATCCACAGAAAACACAATTTAGTTCATCAAACATACAGCACGACAAAAACAGCGAGTGCAGTCCAAAACAGCAGTCAATAAATTTCAGCTTCTCTATAATTCCAGAATTAGTCGTGTTCTAGAGACTTAAATTATTCTAACACTTCACCGTTGATTAGAGTTAAATTAGTCAAATTAGGACCATCAAGTTGGCTCATAAATTTTATCCAAGTCATTTCGTGCGCTAGATTTACCATACTCAATTAACCACGCGTTCTCCACGAAAATCAACATCGAAGCGCTTTTCACCCAATAACTTGCATTTTAACTTAGACCTCCCATGAGCACTACTAAGCTTCATCCACGACCATAATCATGCGCATTCAGACTTCAAAAGCAAATCACCGTGACTACTACCTTACCCAAACACATCTATTAATTCGGCTAACTAGCGCAACAACATAGGCCACTATACATCACACGCGTCGGCTAGTCTATTATTATCGAAATCTGAGACACAACATGTATCTGACAATCACTTAACGAAATCGACTCCTATTTAACATGAGTTGGCTAATCACAGTAGAAGACTTAGCGAACCATTTTAGACATCGTAACTCAAAATATGGGTTGGAGTCGATTACTCAGTGTTTCTTAACTGTTGCTCAACTCAAATTGGATAACACACGAGTCACCTAAAACGCCACATTTTAGGAGACCTACAGGTCGAGAATCAATTTTATAACCTAAGTGACTCAACCTCTATCACGCTTATCCGAATCTGTTGGCTAATCATTTCTGAAACACCCTATCTATCCTTCACATTTCTAATCATATTGCACGACATAAAATATTTCAATACGCATTCACCCCATAAGTAACATCATCACACATGACTCTGACTTAACCGTAGAGGAAGCGATGACTACTTCGGCATGTCACCACCTCTCTACAGGCCAAATCAATATTAACTACATCGATCGCGTCTTATCTCCCGCAACACTTATAATTTATTATCTCAATACAACCATGTCCCGGCATGTACTTGGGACATTTCGGTTCAACTTACGCAATCACTACTACAACGCACTTCGGCACACATGTTTAATAACCCAACTTTCTAAATTAACCTATCTCACTTTCCAACACCAATTAAATGTCACGTAATTTACATTTTCACCTAATTTAACCTACACCAACGATGAATACATAAATATAATTGTCCTAGACCAACTCATTAGCCGACTGCGGAAACCACCACATGCTTTACGCTTTATTAGATTTACCACGACTAACACACTGCTTCATGACGAAGTATTTTAACAAACGATTAATACCATCCACGAACCATCCTCGTGACACATAAATGAATCATCGCAACCACATATATTCAAACACCCATACACACCACATCCATTCAAAATAATTAATCGAGTCGATCGAGAGCGACATGCATCGGCTCACCATAAACAAACCCAAACGGTGTTTGCAAGAATGACGGTGATTCCGATTTGTGCATCGCTCCAAACATCCGACTAGCGTTGAATGATTGGCCTCCTTCTCGCAAAACGCAGGGTTTCCTCTCCTCCACAAACAAAAACCAAACAGCACATACACAGTTAATCATAGGAAAATAACCCGATGTGGAATCGAACATAAATCGTCGTGGTCTCACCGGGGGTGAACGACGACCACAAAGGGGCTACGCAAAACAGCAACCACCCAGCGAGCGTCGATGGCATGCTGTTCGCTGCGCAGCGCAAAACAGCGAGCCGCGCGGAGACGTCGGGGCTGCTGCTCATGGCGAGAAAGGCTGGGCGCAGGGAAGTTGGATGCTACGGCTGCTAGCGAAGCGGAGAGGGGCGCTGCGCAGGGCGTCGGCCAGATTGGAAGAAGGGGCTCGGCATCCAGCTGTTGGCGTCCATGGAGAGGGTGTTGGCTGCCGTGCGCAAGTGAAGTTCACACCGGCAGAAGCTCCCTGGCCGTGGACAGGGAAGAGCAGGGGGCGCCTGCTGCAGGTAGAAGGAGCGTGGCTCCCTGGCGCTGGTCGCGAGCAGGTTAGAGGAAACAGTAGAGGGGGGGGGGGGCGTCGAGCTGCTGGTTTGGGGAAAGGAAGAACCCTGGGCGAGCAGGGGTGCCCGCGGCCATGGAGGTTGCTGGGAGATGGGAGCCGCTGGCTGCTGCGCGACGCCCATGGCAGAGGGATCCGGCCATGCCGCGCTCCGGCAAGCAGCCCTGCGGGCAGAGAGGGGAAGTCAGCTTGCTGGCTTGAGGAAGATGAAGGGAAGGAGGGGTGGACGCCCATGGAGGAGAGGAGGACCTGCAGCTCGCCCACACCCTTGGAGCCGAGGAGAGGAAGGGCGCCATGGGGGGGGCTCTGCGTCCTGCTGCAAGCGCCATGGGAGAGGCTTGCTGCCGTGGAGAGAAGACAGGGAGGAAGAATGGCTGTGGCGGCTAGGAAAAATTGAGGGGGTGGGAGTGCAAAAATGCCTCCACTTGCTAGGAGAGGGCTGCTATTTATAGAGGGGCACTAGGGCTAGGGTTTTCTTAGTGGGCTGGGCCGGGCTGGGTTGGGCTTGGCCCGAAACACGTACTCGGGTCGCGCTAATTTATTTTCCCAAATAAAAATGCTCCCGCGGAATTCGTCTGTACGCGGAACCGAGTGAAACAGAGTTCGGACGAACGGACGACTACGCGATTAACTTGGTCGAGAGTTGGATTTCACTTTGCTCGGAAATAATTCCTCGCGCATGATTCGAAAATAAAACGTCCTGAGATTTGATCGGTTTTGGATTTTTAGTCGGAGAAATCGGATCGTGGTATTTTAAAATTGTCGTCGATACGGGGTTTTGAGTTCGGTTCGAACATGAGATATTTAGCCGAGTCGGATAAAATTGATTAGAGGACGACACATCGAGTATTCCGTCTGAGAGTACGGACTCGGATAAAATAGTCAGACATAGATCAACGTTCGAGGAATTAACTCGGGCTCAGACCAAATAACAGCCGTCGAGAGTTTGATTTAATGAGCTTCAGATGAGATTTATAAATCGAGATTGATTATCGAGTTTACATTCGTTCCGAGAGATAAAAGTTTTAACACGCTCAAAAATTGGTTGTTTCTCGCGATCGATAATCTCTGAATTCGGTGAACTTCCAAGAGAAAGCCTGATAAACAGAGATAGGCACGATCGAGAAATAGAAATTTTTACTGAGCATCTGAGATTAGGATTAATCTCCCGACATAATACGAAATTGACACCTGGGGTGTCACACGGAGTTCTCCTATAACAACAGTTACTAGGCCAGCTTGAAGATGTCACCATTTCAGGCGCTTTGTGGGAGGAGTTGTAGAACTCCGTTGCAATGGGATTAGCCTGGAGAAAAGCAAGTGTTTGGGCCAGACATTTTTCTTGAAGCTGAAGAGAACATCAAGATGGTTCGAGAGAACCTGAAGATAGCGCAATCAAGGCAGTGAAGCTATGCAGACACAAGAAGAAGAGAGCTGAGTTTCGAGGTTGGAGATTTTGTCTATCTGAAAGTGTCACCGGTCAGAGGAATCAGAAGATTCGGAGTCAAAGGCAAGCTAGCACCCCGCTACATCGGTCCGTATCAGATTCTCGCAAAGCGTGGAGAAGTGGCCTATCAGCTCAGTTTGCCAGAAGGCTTGTCCGCAGTGCATGATGTCTTTCATGTGTCTCAGTTGAAGAAGTGTTTGCGTGTGCCAGAATTGCAGTTGCTAGTGGAAGGTCTGGAGGTCCAGGAGGACTTGACCTACATTGAGAAGCCAACGCAAATCCTTGAGACGGTAGACAGAGTCACCCGAAGGAAGACAATCAGAATGTGCAAAGTCAGATGGAGTCATCACTCTGAGGAAGAAGCAACCTGGGAGCGCGAAGATGATCTGATGGCTAAATACCCTAAGCTCTTTGCTAGCCAACCCTGAATCTCGAGGGCGAGATTCTTTTAAGGGGGATAGGTTTGTAACGCCCTGAATTTGGGGGTAGAATTTTTTCTTCTTTTCTCTCACCAAATTCGGGCGTTACTCTCTTTTCTCTTCCCGTTTCGCTCCTTCCTCCCAATTTCAAACTAGTATAGTGACAGGTGTCCGTGTCGTGTATGAACAAAACCTAAGTTGACATGAGTGTTGCATCATGCCGAAACTCGTTTCTTTATCTGATGCCGTGTGTTCATCTCGTTCCGCTTCGGATTTCAGTTCGCGCTTTAATTCCGTTTAATGGTCATGCGTGTCGTGGGTTTCGATCCGCGATGTGACCCAGCCCAGCCCAGCCCATCCCGGCCCGGCCTAGCCCGGCCCGCGTGCCCCCGGCGCCCCACAAACACCCCCCATGCGCCCCCTCCTCCTCTCCCTCTCTCATTTGGATTTCCCGCACAGTAACCTCCCTCTTTGTCTTCCATCTCTCTCTCTCTCCCTCCTCATGGTGCCCTAGGGCTTTGAGATGGCGATCACCGGGATTTGGATCCCCGGAGGTGAGTTTTCCCCCTCCCCTTCCCTTCTCTCTCCCTCCCTCCCTCTCCCTTATTCTTCCCCTGCGCGTGCCCCTGCTCCCCCGCGGCGGCGCGCTCGCCCCTGCCCGCCCCTGCGCGGCGGTGCCCTGCCCCTCCCCGGCGCGGCGCGGCGCCCTGCCCCTCCCCTTCCCCGCGCGGCAGCGCGCCCGTCCTGCCCCCCCCCCCCCCCCCCCGCGCGGCGGCGCGGCGCGGCCCCGCCCCTCCCCTGCCCGGCGGCGCGGCGGCTCGCCCCTGCCCCTCCCGCGGCGGCGCTCGCCCCGGCTCCGGCGCGGCCCACCCCGCCCCTGCTCCCTCCCTCGTGGCGGCTCGGCCCCCGGCGCGGCCCCCAGCCCCCCGCGTGGTCCTCTGCCCCGGCGCGGTGGCTCGGCCCCTGTGCGCGGCCCTCGGCCCCCTGCGCGCGGCATCTCGGCCCCGGCGCGACTCGCGTAGCCCCGTTTACCCCCCTAATGCGTTCCCGCATGCGCAAACCCACGCGCGCGGTGATTATTTTTGGTTGTAGCTAATTTCAAACTCCGTTAGTTAACGTGATGCGTCGCGCGCTTCGTCGCGTGACGAATTTGTCTAATTTCAGATTCTATCAATGTGCTGCATCGCGCGCTTCGTCGCGCGACGATTCAATTCAAGTTCGTATTTATCAATGTGTTGCATCGCGCGCTTCATCGCGCGACGATTCAATTTAAATTTGTGTTTATTAATGTGTTGCGTCGCACGCTTCGTCGCGCGACGATTCTTTTAGTTTATATTCATTAAAGTGTTGTGTCGCGCGCTTCGTCGCACGACGATCTATTTTAATTTCAGGTTGTTTGAGGTGCGATGTCGCGCGTCCAGACGCGTGACGTTCCACTTTAAACTCAGCTCCGTTGGCGTATGTCGTCGTGCGCTTCGTCGCGCGATGCTTCACGTCTCTTTATAATTATTGCAAGTGTCTCGTTGTGCGCTCTGTCGCGCGGCGAGTCGTCTACTTCTTAATTCAATCTAAATGTCGTGTTGTACGTCTCGACGTGCGACCACTCCCTTTCAGTCATCTTCAATTGTTTATAATAATTAAATGTGGAACTTGACTTTACTTTATGCTAAAACGTAGTGTCCAAATTAATTCCCTTCCATTGAGCGAGTAATTTAATTCATAATCATGTAACTTGATTGTTTCTCGACTGTCTTTTTCTCTTTCTCTCTTAGACTTAATTGCGAACCCGCGTGGAACGTCTGTTTATTTACTGCATTCTATTGTATGGTGTATTGTTCTTTTGTATTAAATGTGTGGATGTATGTATGTTTGCGCTCGCATAGAGAACGATCCGGTTGAAGAGCCCGAAGAGCTCGCAGGAGAAGCCCCTGAGCAGCAGTCGGTTGGTGGAGGCAAGTGTCCCTTGACCTATCTTTGTCCTATACATTCTTCAATTCACCTCCCGCATTACATATTTATACCTAAGGATTGACTAGCTTTTGTTATCCATGTCCTTGTTTACCTATTTGGGTTGGATTATTATTGCTTAGTCTTATGCTATTGCTCAACTATAATCAATGAACATGATGAGAATTATCAATGATACACTGTTTTCCCCTCTTTTATTACGATGTTATACTTGTGACTTTCAAGGGGGCTCGAGCAGTTTCTCGAGTGCCTCTCTGTAAGGACCTGTTCGTTGGATGACCGCCCGGGAAAACAGTGCAACAATGAGGGTGGAGTGAGACGCCCTTAGCTGAATAATTAGAGGAACCGGGGTGTAGTCCGCTTAGCCGTCGTGCCGTCAATGGGGCTCGGTGTATGCGGCTCGCTCTGCCAAGGTTGATTTGTCCCTTGGGGAGGAGTGCGGTACATTTAGGAAACCTAACGGGCGGCTACAGCCCCGGGGAATCTTTGTAAAGGCTACGTATTGATATCCTGCTGGGTCACCTTGGTAGTGATCAATGGAGAGTCATGATCTCCGGGCAGAAAGGGAAATCACGGCTTGTGGGTAAAGTGCACAACCTCTACAGAGTGTTTGAAAACTGATATATCAGCCATGCTCGCGATTATGAGCGGCCAAGGGAGCTCCAGTGATTAGTGGTACTTGATCAGAGATGTTCGGATTTGCAGGTGGCAATGAGATTGATGGTTCTTGGTTTTGACTCTGGTAATGGTAAGTGGTATTCTTTCCGTTTGGAAAGAGTACGTTTGGGTTAATAACGTGGGTTAATCCTAAAACTTGGCTTTCTCTACTAGTAATAATAATCTGACCAACTAAAAGCAACTGCTTGACTTACCCCCACATAAAGCTAGTCCACTACAGCCAAACAGGACACATGCTGAGTATGTTGATGTGTACTCACCCTTGCTCTACACACCAACCCCCCCAGGTTGTCAGCATTGCAACCCCTGCTCAAGAAAGGATGAAGCCGTGGAAGGAGACTTCCAGGAGTTCCAAGACTACGACGAGTTCTAGGTGTTGGTTAGCGGCAACCCCCAGTCGGCTGCCTGTGAAGGCCGCATTTATCTACATTTCTTTTCCGCACTTTGATTTATTGTAAAGACTATGTGGATGTCTCAGACATATGATGTAATCGACTATTATTCCCCTTTTAATACTATTTGAGCACTGTGTGATGATGTCCATGTTATGTAACTGCTGTGTACGTGAATTGCTGATCCTGGCACGTACATGGTTCGCATTCGGTTTGCCTTCTAAAAACCGGGTGTGACAGTGGACAGTCACTCAATCTAAACTCGTACGGTCCAACCCCAGGGTTATGAAGGCTGGGGAGCACCGGGAGGATAAGGAGGGGGGATGTTTTGTCTGGTTTGGGCATGGCGGTGGCCTGACTCCTTCCGGTATAACCATTAAGGTTAGGATGTGCGAGGAAAGAAAGAGATTCGGATTCGGATCTCATTGGCCATGAGATCGCAGAGCCGGACTAGTGGGTAAAGTGTACACCTCTACGAAGAGTTTGAAAACATATTCGAATAGTCTGTGTCCACACGAATGGACGAGTCTAGTGTGGTATGGCAATTAATGTTTTGTTTTCCAAAAAAAGATGATTTTGAGAAAAGTGGTTTTTAAAAGGACCGGCGGTTGAGCCGTGAGCTATGGTGGACGGGAAGTCCAGTACCTGTTTTTGAAAATGAAAACCAGTGGGAAACTGCTGAGATACCTGGATGGTTTAGTCCAAGGGATTTTGCTCTATATTGAAAAACTTCCTGCTCCTTTGGGAGAGGATGCGCTTTGCAAAATACAAAATGTTTTACAAAATAACCCTGCATCAAATATTGTTGTTTCTGCAAAATATCCTGAGCTCCACATATTCCATGCATTATATCTGATTTCCCCATTCCGCGGGTGAAGGTGAGCTGCTGAGTACGTTTGTACTCACCCTTGCTTATTTGTTGTTTTTCAGAAAAAGGAGATAAGGTAAGAGTTACGACTATTCCCAACCTTGCCTGTGGCTGTTGGACCGCTGATTTGCTTCGCTGCGTATATCGGGCTGCTTCAGCCCCACTCTAATGATATGTCACGAGTTGTGGACCAACTCTTAAAGTTGATCGCCACCTTTATAGGTTGGTCTCGTTTAAGCATATCTGGAATCATCTGATGTATAAATGTGTTTACTAGCCTCCTTGGACTAGTAATTGTATCACATTTGAGTCCCAGAGGAGTGGGGGCTTCAGGTGGTATCAAAGCTGTTAGGTTGGCCGTAGGACGTAACCCTTAGCCTGATCCAAAAGTTTTTGAGTCAAAACTATTTTCTTAAAAAAATTCTTGCTCTCATCCCTTCATTTCAAAAATTCTTTCCCCCTTTCCTTCTCTCAGAAGTCAGATGGAGGTTTGCTGCCAAACCAGCTTTGCCAGAATGAAGATGGTTTCCCCAAGTTGCTGAGAGCATGCACAGTCCGCCTCAGAATCAGGAGCCAGCCAGAGTATGATGGTCGTGAATTCGTCGAGCATGGCACAGAGATGTGTGTCGTGACTGTATATATTGGATCCAGTCCGCACTATGTGGAATGGAGTGTCACTGCTGCTGGGCATAGATTCAAAGACACCTACCAAGTCATCGCTCGCAAGGCATTGAGGGCCCTGTGTCAGATTTATGAAGAAGAAGTGGTCGACACCTCGCTTTGGTTCTTTCACCCTTTCAGAAAGACCGTCTAGTTAGGATGGCCAGGATGCGTGCATTGGAAGGTCAGCAGCTGCTTGAGGACGACCCCTCAGTCATGTACCTCACTACATACCTGCTCACCCTGGACGCCCAGTATGATTTCTTGGCTCGGCACATCCGTCAGATGATTGCCCGAGCAGAAGATGCAGAGAAGCTCAACCGCAAGCTCCATGTGGATCTCACCTCAACTCAAGCCCGTGTAGCTGCCTTGGAAAGTCGTGAAGTCATTGCTATCGAAGCCCTGAAGAAAGCCAAGGATGAGCATGTCCAGAAGCTGATGGATGCCTACTTGGTAACCCATAACCAACGTAGAGCCCTGCGGATCCAAGAGCCCGCTTCATCCAGCCCAGTTCAATCCATGAGAGCTGAAGATCCCTATATTCTTGAAGGTCACCCGGTCTCTATCAAAGGAGAGAAGAAGGCTTGGAAACTGAAAGGGAAATGTGCCCTTGGGCCATTTCTATAAGATTTTGGTGATTAAGTGCTCAACAAAAATGCTTTGAGTGATATTTGTGCCAAAGACTCAAGAAGTGCAAATCAAGATTAAAGGTATGTTTCTAGACTTAGTACATTGTTTTGAAGACTAATGTATTGTGTCTAACTGCTAGAAACAGGAGAAATCACTTTGAAAATATGTTGGCTGTGCTCAGCCAAAAGGCTGCTCGGTTTGGGTGCACCGGACTGTCCGGTGGTGCACCGGACATTGTCCGGTGTGCCAGGACCAGACTAGTTGAACAGCATGCTCTCGGGTCTCGATGGCGGCGTACGACTATAAATCACCGGACTGTCCGGTGAGTCGTCTGCGGCGAAGTCGCCGCTCTCGGGAAGAAGTCAACAAGCGTACGACTAAAATTCATCGGACTATCCGGTGAGGCACCGGACTGTCCGGTGATCCAACGGTCGGCCGCGCAATCCGCGCGTGACGCGTGGCCGAGCCAACGGTCGGATGGGGGCACCAGACTGTCCTGTGTGCACCGGACAGTGTCCGGTGCGCCAACGGCTCCAAATCTTCAACGGTCGGCTGCGCCTATTTAGGAAAGCAATCTGCACCGGACTGTGAACAGGGGATGTCCGGTGGTGCACCAGACTGTCCGGTGCGCCACCCGACAGAAGGCAAGATTTGCCTTCCTGGATTGCTTCCAACGGCTCCTAGCTGCCTTGGGGCTATAAAAGGGACCCCTAGGCGCATGGAGGAGTACACCAAGCATTCTTTGATCAACTCTAAGCACCAAGACTCCATTTCCATGCATTTGATTCTTTGTGATAGCAACTAGAGCTCCATTTGAGTAGAGAACTCTTTGAGTTGTGTTGCGAGCTCAAGTTGTGACTTGTGTGCGTGTTTGTGCTCTGATTTTTTGTCTTGTGTGTGTTGCTCATCCCATCCTTACTTCTGTGCTTATTTGTGATCATCAAATTATAAGGGCGAGAGGCTCCAAGTTGTGGAGATTCCTCGCAAACGGGATATAGTGAAAGGAAGAGAAACGCCGTGGTATTCAAGTGGATCTTTGGATCACTTGAGAGGGGTTGAGTGCAACCCTCGTCCGTTGGGACGCCACAACGTGGAGTAGGTAAGTGTTGGACTTGGCCGAACCACGGGATAAACCACTGAGCCTCTCTGTGTTGATCTCTTTGTGGTTATTGTGTTTCGCAAGAACTCCTCTCTAGCCACTTGGCTTTATTGCTCTAACACTTAATCAAGTTTGTGGCTTTGAGTTTTAAGTTTTTATAGGATCACCTATTCACCCCCCCCTCTAGGTGCTCTCAATTGGTATCGGAGCCGTTCTCTTCTAGAAAGGGACTAATTGCCCGAAGGGATGGATCCTAAGGGAAAGGGGATAGTGATCAACGACAAACAAAAGGAGTCCTTCCTCAATGAGCCAAAAGATGACAAGCCCACTGACTCGGGCTCAAGTCATAAGAAGGACGGGAAGAAGAAGAGGCGTATCAAGAAGATCGTCTACTACGACAGCGACGAGTCTTCTTCTTCCCAAAAGGACGATGACGACGACTACGAGAAAAATAAAACGGTCAACTCAAACTTTTCTTTTGATTACTCTCGTATTCCGCATAATTCAAATGCACATTTTCTTTCCATTCCTCTTGGTAAACCTCCACACTTTGATGGAGAGGACTATGGATTTTGGAGTCAAAAAATGCGTAGTCACTTGTTCTCTCTTCATCCAAGTATATGGGAGATAGTAGAGAATGGAATGCAATTTGATAGTACGGATAATCCCATGTTTATCAATGAACAAATTCACAAAAATGCACAAGCTACTACTGTTCTTTTAGCATCCTTGTGCAGGGAAGAATACCATAAGGTGAGCGGCTTGGATAACGCCAAGCAGATTTGGGACACCCTCAAGATCTCGCATGAGGGGAATGATGTCACCATGCTCACCAAGATGGAGTTGGTGGAGGGCGAACTAGGAAGGTTCGCAATGATCAGGGGGGAGGAGCCAACCCAAACATACAACAGGCTCAAGACCCTGGTCAACAAAATAAGAAGCTATGGAAGCACGAGATGGACGGACCATGACGTCGTCCGACTTATGCTAAGGTCTTTCACTGTCCTTGATCCACATCTTGTAAACTCTATTCGTGAAAATCCTAGGTACACCAAGATGTCGCCCGAAGAAATACTTGGAAAGTTCGTAAGCGGGCGAATGATGATCAAGGAGGCAAGATACGTTGATGAGGTGTTGAATGGCCCAATCCACGAGCCTCAAACCGTTGCTCTCAAAGCAACAAGTAGCAGAGAGGCGCTACCTAGCAAGGTGGCACAAGTTGAGGTGGCCGGGCTTAACGAGGAATAAATGGCCCTCATCATCAAGCGCTTCAAGACGACACTAAAGGGTCTCAAGGAGCATCCCAAAAAGAACAAGACGAAGGGAAAGCGCTCCTGCTTCAAGTGTGGTAAGACTGGTCACTTTATTGCTAACTGTCCTGATAATGATAGTGACCACGGACAAGAGAAAAGCGGGAAGAAGGAAAATAAGAAGGTGTACAAGAAGGCTAAGGGTGAGGCACACCTTGGCAAAGAGTGGGACTCGGATTGTTCTTCGTCCGACTTCGACGACGAGGGACTCGCCGCCACCGCCTTCAACAAATCGTCGCTCTTCCCCAACGAGCGCCACACTTGCCTAATGGCAAAGGAAAAGAAGGTAATCACTGGAGAAACTCCTAAGTACTCTACTTCTAGTGATGAGGACTCTAGTGATGATGATGAAATTGATTACACTAGTTTATTCAAAGGTTTAGAAAGAACTAAAATTGATAAGATCAATGAATTAATCGATGCTTTGAATGAGAAGAATAGATTGTTAGAAAAGCAAGAGGATCTTTTATATGAAGAGCATGATAAATTTGTAAGTGTGCAAAAGTCTCTTGCTTTAGAAGTTAAAAGAAATGAAATGCTTTCATGTGAAATTTCTGCTTGTCATAAGACTATTTCTAGTTTAAAGAGCATTAATGATGAATTAAATGCTAAATTAGTAGAAGCAAATAAGACTAGCTCTCAAGTGGAACATGTAGTAATTTGCAATAGGTGTAAGGACTTTAATGTTGATGTTTGCAATGAACATTTAATTTCCATTTCTAAATTAAATGATGAAGTAGCTAGTCTTAATGCCCAACTTAAGACTAGCAAAAATGATTTTGATAAACTAAAATTTGCAAGGGATGCCTACACTGTTGGCAGACATCCCTCAATTAAGGATCGGCTTGGCTTTCAAAGGGAAGCCAAGAACTTAACAAGTCATAAGGCTCCCATCTCCACCAAGGAGAAAGGGAAGGCCCCTATGGCTAATAGTGTTCATAAAAATCATGCTTTCATGTATCATGATAGGAGATTTTCTAGAAATATTCATTATAATAGAAGTTATAATGCTCTTGACTGTCACACCCGGTTTCAGAAGGCAAACCGAATGCGAACCATGTACGTGCCAGGATCAGCAATTCACGTACACAACAGTTACATAACATGGACATCATCACACAGTGCTCAAATAGTATTAAAAAGGGAATTAATAGTCGATTACATCATGTGTCTGAGACATCCGCATAGTCTTTACAATAAATCAAAGTGCGGAAAAGAAACGTAGATAAACGCGGCCTTCACAGGCAGCCGACTGGGGGGTTGCCGCTAACCCACGCCTAGAACTCGTCGTAGTCTTGGAACTCCTGGAAGTCTCCTTCCACGGCTTCATCTTCGCCTGAGCAGTGGTTGCAATGCTGACAACCTGGGGGGGGGTTGGTGTGTAGAGCAAGGGTGAGTACACATCAACATACTCAGCAAGTATCCTGTTTGGCTGTAGTGGACTAGCTTTATGTGGAGATAAGTCAAGCAGTTGCTTTTAGTTGGTCAGATTATTATTTACTAGTAGAAAGCCAGGTTTTAGCATTAACCCAAGTTATTAGCCCGATGTACTCTTTCCAAACGGAAAGAATACCACTTACCAGCACCATAGTCATAACCAAAACCATCAGTCTCATTGCCACCTGTAAACCAAAATGTCTCTGATCAAGTACCACTAATCACTGGAGCTCCCTTGGCCGCTCATAACCGCAAGCATGGCTGATATATCAGTTTTCAAACACTCTGCAGAGGTTGTGCACTTTACCCACAAGCCGTGATTCCCTCTTGCCTCGGGCCGATCAAACCCTTAAACACTACCAAGGTGAATAGGCAGGGTTTCACTACGTAGCCTTTACAAAGATTCTCTGGGGCTGTAGCCGCCCGTTAGGTTTCCTAAATGTACCGCACTCCTCCCCAAGGGACAAATTGACCTTGGCAGAGCGAGCCGCGTACACCGAGCCCCATTGACGGCACGACGGTGAAGCGAACTACATCCCGGATCCTCTAATTACTCAGCTAAGGGCGTCCCACTCCACCCTCATGGTTGCACTGTTTTCCCAGGCGGTCATCCATAGAACAGGTCCTTACGGAGACGCACTCGAGAAACCGCTCGAGCCCCCTTAAAGGCCACAAGTATAACATCATAATAAGAGATGGGAAAACAGCGTATCATAGATAATCTCATCATGTTCATTGATTAAAGTTGAGCAATAGCATAAAGCTAAACAATAATAATCCAACCCAAATAGGTGAACAAGGATATGGATAACAAAAGCTAGTCAATCCTTAGGTATAAATGTGTAATGCGGGGGGTGAATTAAAGAATGAATAGGACAGAGATAGGTCAAAGGACACTTGCCTCCACCAACCGACTGCTGCTCAGGGGCTTCTCCTGCGAGTTCCTCGGGCTCTTCAACCGGATCATTCTCTATGCGATTGCAAGCATACATACATCCATCCATTCAAATTAGGAAACAAACAGTACACCATACAAGAGAACAAATAAAGTAAATATGCATAGAATATCACATACGATGATGAATTTACCATGGTTAGAAAGAGGCGGGGAAAGGTCTCGCGAGAGTTAAAGCTTATGCCCGAGACGCACTACGGGATGATGAATAGCTAGACGTTACGTGCTCTAGTTCCAATTGGTTCCAACAAAAGGGTTAGCTATATGCACTAATGTAAACGTGACCACTTTTAGTAGATTAACATTGAATGAGTTAGACGATTAGCTATACAAATTAACTAACGTAACCAATTTCCAAATTGAGACTCGTACCTTATTAATATAAACAACGGGATTAACGCGCATAGGATAGGGGGGTAGACGGGGCGTCTGGGGGTAGACGGGGGCACGACGGGTCCCGCCAAGGCACTGCGCACTATGCGGGCACGCGCGCGAGGCCGCATGCACGAGCCGCGAACTAACCATGTGCACGTCGGGGCCGCGCGCTAGCCGAGCTCAAGGCCGCGCGCCCTAGGCACGCTGGGCCGAACTCGAGGCCACGCCGGGGCCGACACGACGCGAGCAAGGCACGGCGGGGCGAGCGGGCAAGCACGGCGCACGGGCGGGGCGAAGCACGGGCAGGGCGGGGGCACGGCCGAGGCCGAGAGTGGGGACGGCCGAGGTCGGGGACGGGGGCGGCCAAGCCGGGGTCAGGGGCGGCCGAGCTGGGGCGGGGGCGCGGTTGAGCCGGGGCACGGGGGCGGTCTGGCCGGGGGCGGCCGAGCCGGGGCACGGGCGGGCGGTTGAGCCGGGGGGCGGCCGAGCCAGGGCACGGCGGGGCCGGCCGAGCCGGGGCGGGGGCGCGGTTGAGCCGGGGCACGGGGCGGGTGGCGCGGGGTGGCCGGGCGCGGGCGGCCGAGCGGGGCCGAGCCGAAGGCAGCCGGGGCCAGGGCCGAGGCGGGCGGTGCGGGGCGCGGGCGACCGGAGGGCGGGGTCGGGGGCGGCCGAGGCCGAGGTGGCCAGGCGCGGGGCGGCCGAGGGCCGGGGCCGAGCCGAGCTCGCCGAGGGCGGCCGAGCTCGCTGGGGCCGGGGCCGAGCGCGCCCATGGCGCGGGGAGAGTGCCGGAGGGAGGAGGGAGAAGGGAGGGCCTCACCGGAGGGGGAGGACGGCGGCGGCGCGGGGGGGGGGGGGAAGGGGCGGCGGCGGCGCTAGGGTAGGGGAGGCGGCGACGGTTAGGGTTAGGGAGAGGGAGAGAGATTTTGGAAAAAGAAAAGAGAGAAAAAAGAAAAAAGAAAAAAAGGAAGGGGGGGGGCGGTTGGGCCTGCTGGGCCCAAAGGAGGGGGAGGGGGCGCGCGGCTGGGCCGCCAGGCCGGCCCACGGTGGGGGAGGGGCGGCTGGGCCGCATGGGCCAAGGGGAAGGGGGGCGGCTGGGCCAAAAGGGGAGAAGGGAGGGGAGAGAGAAAAGAAAAAGCTTTTCTTTTTCTAAAATCTATTTTCCTCTAGATGAATCCATTCACATTTTTAAACAATCAAAAGGTATGCATGGTTCGGCATGGTGCATCACACAAAATAAAATATTTTAGGGTTTTGCTTTACATGGGACCTCAAGCCGAATCCCACTATACTTTGGAAAAGATCAAGGTTTAGCGAGGGGAAAAGGGAAAAGGAGAGGGTAACGCTTGAATTTGGTGAGGGAAAAGAAGAAAAAAAATCTACCCCCAAATTCAGGGCGTTACAAACCTATCGCCCTTAAAAGAATCTCGCCCTCGAGATTCAGGGTTGGCTAGCAAAGAGCTCTGGGTATTTAGCCAACAGATCATCTTCACGCTCCCAGGTTGCTTCTTCCTCATAGTGATGATTCCATTTGACTTTGCACATTCTGATGGTCTTCCTTCGGGTGACTCTGTCTGCAACCTCAAGGATCTGCGCTGGCTTCTCAACTTAGGTCAATTCCTCCTGGACTTCAAGACCTTCCACTGGCAGCTGCTCTTCTGGCACACGCAAGCACTTCTTCAACTGAGACACATGAAAGACATCATGCACAGCAGATAAATTCTCTGGCAGACTGAGCTGATAGGCCACTTCTCCACGCCTTGAGAGAATTTGGTACGGACCAATGTAGCGGGGTGCTAGCTTGCCTTTGACTCCGAACCTTCTGACTCCTCTGATCGGTGACACTTTCAGATAGACGAAGTCTCCGACTTCGAAACTCAGCTCTCTTCTTCTTGTATCTGCATAGCTTCGCTGCCTCGATTGCGCTATCTTCAGATTCTCTCGGACCATCTTGATGTTCTCTTCAGCTTCAAGCAGAATGTCTGGCCCAAACACCTGCTTTTCTCCAGGCTGATCCCATTGCAACGGAGTTCTACAACTCCTTCCATAGAGCGCTTGAAATGGTGACATCTTCAAACTGGCCTGATAACTGTTGTTATAAGAGAACTCTGCATAAGGCAATCTCTTGTCCGATCCGGACTGATCTTGCAACGCACATGCTCTCAACATATCTTCAAGAATTTGATTGGTTCTTTCGGTCTGACCATCTGTCTGCGGGTGATAAGCTGAACTGAAATTCAGATGTGTGCCCAAGGCTTCATGCAACTGCTGCCAGAAATGAGAGGTGAACTGTGTTCATCTGTCTGACACTATCTTCTTTGGCACACCATAAAGACAAACGATCCGAGACATATACAATTCTGCCAATACTGCACTGCTATAGTTGGTCTTGACAGGTATGAAGTGGGCTGACTTGGTCAAACGGTCCACTACTACCCAAATAGAATCGTAGCCGGCTCGAGTGCGAGGCAATCCGACTATGAAATCCATACCGATTTCGTCCCATTTCCACTGAGGAATTTGCAACGGTTGCAACAATCCAGCTGGTCTCTGGTGCTCTGCCTTAATTCTTCGACAACTATCGCACATAGCCACATGCTCTGCGATTTCCCTCTTCATTCCGTACCACCAGAATTTCTTCTTCAGATCTTGATACATCTTCTCACTACCAGGGTGAATCGAATAAGCAGTCTCATGAGCTTCCTTGAGAATCAACTCCCGAATGGATTGGACATTGGGAACGCACAAGCGGTCTTTGAACCATATCACACCTTCTGCATCTTCTCGAAAATCTTTGCCTCTGCCATCTAGAATCAGTCGCCGAATCTCACTGATCTTCTCATCATTCTTCTGCGCTTCTTTGATTTCCCGCTCTAGGGTAGGTTCCAACTCAACTATAACTCCTCGCGAATTGTTCAGAAATCCGAGACTTAACCTGTCAAACTCCTTGGCCAACTCATAAGGCATCGGACGAGCGACCATCAGATTGACTTGACTCTTCCTGCTCAAAGCATCTGCCACTACGTTTGCTTTGCCTGGATGGTAATGGATCTCCAACTCATAGTCTTTGATCAACTCTAACCATCTTCGCTGCCTCATATTCAACTCTGACTGAGTGAATATGTACTTCAGACTCTTGTGGTCTGTGTAAACATCACATTTTTGTCCATACAAATAGTGCCTCCATGTCTTCAGCGCGTGAACCACTGCTGCCAACTCTAGGTCATGGATTGGGTAATTCTGCTCATGAACCTTCAGCTATCGGGACGAGTAAGCCACAACTCTTCCCTCTTGCATCAACACGCATCCCAAACCCATATAACAAGCATCACAATACACCGAGAAGGGCTTGTGCACATCGGGCAAGACTAGGACAGGCGCTGTTGTCAACTTCTCTTTCAGCGCTTTGAAAGCCTCTTGACATTTCTGGGTCCACTTGAACTCAACTTTGTTGCCTAGCAACGCTGTCATTGGTTTCACAATCTTCGAAAACCCTTCAATGAATCGCCGATAATATCCGGCCATTCCAATGAAACTCTTGATTCCTCGAGCATCTGTTGGCACCTTCAAGTTCAGAATGTCTACCACTTTCTTCGGATCCACAGCCAATCCTTCTTTGTTGATTATGTGACCCAAGAATAGGACTTCATTGATCCAAAATTCACACTTGCTTATCTTTGCATACAATTGGTGCTCTCGCAATCTCTGCAATACCATCCTCAAATGATCTGCATGTTCTTCTTCGCTTTGAGAATAAACCAGAATGTCATCAATGAATACCACCACAAACTTATCAAGGTAATCCATGAATACACTGTTCATCAAGTTCATGAAGAACGCTGGTGCATTGGTTAGACCGAAAGACATCACAATGAACTCATACAAACCATACTTGGTAATGAATGCTGTCTTCGGAATGTCTGAAGGTCGGATCCTGAGCTGTTGATAACCTGACCTCAGATCAATCTTGGAGAACACACTAGCTCCTCTCAACTGGTCGAACAGATCTTCTATTCTGGGCAAAGGGTACTTGTTCTTGATCGTTACTTCATTCAGAGCTCGATAATCGATACACATCCTCTTGGTGCCATCTTTCTTTTCCACAAACAAGACAGGAGCGGCCCAAGGCGAGGTGCTTGGCCGGATGTAACCTTTCTCTGACAGCTCATCAATCTGCTTCTTAAGCTCAACCAACTCTGGTCAAGATATTCTGTAAGCTCTCTTAAAGATGGGGGCGGTTCCAGGAAGAAGCTCTATGGCAAACTCAACTTTCCGCTCTGGTGGCATACCCGGTAAGTCCTTCGGAAACACATCTGGGAACTCAGACACAACCTTGATACTCTCAATTGGGTCTGCTTCGCTGCTATCAACGGCCATCTGATAACAACTTCCTTTCTTTGGCTCAGGCGAGACTAACTCGGTCACCACTTCCTCTCCTAGTGGGGACACTAACTTGATTGTCCTCTTATCACAACTGATAACTGCCTGATACTTATCTAGCCAATTCATCCCTAGGATGACATCTATTCCCTGAGTACCCATTACTATAAGGTTAGCGGGAAACGCTATCCCCCTTATTTCCACACTTACATTCAAACAGATGCTATCAGCTCGAATTCTACCACCGGCTGAGTCAATTTGAATGGGGGTTGACATGGTAGTAATTGGAAGATTATGTGCTTCTACCCATGATGCAGTAATGAAAGAATGTGTTGCTCCAGTATCAAATAACACTTCTGCAATATGGGAGTCGACTGGGAACGTACCTACTATCATGCCGGGGGTCTCCTGAACTGCTTCAGCCTCCAAGTGATTCAGTCTTCCATGATTATAACGCGGCTGAGAGCGGTTGCCTGCTCCTGGCTGGGGCACATTCTGCTTTGCCGGGGCATTGGGGCCTGACTGCTGCTGGGCTGCCTTCTTCGGACATTGCATCACCCAGTGGCCTTGCTCTCCACAGTGGAAACATGCCCTGTTTCCAACTTGAGCTGGTGCTGCCTGATTGTTCTGCTGGTTTGCTGGGGCAGGAAGACAGGGTGCTTGCTGATTCTGCCTCTGGAACTGACTTCCTGACTGATTGCTCTGACGGTTTTGATACTGGTGCTGAGGGTACTGCCTTTGGAACTGCTGATGCTGCTGAGGTGGACGCTGGTTCTGCCTGAACTACTGAGGTTGATTGCCTGAGAAATGAGGACGACTGCTGCTTCCAGGCTGGGGTCCACTGATCTTGCGCTTACGATCCTCCATCTCCTTACGCTTCCTTTCTGTCATGATTGCTCTGTCAATCAGGTGCTGGAATGTCGGGAAGGTATGATTCATCAGTTGGTAGTGCAGAGGGTCAACCAAGCCTCTCAAGAAATGGTACTGTCGCTTGGCATCGGTGTTGACATCTTCAGGAGCATAGCGAGACAACTGCAGAAACCTGTCTCGATACTCACTGACTGACATCGACCCTTGCTTGAGGGCCAGGAACTCCTCCTTCTTCACTGTCATCAGACCTGCCGGAACATGGTACTGACGAAAGCTACCTCTGAACTCTTCCCAAGTGATGGCGTCGGGGTTGGCATGGGTGGCGAGATAAGACTCCCACCATGATTGGGCTGCTCCTCTCAACAGACGGGGACCATACAGGACATTCTCCCTGTCATCGCACTGAGCGGTATGCAACTCCCGCTCCACAGTGCGCAGCCAATCTTTAGCATCCGTGGGGTCAGAAGAGTGAGCAAACGTTGGTGGATGACCTCTCATGAATTCAGCACGCTTGTCTCTGGGCATCCGAGGCATCTGATGCTGAGGTGGTGCCTGCTGCTGCTGCTGAATGGCGGCCAAAGTCTGACCGATGGCTTGAACTGCCTGAGTCTGCATCAGAAACATCTGCTCAATCGACATCGGGGGCGGGGGTGGCAGGTGCTGTTGCTGGGGCACCTCATCCTGCTGAGCGGCTTGCTCCTGCTGAGCACGCCTTCCTCCTGTGCGCCTGTTCTCTGACATCTGCAGAATGCAACCACGCATCAGAACTGATCTGGCAAATCTTGCAGCATAAGAAAAGAGTATAGAATTCTTCAACAGCACTGAACAGATGAGCATCTTCACTGATCTCCAACACAGACCACACAACTTCTCAGATAAAGAGGAAAGTGGAATAAAAGGTTTCCCAACTATATAACTAACTCCATTAACATATAACAGGTAAACCAAAATGCAGGGGATACCCACACTCTGGTGACAGTCATTACAAAGATCCAAACCAAACGTAGTTCATCATGACAAGCATAAATGCACAGGATATAGCAAACTACCCTGTCTAACTAAGACTAACTAAAAGCGAGACTAACGCTAAGACTATAGCTTCTATGTATATATTTTGTATTAATTACAAGATCCAACTCTAGCGATCTATGGTTCTAGATTTATCTTGGTCTTGCAGTCGGGATTGCCATAAGACTGGCGTCCACGCCGAGGTGAGCGGTACGGGTGCTGAGTCCCAACGGGAGCGGGGGAACCATCATCCAGGTGACGACGTTCCGCACGCTCAGCCCGCAGCAGGGCGATCTCAGCACGAGCCCTACTCAGCTCGTCTAGTGCATGGTCCAGCTCCGTGTTTAGCACGGCGGCTATGTTGACTGTGCTGCTCAACCTAGGATTGTCCTCACCAGCAGATGAAACAATCACGCCTCCTGTGCTGCCAGATGGACGGCGGGGGTAATACTTCAGGTCGAGACCATCAGCTACCCCACCGAGAACCGAGCAGTAGTGCGAAAGCGCATGCCGTGCGGCATCTTGCATGGCCGCCTCAGCTGAGTCCCGCTCAGAGATAGAATAGTGCTCTGAGCAGGCCTCCGCACCCTGGAGACTGTTCTCCAGACGGCGCACCAAGCAGGTCGCCTCCCAGCGGTCCGGGTAGACCCCGCGACTATGCTGGTAGACCACACAGCGATACTCGATGGACCAAGTACGCCGGTCAAGTGCCCGACGTAGCAGGGTGTCGAGCACGTCGTGGAAGTGACACCCGCGAGCAGCATCGCGAGTGATGGGTCGAGCAACCCATCCTTCCGGCTCATGGTCAGCAGAGAAGTCAGTGTCGTGGCTCGGGCTGTCGTCGCCACCTCCGTCGTCTGGGTCTCCTCCAGCAGCTACTCCAGGGGTTGGGGCGCCCAGTGGTGGTGCAGGGGGCGCCTCCAGGGGAAGCATAGGAGAGCAGCTCCTCACAGACTCTATCTCCTGCTGGAGCGAGAAGGAAGAACCCTGCTGCTCCTGTCGTCGACGTTCCAGCTCCTCATGCAGGCGGTGGTGCAGTCTCTCCAAGTGGCTGGACTGTCCGGCCATGGGACGGCGAAGCGGACGCTCGGCAAGGCAGGAGGGTAAGAAGGGGATGACGGACTTTCGTGCAGTGTGTCTAAGTCGAGCCATCTACAAAAGACATCGCAAGAAAAAGGGTGAGAACAGAATTAATATGACCAGCAAATAATGAATCATGAATAAATGAAGGATTAGAATAAAACACAATTTTCAGCAAGGTATAATATATAGTAGAATATAGGTTTGGTCGGTATGACCAACTTTTGAAGGGATACCAAAGTCAAGGCAGGGACAGAGGTCTATAGTCCTTAGAACGACCATTCTACTCTAGGTTAGCGGTCCTACAGTCAACACGGCTTTGATACCAGCTTATGTCACACCCGGTTTCAGAAGGAAAACCGAATGCGAACCATGTACGTGCCAGGATTAGCAATTCACGTACACAGCAGTTATATAACATGGACATCATCACACAGTGCTCAAATAGTATTAAAAAGAGAATTAATAGTCGATTACATCATGTGTCTGAGACATCCACATAGTCTTTACAATAAATCAAAGTGCGGAAAAGAAACGTAGATAAACGCGGCCTTCATAGGCAGCCGACTGGGGGGTTGCCGCTAACCCACGCCTAGAACTCGTCGTAGTCTTGGAACTCCTGGAAGTCTCCTTCCACGGCTTCATCTTCGCCTGAGTAGTGGTTGCAATGATGACAACCTGGGGGGGGGGGGTTGGTGTGTAGAGCAAGGGTGAGTACACATCAACATACTTAGCAAGTATCCTGTTTGGCTGTAGTGGACTAGCTTTATGTGGAGATAAGTCAAGCAGTTGCTTTTAGTTGGTCAGATTATTATTTACTAGTAGAAAGCCAGGTTTTAGCATTAACCCAAGTTATTAGCCCGATGTACTCTTTCCAAACGGAAAGAATACCACTTACCAGCACCATAGTCATAACCAAAACCATCAGTCTCATTGCCACCTGTAAACCAAAATGTCTCTGATCAAGTACCACTAATCACTGGAGCTCCCTTGGCCGCTCATAACCGCGAGCACGGCTGATATATCAGTTTTCAAACACTCTGCAGAGGTTGTGCACTTTACCCACAAGCCGTGATTCCCTCTTGCCTCGAGCCGATCAAACCCTTAAACACTGCCGAGGTGAATAGGCAGGGTTTCACTACGTAGCCTTTACAAAGATTCTCCGGGGCTGTAGCCGCCCGTTAGGTTTCCTAAATGTACCACACTCCTCCCCAAGGGACAAATCAACCTTGGCAGAGCGAGCCGCGTACACCGAGCCCCATTGACGGCACGACGGCGAAGCGAACTACATCCCGGATCCTCTAATTACTCAGCTAAGGGCGTCCCACTCCACCCTCATGGTTGCACTGTTTTCCCGGGCGGTCATCCATAGAACAGGTCCTTACGGAGAGGCACTCGAGAAACCGCTCGAGCCCCCTTAAAGGCCACAAGTATAACATCATAATAAGAGATGGGAAAACAGTGTATCATAGATAATCTCATCATGTTCATTGATTAAAGTTGAGCAATAGCATAAAGCTAAACAATAATAATCCAACCCAAATAGGTGAACAAGGATATGGATAACAAAAGCTAGTCAATCCTTAGGTATAAATGTGTAATGCGGGGGGTGAATTAAAGAATGAATAGGACAGAGATAGGTCAAAGGACACTTGCCTCCACCAACCGACTGCTGCTCAGGGGCTTCTCCTGCGAGTTCCTCGGGCTCTTCAACCGGATTGTTCTCTATGCGATTGCAAGCATACATACATCCATCCATTCAAATTAGGAAACAAACAGTACACCATACAAGAGAACAAATAAAGTAAATATGCATAGAATATCACATACGATGATGAATTTACCATGGTTAGAAAGAGGCCGGGAAAGGTCTCGCGAGAGTTAAAGCTTATGCCCGAGACGCACTATGGGTTGATGAATAGCTAGACGTTACGTGCTCTAGTTCCAATTGGTTCCAACAAAAGGGTTAGCTACATGCACTAATGTAAACATGACCACTTTTAGTAGATTAACATTGAATGAGTTAGACGATTAGCTATACAAATTAACTAACGTAACCAATTTCCAAATTGAGACTCGCACCTTATTAATATAAACAACGGGATTAACGAGCATAGGATAGGGGGGGTAGACGGGGCGTCTGGGGGTAGACGGGGGCACGACGGGTCGCGCCAAGGCACTGCGCACTATGCGGGCACGCGCGCGAGGCCGCATGCACGCGCCGCGAACTAACCATGCGCACGTCGGGGCCGCGCGCTAGCCGAGCTCAAGGCCGCGCGCCCTAGGCACGTTGGGCCGAACTCGAGGCCACGTCGGGGCCGACACGACGCGAGCAAGGCACGGCGGGGCGAGCGGGCAAGCACGGCGCACGGGCGGGGCGAAGCACGGGCAGGGCGGGGGCACGGCCGAGGCCGAGAGTGGGGGCGGCCGAGGTCGGGGACAGGGGCGGCCGAGCCGGGGTAGGGGGCGACCGAGCCGGGGCGGGGGCGCGGTTGAGCCGGCGCACGGGGGCGGTCTGGCCGGGGGCGGCCGAGCCAGGGCACGGGCGGGCGGTTGAGCCGGGGGGCGGCCGAGCCAGGGCACGGCGGGGGCGGCCGAGCCGGGGCGGGAACGCCGGGGCGGGGGCAACCGAGGCCGGGCGCGGGGCAGTTGAGCCGGGGGGGGCGGCTGAGCTCGCCGAGAGGCGGGCGGCCGAGCCGAGGCGGGGGCACGGGGCGGGCGGCGCGGGGTGGCCGGGCACGGGCGACCGAGCGGGGCCGAGCCGAAGGCGGCCGGGGCCGGGGCCGAGGTGGGCGGCGCGGGGCGCGGGCGACCGGAGGGCGGGGTCGGGGGCGGCCGAGGCCGGGGTGGCCGGGCGCGGGGCGGCCGAGGGCCGGGGCCGAGCCGAGCTCGCCGAGGGCGGCCGAGCTCGCCGAGGCCGGGGCCGAGCGCGCCCATGGCGCGGGGAGAGTGCCGGAGGGAGGGGAGGGAGGAGGGAGGGGGAGGGGAGGAGGGAGGAGGAGGGGAGGAGGGAGGGCCTCACCGGAGGGGGAGGACGGCGGCGGCGCGGGGGGGGGGGAAGGGGCGGCGGCGGCGCTAGGGCAGGGGAGGCGGCGGCGGTTAGGGTTAGGGAGAGGGAGAGAGATTTTGGAAAAAGAAAAGAGAGAAAAAAGAAAAAAGAAAAAAAAGGAAGGGGGCGGTTGGGCCGGCTGGGCCCAAAGGAGGGGGAGGGGGGCGCGCGGCTGGGCCGCCAGGCCGGCCCACGGCGGGGGAGTGGCGGCTGGGCCGCATGGGCCAAGGGGAAGGGGGGCGGCTGGGCCATAAGGGGAGAAGGGAGGGGAGAGAGAAAAGAAAAAGCTTTTCTTTTTCTAAAATCTATTTTCCTCTAGATGAATCCATTCACATTTTTAAACAATCAAAAGGTATGCATGGTTCGGCATGGTGCATCACACAAAATAAAATATTTTAGGGTTTTGCTTTACATGGGACCTTGTTAGGGGCCTTCGGCTTACGAAGGTCCTCAAAAACAGGATTTAACAATATTTCTGGAGTATAATCTGTGAACAGGTATCTTCGGACTCAAGTCGGTATCGCAGCAGGAGAAGACCAGAATAATACGAAGGTTGATACAGCGCCGAAGATGTGAACAGGAAAAGCTTCGGCATGGTAGCAGAAAATGAAACCGACTTAAAGATGAAAAGGCTATTCGGACCTCGATAGATTACTATAGAATTATTATCAAATGTAAAGGGCATGAATGTAATTTTGTATGGGCTGTGTCCCGTGCCTATAAATAGGTGAACAGTACCCCCGTACTGTTCACGCGGATTTTGGCATTCACTTTTGCGTCACGCTTGTACTTTCATCTCCTTCAAGCTGAAGGTACATTTGTAATTCGATGTTATTTCTGTTTCTACGTAATAATAATGCAAAAATAAGTTAATAATAATATACAATTGTCTATGTTATCCTTCATATTCCTTATGATTCATCCTTCGTCACTGTATAGTGTATTTATGAAGGTATATCCCTCATAACCTTCGTCCGAAAATCATTATATCCTAAGGGAAATAATGCTTCGAAGGACGAAGGACTTTTCCGATTAACATTTTCTATGTTGCCTTGTTCTTAATTCAAAGCATTTGAGAACAAGTCCCCAACATTGGCGCCCACCTCCGGTGAACTCACTTCCACTCTTTGAGTTTTTGAACACCTTCGGCGATCATAAACCTTCGCCATGGCGCCGAAGAAAGCTTCAGCAACTGGCAGTGCAGCTCTCCAACCGCTGGACCACAATCAGGAGACTGTCTCTCTTCGGGAAGCCCGAAGCCAGAAAAGGAAGGCTGTTAGCCCGACACAGCCAGAGGATGAGATAGACCAAGAAATCAGAGACATGGAGATGCTTCATCAACAGGTGCAAAGGAAGAAGGAAAAGATGGCCAGGCTAGCTGAACTGCAAAGGCAGATAGACGAGGCCTCTGAGGAAGTTCGTCATCTTACTCAGGATGAGCAACACCGAAGGCCTCAGCACCAAGACCTTCATCAGGAGGGTTTCCTCAATGAAGGTGACTGGTATGACAATTTCCATCATGGGAATTTTGTTTTTGATGATGCTTCTCCTCTGTCCGCTGAGCTGCAGGCTACACCTTGGCCTCCGTCCTACAAGCCGCCTCAGCTTCCCATATTTGATGGCCACTCAGACCCGAAGCAGTTTTTGATGAGCTACGAAGCAACAGTATCTTCGTATGGTGGCAATGCTGCGGTCATGGCCAAATCTTTTGTTATGGCTGTCAGGAGTGTTGCTCAAACCTGGTACTCCTACCTTCGACCAGGAACGATCACTTCGTGGCAAAAGCTGAAGGACTTGTTGTTAACTAGTTTCCAAGGGTTCCAGACGAAGCCGGTCATGGCTCAAGCTCTATTCCAGTGCACCCAGGATCACGAAGAGTACCTTCAGGCGTATGTCCGGAGGTTCTTGCGTTTGAGGGCACAGGCACCAACAGTGCCCAACGAAATTGTCATTGAGGCCATGATCAAGGGGCTTCGGCCAGGACCGTCAGCTCAGTACTTCGCTAGGAAGCCTCCTCAAACTTTGGAGAAGCTGCTCCAGAAGATGGACGAGTACATTCGGGCCGATAATGATTTTCGCCAAAGAAGGGAGGAGGCTTTCAGGTTTTCTGAAATGACCAGGGGCTTCGGAGGGAGGTTCTATCCGAGGCACGTTAGATCAATTCATAACTCTACCCAAAATGATGATACAGGGAGCCAACAGCAAAAGCCACAGTGTTCCTCACAGACTTCGGGGCAACAGCAAGGCTCCTTCCGACCACCAGCTCCGAGAGGCAGAGGTGCCAGGGGCTTCGGCGGAAGATTTGGCAATCAGCCAAGAAGAATTTTTTGCTTGTTCTGTGGTGAGAACAAAGGCCATACCACCAGGATGTGCCATGTTACCATCCAGAAGCAAAAGGAAATAGCCGAAGCTGCAGCACAACAGGCTCAGCCGAAGCAGGTCATGCACACTGCTTCGTATCATTCGCCTTACATCCCAGAGTATGTAGGCAATCACCCTGCAGTTTCTGTTGCTTCGGCGAGTCAACCTCAAGCTTCCTGGCAACAGCCTCCGCCTCCACCACCGCTGCAACAAGGCCAGCAGCCAGAAGGGAGCCAATATGCTCCACACCAAAGGGACTTCAGAGAACAGTCCGAAGCTCGCACAGTCAACAGCACTGTGCCAGAGTCAAAGCACATCTATTGACAAATATCCTACCTTAATAGCAATCTTTTTCATTCAGTTTTATTTTCTGTGTAATAAAGGACATTGTTTAGGTTTCATGTAAATAATTTCGTTGATTCCCACAAGGAAAATATATTTTCTTCACAGGCTTAAGTTGTTGAAGTTTAAAGATTTGCGATAACAAAGAGGACCTTCAAATTATCGAAAATTTTTCGAAGCAACAAAAAGTCGTTCTAAGGAACGCAGAGTAAGTTTGCCGAAGTCACAAAAAGCCGTTCCAAAGGGAGCGCAGTGTAAGTTTTCTGCTCCAAAGTCGTTCCAAAGGGAATGCAGAGCATACAGCGAAAAGTCAACGCTGATACCGCCTAAGTAAAAGGCGAAGCGCGAAAAGTCAACGCGAATACCGCTAAAAGTAAAAGGCGAAGAAGCTCCTAAGGGAGGCTTACAGCGAAAAATAAACGCTGATTCCGCTGAAGTAAAAGGCGAAGAAGCTCCTAAGGGAGGCTTATAGTAAAAAGACAACGCTGATTCAAAAAGACTATGTGTTTTATCGCAGGAATGTGTGTGTATCTTCGGAATAAACACCATCTTACACAACATAACATCATCGCATCATTTCGCATAGCATAAGCATCATACATCATGCTGCATATGGCACAAGAAGGGGACATGATATCGATCTTCGGAAGAATGTTTTGAAAGGGGAAAATCATGCTAAGTTGCAAGCAGATACACTATTGATCTTCGGAAGTGTAGCTTCGGAGAACATCCTCACGAAGCTTGGATATCATTCATCAGAACACTATGGATATTGTGGTGACAAATAAAAATTCTTCTTCACGAAGCATGAAAAGAAGGGAAGGTGTTTTTTCGTCAAAGACTCAAAAACGGTACGTGTGTAAAATTTCATGCATCGTAAAGAATTGAGCAGTAAAAATAGGTACATTACATTCAGGGTTACAAAATGTTACACATATTTCATTTCAGAAGTTTTTACAATAGTGCTTAATCTTCTCTCAAAACAACTTCTGCAGCTTCGTTCAGGAGTCGATTAACAACTTCATCCATGATAGCTTCAGCCATCTTTTTAATTTCCTCGTCTCCTTTCGGGTGAGGGCCCGGAGACGCTTTAGTAGGATCTGAAGGAGGACAGGATACGGCCACATTGCTATTACAAATTGCGAACGAAGTTTAAAACCAAAAATTACAACACAATAAAAACCATTAGCTAATACCTATTTGCCCTTCGGGCTCTGAGCTTTTGTCAGCGGCCTTAGCTACTTCTCTAGCGTCGTGAATGCCCTTCTCGCTTTTCTGGATAATTTCTCGAGCCATTTCTCGGCCACCATTATCCCAGACATCGGTGAAAAATTTTCCACCAACCATGTTAGCTTCGGCCGAAGGATCTCTTGCATCTTCGAAGGACAAAGCAGCCTCGGATTGCGCTAAAATCTTTACATGCTCGCAGCCTTTTTTCTCTAAAATGGTGGCAATTCCTCTGGCACCCGAGAAAGCACATATATCTCCGCGGCTATTTAAAATTTCCTCAAAGGCCTCAGCTTCGTGATCGATCCATTCGATGGGACCTTCGGGGTTGCCTCTTGTAAAGTTTTCTTCGCTCGAGAATGCGCCGACGCTGGCGAAGCTAGCTTTCAACTTCTTAACACACTCTATAGATTTGTTATAACATCTTTTCTTGGATGAACAAAGCTCTTCAACAGTTCCCTCTAAATGATTTGCCCATTGGTCGCTGAGTTCTCGCTTCGTTTCTTCAAGCATGCGTTCCTCTTTGGCTCTGGCCTGTTGTTTTCGAAGATCTTCAATTTCGCGCTTCTGAGCTTCAGCTTGACCTTTAAAAGTAGCTTCGTCTTCTTTTATTCTATTTATTAATGAATGTAATATTTTATCTTTTTCGATACCTTCATTCCTCAGTTCAATTACTTCGGAACGAAGGTTGCTCAGGGCTATAGCACACCCTTCGTCTTCAGCATCTTTCTGGGCCCTGAGGGCATTGCTAAGTATCAGGCCCTGCAAAGAAAAATATGTGTGCGTCAATAGATTTAAGCAAACGAAAAATTTTGGTCTCAACAAAAAATACAAAGATCCCATTTGTTGCACCTTTAAGCTATTATATGCCAGGCTGTCGGCCAGATCGTTCTTCGACAGCACCGAGAGCCCGTCTTCTAGTGTTGGGAATCCGAAGCTTTTGCTCATCTCCCGACAGACAGAAATCTCCTTGCTGTCAGGGAGACAATACAAAAAGTCTTCTTCTCCACTGCCATTGAATATTAACGCCCCCTTTGGATACTTCAGTTTTTGGGCGTAAAGCTGGGCCTCTTGTTTTTCTTTTCCTGATAATTGTTTCCCCGAAGCATGACGAACAATATAATCAAGGACTTTGGGGGATGCTTCGGGGGCAATGACACTGATTTCTTCAACAAAAGTTGGCTCTGTTATTTTCTCTTCCTCGGTTTCCAAGGATTTTATCTTCGTGGCCTCTGAGGACCCAACTTCGGCTTCAGTTTCTTGCTCTGGAGCTTTAGTATCAGAAATTTCAGTTTTCGCTTCGGGAATGGCAACAGTCTTCTTCGGAGGTGTGCTTGAAGATTTAATTGTTTCCAGAACATCTAGCACATTAGCCATTCTCTTTCTTTTCGGAGTCACTGCTGACACCTTTTGATTTTTTACTGTCTCAACATTTGCTGCAGGACTCAAAACTTCTGATGTTTTTTCCTCAGTTGGTTTTTTCACTTCTTCCATTTTTTCTGTGGATGGCGCTTCGGCCATCTCTTTGGTTTCTGGTAACAAAATCTTCGGTTCTTCCAATTCCATCTTTGTTGGCGCTTCGGCCATTTCTGCGACTTCTGGCAGCAAGGTTGGTTTGGTTGGCTTTTCAGCTTCGGTGGCCGAAGAAGTTTCTCCGGTGAACTCAGGCACCGAAGCTGGTTCAATATAGCGTGGCCGATGTGTGAGGACCTTTATCCTCTTTCTTTTCGGTTCTGGCTCGCTAGGAGCAGTTGCAGCTTCCTCTTTCGCAGAGGTTGTGTTTTTTCTTTTCTGCCCTCGAATGGGATAACGATAGTCAGGGTAGACGAACCCGATTGCATCAAACACCCGGTTCAGCCTTTTCTTTTTTCGGCCTCCGAAGGCTGCTGACAGTGCAGTATCTTCGGCCTTCGAATAAGCCCCAAGCAGTTCATCACTTAAATTTTCAATACTCTTTAACCAGTCATCATCTGGCTCAACGAATTTATCTCCGAACTTGAAAGTATACTTCAGCCTGATAAGTCCACCTTCGTTGGCCTCCTTTATGGTTTCTTGCGGCATTTCCCATTTCTCCGCGAGTGGCCATACTCTGAAGGCAATATGTTCTTGTACCAAATCTCTCGTTCCAATAAAAGAACAAATAACACCGAAGGCTCTCTGGCATTCTTCGGCAGCTTCATTCATTTCAACCTTCGGCCTCCGCAGGCCGAAGCTTTGCCAAATAGGGCGCATAATTATACCTTTAATATCTTCTCGTACTGCCAGGTCATTCTTCACATAAAACCATTCTGTCATCCAGTCACCGGGCCATCTCTTCCGAAAGGTTGGCACGGGACAGCTTGACCCAGACCGAGAAACGAAACTGTAGCAGCCAAAATTATTGTGATACTGTTCTTTACCCCAAGGTTTTGTTTCGTATGATAATTCGTGTATGTTACAGAAACTTTTCGCATCAGGTTCCAGACCTTGGCTTCTCACAGCCCATACGAAGATATTCAGCCTTATAATTGCTTCGGGGGTAAGTTGATGAAGAAAGACTTCAAACATTTTCAGCACCTCTACGAC
Organism: Zea luxurians; assembly: GCA_029449295.1. Taxonomy (NCBI): domain Eukaryota; kingdom Viridiplantae; phylum Streptophyta; class Magnoliopsida; order Poales; family Poaceae; genus Zea; species Zea luxurians. The sequence continues at coordinate 165,947,601 of JAOPSE010000004.1, forward strand.
GAAGCTGCTCAGAGGAAATCGTAGTCCAGCTTTCAAAAAGCTTCGGTACACTACGACTTCGTTCTCTTCAGGGTGTGGACAAGTCTTTTCCCCTTCGTCGGCCCTCACAACGGACAAATCCCGGAAATACCTTCCTCTCATATTGACAAGATGATTTTCTTTGATAGTTGATTTGCCGAAAACCGCATGGCTTGGTCGCCAAGGGCGATCTTCGGAGTCTTCACCACCACTGTCCACATCATAACTGTCGCTGTCACCAGTATCTTCAGACAAACCTTCCAGAATCTCCTTGGTGATTTTCTCCGTATTGGTCTTCGACATCGCTATAAGAAACCCCAAGTTCTTCTCTTCGTCGAGACTCAGCTTCATCTCAGCAGCAGCCTTCTTATCTTCAGACATCTTCGGAAACACTAAAAAACTGTTTTCAAAGCCGAAGCTTCAAAACTAAAAGCTCAGCAAATCTTAGTGCGCAAGAGCTAAAAATTGAGTGAGCGGGAGCAGATGGCAAGAGAGCGTACCAAATGAGTTTGCGGTATGATCTTATTTGTACGCCCAGTGCGTTGAAAATTGAAAGACCCCGCTTGTCAGTGAATGTTGCTATTCTAGCAAAGGGAAGGTGTTTTTCGGACCTTCGGCGTAAAGCCTTCGTCCATGTCGCAATCTAAATTTATTATTTTAAAAACAAATTAATATTGCGAGGGGCTACTGTTGGGGGCCTTCGGCTTACGAAGGTCCTCAAAAACAGGATTTAACAATATTTCTGGAGTATAATGTGTGAACAGGTATCTTCGGACTCAAGTCGGTATCGCAGCAGAAGACCAGAATAATACGAAGGTTGATACAACGCCGAAGATGTGAACAGGAAAAGCTTCGGCATGGTAGCAGAAAATGAAACCGACTTAAAGATGAAAAGGCTATTCAGACCTCGATAGATTACTATAGAATTATTATCAAATGTAAAGGGCATGAATGTAATTTTGTATGGGCTGTGTCCCGTGCCTATAAATAGGTGAACAGTACCCCCGTACTGTTCACGCGGATTTTGGCATTCACTTTTGTGTCACGCTTGTACTTTCATCTCCTTCAAGCTGAAGGTACATTTGTAATTCGATGTTATTTCTGTTTCTACGTAATAATAATGCAAAAATAAGTTAATAATAATATACAATTGTCTATGTTATCCTTCATATTCCTTATGATTCATCCTTCGTCACTGTATAGTGTATTTATGAAGGTATATCCCTCATAACCTTCGTCCGAAAATCATTATATCCTAAGGGAAATAATGCTTCGAAGGACGAAGGACTTTTCCGATTAACATTTTCTATGTTGCCTTGTTCTTAATTCAAAGCATTTGAGAACAACTCCCCAACAGACCTCAAGCCGAATCTCGCTATACTTTGGAAAAGATCAAGGTTTAGCGAGGGGAAAAGGGAAAAGGAAAGGGTAACGCCCGAATTTGGTGAGGGAAAAGAAGAAAAAAATCTACCCCCAAATTCAGGGCGTTACATTGACTCACATGCCATGATTGCTTCGAGTTCAAACTTCAATGGTAGATCTAGGAAGAATATTGTGTCTCATGCTCCTAAGAAAGTGTATAATGGATCTACCACTGTATTTCATGCTTGCAATGCTAAATTTGTTATTTCATGTAAAAATGAAAAAGTGATTGCTAAAAAGGTGGGGGCCAAATGCAAGGGAGACAAGACTTGCATTTGGGTCCCTAAGGCTATTGTTACTAACCTTGTAGGCCCCAACAAGAGTTGGGTACCTAAAACCCAAGCCTAATTTGCCTTGCAGGTTTATGCATCCGGGGGCTCAAGCTGGATTATCGATAGCGGATGCACAAACCACATGACGGGGGAGAAGAAGATGTTCACCTCCTACGTCAAGAACAAAGATTCCTAAGACTCAATCATATTCGGTGACGGGAATCAAGGAAAGGTTAAAGGACTAGGAAAAATAGCTATTTCTTCCGAGCATTCCATTTCTAATGTGTTTTTAGTAGAATCGCTCGGATATAACTTGTTGTCCGTTAGTCAATTATGTAATATGGGTTACAACTGCTTATTTACAAACGTAGATGTGTCTGTCTTTAGAAGGAGTGATGGTTCATTAGCTTTTAAGGGTGTACTAGACGGCAAACTCTATTTAGTTGATTTTTTGAAGGAGGAGGCCGATCTAGATGCATGCTTAATAGCTAAGACTAGCATGGGCTGGTTGTGGCATCACCGTCTAGCACATGTGGGGATGAAGAACCTTCACAAGCTTCTAAAGGGAGAACATGTGTTAGGTCTAACAAATGTAACTTTCGAAAAAGATAGACTATGTGCAGCTTGTCAAGCAGGAAAACAAGTGGGAAGTGCTCATCACATCAAGAATGTGATGACTACATCAAGACCTCTGGAGCTATTGCATATGGACCTCTTCGGACCCGTTGCTTACCTTAGCATCGGGGGAAGTAAGTATGGTCTTGTTATTGTTGATGATTTTTCCCGCTTCACTTGGGCATTCTTCTTGCAGGATAAAATAGAAACCCAAGGGACCCTCAAGCGCTCTAAGGCGAGCTCAAAACGAATTTGAGCTCAAGGTGAAAAAGATTAGAAGCGACAACGGGTCCGAGTTCAAGAACCTGCAAGTGGAGGAGTTTCTTGAGGAGGAAGGAATCAAGCACGAGTTCTCCGCTCCCTACACACCACAGCAAAACGGTGTGGTAGAGAGGAAGAACATGACGCTTATAGACATGGCGAGGACGATGCTTGGAGAATTCAAGACGCACGAGCGGTTTTGGTCGGAAGCTGTGAACATAGCTTGCCACGCCATAAACCGGGTCTACCTTCATCGCCTCCTCAAGAAGACGTCATACGAGCTACTAACCGGTAACAAACCCAATGTTTCGTATTTTCGAGTTTTTGGGAGTAAATGCTACATTCTGGTGAAGAAAGGTAGAAATTCAAAATTTGCTCCCAAAGTTGTAGAAGGGTTTTTGTTAGGTTATGACTCAAATACAAAGGCGTATAGAGTCTTCAACAAATCATCGGGTTTGGTTGAAGTCTCTAGCGATGTTGTATTTGATGAGACTAATGGCTCTCCAAGAGAGCAAGTTGATCTTGATGATGTAGATGAGGATGATGTTCCAACGGACGCAATTCGTACCATGGCGATTGGAGATGTGCGACCACAGGAACACCAAGAGCAAGATCAACCTTCTTCCTCAATAACGGTGCATCCCCCAACTCAATATGACGAACAGGTCCCTCAAGAAGAGGCGTGTGATCAAGGGGGAGCACAGGATGTCCAAGATGAAGAGGAAGAAGTACCACGAGCCCCTCCAACTCAAGTTCGAGCGATGATTCAAAGGAATCATCCCGTCGACCAGATTTTGGGTGACATTAGCAAGGGAGTAACCACTCGCTCTAGATTAGCTAACTTTTGTGAGCATTACTCTTTTGTCTCTTCTATTGAGCCTTTCAGGGTAGAAGAGGCCTTGCTAGATCCGGACTGGGTGTTGGCCATGCAGGAAGAGCTCAACAACTTCAAGCAAAATGAAGTTTGGACACTGGTGCCACGTCCCAAGCAAAACGTTGTGGGAACCAAGTGGGTGTTCCACAACAAACAGGACGAGCACGGGGTGGTGACAAGGAACAAGGCTCGACTTGTGGCAAAAGGTTATGCCCAAGTCACAGGTTTGGACTTTGAGGAGACTTTTGCTCCTGTGGCTAGGCTAGAGTCGATTCGTATTTTGTTAGCCTATGCCACTCACCATTCTTTCAGGTTGTACCAAATGGACGTGAAGAGCGCTTTCCTCAACGGGCCAATCAAGGAGGAGGTGTACGTGGAGCAACCCCCTGGCTTTGAGGATGAACGGTACCCCGACCACGTGTGTAAGCTCTCTAAGGCGCTCTATGGACTTAAGCAAGCCCCAAGAGCATGGTATGAATGCCTTAGAGACTTTTTAATTGCTAATGCTTTCAAGGTTGGGAAAGCCGATCCAACTCTTTTCACTAAGACTTGTGACGGTGATCTATTTGTGTGCCAAATTTATGTCGATGACATAATATTTGGTTCTACTAACCAAAAGTCTTGTGAAGAGTTTAGCAGGGTGATGACACAGAAGTTCGAGATGTCGATGATGGGCGAGTTGAACTACTTCCTTGGATTCCAAGTGAAGCAACTCAAGGACGACACCTTCATCTCTCAAACGAAATATACGCAAGACTTGCTCAAGCGGTTTGGGATGAAGGACGCCAAGCCCGCAAAGACTCCAATGGGAACCGACGGACATGTCGACCTCAACAAAGGAGGTAAGTCTGTTGATCAAAAGGCATACCGGTCTATGATAGGGCCTTTACTTTATTTATGTGCTAGTAGACCGGATATTATGTTTAGCGTATGCATGTGTGCTAGATTTCAATCCAACCCAAGTGTAACACCCCAGGCTTTAAGGGACAAAGCCGGGTGCATCTCATACATGCGCCAAAGAAGACAACATATATAATCACAGAGTGTATAGAGATAAATGTCACAATAATCAGAGTACTTATTACATAGCAGAAGACTTATAAAAATAAAAGATAAATATAACAGGATCTAAAATCCATCCATGGCGCCAGAAAGTCAACTGGGAGACGCCACCTAGATCGAATCGAACTCCTCGTTGTATGGCTACACTGGAACCACCTGTTCTTCTCCTGTGGGGGGTGTGAGACAGCAAGGGTGAGCTCACACATGTTCATCGCCCAACAAGTTGTGGGGAATAATGTGGCATTAACTCACCAAAGGTGGGAGCTCATGAAGTGTAAGGCTTATCAAAGAAAATGGTTAAAGCTGAGCATTGCTTTTAATGTTGGTCAAACTTTTATTAGCAATTACTAGATGTAAGTAAATACCAAACTATAACAAATAATAGAACAAAATTAATAAATAATCTCATGCAAATGCAAATGACAAATTGAGTTTAGGTTCCATAGATTAATCATGTGAGGGTCCGAGCCGCTCATGACCGTGAGCACGGCAGTATACTAGTTTTACACTCTACAGAGGTTGCGCATCTTTACCCACAAGCCGTGTTACCCATCTGCCAAGGGGTCATGAATCCCATACACCTCTACCAAGGAAGCGAGGCAGGGTAACACTACGAGGCCTTTACAAAGTTCCACTAGCTTCAGAAATCCCGCTACAGTTTATAGGAAGCTCCAGTGCAGGAATCCCTCGCCTGACCGCCATCGCAGCAAAATCAACCCAAGGACCTCCCTACACTGACCACTCCCCTACTGCCCTTGCCCCTTTCGGGTAAGGAAGACCTCCACTAGCTTTCCTAGTTAATCAGCCAAGGGCGTCCCATTAAACCCTTGTGGTAGCACTGTTTTCCCGGGTGGTCGCTCCATGTTCCAATTAACATAATGATCTTATCATGAACATAAATAACATAACAAAATAATTGGAACAAGGATATAATGAAATATTAACCCGGAAACCGTGTAAAGCAATAGCATAACTACCCAATGATTCAGGGGTAAACAAGGTAAAAGGATAAACAGACTAGGGTGACCTGTTGGGTCCCATCAAAATTAAACCTATGCATTGATAAGTGATAATAAGGAACATTATTGGGTAAATGAAAGTGATCAAGGGCACAACTTGCCTGGCACTTGAGATTCCAGTTACCAGGGTGATTCTTCAGATCCTCGTGACCTCACTGCTAGTCGTAGCAATACAACCAAATATGGCATAGACAAAATTAACATCACACCAAACATAAGTACAAACTGAATAATAATGATCTATGCGAAGCTACGAGATCGCGGGATCGAGAACTACTAAGATTGGAGTCACGATTAAGGAGTTATGATTTTATAAAAGATCTGTGTGATTAAAATATTAAACTATATTATAATTTGGTTAGTATAAATCATATGAAAGGTTATTCTATAAATAATTATCTCAAGTTTAATAAATAGACCATAGATCATATTCTAGTAGATTATAATGATAAGCAGATTAACAAGACTAACCAACATAAGTTAAATAGAGACCTAATTATAAAATAATGAGACATGGTATAATAAATATTGTTATCGCATAGTAAATATTTATATGAGACTAACGCAACTTGAACGGTTCAATTTGAAATTAAAATGGGGAAGTTACGAATTTCCAAAGTTTCTATGTATTTGATATAGGATTACTTAGGAAATCAATTTTATTGTTGTTTTCATGTCAAAACAGAGGTACTATGTGATAAACAATATTATTATAAAATTATAGAAACTGGAATAGATTAATTTGAACTTAATATGAATTTTCTATGGATTAAACAAATTCTAGCAATTATTTTTGCATTAAAATCTATTTTTAAATCTATTTCTCTGATTTTCTAACTTCCAGGACTGGGCCTTGATTTCTAGAGAAGACAGGGGCCACGGCGCAAAATTTCTAAGACCCAAGACTTTACTGCTGAGTACTGCGGGTTTAAACAGAGAAAACCCAGGGACTATTGTGAAAAGCCACCGGCCGAAGTGAAAGGGAAATGTGCCCTTGGGCCATTTCTAAGTATTTTGGTGATTGAGTGCCAACACATGTGCTTTTGTGTTAATCTATGCAAAGTGGTGGACAAAGTGCAAATCATGTCAAAAGGTATGTTTCTAGACTTAGTACATTGTTTTATAGACTAATGTATTGTGTCTAAGTGCTGGAAACAGGAAAAATCAAGTTAGAGAAGAGATGGCTTTGTTCTGCCAAAGTCTGCTCAGTCTGGGTGCACCGGACTGTCCGGTGGTGCACCGGACAGTGTCCGATGCGCCAGACTGACTCTGACGAACTTGCTGCTCTCGGGACTTCGACGGCGGTGTACGGCTATAATTCACCGGACTGTCCGGTGGCGCACCGAACTGTCCGGTGAGCCGTTCACAGGCGAACTCGTCGCTCTCGGGAGATGATTAACGGCGTACGGCTAAAATTCACTGGACTGTCCGGTGGTGCACCGGACTGTCCGGTGGTGCACCGGACTGTCCGGTGAGCCAACGGTCGACCGGGCCAACGGTCGGCCGCACGATCTGCGCGGGACACGTGGCCGAGCCAACGGCTAGAAGGAGGCACCGGACAGTGTCTGGTGCGCCAACGGCTCTCAAACCCCAACGGTCGGCTTCGCCAAATAAGGAAGGATATCCGCACCGGACAGTGTCCGGTGGTGCACCGGACTGTCCGGTGCGCCAGGCGACAGAAGGCAAGATCAGCCTTCCTGGAATGCTCTCAACGGCTCCTAGCTGCCTTGGGGCTATAAAAGGGACCCCTAGGCGCATGGAAGAAAACACCAAGCATACTCAAAGCATTCCTAAGCACCGAGACTTCGATTCCACGTATTTGTTTCTTCGTGATAGCATTTAGAGCTCTAGTTGAGTTGTGAACTCGTCGGGTTGTGTTGCGAGCTCTTGTTGCGACTTGTGTGCGTGTTGACAGTCTGATTTTGTGTCTTGTGTGCGTTGCTCATCCCTCCCTTACTCCGTGCTTCTTTGTGAACTTCAAGTGTAAGGGCGAGAGACTCCAAGTTGTGGAGATTCCTCGCGAACGGGATATAGAAAAGCAAGGCAAAACACCGTGGTATTCAAGTTGGTCTTTGGACTGCTTGAGAGGGGTTGATTGCAACCCTCGTCCGTTGGGACGCCACAACGTGGAGTAGGCAAGCGTTGGTCTTGGCCGAACCACGGGATAAACCACTGTGCTATCTCTGTGATTGATCTCTTTTGGTTATTGTGTTTTGTTGAGACTCCTCTCTAGCCACTTGGCATCATTGTGCTAACACCTAATCAAGTTTTTGGTGGCTTAAGTTTAAGTTTTATAGGATCACCTATTCACCCCCCTCTAGGTGCTCTCAATTGGTATCAGAACCGTTCTCTTCACAAAGGGACTAATCGCCCGAAGAGATGGATCCTAAGGGGAAGGGAATCGTGATCAACGATAAGGAGAAGGAGTCCTTCGTCAATGAGCCAAAAGATGACAAGCCTACCGACTCGGGCTCGGGCCACAAACGCAAAGATGGGAAGAAGAAGAAGACGAGACACATCAAGGAGATCGTCTACTACGACGACAGCGATGAGTCCACTTCTTCCCAAAAGGATGACTACGACTACGAGAAACGAAAGACGGTTAATTCGAATTTTTCTTTCGATTACTCTCGTATCCCTCAGAGTTCAAATGCTCATTTGCTTTCCATCCCTCTTGGCAAACCTCCACACTTTGATGGGGAGGACTACGGATTTTGTAGTCACAAAATGCGTAGTCACTTGTTCTCTCTCCATCCAAGCATTTTGGAGATTGTCGAGAATGGAATTAAATTTGATAGCTCAGATAGTCCTATATTTATTAATGAACAGATTCATAAAAATGCACAAGCTACTACTGTGTTGTTAGCCTCTTTGTGCAGGGACGAGTACCATAAGGTGAGCGGCTTGGACAATGCCAAGCAGATCTGGGACACCCTTAAGATCTCTCATGAGGGGAACGACGTCACCTTGCTCACCAATATGGAGTTAGTGGAGGGCGAGCTTGGAAGATTCGCAATGATAAGGGGAGAGGAGCCAACCCAAACATACAACCGGCTCATGACCCTTATCAACAAAATAAGGAGCTACGGAAGCACGCGATGGACGGACCACGACGTCGTCCGCCTAATGCTAAGGTCCTTTACTGTACTTGATCCACATTTGGTGAACAATATTCGTGAAAATCCTAGGCACACCAAGATGTCGCCCGAAGAAGTCCTTGGAAAGTTCGTAAGCGGGCGAATGATGATCAAGGAGGCGAGGTACGTGGACGACGCGTTGAACGGTCCAATCCATGAGCCTCAACCCATTGCTCTCAAGGCAACGAGGAGCAAGGAGGCGCTACCTAGCAAGGTGGCGCAAGTTGAGGCGGCCGGGCTCAATGATGAAGAGATGGCCCTCATCATCAAGCGCTTCAAGACGGCGCTAAAGGGTCGCAAGGGACAGCCAAGCAAGACCAAGACAAAGGGGAAGCGTTCATGCTTCAAATGTGGTAAGATTGGTCATTTTATTTCTAACTGTCCTGATAATGAAAGTGACCAGGAAAAAGGGAACAAAAGGGAGAAGAAGAAGAATTACAAGAAGGCCAAGGGCGAGGCACATATCGGAAAGGAGTGGGATTCAGATTGCTCCTCTTCCGACTCCGACAATGAAGGACTCGCCGCCACCGCCTTCAACAAGTCATCCCTCTTCCCCAACGAGCGTCACACATGCCTCATGGCGAAGGAGAAGAAGGTATGTACTCGGGATACCACTTATGCTTCTTCAAGTGATGATGATTCTAGTGATGACGATGAAATAGACTATTCTAGTTTATTTAAAGGTTTAGATAGAATTAAAATTGGCAAAATTAATGAGTTAATTGATGCCTTGAATGACAAGAATAGGTTACTAGAAAAACAAGAGGATTTGTTGTATGAAGAACATGATAAATTTATAGAGGCACAAAAATCTCATGCTTTAGAAGTTAAAAGAAATGAAATGCTTTCTTCTGAACTATCTACTTGCCATGAGATAATTTCTAGCTTAAAGAGCATAAATGATGATTTAAATGATAAGTTAGAAAAATCTAGTAAATTAACATCTTGTGTAGAACATGTTGTGATTTGCACTAGGTGTAAAGATTTTAATGTTGATGCTTGTAGTGAACACCTAGATTGCATTTCTAAATTAAATGATGAAGTAGCTAGTCTTAATGCCCAACTTAAGACTAGCAAAAGTGAATTTGATAAGTTAAAATTTGCAAGGGATGCCTACACGTTTGGTAGACACCCCTCAATTAAGGATGGACTTGGCTTCAAGAGGGAAGCCAAGAACTTAACAAGCCATAAGGCTCCCATCTCCGCCAAGGAGAAAGGGAAGGCCCCTATGGCTAGTAGTGTGCAAAAGAACCATGCTTTCATGTATCATGATAGGAGACATTCTAAGAATGCCTTTAGAAGTTATGATGCTTTTGATTTTCATGCTATGACTGCTTCTACTTCCCATGTTATGCATGATAGAAATGTTGCTAGGAGAAATGTTGTTCATAATATGCCTAGGAGAAATGCTGTTAATGTTCCTAGGAAAGTTAATGAACCTTCTACAATATATCATGCTTGCAATGCTTCATTTGCCATTTGTAGAAAGAATAAGAAGGTGATTGCTAGGAAGTTAGGGGCAAGATGCAAGGGAGATAAAACTTGCATTTGGGTCCCTAAGACAATTGTGACTAACCTTGTAGGACCCAACAAGAGTTGGGTACCTAAGACCCAAGCCTAAATTTGCCTTGCAGGTTTATGCATCCGGGGGCTCAAGCTGGATTATCGACAGCGGATGCACAAACCACATGACGGGGGAGAAGAGGATGTTCTCTTCCTACGTCAAGAACAAGGATTCCCAAGATTCAATAATATTCGGTGATGGGAACCAAGGCAAGGTAAAAGGGTTAGGTAAAATTGCTATTTCATCCGAGCACTCTATATCTAATGTGTTTTTAGTTGAGTCTCTTGGATATAATTTGTTATCTGTTAGTCAATTATGCAATATGGGATATAATTGTCTATTCACAAATGTAGATGTGTCTGTCTTTAGAAGGTGTGATGGTTCACTAGCTTTTAAGGGTGTACTAGACGACAAACTTTATTTGGTTGATTTTGCAAAAGAAGAGGTCGATCTAGATGCATGCTTAATTGCTAAGACTTGCATGGGCTGGCTGTGGCATCGCCGCTTAGCACATATGGGGATGAAGAACCTCCATAAGCTTCTAAAGGGAGAACACGTGATAGGTCTAACTAATGTGCATTTCGAAAAAGATAGACCTTGTGCAGCTTGTCAAGCAGGGAAACAGGTGGGAAGCTCTCATCACACCAAAAATGTGATGACCACATCAAGACCCTTGGAGATGCTTCATATGGACCTCTTCGGACCCGTCGCCTATCTAAGCATAGGAGGAAGTAAGTATGGTCTTGTTATAGTTGATGATTTTTCCCGCTTCACTTGGGTATTCTTTTTGCAGGATAAATCTGAAACCCAAGGGACCCTCAAGCACTTCCTCAAGAGAGCTCAAAATGAGTTTGAGCTCAAGGTGAAGAAGATAAGGAGCGACAACGGGTCCGAATTCAAGAACCTTCAAGTGGAGGAGTATCTTGAGGAGGAAGGAATCAAGCACGAGTTCTCCGCTCCCTACACACCACAACAAAATGGTGTGGTAGAGAGGAAGAACAGGACGCTCATCGATATGGCGAGGACTATGCTTGGAGAGTTCAAGACCTCCGAGCGCTTTTGGTCGGAAGCCGTGAACACGGCTTGCCACGCCATCAACAGGGTCTACCTTCACTGCCTCCTCAAGAAGACTTCGTATGAGCTACTAACCGGTAACAAACCCAATGTGTCTTATTTTCGTGTATTTGGGAGCAAGTGTTATATTCTTGTAAAGAAAGGTAGAACTTCTAAATTTGCTCCCAAAGCTGTAGAAGGGTTTTTATTAGGTTATGATTCAAATACAAAGGCGTATAGGGTCTTCAACAAATCATCGGGTTTGGTTGAAGTCTCTAGCGACGTTGTATTTGATGAGACTAATGGCTCTCCAAGAGAGCAAGTTGTTGATCTTGATGATGTAGATGAAGAAGACGTTCCAACGGCCGCTATGCGCACCATGGCAATTGGCGATGTGCGACCACAGGAACAATTGGAGCAAGATCAACCTTCTTCCTCAACAATGGTGCATCCCCCAACCCAAGATGACGAACAGGTACCTCAAGTGGAGGCGCATGATCAAGGGGGAGCACAGGATGTTCAAGTTGAAGAGGAAGAAGCACCTGAGGCACCTCCAACCCAAGTTCGAGCGACGATTCAAAGGGATCATCCCGTCGACCAAATATTGGGGGATATCAGCAAGGGAGTAACTACTCGTTCATTGGTGAATTTTTGTGAGCATTACTCCTTTGTCTCTTCTATTGAGCCTTTCAGGGTAGAAGAGGCCTTGCTAGATCCGGACTGGGTATTGGCCATGCAGGAAGAGCTCAATAATTTCAAAAGAAATGAAGTTTGGACACTGGTGCCTCGTCCCAAGCAAAATGTTGTGGGAACCAAGTGGGTGTTCCGTAACAAACAGGACGAGCACGGGGTGGTGACAAGGAACAAGGCTCGACTTGTGGCAAAAGGTTATGCCCAAGTCACAGGTTTGGACTTTGAGGAGACTTTTGCTCCTGTGGCTAGGCTAGAATCTATTCGTATATTGCTAGCATATGCTGCTCACCATTCTTGCAGGTTGTTCCAAATGGATGTGAAGAACGCTTTCCTCAACGGGCCGATCAATGGATGTGTGTAAGCTCTCTAAGGCGCTCTATGGACTTAAGCAAGCCCCAAGAGCATGGTATGAATGCCTTAGAGACTTTCTAATTGCTAATGCTTTCAAGGTTAGGAAAGCCGATCCAACTCTTTTCACTAAGACTTGCGATGGCGATCTTTTTGTGTGCCAAATTTATGTCGATGACATAATATTTGGTTCTACTAACCAAAAGTCTTGTGAAGAGTTTAGCAGGGTGATGACGCAGAAATTCGAGATGTCGATGATGGGCGAGTTGAACTACATCCTTGGGTTCCAAGTGAAGCAACTCAAGGATGGCACCTTCATCTCTCAAACGAAGTACACATAAGACTTGCTAAAGCGGTTTGGGATAAAGGACGCCAAGCCCGCAAAGACTCCAATGGGAACCGACGGACACACCGACCTCAACAAAGGAGGTAAGTCCGTTGATCAAAAGGCATACCGGTCTATGATAGGGTCTTTACTTTATTTGTGTGCTAGTAGACCGGATATTATGCTTAGCGTATGCATGTGTGCTAGATTTCAATCCGATCCTAGGGAGTGTCACTTAGTGGCCGTGAAGCGAATTCTTAGATATTTAGTCGCTACGCCTTGCTTCGGGATCTGGTATCCAAAGGGGTCTAACTTTGACTTGATTGGATACTCAGACTCTGACTATGCTGGATGTAAGGTCGATAGGAAGAGTACATCGGGGACATGCCAATTCTTAGGAAGGTCCCTGGTGTCGTGGAACTCTAAGAAACACACTTTCGTTGCCCTATCCACCGCTGAGGCCGAGTACGTTGCCGCAGGACAGTGTTGCGCGCAACTACTTTGGATGAGGCAAACCCTCCGGGACTTTGGCTACAATCTGAGCAAATTCCCACTCCTATGTGATAATGAGAGTGCTATCCGAATAGCGGAAAATCCTGTTGAGCACAGCCGCACAAAGCACATTGACATCCGGCATCACTTTTTGAGAGACCACCAGCAAAAGGGAGATATCGAAGTGTTTCATGTTAGCACCGAGAACCAGCTAGCCGATATCTTTACCAAGCCTTTAGATGAGAAGACCTTTTGCAGGCTGCATAGTGAGCTAAACATCCTAGATTCGTGGAACTTGGATTGATTTATAGCATACATGTATTTATGCTTTTGATCATGTTCCTTATGCATTTTGTTGCTTACTATGGTGCTCAAGTTGTACAATCACTCCCCGGACCTCACAAGTCCTTTTGCAAGTGATGCACATATTTAGGGGGAGTTGTGTTACAACTTGACCCTTTGAGACTAACCATGTGCTTGAGTTTGCTTGATTTAGTCTCAAAAGAGGTTTGGAAGGGAAAAGGTGGACTTGGACCATGAAAGACTTCCACTGCACTCCGATGAGAGGGTAACTCATTCCAAGTTCATCTCATGTACTCTTATTGCCTTTGTATTCTTATTGAAGATTTTGGTGAGGCAATGGGGTTCTAGGGCCAAGATTGATCCTGTTTTGGTGCTTGATGCCAAAGGGGGAGAAAATAAGGCCAAAGCAATAAATGGATCAGCTACCACTTGAGAAATTTTGAAAATAGTAGAATAGAGCTTTTGGTTTGTCAAAACTCTTTTATTATCTCATTTGTCAAAAGTTGGCCTCTTGTGGGGAGAAGTGTTGATTATGGGAAAAAGGGGGAGTTTTTGAAATCCTTGATCAATTTCCTTTGGAATACCTCTCTTTATGTCTCTACAAGTGAATTTGACTTAAAGATAGGAATTTGAGTTTGGTTTGCAAAAACAAACCAAGTGGTGGCAAAGAGTGATCCATATATGCCAAATTTGATTCAAAACAACTTTGGGTTTTGATTTGCATTGATATTGCACTTGTTCTAGTTGCTTTATGTTGTGTTGGCATAAATCACCAAAAAGGGGGAGATTGAAAGGGAAATGTGCCCTTGGGCCATTTCTAAGTATTTTGGTGATTGAGTGCCAACACAAGTGCTTTTGTGTTAATCTATGCAAAGTGGTGGACAAAGTGCAAATCATGTCAAAAGGTATGTTTCTAGACTTAGTACATTGTTTTATGGACTAATGTATTGTGTCTAAGTGCTGGAAACAGGAAAAATCAAGTTAGAGAAGAGATGACTTTGTTTTGCCAAAGTCTGCTCAGTCTGGGTGCACCGGACTGTCCGGTGGTGCACCGGACAGTGTCCGGTGCGCCAGACTGACTCTAACGAACTTGCTACTCTCGGGACTTCGACGGCGGTTTACGACTATAATTCACCGGACTGTCCGGTGGTGCACCGGACTGTCCGGTGAGCCGTTCACAGGTGAACTCGTCGCTCTCAGGAGATGATTAACGGCGTACGGCTAAAATTCACCGGACTGTCCGGTGAGCCAACGGTCGACCGGGCCAACGGTCGGCCGCGCGATCTGCGCGGGACACGTGGCCGAGCCAACGGCTAGAAGGAGGCACCGGACTGTCCGGTGCGCCAACGGCTCTCAAACCCCAACGGTCGGCTTCACCAAATAAGGAAGGATATCCGCACCGGACAGTGTTCGGTGGTGCATCGGACTGTCCGGTGCGCCAGGCGACAGAAGGCAAGATCAGCCTTCCTGGAATGCTCTCAACGGCTCCTAGCTGCCTTGGGGCTATAAAAGGGACCCCTAGGCGCATGGAAGAGAACACCAAGCATACTCAAAGCATTCCTAAGCACCGAGACTTCGATTCCACGCATTTGTTTCTTCGTGATAGCATCTAGAGCTCTAGTTGAGTTGTGAACTCGTCGGGTTGTGTTGCGAGCTCTTGTTGCGACTTGTGGGCGTGTTGACATTCTGATTTTGTGTCTTGTGTGCGTTGCTCATCCCTCCCTTACTCCGTGCTTCTTTGTGAACTTCAAGTGTAAGGGCGAGAGACTCCAAGTTGTGGAGATTCCTCGCGAACGGGATATAGAAAAGCAAGGCAAAACACCGTGGTATTCAAGTTGGTCTTTGGACCGCTTGAGAGGGGTTGATTGCAACCCTCGTCCGTTGGGACGCCACAACGTGGAGTAGGCAAGCGTTGGTCTTGGCCGAACCACGGGATAAACCACTGTGCTATCTCTGTGATTGATCTCTTTTGGTTATTGTGTTTTGTTGAGACTCCTCTCTAGCCACTTGGCATCATTGTGCTAACACCTAATCAAGTTTTTGGTGGCTTAAGTTTAAGTTTTACAGGATCACCTATTCACCCCCCTCTAGGTGCTCTCACGAAGGGGTATGGGCCGATCGTGGCCGTTGGATCTACTCTGGATGGCTACGATTAGATCATTTATTAGCTGAAGCGGTATGAGTCTATGGCCCTCAGATCTGGGATCAACGATCACCATTTATCATGGCCAGACGCGATCCCAGCCACACACATCCACGGATCTACGGTGCACACATGTTTTCCCAATCCCGCGCCCCGACACCAAATTCGTGGCACGCAGCAAGGGTTGATCTCATTCGTTCAGCACTGGATCAACGGTGCCGATCTAACGTAATCCCTACTTAGCTATTCCTGCGCCCGATCCAAATCCAATGATCCCAATAACACCCTGAGGTAACTATTCCTCCGGTCGATCTGGGTCGTTGCCGCATAGATCAACGCTCTAGAGCTCATCCCCTACATCGCCCATCACCTTTCTTCCTCCTCTCTCCTTCCCAGCCACCCCCAACCCCAGGTCGGTCGCAGACCTGGACCGCGACTGAGCCATGGTTGGCCTCACCAGCCGCTGAAGCGACTGAGCTCAGCACCCATGGCAGCACACCACCGGTGAGACACCCACCCAACGTACCAGTCCTCCACCCGCCAACCCAGCTAGCTCTAAGTATAGAGAAGGACAAGACGGAAATAATCGGGTCCTTACCGGCTATTGAAGCGAAGGGGATGCCCTCGGCGTCGCCGGTGGTGGCGGATGTGCGGGTGAAAAACGCCCAGCGTAGGTGGAAGCCGCGGAAGGGGCGCACGGCAGGAGGCAACAGTCGAATGAGTCGTGGCTACTTGCGCAGCCGCCGGTGGTTGGTGAAATGCGGCGGGTGGATTGGACGCGGATGCGAGAAGGTCGGAGACGCCGGGATGGAGAGTGCCACCCACAGGCGGGGCACGAAGCTTTTATGCCCTAGGACGAAGTCTGGCGAGGATCACGGAGGATCCCAACAAAACCGGAGCGGCGACCATGCGGTGCGCGACTGCTTCGGTAATGGGAGACGAGACACTGTTGACCATGCGGGGGGGTACAAGCGCGTGGGTAGGGTGAGTCCATAGTCGCGAGAGACTCGGACGAGCCACGACGAAAATCTCGGGCGGATTGGCTTCTGTTGAGAGATCCCAAAGCGGGCGCCGCTCGGTCTTCGTTTACGCGGATTCTGCGCAATGAACGGAGGTGGGTGATGGGTCTTACACGGTGGCCCCACCCACCGGTGTCCCAGCCATGACTCCCACGCGTATGAGCGGCAGACGGGGATGGTCCACAAGTCTGTGATGCGGCGTACAGGAGAAGTGGAGAGGGATGGAGTGGACCGAGCAGGTTTTGTGCGGGCTCCGCGAGACCCAGGCCGAGAGCGCAAAATGAATGTGGAGATGGGCCGAGAGAAGAGGTTTTGGGCCCAACGCGCATCAGATAGACTCCTTTCTCTTTTTTTTCTTTTCCTTGCTTTTATTTTGTCTTCAAGTTTCAAATTCAATCAATTTTTTTTGAATAAACTTCAAATGGAGTTAAAATTTAAGTGCTCAAACAAAACTCCCACTTGAACGCGAAAGTGGAATATTTATTTATTAGCTTATCATAGCGTTTATGCTTCTATATGTATTATTGGTGAAAGAAACACATATTAAATTAAATAGGAAAACTCCTTATTATTATTATTTTTTTCTGAGACTTTAAATTATAATTTAAATTTTTATAAGTCAAATTTAAATCTGAGTCATTAAACCCTAATATTATATTTATTTGTTTAATCATTTGAGAGGATTAATCATATACTAGAGTCAATACCATTATTAATCCTCAAAGAGACCAACATGACTTCCTACTTTCTCAAAATGTACTTTAGGGTTTACAAATCCTACCCCCCTTAACAGAAATCTCGTCCTAGAGATTTGTAAGGAAAGGGTGTATAACTATGTCAGCTCATAACATATGCACACACAAAAATCTCAGCATGATGCATACTTTATTAGCAACACATGGGGTCAATTAGACCTTATTATCCTTCCTAAAATAATATCATACCGACTACTAACTAAAGTAACATTTAGACCTTACAAATAGTAGAAATTTATATATATGTTTATGTAGCTTTGTGGAGCGGGTGGTGGTGGAGGTGGTTGTTGTTGTCGTTGTCTTTCCAACCGTGATTGCCTTATTTCTTGACGTATCTCTAGACGGATCTGACGTATTTCCTCACATTCTTGTCTTATCTGATCTTGCATTTCGGTCACCATGTCTGTCAATTGTTGTATTACTAGCCTTTGGGCGGCAACCACTTGATTGGTTCCAACTGGTGGAAGGTTTGGAGGATTCATTCCTGTTTGTTGTTGCCTGATAATCTTTCCTTCCTGGTATTGACCATCGAAGTTAGAAGCATATGGCAAAATAGTTTTGCAAGGAAATTTATTCGATAAGCGGAATGAATAAGCTAGTAACTGGTTATGATCTGAAGATTCTTTAACAGGGCTTAATCTTTGTTTTATGTCCAGATCGAGGTAACTGGTCGTATAAGGTGAATGTCCAAAGGTACGATAGAATTTGTCAAGATGAGATAGATATGGGTGAGAAAGGCCATATGATGTAGATTAAAGTTTGTTTAATGTTAGGTAGAAATAGACAGGTTATGCAATTCATCATGACACTATTGGTTGGGGTAGCTCTTCTGCTCATGGTTGAGTTGGTTTAATGCACTAACTTTAGGTTTAAGTGCATGAGGGGAGAACAAAGTCTATAGAAGTAGGATCTAGTTTATTTCACTAGTGCTCACTTGTTAAATGACTCTCATTGGATTCTATAATCCTATTTAAGAATATCATTTAGTTAAGCGTACTAAGCTGACCCTATCTTTATGAAATTCTAGTATATATATATATTTTTTATACACCTAGAATTATTTTTATGCCATTAGTAGGTGTGGTATAGAAACAAGGGTACCTTAGGTTTTAGATTTTAGGTGAGTGTAGACATAGAATGAACGTATTATGGCATAATCGAGTTTCCTTTGGGGGCTGAATTAGGGAACATCGATTGTGGTGTTATATGTCATTATCTGAGTTGGGATAACCATTGCGGTTACATGTGGTAGGTGTTAGAAATATGCCCTAGAGATAATCATAGAGATGAGCATATTTCTTTGTATCCATGATATATATATTGCTTAATTGAATATCCATGGAAGGCACCTTGTATTGATTAGCAATTATGTGAATTGTTTGTGAGATTCTTTACTTATATGGTTATTCTAAATGATGTCCCTAGTCAGAGTCGATGACTAGCACATGTATTAGTTGATGACTACATTTCACAAGTCATGAACATGGAGATGTTAAATTAATAATGTGGGCGCATGTATGACATGAGGCTGGACCGACCCAACGTGAGATATTGTAATATAGTTCTCTTCTTGCAACATGAATACTGTATCCTTAGACCTGAGATTGTCGCATGTTCTCAAGATGTGAATTGACTTACTTAGGGACTATCAAACGCTATCCCGTAACTGGGTAGTTATAAAGGTAGTTTTGGGTTTGTCAGGAAGCATGCTTTGAGGCATGGTTAGTCAAGATGGAATTTGTCCCTCTCTTTGTGAGAGAGATATCTCTGGGCCCCTCGAGTGATTGGATCAAGAAATGCATGGCCATGCTAGGGTTAAGAGTTAACCATTGAAAGGATTCCAATTCACAGTATCGAGAAAGAGAGGTCAGCTTAGAGCCAGACCAAATATCGTGAGACAAAGGGAACAACATGTACGTAATGTCGCAATGGTTCGTCTGATATGATCTTTACGTACACATAGGAGTTGACATGTCTTGCTAGAGGCCGCTGTCAATTATTGGACCAAGTAAGAGTACTCGGGCTATGTCTATTTGTACGTGAACCTATAGGGTCACACACTTAAGGGGAAGGAAGCCTAATTCGGATTAGATTCGAAATTAGACTGGGCTTTAGGGTTAATGATGGGCCTCGGCGTCAGAAGCCCACCATAACGCCTATATAATGAGGGGCAGGGGCGCGGTTAAGAGATAACCTAATTCGCCACCTGCAAACCAGCAGCCGCCGCTCGCCTCTCACCCTCGCCAAGCCGCCGTCGCGAACCTAGCAGTTCGGTACGCGACGCTTCCTCCCTGTACGTGTGGATACCTCGGAGGTGCTGCATCTGGAGCACTTGGACGAACCGTGCGAGGACGTGAAGGACGCCGGCGACTGCACGGCACTGCTCGACGCGTTCGTCTACATCGAGACGTCTTCCGCTGCTCTGCGCGTCTAGTGGTAATTCCATGACCTATAACCGCAGTAATTCTTGGTATTATGGGGTTGAAAATTTTGTTTTGCGCTAGTGTAGCATCCCCGTAATCCTACAGTGGTATCAAAGCCAGGTTCTGCGTAGTTTTAGGTCTGGATCTAGGTTCATGAGATGGATCTACTTGATGCACGGTTTGATTAGATCAATTGGTAATAAAGGGTTGAAGTAGATTACATCGGATATGACTGGAGAGATCAGTTCGTCCTTCTCTGTTGTATGCGCGACTTGCCCCTACCGGCTGGAATCACCATCGGGGCTAACTGCGTACACAACCAGCAGATTGACGTAACAGATCAACGTCATGAGTGTAATCTTCTTCGGGTCGAAAGTCTCGGATTTGGGTTGATTTGATCAACCGCATGAGATTTCCAGTGGAATTTCCATACATACGATGCATGGAATCCTGTGAGGTTTTCAGGGACCGCCGTGGCTATCTGCTGAAGTGGCGAACGTATAGAAACGTGTTTGTCTAACCTGTTTTTGCAGGATATCTTGTGATCGGTATGGCTATTGTGTATATGATGCATGTTAATAAATTATTCATGACCTGCGTGTCGTGACCAGGGCAATACGGCTGGAGCCACATGTATTGTCCAAATTTAATGTAATGACCTGCGTGTTGACATGTGATGATCCAAAGCGTATATGTAATTTGTTTACCAGCATACGTTAGATAGGTCTTGAAGGACTCATCACCTGGAGGATGGCATACCTATATCATGGAGATGGAGATCATCGTGATGGACAGATTATTGGAGATGGGGATCACCATGTGACAGCAAGCCATACCGAATCACAACTGTTGTGTGAATGCCATTCTTATTGTTCTACTTGTTTATATTGCATATATGTCCTTGCGTGCGATGTTATAAGTAGGACGATCCCTCATAAATGTTTAAGCTTTAATGCCTCTCCAAACCTTGCACTATCATAAGTCTTGTACAATTGGTGGTGGGTCTATGAAATTAGGGTGCCACCAGTTTTCCTTGACTAGATAGGTTTGTATCGGATACGAACTGCAGAAAGGGTTGGTTAACTTAAACAAAGTCAGCTTAATGGTTAAGGACTTTGAGGCATAAGGTTGGGAGCCGAGACATAGAGATGTCACCCAACAACAGGAGTCATATATATGATATGATTAGCAAGGAGTTGCTTACCGATCTACCTTGTCTTCTAGCGGTGATGCTAAAGCTCACTAGTAGACTTGTTAGTTGTGGGTTCTGAATCACTAAGTATCAATCGAGGGATATTGATTTTAGTGGGAGTAGACTATTAAATTTTTAATATGATTTACTCTGTCATGGATATTTTTGTCTTAGTATTTTGCATTATTTTGTTGTAGATAAATGGCACCTAGCACACCAACATTTACTTTGCGATCAATTCTTGAAAAGGATAAGTTAAATGGAACAAACTATACGGATTGGATCCGTAACCTGAGAATTGTTCTCAGGGCTGAAAAAAGGAAGACGTTCTAGACACCCCACTACTAGAGGATCCTGGTGAAAATGCAACTGCTGCAGCTAAAACCGCTTACAAGAAAGCAATGGATACTAATCTTGAAGTGAGTTGCCTAATGCTTGCTTGCATGGAGCCTGAGCTGCAGATGCAGTTTGAGACAAACCATGAGGTACACGATATGATCGTGGCGCTCAAGGATATGTTCCAGACTCAGGCTAGGACTGAAAGGTTCAATGTGTCCAAAGCCTTTCTGGAATGCAAGCTGGCAGAAGGCGCAGCAGTTGGGCCACACGTAATCAAAATGGTTGGTTACAGTCAGAGGTTGGAGAAGCTAGGCTTCCCAATAAGCCAAGAGTTGGCCACTGACTTCATTTTGGCATCTCTTCCGCCTAGCTATGGAAACTTCATCACGAACTACCATATGCATGGGGCGGAGAGGGGCCTCAATGAACTATGTGGCATGCTGAAAACTGCAGAGGGGGACATAAAGAAAAGCGCTGGCAGCAGCGGCCATGTGATGGCGGTCCAAAACAAACCCAACTTTAAGAAGAAGGGTAAAACTCAAAAGAAGAAGGGCAAGGCAAAGGATACAGTATCCAAGCCAAATCAAAAGCCCAAGGTTGGACCAGCTGCAGATGCAGAGTGCTTTTATTGCAAAGAACTTGGTCACTGGAAAAGGAATTGCAAGCAGTACTTGGCCTCTATTAAGGATCGCGACAGTAAGGGTACAGCCGCAGCAGGTACACTTGCTATTCACATTATAGAAATTTTTCTTGCTGATTCTTATATTAATTCTTGGGTATTTGATACCGGATCGGTTGCCCATATTTGCAATTCGATGCAGGGAATGATAAGAAGTAGAAGCGTGAAAAGAGGAGAAGTTGATTTCCGGGTAGGCAATAATGCAAGAGTTGCTGCGTTGACCGTCGGGACGATGCAACTCCACCTCCCATCAGGATTTATTTTGGAGTTAAATAATTGTTATCTAGTTCCTAGTATGAGTCGAAACATTATGTCTCCTTCATGTTTGATGAAGGATGGTTATTCATTTGCGAGTGAAAACAATGGTTGTGTGATCTCTAAGAATGGCATGTTTGTGGCTTTTGCATCCATTATGAATGGGTTATTCATTTTAAATCTTGATGATGCACCTATCTGTAATATTAGTGCTAAAAGGCCTCGGCCTAATGATTTAAGTCCTACCTACATGTGGCACTGTCGTTTGGGTCATATAAGTGAGAATCGCATGAAGAAGCTTCATTCTGATGGGCTTTTAACTTCGTTTGATTTTGAATCATACGAGACATGTGAAGCTTGCTTACTTGGTAAGATGACCAAGGCGCCTTTCACGGGTTTACCGGAGAGGACATTAGATTTATTGGAACTCATACATACTGATGTGTGCGGACCAATGAGTACGACAGCTAGGGGAGGATTCCAATACTTCATAACCTTCACTGATGATTTTAGTAGATATGGGTATGTCTACTTAATGAAACACAAGTCTGAATCCTTAGAAAAGTTCAAAGAGTTTCAGAATGAAGTAGAAAATCAGCGTGGCAAGAAAATTAAAGCACTGCGATCAGATTGTGGTGGTGAATATTTGAGTCATGAGTTTAGCAATCATCTAAAGAGTTGTGGAATTGTTCCATAGCTTACGCCACCTGGAACGCCTCAGAGGAATGGCGTGTCTGAGCGACGTAATCGGACTTTATTGGATATGGTTCGATCAATGATGAGCCAGTCGGACCTACCTTTGTCGTTTTGGGGATACGCTCTAGAAACAGCAGCTTTCACACTAAATAGGGTACCGTCTAAGTCCGTAGTTAAGACACCATATGAGATGTGGACTGGGAAGACTCCCAGTTTGTCTTTTCTGAAGATTTGGGGTTGTGAGGTTTACGTCAAGCGACTACAGTCGGATAAACTCACTCCAAAATCGGACAAGTGCATGTTCGTGGGATATCCAAAGGAAACTTTAGGATATTACTTTTACCACCGGTCAGAGGGAAAAGTATTTGTCGCCCGGAACGGTGTGTTCTTAGAGAAAGAGTTTCTCAAAAGAGAGAAAAGTAAACAAAAGGTGTATCTTGAAGAAGTTCAGGATGAGCCAGTGGGACAAGATTCAACAAGTGATGCTAATGTAGCAGAACAAGTTGAGACGTCTATGGCAAGAGAAACACCACCACAACCACGAAGGTCAGCAAGGCTTCGCGAGGCACGAGGAGAAGTGCTATTGTTGGGCAATGGGGAAGTGTTGTTGTTAGACAACGACGAACCTGCAACATATTCAGAAGCGATGATGGACCCAGATTCCGAGAAATGGCATGTTGCCATGAGATCCGAGATAGATTCCATGGGAGAAAATCAAGTTTGGAACTTGGTTGACCCGCCTGATGGTGTTAGACCTATAGAATGCAAATGGATCTATAAGAAGAAGAAAGACATGGATGGAAATGTTCACATCTATAAGGCTCGACTTGTTGCAAAGGGTTTTCGACAAGTTCAAGGAGTTGACTATGACGAGACATTCTCGCCAGTAGCGATGCTTAAATCTATTCGGATCATTCTAGCTATTGCCGCATATTTCGATTATGAGATTTGGCAGATGGATGTCAAAACAGCTTTCCTTAATGGAAACCTAGATGAGGACGTGTATATGATACAGCCCGAGGGTTTTGTCGATCCGATCAATGCTGGAAAGATATGCAAACTTCAGAAATCCATTTATGGGTTGAAGCAAGCATCTCAGAGTTGGAACATTCGTTTTGATGAAGTGATCAAAGGGCTTGGTTTTCATCAGAATGAAGAAGAAGCTTGTGTTTACAAGAAGGAAAGTGGGAGCGCTGTTGTATTTCTGATCTTGTATGTGGATGACATATTATTGATTGGGAATGACATTCCTATGCTGGAGTCCGTCAAGGCTTCACTGAAAAAGAGTTTTTCTATGAAGGACTTAGGGGAAGCAGCATATATTTTGGGCATAAGGATCTATAGAGATAGGTCGAAGAGGCTTATAGGATTAAGTCAAGATACGTACATTGACAAGGTTTTGAAACGGTTCAACATGGAACAGTCCAAGAAAGGGTTCATACCTATGTCACATGGTAAACACCTTAGCCAGATGCAGTGTCCTGCAACGGCTAATGAGCGGGAGCGCATGAGTAAGGTACCATACGCCTCAGCAATTGGTTCAATCATGTATGCCATGATAAGTACACGCCCAGATGTTTCATACGCTATAAGTGCTACGAGTAGATACCAGGCTGATCCAGGTGAGGATCACTGGACAGCGGTAAAAGGCATTCTTAAGTACTTAAGAAGGACTAAAGATATGTTCCTGGTATATGGGGGTAAGGAGGAGCTCGTTGTAACTGGTTACACCGATGCTAGCTTCCAAACTGACCCAGACGAGTTAAAATCGCAATCAGGTTTTGTGTTCACAATAAATGGTGGTGCTGTTAGTTGGAAGAGTTCCAAACAGGAGACTGTGACTGATTCTACAACAGAAGCCGAGTACATTGCAGCTTTTGAATCTGCGAAGGAAGGTGTTTGGATAAGAAAGTTCCTCATCGAGCTTGGTGTGTTTCCTAATGCATCTAGCCCATTAAACCTCTACTGTGACAACAATGGGGCTATTGCGCAAGCTAAGGAGCCAAGGAACCACCAGAAAAACAAACACGTACTGCGGAAGTTTCACCTCATACGGGAATTCATTAGGCGGGGTGAGATAAAGATATGCAAAATACATACAGATTTGAATGTTGTTGATCCTTTGACAAAACCTCTTCCACAACCTAAGCATGAGGCACACGTGAGATCTATGGGTATTAGATATCTTCTAGATTAACTCTAGTGCAAGTGGGAGACTGTTAGAAATATGCCATAGAGATAATCATAGAGATGAGCATATTTCTTTGTATCCATGATATATATATTGCTTAATTGAATATCCATGGAAGGCACCTTGTATTGATTAGCAATTATGTGAATTGTTTGTGAGATTCTTTACTTATATGGTTATTCTAAATGATGTCCCTAGTCAGAGTCGATGACTAGCACATGTATTAGTTGATGACTACATTTCACAAGTCATGAACATGGAGATGTTAAATTAATAATGTGGGCGCATGTATGACATGAGGCTGGACCGACCCAACGTGAGATATTGTAATATAGTTCCCTTCTTGCAACATGAATACTGTATCCTTAGACCTGAGATTGTCGCATGTTCTCAAGATGTGAATTGACTTACTTAGGGACTATCAAACGCTATCCCGTAACTGGGTAGTTATAAAGGTAGTTTTGGGTTTGTCAGGAAGCATGCTTTGAGGCATGGTCAGTCAAGATGGAATTTGTCCCTCTCTTTGTGAGAGAGATATCTCTGGGCCCCTCGAGTGATTGGATCAAGAAATGCATGGCCGTGCTAGGGTTAAGAGTTAACCATTGAAAGGATTCCAATTCACAGTATCGAGAAAGAGAGGTCAGCTTAGAGCCAGACCAAATATCGTGAGACAAAGGGAACAACATGTACGTAATGTCGCAATGGTTCGTCTGATATGATCTTTACGTACACATAGGAGTTGACATGTCTTGCTAGAGGCCGCTGTCAATTATTGGACCAAGTAAGAGTACTCGGGCTATGTCTATTTGTACGTGAACCTATAGGGTCACACACTTAAGGGGAAGGAAGCCTAATTCGGATTAGATTCGAAATTAGACTGGGCTTTAGGGTTAATGATGGGCCTCGGCGTCAGAAGCCCACCATAACGCCTATATAATGAGGGGCAGGGGCGCGGTTAAGAGATAACCTAATTCGCCACCTGCAAACCAGCAGCCGCCGCTCGCCTCTCGCCCTCGCCAAGCCGCCGTCGTGAACCTAGCAGTTCGGTACGCGGCGCTTCCTCCCTGTACGTGTGGATACCTCGGAGGTGCTGCATCTGGAGCACTTGGATGAACCGTGCGAGGACGTGAAGGACACCGGCGACTGCACGGCACTGCTCGACGCGTTCGTCTACATCGAGACGTCTTCCGCTGCTCTGCGCGTCTAGTGGTAATTCCATGACCTATAACCGCAGTAATTCTTGGTATTATGGGGTTGAAAATTTTGTTTTGCGCTAGTGTAGCATCCCCGTAATCCTACAGTAGGTAGTTTAAATAGAGTCTTACTTTGCTGGTAAGATAAATAGGTTGGGCAACCTATAACATAGGCTGGGTCGTGGTTTCTCGGACAAGTTGGTTTAAGACACCGATTTAGGTCTAAAATCCATTCGTATGAAGATGGTCTAATCTGTGTTACTAACATTACCTAACTTGTTTGTCCATTAGATTAGATCTGTTCAGATTGGATGGGATCAGAATTAAATTGGTGTAATCTGATTAGACTAGATAAGATCTACTTAATTTATTTTGGAATAGATCATGTTTGTTACACTTTTATGAGATAAGCAAAATGGTTGGGACAAGTAGGCTTGATAGGTCAAGATGAGTCTCTAAGATCATGGTATAATCTTTTAAGATTAGTTAGATCTATTAGGATAAGATGAGAATCCTTCCGAGATGAGATGAGTCTATTAAGGTAAGAGAGTATCTTTTAAGATAGGATGGATCATTTTAAGATAAGAGAGAGTCTTTTAAGATAAGAGGGATCTCCATGAAATAGATACATTTTAATGGAGGATAATCTAAGTTGTTTAGTTATCTTATGAATTTTATTTATGCCTATATGTATATGCAGATGTAATTGTGGACATTACTCCACAACTAATCACACTCAATCAAAGATCCAAACCAAACAAGTATCATAAGAACAGCACTCAAACGTATAGATACCTATAAAAATAGTTTTTTTGTTCCTAGGAGTAGGTCTCCTATTCCTAAAGGTCACTTTAGGCACAGGATTTCAAAGTGTGAAATCCACATTTGTCTTTAGAAGAAAAAGGTAAGAATAATCAAAGTGAAGCGAAAATAGATGAGAAAAGATTAAGATAAGTTTAGAAAAGAATCAGAGTAGCAAAGGTAAGGTTAATCAGAGTAGAACAGTAGAAGGTGAGACAAGATCAAGAAAAGTATAGAAAGAATCAGAGTAAGGTAAGTAGATAATGGTTACGTCCATTTCTATCTAGGTTTCATCCTACAGTCAACATTTCCTCTGATACCACTTCTGTAACACCCCAGGCTTTAAGGGACAAAGCCGGGTGCATCTCATACATGCGCCAAAGAAGACAACATATATAATCACAGAGTGTATAGAGATAAATGTCACAATAATCAGAGTACTTATTACATAGCGGAAGACTTACAAAAATAAAATATAAATATAACAGGATCTAAAATCCATCCTTGGCGCCAGAAAGTCAACTGGGAGACGCCACCTAGATCGAATCGAACTCCTCGTTGTATGGCTACACTGGAATCACCTGTTCTTCTCCTGTGGGGGGGTGTGAGACAGCAAGGGTGAGCTCACATATGTTCATCGCTCAACAAGTTGTGGGGAATAATGTGGCATGAACTCACCAAAGGTGGGAGCTCATGAAGTGTAAGGCTTATCAAAGAAAATGGTTAAAGCTGAGCATTGCTTTTAATGTTGGTCAAACTTTTATTAGCAATTACTAGATGTAAGTAAATACCAAACCATAACAAATAATAGAACAAAATTAATAAATAATCTCATGCAAATGCAAATGACAAATTGAGTTTAGGTTCCATAGATTAATCATGTGAGGGTCCGAGCCGCTCATGACCGTGAGCACGGCTAGTATACTAGTTTTACACTCTGCAGAGGTTGCGCATCTTTACCCACAAGCCGTGTTACCCATCTGCCAAAGGGTCATGAATCCCATACACCTCTACCAAGGAAGCGAGGCAGGGTAACACTACGAGGCCTTTACAAAGTTCCACTAGCTTCAGAAATCCCGCTACAGTTTATAGGAAGCTCCAGTGCAGGAATCCCTCGCCTGACCGCCATCGCAGCAAAATCAACCCAAGGACCTCCCTCCACTGACCACTCCCCTACTGCCCTTGCCCCTTTTAGGTAAGGAAGACCTCCACTAGCTTTCCTAGTTAATCAGCCAAGGGCGTCCCATTAAACCCTTGTGTTAGCACTATTTTCCTGGGTGGTCGCTCCATGTTCCAATTAACATAATGATCTTATCATGAACATAAATAACATAACAAAATAATTGGAACAAGGATATAATGAAATATTAACCTGGAAACCGTGTAAAGCAATAGCATAACTACCCAATGATTCAGGGGTAAACAAGGTAAAAGGATAAACAGACTAGGGTGACCTGTTGGGTCCCATCAAAATTAAACCTATGCATTGATAAGTGATAATAAGGAACATTATTGGGTAAATGAAAGTGATCAAGGGCACAACTTGCCTGGCACTTGAGATTCCAGTTACCAGGGTGATTCTTCAGATCCTCGTGACCTCACTGCTAGTCGTAGCAATACAACCAAATATGGCATAGACAAAATTAACATCACACCAAACATAAGTACAAACTGAATAATAATGATCTACGCGAAGCTACGAGATCGCGGGATCGAGAACTACTAAGATTGGAGTCACGATTAAGGAGTTATGATTTTATAAAAGATCTGTGTGATTAAAATATTAAACTATATTATAATTTGGTTAGTATAAATCATATGAAAGGTTATTCTATAAATAATTATCTCAAGTTTAATAAATAGACCATAGATCATATTCTAGTAGATTATAATGATAAGCAGATTAACAAGACTAACCAACATAAGTTAAATAGAGACCTAATTATAAAATAATGAGACATGGTATAATAAATATTGTTATCGCATAGTAAATATTTATACGAGACTAACGCAACTTGAACGGTTCAATTTGAAATTAAAATGGGGAAGTTACGAATTTTCAAAGTTTCTATGTATTTGATATAGGATTACTTAGGAAATCAATTTTATTGTTGTTTTCATGTCAAAACAGAGGTACTATGTGATAAACAATATTATTATAAAATTATAGAAACTGGAATAGATTAATTTAAACTTAATATGAACTTTCTATGGATTAAACAAATTCTAGAAATTATTTTTGCATTAAAATCTATTTTTAAATCCATTTCTCTGATTTTCTAACTTCCAGGACTGGGCCTTGATTTCTAGAGAAGACAGGGGCCACGGCGAGACCCGGGCCGAGAGCGCGAAATGAATGTGGAGATGGGCCGAGAGAAGAGGTTTTGGGCCCAGCGCGCATCAGATAGACTCCTTTCTCTTTTTTTTCTTTTCCTTGCTTTTATTTTGTCTTCAAGTTTCAAATTCAATCAATTTTTTTTAATAAACTTCAAATGGAGTTAAAATTTAAGTGCTCAAACAAAACTCCCACTTGAACGCGAAAGTGGAATATTTATTTATTAGCTTATCATAGCGTTTATGCTTCTATATGTATTATTGGTGAAAGAAACACATATTAAATTAAATAGGAAAACTCCTTATTATTATTATTTTTTTCTGAGACTTTAAATTATAATTTAAATTTTATAAGTCAAATTTAAATCTGAGTCATTAAACCCTAATATTATATTTATTTGTTTAATCATTTGAGAGGATTAATCATATACTAGAGTCAATACCATTATTAATCCTCAAAGAGACCAACATGACTTCCTACTTTCTCAAAAAGTACTTTAGGGTTTACACCAAGGGAGTGTCACCTTGTGGCCGTTAAGCGAATCCTTAGATATTTAGTTGCTATGTCTTGCTTCGGGATCTGGTATCCAAAGGGATCTACCTTTGACTTAATTGGATATTCAGACTCCGATTATGCTGGATGTAAGGTCGATAGAAAGAGTACATCAGGGACGTGCCAATTCCTAGGAAGGTCCCTGGTGTCGTGGAGTTCCAAGAAACAAACTTACGTTGCCCTATCCACCGCTAGGGCCGAGTACATTGCCGCAGGACAGTGTTGCGCGCAACTACTTTGGATGAGGCAAACCCTCCGGGACTTTGGCTACAATCTGAGCAAAGTCCCACTCCTATGTGACAATGAGAGTGCAATCTGCATGGCGGACAATCCTGTTGAACACAGCCACACAAAGCACATAGACATCCTGCATCACTTTTTGAGAGACCACCAGCAAAAGGGAGATATCTAAGTGTTTTATGTTAGCACCGAGAACCAGCTAGCTGATATCTTTACCAAGCCTTTAGATGAGAAGACCTTTTGCAGGCTACGTAGTGAGCTAAATGTCTTAGATTCATGGAACTTGGATTGATCTAGAGCATACATGTGTTTTATGCCTTTGATCATGTTCTTTTATGCATATTATTGTTTATTTGTGGTGCTCAAGTTGTACTCATGAACCCCGGACCTCACAAGTCCATTTGTAAGTGATGCACTTATTTAGGGGGAGGCATGCTACAACTTGACCATTTAAGACTAATCATGTGCTTGAGTTTGCTTGATTTAGTCTCAAAGGTAGATTGAAAGGGAAAGATGGACTTGGACCATGAAAGACTTCCACTGCACTCCGATGAGAGGGTAACTAATTCCAAGTTCATCTCCATGCTCTTATTGCCTTTTTACTCTTAATTGAAGATTTTGGTGAGGCAATGGGGTTCAAGGGCCAAAAATGATCACATTTTGGTGCTTAATGCCAAAGGGGGAGAAAGTAAGGCCAAAGCAATAAATGGATCAGCTACCACTTGAGAATTTTGAAAAAATAGTAGAGTAGAGCTTTTGTTTTGTCAAAATACTCTTATTGTCTCTTATTGTCAAAAGTTGGTCTCTTGTGGGGAGAATGTTTAATTATGGGGAAAAGGGGGAGTTTTTGAATCTTTGATCAATTTCTCTTGGAATACCTCTCTCTATGCCTCAACAAGTGATTTTGACTTAGAGATAGGAAATTGAGTTTGATTTGAAAAAACAAACCAAGTGGTGGCAAAGAATGATCCAAATATGTCAAATTTGAATCAAAACAAATTTTTGTTCTCATTTACATTGATGTTGCGCTTCTTTTAGTTGCTTTTTGTTGTGTTGGCATAAATCACCAAAAAGGGGGAGATTGAAAGGGAAATGTGCCCTTGGGCTATTTCTATAAGATTTTGGTGATTAAGTGCTCAACAAAAATGCTTTGAGTGATATTTGTGCCAAAGACTCAAGAAGTGCAAATCAAGATTAAAGGTATGTTTCTAGACTTATTACATTGTTTTGAAGACTAATGTATTGTGTCTAAGTGCTAGAAACAGGAGAAATCACTTTGAAGATATGTTGGCTGTGCTCGGCCAAAAGGCTGCTCGATCTGGGTGCACCGGACTGTCCGGTGGTGCACCGGACAGTGTCCGGTGTGCCAGGACCAGACCAGTTGAACAGCATGCTCTCGGGTCTCGACGGCGACGTACGGCTATAAATCACCGGACTGTCCGGTGGTGCACCGGACTGTCCGGTGGTGCACCGGACTGTCCAGTGAGTCGTCTGCGGCGAAATCGCCGCTCTCGGGAAGAAGTCAACAAGCGTACGGCTAAAACTCACCAGACTGTCCGGTGAGGCACCAGACTGTCCGGTGAGGCACCGGACTGTCCGGTGATCCAACGGTCGGGCGCGCCAACGGTCGGCCGTGCAATCCGCGCGTGACGCGTGGCCGAGCCAACGATCGGATGGGGGCACCGGACTGTCCGGTGTGCACCGAACAGTGTCCGATGCGCCAACGGCTCCAAATCTTCAACGGTCAGCTGCGCCTATTTAGGAAAGCAATCTGCACCGAACTGTGAACAGGGGATGTCCGGTGGTGCACCAGACTGTCCGGTGCGCCACCCGACAGAAGGCAAGATTTGCCTTCCTGGATTGCTTCCAACGGCTCCTAGCTGCCTTGGGGCTATAAAAGGGACCCCTAGGCACATGGAGGAGTACACCAAGCATTCTTTGATCAACTCTAAGCACCAAGACTCCATTTCCACGCATTTGATTCTTTGTGATAGCAACTAGAGCTCCATTTGAGTAGAGAACTCTTTGAGTTGTGTTGCGAGCTCAAGTTGTGACTTGTGTGTGTGTTTGTGCTCTGATTTTGTGTCTTGTGTGTGTTGCTCATCCCATCCTTACTTCCGTGCTTATTTGTGATCATCAAATTGTAAGGGCGAGAGGCTCCAAGTTGTGGAGATTCCTCGCAAACGGGATATAGTGAAAGGAAGAGAAACGTCGTGGTATTCAAGTGGATCTTTGGATCACTTGAGAGGGGTTGAGTGCAACCCTCATCCGTTGGGACGCCACAACGTGGAGTAGGCAAGTGTTGGACTTGGCCGAACCACGGGATAAACCACTGAGCCTCTCTGTGTTGATCTCTTTGTGGTTATTGTGTTTCACAAGAACTCCTCTCTAGCCACTTGGCTTTATTGCTCTAACACTTAATCAAGTTTGTGGCTTTGAGTTTTAAGTTTTTACAGGATCACCTATTCACCCCCCCTCTAGGTGCTCTCAGAAACTGCAGGAAGGAGCCATAGTCTTAGAAGGAATTCCTGTCTCCCCTCAGGCTATGGATAAGCAAGAGCACCCTAAATCCTCCCAAGATCCCCCGCCGGAGTTGTTTAGCCCCTCACCTTGAAGAAAATTCCAGCACCGTCCTGTGAGATCAAGGAAGAAGCTGCAAGCACCCCACCAGCACCGCCGCCCTCTAAGGAACTACAAGAGCTAGTCCAGCTTGAAGAAGAGTTCGACCCCGTGCTGCCATCTCAGTCGCCGCCAGAAGAAGTCATCAACATCAGTTCCCTCTTGACCCATCCAGGAGATGTCTCAGATTGAAGTTGTGTGCAAGCCTTGCCAGAAGAGAAGTTGCCTGGTCTGAAGTTAGTATGCCTAGTCCTCTGCATGCATTGGGTATTGAAGTTTTTCTTCACTTTGGCTAGAGCCCTGCATGTATGAGAGGTAATCGTGTAGACCCGTGTTTTCAAAAACTCTAATTATGTGGCCCTCTAGGGCATTTCAAAATGAATTTCGCTTGATGTTTTCTCCCCTTTTGAGTGCATATGTGATGCTTTAACGTTAGTGCTCATAAGTTGCATTTAGCATAGTTCTCAATTCAGGAGCCAAGTAATAGTAGTTATGCTTAGCCCCCGAATATGAGTAGTCCGTGCTTTAAAAAAACTCTATTCTTCCCTTATTCAAAACATTTGATTTGTTTGTGCTTATCATTGCTGAGCTTGTGTGTTTTCTTTCTTTTTAAGAAAGGTTTTCTCTAAAAACATAGATAACAAATTAGAGCTAATCCTCACCTTATGCTTCCATTCTCATCTTAACCCATCTCAAGAGAAAAGCATCTTACCCAAGAAGATACCAGGAAGCTTACCCTTGAAGCCTGGAATAAGCTGCAGAAGAAACCAGTCCAGCCGCTCAGTCAAAAGGACCGACCGTGAGAATCAAAGCAATTCCCCTGAGTCAAAGTAAACAGAAAAAGAGGACAAAAGGAGTTATTACCATATAGAGAGGCAAAGATTCTTGGAACCAGAGACCACAAACATCAGGGTCATTGACCCCACCACTCACCCGTGCCCCCCGCACGCGTGCCCGCCCCCATACGCACTATCACCACCCCCATGCCCCCTTTCCAGCGTACCCACTGCCATCATCGCCGGCAACACCTGCCCCCTCCCCATGTCGCCTCTATTACCGCACCTGCTCCATCACCACCCACTCCTCAATCGAACACCACCGCTCGCCTATAAACCCCCCCCCCACCAGCTCCCTCAACTCCCATCCCATGCAAAGCACACACCAGATAAAATCCCTCTGCCAAATCGCAAGCAACTCCATTTTCCCACTCCCTCGCTCCTAAGATCACAATGCTTGGTGATTCTTGGGTTGAAGACTGTTGTACATGGTTCATAGTCTTCGGTTTCCTCCTCTGTGTGATGGTAATACTCTTTGATAGAATCCTCCAGTGGGAAGAGCAAAGAGAAAGAAAGAGGCAGTGAAAAGTGAGAAGAGAAAAGAAGATAGGGAAGAGAAGATGAGAAGAAGGTTACCCAGAATCAACCCTGTGTCAGTCATTTCTCCGCAGCCTGCTCAAGCAGCAACAGCAGAAGAAGGCCCCGTAACACCCTTGTTATGAGGTACTTCAAGGAGTTCAAATCCCCAAGATTCAAGAGATCTACCCTCATTCTTTTTAAGTGGGGTAGTGTTCTAGTAAAGTTCCTGCTATGGAGAAAAAGAAGAAGGCCTGTAGCAAGCTTGTGGAAGACCAGATCATCAAAGCTTATAAGTTTCTGGATGAGAAGTGGTCACCCAAGTTTTGTTGATGAAGCACTAGAAGACCAATCAAGGAAGGAATCCATGTGGGAGTTTGCAAGAGAAAGGTTTTGTGTGTTGGCATCGATGCTTCTTCAATAAGCTAGCTGCCAAGCGAACGCTGAAGCCTGAAGATGATCTTTGAGTAGCCAGAATCGGCGTTT
Source organism: Zea luxurians (assembly GCA_029449295.1). Taxonomy (NCBI): domain Eukaryota; kingdom Viridiplantae; phylum Streptophyta; class Magnoliopsida; order Poales; family Poaceae; genus Zea; species Zea luxurians. The sequence goes on from JAOPSE010000004.1 coordinate 165,982,329, forward strand.
GCAATTGGCAACCAGATGCTCCTCAAAGGCCAGATTTTGTTGAAGTTCTATCTCCTCGAAGAGTCTGCAAAGTGAAGATTTGTAGCTGAAGTAAAGCTATACCCATAACCCTTCTAAGCTGAATCTCGAGGACGAAATTCCTTTTAAGTGGGGTAGATTTGTAGTGTGACGGAACCTCCCAAGTAATTAGGCCCATCTACAGTTGTCCTTGTCCAACAGACTTCAGACAACCCTGTAGGTGTCCCTGAACTACTTGACAAGTTTGGTATCTTTCCTTACTTTACCAGGAACGATTCACCCGTCTTGCAGACATTACAGAACATCGGAGATAAAGAATTGCGGAAGCGATTACATAATTCACATTTATTTAAAAGCAAGCTCAAGTTGTTTTATTACAGACCAGAACTAAGAGCGAGTGCTGAGTAGTATTATTATACAAACCAAGGGAGGCAAAAACTCCTCCCGAGAAGATTTAAGTAAAAGATCTATATGGAGGACCAAGTCCTCCCGTACTTCAGTCTTGTGTTTCTTCTTTGGGAACCACCTTGGCACAGAAGCAGCAGAAATCTGCTACTTCCTCACCTAAAAACAACGAAGGGATAAACCCTGAGTATGGAATGACTCAGCAAGACTTACCCGACTAAAGAAAAGACTCTCAAGGGTATGCTGGCTTTTAGGAAGTCAAGGTAAGGCTTCTCAATAATCAAAGACTCTGTTTTGCAGAAATGCTTACTAAAGTGGATCCTTAAAAATCAAATTTTATTTGTCAAGTTAAGTTCAATTACCTGCAACTAGAGTTCTTTCTACCCTAGTTCAATCACTGGTCCTGTACTAGCCAATTTCTTAACAAATACCCATCGTCTTTAGTGGAATGCTACGTGTAGGTCAGTGACCAAGTCTTCATAACCGCGAAGGTACGGCGATTCGAATCGATTATACTCAGCTGAGGATCTCCAATCACACGACATATGTAGCACTTAACCCTTGCATATGTCAACCCGCCACCGGGGTTCTTAAGACCGGATCAGGTTCACGCAAACCGAGAGCACAGATACACCACCGTCCGGCCTCTTGCCACGGAGGGTACACGCTACTCTCGCCACCGCTCCACGCCCATTTCGTGTTATCTTATTCCGGCCTTAGTCTGCCCGAGGCAAGGCTTACCCATGACGAGGCATGTGACCAGTTAAAGGGTCCTCGATCATCAAGCCTACATCGTCAAGGTCCTTAATCGACTCAGACGGAGACACTACACCGAGACTCCTTTCTCGTGCAAGTCACCCGCCCGGTCTCAGCTTAATCTTTTCAACCCAAAAACTTGGTACCTGGCAGAGGTACATCTTTTCCGATGTTGAATCCATCACGGCCGTGATGGATTCACCATCAAGCTTTATTTTCGAAAACATCCCACCCACTTTTGCCACATCAACTTTTGTAAAAACAAAACATCTTGTTTTTCTAAAGCAAGGCTAAGCATCAAAAATCTTTTGTAAAACGGGTGATCAAGGAAGGTAATCAAATTCAAGGAAGGTAATGCAGGAATTGTTTTAGCAATCAACTCCTATCACCTAATGCATCAAGCAAGTGAAAAAGATTTTTAAAACACAAGGAGGTGGCAAATGCACCGGGGCTTGCCTTTGTTAACAGGTGAGTCCTGCTTGGATCCACAAATATCGAAGTAAAAGCAGTTGCCTGCTTGAGGATCTGAGGGTGGTGGTGTCCTGTCTTCAGTAACTTCTTCTTCTTCTTTGTATTCTAACATAACCATATATATGCATAAGAATGGATGCCATGGGATGCTCATGAGGATGCGAAGATAATATAAACTTATTATCTAAGTCTTGAGTACAACTTTCCTTCACGGTACTCCGAGAACCTAGGGTTTCCGGAGTCAGTAAAGGAGTTCATAGAGCAGGGGGGTGGTTTGGGGTTTGGTGATCAAACAAGGTCCAAATCAATTCAAACCCTACCCAAGGCTTTTAAATATTGTTTTAAGTTCCCATAAAAAGTTTGGGCATTTTTGGACTTACTAATTATTTTCTAAAAATCCATAACTAATTCTTTAAGTTACTTTAAATGCCCTAAAATTCTCTGTTTAAACTAAAAATCATGAAATTATTTTTATTAAATACTAGAGAAAATAACAAGCCTAGGAAATTTGGTTTTACAATTTTGCCATTTTTCTACTGTTTTCTATAATTGTTTTGGCTCTGGAGATAAAAGAAAAAGAAAAACAGATGAATAGTATTGGACCAAAACCAGCCCAGGTCGGCCCATTACCAGAAGAAATGCGCGCGCCCGCGCCCGCGCTGACAGACTTGCACAGAGGCCCTCGCGTTTTTGTCAAACAGCAAACGAGGTCATTCACTGTTTCTACGTATCACTGACAGTTTATAGAAACGCCCCTGATGTTCTATTTCTTCACCCGACTCATCCTCGACGGCGTTCATGCCCCACCGAGCTCCGGCGAGCGCCTGAACCAGTCGATTAGGGCTACGGCTGGGTTCTCCGAGCAACCGACATGAAATCGAGGCTACCTAGATGGTTTTCCCCAACTTAATTTGGCTCATGATCGACTAAGGAGCTCTGGCCACGGTGGCCGTGAGCATGGGGGCTAGCCCGTCGTGTTCCCGACGATTGGGGGCATCTACATTCAAATTGATGGCTTGGCGAGCATCACTGAACTATAAGAAGACTTAAACAAGGTTGGAATCGGACAGAGCTTTACCAGAATCGGCTGGCCACGGTGGACTGGGTTTCACGGTGTTCTTCGACCGATTTGGGGAAAAACGCGAATTCGAGCTTACTGGTGGATGATTGTGGGTGAGTAGCGGTGGCTAGTTAGCTGACGACCTCACGGAGCTAGACATGGGCTCAATTTATAGGAGAGTAAGACGGTGGCCACGAATTTTGAGGAGGATGCGCGGCGGCCGGAGATGAGGAAGAGAGCGGCGCGGTGAATACGTGTCTAGAGGCGTGGCGGTTACTCCGGTGAGCCACGGAGAGCGAGGGGAAGACACGGTGGTGCGGTGGAAAGTGAGAGCCACGCGGCGTATGGCCGGAAGACGGCGGTCGCCCGCGTGTTAATCCGCTCAGCCGCAAAGAGGGAGAAAGAGCCACGGTGATGTCACCGGAGTGACCTCCAGCTCACCGTCGGCGAGGGGCTTCTACCGGACGACGTTATACACTTACCCGGGCGCGAATCATGACGCCGGCGACGTGAATCACGGCGGAAGGCCACCGCCGGTGAGATCTTTTCTGGGGCTGGCGATCTGATCCTCAACGGTCACTGTACCATGGGCTGCAGTATTCAGTCAACCTGACAGCTATAGTTTAGACTCGATTTGCTCCCAAATTTTCATGGCAACATACCCAATGATCTGCAGCAAAGTTGTAGTGCTATAATCCATCTATATCTTTGCTATAATGTGTACTCACAAAAAGTCACTGGATCCCCTTCAAAATCGAGCTCAAAGTTCATCTCAAAACACTGTCAGTCTGAACTTTAGACCCCAGGCAGTCTGACAGTCCAACTTGGGTTGAGATTTTCTCCACATTTCTCATAATAACATGGCTTGAATCCTTAAACAAAGTTGTTCTCCTATAATTGGACTACAAACTTGTTGTAGTCACTTTGGGCAAAAACCCTATGCTTTGAAAGTTACAAAGCCCCAAAGTTGAGCCAATATCACTGAAATTTCAGACTTAGTATAGAACTCAAATGAGGTCCATTTTGCAATTGAGTCCAAAACTTAGGGTTTGGCTTTCAAGTCCACATATTTGTGAACCAAAGGACTTAAGAACCTTATTTGACTTGGTTTTTGCACTTTAGTCCAAAAGTGGACCAATTTTGCACATAGGCCCCTAGGGTTTAGTTTTAGGGTTTTTCCAGGGTTCCAGTTAGGGTTTTTAGTATCCCAGGGGTATAAATGTGACTCCACTTTATTTTTGGGGATATTTTATGACTCTTTCCCTAAAGTCTTTAGGTTTTCTCATCTTAGGTTAAGTTTTACCCCTTTAATCCCTATTTAGGGTTAAGTTTCCTATCCAGGGTGCTATTTGCAAAAACACTTAAACAATACAACTTGTTTGAAATTTTTGACTAGTGAATGCACTCTAGGTGTATCAAACATATGCAATGCCAATGCTATGATGTCATGCTCAAGTTTTAGTTATAGTAACACCAGGGGTGTTACATCCTTCCCCCCATAAAAGAATCTCATCCCGAGATTTAAAGTCCTAGGGTGAGTAATGGAAAAGGAAATGTGTCACACTTTTATTTCCTTATTTCTGGTATAAGGCAGGGTGGTGTGGGGGTTCACTCCTTTATTGCAATAACTATATACACTTTACAAATTACATGAGGCTAGAAAGCCTGGGAAATTCTTATTCAAGAAATCTTGAGTTTCCCAAGTAGCTTCATCTTCAGAATGCTGGTTCCACTGTATCTTATAAAACTTGAGAGTTTTTCTTCGGGTAACCCTGTCCTTTTGATCCAAGACTCGAACAGGATGCTCAGAATAGGTCAAGTCCGGCTCAAGGACAACATCAGTTACTTCAATGGTTCGATCGGGAACCCGAAGACACTTCTTCAATTGTGACACATGGAACACATTATGCACAGCAGACAAGGTTTCGGGTAGTTGGAGTCGGTATGCCACTGGTCCACATAGCTCAAGTACCAGGAATGGACCAATGTACCTGGGTGCAAGCTTCCCTTTAACCCCAAAACGCGATACTCCTTTCATTGGTGAGACTTTCAGGTAAACATAGTCTCCTTCCACGAAATATAAGGGCATTCGTCGTGTGTCTGCATAACTATTCTGACGAGCTTGTGCTTTCTTCATATTATGAATAATTTTCTGAACCTTATCCTCGGCTTCTTTCACCAGATCAGGTCTAAAGAAGCACCTTTCACCAGGTTCAGACCAATTTAGCGGAGTCCGACACCGTCGTCCATATAAAGCTTCAAAGGGTGCCATCTTGATACTTTCTTGATAGCTATTATTATATGAAAACTCCGCCAAAGGTAAACATTCATCCCATTTCTGTGAGAAGTCCAGAACACATGCCCGCAGCATATCTTCAAGTATTTGGTTCACTCTCTCAGTCTGTCCACTGGTTTGAGGATGATAGGCCGAACTGTGGAGTAACTTAGTACCCAGGGATTTATGAAGTTCTTCCCAAAATTTGGATATAAATTGTGGTCCACGATCCGACACTATAGTCTTTGGAACACCATGCAAACTGAGAATACGAGCAATATATAATTCCGCATAGGTAAGTACCGGGTAATATGTCTTGACCGGCAGAAAATGAGCAACTTTTGTAAGTCGATCAACAATCACCCAGATAGAGTCATACCCTTTCGCGGTCCTGGGCAATCCCATAATGAAGTCCATGCTTATGTCTTCCCATTTCCATGTTGGTATTGGTAATGACTGCAATGGACCGGCAGTTTTCATGTGTATGGCCTTGACACGTCTGCAAGTGTCACACTTAGCCACATAGCGTGCAATTTCGATTTTCATCTTCGTCCACCAGTAGTGTTGTTTTAGATCATGATACATCTTAGTGCTTCCCGGATGAATAGAATAGCGACTAAGATGTGCTTCATCTAAGATTTGCTGGCGGAGTTCTTCATTCTTTGGCACTACTATGCGGTTTTTAAACCATATCACACCTTGATCGTTTTCCTTGAAACATTTGGCTGTTCCAGCCCTTATCTTCTCTCGTATGTGCTTCATACCCAGATTATCCCTTTGAGCATCAATTATCCTTTGCAAAATGGTTGACTCAAGCTTTAGCTGATTCAGAGTCCCTTGTTGGATTATCCCCAGGTTTAGCTTCTCCATTTCTTGACATAAAGTGTTCTCGGAGGTCTTCGCCATAAGACAGTGGCAGGAAGTCTTACGACTCAATGCATCTGCCACCACATTGGCCTTGCCTGGGTGATAATGGATCTCCAGTTCATAGTCTTTAATGAGCTCAAGCCATCGTCTTTGCCTCATATTTAACTCTGACTGGGTGAAGATGTACTTCAAACTTTTATGATCTGTATATATGTGACAGATATTTCCCAGCAGATAGTGACGCCATATTTTCAGGGCATGAACCACAGCAGCTAGCTCCAGATCATGAGTTGGATAATGCTCCTCATGTCGGCGCAACTGCCTTGAAGCATACGCAATTACTCGGCCCTCTTGCATCAGTACACAGCCGAGCCCACTGCCAGATGCATCACAATATACATCAAAAGGTTTAGTGATGTCCGGTTGAGCCAATACCGGAGCAGTGGTTAATAATGTCTTCAATTGCTCAAAGGCTTCATTACACCTAGAAGACCAATTGAACTTAGTATCATTCTTCAATAAACTTGTGATTGGCTTCACAAGCTTAGAAAAATCGGGTATGAATCTGCGATAATATCCAGCTAGTCCAAGAAAACTCCGGACTTGGTGAACAGTGGTTGGGGGTTTCCACTCCAGAATATCTTTGACTTTGCTAGGATCTACCGCAATTCCATTGGCTGATAACACGTGCCCCAAAAATTGAATTTTCTCCAGCCAGAACGCGCACTTACTGAACTTGGCATACAGCTGATGTTCCCTCAGGCGCGTCAATACAATCCGTAAATGCTGAGCATGGTCCTCTTCATTTTTAGAATATATCAAGATATCGTCGATGAAGACTACCACGAACTTGTCCAACTCGAGCATAAACACCGAGTTCATCAAATAGGTGAAGTGGGCAGGAGCATTTGTGAGCCCGAAAGACATTACCAGGTATTCAAACAATCCATACCGCGTAGTAAACGCGGTCTTCGGTATATCCTCGGGCCGAATACGGATTTGGTGATAGCCCGACCTGAGATCAATTTTGGAAAATACCCTCGCCCCAGTCAGTTGATCAAATAAAATGTCGATCCTTGGAAGAGGGTACTTATTCTTGATGGTGACCTCATTTAGGGGTCGATAATCCACGCACATGCGCAAGGTTTGATCCTTCTTCTTAACAAAAATGGCGGGACAACCCCATGGGGACGAGCTTGGCCGGATAAATCCCTTATTCAGTAGATCTTGTAGTTGAATCTTCAATTCCGCCAACTCATTAGGGGGCATACGGTACGATCTTTGGGAGATGGGAGCCGTACCTGGCTTTAGCTCAATTACGAATTCTACATCTCTTTCAGGGGGCAGTCTAGGCAAATCTTCCGGAAATACATCTGGAAACTCACATACTACCAGAATGTTCTTGATCTCCGGTACAATGGCTTCAAATATTCTACCAGAAGCTTTGGCTGGATTGGTTACGGGGAGAGACAAAAGAATTTCTTCTTGATTATAGCTCAACCTGACGGCTCTGAGTTCAGTGTTGAGGATTGCCTTGTGTTGGGTTAACCAATTCATACCCAAAATTACATCTATATCCTGGCCTTTCAGAACAATCATGTTAGCAGGAAAGTTCTGTCCGGCCATTGTTACTGGCACTTCATAGGCCACTTCTCTAGTAAAAATGTGTCCACCAGGTGAATGAATTTTAAATCCCTCTTTTGATTCATGACATGCAATGTGATGTTACTCCACAAATTTCTTGCTAATGAAGGTATGCGAAGCACCAGAATCAAAAAGAATAATTGCAGGGTGACTGGCCACGGGAAACGTACCCATCATCACCGGCTCTCCTTCCGGTGTAGTGGCCACTTGAGTGTAGTATACACGCCCCGTTTTCTTGGTATTTCTCCCCACAGCATTACCCTTGGGCTGAGTAGACTTCCCAGTTCCTTGCTGAGCATTGGATTGATTTTGCTTGGGGTATGGGCAGTCTTTGATAAAATGTCCTGATTTGCCACAGTTGAAACACCCAGTTGAAGAGCTGGGCAAGGCAGGGAATCGAGTGCCTGGGGCACCCGGCTGATTTGGGGGAGTGGAGGTATTGTTGGGGCGGATAATAATGGGCTGTTTGAAAGGGAATGCTGGTGGACGAGAAAAAGTACGGTTTTGGCTAGAAGGCCGGATGACGAACCGTTGCCTCTTCGCCTGGCCCTGATTAGGCCTCTCACCACCGAATCCCTTATTCTTCCCAGAACTTGCATATTTTGCTTCCACAGATAAGGCTGTACTGACAGCCTTTCCATATGTGAGATCAATACATGTGGCCATCTTTCGCTGCAACCGGTCATTTAGGCCTCTCATAAAACAGTTCTTCTTCTTTAAATCAGTATTCACCTGGTCGATGGCATACTGCGACAGGTGATTAAACTTGTTGAGATATTGATTGATGGTATCTCCTCCTTATTTCAGTTTCATGAATTCCTCTTGCTTCATATGCAGCACCCCTTCCGGTATGTAGTGCTCACGGAAGGCTGCTTTAAATTCTTCCCAAGTGATTTGATGGTTGTCAGGTTGGATAGCCACAAAATTTCCCCACCAAGTACTGGCAGGGCCACGTAGTTGCTGTGCTGCAAACAATGGCTTCTGCGTTTCAGAACAACGAAGAAGACCAAACTTCTGTTCAATGACTCGTATCCACTCGTCGGCTTCTAGCGGGTCTTCTGCTTTGGTGAATAGAGGTGGACGAGTTTCGGAGAAGTCCAGATAGGTGGTTTCACGGGGACCTTGCTGAAAACCTCTTCCTGCCTGCTGCTGGAACTGCTGTTGACCCGCCATTTCCCTAAGGAAGCGGGTATTGTCTGCGGTGGCATTCACCAAGGCGGCAATCGCCTCGGCTAGCGTGGGTGGAATCGGAGGTGGATTTGGGGTGACATCCCGACCCCCAGAAGTTCCGGCTGCGTCCTATCCGCGAGTCCTGGTCGGCATCTGAGGCAAAAACATTTGAAATAAACATAATATGCCAAAGAGACCTTCCATTTTACATTACTATAAAAAGTAATGATACAGACTCGATATTACATAACAGGATACATTACCCATTATATCAAAGTTCAACCTATTATACAACAGTGCATCCTACAATACACTACTCTACTTCTATTACACCATTAGTCCTGTTTTCCGTTACTTTTGGCGGCCTCATCATTAGGTGTGGGAGTCCAGACGTCAACCAACCTCAAAGAAGGAGGGGGTTCAAAAAGGTCTAACTCCCCACCCAGCGCGCGTCCCGCAACGTGAGAGGGTCCGGCTTCCGCCTCAGCAGAGTGTGCAGGCACACTAGGGTGTAATTGTGAGTATAGTATATGGACTTCCTCATGCAACGTATTGCAATACACCTGCAAGTCATCGATAGTTGAGCTAAGTTCTTTAATTCGGGCCTGAGCCTTTGCTTCCTTAGCGCATGCTAGCAAACGAGACTGTACTGCCCAGTCAAGTGCTAAGTCCCGATCAGCAAGCTGATCCTGCAGGTGACGGATGTCCCTTCTTAGTTCATTGATTCTATCTCCGTCTGCGACCCAAGCATCGGTCCTGTATTGCAGCTCTGCTTGAAGTCGACTCACTCGGGCTTCAAGGTCTCCTATGGGGTCATTACTTCCGCTGTTGCTGCTTTCGTGTCGAGGGGCTAGTTGATGCCGGGGTACTCCAATTGGTCCCGTTGACTTACGTGCCGTTAGCCTTGTTCGTGGCGGCATCTTTCTGAGGGGGAAAATTTATTAGTATAATTCTTAGCATGATGCATGAATAAGTACAGAATCAACCTTAGTCGATTCAACCTTCTATACATTGCACTCTTCCTATCTGGTCTTTAAGATAGACTCTTCAGAATACTTAGGTAAGAAGAGAAAAGAATTTTTAGGTAAGACTTTCGAAAATCCTTTTTAAGATGCCTCATAATATCTGCAAAGAAGGGCTACGCTCCGATACCAGCTGTGACGGAACCTCCTAAGTAATTAGGCCCATCTACAGTTGTCCTTGTCCAACGGACTTCAGACAACCCTGTAGGTGTCCCTGAACTACTTGACAAGTTCGGTATCTTTCCTTACTTTACCAGGAACGATTCACCCGTCTTGCAGACATTACAGAACATCGGAGATAAAGAATTGCGGAAGCGATTACATAATTCACATTTATTTAAAAGCAAGCTCAAGTTGTTTTATTACAGACCAGAACTAAGTGCGAGTGCTGAGTAGTATTATTATACAAACCAAGGGAGGCAAAAACTCCTCCCGAGAAGATTTAAGTAAAAGATCTATATGGAGGACCAAGTCCTCCCGTACTTCAGTCTTGTGTTTCTTCTTTGGGAACCACCTTGGCATAGAAGCAGCAGAAATCTGCTACTTCCTCGCCTAAAAACAACGAAGGGATAAACCCTGAGTATGGAATGACTCAGCAAGACTTACCCGACTAAAGAAAAGACTCTCAAGGGTATGCTGGCTTTTAGGAAGTCAAGGTAAGGCTTCTCAATAATCAAAGACTCTGTTTTGCAGAAATGCTTACTAAAGTGGATCCTTAAAAATCAAATTTTATTTGTCAAGTTAAGTTCAATACCTGCAACTAGAGTTCTTTCTACCCTAGTTCAATCACTGGTCCTGTACTAGCCAATTTCTTAACAAATACCCATCGTCTTTAGTGGAATGCTACGTGTAGGTCAGTGACCAAGTCTTCATAACCGCGAAGGTACGGCGATCCGAATCGATTATACTCAGCTGAGGATCTCCAATCACACGACATATGTAGCACTTAACCCTTGCATATGTCAACCCGCCACCGGGGTTCTTAAGACCGGATCAGGTTCACGCAAACCGAGAGCACAGATACACCATCGTCCGGCCTCTTGCCACGGAGGGTACACGCTACTCTCGCCACCGCTCCACGCCCATTTCGTGTTATCTTATTCCGGCCTTAGTCTGCCCGAGGCAAGGCTTACCCATGACGAGGCATGTGACCAGTTAAAGGGTCCTCGTTCATCAAGCCTACATCGTCAAGGTCCTTAATCGACTCAGACGGAGACACTACACCGAGACTCCTTTCTCGTGCAAGTCACCCGCCCGGTCTCAGCTTAATCTTTTCAACCCAAAAACTTGGTACCTGGCAGAGGTACATCTTTTCCGATGTTGAATCCATCACGGCCGTGATGGATTCACCATCAAGTTTTATTTTCGAAAACATCCCACCCACTTTTGCCACATCAACTTTTGTAAAAATAAAACATCTTGTTTTTCTAAAGCAAGACTAAGCATCAAAAATCTTTTGTAAAACGGGTGATCAAGGAAGGTAATCAAATTCAAGGAAGGTAATGCAGGAATTGTTTTAGCAATCAACTCCTATCACCTAATGCATCAAGCAAGTGAAAAAGATTTTTAAAACACAAGGAGGTGGCAAATGCATCGGGGCTTGCCTTTGTTAACAGGTGAGTCCTGCTCGGGTCCACAAATATCAAAGTAAAAGCAGTTGCCTGCTTGAGGATCTGAGGGTGGTGGTGTCCTGTCTTCAGTAACTTCTTCTTCTTCTTCGTCTTCTAACATAACCATATATATGCATAAGAATGGATGCCATGGGATGCTCATGAGGATGCGAAGATAATATAAACTTATTATCTAAGTCTTGAGTACAACTTTCCTTCACGGTACTCCGAGAACCTAGGATTTCCGGAGTTAGTAAAGGAGTTCATAGAGCAGGGGGGTTTGGGGTTTGGTGATCAAACAAGGTCCAAATCAATTCAAACCCTACCCAAGGCTTTTAAATATTGTTTTAAGTTCCCATAAAAAGTTTGGGCATTTTTGGACTTACTAATTATTTTCTAAAAATCCATAACTAATTCTTTAAGCTACTTTAGATGCCCTAAAATTCTCTGTTTAAATTAAAAATCATGAAATTATTTTTATTAAATACTAGAGAAAATAACAAGCCTAGGAAAATTGGTTTTACAATTTTGCCATTTTTCTACTGTTTTCTATAATTGTTTTGGCTCTGGAGATAAAAGAAAAAGAAAAACAGATGAATAGTATTGGACCAAAACCAGCCCAGGTCGGCCCATTACCAGAAGAAATGCGCGCGCCCGCGCTGACAGACTTGCACAGAGGCCCTCGTGTTTTTGTCAAACAGCAAACGAGGTCATTCACTGTTTCTACGTATCACTGACAGTTTACAGAAACGCCCCTGATGTTCTATTTCTTCACCCGACTCATCCTCAACGGCGTTCATGCCCCGCCGAGCTCCGGCGAGCGCCTGAACCAGTCGATTGGGGCTACGGCTGGGTTCTCCGAGCAACTGACATGAAATCGAGGCTACCTAGATGGTTTTCCCCAACTTAATTTGGCTCATGATCGACTAAGGAGCTCTGGCCACGGTGGCCGTGAGCATGGGGGCTAGCCCGTCGTGTTCCCGATGATTGGGGGCATCTACATTCAAATTGATGGCTTGGCGAGCATCACTGAACTATAAGAAGACTTAAACAAGGTTGGAATCGGACAGAGCTTTACCAGAATCGGCTGGCCACGGTGGACTGGGTTTCACGGTGTTCTTCGACCGATTTGGGGAAAAATGCGAATTCGAGCTTACTGGTGGATGATTGTGGGTGAGTAGCGGTGGCTAGTTAGCTGACGACCTCACGGAGCTAGACATGGGCTCAATTTATAGGAGAGTAAGACGGTGGCCGCGAATTTTGAGGAGGATGCGCGGCGGCCGGAGATGAGGAAGAGAGCGGCGCGGTGAATACGTGTCTAGAGGCGTGGCGGTTACTCCGGTGAGCCACGGAGAGCGAGGGGAAGACACGGTGGTGCGGTGGAAAGTGAGAGCCACGCGGCGTATGGCCGGAAGACGGCGGTCGCCCGCGTGTTAATCCGCTCAGCCGCAAAGAGGGAGAGAGAGCCACGGTGATGTCATCGGAGTGACCTCCAGCTCACCGTCGGCGAGGGGCTTCTACCGCACGACGTTATACACTTACCCGAGCGCGAATCATGACGCCGGTGACGTGAATCACGGCGGAAGGCCACCGCCGGTGAGATCTTTTCTGGGGCTGGCGATCTGATCCTCAACGGTCACTGTACCATGGGCTGCAGTATTCAGTCAACCTGACAGCCATAGTTTAGACTCGATTTGCTCCCAAATTTTCATGGCAACATACCCAATGATCTGCAGCAAAGTTGTAGTGCTATAATCCATCTATATCTTTGCTATAATGTGTACTCACAAAAAGTCACTGGATCCCCTTCAAAATCGAGCTCAAAGTTCATCTCAAAACACTGTCAGTCTGAACTTCAGACCCCAGGCAGTCTGACAGTCCAACTTGGGTTGAGATTTTCTCCACATTTCTCATAATAACATGGCTTGAATCCTTAAACAAAGTTGTTCTCCTATAATTGGACTACAAACTTGTTGTAGTCACTTTGGGAAAAAACCCTATGCTTTGAAAGTTACAAAGCCCCAAAGTTGAGCCAATATCACTGAAATTTCAGACTTAGTATAGAACTCAAATGAGGTCCATTTTGCAATTGAGTCCAAAACTTAGGGTTTGGCTTTCAAGTCCACATATTTGTGAACCAAAGGACTTAAGAACCTTATTTGACTTGGTTTTTGCACTTTAGTCCAAAAGTGGACCAATTTTGCACATAGGCCCCTAGGGTTTAGTTTTAGGGTTTTTCCAGGGTTCCAGTTAGGGTTTTTAGTATCCCAGGGGTATAAATGTGACTCCACTTTGTTTTTGGGGATATTTTATGACTCTTTCCCTAAAGTCTTTAGGTTTTCTCATCTTAGGTTAAGTTTTACCCCTTTAATCCCTATTTAGGGTTAAGTTTCCTATCCAGGGTGCTATTTGCAAAAACACTTAAACAATACAACTTGTTTGAAATTTTTGACAAGTGAATGCACTCTAGGTGTATCAAACAAATGCAATGCCAATGCTATGATGTCATGCTCAAGTTTTAGTTATAGTAACACCAGGGGTGTTACATGTAGCATCCTAAAAATTCAAATCTTGAAATTTTCTCAAACTCGCTCTAAATTCAAAATGAATTTCAAATTTCATTTCAAAATGTTTGTTTGCGAGTTGATATCAACAAATAAAATTATAGTGGTCTATATTCTCTCTAAAATCCTCCTCAAAATATCCTACAAATATTTCCCCAGTGATCACCCTCAAACTCTTTCAGAAATATTGCCCAGATATTCCACCGATATATCTCCAAATATTTTTCTCCTGAGAAATACCTTCAGAATCATTTTAAAGTCCCCACAAATATTTTCTTCAAAACTTTCCTCATGCTCATACGTATATGTATGCCTCCAGTGTTATACGGTGAGCTATACAAGCTAATTACACTCATATAAGACAAATCCATGATAATCTCCCACTAATCCTCTCATCCTCCCACTAATCCAGAATACCACAGCATTACAGCTATTTGGGTCCCGCCTTACTGTTGTCTGATGTGACACAGTAGGTAGGAACAGTTTCCACCAACATAAACCTCTGCCCAAGAAAAGCCCAAAAATAATTCCTCGCACCTCGCTCAAAAATACATTTGGATTTTCCAAATATCTCTAAATATTCAAATTCTAGAATATTCCTTTTCTCCCTATGATTATAAAATCCAAAACTCCTCCATCCAAACTCAGATTTCAGTCATTCTTGTTTCTAAAATTCTTGTCAAACTATTCCCTATCCAACCATGTCATCCCTTAAGCATGGTTCATATTCCAGAAAACTCCCAAAATACTTTTGTCCCATATTCTGCCTATAACTCTCCTGTCCATGCTAAGTCAAACGATTCTTTCGTCACTATTCTCACCAATAGTGAACTTCACTGAGCTACACCACATACACCCAGCTATAAATACCCCCAGCTACCCTCTCCCACTCCACACACTCAACACCCTCAGCCAAGGCAAACACCCCACCCACTCAGTTACTCCGCTCTGCCGGCTACACGCATAGTGTCGCTTCGCCTTCAGTCCACCCTCCTGGTAAGCACCTCCGCTCCACCACTAGTAGTACCTCAACACCACATGACACAGATTCTACTCAAGACTCTGCCCATCCATATGTCGCTATTCTGACCACTATACTAAATATTTGTTGGTATAATTGCTGGTTTGTTGTTTGCTTGTTCATGTTGCATAGTTATCGGAGCGTTCGTGCCATCTCATGGAGGCCAGATCTGCAAGTCTACGCCAGGCAGTGGAGCTAGAAGCCAGTTCCGCGAGCTCCCCTTCCCCCTTCATCGGATAAGCACGGCAAGCTCACTGGATCCCTTTGATGCATAAATTACCTATGATTTTTCAACCACAACCCTCAGCCTGTTATTTTATGCATGATATGATTTTGAGAAAAGTTATTATGGCCACCCAGCCGCTTGCTGCAATCAATCCCTGATATATTTGTTACAAATGATTTGAGGAAAGGTGTGAGTTTTCAAAAGAAAATGCTTTTCAAAATGTGTATGATGAAGGGTTTTCACCCTTATCACCTTTGAGTAGGGATGATCAGGGACTCCCTGGTTTAGGTGAGGGACTAAGGTGATGGCTCAGCTGGTTTAGGTGTGAGCAGAAGGATTGTCCCCTCATATAAGGACCGGTTTGTCATCCTTCACTACCTGTACTCATGATAAGTACAACCACTCGAGACTGTGTGGGCAGTCACTCAATCTGAACTCGTACGGTCCAACCCCAGGGTTATGAAGGCTGGGGAGCACCGGGAGGATAAGGAGGGGGAGTGTTTTGTCCGGTTTGGGCATGGCGGTGGCCTGACTCCTTCCGGTATAACCGTTAAGGTTAGGACGTGCGAGGAAAGAAAGAGATTCGGATTTGGATCTCATTGGCCATGAGATCGCAAAGCCGGACTAGTGGGTAAAGTGTACACCTCTGTGCAGAGTTTGAAAACCTATTCGAATAGTCTGTGTCCACAGGAATGGACGAGTCTGGTGTGGTATGGCAATTAATGTTTTGTTTTCCAAAAAAGATGATTTTGAGAAAAGTGATTTTTAAAAGGACCAGCGATTGAGCCGTGAGCTATGGTGGACGGGAAGTCCAGTAGCTGTTTTTGAAAATGAAAACCAGTGGGAAACTGCTGAGATACCTGGATGGTTTAGTCCAGAGGATTTTGCTCTATATTGAAAAACTTCTTGCTCCTTTGGGAGAGGATGCACTTTGCAAAATACAAAATGTTTTACAAAATAACCCTGCATCAAATATTGTTGTTTCTGCAAAATATCCTGAGCTCCACATATTCCATGCATTATATTTGATTTCCCCATTCCGCGGGTGAAGGTGGGCTGCTGAGTACGTTTGTACTCACCCTTGCTTATTTGTTGTTTTTCAGAAAAAGGAGATCGGGTAAGAGTTACGGCTGTTTCCAACCTTGCCTGTGGCTGTTGGACCGCTGATTTGCTTCGCTGCGTATATCAGGCTGCTTCAGCCCCACTCTGATGATATGTCCCGAGTTGTGGACCAACTCTTAAAGTTGATCGCCACCTTTATAGGTTGGTCTCGTTTAAGCAGATCTAGAATCATCTGATGTATAAATGTGTTTACTAGCCTCCTAGGACTAGTAATTGTATCACATTTGAGTCCTAGAGGAGTGGGGCGCTTCAGAAAAACATCCCATGGCCACCGATAGTAACCTCTTGAGCAGTAAAGATGGAACCTTGTGCAAAGATATATATTAATTATCTAGGGGTCACTTACTGCAAGATGAAGGGCACAAAAAGAAGCCATCTCTCCACCCGTCGAATGCCATGTTACAATTACATCACTATGTCCATGTAGCTTCTTTGCCTTGTGAACAACATTCATGATGGCTGAATGTAAAGCTATATTATTGTAAGAGTAAAACCCAATTTAGACCTTTAACCATAGGAGAAATCTTATCAGAGAAAAAATGGAGGAATGATAAGAGTAAAACTCAATGTGGACCTTTAACCATAGAAGAAATCTCATCAGGGAAAAAAGGGAGGAAAGAATGTGGACCTTTAACCCAATGTGCACTAAAGGCTAAGTAGCATCAATGCAGTTCTTTTTTGCCTTTTTAATGGATCAACTCATCTGATTTATGCAGCGAATTTCACTGCTCGAGATCAATAGCTTGAAGTTAAAACATAATACCCCACATAAACTAGCATGTCTGCATTGAAAAGAGTATGGCTAATTGGCTATTCTACTATCCGATACTACTCATACCAATAGCTATTAATTTTTCCCATGAAACCATTTGATAAGTAATTGTGCAGTCATGGTGCTTGCTGCATGGATAAAGACATTGCCCACGGATAAGTTTATCGTTGTTTTTCCAATGCTAGAAAATGAATAAATTTATAGAACTACTAACTCCAGTAATTTTATCAACAATAATCAATTGATTGCAAAACTGGACCTAGAACCTTTTGGTTCAAATAGGAAGAGAGCACCACAAACTGAAATAGAAATACAAACGGACGGGGACATCATGGTAGAATAGGAATTAGGAACCCCACTTGTGCTGCTCGTCGGCAAAAACATAGAAAATAAAGATTACAATATATCAATGAACTATTCACCCCTACTAACTAATATCGAGCAAACTGATTTTTTTTCTTTTTTTACTTTCTAAAATGAGCATCGAAGAGTTTAATTCCATGATAAATTAAAATGCATGATAGGATCATTGAATAATCAAACATTGTAAGTTATCTAAATGATCATATGGCAAGTTATACGTTCTATTAGTACGAAGCATGGTGAGCTGACTACAAGTGCTGAAATATAGTATTTTAATTTAAGTTGATTACTTATGCTTGTTAACTAAAGAAAAAATATGTTTCAACCATGATATTTCTAACGTTTGTGTTAAACTGATTACACAGATTCCAGAGTATTCAGGTTCCAAATGACATTGGGAGTTATTTATTTGTTATTATTTTTTGTTATAGGATGTGAGTACCCCTAACAACCCGCAAATAATGAAGCCATATCACCCATAACAATAAAATGTTGCCAAGTAACGAGAAACAAAGTTGAAACTCTTACCTGAAGTGTTCTTATGGGAACCATATCCAGGTCATGGCTAGGATACGTAACACCTACACAAGTAGTTCAAATAGTATATGCAGTAGTCGCTAACTCGCTACATTAACTATGAAGATTAAAACGAAATAGTAGTATTATCACAATAAAACTTGGTACCGTAGCACCATCAAGCATCCATATCGACCTGCTTAGACAAAGAAAATTCATGAAAAGTGTTATATAATTTTAGAGGCCACATGGTGGTAACTGGTGAGGAAACCAACAACTAGAAGAATTTAAAGCATATTGTTAAAAGATCCATGCCTTTCTCAGTTTGTTTGACTAAATTCAAGCAAACAGAAAAACATAACTACGGACCAAATGTTGAATGAATAATTTTAAAAATATAAAAAGGCAGTTACTTAAGTAAAAACATAACAGAAAAACGTGGATCACTCGAATTTGATTTGAGTTGCTAGCTCGGTCCTTCAAATAAACACACTGAAGGCCAAGTATAGTCTACTCAGAATTCAAGAGCAAAGAACTGGCATACCATTATAAAACCCTTGCGGAGGATAAGATAGTCTGCTTGAACAAGAGACTGACCAAATTGCGCAATAAAGCAAACCTGCATGGTAGCATAATCAAAATCGTTAGTGCCATTTCAACAGTGAAATAATAGTAGTAATATTTCTTGACCCTAAGCATGGAAGCAGAACATTGTGCCTCATGAGCTATAAAGTTTATTTGCCTCAACATACAAGCCACATGACCACATTATTTTGGCACCAAGAGCGGAATGAATAGGATTTGGTAAGTGCTGGTTGCCTTCTAGTTGCTGACTCATATGCGATCTCTGTTAAATACAAATTGAAAGATGAATAATCAGACAGAGTCTGATGACAATCTGGTTAGTATCACCAATGACACAGGAAAATGCTCCAACTACAGAAGGGAAGATAAGCTTTGTTGAATCAAATGCACCCTTAGGTTTTGAAAACACTTCTCTTAGGAAAACAGGATAAAATTATTTGCTGATCTATTTTCAAGAAAAGATACCAGTCTCCCTACAAAAGTCACTAAGATAAACTTCTAAAGCAACAATGGACAAGCATGCTAATATTCCTTATTCGTCAGTCAAGCATTTGTTGCCAGAAAAGAATAGGAATTCCTCGATCTCTTTCAAAGTTGAAGAATCAAGGATCAGCTCTTCAATCATGAAAAGTGTCAGTTTTGCTACATTCCTCACCCAAAAAATAAGGGGGGAAGTAACATTATGAGACTACAAGTGCTGCCATCTGACTCCCACAGGGAGAGAAACAACATTGTTGTTTGATGAGATGTACTCTGTACCTTCCAATAAGCAAGGGGTTGGTCACTATGAAATTGTATTGTTTCAGTTATTATACTAAGTTGGTAATGTGAATCACCATAAACAATGCTGAACTTTATAGCACAATGCAGAAGGATGTGATACTATTTTGTAGCGGTTTGATTAGATATGCGGTAGCTGTTTGTTGCCATGTGTTGTCACACCAACTGTATAACGCCTTTTTGCTATCTAGAATATACTCAGTGATATGCACAAGACTGGGATAACCAAGTATGATGTACCTTTCTTTTAAAAACTCTTGCATTTCATATTGCATCTGTGATGCAAGGACTTCCATTATCATCTCCAAAAAACTGGCACCACGGGAACTCACCGGACTTAAAAGCACCTGATATCCCAATTTGCCACTGGAAGCTAATATAAGCTAGCAAATTGATATTGAGCTGGCAAAGCTCAATCCCCTAAAAAATATAGTTGTTCAACTAACTAATGTGAAATAAACAAGTTATGCTGAATCTAAAGGAAATCTCTAGCTAGTAATTTTCAAGGACTACCATTCAACCCCTTTTGTTTATCGATGAAAAACTATCGCAATGTTCAATCCATGTATGGATGGTATTGAAGAATAGAATCTAGCTAGATGTACAAATGCATCTTTTCATCCTAAATAACTAAAAGAGATAAGTAGCTTACCAGAGAACAAGTTTCCTCACAAATTCAAACAATCCGATTGATCCACAAGGACTACGCTTATGACTTCTTGTGATCTATCACTTTTACAAGCTTCCGATTCCCTCTTTCTGGAGCCATGTTTTCCTTCGATACACAGGAACTTCAACATCACTGGGCTTAACAGAATAGAAATTAGGTTGCAATTGCAAGGATTTAAGGCAGAGAAAGTTACATAAGTGTAACGAATTTAAAATAACTAAAGGCATGGGCATGACAAGAGGAGGAGGTAGGGGAACACACTCATAGCTCAATTAGATCAATTTTTTGCACTGTTCACATTAGAGAAAGGTTAGTTTCATATGAAGGCGTTATTGATTGTTCAGTGACAAACATTCACACTCAAATAATGGATATTTATTGCATAAAGTGGGTTTCTTGTAGCTAGTACAAAAATTACTGCCAAGTAGCATTCTAAGAAAATAGGTGTTGGTAGTAGAGACATCACAATGCAAAATGTAGGTTATAACACTATTTATGTGAAGGATGTGACAAATCAAATTAATGTAAATAGGACATTCAAATATTCAATGATGATGGATTAATAAACCATACAATAAGATAAAACTAAAATTTATAGAGGATGACTGACCTCACTAACAGAAAGACCAAAAGTTATTCTAGAAAGGGCACCTCTAACTGCTTTAAGTCCAAGAAGAGGAGAGCCTAAAACAAAAAAATCAAAAATGAAGATAAGTGGATAAAAATATAGAGACCAATAAAATGCATCTCCGCCTTGTAGTAGACCTGCACACTGAAATACGAGCAGTGTTATAGTACAAGCAATAGATTTACCCTATCGTTTAAAAAAACTCTAGCCTAGATGCAAAGACTAAACTTCTGGTCTTTCAGTGCCACTGATAGAAATGCTTTCTAAAGCTTCTTAACAACACTTAAGCAAAACCAAATAAATCCCTGGAACCTCCCTTCACCTCGGCCAGAAAGACATTGTTTGGGCCTACAATTACTAATATTCATTACTATGCTCCCATCAACACCAAGCCCACTTGCTTCAATGTGCAGGTGAGTACTCTTTGCTTAGGGCAGTCTTTACTTGTCTACTGTACTCAATTCAAGTTCTGTTTTGGGTTCTACAATGTTGTCGTTTGTCAGTCCCTGTCACATGAGCACCCAACCTACACTAAACCTAATATCAAGGATCACCAAGATTATTTTGGACTCTATGTAGCATTTATAAATATATGGACCATACCCCTGGAGTAGCTGCCTCTGGCTCAGCAAGTGCTCTTGAGCTGTGCACAAGTACACCAAAAGCTTGGCCAAGAGTTCCCTTTCCAGGTCTTTTCTTTCAAATGAGTTTGCTGACCCTACCAGGAGGAAGGAACGGGTTGCTGCCGACTTTCAGTAAATACATATAAAGTTTAACATTCAATAATTTTATAGTAAATTCAGTAAATAATTCATCATATGGTCTACAGTACCAGTATGTTTGGGTAGGCAGAGGTTAAAGGTTTTTTTACCTGTGTGAGAAACTGAGAATTTCTCCTCTATATATGATGTCCGATGTTATTTTCCCTTGCCAGCTCAAGTTTTTTAATTTAAAACCAATAAACAATGACTTTATTAAATCTGTAAATGTTTCACAAAAATCTACTCAATGCGAAGACCATCTTTTGAGCTCTCAAAAGCTGACTTGGTAATTAATCTCAAAGTTTATGTGAGAACCCCTCATGCAGCTAATCCCACCATAAAGGGTTGAAAACTTAAAGCACAATACAATCCATGAAAACTCTGAATGACACTATAAATGACACTAATTATTCATGCACCAATGAAAACTCTAGGCCCACCAGAATGTTTATTCCTTAACCTAGAAAAAATGATTTTCAATTGTGCATGTTTGCTGCTACTTTGCTATTCTAAAACTAAACTCATTCCAATCATGGACTGAGTTTCAGAAGAATGTACTTGAAAGAGCTGGGAGTGAGTAATCTTCAATGGTGAGTATATTGTTCCATACAAAAATATTTGACAAAAATGTTGGTCTACAACGATTACATAAAAACAAACAACATATATATATATAGGTAGGTGCACGTGCTTCGCTACGATTTATATATATATCGTATAGGTAGACTTCGTTTAAATAAAATGATCATTAATGCATGTTTCGAACCTTTACAATGATACTAACCATGAAGATGTCATTGTTAAGTAGCAATGTACTCTATGTTACCATGATCTAGATATTTTTTGCACCTAGATGTTCAATCGTTTTTTTGTAAAAAAACATGTGTTGTCCAGTGCCACATCCAGTGTCGCCCTGAATAGGTCTAGTAACTTCTAGTCCATGAAAATATCAATGGTCAAAAAACTGAAGCATAACAAAGAAAAATAGTTGAAACTCATTTTGGTACAAATGTTAGCGCTCTTAAGGTTTAAGTGCCATGGAAAGTTTCTAGACACCATGACTCTTTGTGACACAAAATATGGTGTACCTATTTCTTGAGGCAGGTCTCGATATATCTACAAATAGTTGGATAGCAGAAAGATATGGCACATATAATTGAATCACAGAGTCACTGCCATTTAACACAAGTGGAACACTAGCTTATTCTTTTCACATTGGTTGAAAACCCAATGGGAAGTTTTGCCATCTCAAGAAATCTAGAATCTAACTCATTTCCGATGTACACAAAGCAAAAGAGATCTATCAATCTCATCTCACTTCATGGCACAACCAAATCTTACATATATTTGAGTAAATCATCAAGGTTAAATGGAGCTACATGAAAAAAGGTTGAGATTGGCAACAATAAAAAAACTCCCTAAAAACGCAAATAAATGATGTCAATGGCTAACAGTTCCTCATTCACAATAAAATTACAGGTGCATAGAACATTTATAGAGAAGACATACCAAGCGTGACAAATAACATGGTTGGGAATTAGGATTCTTCTATTCCACACACCACTACGAAGTTTGAACAACACCATAACACCAAACCGCACAACTTGAGCTAGCCCATTCAAGAAAACCATTATCTCATAGGATGTCATGAAGAATTCTTCGGATTATAGTGCATTGACTCCTTTCTTTAGCTGGTGTGCCATTCTGCTAGTACCTGCTTGGGTTTGAAGAGTTTATGTTAACTGGGTCGTATCTAGACCATACTGCATTTTAGGTGCAAATATAAACATCATCAAGAGAAGAGAACAAAGCATGTCATAATCATAATGCTAAAACAATCCATCAAGTAATGTACCTCCTCTCGCATCGTTTGGCTCTAGGCTTCATTTCTACTTGCATGTTGATCAAGTGTTGGGACAGGAACACCAGTGGCAGGCACATTTTGGGCATGGATCAATGGTTGCCACATGGTAGGGCTTCGATCGATTGCAATAATTTTAGCATCACTATCACACTCAACGTGTTTGTTCATTGCCCTGACATCCAGAGCTAATAGAAAGACACTGCCTATTGCAAACCAATTGCCATAGTTTTAGTTTTGGTGTGACTACCCACAATACGACCTATACTTGGCAAGCGACAGCTAAAAATCCTTTGTAAGGAAATACAAAATTAAGGTGTCAAGGATATTGCTCCTCTCATTGCTGCTGCAGTACCAAATAAGTATAAAGATGAAAATATTGTTCAACAAAATAAATTTCTTTTGCATTAAATGAAAAGGAGGGATTGCCCTTGAGCAAAAGGGCAGTCTAGGAGACAGAAGCATAAAAACATTTTTTTTCTCTCTCTAAGAAACACAAATGATTTCGACGGGGAAATGATGTGATGATTTGGGATCTTCAGTTGAGTCTCACACATCAACCGAACATTTGACGCCATATTTCGTAGATACATATAAACAAAATAAATTTCTTTTGCGTTAAATGAAAAGGAGGGATTGCCCTTGAGCAAAGAGCAGTCTAGGAGACAGAGATCTGAAACAGCCAACCTAGTGGTTGCGCTTCGCCTCAGTTAAGCAGAAAACTCCAAAATCAGAGTAAAACATGGCACAAATCCATTGTAGTTTCCCTATAATATTCCAGGAGACATGTGCATAGTCAAATAATCATATGAGTTGTAGGGTAGCAAATTTTAGAATACTGCAAGTTAAATAATCATATCAGTTGTAGTTTCAGATGTGTGATAATAATTGCAAGAGACATGTATGCACTTCCAACTCTTGGGCATATATTGTTACAATAATTCAATCACCATTTTAAAATAATAAGAAGAAAAAAGCTACAAACGGGCATAAATAGTGGTCTATAATAAAAAAATTCTTCCATGGTGCAAAAGTTGCTGAGAGTATGAAAAAAGTAATCTTCCCTTGAAGATTCCATGGCGTACCAGGACAGTAACAACCAACTTACAAGTTACACACTAATATTAGAAGACATCATAAAAGATGATGAAAGAACATTGTAATGTTAAGCAATCATTTCTATCAGTAAGGGTACAACGATGACTGATTAAACCACATTGAAAATTGTTCCAAAGTCATGATTAAAGCAACATAAGTTAAAAGCAATGTATTTTATTGTGGCAAAAATAGGCATAAAAGTTATTGTTGTAAAAGAATCACGCTACAACCCTAACCATATTGTATCTTGCTAGTTTCGTTGTTGCTAATTTATGTACATATAAAAGAAATACATCGAACACTTAAAAGTAGGCCAAGAAATTACCTGAGCAAAGTTGGCAAGCACAAGTAGAGGGAAAGTGGCCAGAATAAGTATTGCCACTCTCCACTCGATGATAAATCCAACAACAGAAGAAGTCATAAGGGAAGGCATGTTCTGCAGGATGGCTGAAATTCTCTCAACTATAGTTGACTTCACATCAGTTACATCAACATCTAGACGTGCAACCACATGACTTGAATTGTTTTCTTCTTCGTCAAACCAACCAACTTCATTTTGGCCAGCATTAAACACTGGGCGAAATCGATTGATCAATGTGGAGAGAAAAAAGAAAACACAAACAATTCGGTCTCACCAATGGTATACAACAACTGAAGATCTATCTTGAGTTGGGACAAACACACATCTTTATATTTACACGACATACTTGACATGGTGTTGGAAAGGGTACTAACCATGGGGCAGAAGAAATCATATTGGCTCGGATAGTGCGGTGAGTGACCTCAGAGCTGTTTTTATAGGCTCCACCTGATTTGAGGATTTGAGCATATGCCATACCGATACGATACAGATGAAAAGGGAGAACTGTTCTAGTATGAGAATATATTTTATTTGTATATTCTTCAGATATTGGGAAAGAATTAAAAAGGCAGAAATTAGGGACGTTTAACTTCCCAATATGAGTTTGGTGCATATAAAACTGGATAGTAGCGAGATTTGTCAAACCTGAGAGAGTACAACAAAGAGAATCAACATTGGCAAACCAATCTCAACACATCTTCCAGCCTGATGAAGTATCATCGCATCAAACATCAATTGGATGGACAATATTCACATCTTGTCTGGTCATGCACACAAGTTGATAATATAAAATGGAGGTTTGGACAAAGCAAGCGGTACCACAGGGGAAAACCCTTTCAAAAAGGCCAAATCTGAATAGCACAACCCTTGCAGTCATCCCCACTGGACTGAAGAACCTGAAAGAGGATATGCATTTTTTGAACCAATCCGTAAAGCCTCATCCCTTAAAATCACTCGACCGTCGCACCCACAGTCTAACATAAAACTTCCCACAACCAAAAACTTCCGTGACGACAACCTAAATAGAGTGAGTCAAGAAGTTAATTCCACCCAAAGAAATGGAGTGCTTAAAAAATATCCTTCATGAACAAACCTCGAGAATTTCCTTTTGTTTCGATTCAGATGTGGATCCATTGGAAGCATTTTCACCCTCCACATAGTCCTGTCCCTTGGGTGACATGGTATGGAATGTACATTCAACACCAAGTGATTACACATCAAACTACTAAAAGTGACTAAAATCAATTTGTAATTCTGAAATTTCTACATCTCTAACTGAGAGTAACATGATGAGGTCGAGATTATTGTAAATTATACCTAAATCAACTAATTATGGTGGTTATCAAGCTGCATGGCAAAAATAAGGAAAACAAAATGTATTTAGAAAAAAACATAAATAAGACTACATGACATCAAAACATTTAGGTGGGGATCCCCCGTGAACTTCCCCAAAAAAATCAAAAGTCAATACTAAATCGTACAGGGGTAAAATAAATAGCACACAAATATTGTGTTGATTTTGCTAGAAGTAGAGCTAACTATCCGGTTTAAATTACATGGGAGAAGAGATGAATCCTGATTCCTGAACGACAGTGGCAACAAGTAGTTGTCTTTCTTTCCCTTATTAGTAGTTTGGTGGGCAATTACAATGCATCAATAGGATTATAGGATTTGGCAACGAGACCTACATGAGTGGAGGAAAGCAAAGTGCCCAGTCGTGATGACAATTACCTCGGAGGTGTTGGAGCCAAACTGGAGGAGGTCGAGCTGCCAGTCTACGAACTTGTTCTTGAGCTCCTCAATCTTGCGGCGGTCCTTCTTGAGCAGATGGAGAGTTTGGTGAAGGGCCAGAGTCCCCGGAGCGTCCCACGAGAGCCTGTCCCACCCTTGCTCCCTGCAGAGGCGCGTCACATACGCCACCTGCGCGACCGTGACGGTCCAGGACGTGGCGTCGTAGGCAGTGGCGGCCCCGGGGAGACCCCACCCGAGGATGGGCACGAAGAGCGCTGGTGTAAGACTGTCTCCAACAAGGGACGGTAAACCGTCCTGTCCGCCAAATTTAGTGGATGGAGACGTTCTCTATGCCTCCAGCAAGAGACTCCAAACCATGCGCTAAAATTTAGCGGCTGCCTCCGAGATGCTAAATCTGCCGGACATACGACCACTCGCTAAACACTATTCAATTATGTGTGCCGCCTCCTCCGTTCACTCCTGCACCCATGCACCGTACCACTGCCAGCGAGGACCAGCTTCTTGCTGACGCCGGTGAGTTTTTGATCGCTGATGAGTGCTCAGTCACGAGGCTCGTCCCAACCGGCGCAGAGGCCACCATGCTGGCCATGGTGTTCGTGTGGCTTTGGTTTCTTGTGTCTAGTTGGAAGAAGCTACGTGAAGGTGGGAGAGAGAGGCAACAGTAGCTCTGTGGCTCTGCCATGCATATGTTCAACGAAATGGCCGAAAAGAAGGATTTTTTGAAGCGATCGGTAATATATATATATATAATGAAATATGGTATCACTTTAGATATAGAGGATCGAGTTTAGAGAACGTTGCTGGAGATGACGAAAATATAGAGGGTGGAATCTTTTAGAGAGAACTGTAAAGGACAGAGAATATTCCTTTAGAGGATGAAATTTAGAGTACGTTACTGGAGATAGCCTAACGCCCTGAATTTGGGGGTAGAATTTTTTCTTCTTTTTTTCACTCACCAAATTTAGGCGTTACTCTCTTTTCTCTTCCTGTTTCGCTCCTTCTTCCCAATTTCAAAGCAGTATAGCGACTGGTGTCCGTATTGCGTGTGAACAAAAACCTAAGTTGACATGAGTGTTGTATCATGCTGAATCATATTTCTTTGGTCTGATGTCGTGTTTAATCGCGTGTTTTGCCTAGTGTCGTTTTGGATTTCGTTTCGCAATTGGATTCCGATCTGAGGTTGTGCGTGTCGTGGGTTTTTGCCCCGCGACACGACCCAGCCCAACCCAGCCCGGCCCGCTCTGGCCCGTGCGCCCTGGCGCCCCTACCCCTCCCCCATGCACCCCCTCTCCCTTCTCTTCCTTTCTCTCATTCAATTTTCCCACGCAGCAACCTCCTCTCCTACACCTCTCTCTCTCCCCTGTGGTGCCCTAGGTTTTGGAGACGGTGATCGCTGGATTTGGACCCGATGTGAGCTCCCCCTCCCCTCTCCCTCTCTCTCTCTTCCCCTCCCCCTCCCCTTCTTTCTTCCCCGCGCGGCCTCCCTGTGCAGCCCCTCGGCGCCTCGGCGCGGCCCCTTGGCCCCCCCAGCGCGGCCCCCTCGGTGCCCCCCCCCCCCGGCGTGGCCCCTCGGCTCCCCCTAGCACGGCCCCTTGGCCCCCCTCGGTGCGGCCGTCCTGGCCCCGGCGGCGCGGCCCCTGGCGCCCCTCGCGCGCGGCCCCTTGGCCCCCTCGTGCGCGGCCCCCGGCCCCCTAGCGGCGCGGCCCCTTGGCGCCCCCCCCGGTGCGGCTCCCCCGGCCCCCGACGGCGCGGCTCCCCTGGCCCTCTGCGCGCAGCCCCCTGGCCCCTGCGCGCGGCCGTCCCAGCCTCGATGCGCGCGGCTCCCGGTGCGTGTCCCCTGCCTTCGGCAGCGTGGTCCCCCGGCGCGGCTCGCATGGCCTCGGCACGGCCTGCGCGGCCTCGCGCCCCCCATTCGCACAACGCGTTCCCGCGTGCGCAGCCCCACGCGCGCAGTGATTGATTTTTAGTTTTAATAATTTAAACTCTGTTTAGTTAGCGTGCTGCGTCGCGCGCTTCGTCACATGACTAATTTGTTTAATTTCAGATTCTATTAATGTGCTGCATCGCGCGCTTCGTCGCGCGACGATCCATTATAATTTCAGGTTGTTTAATGTATGACGTCGCGCGTCCAGTCGCGCGACGTTTCATTTTAAATTCAGTTTGGATGACGTATGCCGTCGTGCGCTTCGTCGCGCGACGTTTGACGTTATCGTCATAATTAGTTTAAGTATATCGTGGCGTGCTCCGTCGTGCGACGAGTCGATTTATTCTTAATTCAGTCTAGGTATTGTGTCACGCGTCTTACCGCGCGACAATCCTTTTAATTTACTTTGATCTGTTCGTAATGATTAAACATGAAAAATGACTTTACCCTATGCTTAACGCGATGGTTAAATTAATACTATTCTGTTTAGACGAGTTTTTTGAATTATAATTACGTAACGTGATCGCTCTTCGACCGTAGCCTCGATCGTTACTCTCTCTTTCTCGCTTAGTCGTAGGTGTAAGTCCTGCGCCGAGTGTCTGTTTATTTATAATATTATATTGTATGGTGTACTGTTCTTTTGTATTAAATGTGTGGAATGTATGTTTGAACTTGTATAGATAACGGTCAGTTGGTGGAGTCCGAAGGAATTGCAGGTGAAGACCCTAAGCAACAGCTGGTTGGTGAAGGCAAGTGTCCCTTGACCTATCTATGTCCTACTCATTTTTATAATTCACTCCCTGCATTTACACAGTTTATACCTAAGGATTGACTAGCTTTTGTTTATCTTATCCTTGTTTACCTATTCTGGTTGGGTTATTTTGGTTTAGCCATATGCTAGTACTTCACATTAATCAATAAACATGATGAGATTATCTTCGATACGCTGTTTTCCCTTTTGATCATGATGATATACTTGTGGCCCTTAAGGGAACTCGAGCTGTTTCTCGAGTGTCTCTCTGTAAGGACTGGTTCGTTGGATGATGGCCTGGGAAAACAGTGCAACCATGAGGGTGGAATGGGACGCCCTTAGCTGAATAATTAGAGGAACTGGGGTGTAGTCCGCTTCGCTGTCGTGCCGTTAATGGGGCTCGGTGTATGCGGCTCGCTCTGCCAAGGTTGGTTCGCCCCTTGGGGAGGAGTGTGGTGCATTTAGGAAACCTAACGGGCGGCTACAGCCTCAGGGAATCTTTGTAAAAGCTACATAGTGAAATCCTGTCTGTTCACCTTGGTAGTGTTTAAGGGTTTAATCGGCCCGAGGCAAGAGGGAATCACGACTTGTTGGTAAAGTGTGCAACCTCTACAGAGTGTTATGAAACTGATATATCAGCCGTGCTCACGGTTATGAGCGGCCAAGGGAGCTCCATTGATTAGAGATACTTTGATCAGAGATGTTTGGTTTACAGGTGGTGATGAGGATGATGGTTTTGGTTATGACTATGGTAATGGTAAGTGGTATTCTTTCCGTTTGGAAAGGGTACATTGGGTTAATAACTTGGGTTAATGCTAAAACCTGGCTTTCTACTAGTAATAATAACCTGACCAACTAAAAGCAACGGCTTGACTAAGCTCCACATAAAGCTAGTCCACTACAGCTAAATGGGACATATTGCTAAGTATGTTGATGTGTACTCACCCTTGCTTTACACACCAACCCCCCCACAGGTTGTCCGTGTTGCAACCATTGCTCAGGTGAAGATGAAGTCATGGTGGAGGACTTCCAGGAGTTCCAAGAGTACGACGAGTTCTAGGCGTGGGTTAGCGGCAAACCCCCAGTCGGCTGCCTGTGTAGGCCGTGTGTATCTATGTTTCTTTTCCGCACTTTGATAATTGTTAAAGACTATGTGGATGTCCTGGACATCATGATGTAATCGACTATTATACCTTCTTTTATGTTATTATTTGAGCACTGTGTGATGATGTCCAGTTATGTAACTGTTGTGTACGTGAATTGCTGATCCTGGCACGTACATGGTTCACATTCGGTTTGCCTTCTAAAACCGGGTGTGACATATGTGGTATCAAAGCCGTGATGACTGTAGGACCGCTAACCTAGAGTAGAATGGTCGTTCTAAGGATTATAGACCCCTATTATCATCTTGAATTTGGTATCCCTTCAAAAGTTGGTCATATTGACCAAACCTATGTTCTACTATATATTATACCTTGCTGAAAAATTGTTTTATTCTAATTCCTAATCTTTTTATGGGTTACTTGCTGGTCATATTAGCTCTGTTCTCACTCTTATGCTTACGGTGTCTTTTGTAGATGGCTCGTCTTAGACACACTGCATGGAAGTCAGTCATTCTTTTCTTGCCTTCTCGTCTCGCGGAGCGTCTGCTTTGCCATCCGGTGACTGGTTAGTCTAGCCATTTGGAGAGGCTGCACCACCGCCTGCACGAAGAGCAGGAGCATCAACGACAGGAGCTGGAGCAGCAGGGCTCTTCTTTCTCGCTTCAGCAGGAGGTAGAGTCTATGAGAAGCTACTCTCCTGTGCCCCCGCTGGAGGCGCCCTTGCACCACCACTGGGTGTCCCGACCACTGGAGTAGCTTTTGGAGGAGACACCAACGACGGAGGTGACGACAGCAGCTCAAGCCACAACACCGACCTTTCAGAGGAGCAGGAGCCAGAGGGATGGGTTGCTCGACCCATCACTCGTGACGCCGCTCGCAGGTGTCACTTTCACGATGCGCTCGACACCTTGCTACGCCAAGCACTTGACTAGCGTACCTGGTCTATCGAGTAGCGATGTGTTGTCTTTTAGCATAGTCGCGGGGTTTACCCGAACCGCTGGGAGGCGATCTGCTTTGTGCGCCGTCTAGAGAACAGTCTCTGGGGTACGGAGGTCTTCTCAGAACACTACTCTATTTCTGAGTGGGACTCAGCTGAGGCGGCCATGCAAGATGCCGCACGACGTGCGCTTTCGCAATACTGCTCAGTGCTCGGTGGGGTAGCTGATGGTCTTAACCTGAAGTATTACCCCCGTCGTCCATCTGGCAGCACAGGAGGCGTGGTTATCTTGCCTGTTGGTGAGGACAATCCTAGGTTGAGCAGCGCAGTCAACCTAGCCGCTGTGCTAAACATGGAGCTGGACCATGCATTAGATGAGCTGAGTAGGGCTCGTGCTGAGATCACCCAGTTATGGGCTGAGCGCGTGGAGCATCGTCACCTAGAGGATGGTTCTCTCGCCCCATCGAGACTCAGCACCCGTACCGCTCACATCAGCGTGGACACCATGCTTATGGTAACCCCGACTGCAGGACCAAGATAAATTTATAACCATAGATCGTCAGCATCGTACCTTGTAATTAATGCTTAAAAACATATATATAGAAGTTATAGTCTTAATTTTATTCTTACTCTTAGTTAGTCTTAGTTAGACAGGGTAGTTTGCTTATCCTGTGCTTTTTTTATGTTTGTCATGATGAACTATGATGGATTTGGATTTTTGTAATGACTATCGCCAGGGTGTGGGTATTCCCTGCATTTTGATTTACTTGTTAATATTAATAAAATTAGTTATCTAGTTGGGAAGCCCATTTATTCTACTTTCATCTTTTATCTGAGAAGCTGTGTTTGCCTGTGTTGGGAATCAGTGAAAATGCTCGTCTGTTCAGAAGTGTGGAAGAATTCTATACTCTTTTCTTATGCTGCAAGTTGCAAGATTAGTTCTGATATGTGATTGCATTCTGCACATGTCGGACAACAGGCGCAGAGGAGGAAGGCGTGCTCAGCAGGAGCAGGCAGCACCGCAAGATGAGGCACCCCAGCAGCAGCTGCCACCACTGCCCCCGATGACCATTGTCGGCGTTTCGAGACCGGGGGGTCCCTAAGCCGACGAGTGAGTGTGCCGCGTGCCCCAGCCCAGATGGGTCGAGCGCGTGGGCGAGCGCGAAGGGGGGAGAGCGAGGTGGCCGGAGCCGGGTCGTGAGGGAGGCGGAGATCCCGCGGCCTTCGTGTTCGTCCCGCGCCCAGGTCGGGTGCGCTTGCAGTAGGGGGTTACAAGCATCCACGCGGGTGAGGGGAGCGAGCGGCCCCAAGAGAGCGCCTGCCCCTGCCCTCGTTCCCGCGGGGCCAACCTTCTCTAAGAAGGCCCTGGTCCTTCCTTTTATAGGCGCAAGGGGAGGATCCAGGTGTACAATGGGGATGCAGCAGAGTGCTACGTGTCTAGCGGGGGAGAGCTAGCGCCCTAGGTACATGCCAATGTGGCAGCCGGAGAGAGCTTGGCACCCAGCTGGTGTGGTGTCGTGGCTGTCGGAGGAGTAACGGAGCCTGGTGGAGGGACAGCTGTCGGAATAGTTGGGCTCTTGCTGACGTCCCCCTGCTTCCGTAAGGGAGCTGAGAGCCGCCGTCGTCATGGGTCTAGCGGGGCGCCATCATTGCCTATCTGGCGGAGCTAGCCAGATGGGGCGTCGGTCTTGTTCTCTGTGGCCCAAGTCGGCTCGGGGCAGGGTGATGATGGCGCCTCCTGTTGACGTGGCGGACTTGTGCCCTAGGTCGGGCGACGTGGAGGTTCTTCCGAGGTCGAGGTCGAGTCTGTCTTCCATGGCCGAGGCCGAGTCCGAGCTCCTGGGTCGGGCGAAGCGGGGTTCGTCGTCTTCCGGGGCCTTAGCCCGAGTCCGAGCCCTGGGTCGGGCGGAGCGGAGTTCGCCGTCTTCCGGGGCCTTAGCCCGAGTCCGAGCCCTGGGTCGGGCAGAGCGGAGTTCGCCGTCTTCCGGGGCCTTAGCCCGAGTCCGAGCCCTGGGTCGGGCGGAGCGGAGTTCGCCGTCTTCCGGGGCCTTAGCCCGAGTCCGAGCCCTGGGTCGGGCGGAGCGGAGTTCGCCGTCTTCCGGGGCCTTAGCCCGAGTCCGAGCCCTGGGTCGGGCGGAGCTTCCTATGGCGCCTTTGGCGAGGCCTGGCTGCCTGTCAGTCTCACTCTTTGCATTGAATGCCCCTGCGACTCGGTCGGTCGGCGCGGTGATTTAGTCAGGGTTGCTTCTTAACGAAGGCAAGGCCTCGGGCGAGCCGGAGATGCGTCTGCCGTAAAAAGAGGGGGGCCTCGGGCGAGACGGAAACGCCCCAGGGTCGGCTGCCCTTGCCCGAGGCTAGGCTCGGGCGAGGCGTGATCGAGTCGCTCGTATGGACTGATCCCTGACTTAATCAAACCCATCAGGCCTCTGCAGCTTTATGCTGATGGGGGTTACCAGCTGAGAATTAGGCGTCTTGAGGGTACCCCTAATTATGGTCCCCGACAGTAGCCCCCGAGCCTCGAAGGGAGTGTTGGCACTCGCTTGGAGGCTTTCGTCGCACTTTTTTGCAAGGGGACCAGCCTTTCTCGGTTGCATTCTGTTCCGGTGGGTGCGCGCGAGCGCACCCGCCGGGTGTAGCCCCCGAGGCCTCGGAGGAGTGGTTTCACTCCTTCGAGGTCTTAATGCCTTGCGTAATGCTTCGGCTGGTCTGGTGGTTCCCTCATGCGAACAGGCCGTAGCCCGGGTGCACTGTCGGGGCCCAAGTTCTCGGGCTGGTATGTTGACGCTGTCAACGGTTTTGGCCGGAGCCGGGTTTGCGAGAGCAGCCCCCGAGCCTCCGCACAGGACGAGAGGGGGATCAGGGACAGACTCGGCTTTTTTACATACGCCCCTACGTCGCCTTTCCGCAAGGAGGAGGGGGGGAGAGCGCCATGTTACCCTCGATGGGCACCGAACATGGTGTCTCCGGTGAGCTGCAAGCGGGTAATCCGAGTGGACGTCCGTGCCCCGTTCGTTGGGGGTCGGCTAGGGGCCCGGAGGCACGCCCAAAAGTACCTGCGGGTGATCTGCCGGACCCGGTCCCCTGGCGACGGGGTCCGAGGGCTCGTTGCCTCCCTCCGATGGGATTCCGTTATAGGATCGTTCCCGTTGGTCTCGGAAATGTCCTAGGGTACCTCGGGAGCGCAGCCCGAGCCTTGGTTATGTATCGAACGTACCCCTGGTCATCCCTCGCTCGGTGTCTGAGGCGACTGTGAACCCTTCGGGGGGCCAGCCTTCGAACCCCTGATCAGTAATGGGCGCGGAGCCCGAGTAGCCTGAGGCGGCCATGGAACCTTTCGGGAGGTCGACCTTCGAACCTCTGACCAGTAGTGGGTGTCAGGCCCACGCGATCTGAGGCGGCTGTTGAACCCTTCGGGGGGCCAGCCTTCGAACCCCTGATCAGTATGGAGGCTCGGAGCCTAATTCCTTCACGGGGAAGGATCCCTTTGGGGGTATCCCCTTTCCCGGTCCCTGTTGCAAGAGATAGAGAAAGAGGAAAAAAGGAAAAAAGGAGACAAATTTGAACGACGCGGCGTACCTTTTTTGGCGCAGTTATTTTGGCGAAGGCGAAGCGTCGCCAGCTGCTCCTGCCAGAAGCGCCGCCTGTCTAGCCGCGGAATTAATGCGCCGGGGTGAGTAGTTGGCGAGGCTGCCGTTGCGTGTGCGCGAGCCGTTCGAGGGACGGGTCACGGGCGCGTCGTCTTCACACCGTGAGAGGGGGTTCTCTTGCTGCCTCCGGATGGGACGTGAGCTTGGCTGACGGCGTGACCGCTGCTCCCGCGTGCCTGCCACCGTTATTACTGCCGGCCCACTTTTGATCGCGTTTGACCGCTGCGTCAGGCTGGCGCTGCTGGGTCGCGCGCTGGGTCACCTCGGGTCGCGGTATCGGTTCCGCAATCGAGGAGGTGCGGTGGTGGCGCCAGTGGTACAGTTGCTTGCATGCAGCATCCGGCGCGCCGGTCGCGCGACGAGTGGGCTTAGGCCTCTGTGCTGGCAGGTTAGGAGTCGGAGAGGCGCGGCCACTTGGCGTGGTTGCATGCCGTCTGCATGGCTGCCTGCACCTTTCGCCCGTTGGCCTGGGCAAAAGTGGAGGGTCGCTTGCAACCGCTGGGTGGTTGCGTGCGCCGTGCGCGGCGGTTTGGCTTCTTCCGCTCGGAGCCGGTCTTGTATGACATGCGGGACCCAGCCCCCACGCCACAGGGGAGGGCTTTGGAGGCATGTTGGAGAAGACTCGGCCCGCGACGGTTGGGGGCACAAGCAGGGAGAGTCGCCTTTAAAAGGAGGGCGACCCCTTCCGTAAGGCGACCATGCCTTCTTCCTCCCTTATGCATCGTGTCTTTCCACCTTTCAAGCCCCCGGATGGGGGAAACCGCCGTCTTTTCGCCCCATCGTTGGAGGAACGCAACCCCGTGGGAGTTGGTACCTTTCAGCCATCGTTCGGCTTCAAGGATTATCTGAACCGCTTCACCAAGCATGAGTCGCCCCGCGTCAAGGTGACGAGTGAGGTATCCGTACCCCTGAGGCGTGGGAGTCCCTCGGCTCGGTCGGCCCTGCTGTCCGAGGCTCCTCTAGCTTAGTTAAAGAGACCCCTCGGTCGCTCTTCGTTGAGCCGAGGCCAGGGGTAGCGATATCAGCATGAGCAGAGGCGGAGCTGGCTCGAAAATAAAAACCTGGTTGGCCGGAACCTAGCCAGGTTGTCCGTTGGCTGGATCGAACGTTGGAGTTGATCAGCCGAGGCTTCGGACCGGGCTGGCGCCCTTGGATGATGGTTGGCCGAGGCCCCGGGGGTGACCGGCTGAGCCGCCTGCTCGGGCCGGGTTCTCGGAGAAGTTCCTGGCAGCGATTGCCCGGGCGTGGTGATGACGTCGTCTTCGGAGCAGAGACCCTCGGACCGCGTCGCCGTCCGAGGCTAGGTCGGGCCTCGCCGAAGGTGCCGTTGATGCCGAGGGTGTTGCTGCCCCCTTCCAGCGTCAAGACCCGAACCTGCAGGATCAGATTGTCTTGTAGTGTGTGCTCTGTGCGGCCGTCGAGGCCAGAACACACACCCTTGTTGCATGTTAAAGCTGCGTCTCTCTTCCTCTTGTTTCGAGTATCTGGACTTTTTGTCGGTGACAGGGATGTTTGTGCGAGCGGAAGTTGCTTCTCGCGGAAGGTGAGGAGTGAGGTATCCGTATCCCGGAGGCGTGGGAGTTCCTCGGCTCGGTCGGCCTTGCCGCTT
Organism: Zea luxurians; assembly: GCA_029449295.1. Lineage (NCBI taxonomy): Eukaryota > Viridiplantae > Streptophyta > Magnoliopsida > Poales > Poaceae > Zea > Zea luxurians. The sequence continues at coordinate 166,018,678 of JAOPSE010000004.1, forward strand.
ACGCGCACTTTTACTCGTCCATGAGGCCCTATCACCGACTCGGTCGAGAAGACTCGAAGAATCGCTTCGACAGAAGGGCTTCCGAACGTAGAGACTTGTTCGATCCGCGGAGTCTCCTTATCCGAACGCGAGTTACTTATCGCAGAAGGTGACGAGTGAGGTATCCGTATCCCGGAGGCGTAGGAGTCCCTCGGCTCGGTCAGCCTTGACTGCTTACGTGTACCCCGTCGTTTCTAGGACCCACTTTTCGAAGTAGTCAAAAAGCACGAAAGATATTCTGGTAAAAGAGATTTTTTCCGAGGAAAATTTTGACGCAGAGGGGGTTTCCCCCCTTTTAGCCCCCGAGGGAGGGTCGGGCTTTGCCGAGGCGAGGCCGACCCTTCCTTGTTGACTAAACTTTGCGGGGGTGCGAGGTATATGAACGACTTGGAAGTATCTTAAGGGTAGAAGCGACGTAGCTGTTGGATGTTCCAAGCGTTGCCATAGACCTCGCCTTGACTGTTAGCCAGCTTGTACGTTCCAGGCTTCAGAACTTTGGCGATGACGAATGGCCCCTCCCAGGGGGGCGTGAGCTTGTGCCTCCCTCGGGCGTCTTGCCGCAGCCGAAGCACCAGGTCGCCCACCTGGAGGTCTCGGGGTCGGACCCCTCGGGCGTGGTAGCGTCGCAGGGACTGCTGATACCGCGCTGAGTGTAGTAAGGCCCTGTCCCGAGCCTCTTCCAGCTGGTCCAGCGAGTCCTCTCGGCTAGCTTGGTTGCTTTGATCATCGTAGGCTCTCGTCCTCGGGGAGCCGTATTCCAGGTCCGTGGGCAAGACGGCCTCGGCCCCGTAGACCAGGAAGAACGGCGTAAAACCCGTGGCTCGGCTCGGCGTCGTCCTCAGGCTCCAGACCACCGAGGGGAGTTCCTTCATCCATCGCTTGCCGAACTTGTTGAGGTCATTGTAAATCCGAGGCTTGAGCCCTTGTAGAATCATGCCGTTCGCACGCTCTACTTGCCCATTCGACATGGGATGAGCTACGGCAGCCCAGTCCACCCGGATGTTGTGGTCCTCGCGAAAATCCAAGAATTTTTTGCCGGTGAACTGGGTGTCGTTGTCGGTGATGATGGAGTTTGGGACCCCGAAGCGATGGATGATGTTGGTGAAGAACGCCACCGCCTGCTCGGACCTGATACTGTTCAGGGGTCGGACCTCGATCCACTTGGAGAATTTGTCGACGGCGACCAGCAGGTGCGTGTGGCCCCCGGGCGCCTTCTGCAGAGGGCCGACGAGGTCCAGACCCCACACAGCGAAGGGCCAGGTGATGGGTATCGTCTGCAGAGCCTGAGCGGGCAGGTGGGTCTGCTTCGCATAGAATTGGCACCCTTCGCAGGTGCGGACAATTCTAGTGGCGTCAGCCACCGCCGTCGGCCAGTAGAAGCCTTGCCGGAAAGCGTTCCCGACAAGGGCTCGAGGCGCCGCGTGATGGCCGCAAGCCCCCGAGTGTATCTCTTGCAGGAGTTCCTGACCTTCGGCGATGGAGATGCACCGCTGGAGGATGCCCGAGGGGCTGCGGTGGTAAAGCTCCTTCTCATCGCCCAGCAAGACGAACGACTTGGCGCGTCGCGCTACCCTTCGTGCCTCGGCCTGGTCGAGGGGTAGCTCTCCTCGGCGGAGATATTGCAGGTACGGGGCCTGCCAATCTCGATCATGCGTGACCCCGCTCCGCTCCTCTTCGATGCGCAGCGCCTCGTCCTCGGGGGCCGAGGGTTCCTCGGGTTGAACCGAGGATGGCTCGGGCTGGGCCGAGGTCTCCTCGGACGGGGCCGAGGGCGCCTCAGGCTCGGGCGTGTCGCTGATCTTGACGGAGGGTTGGTGCAGATCCCGGGAGAAGACGTCCGGGGGAACCGTCGTTCGCCCCGAAGCTATCTTTGCCAGCTCGTCCGCTGTCTCGTTGTAGCGCCGGGCGATGTGGTTAAGCTCGAGCCCGTAGAACTTGTCTTCTAGGCGTCGAACCTCATCACAATAGGCCTCCATCTTCGGGTCGCGGCGGTGGGAGTTCTTCATGACTTGGTCGATGACGAGCTGCGAGTCGCCGCGAGCGTCGAGGCGTCGGACCCCTAGCTCGATGGCGATCCGCAATCCGTTGATCAGAGCTTCGTACTCAGCCACATTGTTGGACGCCAGGAAATGGAGGCGTAGCACGTAGCGCAGGTGTTTCCCGAGGGGCGAGACGAAGAGCAGGCCTGCGCCGGCTCCGGTCTTCATCAGCGACCCGTCGAAAAACATGGTCCAGAGCTCCGGTTGGATCGGAGCCGTCGGCAACTGTGTGTCGACCCATTCGGCTACGAAATCCGCCAGTACTTGGGACTTGATGGCCTTTCGAGGGGCGAACGAGATTGTCTCGCCCATAATTTCCACCGCCCACTTCGCGATCCGTCCTGAGGCCTCTCGGCACTGGATGATCTCCCCCAGGGGGAAGGATGACACCACAGTTACCGGATGAGACTCGAAGTAATGTCGCAACTTTCGCCTCGTCAGGATCACTGCATACAGCAGCTTCTGAACTTGTGGGTAGCGGATCTTGGTTTCGGACAGCACCTCGCTAATGAAGTAAACTAGCCTCTGAATGGGCAATGCATGCCCCTCTTCTTGCCTTTCGACCACGATCGCGGCGCTAACCACCTGAGTGGTAGCGGCGACGTAGACCAAGAGGGCTTCTCCATCAGCTGGGGGTACCAAGACGGGCGCCTGGGTGAGGAGCGCCTTCAGGTTCCCGAGAGCTTCCTCGGCCTCGGGAGTCCAAGTGAAGCACTCAGCCTTCCTTAAGAGACGGTACAGAGGCAGGCCTCTTTCGCCGAGGCGCGAGATGAAACGGCTCAAAGCCGCGAGACATCCCATGACCCTCTGTATGCCTTTTAGGTCCTTGATGGGCCCCATGCTGGTGATGGCCGCGATCTTCTCCGGGTTGGCTTCGATGCCCCGCTCGGAGACGATGAATCCCAGGAGCATGCCTCGGGGCACCCCGAAGACGCACTTCTCGGGATTGAGCTTGACGCCCTTCGCCTTGAGACACCAGAATGTCACTTCAAGGTCGGAGAGAAGGTCGGAGGCTTTCCTTGTCTTGACTACGATGTCATCGACGTAGGCCTCGACCGTGCGACCAATGTGTTCGCCGAACATATGGTTCATGCACCGCTGGTACGTTGCACCCGCGTTCCTCAAACCGAACGGCATGGTGACATAACAGTACATGCCGAAGGGCGTGATGAAAGAAGTCACGAGCTGGTCGGACTCTTTCATCTTGATTTGATGATACCCTCTTTGATGAACCCTGCTGCCATCAGCTTGTGGATCTCCTCGCCTATCACCCTGCGCCTTTCCTCGTCGAATCGGCGCAGAGGCTGTCTGACCGGTCGGGCTCCGGCCCGAATATCCAGCGAGTGCTCGGCGACATCCCTCGGTATGCCGGGCATGTCCGAGGGACTCCACGCAAAGACGTCGGCGTTTGCGCGGAGAAAGTCGACGAGCACTGCTTCCTATTTGGGATCGAGCCCGGAACCGATCCGGATCTGCTTGGAGGTGTCGCCACTGGGGTCGAGAGGGACGGCCTTAACCGTCTCCGCTGGCTCGAAGTTGCCGGCGTGTCGCTTCACGTCCGGCACCTCTCGGGAGAGGTTTTCCAGGTCGGCGATGAGGGCCTCGGACTCGGCGAGGGCCTCAGCGTACTCCACGCACTCCACATCGCATTCGAACGCGTGTTTGTACGTGGGGCCGACGGTGATGACCCCGTTGGGGCCCGGCATCTTGAGCTTCAGGTAGGTGTAGTTGGGGATGGCCATGAACTTCGCGTAGCATGGCCTTCCCAACACTGCGTGGTAGGTTCCTCGGAACCCGACCACCGCGAATGTCAAAGTCTCCCTTCGGAAGTTGGAGGGTGTTCCGAAGCAGACAGGAAGGTCGAGCTGTCCGAGGGGCTGGACGCGCTTCCCGGGAATGATCCCGTGGAAGGGCGCAGCGCCTGCTCGGACGGAGGACAGATCGACGCGCAGGAGCCTGAGGGTCTCGGCGTAGACGATATTGAGGCAGCTGCCCCCATCCATCAGGACCTTGGTGAGCCTGACGTCGCCGATGATGGGATCGACGACGAGCGGGTACTTCCCCGGGCTCGGCACGTGGTCGGGGTGGTCATCTTGGTCGAAGGCGATGGGCTTGTCGGACCAGTCTAGGTAGACTGGCGCCGCCACCTTCACCGAGCAGACCTCCCGACGCTCTCGCTTGCGATGCCGAGCCGAGGCATTCGCCGCATGCCCTCCGCAGATCATGAAGCAGTCGCGGACCTCGGGGAACCCTCCTGCTTGGTGATCTTCCTTTTTGTCGTCGTCGCGGGCCCTGCCACCCTCTGCGGGTGGCCCGGCCTTGTGGAAGTGGCGCCGAAGCATGACGCACTCCTCGAGGGTGTGCTTGACGGGCCCCTGATGGTAAGGGCACGTCTCCTTGAGCATCTTGTCGAAGAGGTTGGCACCTCCGGGGGGCTTCCGAGGGTTCTTGTACTCGGCGGCGGCGACAAGGTCTGCGTCTGCAGCGTCGCGTTTCGCTTGCGACTTCCTCCTGCCTTTCTTCTTGGCGCCGCGCAGAGTAGAAGCCTCGGGAACATCCTCCGACGGGCGACCCTGGGGCTGCTTGTCCTTTCGAAAGATGGCCTCGACCGCCTCCTGACCGGAGGCGAACTTGGTGGCGATGTCCATCAGCTCGCTCGCCCTGGTGGGGGTCTTGCGACCCAACTTGCTCACCAGGTCACGGCAGGTGGTGCCGGCAAGGAACGCGCCGATGACATCGAAGTCGGTGATGTTGGGCAGTTCGGTGCGCTGCTTCGAGAACCGCCGGATGTAGTCCCGTAGAGACTCTCCCGGCTGTTGCCGGCAGCTTCGGAGATCCCAGGAATTTCCGGGGCGCACGTACGTGCCCTGGAAGTTGCCGGAGAAAGCTTGGACCAAATCCTCCCAGTTGGAAATCTGCCCCGGGGGCAGGTGCTCCAACCAGGCGCGAGCAGTGTCGGAGAGGAACAGGGGGAGGTTGCGGATGATGAGGTTGTCGTCGTCCGTTCCACCTAGTTGACAGGCCAGGCGGTAGTCCGCGAGCCACAATTCCGGTCTTGTTTCCCCCGAGTACTTTGTGATAGTAGTCGGGGGTCGGAATCGGGTCGGAAACGGCGCCCGCCGAATGGCCCGGCTGAAGACCTGCGGACCGGGTGGTTCGGGCGAGGGACTCCGATCTTCCCCGCTGTCGTAGCGTCCCCCACGTCTGGGGTGATAGCCTTGGCGCACCCTTTCATCGAGGCGGGCCCGACGGTTGCGATGAGGGTGCTCGTCGCCGAGGTGGCCCGGGGCCGCAGGCGCGGTGTTGCGCGTGCGCCCGGTGTAGACCCAGGCTTCCCGCATGAGTCGGGAAGTCGCGGCACGAGGTTCCGAGGGGTACCCCTGCCTTCGGGAGGCAGAGCTCTCGGCCCGCCGGGCCGCAGCGCCTTCCAGGAGATGCTTGAGCTCTCCCTGGATTCGCCGACCCTCGGTGGTTGATGACTCCGGCATCGCGCGGAGGAGCATCGTTGGCGATGCGGTGCTGCCAGGTCCTGACCGGTTCCGCCGGACGCGGGTGGCGGCCTGTCCCTGGCATCGTTGGCGATGCGGTGCTGGAGACCCTGGGGCAGGTGACGTATTTCTCCGGCCGGGGGCTGGCTTGCCCATACCTGCCCGACGTCCTGATGGATCGACTCAAGCGCTCCTGCCCCCTCGTCGAGCCCGGCCTGCGCCCCGCGGACTTGCTCGAGCTGTGGGTCGTGACCCCCCGCCAGAACGTGGACCACAGCTAGCTCCCGCGGGATATCGGCGCGAGGCACTGGCCTAAGGAGATCACCATCCTCCGGCATGCCGAGACGGCTGTCTCCGGAGGGATCCCCTAGCTCGACGTGGAAACATTCGCGGCTCGGGCCGCAGTCCTTGTCGTCAAGGCTGCGGCTGCCGTCGGAACAGTCGGAGAGGCAGTAGTTGCATGCGGTCATGAAGTCCCGCATGGCACTGGGGTTGCCAGATCCAGAGAAATCCCAGAGGATGCTGGGGTCGTCATCTTCCTCGGACCCAGAGGGCCCGTAGGTCGAGACGCCCGTCAATCGGTCCCAAGGCGACCGCACACGAAACCCCAGAGGGGTTGCACTCGCCTCAACGTGAGTGCCCGCCAGAGCGAGGTCGCTAGGCGGGTTGAGGTCGAGTCGAAATGACGAAGGATGGGGATCAGTCGGTACCTTTTTGTCGACGGGGAGCGACGAAGTCACATCGGGGGCTGATCGCGCCGTCGTCTTGGGTACGAGGGCGACGTTCTGCAGGCCCTCCGTGAGCGTGCTGGCGTCGTCCACTTGCTCGGAGTCGGCGTGTTGCGGGGGGACGGCGCTCGCCTTCGCCTCAAACGCGAGGGTGACGCCCGGCGTGTCCTCCGTTGGGGCGCTGGGGATGTCGATTTGCTCGACAGCCGTCGGAGCGCAGCCTCCCGCTCGGCCCTGGTTGCCCCGCCTCCTCCTTCGATGGCGAGGGAGAGGTTGGGGCGAGCTCGAATGTTGTCCTTCCCCCACGCGGGAAAGACGTCGTCGATTCCGCCGCCGGCGGGCAGGCTGTCGGCCGCCATTGTCGCCGCCGCGCGGCGGTGGAAGGAGTATCATGTCGTAGCCGCTGTCGAGAGACATGAACTCGAGGCTCCTGAAACGGAGCACCGTCCCGGGTTGGAGAGGACGTCGGAGACTGCCCATCTGGAGCTTGACGGGAAACTGCTCGTCAACACGCAGCAAGACCCCTACCTGGCGCGCCAACTGTCGGCGTTTCGAGACCGGGGGGTCCCTAAGCCGACGAGTGAGTGTGCCGCGTGCCCCAGCCCAGATGGGTCGAGCGCGTGGGCGAGCGCGAAGGGGGGAGAGCGAGGTAGCCGGAGCCGGGTCGTGAGGGAGGCGAAGATCCCGCGGCCTTCGTGTTCGTCCCGCGCCCAGGTCGGGTGCGCTTGCAGTAGGGGGTTACAAGCGTCCACGCGGGTGAGGGGAGCGAGCGGCCCCAAGAGAGCGCCTGCCCCTGCCCTCGTTCCCGCGGGGCCAACCTTCTCTAAGAAGGCCCTGGTCCTTCCTTTTATAGGCGCAAGGGGAGGATCCAGGTGTACAATGGGGATGCAGCAGAGTGCTACGTGTCTAGAGGGGGAGAGCTAGCGCCCTAGGTACATGCCAATGTGGCAGCCGGAGAGAGCTTGGCACCCAGCTGGTGTGGTGTCGTGGCTGTCGGAGGAGTAACGGAGCCTGGTGGAGGGACAGCTGTCGGAATAGTTGGGCTCTTGCTGACGTCCCCCTGCTTCCGTAAGGGAGCTGAGAGCCGCCGTCGTCATGGGTCTAGCGGGGCGCCATCATTGCCTATCTGGCGGAGCTAGCCAGATGGGGCGTCGGTCTTGTTCTCTGTGGCCCAAGTCGGCTCGGGGCAGGGTGATGATGGCGCCTCCTGTTGACATGGCGGACTTGTGCCCTAGGTCGGGCGACGTGGAGGTTCTTCCGAGGTCGAGGTCGAGTCTGTCTTCCATGGCCGAGGCCGAGTCCGAGCTCCTGGGTCGGGCGAAGCGGGGTTCGTCGTCTTCCGGGGCCTTAGCCCGAGTCCGAGCCCTGGGTCGGGCGGAGCGGAGTTCACCGTCTTCTAGGGCCTTAGCCCGAGTCCGAGCCCTGGGTCGGGCAGAGCGGAGTTCGCCGTCTTCCGGGGCCTTAGCCCGAGTCCGAGCCCTGGGTTGGGCAGAGCGGAGTTCGCCGTCTTCCGGGGCCTTAGCCCGAGTCCGAGCCCTGGGTCAGGCGGAGCGGAGTTCGCCGTCTTCCGGGGCCTTAGCCCGAGTCCGAGCCCTGGGTCGGGCGGAGCTTCCTATGGCGCCTTTGGCGAGGCCTGGATGCCTGTCAGTCACACTCTTTGCATTGAATGCCCCTGCGACTCGGTCGGTCGGCGCGGTGTTTTAGTCAGGGTTGCTTCTTAACGAAGGCAAGGCCTCGGGCGAGCCGGAGATGCGTCTGCCGTAAAAAGAGGGGGGCCTCGGGCGAGACAGAAACGCCCCAGGGTCGGCTGCCCTTGCCCGAGGCTAGGCTCGGGCGAGGCGTGATCGAGTCGCTCGTATGGACTGATCCCTAACTTAATCAAACCCATCAGGCCTCTGCAGCTTTATGCTGATGGGGGTTACCAGCTGAGAATTAGGCGTCTTGAGGGTACCCCTAATTATGGTCCCCGACAACCATCGAACATATGTTCCTAATGCAAACTCAGGCGGTTCAAGCCATCGGTCAGACTCTGGCCGCCATTCAGCAGCAGCAGCAGCATCAGCCCCCACCTCAGCCCCAGATGCCTCAGATGCCCAGAGACAAGCGTGCTGAATTCATGAGAGGTCATCCCCCAGTGTTCGCTCACTCTTCTGACCCCATGGATGCTGAAGATTGGCTGCGTACCGTGGAGCGGGAGTTGCACACCGCTCAGTGCGACGACAGGGAGAAAGTTCTGTATGGCCCCCGTTTGTTGAGAGGAACAGCTCAGTCTTGGTGGGAGTCCTATCACGCCACCCATGCCAACCCCGACACCATCACTTGGGAGGAATTCAGAGACAATTTCCGCCAATACCATGTTCCCGCAGGTCTGATGACAGTGAAGAAGGAGTTCCTAGCGCTCAAGCAAGGGCCTATGTCTGTCAGTGAGTACCGAGACAAGTTTCTGCAGCTGTTCTGCTATGCTCCTAAAGATGTCAACACATATGCCAAGAGACAGTATCATTTCTTGAGAGGCTTAGTCGATCCCTTGCACTACCAGTTGATGAATCATACCTTCCCCACATTTTAGCACCTAGTCGACAGAGCGATCATGACAGAGAAGAAGCGCAAGGAGATGGAGGATCGTAAGCACAAGATTGGTGGACCTCAGCCTGGAAGCAGCAATCGCCCCCGTTTCTCAGGCAACTCACCTCAGCAGTTCAAGCAGAATCAGCGTCTGCCTCAGCAGCAGTTTCAGAGGCAGTACCCCCAGCACTAGCAGTAGAATCGCTAGAACAATCAGTCAGAAGGAGGTTAGTTCCAGAGGTAGAATCAGCAGGCACCTCGCCTCCCCGCCCCAGCAACCAACCAGAGCAGTCAAGCAGCCCCAGTTCAAGGCGGAGGCAGAGCATGTTTCCATTATGGAGAGCAGGGCCATTGGGTGATGCAATGTCTGAAGAAGGGAGCCCAACAACAGTCGGGCCCTGGTGCCCCAGCAAAGCAGAATGTGTCTCAGCCTGGAGCAGGCGACCGCTCCCAAACGCGCTACAACCATGGGAGACTGAACCATTTGGAAGCTGAAGCGGTTCAGGTAACACCTGGCATGACAGTAGGTATGTTTCCAGTCGACTCCCATATTGCAGAAGTGTTATTTGATACTGGAGCAACGCATTCATTTATTACTGCATCATGGGTAGAAGCACATAATCTTCCAATCACTACCATGTCAACCCCCATCCAAATTGACTCAGCCGGTGGTAGAATTCGAGCCGATAGCATTTGCTTGAATGTAAGTGTGGAAATAAGGGGGATAGCGTTTCCCGCTAATCTCATAGTAATGAGTACTCAGGGAATAGATGTCATCCTAGGGATGAATTGGCTAGATAAATACCAAGCAACTATCAGTTGTGATAAGAGGATAATTAAGTTGGTGTCCCCACTAGGAGAAGTGGTAGCTGAGATAATCTCACCTGAGCTAAGGAAAGGAGGTTGTCATCAGATGGCTATCGATAGCAAGAAGCCAGATTCACTCGAGACTATCAAGGTTGTGTCCGAATTCCTAGATGTGTTCCCGGAAGACTTACCAGGCATGCCACCTGAGCAGAAAGTTGAGTTTGCCATAGAGCTTCTTCCTGGCACCGCCCCCATCTCTAAAAGAGCCTACAAGGTATCTGGACCAGAGTTGGTTGAACTTAAGAAGCAGATTGATGAGCTGTCAGAGAAAGTTTATATAAGGCCAAGCACCTCGCCTTGGGCCGCCCCTGTCCTGTTCATGGAGAAGAAAGATGGCACTAGGAGGATGTGCATCGATTATCGAGCTCTGAATGAGGTCACAATCAAGAACAAGTACCCCTTGCCCAGAATAGAAGATCTTTTCGACCAGTTGAGAGGAGCCAACATGTTCTCAAAGATAGATCTGGGTCAGGTTATCACCAGCTCAGGATTCGACCTTCAGACATTCCGAAGATAGCATTCATTACCAAGTATGGGTTGTATGAGTTCATTGTTATGTCCTTTGGTCTAACGAATGCACTAGCCTTCTTCATGAATCTTATGAACAGTGTGTTCATGGATTATCTTGACAAATTTGTGGTGGTATTTATTGATGATATTCTTATATATTCTCAAAGTGAGGAAGAACATGTGGATCATTTGAAGATGGTATTGTAGAGATTGCGAGAGCACCAACTATATGCAAAGTTGAGCAAGTGCGAGTTCTGGATTGATGACGTCCTGTTCTTGGGTCACATAATAAACAAAGAAGCATTGGCTGTGGATCCGAAGAAAGTGGCAGATATTCTGGACTGGAAAGCGTCAACAGATGCTTGAGGAATCAAGAGCTTGATTGGAATGGCCGGATATTATCGGTGATTCATTGAAGGGTTTTCGAAGAATGCGTAACCGATGACAGCTTTGCTAGGCAACAAAGTTGAGTTCAAGTGGACCTAGAAGTGCCAAGAAACCTTTGAAACGCTGAAAGAGAAGTTGACTACAGCGCCTGTCTTAGTCTTGCCTGATGTGCACAAGCCCTTCTCAGTGTATTGTGACGCTTGTTACACTGGTTTCGGATGCATGTTGATGCAAGAGGGAAGAGTTGTAGCTTACTCGTCCCGACAACTAAAGATTCATGAGAAGAATTACCCAATCCATAGAATTGGCAGCAGTGGTTCATGCACTGAAGACATGGAGACACTATCTGTATGGGCAGAAGTGTGATGTTTACACAGACCACAAGAGTCTGAAGTACATATTCACTTAGTCGGAGCTTAATATGAGACAACGAAGATGGTTAGAGTTGATCAAAGACTATGAATTGGAGATTCATTACCATCCAGGCAAAGCGAACATAGTGGCAGATGCTTTGAGCAGGAAAAGTCAGGTCAATATGATGGTCGCTCATCCGATGCCTGTGAGTTGGCCAAAGAGTTTGACAGGTTGAGCCTCGGATTTCTGAACAGCATGTGAGGAGTAACAGTTGAGTTAGAGCCCACTTTAGAGCGGGAAATCAAAGAAGCACAGAAGAATGATGAGAAGATCAATGAAATCCGGCAACTAATTCTAGAAGGAAGAGGCAAAGATTTTCGGGAAGATGCAGAAGGTTTGGTATGGTTCAAGGACCGTTTGTATGTTCCCAATGTCCAGTCCATTCGGGAGTTGATCCTCAAGGAGGCTCATGAGTCAGCTTATTCTATACACCCTGGAAGTGAGAAGATGTATCAGGATCTGAAGAAGAAATTCTGGTGGTACGGAATGAAAAGGGAGATCACAGAGCAATGAAGCGTCTCGATCCTTTGGGACTCAAATGTGATACAAATACTAGTCCCAGGAGGCTAGTAACCACATTCCTTACTTCAAATAGTACAGAGTTCGAATAAAGGTTATTACAATACCAGAGTACAAGCTCGAGAGAGCCAGGAATACGAAGCGCAGTAGGAGATAAACTAGCCCAGCCACAGGCAGAACTAGGTGCAGGCACAGCCCCCTTAATCAAGCATAGCAGAAAAGAAGTCTTCAGCTACTGAAAAAAAATCTGGGTGAATACACTAGGTATTCCGCAAGCCCATCTCGCTCCCATAAGGAGAAAGGGACCTATATCATACATGCTTTTTATGGTGGAGTTGAAGTCACTCTTCTTTTTCTCAGAGAAAGGCAGTACTTTTAGGGTTTTTCCCAAAGAAGGAAAAATAACACAGTACTCAACCACCACTGAGCTTCCCGCTCCTGTGGCTTCGTTTTTCATTTCAAAAACACACTCACACCCATTCCCCTGTTCACGGAGGTTGTAAAAACACTAATTGCCATACCACACCAGACTCGTCCATACCAGTGGACACGGACTATTCGAATAGGTTTGAAATTCTACGTAGAGGGGTACACTTTACCCACTAGTCCGGCTCTGCGATCCCATGGCCAATGAGATCCAAATCTGAATCTCTTTCTTCCCTCGCACGTCCTAACCTTAGCGGTTATACCGGAAGGAGTTAGGCCACCGCCATGTCCAAACCGGACAAAACATTCCCCCTCCTTATCCTCCTGGTGCTCCCTAGCCTTCATAACCCTGGGGTTGGACCGTACGAGTTCAGATTGAGTGACTGCCCACACAGTCTCGAGTGGTTGTACTTATCATGAGTACAGATAGTGAAGGATGACAAACCGGTCCTTATATGAGGGGACAATCCTTCTGCTCACACCTAAACCAGTTGAGCCATCACCTTAGGCCCTCCCCTAAACCAGGGAGTCCCTGATCATCCCACTCACAAGGTGATGGAGGGTGAATACCCTTCATCGCACACTTTTTTTAAAAAACATCGCTTAGTCAAAACCACTGCTCTTTTCCCATCCCACATTTTGTACTCAAAAGATGTTTGTTAATGCGGGCTATCACTCTACTCACAATGCAAATATTCCATCCCTTAATCCCTGGCTTAGGTAGTGGTAGAAAGAATAGGTAAATTATGCATCAAGGGAAGGATGGACTTGCCCTCGTCGAAGTTCTCGTGGCACGAAAGTTCTATTTCCAGGAGGTCGGGCTCCTGCCCTTCTTTCGAGGCTACGGGTTCCGGATTGACGGTCCCCGCTTCTTCTAGCAAAACAGGCAATAAACAATACATCAAATAGTGGTTGAGTGGAGTGTGTCAAGTTCCTAATATTATCATTTTATGTGACTTTAGAAAGTGTTTGGATAATTTTTGGTACATAAAATATCAAGATATAAATAACTAAATGGGAAAAGATGAAAAAGAAAAAAAGGAAAAGGATTTTTGGCTTGGTAGGCCGGGGGGAGGAATTCCGGCCCAGCCGGGTGCAGGTGCGCGCGGGCGCGGGCGAGCCGGCCCAGCACGGCCCAAGGGCGAGAGACGGCGCCGGTGCACGAGGAGACGGTGTCGGCCACGGGCCCACGCGCAAGGGAAAGCGGGAGGGGAGACGGCGTCAGCGCGCGACGGGGCAGGGGCGAACCGGCCGACCCGTGGGGAAAACCCGGCCGCCAGCGGGTTCAACGGCGATTCGCCACCGGTGGCCCGGTTCCTGGGGATCGGGAAGATGCCAAAGAACGAGAAGAGGCTGGCGAGCCTAATGGTGGGTCCAATTTCGCTAGAGGTGACTGGGAGGGGGCTGACCACGGTGGGGTGGTGGAGCTCCGCGGTGGGAGTCATTGCCGGCAAGGTTTGGGTGGTGATCGGGGGTAGGGGAGCGGTGTTCCGAGCCTGCGGTGCTGTGGTGAAGCTGTTGCGCCTAGTGAATTGCTTGCTGAACAACCAGAGGGGGGGAGGAGAAGGAGCTCACCGGAGCGGAGGGAGGGGCGACGGAGCTGGTGCAGTTGAGCTCGGGGAGGGGGAGAAGAGTGGCCGAGGCCGGTGCAGGGCATGGAGGAGCTCAAGGCGGCCCTTTTATAGGCGCCCGAGGGGAGGGGAGCAGCGATGTTTGGTGGACGCCGGTGAGGTGCCCTGCGATGGAGTAAATGGTGCACAGCGGCGGCGACGAGACCGCGCGGCGGGGCGGTGCCGTGCAAGGACGCGACCACAGCAAGCGAGGACAAAGCGGTGCCAAACTCCTCTGCGCGGCGAGTACAGACGGGGAGGAGAAGAGGACAGTGGTCGGAGGTGACCGCGCTGAAGCCGTGCGTGGTGAGGGAGACGGGGTGGCTAACTGGCGGGGCCGGCTTGTCAGCGATGCGCAGGCGTGAGAGAGCGAGGGTGAGAGCGGCTGGCGGGTGGGGTCGGGCAAGTAGCGAGAGAGGGTGTGCGAGAGGGGCGGGCTGGCACGCGCGAGGTAGCAGGCCGGAGGTGGGCCGAGAGGGGAGGGGGGTCGCGAGCGCGGGGAGAGAGAGGCTGCGGGTATGGGCCGGGAATCAGCCCAGCCAGGGGGGAGGTTTCTCTTTTTTTATCCATTTTCTAATTCTATTTCTCCTTTTTAATTCTCCTTTCCTTTTGAACAAATAATTAGCTATATAAGCTTAGGTGCTAAAAAAATAATCTATGTGAGGTGCTTCTAATCAATCAAAGTGTATGCATATGATAAGGACACCTATGGGGGAGTTTAGGGAGAGATAAATAGGGGGAGATTAGGGTTCCATACCTCGGGTTGGAATTTTGGGATGTTAAAAACCTACCCCACTTAAAGGAATCTCGCCCTCGAGATTCAGACGGGGTTCGGGAAAAAGGTAGGGGTATTCCCTCCTCAAAGAGTCGTCACTTTCCCAGGTGGCTTCCTCTTCTCCTTCTCTGCTCCACTGAACTTTACAGAGTTTCACTTCTGAGGTGCGAGTCTTTCGGACTGCTGAGTCAAGAATCTTTATTGGCTTTGCTCGGTACTGGAGATCTTTCTGAATCTGGATTGTCTCTGCCTTGATGTGGTTCTCTGGTACTTGCAGGCACTTGCGGAGCTGGGACACATGAAACACATTGTGGATATCTGACATGGATTCCGGTAATTCAAGGCGGTATGTTGTGGGTCCCACTCTACCAATGATGGGATAGGGGCCGATGAATCACGGTGCTAGCTTTCCTTTCACTTGGAACCTTTTGACACCACGCATCAGGGAGACCTTGAGGTATACGAAGTCTCCTTCGTCAAATCTGAGTTCTCTCTGCCTGTTGTCTGCATAACTTTTCTGCCAACTCTGAGCTTCAAGTAATTTTTTGTGGATCAGGGCAACTTTCTCTTCGGCCTCTTTCACAAAGGCAGGTCCTTCCAGTGTCTTCTCCCCTACGTTGGACCACATTAGGCCCTCCCCTAAACCAGGGAGTCCCTGATCATCCCACTCACAAGGTGATGAGGGTGAAAACCCTTCATCGCACACTTTTTTTAAAAACATCGCTTAGTCAAAACCACTTCTCTTTTTCCATCCCACATTTTGTACTCAAAAGATGTTTGTTAATGCAGGCTATCACTCTACTCACAATGCAAATATTCCATCCCTTAATCCTTGGCTTAGGTAGTGGTAGAAAGAATAGGTAAATTATGCATCAAGGGAAGGATGGACTTGCCTTCGTCGAAGTTCTCGTGGCATGAAAGTTCTATTTCCGGGAGGTCGGGCTCCTGCCCTTCTTCTGAGGCTACGGGTTCCGGATTGACGGTCCCCGCTTCTTCTAGCAAAACAGGCAACAAACAATACATCAAACAGTGGTTGAGTGGAGTGTGTCAAGTTCCTAATATTATCATTTTATGTGACTTTAGAAAGTATTTGGATAATTTTTGGTACATAAAATATCAAGATATAAATAACTAAATGGGAAAAAGATGAAAAAGAAAAAAAGGAAAAGGATTTTTGGCTTGGTGCGCTGGGGGGGGAGGAATTCTGGCCCAGTCGGGTGCAGGTGCGCACGCGGGCGTGGGCGAGCTAGCCTAGCACGGCCCAAGGGCAAGAGACGGCGCCGGCGCGCGAGGAGACGGAGTCGGCCACGGGCCCACGCGCTAGGGAGAGCGGGAGGGGAGACGGCGTCAGCGCGCGACAGGGCAGGGGCGAACCGGCCGACCCGTCGGGAAAACCCGGCCGCCGGCGGGTTCAACGGCGATTCACCACCGGTGGCCCGATTCCTGGGGATCGGGAAGGTGCCAAAGAACGAGAACAGGCTGGCGAGCATAATGGAGGGTCCAATTTCGCCAAAGGTGACTGGGAGGGGGCTGACCACGATGGGGTGGCGGAGCTCCGCGGCGGGAGTCGTTGCCGGAGAGGTTTGGGTGGTGATCGGGGGTAGGGGAGCGGTGTTCCGAGTCTGCGGTGCTGTGGTGAAGCTGTTGCGCCTAGTGAATTGCTTGCTGAACAACCAGAGGGGGGAGGAGAAGGAGCTCACCGGAGCGGAGGGAGGGGTGGCGGAGCTGGTGCGGTTGAGCTCGGGGAGGGGGAGAAGAGTGGCCAAGGCCGGTGCAGGGCATGGAGGAGCTCGGGGCGGCCCTTTTATAGGCACCCGAGGGGAGGGGAGCAGCGGTGTTAGGTGGACGCCGGTGAGGTGCCCTGCGACGAAGTAAATGGTGCACAGCGGTGGTGACGAGACCGCGCGGCAGGGCGGTGCCATGCAAGGACACGGCCATAGCAAGCGAGGACGAAGCGGTGCCAAACTCCTCTGTGTGGCGAGTATAGGCGGGGAGGAGAAGAGGACGGTGGTCAGAGGTGACCGCGCTGAAGCCGTGCGCGATGAGGGAGACGGGGTGGCTGACTGGCGGGGCCGGCTTGTCAGCGATGCGCAAGCACGAGAGAGCGAGGGTGAGAGCGGCTGGCGGGTGGGGTCGGGCAGCAGCGAGAGAGAGTGTGCGAGAGGGGCGAGCTGGCGCGCGCGAGGTAGCAGGCCGAAGGTGGGCCGAGAGGGGAGGGGGGTCACGAGCGCGGGTAGAGAGAGGCTGCGGGTATGGGCTGGGAATCAGCCCAGCCAGGGGGGGAGGTTTCTCTTTTTTTATCCATTTTCTAATTCTATTTCCCCTTTTTTTCTTCTCCTTTCCTTTTGAACAAATAATTAGCTAAATAAGCTTAGGTGCTAAAAAATAATCTATGTGAGGTGCTTCTAATCAATCAAAGTGTATGCAAATGATGAGGAGACCTATGGGGGAGTTTTGGGAGAGATAAATAGGGGGGAGATTAGGGTTCCAAACCTCGGGTTGTAATTTTGGGATGTTACAAGCATGTGGCTATATGTGACAGTTGTCGAAGGATCAAAGCAGAGCATCAGAGGCCAGCTGGATTGTTGCAACCGTTGCGAATTCCTTAGTGGAAATGGGATGAAATCGGGATGGACTTCATACTCGGATTGCTTCGCACTCGTGCTGGCTACGATTCCATTTGGATAGTGGTGGACCGCTTAACCATGTCAGCCCACTTCATACCTGTGAAGACTAACTACATCAGTGCAATGTTGGCGGAGTTGTACATGTCTCGGATCGTTTGTCTCTATGGTGTACCAAAGAAGATAGTGTCAGACAGAGAAACACAGTTCACCTCTCATTTCTGGCAGCAGTTACATGAAGCCTTGGGTATACATCTGAATTTCAGTTCAACCTATCATCCGCAGATAGACAGCCAGACTGAAAGAACTAATCAAATACTCGAAGATATGTTGAGAGCTTGTGTGTTGCAAGATCAGTCCGAATGGGACAAGAGATTGCCTTATGCAGAATTCTCCTATAACAACAGTTACCAGGCCAGCTTGAAGATGTCATCATTTCAGGTGCTTTATGGAAGAAGTTGTAGAACCCCGTTGCAATGGGATCAGCCTAGAGAAAAGCAAGTGTTTGGGCCAGACATTTTGCTCAAAGCTGAAGAGAACATCAAGATGGTTCGAGAGAACCTGAAGATAGCACAATCAAGGCAGCAAAGGTATGCAGACACAAGAAGGAGAGAACTGAGTTTCGAAGTCAGAGATTTTGTCTATCTTAAAGTATCGCCTATTAGAGGAGTCAGAAGATTCGGAGTCAAAGGCAAGCTAGCACCTCGCTATGTTGGTCCGTATCAGATTCTCGCAAAGCGTGGAGAAGTGGCCTATCATCTCAGTCTGCCAGAGGGTTTGTCAGCGGTGCACGATGTCTTTCATGTGTCTCAGTTGAAGAAGTGTCTGCGTGTGCCAAAAGAGCAGTTGCTAGTGGAAGGTCTGGAAGTCCAAGAAGACTTGACCTACATAGAGAAGCCAGTGCAGATTCTTGAGACTGCAGACAGAGTCATCCGGAGGAAAACTATCAGAATGTGCAAAGTCAGATGGGATCACCACTCTGAGGAAGAAGCAACCTGGGAGCGTGAGGATGATCTGATGGCTAAATATCCCGAACTCTTTGCTAGCCAACCTTGAATCTCGAGGGCGAGATTCTTTTAAGGGGGATATGTTTGTAACGCCCTGAATTTGGGGGTAGAATTTTTTCTTCTTTTTTTGCTCACCAAATTCAGGCGTTACTCTCTTTTCTCTTCTCGTTTCGCTCCTTCCCAATTTCAAAGCAGTATAGTGACTGGTGTCTGTATTGCGTGTGAACAAAAACCTAAGTTGACATGAGTGTTGCATCATGTCGAATCATATTTCTTTGGTCTGATGTCGTGTTTAATCGCGTGTTTTGCCTAGTGTCATTTTGAATTTCGTTTCGCAATTGGATTCCGAGTAGTTAGCTGTGCGTGTCGTGGGTTTTTGCCCCGCGACGCGACCCAGCCTAGCCCGCTCTGTCCCGTGCGCCCTGGTGCCCCTGCCCCTCCCCCATGCGCCCCCCTCTCCCTTCTCTTCCTTTCTCTCATTCAATTTTCCCACGCAGCAACCTCCTCTCCTCCATCTCTCTCTTTCCCCCTGTGGTGCTCTAGGTTTTGGAGATGGTGATCGCCGGATTTGGACCCCGAGGTGAGCTCCCCCTCCTCTCCCCTCTCCCTCTCTCTCTTCCCCTCCCCCTTCCCTTCTTTCTTCCCTGTGTGGCCTCCCTGCGCAACCCCTCGGCACCTCGGCGCGGCCCCTCGACGCCCCCTGGCACGGCCCCTGGCCCCCCAGCGGCGCGGCCCCCTAGCGCCCCCCTGGCGCGGCTCCCCCGGCCCCCTAGCCCCGGCGGCGTGGCCTCCCTAGCCCCTGCGCGCGAGACGGCCGCGGCCCCGGTGCGCGCGGATCTCGGTGCGTGGCCCCTGCCTTCGGCAGCGTGGTCACCCGGCGTGGCCCCTGCGCGCGCCCCGGCGCGGCTCGTGTGGCCTCGGCGCGGCCTGCGCGGCCTCGCGCCCTCCCATTCGCACAACGCGTTCCCACGTGCGCAGCCCCACGCGCGCGGTGATTGATTTTTGGTTTTAATTAATTTTAAACTCTATTTAGTTAGCGTGCTGCGTTGCGCGCTTCGTCGCGCGATGATCCATTTTAATTTCAGGTTGTTTAATGTATGACGCCGCGCGTCCAGTCGCGTGACGTTTCATTTTAAATTCAGTTTGGATGACGTATACCGTCGTGTGCTTCGTCGCGCGACATTTGACGTTATTGTCATAATTAGTTTTAGTGTCTCGTGGCGCGCTCCATCGCGTGACGAGTCGATTTATTCTTAATTCAGTCTAGGTGTTGTGTCGCGCGTCTTGCCGCGCGACAATCCTTTTAATTTACTTTGATTTGTTCATAATGATTAAACATGGAACATGACTTTACCCTATGCTTAACGCGATGGTTAAATTAATACCCGGACCGTTCACACGTGAGCGCGGACCGTCTGGGCCAGCAACGGCCGGGCCCATTTTTAATGAGTTACCCAGACATGCACCCGAGCCACAACATATGGCACAGAATTTAAACTACCTAGTCGGACCGTCCGCATACAGCGACGGACGGTCCGGGTACATGTCCGGACAGTCCGCGCATGAGTTTTTTTAGGAGGATTGTTACCTAAATCCTCACCCGTCCCAGCAACACTTCCCATCACACAATGCGATGCATCAGCCCATTAATACAAAATTTCGAGCCCAGGAAAGCTTTTCGGCTCCGCCTAGAAGGCCAGAAAGGAACGATCAATCCTATGAGCCACATAGGGTAAATGGCAATGCACCACATAGCTCAAACCAATGGGGGGAAAGACAACATGCTAATATACAGCCAACTCCACCTATGTTTAACCAGAGAGCCGGTGGTCTCGCACTGACTGCCATCGATATAGTGAGGGAGGAAATAGCCGGGGCGTTTCGAGATAAGCTCGGAGTAAGTATGGTGTCTGGGGGGCAATCATATCGGAAACCTTATGACAGCCGATTTGATCACCACCCATACCTCCAGGGAACCAGGATACCCGAATTCGCAAAATTTTCGGGTGACCAAGGAAAAAAACACGCGCGAACACATAGGCCAGTTCTTAGCACAATTAGGAGAATTGGCCGACACAGAAGCATTTCGCGTGCGTTTATTTTCATTGACTTTAACAGGAACCGCGTTCGCGTGGTACGCCACTTTACCTCCTAATTCTATTTTGTCATGGGGGGAGTTAGAGAAAAAATTCCATGATCACTTCTTTTCTGGTGATTATGAATTAGATCTGGTAGACCTAGTGGCCCTGCGACAGGGGAAGGACGAATCGGTTAATGAATACATTCGGAGGTTTCGGGATACAAGAAACTGATGCTTCAAAATACACTTAGCAGAAAAACAGCTAGCAGGGTTAGTCTTTAATGGACTAAGATATTATTTAAAAGAAAGACTAGAAGGCATCCAATTTTTCACGCTAGCACAATTACACCAGAGAGTTTTGGCTTGTGAAAGCCGAAGCAAAGAAACTGCCAAAACCATTCGTCACAATGTCCATATAGTAGAGTGCGACCAAAGTAGCTCGGACGACGAATCAACAGAAGTATATGCTGCTGAAACGGTTTGCCCAAAGCAGGCCAAATCTTCGGCTTGTTCTTCCTTGCGACCGGTTCAAAAGAAACAACAAGAGGAAGTTAAGTTTATATTTAATGTTGGTAAATGTGATAAAATATTTAATAAATTACTCAAAAATGGAAACAATAAAATAAATCATATTGTTCCATCCGCCGACGAGCTAAAACATCGTGCATACTGCAAGTGGCATAATTCATTTTCTCATACCACTAATGATTGTAATGTATTCCGTCGACAGATTCAATCGGCCATTAACGAAGGACGATTGAAATTTCAGGAAATGAAGGTAGACATGGAGCCCTTTCCGATGAACATGATCAACTTCGAGGGCAAGAGGGTCCTGATTCGGCCGAACACAGCCGATAAAGGCAAAGGCAAAGAGGTAATCATCGGCAACGCAAGAGAGGTCGATGGGAATCATAAGATTTCTTGCAGAAAGGTGGTGGCCAAAAAGACTCCTGATGGAGGGGAAACTCTTAAGGTGACCATCACGACCTCCGGCACTAGGGGGCAAGCATAGACCAAGGGACAGGAGCAGGAGCCCGTGCTGAGCATCTCGGACGGTCTGACACATAGGCATAGACAGTCCGGGACCACGCGGGACGGTCCGGAGAATTCCAGCGGATGGTCCGGTTATACTCAAGACCTACAACGACCGTGTACCTTCAAACCACGACGACCAGAGATAGGTATGTGGAAAACAAATACATTTAAAGCAGCTGGTCGGCTGATCAAATCCGGCCCGACTTTCGATCAATTATTGTCCAAATATGTGAAAAAGAAGGTCGGCCCCAGTGATCGGCCAGCAAAGCGACCTTGCTCGCCCATTTGCGAGCAATATCAGGTAAGACCAATTGGACCACCTCACCAATCGGAAAAAATGGAAGGTCATACTGTCCAATTAAGACCTAACATACCTACATGGACACCTCCACCCCCATATCCACCTATGCCATATCCATACACATACTTACCTCCACCATATGTCCCAAATCAAATGTGGGGCATGCCACCATATCCGTTTGGGATGCCATAGTACCCCGCTTAAGGGGGGCACCCCAAACATCTGTATTCAACAGGTTGGCACCACTGGTATAAGACCGATTGAAGGCCGCTCAATCCGGTCACCAGACACAGGCCCAACAAGATTGCCGGACTACTCGGCCTCAAAGGCCGACCAATCCGGTAGGGGGTGCATATATCTGCAGCGACTGAAAGAACAACAAAAAAAGGATATCATCAAAATAGGTACTGCAGATGTCATCATACTGGAAAATAATGAAGGGCCGATGATTTTTGGTGAATCAGCCAGCACAACCAAAGAAGAAGATACGGCTGCCATCAAAACAGCCGATCCAAAATAATCCATGCCTCGATGGTGCCCAGCGGGATTGACACGGTCACAAAAGTGAAAATTACAGCGCCTAAGAGCAAAAGAGAATCAGAAAAAGGAGGCGGAAAAGATATTCAATGACACACATCCACAGTACCCACCACCGCAAAAGAAATGGAGACCAAATACCGTTGAGGAAAAGCAATCGGCCACAAAAAGAGAAAATAAAACAACACTTGTGCAGCACCCTGCAGGTATGATAGACAACCTAGCTAAAAAGGACGAACCATCTACACAAGGCGCGGACCGTCCGACCCTTGAGTCCGGACCGTCTGCACCACACCAGGATGCCTCCGATGACATACCGACATCAATGGAGGAGGACGACCTACTAGGAGAAGACTAGGTCGACTACGAAACTTCTCTAGAGCGCCCAGGTATGGATGTAAATGTTATTACATTTTCTGCCGATTGTACTATTGTCGGCGACGATGAACCTGTTGTTGCCCAGTTTGATTTTGGTGCTAAAGAAGCCGCCTTTACTAAACCAAAGGAATCGGTAAATCATTTAAAGCCGCTCTTTGTGCGCGGTCACATTGATGGGATACCGATTGCTAAAATGTTGGTAGATGGAGGGGCGGCTGTAAATCTAATGCCTTATTCATTATACAAAAAATTAGGTAAACAAGATGACGAACTTGTCAAGACCAACATGACCCTCAGCGGTGTTGGAACTGATAGTTCGATCAAAGCCAGGGGAGTCACGTCCGTTGAATTAACCATCGAGACTAAGATCGTTGCTGCTGCATTCTTCGTCGCTGATGTAGAAGGAAATTACAGTCTAATCCTAGGCAGAGACTAGATTCATGCCAACCAATGTATACCTTCTACATTACATCAAATGTTAATACAATGGATAGGCGATGATGTAGAACAAGTACATGCTGATGTATCGGCCTGTATCGCTGTGGCCGATGCCCCTGTACTCTGGACTTATGAGACTGCTACATGTCTCACAGGAGTATATTTTTCTGATTACCAGTTCATAAGTATAGATAAGAAGGGTTTCATTCCTGTAATGCTAGAGCCGATGGAGAATCGGCTAAATCCTAAATAAAGTTTAAATAATGAGTACACACAAAATTCACGAGTCCTTGGTCACGGACAGTTCGGCTTCTGAGGTCGGATGGTCCGGTCTTTCACAAAATAGTTTGGTCTTTAAGACCGAACATCTACCACAGCGTAAAGACAGTATCACGGATGATCCAGCCCCTGAGACAGGAGAATCCGCCATCACACAAAGATCATCTGATTCCTCTGTGGGGGACATGATAGAGGAATTCAGAGATCTCAATAAACTAGGACAGGGATTTACATTGGTCGATCCTTTGGAGGAGATCAACATAGGAGATGGTAAAACTCTAAGGCCGACATTTGTAAACAAGACCCTGGAGACCGATCCTAGAAATGAAATGATCGGTCTATTGAAGGAATATTCAGATTGCTTTGCTTGGAATTACACTGAGATGCTGGGATTAAGCTGAGAGATCGTAGAGCATCGGCTGCCCATTAAGTCCGGTTTTAGACCTTTCAAGCAGAAAGCTAGAACATTTCGTCCAGACCTTCTCCCACGAATCAAGGACGAAATCCACCAACTGCTAGAAGCTAATTTTATTAGACCTTGCAGATATGCAGAGTGAGTCTCCAATATTGCACCGGTGGAGAAGGAGTCAGGTAAGCTTAGAGTATGCATTGATTTTCGCAATTTAAATAGAGCAACTCCTAAAGATGAGTATCCCATGCCCATAGCCGACACATTAATCAATAATGCATCAGGGAATAGAATTATTAGCTTTCTTGATGGTAATGCCGGATATAATCAGATTTTTATGGACGAAGAAGATGCATCTAAAACGGCCTTTATATGTCTAGGCTTCATTGGTTTATTTGAGTGGGTTGTCATGACATTTGGTCTGAAAAATGCCGGGGCTACTTATCAGAGGGCTATGAATTTGATCTTTCACGAGCTGTTGGGAAACACTATGGAAGTCTACATTAATGATATTGTAGTAAAATCGGCTGAGTTTAGTTCTCATTTAGCTGATTTGCGCAAAGCCTTTGATAAGATGCGTCGGTATGGTTTGAAAATGAACCCACGCAAATGTGCTTTTGGAGTGTCGGCTGGTAAGTTTTTAGGATTTGTCATCCATGAACATGGTATAGAGATAGACCCTGACCGAATCAAGTCTATTCGGAATGTAGGACCTCCGACCTGTAAGGTCGAAGTGCAGAAGTTTCTCGGCAAGGTGAATTATTTACGAAGGTTTATTTCTAACCTAGCCGCAAAGATTGATGCCTTCACCCCTATCTTACGGCTTAAGAATGATGTCGAATTCGCTTGGGGGCAGAGCAGCAGGAAGCATTTGATCTTATTAAAAATACTTGTCTTCGACTCCCGTATTAAAAGCACCACAAGCAGGAGTACCATTCCAATTATACATTGCAGCTGAAGATAAGGTCATTGGGGCTGTTCTGACACAAGAAACTGAAGGAAAGGAGCATGTGGTGACATATCTAAGTTGGAGGTTGGTGGATGCTGAAACGAGGTACTTTTATTAAGAAGTTATGCTTATGCTTGTTTTATGCATGCACCAAGTGTAGATGTTATTTACTGTCTTGTCATTGCACTGTTTCTGGTCAAGCCGATGTGATCAAATACATGTTGAATAACCCAATTATGAGTGGTAGAATTAGTAAGTGGGCTTATGCACTCATAGAATATGACTTGGCCTATGAACCATTGAAATCTATGAGAGGCCAGGTCGTAGCGGATTTTATTGTAGAACATTGGATTAATGATACTCATAAACTAGACATGTCATACATCACTATTACTCGTTGAACTTTATATTTTGATGGATCGGTTTGCAATGAAGGGCAAGGAATTGGCATCGTACTTGTTTCGCCAAGTGATGTCTCCTTCGACTTCTCTAGCCGATTGAAAACTTACTGCACTAACAATCAAGCCGAGTATGAGGCCTTTTGTTCGGCTTGGAACTTTTAAATTGTATGGGAGTAAAACATGTGAAGGCATTTGGTGATTCTCAGCTAGTCGTCCAACAGGTGTTAGAAGAATATCAATGTTTTGATGGTACTCTAAATAGTTACCTTGAAAAATGTTGGGGCATAATTCATTCTTTTGACGAATTCAGTATTCGGCATATCTCTAGAGTTGAGAATCATAGAGCTAACAATTTGGCACAAGATGCATCAGGTTATCGAATAAAGCGAGGGAGATTTCACAACATTGAAAATCTGATAGCCGGTGCAGGGCCAATTCCCTAGGTCGTGGACCGTCCGAGTAAAGACTCCGGACTGTTCGGGGTTACCAGGAAAGTTCTCCTAATTGATTCGGCTGATAATGAAGCCGATGCAAGTGATTGAAGGACGCCCATATCTAATTATTTACAAAATCACAATATCAGGACAGATAAGAACATTCAGTGTATAACTTTCAAGTATGTTTTGATGAGTGATGAACTCTACCGCCGAACAGTCAACGACGTCCGTCTTAAGTGTTTGGGCCCAGATGATGCTATATTAGCCATGGCCGAAGTACATGAAGGAATTTGTGGTACCCATCAATCGGCTCCAAAGATGAAGTGGTTGTTGCCAATGTCTGGTTTTTATTGGTCTAACATGATAGCTGATTGTTTCAAGTACTACAAAGGATGCCAAGTGTGTCAAAAATTCAGCGACCTACAGTTGGTCCCTGCAGCTGAATTACATCCTATCATCAAGCCTTGGCCTTTCAGATGATAGGGATTAGACTTTATAGGAGAAATTCATCCTTCATCATCAAAGGGGCATCGGTTCGTGTTAGTTATCACTGACTACTTTACCAAATGGACTGAAGAAGTTGCTCTGAAGAACATGACACACAAGGAGGTAATTGAGTTCATAACTGAGCATATTATTCATAAATTTGGCATTCCCCAGACCTTGACTACAGATCAAGGAAATTCTATTATGTCAAAGGAGGTACGTGAATTTGCTGAATTATATAGAATTAAGTTGCTTAATTCATCTCCATATTATGCTCAGGCCAATGGACAGGCCGAGTCTAGTAATAGGACACTGATTAACTTGATAAAAAAGAAGATATCCGATAATCTTAAGCATTGGCATAAGATTTTGTCCGAAGCTTTACGGGCTCACAGAATATCTAAACATAGTGCTACTAAAGTATCTCCTTTTGAGCTTGTCTATGGGCAGGAAGCAGTGTTGCCTATGGAAATAAGTTTGAATGCTGTCAGGTTCGCCAGACAAAATGATCTAACCGTCATTAATTATTATAATTCAATGATGGATAATATTGATGAGATGACCGACAAGTGGGTGATAGCTTTAAGAGCAATAGAAAAAGACAAGATCATGGTAGTCAGGGCCTACAACAAGAAGGTCAAAGCAAAGTCATTTCAAGTAGGGGACCTGGTGTGGAAGACCATCCTGCCTCTAAGGAATAAAGACCGGAAGTTTGGGAAATGGTCGCCAAACTGGGAGGGTCCTTATAAAGTAAAACAGGTAATGTCTGGTAATGCCTATTTACTACAAACATTACAAGGCAAGGATTTACCCAAGGCTTTGAATGGGCGTTTTCTCAAGCAGTACTATCCTAGTATGTGGCAAGATGCCTAAGAGAATCGATGTAATCACATCGAGTTAGTTGCTTTTGGTTTTCTCAGCTCCACCAAAAGGCAAGGGGGCATATGTTGAGCACTAAAAAGAGCACCGGACGGTCCGGCCCTGAGGCCGGATGGTCCGCGGTCCGGACGGTCCGTGCAAGCACAGAACAGATTAGGATTCCGAGTTTCTTGTTATGTTTGTTGGCGAGAATCTCGGGATAAGCTCGGAATTTTGTTGGTAACGGGTTCAGCCCCCCTCCTCTATAAAAGCAGAGGAATACGACCGATTCAATGAATCAATCGAACTCTCAATCAATACAATTTACATTTATTCTTAGGAGTAGTTCTAGTCTAGTTCTAGGTTAGTCTTCCAATCCCCAAATTCTTCGCTTCTCTTCAACTCTATGTCGATTAGAGGAGTCTAGGTCGGTCTGTCGAGCCTAGACATCACCTATGATCTCTCCTCCCTGACGGGGTCCCTCCCGGGAGCGAGATTCAGGCACCGCCGGCGATCTTCCGCCGCCCTTGCGCACACGCAGACCGTCCGGCCCTAGAGCGTGGACCGTCCGGCCGTTAGGCAGGAAACCCTAGCCTCGCGCCAGGCCGCGGACCGTCCAGCCCCTGGCCACGGACCGTCCGTCCCTATGCAGAGAGCACTGCCGCTGGTTCGTGTTGAGTGATTGGCGCCCTAAAAAGGTGTCAACACCTACATTTATCAAACTCGTTGGGACTCTCTAAATCAATGTTGACTCTAAATCCATCGCGGTAACCATATTTCGGCTATCGTTTTACGTCGTCCCGCCGTCACGTTGACCACAAATCTATCTACAGGGCCTCGAGTTGTCTTCGTGACGTTGCTACGACCTTCTAGTTTTCTATCGACAACTTCGACCATCCAAGATGTTATAAAAAGTTATTGATGTGCTAGCTCAAATAAAAATAGAAAGCATGCTACTTGAGAAATCTGTTGATGTGATGCTCATTTTTTTGTTGACGTGGACAATTTTAAAAATTAGCAACTAATAAATAGAGAACCATTGGAGCATATATATTTTTCTACTCCTTAAAATGATTTAGCAACTTTTTAAATCTATAATTTACGATAACAATTTCTACGGATGAGGCATGACTACCAAAACCAAGTGATCCCACCAAACCAAACCAAAAGGAATCCTGAGCAAGTATCTTAAATCATCAAAATTTAGCAGACAATCAAACCAGTAGGAGAGGGGATGAGGTCAACTCACGTCAATGCAGAGGCGGCAGGCTCCCTCGACGGAGGCCACGGCCGCGGCAAGGACGCGGTAGTGGGTCTGTGGGTGGCGCCACTACTCCCGGCCTGGAAAAGGAGCAGTCCCCGGCTCCCCGCGGCAACCCGCAACTGACAGCCGCATCCCCAGCCGCCCTATCCACGAACAATCACTAGTGAGTAGTTACAAAAGATGCGGTGGCGTCCGGACTCTGGAGTAAAAAAAACTTGCCCACATGCATAGGCGGTCTCGATCTCAACAGATCGGCAGTATATGGGCGTGTTTGGTTCGGCTTTTTTCTGACCAGCTTTTCTGAAAAGCTAGCTGTGGGGAAAAGCTGGCTGTTGGGAAAAGCTGGTGGCTAGAATTTAGGTGTTTGGTTCGCCAGCTGTGCAGAAAAGCTGTTCCTGAGAATCTACGTGTTTGGATAATGAGATTCTCATATTGCAGATTCTGTTCGAACAAACGCTCAAATGAAACCCATAACGAACAAAAGATCATTACACAATAATTAGTGGAGTTGATTACATCATAAGTACCGTTACATTGACATACTTAACTACGACACTAATGCATTAGCAATTGCATCTCGAAAAGCACTCATGTCTAACTCATCAGATGTGCTACTACTACTCTCACCTAAAGGTACATGATGACTGATGCTATTAGTTCCTAGTTCATCAAAGTCTCTATCGTGTAGAGCACTCTCTCTAATGAAGTTATGCAATGTCATACAAGCAATAATTATCTTGGATTGTTTGGTAAGCGAAAAAGAAGGGAGACTTAATAGAACTCTCCACTTCATTTTAAGCACCCCAAACGATCGCTCTATAACATTGCGTAGCGAAGAGTGTGCATAGTTGAATACTTCTTTGCTCCCAATAGGTTGCCTCGCATTTTGCCATTCAGAAATGTGGTACTTCTGACCCTTATAAGGTGCAAGGTAGCCCTTTCTATTTAGATAGCCTGAATCGACAAGATAGTATTTACCTGCACAAACATGAAATAAAAAAGTTAAATATGTAAGCCATTAATTAATAGCATATGACAAAAAAATACAACATATTAACATACCTTCTGGTGGCTGGGGGAACCTGTCCGCATAAGTTATCAAAGTATCTTGTAATACTCTAGTGTCATGTACGGATCCTGGCCATCCTGTGACAACAAATGTGAACCTCATATCGAAGTCACAAACGGCCATTACATTCTGTGATGTGTAACCGTGTCGTCCAATATATTTGGCTTGCTCCGAGGCCGGGACTGCCGCTGGAAAGTGACTACCATCAATTGCTCCTATGCAATCCTTGAAGTGTGGCCAAAATCTCGCCTCTCGCAAACGAGGATGAATCTCGATGAAATATGGGTCTTTGGGCTTAATTATGTCAGATGACATCTTAAACAGTGCATCAAGGACTTCACTATACTTGCGACTAATTGTTTCCAAGGAGTGACCAAACTTATTCCTTATCTGCCTAAATGACTGTGGACCCCCACATGCCCACAAGAAAATGCCAAGAGCTTCCATAGTACTGACACCCCGGCTTGGAAGCAGACCATAATTGTCCACCAATGTGTCATGCAATCGTCTAAAAACAGTTCGTCGCATGCGAAACATATCGAAACAGTCGTTACTATTCTCCAACGTTCTCTCCACCCATTGAATACCAGTTTCAACCAATGTTCTTCTAGGACCCTGACTGAAATGTCTGCCCCAAATGTCGACAGCATATAGAGCAACAAGCAATTCACCATCTGTGTCATCCATGTCATCATCATCAGATGTGTGTGCATAAGGGTCACACATCTGCATGCACACAAACAACAGGCAGAAATTCATATGCAACCACAGTTGTATAAGCACCATATTCATGTAGAAGCACAGTTTACAAGCCACATGTATCATAGGTGACATAAAGTTCACAGATTCACATTGTTCACAAGCTTACAACTCTGATTATTCAAATACATGTTCAACTCGAATATCTGGAAAATTGTTTGAAAGGGAAACTGATGCGTACAAAAAGTTTATGTTCTAAGACGACAATCCTCATAAAACTGAAACGACATGACTCATAAACCTGACACAACTAACATATTACTCAACATAAGCCTCTGTTGTCGGACCAGCAGCATCTAATTGGACTTTTTAAGATCTATCTCGAATGCATGGCGCAGCCAAGCGTTCCTTCCTTCTGCGGTCTTGAGTGAAGCAAATATATCTCTATATTTTTTCTCAATGAACAGATGAGTGGCAAACAAATGGAGGTCGTTGCCTTCTGGTGAACCATCATCGATCACTTGTTGCAACTGCGCACTAACCTCAACACGCACAGGGTCGGTCTCAGTAGAGGTGATGGACTTGTTAGTGGTCCTTGAACGTGACTCAAAAGCCTCCACAAGGCGTTTCATGTACTCTTCCCTCGAATCTTTTTCCTCTTTGGTTTAGGAGAATCATGACGCACCTTACGCTTCCCAGTCGCATTTGAGCAAGGGTCAGGTGTGTTGTTTTCACCCCCACCTAAAGTGGCTTCCAAATGATCATCAGATGATGAATTAGCATCCTCGACGCCTGGAACAAGGGTTCTTTCATTTGTGCAGACAATGGGTCCAAACATAATCTTTAGCTCGTCCTCATTCTCTAGGGGGGCTGTTTTGAACATAATACAACCTGGCATTGCCTGCACCAACATGGTAGTTCCTAGTTTCAGATGGCCAATACTATTGTTAGTCTACAAAAAAACGTACTTACTTCATTTTGCTTGGCCCACCACTCATCTGGCGCACTGATTGAACCAGTATGAGGGTCTCGACCAAGACCTGTAGCCCTTTCATTAAGAGTTTTCCACTGGGTGAACATTCTCTTTAAGGAGTCCCACCTATTCTTCATTTGATCCCTGGTGTAAGTGCGACCTGTGCGTTCCTTAAACTTCCTTATGAGGTTAGCATACCCTTCGGCATTAAGAAATTGTTGTGGCCTGTTCCGTGCATTGACCTCTTCTACACAAATTTCTGTGTAAATTTTTGTTGCTCTACTATCCCAGTTTGCAATGACTTTGCCAGACTTGTCCATCTAGTGGAAAACAAGTGTACACGATATGAAAATACGTATTCAAGTGCTTTTACTAAGCAAACAAAGTGAACACTTAACTGACCATATAATAACATAAGGTACTACCATAAGGAGTCACATTCGGTTTGACATAATTACATATAAAGACTTAAGGAAGTCATGTGCTGGTAGACACAAAAGCACAGGGAACACTTTACAAGTGCGCAGTAAGCAAAAGGCTGATCTATCCCTGTTACCCTAACACCTGTCAGCTAGGTTCAGCATGTTCTAACTTAAACCTCATTGTCACTAAACGAAGGCATCTGATCGGAGTCATATTCAACACCCAGAAGTTTTCGAAGTGCTCCGCAAAGTCCCAGTCTGGAGTAAGGTCCTCGTCAGCAGGGGGTGGTGAGGACAAGGTAGAAGGTTCGTAGCTGCTGTCACCCGGGTTGTTTACGTTGTTCACGATGTCCAAATTCTCTTGCAACACCAGAGAGTCTTGCTCCAGCATGCAAGCTATGTCCTCCAATGCTACACGAAGTTTTGTAGCGTCAAATGAGGTCAACCCGCGACCAGGACGGATTGTTTCCCTCGCTACCGAAAAAATCTTGTTCGCAATCTCTTGCATCCTTCCAATTACCTTGTCGGCTATGGAGTCTGCTAAATCCATCTGATGTGGATTTATTAGGTCGTTAGTATACCAGACATGGGGACTATCTACAAAAATTTGGCGTAGTCACATGTCCTGTGACTAGGCCACAATTTACTAGGCACGTGTGTACTATTAATAGTACTAACAGACTGTGAATGGATTACCCAAAAACGTGAACATATTTGGAACTCGATCTTGTAATACATACACACCATGTAAAGTATTAACCACGGACGTCGATGCAACATATTCCCTAATCAGTACATGGACACACGTTGAAAGAAAGCATGAACAAATAATAGGGCTATAACACATCAATGGTATCCCGTTCACCCAAAACAAGAATTGGTAAAACCGCATCATTGCTCACATTTAATTAACCAACAAATTGTGCGATTCACATTACCTTGGCTGAAGTGGATCTTGGAACCTCAGACGAATAACCCGAGTTGATGCGGAAATCTGAAGGGTACCCCTGTTTCGTTCGGCTTCTAGGATATGAAGAACAAAAACGTTAGTACGTCGATGGTAATCAGTTCTGATGTACTGAAAAAACTGGACATGGTGTCAATCTACTAGAATCCAGTTATTGAAATGTATTATTGCGTCGGCTGCTAACAAACAAAAATAGGGTACAAGTACCAAATAAACAAATAATAGTGCAAAACACAGTTCAATGGTTTCCCCTAAACCATGACCAACAATCGTTGAACACCATCTCTGCATCACGTTGCTACGAGTCAATAAAGGGGGGATAAACATCTTAACCACGGACGTAGATGCAACCTAAACCCTAATCATGACATGGGGATGCAACGGATCCGGAAAAGCACAATAGGAGAATGCGATGGGGGAGAGGAAGATGGTACCTGCGAAGACGCCGAGATGCAAAAGGGGGTAGGAGTCCAAGGTTGACGATGGCAGTGGGAGTTCACGACGGAGTTGCGGCTCGGCGGTCAAAACCCTAGCGCAGTGAAGGGTGACGGAGCCATCAAAACGACCGCGGCGGCGGACGAGAAAGAAGAGACGGGCGGCATGGATGAGAGGAAGCTTACCTGCGAAGACGACCCGCGCGGCGGCGGGAGATGCGAAGGGGGAACGAGACGGAGCTACGGCGCCGCGGGTCCCTCGCGAATGAGGCCGGCTGTTCGGAGGTCACCGGCGGGATGTGCAATGGGAGGAGAGATGCGGCGGCGACGGGAGTAGCGATGGGGACGAGAGAGCTGAGGGGCCGTGGGTTGCGAACCCTACCGAATGATGCGGCTTTCTGCGGACGCGTCCTGAGGGCAGCTTCTTGCTTCGCATAGACGGCTGGCTTCTCATCGAAGCGCGACGGGGAAAAGCGGGAGGAGAAGCGGCGCGTTTGGGAGGAGCTTCAGCTTCTGGCGGCCAGAATCCCCCCAGAAGCCGAACCAAACAGGTACATAAAACTGTCCGGGGTGGCTACAGATTATTTACAATATCAATTTAAATTTTAAAAATACTTTAAATATAAATAATAAATAAAATGTCTTATCTAAATATCTTCTAAAAACATACAGCTCCGGTTCCACGATTTTTTGGAGCATTTAACGACCTACTCCACCAATTCTACCAAATTTTGTAGAGAATGAGCTATCCCAAATAGGACATATATTGTTTATAAAATTAAATTTAAAATAGGTGATATGATAGATGATAGGATGGATAAACTGCTGGAGATAACTTTAGGGTTGTTATTTGTGAGTTGGTTCACCTCACGAAGAGGCAGGTGTAAATGACATACGATGGGAAGAACAAACCGCGTATACAGTGTCATTCACACTATAAACATGGTTAGTACGGTCTTACAAGATTACAACCTCCTCTGATTATAACAAATAGTATGCGTAAGCACCGAGTGATAAGAAATATACAAAACCACACTAAACACTAGACTTAAGCCTAGATTAAGCGCATAAATGGTGGTCTAACTGCTTTAAGCACTTTGTAAAGCACCTACACTAATTATTCATGTACATCACTAAGCTCCATGCAAGTGGAAAGCACTAGAATGGAGCACCAAATTCTTTGATACGTTTCTCAGCCTCAAACACTTAATTGTATGTTAAGGTGGCATTTATAGGCTCCAAGTACAAGATAGGTGATGCCAAAAGCTGTTGTAATCCATGTATGCAGCACATGACATCACACTGGACTTCTGATAATTCAACTTTTGAAAAATACTGTTATGATGATTTTCTAGGAGCACCAGATATATGTCCCGGTTAAGAGCACCGAACATATTCAATGCTTTAATCGGGTCCATTGTTATGTTCTATGTGCATTGGATAGAAGTATCGAACATACTCGGTGTTGTTTTTTTTTTTACCAATTTTTGTATTTCGAGCATAACTTTTAGCTTCGGTCAACTTAGACTTTTTAGAAAGCTAATAAAAAACTGTACAACTTAGAGTTGCATCCATGTTAGTTTGATGAGATTCAAAATCATGAGACACTTTCAGTTCAGCCACCACTTTATTTCACTTTAGTGGCTTCATTTTTATTTGTGTCCTCTGAGCTTCTATTTATTGGTGTCTTAGGGTCTTAGAATGTTTTACAGGTTTTAACATGGCTTCTAATGCATTGATTGAGGTGTTGATCATTTATACCATCAATTTGCCAGAGTTTAAATCCACATTACATCCATTCAAACTATACCTTATATACAAACAACAAAATATTAATGGTTATGTTATTTATCAAACACTAAAATCCAAACATAATACTTAAAATATTCCCATTTTTGGTGCTTACGTACGTTCAATGTTAGGATGGAATCTGACTTTAGGCCGGTTTATTTGGAATTATAATCTTTGAACAAACTATAATCTCAAACAAACAGATCCTTCAAAATGTGTTAGGATGTCGCAGCGTTCTTCGGACATATTTCTTTGTATTATTTGATAAACGATTGACTCAAAAACTTTCATCCTCACCTTGGTGCGTCTTATATCCTCGGTCACCTCAAGATAGATGTGTACAAGTGAATGCATTAATTCATCACTGGTTCATATATTACAGATCACCAAATCCGAGCGGTAGCTCTCCTAATTAACGAGACGTAAGCACGACGGGTTGATCAATCTTTGTCCCATACCCTTTCTCCCATTCATCACAAAATGAAACAACGCACGACGGGTTGATCCATCTCCAGGCTCATAGAGATCATAGTTAATTCAAGACCACGTTTCGATCGATGGACGGAGCGGAGCAATGGCGGGCTTAAGAGGATCCTCCGAACGTGTCGAAGATGGTGGTATGGAGTGGGTCGCTAAGGTGGGTGGCCCAGTTGTTGAGCGGCCCCTTGCCGGTGGCAGCGGCCTGCACGGCGAAGCCGAGGAAGGCGACCATGGCGAGGCGCGCGTGCTTGATCTCCGCCAGCTGCAGCCGCTCCTTCTTCTCCGGGTCGGCCGCCAGGGCGAGCGGGTCAAAGTAGGAGCCGCCGGGGTACAGCCTCTTCTCCGGGTCGAGCTCGGCGTTGCGCTGGAACTCGATGTAGCCGATCACAAGCACCTCGATCCAGATGAGCGTCGAGATGGTGAACGGCAGCGGCTGGCCCAGGTAGGAGGACCCATCCACCAGCTCCACCTGCACGACGCAGTTACATTCACAGGTTGGTTAATCTCTCTTTCCGTCGATCGTTCAAGCGCAGAGAACGAACTCCATGCATTGATATGGATACATGCATGCCACATGTCAGCAATATTCACGTCACGTACCTTGCCAGCGTCCTGCCAGGTGACGCCGGTGAGCCACTCGACGGTGAGGGCGCCGAGGGTGGCGAGCATGGCCCATCGGCCGTGGATGAGCTCGCACTCGCGGAACCGCTGGAGGCCGAACACCTCGCTGTAGGGCTGGAGCGGGGTGGACTTGACGTCGGAGGACTCGAACCGGGTGCCGATGATGCCGCCGGCCTCGTTCTTGGCCAGGTTCTGGTCCAGCGAGTCCAGTTCGAACTGCAGGTACTCCACGGGCTTCCCGAGCCCGAACGGGTCGAACCCGTAGTCGCCGACCAGCGAGCCGTCGAGGTAGTCGGGCGCCACGGCGCCGGGGAACCACAGAGGCCGGTCAGAGGAGATCGACGTCTTCGCCACCTTTTTCGGGACGGCAGCCTTGGGCTTTCCGCCGCCGAACCCGAACCGGGCCACGATGCGCCCGTTCTGCGGCGCCGGGTCCGCCAGGCGGGTGCCCAGGAATGTGCTCGCCGCGGCGGCCACCGACGAAGCCATGGCCACCCCTCCTCTCCTCGATGTGCTGAGGTTGGTGGTGAGCTAGCG
Source organism: Zea luxurians (assembly GCA_029449295.1). Lineage (NCBI taxonomy): Eukaryota > Viridiplantae > Streptophyta > Magnoliopsida > Poales > Poaceae > Zea > Zea luxurians. Next base: position 166,054,521 of record JAOPSE010000004.1, read on the forward strand.
TCCGGTGGTACTGGTGTTGGTGTGTGGCGTGGGGGTGGGGCTCGTCACGGGCTACAAATAGGATAGTGCTTGTAGGAAATTCCGGTGTTATCTCTGGGTGGCAAATCGGACGGCCATAGAACGGACGTGATCTATTTGATGGCCACGATCTGCCTTATCCGGTTCTTATCTGTATGGTCCAATGGATGGGATGCTCGTGAAGGACCATGGGACACGTGGAGGGATACAATTGGGAGGAGGGCATTTGGATTTTGGAGTGCCGCCTCCGACTGGAAAATATCGTCAAAATACTCTTGGATACCATGTGGTTTTGGACCCAAAACGCGTGCGAAGCTCAGTTTCTGTCGCTCACTGTAACCATCATGTCTCGCAGTATAACTGAATTCTCAGTTTAGAGGCAACCAAAGGAACCTTTTTTTTTTGAAAGATAAGCGAAGGAATTCTCAGTTTCTCCGATGTTGCTTTGCTCCTTTTTAAAAGAAACTGGAGGGGCCGTCTCTACAGAAAATATATATATATATATATATATAACAAGAAAGGGAGAAAAGTTGAAAAGGCTATCGATGAAAGTAAACTGATACATACGTTCAATCTGTAGAGTACAAGAAACAAGGGAAGAGTTACAGACTATATACGACAGCAAGGGGAAGAACAAGCTTAGAAAACAAAGAAAATGAGCAAAGAAAGAACAAAACAAACACTTTAGATCCATCTATCAAACAAAGAACTTAAGCAAGGCTTCACTCCATGGCACCATTAAGGTCTCCTTGTTGAAGAACATTCTGTAATCTTGGCTACTCATCTGCAGTTGTTCAAAGATTGTTTTACTCCTTACTGTTCAAATTTCCCAACTCATAAGAATCGTTGCCACCATAAAAATTTCAGATTGTAGCTGCTCCTTAAACAAGGAAACAATTTCTCAGAAGCTTGTGTCAGTGGGTATATATATCTAGGCAAAGAATCCCCCAGCACTACCTTGCAAAAGGACAGAAGAGAAATAGGTGCTCTCTAGTCTCTTCCACTGCCAGACTACAGAGTCCACAGTTATACGAATCAAGATTCATATTTCTCCTTCTTAGCATATTCCTAGAGCTCAGTCTGTCTTTAATTTGCAGCCAAGGGAAAGCCCTGTGCTTTGTTTGACAGCAACTCTTCCATAACCACTTGAAAGTAGGATCCACCTCAATGTGTCCAATCAAAGCTTTATAATAAGTTCGTTGAAGAAAAGGTGTTACCAATAGCCCCATCTGTAACCCCATACATCATCTTCAGTTACCAATAGCCTTTGCCCCAAAGCCTGCACTTGCTGGAAGGCCGCTTGTGACAATGACAGATTCAACGTATGTATCAGATTACTTTCACCCAAAATGTGAAAAAGGTTACAGTTCACGTCTTCCTGAAGCGTGAATCCAGCACAGAATTGTCTGGTTCCTTGAACTTTTCCACCACAGATATTTTCCCAGTACTGAGCCCGGTACATACAAATTCAGATAAAGAACCCATCAACTGATTTCATGGTTGCAAAAACATGTAAGTGAACACAGGCTCGCAAAGTATCTCCACAAAGTACAAAAGAGAAAGCTATATTTCTCTGCTTATGAGTAATATTAACCCTACACACCGCTTCATATACTTTCGGACTGACAGAAAATAAATACATTTGATTTGAAGACTCATGAGAAAATACAAATATCTGTCCAGTAGTAAGAATGATCTGGATCCTTTTGTACCGCAAGAATGCTACACCACAAGACGAGCAGCAAAAGATGTCTGTGGTGAAAGGAGATCATTTGGTAGTTTCTCAACACGTAATTCTGTTATACTGGGAAACTCTCCTCTGCAAAGGGTTGATCTAATGCCTTATGGAATAAAGATTTCCATCAAATTTTGTGACAGCTTCATTTGGCTTTGGGGTTTCTGATCTTTCTTCTCTCTTCTTCTTTTCCCTGCAAATATTGTTACAGTGAACAAGTTTTATGTCACTGGAATGACAATAAAACACAGTATATTTATTGACAGTCCTTACTAAAAAAAGGAGTGATTTAAGAGGCCAAAAGGGTACTCCATCCGTTCCAAATTATGTCTTTGTGAATTTTCTAGACAGATAGTTTTTACTGTATATCTAGACATTATATATATTTAGGTGCATAGATAAAAGTATGCATCTCGGAAAAAACAGAACTGACAATTTCGAAAGGAGGGAGTAAAATTTACTGATTAAGTGATGCATTTGAAGCATTTAATTCAAAATAGAAATGTCTCAAATTTCTTAGCAGAGAATCATTTACTGAACGCGTTAAGACTGAAATGGCAGTAAAGGTGACCAAAAAAAAGTGCTCCTGGGTTATGGCATTACCTATCCACGTATTCCTTGAGAAGTTCCTTGGCTTGAACCAGCTTTGAGAGTATGTTGCGGTAAACATCAAGGTCCCTATCCACACTTCTTTTATTGATGTTTAGCGCAGTGCAAAGCTATCAATCAAGAAATAAAGTCAGTTTCTGTTGCCAATGCTAGTGATGTAACAGTTAAAGAGCATTTAATTTTGTTTTGCCGAAATATTTGCTATACTTTGCAAAAAAATGACTTTATACAAATTTGCTGAAATATTGAGCACAGTTTTTTTTGTTATTAAACCCTAATTCGAAGTTCTTAATTGAATAGTGCAGAAAGAGTTACCAACCTATATTAATTCATTTAGGGGTGTTTGGTTTGTTAAATGAAGTAGTCCATCTTATGCGTTAGTCTTTTGTTTGGTTTAGGGAATGGAATGAGATGATCCATCACCACATCATTCCTCACAAACTAATAATAAGTACTAGTATGAGCCTATGAGGAATGAAGTCATTCCACTAAATTTGAAGAATGGAGTCATGATGCACCACTTATCTAGAATGGGTTGATTCACCAAACCAAACATTCCATAGATACTAAAGCTGTTCTAACATTCCATAGATACTAAAGCTGTTCTTTCCTCTGGTTATCCAAAGATACACCAACATAGTCATATGTTCAGTGGCAGCATATAATTGAATGGTGATCTATCATATTCCCAAGCACCAGCCAGAAACATTGCGAGTAAAAAAAAGTAAATGCAATGAGTTACAAGGCTACTGTACTGTACTGGATAGAAGGGCAGACCAGGTCACCAGACCATGTCTAGGTCAAAAGTCAAATGAGACTTCAAGAAGGAAACCTAACTTTCATGAGTCTGCCGACACACATATCTAAATAAGTCCCAGAGAAAGCTACCAAGCAGACTTATTTGAATCCTAATTTTAATTTTCTGATTTGTTAGAAACATCATAAAATCCAGTTCTATTTCATACTGACAATCACATGACATAATGGTTAATATATTTGCAATCTCAATCATGGGAGAACAATATTGAACAGGCCAGTGTACAAATGAAAGCTATGCAATTACAACAAGATGTCACAAATGAATTCAAATTATACGTTGGTCTATGTTTTCTACCTAAAACAGTTGTCAATACTAAATATTACATTAACTTTCAGCAACTGATCTGATTTAGGCTAAATTGTCTCGAGGAAAAAAAAAGGGGGGGGGGGGGGGCTAAATTGTGCGTTCTTGAAGCAAAAGGCAAACACAGGTCCTTTCTGTAAAAAATTTAGGAACTAAAACTATAGGTGAAATAGGAAGCATAATCGAGAACACACAATAAACAAGAAATGCAAAAACAAAAAACTTGACCACATGACAAGAAAAATTAATAGTGAGAGGAACAACCTTGTCTAGTACTGTTGGTTCTGTTGCATTTGCAAGCTCAAGCAAACGGAACAAGCCAACTGCAAAGAATCGGCTGTAGCTGAAGTTTCCCTTACCCTTGGCCCTTTCTGATATATCTTTCAGAATGGATTCAATTTCTCCATCTCTAGAAGAAAAATCAACTAAGGAACTGCCGTTCTGGGAACGTGACCACTCTTCCATCTTTAGTGCATCAGCTCTGCACGGAAAACACAAAAAGACACTTAACAAGATAGTTTTAAATAGAAATATTACTTTCTGACAAAGAAACTTTCTAATGCCATTTTTAACTAGTGACCCAAAAAATACATAACCTTTAATTAATGCCAAAAAAGAGCATCTAGTGACACCCAAAAAATATAGCATTAACAAGCTTGAGTCAGAAATATAAAGGATGTAAAGCAAATAAGTTAGTAAGAAACATCTAGGTTTCAGCAAAAATTGAGACGTAAAATATGTTTCATGCAGAAACATTGACCACTTAGAATTACAGCTTCACGTTAAAGTAACTAGAGATTTAAATTGCACTCCCTCTGTTCTAGATTGTAAGTTGTTATGGTTTTTCTAGATACATAGCATTTATTATGTATCTAGACATAATGTATATTTTTTTCTCGAACGGGCAGGAGAGCTACGGATCATAATATTAAGAAGAAAAAAGGTGGGGTCCAAAATAGACCAATAGTAAAATAGACGTAATGTATATCTAGATGTGTAGCACAAGCTATGTACCTACAAGAGTCAAAATGATTTGCAATTTGGAATGGAGGGAGTAGATGACAAAGTGACTCAAAAAGTCAGATACATGATCCATGAAATGAACCTGTATTGATTAGGATCTTCATTTAATGCTGTTATATATGCCTTGAAGATGGAATCCCTGTCCTCGTTGCTGGGGTACCCTTCCATGAGCTGATCATAGACAGTGACGAAGCCAAGAGCAAACACAGCATCATACTGATAGGTTCTTTTGTATCTCATCAGGTGTTGCTGCACCAGAAGTTCTTGTAAGACCGTACTGTAAATGCTTGGGATTGGGCGTTTGTATGACTTAAGGAAGTTCAACTTTGTTTCTCCAACAGTAGGTGGGACATCTGTACGACATTATGAAAGTATTAGAAAGATGCACCAATAACTTTCTGTATCTGTACTATGCTAGTAATGCAAACAGTATGTTCTACATCGATCCAGGCATCCGGCTGTTTTTTAATCAAAACTTACTGAATTTCGATGTACCATGAACTGCTAGCAAATAGTTGAGGGTAGACACCAAGAAATTTTAGAACAAAGAGAAACCACAAAACAACACGAGAACTTCTGGAAGGTGATTATTGTGTGAAAAATGTTGAAGTTTTGCAGGGAGAAGCATTTGGCAGTTCTTTTTCATCTGTACCAAAACTTCTAATGGGAATAACATGTTCCTGTACGCTAGCTCACCTCTTAAGCATCAAACCAAATTATGTTCCTTCAAAAAAAATGAATTATATGCGAAGAGAGTGATACCAGAAACCAATTCACAGAGAAAAGTATGAATAGTAGCTCATCTCTAAAAATATATTGGGTTTGTTATTTCATAGATCTTCTACACATGATAACAAATACTAAAAAATTAACAACTCACCATTGTATTTTACACAATTAGGCTTCTTTGGGTGACATACACTCGTCCTGTTTACGTGGAATGCAACGCATCAAAGTTCTGTGTACTGCATTTTCTGAGCAGTAGCAGGTGAAGTGCATTAAGATTTTGATTAAGCCTAGTCAACAAAAAAAAACATTTCAGCCTTTCAAGAGGTCACGTTCAAAGCTCATTATTCCCGTCCGCTGGAACGAAACTATCGCAACAATCATCCAAACAAGCTAGAATTTCTTACCAACAAAAGCCAGTTTATTGCAAATACTACGACGGAAGATTATGAGGTGGCGCGATTTGGCAGCATAAGGTATCATAGATGGCGAGGCCGGGATCGCACATTGGTGGGCAGATTTGGTATGAGGAGTTCTGCGGTGAACCGCACGGCATAATGATTCGGATTCACTTGTTTGAGGTAGCGCTGAAGCTACACACTCGATAGGATAGATAGAGGTAGCTCACCACTCGCCGTGGCGACGCAGCGCACCACCGAGCCCGAGCCCCGCCGAGACCTCGCGCTGAGCACGACGGCGCCGGAGACGGCCGCCGCCGACGACGACGGCCTCCACTCGGCGGCTCCGCGCAGCGGCGCAAAGGGAAGCGACGATATGGACGCCATGGGGAACTATTTTGGACCTACGGCCAGTTGTTTCGCTGGACGCGGCGGCAGCTGGTCGGCGCCGCCGACGAGGGCAATGTGGTAAATGCAGAGGGGCGAGTGCGAGGAAAGGCTCTTGCAGTCTTGCTCGTCTTGGTAGCGGAAGGTTGGGATCTTCCTTATCCAGTAGGCCTACGCAGGTTTCTCGGCCACTATTGCGTTGCCACGTGGCATGCGGTTCTTTTGACCGGAGATTTGATTTTGTTTTGACATTTTTCTTAGGTTCCTTTTTGTAATTTTTATGGGCACAAGAGGTTGGATTTGCTTGCGGTTTTGAAATGTTTGGCTTATGTTCCTTTCTTAAAGGTGTGTACGCAACAAAGACATGTGGTTGGCAATTGTTGACGCCTTTTCGGAACGCCAAACACTCAACAAGGACCGTGGCGGTACCCTCTGCACAGGGGCGGACGGTCCACGCGCAGGGGCCGGACGGTCCGCGGCCTGGTGCGAGGCGCGGTGGTGCTCTCTGCGCAAGGGCGGACTGTCCGCGGCCTGGGGCCGGACGGTCCGCGACCTGGTGCGCGGCTAGGGCTCCTGCCTGACGGCCGGACGGTCCGCGCCCTAGGGCCGGACTGTCCGCGCGTACGCAGGGACGGCGGAAGATCGCCGACGGCGCCTGGATCTCGCTCCCGGGAGGGACCCCGTCGGGGAGTAGAGATCCTAGGTGGTGTCTAGGCTCGGGCCGGCCGACCTAGACTCCTCTAATCGACGTAGAGCCGAAGAGAGACGAAGAATTTGGAGATTGGATAGCTAAACCTAAACTAGACTAGAACTACTCCTAGGATAAAATGCGAAATAGAAGTTGTATTGATTCGATTCCTTCTCACAAATCGGCCGTATACCTCTCTATTTATAGAGGAGGGGGGCTGGACCCTTTACAAACTAATTCCCGAGCTTATCCCGCGATTTTAGCTAACAACCGTAGCACAAAACTCGGAACCCTAATCTGCTCTGCGCACGCGCGGACCGTCCGGCCTCAGGGCCGGACAGTCCGCCGGCTCATTTCTGGTTCGAACATATGCCCCCCTGCCTTTTGGTGGAGCTGAGCGAACCAAAAGCAACTAACTCGATGTGAACACATCGGTTTTCTTAGGCATCTTGCCACATACTAGGATGGTACTGTTTGAGGAAACGTCCATTCAAAGTCTTAGGTAAATCCTTGCCTTGTAATGTTTGTAGTAAATAAGCGTTACCAGACATCACCTGTTTCACTTTATAAGGACCCTCCCAGCTTGGCGACCATTTCCCGAACTTTCGGTCTTTATTCCTTAGAGGCAGAATGGTCTTCCACACCAGGTCTCCTACTTGAAATGATTTTGCTTTGACCTTCTTGTTGTAGGCCCTGGCTACCATGATCTTATCCTTTTCTATTGCTCCCAAAGCTATCATCCTCTTGTCAGTCACCTCATCAATATTATCCATCATTGAATTATAATATTCAGTAGCAGTTAGATCATTTTGTCTGGCAAACCTGACAGCATTCAAACTTATTTCCACAGGTAACACTGCTTCCTGCCCATAGACAAGCTCAAAAGGAGATACTTTAGTAGCACTATGTTTAGATATTCTATGAGCCCATAAAGCTTCAGACAAAATCTTATGCCAATGTTTAGGATTATCAGATACCTTCTTCTTTATCAAATTAATCAACGTCCTATTACTAGACTCGGCCTGTCCATTGGCCTGAGCATAATATGGAGACGAATTAAGCAGCTTAATTCTGTATAATTCAGCAAATTCACGTACCTCCTTTGACATAAAAGAAGTACCTTGATCTGTAGTCAAGGTCTGGGGAATGCCGAATCTATGAATAATATGCTCAGTTATGAAATCAATTACCTCCTTGTGCGTCATGTTCTTTAGAGCAACGGCTTCAGTCCATTTGGTGAAATAGTCAGTGGCAACTAACACAAACCGATGCCCCTTTGATGATGAAGGATGAATTTCTCCAATAAAGTCTAATCCCCATCCTTTGAACGGCCAAGGCTTGATGATAGGATGTAATTCGGCTGCAGGGACCAACTGTAGGTCGCCGAATTTTTGACACACTTGGCAACCCTTGTAGTACTTGAAACAATCAGCTATCATACTAGGCCAATAAAAACCAGACCTTCGCAACAACCACTTCATCTTTGGAGCTGATTGATGGGTACCACAAATTCCTTCATGTACTTCGGCCATGGCTAATATAGCATCATCTGGGCCCAAGCACTTAAGCAGGACATCATTAACCGTTCGGCGGTAAAGTTCATCACTCATCAAAACATACTTGAAAGTTGTTCGCCGAATGTTCTTATCTGTCCTGATATTGGGATTTTGCAAATAATTAAGTATAGGTGTCCTCCAATCACTTGCATCGGCTTCATTGTCAGCCGAATCGATTAAGAGAACATTTCTGGTAACCTCGGACGGTCCGGCGTCATCACGCGGACGGTCCGCGACCTGGGAATTTGGCTCTGCACTGGTTATCAGATTTTCAGTTTTGTGAAATTTCCCTCTCTTTATCCGATAACCTGATGCATCTTGTGCCAAATCGTTAGCTCTATGATTCTCAACTCTAGAGACATGCCGAATACTGAATTCGTCAAAAGAATGGATTATGCTCCAACATTTCTCAAGATAACTATTTAGAGTACCATCAAGACATTGATATTCTTCTAACACTTGTTGGACAACCAGCTGAGAATCACCAAATACCTTCACATGTTTTACTCCCATACTATTTAAAAGTTCTAAACCGAATAGGAGGGCCTCATATTCAGCTTGATTATTAGTGCAATAAGTTTTCAATCGGCTAGAGAAGTCAAAGGAGATATTACTTGGTGAAACAAGCACAATGCCAATTCCTTGCCCTTCATTGCAAACCGATCCATCAAAATATAAAGTCCAAGGAGTAATAGTGAGGTATGACATGTCTAGTTCATGAATATCATTAACCCGATGTTCTACAATAAAATCCGCTACGACTTGGCCTTTCATAGATTTCAATGGTTCATAGGCCAAGTCATATTCTATGAGTGCATAAGCCCACTTACCAATTCTACCACTCATAATTGGGTTATGCAACATGTATTTGATTACATCGGCTTGACCAGAAACAGTGCAATGACTAGACAGTAAATAACATCTACATTTGGTGCATGCATAAAACAAGCATAAGCATAACTTTTCAATAAAAGTGTACCTTGTTTCAGCATCCACCAACCTTCGGCTTAGATATGTCACCACATGCTCCTTCCCCTCAGTTTCTTGTGTCAGAACAGCCCCAATAACCTTGTCTTCAGCTGCAATGTATAATCTGAATGGTGCTCCTACTTGTGGTGCTTTTAACACGGGAGCCGAAGACAAGTATTTTTTAATGAGATCAAATGCTTCCTGCTGCTCTGCCCCCCAAGTGAATTCAGCATCATTCTTAAGCCGAAGGATAGGGGTGAAGGCATCAATCTTCCCGGCTAGGTTAGAAATAAACCTTCGTAAATAATTCACCTTGCCGAGAAACCTCTGCACTTCGACCTTACAAGTCGGAGGCCCCACATTCCGAATAGACTTGATTCGGTCAGGGTCTATTTCTATACCATGTTCATGGATGACAAATCCTAAAAACTTACCAGCCGACACTCCAAAAGCACATTTACGTGGGTTCATTTTTAAACCATACCGACGCATTTTATCAAAGGCTTTGCGCAAATCAGCTATATGAGAACTAAACTTAGCCGATTTGACTACAATATCATCAATGTAGACTTCCACAGTGTTTCCTAACAACTCATGGAAGATCAGATTCATAGCCATCTGATAAGTAGCACCAGCATTTTTAAGACCGAATGTCATGACAACCCATTCAAATAAACCAATGAAGCTTGGACATATAAAGGCCGTTTTAGACGCATCTTCTTCGGCCATGAAAATCTGATTATATCCGGCATTACCATCAAGGAAGCTAATAATTCTATTTCCTGATGCATTATTGATTAATGTGTCGGCTATGGGCATGGGATATTCATCTTTAGGAGTTGCTTTATTTAAATTACGAAAATCAATGCATACTCTAAGTTTACCTGACTCCTTCTTCTCCACCGGCACAATATTGGAGACCCACTCTGCGTATCTGCAAGGTCTAATAAAATTAGCTTCTAGCAGCCGGTGGATTTCGTCCTTGATTCGTGGGAGAAGATCTGGACGAAACGTTCTAGCTTTCTGCTTGAAAGGTCTGAAACCAGACTTAATGGGCAGCCAATGTTCGACAATCTCTCGGCTTAGTCTAGGCATTCCAGTGTAATTCCAAGCAAAACAATCTGAATATTCCTTCAATAGACCGATCATCTCATTTCTAGAATCGGTCTCCAGGGTCTTATTTATAAAAGTCGGCCTTGGAGTTTTACCATTTCCTATGTCAATCTCCTCCAAAGGATCAGCCGATGTAAACCCCTGTCCTAGTTTATCAAGATCTCTGAATTCCTCTATCATGTCCCCCACAGAGGAATCAGATGATTTTTGTGTGATGGCGGACTTTCCGGTCTCGGGGACCGGATCATCCGTAATACTATCTTTTCGCTGTGGTAGATGTTCGGTCTTAAAGTCTGAACTGTTCTGTGATAGACCAGACCATCCGGCTTTGAGGGCCGAACTGTCCGTGATCAAAGACTCATGAACTTTGTGTGTATTCATCGTTTAAACTCTATTTAGGATTCAGCCGATTCTCCATCGGCTCTAGCATTACAGGAATGAAACCTTTCTTATCTATACTTATGAACTGATAATCAGAAAAATCTACCCCTGTGAGACATGTAGCAGTCTCATAAGTCCAGAGTACAGGGGCATCGGCCACAGTGATGCAGGCCGATACATCAGCATGTACTTGTTCTACCTCATCGCCTACCCATTGTATTAGCATTTGATGTAATGTAGAAGGTATACATTGATTGGCATGAATCCAATCTCTGCCTAGAATTAAACTGTAATTCCCTTCTACATCAGCGACGAAGAATGCAGCAGCAAGGGTCTTAGTCCCGATGGTTAATTCAACGGACGTGACTCCCCTGGCTTTAATCGAACTATCCCCAACACCGCTGAGGGTCATGTTGGTTTTGACAAGTTCGTCATCTTGTTTACCTAATTTTCTGTATAATGAATAAGGCATTAGATTTACAGCCGCCCCTCCATCCACCAACATCTTAGCAATCGGTATTCCATCAATGTGACCACGCACGAAGAGCGGCTTTAAATGATTTACCGATTCCTTTGGTTTAGTAAAGGCGGCTTCTTTAGGACCAAAATCAAACTGGGCAGCAACAGGTTCATCGTCGCCAATGATAGTACAATCAGAAGAAAATGTAATAATATTTACATCCATACCTGGGCGTTCTGGAGAAGCCTCGTAGTCGACCAGGTCTTCTCCTAGCAGGTCGTCCTCTTCCATTGATGTTGTCGTGTTGTTGGAGGCTTCCTGATGAACGGCGGACGGTCCGCACGCGGGGGCCGGACGGTCCGCGCCTGGTGCAGGTCGTCCAGAGCCTTCCTGGTGAACGGCGGACGGTCCGCACGCGGGGGCCGGACAGTCCGCGCCTGGTGCAGGTTGACTTTCTATTTCTGTGGCCGTTTGTTTTTTCTCAACGGCGTTCGGTCTCCATTTCTTTTGCGGTGGCGGGTATAGTGGATGTGTGTCATTAAATGTCTTTTCCGCCTCCTTCTCCTGGCTCTCCTTTGCTCTTAGGCGCTGTAATTTTCTCTTTTGGGATCGTGTCAATCCCGCTGGGCACCATCGAGGCATGGAGTATTTTGGATCGGCTATTTTGATGGTAGCCGTATCCTTTTCGGTTGTGTTGGCCGATTCGCCGAAAATCATCGGCCCTTTATTGTCTCCCTGTATGACAACATCTGCAGTACCTATTTTGATGATGTCCTTTTTTGTTGTTCTTTGAGTTGCTACAGGCATATGCCCCCCTGCCGGATTGGTCGGCCTTGAAGGCCGAGTAGTCCGGCAATCATGTTGGGTTTGTGCCTGGTGACCGGATTGAGAAGTGCTCAATCGGTCTTGTATTGGTGGCGTCAACCTATCAAAAACAGATGTTTGGGGTGCCCCCCAGGCGGGGTACTGCGGCATCCCAAATGGATATGGTGGCCTGCCCCACATTTGATTTGGGACATATGGCGGAGGTAAATATGTGTATGGATATGGCATAGGTGGATATGGAGGTGGAGGTGTCCATGCAGGTAAGTTAGGTCTCACTTGTATAGTATGACCTTTCATTTCTTCCGATTGGTGGGGTGGTCCAATCGGCCTGACCTGGCGCTGCTCATGAATGGGTGAGTGGGGTCGCTTCGGTGGCCGGTCACTGGGGTCGGCCTTCTTTTTCACATATTTAGACAACAATTGATCGAAAGTCGGGCCAGGCCTGATCAGCCGACCAGCTGCTTTAAATGTATTTGTTTTCCACGTACCTATCTCTGGTCGTCGTGGTTTGAAGGTACGTGGCCGCTGCGAGTCCTGAGCATGGCCGGACCGTCCGCCGGAGCTCTCCGGACCGTCCGGTGGGGTCCCGGACCATCCGCGCCTACGTGTCGGACCGTCCGGGATACGCAGCATGGGTTCCTGTATCTGTCTCCCGTCTGCGCTTGCCCCCCAGTACTGGAGGTTGTGATGGTCACCTTTAGGGTCTCCCCTCCATCGGGAGTCTTCTCGGCTACCACTTTCCTGCAAGAAACTTTATGATCCTCATCGGCCCTTTTAGAATTGCCGATGATTGCCTCTTTGCCTTTGCCTTTATCGGTCGTGTTTGGCCGAACCAGGACTTTCTTGCCCTCGAAGTCGATCACGTTCATTGGAAATGGCTCTGTATCCACCTGCATTTCCTGAAATTTCAATCGTCCCTCATTAATGGCCGATTGAATCTGTCGTCGGAATACATTACAATCATTAGTGACATGAGAAAATGAGTTATGCCACTTGCAGTATGCACGACGTTTTAGCTCGTCGGCGGATGGAACAGTGTGATTTATTTTAATATTGCCATTTTTGAGTAGTTTGTCAAATATTTTATCACATTTACCAACATTAAACGTAAACTTAACCTCCTCTTGCCGTTTCTTTTGAACCGGCTGCAAGGAGGAACAAGCCGAAGATTTGGCCTGTTTTGGCCAAACCATTTCAGCAGCATACACTTCTGCTGATTCGTCATCTGAGCTACTTTGGTCGCATTCTACTATATGTACGTTGTGACGCATTGTTTTAGCAGTTTCTTTGCTCCGGCTTTCGCAAGCCAAAGCCCTCTGGTGTAACTGTGCTAGTGTAAAAAATTGGATGCCTTCTAATCTCTCTTTTAAATAATATCGTAGACCGTTAAAGGCTAATCCTACTAGCTGTTTTTTCTGCTAAATGAATTTGAAAGCATCGGTTTCTTGTATCGCGGAATCTCCGGATGTAATCATTAACCGATTCGTCTTTTGTCTGTCGCAATGACACTAAATCTACCAAATCCAATTCATAATCACCGGAGAAAAAATGATCATGAAATTTTTGTTCTAGATCCCCCCATGATGAAATGGAATTAGGAGGTAATGTGGCATACCATGCAAACGCGGTTCCTGTTAGCGATAATGAAAATAAACGCACACGAAATGCCTCTGTGTCTGCCAATTCTCCCAATTGTGCTAAGAACTGGCCTATATGTTCGCGCGTGTTTTTCCCTTGATCACCCGAAAATTTCGCGAATTCAGGTATTCTAGTTCCCTGTGGGTACGGGTGGTGATCAAATCGGCTGTCATAAGGTTTCCGATATGATTGCCCCCTAGGGACCATGCTTACTCCGAGCTTATCTCGGAATGCCCCGGCTATTTCTTCCCTCACTATATCAATGGCAGCCGGTGCAAGACCACCGGCTCTCTGGTCAAACATAGGTGGAGTTGGTTGCATATTAGTATGTTGTCGTTCCCCCCATTGGTTTGAGCTACGTGGTGCATTCCCATTTGCCCTATATGGCTCATAGGTTTGATCATTTCTTTCCGGCCTTTTAGGTGGGGCCGGAAAGCTTTCCTGGGCTCTGGATCCTGAATTAATGGGCTGGTGCATTGCATAATGTGATGGGAAGTGTTGCTGGGACGGGCGAGGATTCAGGTAATAATCCTCCTCAAAAGACTCATGTGCGGACTGTCCGGATATGTACCCGGACCGTCCGTGGTCATCTGCGGACCGTCCGTCATTGTATGTGGACCGTCCGACTGGGTAATTTGGGTTCTGTGTCATATGTGGTGGCTCGGGCGCATATCTAGGTAACTCATTAAAAATAGGCCTAACTGCTGTTGGCCCGGACGGTCCGCGCTCACGTGCGGACGGTCCGGGCATGTGCAGATCGGCTGGTTTGCTGCCGATTTGCGGTTGCTTAGGGTATGTGTCCATCGGCATCCCATAAAGGGGTTGTGACTGGTCGTGACAACCTGTAGCCGATGTGTTACGCGCGTTATCTCCTAACTCAACCTCGTGCGAAGGAAAATTTGCGGTACTAGATTTATCGAATGCACGTACTAGTCTCTTAAGATCGCTTTGCATACCCCCTATGATGTTCTGCATTTGTTCACGCTGATCTTCTACATAATTTCTAAGAGATTGCAGATCGTTGGTATTACTTACATTGGGGATATCTGGCGTGGGTTGGAGCGAAGCCGGATCCGTCGCCCGATGTCGGACGACCTTGTTGTTCCTGTCCACTTTGAAGTTGGCCAAGAACTTTGCTTTCGCCTCCTGGATCATCCGCTCCTTATGCTCCTCAAACTGGAGCTGCTCGTCAGCCGGCAAGGTTTCCCAAGTCGGCTCTATGATGTTGCTTAGAGAAATATCAGAGCTATCCTTTGAACTGGCCATTGAGGGCCGATCTGATGAGCTTAGATGTGTTGTCCCCAGCGGAGTCGCCAAAAAGTATGTTGACGCCTTTTCGGAGCGCCAAACACTCAACAAGGACCGTGGCGGTGCCCTCTGCACAGGGGCGGACGGTCCACGCGCAGGGGCCGGACGGTCCGCGGCCTGGTGCGAGGCGCGGTGGTGCTCTCTGCGCAAGGGTGGACTGTCCGCGGCCTGGGGCCGGACGGTCCGCGACCTGGTGCGCGGCTAGGGCTCCTGCCTGACGGCCGGACGGTCCGCGCCCTGGGGCCGGACTGTCCGCGCGTACCCAGGGACGGCGGAAGATCGCCGACGGCGCCTGGATCTCGCTCCCGGGAGGGACCCCGTCGGGGAGTAGAGATCCTAGGTGGTGTCTAGGCTCGGGCCGGCCGACCTAGACTCCTCTAATCGACGTAGAGCCGAAGAGAGACGAAGAATTTGGGGATTGGATAGCTAAACCTAAACTAGACTAGAACTACTCCTAGGATAAAATGCGAAATAGAAGTTGTATTGATTCGATTCCTTCTCACAAATCGGCCGTATACCTCTCTATTTATAGAGGAGGGGGGCTGGACCCTTTACAAACTAATTCCCGAGCTTATCCCGCGATTTTAGCTAACAACCGTAGCATAAAACTCGGAACCCTAATCTGCTCTGCGCACGCGCGGACCGTCCGGCCCACAGGCGCGGACCGTCTGGACCGCGGACCGTCCGGCCTCAGGGCCGGACAGTCCGCCGGCTCATTTCTAGTTCGAACAGCAATATTGTCTGAATAGTTTGTTTGTTTGTTTGTGTACTATTGAATATGTCTAAAACGTGTTTCTTTAAAATGGCCATGAATCAGGATAATCATGAAGGGGTCTAGGACATGAATGATGGAGCAACAATGACATGGAAATGTGTCTTTTCAAGCTAATAGCTGATTAGCTATGAATCATGGAGCAACAAGAACATGTGGGTCACTACACCAAAAACATAAATTTACTACGGTTTTTTAACTTTCTAGAGCTGAAAGGGAAATAGGGTTAACCTTTTTCCAGTATTAGTTTTGGTGGTTGAATGACCAACACAAATAATGGACTAACTAGTTTGCTCTAAAGTATATGATCTATAGGTGCATAAAGGTTCAACACAAATCAATAAAAGATTGAAGATAGGGTTCAAATACAAAAGAGCAAAGAAACCGAGTGTACGCTGGTCTGGCGCACCGGACTGTGCGGTGGCAGTGCACCAGGATCGTACAGCGTTGTCGGGGACCATAATTAGGGGTACCCTCAAGACGCCTAATTCTCAGCTGGTAACCCCCATCAGCATAAAGCTGCAGAGGCCTGATGGGTTTGATTAAGTCAGGGATCAGTCCATACGAGCGACTCGATCACGCCACGCCCGAGCCTAGCCTCGGGCAAGGGCAGCCGACCCTGAGGTGTTTCCGTCTCGCCCGAGGCCCCCTTTTTTATGGCAGACGCATCTCCGGCTCGCTCGAGGCCTTGCCTTCGTTAAGAAGCAACCCTGACTAAATCACCGCGCCGACCGACCAAGTCACTGGGGCATTTAACGCAAAGAGTGAGACTGACGGGCGGCCAGGCTCGGCCAAAAGCGCCATAGGAAGCTCCGCCCGACCCAGGGCTCGGACTCGGGCTAAGGCCCCGGAAGATGGCGAACTCCGCTCCGCCCGACCCAGGGCTCGGACTCGGGCTAAGGCCCCGGAAGACGGCGAACTCCGCTCCGCCCGACCCAGGGCTCGGACTCGGGCTAAGGCCCCGGAAGACGGCGAACTCCGCTCCGCCCGACCCAGGGCTCGGACTCGGGCTAAGGCCCCGGAAGACGGCGAACTCCGCTCCGCCCGACCCAGGGCTCGGACTCGGGCTAAGGCCCCGGAAGACGGCGAACTCCGCTCCGCCCGACCCAGGGCTCGGACTCGGGCTAAGGCCCCGGAAGACGACGAACTCCGCTTCGCCCGACCCAGGGCTCGGACTCCGCCCTGGCCTCTGCCGAACGACCTCCGCCTCGCCCGACCCAGGAGCTCGGGCTCAGCCTCGGCCATGCAGGACAGACTCGACCTCGGCTTCGGAGGAGCCTCCACGTCGCCCGACCTAGGGCACGAGTCCGCCACGTCGATTGGAAGCGCCATCATCACCCTACCCCGAGCCGACTCGGGCCGCAGAAAACAGGACCGACGTCCCATCTGGCTAGCTCCGCCAGATAGGCAATGATGGCGCCCCGCTGGACCCATGACGACGGCGGTTCTCAGCTCCCTTACGGAAGCAGGGGGACGTCAGCAAGGGCCCAACCACTCCGACAGCTGTCCCCCCGCCAGGCTCCATTGCTTCTCCGACGGCCACGACGCCACACCAGCTGGGTGCCAAGATCTCTCCGGCTGCCACCTTGGCATGTACTTAGGGCACTAGCTCTCCCCCGCTAGACACGTAGCACCTTGCTACACCCCCATTTGTACACCTGGATCCTCTCCTTACGCCTATAAAAGGAAGGACCAGGGCCTTCTTAAAAAAGGGTTGGCCTCGCGGGAACGAGGGCAGGGGCAGGCGCTCTCTTGGGGCCGCTCGCTCCCCTCACCCGCGCGGACGCTTGTAACCCCCTACTGCAAGCGCACCCGACCTGGGCGCGGGACGAACACGAAGGCCGCGGGATCTCCAACTCCCTCACGACCCGGCTCCGGCCACCTTGCTCTTTCCCCCCTTCGCGCTCGCCCACGCGCTCGACCCATCTGGGCTGGGGCACGCGGCACACTCACTCGTCGGCTCGGGGACCCCCCGGTCTCGAAACGCCGACAGTTGGCGCGCCAGGTAGGGGCCTGCTGCGTGTTGACGAGCAGTTTCCCGTCAAGCTCCAGATGGGCAGTCTCCAACGACCTCTTCAACCCGGGACGGTGCTCCGTTTCGGGAGCCTCGAGTTCATGTCTTTCGGCAGCAGCTACGACATGATACTCCTTCCACCGCCGCGCGACAGCGACAATGGTGGCGGACAGCCCGCCCGCTGGCGGCGGAATCGACGACGTCTTTCCCGCGTGGGGGAAGGACAACTTTCGAGCTCGCCCCATCCTCTCCCTCGCCATCGGAGGAGGAGGCGGGGCAACCAGGGCTGAGCGGGAGGCTGCGCTCAGTCGGCTGTCGAGCAAATCGACATCCCCAGCGCCCCAACGGAGGACGCGTCGGGCATCACCCTCGCGTTTGAGGCGAAGGCGAGCGCCGTCCCCCCGCGACACGCCGACCCCGAGCAAGTGGACGACGCCAGCGCGCTCACGGAGGGCCTGCAGGACGTCGCCCTCGCACCCAGGACGACAGCGCGATCAGCCCCCGATGTGACTTCGTCGCTCCTCGTCGACCAAAAGGTACCGGCTGATTCCCATCTTACGTCATTTCGACTCGGCCTCAACCCGCCTAGCGACCTCGCTTTGGCGAGCGCTCACGTTGAGGCGAGTGCAACCCCTCTGGGGTTTCGAGTGCGGTCACCTTGGGACCGATTGACGGACGTCTCGACCTACGGGCCCTCTGGGTCCGAGGAAGATGACGATCCCAGCATCTGCTGGGATTTCTCTGGATCTGGCAACCCCAGTGCCATGCGGGACTTCATGACCGCATGCAACTACTGCCTCTCCGACTGTTCCGACGGCAGCCGCAGCCTTGACGACAAGGACTGCGGCCCGAGCCGCGAATGTTTCCACGTCGAGCTAGGGGATCCCTCCGGAGGCAGCTGTCTCGGCATGCCGGAGGATGGTGATCCCCCTAGGCCAGCGCCTCGCGCCGACATCCCGCGGGAGCTAGCTGTGGTCCCCGTTCCGGCGGGGGGTCACGACCCACAGCTCGAGCAAGTCCGCGGGGTGCGGGCCGGGCTCGATGAGGGAGCAGGAGCGCTCGAGGCAATCCGCCGGGACGTCGGGCAGGTATGGGCGGGCCAGCCCCCGGCCGGAGAAATACGTCACCTGCCCCAGGGTCTCCAGCACCGCATCGCCAACGATGCCAGGGACAGACCGCCACCCGCATCCGGCGGAACCGGTCAGGACCTGGCAGCCGCAGCGATGCTCCTCCGCGCGATGCCGGAGTCATCAACCACCGAGGGTCGGCGAATCCAGGGAGAGCTCAAGCATCTCCTGGAAGGCGCTGCGGCCCGGCGGGCCGAGAGCTCTGCCTCCCGAAGGCAGGGGTACCCCTCGGAGCCTCGTGCCGCGACTTCCCGACCCATGCGGGAAGCCTCGGTCTACACCGGGCGCACGCGCAACACCGCGCCTGCGGCCCCGGGCCACCTCGGCGACGAGCACCCTCATCGCGACCGTCGGGCCCGCCTCGACGAAAGGGTGCGCCGAGGTTATCACCCCAGGCGTGGGGGACGCTACGACAGCGGGGAGGATCGGAGTCCCTCGCCCGAACCACCCGGTCCGCAGGTCTTCAGCCGGGCCATTCGGCGGGCGCCGTTTCCGCCCCGATTCCGACCCCCGACTACTATCACAAAGTACTCGGGGGAAACGAGACCGGAATTGTGGCTCACGGACTACCGCCTGGCCTGTCAACTGGGTGGGACGGACGACGACAACCTCATCATCCGCAACCTCCCCCTATTCCTCTCCGACACTGCTCGCGCTTGGTTGGAGCACCTCCCTCCGGGGCAGATTTCCAACTGGGAGGATCTGGTCCAAGCTTTCGCCGGCAACTTCCAGGGCACGTACGTGCGCCCCGGGAATTCCTGGGACCTCCGAAGCTGCCGGCAACAGCCGGGAGAGTCTCTTCGGGACTACATCCGGCGATTCTCGAAGCAGCGCACCGAGCTGCCCAACATCACCGACTCCGATGTCATCGGTGCGTTCCTTGCCGGCACCACCTGCCGTGACCTGGTGAGCAAGTTGGGTCGCAAGACCCCCACCAGGGCGAGCGAGCTGATGGACATCGCCACCAAGTTCGCCTCTGGTCAGGAGGCGGTCGAGGCCATCTTCCGAAAGGACAAGCAGCCCCAGGGCCGCCCGTCGGAAGATGCTCTCGAGGCGTCTACTCCGCTCGGCGCCAAGAAGAAAGGCAGGAGGAAGTCGCAAGCGAAACGCGACGCCGCCAGCACGGACCTTGTCGCCGCCGCCGAATACAAGAACCCTCGGAAGCCCCCCGGAGGCGCCAACCTCTTCGACAAGGCACTCAAGGAGACGTGCCCCTACCATCAGGGGCCCGTCAAGCACACCCTCGAGGAGTGCGTCATGCTTCGGCGCCACTTCCACCGGGTCGGGCCACCCGCAGAGGGTGGCAGGGCCCGAGACGACGACAAAAAGGAAGATCACCAAGCAGGAGAGTTCCCTGAGGTCCGCGACTGCTTCATGATCTACTGAGGGCATGCGGCGAATGCCTCGGCTCGGCATCGTAAGCAAGAGCGTCGGGAGGCCTGCTCGGTGAAGGTGGCGGCGCCAGTCTACCTAGACTGGTCCGACAAGCCCATCACCTTCGACCAGGATGACCACCCCGACCACGTGCCGAGCCCGGGGAAGTACCCGCTCGTCGTCGATCCCGTCATCGGCGACGTCAGGCTCACCAAGGTCCTGATGGATGGGGGCAGCTGCCTCAATATCATCTACGCCGAGACCCTCAGGCTCCTGCGTGTCGATCTGTCATCCGTCCGAGCAGGCGCTGCGCCCTTCCACGGGATCATTCCTGGGAAGCGCGTCCAGCCCCTCGGACAGCTCGACCTTCCTGTCTGCTTCGGAACACCCTCCAACTTCCGAAGGGAGACTTTGACGTTCGAGGTGGTCGAGTTTCGAGGAACCTACCACGCAGTGTTGGGAAGGCCATGCTATGCGAAGTTCATGGACATCCCCAACTACACCTACCTGAAGCTCAAGATGTCGGGCCCCAACAGGGTCATCACCGTCGGCCCCACGTACAAACACGCATTCGAATGCGATGTGGAGTGCGTGGAGTACGCCGAGGCCCTCGCCAAGTCCGAGGCCCTCGTCGCCGACCTGGAAAGCCTCTCCCGAGAGGTGCCGGACGTGAAGCGACACGCCGGCAACTTCGAGCCAGCGGAGACGGTTAAGGCCGTTCCTCTCGACCCCAGTGGCGACACCTCCAAGCAGATCCGGATCGGTTCCGGGCTCGACCCCAAATAGGAAGCAGTGCTCGTCGACTTCCTCCGCGCAAATGCCGACGTCTTTGCGTGGAGTCCCTCGGACATGCCCGGCATACCGAGGGATGTCGCCGAGCACTCGCTGGATATTCGGGCCGGAGCCCGACCGGTCAGACAGCCTCTGCGCCGATTCGACGAGGAAAGGCGCAGGGTGATAGGCGAGGAGATCCACAAGCTGATGGCAGCAGGGTTCATCAAAGAGGTATTCCATCCCGAATGGCTCGCCAACCCTGTACTTGTGAGGAAGAAAGGGGGGAAATGGCGGATGTGTGTAGACTACACGGGTCTCAACAAAGCATGTCCGAAGGTCCCCTACCCTCTACCTCGCATCGATCAAATCGTGGACTCCACTGCAGGGTGCGAAACCCTGTCTTTCCTCGATGCCTACTCAGGGTATCATCAAATCAAGATGAAAGAGTCCGACCAACTCGCGACTTCTTTCATCACGCCCTTCGGCATGTACTGTTATGTCACCATGCCGTTCGGTTTGAGGAACGCGGGTGCAACGTACCAGCGGTGCATGAACCATGTGTTCGGCAAACACATCGGTCGCACGGTCGAGGCCTACGTCGATGACATCGTAGTCAAGACGAGGAAAGCCTCCGACCTTCTCTCCGACCTTGAAGTGACATTCCGGTGTCTCAAGGCGAAGGGCATCAAGCTCAATCCCGAGAAGTGCGTCTTCGGGGTGCCCCGAGGCATGCTCTTGGGATTCATCGTCTCCGAGCGGGGCATCGAAGCCAACCCGGAGAAGATCGCAGCCATCACAAGCATGGGGCCCATCAAGGACTTAAAAGGCGTACAGAGGGTCATGGGATGTCTCGCGGCCTTGGGCCGTTTCATCTCGCGCCTCAGTGAAAGAGGCCTACCCCTGTACCGTCTCTTAAGGAAGGCCGAGTGCTTCACTTGGACTCCCGAGGCCGAGGAAGCTCTCGGGAACCTGAAGGCGCTCCTCACCCAGGCGCCCGTCTTGGTACCCCCAGCTGATGGAGAAGCCCTCTTGGTTTACGTCGCCGCTACCACTCAGGTGGTCAGCGCCGCGATCGTGGTCGAAAGGCAGGAAGAGGGGCATGCTTTGCCCATTCAGAGGCCAGTTTACTTCGTCAGCGAGGTGCTGTCCGAGACCAAGATCCGCTACCCACAAGTCCAGAAGCTGCTGTATGCAGTGATCCTGACGAGGCGAAAGCTGCGACATTACTTCGAGTCTCATCCGGTGATTGTGGTGTCATCCTTCCCCCTGGGGGAGATCATCCAGTGCCGAGAAGCCTCGGGACGGATCGCAAAGTGGGCGGTGGAAATCATGGGCGAGACAATCTCGTTCGCCCCTCGGAAGGCCATCAAGTCCCAGGTACTGGCGGACTTCGTAGCCGAATGGGTCGACACCCAGTTGCCGACGGCTCCGATCCAACCGGAGCTCTGGACCATGTTTTTCGACGGGTCGTTGATGAAGACGGGAGCCGGCGCGGGCCTGCTCTTCGTCTCGCCCCTCGGGAAACACCTGCGCTACGTGCTCCGCCTCCATTTCCCGGCGTCCAACAATGTGGCTGAGTACGAGGCTCTGGTCAACGGATTGCGAATCGCCATCGAGCTAGGGGTCCAATGCCTCGATGCTCGCGGCGACTCGCAGCTCGTTATCGACCAAGTCATGAAGAACTCCCACTGCCGCGACCCGAAGATGGAGGCCTATTGTGATGAGGTTCGACGCCTAGAAGACAAGTTCTACGGGCTCGAGCTTAACCACATCGCCCGGCGCTACAACGAGACTGCGGACGAGCTGGCAAAGATAGCCTCGGGGCGAACGACGGTTCCCCCGGACGTCTTCTCCCGGGATCTGCACCAATCCTCCGTCAAGATCGGCGACACGTCCGAGCCCGAGGCGCCCTCGGCCCCGTCCGAGGTGACCTCGGCCCAGCCCGAGCCATCCTCGGTTCAGCCCGAGGAACCCTCGGCCCCCGAGGGCGAAGCACTGCGCATCGAGGAGGAGCGGAGCGGGGTCACGCCAGATCAAGACTGGCAGACCCCGTACCTGCAATATCTCCGCCGAGGAGAACTGCCCCTCGACCGAGTCGAGGCTCGGCGGGTAGCGCGACGCGCCAAGTCGTTCGTCTTGCTGGGCGATGAGAAGGAGCTCTACCACCGTAACACCTCGGGCATCCTCCAGCGATGCATCTCCATCGCCGAAGGTCAGGAACTCCTGCAGGAATTACACTCGGGGGCTCGCGGCCATCATGCAGCACCTCGAACCCTCGTCGGGAACGCTTTCCGCCAAGGCTTCTACTGGCCGACGGCGGTGGCTGACGCCACTAGAATTGTCTGCGCCTGCGAAGGGTGCCAATTCTATGCGAAGCAGACCCACCTGCCCGCTCAGGCTCTGCAGACGATACCGATCACCTGGCCCTTCGCTGTGTGGGGTCTGGACCTCGTTGGCCCTCTGCAGAAGGCGCCCGGGGGCTACACGCACCTGCTGGTCGCCGTCGACAAATTCTCCAAGTGGATCGAGGTTCGACCCCTGAACAGCATCAGATCCGAGCAGGCGGTGGCGTTCTTCACCAACATCATCCATCGCTTCGGGGTCCCGAACTCCATCATCACCGACAACGGCACCCAGTTCACAGGCAAAAAATTCTTGGATTTTTGCGAGGATCACAACATCCGGGTAGACTGGGCTGTCGTAGCTCATCCCATGTCGAATGGGCAAGTAGAACGTGCCAACGGCATGATTCTACAAGGGCTCAAGCCTCGGATTTACAATGATCTCAACAAGTTCGGCA
This sequence comes from Zea luxurians, assembly GCA_029449295.1. NCBI lineage: Eukaryota > Viridiplantae > Streptophyta > Magnoliopsida > Poales > Poaceae > Zea > Zea luxurians. The sequence goes on from JAOPSE010000004.1 coordinate 166,078,339, forward strand.
AGCGATGGATGAAGGAACTCCCCTCGGTGGTCTGGAGCCTAAGGACGACGCCGAGCCGAGCCACGGGTTTCACGCCGTTCTTCCTGGTCTACGGGGCCGAGGTCGTCTTGCCCACTGACCTGGAATACGGCTCCCCGAGGACGAGGGCCTACGACGATGAAAGCAACCAAGCTAGCCGAGAAGACTCGCTGGACCAGCTGGAAGAGGCTCGGGACAGGGCCTTACTACACTCGGCGCGGTATCAGCAGTCCCTGCGACGCTACCACGCCCGAGGGGTCCGACCCCGAGACCTCCAGGTGGGCGACCTGGTGCTTCGGCTGTGGCAAGACGCCCGAGGGAGGCACAAGCTCACGCCCCCCTGGGAGGGGCCGTTCATCATCGCCAAAGTTCTGAAGCCCGGAACATACAAGCTGGCCAACAGTCAAGGCGAGGTCTACGGCAACGCTTGGAACATTCAACAGCTATGTCGCTTCTACCCTTAAGATGTTTCCAAGTTGTTCATATACCTCGCACCCACGCAAAGTTTAGTCAACAAGGAAGGGTCGGCCTCGCCTCAGCAAAGCCCGACCCTCCCTCGGGGGCTAAAAGGGGGGAAACCCCCTCTGCGTCAAAATTTTCCTCGAACAGAAAATCTCTTTTACCAGAATATCTTTCGTGCTTTTTGACTACTTCGAAAAGTGGGTCCTGGAAACGACGGGGTACACGTAAGCAGTCAAGGCTGACCGAGCCGAGGGACTCCTACGCCTCCGGGATACGGATACCTCACTCATCACCTTCTGCGATAAGTAACTCGCGTTCGGATAAGGTGACTCCGCGGATCGAACAAGTCTCTACGTTCGGAAGCCCTTCTGTCGAAGTGATTCTTCGAGTTTTCTCGACCAAGTCGGTGATAGGGCCTCATGGACGAGTAAAAGTGTGCGTAAGCGGCAAGGCCGACCGAGCCGAGGGACTCCCACGCCCCTGGGATACGGATACCTCACTCCTCACCTTCCGCGAGAAGCAACTTTCGCTCGCACAAACATCCCTGTTACCGACAAAAAGTCCAGATGCTCGAAACAAGAGGAAGAGAGACGCAGCTTTACAACACGGCAAGGGTGTGTGTTCTGGCCTCGACGGCCGCACAAGGCCCACGCTACAAGACAATCTGATCCTGCAGGCTCGGGTCTTGACGCTGGAAGGGGGCGGCAACACCCTCGGCATCAACGGCACCTTCGGCGAGGCCCGACCTAGCCTCGAATGGCAACGCGGTCCGAGGGTCTCCGTTCCGAAGGACGACGTCATCACCACGCCCGAGCGATCGCTGTCAGGGACTTCTCCAGGATTCGGCCCGAGCGGGCGGCTCGGCCGGCCACCTCCGGGGCCTCGGCCAACCACCTTCCGAGGGCACCAGCCCGGTCCGAAGCCTCGGCTGACCAACTTCGGCGTCGATCCTGCCAGCGGGCAACTCGGCTAGGCTCCGGCCAACCAGGTTTCATTTCCGAACCGACTCCGCCTCTGCTCATACTGATATCGCTACCCCTGGCCTCGGCTCGTCGAAGAGCGGCCGAGGGGTCTCTTTAACTAAGCTAGAGGAGCCTCGGACAACAGGGCCGACCGAGCCGAGGGACTCCTACGCCTCCGGGATACGGATACCTCACTCGTCACCTTGACACGGGGCGACTCATGCTTGGTGAAGCGGTTCAGACAATCAGCAGACGAGTCTTAGTGCTCGGAAATGAGGAAAAAACACGGCTCCGTGCCATAATTACATACATGTTCAGGCCCCGAAAGCCAAAATGAACAAAAAACCCGGCACTCGATGTGCCATTACAAACGGAACTCCGGTTCCACCCCCGCAGGTATGAACAACCCCACTCGATAGGGGCGGGCCTGCGGGGCTACAGAAGACTGACGGGCGGCTCGTCGCCGCCCGCTCCGACTACGACGACAACGGCCCCCACTCCGGATGGCCGAACTGCAGCAGCGCAGGCCTCAGGGGTAGGCACTGCTGCAGCCTTGCCCTCGCCCACGCCGACGCTCGAGGGGCGAGGACAAGTACAAAGAGCCGGAGGCCCGAAGCGCGGATGGTGGCGGTGATCCCGTCGGCGACGGGGACTTCTCGAGCCACCTCCGCCTCGACACCGACGGCAGGAGCCATCAGCCCTCCGGCAGATCCCCACTCAAATCCTCCCAGATGAGTGGGGCACCGGCCTCCGCGCAAAGGCGCCGCCCTGGTGCAAAGGCAGGACCACCCCAGAACACGAACGCCGCCCTAGCAGCGCGCGACGTCTAGGGTGGACCTCCCGTGTACACGGCGCGGCAGCTGCCCCCCAACAGAAGGGGCCGCCGGAGCCGAGCCAGCGGGCCCGACACGCTGGAGGTGACGACGTCCGCCGCCGATCCACCCCACGTTGTCGAAGTCCGGGCCGCCCGCAGGGCCAGTGAGCGCCCTCTCCCTCGAACATCGCGGGAGAGGATGACCCACGAACCCGTGCGGGAGGTAGAGCGCCGGCTCAGTCCGGCACCCACCCCAGCGAGGATGATGAACATCCTTAAAGCTGAGGGTGGGACCTAGATCGCAGTCCGGTTTGCTCCTCCCCACCCAGGAGCTGGTGGTCACCGTCTCGGGTGACCCCCAGCAGAGGGGAGCAACTGGGCTGCCTGATGAAAATCCTTGAAGCCGAACGATGGCTGAAAGGTACCCACTCCCGCGGAGTAGTATCCTCCGACGATGAGGCACGGAGACGGCGGTTTCCCCCATCCGGGGGCTTGAAAGGTGGAAAGACACAATGCATAAGGGAGGATGAAGACATGGTCGCCTTACGAAAGGGGTCGCCCTCCTTTTAAAGGCGACTCTCCCTGCTTGCGCCCCCAACCGTCGCGGGCTGAGTCTTCTCCAACACGCCTCCAAAGCCCTCCCCTGCGGCGCGGGGGCCGGGACCCACATGTCATGTAGACCGGCTCCGAGCAGAAGAAGCCGAACCGCCGCGCGCGGCGCGCGCAACCACCCAGCGGTTGCAAGTGACCCTCCACTTTTGCCCAGACCAACGGGCGAAAGGGGCGGGCAGCCATGCAGGCGGCATGCAACCGCGCCAAGTGGACGCGCCTCTCCGACTCCTGACAGGCCAGCACGGAGGCTCAAGCCCACGCGTCGTGCAACCGGCGCGCCGGACGCTGCATGTAAGCCACTGTACCACTTGTGCCACCGCCGCACCTCCTCGATTGCGGAACCGATACCGCGACCCGAGGCGACCCAGCGCGCGACCCAGCAGCGCCAGCCTGGCGCAGCGGTCAAACGCGGTCAAAAGTGGGCCGGCAGTAATGACGGTGGCAGGCGCGCGAGAGCAGCGGTCACGCCATCAGCCAAGCTCACGTCCCATCCGGAGGCAGCAAGAGAACCCCCTCTCAAGGTGTGAAGACGACACGCCCGCGACCCGTTCCTCGAACGGCTCGCGCACGCGCAACGGCAGCCTCGCCAACTACTCACCCCGGTGCATTAACTCCGCGGCTCGACGGGCAGCGCTTCTGGCAGGAGCAGCTGGCGACGTTTCACCTTCACGACCACACCAAAAAAAGGTACGCCACGTCGTTCAATTTGTGTCCTTTTTCCCTTTTTTCTCTTTCTCTATCTCTTGCAACAGGGACCGGGAAAGGGAATACCCCCAAAGGGGTCCTTCCCCGTGAAGGAACTAGGCTCCGAGCCTCCTTACTGATCAGGGGTTCGAAGGCTGGCCCCCCGAAGGGTTCAACAGCCGCCTCAGATCGCGTGGGCCCGACGCCCACTACTGGTCAGAGGTTCGAAGGTCGGCCCCCCGAAAGGTTCCACGACCGCCTCAGGCTACTCGGGCTCCGCGCCCATTACTGATCAGGGGTTCGAAGGCTGGCCCCCCGAAGGGTTCACAGTCGCCTCAGACACCGAGCGAGGGATGACCAGGGGTACGTTCGATACATAACCAAGGCTCGGGCTGCGCTCCCGAGGTACCCTAGGACATTTCTGAGACCAGCGGGAACGAACCTGTAACAGAATCCCATCGGAGGGAGGCATCGAGCCCTCGGACCCCGTCGCCAGGGGACCAGGTCCGGCAGGTCACCCGCAGGTACTTTTGGGCATGCCTCCGGGCCCCTAGCTGACCCCCAACGAACGGGGCACGGACGTCCACTCGGATTACCCGATTGCAGCTCACCGGAGACACCATGTTCGGTGCCCATCGAGGGTAACATGGCGCTCTCCCCCCTCCTCCTTGCGGAAAGGCGGCGTAGGGGCGTATGTAAAAAAGCCGAGTCTGTCCCTGATCGTCCTCTCGCCCTGTGCGGAGGCTCGGGGGCTGCTCTCGCAAACCCGGCTCCGGCCGAACCGTTGACAGCGTCAACATACCAGCCCGAGAACTTGGGCCCCGACAGTGCACCCGGGCTACGGCCTGTTCGCATGAGGGAACCGCCAGACCGGCCTAAGCATTACGCAAGGCATTAAGACCTCGAAGGAGTGAAACCACTCCTCCGAGGCCTCGGGGGCTACACCCGGCGGGTGCGCTCGCGCGCACCCACCGGAACAAAGTGCAACTGAGAAAGGCTGGTCTCCTTGCAAAAAAGTGCGACGAAAGCCTCCAAGCGAGTGCTAACACTCCCTTCGAGGCTCGGGGGCTACTGTCGGGGACCATAATTAGGGGTACCCTCAAGACGCCTAATTCTCAGCTGGTAACCCCCATCAGCATAAAGCTGCAGAGGCCTGATGGGTTTGATTAAGTCAGGGATCAGTCCATACGAGCGACTCGATCACGCCACGCCCGAGCCTAGCCTCGGGCAAGGGCAGCCGACCCTGAGGTGTTTCCGTCTCGCCTGAGGCCCCCTTTTTTACGGCAGACGCATCTCCGGCTCGCCCGAGGCCTTGCCTTCGTTAAGAAGCAACCCTGACTAAATCACCGCGCCGACCGACCAAGTCACTGGGGCATTTAACGCAAAGAGTGAGACTGACGGGCGGCCAGGCTCGGCCAAAAGCGCCATAGGAAGCTCCGCCCGACCCAGGGCTCGGACTCGGGCTAAGGCCCCGGAAGACGGCGAACTCCGCTCCGCCCGACCCAGGGCTCGGACTCGGGCTAAGGCCCCGGAAGACGGCGAACTCCGCTCCGCCCGACCCAAGGCTCGGACTCGGGCTAAGGCCCCGGAAGACGGCGAACTCCGCTCCGCCCGACCCAGGGCTCGGACTCGGGCTAAGGCCCCGGAAGACGGCGAACTCCGCTTCGCCCGACCCAGGGCTCGGACTCCGCCCTGGCCTCTGCCGAACGACCTCCACCTCGCCCGACCCAGGAGCTCGGGCTCAGCCTCGGCCATGCAGGACAGACTCGACCTCGGCTTCGGAGGAGCCTCCACGTCGCCCGACCTAGGGCACGAGTCCGCCACGTCGATTGGAAGCGCCATCATCACCCTACCCCGAGCCGACTCGGGCCGCAGAAAACAGGACCGACGTCCCATCTGGCTAGCTCCGCCAGATAGGCAATGATGGCGCCCCGCTGGACCCATGACGACGGCGGTTCTCAGCTCCCTTACGGAAGCAGGGGGACGTCAGCAAGGGCCCAACCACTCCGACAGCTGTCCCCCCGCCAGGCTCCATTGCTTCTCCGACGGCCACGACGCCACACCAGCTGGGTGCCAAGATCTCTCCGGCTGCCACCTTGGCATGTACTTAGGGCACTAGCTCTCCCCCGCTAGACACGTAGCACCTTGCTACACCCCCATTTGTACACCTGGATCATCTCCTTACGCCTATAAAAGGAAGGACCAGGGCCTTCTTAAAAAAGGGTTGGCCTCGCGGGAACGAGGGCAGGGGCAGGCGCTCTCTTGGGGCCGCTCGCTCCCCTCACCCGCGCGGACGCTTGTAACCCCCTACTGCAAGCGCACCCGACCTGGGTGCGGGACGAACACGAAGGCCGTGGGATCTCCAACTCCCTCACGACCCGGCTCCGGCCACCTCGCTCTTTCCCCCCTTCGCGCTCGCCCACGCGCTCGACCCATCTGGGCTGGGGCACGCGGCACACTCACTCGTCGGCTCGGGGACCCCCCGGTCTCGAAACGCCGACAAGCATCCAACAAGCCACTCTCGGGTTTCTTCAGGCGCCCTCTGCTATAATTCACCGGATAGTCCGGTGGCACAGCGGAGTAATGGCTATCCAGCGCAACGGTCAACTGCAACGGCTCCTGACGAGCACTACACTGCGCAACAGTGCGCGACAGAGTCAGAGCGCATCGGACACTGAACAGTGCCTGTCCTGTGTGGCATCGGACCGTCCGGTGCCACTAGAAGACAAAGCCTTCAATGGTCGACAACTCCCAAACCCTAACGTTAGGTGACGTGGCTGTCGCATCGGACAGTGTCCGGTGGCGCACCGGACTGTCCGGTGCGCACATCGACAGCAGCCTGCCCCAATGGTTGTTTGGTTGTTGAGGGCTATAAATACCCCCCAACCACGACCACTCCAAGCATCCAAGTTTTCTGAGGTTCTCATTCAATACAAGAGCTAGTGCATTCACTCCTAGACACAGATCAAAAGAATCAAAGCCTCTTCAAGTGCCAAATCTACTCCAACCACTTAGTGACTTGAGAGAGAGTTTGTTCGTGTTCTTTGTGCTCTTGTTGCTTAGATCGCTTTCTTCCTTTCTCATTCTTGTTCCCAAGAGACTTGTAATCAAAGCAAGAGACACCAAGTGTGTGGTGATCCTTGCGGTGTCTAAGTGACCCGTTTGATTAAGGAGAAAGCTCACTCGATCTAAGTGACCGTTTGAGAGAGGGAAATGGTTGAAAGAGACCCGGTCTTTGTGACCACTTCAACGGGGACTAGGTTCTTTAAAACCGAACCTCGATAAAACAAATCATTGTGTTCATCTGCTTTATTTCTTGGTTGATTTGTTTCCCCCTCTCTTTTGGACTCGGATTTATTTCTAACGCTAACCCCGGCTTGTAGTATGTGCTTAAAATTATAATTTTTAGATTCCGCCTATTCACCCCCCTTTAGACGACTTTCAACAGCTTTTATAACAAACCGTAGAAAATAAATAACTTACGAGAGACAACTGGTAGCTCTAGAAAATAAACATAACTTCCTACAGTTTTTTATAAAAGCTGTAGAAAGTTAGCTTTCACATGCTAACCAACGTGTGTGGTCAAACGAGTCCCTAACTTTCTACGGCCTACTCTAGGAAGTTAGCTGCTAACTTTCTACGGCCTATTCTAGAAAGTTAGTTGCCCCTGCTAACTTCCTACGGCCTCCTCTAGGAAGTTAACTTTCAGCTGCTGACCCGCGCGTGCGGTCAAATAAGCCGCTAACTTCCTACAGCCTCCTCTAACAAGTTAGCTTCCCCTGCTAACTTCCTACGGTCTCCTCTAGGAAGTTAGCTTTCAGCTTTTGACCAGTCAAACGAGCCGCTAACATCCTACGACCTCCTATAGGAAGTTAGCTTTTAGCTTTTGACCAGCCAAACGAGCCGCTAACTTCCTACGGTCTTCTCTAGGAAGTTAGTAACTTCCTAGAGTACATGTACAACCTCTAGGAAGTTAAGTAACTTCCTACAACTTTACTCTAGGAAGTAATATTTTTATCTTAATCCACGAATCTAGCCTTATCTTTCCATCATTCATCCTTTCTTCTCCAACGCCAGTCCAACCTCCTCTCCCGCTTCACCAAGAACGAGTTTAGCCTCGAGTCCAAGTCCACCACCGGCGTCGATTTCGCCACCCGCAATCTCTAGGTCGATGGCAAGGTCATCAAGGCCCAGATTTTGGACACCACCGGCCAGGAGAGGTACCCTCTGTTCTGCTTCGAACGTGCTCGCTTCACGTCCATGATGCATTGCTGTAGATTTGCTCCCTACTTTCTCGTGCGCACCACCAAGTGCGGGCAAAATGTTATCTTATTCTTGGGAGCCTCTTTTGCTTGATCTTGCGAGGTTGCCTTACTGTTTGGTCGTGGTCGCTTATTTACTAGCTCTCTTGCTTGTTTAGGGAGCTAAATTTTGTAGGGCTATTTTGGTAGTTGCCACGATTGGTGATCTAGAGGTGATTTCCCTATATGCTGATTTTGTGGGAGTTTACTAGCACTTCATTTTGTGGGAGTTTACTAGCTCTTCATCTTAGGAGTGACCAGTCACTTGAGTGGTTCACATGTTCGTTAGCTGTTTCTACTGGGTAGTAGATGGGTGGGCACATTTTGATCTTTTGGTGGTTGAGATGTTGTTTCCTGTCATATCTTGCTTGTTGGCAACTGCGCAGCAGCACAGGTAAATTTCGTTGTCCTCTGGTGTCTATCCGTTCTATTTGTGACTCCGCCTCCTTCCCATGCAAAATAGGGGCTACATAGGTAGTCATATTTTGGAACTATGTTATCAAGAGATCTCACTGCAAACTTGATGCCAAGTGCTCACTGTTGAGAATCAGAAAGTTTAGACAACTAGATGAGTTTGGCAGTTTGCTGCTACTAACTGAAATCAGCCACGCTAAACTAAATGTTTTGTCCAGCAGAAGTGGAGCAACTGCGAGAAGAACTTAGGCGACATCATGATTACTTGAGACAACAAGCTGCGCAACATGAATACTATGCTACACAGATTCAACAACAGCAAACACTCATACAAGTAAGTTCAAAAGATAATATCTTTCACTTTAAGATATGTATTGATTTAAAACGTTGATGTGAATGAGTTCGACAATTTTGTAGCAACTAGCACAGGCCCAAGGGATACACGTCCCAGTGCCCCCCACCACCACCTCCCATACATTATCCTTGGTCTTCACCTCCACCTACACCTATATCTCCACCTACCGAACATAAGGTATGCAAATTCATCATCGTTTACTTGTTGTTCGTTATATTATGGTGTAACTCAACAAATATCATTTGTACATGTATATTAGACCCCTCCGGTACCTTGCCGACGCAGGAATGAGAAGACAGGTTAGACTTTGTCGAAGCCCTCTTCGCTAGTGGAGGTATCGACCATCATTCGTCATTGTATCCCGATGGTGATCGACGATCGTGAGCTTCCATGTTATGTGTTGTAATACTTAAGACTTTTATTATGACTATGTATGAGATTTTGTCTCTTATTATGACTGGATGAGATGTGTCTTATGATTATGGATGAGACTTTTGTGATGTAATTGATGAGACTATGGATTTAAATATTGTTATGTGATTGTGTGTGAGATGTTTTATGTGAAAATATGTTGTGTTATAGTTGTTGATATATTTGTTATGTTGTGGAATGTGGTGTAAAATAAAAATAAACATCATTTGTAATGCTGGTCAAATTAACTTCCTAGAGGCCAACTGGGCCGTAGAAAGTTAGCTAGCTAACTTTCTACGGGCTACAGTAAGCCGTAGGAAGTTAGTCAGCTGACGGCGTGAACCTACTAACTTCCTAGAGCCCTCTATAAAGTTAAGCTAACTTCCGACAAAAAATTTCCGAGAGCCAAACTTCCGACGGGATAGCTTTACTTCCGAGAGTTTCGCTAACTTCCTAGAGTTTAGGCTCTAAGAAGTTAACTATTTTGGTGTAGTGGATATGTGTTCTCTGGCTATAAATCCGTGTTGTGAATATGCTAAACCTCTCTGAGTATATCTGATATACTCTTTTCATTGCAAATTACAAGTTGTTTTTTTAACACATAGCTTGTAATGGAGTGAGACAGTGAGTAATACCTAAAATATTTATATAAAACAATTCTTATTTCGTACATATCACAAAATATGAGCAGGGATAGCAAATATGCTTCCTTGAACCTAAAATATTTATAGAAAACAATTATTATTTCGTACATAGCACAAATATGAGCAGGGATAGCAAATATGCTTCCTTGACTTGTATCTCTCTCTGAACGTGATTTGAAAGGTTTACATAAAACAAAAGAATTCTATTTATCTTTCAAACATAATATTATTTGTCTTTTCCCTGGTTCTCCCCTTCGGTCTGGCCCGCACGGTGCTCAAAGCAGCTCTCGGCCAGGTTGCCCAGGAACAAAATTGGATTTCGTTTTTTCGGGGCCATGCTCACTATGCGCTCGAACGAGATGCGAGCCAACTGCTACGTCTTGCAGTACGGGACATAGATGCACATGGTGTCTAGGGCCGGAACTTAGGATGAAAACGGTCCGTAACGATCGGAAAAACTCTCTAGCTATTTTTAAATCCATTTTTAATTCGAAATCAGGAATGGTAAAGGGATTGTCGGTCAGGAAAACGGAAACGAGAGTAATGGGATGACGGTAAACGGTGCAGTCGACCAAGAACACATCGATGACGGTTGGGAACCGGTAAGTAAAATGTAAAATCGGAACTATGATGCAAGCTTGCTCTTTGCTGACAAATTACGAACATGTGCTCTATTATCTTAGCTAGTAGTTTAATATAGCATTCCCATTTCAAGTTTTCAAGCACATAACGTTATTAGCAAGACTATGCTATAAAACTAGAACATGCTGATACCTCACAAAAGTCACAATTCAGTTTTGAAGCAAGGACCAATTTTCAAAATTCAGTTTATACATACCTCACGATTCAGTGTTCATGCGGATAATACTCGTACCATTTACACCCCTAATTGATAGGGTCCACTTTTTTCTATGGGCGGTCAACTCAACGACTACGGAGAAACTTTCATCAGGTTAATATATAATATAATCTCCGGATGATGATGTAGTAGTAGTAGCCAACCTAACCTAACCCAACAATCCCCTCACGGTCTTCCAGAAAACCGGAACATCTTTTAAGCATTGACATTCCAAGGAGGACAGAACTGCCTTTGGAGTAGGAGACACCTCGCACATCACAGGGACCAGGACCAATACAATGCCGCTGGGCAGCTGACGGCGGCGTGAGCGTGACCGATCTTGTAAGGTTGGTTGGCCGGCCGGTGGTTGGACTTTGTAGATCAAGCAGGGATGATCTGATCGTTGGACACCTGTTTCCGTGGGCACGCACTGCCCAGTGAATTGCTGCTGGAAAAAGGCAGCTCGGCCTCGCCTGACCTCACTGAGTGGCGACCGGGGAACAAACCGCTGTGCGGAGCTTCCAACCCCGTCGAAAAGAAACTGGTCCTGTCTCAGGAAGCAATGCTGCCGTGTTTCCAGATGCAGTGTCGCGCCCGTCTTCTTCAGCCACCCTCAGGCTCTCTCGACAGCGAGGCATCAGCATCAGACAGGGAAGGGAGGCATCAGCACCAGCAACAGCAACGGAAGCACGAACGCCATGAAGGGGGAGCGGCGGTTCCTGGAACAGGTTTACACGCCGGGAAGAAACGTCACTGCTGGTCTAGTGTTTCAGGGTCAGCCATTTCCCGCAACTGAACAACTCAAAGTACAGTACTTGTGAGGAACGCTCTTCAGGGACCGTGGTTCTGCATCCACCATCAATGTTACAGGATCCCAGGAACCTGACAGGGAAATTCATTGCCCTGCTTTGACTGGAGAGTACTGTACAATCTTCAGACGAGAACGCCCGAAAAAGCTGCAGCACCACGCGAGATGCACGCACAGTTTCACGAATCGAGTGCGTCAGAGAAGAAGACGGGGCCATTAGAGATGAATATGCTCTGGGCTGGGGGCCTGGGGCGGGCAAGCACGAGAGGGGATCATTCGCATGCACTGTGTAAAAAAATAAAAGCTGATGCTGATGCTGATGCGGCCACTGCATGTTTGAATGGGTTTTGTTGCTGAAAAGGGACCTGCACTTTTATTTGACAGAGACGAGTGGTATACGCAGGGGGCAAATCACTGGGTGACTCATTCTTTGATTCCTTCACAGTAACAAAAGATGCAAGGAACAATAGTACTGTATGTGTTAGCCAGAGACACTACTACTGCGTGCTTGACTGCTTGTCTTGCCTCCAAGGGTTACAATTACAGCACAACATTACATGCTCCAAATGCCATGGAAAATGCTCCTCAGCCTGCTCCCGCCAAGTCTCTTCACGATCCGTTTGGCGTCTGGGACATCGGCCTCCGCAAGCTTCTCGAGATTCCTGCCACAAGAACACAAGCATTTGTTTTTTTTTTTCAAAAAAAAAAACTGAGAACTGCAGCAATAATTGATGAGCACATGATGATTGGCTACTGATAAGTGTGCGTGTTATTCGTATCGTACTGTATTACCTGACGTGCTCCGAGGACATGATCTTCCTCCGGCCGGAGCTGCTGTCCGTGAGGTGCGCCACCGTCGACAGCAGGAACCGCCTCGCCGGCGCCGGCTTCTCCTTCTCCTCGTCGGGGCCCAGCAGCTGCAGCACCCGCGCCACGTCGCGGTCCTCCTGGACGAACCGCTTCCGGTTGCGGGGCACGGTCACCAGAGCGCACAGCGACTCGCCCGCCATCTCCCGCGCCTCGGGGGACTTACTGGACGCGCCGAGGACGCTCACCAGCTCCGGCATGAACCCGGCGTCGCCCATCGCCTTCTTCACCTCCTCCGACATCTGGCACAGGCGGTGCGCGGCCTTCAGCGCGCAGTGCTGCAGCAGCGTGTTGTCGCCGTTGCGGAGGAGGCAGAGGACGCGGTCGAGGAACCCGGCGGCGAGGAGACGCCCGGTGGAGTTGGGCGGCGACAGGCACAGCGCGTCGATGGCGCGGAGGGCCACCTCCCGCACCTTCGACGACGAGGAGGAGGAGGAGGGGTCGAGCGCCCGGACGAGGCACTCGACGGCGCCTTCTTGTACCACCGCGTCCCTGGCTGAGGTATCCCCGGAGCCGATGGCGGCGAGGAGCTCCATCGCCTGGATTCGCGCCGCGTCGTGCGTGGCCCTCTGCGAGAGCGACACGAGCACGGGGACGGCCCCGGCGTCGGCCACCATGTACTTCCTGATCTCGTCGACCCCCGCGAGGCTCCGCAGCACCCGGCACGCCGCGCACACGAGCTCGGCGCCTCCGCTCGCTCCGTGGCCCGCCGCGCACAGGCCCAGCAGCGCCGTGACGCCGCCGTGCGCGGCGACGGCCCACGCGTTGTCCGAGTTCTCGGTGAGCCTGCAGAGCACCCGCGCCGCGCTCTCCCTGGCCGCCTCGCTGCCGGCGCCCGCGTCCAGGACGCGGACCACGGGCGCGATGACGCCGCCCACGACCAGGTCCCCCCTGTGCGCGTCGGACCGGGCGATCGCCGAGACCGCCTCCAGGGCCTCCTCCTGCACGCGCGCGTCGGGGCACTCGAGCAGCGCGACGAGGGCGCCGACGCCGTCCGCGACGTCGGACGCCACCACACGGGCGCACCTCTCGTCGTCGCGCAGCGCCTCGCTGAGCGCGGCCGCGGCCTCCCTCCGCATCTCGCCGCTGCCGACCCTCAGCCTGGCGAAGAGGTCGCGCACGTAGAACCGCACGTCGTCGCGGCTGGCCCCGGCGCCGGGCCGCGGCACCACCAGCGCCCGCGCCCGCGTCAGCGCGCCCGACGCGTACACCTCGTCCAGCCGCGCCACGTGCGCGTCGAGGGCCGCGCCCAGGACGTCCAGGTCGCTGCGCAGCCGCAGCTTGCCGCCGCCGTAATGCCGCCCCTGGCTCCGCGGCACCAGCTCCATCGCCTCCCGGGCGGCCGCCGCGACGTCCCGCAGGAGGTTCGCGAACGCGTCGCACCTGTTCTCGTCGCCCGCGGACACGGTGATGTCGGCGAGGCCCGCGTGGAGCCGGTTGAGCCGGTCCCTGATGAGCTGCCACTTGAGCGGGAACAGCGTCGCCGACAAGGAGGCAGAGACCAACGAATTGATGGCCTGCAGCGCCTCCGCCAGGCACCGCTGCTCATCCAGCTCCGCTTGCCGGCTCAACTCCGCCGGCGCGGCCGAGGATTCTTCCTCACCAGCTGCTTCCCCCAGCCTCAGCTGCATCGGTTAGCTCTTCTCCGAACAAGGCTCACATGCACCGATTCTTGCCGCGCTCGCGTCGAGCCGGTCGAGCGAGGAAGAGAAGAGAGGTGGAAGTGGCGGTGCGTGTAGTGTGATAACTGTAACTGCACGGTGGTGCTGAACTGGAAGGCGACCGACCGCTTTGCCGTCTTCAAGGTAGTTAGTTAATGGAGGTGAAGGCGGGTGGGTCCAACAGTGGGCGGCGGACCCACCGTGCAACTGTTGATGCATGCGCTGGGCTCTCGGGACCGGGAGAAGGCGACGACGAGGCCCCCTTGTCCTGGGGATCGGCGAGCTTTGGGGCGGAGCGGCGAGCGCAGGTCGAGGGGAATGGAATAGCGGCACGACGACACAAGTGAGTAAGTGACCACACCAGACCAGACTACCAAAGCCTACGATACGAGTTAGGATCGCGTGACATACTGACATGCCCAAATGCTAGGCGCACAAAAATGGAGAAGCATGCATGGAACTACCCTCTTCAACTGTAAGAGCACTTTTATCAGCAAATAATCTTGTTGAGTCCATGATTCTCTTCAACTGTAAGAGCACCTTTCTTCTGATTATCAAAAAAAAGTTGATCAAACTGTCGGATCATGCATGTAGCCTCCATGTATACTTGTTGTGGAGCCTCTGCGAGTCAGATCACAAACCAAAATACAATAAAATTATTAATTATTAAATAAACTTAGATCAAAAGTACCGAACCACAACGAATTAGGAGATCGAAAAATATATTATAGTTATTGAGTTTAGTAGCTTATAACATGATGTTGATATGGCTTTTGGTCTTGATGTATAAATCTATTGGAAGTGGGGATTGTAAATTAAGGAAATAAATAATTAAAATTTAATTTCTAAGTATAAATTAGTAAATAAGAGATGAATGGAGAGAATAGAATGCTAGGTCGATCTCATCCGGTTCGGTCAAAGGATCGAAGCAGACTCAACTCACGCGTCATGATCGTGATCGGGGCTACAACAAACTTATAGTTGGTCCGACCCCTTTCACACAACCTATATTAATAGGGAGAGGGCTAACACGTGAACTAACGTCGTAGCCTCTTCTCCTATATATAACTTATGATAAGACTTGGTCTGTCTCTACGCACTCGGTTAGTGAAGGAAAGACCGTCATCTAGCTCGTCGTCGCTGAGCCGTTCTTGATCGCCCTAATGATGTCGTCATTGTTTAACACCAAACATGTAAGCCCTATTTTAACATATCTTGTGGCTAGAGTTTATGAGCCATTTTCTAGCAAACCTAATCTATAAATTGACTCTACCAGATAACGAGCCACCAATCTTTTCATCGCCTAGGAAAAAGAGTCCATTTCAGCTAGGCAGCCTTTGTCCGCGCGCCCCCACTGTCTTGCAGACTTCCACTGCACCTTCTTCCTCCATGTGAGCCCTTCCTAGATTTGGCTGCACCTCGATCCAATGGGAGGGGCAATAGCTAGCTTATGGCTGTGGTGCTGTGCGCTTGTGCCTCACGGGAGAGCTGAGGCTTGCTTTTGCGGGCTGGTGTGAATGTGAAGGAACAAAAGGCGGAAGGAAGGAGCACGGGAAAAGATGCAATGCACGTATAAAAAAAGATCTGCATGGCAAGGATCTCATCTCACAGGAGTCGATCTTGTTGCCCTCATGTCGGCCCTGTTTAGCACAGCTTATTTTTAGCTTCTTCACAAATTTAAGCAGAAGTTCTGCCAAACAGCTAGCTTCTGCAGCAGCTTATCAGTTCAGCTGCTTCTCAGAATACACTAAAAGCAGCTAACAAGCAGAAGCTGCTTTTTCAACAAGCAGCAGCTGTGCCAAACAGGGCCGTCATGGTAAGAAAAGGCCGCGTTCCTCCCTCTTTCTGGAGATTCGAAGAATACATACACTTCAGTCGTCGTACGTTGGTGCTGTGATGAGAGTGAGCTAGAGGCAAAGTTTGTTACTGTGCCGTCATCTGTGTTGCCTCGTGCCCCTGCGGTACGTAAAGAGATAGTACAGAGTGGAAACATGTGATTCGTACAAGCATTTCCATTGTTCGGCAGCAAGGACGAGAACAATTTAGCATGGATTTTGCCATGCATTTCTTAACTTATTAGCTAACACGCCGGCTCATCGTCGGCCGGCGGGTTCTTCTCTTCTCGCCGGATGCGCCCATGCCTGCATGGGATCGAGCTGCTGGGGCTCAGAGGCAGCACATGTGGCCGGGAACTGTTCATGGGCCGCCCGCCGCCGCCGCCACTCTATTGCCAATATCACTGCTGGAATCAATGAACGTTAGTTCTCGCAAAAATGCAGCAGCTAGCGGTGGGTCACGGATGCATGGCCGAATCGTCTACTGTTTGCCGTCAGCACTCCACCGGACATGAGACTATCTCCTCCATATCTTGTGGCCGATTATACGCCACTCATCTCCAGTGATTAGACCCATTTTCCAAAGGGGTGTGTGTGTGTGTGTGGAAAAGGGCCAGATCTCTGACCTGGACCCATGATTGCTCTTTCAAGGTCATCATGGGTAGTGGCTCCCAAAGTTTTGGTCCCATGCATGGAAAGTGGTTGTGGGTGACAAAGTACATGTGCTATAGAGAGGCCATAGGATGATACGTACAGTAGCAAAAGCTTCTGTTTTCCCCCCGTGTGGACAGGAAAAGCCAGCTCCACTTTCTTGAGAAGAAAAAAGTTTGCAAGCCACACCTTTTGCTGCAATGTTTAAGCAGCCATTGACTCGAACCATCGCAGCAGATTTGGCCCGATGTTTGTCAAACCTAGCTAGGGCGCGCGTGCTGCTGATCCCTCTCTAGTCTAGCTAGGTGCTTTGAGTGGCTCAAGGATTTTGTCATATGTCGTCCCAGCAAGAAATGCTTCTCTGGGTGCAGAGCGTGCCGTTATTGCTGAAGAAACAGACATGATTAGAAGGGACAAGATCAGACTTGGGGATCATGGATGGTATGGCTTGTAAGTAAATCCAGAGTAGAACCAAGATCATGTGGTGGAGCGGTTGCTTTTTCGAGCTTTGAAGAGACAGACCAATGGATAGACATATAGACCAGAGTTGCTTGGGACAGTACTGGAAAACTAGTGGAGAGCGTTTGCTACACCTCCATTTAGCCAGATGAAAGCAAAATGGCACCAAAAACCATTGAAGTGCCATCCACCCGATCCGGGCTTCGTTGTCATAAATTGTCATAGGCTTCATGATGCAACGAACCACATGTCACATGCTTCTCCTACCACAAAAGTTTTTCTTTGCTAGTAGTTGACAGGGAGCTTGCACTTCCTTGCCGCAGTCTGTTCGTTACTGCAACACATACCGATTGCTGTTTTGTTACATGAAAATGCAGTATATACATTGAAGCAGGACCGTAGAAACATAACAGTCCAAGGTCTGGATTTGAGCAAAAACTAGGCTGAACATGTCTTGGAACATTACAAATTACAGCATTTTGGGGATCCAAAACGTGTTGCTGTAGAATGTGAGCAGGAGAGCAGGTTTTTTATATCGACCTGTGGCTTGTCGTTTTGCCGATTCCTTCGGTAGGCGCGCGCTTCATAGAGATTGGCGAGTTCAATCAAATCAAGTGAGAAGTGGTGTAGTTTTTTTTTTTAACAAGGAAACAAAACAACGAACAGGTATACCTCTGAACCACCACCCCACACATGCTCTGCATTCTCTCCGCCACAAGACAAATCCGAAGGCAAGAACAGCTGTAGGGGCTGATGAATAAGGCATCTAACAAGAAGGATTACATTAAATAAGCTCTGCAACTGCTTTGCCGCACAAGAAACAAAGACAGACGCACATGTGAGAGAAGTAAAGTGCAGATGGATGAAGAGAACATCAAAAATGAAACAGATGAACAAGGACAGATGCACAAGAACTTCTGGGTTCGACGCAGAAGACACCTGTAAGTTGATGGATGGATACCTTTTCATGTACAAGCCACTGCCTAAACATGACCCTACACTGCATAGAATTTCCCCGGATGTAGTTTCGACCAGTAGTAGTTAGGGTAAGGCACATCCGCACATGGGCCAAAACCTAAGCTGGGAGACAGAGGGACTGGACAAGCATTCAGCCTTGTCTCTGAACTATCGGCCCATGAACACACTGCTCTTTCCCTTAACTAAACTGAAGTCACTGATCACTGACCTCAACGACACGATCCGGTATCACCTTCCTCCACCTTAACATCCAATCCTATCGGATGTGCTCGTGCCGGGCTCCGAACTGTTCTGCACCGGACTACTTACTGCTCTCCAATCTCCAACCAACCTACGCTAGCCTCTCTGTTCTCGAATCTCCAACGGAGTCACGGAGCGGGGATTCGTTTTGAGAGTTTTGAGGTTGACAGGAGGTGAGGCCCCTAGGAAACGCGAGTGAGTGAGTGAGATCGAGGCATCCCACATTGTACTCGATCTTCGACCGCGCCCCTGTTTGCCTTTGGGTTTTTTTGTTCCAGTCCCGAGACAAGTTTGTTAGATTTATATCAAACAGACTCATTTTTTTTATCTAATTAAATTAATTTTAGTTACATGTTATTAAATATGTCTAAGACTTAAGACATTCTGGGGCCTATGACTCTCACGGCGTCCGGAGGCTCCCATGTTACTTGGGACATATAAGGCACTCGAAAGTATCTCCAACAGCAACCAAAAACCTATTCCAAATCTTATTTTAGAGGAAAAAAAAGAGAATAAAAGATGTCCAACGGTTTCCTATAATATCTCTCTATCCTTTCGTAGGCCCAAAACCGAGCCCTCGCTACGGAAATTTGCACCACGCTTCCTCCTCGCAACCCTCTGCTCACGCAAGGGCTTCTTCCAATTCGACTTGCTCAGAGGGACACCCAGACGCGAACGCTGCAGGTACCTGACGACCAGAGGAGCGCATGTGTTCCCCACCATCCGCGGCGCCTACCTCCCCATCTGCGACATCTTTGACGGCCACGAGGCCGACCGCGAAAGCAGCGGAGGATCCTTAGCTTCGTCGGCGGGCTAGACCTTTGCGACGGCCGCTACGACATGTTGTGTCTCTCGTTGTTCTCGACGCCCGACAGCGTCCATCATGTAATACCCAATTTATAATAATTGAGAAAAGAGTAAATCTCCATATATATATTTTGCCTTTATTTACTTGAACATGGATTAACCATAACTCCGAGAACAAAATATCTAATAAAAAAATAAATAAATAAGCCAGACATTATATTGGAGCTTTATTGCTTGTGCATTTAATCTTGCAATCTTAAACTTATACTTGAAATTGAGTTTAAGTTGAAAAAGAATAGAAAGGAAAACAGAAAAGGAAAACAAAATAGAAAAAAAAGAAAGGAGTAAATAAAATAGGAAAAACAAAATCAGCCCACACTCCCTTTTCCTATGGAATTTCGTTGAGCCCACATTTTTTTCTTTCTATTTTATGAATCCTAGTCGCACATGACATCAGGCTAAAGCACATGGTCATTAGGCTATCTGCACTCATGCTACCCTAAATTCGTACTCCAAAAGGAATATTCTATCCTATTCAGCAATATTATCTACTCTATATCACAATCTTCCGCGGTCATATTTACTCTATATATCAACTCTATATCAACTACCACATATTATATTATTTTCTTTCACTTTACTCCGTTTGCTGTGCAGATCTATTGCGCCAGCTGCGCCCTTTGCATGTGCCCGTACTGCACCAGCTGTGCCCTTTGCATGTGCCCGTACGTTTGCAGTTGGAGCCTTGTATACCCTGCAAATAGCGTTTCTGAAGCCCACCCTATATTTACCGTCGCTCGTAGCGTGCGCCACTGCAGCGTTTCATTTACTGCATACGGCGGTAGCGTATGCTTTAGAGTCATCACTGCGGACAGCCTTACACGGGACCCGTTGTTAGCTAGCTTCCATGCACACGAGGGCACCGCATACCTGCCTCGTTCCTGGCTGCGTCTCCAACCCTGTCGCCCAGCCATTGTATCCCTTGCGCTCAGCCTCACCCGCACTCGTGTTGACGCCCTCAACTATGCTTGCTGCAAGCCGATGACCAGTGGGCCACCTTGGCGGGACTTCTCCAGCGCGTAGGCTTATATCCCAGCACAGCTGACCACTAGAGCCCCCTGTTACTGCTCATCTTCCCTGCCCGAAGGCTTCAGCGCAGTCAGTGATGGTCACCGCGAATCCGGCTGGGGCGTCTTCGCGTGCGCAACGGAAGCGTGGTGGGGCCCACTGCCTTGCTTCACGGGAGCTCCTCCTACCTGATGCCTTGCTTCACGGGAGCTCCTCCTACCTGACGCGCGCGCAGGGGACGGAGAAGTCCGTGGGATTTTGGATCGGGCCACGCCATTATCGCCTGGACCTCCGGGTCGTTGCAACGGCTCCAGATTTCGCGTCAACCAAAGCTCGCAACCTCCTCCACTTCTCCCTGCGCAGCTCCATTTTCCCCTGCACATATATGTGAACGTTCGTGGTCGTCGTTGGCCGTGATGGTCGCCACCATGGTCACGCGCTCCAGCCCGCCGCGGATCTGTTCCCTTCCGTCTCGGCCGAGCGCCAGCACCTGAGTAGAAGAGAGAAACCGAGGAGAGAGAAAGAGCGGGAATGGAGGGAGCCGCCACCGGTGATTGCTCGCTGTCGGGAGACCTCACTGTCGTGCCGCTGGTTGCGCGGTCACCCCACTCTGTCTTCCTATTAACTGGTAATCTACCTGCCTGTTTTGTTCATCTTGTTGTGGGCATCGTGTTGCGACGTTCAATTCCTAATCACTACCGGAATCAATCGCTTTGCCGAGTGCCTAAAGCACTCGGCGAAGCGTTCAAAACACTCGGCAAAAGCTTTGCCGAGTGTTACACTCGGCAAAGAAGGCTCGGTGAACAGTGCATCGACAGAGCCTTCTTTGCCGAGAGCTTTTTATCGGGCACTCGGCAAAGATCTTTGCCGAGTGCCAGAGAGCACTCGGCAAAGAAAAGCAGCCGTTACGGCGTCGAGTGACGGAGACGGTGGCTTTGCCGAGTGTCCCCTGTGACACTCGGCAAAGAAGTTAGTTTTGCCGAGTGTCTTCCGTGCAGCACTCGGCAAAGAATCCATCTTTACCGAGTGCCGCTTGGGACACTCGGCAAAGAACCCGCCAGGGAGGGTCCCCATGTCAGGTTCTTTGCCGAGTGTCCCAAGCGGCACTCGGCAAAGCCGACCTCTTTGCCGAGTGCCAGGGACGTAACACTCGGCAAAGAACCTAAGCCGGTGCCCAGGTCTGTGCTCTTTGCCTAGTGTTATGACCTTGACACTCGGCAAAGAGCCTCTTTGCCGAGTGTTACACTCGGCAAAGTGACCAGTATATACCTTTTTTATTTGTTTTTTGTATTCCATCCACACAAACAGAAGATATCACATATATATCACATATATACATCACAAATATCATCACAGACATAAATAGCCAACACAAACATAAAACTGTCACCACAAACATAAATATCCATCACAAACATAAGTGTTCAACATAAGTATCAAACACAAACATAAGTCTCTAACGTCGCAAGCTCTCACATAAGTATCAAACACAGACATAAGTATTATACACAAGTACAGAAGTCTAAAACAATGAAAACACAACACTCATGGAGGTGGGCGGCTTGACCGGGGCTGCGTTGGGCTGAACCCTTCCGGAGGGTTGTTGGATGCCGCCCCAGATTGGCCCTGCACAGAGAAGAGATTGCATGTGTTATACCAGATGCATTACAAACATCTAACTACAATTTTGATACTCACAGGAGTGTGGAAGAGAGCAGGGTCAACTGGAGGGAACAATGGAGGTGGCGGAGCGATGCCCTGTGCGATGCCAAGGCTCTGCATGTACTGGAACATCTCCGCCATCCTCTGATGATCTGCCCGGCGCTCCGCCTCCCGCTCCGCCATCATCCTCGCCTCCATCTCGCGACGTTCCCTCCTCTCTTCTTCTAGTTGGGTCTGTAATATTACAAGCCAACGTTATAGTAACTCAAAGAGTAGGTATATAACTCAAGGAAGGACGAGTTACACTAACCTCGAGTTGCTGTATGCGATGCTGTGAGCTGTCGTGCCGAGGTCGTATGGCTGGACTCGAGCCCGTGCTCCTTGCTCTCACCTGAGACAGAGTGGGAGTGGAGGACGAGTCGATTACCCCGTCGGCAATCCAGTACCGCCCATGTCTCTTGCCTCCTCCGACCCTCATGAGCACATCGGTGTCGATCGGCTCGGTGCTCAGATCATAGTCTGGGCCATGGACCTCCTGCGCCATGGCGGTGTAGTCATGGAGGCGGCTGTAGACGGCGGGGTTGGTGTAGTCCTCGGGCCCGTCATCCGGGTTGTAGGTGACGTCGGACGTCGCCTTACCCTTATGGGCCATAGCATAGGCCGAGAAGGTGGAGCAAGGCCTTCCACCATGTGACGCCGACTGCAACGAAAATCAACGAGATAGTTAGAAATAATATCTAACTTAGTGCTATATATCTAAATAAAAAAGGTGGCGTACCCATGCTTCGGCATATTGGCCCAGGCTCCGGCTGCCTTGGTGGTGGGAGGGGCCTTGCATCATCAAACGCCGTTTCCGGCTAGCTGTGTGCGCCTCGTCCCACTCAGCCGAACACCACCTATCCACCATCTGCTCCCAGCACAGAGGATGTGCGGCGCACCAATGTGGAATCATCTGCAAAGTAAACACGTAAACTGCATATCAGAAGATAAAATAAAATTCATGTATGGAGTACTAGTACCAAACATGCATGACTTTACCTGCAGGTACTGCTCCCTGGTCAACGACATGGTTCGGGCTTGAGTTTTGGTCACCTTCTCCCCAAGGACGGAGCCGTGGTAGGTGATGATGGCCTGGATGCGGGCCTCATAGTGCATGTCCACGACGAGCTTCTTACAGCTCGTGGTGGCCACCACATCCGCCCTAGCCTCGTATCCAGCATCGCATCTGAAGAAATCCTGCATACAAAAACGATGTATCCATACATTATTTCAAGAATTTGCAACGAATGCGACATATTTTACATTATACTAAGACTTACCCATAGCTCTTGCTTCACCCGCTCCGCCTTGTTATTGAATTCCCTGCCGTCCCGGTCTACTGCATCGGGGGCGACGGCGTAGTGGTCAAAGGTGAAGGCTGGGCCCGTCACTCCGGCGTACTCCACAAGTCCAGGGAAGTGTTCCCTGCACAGCAGGCCGAGGATGCCATTGGGGGGGCGACGATGACCCCCAGCATAATCCAAAACCGTACAAGACCTGTCCAAGTGATAAATAAAAAGTATTAGTTTATATTATGATTTTGAACACATAATATGAACAAGAATGAAGAACATAAAGTTACATACCTCTCCCCTTCCGGCCGAATCAGCGGCCGTCTGTCCCGAAGTATGGGACGCTGAGGGAGACTCGCGGGGCCTCGCAGGTAGATGCTCCTCGAACTAGAGCCGCCTGAACCTGAGGCGTCCTGCTGCTGGTCGTCGTCGTCCTGCTGCTGGTCGTCGTCGTCCTGAGGCGCCGCCTGCTGCTGCGCTGCCTGCTCTGCCTCGTCCTGTTGCGCTGCCTGCTCTGCATCGTCCGCCGTCCTACTCCTCCTCCCCCTCCTCCTCCTCAGGAAACCGCCCACCATATTTGTCCAACAACCTGCAATTAAGAGTAAACAAATAAGCACATATAAAAAGATGTATTTAAAAACAGGTGCGAAATAAAAAGTCATATAGCATTACATCGATTAAAAATAATCTTCATATGTGTTGGGGTTAGCCGGATCATAACTCTCATCATCACTATCAAGCATTTCAATCTCCACACCATCGGAAGACGCAAGTTCGTCAGTAATGTCATTGCCTTCAAGGATTACTAAGTCATTATCATTTTGCACCTTATCCTCCTCCTCATCAACAACCATTTCAATATCTACGTCCATTCCGATAGCTTCGGTTAAGTCTATCTCAAATCGCCCTTCTAGCCCATCTCCTTGGAAGAACTCTCCATCATATGTGTCCGGGTCTAAGTTGTAATCTTCATCGTTAGGAACAGGTAACCTCCCGTGCGGCGATACCTTATACACAACATCCCAACCCTTAAGATGTTCTTTCGTTTGACACGCATATGGGAGATAATACACTTGTGTGGCCTGGTGGGCAACGATATAGACATCGTCTCCTGCTAAGGTGGAATCTTGTCGAATTTCGACTATCCCAAGATTAGAATGTGTCCGTCTCGTCACTTGAGGGTCAAACCAATGACATTTGAATATCACTGGAGTAAGAGGTTTGGAACCATAAAAATTGAGCTCATATATTTCTTCGATTCATCCAAAATAATCGACATTGTCAAGGCCCGGCGTAAAGACCCCAGAACACGTTGTTTTCCGATTGGGCCGACTTTTGTCGTAGTGTGTTGTGCGAAAACGGTATCCATTGACGTCATACCCAGAATATTTCTTGACCCTATAAGCAAAGCCGTTGGCTACTTGTCTCAATTCGGCACTCATAGACGGATCTCTTTGGCCCTGCAAGTATTCGCAAGTTAAAAGACGCTAAATTGAGTTTAAAGACGTATCTCTTTTACAAACTAAGCACGTACCTTATGTTTGAACCAGGAAATGAAATCGGGCAACCCATTTCTCGCACCCTTTCTAAGAAGAGCGTCATATTCCTGTGGAGTGGGGTCCCTTGATCGACGCTAGAATTCATGAAGAAATTGTTCCATGTATAGCGTCACCTCTTCAAGGTTGGTCAATACGTATAGCATGATATGCCGCCACTCTTCATGTGTCAGGGTCTTGGTGGTCGAGCCACTTGCGCTTCCGAGTTGGCCTCGAAATATGCTAAGGTTCGATTCATTGTCGCCATCATTGTAACGAAGGGGTGGATTATGCACGCTCGGCAGTTTGTCACCATAATAAGTTGTTGTGAAGTTTGAGACCTCCTCTAGAATGTATGCCTCTGCAATGGAAGCCTCGATTTTGCATTTATTTCTACATTTCTTTCGAATAGTCTTTAGACATCTCTCGATTGGATAGCACCAACGTCCCTGCACGGGGCCCCCCATTCGTGCCTCATAGGGGAGATGAAGAATCAAATGCTGCATTGGATTGAAGAAGCCAGGTGGTAATATCTTCTCAAGCTTACACAGTAACACGGGGGCCAATCTTTCCAAGTCTGCAACCACGGTCCGAGATAACTCTTTTGCACAAAGCTGACGGAAGAAATAGCTCAACTCTGAAAGCGCTAGCCAGACATGCTCAGGGACATAGCCTCGAACCATCGCAGGAAGAATCCGTTCAATCCATATGTGGAAGTCATGACTCTTCATCCCTAAGACTCGCATAGTAGATAAGTTCACCCCCCTACTCAGGTTAGCTGCATATCCATTAGGGAACATCAACATCTTTATCCACTGAAGTACTTCCTTCCTCTGGGCCCTGCTTAGGACGAAATCGGCCTTAGGCCTTCTCCACGTCTTTCCGCCACTTGGCGGCTTCATCTCTAGTTTTGGTCTATCACATAACGCTGCCAGATCCACTCTTGCCTTCACATTATCCTTTGACTTATCAGGAATGTCCATAATTGTTGCCCACAGTGCCTCGGCAACATTCTTTTCAGTGTGCATCACGTCAATGTTGTGTGGAAGAAGCAGGTCATCATAATAGGGGAGCCGAGTCAAGCCAGACTTATGTGTCCACATATGCTGCTCACCATATCCCACAAAACCACCTTCTGTATTGGCCACGAGCCCATCTATCTGTTGACGAATTTCGGCACCAGTCATCGTTGCAGGTGGGCGGTCTGTCACTACGACACCTTTCGTAAAGTTCTTGATGTCTAGGCGGAATGGATGGTCAGCAGGAAGAAATTGTCGATGTTTATCGAAGGACGAATATTTGCCACCCTTTTTCAACCAAATGAACCTGAGAGCTTCCTTGCAAACTGGGCATGGGAATTTACCGTGAACACACCAGGCACAGAATAGCCCATACGCCGGTAAGTCATGCATGGAGTACTGGTACCAAACATGCATTCTGAAGTTTGTCTTCGTAGCTCGGTCATATGTCCATACCCCTTCCTCCCAGGCACGTACCAATTCATCGATCAAAGGCTCCATGTACACGCCCATTTTGTTCCCCGGGTGTCCGGGAATTATCAACGACACGAATATATTCTGCCTTTGAAAGCACACACCAGGGGGGAGATTGATTGGGATAACAAACACGGGCCAACATGTGTACGGGGCAGCGCTCATTCCATAGGGATTGAACCCATCTGTGGCCAACGCAACACGTACATTACGAGCCTCTTCGGCTTTCTCACGGTGAATGTCATCAAAGTGTTTCCATGCTTCACCATCTGACGCGTGCACCATCTTGTCAGGATTGTATTGTTTTCCATTTTTGTGCCATGTCATCTGTTTCGCGGATTCCTCTGTCATGTAAAGACGCTGGATCCTCGGTATGAACGGAAGGTGTCGTAGGATTGTCAAGGGGATGTCGAGCTGCCTCTTCTGTCCATCACCAGAGTCTACCTCCATAAACCTAGACAAATTACACTTGGGACAGTACTTTGCCTCCGCGTATTCTTTCCTAAATAGCACGCAGCCCTTCGGACAAGCATGAATCTGCTCATACGTCATCTTAAGTGCACGAAGTAGTTTCTGTGCCTCGTACATGCTCTTTGGCAGAACGTGATCATCCGGAAGCAGACTCCCAATAACTGTCAACAAGCCATCGAATGCATCTCTACTGATGCTGTACTGCGACTTGAACGCCATTACACGCCCAATGGCATCCAGTTGAGAAACCTTTGTCTGGCCGTGAAGGGGCTTCTGTGCCGCGTCGAACATGTCGTAGAACGCCTTTGCAGTCGGCTCTGGCTCGTCATCCATACATCCTCCCGTGTACTGTGCCTCCTGATAGTCGTTCAACATATCCGCTACCCTCGCATCCGCGTCATAATCCTCGACACGTTGTCTCAGCACCTCTTCTCTCGTACGATGCGCTTCACCATGAAATATCCACCGAGTATAGCCCGGCGTAAATCCATTCTTCCAAATATGTTCTACCATGGTCTTCTTTGGTTTTCTTTTCCGGTTTTCACATTTGCTGCACGGGCATGGGACTAGACTCGCTCCTTTAGCAGCTTCGCCATATGCCCGTTCCACGAAATCATCGGTCTTTCTAATCCATTCAGTGGTGACATCGTTCCTTCCTCTACGGCCCGTGTACATCCACTCACGGTCCTCCATCCTCTAACATATATAACCGAGTATAGTTTAATATAGACATGTAATGCATGTACACTACGTTCCTACCTTCTAATAGGTGACGATAGGTCCTAATCCCACCCGCGGTTGCGTAGATGGAGTTAGTTTTCATGCTCTACTCCGATCCGAGATAGAATTTCGGCAGCACCTCCCCGCTGTTCTTCAGATACACGTCCTGGCAGGGAGAGTGTACTGTCCGGAGAACAACAGGGAGGTGACGCCGAAACTCTATCTCAGACCGGAGTAGAGCATGAAACTAACACCATCTACGCAACCGCGGGCTATCCAAAAAACGTGGACAATTCGAAACTGATACATTTGTAGATATGCAAAGATCTGCATATCTACACCGTATCACTTTCGAACGGGAGACGCCTAACTGGGTTAGGTGATCTACGACCATGATGCGGATGTAGAGGTTATACCTAGGGTGGCGGTGGAGTCAGGCTAGTGGGGCTGTGGCGGGTCGGTGCAGTGGCGACGGGACGCGGTGCAGGCAGACCCGCAGCGGCTAGGAAGACAAGTATCTTCTCTGTAAAAAAGAAACACAAGTCTGTTAATACAAAAGCCTAGCAACAGAAAATTTCGGCAGCACCTCCCCTGCACGGGGAGGTTTCGAAATCCTGCAAATAAAAGTATCAGCACGATGGCTGTCTTCCACGCATAATTCAACGGCACGATGGCCGGAAATCCATGCATAAAATGATAAGGACATTCAACCTACGCACAAATACCCTCATTCTCCTTCTCATTAAAAATGTGATTGTGTCTAGCAGGCCGTTAAAAATGTGATTGTGTCTACGGAAAGGTAGCAGTTCCACAACAACCATACTTATATATACACTAATTAATTAATCAAGGTGCAGCAAGCAGGGTGCGTTCTATACGCAACGACGCAATAAATAATCTACTAATCAATAAACAGCTAGCGATCTGTGTGTGTGGCCGCCTGGCCGGTGAAACGTAATTTTAGCATGGAAAACGTCAGGGATCGGATGGAGGTGCATGAGCTGGCCAATGGCCACGCTCCACTCCGCCGTGTAGTCTTTGACCAAACCGAATGGGATGTGTGTGTCCCCCTGGCTGGTGGCTGCGTGCCAAAGTTACCATGACGTGTATATATGAGTAGCACTGTGGCAGTTCGAAGGCTACATCCTCTACGTACCGGAGGCGAGGACGGCAGAGGCGCGGCCGGAGGCGCGGACGGCGGGCGGACGACGGCGAGCGGGCGGACGACGGCGAGCGGGCGAACGACGGCGCGTGGGCGGCCACACGGCGCGGCGGGCGGACGACGGCGAGCGGGCGGACGACGGCGTGGGGAGGCCGCGGCGGCGGGCACAAAGGTGCGGCGGCGGGCACAAAGGCGGCGCGGCGGCGCGGGCAGAGGAAGAGAGCGCGTGAGAGAAGAGAAAGGAGAAAGAAGAACGGTCGGATAGTTATTTTCCTTCTTTGCCGAGTGCCAGCGATCTGGCACTCGGCAAAGATTTTTTTAAAATTGTAAAATATTCTTTGTCGAGTGCCAGATCGGCGGCACTCGGCAAAGAGTTCTTTGCCGAGTGTCCCCCGTTGCGGCACTCGGCAAAGATTCTTTACTACCTCTTTGCCGAGTGCCACACATCTAGCACTCGGTAAAGACGGCTTTGCCGAGTGTCATCTCTAGACACTCGGCAAAGTGCATTTGTATTTTTTTTTATTTTGTCTCCCAAACTTTTTGTGGTATGTTCCTACACTATGTAGATCTACATGTATCATTTGTGGACAATTTTAACAGAGTTTGAAATAGCTAGTAGATTTAGTTTGTTTATTTGAATTTCTTCGGAAAATTCAAATTTGAACTGCAGGTCACTCGAAACTTGGAAAACCGTGCATGAAAAAAGGATATTCATGTTACTTAGCATAAGTTACGACCGATTCCAGGAGCGGACCGAAAACTTCGAGCAACATGCTCACTAAACATGGCCGTGAACTTGCCATCCACATGTTTAAAAATTGTATAAAACACAAACAAAGTCAGAAAATCATGAAACTTGTCCACGTGTCATGATATCATATGTACAGGTTGTGATAAAAAATTGAGAATGTTTGGACAAAGTTGTGAGACACTATGTGTAGAAACCTAAGAGAACTACACATGAAATCATAGAGTTTCAATGTGGATCTCTTAGGTTTGTACACATAGCGCGTCATAGTTTTCTCGATTTTTTTTCAATTTTTTATCGCAGCCTGTACATATGATATCATGACACGTGGACAAGTTTCAAGATTTTCTGACTTTGTTTGTGTTTTATACAATTTTTAAACATGTGGATGACAAGTTCACGGCCATGTTTAGTGAGCATGTTGCTCGAAGTTTTTGGTCCGCTCCTGGAATCGGTCGTAACTTATGCTAAGTAACATGAATATCATTTTTTCATGCACGGTTTTCCAAGTTTCGAGTGACCTGCAGTTCAAATCTAAATTTTCCGAAGAAATTCAAATAAACGAACTAAATCTACTAACGATTGAAACTCTGTTAAAATTGTCCACAAATGATACATGTAGGTCTACATAGTGTAGGAACATACCACAAAAAGTTTGGGAGACAAAATAAAAGAAATAAAAATATACTTTGCCGAGTGTCTAGAGATGGCACTCGGCAAAGAGTTCTTTGCCGAGTGTCAACTGGGCGACACTCGGCAAAGAAGACTCTTTGCCGAGTGCCAACCATTGGCTCTCGGCAAAGACTGACGGTCGTCAGCTTTGGGACGGCCGCTGATGGCCCTTTGCCGAGAGCCCCCTTTGCCGAGTGTTTGACACTCGGCAAACATGTATTTGCCGAGTGTGGACCTGTACCGAGTGTCCTACGCTCGGTAAAGACGCTCGTTACCGAGAGCCGAGCTTTGCCGAGTGCGGCTCTCGGCAAAGCCGTCTTTTCCGAGTGTCCGAGAAAAGGCACTCGGCAAAGCGTCCGGCACTCGGCAAAGGCTCGGATTCCGGTAGTGAATTTGGGGCGGTTGTGCGCTTGTCCGGTGAACTCGCCGTGGCACGCCACCGCGGGAGCGCGCGCCGCCGTAAACGCATCCAGTGGGGATGACTGGCGTTAGGGATGTCCTCTGGCCATCGGATCATGAATGGGCGGTCACGATTAAATCGTGATACCTCTTCGCTTGATGGGATCTAGGCCGTTGTTCCGGATCGGTGGGTGTGGATCTGATCGCGCCCAATTAAATCTGAACCGCTGATGTTGGATCAAAGGGGCGTGGTTGGATACCGGTTCGGGCGGGGGAAAGATTTAATCTGAGCCCTAGGTTTATAATCAGACGGCTAGAGTTTACCCATACCCCTTCGTCGTTGCAAATTCGCATAGGGGCCCCTCTATTTTTACTGAAATAACCCGCCGTCCATGTGGATGTTGTTCTGAGTCTTGGAACTATTTACGTAGTAGACCCTGTGCTCTCTGGAATTCACGGCCGCAGTCCAGCCAGTGCAAAAATAATAAAATAAACTTGGAAATTGATTTTCAACTATAAGAATAATTCTTGAATCTTAGGAAATTCATATTTTGTTCATTTTAACTCCGTTTTAGTCCGTTCCAGTTGCGTTAACTTTGTATAAATATCTACTACGCATTAACAATATTAATTATACCATATTACATAATTTTATAGTTAGATATTTATTTAACCTATGATTAGTAGATTAACCTCTCTAAATCAAAGTTAATCTGTTTATAATTATAGTTTGGCTAAAATATGATCCCTAATTATATTATAATTTAACTTAAAAGTGAATTAATTAATTATTTAGATTAATTTCTCATATGATCTATTAAATCAACATAAGGTCTAGTTTTAACTCCTTAAACTGCATGGGTCTTCTGAAAACCATACGTTTTCAACCATGACTCCGATTGTAGTGGTTCTCGAAACAACGATCTCGTAGCTTCGCGTAGATCATTATTATTTAGTTTGTACTTATGTTTGGTGTGATGTTAATTTTGTCTATACCATGTTTATTTGTATTGCTACGATTAGTAGTACGGTTGCGAGTCACCTTAAGTTCATCCTGCCACCTGGATTCTCAAGTGCCAGGCAAGTTGTGCCCTTGATTCACTTTTGTTACCCAATAACGTTCTTTAATATCATTTATTCATGCACAGGTTAATTTTGATGGGACCCAATAGGTCACCCTAGATTGTTTATCTCATTATCTTGTTTACCCCTGAATCACTTAGGTAGTTTGCTATTGCTTTACATGGTTTTGGGATAATCATTTATTATATCTATGTTCCAATTCTTTTGTTATTCTATTTATGTTCATGTCAAGATCATTAATGTTAATTGGAACATAGAGCTTAACTTGAGAAACACGTGCCACCACAAGGGAGGAATGGAACCCCTTGGCTAACTAATTAGGAAAGCTAGTGGAAGACTACCTTACCCGAAAGGGGCAAGGGCAGTAGGGGAGTTGCATGCAAGGAGGTTCTCGGGTTGATTTGCTGCGATGGTGGTCAGACGGGGGATTCTTGCAAGTGCTCTTCCCATAAACTGTAGCGGGTTTTCGGAAGCTAGTGGAACTTTGTAATGGCCTCGTAATGGATCCCTAGCCATTCACCTCGGTAGTGTCTAAGGGTCTAGCTAGCCCTGGCGACATAGGAAACATGACTTGTGGGTAAAGGGTACAACCTCTGCAGAGTGTAAAACTGGTATACTAGCCGAGCTCACGGTCATGAGCAGCTTAGGATTCTCTGATGATTAAATTATGGAACCTAAACTCAATTTGTCATTTGCATTTGCATGGGTTTATTATTAATTTTGTTCTATTACTTTTATTTAAGGTTTGGTATTTACTTACATCTAGTAACTGCTAATAAAATTTTGACCAACTTATAAAAGCAATGCTTAGCTTTAACCATTCTCTTTGATAAGCCTTACACATCACATGAACTCCCACCTTTGGCGAGTTCATGCCACATTATTCTCCGCAACTTGTTGAGCAATGAACATGTGTGAGCTCACCCTTGCTGTCTCACCCCCCATAGGTCAAGAACAGGTACCACTGGATGAGGTGCATGGTGGATGTTGCACTGTGTTCGTGAGAGGTCTAGGTCGTCGTCTCCCAGTTGACTTTCTGGCGCCAAGGATGGATTTTAGATCCTGTTATATTTATCTTTTATTTTGTAAGACTTCCGCTATGTAATAAATACTTTGATTATATTGTGACATTTATCTCTATACACTCTGTTATTATATATGTTGTCTTCTTTGGTGCATGTATGAGATGCACCCGGATTTGTCCGCTAAAACCGGGTGTTACACATCACGATGACTTCCACCACCACAACTTCGCGACGGTCGCCATCACCAAGGGCGGGCCGAGGGAGCCATGGCAAGACATCCACTACCACCTCAAGGGCCCCATGGCGTGGGACGTGCTCTACAACTTTGAGTGGTGGCGCAAGCAGGGTGGCAAGGACCTGATCATCCATGGAGGCGCGAAACTTCTTGCAGTTGTCTTTGGAGTCCAGAAGCTGTTGTTGGTTTAAGTGCAGGACCTAACAGGTTTTGCTAACTCCGGAGGAGAGTTTGGATACACAGCGGGGGAAATTAAAGGGGCTATTAGAGTATGGGCTTTATTTAAGGACCAAAGTTTTTTAAGGACGTACCAATATCTGCTTATGGGGAGATATATTTTTAGAGGCTATTGGAGATGCTCTTAGGATGTCTAAGTATCTTTTGTTTCCTTTGAAACCTCTCAGTCTTTATGGCTGTTGGGTGACTGAGAGCTCTCTAGACCCTTAGGTCGTCCGTAGCAGATTGTGTAAACTAGAGGATTTATATCGTAGATAACACTATTTATAGAGTGATATTTGAGATTGAAGATGACATATGGTAGCTATCGGAGACAACCCTAGGACGCCGCCATAGCTATCAGAGCCATATAAAGCCAATATGGCATAGGACATACCGTGATTTTGTCCTTGATCGTGCTACGTATATAGGCTAGTTTTGCCACTTAGAAAGTTGATGGAAAACTTTATATATAGCTAAAAAGACATAGGTACAATAGGCCTATAATATATGAAGTAATATGTGTACGTATAACTCCTGCTACCATGTATAGCTCTCATAGCATGAGCATAATGGAACACAATAACAGGAAACTACCTCTTACTTTAAAGTTGAGTTGTGTCAAAATATCCTTAGTTCTAATCCTTTGCACGTCCAGAGAGTTTGAAGCAAACCTCTCAAACCATCGACTGCTAAAGACATGTGCTCGGGTCTATGGGTGATCAAGTTTTTGAGAAGCATTTCCGTGACTGCTTGCTAATTAAAGATCTCAATCCCAGTGGACGTTCGTGTATCGAAGCTACGAACATCAACTGCATTGATTGTGGTCCATGACTTTAATGAACAGGTAACATCAACTCGTGTAGATGTAGCCACAAGCAATGTTTAAAATAGTTGGATATAGCTGCTGGAGAAGGGTGGTGATAGGATATTCACATTTTAGCGCTAAATAGATAGAGACGCTAATATCCGGTATTAGCCGGCTAAAACAGCTAAACCAGCTATAATTTAGCGCGCTAAATTCACGTTTGGAAGCTGCTGCTGTACGAAGCAAGAGACGTGGGTTGATCCGGCGAATGAACTTTGGGCCCAAAAAACAACAACCTGCAGCCGAGCACTAAAAACCCTAGCCGACCGGACTCTGTGTTGCTTGCTCCTGCACTTGTCCTCTCGAGCAGCGCGTCGTTCTCAGTGGGACAAGCTCGAGGCGGCTAGACAGGTGTGCGCCGCCGCCAAGCCAAGGTCGCGGGCGCCGTCACGGGCCGCGGAGCTCAAGAACGCCGGGGCGCAGCGCAGGGGGTGGGCGGTGCCACCGCGCCACTAATCTCGCCAGTCGCCATCGCCACTGATTGCGCGGCTACGGCGCGAGCTCCATTGCAGACTGCTGCCGTGCTGCGTGCTCCACAGCCTCCAATTGTGAGTACATGCGTGTGATGGTAATGGTATGACCAACCGCTTGAAATTGCTAAGTTTTGTACGAGGTTCACGATTCACGAACACTGGGCAAAGGTGGCGCTCGGCAAAGGGCCGTCAGCGGTCGTCCTAAAGCTGACGGCCGTCAGTCTTTGCCGAGAGCCGAGGTTTGGCACTCGGCAAAGAGTCTTCTTTGCCGAGTGCCAAATATTGGGCACTCAGCAAAGGACGCTTTGCCGAGTGTCTTCTCTAGACACTGGGCAAAGTATATTTTTATTTTTTTTATTTTGTCTCCCAAACTTTTTGTGGTATGTTCCTACACTATGTAGACCTATATGTATCATTTGTGGACAATTATAACAAAGTTTTCAATCGTTAGTAGATTTAGTTCGTTTATTTGAATTTCTTCGGAAAATTCAGATTTGAACTGCAGGTCACTCGAAACTTGGAAAACCGTGCATGCAAAAATGATATTCATGTTACTTAGCATAAGTTACGACCGATTCCAGGAGCGGACCGGAAACTTCGAGCAACATGCTCACTAAACATGGCCGTGAACTTGCCATCCACATGTTTAAAAATTGTATAAAACACAAACAAAGTCAGAAAATCATGAAACTTGTCCACGTGTCATGATATCATATGTACAGGCTGTGATAAAAAATTGAAAAAATTTCAAAAAACTATGACACACTATGTGTACAAATCTAAGAGATCCACATTGAAACTCTATGATTTCATGTGTAGTTCTCTTAGGTTTCTACACATAGTGTCTCACAACTTTCTCCAAACATTCTAAACTTTTTTATCATAGCCTGTACATATGATATCATGACACGTGGACAAGTTTTATGATTTTCTGACTTTGTTTTTGTTTTATACAATTTTTAAATATGTGGATGGCAAGTTCACGACCATGTTTAGTGAGCATGTTGCTCGAAGTTTCCGATCCGCTTCTAAAATCGGTCGTAACTTATGCTAAGTAACATGAATATCATTTTTGCATGCACATTTTTTCTAAGTTTCGAGTGGCCTGCAGTTCAAATCTAAGTTTTCCGAAAAAATTCAAATAAACGAACTAAATCTACTAGCTATTGAAAACACAGTTATAATTGTCCCAAAATGGTACATGTAGGTCTACATAGTGTAGGAACATACCACAAAAAGTTTGGTAAAAAAATAAAAAAATAAAAATATATTTTGCCTAGTGTCCAAGCTTGGACACTCGACAAAGAATGTTTTGCCGAGTGCCTGCCGTGCGACACCTCGGCAAAGGTTTTTTAAAAACCCTAAGTCTATTCTTTGCCGAGTGCCACCAGACAGGCACTCGACAAAGAAGCCTTTGCCGAGTGCTAGATCAAAGGCACTCGGCAAAGTATATTTGTTAATTTTAAAAAAATCTTTGCCGAGTGTCAGATCGTGGGCACTCGGCAAAGACGTTAATTATACAGATCGTCAGCCTCTTCTTCTCCTTCCTTCACCTTTCACTTTCACTTTCACACCGTCCGCCCACGCGCCGCTGTCCGCCCACGCGCCGCCATCCTCGCCCGAGCACCGTCCGCCCGCCCACGCGCCGCCGTCCGCCCACGCGCCGCGCCGTCCGCCCGCTCGCCGTCGTCTGCCCGCCCACGCGCCGCCGTCCGCGCCTCCGGCCGCGCCTCCGCCGTCCTCGCCTCCGGCCGCGCCTGCCGTCCTCTGGTAAGAGCTGTAACAATCCAAGTTTTAGCATCGTTATAGCAAATTTGTGTAGTCTGCGATAAAATCTTGGGAAGGGTACTTTTCTTGGGGACTTATATGTTGTGTTTGTGAAATATAGATGTAAATTATCTGTTTTTATGAATGTTTTTAAAATTTAACCATGCCACTAAATAATTATACTTAATTATCTAAGATTTGTTTTCATGAACTTGGAACGGATATTGAAGTAAGCACAACCTGTCAACATCTATACTTAATTATCTAAGATTTGTTTTCATGAACTCGGTGGTGTGTCATGTGCTACGACCCGCGGGAAGCCTGGGTCAGGGGTTCTAGTTTTAGTTGTATGCCGATTAGATATGATTGTGTGGCGATAGTAAAATAGTTTCTTCTCTGTGCAGGGTCAATCGGCGGCGTCGAACAACCCTCACGCTTCGACCAGCCCTTCGCCGAACCAGTCCAGCCGCCCACCTCGTTGATGACCTGTTTTGTGATGATCTAGACTTATATTTGTGAGTGTTGGTGATGTTAGTTATACTTGGTCTTGTGAGATACTTAGTGAGACTTATGTGCTGTGAAACCTGATTTATGTGGTGATATTTGTGATATATATGGTGTTGATGATAAATGTGTTGATTCTGTGATGCGAATGATATATAATGTGATGTGAATGATATATATCTTTTGTTTGTTTGGATGGAACAGCAAAAACAAATAAAAAAGGGACTTCCTGGTCACTTTGCCGAGTGTAACACTCGACAAAGGGTATCTTTGCCGAGTGCTATGACCATGGCACTCGGCAAAGAAGGACATTTGGGAACCGGTAAAGCCTTCTTTGCCGAGTGCTGTGGTCAAGGCACTCGGCAAAGAAGCTACCTTTGCCGAGTGCCGCCCAGCGCACTCGGCAAAGGGACTGGCAAAGGGGCCCACTGGAGGACTCTTTGCCGAGAGCCCGTCCACTAGACACTCCTTTGCCGAGTGCCTACGAGAGCTCTCGGCACAGGGACTGGCGGTGGGGCCCACTGGAGCCGTCTTTGCCGAGCGCCATGATAGCAGGCACTCGGCAAAATTGGCCTCTTTGCCGAGTGCCAAAGAAGACACTCGGCAAAGGATTCGTCACCGTCACTTGGCGCCGTGACGGCGACTTTCCGAGTGCCCGACAAAAAGTACTCGGCAAAGAGGCCATTGCCGATGTACTGTTCGCCGAGCGTTCTTTGCCGAGTGTTACACTCGGCAAAGTGTTTGCCGAGTGTTTTCTAGGTTTTGCCGAGTGCCTAGGGCACTCGACAAAAAAGCTGTGTCCGGTAGTGAGCCAGGAAGTAAACAAGCGAGGAGAGGTCTGGGAACTAGGATCGAGCCGTCGAGGCTGTTCGTGGAATTTGGGACAGGCATGATCATGGGAGGATCTGTCTAAGTGTCTACTGTCTAGTGAAAACTGCTAAAACATTTAGCTACAGATATATCCCGATATATCCTTTTGTAGCCGCTGGAGAAGGCCGGGGATAAATGGGTTAGCCCGCTATTTTAAACACTGGCCACAAGTGTTAGTCCCTCGGCTAGATATACTCTCATAGCTGATTTTATGAAATCCAGTTTTTCTTTTTGTTATAATAACCAAAATAAAGTCCATGTGTTATATATGCGACTGTTGTAACACACATATAATTTGGTATGTTATTTCTATAATAAATTAAACATAAAAAACTGGAAACAAAGTTTGCTGTGCGGCCGCGGTAGGATACGATTACGACGTGGTAACGGTAGCCCGAACCTGAGCCGATGTTCTCGGTTCCATGAACCACTCGCAAGGCAACAAGCAGCTCTACTGCGCAACGAAACAAGCACTGTTGACGTGGCCGGTGACTAATATTCAAACTAAAACTCTATTTTAAGTTTCTATATTTAGCAATTTAGAGACTAAATAAGCTTCATGTTAAAAGTAGCAGTCCTGGTATGGTACTAGCGAATTTCCTGCAGCAACCACACAGACAGAACTGTGCCCTTCGGCCTAAAAAAGCAGTGCCACGTGAGGAAAACGTGACCTATACAGAAAAACAACCGCCCTACCGCTACGGGCGACACCCGACAGAGTGTGACAAACATGAGTAGTATCTTTCCATTGTTATGATATGATACGATTTTCAAAGCGCAATCGCTATAACAACCCTTTGCATGTTGATGAATCCGACGATTTTTTAAAGGCGAAAAATCTGCGAATCTGGTGGGAGTCCAAAGATACGAAAACACTGTAGAATGCCCTGTGCGGCTGCGCCTAGAGATTGTGATCCGTCTCATCCTCCATGACCTTGCGGTGTGCCAAAGGCGAGCACAGCCAAGTAGCCGACTGAGGGGTATTTGGTTTAATCTTTAGTCTTTATACTTCTTTTAATTTTTTTATTTGATGTTTGTTAGCGTAAAGTTTCACTGTCCAGCGTCATATAAAAGAAAATGGAGGTAGCATTTTATTCTATTTTAATGTACAAATTATCAAATACGAAAACTAATAGGATGTTTGTTTGAGTAATGAGCTAGCTAGTCGGTCATCTTCTCATTCCTCACTTTTTTATTGGTTTATAGAATGTAACCCCGCTGATCGACAGGGCAGTTTGTTAATCGAAGTTAACAAGTATTCTACTCGTACGTTCTCGTAGCAAGGGCAAGTTAAAAGATGGCAGAAGGAACCCGCATGTGGCTTTGCCAGTTGCGATGAAATAAAGATGGGCTCAAGTCTGAATTTCTGGACCTCTCAAGTAAAGGCCAAGAGTAGCTACCACTACATCACATGTGTGTTTATGTCTACATCTATGACAGGAAATACATCTACTACATTTCTCACCAAGCTCACTTGCTACCCTTGCATAATATGTAGTAGTAGATAAGTATCACCGAGATTCTTGAATTATATTTTTGGATTGAGGTAATATTATTTAAATAAGAGCTTTGCATGCAATTTTTTTGTTTGAATAATGTATTATACTTAAATTCCCTTTTTTTGCATGCGTGACATTTTTCTTCGTAATATTTTTTCCATAGATCAGACTTGTGAGTCATTTTCATAAACCAACGCCAAGCATGAATCCATATTTCTTACTTGAAACCCCGAACAAACACCATGAGCAGGAGGCACTCGCGTTGGCGTCGCTCATCGATGACGAGAAGAAGCTTGGCGACTGTCAGTTCGACCTCTAGAAGTAGTCCTACGTGGTCACATGCGCCGCTGTGTACGACAAGCTCCCGCGAAGCCACCACTTGGACGCGGTCCAGAGCGGCTGCACCGCGTTATCCATCATTAAGCAGGGGGCCTTATGGTTGTCGCCAACGTCGACGACTCTCAGGTTGTTCTGGACACCGTATCCGACGACGATGCCATCACGCCGTCTAGCTCATCGTCCACCTGAAGCCCAACCTACCACGTAAGTCACTACTGACCGGACATGAATTCTTGTGAGCTGGGACGATGGACGTTGCTGACGTTGTATGAGTGTCCTCGAACATGATGTATGTAGTGGAGTAGCGTATCTGGTGATGCAACGGCCAGGGGTATTACCTTGCTGATGAGCCCGAGGTGCACTTCGTTTGGCAGCTCAACCAAGAGTCATCGGTACTCATCATGTCGCGCGCGTTTGACGACTACTATATCGAGGATTGTGGCATCATCTTGGCGTCGGAGGTGATGCAGAGGAGGATCGACAACAGTGACCAGTTCGTCATCCTCGCCACCGTCAGGGTAGCTTTTGTGCCGGCCTGCCTTTAATTCTCTTCGCAAACACACAGATACCTTTTTGTTTAAGCAAGAGCGTACGGTGGTGCGTGTCTGATGACTAACGATGTACGAGGAAATTTTTTCCAACATGTGTGGAACGTGCTCTCCAATGATGAGACCATACAAACCGTGGCATATATCGAAGTCTGCATGATACTGATGGTTGCAATGTAGTGGTGAAATAACTAGATTAAAATAACAAAATTTATGTATGGCTCGGATCACAATTTGATTATGAAACATTTTCTCATAACAATATAACACACATTTTGTATATAAGTTATCGTAGTATACTGGTATTATATATTACCGTTGCAACGCACGGGCACTCAGCTAGTTTATCATGAAACGTTAAGAAACAAACTGACTATCTGTAAAATTACCCAATATCCATCATTATTCTACATATTAAGTAATTTGGCAAAGCTCACGAGCTGGCTCGGCTCGGCTCGCTACCGCAACGAGCTCAAAATACTGGCTCGGCTCAGCTCGCTCGAGGCTCACGAGCCGCTCCGAGCCGAGCTGAGCCGCTCCAAGCTCGAGCCGGCTCGTGAGCCTCGAGCTTATTTTCCAGCCCTAGGCGTGTTGCGACGCCTATGAGGCGGGCTCGGCTCGCTCGGGTGAACCAGGCTGAAGTTAGCCGGTCTCAACTGATACAATATATCTTATTTGTGCAACTGTACCAAATAAGTCTGGTCCAAGTGAGCCGATGTTTACCACACGTAGACAGTCAGGTTAAAAGTCACTTTTGTTTCTTGGAAGCAGCCACGAGGAGCTGATTTGCGCCACCGGCAACCGAGCTCCAAAAAAATGGAGCCTGCCTTCGTTTCCTGGGAGCCAGACTGAAGAGCCATTTTTGCACCTGCAGGACCGAGTTTCAAAACAAATCAAGCCACACAAACACATACGTTGCATCCCGCGAGCACAGCCAAGTGGGCCAAGGTCGCAAACGTGCCCCAACTGTCAATTCTTTTTCATACGTTCCCAGTCAAATCGTGTGGTGTGCCATTACATGGCAGTGGATGCTTCTTCACTTCATGTGCCCATAATATATACCGAGCTTCGGTTCCACCAACTTGATACACGATGATGGTAAAGGACTAAGGCCCCGTTTGGTTACCCCAAACTAAAGTTTAGCCCCTGTCCAATCGAATGTTTGAACCTCCGTTTCGGGTATTAAATGTAGTCGGATTATAAAACAAATTTGTCAGCCGAAGATTAAAAGACGAGACGAATCTAGTCCAGTTGGTTGGGTCTATATTTCATACTCCTATTTGAAAGTCAAACGCTTGATGTGACCCGGGCTAAACTTTAGCAGGGGCAACCAAACACCCCAAGAGTGTGACAAACATGAGTAGTATCTTTCCATTGTTATGATATGATACGATTTTCAAAGCGCAATCGCTATAACAACCCTTTGCATGTTGATGAATCCGACGATTTTTTAAAGGCGAAAAATCTGCGAATCTGGTGGGAGTCCAAAGATACGAAAACACTGTAGAATGCCCTGTGCGGCTGCGCCTAGAGATTGTGATCCGTCTCATCCTCCATGACCTTGCGGTGTGCCAAAGGCGAGCACAGCCAAGTAGCCGACTGAGGGGTATTTGGTTTAATCTTTAGTCTTTATACTTCTTTTAATTTTTTTATTTGATGTTTGTTAGCGTAAAGTTTCACTGTCCAGCGTCATATAAAAGAAAATGGAGGTAGCATTTTATTCTATTTTAATGTACAAATTATCAAATACGAAAACTAATAGGATGTTTGTTTGAGTAATGAGCTAGCTAGTCGGTCATCTTCTCATTCCTCACTTTTTTTTATTGGTTTATAGAATGTAACCCCGCTGATCGACAGGGCAGTTTGTTAATCGAAGTTAACAAGTATTCTACTCGTACGTTCTCGTAGCAAGGGCAAGTTAAAAGATGGCAGAAGGAACCCGCATGTGGCTTTGCCAGTTGCGATGAAATAAAGATGGGCTCAAGTCTGAATTTCTGGACCAGTGTTCTGAAGAACAGAGAGCAATAGGTGTCAGCCACTTGTTCAGACTTTAAAACAGAAGAAGCATCCAGCATCATCCAATGTAGTAGTATACAAAAGATCATAGACTTGGAGCATACACATAAAGAGAGGAGACATCTCTTCTATGCCAAATAACTTACAGATCGGAGAAGACGACATGGCGTGTGTTCTTCAACCAAAGCATTGAAAAACTTTATACATTGTAATTAACTTAGGACTAGTAAATGACGCATACGAGTATACTGTTTCTCACTACCTAATCTCTATGGCGTGCGCTACGAGAGGCACTTAAAACCTTCTAACCTGAAGCTACTAGATACACGCGCGCCAACAGAAGCGCGAACTGAAAACCTGTGGCGCCATATATATATATATACTTTACATCTGATCGAACGACGCCGACAGGTTGACGGCGATGCTCGACAGGTTCGTGTCCCCCAGGCGCGACCTCGCAACCCTGTGTTGCTTGGGCGCGCCGGGGCCCTCGTCGTCGTCGTCGCCGCCGGCGGTTTCCTCGTCTCTAAAACCGGACTTCGCCGGCGGCGTCGAGAACTTGAAATGCTGCTCCCTAGCAACGATGGTCTGCGAAGAAGGAATCGAACAATCAAATGTCGGACTTCGACACGAGTCAGGAGGAGGGAGCGAGGTAGTTTGGGTCAGGAGAGGAGAGTGCGTACCGCATCTTTGACCGATTTCGAGATCAGGAGGAGGTTCCTCAGATCACTGTGGTTCACCTTGCACAAGATCAGAACCTGCGATTTTTTTTTTACCAAACTGAGATAAGCAACACGCGCACGCACAAGAGAACCCAATTCTGAATTGAATCGCAATACGCCGCAATGACAGTCAGATCAGATCATTTCTTTTTTTTTCTTTTCTTTTCTTGGAATCATGGAATGGGACGTTGGAACGGAGAGGAAGGAATAGATGGAACTGGGCCTAAGGAACAGAAGATCCAACCAAGAGCAATTACCAGTACATCTGGCGGCAGCAGGTTGAGGAGGTTGACGCCGTCGTCCTCCATGTGGAACCGGACGCTGCGCTGCTTGCGCAGGGTGCGCGTCGGCGAGTGCGGGCTCCGGGAGCCCGGAGTCGGCGAGACGGCGACTCTCTTCCGCCCAAAAATTATTGCGCCGCTCCTGCAGTTTGAGCAGCTCAAGCTCCTCGCAAGTAAGCCCTTCTTCTCGTCGCTCTGTCCAATTGCCATTTCAACTATTGCTTGCTATAAATCCTCCTGCTCTCCGCGTCTGGCGATTCAAAAAAAAAAAAGGATCACTTATCCAGCCGGAAGTCCGATTACCTGCATGGGATTGGAGATAAGAGTCAACACCCTGAAAATCAAAACGAAAACCGAAAGGATAGGCGGAGGCAAACAGAGCCAGCCGCGAAAGCGAAACATGCCGATGCAGAAACCGCACCGCAACCGAGAATCAGCAGCAAGATGA
Source organism: Zea luxurians (assembly GCA_029449295.1). Classification (NCBI taxonomy): domain Eukaryota; kingdom Viridiplantae; phylum Streptophyta; class Magnoliopsida; order Poales; family Poaceae; genus Zea; species Zea luxurians. The sequence goes on from JAOPSE010000004.1 coordinate 166,121,315, forward strand.
CGAATCATTCAGCTGTAATCCAACCCCCAACACCTCTCAGCAAAGCATTCCCATCCCCCACAAAAAAAGAAAACCCAGACAGGAAATGGAGAGCGGAACAGCACCCTGAACAAAGTTGGACGGGTATACGAAGAAACGAACGCCAAATCGAAACAGGGTTTAGAGATCGGGAGAGGAGAACCTACCTATTCTGCCGCTCTCAACCCAAAACTCCGCCTCCTCCTCCTCCTCTTCCTCTCGATAGTGTTCAAACAAAACAACAACCTGCGATGTTTCCCCCTGATGCTAAGCAACCAAACCTGCGGCCAATGCGGGAAGAAGACCCAAACCTTCGAGGTAAAATTGGAAAGAGCTGACCTCCCATTCTCCGCTTTTATAATAACCTCCCTGTATTTTGCTTCTCTGCTGCGCGGAACCTGCCTAGTAGACCCGCCTCCCCTTGCGCCGAGGGCCTTTCCAGAAAGTTACGGGAACCGCCAGAATCCAAGGCGGGTTCGTGCACGGGATATGTTTCACCTCCCGTGCCCCACGCGGCTTTGACGCTGCGACGGTTGGCTGAGATGCGGGACCGAGGGTGCTTGGACCCAGCTGTCGGTGTCTGCGGGTCTGTGAGGAGATCGTGGTGCAGCCGGGTTTAAGGGAGTTATAGTTTTTTGAAATGGAAGCACCCAGCTCGTGCGCAGCATGGAACTCGTGGGATCGGACGGCGAGGGGAGCTGGGGGTGGAGGTACGTGGCACGATCTCACGTGTCTGGAAACTAGCCGTTGGGGCGGGTGGTGGTCTGGTGGGCGTGGGACGTGGCCCGGCGGCTGACCGGCGGAGATTGGAGCGCCACGCACGCATAACAAAAAAAAAAAAGGGAAAGAAAGAAAGAAACGACGCCCACGCGAGTCGGTGGAGGTCGGTGTGTCGCGAGCCGCCTCCGGTCGGTTTCTCGCCGCGTGTATTTCGTTGGGAACAATCGGTCCCATTGCATGCGGTGCACCGTTATTTCGGGACTGGTTAATAACGGGACTGGTTGCTAGTTGCTACTCTGCCCGGCGGCGGTAAAACGGCGAGCAAAGCGCAAACGCGGCGGCGTTGGATTGTGTGTGGGGGGGGGGGGGGGGGGGGGGGGGGGGGGCGCACCACACCTCGTTTAGCTTTTGCATGTTGGATTAATGAGGAGGATGAGCATGCATCGTTTCTCGTTATCCATTTGTTTGACTTTGATTTAACGAGAGCTTGATGCATTTATGTCAATCACTTCTGCCTTCATAACAAAATCCAGTTATATCACAGCGATTATACTTTCGGAAAGAAACTCTTCAGTTTGCATGCGATCGCGTTTTAGGCCATGTTTGTTTCATCTCCGGATTATATAGTCCAGCTCATAGATTATATAACCGCCCACCAGCCTTATTAATTATCACAATCTAGATAAATGTTTGTTTGGGCTTTTTCAGCTACTGACCACCAAAAGCTGCTACAGACCGCCAAACAACCAGTTTTTCAGCAAGCTTTCATAAGAATCGATTTGATAAAAACCGTTTAAAATCAACATGAATACAAAATCGGCCGAGTCGTCATGATAGTAGGAATCCATGAATCCATCGTTTTCTAGATCCTAAACCATTTAGATCATTTTATATTTCTCTGTATGTAATCTCCGTGATACTCAGATTCTCCTCACAGCCAGATTCAGAAAAACTGGTAAAAAAAGCTGAACCAAACATCCACTTTTCGTCGTTGGGCACTCACGTTGACACCGAGATTTTTTTTTGGCACGTCGCATTTTGGCCACGTCCGCAGTGGGAGTGGGAGAGTCAATGACAGCCTGAGTAGCGATGACTGCGTCAAATAAAAATTAGACAGCAGGGGTGGTGTATCGGGCCGAATTTTTTGCATTTTGGTCCTTCATTGGAGAAAAATTCACGTTTGGACCCTAGAAAATTTTAATGTCATTTTTGGACCCTTTACTCGGCGCCGTAGCCTGTGGCGCCGAGGTAACACAGCTCGGCGCCATAGGCTATGGCGCCGAGGTACGTGCTGCGTTGGCACAAACGGACGTCGTGGCGCCGAGCTTTGTTTTGTACAAAAAACTTGTCTAGCTCAGTTGGTAAAATACAAGGCTCTTAACCTTGTGGTCGTGGGTTTGAGCCCCACGGTAGACGTTTTTTAATACTTTTTGTCTTTGTCACTTTTTTTGTTGTCCATATTTTTCGTTTACGTCGCTGATTTGTTCGTCCTAATTTATTTCTCATCCAGTTTTATTTTTGTGACTGATTTGTTTATTCGTCCAATTTTTTTTATCCGGCGAGCACAGCAGTTGTATATGCAGTAAATTCTAAAATATATCATCCATGAGACAAGTATATAATGGAGTATACTTTTATTCAGTGCAGAAGAAAAAAAAGATGAATATGTGTGCTTCTTTTTACTGGTAATATGTTATTATGTATTTAAAATTTATGTTCAAAAGAAATCAATGAAAATATAATATTTTTATTTGATCACGATTGAAGTAAGAGTGTTCTCATTTGATTTTTATTGTGGTTAGCTGAGCAAACCAGGGGAGAAGTTGACGGCTTGTGAGCACTGTGGCACACAACTGTTGTGCTCGCCGGATAAAAAAATCTGGACAAATAAACAAATCAGTCACAAAAATAAAACTGGATGAGAAATAAATCAGGACAAACAAATCAGCGATACAAACGAAAAATATGGACAAAAAACAAATAAGTGACAAAGACAAAAAAGTATTAAAAAACACCCACCATGGGGCTTGAACTCACGACCACAAGGTTAAGAGCCTTGTATTTTACCAACTGAGCTAACCAAGTTTTCTGTACAGAGCAGAGCTCGGCGCCAAGATCTATGGCGCCGAGCTCGGTACCACGTCGGCGCCACGACGTCCGTTTGTGCCAACGCAGCACGTACCTCGGCGCCATAGCCTATGGCGCCGAGCTGTGTTACCTCGGCGCCACAGGCTACGGCGCCGAGTAAAGGGTCCAAAATGACATTAAAATTTTCTAGAGTCCAAACGTGAATTTTTTTCCGATGAAGGACCAAAATGCAAAAAATTCGGTGTATCGGGCCGTTCAGGCGTCTGGGTAGCCAACTTTTTTGCAATTTGGCCCTTTTCGGGTTTTTTCCCACAATTATGCCCCTGGCAGTTTCATTTCAGAAAATGGACCCTATGCTCGGCGCCATCATCATTGGCGCCGAGCTTGTGTGTGCCGGCGCCAACACTATTGGCGCTTATACGTCAGACGGCGGTGTGACCTGGAATCTACGTGGAACGTACCTCGGCGCCATAGATCTTGGCGCCGAGGTACGCGCCCGGTCAACGACACCTACCTGAGGCGCCAAGATCTACGGCGCCGAGGTACGTGCCTATAAATAGCACCCTACGTCTGGCTTGTTGCTGTGCTCATTACAATTCTTCTAAATTAGAGATATCGTCTGATTTATAGGATGTCTAAGCGTGGTAAATATGCTAAACCAAGGTAAGTTTTGGATCCGCCTTTTATTTTGTGAGTCTATTATATTTCTGATTGTTATAGAGTTTATGGAAATTTAGGAAGAGTCCTTTGACCGGAACTGCCTTCGACCCGCTGCCTTTGCCAAGTGGTGTTCCAGTGCCTATGTGTTTTTGTGGTGATCCTTGTAAGGTCGATAAGTCTGAAGATCATGACACCTATCGACAGAGGTATTGGATGTGTGCTACCTTTGCATTTGAGCCAACTATTGTTCAACGTCGGATGAATTTAATGGTGAGAATAGTCTTGTAATATGTTTACAATTTGTGAATGTTTTTGTAAATGTTTTTTTGCGTACTAATAATTGCATATTTTGTAAATGGGTCTTCATAGCCGAAGTAATATAATTATCCCAATCCAGTTGACAATCAATTGGGATGACTCGTCTTATGCCATTTGGTGGATGACCGATATTAAGCACTCCGTCAACCGCAATGTCATCAGTTTCATGGAAACCTAACTTTTGTTTAGCCTTTGTAAACACATCTCTCAAGGAGGGTCTACCATCGAATAGTACCGGCACGTGTCGCATGTCAATGAACTTGGCATTTCCATACGGATCTTGTTCCACATTGCCTCCATGATAGAAGCTCAAAAAATTGTCCATCTATTTGAAACACCAATTAAACATTCAATATAAACTGTGGATGGTTATTACCTAACCACAAACCACTAATTACTAGCTACATAAGTATAAATATAACCACAACCCACTAATATACTAACCACATTATAAATTACTCATATATAATAATTGAAAATTTTGACAGCACCTCCCCTACACGGGGAGGATAAAAAACATGCACATTTTACTCACTTTCATAATATTCAATCAAATTAGCATTTATCAAATTCATTTTCACGACAATCACATTCAACAAACAACTTTTTATACAAACAAAACTAACAAACCTAACAAAAATGCTAACACAATAACTAAAAATAATAACTAAATGCTTAAAAAATTACCTAAACGACCGGGGGACGGCGGCTGCTAGGCCTGCGGGCAGCGGGGGCGTCGTCGGGCACGAGGTCCGGCGGGCGAGAGGCCGGCGGGGCAGGGGCGGCGTCCGTGGGGGCGGGGGCCGACTGCCACGGGGCGGGAGCCGGCGCAGGGCAGGGGGCTGCAGTCGCGGCGAGCTCGGGGCGGGAGCCGGCGCGGGGCAGGGGGCGAGCGCGGCGAGCTCGGGGCGGCGGGCGGCGGCGCGGTGAACTCGGGGCAGGGGCGGCGGCCGTGGGAGCGGGCGCGCCGAGCGCGGGGAAGAGGGCGCCGCCGGGTGAGGGGGCGCCGCCGGGTGAGTGGGCTGGCGGGCGCGGGGAAGGGGCGTCGCCGGGCGAGCTCGGGGCGGCGCGGGGGCGACAGGCGCGACGGCGGCGAGCTCGGGTGATTGGGGCGGCGGGCAAGAGGATTTTGGCGGCGGCGTGACCACTTTGACCGGTATAAAGGGGGTCGGCGCCAAGATCTGTGGCGCCGACCCCCTGACAGGATCCAGACCGTTATACATGGGGTCGGCGCCATAGATCTTGGCGCCGACCCCCATGACCTCGACATGTCAGCTGCGTACCTCGGCGCCAAGATCTATGGCGCCGAGGTACGTTCCACGTAGATTCCAGGTCACACCGCCGTCTGACGTATAAGCGCCAATAGTGTTGGCGCCGACACACACAAGCTCGGCGCCAATGATGATGGCGCCGAGCATAGGGTCCATTTTTTGAAATGAAACTGCCAGGGGCATAATTGTGGGAAAAAAACCCGAAAAGGGCCAAATTCCAAAAAAGTTGGTCTGGGTAGTGCGGTTCCGTTCGGTGCCGCGGTTGGCTTCGAGTCTTCGACCAATGTTCCTTTGCGCACGGCACGGTGGCTCTAGGGCCGGCGCTGTCGTCCTGAGCAAGTGAGCAGCCCAAGAAGCATCTCGGTGTTTTCCTCTCCCAACTTTTGGCAACGGGACGTGGGAGTGCGTGCACACATAATCACGATGGCTACACGAAGCAGCCCGCGCGCCCGCGATGTGGGACACGGCCTGGCTGCGAGCCTGCAAGGAAGGATGTGGGGGGGGTGGCGGCAGCTATCTCTGTAGGAATACCAAACTTATACTAAAAACGTTATAAGGCAACACATACAATAAGATCATATGATATTTTAAAAAGCAAAAAATATATACGACACAAGGATTTAAAGATACATCATATATAAAATACAAATAAATTAATAACAATTTAATTGTATCACACATATAGTTCACATAATCAAAGAGCCAAATTTCAGAATTGATGAAGTATGGTATTCAGATTTTTTTGGTAGTTTTGTTCGATATACGGTAAAAACCGATTACGACTTCTTAGATGTAAAAACTGAAACCGAACCGAAATACTAAAAAAACAAAATTTGGTTCGGTTTTTTATCTACGGTAAAAAAAATGCCCACGTCTAGCACTAAACCCTCCGCCTAGCGCCTAATACGAGTCCAACATCGACACCTCTGTCTATCGCCTAATACGAGTCCAACACCGACAGATCCTGTGCCACGCCACCAGAAGGTGACACGCGTCAAGTTGGCATTTCCGGACCCAACCCGAAGTACGCCATGACTGCGGCGACATCCGCCTCGGCATCCAACCCGAAGCTCGGTCTGCTCTTCGCAAACCCAACTAGCATAACACGATGCAGGAAGAATACGACGCGCTCTAGCGCCTTCCTCCATGAACACATAGGTCATGTTTGTTTCGACTTTTTTTCAGCTTCTCGCAACCAGAAACTGTTGTAGACTACCAAACGTCCATCTTTTCAGCCCGCTTCTATGACAAACACTTTAGTCAAAACCGTCCAAAATCAACATGAATACAGAATCGTTGCGATAGTAGAAAATCGTCACTTTATACATCATAAACCTTATGGACTCTTATATTTTCTTCCACATGTAATCTACCTACTGCACGTTCGTTGTATGGGCTCTCCCAAACACCAAGAGCGTGGTTCACCCGCTTCACCGAGTTCATCAAGTCGTTGGGCACTCACGCTGACACGGTCTGACTCTTCATTGTTCATGCTCCGGACGTCAACAGACATGGCGTGTCTCTTGCTCTACGTCGATGACATGATTCTAACTGCTTCGACCCACCCACAACCTACTACAGTAGCACATCGTCAACCAGTAAAAAGATGAGTTCGTGTTAAAAAAGGGCCATGTCATTGTGTCCTACTTCCTTGGCATTGACGTCCAACGCACGAGCGAAGGTTTCTTCCTCTCCCAATGTCAAGGATCATGGTTTGGTCGTCGTATGGGCCTTGGGCCTTGGCCTGGTTGAGTAGTGCTTAGAGCATTAGATGTGCTACAAGAGGCAGAAGCAACAGTGGGGAAGGCCATCGAAAGATTCAGAAGAAACACATCAGTTCCTCTTCAAGTCTCCATATGTAGGACTCGATCTCTCATCCTTCCATGTTCTAGGATCCACTCCTCCGTACAGATTACTTTGTTGGCTTCAATCCTCCTGTCGGTGTTTCGACCCTAGGGGGTCCCTGGACCGACGAGTAAATTGTTGCCGCGTGTCCCAGCCTAGATGGGTCGGCGCGAGACGGAGCACGAAGGGGGGAAAGACAACAAAGGGGAAACCCGCGACCTTCGTGTTGCCCTGCGCCCAGGTCGGGTGCGCTTGCAGTAGGGGGTTACAAGCATCCGCGAGGGAGAGTGAGAGAGAGGGAGAGACTGTCCGCCAGCCCGTTCTCCCGCGCGGCCAACCTTCTCGTACGAGAGCCCTGGACCTTCCTTTTATAGGCGTAAGGAGAGGGCCTAGGTGTACAATGGGGGGTGTAGCAATGTGCTAACGTGTTTAGCAGAGAGGAGCTAGAGCCCTAAGTACATGTCGCCGTGGCTGTCGGAGAGGTTTTGGCACCCTGTTCATGTGATGTCGTGGCTGTCGGAGGAGTGCTTGAGCCCTGTGGAAGTACAGCTGTCGGGGCTGTCGGATCCTGTCGGTGTTTTGGGTCCGACCGCACACCCGGGGTTGCCCCTCAAGGTGTTTTAGGAGTAGGACGGTGTCGACAACTGTAGCAAAATGGTTCGTGCAGATCGCACGAGGGACATTGGACGAGGTTTACAGGTTCGGGCCGCTTAGAGATGCGTAACACCCTACGTCCTGGTGAGTATGCTTGGTGAATGTGGTTACAAGAGAGCTCTCTGGATTGAGAATACAGAGAGTTGATGTGGGTGGCTAAGTAAAGTGTCCATCGATCTGAAGGGGTGCCCCCTAGGCCTTATATACTCGACCGTGGGGCAGTACACGTGGATAAGATAGCAACGAGTAGCCAAAAGATAGTGAACCTCTTGAGATTATCCCTACGTAACCCTCGCCGACTTATCCTCGCGTGGCTTCGTTGCATGGAGGCTCCAGCGCGGGAAAGTCGGATCTCTGTTGCGGTCATTCGCTCGATGCTGTGGGCCATCCGGGCTTGTACCAATCCGGCCTCATGTCGTTCTGCTTCGCTGGTTGTTTCTCCCCAGGCCCACGAAAGAATGACCTTACGATTTATTGGGCCCTTGGGCCTTTCGTGAGGTCCTTTACTCTTTTAGTGGACCCAGGGGATATCTATCCCCCACAAGCCCCCGATCTTTGGGTTAATTTAGAGGTAATCAACCCGAAGATCCCAGGTCCAGCTTGCAGGTAATTTGAAGAAAGATGGCTTCCTGTTGTCTTCTCCTGCTCCGATCACTCGTTGACCAAAACCTAGTTTCGTGCCTGTGCCTTAGAGGTCGGCATTCCAATTTGTAGGATTCTGAACTTCATTGGGTGCACCGGAGGTGCACCCAATGGGTGTAGTGAAAGGGAATTAGGCTTAACACCTAGTTCCTAAAATAATTTTGGTGGTTGAATTGTCCAACACAAATATTGGACTAACTAGTTTACTCTAGTGCATAAGTTATACAGGTGCAAAAGGTTCACTTTTAGCCAATAAAAAGACCAAGTGTTGGATTCAACAAAGGAGCAACGAGGCAACCGAGGGCACCTCTGGCTGGAGGCACCGGACTGTCCGGTGTGCACCGGACAGTGTCCGGTGCGCCCAGAGGACTCCAACTCAAACTCTTCGCCCTCGGGAATTCTCGGAAGCCGGCGCGCTATAATTCACCGGACTGTCCGGTGTGCACCGGACATGTCCGGTGCTCCAAGGAAGCGCGGTCTCCGGAACTCGCCAGCCTCGGGTTCGCGCGGCAGCCGCTCCGCTAAAATTCACCGGACTGTCCGGTGTGCACCGGACTGTCCGGTGTGCACCGGACTGTCCGGTGTGCCAGCGGAGCAACGGCTCCCTGCGGCGCCAACGGCTCCCTGCGGTGCATTTAATGCGCGCGCAGCGCGCGCAGACGTCAGGATCGCCCATACCGGTGCACCGGACATCAAACAGTACATGTCCGGTGTGCACCGGACACCCAGAAGTCAGAAGCTCCAACGGTCAGAATCCAACGGCAATGGTGACGTGGCAGGGGCACCGGACTGTCCGGTGTGCACCGGACTGTCCAGTGCGCCATCGAACAGACAGCTTCCAGCAACGGTCACTTTTGGTGGTTGGGGCTATAAATACCCCAACCACCCCACATTCATTGCAATCCAAGTTTTCCAACTCTCAACCACTTACAAGAGCTAGGCATTCAATTCTAGACACATACAAAGAGATCAAATCATCTCCAATTCCACTCAAGCCCTTAGTGACTAGCGAGAGAGATTTGTCGTGTTCTTTTGAGCTCTTGCGCTTGGATCGCTTTCTTTCTTTCTCACTTGTTCTTGTGATCATCACTCAATTGTAACCAAGGCAAGAGGCACCAATTGTGTGGTGGCCCTTGCGGGGAAGTTTTTGTTCCCGGTTGATTGAGAAGAAGAGAAAGCTCACTCGATCCGTGGGATCGTTTGAGAGAGGGAAGGGTTGAAAGAGACCCGGCCTTTGTGGCCTCCTCAACGGGGAGTAGGTTTGCGAGAACCGAACCTCGGTAAAACAAATCCTCGTGTCACACTCCTATTTGCTTGCGATTTGTTTTGCGCCCTCTCTCGCGGACTCATTTCTTTATTACTAACGCTAACCCGGCTTGTAGTTGTGATTATTTTTGTAAATTTCAGTTTCGCCCTATTCACCCCCCCCCCTCTAGGCGACTATCAATTGGTATCAGAGCCAGGTTCTTCATTAGAGCCTAACCGCTTGAAGTGATGTCGGGAGATCACACCAAGAGGGAGATGGAGAAGAACTCCTACAAGCGGAAGGAGAAAAGATCTTCCTCCTCTCACCACAAGGAGAAGAAGGAAAAATCTTCTTCTCACAAGCCGCATCGGAGTGGGGACAAGCACAAAAGGATGAGGAAGGTGGTCTACTACGAGACCGACACTTCATCGACATCTACCTCCGGCTCCGACGCGGCGTCCGTCACTTCTAAACGCCAAGAGCGTAAGAAGTATAGTAAGATCCCCCTACGCTACCCTCGCATTCCTAAACATACACCTTTACTATCCGTCCCATTAGGCAAACCACCAACTTTTAATGGTGAAGATTATGCTATGTGGAGTAATTTGATGCGATTTCATCTAACCTCTCTCCACAAAAGATTATGGGATGTTGTTGAGTATGGTGTACAGGTACCATCCGTAGGGGATGAGGACTATGACACGGACGAAGTGGCCCAAATCGAGCACTTCAACTCCCAAGCAACAACCATCCTCCTTGCCTCTCTAAGCAAGGAGGAATACAACAAAGTACAAGGGTTGAAGAACGCCAAGGAGATTTGGGACCTACTCAAGACGGCGCACGAGGGTGATGAACTCACCAAGATCACCAAGCGGGAAACGATCGAGGGGGAGCTCGGTCGCTTCCGTCTTCGCCAAGGGGAGGAGCCACAAGACATGTACAACCGGCTCAAGACCTTGGTGAACCAAGTGCGCAACCTCGGGAGCGCAAAATGGGATGACCACGAAGTGGTTAAGGTTATTCTAAGAGCTCTTATTTTCCTTAACCCCACTCAAGTACAATTAATTCGTAGCAATCCTAGATATCCACTAATGACCCCCGAGGAAGTTATCGGGAATTTTGTGAGTTTTGAATGCATGATTAAGGGCTCCAAGAAGATCAACGAGCTTGACGAGCCCTCCACATCCGAGGCGCAACCGGTGGCCTTCAAGGCAACGGAGGAGAAGAAGGAGGAGTCTACACCAAGTAGACAACCAATTGACGCCTCCAAGCTCGACAACGAGGAGATGGCCCTAATCATCAAAAGCTTTCGGCAAATCCTCAAGCAACGGAAGGGGAAGGACTACAAATCCCGTTCCAAGAAGGTTTGCTACAAGTGTGGTAAGCCCGGTCACTTTATTGCTAAATGTCCATTGTCAAGTGATAGTGACAGGGGCGACGACAAGAAGGGCAAGAGGAAGGAGAAGAAGAAGTACTACAAGAAGAAGGGCGGCGATGCCCATGTTTGTCGGGAGTGGGACTCCGACGAAAGCTCTAGCGACTCCTCCGACGACGAGGATGCCGCCAACATCGCCGTCACCAAGGGACTCCTCTTCCCCAACGTCGGCCACAAGTGTCTCATGGCCAAGGACGGCAAAAAGAAGGTAAAATCAAAGTCCTCCACTAAATATGAAACATCTAGTGATGAGGATGATAAAAATGAGGAGGATAATTTGCGCATTCTTTTTGCCAACCTTAACATGGAACGAAAAGGAAAATTAAATGAGCTAATTAGTGCCATCCATGAAAAGGATGATCTCTTGGACTCCCAAGAGGACTTCCTAATCAAAGAAAACAAGAAACATGTTAAGGTTAAAAATGCTTATGCTCTAGCAATAGAAAAATGTGAAAAATTGTCTAGTGAGCTAAGTACTTGCCATGAGACTATAGACAACCTTAGAAATGAAAATGCTAATTTGATAGCTAAGGTTGATTCTCATATTTGCAATGTTTCAATTCCAAATCCTAGAGATGATAATGATGATTTGCTTGCTAGGATTGAAGAATTGAACATTTCTCTTGCTAACCTTAAAGTTGAGAATGAGAAATTAATTGCTAAGGCTAAGAATTTTAATGTTTGCAATGCTACTATTTCCGACCTTAGGACTAAAAATGATATGTTGCATGCTAAGGTTGTTGAACTAAAATCTTGCAAACCCTCTACATCTAATGTTGAGCATATTTCCATTTGTACTAGATGTAGAGATATTAATGTTGATGCTATCCATGATCACCTAGCCTTAATTAAAAAACAAAATGATCACATAGCACAACTTAATGCTAAAATTAGAGAGCATGACTTAGAAAATGAAAAATTTAAACTTGTTAGAAGCATGCTCTATAATGGGAGACGCCCTGGCATTAAGGATGGCATTGGCTTCCAAAGGGGAGACAATGTCAAAATTAATGCCCCTCCAAAGAACTTATCTAACTTTGTTAAGGGCAAGGCTCCCATGCCTCAGGATAACGAGGGTTACATTTTGTACCCTGCCGGCTAGGGATGAAAGTGGTAATCCGAACTGTTAGAACAAATTTAATATTTTAAAATAGATATGTATAAAATTTGATGTTGATCTTTTCTTATGTTATCAAGCACATTAGTACAAATATGAATAAAATATTACATAAATTGTTTTATGTATTATTTGCTCCCTACAACACAAAAAGTTGAAAAAATTACCGAATTTGTTTCCGAATCCATACCGAAGTTTATATCTATTATTTGAGAAAATATAGGATGAATTTGAGGTTTACCTTTTATGAATCTTAACAAGCTGGATGTTAAAAATAAGAATACAAATTTGTATTGTATATCTCTACTATCCCATATGAGCAGAGCGAGGGCGTCCACCACCATCCGTGCCCCCGCCCGCGAGTTAGGTCGCCGCCCTCGCAAGCCACAGCGCCCGCGATCCCCGGCGCCCTCGCTTCCCGCGCGCGTCGCCCACGCCGTGATGCCCCGCGCCGTGATCCCCGCCGTCGCAAGCCACAGCGCCCGCGATCCCCGGCGCCCTCGCTTCCCGCGCGCGTCGCCCGCGCCGCCGGTAATCCCGCCCATCCACCACGCCGTGATGCCCCGCGCCGTGATCCCCGCCGTTGGGTTTCCCGAGGTCTCAACGCCCGCGCACACCAAACCTCGCCCCTGCGCGCGCCCTCGACGGCACTCACGGCGCACATCAATACCTGGCAGCGACCGCCTGCCACCCCGCCCCCCCCCCTCCCCCGGCTCGCCGTGATGACCGCCGTGGGGTTTCCCGACCGCGCCGGGTATCCCGCCCACACCAAACCGCGCCCCTGCGCGCGCCCTCGACGGCACTCACGGCGCCCTCGCCGTGATGTCCGAATCATAGCCTTCCATACCTGGCAGCGACGGCTATTAAAAGGATGGACAGAGGTTAGGTCTGCAACCCATCCCCACTCTCCAACAACTCATGTTTTGTTCTAGAGATCTTGCTGTGTGCTGTCTTTTTTCACCGATTCATCACCCTCATCCATTCCAAGATCTTGCTGTGTGCTGTCTAGAGATTGTAATTTTGTGAAAAAAGGTTTGTAATTTCCACTTGTGCTATACATTGTTCTGTTCTTAATCTGAGCACCATTTTCCTGTTCTTAATCTGAACCAAAATGCATCAGTGAGTTCTATTTTTAGTGTGCACTAGCTTCTCCGTCTGTTTTCTACTGTGCGTTCACTATTTTGGTTCAATATACTGTGCGCGCGTTCATTATTTTGGTCCATCTGAGCTGAGCAGCTTGTTTGATTCTATTCTGTTGTCAACAAGGTTTATGCTCTGATCAAAATTCATGATGAAAACCAGCTTAGTGCCTATAAATCACTCTGGCATTCAGAAAGAGAGGCTTGTCCATCCTTAAAAAACTTAACTGGTGGATATAGAAGTTTTTTAGTGTGAGGCTTGTCTATTTTTAGTGTGAGTGTGTGACCACTAAGCTTTACTGCAATTATCTGCGATCTTTAAATGGCAAACGTTGTTGCTCCTGAGTTTTAGTGCAATATCAACTACATGGTGTAGGTACCTTGAAAAGGAATCACTTTTTAAAATGTGCGGTATGCATCAGTTTTTGTTGTGTTTCTGCTACCTTTCAAATCCTATTCCTATTATATGTGTGGGAGCTAGCTTACTGTGTTGCTTAATACATTGCATATGAATCTGGGCACTGCTTCACCATTTTGTGACTTTGATATGCTTATTATGTTTAGTGAACTCAATTTTCTATGTTCCAATCACTGCTCTTAGTTAATGTGTTGTGTGCAGTCTGTAGATCTTGTTTCCAGTTGATTCACTTGTAATTAAACTGTTTGGGTTACTACATTGGTAGGATAAAACTGAAAGCAATGAGAATGGCATGTCTTTGGGCCAAAATATCAACATTCATTGTGCAAAATTGCAACGCACGGACTCAGTTTTGTTCCTTACACAGCGTGATCCGGCCCAGAGGAGATTCCGAAGGTCTTGGAAATCAGCGGCGAGCGCAACCTCATCGACAACTTCTCCTACCACGTGTAATAATCACGGTACACAAGTTTGATTCAAACCTAAAATGCATTGTTATGTTTATGCTTTGTATTTTTATTATGACGTGTTGATTTATTTCAGTTGCATGGTTTTGATTTATTTCATGATTAAGAAAGCATATTTCATGTTATAAACCTCAAATCTCTGTTTTTCTACTTTGTTTCATACTTCCTTTCAAACATATTTTAATGTAGATATTTACATGGCTTTTTTTATATTTTGATTTATTTCAAACATATTTGTAACTATGATCAATACTGTAAGATCAATGGCACCATCTACACTTAACCAACATAGGTCGGTTGCAGCCCTACATCACGTCCCTACCAAGTTTCCGTAAGTACACATTTCACTTTCGCATATATATATATATATATATATATATATATATATATGCGTGGACAAAAGAAGCTAAACTCACTTTTAATGTAGTTTCGTATTATTTGATGACGTTGAGAGCGATGACTTACCAAAATTTAAGAGTATCGTAGCCAGAATTGTTGTTAAGTTCCCTAGACGTCATGACAGCCAACATTTTATTCTACAAGACATCACTGTAAGTCACTGGGTCAAACATTAAAACAAAAATAAATGACGTCAACGTATTTCTCTTACTCATACGACGTGCATTCTGAAATGACTAGGGGTCAAAAATAGAAGCAATTTCATACCGCCATAATGTCCAAAGATTTGACACCTTACTCCAACAAGGATCTACATATACATTATATGGAGTGGCGTTCTATGTAAGCTGGGGGCCGTATCTATTTCGGAATTTTGGACATAGGCTAGAATTGACCTTGGCAACTCGGACTGTTGTGGAACCATTCCACTTGCCAATTCAGTTCCCGCCGTATCCAAAACATCTTATGCCATTCCATGAGGTCCTCCAACAACCTCATAAGAGGTTTATAGGTATGTGCCCGTCTTTCTATATGGAGTATACTTATACCGCACTAAACCATAAAAAAATTTAATCCCTCATATATGAATGTCTCAGATGTAATAGGAATTGTCATTCATTTGGCGCCATTAGAGCACATCGGTGGAAGGCCGTACAGAGAGGCCATACTAATGGATTCCAGGTCATTAATTTATAACTACAATCTTTTTTAAACTGCAGACGTGTTATATTTTATTCAAACAATACAAGTTTTATTTATAGGTGGGATATAATCGTCGTGGGTATATGGCCTGAACTGTTGCAAAGAAATGCTCTACGGTGGGTGTTAGCTAGAGACAACAAGAGCATAATTATCGGAACTATGCTGCGTCGTAACAAGCTACACAGTAAATTATATTATATTATCCTTAAACATCTTGTTGGAGTAAACTCAATGACCTTCTTTAGTAACTAAGTCTACTACTATAACAATAGGATGCTTGCAAACCTCGGACCATAGCACTGTTGAATTCGATCCAGATCATCACACCACACAACGGTTGCAGAGTGAGTATTTCTTGCAATAAATTTAGAAATTATAATTAAGTAATCATGTTATTACATATCATTTACTAAATTGCAGCAATTCAGCGCTCCATGATCCAAAATCCGAGGAGTGCTTTAATCAACAATTATCTAGAGAGGAGACGTGCTTATCTGGCAACAGTGGTTCCGGATGTGTAGTGTGATAGCTTGTTACATTATAGGATTTGAAGTTATGTATCAACTAAAGATGGTCACAATTATTTGTATTTCGCCGCTTATGTATTAAAAATCGGCTCTTTGCTCTGTTGAATTCGATACGTATAATGTTATCAAACCATCGCAGTCAGAAATAAATTCTGTTATCATTCCTTGTAAGATCTCAAAAAACAGCAATAAAGCATGAGCATGACCAGGCAACTTTCACTATACATGTCATATTTTGACAGATTAAGAACACATGTGACATGTAGGTCTGAATGGAAGTGGTCAGAGTTATGTCCTTGCTTCAGTTTTAAGAGAAGTTCTATTTGTATGCATGAGTTGGCTTCGAAATTGTGAGTAAGCACTATTTAATCATATTTTCGATACCATACTACTACTAAATATTAGAAATTATTACCTTAGAAGGAGATGTTGTATCAGAAATGGATGCCCTTTTTTGTTCCTTAAAAACTTCCTATCAGATGATGATCTAACTTCTCCGCTGCTATGAATACCAATGCCGTGTGTCTGTTTGATTATTCAGTTTGGGTTCACTCTCAAGCCTCAAGGGATATTTTTATTTTAACAGAAATTCAATTCAAAATGAAAACGTTCCATGATGCAATATTGAGACATAATTTTCCCTAAATTACCCAAGCCTGCCCAACATGCACGACAGGTCAAGCCATGCATTGCAGCCACCAAATGCTTTTGCCCTCGCCATGGACAATGACTGCATATGTCAGTTTCTATGTGGAACTATCCCTAAGGCTCTGCTCGATCGTGCATATGGCCTATTTTGCAATGCACTGTTCGTCTGTTCGCAGAGTTGGAGCTTGTAGAACACATCTATAAAGTATATATACATCTCAACTCTAGGCCCGGTTGATTGAAGTATATATACATCTCAACTCGAATATATACGTTGGAAAAGCAATTGTGCGACTTTCTTCTAATAAAAGGCTCTGAAAGAACTCTTAAAACCCAAGTAAGTAAAGTGAATATTCTAAAAATTATGAAAGGATTCAGTTTGAACAACTTTATGGATTATTCAATATGAACACATCTATGGATTGACTGAATGGTTTGCTTTGAAAGATTCCTTTAATAATCGCATGAGTGTTGTCCCATTGCGTTTTTCCATAGCATCTTTGGATGGAATTTTGGCAGTCTTTATGTCCTGTATTCTTTCTGAAAACAAGTGCTCTGTTGCTAAACGGTGAATGATTTGTTGGTGGACTCCTTTCATGATGGATTGACCCCCATTGGAATTGTGCCTCCGGTTGGGTCATGATGTGCGAGCGTATGAGCTTATCGAACTACTTAAAAGTTCCAGAATACAGGAGCAGCATGATTTAGTTTATCAACTGCCAACTGGTGGGTGTGTGACCACACTCTTGGAACCACTGAGGTTCATTGGCAGCGTGGCCTGCTGGGAGGCCAGTTTTCAATGTACCATTCATTGAATTGCTCCTAGAGATAGACTGCGCTAATCAAATTAATCCTGTTACAATTAATCCTCGATTTGGCCTACAATGCCTTCTTGGCTGCGCTGCCCGCTGCTGGTATGTAACCGGGCAAGGATCTACCAGCTTGATTTTTATTTGGTTGGTTCGGTCTATTATGCTTTTGACACTAGAGCACTACTCTCCACTACTGTAGTACTATAGATATCTGTAATTTCGGTACTGCTATTTGTTGTCAATAAGAAAGTTTTGTTTTCCTTTGTATACAGTAAATATGTTTATTGCATGGTATACATTCACATTACAATGCTTGCAAATGGCCTGTTTATTGTTCTCTCAAATTATATGTCATTATCTACTTGATGGAGCCATGAATGATCTATTTTCTTCTTTGGGTTACAAACAATATAAATGAAGAAGAATGGCATAGTTGACAACTTGGGGTGTTCTTTGAGTGGTTGAAGCTCATTTGATTTGGGAATTAGCTGTTCATAAACAGTGGGCACATTATGCTCACTACCTTGTACTTCACTTGCTAATAATCATGTGCAACAGCTACCACCTTATCTATTATTCAATTGTATTGATCTTGTTGATAATAAACAGAAAGTATAATTCAAACTACTATTATTTCAGTTCCTGACACAACTTCATAATAGCAAAATCTTGTGTTTGAGTTTTTGACTGCAGATCAGTAACGCTCTGCTCTAGATGTGCATTTTTTATTGTGCTATTTTGTCTGCTGATGACAAAAGTGCTGAGTTTATACTGACCTGTTTGTTGTCAATATATAGTTGTTTCCTGTAGGCCTCATGATCTTTCTATTTGTAAGAATGATGCAGTTGCTATTGTGGATATGTGCTATTGGTTTTGTCGATTCCTTTTTGTTCTCCAGATCATCAGTTGTAATGAAAATAGAGAACCTATACCTGCAGTTGTAATCAACACAGTTCGCAACTGCATATGTCAGTTTTCTGTTGATTCACTTGTAATTAAACTGTTTGGGTCACTAGATTGGTAGGACAAAACTGAAAGCAATGAGAATGGCATGTCTTTGGGCCTGAATTTTGCACAAGATTCGACTGCTCATTTGGTTTGAATCTTTGCTTCTGAACTACATTTGTTGGTCAATGAGTTCTTTACTTTCTTTAGTACTCTCGTGGTCCTTTGACAGACTGCACTTCTGAACTACATTTTTGTCTGTCTGTGGACATGTTTGTTTGAATAGTCTGTGAACCTTGACGGCCTTGAAAATTATTTAAAAAGTCCATTGCCCCTATCAGGTTTTCTTTATGGAGAACAGAGAACAAACACAAACAAATCAGATGGCACATAATGTTGCTCGCACACCATGTGCAGACATCTCAAACACCATTAATACAGGTAAAGCTTAGTACATGCGTGTATATTAATGAATGCAACATAGTATGTAATAGAACACTAATATCCAAAGTTACATTGTAGGTGATCAAAATGGATCAAACTCGTTACGACCAATTGTTGATGCTAAGGAACGTAAGAGGCAAAGAGATAAGGAAAGATATGCCACGATGTCCGATGAACAGAAAAACGAGAAAAACAAAAAGCGTCGAGAAGCACGTCTACGAAATAAAGAGTTGAATAAGAAGCGTCCTGAAGCAAGTCAACGAAACAATTGCCAAAATATGATGCCCAACGCGCCAAGAGGTGATGAAATTCGTCAACTTTAGAGTAATGTTTTTGTGTATAAACCTACTACTGAAAGTAATGTGTTCATATTTTGTAGGTGGAGACGAAAAAGTAAATGTTGATCCAGATGATGATTCCGACTGGTTGCATATCAATTATACATTACAGTCAAACGACATTGATGCAACGACAGAAGTTCTAACACCAGGTACATGACTGTTCATTAGACTAAACATGCAAAAAAATATAAAGTTTCATACGGTTTAACGTAGTATGCCTTATTACAGGCAGTGTGCACGAAAATGTTGGCCACACACCTAAGCATACTAGACAGAGGACCGCCTACTTTAGCGAGCGGTACAAAAACTTAACTCCCGTCGAGAGGGAGTTTAGGCGTGAACGCCTTAGGTTGTATAATAGAACACCAAGGCGAAAAGAGGCAAAGGTAGACCACAACAGGAGATGTAGAGTTATGCAAGCCGACACTTTGAATCCCACATCCATCGCCATGGAGGACCCAACATATACCCCTGAGTTGGTACACCCTACAGCAGATGTAAAGGGATCTGATGGATCCATATTAACTGTCTGCGACTGGGTTATCCCTGAATTCGTCAGCGCACCTTTCTTGCCATCTCCAACCCAGACCGAGGATGTCGCTTCGCCCGATATGTCTACCAATACACTAAAGCGTAAACATCATGTTCCTCGTGGGGAAAGACAAGCTATATTAGCTCGTCGAAACCAGCAATTTGAATCAGCCATATCAAGGAAGGTGGGTACTTCGACTGAGGATACTAGCGGTGACGCTGTTGAAGGGGACGATCGGACACAACGCCATACGCCTATGAATATCACCAACAATGGTAATTACTATCCAAGTTTATATGGATCTTGCAAGACATAGATAGTATGTAGTCTGACTAAACATGTGCTTACATGATCTTGGATCCATTTAGGTGATGACGATGAGGGTGTCATATTCGAAGACGACGATGATGAGAACGAGGGATACCTATTCGCTGCGCAATGTACTATTTTCGATTTTTATTATCCTAGCAAGGCTTATGTAAATATTCATGTCTTACTCATTGTTTTCAAAAAAATATCAGATGAGGATACCGATGAGGATATCGAGATCGATGGTACTCAAGAAGAATCTACTGCCACTTATGTTTCTGACCCGTACGACAAGGTGTACAGCAACATCCCTGACGAAACACATATGCTCAAGCTTGTTCCCAACTGCGGTTATTGCACCGCGAAGAAGTTTGAGTATGAGCCACCTGGGTTTTGTTGTCGTGGTGGGAAGGTTGAGCTAGCTCCAGTGGAGACCCCTCCCCAACTCAAGAGGTTGTGGGATAGTGCAGACTCTGATGCTAGGCACTTTCGTGATAACATTAGGTTTTTCAATGGCCATTTCTCTTTCACTTCCCTATACTGTTGCCTCGATAGTATGACAACTAATGTAAGGGGTTCTGGTATATACACGTTTCGAGCACAGGGCATGATGTACCACAATATCAAGTCATTTGGTAGGGAAGGTGGGGCAGAGCATAAACACCTTGAGCTTTACTTTTATGATGACGATCCCAGCCTCGAGCATCGGTACCGTAAGTGCCGTGAAGAGCATCAACAGAAAGACAAGGAGGTTATCAAACAGATAGTCGACATACTACGTGGAAACCCGTACTCCGAGCACCTTAGGACCATGGGCCACGTTGACAACCTTGATGACTATCGTATCGCGTTGAACCTTGACCAGACGTTGAACCAGAAGACATATAACACACCTCTCACTTCGGAGGTGGCCGCTGTCTGGATCGAAGGGAGCGAAGGGCGAGGCCAATTCAGCAAGAGTGTTATGCTCCATGGGAAGGACAGTTCAAGCCACTGCATCCGCTCATACCATGGATGCTACGATGCACTATCATATCCATTGTTCTTCCCTAGAGGCGAACTTGGATGGCATTCAAATATCCCAAAGGTTGGAGTATCCATGGACGAAGTGGATGCATACCGCGCGACACATAGGGCAAGTAATGCAAATGATGAAGATGCGGGTTAGTTGTTAATTTGATATTTGAGATATTTGCACATTATTAACTATGCTTTCGACATCACTCACTTTTCAATCCTTGCATATGCAGAATCTCCTAGCCATTTATGTGTGTCTGTACGTGACTACTACTGCTACAAATTCCAGATTCGTCCCGGGGTATTCAATCCAATACTTCATGGAAAGCGGCTTTTCCAGCAGTTCGCGGTCGACACATACATAAAGATTGAGAGCTCTCGTTTAGATTTCATACGTAAGAACCAAGATCGATTAAGGGCAGACCTATATCAGGGCTTGGTGGATAGCATGCTAGATGGAGATATTAGAGCAGAGAAGATTGGCAAGCGAACTATGCTGTCGACATCGTTTATTGGCGGTCCTCGTGACATGAGACGTCGGTATATGGATGCTATGGCTCTGGTGCGCAAGTTTGGTAAACCAGACATCTTTCTTACCATGACATGTAACCCAAACTGGGATGAGATAAGGAGGGAGCTTCTCCCTGGGCAGACACCGCAAGATCGTTCGGATCTTGTAGTGCGTGTCTTTCATGCAAAGCTACAGGAGTTAAAGCATAGGCTGACTAAACAGGATATTCTTGGTAAGGTCCGAGCCTACGTCTATGTCGTGGAGTTTCAGAAGCGAGGTTTGCCGCATGCCCATTTTCTACTCATAATGCAGAGGAAGTACAAGCTCACATGCCCTGAGCAGTATGACCTTTTGATCTCAGCTGAGATCCCAAGCAACAAGTACCCTGAACTACGAAAGATGGTTATCAAGCATATGATGCATGGCCCGTGTGGGTCGCTAAACCCTAACTGCCCATGCACTAAGGGTCGTAAATCGTGCAAGAATCATTACCCTCGGCCTTTCAGTGCCACAACCTTGCAAGGGAAGGATTCGTACCCTGTTTACAGACGTCGTGACGATGGTCGTACCGAAAAGGTTCGAGGGTGCGAATTGGACAATAGATGGGTTGTCCCTTACAACCCATACCTCCTTCGTCTCTTCAACTGTCACATCAATGTTGAGGCATGTGGGAGCATCAAGGCTGTTAAATACCTGTTCAAGTACATATACAAAGGCCATGATCGTGCTTCTGTTGTTATGAGAGATGCGAGCAAGGCAGATGATGATGTAGATGAGATCAAGCAGTACAGAGATGCAAGGTGGGTGACTCCTCCAGAAGCCTTATGGAGGATATACGGCTTTGAGCTTAGTCAGATATCTCCACCTGTGATGCAGCTGCAACTCCATCTTCCAAACATGCACATGGTGGCGTTTCACGAGCGGCAAATGGTCGAGCGAGTCGTCAACCGTCCAGGTGTTGATAGGTCAATGCTCACAGCATATTTTGAGGCGAATAGTCTACACAAGGAGGCTCGTGGCATCCTGTATCGTGACTTCCCTGAATGGTACACTTGGCAGAGTGGTAAGGGAAAAATATGGCAAAAGAGGAAACGAGAGACGGGTGGACAAGTTGGTAGAATAGTCTCTGCTCATCCGGCCGAGGGGGAGCGCTACTATCTTCGTGTTCTCCTAAACCATGTGACTGGCGCCACTTCCTATGTGGATCTGAGGACAGTAGATGGTGTCACGCTACCCACTTTTCGTGAGGCAGCAGAGAGAAGGGGACTGCTTGAGTCGGACAACACACTGGATGAGTGTCTCACTGAACGTGCTCTTTTCCAGATGCCATCGGCGCTGCGACGGCTTTTTGCCACAATACTTGTGTACTGTGAGCCAAGCGATGTGGTTGTACTCTGGCAGAAACACCTAGATTCTATGTCCGAGGACTATCAACACAGGAATCCGTGCAAAACTCATGTTGAGCAGATGGTATTGATTGACATTAGGAACATGTTGCAGTCAATGGGAAAGGACATAAAGACATTCCCTCTTCCTCCTATCATGGATGCGTATGACGATGCTATTGGTACTGCTAGGGAGGTTTACGAGGAGGAAATTATCGAACCAGCAGCAGAAGATGTGGCTCTTAAAGACTGTCTTAACAAGGAACAGAGGGCCGCCTATGATAAGATTTTATCTGCCGTTGACACTGATCAGGGCGGATTATTCTTTGTGGATGGACCTGGTGGCACCGGAAAGACTTACCTATATAGAGTGCTACTCGCGACGCTACGCAGCCAGGGCAAGATTGCAGTGGCAACAGCTACATCTGGCGTTGCGGCTTCCATAATGCCTGGAGGAAGAACCGCCCATTCACGCTTCAAGATACCTCTCACTATTGACGATGGCGCTGTATGTAGCTTCACGAAGCAGAGTGGAACCGCAGAGTTGCTACGGAAAGCATCTCTCATTATCTGGGACGAGGCTTCTATGACTAAGAGACAAGCTGTGGAGGCACTGGACAATAGCATGCGCGATATAATGGGTCGGCCCGGACTGCCATTCGGTGGTAAAACCATTGTCTTCGGTGGGGATTTCAGACAGGTCTTGCCTGTTGTTCGTAAAGGGACAAGGGCTCAAGTGGTCGCTTCTTCGCTACGGATGTCTTACCTATGGGAGTCCATGTCCCACTTAAAGCTTGTTACCAATATGAGGGCAAAAAACGACCCTTGGTTTGCGGAGTATTTGCTGCGCGTAGGCGGTGGAACTGAGGACACAAATACTGACGGCGACATCCGTCTTCCTGACGAGGTATGTGTGCCTTATAGTGGGAGTGACACCGATCTTGACAACCTAATAGACTTTGTTTTCCCAAATCTTAACAAAAATATGTCCGATTCGACCTACATCACTTCAAGGGCGATACTGTCAACGCGGAACGAATGGGTGGATATGATAAATGTTAAGATGATTGATCGTTTTCAAGGGGAGCATATGGTGTACCATAGTTTCGATAGCGCCATGGATGATCCCCATAACTACTACCCACCCGAGTTCCTAAACACACTGACGCCTAATGGGCTGCCACCACATGTTTTGAAGCTCAAGATTGGATGCCCTGTTATATTGCTTCGGAATATAGACCCTGCGAATGGACTTTGCAATGGCACCAGGCTGGTCGTTCGTGGTTTCCAAAGAAATAGCATTGACGCAGAAATTGTACTGGGTCAACACGCTGGAAAACGGATTTTCCTGCCGCGTATACCTCTGTGTCCCTCTGATGAAGAGATGTTCCCTTTCCAGTTCAAAAGAAAGCAATTTCCTGTACGGCTTAGCTTTGCAATGACGGTTAACAAAGCACAGGGTCAGACCATTCCCAACGTTGGTGTATACTTGCCCGAACCAGTGTTCTCTCATGGCCAACTATACGTTGCTCTATCTAGAGCGACAGCCCGATCAAACATAAAAATTCTTGCAATCCCACCCGTCGATGGGAAGAAAACGTTGAGGAAGGGTGTAAGAAAGAACCCCACAGTTGATTGTGGAACATATACTAAGAACATCGTCTACAAGGAGGTCCTAACAAACTAGACCTACAGTAAGTCTGTTAAAACTCAATTGTTTGTTTCAATAAAAATACACCGACACAAGACTAACACTCAATTGATTTTGATTTTTTTGGACAGGACTGAGAAGTGGAATGCTGACATCTTTTAGACAGTTTGAAAGCAAACCGAGAGGCATGGGTGTTCATCAACTCCTACTTCGCGCATTGCCATAGTGAGCTGCAGGACACATGGTTCGCAATTAATTCAGGGTGTCTAAAAGGACCAAGTACTTTACAAGAGATTTAGACGATAAACAATATTACTTTTGGAAGTCATGTATTTTTCTATA
This sequence comes from Zea luxurians, assembly GCA_029449295.1. Taxonomy (NCBI): domain Eukaryota; kingdom Viridiplantae; phylum Streptophyta; class Magnoliopsida; order Poales; family Poaceae; genus Zea; species Zea luxurians. Next base: position 166,145,918 of record JAOPSE010000004.1, read on the forward strand.
AGACTCACGTGTGAATTCAAACCAGGCAAACAGAACTTATTATTCTTAAATAGGAATTGGAAAAGTATATCTTCTTGCTATTTGGTTGCTTAGTTGTCCTAAGTGATACAGATATACAATGGTTCTTAGATGGCTAGAATTACAGGTTAGCCAGTAAAATCCTTCATCACGTAGGTTTCCAGTGCAACATAGTGTGTTACATAATACTTTGGCTTAGTATGTTCTGTTAGCCATGAGCAAGGAAGAGGAACTTGTGGCGATAAATTTCACTTGTTCTTCACTTGTGCTAGCTGAACCTGATTGATAGATTAATTAGAAGAGCTTAATTTTGATGCTTCATCCATTTCTAGCATGAATTATATCATGTAAGGTTATATGCTATGGACTGATGAGCTTGATGTTGTTGCCGGTAATAATTATTTTGACAAGATAGCTGCTGAGATTCAGAAGTGGGCACTTTATTTGCAGCATTTGTTTATCAAGAAGCATATTCTGAAATGTGAAGTGACTATGAATAATTACCTTATTTCTAGACGTTGGATTTTTTTTCATTGGCAGTAGTAGTACTAAAGGATACTGCTTATCTATGGATATGGACATCTTGTCCTGGTTTAGAGTTTTCCTTTTATGTCACCTAACAATATCTTGTGGCATCAGAAGAAGTCTTGCACATCTTAGGTCTGGATATGATTTCGACAGGCATGTTCTACCAAGGGAACACTTTATATAATCATTCATAAGGGTTAGTTTGATCACGTTCACTTGTATTTATGGATCTGAACTTTAATGAGTGGTTTTATTAGACATTCGAATGCTTGATCTTTCAGTTATTCTTGAGTTTAAATGGGTTCAAATTTACAATGCTGTCTAGACATTCGAATGCTTGATCTTTAATTTCAGTTATTCTCATGTCATATATAGCCAGCCAACTAAAAATATTCTCATATAATAAGTCTCTCATAGTAAAGTAGTGTATTTAATATTTGATTGACCTCTTTGTCTCACAAATATGGTGTTTTCTTTCTTCAACGTCACAGCAAATGGGAAATACTTGAACTTGTAAGGCATTCTTTAGTTCAAAGGATAATTTCCTTAATCCTGTATTTTTCAACTATATTCTGTGAAATTCATATATCATCATCCTACAAAGTTCGTGCGTTCCAAAAGTAGTGATTAAAAGATAATTTGAGCAAATGATACCTCTCAAGAACTGCAGGATCTGGAGATGGTCTACTGGCCTATCTGTGCTGCCGCTTGGCAACCGAGCAGAAGGAACTTCAGGGCTTGCTTAGATACGAAGATACCAGGGAAGGTTCGTGTTGTGCCCTCCAATCCCCATCTGCTATCTAAATATTTCTAATCCCATCTTTTCTTGTAACGAGTATTCCTGTTTTCTTTTTCTGTAAACCATTTTCAGCAAGGACCAGAGCATTCGTGATACAAACAAGGTTGCGCCAAAGCATCAGTGCACAAATCCAAGCACAGTTCAGACAACTTAACTACCCTTGCCGCTCACTGAGTCACGCCGAGCCACTTTGAGAAGTTCTTAAACTTGGTGTAGTCGCTGTCCGAGACCATGGTCTTGTACCATGCCTTGCCAGCAGAAATCAAGAAGCGGCTTCGTTAGGCTCTCCGTCACCTCGGTCGTCATGCTATGGTTCGTATCCGTCTTCTGCTTCCTTATGCCAGCTTGACATATTTAACATGGCACATCACTTGCAGCCTGGAGATGTGGTATTATACGGCGGTGCTCATTCTGATGGGATGCCTAAAGAACCCAGAGATTCAAGTTGATGTGATTTCCATATGGTCAGTGCCATTTGTTTCATACAGAATCTGCCTCTGCATTTCACTGAGAACACGACTCATCGGCCTACCCCTCACGGCTATGTTTGGCTTCAAGCTGAAGCTCAATGCAATAGAAAGATAGGCCTGGACGATGTGATGCTGCTGCTGCGTATTTGATGGCCTTCCTTCCTCGAAGGCAATCTGCTGATCCTGTATGGGTTGTAGGGGATTTGGGTGTTGATCGGAATTGTATTATAGACTGGGATTCTGTTCGTAATACTCAGCAGAACCAAGTGACAAGAAGAGGTACAATATACTCTGTCTAGCACCTACCTCTTCACTGTCATCTTCTTGATTTGGGTGTTGATCGGAATTGTATTATAGACTGGGATCCTGTTCGTAATACTCAGCAGAACCAAGTGACAAGAAGAGGTACAATATACTCTGTCTAGCACCTACCTCTTCACTGGCCAATCTATATTTTATCACTTGTTTCTAGACAGTTGTGAAATAGTTTTCTAAACTGTGAAATCAGCCATATTTTTATCACTTGTTTCTAGAATTTATGGATCTGAACTAGCCATATTTTTATCACTTACTTCAGCTACACATTTTATGTGGTCCGACCGCTCTACGCTCGTCTTTCTGCTAGGGTTCAGTTTTCTTATGAAGACTATCACAAGTGATATTTTGAGTTAGACTGATGCTTAACCATAAATCTCAGTAAGTCCAGAGCAGCACTGGTATCTGGCATATACACATGCGCCTGTGTCTAGGATAAATCTCAGTACTTCTGTGTCATTTATTGGTGTCACTCATTTATTGGTGCCTGAGATTGTTGGTGTCACTTATTACTATGTTGGTGTATTGTGTTTCTGTGCCGATTTCAGGATAACTGTCCGGATAGGAACTCCTTGCAACATATCACTGTCCCCGTCCCCATGGAGAGGAGCGAGAGGAGCAGGAGCGCTCTCGACGGGGACGAAGTCGGTCATGTACACGCAGGAGCTGCTGGACACGGATGACGCTGACGGCGCCCCAGACTCAGCGGCTCAACTGGATAGACTTCCTAGAGCGGCTGCACGGCAAGCGGATGCTGCTCATGGACAACTCGATGAACTGGAACCAGTTCGAGTCCATGCTCTATGCGAGGCTTTACGGAACAAGGCCAGATGTTCGAGATGCACTAGCATTGTCAGGTTCCATGCGCTGGTCAGGGAAGGCCAGATGTTCGAGGCTCATGCTGATTAGCTGTAATAGAAGTAATGTCGCCACGTCGTTCCGTATTAATTAAACTTGTAATTAAACTGATTAGCTGTAATAGAAGTCATGTCCTTGACCAGCAGAACTATTGAATCAATGATTATGGATTCATGTGATTTTGGCATAATGACGCCACGTGATCTTCATGAAGCTGTGGCCTGTGAGCGTCCCAATCCCACAATGCTTCCACCTCGACCGCCTATCGGGCTCCCACACCCATCCCCACTACCTTGTGATCCCCGGCGGCGCTGCAGCGCCTCGCGCGGCCATGCCCCCGCTCCACCCTGATCCCGTGACTGACCAGCGCAAGCTCGACCACGCCCCTGCCCAGGTGAGACGCTCAGGTGAGACAAGTGAGACGCTCGACAACGACACGGAAGGAGGTGCGTGGAAGAACCTGACGCTTAGCAGCGGCGACGCCATGCAGGTGTGGATAGACTACGACGGGGAGGCCAAGCAGCTCAACGTCACGTTGGCTCCAGTCGCCACTAGAGGGGTGAAGCCATCGCGGCCGCTGCTCTCCAACGTCACCGACCTCTCCGCCGTGCTCGCTGCCCAAGCGTCGTACGTCGGCTTCTCCGCCGCGACGGGGCCCATCCCTTCCCAGCACTGCGTGCTCGCCTGGAGCTTTGCGGTGGACGGCCCGGCTCCGCCCATCGACTTCAGCAAGGTCCCGCAGCTGCCCGACGACCCCGCCGGCCGCCGCGAGGCTCTGGTCAGGGAGCTGGAGATCGCGCTGCCGGTGGCGGCGTTCGTCCTGGTCCTCGCCACCTGCGTCACGGTCGTCCTGCTGGTCCGGAGGCACCTGACGTACGCCGAGCTGCGAGAGGACTGGGAGGTCGAGTTCGGCCCGCACCGGTGCACTTCCTCAGGTGAGACGCTCGCTGGCTCCTCGGTGGCAATAGAAAGCACGCCGCATTCCAGGCATCCTCACCAGTTCCTCGATGGAAAGCACACATCACGTAATTCTCAGGCCCCTGATCGGCCGCCACAATCCCAACATCCTCGCCCTGCCATCCTCATCCCCGAGCCAGGCATCTTTCTTACCATTCGAGATCTTCAATCAGCCCAACTTGACAGGTCCTTCAATTCTGTTGCATCAATCACCTTCCATCCCAATGCCGGTACCTACCATCGATGAGGATGTCGGTCCTTAAAGATGACCAGTGCGACCTTGATGCCACAAGCCCACAACCCCCATCCTCCCTGGTGCTCTCATAGGAAGACGGTAGAGCTCCGCTCTAGCGATCTGCGCCCTCGCAGGCGCGCTCTCCACCACGCCACCACCCAACGCCACTGCCACAGGCTAGCTTCAACTATTCGCATCTTCTTCGACGCACTCAACACCGCTCTACCATTCTGCCTCCTAGCCCAGCCCAGCCCCCATATTTGCTTGTTGGTTTGGTTTAGGGAAATAGGTTGCCTGATTCCCTGATCCAAGAACGCCCATTGCCTGAGGTTCAGGTAATCCTCTTAACACCCTGTTGCTTCTGTATTTATCCAGCTTAGATTTCCATCATCGACTCAATGGTATATCAGCAATCATGGGAAATGTTTTGATCTCGTGATACAACAAACCTGTAAAGTTTGCATTCTGAATTTGCTTCTCATGAAATGCATGATCATAGGTTTGTTATGGCCCATGCCTTTTTGTGCTTCTGTTATGTTGTGAATTAATATATTTAGCATTAAGTTTGGTAGATGTTAATTAGCTGAAATAATTCCTTTTATTTTTAAATCATGCCATTCTGATATGTGGATTTCTATCCTAATCTGCACATCCTGATATGTGGATTTCTGTCCTAATATGCATATATGTCATTGTCATGCACACAAGATGTGTATGAACAGTTGCAGATACACAAATAACAACCTACACAATTCCATAGTTATGTATATCTGACAACCAAGTTCCATGCCCTCCTACTTTTAGGCCGTATTTTATGTATGTTGTGGTTATGCATTAGGTTCAGGTGCTTGTGGTCGATCTATGTGATCCTGTGCTTGAACTGTAGAGGGTTAATCAATTTAGTGTAGAGGGTTAATCAATTTGGTGGAAGTGGATATTGAATATGTTTAAGCATGAGGTTGTGCGTTAGGTGATTTATATTTATTAGTTTATTATGCATCTAACAATTTGCTATGCATGTTGGCTTACTATCCTAAATCGTCATTTATTTTTTCCACTAACATGGCAAAGCATGGACACTGGCCTACCTTACCTTATAAAATGTAGGTTTTTGTCCCGCGAGAATGGAATTTCTATCTGTAGGCTTGTGTCATAACAAGCCAAAAAAATCGGTGGCAACCGCAATAGTTCCGGAAGGTATTATAATTTTCGTAGTTCTGTATGGATTAATTTGTATTTTATTGTAATAACTAATTTTAGTTGTATCTCACGATTGTTTGCTCTAGACTATATTTGCACGCAGGGCGACCTTGCACTCAACGATTTTATTAAGGAAATCCCTTGTGAACCAAGGGTGGAAGTCGTGCTTATTGATGATGCCTTTGTTGAAAGAAAGTCGATGGAATGTTTATTTCAGCCGAATGCATATCTAGGTGACGAGGTAATCCATGCTTAGTTTTTAAATTTGGCGACCTTGTTATGTATAGATTTTTTTACTCATCTTGGTATTTTTAACCACAACTTACACACTTACAGGTTATAGACTGTTATATAAATTTGATAAAAGCTCAAAAGCATCTAAAGTGCCGATCTGGAGGTCGCGTTCACATAGAAAATGCTTTCCAGTTTAATTTCTTGAAGCGAGATGGCGATGTTGACATTAAAACAGAGGAGCTATATCCATTTGAAGACATGACACAAATATGTAGCGCTGAACGAAGGGTGTTACTTTACCTAGACCATGACATGGTACATATGAGTTTAAATCTAAACAAAACAGTTAGTGTTTACATGTATTTTATTCTTATGCAAGTATTTATAACTATTTTGTAGGTGTTTATTCCGATAAACATCCGAGAGACGCACTGGTATCTTGCCGTGATCCATGCAAGAAATATGGAGATACAAGTGCTCGATTCACTTGGTACTTCACAAGATCGTAAAGACCTCGCTGACTCTGTGAGTATGCACAAACTAAACAATTATGAATTCACTATTAACTTATCCCAATCTCTAATTTTGTTTTACAATATATAAAGATTAAAGGACTCCAAAGACAAATTGATATGATATCTCAACGTAAGGAGTTAAAAGACCACAGGTGGCCAAACCTCCAAGTTGCTTCTTGGCCGCTCAGAGAAATAGACATGGGATATGCAAAGCAGACAGATAGGTACGTCCTAAAATCTTCTTTACCTATTTTTTCATTCATACTAATCTTTATGTTGATATTAATGTATATGTAGCTCTTCATGTGGCCTCTTTCTTTTGAACTATATCGAATACTGGACAGGGGATGAACTGTCTGACAGTTTTACCCAGGTATGTTATTACTACTACGACATATATGCACATCTACAGTCAGTGTTACATATATAATGCTAATATAATAATTATTTCTTATTTGTAGGATGACATGACACACTTTAGAAAGAAAATGGCTGCTATATTACTATCTTCAGAACTGAATAAGAGAAGGGGGTGTCTGTTATACAAAAATGATAAAGAAGTTGACTCTAGAAGCCCATCGGATGTTGAGATATTAGAAAACCCAACAGATTCTAAGAAGAGGAAGCTACTCCACGTGCTTGATGATAACGAAGTAGTGTATGAAGATGAGGAAGGCCCTATTACTCAAGCAGACTTGCAAAAGTGGTTTGTTGATGATTGGGATAAAAGAACTCCTGTAAAAGTATCTAACGATGGGTGCACCAATGACTTTTTAATGGTTGGTCTTTCCACAAAGGACATGCCAGTGACCAAAGCCGATTCAATAGATGTTTTATGTGATTATATCATGGCAATAGAAGACGATACGACACTAGAGTAAGTGCTCATTGATTTATATATTTTATGTATATCAACTACTTAGATTCTTGATATAGACTTTCGTCATGCTACATTACAGGATGACATGGGTGCGAAGTTTCAATCCTTTTAAGATAGAAATATCTGTTAAAGACCTACAAAACATATTAACGATAAATAAAGATATGACTCTAAGATGTTTTGACATGGCTGTTCGGCTGCTTGCCAATAAAGAGTCATGTAGGCCGAAAGGAGAAATCATAAATAATAGAAAGCATTATATGGACATGCGTTTCTGGGTAAGTTTGTTTCCAATCATTAATCTATTAATTAATATATAGTATCTACATCTAATCCTCATGTGGACATGTATATATACTCTCCAGAGAATGGTTGGTTTTGGTAAACTTCCAAAGTACCATCAGGATCCTACAGCAGAAGAGTTAGCCAAAACACTCGATTGTTGGCCATCAATGAATTATTATATCACGGGTTGTAGATATGTAAGTATGTGTTCATTTAGAATGTATTTATAAAGGACACTTCTTTGCAATCCTAATGACTGATATTTTGCAGGTTCTTATGCCATGGAAATTCAACGGATGTCACGCCCTTTTCGTAATAGATCATGTTAAAAAGCATGTGACTTTTATCGACTTTACACCGACTCAAGATTGGTGTAAACACATGCCATACAAGAGGTTTGCGGAAGCAATTATCATGGCCTCAAAGAAATATAAGATTGCTTACAGCAAAAAACGTTCTGGATGGGCGGAGGATATCTTTAAGTGGGAACATACAATTCAGACTGATGTTCCAATTGACTTAAGAGGGTATTTTCTTCGTACCACCTTCTCAGCAGTTTAAATTTTTTCTATGATAATCATTGTATAAAACATAGTTGACTAAACATTATATATATTATAGGTTTAATACCAGCTACCTCGTTCTACAAGCTATGGCCATGTGGGGGAATGACAGATGCATGAAATTTGTTGGGGTAAGTGTAGTATGTTCGTTCTATGTTCAAAACATATATTCCAGTTATCTCTTTTTACATTACAATATAATATGTTTTGTTCTCTTATGTCTTTGTCTGTAGGATGCAAAGATTGTTCGAAGGAGCTTTGTGATTGATCTGTTAAGTTATGAGGATAATTCGTGCCGATATGCCATCCCTGCAAACATACAACAGAGACTTATCGATATCGCTAAAAAGGATTAGCTGATTAGTGTGATATTGATAATGTTTTCCACACGGATTTTGCATGTTATAGTGATGTTTGTCGTTCCGTATTAATGTTTCATACAAATCTTTTACTTCCGTCGCAACGCACGGACACATATCTATAACATACAACAGAGACATGTAAGTTCTCGTGTTATAATTCGGTTCCGTTGCAACGCACGGGCACCCTACTAGTTCTATATCATAATCAAAGAAAAACGACTAAAAAACTGATTACCGAATAAATACCGTTTCCGACCGTTTTCATCCCTACTGCCGGCTATCCTGAGAGCAAAATTAGGAAAATTCATTCTAGGAAATCTCACTCTGGCCCTAATCATGCTTTTATGTATAAGGGTGAGACATCTAGATCTAGGCAACCAACCCATGCCAAGTTGCCTAGAAAGAAAACTACTAGTGCATCAAATGATCATGCCATTTCATTTAAAACTTTTGATGCATCTTATGTTCTAACTAACAAATCCGGCAAGGTAGTTGCCAAAATTGTTGGGGGCAAACACAAGGGCTCCAAGACTTGTGTTTGGGTACCCAAAGTTCTTATATCTAATGCTAAAGGACCCAAAACCGTTTGGGTACCTAAAATCAAGAACTAAACTTGTTTTGTAGGTTTATGCATCCGGGGGCACAAGTTGGATACTCGACAGCGGGTGCACAAACCACATGACAGGGGAGAAAAGGATGTTCTCCTCATTTGAGAAAAACCAAGATCCCCAACGAGCTATCACATTCGGGGATGGAAATCAAGGTTTGGTCAAAGGTTTGGGTAAAATTGCTATATCTCCTGACCATTCTATTTCCAATGTTTTTCTTGTAGATTCTTTAGATTACAATTTGCTTTCCGTATCCCAATTATGTCAAATGGGCTACAACTGTCTTTTTACTGATATAGGTGTTACTGTCTTTAGAAGAAGTGATGATTCAATAGCTTTTAAGGGAGTGTTAGAGGGTCAGCTATACTTAGTAGATTTTAATAGAGCTGAACTCGACACTTGCTTGATTGCTAAGACTAACTTGGGTTGGCTCTGGCACCGCCGACTAGCCCATGTTGGAATGAAGAATCTTCACAAGCTTCTAAAGGGAGAACACATTTTGGGACTAACCGATGTTCATTTTGAGAAAGACAGGATTTGTAGCGCATGCCAAGCCGGGAAGCAAGTTGGTGTCCATCATCCACACAAAAATATCATGACTACCGACAGGCCACTGGAGCTCCTACACATGGATCTATTCGGCCCGATCGCTTACATAAGCATCGGCGGTAGTAAGTATTGTCTTGTAATTGTGGATGATTATTCTCGCTTCACTTGGGTATTCTTTTTACAGGACAAATCTTATACCCAAGAGACCTTAAAGGGATTCTTGAGACGGGCTCAAAATGAGTTCGGCTTAAGGATCAAGAAAATTAGAAGCGACAATGGAACGGAGTTCAAGAATTCTCAAATTGAAGGCTTTCTTGAGGAGGAGGGCATCAAGCATGAGTTCTCTTCTCCCTACACTCCACAACAAAATGGTGTAGTGGAGAGGAAGAATCGAACTCTATTGGACATGGCAAGAACCATGCTTGATGAGTACAAGACACCGGATCGGTTTTGGGCCGAGGCGGTCAACACCGCCTGCTACGCCATCAACCGGTTATATCTTCACCGAATCCTCAAGAAGACATCTTATGAACTCCTAACCGGTAAAAAGCCAAATATTTCATATTTTAGAGTTTTTGGTAGCAAATGTTTTATTCTTGTCAAAAGAGGTAGAAAATCTAAATTTGCTCCTAAAACTGTAGAAGGCTTTTTACTAGGATATGACTCAAACACAAGGGCATATAGAGTCTTTAACAAGTCCTCAGGACTTGTTGAAGTTTCTTGTGACGTTGTGTTTGATGAGACTAACGGCTCTCAAGTAGAGCAAGTTGATCTTGATGATATAGGTGAAGAACAGGCTCCATGCATAGCGCTAAGGAACATGTCCATTGGGGATGTGTGTCCTAAGGAATCCGAAGAGCCTTCAAATGCACAAGATCAACCATCCTCCTCCACGCAAGTATCTCCACCAACTCAAGTTGAGGATGAGGCTCAAGATGTTGAACAAGAAGATCAAGAAGATGAGCCACCTCAAAATGACGGCAACGATCAAGGGGGAGATGCAAATGATGAAGACAAGGAGGATGAACAACCAAGACCGCCACACCCAAGAGTCCATCAAGCAATACAACGAGATCACCCCGTCGACACCATCCTCGGCGACATTCATAAGGGGGTAACTACTCGATCTCGTGTTGCTCATTTTTGTGAACATTACTCTTTTGTTTCCTCTATTGAGCCACACAGGGTAGAGGAAGCACTTCAAGATTCGGATTGGGTGATGGCGATGCAGGAGGAGCTCAACAATTTCACAAGGAATGAGGTATGGCACTTAGTTCCACGTCCTAATCAAAATGTTGTAGGAACCAAGTGGGTCTTCCGCAACAAGCAAGACGAGCATGGTGTGGTGACAAGGAACAAAGCTCGACTCGTGGCCAAGGGGTATTCACAAGTCGAAGGTTTGGATTTTGGTGAAACCTATGCACCCGTAGCTAGGCTTGAGTCAATTCGTATATTATTAGCCTATGCTACTTACCATGGCTTCAAGCTTTATCAAATGGACGTAAAGAGTGCCTTCCTCAATGGACCAATCAAGGAGGAGGTCTATATTGAGCAACCTCCCGGCTTTGAAGACAGTGAGTATCCTAACCATGTTTATAGGCTCTCTAAGGCGCTTTATGGGCTTAAGCAAGCCCCAAGAGCATGGTATGAATGCCTTAGAGATTTCCTTATTGCAAATGGCTTCAAAGTCGGCAAGGCCGATCCTACTTTATTCACTAAGACTCTTGATAATGATTTGTTTGTATGCCAAATTTATGTTGATGATATCATATTTGGGTCTACTAACAAATCTACATGTGAAGAATTTAGTAGGATCATGACACAAAAATTCGAGATGTCAATGATGGGGGAGTTGAAGTATTTTCTAGGATTTCAAGTTAAACAACTCCAAGAGGGCACCTTCATCAGCCAAACAAAGTATACTCAAGATATTCTAAGCAAGTTTGGAATGAAGGATGCCAAGCCCATCAAGACACCCATGGGAACCAATGGGCATCTCGACCTCGACACGGGAGGTAAGTCCGTGGATCAAAAGGTATACCGGTCGATGATTGGTTCATTGCTTTATTTATGTGCATCTCGACCGGACATTATGCTTTCCGTATGTATGTGTGCAAGATTCCAAGCCGACCCTAAGGAATCACACCTTACGGCCGTGAAACGAATCTTGAGATATTTGGCTTTTACTCCTAAGTTTGGGCTTTGGTACCCTCGGGGATCCACATTTGATTTGATTGGGTATTCGAATGCCGATTGGGCGGGGTGTAGGATTAATAGGAAGAGCACATCGGGGACTTGCCAGTTCTTGGGAAGATCCTTGGTGTCTTGGGCTTCAAAGAAGCAAAATTCGGTCGCTCTTTCTACTGCCGAAGCCGAGTATATTGCCGCAGGGCATTGTTGCACGCAATTGCTTTGGATGAGGCAAACCCTGCGGGACTATGGTTACAAATTAACCAAAGTCCCTTTGCTATGTGACAATGAGAGTGCAATCAAAATGGCCGACAATCCCGTCGAGCACAGCCGCACTAAGCACATAGCCATTCGGTATCATTTTCTTCGGGATCACCAACAAAAGGGGGATATCGAGATTTCTTACATTAACACGAAAGATCAATTAGCCGATATCTTTACCAAGCCTCTTGATGAACAATCTTTTACCCGACTTAGGCATGAGCTCAATATTCTTGATTCTAGGAATTTCTTTTGCTAAACTTGCACACATAGCACATGAATATACCGTTGATCATGTCTCTTTTATATATGCTATGACTAATGTGTTTTCAAGTGTATTTCAAACCAAGTCATAGGTATATTGAAAGGGAATTGGAGTCTTCGGCGAAGACAAGGCTTCCACTCCACTCTACTACTCATCCTTCGCCGTCGCTCCGCATCATCTCTCCAACTTTGGTATAATCTTCACTGATTCATTTCATGACCAAAGGGGGAGAAAGTACTTCATTAGGCTCTAATGATTCCGTTTTTGGCGATTCATGCCAAAGGGGGAGAAAATATGAGCCCAAAGCAAAAGGACCGCACCACCACCCTAATTTTTTAAAAAAAATTAATGATCTTAAATTGGTAAATTTCAAAATTGGTATCTCTTTGTGTTCTAAAGGGGGAGCAAGTAGTATTTTCAAAATTGATGAAAAACCCTCTTGAACACTAAGAGGAGACCTTATTTGGGGGGAGTTTTGTTTAGTCAAAGGAAAAGCATTTTGGAACAAAAGAAGAAACTTTCAAAACTTAAAAATGCTTTGCAAATCTTATTCATTTACCTTTGACTATCTTGCAAAAGGACTTTGAAAAGAATTTACAAAAGAGTTTGCAAAAACAAAACTTATGGTGCAAATGTGGTCCAATATATCAAAAACAAAGAAAACAATCCATGCGCATCACATAAATATTTATATTGGCTCAATTCCAAGCAACCTTTGCACTTACATTATGTAAACTAGTTCAATTATGCACTTCTATATTTGCTTTGGTTTGTGTTGGCATCAATCACCAAAAAGGGGGAGATTGAAAGGGAATTAGGCTTAACACCTAGTTCCTAAAATAATTTTGGTGGTTGAATTGTCCAACACAAATATTGGACTAACTAGTTTACTCTAGTGCATAAGTTATACAGGTGCAAAAGGTTCACTTTTAGCCAATAAAAAGACCAAGTGTTGGATTCAACAAAGGAGCAACGAGGCAACCGAGGGCACCTCTGGCTGGAGGCACCGGACTGTCCGGTGTGCACCGGACAGTGTCCGGTGCGCCCAGAGGACTCCAACTCAAACTCTTCGCCCTCGGGAATTCTCGGAAGCCGGCGCGCTATAATTCACCGGACTGTCCGGTGTGCACCGGACATGTCCGGTGCTCCAAGGAAGCGCGGTCTCCGGAACTCGCCAGCCTCGGGTTCGCGCGGCAGCCGCTCCGCTAAAATTCACCGGACTGTCCGGTGTGCACCGGACTGTCCGGTGTGCCAGCGGAGCAACGGCTCTCTGCGGCGCCAACGGCTCCCTGCGGTGCATTTAATGCGCGCGCAGCGCGCGCAGACGTCAGGATCGCCCATACCGGTGCACCGGACATCAAACAGTACATGTCCGGTGTGCACCGGACACCCAGAAGTCAGAAGCTCCAACGGTCAGAATCCAACGGCAATGGTGACGTGGCAGGGGCACCGGACTGTCCGGTGTGCACCGGACTGTCCGGTGCGCCATCGAACAGACAGCTTCCAGCAACGGTCACTTTTGGTGGTTGGGGCTATAAATACCCCAACCACCCCACATTCATTGCAATCCAAGTTTTCCAACTCTCAACCACTTACAAGAGCTAGGCATTCAATTCTAGACACATACAAAGAGATCAAATCCTCTCCAATTCCACTCAAGCCCTTAGTGACTAGCGAGAGAGATTTGCCGTGTTCTTTTGAGCTCTTGCGCTTGGATCGCTTTCTTTCTTTCTCACTTGTTCTTGTGATCATCACTCAATTGTAACCAAGGCAAGAGGCACCAATTGTGTGGTGGCCCTTGCGGGGAAGTTTTTGTTCCCGGTTGATTGAGAAGAAGAGAAAGCTCACTCGATCCGTGGGATCGTTTGAGAGAGGGAAGGGTTGAAAGAGACCCGGCCTTTGTGGCCTCCTCAACGGGGAGTAGGTTTGCGAGAACCGAACCTCGGTAAAACAAATCCTCGTGTCACACTCCTATTTGCTTGCGATTTGTTTTGCGCCCTCTCTCGCGGACTCATTTCTTTATTACTAACGCTAACCCGGCTTGTAGTTGTGATTATTTTTGTAAATTTCAGTTTCGCCCTATTCACCCCCCCCCCTCTAGGCGACTATCATGTAGCCCCCGAGCTTCGAGTAGATTTTAGAAAATAATCTACTCGAAGGTCTTCAGTAGAGATTATTTCCATCTGTGTTCACTCATTTTGGTTGAGGGTTGGCTTTTTTAATCTTGTCCCACGCTTTAGAAATCGGCACTATCTCGGCTTGGAATGATAATCCATGGGGTGCACCAGAGGTGCACCCAATGGGTGTAGCCCCCGACCTTCAAGTGGATTTTTGAGGATAATTCACTCGAAGGTCTTCTTTTTATGTCCTTTTGCTGAAGATTATCCTTTCTACTTGTAAAAAAGTTGGCATGATGTCATCCGCGCTATGTCATCAATATTATGCTTCAGAGGTCAGCATGTATTTTGTCTTTTGCAGCCGAGTTCGCAATCCATCCGTATCTTGCTAGGTAGTGTAATTTATTTGCTCTGTGACTGATTGGACATTTGATGGACGTTCTCTGTCTAGTCTTCAAGTCGTGTCTGTCGACCATATTTTGCACTCTACTGGCTATATTTGGCTTCCCTCTAACTCTCGTTGATATCTCATTTTTGTCCTGAGGCATTCACTGCGTGCCCTGCACAGATGTGACCATTTTGAAAAATATACTGATAATTCCTGGGCGTCCCCCCCAATGGGTGTGGGCAAGGGACAGCTTGGTACACTGAGTGTTTTAACCGGCTGCTTCTGAGTAGTAATGTGATGGGACGGCGAGTGCAATCATATCCTTTGCGCTGTTGACTGGAGTCCCAATGGGTGTAGTGTTGCATGAAACGGCGTCAGCCGCCTGACGTGTCTCCAAACGGGTGGAAGTGCTTATTGAATGCTTTGCGACTGTTCAGTGACCGCGGTTGGAGGTGAGCGGTTGCCTTTCCCTTCTATAAATAACGTCGTTGCCCCTCTAGTTTTTTCACATCTCTTCGCTGTTCTTTACCGCTTCCTTCTCTTCTCTCCCGTTTGCTTCCGCCATGGACAAGAGCAACAAGCGCAAGCGCGAACCGACTCCTCCATCGGAGGATTTCGGTGACTCGGAATACTCGGAGGAGGAGTTCTCCTCCGAGTCCGAGGGAACTCCGGCTCCCGTCTCTCCCCCGGCGTCGTCCGATGACTCGGACGACTCCTAGGGGATAGCCACGGAAGTCTGGTCATACATCCGGGCCGTCGAGCGCTCCGGGCTCGAGGGCTCGGACGAGTCGGAGTACTCCTCGGATGAGGAGGACTCTGACGGCGGCGGCGAGGACGACGACGACGGCGACGACGACGACGGTGGTGACGGCGACGGCAGGGGCAGCGGCGATGGCGGCAGGGACGGTGACGGCGGCGGTAGCAGGGGCAGCACCAAGGGCGACAGCAGCAAGGGCAGCACCAAGGGCGGCGGCGGCAGCAGGGGCAGGGCCAGTGGCTAGACGCCACTGGTCAAAAGATAGTATAGTATAGTTAGAATAATGTAGTGGTAATGTAGAGTAGTATAGTGTAGTGTAGTAGTAGTAATGTAATGTAGTAATAGTAGGGGAGTATCAACTCGCGAAGAGTTGATTTGTAAGTTTATTAACTTCCCTTTGAATGAAAGAATGACGTTTGGCTTCTCTTTTGATGACTTCCCCGTTTACTTGTGAGTGTAATTCCTTTGAAAGAGTAAGCGAAATACTCGAGCATTGAACTGATGTTTTCTGAAATGGTTGCCGAGTAACTTTGTAAGTGGTGTCGGCGCTTGTAGAAGTAACTGCCGAGTAACTGAAGATTGTGTCTGCGTTTTTAGAAGCAACGCCGAGTGACTGAATATGATATCAACGTTTCAGAAGCAACGCCGAGTGACTGGAGGTCGGCTTCGGCATTTTAGAAGTAATGCCAAGCAACTGAACATGAAAACAGCGTTTTAGAAGCAACACCGAGTGACGGGAGGTCGACGTCGGCATTTTAGAAGTAATGCTGAGCGACTGAATACGAAATCAGCGTTTTAGAGGCAACGCCAAGTGACTGGAGGTCGACGTCGGCATCTTAGAAGTAATGCCGAGCAACTGAATACGAAATCAGCGTTTTAGAGGCAACGCCGAGTGACTGGAGGTCGACGTCGGCATTTTAGAAGTAATGCCGAGCGACTGAATACGAAATCAGCGTTTTAGAGGCAACGCCAAGTGACTGGAGGTCGACGTCGGCATTTTAGAAGTAATGCCGAGCAACTGAATATGAAATCAGCGTTTTAGAGGCAACGCCGAGTGACTGGAGGTCGACGTCGGCATTTTAGAAGTAATGCCGAGCAACTGAATACGAAATCAGCGTTTTAGAAGCAACGTCGAGTGACTGGAGGTCGACATCGGCATTTTAGAAGTAATGCCGAGCGACTGAATACGAAATCAGCGTTTTAGAGGCAACGCCAAGTGACTGGAGGTCGACGTCGGCATTTTAGAAGTAATGCCGAGCAACTGAATATGAAATCAGCGTTTTAGAGGCAACGCCGAGTGACTGGAGGTCGACGTCGGCATTTTAGAAGTAATGCCGAGCAACTGAATACAAAATCAGCGTTTTAGAAGCAACGCCGAGTGACGGCAGGCCGCCCGAGCCACTTTGAGGATGGTGGCCGAGTGATGAGGTGGCGCATTGGTGTTCTGGGGATAACTGCCGAGCGACCACGTGGCACGCTGGTTTTGGAAATAACCGTCGGGTGATGACTGGGCACTTTTTGAAACGGTATCTGGCTCGAGAATATCCCATAAGAGCTGCGCTTTTAGCCGCCTTTGCTTTCCATGCCCTAGTTCTTGCATTCCCGCCTCCGAATCCTCTCTACCGCTCGCCTCCATTCTGCTCGCTGGTAGAATCGAGATGGCGCCCAAGAGGAAGACCGCGAGCTCGTCCGCTGTGGTGATTCCTCCAATCGATCCCAACAGCCAGTTGCCTTTTGCAGGTAACCACATGTCCATCATTTCCGAAGCTGAACTCCTCCACCTCGTGTCCATCGGGGTTCTTCCTCCGCGGGAACTCTGTTCTTGGCGGATTTGCCACGGGACTACTGTCCCGATAGAGGATACCCACGAGTCTGTAGTTTACGCCCCTTTTCTTCTCCACGGCCTTGGCCTTCCCATCTCTCCCTTTTTCCGCGGTCTCCTTGATTTCTACCACATTAACCTGACCCATCTGAACCCTAACTCAATTATGCAAATCTCCATCTTCGTTCACTTATGCGAAGCCTTTCTTGGCGTGCTGCCACATTTCGGCTTATGGAAATACCTGTATCATTGTCGCCCTGGGATGGCCGGGGGACAACATCAGTTGGTCGGAGGTGCCAGTTTGGAGATGCGCCGCGGACGGAAGACTGAGTATCTTGAGATTCCCCTTAAAGACAGTATTAAGGGATGTCGTCTAGAGTGGTTCATAGTTGATAATTATGGAAATTCTCTCCCCTCCCGGTCGGGAAGACAGCCAGACGTTCGCACCCCAAGCTGGACCGAGTCTCCCACAGATGAGGAGGTAGCTGAAGCGGGTGTGTTGCTAGCTGAAGTTGGACTGCTGAAAGAGAGAGGTCTAACTGCTGAAGCTGTGGTCGCTGACTTCGTTTTCAAGAACATTCAGCCACTGAAAGATAGGGTCTACCCAGCTTATCTGTATCGAGGGCTAGCCGACTCAACTCGGGTTACCAACAGGAGAATCCCTTCTGCAGACTTGGTGAGCCGACTGGAAATGATTCTCAGGGGCAAGGTGTCCAATGTTGGTGCTCCGGTGGCATACTCGACCTGGAACTTGCCTCCTGCCAAAGCCTTCACCCTTTTCGTGTCAAATCCACCTGTGACTGATGGCAATTTGGGCCTTAGAGTGCGACCCTCTGCTGAAGAAGTTAGTGCTTTGGTTGCTTCGCTTGGGGAGATTCCTGATGACGAACGGCAAGTCCATTTTGAGGTGCCCCTGAACCCTAGTGATGCAGATATAAATGCCATGCTTGATCTGCTAGTTGAGGATTCTTCTGACGCTGCTCCTGCTGGTACATTGGCAGTGGTGCCCCTCCCAGAAGTTGATACAACTTTGGATGTTCAGAAACCTGTCAGTACTCGCCCGAGGTGCCCTAGCCGAACCAATCAGCCTGAGCCTTCTGCTGATGAGCAAAAGAAGAAAAGAAGATGCCTCCGGCGAGTATCCAGTTTTGATGAGGACGCTGGTACCTCAGTTCCTGCTGCTGAAGAAGTGCCTGCGACTGGACTTACTGACGCTGACCCCAATGGGTGTACCCAAACTGCTACTGATCCCAATGTGGGTGCTCCACCTGTTGCTGATCCCAATGGGGGTGCTGCTTGTGTTGTCGGTGTGGATGACGAGGGGGAAGAGAATGAGGTTCCTTTAACTCGAAAGAACAGTCGGCAGTTCATCGCCAGTGGTGAGAGTAGTGGAGTTCCCTCTCCTGCTTTGTCTGCCCTCATTGGTCTACAAGAACTGTCTCTGGCCAACTTTGATCAAACTCTTGAGGATATGGTCCCAGAGGACTTGTTATCGGAGCCAGTGGATGATGGTGCAATGGAGGCTTGTGCTGACGTGCCCGATGCTGGGTTGAGGTCATCCCGTGCCTCGTCGACCTTAGAGCGCGATCTTGAGGGCCGGGAGACTGACTTGAATCGTCCTGGTCCTATGGAGGTAGATGAGGGCCCATCAACCTTAGAAGTGGTTACTGCAGAGAGCTTGGACCTCAAGAGTGGTGCTGTCACATGCCCAGCCCCCGAGGGTGTCGCCGGGGATGACTTAGCTCGGGTGGAGAGTGTAAGCCACTGCCCAGCCCCCGAGGGTGCTGCCGGGGATGATCCGGCTCAAATGGGCAGTGCCAACTATGACCCAGCCCTCGAGGATGCCCGAGCAGGGTCTCCTTCCTGTACCTCCATGGACGTTCACGCGGGATCTCCTCCACACTCTGGCTGTATGGTAGTAGCCCAGAATTTGGATCAGGGAGTCGCTTTAGAGGGCAGCGCCCCTGCTGACCGAGTGTTGGGCCCTGTTGAAGGTACTGAGTTGATCTCTGCTGATTCGTTACAAATTGCTCCGGGTGGTGGCCTTACATCTGCTTATCAACTGATCTCTCCTGATTTGGGGATCCCTTCGTTCTTCTCCAACCTCCAGGTACTGTGATGTATTTTAACTTGACTTTTACATTGCCTAAACTGCTGTCGTCACACTCGTCTGTTTTCCTCATCAGGCTTTGGTGGATGGGATGGATAGCCAGCTGAGGCTTCAGGGTGCTTCCACCCTAGAGGTAGCTTCATCTCTTGCATGTTGGAATCCAGTGTCACTTCAACGTCGCATCTCTGAATTGGAGGCAACCAACGCTGGTTAGTGCTTTTTTGCTTCTCTCTGCCTTCGCTGTGGACTGCCTTACCTTCTGACCCCATTTTGTTTGATTATCTCTCGCTAGGAGTGACTCGGCAGATTTCAATTCTTGAGGAAAAACACTCCCGAGATCTGGCTGAATTGGCTCAGCGGTGCACTGATTTTGAGGAGAAGTACTCTCAGGGCCAAATTGAACTGGGTCAAGTTTCTGCTGCTTTAGATGACGCCAATGCCCTGAATTCTTCCCTTCATGCTCAGCTTGATTCTGAAAAGGTAATATACAAAATTGTGCCTTGCCTTGCTGTGCTCCTATTACTTGCTTGGTTTTTGAAGGAACTGACTTTTGCTCGCAGGAAGAAAAGCGTATCCTTGCTGCTTCTCGTGACAATCTTGACAGGTTGTATCGTGATTCTAGCAATTCGCTGACTATCTTGGAGAGAAGTCATCGCTTCACCATGGAAGAATTAGACCTCCAACGTTGTAAGCTGCAGGAATCCATGGATGAGGTAACCCGGCTCAAGCAGTTGATATCAGCAAAGGATGCTACTATCAAAGAACTCCGAGCTTCCAAAAAATCCGTTGCCCAGGAGTTAGAGACTGCTCGACTGGCTGCTAAAGCCGCTGAAGAAACTTCTGTTACTCTCAAGGCCCAGCGCGACAAAGCCCTGGACAAGGCTATTCGGGCGGGACGAATCTTGATGAGGAGACCCGGCGTGGTTGTTCCTGAAGACATAAGGGCTGATGTGAATGCTACCCCTGATTCCTCGAGTCGCCCTTCTTCGTCGGTCGCTCCTGAGAAAGACATTGTAAAATAGAGAAACATTTTGCGTGCTCCGAGCGCGCGGTTAGCATGATCGAGTATTTGTTAGAGGACATCAGTTTATCATTCGAATGACATAATTACTCTCTCATTGTATCAGAATTTATTAGTTCGTGAGTTGGCAGTAATGACGCATGATGATTATGAAATTTGTTTGCGGGATATAGAAGTCATCCCCTGAATTACATAGGCGCGAGCATGTTGCACCGGTCTTAAGTTGTTGCCAACTTAAGTCAATTGATCCGTTAGTAGGGCATAGTGGTCACCCCGGGTTAAGTAAGCGTGAGCATGTTGCACCGCCTTAAGTCGTTGCCGACTTAAGTCGATTGCTCCGTTAGCAGGGCATAGTGGTCACCCTGAGTTAAGTAAGCGTGAGCATGTTGCACTGCCTTAAGTCGTTGCCGACTTAAGTCGATTGCTCCGTTAGCAGGGCCTAGTGGTCACCCTGAGTTAAGTAAGCGTGAGCATGTTGCACCGCCTTAAGTCATTGCCGGCTTAAGTCGATTGCTCCGTTAGCAGGGCATAGTGGTCACCCTGAGTTAAGTAAGAATGCAAGTCAATCGTAAATGAACTGAGTATCCTTGAAACCTCTTTTTTACTGATGACATATTTCCACTTTACAGAGTACATCATCATCCTAGCAGTTTTGAGATACAGCTAGGGATAAAACTTTCTGAGGTGTTCTATGTTCCAGGAGTTTCCAACTTCTGTGCCATCCATCTGAGTGAGGCGATACGATCCCGGCCGAGTGACTTCTGCTACCACGAAGGGTCCTTCCCATAAGGGTGATAACTTGTGTCGTCCCTCCCCCGTTAGAATTCGGCGGAGGACGAGATCTCCTACTGAGAAGGATCATTGTCGCACAGCCTTGTCGTGATAGCGCCTTAGAGTCTGCTGGTACCTTGCTGATTGGATTACTGCGTTGAGCCGTTCTTCCTCAAGTACATCTATGTCCTCCAGCCTGGTGACCTCAGCTTCTGCTATGCTTTCAAAGATCAGCCTTGGCGCCCCAAACTTGAGATCAGTAGGTAGCACTGCCTCCGACCCATAGACCATGAAGAAAGGAGTGTTTCCATGCAAAGCTCGGCTAGGTTGGGTTCTTAGGCTCCAAACGACATAGGGTAATTCCCTTATCCACTTTCCTGCGAATTTTTCATTCTTATCGAAGACCTTTTTCCTGAGTGCATCCAATATCATCCCGTTGGCTCGCTCAACTTGCCCGTTGGCTCTTGGATGGGCTACAGATGCATACTTGATCTGAATGCTCTTTTGCTCGCAGAAGTCAAAGAATTCTGAACTTGTGAAGTTGGATCCTAAATCAGTTATGATGCTGTTTGGTATCCCGAATCTGAATACTATGTCTTGTATGAATTCCACGGCCTTAGCAGAGGTTAAAGAGGCAATGGGCTTGAACTCTATCCATTTAGTGAATTTGTCAATTGCTACCAATACATGAGTGTATCCCCCTTGAGCTTTCTTGAAAGGTCCAATCATATCCAGTCCCCAGCATGCGAAAGGCCAAGTTACTGGTATGGTCTGCAGTTGCTGTGCTGGCATGTGTTGTTGCCTTGACAAGTATTGGTAGGCTTCGCACCTCTGAACTAACTCGGCTGCATCGTTCTTTGCTGTTGGCCAATAGAATCCTGACCTGAAGACCTTCCCGACTAGTGTTCTGGAGGCTGCATGTATTCCACATTGCCCAGCATGGACCTCCTCCAGAAGTTGCTTCCCAGTGGATGGGAGAATGCACCTCATGAAGACGCCTGATGCACCCCTTCTGTATAATGTCTCCCCAATAAGTGTATAGTGAGCCGACTGTCTTGCAATGCGCTCTGCCGAATTTCTGTCGTCTGGTTCTTCTTCATTCTTTATATATTTAATGATCGGCCTTCTCCAGTCATCAGGGTCTGACTCGGGTTGATCTATGATGTTGCACTCTTCTGTTTGATCCATTGAGATACTTGGCTGCAGAATTTCTTGCACGAAAACTCCGGGTGGGACCTGAGTTCGACTGGACCCTAGCTTGGACAGTACATCGGCTGCTGTGTTCCGATCTCTTTCTACATGATGAAATTCCAGACCCTCGAATTTATCTTCCAGCTTTCGGACGGCAGTGCAGTATTTTCCCATTGAATCGCTTGAGCAATCCCACTCCTTGTTTATCTGACTGATGACTACCAGAGAGTCTCCGTATACCATTAATCTTTTGACGCCCAACGATATGGCAATGTTCAATCCATGGATCAAAGCTTCATACTCGGCTGCATTGTTGGAGGCTGGGAATAGCAACTGGAGGGCGTACTTGAGGTGTTCGCCTCCAGGCGCAGTGAAGAGAATCCCTGCTCCTGCTCCCTGTAGCTTCAGTGAGCCATCAAAATACATTCGCCATACTTCTGTAGTCTCCGGGTTGTCTGGTACTTGCTGTTCAGTCCACTCTGATACGAAATCAACCAGTGCTTGAGTTTTGATGGCAGTGCGAGGTCGGAACTCGATGTCATGAGATCCCAGCTCACAAGCCCACTTGGCTATTCGACCGATGGCTTCCTTGTTGTGAAGAATATCCCCTATTGGAAAACTTGTAACTACTATGACTTTGTGGTCGTCAAAGTAGTGACGCAGCTTGCGGGCAGTTAGAAGTACTGCGTATAATAGCTTCTGAACTTGAGGGTACTTTTTCTTTGAGGGGCCTAGGACTTCACTAATGAAGTAGACAGGATGTTGTACTGGATAGGCATGTCCTTCTTCTATTCGCTCGACTACCAACGCGGTGCTTACCACGTGAGTCGTGCAAGAGATATACAGTAGCAAATCTTCAGCTGGTTGAGTTGACGTAGCTCGCTGGGGTGGTTTCAGTACTGGTGGTGTTGACAAGAATTTTTTCAGAGCATCTAGAGCTTCTTGTGCTTCTGAAGTCCATTGAAACTTATCCACCTTCTTGAGTAACTTGTAAAATGGCAAACCTTTTTCTCCTAGCCTGGATATAAATCTTCTTAGAGCTGCCATACATCCAGTAAGTCGCTGAACCTTCTTCTGCGATCGAGGTGCTTCCATCTTCATGATAGCTTCAATCTTATCTGGATTAGCCTCAATTCCCCGGTGGCTGACGATAAACCCGAGCAACTTTCCGGCTGGTACCCCGAAAACACATTTCTCGGGATTAAGCTTCCATCTATACCACCTCAGACTGTTGAAAACCTGTTGCAAGTCTTCGATGAAGTTTTTTGAGTCCTGTGTTTTGATTACCACGTCATCCACGTAGGCTTCCACACGCTTGCCCCAGTGATCGGCTAAGCATGTTTGAATGGCTCTCTGGTAAGTTGCTCCAGCGTTTTTGAGGCCAAACGGCATGGAGGTATAACAGAAAGCACCAAACGGAGTAATGAATGCCGTTTTTTCTTCATCTTCCTTTGCCAGACTAATCTGATGGTATCCAGAATAGCAATCCAAGAAAGACAGCATAGAACATCCAGCGGTGGAGTCCACCACCTGATCTATCCTCGGGAGCCCGAAAGGATCCTTCGGACAGTGTTTGTTGAGATCAGTATAATCAACACACATGCGCCAATCCACTTTATTCTTTTTGAGTACAAGAACAGGGTTGGCTAACCACTCGGGATGTAACACTTCTCTAATGAATCCAGCCGCGACCAAGCGAGCTAACTCAGTGCGAATGGCCTCTCTCTTGTCGGGCGTGAAACGACGTAATTTTTGCCGAATCGGCCTTGCCTGGGGATAAACCTTCAGTTTGTGCTCGGCCAGTTCTCTTGCAACTCCCGGCATATCCGCAGGTTGCCATGCGAATACATCTCGGTTATCTTGCAGAAACCGGACGAGCGCGCTTTCCTATTTGTCATCCAAGCTGGAGCTGATGATAGCCGTCTTGCGCTCATCAGCGAACCCCAGGTTGATTCTCTTGGTTTCTTCAGTCGGCCGCATAGAGGTCGCGGTCTGAGCTTCGCTTGCCGGTACTGCGAGCTCCTCCTCAGGCTTAGAGTTCGCCAGTGTGGAGGGAGCCGTCGATGGCTTGGTGGTGAGGGCTGCTTGAATAGCCACTCGGAAACACTCTGCGGCGCCTTGGAAGTCGGCGCGCACGGTTATGATCCCTTGCGGTCCTGGCATCTTCAGTATCATGTATGTGTAATGCGGAATGGCCATGAACTTGGCCAATCCAGGCCTCCCGATGATGGCGTTGTACCCGCAGTCGAAGTTCGCCACTTCAAACCTTAGGAACTCGGTTCTGTAGTTCTCCGGAGTTCCGAAGGTGACTGGCATATAGATGTGGCCCAGCGGGTATTCCCCTTCCGTCGGCACGATGCCGAAGAAAGGAGTGTCCGACTCGTGGAGCTCTTTGAGGTGAACTCCCAAGCCTTGGAGTGTCCGGGGGAAGGTGACGTTGATGCTGCTCCCCCCGTCCACTAACACCTTCTTCACCCGGCTCTCTCGGATCACCGGATCGACGAGAAGCGGGTATTTGCCCGGATGGTCGAAGTTGAGCCATTGATCTGCCCGAGTGAAGGTGATCGGGTGCTCCGACCACCGGTATGGGGCGGGAGGGCCGGTGGTCGCCACCAGTATCTGGCGATCGTTGAGCTTTTGCTGTCTTCTGTTCTCCTGCGATCCGTGTTCACCGAAGATGACGTTGACCTCCCTGTCAACGCGTGGGAAAGCTCCTCCTCCTCCTCCCTCCTCCTGCCGATGGGGTTGTCGTGGTTCATCTGGTCCTCCCCTCGGCGGAGGAGGAGGTAGAGGTTGGAAGGGTCGGCCGTGTCCGACGGAATGCTTGAAGTCTCGGCAGTTACGAAGAGTGTGGCGCATGTCCTTGTGGTACGGGCACTGGGCGTCGAGGATGTCGTCCAACGTGCGTTCGCCTCCACGAGGTCCTCCTCGGGCGCGAGAGGCAGGTGGTCCGGCGGCGTGCACTTCTTCGCGAGGCCTCTTCTCCCATCGTTTGTCGGGTTGCTGGTTCGTGTCGCGTCGTGGTGCTGCCGGTGTGGGCTTTGCTCCTCCGATGAGGTCCTGGGCTCGCTCGTCGGCGGTGATGTAGAGGTCGGCTTCCCGGAACAGCTCCTCGGAGGTAGTCGGTGCCCTCTGTAGTATGGCTCGGACAAAAGCCGAGTCATTGGATCCTCTGTAGAAGTCCTCGATCACGGCCGCCTCCGTGACCTTGGGGATACGATTTCTCATGGTCTGAAACCTTTTGAGGTACGACCGGAGAGTCTCGTCCCCCCGGCGCTTGATGGATTTGAGGTCCCACGGTTGCGCCGGCTTGTCGGAGAGGGACTGGAAGTTGGCGGTGAAGCGTCGACTAAAGTCGCCCCAGACGTCGATGCAGTGTCGGGGTAGATGTCGCAGCCATTGCAGCGCGTCTTGCCCAAGGACAATGGGTAAGTACGCGGTCATCACGTCTTCGGACGCCCCGGCAGCTCGAGCAGCGGTGGTGTAGACGGCTAGCCAACCCCATGGATCCTGCTTAGGTTCATATTTGTCAACATTGGATACCTTGAAGTTGGGAGGCCATTGGATGGCCCTAAGGCGCGGAGTAAGAGCGGACACTCCGCACGTATCCTCCTGTCGTCGGGGACGATGTCTGTCCCGGGGAGGGGAGTTGTGATTGTGGTTCCTCGACCGTCCCCGGGTGGTTCCGCTAGTTGAGGCCGTTGCCGACTCAGTTCTGGTGGCTTGGCTCTGAGTCGGGATGCCATGATCCCTGTCATACTCCTCCCGACGGCGAATCTCGTTCTCATGCCGCCGCTCGCACGAAGCATTGATGGAGCTTCGCGCGTCTCGACGACTGTTGATGGCGTGTCGTAGATCGTTCGGCGGGTGAGCAAGCGGTAGAAGATGATTGGCCGCCTGGGTGAACAGTCGTCGTAGCCTTCGGCGTCAGGAGTCCGAGGAAGTCCCTCAGCTATCCGAGCCAGTACCCCTCCGACTTCGCTCGGCGTGTTCATAGCTCGGGCGAAGTCGGGGTTCAGGTTGCGCCCGAAGAATGGATTCTCCCGGCGCTGCCTTGCATCTTGCTCAGCCTGTTCCTGAGCCCGTCGGCGATCACGTCGTCGGGAGTTCCTTCGTTCTCTGAAGCCGCGTTCTTCCGGAGTTTCTCCTACCTCCGAGACCTCGTCTCGTGAGACAGGCTGTTCCGGATTCCGCTCTCCGGCCGCGTGATGTCGTCGAACGTTCCTGCGCCGGTTCCTCCGTCGTCGGGACTCTCGTTGAGGCGGTTCTTCCCCGGGTGCAGTCGGCTCGTCGTCGGAGACGATAGGCGACTCCGCTCTCCCGATGAAGAGGACGTCGGGGTAGAATGGTGCTGCTGTCGTGGTGACCTTCTTCCCGTTCCCCTTTGAGGCATGAGGAACGGAAAGAGCAACTTGCTTCTCCCCGGTTACCTTCTTTCTTGCGATCTGTGTCCACTCTTTTGTCGGAGAGGTAGGCAGTGGAGTTCTCCGGGTCAGCGAGCCCTCGGCCCCCGGCTTTCCGGAGACGATCCTCATCCAGAGAGTTGGAGGTTGTGCTTCTCCGGTATTTTCGGAGTTCGTTGGGGGAGACTTCTTTTCCGGTGGATCCGCGATACGGTGCAGAATTCCTTCTTCATCCGCTACAAATGAGATTGTTCCGAAGCAGAACATGGATCCGGGACGCAGGGTGATCTTGCTGTAGAAGGTGACGGCCATTGAGCTAGCTTGGATTGTCGACACACCCCCTACCTGGCGCGCCAGCTGTCGGTGTTTTAGGTCCGACCGCACACCCGGGGTTGCCCCTCAAGGTGTTTTAGGAGTAGGACGGTGTCGACAACTGTAGCAAAATGGTTCGTGCAGATCGCACGAGGGACATTGGACGAGGTTTACAGGTTCGGGCCGCTTAGAGATGCATAACACCCTACGTCCTGGTGAGTATGCTTGGTGAATGTGGTTACAAGAGAGCTCTCTGGATTGAGAATACAGAGAGTTGATGTGGGTGGCTAAGTAAAGTGTCCATCGATCTGAAGGGGTGCCCCCTAGGCCTTATATACTCGACCGTGGGGCAGTACACGTGGATAAGATAGCAACGAGTAGCCAAAAGATAGTGAACCTCTTGAGATTATCCCTACGTAACCCTCGCCGACTTATCCTCGCGTGGCTTCGTTGCATGGAGGCTCCAGCGCGGGAAAGTCGGATCTCTGTTGCGGTCATTCGCTCGATGCTGTGGGCCGTCCGGGCTTGTACCAATCCGGCCTCATGTCGTTCTGCTTCGCTGGTTGTTTCTCCCCAGGCCCACGAAAGAATGACCTTACGATTTATTGGGCCCTTGGGCCTTTCGTGAGGTCCTTTACTCTTTTAGTGGACCCGGGGGATATCTATCCCCCACAGATCCTTGCTGACGTCTCCTTGCTTCTGTAAGGGGTTGAGAGCCGCTGTCGTCATGGAGCACGCGGGCATCCGGTGGGTTTTTGCAGAAACCGCACCGCAACCGAGAATTAGCAGCAAGATGACGAATCATTCAGCTGTAATCCAACCCCCAACACCTCTCAGCAAAGCATTCTCATGCCCCCCCCCCAAAAAAGAAAACCCAGACAGGAAACGGAGAGCGGAACAGCACCCTGAACAAAGTTGGACGGGTATACGAAGAAACGAACGCCAAATCGAAACAGGGTTTGGAGATCGGGAGAGGAGAACCTACCTATTCTGCCGCTCTCAACCCAAAACTCTCGCCTCCTCCTCTTCCTCTCGATAGTGTTCAAACAAAACAACAACCTGCGATGTTTCCCCCTGATGCTAAGCAACCAAACCTGCGGCCAATGCGGGAAGAAGACCCAAACCTTCGAGGTAAAATTGGAAAGAGCTGACCTCTCATTCTGTGCAGTGATGGTACAGCGCAGCACCACGGCCGTATCTGTCCTCGCGGCGGCTGGTGCACATGGGGCCGTGCTGTTTCTTCGCACCAATCATCGGGCCATGCAACCGGGGCTCCGCCTTTCGGCTCTCGACGCCTCGCCGCCACACGTAACGTAACCGCAGAAAACGTCGGAGCGTCCCTGCTCGATTGACGGCGAGTCGACGACGACCGCCAGGATGTCACAGTTCCTTGCTTGATTGTACACTATGCTCAATCAATTTGGAAAAGGATGTATCAGAGGTAGAAGAAGCCAAATAGGGAGACTCGTAGTCGCAGGCGCGCAGGCCTAATTCTGCGCAAGCCCAGACCTCTTCAACGCTTTCACCTCAAAACCTTGCTCTCGCGCGTCTTCACTTCTTCTCGTGTACACCTCTTCAGTGTCTTCCTCTGCCTTCTCATGCCGGTGAAAGTTACTATCACCTCTTGAAATCTAGGTTGTCCCCACACTGGAGCGGTCATGAACCGTCAACACAGGCGAATAAACTTCTTCCCATGTCCACAGAACCTTCAGATGAGAACGAACCATGGAATCTATTGCGATCATGCTAGAATCGTTAGCCTCAACTGGCAACCGCTCACTCACTCTCACAATCCTTGCAGAATGGCCATATAAGACTTCTAAAAGGATCACGATAATCAAAAGAGGATGAGGGTGAATTAGGTTTCACTATTTTTTTTAATAATTAAAACCTAATAAAAAAACTTCACCAAGTTCTAAATATGTTCAAAATAGTTTTACATCCTAATTCCAACTATATTCTATCGTGACAATTCTAAAAGTTTAGATACTCAGAGTAAATTACACACATATAATACCGGAAAGTAAAGAAAGAGTTTAGAAGACCCCTCAAGTTTTTCACGCGGTCTCGAGAAGCTATCACTCTCCATTAATCTTCATTGAAGCACCCACACAAGTATGTCACTCCCCCCTGGTTTGTTCAAAGACCAGGTGCTCACAATGAGATGGTTTTTATAGCTTTGGCACACTAAATCACTCATGACAGTGTACACTTCTCGAGCCAGGTCACCCATTATCCTCTAGTCAGCGTATTCTAATCGCCACCAAACCGTCTAGCTGATGGCAAACACCAAGAGTAATAATCACAAACTCTTACTTGACTCTCTCAAGACCAATGAGAATATTGTGTGCACATTAATGACTTTTGTTTGCACTAAGGAGGTCGTTAATCTCACGAAATGTGCCCCTCATTCTCTCACTATGCAATAGCTCCTTATCTCACACTATATGGGTTGCTTTGGCTATTAAATGGTACAAGGACAATTGTGTTGGCCAATTGATGGGTGTATTTATAGTTCCTAATCGGTCAACCAGCCAACCATAGTAATAGAACAATAATAGAACAAGCTAATGTAGCCAACTGAATTTATGACTGTCATGTCCAACCGTCTGACAACCACTGTTGGACCAAAGCACAGAGTCCAATGAGACACAACAATAACTATTGACTACTGCAACAGAACTAGCTGTTTGAATATCAACCTTGGCCATATGGTCCAGTGCCCCACTGATAAACTAGTTCAACATCCACCAGAACCTCTCAAATCAATTGTAGCACTCATCGAACCCATCGTATTTCATCTGACGAGGCAAATGTTCATAGGATTCGACGACCTAGCCAAAACCAAAGCTTGAAACACTGTCATTGTTCGGTCTGGCGCATGTTGTTATCAACAAGGAGGTGTTGGACGAATCCACTATGGTCTGACGACGCTAAAACATAAGGGCTAATGCCTTAAAAATCCTTCTCACTTGTCTAGATATAAATTTTTGGAATTGAGTTTTGATCCTTATTTTTTGGGCCTCCCCCAATCCAATTAAAGAATTTTGATGTCAGAACTCACGTGAACATTAGCATTTTAGTATGAACAACTCGACTATCGGAGAGAATGAAGAGATACTTAAACTCAACTTACCTGAGATGATAAACTCAGTTATGTTGACCTTGTGGACTGTGAGGGGTATATGTCATGGGTACCCTAAGAGCGTCTCCAACAATGTGCCCTATAAAAGTGCCCTAAAATTAAAAATGGATATATTCTATAGAATTTAGGGCACCAATAAAAAATTAAGCTCCAACAATAAAGCCCCAAATCAAGTGATTAACTAAAATCTGTTAATATACTTCGTTCGTTTGGAAATGAAAGTTTTGTGAAGCGTTCATTCGTTTAAATCTAGATATGGGACATCTCAATAAGGTGCAACATATTTATAGCACTTCAGGAGGTGACCTATATTTTTTTGATAGTTTTTTGTAAAATAGGACACTGTTGGAGCAATTTTTTTAGCTTGAGGCCTATAATTTAATTTTGGGCACTAAGATAAATCACTGTTGGAGATGGCTATGCATGTTGATCAGTGAGAGGCTAGCTCGTGGACCTGACTCGGACTTTGTATAGGATTCGAACTCAATATTAAGCAACTCGGGTCGCGAATCGAGATGGAATTTGTCAACAAGTGTATAAGAAAAGTTACTTAATTTGTATCGTGAACAATCATATCTTTGTTATAACAGTAATACCTAACATATAAGAGATAAGAATAGAAATATCTTATAATCTAAATGTTCAAATATCTTTGCTTGTAACCACACCCTCCTTTGGCTATAAAAGGAGGGGCAAGTTGCCTTGACAAGTAGAACATTTGTAGGATGAGGCTGTGGGTTAGAGCTACACTATTAGGGTGACATAAAAGTATTACAAAACTTGCATGATATTTTCTCTTTCAAACTTTATATAAAAAATTAAATAAACTTGTGGTATGTGGTTGTTTCTCTTTCAAACACTATATAGCAAAATTTAAATACGCTTGTGGTATGTGTGTTGTGAAAATTGTGTTTAACTAATGTGTTTTATTCGTATATAAATTATGAGGGTTAGTTAGATTAGTGTAATTGAATTAACAATATATAAAAAGTGACATGTTAACATAATAATGATTTAAAGTTTTGAATTTATTAACTCTTATCTTTTAAAATAATATTTTCCATATTTTATTTTCTAAATATATTTTAAACCAATATTGTATTCGATACAACAATAACCTATCCAACTATTTTTGAATTTTTTTAAAAAATAAAATAAATATACAGTTGTTGATTTTTTAAATTTAGGGTGTGTTTGGTTGGAGAGCCAACTAGAACGGAACAGTTCTATTCTAATTTCTAAGAATAGAGCCGCTCCATTCTATGTTTGGTTGGTAGAATAGAGTTGTTCTACTTTTTGGTTGGAGAGCACATCAGAGCGGAGCCGTTCTGTTCCGTATTTGGTTGGAGAATGCAGAATGACATGATCTGAATGTAAAACTGCACACAACTCATGCAAACCAAACAAAACTGCAAACTGCTCGTCCAAAACTACAATGGAGGGACCAAAGTTCATTACCACGAATTCTCTTATGCAAATGTGCAACATCTCATAATGCATGAGTTCATATCACCATGATACATAACTATAGTTCAACCATACAAATAAAACATACATGTCCAAATAAAAGATACATAGCTCATCACAAGTGTAACCATATTTCATCCAACCGCCATGATACATGAGTTCATAACACCATGACAAAACATAGGTCATATAGTCATAGTTCTAATCATGACCCACAAACTAGAAGATCTCACTAACAAAACTCGAAAACCATGATAGGTTCCAATCGAATGGTAGATTCACGAAAGCATGAGCATCATTAGGATGTCTAACCAAGTGTTGATAGTACTGAGACTTGTGGTTAAGCTGAAAACCTGGGAGACTGTCCACTGCTTCAAACAAACCATCTGGTAAAGCACTGCTTGCTTTCTCGATTGTCTTTGCTAGCCTTTCGCTGCCACGATCAAATGCTTTAACCAAACAATCAGTCTTTCTTCTGCTATCATCAATAGTCTTGGCTCTCTTAGCTGGCCTAGCTGAAAAAGATATATCATCATTGACAACA
Source organism: Zea luxurians (assembly GCA_029449295.1). Taxonomy (NCBI): domain Eukaryota; kingdom Viridiplantae; phylum Streptophyta; class Magnoliopsida; order Poales; family Poaceae; genus Zea; species Zea luxurians. The sequence goes on from JAOPSE010000004.1 coordinate 166,178,058, forward strand.
CTTTTATCAATCCTATGGTTCATCCCCTCACTTTTTGCATTGCTATCAGCCCTATTGTTTACCCCATCAATCCCAAGTGGTTTATTAGAGCTCTTTGCATACTGACTAGTAGCAACACTATTGCCAAAGATTGTACCTAGAAAACCATAGTATGGAAGAGGCTTGTTCAAATATTCATCATCAACCTTGTTTTTTTTGGATCCTAACAGTAAGTGCAACACTTATTAAAAATAAAAGGATATAAGTTCTTTATATGTTTAAGACAATACTATAATAAAAGCATCTCCGCGTTTGGCGATTAAAAAAAAGGATCACTTATCCAGACGGAAGTCCGATTACCTGCATGGGATTGGAGATAAGAGTCAACACCCTGAAAATCAAAACGAAAACCGAAAGGATAGGCGGAGGCAAACGGAGACAGCTGCGAAAGCGAAACATGCCGATGCAGAAACCGCACCGCAACCGAGAATCAGCAGCAAGATGACGAATCATTCAGCTGTAATCCAACCCCCAACACCTCTCAGCAAAGCATTCCCATGCCCCCCAAAAAAAAGAAAACCCAGACAGGAAACGGAGAGCGGAACAGCACCCTGAACAAAGTTGGACGAGTATACGAAGAAACGAACGCCAAATCGAAACAGGGTTTGGAGATCGGGAGAGGAGAACCTACCTATTCTGCCGCTCTCAACCCAAAACTCTCGCCTCCTCCTCTTCCTCTCGATAGTGTTCAAACAAAACAACAACCTGCGATGTTTCCCCCTGGTGCTAAGCAACCAAACCTGCGGCCAATGCGGGAAGAAGATCCAAACCTTCGAGGTAAAATTGGGCTCGAGGAGCGGAGAAAATTTTAATTTTGTCACTACATATTTAACTAGTTTACTAGGTAAGTGACCGTGTGTTGCAACGGAAATATATAATACTATGATGAATTTTATACAAATGTGTGATATATTGTTATGAGAAAAAATTTTGTAATCCACTTATGATCGTAGTCATACATAAATTTTATTATTTTAATCTAGATATTTCACTACTGCATTACAATCGTGAGTACTATACAGACTTCTATATATGATTTTAATAATGTTATGTCAATTGCATCATTTAAATGCTAAGACTATCACAATAAATCATAAACTTATACAAATCTTCAGTATGTATTTGAACTATTAATGTGGATAGCTTTCCATGTTAAACTGCTTCTTCTCCCTCATGCCCCCTCCTCTTCTCCTCCCCTCTTTTGGCTGGGCGTCAGTAATACCTTGTCTCCAATAAGTGCCTTGTTGCTCGAGCACATATATTAAAATCCATGTTGTTAGCCAGAGGTCACAAGACAACACAACATGTAAAAAACATGCTCATGTGTGTAATAACTAACTAAACTAAGACATGTGGCATTCCATATAAAAATGTCTCTATATTACTATGCATGTTTTCTTGATTGTCTTTTCCTGCTCATAGACTTATATGAAGGGTCTTCGTTCCGTGAAGCTGTCAACAGCTTCAGCAGTGATGTTGCCTGATCCATCTTCATCATAATGCTTTACCTCTGGAGCAAGGAAGAGGTCCTCTTTGGATAAGATGCGCCTGCAAGAAAAAGGTCGTCTTTTGTTGCTCATGTATACCAGGTTCGAAATACCAAAGTGAGGACAACTCTGGGAATGATTACTGTTTGTTCAGTCTTATGCATAGGTTAATTTGCTCTAATTGTGATTTAACATAATGTAAGTGTATAATTGTAACCTTCGATGTCCTCTGGTTATATGCTCATGCATTCATATTCAACTATTGTTCATCCAAATAGTTCCCTTCTTAATTTATGAGCCATGTTATGTATTCTCAAAAAGAATGGAAGGGAGTTATTCTGGCTGTGTCAATTGCTATTGACAAACTGAATGCTACAAACTGGCTATAAATTGAATGGAACAAGGGAAGGACTGATGTGAATGAATAAATCTAAATCTTTCTTACTTCTGATGCTACAAACTGAATGATACAATGGGAGATGTGAATGACTGAACCTGAACCTTTCTTACTTCTGATGCTACAAACTATATGGAACAAGGGAAAGCTGTGAATGACTACACTTGAACCATTGAGAAGCCTTCTTTCTATAAAAATGTGGGTTAACAAAGAATCGAACAAATTTATAAAACTTAAAATATTTTGACTCAAATAAAGTTGGAATAACTTAGAACCAACATTGCTTACTGCTATAATACCTCACAAGTTAGAATCCAGGAAATCTTCTTTGCACATATAAGCAAGAAATATGTGACTCCAAGATGACATAAAGCATTACAAACCTATAATATCTAGAAACTTGCTTCTTTTCCACGATAGCCTTTGCTAGCCCGGCCACAAACCTATAGTAAGCTCTCTCTATTTTGCTCCTCTGCTGCGCGGAACCTGCCTAGTAGACCCCTCCTCCTCCTCCCCTGCGCGGAGGGCCTTTCCAGAAAGTTACGGAAACCGCCAGAATCCAAGGCGGGTTCGTGCACGGGATATGTTTCACCTCCCGCGCCCCACGCGGCTTTGACGCTGCGACGGTTGGCTGAGATGCGGGACCGCGAGTGCTTGAACCCAGCTGTCGGTGTCCTCGGGTCTGTGAGGAGATCGTGGTGTGCAGCCGGGTTTAAGGGAGTTAGTTTTTTGAAATGGAAGCACCCAGCTCGTGCGCAGCAAGGAATTCGTGGGATCGGACGGCGAGGGGAGCTTGGGGTGGAGGTACGTGGCACGATCTCACGTGTCTGGAAACTAGCCGTTGGGGGCGGGTGGTGGTCTGGTGGGCGTGGGACGTGGCCCGGCGGCTTGACCGGCGGAGATTGGAGCGCCACGCATAACAAAAAATAAAAAGGAAAGAAAGAAAGAAACGACGCCCACGCGAGTCGGTGGAGGTCGGTGTGTCGCGAGCCGGCTCGCCGCGTGTATTTTCGTGCTATATTTCGTGATTTTCGATGGACATGGGAGTATGGGACAATCGTTGCATGCGGTGCACCGTTATTTCGGGACTGGTTGCTACTCTGGCCGGCGGCGGTAAAACGGCGAGCAAAGCGCAAACGCGACGGCGTTGGATTAGGGGGGCGCAAGTAGGGTATGCTCTGCGTCTCTCTGTCCACACCTCGTTTTAGCTTTTGCATGTTGGATTAATGAGGAGGATGAGCATGCATCGTTTCTCGTTATCCATGTGTTTGCCTTTGATTTAACGAGAGCTTGATGCATTTATGTCAATTACTTCGGCCTGCATAACAAAATCCAGTTATATCACAGCGATTATACTTTCGGAAAGAAACTCTTGAGTTTGCATGCGATCACGTTTTAGGCCATGTTTGTTTCAAATCTCCGGATTATATAGTCCAGCTCATAGATTATATAACCGCCCACCAGCCTTATTAATTATCACAATCTAGATAAATGTTTGTTTGGGCTTTTTCAGCTTCTGTCCACCAAAAACTGCTACAGACAGCCAAACAACTAGTTTTTTCAGTCAACTTTCATAAGAATCGATTTGATAAAAACCGTCTAAAATCAACATGAATACAAAATCGGTCGAGTCATCACGATAGTAGAAATCCGTCTAGAGATGGCAATAGGTAAATATCCACCGGATATTACTACCCCATACACATACCCACGACAAAAAAAATAACTCTATCGAGTCACCCATATACACATGTGGGTATGGATTTACCCATATACTCATACCCATACAAATGTCAAATATATCCATCTAAATACCATTACAAAATTTCTAGCATCATTTAACCATCCATTCAACACACCAAATATAATTGGATAAAGTAGTAACACTAGTACATTACTACATAGCACATTACATTTTCCATTACATGGTCATTAAATTGTCGTTGAGCCTTCTATGACATTATGGTCTAAAAGGTTGTTAAATAGCTTGGGCTAAGTTTATATTGGGTATTTTATACCCACGGGTTAACGGGTATAGGTGAAGGTGGAACGTTCTAATATCCGTTTACCCATTAGGTGAAAATTTTTGCCAATTAACAGACCCATAGGTAGAATATTTAGCCCACATATATACTCTAATGGAGTAAATACACATCGGGTATCGGGTCGCGGGTACCCATTGCCATCTCTAAATCCGTCGTTTTCTAGATCCTGAATCATTTAGATCACTTTATATTTCTCAGCACGTAATCTCCGTGATACTTAAATTCTCCTCGCAGGCAGATACAGAAAAACTGGTAAAAATGCTAAACCAAACAGCCAATTTAGGTCGTCGTTGGGCACTCACGTTGACACCGATTTTTTTTTTGGCACGTCGCATTTTGGCCACGTCCGCGGTGGGAGTGGGAGAGTCAATGACAGCCTGAGGAGTGACGACTGCGTCAAATAAAAACTACTCCAGCAGGGGTGGTGTATCGGGGCCGTTCAGGCGTCTCGGTAGTGCGGTTCCGTTCGGTGCCGCGGTTGGCTTCGAGTCTTCGACCAATGTTCCTTTGCGCACGGCACCGTGGCTCTAGGGCCAGCGCTGCCGCCCTGAGCAAGTGAGCAGCCCAAGAAGCATCTCGGTGTTTTCCTCTCCCAACTTTTGGCAACGGGACGTGGGAGTGTGTGCACACATAATCACGATGGCTACACGAAGCAGCCCGCGCGCCCACGATGTGGGACACGGCCTGGCTGCGAGCCTGCAAGGAAGGATGTCGGGGGGCGTGGCGGCAGCTATCTCTCTAGGAATACCAAACTTATACTAAAAACGTTATAAGGCAACACATACAATAAGATCATATGATATTTTAAAAAGCAAAAAATATATATGACACAAGGATTTAAAGATACATCATATATCAAATATAAATAAGTAAATAACAATTTAATTGTATCACACATATAGTTCACATAATCAAAGAGCCAAATTTCAGAATTGATGAAGTATGGTATTCGGATTTTTTGGTAGTTTTGTTCGATATACTGTAAAAACCGATTACGACTTCTTAGATGTAAAAACTGAAATCGAACCGAAATACCAAAAAAAATCAAAATTTTGGTTCGGTTTTTTTATCTACGGTACAAAACGTGCCACGTCTAGCACCAAACCCTCCGCCTAGCGCCTAATACAAGTCCAACATCGACACCACCGCCTATCGCCTAATACGAGTCCAACACCGACAGATCCTATGCCACGCCACCAGAAGGTGACGCGCGTCAAGTTGGCATTTCCGGACCCAACCCGAAGTACGCCATGACTGCGGCGACATCCGCCTCGGCATCCAACCCGAAGCTCGGTCTGCTCTTCGCAAACCCAACTAGCATAACACGATGCAGGAAGAATACGACGCGCTCTAGCGCCTTCCTCCATGAACACATAGGTCATGTTTGTTTCGACTTTTTTTCAGCTTCTCGCAACCAGAAACTGTTGTAGACTACCAAACGTCCATCTTTTCAGCCCGCTTCTATGACAAACACTTTAGTCAAAACCGTCCAAAATCAACATGAATACAGAATCGTTGCGATAGTAGAAAATCGTCACTTTATACATCATAAACCTTATGGACTCTTATATTTTCTTCCACATGTAATCTACCTACTGCACGTTCGTTGTATGGGCTCTCCCAAACACCAAGAGCGCGGTTCACCCGCTTCACCGAGTTCATCAAGTCGTTGGGCACTCACGCTGACACGGTCTGACTCTTCATTGTTCATGCTCCGGACGTCAACAGACATGGCGTGTCTCTTGCTCTACGTCGATGACATGATTCTAACTGCTTCGACCCACCCACAACCTACTACAGTAGCACATCGTCAACCAGTTAAAAGATGAGTTCGTGTCAAAAAAAAGGCCATGTCATTGTGTCCTACTTCCTTGGCATTGACGTCCAACGCACGAGCGAAGGTTTCTTCCTCTCCTAATGTCAAGGATCATGGTTTGGTCGTCGTATGGGCCTTGGGTCTTGGCCTGGTTGAGTAGTGTTTAGAGGACTAGATGTGCTACAAGAGGCAGAAGCAACAGTGGGGAAGGCCATCGGAAGATTCAGAAGAAACACATCAGTTCCTCTTCAAGTCTCCATATGTAGGACTCGATCTCTCATCCTTCCATGTTCTAGGCTCCACTCCTCCGTACAGATTACTTTGTTGGCTTCAACCCTCCCTTCCCTAAGGTCCTGTACTCTGATTTATATTTGAATCGAGCTATTCTCTAAGCCAGTTGAGGGGTGTGCTAACATTTGGTATTCAGAGACTTCAATCCTAGATTCCGTAACTCAATTTTTGTGTCGTTTCCGATCAACCACCATGGGAAACTCCGATCTGGTCTTCTCAAAGCTGCTTGAAGAGTTCCAACATATGGAGGCACGCTTGACGAGCACAATTGAGGGGTGTTGTCAGGGCATGAAGCACACCTTCGACGACAGCTGCATCAGCCATGGATCTATGCACGAGTCCGACCTCGCCTGCCTAGAGCAGCTCATCATAGACGTTGCAGCGTTCGCGTGCACAACCAATGACGCTGCTCAGGTCGCCAACATCTCCATCAAGCTCATCATACCTCCTCACCTCACCATGGAGCTTGTCCAGCGTGACCCCGTCGACATTGAGGCGAACAGCTAAATCCCCACCTCGGTCACGACCGCGCCCACACCTCCCTCCGCTACCATTTGTGAGACGAGCCACTTCCTCAACACGGACAACACAAAGTCGTAGCAGCACGTGTAATACTATGTGGAACACATCTTCCCTATGCTCGGCTCGAATGGCGAGGCGCGCATGCAGGACCCCATATGTTCCTGCTAAACCAATGTCGATGAAGTTTACTGGTTTAGTGAATTTCAAGTAGGGTCACATATGGTGAGTGGAAGGACTTGCCTATTAGATTTATTGCAGTCCAGAGTATATAGTTGTTTTCCTTTTGCATCACCTTACTGTTAGAAGAGTCAAGATGCTGATTATGAGCAGGCGTGTTGAAAGGGAATTAGACTTACACCTATATTCCTAATTGATTTTGGTGGTTGAATTGCCCAACACAAATAATTGGACTAACTAGTTTGCTCTAGTCTATAAGTTATACAGGTGCCAAAGGTTCACACTAAGCAAATAAAAAGACCAAGAAATGGGTTCAACAAAAAGAGCAAGGGACTACCGAAGTGTGCCCTGGTCTGGCGCACCGGACTGTCCGGTGTGCCATCAGACAGTGTCTGGTGCACCACCGGACAGTGTCCGGTGCACCAGGGGACTCCAAGCTGAACTTCGCACCTTCGGGAATTCTCAGAGGCGCTTCGCTATAATTCACCGGACTGTCCGGTGCACCACCGGACAGTGTCTGATGCACCACCGGAAAGTGTCCGGTGCTCCAGAGGAGAGCGACTCTGAACTCGTTAGCTTCGGGAATCCGCTCCGCTATAATTCACCGGACATATCCGGTGCACACCGGACTGTCCGGTGAGCCAGCGGAGCAACGGCTACTTCACGCCAACGGTCGACTATAGGCGCATTGAATGCGCGCCAGCGCGCAGAAGTCAGAGCACGCGCGGGTGGCACACCGGACAGTCTATAGGACTTGTCCGATGCACCACCGGATAGCCAGGCGGGCCCACAAGTAAGAGCTCCAACGGTCGGAACCCAACGTCCTAGTGACGTGGCTGGCGTACCGGACAGTGTCCGGTGGCGCACCGGACTGTCCGGTGCGCCTGCGACAGCAGCCTCCACCAAACGGCTAGTTTGGTAGTTGGGGCTATAAATACCCCCAACCACCCCACATTCAAGTCATCCAAGTTTTCCACCTTCCAACTACTTACAAGAGCTAGGCATTCAATACAAGACACACCCAAGTGATCAAATCCTCTCCCAATTCCACAAAAGCTTTAGTGTTAAGTGAGAGAGATTCGTTGTGTTCTTTTGAGCTCTTGCGCTTGGATTGCTTCTTCTTTCTCATTCGTTCTTGCGATCATCTCAATTGTAAATAAGGCAAGAGACACCAATTGTGTGGTGGTCCTTGCGGGAAGTTTGGTTCCCAATTGATTTGAGAAGAGAAGCTCACTCGGTCTGAGGGACCGTTTGAGAGAGGGAAAGGGTTGAAAGAGACCCGGTCTTTGTGACCACCTCAACGGGGAGTAGGTTTGCGAGAACCAAACCTCGGTAAAACAAATCCGCGTGTCACACTCTTTATTCGCTTGCGATTTGTTTTGCACCCTCTCTCGTGGACTCATTTATATTTCTAACGCTAACCCGGCTTGTAGTTGTGATTAACTTTATAAATTTCAGTTTCGCCCTATTCACCCCCCTCTAGGCGACTTTCACGTGTAACTCTACGACTTGAATGCATGTGCAACATAATGATTTAGTCTATGCAATTGCATGATGATGTGTTTTTCATGATACATTGGCTTGACAGTTATGCAAGCAGCATGTACTGCAACTACCAAGACTGTGCTTGGTTAAAGGTTAATTGGCAAATTCTTGATTGGGTGATCCCAACATACTCTATACAGCGGGAGTTTGGTGGGCTCGCATGGTTGCCTTCTCACTCTCTATTTCATGAGTTTGGCATTAGTTGTTGGGGACTACTTGTAGAGATGAGGCCTATCAGTTCTATGGATTTCCTTGGAAATGGTAAGAGCAATTTGGCTGCACTGGTGGGGTGTTTGATGTTCTAGTCTAGTGTGACGGCGGACTGCTATTAAACATTACGGACTTGCACATTCTATGGAATATGATCCTGGTGGTACTAAAATTCTTCATTGTCTTGGGGGCAAGCCACAGTTCAAGAAGGGAGGAATGTCAGAGATCTTGGGGGCAAGCCACAGTTCAAGATGGCGAGAACCGAACCTCGGTAAAACAAATCTGCGTGTCACACTCTTTATTCGCTTGCGATTTGTTTTGCACCCTCTCTCGTGGACTCATTTACATTTCTAACGCTAACCCGGCTTGTAGTTGTGATTAACTTTATAAATTTCAGTTTCGCCCTATTCACCCCCTCTCTAGGCGACTTTCAATTGGTATCAAAGCTCGGTGCTTCATTAGAGCCTAACCGCTCGAAGTGATGTCGGGAGATCACGCCAAGAAGGATATGGTGACCAGCGAGAAGCCCACTACAAGTCACGGGAAGGCTTCATCGGAAGAGTCCCGCAACAAAGGGAAGGGGAAGGAGAAGAAACCCTCTTCCCACAAGTCGCATCGGAGTGGGGACAAGAAAAAGAAGATGAGGAAGGTGGTCTACTACGAGACCGACACCTCATCGCCATCTACCTCCGGCTCCGACGCGCCGTCCGTCACTTCTAAGCGCCATGAGCGCAAGAAGTTTAGTAAGATCCCCTTACGCTATCCTCGCATTCCTAAACATACGCCCTTACTTTTCGTCCCATTAGGCAAACCACCAACGTTTGATGGTGAAGATTATGCTAGATGGAGTGATTTAATGCGATTTCATCTAACCTCACTCCATAAAAGTATATGGGATGTCGTTGAGTTTGGTGTACAGGTACCATCCGTAGGGGATGAAGATTATGATGAGGACGAAGTGGCCCAAATCGAGCACTTCAACTCCCAAGCCACAATTATACTCCTCGCCTCTCTAAGTCGAGAGGAGTATAACAAGGTGCAAGGATTAAAGTGCGCCAAGGAAGTTTGGGACGTGCTCAAGACCGCGCACGAAGATGATGAACTAACCAAGATCACCAAGCGGGAAACGATCCAGGGGAGCTCGGTCGCTTCCGGCTTCGCAAAGGGGAAGAGCCACAAGACATGTACAACCGGCTCAAAACCTTGGTGAACCAAGTGCGCAACCTCGGGAGCAAAAAGTGGGATGACCACGAGATGGTTAAGGTTATTCTTAGATCACTTATTTTCCTTAACCCTACTCAAGTTCAATTAATTCGTGGTAATCCTAGATATACACTAATGACTCCCGAGGAAGTAATCAGGAATTTTGTGAGCTTTGAGTATATGATCAAGGGCACAAAGAAAATCAATGAGCTAGATGATCCCTCCACATCCGAAGCACAACCGGTTGCATTCAAGGCAACGAAGGAGAAGAAGGAGGAGTCTACATCAAGTAGACAACCAATCGACGCCTCAAAGCTCGACAATGAGGAAATGGCGCTCGTCATCAAGAGCTTCCGCCAAATCCTCAAGCAAAGGAGAGGGAAAGATTACAAGCCCCGTTCCAAGAAAGTTTGCTATAAATGTGGTAAGCCCGGTCATTTTATTGCAAAATGTCCACTACCTAGTGACAGTGACAAGGGCGACGACAACAAGGGGAGAAGAAAGGAGAAGAAGAGGTACTACAAGAAGAAGGGCGGCGATGCCCATGTTTGTCGCGAGTGGGACTCCGACGAAATCTCTAGCGACTCCTCCTCCGACGAGGACGCCGCCAACATCGCCGTCACCAAGGGACTTCTCTTCTCCAACATCGGCCACAAGTGCCTCATGGCCAAGGACGACAAAAATAAGAAGGTTAAATCCAAATCCTCCACTAGATATGAGTCCTCTAGCGATGATAATGCTAGTGATGAGGAAGATAATTTGCGTACTCTTTTTGCCAACCTAAACATGCAACAAAAAGAAAAATTAAATGAATTGATTAGTGCCATTCATGAGAAGGATGATCTCTTGGACACTCAAGAGGACTTCCTTATTAAAGAAAACAAAAAGCATGTTAAGGTGAAAAATGCTTATGCTCTAGAAGTAGAAAAGTACGAAAAATTATCTAGTGAGCTAAGCACTTGCCATGAGACCATTAACAACCTTAGAAATGAAAATGCTAGTTTAATTGCTAAGGTTGATTCAAATGTTTATGATGTTTCAATTCCCAATCTTAGAAAAGATAATAATGATTTGCTTGCTAAGATTGAAGAATTAAACATTTCTCTTGCTAGCCTTAGAAATGAAAATGAAAGATTGCTTGCTAAGGCTAAAGAATTAGATGTTTGCAATGTTACAATTTCCGATCTTAGAGATAAAAATGATATATTGCGTGCTAAGATTGTTGAACTTAATTCTTGCAAACCCTCTACATCTACCACTGAGCATGTCACTATTTGCACTAGATGTAGAGATATTGATATTAATACTATTCATGATCACATGGCTTTAATTAAACAACAAAATGATCATATAGCAAAATTAGATGCTAAAATTGCCGAGCATGACTTAGAAAACGAAAAATTTAAATTTGCTAGAAGCATGCTCTATAGAGGGAGACGCCCTGGCATTAAGGATGGCATTGGCTTCCAACAGGGAGGCAATGTCAAACTTAATGCCCCTCCTAAGAAATTGTCCAACTTTGTTAAGGGCAAGGCTCCCATGCCTCAGGATAACGAGGGTTACATTTTGTACCCTGCCAGTTATCCCGAGAGCAAAATTAGGAGAATTCATTCTAGGAAGTCTCACTCTGGCCCTAACCATGCTTTTATGTATAAGGGTGAGACATCTAGTTCTAGGCAACCAACCCGTGCTAAGTTGCCTAAGAAGAAAACTCCTAGTGCATCAAATGAACATAGCATTTCATTTAAAACTTTTGATGCATCTTATGTGTTAACTAACAAATCCGGCAAGGTAGTTGCCAAGTATGTTGGGGGCAAACACAAGGGATCAAAGACTTGTGTTTGGGTACCCAAAGTTCTTGTGTCTAATGCCAAAGGACCCAAAACCATTTGGATACCTAAAGTCAAGAACTAAAATTGTTTTGTAGGTTTATGCATCCGGGGGCTCAAGTTGGATCATCGACAGCGGGTGCACAAACCACATGACTGGGGATAAGAAAATGTTCTCCTCCTATGAGAAAAACCAAGATCCCCAAAGAGCGATCACATTCGGGGATGGAAACCAAGGTTTGGTCAAAGGATTGGGTAAAATTGCTATATCACCTGACCATTCCATTTCCAATGTTTTTCTTGTAGATTCTTTAGATTACAATTTGCTTTCCGTTTCTCAATTATGTCAAATGGGCTACAACTGTCTTTTTACTGATGTAGGTGTCACTGTCTTTAGAAGAAGTGATGATTCAATAGCATTTAAGGGAGTGTTAGAGGGTCAGCTATACTAGGTAGATTTTGATAGAGCTGAACTCGACACTTGCTTAATTGCTAAGACTAACATGGGTTGACTCTGGCACCGCCGACTAGCTCATGTTGGGATGAAGAATCTTCATAAGCTTCTAAAGGGAGAGGACATTTTAGGATTAACAAATGTTCATTTTGAGAAAGACAGGATTTGTAGCGCATGCCAAGCAGGGAAGCAAGTTGGTGCTCACCATCCACACAAGAACATCATGACGACTGACATGCCACTAGAGCTCCTACACATTGATCTATTCGGCCAGATAGCTTACATAAGCATCGGCGGGAGTAAGTATTGTCTAGTTATTGTGGATGATTATTCTCGCTTCACTTGGGTGTTCTTTTTGCAGGAAAAATCTCACACCTAAGAAACCTTAAAAGGATTCTTGAGATGGGCTCAAAATGAGTTCGGCTTAAGGATCAAGAAAATAAGAAGCGACAACGGGACGGAGTTCAAGAACTCACAAATTGAATGCCTCCTTGAGGAGGAGGGCATCAAGCATGAGTTCTCTTCTCCCTACACGCCACAACAAAATGGTGTAGTGGAGAGGAATAATAGAACTCTATTGGACATGGCAAGAACCATGCTTGATGAGTACAAGACTTCGGATCGGTTTTGGGCCGAGGCAGTCAACACCGCCTGCTACGCCATCAACCGGTTGTATCTACACCGAATCCTCAAGAAGACATTATATGAACTCCTAACCGGTAAAAAGCCCAACATTTCATATTTTAGAGTCTTTGGTAGCAAATGCTTTATACTTGTTAAAAGAGGTAGAAAATCTAAGTTTGCTCCTAAGACTGTAGAAGGCTTTTTTACTAGGATATGATTCAAACACAAGGGCATATAGAGTCTTTAACAAGTCCTCTAGACAAGTTGAAGTTTCTTGTGACGTTGTGTTTGATGAGACTAACGGCTCTCAAGTAGAGCAAGTTGATCTTGATGAGATAGGTGATGAAGAGGCTCTGTGCATCGCGCTAAGAAACATGTCCATTGGGGATGTGTGTCCTAAGGAATCCGAAGAGCCTCCAAATGCACAAGATCAACCATCCTCCTCCATGCAAGCATTTCCACCAACTCAAAATGAGGATGAGGCTCAAGTTGATAAAGGAGAATATCAAGCAAATGAGCCACCTCAAGATGACGGCAATGATCAAGGGGGAGATGCAAATGATCAAGATAAGGAGGATGAAGAACCAAGGCCGCCACACCCAAGAGTCCACCAAGCAATCCAACGAGATCACCCCGTCGACACCATCCTCGGCGACATTCATAAGGGGGTAACCACTAGATCTCGTGTTGCTCATTTTTGTGAACATTACTCTTTTGTTTCCTCTATTGAGCCACATAGGATAGAGGAAGCACTTCAAGATTCGGATTGGGTGGTGGCGATGCAAGAGGAGCTCAACAACTTCACTAGGAACGAGGTATGGCATTTGGTTCCACGTCCTAACCAAAATGTTGTAGGAACCAAATGGGTGTTCCGCAACAAGCAAGACGAGCATGGGGTGGTGACAAGGAACAAAGCCCGACTTGTGGCCAAAGGATACTCCCAAGTCGAAGGTTTGGATTTCGGTGAAACCTATGCACCCGTAGCTAGGCTTGAGTCAATTCGTATATTATTGGTCTATGCTACTTACCATGGCTTCAAGCTTTATCAAATGGACGTGAAGAGTGCCTTCCTCAATGGACCAATCAAGGAAGAGGTCTATGTTCAGCAACCTCCCGGCTTTGAAGATAGTGAGTACCCTAACCATGTTTATAAACTCTCTAAGGCGCTTTATGGGCTCAAGCAAGCCCCAAGAGCATGGTATGAATGCCTTAGAGATTTCCTTATCACTAATGGATTCAAAGTCGGAAAGGCCGATCCTACACTCTTTACCAAAACACTTGAAAATGATTTATTCGTATGCCAAATCTTTGTTGATGATATTATATTTGGGTCTACTAACGAATCTACATGTGAAGAGTTTAGTAGGATCATGACACAAAAATTCGAGATATCTATGATGGGGGAGTTGAAGTATTTCTTGGGATTTCAAGTAAAGCAACTCCAAGAGGGCACCTTCCTAAGCCAAACGAAGTATACTCAAGATATTCTAAGCAAGTTTGGGATGAAGGATGCCAAGCCCATCAAGACACCCATGGGAACAAATGGGCATCTCGACCTCGACACGGAAGGTAAATCCGTCGATCAAAAGGTATACCGGTCGATGATTGGCTCTTTACTCTATTTATGTGCATCTCGACCGGATATTATGCTTTCAGTATGCATGTGTGCAAGATTCCAAGCCGACCCTAAGGAAGCTCACCTTACGACCGTAAAACGAATCTTGAGATATTTAGTTTATACTTCTAAGTTTGGGCTTTGGTATCCTAGGGGATCCACATTCGATTTGATTGGTTATTCAGATGCCGATTGGGCGGGGTGTAAAATCAATAGAAAGAGCACATCGGGGACTTGCCAGTTCTTGGGAAGATCCTTGGTGTCTTGGGCTTCAAAGAAGCAAAATTCCGTAGCTCTTTCTACCGCCGAAGCCGAGTACATTGCCGCAGGCCATTGTTGCGCGCAACTACTTTGGATGAGGCAAACCCTTAGGGACTATGGTCACAAATTAACCAAAGTTCCTCTTCTATGTGATAATGAGAGTGCAATCCGCATGACGGATAATCCCGTTGAGCATAGCCGCACTAAACACATAGTCATTCGGTATCACTTTTTAAGGGATCACCAACAAAAGGGAGATATCGAGATTGCATATATTAATACTAAAGATCAATTAGCCGATATCTTTACCAAGCCACTAGATGAACAAACCTTTAACAAACTTAGGCATGAGCTAAATATTTTTGATTCTAGGAACTTCTTTTGTTGATTTGCACACATAGCTCATTCATATACCTTTGATCATGTCTCTTTTATATATGCTATGACTAATGTGTTTTTCAAAGTCTATTTCAAACCAAGTCATAGGTATATTGAAAGAGAATTGGAGTCTTCGGCGAAGACAAAGGCTTCCACTCCGTAACTCATCCTTCGCCGTCGCTCCGAGCATTTCTCCGCTTCTGGTATAATCTTCACCCATATGTCTTTTACCAAAGGGGGAGAAAGAAATTAAAGGGCTCTAATGACTCCGTTTTTTGCGATTTATGCCAAAGGGGGAGAGAGCATGAGCCCAAAGTAAAAGGACCGCACCACCAGCAAAAGGACCGCACCACCACATAATTTTAAAAACTAATGATTTTCAATTGGTAAATTTCAAATTGGTATCTTATTGTGTTCAAAAGGGGGAGAAAGTAGTATTTTCAAAATCGATATCTCAAAACCCTCTTGAACACTAAGAGGAGGATTTCATTAAGGGGGAGTTTTGTTTAATCAAAGGAAAAGCATTTGAAACAAGGGGAGAAAATTTCAGATCTTGAAAATGCTTCGCAAAATCTCATTCATTTACCTTTGACTATTTGCAAAAGAAATTTGAAAAGGATTTACAAGAAGAATTTGCAAAAACAAGACATGTGGTGCAAGCGTGGTCCAAAATGTCAAAAATTAAAGAAACAATCCATGCATATCTTATAAGTATTTATATTAGCTCAATTCCAAGTAACCTTTTCACTTATAATTATGCAAACTAGTTCAATTATGCATTTCTATACTTGCTTTGGTTTGTGTTGGCATCAATCACCAAAAAGGGGAGATTGAAAGGGAATTAGACTTACACCTATATTCCTAATTGATTTTGGTGGTTGAATTGCCCAACACAAATAATTGGACTAACTAGTTTGCTCTAGTCTATAAGTTATACAGGTGCCAAAGGTTCACACTAAGCCAATAAAAAGACCAAGAAATGAGTTCAACAAAAAGAGCAAGGGACTACCGAAGTGTGCCCTGGTCTGGCGCACAGGACTGTCCGGTGTGCCACCGGACTGTGTCCGGTGCACCAGGGGACTCCAAGCTGAACTTCGCACCTTCGGGAATTCTCAGAGGCGCTTCGCTATAATTCACCGGACTGTCCGGTGCACCACCGGACAGTGTCCGGTGCTCCAGAGGAGAGCGACTCTGAACTCGCCAGCTTCGGGAAT
Organism: Zea luxurians; assembly: GCA_029449295.1. Taxonomy (NCBI): domain Eukaryota; kingdom Viridiplantae; phylum Streptophyta; class Magnoliopsida; order Poales; family Poaceae; genus Zea; species Zea luxurians. The sequence continues at coordinate 166,194,165 of JAOPSE010000004.1, forward strand.
CCGCTCCGCTATAATTCATCGGACATGTCCGATGCACACCGGACTGTCCGGTGAGCCAGCGGAGCAACGGCTACTTCACGCCAACGGTCGACTGTAGGCGCATTGAATGCGCGCCAGCGCGCGCAGAAGTCAGAGCACACGCGGGTGGCACACCGGACAGTCTACAGGACTTGTCCGGTGCACCACCGGACAGCCAGGCGGGCCCACAAGTAAGAGCTCCAACGGTCGGAACCCAACGGCCTGGTGACGTGGCTGGCGCACCGGACTGTCCGGTGCGCCATGCGACAGCAGCCTCCACCAAACGACTAGTTTGGTGGTTGGGGCTATAAATACCCCCAACCACCCCACATTCAAGTCATCCAAGTTTTCCACCTTCCAACTACTTACAAGAGCTAGGCATTCAATACAAGACACACCCAAGTGATCAAATCCTCTCCCAAATCCACAAAAGCTTTAGTGTTAAGTGAGAGAGATTTGTTGTGTTCTTTTGAGCTCTTGCGCTTGGATTGCTTCTTCTTTCTCATTCGTTCTTGCAATCATCTCAATTGTAAATAAGGAAAGAGACACCAATTGTGTGGTGGTCCTTGCGGGAAGTTTGGTTCCCAAATGATTTGAGAAGAGAAGCTCACTCGGTCCGAGGGACCGTTTGAGAGAGGGAAAGGGTTGAAAGAGACCCGGTCTTTGTGACCACCTCAACGGGGAGTAGGTTTGCGAGAACCAAACCTCGGTAAAACAAATCCGCGTGTCACACTCTTTATTCGCTTGCGATTTGTTTTGCACCCTTTCTCGTGGACTCATTTATATTTCTAACGCTAACCCGGCTTGTAGTTGTGATTAACTTTATAAATTTCAGTTTCGCCCTATTCACCCCCCCTCTAGGCGACTTTCACGTGTAACTCTATGACTTGAATGCATGTGCAACATAATGATTTAGTCTATGCAATTGCATGATGATGTGTTTTTCATGATACATTGGCTTGACAGTTATGCAAGCAGCATGTACTGCAACTACCAAGACTGTGCTTGGTTAAAGGTTAATTGGCAAATTCTTGCATGGGTGATCCCAACATACTCTATACAGCGGGAGTTTGGTGGGCTCGCATGGTTGGCTTCTCACTCTCTATTTCATGAGTTTGGCATTAGTTGTTGGGGACTACTTGTAGAGATGAGGCCTATCAGTTCTATGGATTTCCTTGGAAATGGTAAGAGCAATTTGGCTGCACTGGTGGGGTGTTTGATGTTCTAGTCTAGTGTGACGGCGGACTGCTATTCAACATTACGGACTTGCACATTCTATGGAATATGATCCTGGTGGTACTAAAATTCTTCATTGTCTTGGGGGCAAGCCACAGTTCAAGAAGGGAGGAATGTCAGAGATCATGGTTGGGCCGTCGTATGGGCCTTGGATCTTAGCCTGGCCGAGCATTGCTTGGACCACTGGATGTCTTCTACAAGAGGCAAAAGCAACGGTGGGGAAGGCCATCGAAAGGTTCAGAAGAAACACATCTATATCTTTGTCGTTCTGAGGACTATGTTTCTTCCTCTCCAAGTCTCCATCTATAAGACTCGATCTCTCATCCTTGTATGTTATAGGCTCCCCTCCTCCGTCCATATTACTTTGCTGGCTTCAATTCTTCCCTCCTTGAGGTCATGTACTGCAATCTATATCAGAATCGAGCTATCTGAAGGGTGTGCCAACACCCAAGCTCATTATGTTGAAGACCTACTCGAGCTTGCATGAATGATGAACTACAAGCCTGTTATGACTCTGCATATGGAATTCAACATCGAGATGAACACAAAGATCATATCTCTTTCTACATAGGCAACCATCAATGTTGTGCGAGGTGTGGCAGCGGCGCAGCACCAGAATACAGTGTCACACCCCGATTGGGCGGAGGCAAATCCAGACATCTCCACCCCACATCTGCCGCTCTAATCCTCGCGCCACCCTAGCTCGCTTCTACCCTAGCAAGCGACGAGAAAACACATTGTGCTACAAATACGTCCACGTAACCTAGAGATGTCTAGACGGGTCGGGCTTGCCAGGCGACACGAACCTGGCACGACACATAGTGAACCGGGCCCATGCCGGCCCGACCCAGTCACCGGGTCGTGCCTAGGCCGAAGGCGTGGCACGATGGGCTAGGCTCGGCACGACCCTGTTTTATTTTTTTTATTTTTTCATATAAATTCATATATTGTACTTGAATATAGAGTATACAACACAAGAAACATGTGTTTTTGTTGATTATGTGAGTGTAAATAAATGTTTAGAGCTAATAAATATAGTTCAAACCCTCAAATATGCATTTTTTAGGATATTTTTATCATTTAAACGTCATATGTTGTTATGAACCGTCCGTCAGGCCGTAGGCCAGCCCGGCATGATTATTAACCTAGTGGGCTGTGCCTAGCTCTCGCTTGGAGCCCATGGACCGACACGGCAAGACCGGCTAGCTAATCCGTGCGGGGCCTAGTCTAGTCGTGCTCGGACCGGACTGGCACGGACCACCCATTTAGACATCTATAACTTAGCCCCTCTTCAAGCCTTAGCACTCCAGACTCCGCTCACTGCGACAAACCAGAACCGCGCGCAGCAGATGGCGTCGACGATCATGGCCGCCACCACCTCCCGCGTCGTCGCGGCCGCACCGCCGCCAATGGCAGCCCCCTCCGCGACGTCTCCGCCGCCGCCGCCGCCGCCGCCAGCGGCCGGATCACCATGGTACGTAAGTACGTAACGTACGCCTGGTCGATTTCAACCAGTCCGGTGATCAACTAATATAACGAGAGCGCTCGCTTCCGCTTCCATTGCAGGGCAACGAGCTGTGTGGTACGGCCCGGACCGAGACAAGTACCTGAGCCCCGTCTCCGCCCAGACGCCCTCGTACCTCACGGGTGAGTTCCCCGGCGACTACGGCTGGGACACCGCGGGGCTGTCCGCGGACCCGGAGGCGTTCGCCGTTCGCGTCGCGCGGAACAGGGCGCTGGAGGTGATCCACGGGCGGTGGGCGATGCTGGGGGCGCTGGGTTGCGTCACCCGGAGGTGCTCCAGAGCTGGGTGCGCGTGGACTTCAGGGAGCCCGTGTGGTAAGTTCAAGGCCGGCGGCCGGCGCGCAGATCTTCTCCGAGGGCGGGCTGGACTACCTGGGCAACCCCAACCTGGTGCACGCGCAGAGCATCCTCGCCGTGTTCGGTTCCCAGGTCGTCCTCATGGGGCTCGTCGAGGGCTTCCGCGTCAACGGCCACGACGGCGACGGCGACGGCCTCTACCCCGGCGGCCAGTACTTCGACCCCCTCGGCCTCGCCGACGATCCCGTCACCTTCGCCGAGCTCAAGGTCAAGGAGATCGAGAACGGCCGCCTTGCCATGTTCTCTGTGTTCGGCTTCTTCGTCCAGGCCATCGTCACCGGCAAGGGACCCCTCGAGAACCTGCTCGACCACCTTGACGACCCCGTGGCCAACAACGCCTGGGTCTACGCCACCAAGTTCGCGCCACGGTCTTGAGCTAGCGGGCCACGTACGGCGTGCCCACATTTTAGACTAGTCGTTTGTGTTGTGACATTACATTCGTACGATGAAAGAATGCAAATATTCGTGTGCTTCTCTCAGAACTCAGGACGTACTGGACTAGTTTTGATCTTCATTCCATGCATGTATGCTCCGTTTCAGTTGCTAACAGATTTGTGTACGTACATGTAGTTGTGTTGTGTCTACTATTTTTTAGAAACACAAGCTATCCGACAGCACATCAGTGCAGAATTCAGAGCCTGACAATTACAATAGGACATTATGTCCAAACTCAGGATTCAACAGCTGTGCAGTGTATGTACCTCAAATGATTTGTACATAATACTGCGAGATGCAAACAAAGTTTCAGAGTAAAATGCCTTGCACATTTCAACAATTTCCTTACTGTATGTACACATATTACAATACTGCTTTTTTGCATCTCTATTCGCTCATGGTGGATAATCTGTATCTAGTTACCCTTCCACATCTCAGATTTATCACTCTACATACATACACGATAGCATACATACACTGTCAACTGAAAACTCAGAACTAATTTAATTGATATACATGTACAGAACTCTTGCTTCACCTATTGGCTAATTTGATCTGTTTGACACTCTGGACGAGTAACAGCGCCGCCACCCACCGGCGATGGAGCTCATCATTATCTTGCCAGGCTTCTGCGGTGCGAGAACCAAGGCGGGTTCTTCGTGTCTGCCCTGGCATTCTTGGCCGCTTTCCTTGGCCCGGGGCAGTAGAAAAAATGATCTGGGGCACCTCTCACACGTTTCACTTGGAGCTCTTCTTTCCCCACCATCTTTTCCGCGATTTATCATCATGGGTGCCGGTGCCAACCTTATTAAGGTTTACCTTCGTCTCCTTCAGCCGAGATTTGTAGTCTTTTTTCCATGTTTCAAAGCGGTCCTTGAGCTTCCGGAGTTCCTCGTCTGGGTTCGTATTTGAACCAACCTGGCCGGACCTGACTGCGACAAGGAAGCCCGCGTCGTCTTCGAACACCTGCCGTCTGTCTTCAAACTCCTTCGCTAGGTGGTTCACAGCGTTTACTCGCCTATCCGAGTTTCCTGCTGAAACTTTAGCTTCAGGGTTGTGGTTGTGGTTGCGGTGCCTCGACTCTGTCACTTCGGGTGTATGGGTCCCAGTGGACAACGTGTCTTCAGAGTCGTACTGGGCATGTGTTGGAGTAAAATCAGTCTGAGCAGTTCTAGTAGCCACATCGGCAGCAGCTAGGCTCTTCTTAGCAGCAACAAGGCTCAGCTGAAAGGAACAAACAGGATCACATCCAAAGGAACACGTCTTCTGAAGGATAATGAACTGAAGCCACGTAATTATATACCACTATCTTCTAGCAAAATATTTATTTTTTTTCTTTCTTTTCCCTTTTTGCTTACGCCTCATTTTGGTTTTTAACTCTAGCCTATCCTAACTTGTCTGGGTCTAAAAGGCTATTGCTGTTGTTCTGTATTTTTAACGAATCAGCTTATCTGGCTTCTGCACTAGATAGGTACAGTAAAACTCAATATTAGAGCAATTTTCTTTACTTCATATAACACATCAAGAAAATTTCTTGAATATTTTCGTATGTCATCCCATGATAAGGTTATGTTGCAGCCTGTCATTCCTCAACAGATGAATTCATGTTGCAAGAATATCTTGACCCATTCTTCAAACTTACAAGCAAACATAAATATAATAAACATAATTACCTGCAGAGAAGAGAGCTGTCTCTTCCATGCCTCTTCCATAGATTTCATTTTGGCCTCATATTCTGACCATTTACTCTCATACTGTTCCAATTGCTGTTTCAGCATCACATTTTCTTCTTCCTTGTCCCTCAATACAGCCTCAGCTTTCGTAATCCGACCCTGAAGCTCAGTGATGACTGGTTCATGAGGATAATGCCCATTCAATCCCTGCCAATGGATGCCAATGTTAGGGACTACTTGCCTTTTACAACTATGTATTTGACAGTTAAACAGATTTTATATCTTGTACAGGAAAAACTTCTCAAGTTCTTCAGAATATAGTAGGATATAACGATAACAGAAATTTCAGTAAACTTAGTAACCATGATTATGCAAAATCCAGATGAAGATTGCCTAATAGCAGTAGCAAATCGGTTTAGATTATATTTACTTCTCATTCAGTACTGGATGAAATCAACATGCAGCTACCGCATTAGAAGATTGGAACAGATAAAACTGTAGATATCTTTTGATATAAAACTCACATGGCATATTCTTGACTCAGCATTATTCTTCCTTGTTTCCCCTTGAACTATGTTGTGACTGGCCTTTAACTCCTTTTCATTCTGCAGGCACTTGTATTTCCTTCTAGCCAGGCACCCACGCATCACTGCAGTAACATATGACAACACATGATTACATAGATCCAGTACTCTAGGGTAATGTTAATATGCCCACTTTTATCATATTAATTACCAGACTGAAGAAGAATGATATGATTCAGTTGATCATTAAACATGTTAGCTGTAAGTCGACGCCTAGTGTACTTCTGTATTAGAACAGCTGCCCTCCATCTCTTGACAAGATTATCAAAGTGTATTCTTGCTCTTTCACCACGTATAACTGCAGTTTGGAAAGTCAAGAGAATAAGATAAAATAAACAGCATTTGTCAGCCGATAACTAAAACAGGAAGAGTATGATAGATGTTCATAGTATTAGAATTCAGGAATGTTTTGAACAAAAAGAAAATGAAGTATATTACATGATTGCAAATTCATTGCCACTTTCTTGAGTCGTTGATATCCCTGACGAGAATGCATACCCCGGAAGTGTTTCTGAATACGGAGGGTTCCGTGAAGCATCTGTATTTTAGTATTTTCCAGTGCAGCAACCTACAGAATAATCAAGATTAGAAACCACACATAAAATATAGCAGCTGTGATCGCAAATTAAACCAAACTATTAAAGCATTTTGTATGCTAGTGCAGCTGGTCGTTGCATTGTACCTGTCCTGTACGGAAAAACAATTTTGTGTAGCCAACTTGATACATTTCAGGGGGAATGTTCAACTGTTGCAAAACAGCAACTGAAACACTAAGTGGGTCTTGAGATGCAATCGAACGCAAGAGAAGCAACCCGTATCTGTGTATTATTGAACAAATAGTAAGTCAAGTGACGCACAGTATCAAACAAAATAAAACAAATAATTTTTTGAAGTCAGATTCTACGAATTAGCAACCTTTCAGCAAACTGTTGGTGAGTGATCCTAGTTGGATAGCATGTTCTTGATATCCGGACAACTTCAAGCACCCCACAGCATTTAAGCTGGTGCAAGATAAGATCATGCTCGAATAACCTGGGAAGTTGTTTGCTATTTGGTTGAATGCATCGAATAAAATGTGGGGTTGTACTCTCCAACTGCTGCATCAGCTTGAACAGTTGAGCCTGAATACACAGCAGAGCATTGGGATCGCTAAATGTAATACAACTTTATATAAGAATGACAAGGCATTAAGGTATTATTATGAATAAAGAACCAAAAGAACTACCAAGAAACTGTATACAACTTATATAGACCAAAAGCATACAGATCTAGAGAACCATTTTTGACAATATTTACTGTGAAGATGAAAGAATGGAAGATTTGAATCAGTACCTTAAATTTCGTGACAACACTTTGTTTCTGTGTATCCATTACTGAATGCCATGACAGACTTGATTTATTCTGAGAATCAGCAACCATGACAGAGGCAAAATGTTTTGGAAGTTCACATTTACATGATGATAGTAGTTGGATTGATTCAGAGTGCAGTGGATCTCTGTTCTTCTCCAGGAACCCAGCTGTATCATATGTCACCTGGAATGAAAATCAGCCAATCAGGACCACTATCATGTTGCATATAAAAGAGCTACAACAGCAAATTAGTATATAATCAACTATTGAATGGGCAAACTTGCAGATCTGGAGGATGTTGAAGATTAGAAATAGCTTAAAGATAAAACAAGACAGAGAATTCACCAACCTCCCCTGCATAATGGCAAATCTTAAATGTGCCTTCTTTTTCACCTTTGAAGCAAGAGTTACCACTTAATTGCTGCCTAAGCTTGTTAGCAAAGGAAAAGTCTGTTGCCTTTGGGAAAGTAGACTCTTCATCCAATAATGACAATAGCCCTAGAGGTTTCTGCAATGCAACAAAAAGGTGAGTACAGTGGTACATATACAGATCTTACAAATTTATACAGTAAAGCTTATTATACTATTAATATGACATAATATCATGATAATGGCACATTTTTCTTCAGTGATTCCACTTAAACATTAATAATTACATCTGATCTATAGAACTCCACTTAAGGATATTTTGTTAGAGTGGACGCATTAACCAGTTCAACCCAAAAGCTTAAATTGTTGGGAGAAGGTAGAAAATCCACTTATACACTTTAACACCCCCATTCACATGGGGCTAGAGACGAAGGCACAAACATGTAAATAAAGGGGTGAAGGCACATGCACTTCAATACATTTCCATCTGTTCCAACTTTTGTTTCTCGTTTTATATAGGGAGGGTGCTCGTTTCCACTAATAGCTCCAAAACTAAGGCATTCTAGTAACTTGGGCATAACTGAAATGGAAAAGCACAACACATATGCAGATCAAGGTAATTATAAGGGCAATAAACTGCATATACAATAAAGGAATTGGAACCAGAAAGCGTATGAGAAATGAGTCCAAACAGCCATATAAGCTTAAAATGCAAGCATTGCTTCTTCAGCTCATGCCAGGTAAGTAATTAACTAATTACAATACATATGTTTATCAATATCAGGCTCAAAAACTATTTAAACTACATAGAAACAGTGAATATATGAATATCCACATGTAACAGGGTTGCATGAAAAAACTGCTACATACCTTTTCAAAAAGAGATAAGCAATTAGTGTTATCCACAAATTCCATGGGGGTCCAATCAATTCCGTCTTCCAAGTATTCCTGGAAGTGGAACAAAACCAGCATGAGCATATTGATATACTGACACATAAGGTCCAAGGAAAATATAGCAGGAGAAGAAATATGGAAACAAGGGAAGCCAGCCACTCTACAATTTTATGAAAAGAAAGTAAAGCTGGCTAATGGATACAAAAGCAAATGAGCAGGGCATGTGCACAGTGGACCAGAACAAATAATCATAACCAGAGGTAAAACAGAATTGGAACTAATATCGGGGCCTTGCCGGCACATCATAAACTAGTTGCTTCCTGTGGTTTTCTAGGTTTTTGTGTTTTCTAGAATAACTATTTTCTTCTCAAAGGTTGACTAGTTTTCATAACCATAAGTTGGGTAAGTGGTCATAGCTGACAACCACATAGATTGTGAATCCTAGTGCCAACTACAAGACATCCTAGTGGGTTTTGTCCTCAGAAGCAAGGTCTAAGGTCCAGACGTGATCGTTCATTCGTTCTCACATGAACTACGGTATCGTTGTGTATGAGTGGGGTAGGAGTTCAAGGGTTTTCAAGACCAGCATGAGCCATGAGGTCTTCTTAATGCAATACCCGGGGCTGTCTTATCTCCCACAGGCCGAGAGGTTATTTTGGGGCCCCGGACGCATAGAATCACACAAAAGGGAAACCACAAAATAAATAATATTCAGATCAAATCAAACCGTTCATATCTGACTCAAGTTAGACAGATCAACTTCAGCATGTGACCACATCCATCGGCTAGTTATGACATGTGGCAAAGTTTTTACAGGTCGTTTACATCCTTAGGCTGGGCTCAGCAGAGCCAGAGCGTGCATATAGTCGTGCAAAACATTATTTTTTGTACTGTAGACTGTATTGTTTACAGAGTGAGGTTTGAACTAATGAGTGAGATAGGGGGTGAGATAGGAAAACTGCTGAAGATAGCCTTAGTATGCAATGATGCAGCATGATACAATTCACATTTATTCTATCTTCGATAACATAAATAATGCAAGAAATTGTTAGAATCGTACCTCCTGTTGTAGTTTGAAAAGATGTCGGTTGAAGTGCTGCTGCAGCCTCTCATTGGCATAATTTATACAAAATTGCTCAAAACCATTCTTCTGTAATGGTTTAATCAAATGTTACAACTGAGGAAATGCCAATTGCCAAGTAAATCAGTACTAAATGAAATGAAAATATTCCATACATTGAAACACTCAAACCCATAAATATCCAAGATACTTATGGATCTCCATGTAAATTGCCTCCCCGTTCCAAGTGTGTGGTTAATTTGCTCAACGGTCCAGTCAAATAAATTGGCGTATATTGACTTTGCTAGTGCATCTCTTGCGTCAATGGCCTACAGGAATTAGAAATCTTGAATAAAATTCTAAAAGATCAAAACAATAGATCCATGCAGATAATTTTTAAGGACACTACATACCTGAGTTAATGTCAGCTTTTTAATAATACTGTCATTTCCAGCTCGAATCTTACGAGTGGACACGGCAGACACTAGTTGATTTGCAGTGCAGCCTAATAGCTTTGCAGCAGTAGCCAACCCTGTGAATACAATACACAATCAAATGTCTGCATGTTGGGGACATTTTCTACTGGATAAGGCAAAGAAATAAATGCAAATTATGGGAAAAGAAAATTAATATATTTTATTTTAATGAGTTCCCTTTTTCAATTTTATTATTACCAATTCCATTCATTTATTTTGTAGAATAGTTTTTCTATATAAATAATTTTATTCTATATCTATAAAACATAGTATTCTATAAAAACCCCTTTATTTGTAAACTAAAAAATACAACAGTCAATACCTTCGTTTGAGACAACTTCCACATGGTTTTCATTATCAATCACAGAGAATGATATGTTTCCCAGCCACAAGACAGCTGCAAGCATAGAAAATAATTTCATTTGGTCTTCCTTAGATATTTGAATTGTATCCAATGCATCCTGCATATGAAATAGAGGATAAATAACAAATAAGATAAAATACTATCACAGCTTTGGTTGGTGAAATTATTTGGATTTTCCAGTAACATTACCACTAGCACTGTGAATTTTTTTGAATCGTCAACACCATTGATTTTCAAGCAATTACTCTGCTTCAAGTAATTGTAGTCACTTGCGCTTTTTAGAGACAACTTTTCTGCAGTAGCATGTGCATGCAACGGAATTAGAAAGCGAGAAAAAGAGAGGGACATATAGATGTAGTAATACAGACAGAATGTGGCACACAATTTTCTTGACAGAAGCACCATTTAAAACACTTAAATTGTAGGTATGATTACTTTTGAGAAGTGGAGGAGCTCCAGAACATAGTTGATAGAAAATATGGTAAGATCTCTCTCCTTGTGCCCTTTGAACCACCCTCGACTACAGTGGAAGACAGAGCAAATTAGACAATGCCGAAATAACAAAATATGGATTTGTTAGCGCATGAATTCCCTTACCTTCTCAAGCAGGACTGACCCATGGGATTCAGTAAAAGCCACATGCACAGCCAAGGAAATAAGTTAACAGGGACTTCAAAGATATCATGACTAGCCATTCAAACGGTAAATGGTAGAGAAGGCTTACAGGTCTGGATTTTAGCACCACACATTTTCCCTGTTTCAGAGAAGTGTATTTCAATAAGCTTGCCCTGCATCAAAATCATCACAGCACCATAAGAATAACACCAGAAAGCTAGCAGAGGGCAGTAGGGCAACGATACAGGAAGATAAACTCACAAATCGGCTCGAGTTATGGTTTCGTGATGTTTTTGCATTCCCCAATGCTTCCAGAATAACATTGGTCTGAAGAACCTCAGACTCCGTACCACTAGCACCCCCGAGATCAGACAAATATTGCATTGCAATTTTAGCTGTCTCGGTTTTTCCTGCTCCACTTTCACCACTGAAATGTGACAAGGGGCACAGATAGCATATTTAAATTTGGTAATCCAGACCCACAGGGCTTAAGAGAAAGAAGATAAGGCATACTAACCTTATTATTATAGATTGGTTTATGCCATCTACAGTGCAGAGTATCAGGAGTTGCATTAAAAAACAGTTCTTGCAAAATATTATAAATCATAACTGTTCTCTTTAGCACCTACCTCGCAGCATCTCATTAAATGCCAAATCAGCAACTGCATACACATGTGGGTCATCGTTGGTCTTTTGCTTGTATTGCATGATTGCAGACTTCCCATAGAGTGCAACTTCTTTTAATGGATTGACAGCAATCAGAACAGGTCCTGCATTTGTCTACAAAGTGAAGTTTATACAAGTGAGGATACCTAGACTAAACCAACCTATTGGTGCAAACCATGCAAACCAACACAAGAATGAAGGTGGACCTTTTTTTCAAAAATATCCAAGGGAAGGTGGAAGGGTTGATTTTTTTTCTCGAATACGCAGGAGAGCTGCGTATCATTATATTAAAAGGAGAGGAAAAGGCACCTGACCTAAAACAAAACACACCCACAACAAACCCAGCACACATACACCCACAGTCACCCAAGGACACTAACACCACAAACCCAAACAAAAACCCAGCAAACACCCATACACAGATATTTTTAAAAAGGTCCTCTCACCTCCATTCTTGTATTGGTTCTCACCTATGTTCTCATATTTAGCATGATGAAGCTATTGCATAGTGCTTACATAGATAAGATCGCGAGAATATCGCAATTGCAGATTGTAAAGAACTGAAGGTTCATTCAAGTAACTCATCTGGATTAAATCATCCACTCCATCGAGGATATCAGGGTTGGCAGGCAAGAGTTGTTCTGGTGACACCGTCAAAACCTACGCGAATAAACATTGAGTAAGAATTGTACAGGATTGTCCCCATGTGACTATACCACCGTGAGAATATAAGACACTCACTTTTCCATTAGCCAGGAGTATTTCAGCATCATCTCCAGATATTGATTGGATCTGTCCAAGTTCCCACTTTGCATTTGATGAAGAACACCAAACTCGTAGCTTCTGAAAATCGATAAAAAAAAATTATTATCTCGGACGGTTCTTCCAATCACAATATAAACCTAGAAACATCAATGTTGAACCATCAAGTGATAAGAGAACTAGTTCCGTGACACCTATACTGCTGTAAGAAACAAGACTTTCTGAATATCCAGTATCCATATATCCTAAGGTTAAAAAAACAGGTTCTTTCATCTGATACTCATACTTATAAGGTTTAAACTTTAAAGTAACATGACATGCAGCTATTTGTGGATGTAACAAACAAACTGGCCAAAACAAGTCTGAAGTGTGAGACCAGGAAAAAATCATTAAGCGATCACTAACTGTATCTTCTGGTAAATGTGAAACACAGTAAGCTCAGCATAACCCAAACATAACCACGTTCTCACATGAAAGTCTTATTCACATATACCATATAGAAATAATCTTTAAAAAAGGGGGTCTATTAATTCAGCATATAACAAACACATGTAAGGGACAATTTGATCAACATTTCCTGTTTTGACTCATGAATGAAATGTTGCAATCAGGTTAGACAATGTAGTCAGATTACTTCCATTTCTTCACATTGCAAATTTACAATAACAGAAATAATTCTTACAAATTCCACAATGAACAAGCCTCTCACCTTCTGGAGAACATAGTCCATGATATCTGTACATGCTGGCTTCCCGTTCATCTTTATTGTTGCCGGGGAAACAGAGGGGGGCTCTTTACAAACTGTTGTACGCTTCCTCTCCTCATGAAGTTCATCAACATATGGCGACTCCTCCAGCACTTGTGTGCTAGGGAACTTCCTCTTAGTCCCAAAGATGCATCCTTTCACTGCCTTTTCCTCCTTGACCTCCAACCCAGTAATCTCCTTGGCATCTGCCTTCTTGTCAACCACTGCAGCTTCTGTGGCAGGAACTGTTACCATGCCATTCTCGAGCTTAAAGCCAGCAGGCAGTGATGGCCGCCTCGTGGTGGGCAGCCGGCCACGGCACATCGGCCGGGCTGGCAATGTTGGAGGCGCATCCTTGGGCTGCTCATCGCGCTTCTTTAGCGTCTCAAGCAAGACCTCAAGGGAGCTCTTCTGCGTGGCTGCTGCCGGCGCCATCACAGCGGCGGCAGAGAGCATCACCACCGGGAAATCAAAAGGCCACCAGCACAGACCGGTGATTTATACCAGGGCTCAAACACCAGCTCGCCAAATCCAATAGCCAAACAGCACAGGGACCAGAAATTTCCCCATTTCGCATCAAAACAGGCGATAACTTCAGAGGCAATAGCCTCTAACTCGCCAAGGGCTGAAAACTGGCAACCCGCCAAACCCCAAATTCCACGACAAGAGTCAAAATTCCTCCAGAAATCTCTCAAAAATAATCAGGTTCTGAAGCTCAACTAAGCGACAATCGAACGCCCGAGGAAAAATTTCTGCGCTGCCCGCAGCAAGGGGCCGAGTAAAACCCCCACCCTATGCGCGATTTTTGAAGGGGGGGATAGCCGGGCCAAGGCTGGAATCGGCCGAGGAGAAAAGGCTGCGGCTGCTAAAGCTGAAATCTTTGGCGAAAGAAACCAAAACCGAAGCAACGCCTCCGCCGAATCAAAGCGCTCGCGTACTAGCAGCAGCAGCACATGCAGGTAGCCACGACGAAATCATCGTCGGAGAAAACGCATCAGGACGCGAGCACTGAAGGAACAGGATAATTCCTAGCACGGCCGCACAACACACCTCTCTGCCGCGCCGCTGCAAGAACCCACTCCAAACTGCCGCTCACCCCAAATCGTAAACGGAAGACGCAAAACAAAACCGATATTATTTTTTATCTGGGCTTTTGCTTCTCCCTCACATTTCAAACCTCCGCTCCCCTCGTCCCCATATCTCCATGTCCTTTTCCCCCCTGGCCCCATTGATCCGTTACTAGGCAGTGGAAAAAAAAAACTGGTCAGGACAAAGCAAGCAAAATGACGCCTGTACCCTCGCGCCCCCTCGCTAATTAGGCCGCGCGGCGAGTGGGCGTATTAACCCATGCTGCATGTTTGTTATAATTAGCCATGTGACTAAGGAGGTATTTGATTTCTACAAACTAATAATTTTTAGTTTCTATATTTTATTTTATTTTAGTCTCTAAATATAGAAATTATTTAGTTTCGTGTTTCCGTATTTAAGGATTAAAATTAAATAATATGTAGAGACTAAAATTAGTCCTTAGAAACCAAACATTGTATAAGTATTGTGAGTCTATCTGTGTCTATAAAATATGGATCTGATGGTATTTTTACGAACGTGTTTTATGGTGATAGTAAATATCAAATTCTCTCGGTTGATGAACGGGCATCTTGGGTTGGCGAGGTTGGGCATCCTGGGTTGGCGAGGCTCGCTTCACACCATTGGATCGAGCCGATGTCGACTGCAGCTAAAGTTAAGTTGGGTCGTGCCATACCGGCACGGTCCAGACCCATCATGCTCCAGGCTAACTTTTATGGGCCAGCACGACACAAAGTTATTTTGGGCTGAGTCGTGTCATGTCTAGATACTAAAAGCCAAGCTCGGTCCGAAGCATGGCGAATCCATGGTCGTGCCGTGCGGCCCAAGCACGTCACGAACAAAAAACTTATATATATCTAAAAAATAAATCTTCAAAATATTTATAACTTTGCTATATATCTAAAAATCAATAATTTCTATAACTTTTTAAGAGATAAAACATATTGGAGCATGACAACCATTTAAAACACTAGTTTTCTAATTTATGCCTCAAATTATGTTGTGACAGCTCGAACACGGCCCATTTAGTCATGTCGTGCAGTGTCGTCCATTATACATAAGTTTGATGCACGACACGGCCCATCATTCTGATGTGCCAGCCCCACCCATTTTCCTTTGTAACGGTGCTGGCCCTAAATGGCCCAGCCCAAAGTTTCAGTTCTAGTTGCGACTGCCGCTAGCGCTAGAAGAATTGAGTTGGGGGCAGAAGTTATGCAACTACCCCGGAGGATAGTGCACTGGCACGTCCCCAATTGGGCTCTTTGTAAGCCAATCTTCAGCAGACTCTCTGTCTCACTTTCTATCTCACTCCTTAATTCAAATTTCACTCTATAAACAGTGCAACCTACAGTGTGAAATTGTGCTTTATATGACCGTTTATATAGCCTGCTGAAGATGGCCAAAGCAAGTCTGTTTGGTATGTTGTTAATCTTGTTTTGTTGTGAGAAAAGAAAGAGGTGATGAAGGTTATATATGGAAGGATGAAAATCTTTGGACGGGAGAAGCTTCTAAGCTTCTGTGAGGCAGGCAAGGAAGATCCACGTATGACGGAGTATAAGACTCTTCGTCAAGCTCATGTAAGTCTCATGTTTGGTATATCTAGCGGACGACAACGTCCGTTACCGTTCTAGCAGCAAGTGCTAAACTAAACGCTAAAATATATTGGGCGTTGCTTAGCTACTATATTTGGCGGATGCTCTATCGCTCTAAACCACAAGACAAAGGTGGAGTGGTACGAGGTTGTAGGCTCTGAACGAATGGAAGTATGGGACCCGTGGAGGGGACGTTGAAATAGTTATTTTAATTGATTATTTAATATAGAGGATATTGCTGAAGAGAGTGAAGATATAGAAAACGAAATCTTTTAGAATGATCTGTAAATGATAGAGAATATTTTCTTTAGAGGAAGAATTTTAGAGGACATTGTTGGTGACAGCCTAAGGATCCTTTGCGAATAAATAAATCATATTGAAATCATGCACTACGATCTTTTAAGAAACGAATCAATTTTACATAAAAATAGAAAACATACACATGCTCTAAATAGGACCTATAGATTTATTTATATGATTAAACTCTCGAATTATATAAGTGGTTTTCCGGGCTCTTCTCTGGCTTCGGTTTCCCCAGATGAGCCCTATCAAACGTTTAGCACGAGAAGTTGTTTGAAGCTGTTTTTCCTGTGAAAAAAAAATTTGTGGCTCCTCAAAAATGTTTCTGGCTCGTCGGGAGAGCGTTTTAGGAGGAGCACTCATAAACAAGGCTTGAAAAGTACTATCTCTCTCTCTCTCTCTCTCTCTCTCATCCAAAAAATACAATTATCTTTTTCAGGAACCAAATGATTTAAATTTTAGCTAAAGTTATAAAAAATACCAACATCTGTAATACAATATAAGACTATTAGATTATGTGTATCCATAGTAATTTTATTTGGAGGTACTAGGGCTCCTTTGCCGCACTTGATTCTCTGCTGAATCATTAGGTAAGTTGTTGAATCATTAGTTAAGTTATTTATCCGAAATAATTATTAGTATAGCTTAATTAATTTTACGCAAAATAAAGAATGAATTGAATTGCGGTCATCCGTGGATTGAAATAGAAACACCTGAAACTTCGGGTCGGATACGAGTTGCGCAAGCGCGCGAGTCAAAAAAAATCTTCACGAGCAACTGCGTACGTCGGGTCCGCGGGTTTACGGAGGCGGAGCGCGTGACGGCTAGGAACGGAACGGATAAAGGGGGTAACGCCACGCACGACGCTGCGAGCGTCCTGCCAACATTTTCCTTTTTCTTTTTTTTTTCTTTTTAAAAAAAAATGATAACAACCAGTACCCCTGCACTGCAAGTCTGGAACGGCACCGGACGAAGGATTACGAAAAAGCCCGAAACAAACCTGCCGGCTGCTGCCGTAACGATGACGCCGAGATGCCTACGGGTTGCAGGACATGTTTTTTTTTTGGTGTGTTCTTTGGTTTACTTTATATACTGTACCTGCTCTCATGGAATGTGAAAGCTAGCTACCCCTCGTGGCCAGGTCTGGTTGGTTCCCCCCTCCCCGGTGCAGAGTACTGGTAGTGAGCAGTAACTCGTGACAGCCAATGGGAGGTCGTATGCCGCGAGGATTGGCGCGCGCTGCGCACCAGACAATGCAAACTTGCAAAGGCACAAGGCACGTGGGTTTGGCGGAGCCGCAGAGGCCGCACCCCTGTTGCTGTTGGAACGGAAACGTGGTTGGTTGGTTGCCGGAGACCATGGTTATGCAGGCCTTCTTTATCTTTGCGCGTACGTCTATGCAGCTTTGCTTTTTGTTGACGACGAAATCTAAAACGAGATAAAGAAGGGGTGCGTGCAAACACATATTACCGTAGTAACGGGGGGCTCTGGCTGGCTGGCTGGCTGGCTGGTAGTCGCAGGGGTGCGTGCAGCCGGGCCCTGCACCGCACATGAGTAGTATTCATTCAGTTCACTGCTTCAGGTAACAGTCCCCGGCCCCCTGGTCGCGGCAGGGGGCTTTTCGATTGGCTGGCTGCTGGGCGACGGGGAAACACACGAGCGCGGATCTCCTGGCCGCCGCGCGCTGTCTTTCATTCATGTCGAGGCCCCAGCATCCCAATTGCATGATGATGCGTGCGTCACCCGCGGTCTTCGGTCGCGGATCTCGAGGCAGGGGTTGGCAGCCAAAGCAAAGCAAAAAAAAAAAAAAGGAGGGCTTGCAAGGGGTGAGCAGTGTCCGGCTGTCTCGGTCGGCGAACGCATCTCATTCCTTCCATGCATGGTGACTGTCTCCCAGTTGGGATGCTGGATATAATAGGGTACGCTACGCTGGTCCAAGGCCGGCCTCCGAAACCAACACGAGCAAACGACCACAGATCCCAGTCTGGTCGTCACTCCCTTGGTTCAGTCAGAAACTCAGAAGCATGCATGATGTTATATGCATGGCCAAACGGTCCGTATCATCATCATCATCATCATCATCTCGCGGGACGGGATGTATATATAGTGTGCTCCAGCGCCCTTTTGGAAGCCTTGCAAGCGAGGGCAGGGGGCGGGACAGCCAACCAACTGACCGACGCATCCAATGCACTCTATAATAGTATACTACCTGCTTCTTCCGTTCCACTCACTAATTTCGGTCGGGACCACCGCGTCGTATCCGTTACGTGTAGTACTCCGCAACTGCACTTGCACGGTTCTGCTTTTGCTGTCATCGTACTAGGGAAAGATGTACCATCCATCGTCGTAGCTGGCAGACTACTGTTAGGGTTTTAGGAGGTTTCTTTTCGTGCACTGTTAGATGCGGCGTTATTATTATTTAAAAGATGACTGACGGGTCGGTCTAGCTAGGGTGAAAAGCGTATTGCTGTACACCTACATGGCCACTCCTACTTGCCACTTGCAGAGGTGGAAATCTTTTCTCCATGTCCAGTTTTTAAGGATAAACCCATATATGTGTGCCTAGAAAATCTATTTACATATACTGCAACTCTATTAGTTACCTGTATCCAGAATAAAACAACGTTATCTTATTACATATATGTACCCGTAGGTCAAAAAAAAGAGAGAGAAAAGATTACAACTATGCAGACAATTGTCGAGGAAGGATAAAACTGGTTCTTTTGCTATTTTTTTTTGTTTCAAATTTATATGTAAAAGCAATTATTATTTATATGATTCTGAACTCATAACTTTTTCGTAAACAAGAATCATCATTTTTTTTTATAATGGAAACATGCGTTCTGGCTTTAGCATGATAACGCGTACAACCAATACAAGTCGATTATTACAATCGATATCAGTTGCATGAATAGTGAAACTAACTCAAAGGAACAAAATGACAAGACTATGACTAACACCACCAGCCATACTCAATTCTTGCATTTTGAGCGCCATCCATGATTTGTGAAGACTTCCATCGCCACCACTTCCAAAGCTTGAGAAGCATCGAGGATTTGTTGTTGTGATTCCTCCTTTCGTAGAAGTCTCCAGAATCTGAACCATTGAATACATCTGAAAATAACCTGCACACTTGATGGAATTGGTTTATGATTAAAAGCCACCTCATTTCGACTGAGCCAAATAGCCCAAAATAAAGCTGCTATTCCAGAGAGTGATTTTTTTTGTAACCAGGACCCTATTAGGTCCACAAGACCCGATAATATAATTAATGCTAACATGCATTTCTATTTTTAAGGCAAAGTAAATTATTCTCCATATGCTTTTGGCCATATAACCGTCAAGAAAAGAGATGGTGAATACTTTCATTTCGATTGCAAAAGCTACATGTCAAGCTACCTTTTGCATCGCCTTTTTGCTAAATTATCTTTAGTAAGGATCGCTCCATGACATAAATTCCACAAAAAAACTTTATTTTCAAGGGGAGCTTAAGTTTCCAAAACTTATTGTTCCGTTCATTGTTGGGAATATTCATCAAAAAATGGTACATAGATTGGATAGAGAAGAAATGCCACTTAACTTATCTCATCTAGCCGTGTGAGCGTCCATAACACTTATAACCGGAAGCACTCGTGCCATGATATTTTGATCTCTATAGAGTTTATACAGACGTAAAATTGGAGATTGTTTTATTACTATTTGCAAAGTGTTTCTAAAAAACAAACGTAAAACTGATTTAACTAGTAACTAGAAGAAATGACACTTAACTTGTTTAATAAAATCAACAAAAAGTTCAGTAGTTTAGTAATAGTATTGGTTAGGTTTAGTAAAAGCTTTAGTCATAGAAGATAACAAATGAACCTGGAACAAAAAGATTAAGTTTTTTCATGTACTCTTTGATTTTTAGCATAGCCTGCTACTACAAAAAAATCCAGAAAATCTAAAAAAAAGTATAATATCTGGTTACCGACTTGTCTGCAAAATTATTTAAATTTTAGCTACTACTAGATCATAGAGCTAAAATAGACAAAACTGATGTCACAGTGGCAATAACACGCCATCAAAGCGCTCACTAAAATTGTCCATATAATTATTTATCCGATTTTATAAAACTGGAGAGGTTAAACAAGTGTTCTAACGGTGAGGCAGTGAAGTAAACTATTCTCTAAAGATGAGGGTGTAGGTAGACTTTTTCCTTATTTAAAAATAGGTGTTAGTGTGATGCACTAGCAGTAGCAAACGTCAATGAGTTGGAGTAGGGAGTATGTATTTGACGAGGAGCAGTACCACGTGACAGCCAAAACCAGCTCACAAAATGAAATCCTTGTTGAAGATGGACCTGGCTTGGCAGCTTATAGTTAACTTGAGTTCTGTACAAGACAGTTGAACAACGCTATAAATCCAGCCATGAATTGCTATCTCATAATTAGCTGTGTCGGGGTAAATCTTTTGCGCGTACGTCAGCCACGTTTTGTGAATACAGAATACCCAAGCTTAACACGATATTATTGACACAGGGAAACAACATGTCACCAAAAGTCGTGTGTCTTGGACTCAAGAATCGTCCAAAAACAAAGCTCGCTAGTCCACGTAACGTGGTGTCATGGGCTCACCAACCTTTGTCCACAATAGTAAAATGATCTAGGCAGTGCCGGTCCTGACATTGTAGAGGCCTGAGACAAGACTTATAATGAAGGCCCTTGATAATATTAATCATTACATATAATTATAGTGCATATATATATTGTTAATAAATATATATGTATATTTGAAAACGTTGTTCATATTAAATACATAGTAACTAAAATATAACATAACATCTCGTAGAAAAATAGGGTATATATGTGTCCAGATGACTCAAAAGAAGGTTACCTCGAACAATGATCAAATAGATGTAATACGTTGTGAGATCAATCGATCATGTCATGTTAGTTTCGTGTTCGTTATTTAGAGAAAGACAAAAACGCTGTCGTACCCAATGTTGTGTGTTGGCTACCGAGAGGAGAGGGCACAACTATCTGTCTGTTTGCGACTGAGAGCCTAGGTAGATGAACCTGAGACTACGAAGTACTACTACTAGAATTTAGAAATCAAGATTAATGGATTACGTCTAATTCTTCTTGCTTGTTGTTGCTGTGTTGTTTACTTATAATTAGGTCTTTAAAAGTTTTGTAGAGCCAACACACACACACACACACACATATATATATATATATATATATATATATATATATATATAAAATATACGCTATACGACTGTATATATACTGTTATTTAGTAACTAAAGTGAGACCCTATTAATTTAGGGGCCCTGGTTGGGGGCACTGCTCGACCCCGCCAGGGCCAGCACTGGATCTAGGAATATATGAGTTGAAAAAAGCTCGATCCCTTTTTATAGCCCGCTCTGTTGGGGACTTGTTCTCAAATGCTTCGGATTAAGAACAAGGCAACATAAAAAGTGTTAAATGATAAAGTCATTCGTCCTCTGAAACATTATTTCCCTTCGGGATATAATGAATTTCGGACGAAGGTCCTGGCTAGCATACCTTCGTAAACACAAGAGATAATGATGAAGAATTCATACGGAATATGAAATTTAACATAAACATTATTATTAGATCATTTCTATTTTATTGATATAGAAAAATAGAAATGATTGCAGATTACAAATGTACCTTCGGCTTGAAGGACAGCAAAAGTACAAGTGTGACGCCAAAAGCATATGTCCAGTCAGTGCGTACAGTACGGGAGTACTGTTCATCTATTTATAGGCGTGGGACGCAGCCCATGTAAAATTACATTCATGCCCATTACTTTTGCTAATGACTTATGGGAGTCAATCAAGGCCTAAGTAGTCTTTTCATCTTTAGGTCGGTTCCCCTTTCTGCTATCGCGACGAAGCTTTCCTGCGCATAGCTTCGGCTGTACACCATCCTTCGTACAGCATGGTAATCCGCCCGTCCTTCATCTCAATCCCCCTTCGTCTGGCTTAGGCTTCGTCCTGACCGTACTCCATGTTCATAATCTGAGTCCGAAAATACCACTAGTAGAAAAGAGCTCATAGCCTGCGGCACCCATAAATTATCACTGGCGGTTTCAGTTATCGCGCGCCAGTAAAAAAAACGAGGCGGGCCCGGCTTTGGAACCGCCAGTGGAAACACATTTCCACTGGCGGTTATCTTAACACAACCGCCAGTGGAAATAGGATGTTTCCACTGGCGGTTGGTGTAACATAACCGCCAGTGGAAAACCAATTTCCACTGGCGGTTGGTGTAACTGAACCGCCAGTGGAAATACCCTATTTCCACTGGCGGTTGTGTTAAGATAACCGCCAGTGGAAATTGGTTTCCACTGGCGGTTTTTCAAGCCAACCGCCAGTGAACTGTCTGTTATAAATAGCTCTCTTCTTCCCCCGACAGTGAACTGTATGCTCGCAGCCAGCTTCCATTGGAGGCGATTTTGGAGGTCCAGATTTCAAAAAAATATAAGGAGGGAGGTTTTGCTCTTCATTTCTTCGAAGAAGGTGGATAAGAAAGGTTGGTTTATGTTTCTTTGTCAATTTTTGTTCATTCTTGCTCAATTTTAGCCACATTTTGGATCTAGGGTTTTACATGTGAGAGAGAAGAGTATAGCTAGGTAATTTTCTCTATTTCCTCAAATGAGGTTGCTTAAGATGGTTAGTTTTTGTCTATTCCCTCTCCTTTTTCATGTTTAGTTATCAAATAAGTTTATCCATAACACATATTTAGTTGCTTTATGAATGGTGAATGTGTTGTATGGAAGGTTGGTTTAATTATGTTTCAATTGTCAGTTATTGTTTATTTTTGCTCAATTTTAACTACATTTTGAAACTAGGCTTTCACCATGTGTTAAAGATAGGTTTGGGTATTAATTTTTTTTGTTTATTAGTTGCTAAAAAAGTTTGGCTTATGTTTCTTTTGCCAAATTTTGTTCATTTTTCCTCCATTTTAGCCACATTTTGGATATAGGGTTTCACCATGTGTTAGAGATAAAGTAGTCTAACTACTTTTATTGGAAGAGATAAAGTAGTCTAACTACATTTTGTTAGCGACAAACCGAAGCATGTAATTTTACACGACTTGCAAACCGAAGCATGTGTTAGCGACAAACCGAAGCATGTGTTAAAGAGGTGAGAGAGAGGAGAGAGAGGATAGAGAGAGAGAGGAGAGAGAGAGAGAGAGAGAGGGTTTCACATTTTAGCCACATTTTTGGATATAGGGTTTCACCATGTGTTTTATGTTATTTTTTTACAGGTGGTGATGGAGAGGACATCCTGGATGTATAACTTATCAAGGCTAGATCCATCATACATATCCGAGGTCCATAGGTTTATTGATGTCGCTACGAACCATGCTTGGAGAACAAAGACAAAACACATATATTGTCCATGCATGGACTGCAAAAATGCTGTTGTATTTAATGACACAGAACAAATCATATCTCATCTGGTATGCCGAGGATTTATGAAGGATTACACAATTTGGACAAAGCATGGAGAGGGTAGCTCTTCGCCTTATACGACTGGAAACCCTGAGAACATCGACGACAGATTTCAGTTCGTTCACGAGACACACCAACCTCTTCCACAGAGCGAACATGTAGTGCAAAATGTTACTGATCATGGTTACGCTGGAGGAAATGAACATGATAGACCTCATGTTCTGCCAAGTGTTATGGATGAGGAAGATGCAGAGTTGCTAGAGGCAATGTTGCGTCGTCATACAGATCAATCGATGTTCTTAATGAAAGGTATGGAGTCCCTGAAGAAGGCAGCAGAAGAGCCTTTGTACGACGAGTCTAAGGGTTGTACCAAAGAGTTCACGACGCTCCGGTCTGTGCTAAAGCTGTTGATGTTAAAAGCTAAATATGGTGTGTCTGATGCTGGCTTTGATGCGTTCTTGAGTATTATCGCAGACATGCTTCCAAAGGAGAACAATGTGCCTGCTAACACGTACTATGCAAAGAAACTAATCAGTCCGCTCACTATGGGTGTGGAGAAGATCCACGCGTGTAGAAATCACTGTATCCTTTATCGAGGTGATGATTATAAAGACTTGGAGAGCTGCCCAAAGTGCGGTGCAAGTAGGTACAAGACGAATAAAGACTATCGAGAGGACGAAGAGTGTGTTGCATCCGTGTCTAAAGGGAAGAAGCGAAAGAAAGCCCAAAAAAGACTTCAAAATCCACGAGCAAAGAAAAAGAAGAAGTAGAATATTATGCGCTCAAAAAGATTCCTGCTTTGGTGGTGTGGTACCTCCCCGTCGTCGATCGATTGAGGTGTTTGTTCGCTAATCCTGAGGATGCCAGACTTATGAGCTGGCATGCTTCTGATGAGCACAAAAACGATGGGAAGCTTCGACATCCAGCCGATGGGAAGCAGTGGCAAGATTTCAATGACAACCACCGAGACTTTGCCGATGAACCGAGAAATGTTAGGTTCGCACTGAGTACTGATGGAATGAACCCATTTGCTGAGAGGAGCAGCAAGCATAGCACATGGCCGGTGATCCTCACCATATACAACCTTCCTCCATGGTTGATGCAGAAACAGAAGTACATTTTGCTAACCATCCTTATTTCTGGACCTACACAACCTGGAGTTGACATGGATGTATTTTTGGAGCCCTTAATGGAGGATATGAAAATATTGTGGGAAACAGGTGTTCAAATGTTGGATGAGTATCGTAAAGGTTCATTCACGCTGAGAGCAATTCTTTTTGTTACGATCAACGATTACCCTGCTCTCTTCACATTATCAGGCCAGTTTAAGGGAAAGGTTGGTTGCACAGTATGCATTGATGGAACTGCTTACGTATCCCTTGCTGCATCTAGGAAGATAGTTTACATGAGGCACAGACGCTTTTTATTGGAAGGACACAGGTACCGCATGCGAAAGATGGATAAGTACTTCGACAATAATGGTGAACTACATTCTACTGCTCCATCGGGTAACAATAGAGGTCATAGAGTTTTTGAAATAGTCAGGAATATCAAGTTTGTTTTCGGGAAGAAGACGAAAGACGGAAAAACAAGGAAGGATGTCAAACCAGCTTCGGGGGCTATATTCAAGAAGAAGTCTATTTTCTTCGAGTACTTGCCTTACTGGAAAGAGTTAGATGTGCGGCATGCGATCGATGGTATGCACGTTCAGAAGAACGTGTTTGAAAGCATAATGGGCACCTTGCTAGACATAAAGGGCAAAACAAAAGAAGGGCTCAATTCACGCATGGACTTGGTAGATTTAGGCATAAAAAAGGAACTACATCCCGCTCTTCAAGAAAATGGGAAGTACCATCTCCCAGCAGCAAGCTACAATCTCAATGTAGATGAGAAACATGCGATGTGTGTTTGGCTCAAGAATTTGAAAGTCCCATCCGGATTCTGCTCTAGCATACGGAGTATTGTGTCAATGAAAGACCTGACAATCACCAACTACAACTCACATGATTGCCATGTCATGCTGACTACATTCCTACCTATTACCATCAGGGCTATAAATCCTTTGTTTTTAAAGATGGCAATCACACGGTTGTGCTACTTTTTCAACAGGATTTCACAAAAGGTAATTGGCCGTGATGAGTTGGCATCTCTTCAGGAATTCGCAGTGGAGACAATATCACAGTTTGAGATGTGTTTCCCTCCATCGTTCTTTGATATTATGGTGCACCTTGTGGTGCACTTGGTGCCACAAATAGAAGCATTGGGTCCTATGTACTTGCATGAAATGTGGACGTATGAGCGTTTCATGTCAATACTGAATGGCTATGTATCAACCCGTGCTCGTCCCGAGGCATCCATGATAGAGGGGTACTGTACCGAAGAGGCCATTGAGTCCGGAGGTCCATTCTGCAATAGTATCCTAAAAGACCAGGTTGCAATAGGTCTGCCTCCGTCACGACACGAGGGTAGACTATATGGAAGCGGGAGGATGGGACGGAAATCTTTCATCCCACCGGATTACGATATAGTACTTGAGGCACATCAGAGCATCCTACATCAGCTAACGATAATGGAGCCATTTATCCAACAACACATCAATGAGCTTCGCGAGCAAAATCCTGGGCATACGGATGATTGGGTAATGAAGCAACATAAGCAGCGGTTCAACACATGGCTAATGGTGAAGGACATTCCACGTGGAGAAACAATAGAAGAACAAACCATCAAGGGCTTGGCATCTGGACCATCACGGCAGGTCACAACATGGCAAACCTATGACATTAGTGGATTCACATTTTGTACCAAGTCCAAGGACAAAAAGAGCATGTCACAAAATAGTGGTGTTCGATGCGAAGCCATAGATGATGAAACTGGTGAGATTATTACATATTTTGGCTTTATTGAGGACATATGGGAACTAGACTATGGTACATTTCAGATCTCGATTTTCCGATGTCAATGGGTTGAAGACAAACATGTCACGGTAGACAACTATGGGGTCAGAGTTCTTGATCTAAGTAAGGTAGGTTACAAAGATGACCCATGGATCCTTGCTAATCGTGCTGCACAGGTCTTCTATGCTGAACAGATCATTTCTAACAATGAGAAGAAAAGCACCGACAAACCGAAGCATGTAGTTTTTCCTGGAAAACAACAAGCTATAGGAGTTGATGGTGTATCTGATTTAGAGGATTTTAACCAGTTCAATGACATGTCTCTTTTCATAGACCATCCAACCAAGATAAGGAACGTTGAGCGAAGCATCCCACGCAATTCGATGCCCTGGGTACGCCACGATGGACAAGGCAGAACAATAGCTCCCTAGATTATATAGTTGTCATGTAATTGATTATTGTTAGGACATGTCATGTAATTGATTATTGTTAGCGACAAACCGAAGCATGTAATTTTACACGACTTTCTAGAGAGGAGAGGGAGAGGGAGAGGGAGAGAGAGCTATTGTTGCCAATGCGCTCGGAGCAGGTCCAGCACTTACCGTCTGTGCGGATGCAGCACTTTGCACTTTGCACATGGATAGTGTCACAGTCGCCTCTTCCTCATCCTCCAACCCCGCCTCTTCCTCATCCTCCACCACCACCTTGGCTTTCTTTGGAGTGCCGCCGTCATGGTTTATCACCTAGAACGAGGTAAAATAAAAGCAGGGAGGACTATTCGACTAATATATACGTATCAGGCAGTAAGAAACAAGCATCTTCAAAGAACATGTTGTAAAAGAACTTGGAAAGATGTTTACCAGATCTGATACTTGTGAAAGAACTTCACACCAATGGTGATGAGAGACGCGAAGCCAGGAGACGACGTAGTATTTAAACACTACAAGAACGGGCATTCTAGTGACAGAGGAGGGAGAGAGAGGGAAGAGAGAGGAGGGAAAGAGGAGAGAGAGGAGAGAGAGAGAGGAGAGAGAGGAGAGAGAGAGGAGAGAGAGAGGATAGAGAGAGAGAGGAGAGAGAGAGGGAGAGGGGAGAGAGAGGAGCTAGGGAGAGGAGAGAGAGGAGAGAGAGAGAGGAGCTAGGGAGAGGAGAGAGAGGAGAGAGAGAGGGAGAGATAGAGGAGGGAGAGAGAGGGAAGAGAGAGGAGGGAGAGGGGAGAGAGAGGAGGGAGAGGAGAGAGAGGAGAGAGAGAGGGGAGAGAGAGAGAAGTAATATATAAATATATATATTATGTATACTAAATATATATATTTATATATTTAATATGTACAAAAATTTATATACTTAATGTATGAATATACAATAAAAAATAATATACTAAAAACATTTCTACTGGCGGTTGACAATGAAAACCGCCAGTAGAAAACATTTTTACTGGCGGTTGTCGATGAAAACCGCCAGTAGAAATGGCCTCCACAGTCTGTGGATGGCATTTCTACTGGCGGTTCTCTATGACAACCGCCAGTAGAAATGATTTCTACTGGCGGTTTTCATTGTCAACCGCCAGTAGAAATGGCGCCTATATAAAGGGTGGCGCGCGGGAGCCGAAAAATTTACAAGTCCCTGGCGCCAGTTCACTTCAAGACGACGCCGTCAGGCTGCTGGATTTCGACCCCGAGGTTTTCGCCGGCGATCGTCCCCGCGCCCGTCCCCACGCCGCCATTCCCGCCCCCGCACCGCCGTCTCCAGGTTTCTTTCTCTTCCCCTAATCTGCCGTACCGCCGCCGTGTCTACCGCGCCGGCAGCCGCCGCCGCCGCGTTTAGTAAACCCTAGGGCACGCGCCGCCGCCGAGAGGGAGGAAGAGAGAGGAAGGAGAGGGAGAGGGAAGAGAGAGGAGGGAGAGGGAGAGGGAAGAGAGAGGAGGGCGCACGCGCCGCCGCCGCCGAGAGGGAGGAAGAGAGAGGAAGGAGAGGGAGAGGGAAGGGAGAGGAGGGAGAGGGAGAGGGAGAGAGATAGAGGGAGGGAGAGGAGGGTGAGAGAGAGAGAGAGGAGGGAGAGGCGCGGTGAGTTCCTTTCCTCTCTGCTCTCTTCTTCCCTTCTGCTTTCCCTCTGATCCCCTCTGCTCTCTTCCACGCGGTGAGCCCGGCGCGGCGAGCTCTTCCCCCACAGGCTCGTGACCAGCAGACACATCAGGATCACGCTCCATGGCCAGCAGCTCTCCGACCCCTTCTTGATGCCTGGTGCTTGGTGTAGCCGTGTAGGTGAGAGAGGGAGAGAGCCATGCTACAGCCGGCCAGCATCAAGGAAAAATTCTTATCAATTTGTACAACAGTTCTTATTGTTTAGGCATGTAGCTGGTGCCTGGTGTAGCCGTGTCGGTGGTGTAGCATCCTTTACTTTTTTTATCAAATCTACGACATACTCATCCACAAGCTATTGTTATTATAAATTAATCTCCTTATTAGTGAACTTAGCAGCAGTTCTTGACTTACAAATCTACGACATACTCATCGTTTATGGTTCTTGACTTACAAATGTACAGCAGTTCTTGTCAATTTGTGTTTCTTGCGCTACTGAATTGTTTTTTAGACTTGAGTAATGTAAATAATTCTATGCAAATAGTGTATGTAGATCATAATGTATTAATATGCAGATCGTAATTGCTATTAGTTCCTTTATATTTTGTTATTATAGACAGTTTGCATGAACACTTCATATGTGTTCAAATGTATGTTGAATATATACATTGTAATTTTATCCGTCACAACTCGATAATATACGTATCCGATCCGATCCGAATTCGATCTGAACTCGATAATTTCCGTACGACTCTCCCTCTCTCCCTCTCTATACGTCCTATGCGACTCTCCCTCTCTCCCTCTCCTCGTCCTATACGACTCTCCCTCTCTCCCTCTCTATACGTAACTCGATAATATCCATACGATTCTCCCTCTCTCCCTCTTTATACGTCCTATGCGACTCTCTCCCCGTCCTACACGATACTATACGACTATACGATACTATATGGTTACGGTTTAGGGTTAGGGTTATGGTTAAGGGTTAGGGTTAGGGTTAGGGTTAAGGGTTAGGGTTTAGGGTTAGGGTTAGGGTTAGGGTTAAGGGTTCGGGTTTTGGGTTAAGGGTTCGGGTTTTGGGTTAGGGTTAGGGTTTGGGTTAAGGGTTATAGTTAGGGTTAGGGTTTAGGGTTAAGGGTTCGGGTTTTGGGTTAAGGGTTCGGGTTTTGGGTTAGGGTTAAGGGTTTAGGGTTAGGGTTAAGGGTTATAGTTAGGGTTAGGGTTAGGGTTAAGGGTTAGGGTTTAGGGTTAGGGTTAGGGTTAGGGTTAGGGTTAAGGGTTCGGGTTTTGGGTTAAGGGTTCGGGTTTTGGGTTAGGGTTAGGGTTAAGGGTTATAGTTAGGGTTAGGGTTAGGGTTTAGGGTTAAGGGTTCGGGTTTTGGGTTAAGGGTTCGGGTTTTGGGTTAAGGGTTCGGGTTTTGGGTTTGGGTTAGGGTTAAGGGTTTAGGGTTAGGGTTTAGGGTTAGGGTTAAGGGTTTAGTGCCTGAGGATGTATTTAATTATACTATTTGTTAATATGAATTTAATTATTGCTTACGTTAATATGTGTTAATATGTATTTAATTATTGCTTATGTATTTGTATATATATAGCTCAATGAGTTCTCCGATCAAGGACCAAGATTTAGTGCCCGAGCACATGGACAAGAGTGTTGCTCAAGAACAATCCAGCAGTGAAGGATATGAAACGCCTAGCGACCCTTTTCCTACCACTAGCATAGATAGGGCCGCTCTCCGTGAGTTGCAACGTGACCCTACTTATGATCCACAAGAAGCTGAGGTAAAAGTACGCATCTTTAGCTTCGTATGTGTACCCTACTGATTTCACATGCATGATCTCTTGTGCATTTTATTACATGAATAGGAGGTCGTGTCTGAATTTCGTGCGATACTCGAAGAAGCCGTGGCACGAAACGAAGACGTACCGGAGCCGACCCAAGACGCACCGGAACAGACCAAGACAACAACCGAGACGTCAAGGAAAAGGAAGCAGAGCGATCGAAAAAGAGGTGACAGGGGGCTGAACAAGTTTCCCGACAAAACATACAAAATCTCAGACGTGAGCCCGAAAGGTCAGCCCCTAGCTCCAGAAGAGGCACTACCTAAGTTCCGGAATGCACTTGGGTTTTTAGTTAGAGATAATCTTGACATAACAATACGACAGTGGAGAGATGTGCCAGATGATGTCAAGAATCAAATATGGAATAAGCTATTAATGAGGTTCGTTCTGCCTCGGGGTTCAGAAGAACTCGTGAAGGAATACACGATGAAGCAGCTTGCAATCAATTTCCGAAACTGGAGGTCTGAGATGAACACAAAGTTTGCAAAGAAAGGTCTGGACCCAACCAAAAAATATAAAATCTCAGCAGGTCAGTGGGCAGTATTTCTAGAGCAGAGGAGCAGCCCTGATTTCATATCTCTAAGTGAGGCAAATTCAGAACTATCAAAGAAGAACAAGTACCGCCACCACCTAGGCACAGGTGGTTACAAGCGTCAGGTTCCTAAATGGAGACAAGAAGACGCCGAGAAGAAGGCCGCAGGGTTGCCGACGCTGTCCGAGCAACTTGGTGAAAGGGCGGCAAATTGGCTCCATGCTAGAAAACCAAGGGAAACCGAGACCGGTGTATCTTTTGATGATCCCATTGTCGAAGAAGCGACAAAAAACATATATACAATGGCAGCTAAGCAGAGCGAAGGAACTTTTAAGCCACAAAGGGAAAGAGACATCCTAATGGCTGGTCTCGGTAACCCTGAGCATCCTGGCCGTGTACGAGGAATCTCGTCTAAGGAAGGATGGAAGGAAGGATTCGGACAACAGTGGGAAGGTCTGTACAGGAAACGTGATCGATACAAGGAAGAGATGGCGGATTATTTTAAGGAGGAGGCCAAGAAAGAGTTCAAAGCCATGATGTCTCAAATGCTATCGAATCCTCCTCCAGAATTGATGCAACAGTTGGCGAGTGCGATGTCTGTTCAACAGATGACCACTCCACAAATACAAATAATTCCAGCAGCTCAACCGCTGGCTTCCACAGATTGTACGACATTACCAAGCTCTGTTGCTTCAACGGGAAATAAGGACCGTTATCCAGTTGATGACATCACAAGGCCTGTGGCGTGCACACTGGTTATAAGATATGGTATTAACAATAAACGTACAAAGAAAGTAGCCACAGGCCTTGCGATCCTAGGACGTAAGTTCCATGGAAACGATATTCCAGATGATTATTGCAAAGTAGAAGTGACGTCGGTCGTCCAAGGATCCGAGGACGACATGCTAGACATCCCTGGGCCCGAAGTGTAACGCCCCGAATTTTGCAGTCGAATTTTTTCTTTTCTTTACTCGCCAAAATTCGGGCGTTACCTTTTCTTTTTCTTTTCCCCTCGCTAAACCTTGACCTTTTCCAAAGTTTTAGCGGGATTCGGTTTGGATTTCCCGTGTAAGAAAAAACTCTAAAAATACTTTGTGTTGTTTGATGCACCATGCCGGACCTTGCATTTTTTTTGATTGTTTGAAAGTGCAAACGCATTCATCTGGAAAGATCGGATTTCGAAAACAGGGAAATAATCTTCTCTTTTTTTTCTCTCTCTTTCTCTCTCCCCTTTTTCTCTCTCTCCCGCGCCGTGGGCCGACCCCGGCCGGCCCAGGCCCCTGGCGCCCCCCTCTTGGGCCTTGGCAAGGCCCAACCGCCCCCACCCCCCTTTTTTTTTCTTTTTTTCCCAAAACCCCCTCTCCCTCTCCCTCATTCTCTCCCTCTCTCTCTCCCACCGCCGCCCTACCCCCTGCCCTAGGCCGCCGCCGCCGCCCCCTTGCTCGGCCGCCGCCCCTCGCCGTCGGCCGCCCCCGCCGGTGAGCACCCTCCCCGTCCCCCTCCTCCCTCCTCCCTCCTTCCCCCTCCCCTCCTCTTTCCCCCGCCCGGCCGCTCGGCCGCCCCTGGCCGCGCCGGCCCCTGGCCGCGCCGCCCGGCCAACCCCAGCCCCAGCCGGCCACGGCCGCCCCCGGCCGCGCCCAGCCAGCCCCTCGGCCAGCCCCCCCCCCCCCGGCCGCGCCCCCCCGCCCGCCTGGCCCCTGGCCGCCAGCTCGGCCGGTCCTGGCCGCCGGTTCAACCGGCCGGCTCGGCCGCCCTCCCCCGCGTTCGGCCGCCCCGGCCGCCCAGCTCAGCCGCCCAGCCCAGGGCCGGTTCAACCGCCCTAGGGCCGGTTCAACCGCCCCCCTCTTTTTTTATTTTTTTATTTTATTTTATTTACTTTCTGTGATCATAATTACTTTATTTTAGGTAGGCTGATCATTGTTCATGCTATGGAAAATAGGAAGTTTAATTTAAAATTCCGTTATGCTATTGATTCACGTAGTTAATTGTTTATCTCGTGCAATGTTGATCAACTAAAAATGATTAGGTTCCCATTAGTATATATATATAACAGAATTCTTTTGTTAAGAATCAATGGTAACTGATCATTAGTGCATAAACTTTAACCCCCTGCGAGACCTTTCCCCGTTTCTTTCTAACCATAACAAATGCGATGTCGAATGTCATACTTAATGCATACTCACTTTACTTGTTCCCTTGTATGGTGTACTGTTCTTTTGTATTAAATGTGTGGATGTATGTATGTTTGCGCTCGCATAGAGAACGATCCAGTCGAAGAGCCCGAGGAATTCGCAGGAGAAGCCCCTGAGCAGCAGTCGGTTGGTGGAGGTAAGTGTCCTTTGACCTATTTCTGTCCTATTCATTCTTTAATTCACCTCCCGCATTACACATTTATACTTAAGGATTGACTAGCTTTTGTTATCCATGTCCTTGTTTACCTATTTGGGTCGGATTATTACTGCTTAGTTTAATGCTATTGCTCAACTCTAATCAATGAACATGATGTGATTATCTATGATACGCTGTTTTCCCTTCTTATTTATGATTATACTTGTGGCATTTAAGGGGACTCGAGCGGTTTCTCGAGTGCCTCTCCGTAAGGACCTGTTCAATGGATGACCGCCCGGGAAAACAGTGCAACCATGAGGGTGGAATGGGACGCCCTTAGCTGAATAATTAGAGGAACCGGGGTGTAGTTCGCTTAGCCGTTGTGCCGTCAATGGGGCTCGGTGTATGCGGCTCGCTCTGCCAGGGTTGATTTGTCCCTTGGGGAGGAGTGCGGTACATTTAGGAAACCTAACGGGTGGCTACAGCCCCGGGGAATCTTTGTAAAGGCTACGTAGTGAGACCCTGCCTATTCACCTTGGTAGTGTTTAAGGGTTTGATCAGCCCGAGGCAAGAGGGAATCACGGCTTGTGGGTAAAGTGCGCAACCTCTGCAGAGTGTTATGAAACTGATATATCAGCCGTGCTCGCGGTTATGAGCGGCCAAGGGAGCTCCAGAGATTAGTGATACTTGATCAGTGATACTTTGGTACAGGTGGCAATGAGATTGATGGTTCTGATTATGATTATGGTATTGGTAAGTGGTATTCTTTCCGTTTGGAAAGGATACATTGGGCTAATAACTTGGGTTAATGTTAAAACCTGGCTCTCTACTAGTAAGTAATAACCTGACCAACTAAAAGCAACTGCTTGACTTATCCCCACATAAAGCTAGTCCACTACAGCCAAACAGGATGCTTGCTGAGTATGTTGATGTGTACTCACCCTTGCTCTACACACCAACCCCCCCCCAGGTTGTCAGCATTGCAACCACTGCTCAGGAGAAGATGAAGCTGTGGAAGGAGACTTCCAGGAGTTCCAAGACTACGACGAGTTCTAGGTGTGGGTTAGCGGCAACCCCCAGTCGGCTGCCTGTGAAGGCCGCGTTATCTACGTTTCTTTTCCGCACTTTGATTTATTGTAAGAACTATATGGACGTCTCAGACGTATGATGTAATCGACTATTATTTCCCCTTTTAATACTATTTGAGCACTGTGTGATGATGTCCATGTTATGTAACTGCTGTGTACGTGAATAACTGATCCTGGCACGTACATGGTTCGCATTCGGTTTGCCTTCAAAAAAACCGGGTGTGACATAAGTGGTATCAAAGCCGTGCTGACTGTAGGACCGCTAACCTAGCATAGAATGATCGTTCTAAGGATTATAGACCTATGTCCTTGCCTTGACTTTGGTACCCCTTCAAAAGTTGGTCCTACTGACCAAACCTATGTTCTACTATATAATATACCTTGCTGAAAATTTTGTTTATCCTGATCCTTCATTTATTTATGATTCATTATTATTCTGATCCTTCATTTATTTATGATTCATTATTTACTGGTCATATTAATTCTGTTCTCACCCTTTTGCTTGCGATGTCTTTTGTAGATGGCTCGACTTAGACACACTGCACGAAAGTCCGTCATCCCCTTCTTACCCTCCCGCCTTGCTGAGCGTCCGCTTCGCCGTCCCGTGGCCGGACAGTCCAGCCACTTGGAGAGACTGCACCACCGCCTGCATGAGGAGCAGGAACGTCGACGACAGGAGCAGCAGGGCTCTTCCTTCTCGCTCCAGCAGGAGATAGAGTCTGTGAGGAGCTGCTCCCCTGTGCTTCCCCTGGAGGCGCCCCCTGCACCACCACTGGGCGTCCCAGCTTCTGGAGTAGCTGCTGGAGGAGACCCAGACGACGGAGGTGGCGACGACAGCTCGAGCCACGACCTCGACCTCTCTAGCCATGAGCCGGAAGGATGGGTTGCTCGACCCATCACTCGCGACGCTGCTCGCGGGTGTCACTTCCACGACGCGCTCGACACCCTGCTACGTCGGGCACTTGACCGGCGTACTTGGTCCATCGTGTATCGCTGTGTGGTCTACCAGCATAGTCGCGGGGTCTACCCGGACCGCTGGGAGGCGACCTGCTTGGTGCGCCGTCCGGAGAACAGTCTCCAGGGCGCGGAGGCTTGCTCAGAGCACTATTCTATCTCTGAGCGGGACTCAGCTGAGGCAGCCATGCAGGATGCTGCACGGCGTGCGCTTTCGCACTACTGCTCGGTTCTCGGTGGGGTAGCTGACGGCCTCGACCTGAAGTATTACCCCCGCCGTCCATCTGGCAGCACAGGAGGCGTGATTGTTTCACCTGCTGGTGAGGACAATCCTAGGTTGAGCGGCACAGTCAACCTAGCCGCCGTGCTAAACACGGAGCTGGACCATGCATTAGACGAGCTGAGTAGGGCTCGTGCTGAGATCGCCCTGCTGCGGGCTGAGCGCGCGGAACGTCGTCACTTGGATGATGGTTCCCCCGCCCCCGTCGGGACTCAGCACCCGTACCGCTCACCTCGGCGTGGACTCCAGTCTTATGGCAATCCCGACTGCAAGACCAAGATAAATCTAGAACCATAGATCGTTAGAGTTGGATCTTGTAATTAAAACGAAATATATATATACACAGAAGCTTCAGTCTTAGCGTTAGTCTCGGTCTTAGTTAGTCTTAGTTAGACAGGGTAGTTTGCTATATCCTGTGCATTTATGTTTGTCATGATGAACTATGTTTGGTTTGGATCTTTGTAATGATTGTCACCAGAGTGTGGGTATCCCCTGCATTTTGGTTTGCATATTATGTTAATGGAATTAGTTATATAGTTGGGAAACCCTTTATTCTACTTTCCTCTTTATCTGAGAAGCTGTGTGGTCTGTGTTGGAGATCAGTGAAGATGCTCATCTGTTCAGTGCTGTTGGAGAATTCTATACTCTTTTCTTATGCTGCAAGATTTGCCAGATCAGTTCTGATGTGTGGTTGCGTTCTGCAGATGTCAGAGAACAGGCGCAGAGGAGGAAGGCGTGCTCAGCAGGAGCAAGCCGGTCAGCAAGATGAGGCGCCCCAGCAGCAGCAGCTGCCGCCCCCGCCCCCGATGTCGATCGAGCAGATGTTTCTGATGCAGACTCAGGCAGTTCAGGCCATCGGTCAGACTCTGGCCGCCATTCAGCAGCAGCAGCAGCAAGCACCACCCCAGCCTCAGATGCCTCAGATGCCTAGAGACAAGCGTGCTGAATTCATGAGAGGTCATCCACCAACGTTCGCTCACTCTTCTGACCCCATGGATGCTGAAGATTGGCTGCGCACTGTGGAGCGGGAGTTGTACACCGCTCAGTGTGATGACAGGGAGAAAGTCTTGTATGGTCCCCGTCTGTTGAGAGGAGCAGCCCAATCATGGTGGGAGTCTTACCTCGCCACCCATGCCAACCCCGACACCATCACTTGGGAAGAATTCAGAGGTAGCTTTCGTCAGTACCATGTGCCTGCAGGTCTGATGACAGTGAAGAAGGAGGAGTTCCTGGCCCTTAAGCAAGGGTCATCGTCTGTCAGTGAGTATCGAGACAGGTTTCTGCAGTTGTCCCGCTATGCTCCCGAAGATGTCAACACTGACGCCAAGCGACAGTACCGTTTCTTGAGAGGCTTGGTTGACCCTCTGCAGTACCAACTGATGAATCATACCTTCCCGACATTCCAGCACCTGATTGACAGAGCAATCATGACAGAAAGGAAGCGTAAGGAGATGGAGGATCGTAAGCGCAAGATCAGTGGACCCCAGCCTGGAAGCAGCAGTCGTCCTCGTTTTTCAGGCAATCAACCTCAGCAGTTCAGGCAGAATCAGCGTCCACCTCAGCAGCATCAGCAGCATCAGCAGCGTCAACAGTATCAGCAGTTCCAAAGGCAGTATCCTCAGCATCAGTACCAGAACCGTCAGAGCAATCAGTCAGGAGGTCAGTTTCAGAGGCAGAATCAGCAGACACCTCGTCTTCCTGCCCCCGCAACCCAGCAGAGCAATCAGGCAGCACCAGCTCAGGTTGGAAACAGGGCATGTTTCCACTGTGGAGAGCAAGGCCATTGGGTGATGCAATGTCCGAAGAAGGCAGCCCAGCAGCAGTCAGGCCCCAATGCCCCAGCAAAGCAGAATGCGTCTCAGCCTGGAGCAGGCAACCGCCCTCAGCAGCGCTATAATCATGGAAGACTGAACCACTTGGAGGCTGAAGCAGTTCAGGAGACCCCCGGCATGACAGTAGGTATGTTCCCAGTCGACTCCCATATTGCAGAAGTGTTATTTGATACTGGAGCAACGCATTCTTTCATTACTGCATCATGGGTAGAAGCACATAATCTTCCAATTACTACCATGTCAACCCCCATTCAAATTGACTCAGCTGGTGGTAGAATTCGAGCTGATAGCATATGTTTGAATGTAAGTGTGGAAATAAGGGGGATAGCGTTTCCCGCTAACCTTATAGTAATGGGTACTCAGGGAATAGATGTCATCCTAGGGATGAATTGGCTAGATAA
This sequence comes from Zea luxurians, assembly GCA_029449295.1. Classification (NCBI taxonomy): domain Eukaryota; kingdom Viridiplantae; phylum Streptophyta; class Magnoliopsida; order Poales; family Poaceae; genus Zea; species Zea luxurians. The sequence continues at coordinate 166,231,955 of JAOPSE010000004.1, forward strand.
GTATCAGGCAGTTATCAGTTGTGATCAAAGGACAATCAAGTTGGTGTCCCCACTAGGAGAGGAAGTGGCGACCGAGTTAGTCCCGCCTGAGCCAAAGAAAGGAAGTTGTTATCAGATGGCTGTCGATAGCAGTGAAGCAGACCCAATTGAGAGTATCAAGGTTGTGTCTGAATTCCCAGATGTGTTTCCAAAGGATTTACCGGGTATGCCACCAGAGCGGAAAGTTGAGTTTGCCATAGAGCTTCTTCCTGGAACCGCCCCTATCTTTAAGAGAGCCTACAGAATATCTGGACCAGAGTTGGTTGAGCTTAAGAAGCAGATTGATGAGCTGTCAGAGAAAGGTTACATCCGGCCAAGCACCTCGCCTTGGGCCGCCCCTGTCCTGTTTGTGGAGAAGAAAGATGGCACCAAGAGGATGTGTATCGATTATCGAGCTTTGAATGAAGTCACGATCAAGAATAAGTACCCTTTGCCCAGAATAGAAGATCTGTTCGACCAGTTGAGAGGAGCCAGTGTGTTCTCCAAGATCGATCTGAGGTCAGGTTACCATCAGCTCAGGATCCGACCTTCGGACATTTCGAAGACGGCATTCATTACCAAGTATGGTTTGTATGAGTTCACAGTGATGTCTTTTGGTTTGACCAATGCACCAGCCTTCTTTATGAATCTGATGAACAGTGTATTCATGGATTATCTCGATAAGTTTGTGGTGGTATTTATTGATGACATTCTGATTTATTCTCAAAGTGAAGAAGAGCATGCGGATCATTTGAGGATGGTATTGCAGAGATTGCGAGAGCACCAGTTGTATGCAAAGTTGAGCAAGTGTGAGTTCTGGATCAGTGAAGTCCTGTTCTTGGGTCACATAATCAACAAGGAAGGATTGGCTGTGGATCCGAAGAAAGTGGCAGACATTTTGAACTGGAAAGCGCCAACGGATGCTCGAGGAATCAAGAGCTTCATTGGAATGGCAGGATATTATCGGCGATTCATTGAAGGGTTTTCGAAGATTGCGAAACCAATGACAGCGTTGCTAGGCAACAAGGTTGAGTTCAAGTGGACCCAGAAATGTCAAGAGGCCTTTGAAGCGCTGAAAGAGAAGTTGACAACAGCGCCTGTCCTAGTCTTGCCTGATGTGCACAAGCCCTTCTCTGTGTACTGTGATGCTTGTTACACAGGTTTGGGATGCGTGTTGATGCAAGAGGGAAGAGTTGTGGCTTACTCGTCCCGACAGCTGAAGGTTCATGAGAAGAATTACCCAATCCATGATCTAGAGTTGGCAGCAGTGGTTCACGCACTGAAGACATGGAGGCACTATCTGTATGGACAGAAATGCGATGTTTACACAGATCACAAGAGTCTGAAGTACATATTCACTCAGTCAGAGCTGAATATGAGGCAGCGAAGATGGTTAGAGTTGATCAAAGACTATGAGTTGGAAATCCATTACCATCCAGGCAAAGCAAACGTAGTGGCAAATGCTTTGAGCAGAAAGAGTCAAGTCAATCTGATGGTCGCTCGTCCGATGCCTTATGAGTTGGCCAAAGAGTTTGACAGGTTGAGTCTCGGATTTCTGAACAATTCGCGAGGAGTCACAGTTGAATTGGAACCTACCTTGGAGCGAGAAATCAAAGAAGCGCAGAAGAATGATGAGAAGATCAGTGAGATCCGGCGACTGATTCTAGATGGCAGAGGCAAAGATTTTCGAGAAGATGCAGAAGGCGTGGTATGGTTCAAAGACCGCTTGTGTGTTCCCAATGTCCAGTCCATTCGGGAGTTGATTCTCAAGGAAGCTCATGAGACAGCTTATTCGATTCACCCTGGCAGTGAGAAGATGTATTAGGATCTGAAGAAGAAATTCTGGTGGTATGGAATGAAGAGAGAAATCACAGAGCATGTGGCTATGTGCGATAGTTGCCGAAGAATTAAGGCAGAACACCAGAGACCTGCTGGATTGTTGCAACCGTTGCAGATCCCTCAGTGGAAATGGGATGAAATCGGTATGGATTTCATAGTCGGATTGCCTCGCACTCGAGCCGGCTACGATTCCATTTGGGTAGTAGTGGACCGTTTGACCAAGTCAGCCCACTTCATACCAATCAAGACCAGCTACAACAGCGCAGTATTGGCAGAACTGTATATGTCTCGGATCGTTTGTCTTTATGGTGTGCCAAAGAAGATAGTGTCAGACAGAGGAACGCAGTTCACCTCTCATTTCTGGCAGCAGTTGCATGAAGCCTTGGGCACACATCTGAATTTCAGTTCAGCTTATCACCCGCAGACAGATGGTCAGACTGAAAGAACCAATCAAATTCTTGAAGACATGTTGAGAGCCTGTGCGTTGCAAGATCAGTCCGGATGGGACAAGCGATTGCCTTATGCAGAGTTTTCCTATAACAACAGTTACCAGGCCAGTTTGAAGATGTCACCATTTCAAGCGCTTTATGGAAGGAGTTGTAGAACTCCGTTGCAATGGGATCAGCCTGGAGAGAAGCAAGTGTTCGGGCCAGATATTTTGCTCGAAGCTGAAGAGAACATCAAGATGGTCCGAGAGAATCTGAAGATAGCGCAATCGAGGCAGCGAAGCTATGCAGACACAAGAAGAAGAGAGCTGAGTTTTGAAGTCGGAGACTATGTCTATCTGAAAGTGTCACCGATCAGAGGAGTCAGAAGGTTCGGAATCAAAGGCAAGCTAGCACCCCGCTACATTGGTCCGTACCAGATCCTCTCAAAGCGTGGAGAAGTGGCCTATCAGCTCAGTCTGCCAGAGAATTTGTCAGCTGTGCATGATGTCTTTCATGTGTCTCAGTTGAAGAAGTGCTTGCGTGTGCCAGAAGAGCAGTTGCCAGTGGAAGGTCTTGAAGTCCAAGAGGACTTGACCTATGTTGAGAAGCCAGCTCAGATCCTTGAGGTTGCAGATAGAGTCACCCGAAGGAAAACCATCAGAATGTGCAAAGTCAGATGGAGTCACCACTCTGAGGAAGAAGCAACCTGGGAGCGTGAAGATGATTTGATGGCTAAGTACCCAGAGCTCTTTGCTAGCCAGCCCTGAATCTCGAGGGCGAGATTCTTTTAAGGGGGATAGGTTTGTAACGCCCCGAATTTTGCAGTCGAATTTTTTCTTTTCTTTACTCGCCAAAATTCGGGCGTTACCTTTTCTTTTTCTTTTCCCCTCGCTAAACCTTGACCTTTTCCAAAGTTTTAGCGGGATTCGGTTTGGATTTCCCGTGTAAGAAAAAACTCTAAAAATACTTTGTGTTGTTTGATGCACCATGCCGGACCTTGCATTTTTTTGATTGTTTGAAAGTGCAAACGCATTCATCTGGAAAGATCGGATTTCGAAAACAGGGAAATAATCTTCTCTTTTTTTTCTCTCTCTTTCTCTCTCCCCTTTTTCTCTCTCTCCCGCGCCGTGGGCCGACCCCGGCCGGCCCAGGCCCCTGGCGCCCCCCTCTTGGGCCTTGGCAAGGCCCAACCGCCCCCACCCCCCTTTTTTTTTTCTTTTTTTCCCAAAACCCCCTCTCCCTCTCCCTCATTCTCTCCCTCTCTCTCTCCCACCGCCGCCCTACCCCCTGCCCTAGGCCGCCGCCGCCGCCCCCTTGCTCGGCCGCCGCCCCTCGCCGTCGGCCGCCCCCGCCGGTGAGCCCCCTCCCCCTCCCCCCTCCTCCCTCCTCCCTCCTTCCCCCTCCCCTCCTCTTTCCCCCGCCCGGCCGCTCGGCCGCCCCTGGCCGCGCCGCCCGGCCAACACCAGCCCCAGCCGGCCACGGCCGCCCCCGGCCGCGCCGAGCCAGCCCCTCGGCCAGCCCCCCCCCCCCCCCGGCCGCGCCCCCCCCCCCGCCCGCCTGGCCCCTGGCCGCCAGCTCGGCCGGTCCTGGCCGCCGGTTCAACCGGCCGGCTCGGCCGCCCTCCCCCGCGTTCGGCCGCCCCGGCCGCCCAGCTCAGCCGCCCAGCCCAGGGCCGGTTCAACCGCCCTAGGGCCGGTTCAACCGCCCCCCCCCTCTTTTTTTATTTTTTTTATTTTATTTTATTTACTTTCTGTGATCATAATTACTTTATTTTAGGTAGGCTGATCATTGTTCATGCTATGGAAAATAGGAAGTTTAATTTAAAATTCCGTTATGCTATTGATTCACGTAGTTAATTGTTTATCTCGTGCAATGTTGATCAACTAAAAATGATTAGGTTCCCATTAGTATATATATATAACAGAATTCTTTTGTTAAGAATCAATGGTAACTGATCATTAGTGCATAAACTTTAACCCCCTGCGAGACCTTTCCCCGTTTCTTTCTAACCATAACAAATGCGATGTCGAATGTCATACTTAATGCATACTCACTTTACTTGTTCCCTTGTATGGTGTACTGTTCTTTTGTATTAAATGTGTGGATGTATGTATGTTTGCGCTCGCATAGAGAACGATCCAGTCGAAGAGCCCGAGGAATTCGCAGGAGAAGCCCCTGAGCAGCAGTCGGTTGGTGGAGGCAAGTGTCCTTTGACCTATTTCTGTCCTATTCATTCTTTAATTCACCTCTCGCATTACACATTTATACTTAAGGATTGACTAGCTTTTGTTATCCATGTCCTTGTTTACCTATTTGGGTCGGATTATTACTGCTTAGTTTAATGCTATTGCTCAACTCTAATCAATGAACATGATGTGATTATCTATGATACGCTGTTTTCCCTTCTTATTTATGATTATACTTGTGGCATTTAAGGGGACTCGAGCGGTTTCTCGAGTGCCTCTCCGTAAGGACCTGTTCAATGGATGACCGCCCGGGAAAACAGTGCAACCATGAGGGTGGAATGGGACGCCCTTAGCTGAATAATTAGAGGAACCGGGGTGTAGTTCGCTTAGCCGTTGTGCCGTCAATGGGGCTCGGTGTATGCGGCTCGCTCTGCCAAGGTTGATTTGTCCCTTGGGGAGGAGTGCGGTACATTTAGGAAACCTAACGGGTGGCTACAGCCCCGGGGAATCTTTGTAAAGGCTACGTAGTGAGACCCTGCCTATTCACCTTGGTAGTGTTTAAGGGTTTGATCAGCCCGAGGCAAGAGGGAATCACGGCTTGTGGGTAAAGTGCGCAACCTCTGCAGAGTGTTATGAAACTGATATATCAGCCGTGCTCGCGGTTATGAGCGGCCAAGGGAGCTCCAGAGATTAGTGATACTTGATCAGTGATACTTTGGTACAGGTGGCAATGAGATTGATGGTTCTGATTATGATTATGGTATTGGTAAGTGGTATTCTTTCCGTTTGGAAAGGATACATTGGGCTAATAACTTGGGTTAATGTTAAAACCTGGCTCTCTACTAGTAAGTAATAACCTGACCAACTAAAAGCAACTGCTTGACTTATCCCCACATAAAGCTAGTCCACTACAGCCAAACAGGATGCTTGCTGAGTATGTTGATGTGTACTCACCCTTGCTCTACACACCAACCCCCCCCCCCAGGTTGTCAGCATTGCAACCACTGCTCAGGAGAAGATGAAGCTGTGGAAGGAGACTTCCAGGAGTTCCAAGACTACGACGAGTTCTAGGTGTGGGTTAGCGGCAACCCCCAGTCGGCTGCCTGTGAAGGCCGCGTTATCTACGTTTCTTTTCCGCACTTTGATTTATTGTAAGAACTATATGGACGTCTCAGACGTATGATGTAATCGACTATTATTTCCCCTTTTAATACTATTTGAGCACTGTGTGATGATGTCCATGTTATGTAACTGCTGTGTACGTGAATAACTGATCCTGGCACGTACATGGTTCGCATTCGGTTTGCCTTCAAAAAAACCGGGTGTGACACGAAGGTATCGAGAAACTTGGACAAGCTATCAAGAATTTTATCCTTTGGCCTCGAATGGATGTCGAATTGCTTGATTGGTCGAATTCGTCGCAGGCGTCGCAGGCCCAACCGTCTCCGCCTTCTCAAATTTTTATTCCTATTGTACATCCATCATCCTCACCTCCTCAAACTTCACATGCTGCTCCTCATCCTTTTTCTGACCCACCGTCTCCGCCACAAGCATCACCATTCAGGGCTCCACCACCTTCTCCTCCCCATCCTCTTGGTGACCCACTCTCTACGCCACCATCAAGGGATCCACCTTCTCCACAACCATCAAAGGATCCAAGGCCATCAAAGAAATCTAAACTTCCTATTCCAAAATTGGTGTCCCCGTATCAGAAAAAGAAGAGTAAAGCTACTACTGCTGGCACAGCTCGGTTTTTGAAAGGGATTGGACAGAGCCTCACATCACAAACTGTTGATTTGGCCAAGCACGAGGAGTCTGCAAAAAAGGCTGAGGCAATGGCCGCAAAGATAAAGAAGCCAACTAAGGCAGATTACAAAAACGTGCCTAAAAAATATGTGTCGGGCAGACCTCTGCTACCTCTTGAGAAACTAAGAAAGGTCTCGGCTGGTGTTAAAAGGTTGCATGACTGGTACATGCGGGCATCATCGGTTGGCATCGACACCATCAGTGTGCATATACCAGACCATGCTTTTATTGGTTCGGACCAAAAGGCCGTTGTTACATTCGAGGACATGTGGTTAATGATGAACCTTCAGAGACTCGACGTGCAACTTGTAACGATGTTTGCATTGTAAGTGTCGCTCATACTTCCACATATGTGTGTTATTATTAGTGAGCTGTATAAAATTTCAATATCTGACATGCACGTGTGACTTGCAGAATGCAACATGATCAGCAGGAGATCCTTTACGGTACCAAGCCCAATGCTAGTGCCAGTAAAAGGGTTGGGTATCTCAACCCAATACTTATATCCGAGGAAAGCCACACTTTTAGAATCAGGAAAGACAACGATGAATTACGGGGAAAGACGGACGAAGAAGTTGAGAAGCGTATAAAGGATATGAAGAAGGATTTTGAAGCTCGATACGCCACCTATATAGGACATGCAATGCTTCAATTTCAAGACAGGGAAGCCATAATGGCCCCGTACAACTTTAAGTAAGTGTGATTTTGCATAAATAAAATCAATAATTTCAATACACATGCATCACAAATTTGATTCGTACAGGGACCACTGGATATGCTTCCTCATTTATCCTAAGGTTGGAAAGGTGCTGGTGCTCGACTCCTTGAACTTCGACCCTTCGACATATGCAGAATTCCTCAGCACCTTAGAGCTGTAAGCCTTTTCTATGCATGCATACTTTTATCGATTAAAATTTGAGAATAACATGGTGATTCTATTTGAGATCACAGGGCTTATAGATTCTATAAGATGAGAGGTGGAAAGTACGACCTGTCGAAAAAAGGCGTGCCACTAGACATCCATCATCACTGGCCGGTAAGTATGTGATTTTATGAATACATATCATACACAATGTTGCAACTAAATAACCAATCTCCCGTTATGTAGTGCCACAAGCAACCACAAGGATCGGTCCTATGTGGATTCTATGCGTGCGAGTTCATGAGAGTGAACGGACGATACATCACGAACCCTGACAAGGTATTATTAGTAATAGTCAAGTATGTATTTATGTCATTAAAGATGCAAATGTGTTATTATTGAGTATAAATAGATGATGTTTATAAAATTCCTTTACAGCAATTTCAACGAGGAAACCCGGAGAACTTGACCGAAGCTGCATTGTATGGCATAGTCGAGGACCTCTGCACATTCATATTGAAAGAGGTCATTCCCGCAGAAGGAAAATATCACGATGCTTCCGGGACATTAGCTTTGCCAGAGTTTAGAATACTAACAGAAATTAGTAGATTATCTCTTAGCCGAGATAGTTATTAGAGCTTAGGTGAAAACTTATGATGTATAGAATGCATGAAGCATATATGGTTGTAAACAGAATACTTTGATGTATATAAATGTATATATGTTGCTTTCAATATCAATATAGATCTATATATATATATATATGTTTGTGTGTGTGTAAATAAATATATATATAATTCAGTATTGTTTGAAATTTGAAAAAAGGCGGGAAAACTTCCACTGGCGGCTAAATAAAGAAAACCGCCAGTGAAAAGTGCATTTCCACTGGCGGTTTGCTTTATAAAACCGCCAGTGGAAATGCATTTTCACTGGCGGTTTTCTTTATTCAGCCGCCAGTGGAAATGCACTTTTCACTGGCGGTTCCTTAAGAAAACCGCCAGTGAAAATGCACTTTTCACTGGCGGTTCCAAAATAACCGCCAGTGGAAATGCTGATTTCCACTGACCCCTAGCACTGGCGGTACTGAAAAACGCCTGTGTAAATAGGTTTAGAACCGCCACTATAGAGCTTCTGTGTACTAGTGTACCTGTTCATATAATTCACTTGGAAAACATTGTCAAATCTTGTTTTTGAGGACCTTCGGAGGACGAAGGCCCCCAACAGTAGCCCCTTGCAATATTAATTTGTTAGTGATAAATTCAGATTGCGATATGGACGAAGGCCTTAAGCCGAAGGTCCGAAAAAACACCTTCCCTTTGCTAGAATAGCAACATTCACTGACAAGCGGGGTCTTTCAATTTTCAACGCACTGGGCGTATAAATAAGATCATAGCACAAACTCATTTGGTACGCTCTCTTGCCATCTGCTCCCGCTCACTGAATTTTTAGCTCTTGCGCACTAAGATTTGCTGATCTTTTAGTTTTGAAGCTTCGGCCTTGAAAACAGTTTTTTAGTGCCTCCGAAGATGTGTGAAGATAAGAAGGCTGCTGCTGAGATGAAGCTGAGTCTCGACGAAGAGAAGAACTTGGGGTTTCTTATAGCGATGGCGAAGACCAATACGGAAAAAATCACCAAGGAGATTCTGGAAGGTTTGTCTGAAGATACTGGTGACAGCGACAGTTATGATGTGGACAGTGGTGGTGAAGACTCCGAAGATCGCCCCTGGCGACCGAGCCATTCAGTCTTTGGCAAGTCAGGTATCAAAGAAAATCATCTTGTCAACATGAGGGGAAGAGACTTCCGGGATTTATCCATTGTGAGGGTCGACGAAGGAGAGAAAACTTGCCCGACCCCTGAAGAAAATGAAGTTGTAGTGTTCCGAAGCTTTTTGAAAGCTGGATTGCGATTTCCCCTGAGCAGCTTTGTCGTAGAAGTGCTGAAAATGTTTGAAATCTATCTTCATCAACTTACCCCCGAAGCAATTATAAGGCTGAATATCTTCGGGTGGGCCGTAAGAAGCCAAGGTCTAGAACCTGATGCGAAAAGTTTCTGCAACATACACGAGTTATCATACGAGACAAAACCCTGGGGTAAGGAACAGTATCACAATAATTTTGGCTGCTACAGTTTCGTTTCTCGGTCTGGGTCAAGCTGTCCCGTGCCAACATTTCGGAAGAGATGGCCCGACGACTGGATGACAGAATGGTTCTATGTGAAAAATGACCTGAAAGCACGGGAAGATATTAAAGGTATAATTATGCGCCCTATTTGGCAAAGTTTCGGCCTGCGAAAGCCGAAGGTTGAGATGAATGAAGCTGCCGAAGAATGCCAGAGAGCCTTCGAAGTTATTTGTTCTTTTATTGGAACGAGAGATTTTGGTACAAGAACATATTGCCTTCAGAGTATGGCCGCTCGCGGAGAAATGGGAAATGCCGCAAGAAACCATGAAGGAGGCCGACGAAGGTGGACTTATCAGGCTGAAGTATACTTTCAAGTTCGGAGATAAATTCGTTGAGCCAGATGATGACTGGTTAAAGAGTATTGAAAATTTAAGTGATGAACTGCTTGGGGCTTATTCGAAGGCTGAAGATACTGCACTGTCAGCAGCCTTCGGAGGCCGAAAAAAGAAAAGGCTGAACCGAGTGTTTGATGCAATCGGGTTCGTCTACCCTGACTATCGTTATCCCATTCGAGGGCAGAAAAGAAAAAACACAACCTCTGCGAAAGAAGAAGCTGCAACTGCTCCTAGCAAACCAGAACCGAAAAGAAAGAGGATAAAGGTCCTCACACATCGGCCACGCTATATTGAACCAGCTTTGGTGCCTGAGTTCACCGGAGAAACTTCTTCGGCCACTGAAGCTGAAAAGCCAACCAAACCAACCTTGCTGCCAGAAGTGGCAGAAATGGCCGAAGCGCCATCAAAGATGGAATTGGAATAACCGAAGATTTTGTTATCAGAAACCAAAGAGATGGCCGAAGCGCCATTCACAGAAAAAATGGAAGAAGCGAAAAAACCAACTGAGGAAAAAACATCAGAAGTTTTGAGTCCTGCAGCAAATGTTGAGACAGTAAAAAATCAAAAGGTGTCAGCAGTGACTCCGAAAAGAAAGAGAATGGCTAATGTGCTAGATGTTCTGGAAACAATTAAGTCCTCAAGCACAACTCCGAGGAAAACTGTTGAAACCTCCGAAGCGAAAACTGAGATTTTTTATACTAAAGCTCCAGAGCAAGAAACTGAAGCTGAAGCTGGGCCTTCGGAGCCGACGAAGGTAAAATCCTTGGAAACCAAAGAAGAAAAAAATGACAGAGCCAATTCTTGTTGAAGAAATCAGTGCTGTTGCCCCCGAAGCATCCCCCAAAGTCCTTGATTATATTGTTCGACATGCTTCGGGGAAAAAGTTATCAGAAGAAGAAATTTTTGAAGCTAATCATTATGCTAAAGAATTGAAATATCCGAAGGGGGCACTAGTGTTCAATGGTACAAATGAAGAAGATTTCCTATACTGCCTCCCGGATAACAAAGAACTACTTGTCTGCCGGGAAATGGCCCGAAGCATGGGGTTTCCGAAGCTGGAGGCTGGCCTCTGCGCGATGACAAAGGACGATCTTGCGGACAGCCTTGCGTATAGTAGCCTGAAGGTACGAGAACTGCGCATTTGGAAACTTTATGATTTGAAATCTGTTATTTTATTCTTATACTAACTTTTTACATATAGGGTTTAATACTAAGCAACGCGTTGAGAGCGCAAAAGAATGCCGAAGACGAGAGCTATGAAATTGCCTTCACCAACCTTCGATCAGAGGTTATCAAACTAAGGAACGAAGCCATGGAAAAGGACAAAATTCTAGTTACATTGGTGGATAAAATAAAGGAGGACGAAGCTGCCTCTAAAGCACAAGCTGCAGCTCAAAAACACGAGATTGCCGACCTTCGGAAGCAATTAGCCCGAGCTAAAGAAGAGCGCATACTTGAAGAAACGAGGCGGGAATGTAGCGACCAATGGACCAATCATTTGGAAGGAACCGTTGAAGAGCTTCGGTCTTCTAAGAAAAGGTGTTACGAAAAATCCATGGAATGTGTAAAGAAGATAAAAACCAGCTTCGCCAGTGTTGGCGCATTTTCGAGTGAAGAAGATTTCGTGAGAGGTAACCCAGAAGGACCGATCGAATGGATCAGCCACGAAGCTGAAGCCTTCGAAGAAATTCTAAACAGTCGTGGAGACATTTGCGCCTTCTCGGGTGCCAGGGGGATTGCTACTATGCTGGAGAAAAAAGGCTGCGATCATGTTAAGGTTCTTGCACAATCCGAAGCCAGCTTATCCCCTGAAGATATTAAAGACCCCTCGGCCGAAGCTAGCCAGGCTGGTGGAAAATTTTTCACCGACGTCTGGGACAATGGTGGCCGAGAAATGGCCCGAGAAATTATTCAGAAAAGTGAGAAGGGCATTCACGACGCTAGAGAAGTAGCTAAGGCCGCTGACAAAAGCTCAGAGCCCGAAGGGCAAATAGGTATTAGCTAATGGTTTTTATTGTGTTGTAATTTTTGATTTTAAACTTCGTTCGCAATTTGTAATAGCAATGTGGCCGTATCCTGTCCTCCTTCAGATCCTACTAAAGTGTCTCCGGGCCCTCACCCGAAAGGAGACGAGGAAATTAAAAAGATGGCTGAAGCTATCATGGATGAAGTTGTTAACCGACTCCTGAACGAAGCTGCAGAAGTTGTTTTAAGAGAAGATTAAGCACTATTGTAAAAACTTCTGAAATGAAATATGTGTAACATTTTGTAACCCTGTAATATATTTGCTTTTAATGATTCGATTCTTTACGATGCATGAAACTTTACATACGTACCGTTTTTGAGCCTTCGGCGAAAAAACACCTTCCCTTCTTTTCATGCTTCGTGAAGATAGAAAAACTTTTATGCATCACAACATCCATAGCGCTCTGATGAAGAATATCCAAACTTCGTGAAAACATTCTCCGAAGCTATATTCCGAAGATCACTATTGTACCCCCTTGTGACTTAGCACGATTTTCACTTTCTCAAAGCATCCTTCCGAAGGTCGATACTGTGTTCCCTTCTTTTGCCATATGCAACATGATGTATGATGCTTATGCTATACAAAATGATGTGATGATGCTATGTTATGTAGATGACATTTGTTCCGAAGATACACACATATCCTCGTAAAACACACAATCTTTTTGTATCAGCGCTGACTTTTCGCTGTAAGCTCTGCATTCCCTTAGGAACGACTTTGGAGCTTCTTCGCCTTTTACTTAGGCGGTATCAGCGTTGACTTTTCGCTGTAAGCTCTGCATTCCCTTAGGAACGACTTTGGAGCTTCTTCGCCTTTTACTTAGGCGGTATCAGCGTTGACTTTTCGCTGTAAGCTCTGCATTCCCTTAGGAACGACTTTGGAGCTTCTTCGCCTTTTACTTAGGCGGTATCAGCGTTGACTTTTTGTTGTATGCTCTGCATTCCCTTTGGAACGACTTTGGAGCAGAAAACTTACACTGCGTTCCCTTTGGAACGGCTTTTTGTGACTTCGAAGGATTTTTGATAATTCGAAGGTCCTCCTTGTTATCGCAAATCTTTAAGCTTCAGCAACTTAAGCCTGTGGAGAAAATACATTTTCCTTGTGGCAAACAACGAAACTATTACATGAAAACTAAAAGATGTCCTTTATTACACAGAAAATAGAACTGAATGGAAAATGTTGGGGACTTGTTCTCAAATGCTTCGGATTAAGAACAAGGCAACATAAAAAGTGTTAAACGTTAAGGCCCTTCGTCCTATCGAACATTACTCCCCTTCGGGAATAATGAGTTCCGGACGAAGGTCACAAGAGACATACCTTCGTAAATTCAACAAGTAATAACGAAGGACTCATATAAAACATGGAATGTAAATCATAGAATCATTTCTATTTTATTAACACAAAGAAATAGAAATGATTATAAATTACAAATGTACCTTCGGTCCTGAGAGAAGGTAAAAAGTACAAGCGTGACGCAAATGCCAATGCCAAGTCAGCGTGAACAGTACGGGAGTACTGTTCATCTATTTATAGACGCGGGACGTAGCCCACATAAAATTACATCCATGTCCATTACATTTGTTAATGGCCTACGGAAATCAGTCAAGGTCCACGTAGTCTTTTCATCTTTAAGTCGGTTCCCCCCTCAGCTATTGCGCCGAAGCTCCCCTGCGCACAGCTTCGGCTGCGCTCGTCCTTCGTCTGGTTCAGGCTTCGTCCTGGCCGTGCTTCATATTCATAGTTCTGAGCCCGAAAATACCTGTTCACATAATCCACTTGGAAAACATTGTCAAATTATGTTTTTGAGGACCTTCGGAGGACGAAGGCCCCCAACAGTAGCCCCTCACAATATTAATTTGTTTGACAATAAATTCAGATTGCGATATGGACGAAGGCCTTAAGCCGAAGGTCCGAAAAAACACCTTCCCTTTGCTAGAATAGCAATATTCACTGACAAGCGGGGTCATTCAATTTTCAACGCCCTGGGCGTATAAATAAGAGCACACTGCCAACTCATTTGGTACGCACACTTGCCATCTGCTTCGGCCCACTAAAAATTTTTAGCTCTTGTGCATTAAGATTGGTGACCTTTTTGAGTTTGAAGCTTCGGCCCCGAAAACAGCTTTTTAGGTTTTTTAGCATTTCCGAAGATGTCAGAAGGCAAGAAGATCCCTGCGGATACGAAGCTGAGCCTCGAGGAAGAGAAGAATTTGGGGTTCCTGATTGCAATGGCGGAGACCAATACAGAGAAAATTACCAAGGAGATTCTCGAAGGTTTGTCCGAAGATACTGGTGACAGCGACAGCTATGATGTAGAAAGTGGCGGGGAGGAGGCCGAAGATCGTCCATGGCGGCCAAGTCACACGGTTTTCGGGAAAACTACTATTAAGCAGAGCCATATTGATAATATGAGGGGGCGATATTTTCGAGATGTGTCTATTGTGAGGGCTGATGCTGGAGAAAAAACTTCTCCCACCCCCGAAGAAGATGAAGTTGTGATTTTCCGAAGCTTTCTCAAGGCTGGGCTTCGATTCCCCCTGAGCAACTTTGTTGTCGGGGTACTGAAAACATTTCAAGTCTACCTTCATCAACTTACTCCCGAAGCTATCATAAAAATGGGGATATTTGTCTGGGCTGTGAGGAGCCAAGGTTTGGATCCAAACGCTAAAAGCTTCTGCAACATTCATGAGTTATTATACGAAACAAAGCCCTGGGGAAAAGAACAATACCACAACAATTTTGGGTGTTATAGCTTCGGTGCCCGCTCCGGGTCAAGCTGCCCTGTGCCGACCTTTCGGAAAAGGTGGCCCGGAGCCTGGATGTCAGAGTGGTTCTATGTAAAGAATGACTTATCAGTACAAGAAGATGTCAAAAGTATCATTATGCACCCCATCTGGCAACGCTTCGGACTTCGAAGGCCGAAGGTTGAAATGGACGAAGCAGCCGAGGAATGCCAAAGAGCTTTCGGCATAGTCTGCTCTTTCATTGGGACAAGGGACTTGGTCCAAGAGCACATAGCCTTCAGGGTATGGCCACTTGCAGAAAAATGGGAAATGCCGAAGGATACTATCAAAGAGTCCGACGAAGGCGGACTCGTCAGACTGAAGTACACATTCAAATATGCAGATAAATTTATTGAACCTGATGACGACTGGTTGAAAAGCATTGAAACATTAAGTGACGAACTGCTTGGGGCATACTCGAAGGCTGAGAACACTGCGTTATCAGCAGCCTTCGGAGGCCGAAAAAAGAAGAGACTCAACCGAGTGTTTGATGCAGTTGGGTTCTTCTACCCTGATTATCGTTATCCCATTCGAGGGCAAAAAAGAAAAATCACAACCTCTGAAAAAGAAGAAGCCGCAACTGCTCCTAGCGAGCCAGAACCGAAAGGAAAAAGGTTAAAGGTCCTCACACACCGGCCACGCCATATTGAACCAGCTTCGGTGCCTGAGTTTACCGGAGAAACATCTTCGGCCGCCGAAGCTGAACAGCCAACCTTGCTGCCAGAAATTGCAGTGATGGCCGAAGCGCCATCCACAGTAAAAATGGAAGAAGTGAAAAAACCGACTAAGGAAAAAGCACCAGAAGTTTTGAGTCCTGCAGCAAATGCCGAAACAGCAAAAAACCAAAAGGGTCCAATGGTGACCCCAAAAAGGAAAAGAATGGTAAATGTACTAGATGTCTTGGAGACAATTAAGTCTTCAAGCACAACTCCAAAAAAGAGTGTTGAAATTGCTGAAGCAACTTCTGAAGCTCCAACACAACAGGTTGAAGCTGAAGCTGGGCCTTCAGAGCCCTTCAAGGAGCAAACTTTGGAAGCCGAAGCAATAAAAATACCAGAACCAATTTTAGTTGAAGAAACTGACACTGCCATCCCCGAAGCGCCTGCCAGCATGTGTGATTACATCATACGACATGCTTCGGGGAAAAAACTATCTGAAGAAGAAACTCATGAGGCTAACCATTATGCGAAGGAGCTAAAATATCCGAAGGGGGCAGTAGTATTCAATGGGACAAATGAAGACGACTTCCTATACTGCCTACCTGATAATAAGGAACTATCTGTCTGCCGAGAGATGGCCAGGAGTATAGGCTTCCCGAAGCTCGAAGTTGGATTAAGCGCCATGACGAAAGAGGATCTCGCAGACAGTCTTGCATATAATAGCCTGAAGGTTTGGGAATTAGACTTTTTGAAAAATCCTTACAATACTTAATTCATTCCTTTATTCTTATATAGACTCTCTTTTTTATAGGGTTTAATCCTGAGCAACGCATTGAGAGCACAAAAAAGTGCCGAAGATGAGAGTTATGAGATTGCGTTCAACAATTTGCGCTCCGAAGTTATCAAATTGAGAAACGAAGCTCTAGAAAAGGATAAAATTCTTCTTACGCTGATAGACAAAGTAAAAAAGGATGAAGCTGCTTCAAAAACCCAGGCCGAAGCCCACAAGCGTGAAATTAAAGATCTTCAGAAACAGCTGACTAGAGCTAGAGAGGAGCGCGTCCTTGAGGAAACAAAACGAGAACTCAGTGATCATATGGTCAACAAATTGGAGTTAAGAGTTAAAGAGCTTCGTACATCTCAGGGAAAATGTTATATCAAATCTATAGAATGTGTGAATAAAATTAAAACCAGCTTTGCCAGCGTGGGCGCCTTCTCCAGCGAAGAGAATTTCTCTCGAGGCAATCCCGAAGGTCCACTAGAATGGATTAGTCACGAAGCAGAGGCCTTCGAGGAGATCCTGAGCAGTCGTGGCGATATCTGCGCTTTTTCAGGCGCCAGAGGAATTGCTTCTGTCTTAGAGAAGAAAGGTTGCGATCATGTAAAATTTCTAGCTCAGTCTGAAGCTGCCTTATCTTCCGAAGACATCAAGGACCCCTCGGCCGAAGCAAGCGTGGTTGGCGGCAAATTTTTTACGGATATCTGGAACGACGGCGGCCGAGGAATGGCGCAAGAGATCATCCAAAGGAGCGAAAAAGGCATCCACGATGCTAGAAAAGTGGCGGAAGCTGCTGAAAAAAGTACGGAGCCCGAAAGGCAATTAGGTATTAATTAGTTGTTCTTATTGTGTTGTAATTTTTGTTTCAAACTCTGCACATAGTTTGTAATAGTGATGAAGAAATGTTCTCTTCCCTCAGAAGCTGCTGGGTCGACTGCCGACCCCCACACAAAAGGAGATGAAGAAATCAAACAAATGGCCGAAGCTATCATGGACAAAGTTGTTGATCAACTTCTAAATGAAGTCGCCGAAGCAGTATTAAGAGAGGACTAGATGCTATTAGAAGAAACATTTAAATTGTGATCTATGTAATATTTTGTACATTTGGATGTAATATACAAGTTTCTTTTCATTATTCAATTCTTTACGATGCATGAAACTCTATATACATACCTTTTTGAGCCTTCGGCGAAAAAACACCTTCCCTTCTTTTCATGCTTCGTGAAGAAGACATTCTTCGTTGAAATTATTCTGATGAATCACATCCATGCTTTGTGAAATCATTATCCGAAGCTATACTCCGAAGCTATACGATCTCAATATTGATCTGATAAAGCTCACCCATGTTTCATAAAAATATTCTCCGAAGCTGTATTCCGAAGCTATACAATTTCGATGTCACTTTCTCAAAGCATCCTTTCGAAGGTTGAGAGTGTCACCTTCTTTTGCCAAATGCAATGTGATGTATGATGCTTATGCTATGCAAAATGATGTGATGATGTTATGCTATGCATGTGACATTTGTTCCGAAGATACACATAAAATATATTCGTAAGCTCTGCATTCCCTTAGGAACGTCTTTGGAGCTTCTTCGTCTTTTACTTAGACGATCTCAGCGTTGACTTTTCGCTGTAAGCCTCCCTTAGGAGCTTCTTCGCCCTTTACTTAGGCGATATCAGCGTTGACTTTTCGCTGTAAGCCTCCCTTAGGAGCTTCTTCGCCTTTTACTTAGGCGGTATCAGCGTTGACTTTTCGCTGTAGGCTCTGCATTCCTTTAGGAACGACTTCTGAGCAGAAAACTTACACTGCGCTCCCTTTGGAACGGCTTTTTGTGACTTCACAAACTTACTCTGCGTTCCTTAGAACGACTTTCTGTTACTCCGAAGGATTTTTAATTCGAAGGTCCTCCTTGGTAACGGAAAAAATTTTAAGCTTCAGCAACTTAAGCTTGTGGAGCAAATAGATCTTCCTTGTGGAAAACAACGAAATTATTACATGAAAACTATCAATGTTTTTTGCTTCACAGAAAATGAAACTGAATAGGAAAGACTGCTATCAAAGGTAGGATATGTGTCAATAAATGTGCTTCGACTCTGGCACAGTGCTGTTGACTGTGCGAGCTTCGGACTGCTCTCTGAAGTCCCTCTGATGTGGAGCGTATTGACTCCCTTCTGGCTGTTGACCTTGCTGCAATGGAGGTGGGGGCGGAAGCTGTTGCCAGGAAGCTTGAGGTTGACTTGCCGAAGCTACAGAAGCTGCAGGGTGGTTGTCTATGTATTGTGGGATATAAGGCGGATGATACGAAGCAGTATGCATGACCTGCTTCGGCTGAGCTTGTTGAGATGCAGCTTCGGCAATTTCCTTTTGCTTCTGGATTGTAATATGGCACGACCTAGTGGTATGGCCCTTGCCTTCTCCACAGAACAAGCAAAACAGTCTCCTTGGCTGATCTCCGAATCTTCCGCCGAAGCCCCTGGCGCCTCTGCCTCTTGGAGCTGGTGGCCGGAAGGAAGTTTGTTGTTGCCCCGAAGCCTGTGAGGAGCACTGCGGTCTGTTCTGCTGACTCCCCTTATCATCATTCTGAGTGTTGTGGATGGACCGGACATGCCTCGGGTAGTATCTCCCTCCGAAGCCCCTGGTCATTTCAGAAAATCTGAAGGCCTCCTCCCTTCTTTGGCGAAAGTCATTGTCAGCCCGAATGTACTCATCCATCTTTTGGAGCAGTTTCTCCAAGGTCTGAGGAGGCTTCCGAGCAAAGTATTGAGCTGCAGGTCCAGGACGAAGCCCCTTAATCATGGCTTCGATAACAATTTCATTGGGCACCGTTGGTGCCTGCGCCCTCAATCGTAAGAACCTTCGGACATACGCCTGAAGGTATTCTTCGTGATCCTGAACACACTGGAACAAGGCTTGAGTTGTGACCGGCTTTGTCTGAAATCCTTGAAAGCTGGTCAGTAACATGTCCTTCAGCTTCTGCCATGAAGTGATTGTTCCTGGCCGAAGGGAGGAATACCAGGTCTGAGCAACATTCCTGACGGCCATAACGAAAGACTTCGCCATGACTGCAGCATTGCCCCCGTACGAAGACACTGTTGCTTCGTAGCTCATCAAGAATTGCTTCGGGTCGGAGTGGCCGTCAAACATGGGAAGCTGAGGTGGCTTATAGGATGGAGGCCAAGGTGTAGCCTGCAGCTCAGCGGACAGAGGAGAAGCATCATCAAAAACAAAATTTCCCTGATGGAAATTGTCATACCAGTCATCTTCGTTGACGAAGCCCTCCTGATGAAGGTCTTTCTGATGAGGCCTTCTGTTCTGCTCATCGTGAGTAAGATGGCGAACTTCCTCAGAGGCTTCGTCTATTTGCCTCTGCAACTCAGCTAGGCGGGCCATCTTCTCCTTCTTCCTCTGCACTTGTTGATGTAGCATCTCCATATCCCTGATTTCTTGGTCTAGCTCTTCTTCCTCGAGCGTCGGGCTGACGGCCTTTCTCTTCTGGCTTCGGGCCTCCCGAAGAGAGACGGTCTCCTGGTTGTGGTCCAGCGGTTGCAGTGCTGAAGCCCCAATCGCTGAAGCTTTCTTCGGCGCCATAGCGAAGGTCTATAGCTTCCGAAGGTGTTCAAAAAAGCTCGAAGTGGAAGTGAGTTCACCGGAGGTGGGCGCCAATGTTGGGGACTTGTTCTCAAATGCTTCGGATTAAGAACAAGGCAACATAAAAAGTGTTAAACGTTAAGGCCCTTCGTCCTATCGAACATTACTCCCCTTCGGGAATAATGAGTTCCGGACGAAGGTCACAAGAGACATACCTTCGTAAATTCAACAAGTAATAACGAAGGACTCATATAAAACATGGAATGTAAATCATAGAATCATTTCTATTTTATTAACACAAAGAAATAGAAATGATTATAAATTACAAATGTACCTTCGGTCCTGAGAGAAGGTAAAAAGTACAAGCGTGACGCAAATGCCAATGCCAAGTCAGCGTGAACAGTACGGGAGTACTGTTCATCTATTTATAGACGCGGGACGCAGCCCACATAAAATTACATCCATGTCCATTACATTTGTTAATGGCCTACGGAAATCAGTCAAGGTCCACGTAGTCTTTTCATCTTTAAGTCGGTTCCCCCCTCAGCTATTGCGCCGAAGCTCCCCTGCGCACAGCTTCGGCTGCGCTCGTCCTTCGTCTGGTTCAGGCTTCGTCCTGGCCGTGCTTCATATTCATAGTTCTGAGCCCGAAAATACCTGTTCACATAATCCACTTGGAAAACATTGTCAAATTATGTTTTTGAGGACCTTCGGAGGACGAAGGCCCCCAACAGAAAAGACTGCTATCAAGGTAGGATATTTGTCAATAGATGTGCTTCGACTCTGGCACAGTGCTATTGACTGTGCGAGCTTCGGATTGTTCTCTGAAGTCCCTTTGGTGTGGAGCATATTGGCTCCCTTCTGGCTGTTGGCCTTGTTGCAGCGGTGGTGGAGGCAGAGGCTGTTCCCAGGAAGCTTGAGGTTGACTCGCCGAAGCAACAGAAACTACAGGGTGGTTGCCTACGTATTCTGGGATGTAAGGCGGATGGTACGAAGCAATATGCATGACCTGCTTCGGCTGAGCTTGTTGTGCTGCAGCTTCGACTATCTCCTTTTGCTTCTGGATGGTAACATGGCACATCCTGGTGGTATGACCCTTGTTTTCACCACAGAACAAGCAAAATATTCTCCTTGGTTGATCTCCAAATCTTCCGTCGAAGCCCCTGGCGCCTCTGCCTCTTGGAGCTGGTGGCCGGAAGAAGCTTTGCTGTTGCCCCGAAGCCTGTGAGGAGCACTGCGGCCTGTGCTGCTGACTCCCCTTATCATCATTTTGAGTAGAGTTGTGGATTGACCTGACATGCCTCGGATAGAATCTTCCTCCGAAGCCCCTGGTCATTTCAGAAAACCTGAAAGCCTCCTCCCTTCTTTGGCGAAAATCATTGTCAGCACGAATATACTCGTCCATCTTCTGGAGCAGCTTCTCCAAAGTTTGAGGAGGCTTCCTAGCAAAGTACTGAGCTGAAGGTCCAGGCCGAAGTCCCTTGATCATGGCCTCAATGACAATTTCGTTGGGCACCGTTGGTGCCTGCGCCCTCAAACGCAAGAACCTTCTGACATACGCCTGAAGGTATTCTTCGTGATACTGAGTGCACTGAAACAGGGCCTGAGCAGTGACCGGCTTCGTCTGAAACCCTTGGAAGCTGGTTAACAACATGTCCTTCAGTTTTTGCCATGAAGTGATCGTTCCTGGTCGAAGGGAGGAATACCAGGTTTGAGCAACACTCCTGACAGCCATAACAAAAGACTTTGCCATGACTGCAGCATTGCCACCATACGAAGATACTGTTGCTTCGTAGCTCATCAAAAACTGCTTCGGGTCTGAATGACCATCGAATATGGGAAGCTGTGGCGGCTTGTAGGACGGAGGCCAAGGTGTAGCCTGCAGCTCAGCGGACAGAGGAGAAGCATCATCGAAAACAAAATTTCCATGATGGAAATTGTCATACCAGTCATCTTCGTTGAAGAAACCCTCCTGATGAAGGTCTTTTTGTTGAGGCCTTCGGTTCTGCTCATCGTGAGTAAGATGGCGAACCTCTTCAGAAGCTTCGTCTATCTGCCTTTGCAGTTCAGCTAGCCTGACCATCTTTTCCTTCTTCCTCTGCACCTGTTGATGAAGCATCTCCATATCTCTGATCTCTTGGTCTAGCTCATCCTCTTGAGGCGTCGGGCTGACAGCCTTCCTCTTCTGGCTTCGGGCCTCCCGAAGAGAGAGAGTCTCCTGATTGGGGTCCAGCGGTTGCAGAGCTGCAGCCCCAGCTGCTGAAGCTTTCTTCGGCGCCATAGCGAAGGTTTATGGCTTCCGAAGGTCCTCAAAAACTCAAAGAGTGGAAGTGAGTTCACCGGAGGTGGGCGCCAATGTTGGGGACTTGTTCTCAAATGCTTCGGATTAAGAACAAGGCAACATAAAAAGTGTTAAATGATAAAGTCCTTCGTCCTCTGAAACATTATTTCCCTTCGGGATATAATGAATTTCGGACGAAGGTCCTGGCTAGCATACCTTCGTAAACACAAGAGATAATGATGAAGAATTCATACGGAATATAAAATTTAACATAAACATTATTATTAGATCATTTCTATTTTATTGATATAGAAAAATAGAAATGATTGCAGATTACAAATGTACCTTCGGCTTGAAGGACAGCAAAAGTACAAGTGTGACGCCAAAAGCATATGTCCAGTTAGTGTGTACAGTACGGGAGTACTGTTCATCTATTTATAGGCGTGGGACGCAGCCCATGTAAAATTACATTCATGCCCATTACTTTTGCTAATGACTTATGGGAGTCTATCAAGGCCTAAGTAGTCTTTTCATCTTTAGGTCGGTTCCCCTTTCTGCTATCGCGACGAAGCTTTCCTACGCATAGCTTCGGTTGTACACTATCCTTCGTACAGCATGGTAATCCGCCCGTCCTTCATCTCAATCCCCCTTCGTCTGGCTTAGGCTTCGTCCTGACCGTACTCCATGTTCATAATCTGAGTCCGAAAATACCTGTTCATATAATTCACTTGGAAAACGTTGTCAAATCTTGTTTTTGAGGACCTTCGGAGGACGAAGGCCCCCAACACGCTCGTTTGCTTGTTCTCCTTTGCTAGCGGAGTGGTACTATGTAGGAACGTTATGCTGCATTCAATTTCCTGTGGTGTTGAGCTTGGTTAATCAGCTCATTAAGAGCTTGTTCGGTTAGCTCTCAATCCATTTGGATTGAGTGTGATTGGATATGTTTGAATCCCAAACAAGTTAAACTTCTTAATTTTTTCCAATCCCGTCCAATCCATGCGTATTGGGAATAACCGAACAAGGCCTAATAGAGATTGGTTGATTTTCACGACATACCTATGAGGCTTGGTGATTTTCACGACCTATTTATGTGGTCATGACCCACCACTGATAGAAAGAGAGCAATATACCTACACAATTCGCGTGTGATGTAGGATGCCCGTTTGAAACTTGTGATAGTAGTAGTGAATGGAAGAACTAGTGAAGAGACATCCAGATATATCCCGCACGTATCCAACAAACATCCTCGTCCTACCTTCATACATGCTTTCGACACATTGCATAATTGTGCGTTGTTTTTATT
Source organism: Zea luxurians (assembly GCA_029449295.1). Lineage (NCBI taxonomy): Eukaryota > Viridiplantae > Streptophyta > Magnoliopsida > Poales > Poaceae > Zea > Zea luxurians. Next base: position 166,255,028 of record JAOPSE010000004.1, read on the forward strand.
CATGGGTGCAAGGTTGTCATCCAAGTTTTTTTTTTGAGGATGGGATTCATCCTATCCATTTGTTTGGTTGAAGAGGTCAAAGTCATCCCTTTTCCGCTTCCTTTTCTTTCGTTGTCATCACAATCAATCGGCCACACTGCGGCCACCTCCTCTAGCCTGCTCACACAACTCAACGGATGCAGAGGTGCAACGTGGTGTCTGTGTGTGGATATATGGGAGGGAGAGTATTGAAGAACTATTGATTGCCTTCTACTCACTCCATTTATAGGTGAACTGATCCATGTGTTGTATTATTATGCAACAAGCAAAATATCTCAGGGGGTGTTTGGTTAGAGGGACTAAAGATTAGTCTCTAGTTTTTAGTCCTATTTAGTCCCTTTTTTGCAAACACTAGAACTAAAATATGGACTAAAATGATTTAGTCTTTAGTCCTTCACATATGTGCTAAAAGGGACTAAACCATATTAATTCCACATTTACCTCTCATTTAGTTCAATTGTACTAATAGCAAGAGAATGTTAAAGGTCACTTTAGTCTTCTTATGAGTCATTTTGTATATTCTTACTATTTTTAGCCCCTAGAACCAAACATGTTAGAGACTAAACTTTAGTCCCCTAACTAAACTTTAGTCCCTAGACTAAAGAAACCAAACATGGCCTCATTCCATGATGACCCATCCATCCATAACCATAACGACGACAGAGAAACGACACGAGGCGAGCTCCCCCATCACCGCGCCCTGCCGCGCGCGGTATTCTCTGCGTGGCCTGTTTACGCTTCGCTTCGCTTCGCTTTGCCGTTTACGCTTGTCGTTGCCGGCCGGCCAGTGGCGCCGCCCCTGAAAGCGCACCACGTTGTGTGCTATCTGCCCATGCCCATCCTCCTCGCCGCCGCCCGCCAGCCAGCTTGCTGCCGCACGCAGCCTGTAGGTTTGGTGAGCCGGGCCAATCGCGACGCGCCAGTCCCATCGCAGCGAAAGCGACGCTGCGTGCGTGCTCCGCTTGGGGACCGGAGAAGGAGATGGGAGCCCGGGACTCGGTGTGCAGCGGCGCCGGCGCACTCGCTGGGCCAGAGGGAGAAAAGCGACGGCAGGCGGTCGAATTCGTCCGGCGTCCATCATGTGCAGGCGGCCCGGATACCTGAATGACCGCACAGGATCACACCAAATGGATGCACCCACCGGATGGGAGCTCTGAGCTCTCAGTTGATGGAGCCACACGCCTGACGCCGCCGTACGTGCTGTGCATGAGTGCATCAGTGCGTGGTTGCGATTTCCGACGGGGCAAGTGGTGGTGGTGCCGGCGAGGGTGATTAGGATTGCCAATCACCAGATCCGTAGGACCTACTCGTCGTCGTCGTCGATGGACACCTTTATTTGGTTTTTGTTTCTGGCGACGACGCTGTGACGGCCGCTCTGCGTCGCGACGTCTGGAGCGCTGGAAATTCAGCAGGGGCTATTTCCGATCGCTGTGACGTGGGTTGGAGCTCGGACGTGGCGGACAGGCAGCCGTGCAGCCAGAACGTTTGACTTCAGAATGGTAGGCTGACGGACCTACACTTGTCAGAGGTCCATACAACGGTTCGGCCACTAAGGGCGTGTAGGGCTGGAAACGAGCCGAGCCGAGCTCGGCTCGGTGCAGCTCGGTGGCTGACCGAGCTCGGCTCGGCTCGCCCATTTCACGAGCTTGGGATACAGGCTCGGCTCGGCTCGAAGGTAGCTCGCGAGCCGGCTCGGCTCGCGAGCCACACCCTGATATATATAATTGCATTATCTAGTGAATTATTAGTATATAAATATAAATATATAGGTATCATTCATCATTATGAGTAATCTAAATTATTAATTGTCATATATCTCTACTACTATTAAGGCCGCAAGAGTAGTCTGCCATTCCCGTGTTCTGCCACCATTCCCGTTCTGCCACCGTTCTCATTCTCATGTCTGTCATTACCATTCTTTTCTATCTTTCTCATTCCCCCTAGGATTTGAACCCGTGACCTCTCAAGTAAAGGCCAAGAGTAGCTACCACTACATCACATGTGTGTTTATGTCTACATCTATGACAGAAAATACATCTACTACATCTCTCACCAAGCTCACTTGCTACCCTTGCATAATACGTAGTAGTAGATAAGTATCATCGAGATTCTTGAATTATATTTTTGGATTGAGGTAATATTATTTAAAGAAGAGCTTTGCATGCAATTTCTTTTGTTTGAATAATGTATTATACTTAAATTCCCTTTTTTGCATGCGTGACATTTTTCTTCGTAATATTTTTTCCATAGATCAGACTTGTGAGTCATTTTCATAAACCAACGCCAAGCATGAATCCATATTTCTTACTTGAAACCCCGAACAAACACCATGAGCAGGAGGCACTCGCGTTGGCGTCGCTCATCGATGACGAGAAGAAGCTTGGCGACTGTCAGTTCGACCTCTAGAAGTAGTCCTACGTGGTCACATGCGCCGCTGTGTACGACAAGCTCCCGCGAAGCCACCACTTGGACGCGGTCCAGAGCAGCTGCACCGCGTTATCCATCATTAAGCAGGGGGCCTCATGGTTGTCGCCAACGTCGACGACTCTCAGGTTGTTCTGGACACCGTATCCGACGACGACGCCATCACGCCGTCTAGCTCATCGTCCACCTGAAGCCCAACCTACCACGTAAGTCACTACTGACCGGACATGAATTCTTGTGAGCTGGGACGATGGACGTTGCTGACGTTGTGTGAGTGTCCTCGAACATGATGTATGTAGTGGAGTAGCGTATCTGGTGATGCAACGGCCAGGGGTACTACCTTGCTGATGAGCCCGGGGTGCACTTCGTTTGGCAGCTCAACCAAGAGTCATCAGTACTCATCATGTCGCGCGTGTTTGACGACTACTATATCGAGGATTGTGGCATCATCTTGGCGTCGGAGGTGATGCAGAGGAGGATCGACAACAGTGACCAGTTCGTCATCCTCGCCACCGTCAGGGTAGCTTTTGTGCCGGCCTGCCTTTAATTCTCTTCGCAAACACACAGATACCTTTTTGTTTAAGCAAGAGCGTACGGTGGTGCGTGTCTGATGACTAACGATGTACGAGGAAATTTTTTCCAACATGTGTGGAACGTGCTCTCCAATGATGAGACCATACAAATCGTGGCATATATCGAAGTCTGCATGATACTGATGGTTGCAATGTAGTGGTGAAATAACTAGATTAAAATAACAAAATTTATGTATGGCTCGGATCACAAATTGATTATGAAACATTTTCTCATAACAATATAACACACATTTTGTATATAAGTTATCGTAGTATACTGGTATTATACATTACTGTTGCAACGCACGGGCACTCAGCTAGTTTATCATGAAACATTAAGAAACAAACTGACTATCTGTAAAATTACCCAATATCCATCGTTATTCTACATATTAAGTAATTTGGCAAAGTTCACGAGCTGGCTCGGCTCGGCTCGCTACCGCAACGAGCTCAAAATACTGGCTCGGCTCAGCTCGCTCGAGGCTCGCGAGCCGCTCCGAGCCGAGCCGGTTCGTGAGCCTCGAGCTTATTTTCCAGCCCTAGGCGTGTTGCGACGCCTATGAGGCGGGCTCGGCTCGCTCGGGTGAACCAGGCTGAAGTTAGCCGGTCTCAACTGATACAATATATCTTGTTTGTGCAACTGTACCAAATAAGTCTGGTCCAAGTGAGCCGATGTTTACCACACGTAGACAGTCAGGTTAAAAGTCACTTTTGTTTCTTGGAAGCAGCCACGAGGAGCTGATTTGCGCCACCGGCAATCGAGCTCCAAAAAAATGGAGCCTGCCTTCGTTTCCTGGGAGCCAGACTGAAGAGCCATTTTTGCACCCGCAGGACCGAGTTTCAAAACAAATCAAGCCACACAAACACATACGTTGCATCCCGCGAGCACAGCCAAGCGGGCCAAGGTCGCAAACGTGCCCCAACTGTCAATTCTTTTTCATACGTTCCCAGTCAAATCGTGTGGTGTGCCATTACATGGCAGTGGATGCTTCTTCACTTCATGTGCCCATAATATATACCGAGCTTCGGTTCCACCAACTTGATACACGATGATGGTAAAGGACTAAAATAGTGGATTCATTCTAGACGAGGATTGCAAATTCAAGACATCCGTAGACGTGAACCTTTTTTTTCTTTCTTCTCGCCGCAATAAAATAAAAAAGAAGACCATGTACTGTACATTGCCGAGACGTTTGATTTGAAAGCAGCTCCGTATTTAATTAAGAAAAGAAAACAGGTGAACAGCAAACAAAAGAGAAGGCAAAAAAAAGGAAAAACCAAACGGTTGTGTTCATACTTGTATTTGGCCCAGATACGGATTGTAGCAACGGCCCATCAAAACGGGCCTAGCCCAAATTGTCGTGTGTATTTCCGGCTTCCAGGTTCCATCCAACACTTCCCACATCCCCGTGGTCAGCACCACCGAAAGCCCCGAGAAACCCTAGGCACCAGGACCAGGAGGGCGCGCCGCGCAGCCATGGCGAAGAACCGGAACAAGAAGAACAGGGCCAAGAGCGGCGGCCTCGCCGCCATGGACACCTCTGAGGGCGGCCCCGCCACATCCACTGCCGCGGACGTCCCACAACGTACTTTCCCCCTTTCAATTTCTTTTATTTCTTACGGGTGTTTTTTTGTGTTCGCCGCCTTTTGGCTTCTACGATGGCTCGGTTCATGATTTTTTGTTCTTTGTCTGGCAGCAATGGACACGTCCGAGGGAAAGCAGCCATCGTCGGCCACAGCGGCGCTCGGTTCGATCAACAAGTAAGCTAAACAAACTGCAGCACAACAATTACTTTTACCTTTATAATTATACATGTGTGCGCAGAGGTTCGTTCTGTCAATTATCATTGCGGGCCTTCAACATTCCGCCTTATTATTGTGACATTGCTTTTGGTGGAACACTGGAACCCAATCCAGCAGTAATAATATATCATTGTGGGTTGATATGCTCGACACGCCGTTTTTGCTAGCTAGGTTGCTTTGGTATGGAGGGAAACCTTTTAGTTTGGATTTTGGTGTGTATCAGCGTAAATTTTTGTGAGGTAGCTCTTGCAATGATCTCTGTGTGTTTGTGTGACATCTGGAATGGACTTTATCACTTCACATCCAAGCAGGCCTCGAGATAAGATATGAGGTGATATTGCATAAAACAGATTTTCCACTCTATCTTATCTCGAGAACTGCTTGGACACCATCTTTGGTGATACAATTCTTGATATGCCGTCCATGGGCCGCATCATGTGTAAACACCTTAGGGGCAGGAGTTTACTGCCACAGAGCGACGCCAACCATGGGTGGAGTATACATCTATGAGAAAGCAATGTGGCAGAAATGGGTGGGCACAGCCACCTTGCACCGGAAACACAATGCCCATAGTGTGCTTGTGGTAACTGCTGGCACAAAAGCATCAGGGCCACACACACCCACATGCACAACACAACATGAGTTCGCCAGCACAATACCAGTGATCCGCTGGAGCTTCTGCCGCACAGCCCAAAGGAGCACAGCTATGTTGCCCTCATACGGGGATACAGATACGCGATACGCCGATAAGCTATTTCTAAAAAACACTGATACGGTGATACACAATGTATATTATAAATAAAATTAAAATGCTGAAATGGACCACAGCCGATCAGTTCAATTCAAGGGCGTTAGAAGTTAATGTTTAACAACTTTGACTACAGTAAACATCTGAGAATGGAACAAGAGCAGAGAATGGAACAAGTAGCCATGGGACCTAACAAGAACAGAGAATGGAACAATTAGCAGTCAGAGTCAGTCGGCCACAGAAGTACAGAACTCGCCACCGGCCATGAGATCTGAGAAGAACAGAGAAGAAAGGGAGGAGTTTGAGTCTTTGAGAAGCAACAAGGGCAGGGCAGACGGCAGATCACGGCCACAAACCTCGCAATGGTGGACGGGCTGATGAGTGACAACAGAACACGGCCACCGACCTCGTGGCGGCGGACGAGCTGACGACCACAGATCGGCGTCGGCGGTGGCTCCAATCAGCGGGGTCTCCAATCGGCAGGGGCTGGCGGCGCACATACAGGAGGCGTGGAGGCTTCCGCTGTGGGCCTTTGGCTGCCCTACAGTATCAGGTGCACTGTATACAGAGGTAGGGTTATAACGTATTCCGCAGATGTCGCAAAGGTGTCCCAGGAATATCCTTCTTTTTTTTAAATTTAAATCCACAGAAATTTCTGATACGTCCTGGGTACGTATCCGAGAAGTATCCGTATCCGATACTGTATCCGACACCGGTACGTGAGTTTTGTGAAGTATCCGCGCGTCATAGGAGCACAGGGACTGAGGGACAGCAGCGGAGCTGGACGACAGGGAGATCTGGTGGAGAGTTGTGTGTTCTGATGGAGAAGGGAGACTCTGCTCTCTGTTTGAAGCCTATTTGATAGGGTTTCACAGCCAGCTGATCCGTGCCCATTGTGGAGATATGGCGCGGAAGGTGGAGGCAGGAGCTGCAGCTGCAGCTGCCTTCCTTCACGAGGTATGGCATGAGTGGAGCAGGCAGGCAGCCTGCTAACTTGACCCTAACATTGAAGTGGTCCAGCTACAGCCACTCCCCCTATTATCATTTTATTTTTCTGGAAATTTTCTTATAATCCAAATTTGGCTTTACATTTATAAATTTGAATGCCTTCTGATTTTCCAACGCGAGATACCTTATCAATTTTATGTCGAGTACACTTTAGTCATGAATAGTTTCTCAATGTGTCAATACCTTGATTTATATACCAAATTGTATGTGCGCTGCATGAATGCTGTTCCAAACGACTTGGAATTGTTTGTGTGATGCACCTTTGTTTGTGAGGATTCTGGATTTTTTCCAAACATATTGCTATGATTTAGCTTGTTAAATGTGTTAGCATAATATGCTCCATCGATTGACATAAAGCAGCAGTATCTGGTTTGGCATTGTCACAACCATCTAAGGAAAATCTTTTATTGTGTGAGTTACATGGTTTTTGGATATCATTCATTCATTCTTATGTGTTATGTGGTTTATTTATTAAACAAAAAAATCAACCGATTGGAAGTTGATGAGAACAAGTTTTCAGAAGTCAACAAATGGAAAATAATCGGCATCCATAGTTATGTACTTGTTAGGCTGTCCCCACCAGTAGGCCTAAATGATTGCAAAACAATGTTTCCGCACTGTGGACAGAATGAAATTGGAAATATAGAGCCTTAGGTTGTTAGATGTGTTAGCATAATATGCTCCATTGATTGACATAAAGCAGCAGCATCTGGTTTGACATTGTCATAACCATCTATGGAAAATCTTTTATTGTGTGGATTACATGGTTTTTGGATATCATTCTTATGTGTTATGTGGATTTATTAAACAATAAAATCAACTGATTGGAATTGATGAGAAAAGTCAGTTTTCAGAAGTCAACAAATGGAAAATAATTGGCATCCATAGTAGTTGTGTATTTGTTAGTCTACCTTCACCAGTAGGCTTAAATGATTGCAAAACAATGTTTCTGCACTGTACACATGTGGGTACACCTCTTTTCAGATCATAGATCTTCACCGTAGAAACAAAACTGGTTGTATCTTCCCACCAATGTTCATTTGCCCAAATAGCCCAAATCTGTTGCGTCTACCAATACTTATCAGCGTCTCATGAACCTTCGCTCAGTTTTTTTTTTGTAGTATGGTTAGGGGTGGTAATGGATTGCGATCCAAATGTTTATTCACAAAATTAGGTCCCTTAATTAATTTTAATTAAAAATGAACAGGAATAGAGCCCGATCCTTAAATTTTATAGTGTAAAATTTAGAGCCCATTAGCACCCCTAAGTATGGTAGTTTCTACTCAAATTGGATTAACTTGACTTTCCGTTTCAACCTAATTAGCATTGCTTGCCCCTTTCTGGTATATGATCAGACGTGTTCCCTGAATTTTGCATTGCTATGGACTAGACACGTGTCCTCAGTTCTGTCTCTTCAACCAGGAAAATAAAGAAGGGGGTGCATATGAAAAGGTCACAGAATGCTAGGAAAATGAAAGCAATTGCTAGGGCTGTATCGAAGAATGAGAAGTCCGAGGAGAAGATCCAGAAAGCAAAAGGCAAGAAGACAAGAATCCAGTCGGCCAAGTCTTTGTACGACTGAATATTTAGCACTGAGCAGAATTTTGTGTACCAGTATATTTATAGATTGTAGAGCAAACCGAATCTGTGCTTGCGACGAAGAAATGAAAGCTTGCTTTGCTTACAAATCTTCATGTCAGCTTCTTTACAAGATCTCGGGAATCTCCTTTCGCACTACCTGGTGTCTCGTGATACTTTGATATTTTGATGCTTTGATGACTTAGCATATTAGGTTTGGTACTTCGATATTGACTTCAGGATATGGTTACCAAGTGCTTGGTCTGTTGTACAATTCCTGTGTCTTTTTGCTGAATCTGCAACATATTTTCACTCAGTCCTGTTAAAAATACTTTCAGTGTTCAATGTTCTTTCTTATATGTACCCCTTTAGCAATTTCTGAGCCTGGACGGTTACTGGACCTTTAGGTGTACATTTGGGGCGGATTTGATGGGCCGGTCCGAAGCACGGAAAAAAAGCACGGCTCAGTTACGGCATAGTCTGAAATATTTTAGTGTCGGGCCGGGTTTAGTCTGAAATATTTTAGTGTCGGGCCGGGTTTGGGCTGAGGTCGCGGCTCATGGGCGGGCACGGGCACGACCCGTTCAAGACAGGCACGAAATGACCCATATAGAAGCACAAAAAGGGTCATATCTATACTATACTTAAAGCACCAGTTTCAACGGTCGTCTCACGTCATCTTTTTATAAATAATCCTTCAATTAATCCGTTGCACGCCTATAGATGGATAACTCTGGCTCGCACACGTCATGTCGGCCTGCTGACTGTGTCGAGCCAGCTCGTTAGCCCGTCGGACCATTTGATTAAATCAGCGTAAAATGTTAAAAAACAGTGCAGGAGGTGGGGTTCGAACCCATGCCCTAATAGAAGAAGACGTGAGACACTGGGTGAAGCTGTCTAATCAGTAGAACATCATGCTCAGATGTTTTTAATATTGAATATCTATTACTACTCTATAAAACACTATTGTAGGCGTCCACAGTGCACCACCGTTCTGCCCCACGCCTGCGCTCCCCCTCGCGGCCTTCCATCAATGCGGTATTCCCATTGCGCAATCCCAGAAAATCCTCCATCGACGCATCGCCATCATCGCCCCCTGCGCCGTCCTCGCGCACCTTCCTTCGGCTCCGCCCCCACCCCGGCATGCCCTGCCTCTGTGACCCCCGCGCCCCGCCCCGCTGCCTCGACAATCTCGCTTCGTGACCCCGCGCCCCACACCCATTCCATCCCCCAATCTCGCTCCGTGACTCCCAATCTCATGGAGGCAGTACTGATGGGGAAGGGTGAGACGGAGAGGAAGAATTGCAATAGAAAACCGCGGATCTCGCCCACGATGCTCATCTGCACCGTGCCCGTCGTGCTCCCACCAGCACCCTCTCGCGTCCAAGGAACTCTGCGGCTATTCCGTCATGCCGTCGTCTTCCCCGTCTTGTGGTCGCCACGCCGTCGTCCCTACTCCTAGCGCTCGCCCTGCCAACCGCAACGTTGTCGTCTGCAACTTCGACTCCGTCGTCCCTTTCTACTCAGCAGACGTCATTTCCCCCGATCCTCTTGGATGCGGCTCCTTCAGGCTCTAGCTGCGCCTCGGCAGCATGCCCCCTGGTCTCCAGACGTCGTGCGGTAATCTTCCTGTGCTATGCACACTGCTCCCTCTCCCTTTTCAACTGCCGATCAGTGAAGAAGGTAGGATTGGGCCGCTGCTCGCCGTGATTTTTGTCGGAGAGGGAGGGTCAGCTGGTGGCCGGCGCCACCAGTTCTTGACATGGCTGGTTGAGCGTGAGAGAGAGAGAGATGGGGAAGAAGGAGCCGTGGTTGATGGTGGGAGATGTTGGGAAATGCTTTCTGCTCGTGGGGATGAGTTTCGTGCCATGGTTAACTATTGCCCCAAAAAAATATCAGGAGGTTTACCTGGCGTAAGTTACATTGCTTCCTAGACTAACGTTTGCTTGCATTTCCTAAAGGTTTGACTAGAGTGTGCATGGTTAACTATTGCCCCAGAATAGAAGTTTCTGGAACATTGAGCTACTACTCTTCTATTGTTGGTCATGCAGTTTGTTAGGTATTCCATCATATGTCTGTTAATTGTCTGGAATTCTTACTACAATTCTACTTTCCAGAATCTATATCCAAGTTTGTATCTAGGCTATTCGTTATTTGTTCTTCTACTGGTGGTTTTTGTGCATTGATGAAATGAGAGCTGGATCGCCAAGGACAAAATAGAAGTAGCTGCTTATTTGTACAAAACTTACTCTATTCCATGAAGTGTGGCTTTTTTTGATATTTTAGTATCCACAACTTCTTCACAATATGCACAAACATACGGTAACAACCATAGTTATTATTCAAGCAAATCAAAGTTATGTAACTGTTTGAAGATCCTGTATATGAACAATTAATGAATCTATTCAATACCCAAAACCCCTTATAATGTACCCCTCAAAAATCTTACCCCGGGATCAATTCTAATATAGGGTTCTCTTGCCCATAAATCATCATTTGTGTACTGACCTAGATTTCCATCCGTAATCAGCACTACTTGAAATGATCCATGCAGTTTGTCTCCGTTCCATGTTAATCAGACACCACGACAGTAAAGTCCCTTTGAGAGCTCCTCAAAAACAATCTGACCATATTTTATGCTTTTCTCCACCTCATTTTTTGACTTTTTCCTCCAGGGACTGAATCTGGACTTTCAACTTAATGCTTCTCTACCTGTTGTCATACCGAAGCTGTTGCTCCTGGAAGAGCATCACCAACATATCCATGATGCCCTCTCTGCTTCATGCTCCAAGCACTTGGATGTTCACCTTGAAATATAATTATTATTAGGGACTGTCCAAATACTTCAGCTAAGCAAAATAGCGACCTCCATAAAAAAGCAACTTGTAACTATCTCTGAAAATTTTGAAAAAGCTGATGGTAACTGATAAGCTGCTGCTAGCAACTACCGCCGCCTATTTGTTTTCCGATTCTCACTGGACCTACTTCATAGATATACTTCCATATATATTTTATTTATTTTTTATATACAAATACAAAAATGCTCGGGTTAGTAACATAATCATTTTAAAACGAAGCAACAGGTTAGTGTCTTTGAAATTAAACAACCAAAATCACTGTAAATTATTTTGTTGGGAAGGGCGAAGAAACAAGGAATTGGTTAGGGCTTTGGCAAGATATGCTGACTGCCACTAAGCAACAAGTATATGGCAAAAAGAATAGGATTTGGCTAGCATAATGTTTTACAGGGTTCTTTAGAATTAGAAAGTATCAGGGGCTTTGGCAAGATATACATGGTTTTACAGAATTTTACAGGATTTTAGAGGGTTTTACATGATTTGGCTAGCATAATGTTTTATAGGGCTTTGGCAAGATATGATGACTGCCACTAAGAAACAAGGAATATCTTGTTTATCACCCAAAAGAATCAGAAAGTATCAGGGGCAATGAAAGCTGAAACGTCATGGATTGAAACACAGAAAGTTTCGATTAGCATTATTCAGTAGAGAGAGAGTTGTGGAGAAATAAAATTAATTTGTTTGTTGGCGCAACTAATTAGACCACGTTTTCATTAACAATAATACTAACATGTTTTTGTTGCACCCTAGCAAAATAGAAGGTCATGTGTATGCTGCATCCGTCAATTGAACTGAATGATGGAATCATGTAAATAACAAGTAAAAATATTATATACTGCTCCAGTCAAGGCTGTGCCAGTGATAGTTTAAGATTTTATAAGGTCATTTTTTGGTTTGTAGTTAGCTTCAAAGTACTATGATCTAACTTCATCAGCCGAGCATAAAGGGTCACAATTCCCAGCCGTATCCAATAACTGAAATTTTTGTTAAATGGAAAAAGAATAAGCAACTACATGGATAGGAGTCGGCAACATAGAAATTAGTACTTGCTGGTTTAAGTAACTAACTGGAATCTTTGGTCTAGATGACGAGGGAATGCCTATCCGAGGTACTAGAGGAGTTAGGAATATCCAGCCAAATGGGGGCTTGCTAGCAATAACCCCCTCGGTTTATGTCACAATGTTGCAAAAAATTGGGCGGCTGCGTGACTCTAGGGTATTCTTCCATGTATTTTTAGCTTGTATTTGTTTTCTTATTTGTCCTTGAAGTAATCCCAAACTATTCTTGGTACATGTAGAATTTAGATCTACTGTAAGCAGTGGGAAAAGTAGGCTATTTTCTGTAGAGGTTAGTATTATTAAATTTGTGACTTACCAGTATTCATAATGTATATTCTTTTGTCAACAATTGTATCCATATTGGATTGAAAGAGCTATGTTACCATATACTATCTGAGTCCACTCAATATCATTAATTTTCCTAGATTTTTACCTAGGTGCATAAACTCTCAAAGCGAGGATTATAGGTCCTTCAACATTTTTTAAGTGTCCTCGATATGGACCTGGTTTTCTCTTGGAGTGAACCGCCTAATAGGTTTAACGACCTAAATCCTCATTTTGAGAGCTTATGGCCTAAGTGAGAATCAAAGATAAGTTTAAGATCTCCATGTGCATTTTACTCCTAGATTTATATAGTGATAGTACCAAATTTCTTCTTAATCATTTCACATTCACCTTATCTATTTTGTGTTCTAGGTTCTATTTAATAATGAAAAAATGGAATAGGCATTGAAAAAACAAGAGATGAAGCTCAAGCTCAAGATGCTGAGAAAACTCTCCAAAATTTAAAGAGTGAGTATATATCCTCTACATCATGTGTACACCATGTTTTGTGATGTGCTTAAAAAAGCTTTAATAGATGTTTTTAGTTTCATAGTGGTTTCCTAGCTTTCAATCCATAGGATTTGGTAGAGAAGAGTCAAACTTTCAGCCAGGAAACACACTCGATGATGAGGATATAGAGCTACTAGGTGATGATGAGGATGCTTTAGAAGATGATGAATGAAGGACATCCCTGTTGGAGAAGTACCTATGGTGATTGCAGGGTTTTGCAATGGATTGTCTTATCTCTAAAGATTGTAGTCTAGGTATCTAAACGAGGAACTAACGTGTACTAGATTGTATTGTCGTAGATGTTTGTTTGTGGGAGAACATTTGTGAAGTTACGAGGTGATCAGTTGATCACAATGCCATCTCTTTTGTGTTGAGTTCATACTGTATTCTTAACTAACCACAACTAATCATATGATGAGTCATAGGAGACTTTTTTTTGACTTCAGTACATTCTTTGATAGGGGATGAGTTTGCATGAGGGGTTATGAACTGCAGGCAGAGTGAGTAATGGGAGTGTTTGCATATTAAAGTGCACTGCACGATGGAGGATTAAGGTGTTTGTGGATGTTGAGCGTTTACTTCAGCTTATTCAATCTTGTGGCATTTTTAATGTTATCCCTGTAAGAGGATCTCTAATGTGTTTTGCAAGATGGACATGTCCATCACGTCTCGCAAGATGGGAGCTGCCAAGCTCCGTTCGGTTTTAGTGTAGAACCTCACGCTCCTTACTATCCTGGATCCTCCTATCCTTATCCAGATGATGATACCTAGCAACAATGATAGCCCGTCATCGACTCGGACGAGTAGCAACATATCTCCCTTAACAATTTGTGTGTCGTTGCAACGCACGGGCACCTAACTAGTAAATTGTATATATGTATATACGTTTTTTTGTAAAATAAAAAATATAATCATGTCGGGCCGGGCCAGCACTACGGGCCAAGGCTACAGCCCAAGCACGACACGACGTTCTTGGTTCTTGCAAGCATTAGGTCGTTTTTGAGACCACATTGGGGCAATGGATTCCATGGTGTTTGAAGTTGCTGAATTGGATAGAGCAACAATGATTTGTCACACTAACAGTAAAATGAAAGGTTATTTGTTGGTTTTAAATGTTAGTAATTACTATGAAGTAGCATAATTTATATGGAGCGCATCCAGTTTTTATTGATGGCTCACTTTAGCAATCACTCCATATTTTGATCTATCTTTTTTATAAGTTTGAGTTCATGTGACTTATTTTAGAAACTTGAGCTCACAAACTTTCTCTTATTTGGTCTCTGTATGGTGGAATTATGTCATTTTATAATCTCTGTTCGTTCAGTCAGTTGTTGTGAACTCTCTTCTAATCGCTCACTTCATTGGTCGTGTTGTACCATGACATATTGCATTGAGTAAACAATAACATCAATTAGCCAAATCAAAAAATTATTATACGGAGAGCGGAGACAGTTAAAAAAATCTTAAAATTTTTTGTTGGATAGTTTACGTGAATATTGTTGTAAGCCGTCGCAACGCACGAGCAACTGACTAGTATTTATTAAAACCACACTTAATTCCACACTTTCATGTACTTTATAAAGATCACAAAGATAGAGATAATGCTAGTTAGATATTTTTTTGTAGCTTTAAATTAGAGTATGTGATGCAATTTTACTTTTGTTATGAACATTAGATAATGAACTGAACTTACGAACTTTATATAGAGCTGATTATACTCTTTTTTCTTCTAACAAAATGATTTGTAAACGAGGTAGTCATTGCATAGCACTGGTAGCTTAATACAAATACTAAGTTTGCTTTTGGTCAAATTTATTTGTCTTATCTTTTATTTGCTTTATTAAATTTGTTTTGAATTTAGGGCTCTGATATGTGAATTTTGTGCCTTGATGTGAATTTCGGGCCAAAAACTGAATTTCGAGCAAAAAAATTGAATTTCAGACTTTTTATAATTTCGGGCCGCCCGTAATGAGTCCGGCACCTTTAAGCAACTACGTGCCGGGTCGTGGGCCGAGGGCTAGGCCCGTGGGCCGATCTGGCCCGGCCGAAATTCAAACAATACAGATATTTTCGGGCTTGGGCTGGGCCGGGCCGGACCGGACCAGACCAGGCGGCTCGAATATACACCTATAACTGGACGTCTGGACCCAAGCAATCGTTTTTTCTTTTGCTATGAAAAAGGTAAAGCGAATCTCCTGTTCCTGGAATGCCTTTTCTTTTGGCGATAAAAAGGTAAGCAACTCTGATTTTGTTCCCTTTTTCTTTTGGACCAAGAACCCAAACAAATTCCAAAGGCCTTATCTTGAAGCCTTGGAAGATTTGTATCTGCATCTGGGATGTTCATAACATAGGGCGTGGGTGGAATACTGTTGCTGCCTTGTGCCATACTGTAATTCGGTAGTTAGCACTCATTTGTTACGCCGGTAGTACTCATTTGCGTTACGCCACGTGCTATTATTGGCTTTGGCTACGTCATTTGTATGTGCTGTATTTAATGTGGCCCTTTTCTTATGTGTCCTTCTCGGTGTGCCAATCATAGGCCTCGTAGAGTCATAGCGTCGCAAGGAAGGAACTGTACAAGGCTAGAGGGATTCGTGGAGCAAGCAAAAGGCCTTGCAACGTTTGCTCGCCCATGCCGTTGTTATCACACCGGGGATCGCGTCGCGTATCGATCTGCCGGCGTATCCGAGACGCACCGTCGTCTCCTTCGCTCCCTTGCGGTTCGGGACCGCACGTCGTCCTCGTGTTCACCAGGTGCCGTTTTCGTTTGCGTCAGGGAAAGCTGCGGGGGACATCGCCGCGTCTCTATGGGCTATGGATGAAATCGACTCTGGTCATCAAATTCAAAGAATTGGTTGTTTCGGTGAACTGTGACACTGAATTTATTTATTTTTATGCTTATATAAAACATCTTTGTTGTCGTGCGTCATGCGTTTAGCGCTTATGTTTGTTTTTTCCCCCTATCATCCCTCCCCTTCCCGTTTTATAGTTATGGGCTTCATATTCACACACACGTAACTAAACTGAGTACCATATTTTTAGGGTTTATATTTTATAAACAAACATTTATATAAAATAAAGTCTATCTATATAATATATAAAACTATAGCAATATACAAACATTTAACTAGTATTTATTTATTCACTTGATAACCACCACCTTGACGTCTCAGTTCTCCGTTTACAGTTCGCTCGCTTAGCATATACACTGCACAACAGTCATTAATTAGATCAGCTATTTTATTTTATAGGATATCAATGAGGTATCAGGTATGCATCTTGGTTTGTTACGTCAGTTTTTTTTTTCTCAATCGAAAAACAAATCTCCAGTAGAATGCTACTTTCTATGGTGACAACTTTATATGACGAAGAAATGGTGGAAGAGATGGAAGGGAAGATGACGAAGGCGTTTTTTTATTTTTAAAAGTTTTTATAATTTATTCATTTTATATGAATTTTGTAATTTTTATTTGCTTAATTATGTGCTTAAATAAATTTTAGATTTTAATAAAAAAATATTTTATTTTAATTAAAAGTCTATAAAAAGAAAACTGATATGGTATTAAGGTCTTTATAAGCTTGACGTTAAAATTGTGCATTAGAGTATAAATGCTGATGATTAGGATGGTGGCCATCTCCAGAAGACCATATAAAGGATCGTGTAAAGTACTATTTTATACTATAAATTATGTTGTTTATATAGTAAAGTTTGAAATAGTGAGTAAGATAGAGAGTAAAATAGTGAGTCTAATAAAGATAGTGAGGTTTTATATGGTTTTTGAGATGTTGGATAATGCATAAAATCTAATACAAATTTTTTTATCAACTTGTGTTAAGATTATAAGATTCTGGTATAGAATCTAATATAAAATTTAAAAGCTATTTAACTAATAATAAGATTTTAGAATAAGATTCTAAAAATAAGAATGAACCAAACGGAGCCTAGGTTCATATATGCGCTCCCACCAGCCCGATACTCCTATAGACCCGAGTACCTGACCGGCAAGGCGCCAACCAACATATATTAACCGCGCACCTTTTGTCCTCTCCTTGTTCCCAAACCTCTGCTAGCTTCGCTTCCAACCCCATCGATACTTCCCAGCAAGCTACACTACAAGCTCATCCGCCTAGTCCTTCCATGGCCGATCACCAGCCTCAGGTCGAGGTCCTGACCGAGTCAGTGCGGGTCAACGGCACCAAGGCGGAGGCCACGCTCGTGGGCGGCGAGCTGGCGTGGCGCCCCGCCGCCGGCGGCAACGGAGAGGGGCAGGAGCGGCGGCTGGAGCTGGAGTCGGAGGTGCTCGGGTTCCAGATGGACGGGAGGCAGCTCAAATTCGCGACCTTTGCCGCGAGCTGCGGCGGTAATGGGAAAGGGGGAGGAGGGGATGGGAATCGGAGGAGAGGGGAGGTGGTGGTGGAGATGGAGAACGAGGCCACCGCGGTGCGGTGGGGGGACGTAATCAGTGATCGCCTAGCCTCGCTCGGTAATCAATATCAACTGTTACTCTGCTAGCTGCAATTCGATTATTTCAATTCTCCTGCATCCTACTATTTCTAAAATTTCTCTCTGCATCTTGGGAATTGTGCTTGGCTCGTGATGTGATCGATGTGCTCACGCAACGCAACTATTGGTTTTTTAACAATCCGTGGCTGGAGTTTTGGCATTGCCTGGACGCCTTGTTCTTGATCGGGTAGGCGGCGGCCATGGTGGTTGCGTGGCGGAGTTGAGAAGTTCGTTGACTTCGATTGGACAGCTGGGAAAGGCAAAAAAAAAAAAACCTGCTCCTGATAGTAAGGGGAACCAGAAGAGAATGGCCAGTCGCTTTGATTTGTTAATTCAACAATAATAGTCTGAAGCAATTGGTTCTAGATTATAATTGTCCTAGCTTCCTAGGTGTGCGCAGATCTTTCTTATGCGTGAAACCGTGCGTTTGAATAGCGGTTCTTCTGGGCATGATCTGGTCATAGCGTCAAATGTACAAATGTAGTAGCATGCAAGGTGCCAACTAGTTGAGTCCTACAGAGTTTGAAATTCTCCATGGATTCTTCTACAGTACCTGGTCCACTCAATTTCCACGGTTGACTTCAAATTGGCATGTCGATGATGGTGCATACCGCACATAGCTTGCGTTTCAATAATTATCACCCTGAGCAAGACAGAATCATGTATGTCTGTCTAAACGATGCCTGTTCATTTGGCACAATGCAGCAGTGATACTTGGCAGTAGTAATGTTATACATATCTTTTACAGCTTTTTGTTGTTGTTTTGTGAGATTTGGTTGAATTTTCGTCTCCGTGTCACCCATTTTCATATTAACATCACCCTTGAATGTTGCATTAGCTATCATATTCGTAGGATGCAAGTAGGTAATCAACGGTGTTTTGTGTGTCAACTAACTAAGTTCATTTCTCCCCTTAAATTAATTACATGACATGCCATTCTACTCCATTTTATCAAGTTCTGGGTCAATCCAATGACTCAGAACATGAAATACTTGCATCCCTAGCTATCAATGCAAAATGTCGGAGCTGACTTTTTTTGTTCAGTTCATTATTGATGGTGTTGGTCCAGTTCTCTTTTCTCCTGCATATTTCTGTTCCATTTCTGGTTGGTTCAGGCTTCTATAACTCCTTCAGAAAAGCATAGTAGATTAACAACTGTATAAGAACACTAGTTTTACCAACTCATGGTCCCTTTGTTATTCCTCCTGCAATATTGCCACAGGCCGGCCAAAGAAATTGTTCATTATAGTGAACCCTTATGGTGGAAAGAGAAGTGGACCGAGTATTTTCCAGAATGAAGTCCTCCCCCTCATTGAAGCTTCTGGCGTGCTTTATACGATGCAAGGTCAGGTGGTCTATATTTATTAATCGTATTTTTGGGATTAGAATTGTGATGCCTGTTACTCTGTGTCTAATTTTCAAATTGTGAAACATGTTTAGAAACCAAGCATCGCCTTCATGCTCAAGAGATTGCACATTCACTTGATCTTAGGAAGTATGACGGCATCATTTGTGTCAGTGGAGATGGTGTGATGGTAGAGGTTAGCAAAGAACAACATTCTCCATATGCGAATGCAATTCTGTGCAATTTATTAGGCTCTGAAAATTCTCATGTTTTCAGATATTTAACACTGTTGATTATATTTGCTTGCTTGCTATGTTTTGTTTCTTTCTCTTACTGTTATTGTTATTTTGTTTTTAGGTTGTCAATGGTCTTTTGCAAAGGGAGGACTGGGAAACAGCAATAAAAGTGCCCCTTGGGATCATTCCAGCAGGTACATTATCATAGCAGCTCCTTTATTATATGGATATAATGATGCACATTAGTTCGTAGTATTGCGTCTTAGTTTAATTTACATATGCAAACACTACAGAAGCTGTTTAACCAAGATTAGTTGTATCTTGTAGCTTTTTTCAGTTTTTTGTTGGGCAGACTTTTCACACAATACAATGTGCAACAGGTACTGGAAATGGAATGGCACGATCTCTACTGCATGCTGCTGGTGAACCATTCTCTATATCTAATGCTGTGTTTGCAATCATCAGAGGTCACTGTCTTTGTCCTTATCTTTGTCACCTTTATCTAGCAGCCACATCATCTTATCTCGTCCATTTACGTGTTTGAACAATTGCTGATGCAGCTTCTATCTATTACACAGGTCATAGACGTGCCCTTGATGTTACTTCTGTTGTGCAGGGAAAGGCGAGGTTCTTTAGTGTCCTGATGCTTACATGGGGTATGCAACATATAACCTCTGTTTCGAAACAACAGCTGAGAACACAGGCCACCTTCCTCAGAGATTGCTCTGTCATTTTCTCTTTTGCTGCAGTGAAATTTAATTGACAAAACTGAAAATGATCTACGAACTGCAGGTCTGGTGGCTGATGTTGATATTGAATCAGAGAAGTATAGGTGGATGGGAAGTGCTCGCCTTGATTTTTATGTATACTCTCTACACTAAAAGCTTATATCAAGTAGTTGATTTTATTTTTTTTCATATCTGTAAGTTTCTCTCTCTTTTTATATAATGGAGTTAACAGAGAGATATTGGCTGATCTTGCACCAGCTTGGGGCTTGGCAGGGTCGACTCTTGCTTTACTACTTAGTTGCAAGCCCCAACTGCAGGAAATGGCTTTTTGGTTATTGTAAACGGTGTATAGCTTTACTTAGATGTGCATTCATGCATTGTAACAGCCCTAGAAGAAAAGATCATAGTTATCATAGCTGAAAAAAATGAATCTTCTACGGTATTCTGGTTGAGCTTTAGGGTCTGTATGTTTGGGATTACAATCTGACCAGATTATATAATCTAAGTTATTTTGAACTAATTTTAGTTCAAAATAACTTAGATTATATAATCTGGACACATTATAATCCAAAATAAACATGCCCTTAGTGTTCATAAATCATAATAGATGCAGAGTATAACGAAAACATATTGCATAAATCGCTCTGGCACCTTTTGTGGCTTTATGTTACTCTTTCTCAGGGTATTTTGGATCTATAGTAGGTTAAGTTGACACTGTGCCATGCCTGCCATGTGCAACGCAACTTCTTTTCAGCTTCTACTCCGCATTCTGAACCTGCGACGGTACAATGGGCGTATCCTTTTTGTTCCAGCACCAGGATACGAAGAAGTTGGTGATCCTGTGGACCAAACTACCGGTTACGAAACAAACGGGTTTAGCACAGGATTTCGAGACGACGGAAGAACCGGCAGTAATGGTGAGACGTGTGGCTATGTGGGCCCATCGATCAAAGAAGCAGAAGCTGGTCTTAGATGGAGATCACTGGATGGGCCATTCGTTTCAGTCTGGCTCGGCAATGTTCCTTTCGCTAGCGAAGATGCCATGGCAGCACCAAAAGCTGAGGCCAGTCTCTCGCCGTTTTCCGTGCATATGTATTGGCCGGGCATCGTGGATGCATGATGGCCACTGTGCTCCATAGACCATAGCTTGATTCTTTTTTGTTTGTTTGTTTGTTGACATGCAGTTTGCGGATGGCTACTTGGATGCTGCTATAATCAAGGATTGTCCTCGGTGGGATGTCCTCGGGCTCGTGTTCCAGATGAAGGACGGCAGCTACGTGAACTCGCCATGCGTGGAGTACTTCAAGGTGCGTTTGCTTACTCCATGCATGCGTTCCACCCCGTCCCTGAACTCTCGATCGTCGAAATATATAACTCTGACGAACGACGTACAGGTGAAGGCGATCCGGATCGAGCCGGGCCTGCGCGTGGGCAGCAGCACCGAGGGCGGTATCATCGACTCGGACGGGGAGGTGATCGCGAGGGGCGACGAGTCCGATTCCCGCGCCGGCGACGACGAGCCGGGGCACCTGATGGCGTACGGCCCGCCCATCCAGCTGACGGTGGACCAGGGGCTGGCCACCATCTTCTCCCCGAGATGACGATCCTTCTCTCAGTTCTCCTCCACCGCCTGCGAGTAATTTGCTTCGTCTAGCCCTGCCTGCCATTCTCTCGCGTAGGATCATGTGCTTCTGTATGTAAATATTGCTCACAGCCCCACCCCAGTTGGATGAGCGATGAGCCAAGAGGGACGGATACTGGCTGGATCTCCGTCTATAGATTGTTTTTCTTTTTTGAAGTGAAGGTACTGTAGGGAGGGCCTACAGTAATTTATTAACTCAAAAAAATCTAAGTCAAAGAGTGTAATTTACAGAGGAAAGAAAGGAAGAAAGGATTACACTACAGATTGTTTTATTTATTTCCCTGCCCACATGGCTGCCGCTTTTAGTGCTAGCGTGAGAAATGATGAGAGCTGGGCAGTTCATAAGCTTCTTTTTCGTGTGTTTGTGATTAATGTTACTTATTTATACGAGAAGTGTTTAAAGAACGCAGAGACGACAATGAGTCGTCTCTTCTCGCTCGACTTACAAGAGGTGTGTATATATGACGAACGGACCGTAGTTCAATACAAAATTAAATCTACTAATTGACATAATCCGAACCACCAGCCCTCCAGACATCAGCCGACTTACATTGGAACTACTGAACTAGGATCGTATTCCAACAGAATTGGCTCTCTGTGAATGAATATCTCAGGATTTAACGGTGTTGTGTTCAGTTTATAGTGAGACGTCTGTGGTGATTTCGTCAATCTCGAAGATTCGCTGGTCCACTTTAAAATCATATTGTGATGATTTTGATCAAGCTGAAGATTTGCCGATCCAGACTTCAGGGATAGGATTTACATATGTACATACGTATGCAGTATGCTTATAGAAGAGACTACGTGTATTATGAGCGTCATGCTGTAAAAAACACAAGCACCCTTCTTCATCTCCAAACAGATTCCCAGCCAAGGTGCCTTCTGTTCTGTGGCTCGCCGTCTCGCTTTTTCTTTTGATTTGGCAAAAAAAAAAAAAGAAGTTAGCGCCGTTTTCCGAACGAACAGAAGATAATGTATATAGGTAAACGAGTGATGGCGTGAGCAGCGCGGGTGGAGTGGGCCCAGGGCAGGGTAGCCAACCAAAGCAGCTACGAAAGCTGGAGGGGTTTCCGAGTTCCCGTTCGCATGATGACAATCGCATGGCCACGGCAAACCCTAGCCGCCGGGCCGGTCAGCACCTCTGCGCGGGGGCGGCGGCGCGTGGCGCGTGGCGCGCGCTATGCCATGCCGCTATATAGCCAGCCAGTCATCAACCCACCTCGATTCCCCTCCCAACCCTGTCGATTTTCTCCTGTTGACTTCCGGTCCCTCATCGAGGTAAGGCACTACTACTAGCTCGATTCCCTGTTCCGTCCTCCGATCCTTGCGGGGTGCTTGATTTCTTATCATTCACGGTTCTGATTTCAATTGTTATTACTACTGCGTACTGGTTCGGTATTGTCTGAACTCTTTTGGTTCTTGTTTCATTATTTACTCTTCAAATTTCTCTGAATTGTCCCTTAGCCTTTGTCCTCCACGCATATACTACTACTAGCGAATAATTCCTAAAATCTTATGTGCTGGCCGACATCTATTTTTGAATATTTATTCTCTGTTAGTTCATTTTTGAACTAAACCGCGACAAATAAAAAAAACGGAGTGATTACTTCCTAACATCTGGAAGGAATGGAACCGTAGAATTTTCGAGGGGCACTCGCTTACTGCGGCTCAGGTGGCAGCCATGTCTAGAGCGGCCATTGCTTGAGCATTTTCACTTTCGCTTTAAGTTGTGGTTTATGTGATGGTGTCGTAGGGGTGTGTTCCTTGCCCAGGGCTGTGTGAGCATGTAGTGAGCGGGGAAGTTGGGTTCCCCCTTTTCAAACCTGTACTTTGTATTGCTTTCCCTCTTGATTGATTGACAGAGCTCCTTTGTAAAAGACAGGGCGGTATAGCCGTATAGGTTCGAATACTATTGGGTGCTTCAATTATAGAGTAGTTTCAGCATCTCAAGTTTAATTGCTCCACAGTCAGCAAGCACTCACTATTAATTAAATCTAATTTTAAAACTCAAATCGTAGTATATCTTAACTGTTGTTTTGCGCGACTGCGTGCTATATAAATATATATCCTTCTGCTGTTTCTTGTGAATACAGCTAATCAGCTGCACCACCCGTTGCCATGGGGAAGGAGAAGGTTCACATCAACATTGTGGTCATTGGCCATGTCGACTCCGGCAAGTCCACCACCACCGGCCACCTCATCTACAAGCTTGGAGGCATCGACAAGCGTGTCATCGAGAGGTTCGAGAAGGAGGCGGCCGAGATGAACAAGAGGTCCTTCAAGTACGCCTGGGTGCTCGACAAGCTCAAGGCCGAGCGCGAGAGGGGCATCACCATTGACATTGCCCTGTGGAAGTTTGAGACCAACAAGTACTACTGCACTGTGATTGACGCTCCTGGGCACCGTGACTTCATCAAGAACATGATCACCGGCACCTCCCAGGCTGATTGTGCGGTGCTCATCATCGACTCCACCACTGGTGGCTTTGAGGCCGGTATCTCCAAGGACGGCCAGACCCGTGAGCACGCACTCCTTGCTTTCACTCTTGGTGTGAGGCAGATGATCTGCTGCTGCAACAAGGTACGTAAAGCTAATAATAATAACCATCTGTTAGTAATGATCTGTACATGCTGCAAATTTAACGAACTACTGCTAAATCAGATGGACGCCACCACCCCCAAGTACTCCAAGGCTCGGTATGACGAGATCGTGAAGGAAGTGGGTTCCTACCTGAAGAAGGTGGGGTACAACCCGGACAAGATCCCCTTCGTGCCCATCTCTGGGTTCGAGGGTGACAATATGATCGAGAGATCGACGAACCTGGACTGGTACAAGGGTCCCACCCTTCTCGAGGCGCTGGACCAGATCAACGAGCCCAAGCGGCCCTCGGACAAGCCCTTGCGCCTTCCCCTGCAGGACGTGTACAAGATCGGCGGCATCGGCACCGTCCCGGTGGGCCGTGTGGAGACTGGCCTCCTGAAGCCCGGCATGGTGGTCACCTTTGGGCCCACGGGGCTGACGACGGAGGTCAAGTCGGTGGAGATGCACCACGAGACGATGCAGGAGGCGCTGCCCGGCGACAACGTCGGCTTCAACGTCAAGAACGTGGCTGTGAAGGACCTGAAGCGCGGCTACGTGGCCTCCAACTCCAAGGACGACCCCGCCAAGGAGGCTGCCAGCTTCACCGCGCAGGTGATCATCATGAACCACCCGGGGCAGATCGGCAACGGCTACGCCCCCGTTCTGGACTGCCACACGTCCCACATCGCCGTCAAGTTCTCCGAGCTGCTCACCAAGATCGACCGGCGGTCGGGGAAGGAGCTGGAGAGCGGGCCCAAGTTCCTCAAGAACGGTGACGCCGGCTTCGTCAAGATGATCCCCACAAAGCCCATGGTGGTGGAGACCTTCTCGGAGTATCCTCCGCTGGGGCGCTTCGCGGTCCGCGACATGAGGCAGACGGTCGCGGTCGGCGTGATAAAGAGCGTGGAGAAGAAGGACCCGACGGGAGCCAAGGTGACCAAGGCGGCTGCCAAGAAGAAATGATGATGATGATGATACTGCATGTATGTATGGTTCCTGGTTTCTTTGCTGGTTGGACTTGGAGTATATCATTTGTATATGCTAAATACGTACTGTTTTGTTGGGTGGTGTTAGTGTTGGTTACAAAAGAACAATTTTGATGGTTTCAGTCTGTTTACAGTATGTGTCGACGGTTGTTTACTAGTATTATCACATTCACGGATTAGTATACCTATTCATCTCGCGTATATGTCGTCATGAATATCTATCATTCTATCTGCTGCCGCAGCCCTGCTACTGCCCTCTCCTGTGTTGTGCGGCGTCTCACTCTTCAGCAGTTCAGCTTCACCACACCACATAACCCGAGTGGATTGGCCAAACAAGCATCTTTGTTTATTGCAAGCGGCTTTGCTTTGGCCCTGACTAAATGAATTCACTCATGATTCATTATATAAAAAAAGGCGGCGGCAGCAGCAGCAGCCTCACTGTCTAAATGAATTCACTTTATTATTTGTTTAGCTGACTCCAGACGCACACGGCACAGGCAGTGTTCATGGAGATTAAGGAATAAGGATGTATGTTCGACAGACCCTCTTTGGTAGAACTCTTTAAAGGCTCCTCTAATAACTCTTTTACAAAATCTACCAAATGGAGGGCTTCTCTACTGGTTTTCTCTGCCTCCAGACACCAAGCAAAGCCAAGAACCTAAAAATTAGACTTCGTTTCTGTCTCCATTCATCTCTCGTGAAAATAATAAGACCTAGAACTGGGTTGTTGATGCAACAGCCATACCAAAGAGTACCTAATTAGTTCTAATACAGTTAATACCGATCGTTCAGATTGTTAGTAAAGCCTCTAATCGCTTGGCCGAACCAACAGTGGTTGCTAATTTGCTACTCCTATGGTCGATACTGATAATAAAACAGGAGTCAGTACCGATTCGTATTATACAGAAAAGGGCCGCCTCGATTGCCGTATACTACTCCGTAGTGGCCAGCGGCGGTCGCCGGTGGCCTCCGCAACGATGCATGCGGGGCGCCATTATTGCTATATTTTTCCGGCAAGCGACTGATGAGTGCGGGGCTGCGGGCACGGGCTTTAATTTCCTTCGGTTTGGGCGTGTCGGCGCAGATCATTGCCAGTACACTTTTCATACTAACCCTTGTAGATTTATTCTGTCGTGTTGCAGAGGCTTATACAATATAGTATAACATACTCGTATATTTGAAGAAGAGTAAAGTGTGTTGGCGACTTGGCGG
Organism: Zea luxurians; assembly: GCA_029449295.1. NCBI lineage: Eukaryota > Viridiplantae > Streptophyta > Magnoliopsida > Poales > Poaceae > Zea > Zea luxurians. The sequence goes on from JAOPSE010000004.1 coordinate 166,281,183, forward strand.
TCCCTAAAATTATTTAGGTGTGTCAAGCCGGTCCCTAACCTCTCAAAACAGCTGATTAGGTTTTTAAACATTGTTCCGATGTTATTTTAGTTCAATCGTCTATAAAAAGAATCTTGTTAGCTGACGTGGCTTTGTGATCATGTCGTCCACGTGGCACAAGCTCCGACAATACCGTGTCACGTGGACGACACGGTGGCAACAACCAAGTCAGCTAACTAAGCTATGTTTAATAACCGATTGGACTAAAATGATACGGAAACACTGTTTAGGAACCTGTTTGACTGTTTTAGAGTTTAGGGACCTATTTTTTTATTAATATTAGTGTCTTCGCTAAAACTCTAGAATCCTTTTTTATTTTAGGAGTGGATGGAGAAGTTTTTCTCTCTCTATATATATACCAACTCCTCCGTGCTTCTTTTATAGTACAAGTTGTTCTGCCATGTCCGTCGACCACACGCAAGAAAAAAAAAACGGATAGCGATTCTGTTTTATTTTCTTGTACGTTGTACCCACGGCTGGCCACATGAAACGCATGGTCGCATAGAGTGATGGGAGAGGCCGTGGTACTTCTGCTGTATGCCTGTAGGCAGCGAGCCAGCGACAATAGACTATGATATGCACGGTACCAGTACTAGTACAGTAGTACGCGAGGGCACATGCATGCCTCGTTTTAAAAGGGGGGCCTGCGTGCCATGCATGCACATGCACCATGCATCATGCATGAGGAAGAGCTGCCGTGGCAGGGTCCTCCTCCTCTGTGTGTTGTGTAGCATAGCAACGTCTCTCTCCCGCCCTGCGCCACTGATCTGGCTCAGCTTCGACCTCCCTCCGGGGGAGGGGACTGCCCGGACTGGGACCGCGATCGGTGATGATGGATAGACGTCTGGTTACCCGATGGAAGATGGATGCCCAAGTGCCGATCGATGCGTTCCAGCTCCAGCCCCTATCTATTTGCCTGTCCAGCTGGTCGATCCATCCGTTCCTCTCTCTCTCTCTCTCTCTCTCTGCCGATCGATGCGTTCCAGCTCCAGCCCCTATCTATTTGCCTGTCCAGCTGGTCGATCCATCCGTTCCTCTCTCTCTCTCTCTCTCTCTCTCTCTCTCTCTCGTACTTTTATCTATTAGAGGCTGAGCCTCGCGGACTGCATAGAGACGACCGACCGACCGTGATATAGTATTCTTTGCATATCAGCGACGAGAGCTGGCGGGAAAATGGGCTGATTGAACGCGTCCTGCGGATTGAATGAATACTCGTCCACGTCATCATCATACTTCGCAGGAGGATAAGCTAAAACTGGATCATGTCTCTGTTAGGATACCGGGATCCCAAGGACATGGATCCAAAACTGAAGGAGGTCTACGCTAGTGGTACCATATATGAACTAATACAACCTCTTCTTGTGGCCATTTTTGGAACTTAGATTTATGACTATATTAAAAAATTAATTATACCCCACAATGAAACACTTGTTTTGTGCAATAGTAACTGTATCAACAACATATAACTGCCACCAGCCCTCCAGTAGATCTCCGTTCCCATCCGACGACGAAATCCTTTTTTATAAAAGACATGCTTTTTGAAATTCCTTTCTCTTCATCCAACAGGTCCGGCGGCCACGGGTGCGACAGGTACTTCTGATTGAGCCAAGCCGTCGCTGCCCACTAAGGGGTGTTTGGTTTCTAGGGACTAATTTTTAGTCCCCCATTTTATTCCATTTTAGTCTCTAAATTACTAAATATAGAAACTAAAACTCTATTTTAGTTTCCCTATTTAACATAGTCCCTCCACTTTATTCCATTTTAGTTCATAAATTGTTAAATAGAGAAACTAAAATAGAGTTTTAGTTTCTATATTTAGTAATTTAGAGACTAAAATGGAATAAAATGGGGGACTAAAAATTAGTCCCTAGAAACCAAACACCCCCTAAGGCTACACAATAAAAAAACGGAAATCAGTTTCTTTGTGATGGCAATAAGTAGGCAGCCCAAGCCAGTCACGCACACACACAGTCACGGCAACAGAGACTCTGGCCGTAGAACATCCTCTGGCTCTAGCGCACACGCATGCATGCACCGATCCAATTCCACGCACAGGCATGGCATGGCACCCGCCGTCCTATTTTTCCCCCCCTTTTGTTTAAGAGCTATGTGCGTTTCATTAATTAACTTTTATTCATATATCATACGATTCCTTTTGGCGTATGTGACGATGACAAGTAAACAGGCTGCCATTTCTTTCGATAAAATAATTGGACGCGCGAATCTGATGGCCGTCCGCAACAGTGGGCATTCTATAACCTGCCATATGTCACTGCCAGCTGATCTATAAAAAGCATAAAATAGGTCCCGCATAAAAAGTACTGTTTCTGTTCTTTTTTATTTATCAAGACTTAGTTTAAAAATAAATTAGAGAACCACAAATATTCAAAAAACGGAGTTAGTATTTTATTATGGTCAAATTCCGGTTCTGTTTGGGATAACTTCAGCTCCAGAAAATTTGGTGGAGTTAGTGAAACAGGTAATTAGGTACTCTAGGAAATTGTGGAACGAAAACTGTAAGCCTTCAGAAAACATTTAGATAAGTATGTTCGTTTATTATTTAGATTAAAAATATTTTAAAAACTATTTAAATTTATATTATAAACTACATCTCCACACTAAAGTTAAAACCTGGAGCTATCCTAAACACCCATCAATCTATGTCCAATATCTCCCTTGCTTTGCTTCTATATCTTCTCCTGAAAAACACGCCGGCAAAGGTTTGGTCAAGGCGTAACAGGGCGCCGCCCCACTTAATTTCCAATTGCAAATTCATTATTATGTTGCTCGACCACCTGGAAGAGTTTCGCACGCTGTCTGGTGCAGAAGTGCAGGTTCGGGTTCTGTGCCAGGACAAGCTGGAACTCCGTCTTCGAGAGCAGGCTGCATACTGGAAGCAGCGAGGGAAGCAGCGTGCAATCCGGGAGGCGGATGCCAATACCGCCTTTCACCATGCTCATGCTACTCAGAGACAAATAAGAAACCACATCAGAGTGGTTGAGGTGGACGGCCAGGAACTATGGAGTCATGAGGATAAAACAGCGGCGATCACTTCCTACTTCGCAGGTATCATGGGCGCTAGTATTGCCACCTCCTGGTCCTTCGATGTGCAAGCCCTCTACAGCGGGAGGGCTCGTGCTAGCGGCGCCCTCACTGCCCCCTTCTCCGAGGCAGAAGCTGCTGCTGCTGTTCGATCGATGAATAGGTGCAGTGCCCCAGGCCCTGACGGCTTCGGGCCTAGCTTCTACAAGGCAGCTTGGTCGACTGTTGAAGTGCAAGTGATGGATCTCTTGGGCGCTTTCCATAGAAATGAGGTCGACCTTGAGCGTATCAACAGGGCGTACATGGTGCTGTTGCCAAAAAAACCGGGGTGTGTGTCAGTGGACTCCTTCCGATCGATCAGCCTATAGAATTGCAGTCTCAAGATTATCACAAAAATACTCACCACCAGGCTGCAGCGGGAGGGCTCGTGCTAGCGGCGCCCTCACTGCCCCCTTCTCCGAGGCAGAAGCTGCTGCTGCTGTTCGATCGATGAATAGGTGCAGTGCCCCGGGCCCTGACGGCTTCGGGCCTAGCTTCTACAAGGCAGCTTGGTCGACTGTTGAAGTGCAAGTGATGGATCTCTTGGGCGCTTTCCATAGAAATGAGGTCGACCTTGAGCGTATCAACAGGGCGTACATGGTGCTGTTGCCAAAAAAACCGGGGTGTGTGTCAGTGGACTCCTTCCGACCGATCAGCCTACAGAATTGCAGTCTCAAGATTATCACAAAAATACTCACCACCAGGCTGCAGCGGGAGATTGCATCCCTCATTGATCTGGATCAGACAGGGTTCATTCGAGGCCGCTCCATCACAGAGAATTTTGTGTATGCTATGGAGCTTGTCCAATGCTGTCATAAGAGGAAGACTCCCACATTGGTGCTGAAGTTGGACTTCGCAAAGGCTTTTGACACTGTCAGTTGGGACGGCCTAGCCACCATTCTGTCTGCAAGGGGTTTTTGTGACGTTTGGCTGTCTTGGATGAAGAAAATTCAGAGCACATCAAGGAACGCCGTGTTGGTGAATGGATGCCCGGGGCCTTGGTTTACCTGCAGGCGCGGGTTGAGGCAAGGGGACCCCCTCTCCCCGTATCTCTTCCTGCTTGTCGCCGATGTTCTGCAGGTGCTAATAAAAAATAGCGGCATGGTTAGGCACCCCATTCTTGAGGACTCAGCTTGCCCAATCTTGCAATACGCTGACGACACCCTCATCCTTGCCCGTGCTAATATAAGGGACATCATGGCTCTGAAGCACCTTTTGGACTCCTTCTCCGCAGCGTCAGGCCTGCAGATCAACTACTCCAAAAGCACTGCGGTGCCCATGCATGTTAACCCTCAGGATCTGGCCCCAATGCTCCAAGTTTTGGGATGCAAGCAGGAAGGTTTCCCGCAGACGTACCTCGGGTTGCCTCTGTCCAGCACAAAGCTCAGACTCACGGCCTTCTCTCCCCAAATCGCCAAGACTGACAAATATTTGGCGGGCTGGCAAGCAGCCTTGTTAAATCCCACTGGCAGGGCAGTCCTAGTGAACTCGGTGCTTGACTCTCAGCTCGTCTATGCCATGTGCGCTGTGCCTTTGCCACCTGGGATTCTCTCCAGGGTGGACAGCCGAAGAAGATCCTTTCTCTGGACTGGCGAAGATCGGTGCTCTGGATCGAGCTGCTTGGTTGCTTGGGAAAATGTTTGTAAATTGAAACAGGCAGGGGGTTTGGGCATCAAGGACCTACACATCCAGAACACATGTCTGTTGGTCAAGCTCATTCACAGATTGCACTCTTCGGCCTTGTCGTCTTGGGCAGCCTGGGTGCGCTCGAATGTTAAACTAGCAACAATGGAGGGCGAGATCAGGGGGTGCCATTGGGATACTCTGAGAGCGTTGCTGCCCATCTATCAAGCGACCAGTTCGTCTCAGGTTGGGGATGGCCGCAGCACTGATTTTTGGCATGACGCTTGGTCTGGGCCTGACGACCTGTCTACAGCCTTCCCAGCCCTGTACTCACACTGCATCAGGCAAAAGGTCTGCGTGAGAGAGGTGGTGCTGCAGGGTTTGCACCTAGTCCCGCGCCTCACGCCACAAGCCCAGGAGGAACTAGAAGCTGTGCTAACAATAGTAAACAACACAAGCCTCGCCGATCGACCAGATACCAGACATTGCTTCCTTGCGGATCACACTGGTAATTTTCAGACCTCTACTCTCTACAACCTGCTTAAAGGGTCCTTGGGGCATGGTGATGTTAGCACCACTTTCATCTGGGGTAACAAAGCCCCCCCCCCCCCCCCCCCGCGGGCACAATTCTTCTGTTGGCTGCTTATGCAAGGAAAAATTCAGTGCAAATGGAACCTGAAGAAAAAAGGGATTGTGGATGATGACTGTTGTGAAATATGTAACCAAGACAGTGAAACTCCTTCGCACATCATCTTCCACTGCCCGTTTGCACGCCAATTTTGGAGCTCCATCGGATTCTCTGTCGCTGATGATCTGGGCACCCAGGACCTGCCAAACATCAGTCGCCCTGATCGCCTTCCGGGTGCAGAATTCAACTCCTTTGTCCTCCTCTGCTGCTGGCAATTGTGGAAACGCAGAAATGGTGTCGTCTTCCGTCAGGATCATGCCACTCTTGCAGCCACTTTGCATTCATGCGCTTCTGAAGCAAAAGCTTGGGCGTACAGGCACAACAGGAAAGAGGCACAAGTATTAGGTGCTTGGTTGTTGGTGTTCTCTAATCCTATTATGTAATATCATCTTTGCTTCGCCCTCCCCCTGTAACTATGCTAGCTACAATGCTGCTAGCTTGCTGTAAACTCTAGCCGCTTTGGGCAAAAAGACCTGAATGAAAATCAGGTGGGGATACTCTCCCCCGTGACAGTCTTAAAAAAAAACACGCCGGCCTCCTCCACGCTTCGGACGGGCTCGTCCTCTCCGTTGCGGGCACGCAAGTGGCCGATCGCGATTCTGCACCTTAGAGGATAGGTGGCCGTGGCCGCGCTCCGGCCAGACTGCGCCTGCGTGCCGCATCGTCGACAGAGCACACGCTCGGGCTCGCTCGCGCTCTCCCACGCGGGGCATCACCAGACGGATGGCGGCGGTCGCATACTCGCGTCCAGACTTGCCCGGCGGGGGCCTCGATCGTCGCCGGTAGCTGCATCCGACCTCGATCTCGCTCGTCTGCGGCGTCCGCACTCCTCCCAGGCCTGTCCACGGCGGCGGCTAGGCTCCTCCATGCTCGCTGCTCAGTACCATGCTAGGCTTGGTTGGGACGTGGGTATGGCGGCCGTATATGGGCGAGGAGGTCCGGCGAGCTTACCGCCTCTGCGGGGCTCTACGGCGATCCGGGCGTCCGCTCGTCTGACGGACGGGGTGAGGCAGTGACCTCGCGCGTGGCCAGGTGGCCTCTCCGCGGCCGCGCCGCGACGAGGTCCGCATGACGTGTCCGCTGTTTTTTTTTCTAGAGCACGGCGCCGATCGAGCCTCCGCGACGCGAACCAGCAGGCAGGCAGCAGCCCGTCCGCGCGCGGGGACCGAGCGGGCGGGTGCCGCCGGGCGAGCGAGCCGCGCACCGGTGCGTTTCCTGAGTTTCCGTACGTCCTGTCCGAGTCTGCCCTGTTGCCCGATGCCCCGATTGGACGCCGCGACCACTCGTGCGAGGGGCAAAAGTTTAGGGTGCGTTTGATTACAATGACAGGACGGGATAGGACTGAACGATATCTCAAATAAAATTGTTTGGTTCAGAGTACGGGTTGGGACAGAATCATTCCAGTGTTATCCCCAGTTATCCCTTAAAATTGAAGGGACGAGAAAGGACGTCGCTGTCCTGGTTGTTCCGCAAGCAAACGCACTCTTAAATTACGATTCGGTACCAAATAATATAATACAGGTTAGCATGATCGAAAGATAGGTTTAGACCGAGTCTCAAATTCTAGCCCGTCGGCGGGCTCTCGACATGTTTAATATCTTTTATTTAGTAAAATATGAAATTATGTGGTTGTAATATTTGGATTTTATGTGGTTTAAATATATGGTGTGAGTTTGGACCGGCATGACCCAATAAAAATGTTTCAGGGCCAGACTAGGCAAGTATTTTTACTTTTTTGGTCTGACACAGTATGTGCCAAAAAATTTGGACCTTCTTGGTCCGACCCCATTTAGCCAAAGCATGATGGCTCAAGCGGCTCGGCCCAAATTCCAACAGTACTCCTATGACCATGTTTGTTTTATCTTTTTTTAGCTTTTGGCCACCAACAGTTATTATAAACTGCTAAAAGGCCAGTATTTTAGCTTGCTTTTATGAGAATCAGTTTAGTCAAAATCTTCCAAAATTAATATGCACACAAAATCGGCTGAGTCCTTGTAACTGTAGGAAACCGTCACTTTCTACATCCTGAACCGTATAGACACTTTTATCTTTCCCTACACATAATCACTACGATACTCAGATCTTCCTATAGCCAGATTCTCCGGAACATAAAAAAACGGAAGCAAACAGGTCCTACGTGTTTGGCGTACCGTGACTCTTGCCTTGCTGCGATTTAGATGTTGTTTGGTTCATATATTTATAATGTAATGTGCAACAGATAACGTTAAATCATATTTATTTAAATCTAGTCGTAATAGAATATTATACTAAGAATTAATATCAGGATATTCAATCTTATTACCACTTGTGAACTATTACCGTTATCATTTACATTTTACGAACAAGCGGCCTTGGTTAGAGCCTGATCGCCACGCCCACGCCACGGGCCCCCGGGTCGGGCTCCGTTGTTGCGTTGTAGGCTAGCCGCTAGCGTAACTACGTACGTTCTCTACATCATGATTGTGGCGTACTAGTACTGTTGATTTTATTCATCCACCAGTGCTACGTCCATTATCAGCTAGCATTCAACAACTTTATTAAATATATACTCTAGCTATCACGTTATTGTTCGATGCGGGTTGCATTGCATTGAGGCTATTATATATACAACGGCGTCTGTCCTTTTCGCTAGTTTATTTTACAGCCGCATGCAGCCGTGCTAGAAGGGGCCGGGGACGGGGGCGGGATTGGGGATCGAACGTGCACGCGTGGATCGAGCACGTTTTCCTCCGTTTCCGTTTGACTTTGCCGTTGCAGGCTGGGATTGAAATTGAATACTCTAGCCAGAAGAATTGCTGATTGACGAGTGGTATTTGGAGGGCATTGTCAACAAATCCCCCCTTTTTTAATTTTCGGTATTTCGGAGATTTTATTTTGTTGACTGGACGAAGGTGATAATAATATCTCTATGCATGCACGATTCTCGCGGGACGTACGGGAAGGTGCAAAAGGTCGCTACCGCGACCCAGACAAGTTCGCCTACGAGCTGTGGGATAACAGGAGGAGAGGAGAAGTGGTTGGATTTATCGGTTGCTCTCGGCGCACAACGCCGTCACGTTGATGATTTAGGTTAGTGATAATGAACCTAGAAGGAAACAGTCTAGGTTTAGTGAACAGGGTGCAGACTCGGCTTAGGGGAGGGAAATAATTCGAATTAGGATAAAATTACTGTACTGTCTATATCTCTAGGCTGTAGTGCTGTACTACTATATTGTTTACTGAGTATAAAATTAAAAATAGAAGATAAACTGGTTACATTAGACTTAGAGGGTGTTTGTTTAGTATTATGATATGTCGAAATTTGTTGTATTATATAATGTCGGTATATTATAATCTCAAACACTTGCTAGCGTAACGAAGATATACGCAGTGATGTGGTGACAGACCTATATACTACGAGGCAGTGTACACGTAGCAGCAGCAGCAGCAGACGGTAGCACTACTGCCGCTGCTTTAAAAGCCTCACCTCCTCCGTCTCGTCCTCTGCCCATCGTCGTCTTATTCCTATCGCCTCCACGATTCTCACGCCCCCCCTCCCCTCCCCCCAACCCCCTCGCCTCACAGCGCGGCCGCCCGCTCGGTGTGGCGCTCGGCCATGTCGTCCCCGGCGACTCAGCAGGCGCCGCCGGTGCAGCCTCCCCCGCCGCCAGCCGCCGCGGCCCCCACTGCCGCGCCCGCAACGGTCTCCGCGACCCCCATCTCGGTGCAGCTGCCATCTATCCAGCCAAAACCGCCGCCGCAGCCGCAGCCGCCGGGCCCCGCTTCCGGCCCGCAACTGCCGACGCCGGCGCAGCTCTTGAATCTGGGCACGCAGCCGCCGCTGTACCGGGGCCCGATCTGCTGGAACTCCTACTGCAAGGACCCCGACCCCAATTCCTTCGGCCGCCGCGGGTGGAAGGTCCGCTCGGGCCCGCCCTACTCCGTGTACGCCGACCTCTGCGGGAGATGCTAGTACGTGCCGCCCCTCCCTTAACCACCTTCCTCTCCCTCTCCGCTCAAAACGCGCCGTCTGCGAGCTGTCGCGCATGCTCGAATCGTGTTCAGGAAGCTCGCGCTGTCGAGGGCGGAATCGGCGGATTCGCCTATGGCGCCCACCGGATCTACGTGGAGTGATCGCCACGTCGTTGCGATTTCGCGGTATACGCGGGGGTTTTATGTAAAGTTGGTGTGGCTTGTTTGGGTGTTTTGACTTGCGTGCGACTCTTTATTCGTGATGCATGCATGCATGCGGCTTACTGCTACCCTCGCTCTGTGCTCTGTGGCCAGTTCTCAGTTTGAACAGGGGATATACTGCGAAACGTTCCATTCCGAAGAGGGCGGCTGGAGGAACTGTGAATCATGCGGGAGGGTACGTGCTTCTGCATGCTGATTACGCCTACTGGTGACCATTATTCTGCTTTTCTACTTGTTGGTTGATCGGCGTGTGCGTTTGTGTTCTTATTGAGCAGAGGGTACATTGTGGCTGCATCGTGTCCATCCACAAGTATCAGCTTCGTGACGCTGGTGGGGTTGACTGCGCCAAGTGTGCTCGGAGCACCCGTGCTGCCATGGTATGTCGTGAATTTTGTTCAATTCTCAGAGAATTTACTATTATTGGGGACGATGGGATGGGGGTGCTAAGTGCATGCAACATGAGCCACTTGTACCCATGGCTGCTTGCTGGCTATTAAGTTTTTGAAGGAGCGCATTTCAGTGTTCAGTATGTCACTTGCGTTTTAGACTTCAGTTATGCTATTTGTTTGGCAGCATTAGTTAGGTGGATACCATGTTGCTAATATCTCTTCTACATGCTAGTACCATTAATTAACTTAGTTATGCCAAGGATGTCACACATTTATTGAGACCATGCTAATGCTATTTACTGAAGCAGACAACTATTTACTTAAGAGGATGTTGATTTTTTCATATTGAAGAGATTTCCATTTATATGAACTGAATAGTGGGTGTTTAATAATCTGTTCTCAAATTTTGTTCATGTTTTGATCCCTGATTAACACCTTGGCTCTTGTGCTTCGTAGGCACCACCAAGTCCGGTATGGACCAACCCTATTCATAGTTCTCAAAATGTATCTGACAGAAAAGACATTCCTGTAAAGAGTTGGAGACCTCTTGCTGGGCAAATTTCAAGTCAGTGGAGACAGACTAATCTGTGGAGCATGTCCAGTATACAGTCAGATTTGCAGCAGCGTCTAGCTTTTGAGTTTGATAGGCCTAGTGGTAGTGAAAAGTTACTTCCTGGGCGCACTTTTATTCATGCCCAGGAAAGGAAATCTGATGACATGCATGACAGACCAATAACTCCTGCGGGCATGATCCACATTATGAGGGAGAGAGATCCCAATGGGCATGGTCAGCCCACCAATATGGATCCAGCATACTCTTATACCCTCCATCACAGAGATGGATCACATCCAAATAATCTTCATGATTCTAGTCACCATGGTGGAGAAAATGACTCTTCGTCTTCTAGGAAAGTGGCGATACCCGAAGCTTCTACAAGTGTGGATGCTGGCTTCAAGCTTGATTCACATCATCCGTCTAATTTAAAGGATGATCCACCATCTCGTTCAGTTGCACTGGCTTCTAATTTTTCATCACAGAATGGACCGAAAGACCATATCAGAATTGCACCAACTCAGCAGCAAGCACAAATGGCTTCCTCCCCATTGCAGAAACAATTCTATTCTCACACTGTAACTGGTTATAATGAATTCCATGCACAAATGCGCAATGGAAGACCCAGAATGGATTCAAAGGCGAGATCACAGTTACTTCCCCGCTATTGGCCTAGAATAACAGATCAAGAGCTACAACACTTATCAAGCGAGTATCCGACATATTCTACTTACGTTAATGAGTAATTTTTCTTAAAGACATTACTTTCTATAGCCATAATTCTCAACTTCCGTAGATATGCTATTTATATGAACTATAGAGTTTTCCCTTAACTTTAAAAACAGTTCAAATTCTGTTATTACTCCTTTGTTTGAAAAAATGTTAAGTGCTAGTGATGCTGGGCGGATTGGTCGTTTAGTTTTGCCAAAGAAGTGTGCTGAGGTGAGTTATTAATTTGATTGCAATTTTTTGTTTTGTAAATTCCCTGTAATTATATTATCCTAGGGCATATTGTTATTGAACATGGAAAATTGGCTTCTTTTGCTACCAGTTTCTTTGTATATCGAATTATCGATGTGTTTTCTTTTCCCTTTTTCCAATTAGATTTACCGCTTATCTTGGACCACGTCAGAAAGTTTATTTTTATGAAATTGTGATCTAAAATTGATCTATGTTATCCTGGGCCATGTCATAAATTATTAATAGTTCTTGAATTAAATTTGATCAGATGCATGGCTAAATTGCATAGTATCTATAGAAATCACTGCTTTTTTAAGATAACTTTGAGAGTTCTTTTTGTGCGGTACAATCATATCAGTTAATTAAAATCGAAGATAGTTATTTTATATTTTTTAGTGACTTATCTGGAAAAAATATTCCTAACGGGAACGAACATTTTGGACAGGCATACTTCCCTCCGATCTCCCAACCTGAAGGGCTCCCTTTAAAAGTTCAGGATGCCGGTGGTAAAGAATGGATATTCCAATTCCGTTTCTGGCCAAATAATAATAGCAGGATGTATGTATTGGAGGGTGTCACGCCTTGCATTCAGTCAATGCAGTTACAAGCAGGCGACACAGGTACATACCTTATCTTAGGGTCTGTTCTGAAAATCTAATTCTAGTTGTGAGTTGTGACTGTGAGCTGTGAGAAAGCTGTTGCTTGCTTATAGTTGACAGTTGTGGGAAAGCTAAAATATGTTTGATCGAAAGAAATTCCAACTATATATTTTGTAATGGTATGATAGCTTGGTAGCATGGATGATAGGAATTTGGAAAATCCGGGGTAAGAGGTGATTCTAAATTAAATTAGAGTAATATGTAGATTTTCAGGAATTTATTCTGCTGTTGTACTTGTTTGGTTGAGATTCTAGATTTTTGGCAGCGAATATTGTTTAGAAAGCTGAACCAAACGCACCCTTAGACATATAGATTCTGTAGTATATAGTGTTTGTATAGCAAAACAGTACATAAACAAAATATTTTACTTTTCGATATTACTTGGGGTTCATCTCGCCCAGTTTGTTTAAGTTATGTATCCCATCACGCTACATGTCTTAAATATAACTACATGACCTGACTTATGATGTGGATTGGGGGAGGAAACCAGGAAATCGACACCACACAGAGCTGAACGCGAGTGAAATGGACTCAATGGACTATGGGGAAGGTGGAACCAGAGGAGGTCGATCTCCAGTCGAGGTTACCGAAGGAGATCGCCCTCTCTGGGAGATTTATTCTTCTTCGTTGTCCCCTATTACAAACTATGGTGCTTTATATAGCTAGCACCTCTTTCTCTTAAGGAAACCTTACTTAAGGAAATATACTAATTGGGAAATAAACTAGATCATATCTCTTAATTGAGGGAAACACTCTCCTCATTTATTCTTAAGCAATCTGCTAGTATAGGAACAAACTAAATCATATCTCCTGATTCCTTTTGTTTCTGGGGCTCCTTCTTTCCTTTTCTGTGCCTAAATCATATCTCCTCTCCTGATTCCTTTTGGTGCTGCTGCTGCTCCTTTCCTTTTCTGCGCCTTTGGTACTGCTGACCATAGAAGGAGTCTATAACACTTATCTTTTGTTGCAATGCTAATCTTATGACTTTATGATCTTCCAAATATGTTTCGCTTTCTCTTTTCGTACTTTTTTCGTTATCCTTGTAGTTAACATGTTTTTCTAGTTTTAAGCCTACACTATTTTTTTTTTCTGTAGTAACCTTTAGTCGAATAGATCCCGAAGGGAAATTGATCATGGGCTTTCGGAAGGCAACTAATAATTCTTTTGAACAGGTATGCACATTGAAGTACTCCCTCTATTCCAAACTATAAGACGTTTTGGCTTTTCTATATATATGTTGCTTTTTTATTATGCATCTAAACACAGGGGGTGTTTGGATACAATTTACTAAATTTAGTCCCATCCGTTTGATGCTAGTTAGAAGTAATATAATTGTCGGCGTTTCGAGACCGGGGGGTCCCTAAGCTGACGAGTGAAGTGTCGCCGCGTGCCCCAGCCCAGATGGGTCGACGCGAGGCCGAGCGCGAAGGGGGGAAGTGAGGTGGCCGGAGGCGTGCGTGAGAGAGGTGGAAATCCCGCGGCCTTCGTGTTCGTCCCGCGCCCAGATCGGGTGCGCTTGCAGTAGGGGGTTACAAGCGTCCACACGGGGGAGGGAGCGAGCGGCCTCACACGAGCGCCTGTCTCGTCCTCGTCCTCGCGCGGCCAACCCCCTCTAAGAGGGCCCTGGTCCTTCCTTTTATAGGCGTAAGGAGAGGATCCAGGTGTACAATGGGGGGGTGTAGCAGAGTGCTACGTGTCTAGCGGAGGAGAGCTAGCGCCCTAAGTACACGCCATCGTGGCGGTCGGAGAGATTTTGGCGCCCGGTTTGTGTGATGTCGTGGCCGTCGGAGGAGCGCTAGAGCCTGGCGGAGGGACAACTGTCGGGGCTGTCGAGTCCTTGCTGACGTCCTCTTGCTTCCGTAAGGGGGCCGAGAGCCGCCATCGTCAGGGTGCGTGCGGGGCGCCATCATTGCCTATCTGGCGGAGCGAGCCAGATGGGACGTCGGTCTTGTTCCCCGTAGCCTGAGTCAGCTTGGAGTAGGGTAATGATGGCGCCTCCTGTTGACGTGGCCGGCCTGCGCCCTAGGTTGGGGCGATGTGGAGGCTCCTCCGAGGTCAGGGTCGAGTCCGTCTTCCGCGGCCGAGGTCGAGTCCGAGCCCCTAGGTCGGGCGAGGCGGAGGCCGTTGGCTGAAGCCTGGGCGGAATTTGAGTCCTGGGGTCGGACGAAGCGGAGTTCGTCGTCTTCTGGGGCTGAGCCCAAGTCCGAGCCCTGGGTCGGGCGGAGCGGAGTTCGCCGTCTTTCGGGGCTTAGCCCGAGTCCGAGCCCTGGGTCGGGCGGAGCGGAGTTCGCCGTCTTCCGGGGCTTAGCCCGAGTCCGAGCCCTGGGTCGGGCGGAGCGGAGTTCGCCGTCTTCCGGGGCTTAGCCCAAGTCCGAGCCCTGGGTCGGGCGGAGCGGAGCTTCCTATGGTGCATGCGACCAGGCCTGACTGCCTGTCAGCCTCACTCTGTCAAGTGGCACCGCAGTCGGAGTGGCGCAGGCGGCGCTGTCTTTCTGTCAGACCGGTCAGTGGAGCGGCGAAGTGACGGCGGTCACTTCGGCTCTGTCGGCTGAGGGGCACGCGTCAGGATAAAGGTGTCAGGCCACCTTTGCATTAAGTGCTCCTGCGATTTGGTCGGTTGGTGCGGCGATTTGGTCAGGGTTGCTTCTTGGCGAAGACAGGGCCTCGGGCGAGCCGGAAATATGTTCGCCGCTGGAGGGGGGCCTCGGGCGAGGCGGAGATCCTCCGGGGTCGGCTGCCCTTCTCTAAGGCTAGGCTCGGGCGAGGCGTGATCGAGTCCCTCGAATGGACTGATCCCTGACTTAATCGCACCCATCAGGCCTTTGCAGCTTTATGCTGATGGGGTTACCAGCTGAGAATTAGGAGCCTTGAGGGTACCCCTAATTATGGTCCCCGACAGTAGCCCCCGAGCCTTGAAGGGAGTATTAACACTCGCTTGGAGACTTTCGTCGCACTTTTTTGCAAGGGGACCAACCTTTCTCGGTTGCGTTTTGTTCCGGTGGGTGCGCGCGAGCGCACCCGCCGGGTGTAGCCCCCGAGGCCTCGGAGGAGTGGTTTGAGGGCTCGATGCCTCCCTTTGATGGGATTCCGTTACAAGATCGTTCCCGCTGGTCTTGGAAATGCCCTAGGGTACCTCGGGAGCGTAGCCCGAGCCTTGGTTATGTATCGAACGTACCCATGGTCATCCCTCGCTCTGTGTCTGAGGCGGCTGTGAACCCTTCGGGGGCCAGCCTTCGAACCCCTGATCAGTAGTGGGCGCGGAGCCCGAGTAGCCTGAGGCGGCTGTTGAACCCTTCCGAGGGGCCGGCCTTCGAACCTCTGACCAGTAGTGGGTGTGGAGCCCACGTGCTCTGAGGCGGCTGTTGAACCCTTCCGAGGGGCCAGCCTTCGAACCTCTGATCAGTAGGGAGGCTCGGAGCCTGGTTCCTTCACGGGGAAGGATCCTTTTCGGGGTATCCCCCTTTCCCGGTCCCTGTTGCAAGAGAGAGAAAGAGGAAAAAATGAAAAGGATACGAAATCGAACGACGCGGCGTACCTTTTTTGACGCGGTCATTATGGCGAAGGCGAAGCGTCGCTCGCTTCTCCTGGCAGAAGCGCCGCCTGTCCCGCCGCAGAGTTAATGCGACGGGGCGAGTGGTTCGCGGGGCAGCCGTTGCGCGTGCGCGAGCCGTTCGAGGAACGGAACACGGGCGCGTTGTCTTCACGCCGTGGGAGAGGGTTCTCTCGCTACCCCCGGATGGGACGTAAGCTTGGCTGACGACGTGACCGCTGCTCCTGCCCGCCTGCCACCACCATTACTGCCGGCCCATTTTTGGCCGCATTGACCGTCGCGCCAGGCTGGCGCCGCTGGGTCGTGCGCTGGGTCGCCTCGAGTCGCGGTATTGGTTCCGTAGTCGAGGAGGCGCGGTGGTGGCGCAAGTGGCGGTGCAGTTGCATGCACGAAGCATTCGGCGCGCCGGTTGCATGACGCGTGGGCCTGGGCCTCCATGCTGGGCGTGTTGGGAGTCGGAGAAGTGCGCCCACTTGGCGCGGTTGCATGCCGCCTGCATGGCTGCCCGCCCTTTCGCCCGCTGGTCTGGGCAAAAGTGGAGAGCCGCTTGTAACCGCTGGGCGGTTGCACGCACCGCGCACGGCGGTTTGGCTTCTTCTGCTCTGGGCCGGCTTGCATGACGTGTGGGACCCAGCCCCCGCGCCGTAGGGGAGGACCTTGGAGCGTGTTGGAGAAGACTCAGCCCACGACGACTGGGGACGCAAGTAGGGAGAGTCGCCTTTAAAAGGAGGGTGACCCTCTTGGAAGGCGACCGTGTCTTCGCGCTCCCTTATGCATCGTGTCTTTCCACCTTCCAAGCCCCCGGATGGGGGATATCCGCTGTCTTTCCGCTTCGTCGTTGGAGGAACGCAACTCCGCGGGAGTTGGTACCTTTCAGCTGTCGTTCGGCTTCAAGGATTTTCATCATGCAGCCCGGTCGCACCCCTCCGCCGGCGGTCACCCTAGATGGTGACCTCCAGTTCGATGGCGGGGGAGAGCGAACCGGGCCGCGGCCTCTGCCCCTCCCTCAGCCTCAAGGATTTTCATCACCAGGGCTGGGGAGGGGAGTGTGCCGAGTTGGGGTCGGCCCCTGCGTGGGCGGTGGCCCGCTCCTTCCCTCAGTGATCGGGGGGAAGGGCGTTAGTCGTCCGTGGCGCTGGCAGCTGCCGCGTGCCTGGCTCTCGGACCCGAGTGGCTTCGGAGCCGTTCTCGACGCCGGCTTCCGCCACGGCAGCTGG
Organism: Zea luxurians; assembly: GCA_029449295.1. Classification (NCBI taxonomy): domain Eukaryota; kingdom Viridiplantae; phylum Streptophyta; class Magnoliopsida; order Poales; family Poaceae; genus Zea; species Zea luxurians. Next base: position 166,298,115 of record JAOPSE010000004.1, read on the forward strand.
AAGAGGTTCCTCTGCCGACGAGATAGCCAGGGCCGCCCACGGACCGACCTCCAACTCTACGGCCTTCTGCCCGTCCTTGCCTCACGAGTTTGGGCATGGGCAGGGGCCTCCTGGCAGCAGCATCCGCCCTGAGGTCATCGCTGCCGCTGTTCGGCCCCCGGAGCAGAAGTCGCCGTCGTCGCCGCTGCCGGAGCGGGTGGCGGCGCGCCGTTCGTCGGTCTTCTGTTGCTCCGCAGGCCCCTCTCCCATCGAGTGGGGTCGTTCGTACCTGCGGAGGTGGAACCGGAGTTCCGTTTGTAATGGCACTTCGAATGCCAGTGTTTTTGTTCATTGTGGCTGTCGAGGCCTGAACATGTATGTAATTTCGGCACGGAGCCGTGTTTTTTCCTCATTTTCGAGCACTAAGACTCGCCTGTTGGTTGTCTGAACCGCTTCACCAAGCGTGAGTCGCCCCGTGTTAAGGTGACGAGTGAGGTATCCGTATCCCGGAGGCGTAGGAGTCCCTCGGCTCGGTCAGCCTTGTTGTCCGAGGCTTCCCTTGCTTGGTTAGAGGAAAACCCTCGGCCGCTCTTCGATGAGCCGAGGCCAGGGGTAGCGGTGCCAGCGCGAACAGAGGCAGAGTTGGCTCGAAAAGAAGGCCTGGTCGGCCGGAGCCTAGCCGGGTCGTCCGTTAGCGGGGCCGACGCCGGAATTGATCTGCCTAGGCCTCGGGCCGGGCTGATGTCCTTGGGGGACAGCTGGCCGAGGCCCCGGGGTGACCGGCCGAGCCGCCTGCTCGGGCCGGATTCTCGGGGAAGACCCTGGCGGCGATGGCCCGGGCTTGGTGATGACGTTGTCCTTCAGAGCGGAGACCCTTGGACCGCGTCGCCGTCCGAGGCTAGGTCGGATCTCGCCGAAGGTGTTGTCGACGCCGAGGGCGCTGCTGCTCCCTTTAGCCGTCAAGATCCGAGCCTGCAGGATTGGATTATCTTGTAGCGTGTGTTTTCTGCGGCCGCCGAGGCCGAAACACACCCTCGCCGTATTGTAAAGCCGCGTCTCCTTTCCTCTTGTTTCGAGTATCTGGACTTTTTTGTCGGTAACAGAACTGTTTGTGCGAGCGAGAGTTGCTTCTCACGGAAGGTGATGAGTGAGGTATCCGTATCCCGGAGGCGTAGGAGTCCCTCGGCTCGGTCGGCCTTGCCGCTTACGCGCACTCTTACCCGTCCATGGGGTTCTGTCACCGACGCAGTCGAGAAGGCTCGAAGAATCGCTCCGGCAGAAGAGCTTCCGAACGTGAAGACTTGTTCGGTCCGCGGAATCACTTATCCGAACGTGAGTTACTTATGGCAGAAGGTGATGAATGAGGTATCCGTATCCCGGAGGCGTAGGAGTCCCTCGGCTCGGTCAGCCTTGGCTGTTTTCGTGTACTCCGTCGTTTTCAGGATCCACTTTCGAAGTAGTCGAAAAGCACGAAAGACATTCTGGCAGAAAAGATCTTTTTTCGAGGAAAATTTCGACGCAGAGGGGGTTCCCCCCTTTTAGCCCCCAAGGGAGGGTCGGGCTTTGCCGAGGCAAGGCTGACCCTTCCTTGATGACTAAACTTTGCGTGGGAGCGAGGTATATGAACAACTTGAAAACATCTTAAGGGTAGAAGCGACATAGCTGTTGGATGTTCCAAGCGTTGCTGTAGACCTCGCCTTGACTGTTGGCCAGCTTGTACGTTCCGGGCTTCAGAACTTTGGCGATGACGAACGGCCCCTCCCAGGGGGGCGTGAGCTTGTGTCGACCTCGAGCGTCTTGTCGCAGCCGAAGCACCAGGTCGCCCATCTGGAGGTCTCGGGACCGGACCCCTCGGGCGTGGTAGCGTCGCATGGACTGCTGGTACCGCGCCGAGTGTAGTAAGGCCTTGTCCCGAGCCTCTTCCAGCTGGTCCAGCGAGTCTTCTCGACTAGCTTGGTTGCTTTGGTCGGCATAGGCCCTCGTCCTCGGGGAACCGTATTCTAGGTCTGTGGGCAAGATGGCCTCGGCCCCATAGACTAGAAAGAACGGCGTGAAGCCCGTGGCTCGGCTCGGTGTCGTCCTCAGGCTCCAGACCACCGAGGGGAGTTCCTTCATCCATCGCTTGCCGAACTTGTTGAGGTCGTTGTAAATCCGAGGCTTGAGTCCTTGTAGAATCATGCCGTTGGCACGCTCTACTTGCCCATTCGTCATGGGATGAGCCATGGCGGCCCAGTCCACCCGGATGTGGTGATCCTCGCAGAAGTCCAGAAACTTTCTGCCGGTGAACTGGGTGCCGTTGTCGGTGATGATGGAGTTCGGGACCCCGAAACGATGGATGATGTTGGTGAAGAACGCCACCGCCTGCTCGGACCTGATGCTGTTTAGGGGTCGGACCTCGATCCACTTGGAAAATTTGTCGTGGCGACCAACAGGTGCGTGTAGCCCCCGGGTGCCTTCTGCAAGGGGCCGACGAGGTCCAGACCCCACACAGCAAAAGACCATGTGATGGGTATCGTCTGCAGAGCCTGAGCGGGCAGGTGGGTCTGCCTTGCGTAGAACTGACACCCTTCGCAGGCGCGGACAATTCTAGTGGCATCGGCCACCGCCGTTGGCCAGTAGAAACCTTGTCGGAAAGCATTTCCGACAAGGGCTCGAGGTGCTGCGTGGTGGCCGCAAGCCCCCGAGTGTATTTCTCGGAGGAGTTCCTGACCTTCGGTGGTGGAGATGCATCGCTGGAGGATGCCTGAAGGGCTGCGGTGGTAGAGCTCCTTCCCTTCTCCCAGCAAGACGAACGACTTGGCGCGCCGCGCCAACCGTCGAGCTTCGGCTCGGTCGAGGGGTAGCTCTCCTCGGTGGAGATATTGCAGGTACGGGGTCTGCCAGTTTTGATCAGGCGTGACCCCGCTTTGCTCCCCCTCGACGTGCAGCGTCTCGCCCTCGGGGGCCGAGGGTACCTCGGGCCGAACCAAGGGTGCCTCGGGCCGAGCCGAGGGTGCCTCGGACCGTGCCGAGGGTACCTCGGGCTAGGCCGAGGGTGCCTCAGGCTCGGGCGCGTCGTCGATCTTGACGGAGGGTTGATGCAGATCTCGGGAGAAGACTTCCGGGGGAACCGTTGTTCGCCCCGAGGCTATTTTAGCCAGCTCGTCCGCAGTCTCGTTGTAGCGCCGAGCGATGTGGTTGAGCTCGAGCCCGTAGAACTTGTCTTCCAGGCGCCGAACCTCATCGCAGTAGGCCTCCATCTTCGGGTCGCGGCAGTGGGAATTCTTCATGACTTGGTCGATGACGAGCTGCGAGTCACCGCGAGCGTCGAGGCGTCGGACCCCTAGCTCGACGGCAATCCGCAACCCGTTGACCAGAGCCTCGTACTCAGCTACATTGTTGGACGCCGGGAAGTGGAGGCGTAGCACGTAGCGTAGGTGCTTCCCGAGGGGCGAGATGAAGAGTAGGCCTGCGCCGGCTCCTGTCTTCATCAGCGACCCATCGAGGAACATGGTCCAGAGCTCCAGTTGGATCGGAGCTGTTGGTAGCTGGGTGTCGACCCATTCAGCCACGAAGTCCGCCAAGACCTGGGATTTGATGGCCTTCCGAGGGGCGAACGAGATTGTTTCGCCCATGATTTCCACTGCCCACTTTGCAATCCTACCCGAGGCCTCTCGGCAATGGATGATCTCCCCAGGGGGAAGGATGACACCACAGTTACCGGATGAGACTCGAAGTAGTGTCGCAACTTCCGCCGTGTCGGGATCACCGCGTACAGCAGCTTCTGAACTTGTGGGTAGCGGATCTTGGTTTCGGACAGTACCTCGCTGACGAAGTAGACTGGCCTCTGAACGGGCAATGCATGCCCCTCTTCTTGCCTCTCGACCACAATCGCGGCGCTAACCACCTGAGTGGTCGCGGCGACGTAGACCAAGAGGGCTTCTCCGGCAGCTGGGGGCACCAAGATAGGCGCCTTCGTGAGGAGCGCCTTCAGGTTCCCGAGGGCTTCCTCGGCCTCAGGGGTCCAAGTGAAGCACTCGGCCTTCCTTAAGAGGCGGTACAGAGGTAGACCTCTTTCGCCGAGGCGTGAGATGAAGCGGCTCAGAGCCGCGAGACATCCCATGACCCTCTGTACGCCTTTCAAGTCCTTGATGGGCCCCATGCTGGTGATGGCTGCGATCTTCTCCGGGTTGGCTTCGATGCCCCGCTCGGAGACGATGAACCCCAAGAGCATGCCTCGGGGCACCCCGAAGACACACTTTTCGGGATTGAGCTTGACGCCTTTCGCCTTGAGACATCGGAATGTCACTTCAAGGTCGGAAAGGAGGTCGGAGGCTTCCCTCGTCTTGACTACGATGTCATCGACGTAGGCCTCGACCGTGCGGCCAATGTGTTCGCCGAACACATGGTTCATGCACCGCTGGTACGTCGCGCCCGCATTCCTCAAGCCGAACGGCATGGTGACATAGCAGTACATGCCGAAGGGTGTGATGAAAGAAGTCGCGAGCTGGTCGGACTCTTTCATCCTGATTTGGTGATACCCTGAGTAGGCATCGAGGAAAGACAGGGTTTCGCACCCAGCAGTGGAATCCACGATTTGATCGATGCGAGGCAGAGGGTAGGGAACCTTCGGACATGCTTTGTTCAGACCAGTGTAGTCTACACACATCCGCCATTTCCCCCTTTCTTTCTCACAAGCACAGGGTTGGCAAGCCATTCGGGATGGAATACCTCTTTGATGAACCCTGCCGCCATTAGCTTGTGGATCTCCTCGCCTATGGCTCTGCGCTTCTCCTCGTCGAATCGGCGCAGAGGCTGCTTGACGGGTCGGGCTCCAGCTCGGATGTCCAGCGAGTGCTCGGCGACATCCCTCGGTATGCTGGGCATGTCTGAGGGACTCCACGCGAAGACGTCGGCGTTCGCGCGGAGAAAGTCGACGAGCACTGCTTCCTATTTGGGATCGAGCCCGGAGCCGATCCGGACTTGCTTGGAGGCGTCGCTGCTGGGGTCGAGGGGGACGGACTTAACCGTCTCCGCTGGCTCGAAGTTGCCGGCATGACGCTTCACGTCTGGCACCTCCTTAGAGAGGCTCTCCAGGTCGGCGATGAGGGCCTCGGACTCGGCGAGGGCCTCGGCGTACTCCACGCACTCCACGTCGCATTCGAACGCGTGTTTGTACGTGGGGCCGTTGGGGCCCGGCATCTTGAGCTTGAGGTAGGTGTAGTTGAGGACGACCATGAACTTCGCGTAGCATGGCCTCCCCAATACCGCGTGGTAGGTTCCTCGGAACCCGACCACCTCGAACGTCAGGGTCTCCCTTCGGAAGTTGGAGGGTGTTCCGAAGCAGACGGGAAGATTGAGTTGTCCGAGGGGTTGGACGCGCTTCCCGGGGATGATCCCATGGAAAGGCGCAGCGCCCGCCCGGACCGAGGACAGATCGATACGCAGAAGCCCGAGGGTCTCGGCGTAGATGATGTTGAGGCTGCTGCCTCCGTCCATGAGGACCTTGGTGAGCCTGACGTCGCCGATGACGGGGTCGACGACGAGCGGGTATTTCCCCGGGCTCGGCACATGGTCGGGGTGGTCGGCTTGGTCGAAGGTGATGGGCTTGTCGGACCAGTCTAGGTAGACTGGCGCCGCCACCTTCACCGAACAGACCTCCCGACGCTCTTGCTTGCGGTGCGGTGCCGAGCCGAGGCGTTCGCCGCTTGCCCGCCGTAGATCATGAAGCAGTCGCGGACCTCGGGGAACTCTCCTGCCTGGTGATCTTCCTTCTTGTCGTCGTCGCGGGCCCTGCCACCCTCCGCGGGTGGCCCGGCCCTGTGGAAGTGGCGCCGAAGCATGATGCACTCCTCAAGGGTGTGCTTGACGGGCCCCTGGTGGTAGGGGCACGGCTCCTTGAGCATCTTGTCGAAGAGGTTGGCACCTCCGGGGGGTTTCTGAGGGTTCTTGTACTCGGCGGCGGCGACAAGGTCCGCGTCGGCGGCGTCGCGTTTCGCTTGCGACTTCTTCTTGCCCTTCTTCCTGGCGCCGCGCTGAGTTGACGCCTCAGGGGCATCTTCCGATGGGTGGCCCTGGGGCTGCTTGTCCTTCCGGAAGATAGTCTCGACCGCCTCCTGGCCGGAGGCGAACTTGTTGGCGATGTCCATCAGCTCGCTCGCCCTGGTGGGGGTCTTGCGACCCAGCTTGCTCACCAGGTCGCGGCAGGTGGTGCCGGCGAGGAACGCGCCGATGACATCCGAGTCGGTGATGTTGGGCAGCTCGGTGCGCTGCTTCGAGAATCGCCAGATGTAGTCCCGGAGAGACTCTCCCGGCTGCTGTCGGCAGCTTCAGAGGTCCCAGGAATTCCCGGGGCGCACGTACGTGCCCTGGAAATTGCCGGCGAAAGCTTGGACTAGGTCGTCCCAGTTGGAGATCTGCCCCGGAGGCAGGTGCTCCAACCAGGCGCGAGCGGTGTCGGAGAGGAACAGGGGGAGGTTGCGGATGATGAGGTTGTCATCGTCCGTTCCACCCAGTTGGCAGGCCAGACGGTAGTCCGCGAGCCACAGTTCTGGTCTCGTCTCCCCCGAGTACTTTGTGATATTAGTCAGGGGTCGGAACCGGGTCGGGAACGGCGCCCGTCGTATGGCCCGGCTGAAGGCCTGCGGACCGGGTGGTTCGGGTGAGGGACTCCGATCCTCCCCGCTGTCGTAGCGTCCCCCACGCCTGGGGTGGTAGCCTCGACGCACCCTCTCGTCGAGGTGGGCCCGACGGTCGCGGTGATGGTGCTCGTTGCCGAGGCGACCCGGGGCCGCAGGCGCTGTGTTGCGCGTGCGCCCGGTGTAGACCGAGGCTTCCCGCATGAATTGAGAAGTCGCGGCATGATGTTCCGAGGGGTACCCCTGCCTTCGGGAGGCGGAGCTCTCGGCCCGCCGGACCGCGGCGCCTTCCAGGAGATCCTTGAGCTCTCCCTGGATTCGCCGCCCCTCGGTGGTTGATGGCTCCGGCATCGCGCGGAGGAGCATTGCTGCTGCAGCCAGGTTCTGGCCGACCCCACTGGATGCGGGTGGCGGCCTGACCCTGACATCGTCGGCGATGCGGTGCTGGAAGCCCTGGGGTAGATGACGCATTTCTCCGGCCAGAGGTTGGCCCGCCCATGCCTGCCCGACGTCCCGGCGGATTGGCTCAAGCGCTCCTGCTCCCTCGTCGAGCCTGACCTACACCCCGCGGATTTGCTCAAGCTGTGGGTCGTGACCCCCCGCCGGAACGGGGACCACAGCTAGCTCCCGTGGGATGTCAACGCGAGGCACCGGCCTAGGGAGATCACCGTCCTCCGGCATGCCGAGATGGTTGCCTTCGGAGGGACCCCCTAGATCGACGTGGAAACATTCGTGGCTCGGGCCGCAGTCCTCGTCGCCGAGGCTACGGCTACCGTCGGAACAGTCGGAAAGGCAGTAGTCGCATGCGGTCATGAAGTCCCGCATGGCACTGGGGTTGCCAAGTCCGGAGAAATCCCAACAGAAGCTGGGCTCGTCGTCTTCCTCGGACCCAGAGGGCCCGTAGGTCGAGACGTCCGTCAGCCGGTCCCAAGGTGACCGCATACGAAACCCCAGAGGGTTCGGATTCGCCTCTGCGAGAGCGTCCGCCAAAGCGGAGCCGCCTGGCGGGTCGAGGCTGAATCCGAAAGGCGTGGGATGGGAATCGGTCGGTACCTCTTGGTCGACGGGCGGTGATGAAGTCACGTCGGGGACTGACTGCACCGTCGTCTCAGGTACGAGGGTGACACCCAGCAAGCCTTTCGCGAGCGTGCTGGCGTCGTCCGTTTGCTCGGGATTGGCGTGTCGCGGGGAGACAGCGCTCGTCTTCGTCTCAAGCGCGAGGTCGATGCCCGGCGCGCCCCCCGTTGGAGTGCTGGCGTTGTCGACTCGCTCGACGGCCGCCGAGGCGCCGCCTCCTGCTTGGCCTTGGTTGCTCCGCCTCCTCCTCCGTCGGCGGGGAAGAGGACGGGGCGAGCTCGAAGGTTGTTCTTCCACCACGCGGGGAAGACGTCGTCGATCCCGCCGCCGGCGGGCGGGCTGTCGACCGCCATTATCGCTGTCGCCCGGCGGTGGAATGAGTATCATGTCGTAGCTGCCGTCGAGGGACATGAACTCAAGGTTCCCGAAACGGAGCACCGTCCCGGGCCGGAGAGGTTGCTGGAGACTACCCATCTGGAGCTTGACGGGAAGCTGTTCGTCAACACGCAGCAGGCCCCTACCTGGCGCGCCAACTGTCGGCGTTTCGAGACCGGGGGGTCCCTAAGCCGACGAGTGAAGTGTCGCCGCGTGCCTCAGCCCAGATAGGTCGGCGCGAGGCCGAGCGCGAAGGGGGGAAGTGAGGTGGCCGGAGGCGTGCGTGAGAGGTGGAAATCCCGCGGCCTTCGTGTTCGTCCCGCGCCCAGATCGGGTGCGCTTGCAGTAGGGGGTTACAAGCGTCCACACGGGGGAGGGAGCGAGCGGCCTCACGCGAGCGCCTGTCTCGTCCTCGTCCCCGCGCGGCCAACCCCCTCTAAGAGGGCCCTGGTCCTTCCTTTTATAGGCGTAAGGAGAGGATCCAGGTGTACAATGGGGGGGGGGGTGTAGCAGAGTGCTACGTGTCTAGCGGAGGAGAGCTAGCGCCCTAAGTACACGCCATCGTGGCGGCCGGAGAGATTTTGGCGCCCGGTTTGTGTGATGTCGTGGCCGTCAGAGGAGCGCTGGAGCCTGGCGGAGGGACAGCTGTCGGGGCTGTCGAGTCCTTGCTGACGTCCTCTTGCTTCCGTAAGGGGGCCGAGAGCCGCCATCGTCAGGGTGCGTGCGGGGCGCCATCATTGCCTATCTAGCGGAGCGAGCCAGATGGGACGCCGGTCTTGTTCCCCGTAGCCTGAGTCAGCTTGGAGTAGGGTAATGATGGCGCCTCCTGTTGACGTGGCCGGCCTGCGCCCTAGGTTGGGGCGATGTGGATGCTCCTTTGAGGTCGGGGTCGAGTCCGTCTTCCGCGGCCGAGGTCGAGTCCGAGCCCCTAGGTCGGGCGAGGCGGAGGCCGTTGGCTGAGGCCAGGGCGGAATTTGAGTCCTGGGGTCGGGCGAAGCGGAGTTCATCGTCTTCTGGGGCTGAGCCCAAGTCCGAGCCCTGGGTCGGGCGGAGCGGAGTTCGCCGTCTTCCGGGGCTTAGCCCGAGTCCGAGCCCTGGGTCGGGCGGAGCGGAGTTCGCCGTCTTCCGGGGCTTAGCCCGAGTCCGAGCCCTGGGTCGGGCGGAGCGGAGTTCGCCGTCTTCCGGGGCTTAGCCCGAGTCCGAGCCCTGGGTCGGGCGGAGCGGAGCTTCCTATGGTGCATGCGACCGGGCCTGACTGCCTGTCAGCCTCACTCTGTCAAGTGGCACCGCAGTCGGAGCGGCGCAGGCGGCGCTGTCTTTCTGTCAGACCGGTCAGTGGAGCGGCGAAGTGACGGCGGTCACTTCGGCTCTGTCGGCTGAGGGGCGCGCGTCAGGATAAAGGTGTCAGGCCACCTTTGCATTAAATGCTCCTGCGGTTTGGTCGGTTGGTGCGGCGATTTGGTCAGGGTTGCTTCTTGGCGAAGACAGGGCCTCGGGCGAGCCGGAAATATGTTCGCCGCTGGAGGGGGGCCTCGGGCGAGGCGGAGATCCTCCGGGGTCGGCTGCCCTTGTCCGAGGCTAGGCTCGGGCGAGGCGTGATCGAGTCCCTCGAATGGACTGATCCTTTACTTAATCGCACCCATCAGGCCTTTGCAACTTTATGCTGATGGGGGTTACCAGCTGAGAATTAGGAGCCTTGAGGGTACCCCTAATTATGGTCCCCGACAGTAGCCCCCGAGCCTCGAAGGGAGTATTAACACTCGCTTGGAGGCTTTCGTCGCACTTTTTTGCAAGGGGACCAACCTTTCTCGGTTGTGTTTTGTTCCGGTGGGTGCGCGCGAGCGCACCCGCCGGGTGTAGCCCCCGAGGCCTCGGAGGAGTGGTTTGACTCCTCCGAGGTCTTAACGCCTCGCGCAATGCTTCGGCTGGTCTGGTCGTTCCCTCATGCGAGCTGGCCGTAGCCCGGGTGTACGGTCGGGTCCCAAGTTCTCGGGCTGGTATGTTGACGCTGTCAACGGTTTGGCCGGAGCCGGGTTTGCGAGAGCAGCCCCCGAGCCTCTGCACAGGGCGAGAGGGCGATCAGGGACATACTCGACTTTTTTACATACGCCCCTGCGTCGCCTTTCCGCAAGGAGGAGGGGGGGAGAGCGCCATGTTGCCCTAGGCGGGCGCCGAACATGGTGTCTCCGGTGAGCTGCAGGCGGGTGATCCGAGCGGACGTCCGTGCCCCATTCGTTAGGGGTCGGCTAGAGGCCCAGAGGCGCGCCCAAAAGTACCTGCGGTGATCTGCCGGACCCGGTCCCCTGGCGACGGGGTCCGAGGGCTCGATGCCTCCCTCTGATGGGATTCCGTTACAAGATCGTTCCCGCTGGTCTCGGAAATGTCCTAGGGTACCTCGGGAGCGCAGCCCGAGCCTTGGTTATGTATCGAACGTACCCATGGTCATCCCTCGCTCTGTGTCTGAGGCGGCTGTGAACCCCTAATTATGGTCCCCGACAATAATCTAATTACAAAACTAATTACACAGATTAGGACTAAACGGTAAGACAAACCTATTAAGCCTAATTAGTCCATGGTCCACCCATGTGATTCTATAGTAAGCATTTGCTAATCATGAATTAATTAGGATTGATAAATTTGTCTCATCCTTTAATCTTCATTTGTGTAATTAGTTTGTAATTAAACTTTGTTTAATACTCGTAACATTCAAACATCCGATGTGATACACACTAAACTTTATTAGGGTTTGTTTGGGTAATCTTGGATTGGAGTGGATTGAGGTGGTATAAGGTGTATTGAAGTGTAATATGAACTAATTTTCCTTTCAATCCCTAAAATACACTTCAATTCACTTCAATTCCTCTTTATCCAAACAAGGCCTTAAGGGGAACCAAACACCCCTGTAGTGTATATCTAAGTACATAGTAAAAGTTATCAATCTAGAAAAGCTAAAATAGCGAAAGGGCCTCTAGCTGAGTTGGTTAGGTGGTATGAGTAGTACTCCTTAGGTCCTGATTTGAATCCCAGTAGGAGCGAATTTCAGGATGAGGTTAAAAAAGGTCACTCACTGGTTCCCTTGGTTGTGTGCACATGAGGTGGACTGACCTATAGAGGGCGGATCCTCGTGTAGGGGCTGGGAGGGCTTAAAGGACGAGTATAGATCCGGCCTATATGGGGCGGACCCTTATGCTGCACGGTGGGTTAGCTTTCGTGACCTTTCTCGGTCGGGGCTCCGATTGAGCTTCTTCTTAATATAATACCGTGGGGGCGGTCTTTCTCCTACCGTCCGAGTTTAGAAAAGCCAAAATATCTTATAATTTGGAATGATGTACTTGGTTACATCTGATTGGACACTGATACGGTTCTTGAACTGATAAGTCAGGTGCATCTAACTCTATCCCCCCCCCCCCCCACCCACGGCGGTGATTCCAGTTTTTTATATCAATTGAAAACAGATAGAAACACAAACATATGGTTTTCTAACCAAACTTATACCCTACAATAAGGTGGTTATACTTATGCATTCCCGTCTACTAAACCTATCGTTTTTTAAATATTCTTGTGCGGTTCGTTTTTTTCTCAATAGAAGGGCAGATCCGGCGTAGTAGTGAGAGTTTTTTCACTGAGATCACCAGGTTGTGGGTTCGAAGTAGCTTCTCCACAGTTGTGGGAGGAAGGCTTGACTCAGTTTATTCCTTCCTTAGACTCCACTCATGTGGGAGCCTCCTGCACTGGGTCTGCCTTATTAGTTCTTTTCCCCTCAATGATGGTTATACATTCTTGATTACTAAATTTATTATTTCCGTAATATCCTTCAACGGTTCTTTTCCCTTCAATTTCTAATACATGCTGTATTACAATGGCAGCTTTTTTTTAAAGAACTGACCCTTTCAACATTATTAATTGACTACATAGACTGTTAAAGTTTTAATCTAAAAATAATCTTCGTCCATTGTCTCATTTAACAGGAGCAAGCTACAAAGCCTGCCAATGGTGCACCAGCAACTTCAGAAGTAAATGGTAAAGTTTCTGCCCCAGATTCCAGTCCAAATTCTGCAGTTTCCCGTCAGAACATGGTCAAGACAGAGACCAAAAGTTCTAGCCCTGTGGAACAAGCCACTGCATCAAAAATGGATAAGGATGGATTAAGACAGAAGGAAGGGCCTGGAATTGCTAGTTCTTCCCCAGGTTCTTTAAAGAGAAAAACAACTAATCTTGGTCAAAAGAATAAAAGATTACGGATGGATAATGAGGAATCAATGGAGTTGAAGATAACATGGGAGGAAGCTCAAGAATTGCTTCGTCCTCCTCCTAAGGTCCCATCCATTGTTATTGTTGATGGCCATGAGTTTGAGGAATATGAGGTATAACAATCCTTTCAACACTTTACTTACTGGGGAATTGCATTCTGAAATTGGCACTTGTTTCTGAGAATATCTCGAGGACAATTTTTTGCATTCTTGGTTTCTTTTGCTGTTTATTTTTACTGCTTAATACAGAAGAATAAAGGACACATGTTTCTGTATTGAACTTCTGCGATTTCAGGAGCCACCTATACTTGGAAGGAAGACTTATTTTGTAGCAGATAAATCAGGGTAAATTTTTTTTGAACTAGCTTCTAAGTGTGCCTTTTCTATTAATCTGAAATGGGTGCGCTGCACGTTAACTGCTTTTCTTGATGTTCATGTAATACCATTTGTTTTCCTCACCATGAGTATCAAACTATCTTCTACTTGTTTGTGTTGTTTACATAGAAGTGGTTCAAATTCAATGTGTAGTACTCCCTCCGTCCCAAAATGTTTGCCGTTCTCACTTTTTGAGGAGTCAACTATTTTTAAATTTGACCAAATGTATATAAGAAAATGTTAATATTTATAGTACATGATTAGTGTCATTAGATATATATTTCAATCTATTTTTGTAGTAAAATTAGTTGGAGATACAAATGTTACTAATATTGCTTATAAATCTAGTCAAACTCGAGAAAGTTTGACCGGCACGAATACCATGCGACAAACATTTTGGGACGGAGGGATACTAGATATGAGTTATGAAGTGAATCAGTGCCACTAATCTAAATTAACAACACTTTAACAGTTTGAACCATCAATGGGTCCAGTGTGAAGATTGTTCCAAATGGAGAAAACTTCCAATAGATGCCCTGTTGCCCTCCAAATGGACCTGCTTTGACAATAAATGGGATCCAGAAAGGTGATCTTGTCTCATTGTCTCTTTAATTCAATTTATGCCCATTTTATTTTCTGTGGCATATGAAAACATGATGAATCATCTTTGGATCCATCATCCATGGGTTCCACAAGGCAACAAAATATATTTTGTTGAAAGCTTTCATTCAAAGTGGTGTTTGGATAGAAATGCTTGGAAAGAAACTATCAACGTAGCCGAACTGTGATTAGGCCTTTTTCCTTTTAGTGCTCTCAAAAGCTTTTTCCCTCCCTTTATCTCTCTTTCTCTTTTTTGTGTCATCTTGTTGGGTTTCAACTATAGTCTACCCCAACTTGTTTGGGACTAAAAGGCTATGTTGATGTTGATGTTTCATTCAAAGTGGTGTACTTGGAAATAAATCTTAACCCAAAAGCCAGTCTGGTGATCTGGTCTTTACGTATTCAGTTAAACACAACTATTTTTTTTCTATCTAGGTCTTCTTGCGAACCTGCACAGGAAATAAGTTTGGAGGAGCTTGCAGAACTCATTCCTATAAAACCTGGTATAGTACACATGGCCTCTGTAGTTTTTATATGTTTCTGTAGAATTTGTATTTTCATTAGTGATTATTTCCAAATAAAAATGTCAGAAGGGTACACATGCCCTCTGTAGTTTATATATATGCTTCTGTAGAATTTGCATTTTTATTAATCATTAGTGGTTCTTTTCAAATAAAAATGCCAAAGATGCATTTCAGACAGAAAGAAGTGGATAACCATGAACAATGGCTGGTCGCGCTACTTGTAAATAGGCATGCCACAGTCCCAGTGCATGCTATAGGTACTTAGCTGCATTAAAATGAAATCCAAGCTCATCTAGTGTTTTCAGAAAAATGCACGGTGGAGCTTGCCCAACCCTTTACATAATGAGCTACATTTGTTTTCGTTATGTTGGGCCCTTTTGTTGGTTGCAATATCAGGATTTCTTGCAATGTACTTCTTTATATGATGTTTAGAACAAGCTAGCTAGTAAAAAAATGAACTAATTAGCCGGCCCTAAAGGTCAACATATTTAGAGATGGAGGGAGGGGTCGTGCATTTTAGAGGTAGGCGCTTTGTCTAATATCTACTACTACCAGATAAATTCCTCACTCGCCTTTTAGAGATAGTTTGTGTAATGCTTACTATTCCCTCCGTTCCAAATTACAAGTCATTATGGCTTTTACATAGCTTTTGCTCATGGATATAGATTATACCTAGATATACATTATGTCAATATACATAGCACTCTCTCTGTTCTAAATCGTCTTCGTTCGAAATTGTAGATTGTTGTAGCTTTTTTTAGTACATGGCTCTTACTATGTATCTGGATTTACACCAAGTCTAGATAGTAAAAGCTATGAAAATGCCAAAACGACTGATGATTTGGAACTTCGAAGTTTTATTTACTTGTATTGGAAGACTTCCTTAAGTCGTTTCAACATAGCCGGTCCCAAGCCCGGTAAAGGAGGAGGGTTGTGTTAGGTCCGGCAAACCAACGTAAAAACCAGCCAAATCTTATGGAGATGAAACCACAAAGAAAATCGTTGGGGCGTAACCCTCTTAGCGACGCGCCATATCGGAACCCGGGTATGGTGTTAAATGAGCAAGGGCCGGGCCGTCACCCCTTAAGTGACGCGCCGTCTCTTGATCTGGAGCCGGTGATAAATGAGCAAGGATCGGGTCGTCGCATCCTTAGTGGCGCGCTACATCGACGCCCGGGTGTAGTGGAAAATGAGCAAGGGTCTTTGCATCTTCCTCGGCGGGTGCGAAGGGTAAGGAAGTTAGTCGAGCCAACTAGGGTCCGTGTAGGTAGTTGGAACGTAGGTTCCTTAACAGGTAAGTTACGAGAAATAGTTGACGTTGCGGTGAGGAGACGAGTAAATATTTTATGCGTTCAAGAGACCAAGTGGAAAGGACAGAAGGCGATGGAAGTGGAAGGTACAGGCTTCAAGTTGTGGTACACGGGGACTGCAACAAACAAGAATGGAGTAGGCGTCTTGATCGATAAGAGCCTTAAAGATGGAGTAGTAGATGTTAAGAGGGTAGGAGATAGAATCATCCTAGTCAAGCTGGTCATTGGGGACTTGGTTCTCAATGTTATCAGCGCGTATGCTCCTCAAGTAGGCCTTAATGAGAACTCAAAGAGGGAGTTCTGGGAAGGCCTGGAGGACATGGTTAGTAGTGTGCCAGTTGGCGAGAAGCTCTTCATAGGGGGAGATCTCAATGGCCATGTGGGTACATCTAGCACCAGTTTCGAGGGTGTGCATGGAGGCTTCGGCTTTGGGACTAGGAATCAAGAAGGAGAGGAAATCCTGAACTTTGCCCTAGCCTATGACATGTTTATAGCAAACACTTTCTTTAGGAAGAGGACATCCCACCTGGTGACCTTCAATAGTGGCCAACACACTAGCCAGATTGATTTCGTCCTCTTGAGAAAAGAGGACAGGCATGCCTGCTTAGATTGCAAGGTTATACCTGGAGAGTGTGTGGTAACCCAACATAAGCTTGTTGTAGCTGACTTCCGTTTTAAGATTCGTTTATAACGGAATAAGCATAACAAGGTCACTAGAACAAAGTGGTGGAAGCTTAAAGGGGATGTGGCCCAAACTTTCAAGGAGAGAGTTATCGAGGAGGGCCCTTGGGCAGAAGAGGGAGACTCAAATATCATGTGGAGGAAGATGGCGATGTGCATCCGAAAGATAGCTTCAGAAGAGTTTGGGCTGAGTCAAGGAAACAGAAGGGAAGTTAAAGACACTTGGTGGTGGAACGAAGATGTCCAAAAGGCTATCAAGGAGAAGAAAGATTGCTACAAACGCTTACATCATGACAAGTGTGCAGAAAACATAGAGAAGTATAGGATAGCGAAGAAGTCTGCAAAGCGAGCGGTTAGTAGAGCCCGGGGTCAAGCCTTTGACAACCTTTATCAACGGTTGGACACAAAGCAGGGAGAAAAGGATATCTATAGGATGGCCAAGATTCGTGAAAGGAAGACAAGGGATGTCAACCAAGTCAAATGCATCAAGGATGAAGCAAACCAACTATTAGTGAAGAATGAAGAGATCAAGAATAGATGGAAGGAGTACTTCAACAAATTGTTCAATGGAGGGAATGAGAGTTCTACAATAGAATTGGACGAACCATTCGATGACAACAACAGGGGTTTTGTGCGAAGGATACAAGAATATGAAGTTAAGGAGGCGCTAAAAAGGATGAAGGTAGGAAAGGCGATGGGCCCTGATGGTATCCCTATCGAGGTATGGAGATGCCTTGGAGACATAGCGATAGTATGGCTGACTAAGCTTTTCAACACCATCTTTCGGACAAACAGAATGCCCGACGAGTGGCGGCGGAGTACATTAGTACCAATCTTCAAGAACAAAGGAGATGTTCAAAGTTGTACTAATTACCGTGGAATTAAACTCATGAGCCATACAATGAAGCTATGGGAGAGAGTCATTGAACACCGTCTGCGAAAGCTGACGAGCGTGACCCAAAATCAGTTTGGTTTCATGCCCGGGAGATCAACTATGGAGGCCATTTTCTTACTAAGACAACTTATGGAGAGATTCAGAGAACAAAAGAAAGACCTGCATATGGTCTTCATAGACTTGGAGAAGGCTTATGACAAAGTACCCAGGAGTGTAATGTGGTGGGCCTTGGAAAAACACAAAGTAGCAACAAAGTACATTAATCTTATTAAAGATATGTACACTAATGTTGTGACAAGTGTTCGAACAAGTGATGGGGACACCGATGACTTTCCAATTAACATAGGACTACATTAAGGGTCGGCTTTGAGCCCTTATCTTTTCGCTTTGGTGATAGATGAGGTCACAAGGGACATACAAGGAGATATACCGTGGTGTATGCTTTTTGCCGATGATGTGGTACTTATTGAGGAGAGTAGGAGTGGTGTTTCGCAAAAGTTGGAATTGTGGAGGCAGACGCTGGAAGCAAAAGGTTTTAGGCTTAGTAGGTCTAAAACGGAGTATATGAAGTGTGATTTCAGTGCCATGGGGTATGAAGATGGCGATGTTAGTCTTGATGGGCAAGTGGTACCCAAGAAAGACACTTTTCGTTACTTAGGATCAATGCTTCAGAAGGATGGAGACATCGATGAGGATGTCAGTCATAGAATTAAAGCTGGATGGTTGAAGTGGCGGCAAGCGGCGGGTGTCTTATGCGACCCCCGGGTGCCACACAAACTAAAAGGCAAATTCTACAGGACAGCAATCCGGCCGGCTATGTTGTATGGAGCAGAATGTTGGCCCACTAAAAGACGACATGTCCAACAACTGTGTGTGGCAGAGATGCGTATGTTGCGCTGGATATGTGGCCACACAAGGAGAGACCGAGTCCGGAATGATGACATACGAGAGAGAGTAGGAGTGGCGCCGATTGAGGAGAAGCTTATGCAACATCGTTTGAGATGGTTTGGACATATCCAACGAAGACCTGAAGAGGCACCAGTGCATATCGGAATAATTAGGCGTCCCGAGAATGTGAAGAGAGGTAGAGGTCGACCAACCTTGACGTGGACAGAGGCAGTGAAGAGGGACCTGAAGGAGTGGAATATTGATAAAGAGCTCGCCGTGGATAGGAAGGGGTGGAAGTGTGCAATTCACGTGCCAGAACCTTGATTTATAGTTCCGCTTTTCCTCCTTAATCGTTTGACCTTTTCTTGTGCCCATTTAGACCTTGCTGGTTCTTGTGGGTTTTATCTCTTTTATGTGTTCCCCCGTTTCGTCGTTTTCGGTTCTCCTTTACCTTTGTTTCCCCTGTTTTCTTTGGGGGTTGAGCTCTGAGGTTTTCATACGGGGTTTCATCTCTAGCTTACCCCAACGTGCTTGGGACAAAAGACTTTGTTGTTGTTGTTGTTGTTGTTGTTGTTGTTGATGAACTATAACTGTATTTAATGGTTTGTTGTAGGAAAAAAGCCCAGATTGAAGATAGAATCTGATGCTATTGATGCTTCAGATGGGCTGGACACGCTTGCAAACCTTGCAATTCTTGGCGAAGGTGAAGCGCTCCCTTCGCAGCCAACAACAAAACATCCCCGCCACCGTCCCGGCTGCTCATGCATCGTCTGCATCCAACCACCAAGTGGGAAGGGTCCAAAGCACAAGCAGACATGCACCTGTAACGTTTGTATGACGGTTCGCCGCCGTTTTAGGACACTCATGCTTCGACGCGAGAAGAAGGTGACAAGAGATTCCTCTCGCAAGAAAGAGACGGGCCAATCCAGTGAGAAGGTCACACAACAAGCCGTGTCCGGTCCGCCAGGAGCCAATGGCAGTGCAACCAGCTCCCCCCAGAAAGCAGATGGAAATGCTGATGCGCCCGAAGACATGGCCGTCGATCACAAGGTGACATCCTCTCCCGTCAAGAACCACATTGACCTGAACATCCAACCTGAACGGGACGACGAGCAGTCACCAAAATCTGGTGCGGCTGGTTTGTTGAGCCGAGACAATCCAACTTAGACATTGTTTGGTTATTCCTATCCTATATAAATTGGATAGGATTGGAAAACATTATGAAAGATTTTGACTTGTTTAGGATTTAAACCTACTCAATTCCATCCAATCCACATGGATTACAAGCAAAACTAACAAGCAGCCCTTAGAGAGTGGATCGCGTGGATTGCTTGATCATACCGTTGAGTGGACATAGAAACCGATTGAACATATTCTTCCGAATGTATATACCCCCTTTTTAAAAGAAAGATGTGGCGTGAGCCGTGAGGTGTAGTGTTGCTGTTACATGTTACCTTCCCAATACCATGGAGCCGGTTTCCTTTTTCCCTGGGACTCCATCCTGTGGTAACGTTATCGTGTATACCGTAGGGCAGGATACCCCGTAGGTGTTGCGTGGGTACCGGAGAATGGCAAAGAATACGCTACAAAGTGCATGCAGTAAAAAGAAGCTACATGAGACACCTTATTTGCTACTGTAAATTTAGTGTGAACACAAAAAACCTTAGTCTATCAGCACATATAGAACTCTAAATTTCTATTCGAAAAGAATTATTCTTTTCGAAAAGAAATATTCTTTTCTTGTTAGCAAAACTTTTTACCCTATATTACAAGTCTCCGCAGTCATATTTATTATATATCTTAACTTTATACTAATTATCTTTATACTACCTTTGTTCTTAATGTTTATACAGTTTATTTTTAACTAAACGGGACAATAAAAAACGGAGGGAGTGCCATTTATTTTCTATACTATTATATTCACGTTGTTGCGTGTGCTGCTGTCGAGTGGTGCCGCCGCCGCATGCACTAGCTGTCACATGCACGGAGAGGAGAGAGATGCAGTAAAGGCAACGAAACTGGGTATGTTTGGTTGCCTGGCCCAGGGCACAACCAGGCCCATTTGAAACAACGTCTCAATGTTTGGTTTCGTGGCCCAGCGCACGAGCCTGTCTCAAACGAGCATACAACCAGGCCCATTTCGAACGCTGAAAATTTGCTTCGCAAGTGAGCCTGGCCACTCGCAGCCGCCGCGGCTCTAGGGTTTTCTCCTCTCGCCACTCTCCTCTCGCTCTCGTCTTCAGACTCCTCGCAGCCGCCGCGGCTCTAGGGTTCTCTCCTCTCGCCACTCTCCTCTCGCTCTCGTCTTCAGACCACTCGCAGCCGCCGCCGCGGCTCTAGGGTTCTCTCCTCTCGCCACTCTCGCCACTCGCAGCCGCCGCCGCGGCTCTCGCCTCTCGGGTTCACTCGCTCTCGCCTCTCGGGTTCACTCGCAGTCGCCGTGCTCACGGGCTCGCCGCCGTCATCTCTCTCCACCTGTGGTGATGACACCGCGCCCACGGACGAGCTCGATCTGTCGATCTACTTTCATCTGCTTCGCAAGGTAAGCCCCTTTCTTGGCTGCTCATCTACTTTCATCTGCTTTATCTTCTCATTTGATTTCATCTGCTTCGCAAGGATCGCTCTCCTACGACCTCGATCGGTTCTCAGCTGCGAGCAAACCCTAGCCGTGTGGTCTCCCTCTTCTCAGGTTAGATCGCTCTCCTACGACCTCGATCGGTTCTCAGCTGCGAGTGAACCCTAGCTGTGTCGTCTCCCTCTTCTCAGGTTAGTACCCATCTAGATCTTCTCTTCTCGTTTGTCCTCCTAGTTCCCTCGATTACTGATCTGTGATCTTCTCGTTTGTCGTAAAGTTCTTGTCTTTGTTTATATATCTGATTAGTATACTTGCCTTGCTGATCTGTTGTCTAGTACCAAACTCTTGTCTTTGTTTATATATTTGATTAGTATATCTGATTAGTATTCCTCGTTAAATTCTTGTCTAGATCTGTTTACAGAATAAATAGGAAACATACCCTTTTGATAATGTATGATTCATCAGTGATGTTTTAAGGCTCTGTCAGTACTGTAAGAAAGCCATTTGAGCATGTTTAACTGAACTTTTTAGTGATGTGCTTTCTTTATATCTGCAATCAATAGAATTTTTTACTAATGTGCTTAACTGAAGTTTTCAGTGATGTGCTTTCAATATTCTTGACTACCTGAACTTAACTGAACTTTTCAATATTATATTAAGTAGCATGTTGTTCAATTATAACTGAACTTAACTAAACTTTTCAATATTATATTAAGTAGCATGTTGTTCAATTATAACTGAACTTTTCAATTATAACTGAACTTAACTGAACTTTTCACTATTATATTAAGTAGCATGTTGTTCAATTATAACTGAACTTTTCAATTATAACTGAACTTAACTTAACTGAACTTTTCAGTGATGTGTTTATTTATTGACTTAACTGAATTTAACATGTTTGTCATGCTTGTCTTGTTTAATTTAATGGATTATGCAACTAGCATAATCTGTCTATTATATTAAGTAGCTAGTTGTTCCTCTTTTCTTCTCCCCCTCTTACCTTCATCTATTCCTGTTTTCCTCTTTCCTTACAACAACCTTACCTTTTGTTCCTCCTTTCTTCTCCCCCTTTGTAGCCTCTTGTCTTGTTTAATTTAATGGATTAATGCATTATATTATGCAGCTACCTCCATAACTATCTTCTTTTTATACTATGCAGGTAGTTAATGCATTATATTATGCTGCTACCTCCATAACTCTCTTCTTTATATTCTGACCATTTTTTCAGTGATGAAATTATGTAAAGTCTTAGCTTAGGACCAGTTTTCAGTGATGTTTTCTGTACATTTGAGCAGACCACAATTTTTTAGTGATGTTTTTTTCAATCTGAGCAGACCACAATTTCTTAGTGATTTTTTTCAATCTGAGCAGACCACAATTTTTCAGTGATGTTTTTTGGTTTAATCTGAGCAGACCACAATTTCTCAGTGATGTTTTTTGGTTCAATCTGAGCAGACTACAATTTTTCAGTGATGTTACCAAGCCAGTTTGGAGGAACATCATTAGATGCACCATCCTTCACAACTGGATTCTTAGATATGGGCTGGATTCACATTTTCCTTCGGAAAACACTTGGGCTCCAAACATTGCCAATGTGGAAGGTGCCATTGATGCAGTTCATGATAACCAAACTTGGACCCAACAAAGAGATGCTATATCAACTCAAATGTGGCAGCATAGGGGGTCTAGCCGTGTGTAATTTCTTTGTGGTTTTCGTCTAAGAAACATTGTAATCTGCAGTGATGTTTTTTGCTTTCAGCCTTACAATCTGAAAAACATTGTACTCTGCAGTGATGTTTGGAACTTAATTATTTTTATATGTTGAGAGAAATTGTGATCTGCAGTGATGTTTTTTGTGGAACTTAATTATTTTTATATGCTGAGAGAAATTGTGATCTGCAGTGATGTTTTTTTCTGGAACTTAATTATTTTTATATTGTCGGTGTTTCGGAACCCGGGGGGTCCATGGACCGATGAGTGAATTGTCGCCGCGTGCCCCAGCCCAGATGGGTCGACGCGAGGCGGAACGCGAAGGGGGGAAGGAAGCAGCCGGAGGGAGACAGGCGTGGGAGAGTGGAACCCGCGGCCTTCGTGTTAGCCCCGCGCCCAGGTCGGGTGCGCTTGCAGTAGGGGGTTACAAGCGTCCACGCGGGAGGGAGCGAGCGGCCTTGCGCGAGCGCCGTCCCGTCCTTCCCCGCGCGGCCAAACCCTCTGTAAGAGGGCCCTGGTCCTCCCTTTTATAGGCGTAAGGAGAGGATCCAGGTGTACAATGGGGAGTATAGCAATGTGCTAACGTGTCTAGAGGTGGAGAGCTAGCGCCATAAGTACATGCCATCGTGGCAGCCAGAGAGGTCTTGGCACCCAGTCCGCGTGGTGTCGTGGCCGTCGGAGGAGCGCTGGAGCCTGGCGGAAGGAAAGCTGTCGGGGCTGTCGAGTCCTTGCTGACGTCCTCTTGCTTCCGTAAGGGGGCTGAGAGCCGCCGTCGTCACAGGGCATGCGGGGCGCCATCATTACTCGTATGGTCGGGCGAGCCAGATGGGACGCCGGTCTTGTTCCCCGTAGCCTGAATCAGCTCGGGGTAGGGTAATGATGGCGCTTCCTGTTGACGTGGTCGATCCGTGCCCTAGGTTGGGCGAGGTGGAGGCTCCTCCGAGGTCGAGGTCGAGTCTGTCTTCCGAGGTCGAGGTCGAGTCCGAGCTCCTGGGTCGGACGAGGCGGAGTTCGTCGTCCTTCGGGGCTGAGCCTGAGTCCGAGCCCTAGGGTCGGGCGAGGCGGAGTTCGTCGTCTTCCGGGGCCGAGCCCGAGTCCGAGCCCTGGGGTCGGGCGAGGCGGAGTTCGTCGTCTTCCGGGGCCGAGCCCGAGTCCGAGCCCTGGGGTCGGGCGAGGCGGAGTTCGTCGTCTTCCGGGGCCGAGCCCGAGTCCGAGCCCTGGGGTCGGGCGGAGCGGAGTTCGCCGTCTTCTGGGGCTGAGCCCGAGTCCGAGCCCTGGGGTCGGGCGGAGCGGAGTTCGCCGTCTTCCGGGGTTGAGCCCAAGTCCGAGCCCTGGGGTCGGGCGGAGTCGGAGTTCGCCGTCTTCCGGGGCTGAGCCCGAGTCCGAGCCCTGGGGTCGGGCGAAGCGGAGTTTCCTATGACGCCTGAGACCGGACTTGGCTGCTGTCAGCCTCACTCTGTCGAGTGGCTCAGCAGTCGGAGCGGCGCAGGCGGCGCTGTCCTCTTGTCAGACCGGTCAGTGGAGCGGCGAAGTGACTGTGGTCACTTCGGCTCTGTCGACTGGAGGGCGTGCGTCAGAATAAAGGTGTCAGGTCACCTTTGCATTAAATGCCCCTGCGATTTGGTCGGTCGGTGCGGCGATTTGGCCAAGGTTGCTTCTTGGTGAAGACTGGGCCTCGGGCGAGCCGAAGGTGTGTCCGTTGCTGGAGGGGGGCCTCGGGCGAGACGTAGGTCCTCTGGGGTCGGCTGCCCTTGCCCGAGGCTGGGCTCGGGCGAGGCGTGATCGCGTCCCTCGAATGGACCGATCCTTGACTTAATCGCACCCATCAGGCATTTGCAGCTTTGTGCTGATGGGGGTTACCAGCTGAGATTTAGGAGCTTTGAGGGTACCCCTATTATTATGGTCCCCGACAGTAGCCCCCGAGCCTCGAAGGGAGTGTTAATACTCGCTTGGAGGCTTTTGCCGCACTTTTTTGCAAGGGGACCAGCCTTTTCTTGGTTGCATTTTGTTCTGGTGGGTGCGCGCGAGCGCACCCGCCAGGTGTAGCCCCCGAGGCCTCGGAGGAGTAGTTTTACTCCTTTGAGGTCTTAGTGCGTTTCGCAATACTTCGGCTAGTCTAATCGTTCCCTCATGCGAGCTGGCCGTAGCCCGGGTGCACGGTCGGGTCCCAAGTTCTCGGGCTGGTATGTTGACGCTGTCAACGGGTCGGCCGGAGCCGGGTTTGCGAGAGCAGCCCCCGAGCCTCTGCACAGGGTGAGAGGACGGTCAAGGACAGACTCGACTTTTTTACATACGCCCCTGCGTCGCCTTTCCGCAAGGAGGGGGGGAAAGCGCCATGTTGCCCTCGGAGGGCGCCGAACATGGTGTTTCCGGTGAGCTGCTGGCGGGTAATCCGAGCGGACGCCCGTGCCCCATTTGCTAGGGGTCGGCTAGAGGCCTGGAGGTGCGCTCCAAAAGTACCTGCGGGTGATCTGCCGGACCCGGTCCCCTTTGACGGGGTCCGAGGGCTCGATGCCTCCCTCTGATGGGATTCCGTTACAAGATCGCTCCCGCTGGTCTCGGAAATGTCCTAGGGTACCTCGGGAGCGTAGCCTGAGCCTTGGTTATGTATCGAACGTACCCAGGGTCATCCCTCGCTCTATGTCTGAGGCGACTGTGAACCCTTCGAGGGCCAGCCTGCGAACCCCTGATCAGTAGTCGGCGCAGAGCCCGAGTGGCCTGAGGCGGCCGTTGAACCCTTCCGAGGGGCCGGCCATCGAACCTCTGACCAGTAGTGGCGCAGAACCCAATCGCTCTGAGGCGGCCGTTGAACCCCTCCGAGGGGCCAGCCTTTGAACCTCTGATCAGTAGGGAGGCTCGGGGCCTGTTTCCTTCACGGAGAAGGATCCTTTTTGGGGTATCCCCCTTTCCCGGTCCCTGTTGTAAGAGAGAGAAAGAGGAAAAAGGAAAAGGATACGAAATCGAATGACGTGGCGTACCTTTTTCGACGTGGTCATTATGGCGAAGGCGAAGCGTCGCTTGCTTCTCCCGCCGGAGGCGCCGCCTGTCCCGCTGCGAAGTTAACGCGACGGGGCGAGTGGTTCGCAAGGCGACTATTGCGCGTGCGCGGGCCGTTCGAGGAACGGATCACGGGCGCGCCGTCTTCACGCCGTGAGAGAGGGTTCTCTCGCCGCCCCTGGATGGGACGTAAGCTTGGCTGACGACGTGACCGCTGCTCCTGCCCGCCTGCCACCGCCATTACTGCCGGCCCATTTTTCACCGTATTTGACTCGCCTGGCTGGCACTGCTGGGTCACACGCAGGGTTGCCTCGAGTCGCGGTATTGGCTCCGCAGTCGAGGAGGCGTGGTAGTGGCGCGAGTGGCGGTGCAGTTGCTCGCACGTAGCAACCGGCAAGCCGGTTGCATGACGCGTGGGCCTGGGCCCCCATGCTGGGTGTGTTGGAAGTCGGAGGGGCGCACCCACTTGGAACGGTTGCATGCCGCCTGCATGGCTGTTCGCCCTTTCACCCGCTGGTCTGGGCGAAAGTGGAGGAGTGCTTGTAACCGCCGGGCGGTTGTATGCACCGCGCGCGACGGTTTGGCTCCTTCTGCCCTGGACCGGCTTGCATGACGCGTGGGACCTAGCCGCCGCGCCGTAAGGGGGAGGACCTTGGAGCGTGTTGGAGAAGACTCAGCCCGCAACGGCTGAGGATGCAAGTGGGGAGAGTTGCCTTTAAAAGGAGGGCGACCTCCTTGAAAGACGACCATGTCTTCGCGCTCCCCTCATGCATCGTGTCTTTCCATCTTCCGAGCCCCCGGATGGGGGACGCCCGCAATCCTTCCGTCTTGTCGTCGGAGGGACGCAACTTCGAGGAAGTTGGTACCTTTCAGCCATCGTTCGGCTTCAAGGATTTTCATCATGCAGCCTAGCTGCGTCCCCTCGCCGGTGGTCACCCAGGACGGCGACCACTAGCCTCTGGGTGGGGAGGAGCAAGCCAGGCTGCGATCTTGGTCCTGCCCTCAGCTTCAAGGATGTTCATCATCCTTGCTGGGGCGGAGGCCGGGCTGAGCCGAAGCTCTACCTCCCGCGTGGGTTCGTGGGTCAGCCTCCCCTTCAGCATTCAAGGGAGAGGGCGCTCACTGGCCCTGCGAGCGGGGCGGACTTCGACAACGCGGGACTGGTCGACGGCGGGTGTCACCAGCTCCAGCACGTCGGGCTCGCCGGCTTGGCTCCCGGTGCCCCCTCCCGCCGCAAGGGCGGTTGTCGCGCCGTGCGCATGGGTGGACCGCCCAAGACATCGCACGCCGCTAGAGCGGCGTTCGTGTTCTGGGGTTGTCCTGCCTTTGCAACGGTACGGGGCTTTCGCGCGGAGGTTGGTGCTCCGCTCGTCCGGGAGGATCCGAGTGGGGATCTGCCGATGGGCTGACGCTCCGGTCGTCGGTGCCGAGGTGGATGCGGCTTGGGAAGTTCCCGTCGCCGACGGGATTACTGCCACCATCCGCGCTCCGGGCCTTCGGCTCTTTGTACTTGTCCTCGCCCCTCGAGCGTCGGCGTGGGTGAGGGCAAGGTTGCAGCGGCGTCCGCCCTGAGGCCATCGCTGCTGCCGTGGGGACAGAACCGAGGTTCCGTTTGTATTGGCACCTTGAATGCCGGTGTTCTGTTCATTGCGGCTGTCGAGGCCTGAACATGTATGTATTTTCGGCGCAGAGCCGTGTTTTTTCTTCATTTCGAGCACTAAGACTCGCCTATTGGTTATCTGAACCGCTTCACTAAGCGTGAGTCGCCTCGTGCGAAGGTGACGAGTGAGGTATCCGTATCCCGGAGGCGTAGGAGTCCCTCGGCTCGGTCGGCCTTGCTGTCCGAGGCTTCTCTTGCTTAGTTAAAGGAACCCCTCGACCGCCCTTCGATGAGCCGAAGCCGGAGGTAGCGGTGTCAGCACGGGCAGAGGCAGAGTTGGCTTCAAAAAAGAAGATGTGGTCGGCCGGAGCCTGGCCGGGTCGTCCGCTGGCGGAACTGACGCCGGAGTTGAGCTGCCGAGGCCTCAAGCCGGGCTGATGTCTTCGGGGGACAGCTGGCCGAGGCCTCGGGGTGGCCGGCCGAGCCGTCGGCTCGAGCCGGATTCCTGGAGAAGACCCTGGCGGTGATGGCCCGGGTGTGGTGCTGATGTCGTCCTTCAGAGTGGGGGTCCTCCGACCGCGTCACCGTCCGAGGCTAGGTCAGACCCCACCGAAGGAGTAGTTGACGCCGAGGGTGCCGCTGCCCCCTTCAACTGTCGACGTCCGAGCCTACAGGATCGGGTTGTCTTGTAGTGTGTGTATGCTTTCTGCAGCCGCCGAGGCCCAAACATACCGTCGTCGTGTTGTAAAGTTGTGTCCCTTTTCCTCTTGTTTCGAGTATCCAGACTTATTTGTCGGTAACAGAATTGTTTGTGCGGGCGAGAGTTGCTTTTCACGGAAGGTGATGAGTGAGGTATCCATATCCCGGAGGCGTAGGAATCCCTCGGCTCGGTCGGCCTTGCCGCTTACTGCGCACCCTTACTCGTCCATAGGATTCTGTCACCGACGCAGTCGAGAAGGCCCAAAAAATCGTTCCGGCAGAGGAGCTTTCGAGCGTGAAGACTTGTTCGGTCCGCAGAATCACTTATCCGAGCGCGAGTTACTTATCGCAGAAGGTGATGAGTGAGGTATCTGTATCCTGGAGGCGTAGGAGTCCCTCGGCTCGGTCAACCTTGGCTGCTTACGTGTACTCCGTCGTTTTCAGGATCCACTTTCGAAGTAGTCGAAAAGCACGAAAGGCATTCTGGCAGAAAAGATTTTTTTTCTTGGAAAATTTCGACGCAGAGGGGGTTCCCCCCTTCTAGCCCCCGAGGGAGGGTCGGGCTTTGCCGAGGCAAGGCTGACCCTTCCTTGACGACCAAACTTTGTGTGTGAACGAGGTATATGAACAACTTGAAAGCATCTTAAGGGTAGAAGCGACGTAGCTGTTGGATGTTCCAAGCGTTGCTGTAGACCTCGCCTTGGCTGTTGGCCAGCTTGTATATTCCGGGCTTCAGAACCTTGGCGACGACGAACGGCCCTTCCCAGGGAGGCGTGAGTTTGTGCCGCCCTCGGGCGTCTTGTCGCAGCCGAAGCACCAGGTCGCCCACCTGGAGGTCTCGGGACCGAACCCCTCGGGCGTGGTAGCGTCGCAGGGACTGCTGGTACCGCGCCGAGTGTAGTAAGGCCATGTCCCGAGCCTCTTCCAGCTGGTCCAGTGAGTCTTCTCGATTAGCTTGATTGCTTTGGTCGGCGTAGGCCCTCGTCCTCGGGGAACCGTATTCTAAGTCTGTGGGCAAGATGGCCTCGGCCCCATAGACTAGAAAGAACGGCGTGAAGCCCGTGGCTCGGGTCGGCGTCGTCCTCAGACTCCAGACTACCGAGGGGAGTTCCTTCATCCACCGCTTGCCGAACTTGTTGAGGTCGTTGTAGATCCGAGGCTTGAGTCCTTGCAGAATCATGCCGTTGGCACGTTCTACTTGCCCATTCGTCATGGGGTGAGCCACGGTGGCCCAGTCCACCCGGATGTGGTGATCCTCGCAGAAGTCCAGGAACTTTCTGCCGGTGAACTGGGTGCCGTTGTCGGTGATGATGGAGTTCGGGACCCCAAAGCGATGGATGATGTTGGTGAAGAACGCCACCGCCTGTTCGGACCTGATGCTATTTAGGGGTCGGACCTCGATCCACTTGGAGAATTTGTCGATGGCGACCAGCAGGTGCGTGTAGCCCCCGGGTGCCTTCTGCAAGGGGCCGACTAGGTCCAGACCCCACACAGCAAACGACCAGGTGATGGGTATGGTCTGCAGAGCCTAAGCGGGCAGGTGGGTCTGCCTTGCGTAGAACTGACACCCTTCGCAGGTGCGGACAATTCTAGTGGCATCGGCCACAGCCGTCGGCCAGTAGAAACCTTGTCGGAAGGCGTTTCCAACAAGGGTTCGGGGTGCTGCGTGATGGCCGCAAGCCCCCGAGTGTATCTCTTGTAAGAGCTCCTGACCTTCGGCGATGGAAATGCATCGCTGGAGGATGCCAGAGGGGCTGCGGTGGTAGAGCTCCTTCCCATCTCCCAGCAAGACGAAAGACTTGGCGCGTCGCGCCACTCGCCGAGCTTCGGCTTGGTCGAGGGGCAGCTCTCCTTGGTGGAGATATTGCAGGTACGGGGTCTGCCAGTTTTGATTAGGCGCGACCTCGCTCTGCTCCCTCTCGACGCGCAGTGCCTCACCCTCGGGGGCCGAGGGTACCTCGGGCCGAGCCGAGGGTACCTTGGACCGTGCCGAGGGTACCTCGGACTGAGCGGAGGGTGCCTCGGGCTCGGGCGTGTCGTCGGTCTTGACAGGAGGGTTGATGCAAGTCTCGGGAGAATACGCCCGGGGGAACCGTTGTTCGCCCCGAGGCTATTTTAGCCAGCTCGTCCGCAGTCTCGTTGTAGCGTCGGGCGATGTGGTTGAGCTCGAGCCCGTAGAACTTGTCTTCCAGGCACCGAACCTCATCGCAGTAGGCTTCCATCTTCGGGTCACGGCAGTGGGAGTTCTTCATGACTTGGTCGATGACGAGCTGCGAGTCACCGCGTGCGTCGAGGCGTCGGACCCCTAGCTCGATGGCAATTCGCAATCCGTTCACCAGAGCCTCGTACTCAGCCACGTTGTTGGACGCCGGGAAGTGGAGGCGTAGCACGTAGCGTAGGTGCTTTCCGAGGGGCAAGATGAAGAGCAGGCCCGCGCCGGCCCCCGTCTTCATCAGTGTCCCGTCGAAAAACATGGTCCAGAGCTCCGATTGGATCGGAGCTATCGGGAGCTGGGTGTCGAGCCATTCAGCCACGAAGTCCGCCAAGACCTGGGACTTGATGGCCTTCCGAGGGGCGAATGAGATCGTCTCGCCCATGATCTCCACCGCCCACTTTGCAATTCTACCCGAGGCCTCTCGGGACTGGATGATCTCCCCAGGGGGAAGGATGACACCACAGTCACCGGATGAGACTCGAAGTAGTGTCGCAACTTCCGCCGCGTCAGGATCACTGCGTATAGCAGCTTCTGAATTTGTGGGTAGCGGATCTTGGTTTCGGACAGTACCTCACTGATGAAGTAGGCTGGCCTCTAGACGGGCAATGCATGCCCCTCTTCTCGTCTCTCGAACACAATTGCGGCGCTAACCACCTGAGTGGTCGCGGCGACGTAGATCAAGAGGGCTTCTCCGGCAGCGGGGGGCACCAAGATGGGCGTGTTCGTGAGGAGCGCCTTCAGGTTCCCGAGAGCTTCCTCGGCCTCAGGAGTCCAAGCGAAGCACTCGGCCTTTCTTAAGAGGCGGTACAGAGGCAGACCTCTTTCGCCGAGGCGCGAGATGAAGCGGCTTAGAGCCGCGAGGCATCCCATGACCCTCTGTACGCCTTTCAAGTCCTTGATGGGCCCCATGCCAGGTGATTGCAGCGATCTTCTCCGGGTTGGCCTCGATGCCCCGCTCGGAGACGATGAATCCCAAGAGCATGCCTCGGGGGACCCTGAAGACACACTTTTCGGGATTGAGCTTCACGCCTTTCGCCTTGAGACATCAGAATGTCACTTCAAGGTCGGAAAGGAGGTCGGAGGCCTTCCTCGTCTTGACTATGATGTCATCGACGTAGGCCTCGACCGTTTGGCTGATGTGTTCACCGAACACATGGTTCATGCATCGCTGGTACGTTGCACCCGCATTCCTCAAACCAAACGGCATGGTAACATAGCAGTACATGCCGAAGGGTGTGATGAAAGAAGTCACGAGCTGGTCGGACTCTTTCATCCTGATCTGGTGATACCCTGAGTAGGCATCGAGGAAAGACAGGGTTTCGCACCCAGCAGTGGAATCCACGATTTGATCGATCCGAGGCAGAGGGTAGGGAACTTTCGGACATGCTTTGTTTAGACCAGTGTAGTCTACACACATCCGCCATTTCCCCCCTTTCTTTCTCACAAGCATAGGGTTGGCAAGCCATTCGGGATGGAATACCTCTTTGATGAACCCTGCCGCCATTAGCTTGTGGATCTCCTCGCCTATGGCTCTGCGCTTTTCTTTGTCGAATCGGCACAGAGGCTGCTTCATGGGTCGGGCTCCAGCTCGGATATCTAGCGAGTGCTCGGCGACTTCCCTCGGTATGTCGGGCATGTCCGAGGGACTCCACGTGAAAACGTCGGCGTTTGCGCGGAGAAAGTCGACGAGCACTGCTTCCTATTTGGGGTCGAGCTCGGAGCCGATCCGGATCTGCTTGGAGGCGTCGTTGCAGGGGTCAAGAGGGACGGACTTAACCGTCTCCGCTGGTTCGAAGTTGCCGGCGTGGCGCTTCACGTCGGGCGCTTCCCTAGAGAGGCTCTCCAGGTCGGCGATGAGGGCCTCAGACTCGGCGAGGGCCTCGGCGTACTCCACGCACTCCATGTCGCATTTGTACGCAGTGTCGGTACGTGGGCTCGATGGTGATGACCCCGTTGGGGCCCAACATCTTGAGCTTGAGGTAGGTGTAGTTGGGGACGGCCATGAACTTGGCGTAGCACGGCCTCCCCAACACTGCATGGTAGGTTCCTCGAAACCCGACCACTTCAAACGTGAGGGTCTCCCTTCGAAAGTTGGAGGGCGTCCCGAAGCAGACGGGTAGATCGAGTTGTCCGAGGGGCTGGACGCGCTTCCCGGGGATGATCTCGTGGAAAGGCGCAGCGCCCGTCCGGACCGAGGACAGATCGATCCGCAGGAGCCCGAGGGTCTCGGCGTAGATGATGTTGAGGCTATTGCCTCCGTCCATGAGGACCTTGGTGAGCCTGATGTTGCCGATGATGGGGTCGACAACGAGCGGGTATTTCCCCGGGCTCGGCACATGGTCGGGATGGTCGGCCTAGTCGAAGGTGATGGGCTTGTCGGACCAGTCTAGGTAGACTGGCGCCGCCACCTTTACCGAGCAGACCTCCCGACGCTCTTGCTTGCGGTGCCAAGCCGAGGCGTTCGCCACTTACCCGTCGTAGATCATGAAGCAGTCGCGGACCTCGGGGAACTCTCCTGCCTTGTGATCTTCCTTCGTAGCGTCGTCGAGAGCCTTGCCACCCTCCGCGGGTGGCCCGGCCTTGTGGAAGTGTCGTCGAAGCATGGCACACTCCTCAAGGGTGTGCTTGACGGGCCCCTGATGATAGGGACACGGCTCCTTGAGCATCTTGTCGAAGAGGTTGGCACCTCCGGGAGGTTTCCGAGGGTTCTTGTACTCGGCGGCGGCGACAAGGTCCGCGTCGGCGGCGTCGCGTTTCGCTTGCGACTTCTTCTTGCCTTTCTTTTTGGTTCCGCGCTGAGTTGACGCCTCGGGAGCATCTTCCGGTGGGTGGCCCTGGGGCTGCTTGTCCTTCCGGAAGATGGCCTCAACCGCCTCCTGGCCAGAGGCGAACTTGGTGGCGATGTCCATCAGCTCGCTCGCCCTGGTGGGGGTCTTGCGACCCAGCTTGCTCACCAGGTCGCGGCAGGTGGTGCCGGCGAGGAACGCGCCGATGACATCCGAATCGGTGACGTTGGGCAGCTCGGTGCGCTGCTTCGAGAATCACCGGATGTAGTCCCGGAGAGACTCTCCCGGCTGCTGGCGACAGCTTCAGAGATCCCAGGAGTTTCCAGGGCACACGTACGTGCCTTGGAAATTGCCGGCGAAGGCTTGGACCAGGTCGTCCCAGTTGGAGATCTGCCCCGGGGGCATGTGCTCCAGCCAGGCTCGAGCGGTGTCGGAGAGGAACAGGGGGAGGTTGCTGATGATGAGATTATCATCGTCCGTTCCACCCAGTTGGCAGGCCAGCCGATAGTCCGCGAGCCATAGTTCCGGTCTCGTCTCCCCCGAGTACTTTGTGATAGTAGTCGGGGTTCGGAACCGGGTCGGGAACGGCACCCGTCGTATGGCGCGGCTGAAAGCCTGCGGACCGGGTGGTTCGGGCGAAGGACTCCGATCATCCCCGCTGTCGTAGTGTCCCCCACGCCTGGGGTGGTAGCCTCGGTGCACCCTCTCGTCGAGGTGGGCCCGACGGCTGTGGTGATGGTGCTCGTTGCCTGAGGCGACCCGGGGCCGTAGGCGCTGTGTTGCGCGTGCGCCCGGTGTGGACCGAGGCTTCCCGCACGAATCGGGAAGTCGCGACGCGATGCTCCGAGGGGTACCCCTGCCTTCGGGAGGTGGAGCTTTCGGCCCGTCGGACCGCGGCATCCTCCAGGAGATTCTTGAGCTCTCCCTAGATACGCCGCCCCTCGGTGGTTGATGGCTCCGGCATCGCGCGGAGAAGTATTGCCGCTGCAGCCAGGTTCTGGCCGACTCCACTGGAATCCGGTGGCGGCCTTACCCTGACGTTGTCGGCGATGCGGTGCTGGATGCCCTGGGGAGATGACGTGCTTCTCCGGCCGGAGGTTGGCCCGCCCATTCCTGCCCGATGTCCCGGCGGATCGGCACAAGCGTTCCTGCTCCCTCGTCGAGCCTGGCCTGCCTCTCGCGGATTTGCTCGAGCTGTGGGTCAGGACCTCCCGCCGGGACGGGGACCACAGCTAGCTCCTGAAGGATGTCAACGCGAGGCGCGGGC
This sequence comes from Zea luxurians, assembly GCA_029449295.1. Classification (NCBI taxonomy): domain Eukaryota; kingdom Viridiplantae; phylum Streptophyta; class Magnoliopsida; order Poales; family Poaceae; genus Zea; species Zea luxurians. The sequence goes on from JAOPSE010000004.1 coordinate 166,331,535, forward strand.
CTAGGGGGATCACCGTTCTCCGGCATACCAAGATGGTTGCCTTCGCCGGTACCCCCTAGAACGACGTGGAAACATTCATGATTCGGGCCACAGTCCTCGTCGTCGAGGCTGCGGCTACCGTCGGAACAGTCAGAAAGGCAGTAGTCGCATGCGGTCATGAAGTCCCGCATGACACTGGGGTTACCAAGACCGGAGAAATCCCAACAGAGGTCGGGCTTGCCATCTTCCTCGGACCCCGAGGGCCCGTAGGACGAGACGGCCGTCAGCCGGTCCCAGGGTGACCGCACACGATACCCCGGAGGGTTTGGGCTCGCCTCTATGAGAGTGTCCACCGAAGCGGAGTCGCTTGGCGGGTCGAGGCTGAATCCAAAAGATGCGAGATGGGAATCGGTCGGTACCTTTTGGTTGACGGGCGGTGACGAAGTCACGTCAGGGACTGACTGCACCGTCGTCTCAGGTACGAGGGTGACGCCTAGCAAGTCGTTCGCGAGCGTGCTGGCGTCGTCCGTTTGCTTGAGATTGGCGTGTTGCCGGGAGATGGCGCTCGTCTTCGTCTCAGACGTGAGGTCGATGCCCGACGCGCTCCCCGTTGGGGCGCCGGTGCCGCTGACTCGCTCGACAGCCAACGAGGTGCCGCCTCCTGCTTGGCCTTGGTTGCCCCGCCTCCTCCTCCGTCGGCGGGGGAGGGGACGGGATAAGCCCGAATGTCGTCCTTCCACCACGTGGGGAAGGCATCGTCGATTTCCCCGCCGGCGAGCGGGTTGTCGACCGCCATTGTCGCTGTCGCATGGTGGGGGAAGGAGTATCATGTCGTAGCTGCCGTCGAGGGACATGAACTCAAGACTCCCGAAACGGAGCACCGTCCCGGGTTGGAGAGGTTGCTGGAGACTGCCCATCTGGAGCTTGACGGGAAGCTGTTCGTCAACACGCAGCAGGCCCCTACCTGGCGCGCCAACTGTCGGTGTTTCGGAACCCGGGGGGTCCCTGGACCGACGAGTGAATTGTCGCCGCGTGCCTCAGCCCAGATGGGTCGACGCGAGGCGGAACGTGAAGGGGGGAAGGAAGCAGCCGGAGGGAGACAAGCGTGGGAGAGTGGAACCCGCGGCCTTCGTGTTAGCCCCGCGCCCAGGTCGGGTGCGCTTGCAGTAGGGGGTTACAAGCGTCCACGCGGGAGGGAGCGAGCGGCCTTGCGCGAGCACCGTCCCGTCCTTCCCCGCGCGGCCAACCCTCTGTAAGAGGGCCCTGGTCCTCCCTTTTATAGGCGTAAGGAGAGGATCCAGGTGTACAATGTGGAGTATAGCAATGTGCTAACGTGTCTAGCGGTGGAGAGCTAGCGCCCTAAGTACATGCCATCATGGCAGCCGGAGAGGTCTTGGCACCCAGTCCGCGTGGTGTCGTGGCCGTCGGAGGAGCGCTGGAGCCTGGCGGAAGGACAACTGTCGGGGCTGTCGAGTCCTTGCTGACATCCTCTTGCTTCCGTAAGGGGGCTGAGAGCCACCGTCGTGACAGGGCATGCGGGGCGCCATCATTACTCGTATGGTCGGGCGAGCCAGATGGGACGCCGGTCTTGTTCCCCGTAGCCTGAGTCAGCTCGAGGTAGGGTAATGATGGCGCTTCCTGTTGACGTGGTTGGTCCATGCCCTAGGTTGGGCGAGGTGGAGGCTCCTCCGAGGTCGAGGTCGAGTCTGTCTTCCGAAGGTCGAGGTCGAGTCCGAGCTCCCGGGTCGGACAAGGCGGAGTTCGTCGTCCTTCGGGGCTGAGCCTGAGTCCGAGCCCTGGGGTCGGGCGAGGCGGAGTTCGTCGTCTTCCGGGGCCGAGCCCGAGTCCGAGCCCTGGGGTCGGGCGAGGCGGAGTTCGTCGTCTTCCGGGGCCGAGACCGAGTCCGAGCCCTGGGGTCGGGCGAGGCAGAGTTCGTCATCTTCCGGGGCCGAGCCCGAGTCCGAGCCCTGGGGTCGGGCGGAGCGGAGTTCGCCGTCTTCTGGGGCTAAGCCCGAGTTCGAGCCCTGGGGTCGGGCGGAGCGGAGTTCACCGTCTTCCGAGGCTGAGCCCAAGTCCGAGCCCTGGGGTCGGGCGGAGTCAGAGTTCGCCGTCTTCTGGGGCTGAGCCCGAGTCCGAGCCCTGGGGTCGGGCGAAGCGGAGTTTCCTATGACGCCTGAGACCAGGCTTGGCTGCTGTCAGCCTCACTCTATCGAGTGGCTCAGTAGTTGGAGCGGCGCAGGCGACGCTGTCCTCTTGTCAGACCGGTCAGTGGAGCGGCGAAGTGACTGTGGTCACTTCGGCTCTGTCGACTAGAGGGCGTGCGTCAGGATAAAGGTGTCAGGTCACCTTTGCATTAAATGCCCCTGCGATTTGGTCGGTCGGTGCGGTGATTTGGCCAAGGTTGCTTCTTGGTGAAGACTGGGCCTCGGGCGAGCCGAAGGTGTGTCCGTTGCTGGAGGGGGGCCTCGGGCGAGAAGTAGGTCCTCCGGGGTCGGCTGCCCTTGCCTGAGGCTGGGCTCGGGCGAGGCGTGATCGCGTCCCTCGAATGGACCGATCCTTGACTTAATCGCACCCATCAGGCCTTTACAGCTTTGTGCTGATGGGGGTTACCAGCTGAGATTTAGGAGCTTTGAGGGTACCCCTAATTATGGTCCCCGACATATATGCTGAGAGAAATTGTGATCTGCAGTGATGTTTTTTGTTATCAGCCTTACTTTCTGCTTTGAAGCTTAATTATTTTTTATATGCTGAGAAAACTGGTCCTATGCTATGATGCCATTTCATTACCTCTTCTTTTGACTTCAATTTTATATAGACTATGGAAGTTGAGCAAGTTGTTGCTGGTAGTAACTCAAGGACTGCCATGCGCTGGACCCATGTGATGTCAGGCTTTATCCTGAGGAAGTTTGCAGACTTGGTTGGGAAAGGAGTAAAAACGGATAAAGGGTTCAAGGAGGTCCATGTCAACTCTGTTGCCAAGGCACTGACTGAATTCAGTGGCCAAGAAGTCACAGGAACCCAGTTCTACAATCATTTGAGGAAGTGGCGTCAGAAATGGATCAGGGTTTGTAGACTCAAGGATCTAAGCGGTGCTCATTGGGATGAGAATACATTCACAATCATCCTTGATGATGAACATCTGCTGGGCCATACAAAAGACAACCCAAAGAATGCTGAATTCCTCAATGTGGCAATTGAAAACTATGTGCAGATGCAAATTATATTTGGAGCTGGGCAGGCTACTGGCAAGTATGCCATGGCCTCAAATGAGCCCCTTGGCACCATCTTGGATGTCACTGAAGGTGCTGGTGCATCTGAAGAACCATGTCTTGTTGGTACTACTGCTTCTGGTTCTGCTGGTGCCAGCCCTTCTCATAGTGGTGCTGGTGCTGGTAGTTCCTATGGATCATATGGAAAGAAAAGGAGACTCAGTGATGAAGAGTTGGGGATTATGACAGGGCTTACTGGAGCTGTGAACAAATTGGCTGAAGCTGTCCAAGCACCTGTTGTAGTCCAGACCACAGATGTCCACCCTGATCTGTATCAAATTTGCATGAGTATTCCAGGTTTCACTGATGATGAGTTGATGACTTGCCTTACCTACCTATTGGACAACAAAAGGCAAGGTGATGGCTTTGTGAAGATGGAGCCTAAACACCGTGTGCTTTGGCTAAGGCAGCACCTTGCAAAGATTTGAGCAGACCAGTCTTATGCCTATGATGCCTAATACCTTGCTCTATGCGTAGTACTTTGATCTATGCCTAATACTTTGCTCTATGCTTATGGCACTGAATCTGGAACTGTGGATGATAATTAATAATTCTGAGACTTTTCTACCTGTCTGTGATGATTTTATATTGAACTGTTGCCTTTACTTGCCTATGATGATATGTTTTATAATGATGATCAATCAAGGGAGTATGACTTGTTGCTTTGTTTTCCTTGCTCATTTTGTGAATTTTGCCTGTGATGAAATATATTTGACTGATGACCATCCATGGGAGGTTGACTTACTGCTTTGTTTTCCTTGCTCTTGGTTTTCTTTTTGGGTCAAGGCAACCAAACATACTCTCTATCCTTTAATCAGATTTCTCCACCTGCCCTATGTTCTCCCATGTATGGTCATATGATGTGTTTATTCATACAAAACTGAGGCAATCTATTGTATTACTCTCATGAGTTGATCAAGTGATTTTAATTGATAATAATTTCTGAGGCAAACACTTTTCATGAGAAATTGGTGTTACTGTTTCAGTTTCTGTTTCAGGTCTCATGGTATTTTACAGCAGTTTCTGTTTAATGAAACAGCCAACTTACATTGAAGAGTCTAGTGGCACTGAATTTCTGTTTAATGCGCTATTGAGTCAGTTTTCAGTTAATGTAATTCTGCAGTGTTTGCGCTATTGAATATCTATTTAATTCTGTTTATGTTCTTTCTTCTCTTCTCAAGTTGTTTCTGAAATTACTGTTTCAGTTAATTGATCTCCTTTAGCTGGGTCTCCAGTTGACTGTGCATGTCATTATTAGTGGAGAGCTGAAGGTTCAGATCAGCAATGTTGTTTTGATGGTGTTCGTTTTCTTCTCTTAATTTCACCAGCTCTTGTTGCAGACTCTCTTCAAGAGATTGCTTTTCCTTCAAGTTCTCTTCAAGAGATTGCTTTTCCTTCAAGCTCTCTTCAAGTTTAGCTTCGTATTCTGCAGTCAGTTCTTCAATTTTCTTCTTTTCTTCAGTTATTTGGCTCAATGACTCCATAGTTCTTTTCTTCAAGTTTAGCTGCGGTCTGCGGATCATAGTTGAATTCAGATTCGGCTCGGATCGATTGTTCGCTCTTGATTATTCATGAAATAATCAAGAGAGCTCCTTCTCTTTCTCACTAAATAAGCTCCTTCTCTTAAATCCTGTGGATCGATTGTTCTCTTAAATAAGCTCCTTCTCTTAAACTGTGGATCGATTGTTCTCTTAAATCCTGATCCACAGTTGACTGTGCATGAAATAAGCTCCTTCTCTTTCTCACTTGCTGCTTCCACCACAGCTTCAAGACTAGCTGCTTTTGTCTGATAAGCTTCTAGATCATCAGATGTAATTCTGTTAATGTAATTCTGTTAATTCTGTTTATGTTTGTTCTCTTCTCAAGTTGTTGCTGTCAAATGGATCAGGGTTTGTAGGATCAAAATCATATTTTTAGTTCAAATATGTTGCTGTTCGGTTGTATGGATCTGTTTAATTCAGATTATTGTAAATGATATTTAGATGATTGCAATTAGTTCAATTTATGGGTCAAAATCATATTTTTAGTTCAAATCTGTTGTAATCACATCTATTGGATTTCAACGCTTCAGTCTGATTGCAAGAATCACAGCGAGATTTTGAGTTCAAATCTGTTGTAAACATATCTTTACTTCAAATCTGCTGTAATTAGTTCATATTTAGATGATTGCAATTAGTTCGATTTTGAAATTTGGCAGGGAGCTGTATTGTAAACATCAAAACTGAAAAGTGGCGGCAACCCAATTGGGCCAAGCTAAAAAAATGAGAACCAAACAATATGCCATATGGGCCTAGCTTATTTTGATCAGGCAACCAAACATTTTGAACCATCTCTGTAGATGCGGGCTCTCTTGAGCCTGGTTCTTTCAATGAGCCTGGCTCAGGCTGGGCCAAGCAACCAAACATATCCTATATATGGCGTTTTTGTGCCTGCCCCTATTAAATAGCGTGGCCTGACAGGGTGCCCGCTACAGCAAAAATGTCTTACGGCTCGCTGGAACATATAAAAGCTATTGTTCTCTAAATATAGAGGTTTATCGGATTTTTTATTCCTCTAATAAGAGAATCTAAAATATTCTTTAAAATTTAGAGGATGACATAGAGGGTGGGTGTACAGTTGTCCTCTATACAATATGCTGATTTATGTGTCTGTGTGTTCACATGCTGACGAATGGTAAGAAATAATATAGAATGTCAAATCTGGTAACACTGTTGATATAGAGAATGAAATTTAGGGGATATTACTGGAGATGAAGAAGATATAGAGTATAAAATCTTTTAGAGGTACTGTAAAACAAAGAGAATATTTTTTAGAGGATGAAATAGGCTATCTGCAGCGGCAGCCGCGCGGTGCCCCCTCCTCTTTCACTGTACATGCGTAGAGGGCCTCTACGCGCGTAGCGGCGGACTCCAAATAGCCTCCTAGGCGCTAAAGCGCGAGGGGAGGCAGCGACCGTCTCCTAGATCAAGGGGAGCACTGTAGCACACTCTTGCACACCTCTATTTAATAGTTGAAAAAATAGTAATAAAAGATAAATAATGTTAAATAATAATATTTTATAGTTGTAGTGGAGTATAGGGGTAGAATATAGGGGAAACCGCTGTAGGAGATAAAAAAGTAGTTGATAAAATGTTGATGATGTGACACAAAAAATAATATAGGGAAACATTTAGGAGCAACGGCTACGGACAGTCTTATTGACAGAGTTATCTCTCCTACTCGAGTAGGAGACTGTACAACGCTGTCATCGATGGTATGACCGTATGAGTGGGTCAGTGTAGAATATAATTGAAAAAAATAATATAATATGTGGTAATTGGTATAGAGTTGAGTAGTGATGTGCATTCGATTTATTAAAGTAATTCGGTTTGGTCTATTCGGATTTGTGAAATTTTGGGTTTTGAAAAATGAGAATAGAAAATTTTAAAATAATTTTAGAAGCCGAACCTAAATAGACTCATAATTTCGGTTCGGTCTATTCGGTCCACCAAATAGACCCGAATAGTAGAGAGACTAGTATCTTTTGTTAAAATATATATAATGAATAATTAATTGGATGTACTATTTGAAAGTCGCCTAGAGGGGGGGTGAATAGGGCGAAACTGAAATTTACAAAATTAATCACAACTACAAGCCGGGTTAGCGTTAGAAATAATAATGAGTCCGAGAGAGAGGGCGCAAAACAAATCGCAAGCGAATGAAGAATGTGACACACGGATTTGTTTTACCAAGGTTCGGTTCTTGCAAACCTACTCTCCGTTGAGGAGGCCATAAAGGCCGGGTCTCTTTCAACCCTTACCCTCTCTCAAACGGTCCCTCGGACCGAGTGAGCTTCTCTTCTCAAATCAAACCGGGAACAAAACTTCCCCGCAAGGACCACCACACAATTGGTGTCTCTTGCCTCGGTTATAAATGAGTTTTGATCACAAGAACAAGTGAGAAAGAAAAGAAGCAATCCAAGCGCAAGAGCTCAAAAGAACACGGTAAATCTCTCTCGCTAATCACTAAAGCCTTGTGTGGAATTGGAGAGGATTTGATCACTTGAGTGTGTCTAGAATTGAATGCCTAGCTCTTGTAAGTGGTTGAGAAGTGGAAAACTTGGATGACTTGAATGTGGGGTGGTTGGGGGTATTTATAGCCCCAACCACCAAACTAGCCGTTTGGGTGGAGGCTGTCTGTCGTATGGCGCACCGGACAGTCCGGTGCACACCGGACAGTCCGGTGCACACCGGACATGTCCGGTGCCCCAGCCACGTCACCCGAACGTTAGGGTTCCGACCGTTGGAGCTCTGACGCTGGGCCAGCCTGGATGTCTGGTGGCACACCGGACATGCACTATAGAGTGTCCGGTGCGCCACTTTGCGCGTGCCTGACTTCTGCGCGTTCTGGCGCGCATTGAATGCGATGGCAGGTGACCGTTGGCGCTGAAGTAGTCGTTGCTCCGCAGTTACACCGGACAGTCCGGTGTACACCGGACATGTCCGGTGAATTATAGCGGAGAGCCGTTGCGAATTCCCGAGGCTGGTGAGTTCGGAGTCGCTTCATCCCTAGAGCACCGGACAGTCCGGTGAATTATAGCGCGGCGTCTCTGAGAATTCCCGAGGGTGCGAAGTTCAGCTTGGAGTTCCCTGGTGCACCGGACACTGTCCGGTGGCACACCGGACAGTCCGGTGCGCCAGACCAGGGTGCCTTCGGTTGTCCCATTGCTCCTTTGTTTGAACCCTTTTCTCTTGATCTTTTCATTGGCTTATTGTTAACCTTTGGCACCTGTAGAACTTATAAACTAGGGCAAACTAGTTAGTCCAATTATTTGTGTTGGGCAATTCAACCACCAAAATTAGTTTAGGAAATAGGTGTAAGCCTAATTCCCTTTCAATCTCCCCCTTTTTGGTGATTGATGCCAACACAAACCAAAGCAAATATAGAAGTGCATAATTGAACTAGTTTACAGAATGTAAGTGCAAAGGTTACTTGGAATTTGAGCCAATAAATATTACTTACTAGATATGCATGGATTGTTTCTTTATTTTTAACATTTTGGACCACGCTTGCACCACAAGTTTTGTTTTTGCAAATTATTTTTGTAAATCTTTTCAAATTCTTTTTGCAAATAGCCAAAGGTAAATGAATAAGATTTTGCGAAGCATTTTCAAGTTTGAAATTTTCTCCCCTTGTTTCAAATGCTTTTCCTTTGACTAAACAAAACTCCCCCTCAAATAAATTCTCCTCTTAGTGTTCAAGAGGGTTTTAAGATATTAATTTTGAAAGTACTACTTTCTCCCCCTTTAGAACATAAAGAGATACTAATTTTAAAATTTATCAATTGAAAATCATTGTAAAATTAGGGTGGTGGTGCGGTCCTTTTGCTTTGGGCTCATACTTTCTCCCCCTTTGGCATGAATCACCAAAAACGGATACTTTGAGTGAAATATAAGCCCTTTGATAACTACTTTCTCCCCTTTGGCAAATAAAACATATGAGTGAAGATTATACCAAAGACGGAGAGTGAAGCGGAGCGACGGCGAAGGATGAGTAGTGGAGTGGAGTGGAAGCCTTTGTCTTCGCCGAAGACTCCAATTCCCTTTCAATATACCTATGACTTGGTTTGAAATATACTTGAAAACACATTAGTCATAGCATATATAAAAGAGACATGATCAAAGGTATACTTATAAGCTATGTGTGCAAATTAGCAAAAGAAATTCCTAGAATCAAGAATATTGAGCTCATGCCTAAGTTTGGTAAAAGTTTGTTCATCAAGTGGCTTGGTAAAGATATCGGCTAATTGATCTTTAGTATTGATATATGCAATCTCGATATCCCCCTTTTGTTGGTGATCCCTAAGAAAATGATACCGAATGGCTATGTGTTTAGTGCGGCTATGCTCAACGGGATTATCCGCCATGCGGATTGCACTCTCATTATCACATAGAAGAGGAACTTTGGTTAATTTGTAACCATAGTCCCGCAGGGTTTGCCTCATCCAAAGCAATTGCACGCAACAATGGCCTGCGGCAATGTACTCGGCTTCGGCGGTAGAAAGAGCGACCGAATTTTGCTTCTTTGAAGCCCAAGACACCAAGGATCTTCCCAAGAACTGGCAAGTCCCCGATGTGCTCTTTCTATTAATCTTACACCCCGCCCAATCGGCATCCGAATAACCAATCAAATCAAATGTGGATCCCCGAGGGTACCAAAGCCCAAACTTAGGAGTATAAGCCAAATATCTCAAGATTCGTTTTACGGCCGTAAGGTGAGATTCCTTAGGGTCGGATTGAAATCTTGAACACATGCATACGGAAAGCATAATGTCCGGTCGAGATGCACATAAATAGAGTAATGAACCTATCATCGACCGGTATACCTTTTGATCCACGGACTTACCTCCCGTGTCGAGGTCGAGATGCCCATTTGTTCCCATGGGTGTCTTGATGGGCTTGGCATCCTTCATTCCAAACTTGTTTAGAATGTCTTGAGTGTACTTCGTTTGGCAAATGAAGGTGCCCTCTTGGAGTTGCTTTACTTGAAATCCTAAGAAATACTTCAACTCCCCCATCATTGACATCTCGAATTTTTGTGTCATGATCCTACTAAATTCCTCACATGTAGATTCGTTAGTAGACCCAAATATAATATCATCAACATAAATTTGGCATACAAACAAATCATTGTCAAGAGTTTTAGTGAATAAAGTAGGATCGGCTTTTCCGACTTTGAAGCCATTAGCAATAAGGAAATCTCTTAGGCATTCATACCATGCTCTTGGGGCTTGCTTGAGCCCATAAAGCGCCTTAGAGAGCCTATAGACATGGTTAGGGTACTCACTATCTTCAAAGCCGGGAGGTTGCTCAACATAGACCTCTTCCTTGATTGGTCCGTTGAGGAAGGCACTCTTCACGTCCATTTGGTAAAGCTTGAAGCCATGGTAAGTAGCATAGGCCAATAATATGCGAATTGACTCAAGCCTAGCTACGAGTGCATAGGTTTCACCGAAATCCAAACCTTCGACTTGGGAGTATCCCTTGGCCACAAGTCGGGTTTTGTTCCTTGTCACCACACCATGCTCATCTTGCTTGTTGCGGAAGACCCACTTGGTTCCTACAACATTTTGATTAGGACGTGGAACTAAATGCCATACCTCATTCCTAGTGAAATTGTTGAGCTCCTCTTGCATCGCCATCACCCAATCGGAATCTTGAAGTGCTTCCTCTACCCTGTGTGGCTCAATAGAGGAAACAAAAGAGTAATGTTCACAAAAATGTGCAACACGAGATCGAGTAGTTACCCCCTTATGAATGTCTCCGAGGATGGTGTCGACGGGGTGATCTCGTTGAATTGCTTGGTGGACTCTTGGGTGTGGCGGCCTTGGTTCTTCATCCTCCTTGTCTTGATCATTTGTATCTCCCCCTTGATCATTGCCGTCATCTTGAGATGGCTCATCTCCTTGATCTTCTCCTTCATCAACTTGAGCCTCATTCTCATCTTGAGTTGGTGGAGATGCTTGAGTGGAGGAGGATGGTTGATCTTGTGCATGTGGAGGCTCTTCGGATTCCTTAGGGCACACATCCCCAATGGACATGTTCCTTAGCGCGATGCACAGAGCCTGTTCTTCACCTATCTCATCAAGATCAACTTGCTCTACTTGAGAGCCGTTAGTCTCATCAAACACAACGTCACAAGAAACTTCAACTAGTCCTGAGGACTTGTTAAAGACTCTATGTGCCCTTGTGTTTGAATCATATCTTAGTAAAAAGCCTTCTACAGTCTTAGGAGCAAATTTAGATTTTCTACCTCTTTTAACAAGAATAAAGCATTTGCTACCAAAGACTCTAAAATATGAAATATTGGGCTTTTTACCGGTTAGGAGTTCATATGATGTCTTCTTGAGGATTCGGTGTAGATATAATCGGTTGATGGCGTAGCAAGCGGTGTTGACCGCCTCGGCCCAAAACCGATCCGGTGTCTTGTACTCATCAAGCATGGTTCTTGCCATGTCCAAGAGAGTTCGATTCTTCCTCTCCACTACACCATTTTGTTGTGGTGTGTAGGGAGAGGAGAACTCATGCTTGATGCCCTCCTCCTCAAGGAAGCCTTCTATTTGTGAGTTCTTGAACTCCGTCCCGTTGTCGCTTCTAATTTTCTTGATCCTTAAGCCGAACTCATTTTGAGCCCGTCTCAAGAATCCCTTTACGGTTTCTTGGGTATGGGATTTTTCCTGCAAAAAGAACACCCAAGTGAAGCGAGAATAATCATCCACAATAACTACACAGTACTTACTCCCGCCGATGCTTATGTAAGCGATCGGGCCGAATAAATCCATGTGTAGGAGTTCCAGTGGCCTGTCACTTGTCATGATGTTCTTGTGTGGATGATGAGTGCCAACTTGCTTCCCGGCTTGGCATGCGCTACAAATCTTGTCTTTCTCAAAATGAACATTTGTTAGACCTAAAATGTGCTCTCCCTTTAGAAGCTTATGAAGATTCTTCATTCCAACATGAGCTAGTCGGCGGTGCCAGAGCTAACCCATGTTAGTCTTAGCAATTAAGCAAGTGTCGAGTTCAGCTCTATCAAAATCTACCAAGTATAGCTGACCCTCTAACACTCCCTTAAATGCTATTGAATCATCACTTCTTCTAAAGACAGTGACACCCATATCAGTAAATAGACAGTTATAGCCCATTTGACATAATTGCGAAACGAAAGCAAATTGTAATATAAGGAATCTACAAGAAAAACATTGGAAATGGAATGGTCAGGAGATATAGCTATTTTACCCAAACCTTTGACCAAACCTTGGTTTCCATCCCCGAATGTGATAGCTCGTTGGGGATCTTGGTTTTTCTCGTAGGAGGAGAACATCTTCTTCTCCCCCGTCATGTGGTTTGTGCACCCGCTATCGATGATCCAACTTGAGCCCCCGGATGCATAAACCTACAAAACAAGTTTAGTTCTTGACTTTAGGTACCCAAACAGTTTTGGGTCCTTTGGCATTAGACACAAGAACTTTGGGTACCCAAACACAAGTCTTAGAGCCCTTGTGTTTGCCCCCAACAAACTTGGCAACTATCTTGCCGGATTTGTTAGTCAAAACATAAGATGCATCAAAAGTTTTAAATGAAATGCTATGATCATTTGATGCACTAGGAGTTTTCTTTCTAGGCAACTTAGCACGGGTTGGTTGCTTAGAGCTAGATGTCTCACCCTTATACATAAAAGCATGGTTAGGGCCAGAGTGAGACTTCCTAGAATGAATTCTCCTAATTTTGCTCTCGGGATAACCGGCAGGGTACAAAATGTAACCCTCGTTATCCTGAGGCATGGGAGCCTTGCCCTTAACAAAGTTAGACAAATTTTTAGGAGGGGCATTAAGTTTGACATTGTCTCCCCTTTGGAAGCCAATGCCATCCTTGATGCCAGGGCGTCTCCCATTATAGAGCATACTTCTAGCAAATTTAAACTTTTCATTTTCTAAGTTATGCTCGACAATTTTAGCATCTAATTTTGCTATATGATTATTTTGTTGTTTAATTAAGACCATGTGATCATGAATAGCATTAATATCAACATCTCTACATCTAGTGCAAATGGAAACATGCTCAACGGTAGATGTAGAGGGTTTGCAAGAATTAAGTTCAACAATCTTAGCACATAATATGTCATTTTTATCTCTAAGATCGGAAATTGTAACATTGCAAACATCAAAATCTTTAGCCTTAGCAAATAATTTCTCATTCTCATCTCTAAGGCTAGCAAGAGAAACATTCAACTCATCAATCCTAGCAAGTAAATCAACATTATCAACTCTAGGATTGGAAGTTGAAACATTACAAACATGAGAATCAACCTTAGCAATTAATTTGGCATTTTTATTTCTAAGGTTGGCAATAGTGTCATGGCATGTGCTTAGCTCACTAGATAATTTCTCACATTTTTCTACCTCTAGAGCATAAGCATTCTTAACCTTAACATGTTTTTTATTTTCCTTAATAAGGAAGTCCTCTTGAGAGTCCAAGAGATCATCCTTCTCATGAATAGCACTAATCAATTCATTTAATTTTTCCTTTTGTTGCATGTTTAGGTCGGCAAAAAGGGTACGCAAATTATCCTCCTCATCACTAGCATTATCATCACTAGAGGACTCATATTTAGTGGAGGATTTGGATTTAACCTTCTTCTTTTTGCCGTCCTTGGCCATGAGGCACTTGTGGCCGACGTTGGGAAAGAGAAGTCCCTTGGTGACGGCGATGTTGGCGGCGTCCTCGTCGGAGGAGGAGTCGGAGAAGCTCTCCTCGGAATCCCACTTGCGGCACACATGGGCATCGCCACCCCTCTTCTTTTGGTACCTCTTCTTTTCTCTTCTCTTGCCCTTCTTGTCGTCGCCCCTGTCACTGTCACTAGATAGTGGACATTTTGCTATAAAATGACCGGGCTTACCACATTTGTAGCACACTTTCTTGGAGCGGGGCTTGTAGTCCTTCCCCCTCCTTTGCTTGAGGATTTGGCGGAAACTCTTGATGATGAGCGTCATTTCCTCATTATCAAGCTTGAAGGCGTCGATGGGTTGTCTACTTGGTGTAGACTCCTCCTTCTTCTCCTCCGTTGCCTTGAATGCGACTGGTTGTGCTTCGGGCGTGGAGGAGGTGCCTTGCTCGATGATTTTCTTTGAGCCTTTAATCATTAGCTCAAAGCTCACAAATTTTCCTATAACTTCCTCGGGAGACATTAGCTTATATCTAGGATCACCTCGAATTAATTGAACTTGTGTAGGGTTAAGAAATACGAGGGATCTAAGAATAACCTTGACCATCTCATGGTCATCCCATTTTTCGCTCCCGACGTTTCGCACTTGATTCACCAAGGTCTTCAAGCGGTTGTACATAGCTTGTGGATCCTTGAGAGCACCTAGAGGGGGGGTGAATAGGTGATCCTGTAACACTTAAGAACTTAGGCCACAAAAACTTGGTTAAGTGTTAGCGCAATAACCGCCAAGTGGCTAGAGAGGAATCTTCAACAAAACACAATAACCAACAAGATCAATCACAGAGATGGCACGGTGGTTATCCCGTGGTTCGGCCAAGACCAACGCTTGCCTACTCCACGTTGTGGCGTCCCAACAGACGAGGGTTGCAATCAACCCCTCTCAAGCGGTCCAAAGACCCACTTGAATACCACGGTGTTTTGTTTACTTTACTCAATCCCGTTTGCGAGGAATCTCCACAAATTGGAGCCTCTCGCCCTTACACTTGAAGTTCACAAAGAAGCACAAAGCAAGGGAGGGATTAGCAACGCACTCAAGACAAGAAATCACAGCAACACCACGCACACAAGTCGCAACGAGAGCTCACAACACAACTCAATGAGTTCACCACTCAACTAGAGCTCTAATTGCTATCGCAAAGAATCAAAGGCGCGGAATCGATGTCTTGGTGCTTAAGAATGTTGTAGGAATGCTTGGTGTGCTCCTCCATGCGCCTAGGGGACCCTTTTATAGCCCCAAGGCAGCTAGGAGCCGTTGAGAGCAATCTAGGAAGGCTGATCTTGCCTTCTGTCGACTGGCGCACCGGACAGTCCGGTGCCCGATTTCCTTCCATAAATGGCACAGTCGACCATTGGCAGACTGAGAGCCATTGGCGCACCGGACATGTCCGGTGCACACCGGACAGACCGGTGCCCCCTTCTAGCCGTTGGCCCGGCCACGAGTCCCGCGCAGATCGCGCGGCCGACCGTTGGCCCTGCCGACCGTTGGCTCACCGGACAGTCCGGTGCACACCGGACAGTCCGGTGAATTATAGCCGTACGTCGACGATGAATTCCCGAGAGCGACGAGTTCGCCTGTGAACGGCCCACCGGACAGTCCGGTGCACCACCGGACAGTCCGGTGAATTATAGCCGTACACCGCCGTCGAAGTCCCGAGAGCAGCCACTTTGCTCGAGCCAGCCTGGCGCACCGGACACTATCCGGTGCACCACCGGACAGTCCGGTGCACCCAGACTGAGCAGACTTTGGCTGCTCGAGCCATCTCTTCTCCAACTCGATTTTTTCTGTTTCCAGCACTTAGACACAATACATTAGTCCATAAAACAATATACTAAGTCTGAGAATGTCGGCGTTCCGAGACCGGGGGGTCCCCGAGCCGACGAGTGAGTGTGCCGCGTGCCCCAGCCCAGATGGGTCGAGCGCGTGGGCGAGCACGAAGGGGGGAGAGAGCGAGTGCGAGGTGGCCAGAGCCGGGTCGTGAGGGAGTCGGAGAATCCCGCGGCCTTCGTGTTCGTCCCGCGCCCAGGTCGGGTGCGCTTGCAGTAGGGGGTTACAAGCGTCCGCGTGGGTGAGGGGAGCGAGCGGCCCCGAGAGAGCGCCTGCCCCTGCCCTTCGTCCCCGCGAGGCCAACCTTCTCTAAGAAGGCCCTGGTCCTTCCTTTTATAGGCGTAAGGAGAGGATCCAGGTGTACAAACGGGGGTGTAGCAAGGTGCTACGTGTCTAGCGGGGGAGTGCTAGTGCCCTAAGTACATGCCAAGGTGGCAGCCGGAGAGATCTTGGCACCCAGCTAGTGTGGCGTCGTGGTTGTCGGAGAAGCGATGGAGCCGGACGGAGGGACATCTGTCGGAGTGGTTGGGCCCTTGCTGACGTCCCCCTGCTTTCGTAAGGGAGCTGGGGGCCGCCGTCGTCATGGGTCCAGCGGGGCGCCATCATTGCCTATCTGGCGGAGCTAGCCAGATGGGACGTCGGTCCTGTTCTCTGCGGCCCGAGTCGTCTCGGGGTAGGGTGATGATGGCGCTTCCTGTCGACGTGGCGGACTTGTGCCCTAGGTCGGGCGACGTGGAGTCTCTTCCGAGGCCGAGGTCGAGTCTGTCCTGCATGGCCGAGGCCGAACCTGAGCACCCGGGTCGGGCGAGGCGGAGGTCGGGGTGGAGTCCGAGCCCTGGGTCGGGCGAAGCGGAGTTCATCGTCTTCCGAGGCCTTAGCCCGAGTCCGAGCCCTGGGTCGGGCGGAGCGGAGTTCGCCGTTCTTCCGGGGCCTTAGCCCGAGTCCGAGCCCTGGGTCGGGCGGAGCGGAGTTCGCCGTCTTCCGGGGCCTTAGCCCGAGTCCGAGCCCTGGGTCGGGCGAAGCGGAGTTCGCCGTCTTCCGGGGCCTTAGCCCGAGTCCGAGCCCTGGGTCGGGCGGAGCGGAGTTCGCCGTCTTCCGGGGCCTTAGCCCGAGTCCGAGCCCTGGGTCGGGCGGAGCTTCCTCTGGCGCTTTCGGCCAAGCCTGGCTACCCGTCAGTCTTACCTTTTGCGTTAAAGGCCCCAGTGATTTGGTCGGTCGGTGCGGTGATTTAGTCAGGGTTACTTCTTATCGAAGGCATGGCCTCGGGCGAGCCGGAGATGCGTCTGCCGTGAAAGAGGAGGCCTCAGGCGAGACGAAAACATCTCAGGGTCGGCTGCCCTCGCCCGAGGCTAGGCTCGGGCGTGGCGTGATCAAGTCGCTCGTATGGACTGATCCCTGACTTAATCAAACCCATCAGGCCTCTGCAGCTTTATGCTGATGGGGGTTACCAGCTGAGAATTAGGCGTCTTGAGGGTACCCCTAATTATGGTCCCCGACAGTAGCCCCCGAGCCTCGAAGGGAGTGTTAACACTCGCTTGGAGGCTTTTGTCGCACTTTTTTGCAAGGGGACCAGCCTTTCTCGGTTGTACTTTGTTCCGGTGGGTGCGCGCGAGCGCACCCGCCGGGTGTAGCCCCCGAGGCCTCGGAGGAGTGGTTTCACTCCTTCGAGGTCTTAATGCCTTGCGTAATGCTTCGGCTGGTCTGGCGGTTCCCTCATGCGAACAGGCCGTAGCCCGGGTGCACTGTCGGGGCCCAAGTTCTCGGGCTGGTATGTTGACGCTGTCAACGGTTCGGCCGGAGCCGGGTTTGCGAGAGCAGCCCCCGAGCCTCCGCACAGAGCAAGAGGACGATCAGGGACAGACTCGGCTTTTTTACATACGCCCCTACGTCGCCTTTCCGCAAGGAGGAGGGGGGGAGAGCGCCATGTTACCCTCGATGGGCACCGAACATGGTGTCTCCGGTGAGCTGCAATCGGGTAATCCGAGTGGACGTCCGTGCCCCGTTCGTTGGGGGTCGGCTAGGGGCCCGGAGGCACGCCCAAAAGTACCTGCGGGTGATCTGCCGGACCCGGTCCCCTGGCGACGGGGTCCGAGGGCTCGTTGCCTCCCTCCGATGGGATTCCGTTACAGAGTCGTTCCCGCTGGTCTCGGAAATGTCTTAGGGTACCTCGGGAGCGCAGCCTGAGCCTTGGTTATGTATCGAACGTACCCCTGGTCATCCCTCGCTCGGTGTCTGAGGCGACTGTGAACCCTTCGGGGGGCCAGCCTTCGAACCCCTGATCAGTAATGGGCGCGGAGCCCGAGTAGCCTGAGGCGGTCGTGGAACCCTTCGGGGGGCCGACCTTCGAACCCCTGACCAGTAGTGGGTGTCGGGCCCACGCGATCTGAGGCGGCTGTTGAACCCTTCGGGGGGCCAGCCTTCGAACCCCTGATCAGTAAGGAGGCTCGGAGCCTAGTTCCTTCACGGGGAAGGATCCCTTTGGGGGTATCCCCTTTCCCGGTCCCTGTTGCAAGAGATAGAGAAAGAAGGAAAAGGGAAAAAGGATTCGAAATTGAACGTCGTGGCGTACCTTTTTTGGTGTGGTCGCGAAGGCGAAACGTCACCAGCTGCTCCTACCAGAAGCGCTGCCCGTCGAGGCGCGGAGTTAATGCGCCGGGGCGAGCGGTCGGCGAGGCTGCCGTTGCGTGCGCGAGCCGTTCGAGGAATGGTTGTTTCGCTTTGCGTTTTTTGAACCCCGCGTCCGGTTCGGGCGGTACGTTGGAACCGCCGTCACCTTGGTCTTTATATCCCCCGGAGAGGGTCCGGTGACGGTTCTCGACTCCACTGCTTGTCTCCCTCTTAGGTTTTTTGCAGTCTGAGAGATCTCGCCAGGGAAGAGAAAACCGCCCTCCCCAGTCCTTCGCGCCGCCACCCTTTTTGCTTCGGTGATGGCTGACCGGGGGACCATCATCCCACCGCGCGACCCGTGGCCCTTCTCCATGGTGACGACGGGCGATCTGGAGGACCTCGTCGGCGAGGGTTTGCTCCGCCCCCTCACCGACGAGCAGCGGCCGGAATGGATTCCTCCCGCGGGTGGAGTCGCTCCATCCCCTCCGTCGGGGTACGTTGTGAGCTTCATCTCCTTCCATGAGCGGGGATTTGGTGTGCCGACGAGCCGCTTTATGCGGGCCATCCTGTTCCATTACGGGGTGGAGTTGCACAACCTCACCCCCAACTCCATCGCGCAGGCCGCTATCTTCGTGGCGGTGTGCGAGGGGTATTTGGGGATCGCCCCCCACTGGGATTTGTGGACCCATCTCTTCTTCGCCGAGCTTTTTGCCTCGCCGACGGGGGAGAGGAAGGTCCGCGCAGCGGTGCGGGCCGGCGGCTGCACCCTTTTGTTGAGGCAGTCGCGGTCGTTGCAGTATATCCCTGCCGTCCTCGCATCCTCCAACAAGGGTTGGCAGCGCCGGTGGTTCTACCTCCGGAACGACGGAGAGTTGCTCCCGCCGTTCTCTCAGCGGGTTGTCACCGCCGCTCCCGACGCCTGGCGCCACGGGACTCCACACAAGAGGCAGAAGAACCTCGAGCCTCTTCTCCAGGCCCTGAAGGTGTTGCGGGAGGAAGGACTCACCGCCGCGGGAGTGGTTGCCGCCATCCACCGTCGGAGGGTGCTCCCCCTGGCGGAACGGCGGCTGTCGCTCTGGGAGATGACCCTGGAGGCTGACTGGGAGGGGTCACGGATGTCCCCTGATCCTCTTCCCCGTGACGCCCTCCAATGGCGGGTGTCGGCCGCGATGGGGAAGCCGGACCCCCACGCCCTCTCCCAACCTCGAATGCGCCCCGACCAGGGGTGCATCGTTCTGGTAAGTGTTCGCTCCTTCCTTCCTCATATACCGGGTTGCTCCCGGTTCTCATGATTGGGTTTCTTTTCCCCTCCCCCTCTTTTTAGGAGGTGGGACGGCACAAACCCTCCTTGCCGCGGGTCCCGGAGGACGCGGTGGGTCGGGCAGCGCGGCGGGTCGCCGCGGAGGAGGAGAAAAAGAAAAAGGACGCGGAGAAGGCCCGGGCCCGCAAGCGGAGGCGGGCTCGGGACGCCCTGGAGAAACGCCGTCGCCAGCAGGAGAGGGAAGGACTCCCCAGGGAGCTGTCGCCGGAGACATCCGATGACGACGACGACGATGATGAGGAGGAGGAGGACGACATGGCCGCCCGTCTCGGCCTCAGCCCCAGCTCGGGGTGTGGCCGAGAGCTGTCGAGTCAGCCCCCGAGCGGGCCGATGTCGTCGGTTCCTGGGGCCGAGACGCCGGATCCCCGACCTGAGGGGCGGGGACAACCTGAGAGGGTACTTGATCCCTCGGCTGGAGGAGCTGACGTGACTCCAGGGAGCCGGGTCGAGGGGTTCGTCCCTCGAGAGCCGTCCCCCGCGCCGGCAGCGCGGGGGAGCGGTCCTCAGGTTGCCATGGCGGCGCCTGGGCAGTCCGCCTCCCGGGCGCCAGGGGCGCCCAAGGCGAGGGCGGTGCCAGGGCTGTCGGCGAGGCGGGCCCCGGCGGTGGTTCCAGGGAGCGGGAGCCAAGAGACCTCCCCCCAGGCATAGTGGATCATGGCCCGGAGCGGGTAAGTACCTTGGAATGTCTCCATCCCGGCGCTTCATTCGTACGTCTTGGCCGTGATTTTCCCTTTCTTCCTTTTTCTTTATTTTCAGCAAGCGGAGCCATGGCCCTACCGACCTGGCGCCCCGGAAGGCCCTTAAGACGACGTCGGTCCAGGCGCCTGGCGCCATCCCGGGCCCCGCCGCTCAGCCGACCCTTCCGCAGGGCGCTTTGCCGCATGGGGCTCAGGCGTCGCATGTCCCGGGGGAGCAGGTCCCCGAGGCGGGCTCCTCTGCCAAGGCGGCCATCGTGATCGGGGAGGCGGCCGGCGCCGACGCGGTCCCGAGCCCGCCGGCCGCGTCGGCCATGCCGGCGCCTGCCGCCACCGCAGTTGGCATCGCCCCAGTCGGAGAGCATATGGTTGCTGCCGGCGTCGAGACGGCCGCAGCGTCGGCGCCCGGGGCTTCGGAAGAGGTGGGCATGGGCGCGCAATTCATCCAGGCGGGCAGCAGCCTTGTCGCCGTGCGGCGGAGCCCCGAGGCCCGGGGCCAGTTGCTCCGATTCCGGACCCGTGAGGCTCCGGACCCTATCTTCGTTCTCGACGACGAACAAGAGGACCGGTCCTGGGACGAGCTCCGCAATCGTGCGGAAGCAGCGGTGGGGTCGCTCCGATCGTCGCTGGAGGTTCTCTGCGGGGACGTCCCAAAAATCCTCCAGGTAACGGTTTCAGGCATACCTTCTCCCTTCTGCGAGCGAGGCGTTCGCCGTGATGCCTTGTCTTCCTTTCCAGGATCTGACGGACCGGAGCGCCGCCAAGTCGTCGTTCATCCGCCGCGAGGTCGACGTCTGGGGCTCGCTGCGGTCCCTGAGGACTTCGCTCGCCGGGGCTACCTCGCGCCTTTCTCAGCAGGACGCCAAGATAGCGGACCTCCAGTTGCTCTGTGCTGACCTGAGGGCCGAGGCGGCGGCGGCGCGCACAGAGGCGCTAAGGCAGCGGTCGGAGCTCGTCCAGGTTGCCGAGGAGCGGGACCAATCCCGGGGCCAGGCTGCCGAGGCCGAAAGCCGGGCCAAGACCCTCGCGGCCGATCTGGCCGCAGCCCAAGTCGCGGCCTCGGAGCAGCGCGTCCGAGCCAGAGGTATGGCTCGACCGTCCTCGGTTCTCGATCTTGTCCGTTTCTTCCGCTTGTGTTTGAGGTCTTTCTTCTGGTTGTTCGCAGAGCTCGAGTCTGCCCTCGACGAGTCTGCCAAAGCGCTCGCCGAGGCGCTCGACGAGGCTGCTGAGCAGAGGGAGGCCGATCTCGCGGCCTTGTCCGAGGCCGTCTCGGATGTCTATCGGACCCTTGGTTCCGGCGACGTCCCTTCAGGGAGCTCCCCCCAAAGCCATCTTCAAGCCCTAGGTGGTTACGCGCGCGGTAGAGTCCGCGGGGCGCTACACCACGGCGTCAGGCGGGCCTTCGCCGTGCTCGCTTCCCACTACGTCGTGGACCTGGAGCGGGTCAGCGAGGGGTATTGCCTTCCTGACGAAGACGAGGCGGCGCTGGCGGAAATTCAGTGGCTCGACGCGGTCGCTGCGGGTCCGAGCGCGGCACTGGCGACCGTCTTCGAGGCGGAGATTCTCCCTCCTGTGCCGCCGCCGGGAGCGGAGGTGGACCCTACCGACGGCGGGAGTGGAGCTGAGGGTGCGGCGCCTTCCCAAGGCGACGCCTGACCTTTGTTGGAACAATTTCTGTTGGATGTGCGATTTGCCGCGGCCGCCGAGACCTGGACATTTTACTTCTCTTGCGTGAAGTCATACTCTGTTCTGTTTCAATTTGCGCGCCTGGCCCGACTTGTCAACAACAGGGTGATTTCCCGAGCTGGGTCTCTTTTTTTCCGTGGCAGGCGATGAGTGAGGTGTCCCTAGCCCGGAGGCATAGGCGTTCCTCAGCTCAGTCGGTCTCACCACTTATTTGTACCCAAGTTCGCTCCTCGGGACCCTGCTTCTGACGCATCCGGGAGAACGCAAAAACCCCTTCTTGATCGCAAAAAGAATTTCTTTGACGCGGAGAGGTGCATCCAAATTCGACGAGAGGGGTTCCCCCTTTTTTGCCCCCGAGGGAGGGTCGGGCTCCGCCGGGGCGAGGCCGACCCTTCCTTGATGACTGATCCTTGTATGTGAGTGGGGGAAGGGCGCAGCCCCCGGGCGTTGTCCGTGCAGAGGCCGTTTGACGAGTCGGGCTCTTGCCCGAATATCCGGCGAGTACTCGGTGACATCCCTTGGTATGCCAAGCATGTCCGAGGGACCCCACGCAAAAATGTCGGCGTTCGCGCGGGGAAAGTCGATGAGTACTGCTTCCTATTTGGGGTCGAGCCCGGAACTGATCCGGATCTGCTTGGAGGTATCGCCTCTGGGGTCGAGAGGGACGACCTTAACCGTCTCTGCTGGCTCGAAGTTGCCGGCATGTCGCTTCACGTCCGGCACCTCTCGGGAGAGGCTTTCCAGGTCGGCCATGAGAGCCTCGGACTCGGCGAGGGCCTCGGCGTACTCCACGCACTCCACATCGCATTCGAATGCGTGTTTGTACGTGGGACCGACGGTGATGACCCCGTTGGGGCCCGGCATCTTGAGCTTTAGGTAGGTGTAGTTGGGGATGGCCATGAACTTCGCGTAGCATGGCCTTCCCAACACTGCGTGGTAGGTTCCTCGGAACCCGACCACCTCGAACGTCAAAGTCTCCCTTCGGAAGTTGGAGGGTGTTCCGAAGCAGACAGGAAGGTCGAGCTGTCCGAGGGGCTGGACGCGCTTCCCGGGAATGATCCCGTGGAAGGGCACAGCGCCTGCTCGGACGGATGACAGATCGACGCGCAGGAGCCTGAGGGTCCCAGCGTAGATGATGTTGAGGCAGCTGCCCCCATCCATCAGGACCTTGGTGAGCCTGACGTCGCCGATGACGGGATCGACGACGAGCGGGTACTTCCCTGGGCTCGGCACGTGGTCGGGGTGGTCATCTTGGTCGAAGGTGATGGGCTTGTCGGACCAGTCTAGGTAGACTGGCGCCGCCACCTTCACCGAGCAGACCTCCCGACGCTCCTGCTTACGATGCCGAGCCGAGGCGTTCGCCGCATGCCCTCCATAGATCATGAAGCAGTCGCGGACCTCGGGGAACCCTCCTGCTTGGTGATCTTCCTTCTTGCCGTCGTCGCGGGCCTTGTCACCCTCTGCGGGTGGCCCGGCCCGGTGGAAGTGGCGCCGAAGCATGACGCACTCCTCGAGGGTGTGCTTGACGGGCCCCTGATGGTAGGGGCACGTCTCCTTTAGTGCCTTGTCGAAGAGGTTGGCGCCTCCGGGGGGCTTCCGAGGGTTCTTGTACTCGGCGGCGGCGACAAGGTCCGTGCTGGCGGCGTCGCGTTTCGCTTGCGACCTCCCCCTGCCTTTCTTCTTGGCGCCGAGCGGAGTGGACGCCTCGGGAGCATCTTCCGACGGGCGGCCCTGGGGCTGCTTGTCCTTTCGGAAGATGGCTTCGACCGCCTCCTGACCAGAGGCGAACTTGGTAGCGATGTCCATCAGCTCGCTTGCCCTGGTGGGGGTCTTGCGACCCAACTTGCTCACCAGGTCACGGCAGGTGGTGCCGGCAAGGAACGCGCCGATGACATCAGAGTCGGTGATGTTGGGCAGCTCGGTGCGCTGCTTCGAGAATCGCCGGATGTAGTCCCGAAGGGACTCTCCTGGCTGCTGCCGGCAGCTTCGGAGGTCCCAGGAATTCCCTGGGCGCACGTACGTGCCCTGGAAGTTGCCGGCGAAAGCCTGGACCAGATCCTCCCAGTTGGAAATCTGCCCCGGAGGCAGGTGTTCCAACCAAGCGCGAGCGGTGTCGGGGAGGAACAGGGGGAGGTTGCGGATGATGAGGTTGTCGTCGTCCGTCCCACCCAGTTGACAGGCCAGGCGGTAGTCCGCAAGCCACAATTCCGGTCTCGTTTCCCCCGAGTACTTTGTGATAGTAGTCGGGGGTCGGAATCGGGGCGGAAACGGCGCCCGCCGAATGGCTCGGCTGAAGACCTGCGGACCGGGTGGTTCGGGCGAGGGACTCCGATCCTCCCCGCTGTCGTAGCGTCCCCCACGCCTGGGGTGATAACCTCGGCGCACCCTTTCGTCGAGGCGGGCCCGACGGTCGCGATGAGGGTGCTCGTCGCCGAGGTGGCCCGGGGCCGCAGGCGCGGTGTTGCGCGTGCGCCCGGTGTAGACCGAGGCTTCCCGCGTGAGTCGGGAAGTCGCGGCACGAGGTTCCGAGGGGTACCCCTGCCTTCGGGAGGCAGAGCTCTCGGCCCGCCGGGCCGCAGCGCCTTCCAGGAGATGCTTGAGCTCTCCCTGGATCCGCCGACCCTCGGTGGTTGATGACTCCGGCATCGCGCGGAGGAGCATCGCTGCGGCGGCCAGGTCCTGACCGGTTCCACCGGATGCGGGTGGCGGTCTGTCCCTGGCATCGTTGGCGATGCGGTGCTGGAGACCTTGGGGCAGGTGACGTATTCCTCCGGCCGGGGGCTGGCTCGCCCATACCTGCCCGACGTTCCGGCGGATTGCCTCGAGCGCTCCTGCTTCCTCATCGAGCCCGACCTGCGCCCCGCGGACTTGCTCGAGCTGTGGGTCGTGACCCCCCCGCCGGAACGGGGACCACAGCTAGCTCCCGCGGGATGTCGGCGTGAGGCGCTGGCCTAGGGGGATCACCATCCTCCGGCATGCCGAGACAGCTGCCTCCGGAGGGATCCCCCAGCTCGACGTGGAAACATTCGCGGCTCGGGCCGCAGTCCTTGTCGCCAAGGCTGCGGCTGCCGTCGGAACAGTCGGAGAGGCAGTAGTTACATGCGGTCATGAAATCCCGCATGGCACTGGGGTTGCCAGATCCAGAGAAATCCCAGCAGATGCTGGGGTCGTCATCTTCCTCGGACCCAGAGGGTCCATAGGTCGAGACACCCGTCAATCGGTCCCAAGGCGACCGCACACGAAACCCCAGAGAGGTTGCACTCGCCTCAGTGTGAGCGCCCTCCAAAGCGAGGTTGCTAGGCGGGTTGAGGTCGAGTCGAAATGACGAAGGATGGGAATCAGCCCGTACCTTTTGGTCGACGAGGATCGAGGAAGTCGCATCGGGGGCTGATCGTGCTGTCGTCCTGGGTGCGAGGGCGACGTCCTGCAGGCCCTCCGTGAGCGTGCTGGCGTCGTCCACTTGCTCGGGATCGGCGTGTCGCGGGGGGGGCGGCGCTCGCCTTCGCCTCAAACGCGTGGGTGATGCCCGACGCGTCCTCCGTTGGGGCGTTGGGGATGTCGATTTGCTCGACAGTCGACTGAGCGCAGCCTCCCGCTTGGTTTTGGTTCCCCCGCCTCCTCCTCCGATGGCGAGGGAGAGGACGGGGTGAACTCGAAAGTTGTCCTTCCCCCACGCGGGAAAGACGTCGTCGATTCCGCTGCCGGCGGGCGGGCTGTCCGCCACCATTGTCGCTGTCGCGCGGCGGTGGAAGGAGGATCATGTCGTAGCTGCCGTTGAAAGACATGAACTCGAGACTCCCGAAACGGAGCACCGTTCCGGGTTGAAGAGGTCGTTGGAGACTGCCCATCTGGAGCTTGACGGGAATCTACTCGTCAACACGCAGCAGGCCCCTACCTGGCGCGCCAACTGTCGGCGTTCCGAGATCGGGGGGTCCCCGAGCCGACGAGTGAGTGTGCCGCGAGCCCCAGCCCAGATGGGTCGAGCGCGTGGGCGAGCGCGAAGGGGGGAGAGAGCGAGTGCGAGAGTCGGAGAATCCCGCGGCCTTCGTGTTCGTCCCGCGCCCAGGTCGGGTGCGCTTGCAGTAGGGGGTTACAAGCGTCCGCGCGGGTGAGGGGAGCGAGCGGCCCCGAGAGAGCGCCTGCCCCTGCCCTTCGTCCCCGCGAGGCCAACCTTCTCTAAGAAGGCCCTGGTCCTTCCTTTTATAGGCGTAAGGAGAGGATCCAGGTGTACAAACGGGGGTGTAGCAAGGTGCTACGTGTCTAGCGGGGGAGTGCTAGTGCCCTAAGTACATGCCAAGGTGGCAGCCGGAGAGATCTTGGCACCCAGCTAGTGTGGCGTCGTGGCTGTCGGAGAAGCGATGGAGCCGGACGGAGGGACATCTGTCGGAGTGGTTGGGCCCTTGCTGACGTCCCCCTGCTTTCGTAAGGGAGCTGGGGGCCGCCGTCGTCATGGGTCCAGCGGGGCGCCATCATTGCCTATCTGGCGGAGCTAGCCAGATGGGACGTCGGTCCTGTTCTCTGCGGCCCGAGTTGTCTCGGGGTAGGGTGATGATGGCGCTTCCTGTCGACGTGGCGGACTTGTGCCCTAGGTCGGGCGACGTGGAGTCTCTTCCGAGGCCGAGGTCGAGTCTGTCCTGCATGGCCGAGGCCGAACCTGAGCACCCGGGTCGGGCGAGGCGGAGGTCGGGGTGGAGTCCGAGCCCTGGGTCGGGCGAAGCGGAGTTCATCGTCTTCCGAGGCCTTAGCCCGAGTCCGAGCCCTGGGTCAGGCGGAGCGGAGTTCGCCGTTCTTCCGGGGCCTTAGCCCGAGTCCGAGCCCTGGGTCGGGCGGAGCGGAGTTCGCCGTCTTCCGGGGCCTTAGCCCGAGTCCGAGCCCTGGGTCGGGCGGAGCAGAGTTCACCGTCTTCCGGGGCCTTATCCCGAGTCCGAGCCCTGGGTCGGGCGGAGCGGAGTTCGCCGTCTTCCGGGGCCTTAGCCCGAGTCCGAGCCCTGGGTCGGGCGGAGCTTCCTCTGGCGCTTTCGGCCAAGCCTGGCTACCCGTCAGTCTTACCTTTTGCGTTAAAGGCCCCAGTGATTTGGTCGGTCGGTGCGGTGATTTAGTCAGGGTTACTTCTTATCGAAGGCATGGCCTCGGGCGAGCCGGAGATGCGTCTGCCGTGAAAGAGGAGGCCTCAGGCGAGACGGAAACATCTCAGGGTCGGCTGCCCTCGCCCGAGGCTAGGCTCGGGCGTGGCGTGATCAAGTCGCTCGTATGGACTGATCCCTGACTTAATCAAACCCATCAGGCCTCTGCAGCTTTATGCTGATGGGGGTTACCAGCTGAGAATTAGGCGTCTTGAGGGTACCCCTAATTATGGTCCCCGACAGAGAAACATACCTTTATCCTTGATTTGTACTTTGTCCACCTTTTTACAATTAGGCACTTGTGTTGGACACTAAATCACCAAAATACTTAGAAATGGCCCAAGGGCACATTTCCCTTTCAATCTCCCCCTTTTTGGTGATTTATGCCAACACAACATAAAGCAAGTAGAACAAGTACAAAATCACTTCAAATAAGAACTCAAATTATTTTGATTCAAATTTGACATATATGGATCACTCTATGCCACCACTTGGTTTGTTTTTGCAAATCAAACTCAAATTCCTATCTCTAAGTCAAAACCACTTGTAGAGACATAAAGAGAGGCTTTCCAAAGAAATTTGATCAAGGATTTCAAAAACTCCCCCTTTTTCCCATAATCAACACTTCTCCCCACAAGAGGCCAACTTTTGACATAAGAGACAATAAAAGAGTTTTGACAAACCAAAAGCTCTAATCTACTATTTTCAAAATTTCTCAAGTGGTAGCTGATCCATCTATTGCTTTGGCCTTTATTTTCTCCCCTTTGGCATCAAGCACCAAAACGGGATCAATCTTGGCCCCTTAACCCCATTGCCTCACCAAAATCTTCAAATAAGAACACATAGGCAATAAGAGTATAAGATGAACTTGGAAAAGTTACTCTTTTCATCGGAGTGCGGTGGAAGTCTTGCATGGTCCAAGTCCACCTTTTCCCTTTCAGTCCTCCTTTGAGACTAAAACAACCAAACTCAAGTACATGGTTAGTCTCAAAGGGTCAAGTTGTAGCACAGCTCCCCCTAAATATGTGCATCACTTGCAAAAAGGACTTGTGAGGTCCAGGGAGTGTTTGTACAACTTGAGCACCACAATAAGCAACAAAATGCAGAATGAACATGATCAAAGGCATAAACACATGTATGCTATAATTCAATCCAAGTTCGCGAATCTAAGATATTGAGCTCACTACGCAGCCTGCAAAAGGTCTTCTCATCTAGAGGCTTGGTAAAGATATCGGCTAGCTGGTTCTCGGTGCTAACATGAAACACTTCGATATCCCCCTTTTGCTGGTGGTCTCTCAAAAAGTGATGCCGGATGTCAATGTGCTTTGTGCGGCTGTGCTCAACAGGATTTTCCGCTATTCGGATAGCACTCTCATTGTCACATAGGAGTGGGACTTTGCTCAGATTGTAGCCAAAGTCCCGGAGGGTTTGCTTCATCCAAACCAGTTGCGCGCAACACTGTCCTGCGGCAACGTACTCGGCCTCAGCGGTGGATAGGGCAACGGAGGTTTGTTTCTTAGAGTTCCATGACACCAGGGACCTTCCTAAGAATTGGCACGTCCCCGATGTACTCTTCCTATCGACCTTACATCCAGCATAGTCGGAATCTGAGTACCCAATCAAGTCAAAGTTAGACCCCTTTGGATACCAGATCCCGAAGCAAGGCGTAGCGACTAAATATCGAAGAATTCGCTTCACAGCCACTAAGTGACACTCCTTAGGATCAGATTGAAATCTAGCACACATGCATACGCTAAGCATAATATCCGGTCTACTAGCACATAAATAAAGCAAAGAACCTATCATGGACCGGTATGCTTTTTGATCAACGGACTTACCTCCTTTGTTGAGGTCGGTGTGTCCGTCAGTTTCCATCGGCGTCTTTGCGGGCTTGGCGTCCTTCATCCCAAACCGCTTTAGCAAGTCTTGCGTGTACTTCGTTTGGGAGATGAAAGTGCCGTCCTTGAGTTGCTTCACTTGGAACCCAAGGAAGTAGTTCAACTCGCCCATCATCGACATCTCGAATTTCTGCGTCATCACCCTGCTAAACTCTTCACAAGACTTTTGATTAGTAGAACCAAATATTATGTCATCGACATAAATTTGGCATACAAAAAGATCACCATCGCAAGTCTTAGTAAAAAGAGTTGGATCGGCTTTCCCAACCTTGAAAGCATTAGCAATTAAAAAGTCTCTAAGGCATTCATACCATGCTCTTGGGGCTTGCTTAAGTCCATAGAGCGCCTTAGAGAGCTTACACACGTGGTCGGGGAACCGTTCATCTTCGAAGCCAGGGGGTTGCTCCACGTACACCTCCTCCTTGATCGGCCCGTTGAGGAAAGCGCTCTTCACATCCATTTGGTACAACTTGAAAGAATGGTGAGCGACATATGCTAGCAAGATACGAATTGATTCTAGCCTAGCCACAGGAGCAAAAGTCTCCTCAAAGTCCAAACCTGCGACTTGGGCATAACCTTTTGCCACAAGTCGAGCCTTGTTCCTTGTCACCACCCCGTGCTCGTCCTGTTTGTTGCGGAACACCCACTTGGTTCCCACAACATTTTGCTTGGGACGAGGCACCAGTGTCCAAACTTCATTGCGCTTGAAGTTGTTGAGTTCCTCCTGCATGGCCAACACCCAGTCCGGATCTAGCAAGGCCTCTTCTACCTTGAAAGGCTCAATAGAAGAGACAAAGGAGTAATGCTCACAAAAATTAACTAATCTTGAACGAGTAGTTACTCCCTTGCTAATATCACCCAAAATTTGGTCGACGGGATGATCCCTTTGGATCGTCGCTCGAACTTGGGTTGGAGGTGCCTGAGGTGCTTCTTCCTCTTCAATTTGAACATCCTGTGCTCCCCCTTGATCATGCGCCTCCACTTGAGGTACCTGTTCGTCATCTTGGGTTGGGGGATGCACCATAGTTGAGGAAGACGGTTGATCTTGCTCCAAATGTTCCTGAGGCCGTACATCTCCAATCGCCATGGTGCGTATCGCGGCCGTTGGAACGTCTTCTTCATCTACATCATCAAGATTAACAACTTGCTCTCTTGGAGAGCCATTAGTCTCATCAAATACAACGTCGCTAGAGACTTCAACCAAACCCGATGATTTGTTGAAGACCCTATACGCCTTTGTATTTGAATCATAACCTAATAAAAACCCTTCTACAGCTTTGGGAGCAAATTTGGAATTCCTACCCTTCTTCACTAGAATGTAGCATTTACTCCCAAATACACGAAAGTACGATACATTGGGTTTGTTACCAGTTAGTAGCTCATATGAAGTCTTCTTGAGGAGGCGGTGAAGGTAGACCCGGTTGATGGCGTGGCAAGCCGTGTTCACGGCTTCCGACCAAAAGCGCTCGGGGGTCTTAAACTCTCCAAGCATAGTCCTCGCCATATCGATGAGCGTCCTGTTCTTCCTCTCTACCACACCATTTTGCTGAGGTGTGTAGGGAGCGGAGAACTCGTGCTTGATCCCCTCCTCCTCAAGGAACTCCTCCACTTGAAGATTCTTGAATTCGGACCCGTTGTCGCTCCTTATCTTCTTCACCTTGAGCTCAAACTCATTTTGAGCTCTCCTTAGGAAGCGCTTGAGGGTCCCTTGGGTTTCAGACTTATCCTGCAAAAAGAACACCCAAGTGAAGCGGGAAAAGTCATCAACAATAACTAGACCATACTTACTTCCTCCTATGCTCAGATAGGCGACGGGTCCGAAGAGGTCCATATGCAGCAGCTCCAGAGGTCTTGACGTGGTCATCACATTCTTGCTGTGATGTGCTCCTCCCACTTGTTTACCTGCTTGACAAGCTGCACAAGGTCTATCTTTTTCGAAATGAACATTGGTTAGACCTATCACGTGTTCTCCCTTTAGAAGCTTGTGGAGGTTCTTCATCCCCACATG
This sequence comes from Zea luxurians, assembly GCA_029449295.1. Classification (NCBI taxonomy): domain Eukaryota; kingdom Viridiplantae; phylum Streptophyta; class Magnoliopsida; order Poales; family Poaceae; genus Zea; species Zea luxurians. Next base: position 166,362,206 of record JAOPSE010000004.1, read on the forward strand.
TGCTAAGCGGCGATGCCACAACCATCCCATGCAAGTCTTAGCCATTAAGCATGCATCTAGACCGGCCTCTTCTTTTGCAAAATCAACTAAGTAAAGTTTGCCGTCTAGTACACCCTTAAAAGCTAGTGAACCATCACATCTTCTAAAGACAGACACATCTACATTTGTAAATAAACAATTATATCCCATATTACATAATTGACTAACAGATAGTAAATTATATCCAAGACTCTCAACTAAAAACACATTAGAGATAGAATGCTCATTTGATATTGCAATCTTGCCTAAACCTTTCACCTTGCCTTGGTTCCCATCACCGAATATGATTGAATCTTGGGAATCCTTATTCTTGACGTAGGAGGTGAACATCTTCTTCTCCCCCGTCATATCGTTTGTGCATCCACTGTCGATAATCCAGCTTGAACCCCTGGATGCATAAACCTGCAAGGCAAATTTAGGCTTGGGTCTTAGGTACCCAACTCTTGTTGGGTCCTACAAGGTTAGTCACAATTTCCTTAGGGACCCAAATGCAAGTTTTATCACCCTTGCATTTTGCCCCTAATTTCCTAGCAACTATCTTCCTATCCTTTCTACAAATAGCAAAGGAAGCATTCAAAGCATGATAAATTGTAGAGGGACCATTCATAACTTTCCTAGGAGCATGAACAAAATTCTTTCTAGGCACATGATGAATATTTTTCCTAGGCATATCTCTACAATGCATATAGGAAGAACTGGAAGCATACATAGCATAAGAATCATAGGCATGTGAATCAAAAGCATTACAACTCCTATGAGACTGTCTTCTATCATTGTACATAAAAGCATGGTTCTTTTTAGTACTACTTGCCATATGGGGCCTTCCCTTTCTCCTTGGCAGAGATGGGAGCCTTATGGCTTGTTAAGTTCTTGGCTTCCCTCTTGAAGCCAAGCCCATCCTTAATGGAGGGGTGTCTACCAATCGTGTAGGCATCCCTAGCAAATTTTAGTTTATCAAAATCACTTTTGCTAGCCTTAAGTTGGGCATTAAGACTAGCCATTTCATCATTTAATTTTGCAATAGAAGCTATGTGTTCACTACAAGCATCAATATCAAACTCTTTACATCTATTGCAAATAACAACATTTTCTACACAAGTTGTTGATTTACTAGCTATTTCTAACTTAGCATTCAAATCATCATTAATGCTCCTTAAGCTAGAAATTGTTTCATGGCAAGAAGATAATTCACAAGAAAGCATTTCGTTTCTATTAACTTCTAAGGCATGAGATTTTTGTGCTTCTAAAAATTTGTCATGTTCTTCATACAACAAGTCCTCTTGTTTTTCTAAAAGCCTATTCTTATCATTCAAGGCATCAATCAACTCATTAATTTTATCTACCTTGGTTCTATCTAGGCCCTTAAATAAACATGAATAATCTATTTCATCCTCATCACTAGATTCGTCCTCACTTGAAGAAGCATAAGTAGAGTTTCGAGTACTTACCTTCTTCTCCCTTGCCATAAGGCATGTGTGACGCTCGTTGGGGAAGAGGGATGACTTGTTGAAGGCGGTGGCGGCGAGTCCTTCATTGTCGGAGTCGGAGGAGGAGCAATCCGAATCCCACTCCTTTCCTAGATGTGCCTCGCCCTTTCCCTTCTTATAGTTCTTCTTTTTCTCCCTCTTGTTCCCTTGATCCTGATTACTATCATTGTCGGGACAGTTAGCAATAAAATGACCAAGCTTACCGCATTTGAAGCATGAGCGCTTCCCCTTGGCTTTGGTCTTGCTTGGCTGTCCCTTGCGACCCTTTAGCGCCGTCTTTAATCTCTTGATGATGAGGGCCATCTCTTCATCATTAAGTCCGGCCGCCTCAATTTGGGCTACCTTGCTGGGTAACGCCTCCTTGCTCCTTGTTGCCTTGAGAGCAACGGGTTGAGGCTCATTGATTGGACCGTTTAGAGCGTCGTCCACGTACTTTGCCTCCTTGATCGTCATTCGCCCGCTTACGAATTTTCCAAGGACTTCTTCGGGCGACATTTTGGTGTACCTGGGATTCTCACGAATATTATTCACCAAATGAGGATCAAGAACGGTAAAGAACCTTAGCATTAGTCGGACGACGTCGTGGTCCGTCCATCGCGTGCTTCCGTAGCTCCTTATTTTGTTGATAAGGGTCTTGAGCCGGTTGTATGTTTGTGTCGGCTCCTCGCCCCTTATCATCGCAAACCGTCCAAGCTCGCCCTCCACCAACTCCATCTTGGTGAGCAAGGTGACGTCGTTCCCCTCATGAGAAATCTTGAGGGTGTCCCAGATCTGCTTGGCGTTATCCAAGCCGCTCACTTTGTGGTATTCATCCCTGCACAATGAAGCTAGAAGAACAGTAGTAGCTTGTGCATTCTTATGAATTTGTTCATTAATGAACATGGGACTATCCGAACTATCAAAGTGCATTCCACTCTTTACAATCTCCCATATACTAGGATGGAGAGAGAATAGGTGACTACGCATTTTGTGGCTCCAAAATCCGTAGTCCTCCCCATCAAAGTGTGGAGGCTTGTCGAGAGGAATGGAGAGCAAATGTGAATTTGAACTTTGCGGAATACGAGAGTAGTCAAAAGAAAAGTTCGAATTAACCGGTTTCCTTCTCTCGTAGTCGTTGTGGTCGTCGTCCTTTTGGGAAGAAGTAGACTCATCGCTGTCGTCGTAGTAGACGATCTCCTTGATGCGCCTCGTCTTCTTCTTCTTCCCTTCTTTCCGTCTATGGCCCGAGCCAGAGTCGGTAGGCTTGTCGTCCTTCGGCTCGTTGACGAAGGATTCCTTCTCTTTGTCGTTGATCATGATACCCTTCCCCTTAGGATCCATCTCTTCGGGCGGTTAGTCCCTTTGTGAAGAGAACGGCTCTGATACCAATTGAGAGCACCTAGAGGGGGGGTGAATAGGTGATCCTGTAACACTTAAGAACTTAGGCCACAAAAACTTGGTTAAGTGTTAGCGCAATAACCGCCAAGTGGCTAGAGAGGAATCTTCAACAAAACACAATAACCAACAAGATCAATCACAGAGATGGCACGGTGGTTATCCCGTGGTTCGGCCAAGACCAACGCTTGCCTACTCCACGTTGTGGCGTCCCAACGGACGAGGGTTGCAATCAACCCCTCTCAAGCGGTCCAAAGACCCACTTGAATACCACGGTGTTTTGTTTACTTTACTCAATCCCGTTTGCGAGGAATCTCCACAAATTGGAGCCTCTCGCCCTTACACTTGAAGTTCACAAAGAAGCACAGAGCAAGGGAGGGATTAGCAACGCACTCAAGACAAGAAATCACAGCAACACCACGCACACAAGTCGCAACGAGAGCTCACAACACAACTCAATGAGTTCACCACTCAACTAGAGCTCTAATTGCTATCGCAAAGAATCAAAGGCGCGGAATCGATGTCTTGGTGCTTAAGAATGTTGTAGGAATGCTTGGTGTGCTCCTCCATGCGCCTAGGGGACCCTTTTATAGCCCCAAGGCAGCTAGGAGCCGTTGAGAGCAATCTAGGAAGGCTGATCTTGCCTTCTGTCGACTGGCGCACCGGACAGTCCGGTGCACACCGGACACTGTCCGGTGCCCGATTTCCTTCCATAAATGGCACAGTCGACCGTTGGCAGACTGAGAGCCGTTGGCGCACCGGACAGACCGGTGCCCCCTTCTAGCCGTTGGCCCGGCCACGTGTCCCGCGCAGATCGCGCGGCCGACCGTTGGCCCTGCCGACCGTTGGCTCACCGGACAGTCCGGTGCACACCGGACAGTCCGGTGAATTATAGCCGTATGTCGACGATAAATTCCCAAGAGCGACGAGTTCGCCTGTGAACGGCCCACCGGACAGTCCGGTGCACCACCGGACAGTCCGGTGAATTATAGTCGTACACCGCCGTCGAAGTCCCGAGAGCAGCCACTTTGCTCGAGCCAGGCTGGCGCACCGGACACTGTCCGGTGCACCACCGGACAGTCCGGTACACCCAGACTGAGCAGACTTTGGCTGCTCGAGCCATCTCTTCTCCAACTCGATTTTTTCTGTTTCCAGCACTTAGACACAATACATTAGTCCATAAAACAATGTACTAAGTCTAAGAAACATACCTTTATCCTTGATTTGTACTTTGTCCACCTTTTTACAATTAGGCACTTGTGTTGGACACTAAATCACCAAAATACTTAGAAATGGCCCAAGGGCACATTTCCCTTTCAATCCTCCCCTTGGTGAAGCATGAAGCGACCGAGCTCCCCCTCGTTCGTCTCCCGCTTGGTGATCTTTGTCACCTCGTCTCCCTCGTGCGCGGTCTTGAGTACGTCCCAAATTTCCTTCACACTTTTTAACCCTTGCACCTTATTATACTCCTATCGACTTAGAGAGGCGAGGAGTATAGTAGTGGCTTGGGAGTTAAAGTGGTGAATTTGGGCCACCTCGTCCGAGTCGTAGTCTTCATCCCCTACGGATGGTACCTGTACACCAAACTCAACAACATTCCATATGCTTGTGTGGAGTGAGGTTAGATGATGTCTCATTTTGTCACTCCACATATTATAATCTTCACCGTCAAAAACCGGTGGTTTGCCTAATGGAACGGAGAGTAAAGGAGTACGTTTTGAAGTGTGGGGGTAGTGTAGGGGGATCTTACTATACTTCTTGCGCTCTTGGCGCTTAGAAGTAACGGACGGTGCGTCGGAGTCGGAGGTCGATGTTGATGAAGTGTCGGTCTCGTAGTAGACCACTTTCCTCATCCTCTTGTGCTTGTCGCCTCTCCGATGCGACTTGTGAGAAGAGGATTTCTTCTCCTTCCCCTTCCCTTTGTTGGAGGAGTCCTTCTTCTTCTCCTTCCTCTTAGTGCGGGACTCTTCCGATGAAGTGCTCCCGTGGCTCGTAGTGGGCTTGTCGCCGGTCTCCATCTCCCTCTTGGTGTGATCTCCCGACATCACTTCGAGCGGTTAGGCTCTAATGAAGCACCGGGCTTTGATACCAATTGAAAGTCGCCTAGAGGGGGGTGAATAGGGCGAAACTGAAATTTACAAAATTAATCACAACTACAAGCCGGGCTAGCGTTAGAAATAATAATGAGTCCGAGAGAGAGGGCGCAAAACAAATCGCAAGCGAATGAAGAATGTGACACACGGATTTGTTTTACCGAGGTTCGGTTCTTGCAAACCTACTCCCCGTTGAGGAGGCCACAAAGGCCGGGTCTCTTTCAACCCTTACCCTCTCTCAAACGGTCCCTCGGACCGAGTGAGCTTCTCTTCTCAAATCAAACCGGAAACAAAACTTCCCCGCAAGGACCACCACACAATTGGTGTCTCTTGCCTCGGTTACAAATGAGTTTTGATCACAAGAACAAGTGAGAAAGAAAAGAAGCAATCCAAGCGCAAGAGCTCAAAAGAACACGACAAATCTCTCTCGCTAATCACTAAAGCCTTGTGTGGAATTGGAGAGGATTTGATCACTTGAGTGTGTCTAGAATTGAATGCCTAGCTCTTGTAAGTGGTTGAGAAGTGGAAAACTTGGATGACTTGAATGTGGGGTGGTTGGGGGGTATTTATAGCCCCAACCACCAAACTAGCCGTTTGGGTGGAGGCTGTCTGTCGTATGGCGCACCGGACAGTCCGGTGCACACCGGACATGTCCGGTGCCCCAGCCACGTCACCCGAACGTTAGGGTTCCGACCGTTGGAGCTCTGACGCTGGGCCAGCCTGGATGTCTGGTGGCACACCGGACATGCACTATAGAGTGTCCGGTGCGCCACTTTGCGCGTGCCTGACTTCTGCGCGTTCTAGCGCGCATTGAATGCGATGGCAGGTGACCGTTGGCGCCGAAGTAGCCGTTGCTCCGCAGTTACACCGGACAGTCCGGTGTACACCGGACATGTCCGGTGAATTATAGCGGAGAGCCGTTGCGAATTCCCGAGGCTGGTGAGTTCGGAGTCGCTTCATCCCTAGAGCACCGGACACTGTCCGGTGTACACCGGACAGTCCGGTGAATTATAGCGCGGCGTCTCTGAGAATTCCCGAGGGTGCGAAGTTCAGCTTGGAGTTCCCTGGTGCACCGGACACTGTCTGGTGGTGCATCGGACACTGTCCGGTGGCACACCGGACAGTCCGGTGAGCCAGACCAGGGTGCCTTCGGTTGTCCATTTGCTCCTTTGTTTGAACCCTTTTCTCTTGATCTTTTCATTGGCTTATTGTGAACCTTTGGCACCTGTAGAACTTATAAACTAGGGCAAACTAGTTAGTCCAATTATTTGTGTTGGGCAATTCAACCACCAAAATTAGTTTAGGAAATAGGTGTAAGCCTAATTCCCTTTCACTATTATTACAAGAAGTGTCTATAAAAAATAGTAAACACAAATATATATACTATTGTTAAGATGATATCATAATTTTTAGCTAATAAGTTCATAAATCATATAATAATACCATCATATATTAAGAGCCTTTTTATATTTTTGGTTTATTTGGTCTATTCGGGTTTGAAAGGTTAGGAACCGAATTTGAACTCATACACCAGAATATAGCACATATAGGAACCGAATCTGAACTCGAAAACCGAATAAACCGACAATTCGTTCTATTCGGGTTCGGTTCGGGTTTCGGTTTTAAAATGTCCATCCCTATAGTTGAGATATAAAGTAAACATGACTGTAGAGTCTTGCGGCGACAAAAGGACATAATAATTTTTAAGGTAGAAATTTAGAGTAGTATACGGATAGCCATCGCAAGACGCTGAATCTAAACCATAAGTTGCTAAGGCTGGCCGCAGTGATGAACTGCACGCCATACACTACAAGTATCCAGTTGTGTATGAAGGAAAAAATGTTGCAGCCACATACCTTGTATGGTACTCTAAATTTAGAGTGTGCAATAAAAACCCCATTTACAGAGTTTACTCTCATACTCTATTATGCAGCCATGTTGGTGGGAAAGAGGTGGGTGGTGGGGCCGCAGTGGGTGCATTTGATAAACATTGATAAAAAATATGGTAATTTATATAGAGTTGAGGTATAGAGTAGTTGCGGATGCCGAAGTTTGACTACTGTATTTCAAAATATTGATTACTAGAATAAAATATTATTTTTAGAGTAGAATAAGCGCGAATAGCCTAATGTACCCTGCTCATAGTTCTCGTGGAGTTTGCAGGGATTGCCATATTCGTATGTGTATTTATCTTTGTCCAACTAGTTTGCTCTTTTGTTTATGTAAAAACTATTTTTGACAGAGAATACCATTGGCTGACTGGCTGTAAATATAGGCGTCTAAGTAGTCGGTCAGCCGAGTAGACTGGATACCACCACGGCAATTGTGTTTGTGTCGAGGGTCTCTAGCCATGCATGGCAAATCAACTCAGATGGCCTCATCCTCCAGTGCTGCTGGGCAGGAGGAGGTCCGCATCAATTGGAGGAAGTGTAAGAACGGAACTGAAGATTGTTTCGTTATATACTTCAGCTGTTAGAAATTATCATATATTTTAAACCATACATGTCTAAGGTTAAACCTTTAAATTCTGTGTCAGTTTGCCACGTATAAGAAAAACTTGCCACACTTTTATGTCATTGATAAGTAGAATTTATATAGTTAGAGAAATCTTTTGTCATAGCTATAGTTACACAAACTAAACACATTAAACCTAACTAATAAATCGTGGCAAGAGGCAGCGAACCAAAACCCCTCACTGGATGAGTTAAAGACAGCGGAATCAGAATGGGATGTGGCGAGCATCACCTACCAAAGAAGTTTTCATACTATCGCCATCACCCTCTATCACACTTCCTATATTACTATTATTTCAAACTTCACTATATAAACAGTACAATCTATAGTATAAAATAATATTTTATATGGTCAGATAGTAGACTCTCTATCACATTCTATATCTTATTTTCTATTTGAAACTTCAGACTACAAATAGTATAATCTATAACGTAAAATAGTATTTTACACGATAGTTTATGTTGCCTGCTGGAGATGACCAGGACATCAGTAACAGCACCTGTCACTGCTACCAATTAGTACGATCGAACTTGTCCTCGTTTACTTGATAAAACCATTTACACAAAACCATATCTTACAGAGACCAAGAACCAAAATCGAGAAATATCACGGAACAAAAAAAAGCAGAATCCTTCTTGCGAGCCGCAGCTATTTGCAGCAGGACTTCCCATTCCCACTAACGGCTGCCCCTGCCCCTGCCAATCATGTCGTTGTAGTGCTTGAGCGACTCCTGCCGCTGCAGCCGCATCTCCATGTTGAACTTGTGGATGAACGCCTCCACGCGGCGGTTCAGCTCGTCCTGCCCCAGCGACGGCTCCCGCCGCACCAGCGCCGCGGGAGCAGGCCTGCTCCTTCCGGCGCCACCGTCGTTGAAAGTCTCGGCCTTCCGCATCGTCCCCACCGGTGGTGCCACGGCCGCTGGATCGACCTCCCCGCTGCTGCCGCCGCCGGACGGGCGGCGCCCGGGACGGGTGTCCCAGGTGTCGGACTTCTTGAGGTGTCGAGCTAGCGTCGGCCCCCGGCCCTCCGTGATGGCCTTCCACGTGCTCTCCAGCGTCTCCTCCTTCCGCGGCCGCGCCACCCGCAGAGCCCTGCTACCTGCAATGTCAAAATTCGCGTTGGTGCCCAAAACAAACAAACAAACAAACATTTGTGTCTATATCTTCGTTAAATTCGACAGAACGGCGTATAGTTCCTGTGGGAAACAGAATTGCCAAATCTTTTTCGAGATTTCCAAACCGCGCTGAGGCGCTGAGGGCCTGATGAGGATTGGAACTCGGAAGAGTAAGTAAGTAGCGTTGTTACCTTCGGGGCTTGGTTTGGTCGCCTTCCTGCTGAACCTCGCCGACACGAGCGGCTTCTTCCTGGAGTTGGTCAGGTCCGCGAACGGCGGCACCTCAGCCTCCGCACCCGCCGGCTCCGCGCCCCTCCGACGCGGCGTCCATGTCGACCTCGAAACCGAATAGTCCTCGTCCACCTCGCCCTCCGGCGCCACCGCTACAGTGTGGATCTCCACCACCACTGGCTCCTCGTCGACAGCAGCAGCCACCTCCGCGGCCTTCGCTGCCACCACGGGCACCGCCGCAGGCACCTGCAACGACGCAACCGCCGGCTGGATCCCATCCTGCTGCTGCTCCATCTCCTCGCCCGCTCCTTCTCCTCCGATGGCGTCGGCGTCGGCGGCGGGCGCATACGAAGGGGCCGAGGGACGTCCGCCGCCGCTCGAGTGGAAGCGGGACGACGCGGCGATGGAGATGATGATGGCGTTGATGACGAGGTACAGGTACGGCGGCGTGAGCCAGGTGGCGGCCACCGCGCGGGCGCGCGGCAGCTCTTCCTCCACGAACGCCGCCGCCGCGGGGCCCAGGAACCGCACGCCCACGGCCATCAGCAGAGCAGAGGCGGCCGCCGCCATCACGGTGCGCGCGTAGGCCATCGATACCGTCTCTTGTCCTCGCCCCGCGGTCCAGCTCCCCCGAGCCCAGTGCCGCGCGGCAGCTGTCGTCTCCTCGACCGTAGCGAAACGGAAGGAAGGAAGCGAAGCGAACGAGTGAGCGAGCGCCGAGCAGACAAGCAGGGAGGTGGTGGGCGCGGAATTTATAACGAGGGGACCGGGCCGATGCCTACTAGGCTACTACTAACTAGATGCAGGTCCTGCCTGGGCGTCGTGGCTTGCTTCGTTAGGAAGGGCCAGCACCAGCAGGTGAGGTCGAGATCAGCCAGCGGCAGTGGAGACTGGAGAGAGCGTGACCGCGGCGGGGTCGATGGCCGGTGGCGACAGACAAGTGGAGTGGAGGGCGACCTTCACCTTCACCTTCAGGCCTTGTTTGGATACTCTCGTATTCACCTCAATCCATGTGTATTGAAGTGGATTGGAGTGTAAATTAGTTTAAGTTATACCTCAATCCACCTCAATACACATGGATTGAGGTGAATACGAGAGTATCCAAACAAGGCCTCACGGGGAGGCTCGAACGACGCCCACGGGAATTCCGCGAGAGTTTTCTGCATCAGACGGGCGTCTGTCCACCGGCCACGCACCGATCAGACGGCTGTCACGTCGCTGGAGCGTGTCATGGCCATTGCATTCGCACAGTTTTTGGGCCATGCATGTGGGGTTCACGTTCATCCATTCTAGCAATCAGCAGCAACCTGTGCGTGTCCCTGCTGATATGAAGGGAAACTGACGCGGGGAGCCGAGGGGGCCGGCCGAGCCTCAAACGGTCAGAAAAATGACCGTTGGGTGCGGGTGCGGTGCGGTGGAGAGAACGGGCGCGCGGGCCCCGCCGCAGGCAGACACGTCTCTGGTAGGACTGCCGCGCGCAGCCACCTATGCATTGCAGGGGCCCCTCACCTAACCAAACGGGGCCTCCGTTTTTCTCTGGCTTCCGGGCCGCCGGCCCGCAGCCTCGCTAGGGACTGGTTGTATGATTTTAGTCTTTTATTTAAGTAAAAAAAAATTAAGGGGTGTTTGATTTGACGACTCTAGAGCAGAACTCCGACCAAAAGTACAGGGTTGTAAGCTTATTTTAGTTTGACGTGTCTCTTTTACTTTACTTGTAAATGCTCTAAACGTTATTGGTACATTAAACTCATCGTTGTTCCAAAGACCGTGTTGTTGACCTCGTTGAAGTGGGGTGGAAAGAATATTTTTAGAATTTTTTAAACTTTGTTAGTTTACGTGTACCATATATACATTAAAGTCTCATGTATGTATACTGATATGTTTTCGGTATGGCTGGGACGACGGGTGGGATCGCCTGCCTACTTGCCCGCACCGCCAGATACGCATTGCTGCATGGCGCGGTCGGTCAGGTGGATGGATCGGGGTGGCCTAGTTCTAGTTCGACTCGCCGGCCGTCATATCTATCCGATCCCCTTGCGCACGTCGTACTATGACATAAGTATGCTGCCTGCGTAGCCTGCCGCTTTTTCGCGCGCCCGCCTACCCGCCCGCCCGCCTCTTCACCCGCAGCCACAAAATCACACGCATGCTAGCTAGCTTGTGCGTAAAGGTGTGCTAGCTGGGGCTCCATCGGTCGCTGCACGTACGTGTGGTGCCTCACGGTCACAATTTCCGTCAACGTTGAGGGGGGTAATAGTGTAGCATTAGCACACGCGATTACGAGAGTTTGTTGTTCACGTCGCCGCGGGAAGTGTAAAAATAAAATAATTACCGGACGACACGTACTGGTAGCGGGCGCGTACGTCTCTCTGGAGTTCAGCCAAGTAGCCTACGTCTACTTGGGTTCTGTGTGCCTACGTCTACTCGGCTCTGTTGCAAGATCTAACTAGTTTCCTCGTGATGTGTGTGCTCTCTCAGGACGTGTGTGGATGGCGCTGCTAGCTTGGCACGTGTTGCATTATTGCCAACCTACATCTAGCAAATCTTGCATTTGCTCGTCACACTCGCACGCGCGCCGTGCGAGAAGGGAAACCGACCGATCGTGGCCTGACCACGCGCCCGACCTACAAAACTGCCAAGTCATGGTCATTTCCGGCACGCGAGTCCACTGACCAGCGTCAAGGCTAGCCCAGCCGCCGGACTCATGTGCGAGGCCGGGCCAGGTTTAGTAATGGCTGGCTTGCTTGTCACACCTGGCATGGAACGGGCTAGCTAGTTCTTTAGATTAACCCATTATCAGCAACGCCGTCGGATAGAGGGGTCGATGGACGGCTAAGCTAGAAGAAGACGTGGAGAATAAGAAAGATTAGAGTATGCGAGAAATATGGGCTGTATTCTATGAACCCTGGTCTGGTCTGATGTATATAACATCAGACTCACGGCCATATAGTCGACACACAGGCAGTGCACGCGAATTACAAGACCCACTCCACTCTAGCCCACTTGTAAATTCGCCTTGCGCTGCGCTGACCTTTTTGGACACTTTCTCCGCTCTCATCATTTAGGTCGGCAACGACGATGACGACCACGACGATGACGTACACTGGTCCTTGGTTCATTCAGAAATCAGTAGTAGTAGTAGTGCGCATTGATACTGTGGGCCGTGCATGTGAATCGTCGTGATTTGATCGGCGCAACGTACGTACACGTCCCGGCCGGTGGGAAGGGGAACCTGCTGGAGCTAGGAGTCCTTTTTCACCGCCCACGCACACACGTACGCCTGTTTAATTATTCAATCCATCGTCGTCCGTCTTGCATTGCATTGAGAGAGCTGTTAATTAATTAGGTGTCTGGAGTCGATCAGCTGGATGAGCGAGAGCTGGTGGTTCTGCTGTGCCTATCTACTACATGCCTACCTACGCGGAGCACGACGACGACGCATGCATGAAAAGTCGACCGACATGCGAAGAAGTACGTACGAATGAGAGCAGTATGCCCATGAAGACGTGTAGCAGTAGTAGTGTGTAAATCCAAGTGATGATTAGGACGAGTTAACCTAGATGTTAAGAAACACGGAGTTGCTAGAATCGGGGCGTCTAGATAGAACCAGCAAACAAGGTCACATATATGAAGGCGAAAGAAGAGAGAGAAAAGACGAAGAAGTAAGGTTGAGAACGAAGAAGAGGCACATACGTACGTCCCCTCGCTGTACGTCCAATAGCTACATCAAAAAAAAATGTTTATAAGCTAAGAATAAGAAGAGTATCACATCGTTCCTATTTGTTTGTCAATAATTTAGATCATGCTCGACATCACATACGACCTTTCTTGCCCTCATCAAGAGCACATTGAATATAAGCAAAACCGACTAATAATAAGCCCTCCTCGTTAGGCTGACGTACTTAATTAAAAGACCGTTCTTAAATTTGTATGGTAGATTTATAAACACAGTTCCTACCACACACACACAGAGAATACATAGGAACGCTAATGGAATTCCCTGATGCATGCTAGCTAATGGGTCTTTATGTTATCTTGATCTAACCTAATTAATGCGTAACGTGTCGTATTTCCCTCCAAGAACGTATATCTAGCTAGCTAGGGAACTTTCGGGAAGAAGCACAGGCCGTTAAGTCGTAGCGATAAGGATAGATGATGCGCATATCATATGCATGCATGGTGGCATACATATATATCCGTCTACCACCGCTCGCGCGGGCGCCGGGCGGTGGCCGGTACTCATCACCCACTGGGCTCATTGACCATGCTGCGCGCGCATCATGATGATGGAAGACTTCCTATCTACCACACACACACACACACACACACACTGGTTGGCTCGAGCGCGTTGCGTACGCATCTCTGTCTGATCTCCAGCACGTACTCGTCCAGAAATTACTACGTACATGAGATGTGACGATGGATCGGAGATATAAATGCACTATTTGTCTCCCGACTCCCTGCCGCGCGGCGCGCCCTAGTGTCAGTGTACGTCGTCACCGGCGAGCCAAAAGCCGCTCGACACATGCACTACTAGCGGCCGATCGAGAGCAGCAGGGATCTTGCGCGTCGTCCGGCCGGCGGGCACTCGGGAGCCGGCCGGTCGGCCACCGCGTACGTCGTCGCTGGTCGTAGACGGCGGTCGGCCGCCGATGCACGTACGTATCCAAACGTACAGCAAAACCAATTGCGCGTTTCATCAGAGGAAATTATTTCTGCACGACCTGTCAGGCTGTCACTAGTCACAACTCACAAGTAGCTAGTCAACAATAAGCCATGCACACACACGATATGTCACGATGAGACATGCATGCATGCACATTGTAGGGTTGTGCCGACTATTATCTTATCTATACGCGTGAACGTGTAGACGTACTAGACTATACCTGATAGAGCCCAACGTGTATGGCCGGTACATGCAGCGCGCTCCAGACTCTCCATACGTGGACAGACAGATACCGTGTCGTCATTAATTATATTATTGTTCATGTACTGGGAACCCTTGACCAGCGTACGTACGTAGTGCTATACATGCCGACGTATATATACATACGTGTATAGAGAACAAGCTGTCATGTCATGGGATTAAATGGGGGCGAAGTGCACTACCGTGTGCACGTCGCTGGTCGAAAAGGACTGCAGCGGTGTGGAGATAGATATCTATCCCTCCGTCACCCCGGCCCTGGGCCACAGCGCCGCCTACCATATCCAATATAATATCCATAATAACTATAAACTTGGTCGGTCGTATATATGCATGATCGATGCTCACAAATCTAGCTAGAGGGATGCATGCTCTGCATGCATGGTCTGTAATATTCTTGTGTGTCTAGATCGTTAGATCGTAGGAATTTCACGTACTCCGTAGTATGTCTCAATTTATAACTCATTTTACTTTTTCGATCTAAATTTGACCAGTTCATTTTATTCAAATTCTATGTGAAAAATAAAAAAAAAATAAAAGACATGTATAAAGTATATTATATGCTAAACAATATCACAACAAAAATTAATACTCTCTCCGTTCTAAAACAGTAGTCGTTTTAGCTCTAAATTTTTATTTCCATATTCATATGGATGAGTATGAACCTTTACATATATATATGGATGAGTAAAACAAATTTTAATTTGGGACGGAGGGAGTAATGGTTATGAATTTTTTAAAAAATAAAACGAGTCGGTCAAACTTAAGGTAAAAAGTCAAACGAACTATGTCTCTAGAGCAAGTATGTATCTCTATCTAGGGCCTGTTTAGATCATTGTGGCAAAAAGTTTGCCGGCTAATTTTAGCACTTAACCTCCAATCACGTCGGCTAATAAATTGGCTAATTGTTAGGTGGAGGGCTGACAAACTGTTTGCACATTAGCCATTTGACCTTGCTAATAGGTGCTAATAGACCGTATAGAAAATATTTATATATATTAGCCAAGTATCTAAATATATCCTAGCTAATTTTCACTAGCTAACTATTTACCGGTTATTTATTATTAGTCACTGACGAGGATCCAAACATGGCTCGATCTACTCAGTACGTACTCATAACGACGCGTTGACTACCTGAGAGCACTTAATTAATTTGCGTCATCAAATCAAGCGTACTAGCCCACACGCAGCAGGCTTGTCTCATCCGAATATCTCACATGGATTCTTAATTAATCTTATCGACATGCATGGACACTTGCCAGTTGCTAAGCATTGCCTCCTAACTTCCCGGCTAACCACCACCACCACCACGTCGCCGGCGAGCCAAACCCTGCTCGACACTTGCGCAAGCCGCCGGCCATGCACCGGTTGACCGCGACCGGATCAGGCTTTGCGCGTTGCAACGAGTCGTTCAGTCACCTGTCACTATCTACCTTGTCAGATGTCAGGTCAGTCGGCAGAGTACACCTGCAGCATCTCAGGGTCTGATCCCTGCAGCAGGCGACTGGCGGTGGTCGGCCCGTACCCCTCCGGATCTCCTGTGCGCAACAACCGTCATTGTTCATGTAAATCCATCGCGTGCCCTACACAGAGAGTAGTATATGTACAGAAAGTAACGGCCATGTTAGCGGCGTCGTCGTCAGCGAGAAGAGGACTGAAGTGGACACAGATAATATGGGATTGGGACGTAGACCCGGATAATTAATAAACAGGGGATACAAACAAAACAAAGATAACTAACACGGTGCCTTTTGACAAAATCAGAGGATCAGGATATGGTTGAAGATCTAACAAGATCTCAAAGTGCTATAAAAATGTAGCGAGAAGACAATGATGCCATTTTTTTCTTCAAAATCAAATCAGTTTCAGCTATAAGTTGCCAACGCTCTCTAAAGGCTTGATGGCTCACACATGTCACAGATGCAAATGATGGTTTCAGAGACCTGCTCTCTCAACACCTCAGGAAGAGTCGGATAGTAGCGCCACCTCAAAAAGACTCAGATAGTAGCGCGTGGTGATCATGTGTTGTATCTTCCTCAGACTACTTTTACCGAAGAAAAGAATGTAAGAAATGTTTGTTTTGAAGAATCAATCTATTCTAGATGAGATAGTGCATTATAAGTCCATTCCATAAATTTGGTGAAATGAACTCATTCATAATCACCCTATGATCACGACCATCACACGCCACGATGAGCCCAAAGGCACCGATCGTCCTAAGACCCTGGATGGGCTCGATTCCCTCGATGGTCCTAGATAACCTAGACACATTTAATATAGACTAAGATTTATTTGATTTAATTAAACTAAATAAAGGAAATCCTTATATTAAATCTAACAGTCTCACTAAATTTTAGGGGATATATAAAATACTTTCGCTTCTCAGTTGTTTGATATACCATTGTTTCAATAAAAAAGGTTAAGATGGACATCTAGAATAAATGTTACACTTCTTCATCACTAAACAATGTACTATTTCTTGAATTGATGGTTTTTATGCAAAACAAGTTTCACATAAGCTCTTTATTACTACTAGGTTGCAAAAACATCCTCCTATCTATAGCATATAAGTTAAACTTCATAGCCTTTCATGAGTATATAGAAATCATCAAGATCTCATAGACTATGATTAGTAAAACTCATTTAGGTGTGTTCTCAAAAGATATCATGTAGGACAACAACTTTGCTTCAACAAGCGACTTTGAACATTGTCGGGGACCATAATTAGGGGTACCCTCAAGGCTCCTAATTCTCAGCTGGTAACCCCCATCAGCACAAAGCTGCAAAGGCCTGATGGGTGCGATTAAGTCAGAGATCAGTCCATTCGAGGGACACGATCACGCCTCGCCCGAGCCTAGCCTCGGACAAGGGCAGCCGGCCCCGGAGGATTTCCGTCTCGCCCGAGGCCCCCCTTCAGCGGCGAACATATTCCCGGCTCGCTCGAGGCCCTGCCTTCGCTAAGAAACAACTCTGACCAAATCGTCGCACCGACCGACCAAGTCGTAGGAGCATTTAATGCAAAGGTGGCCTGACACCCTTATCCTGACGCGCGCCCCCCAGCCGGCAGAGCCGAAGTGACCGCCGTCACTTCGCCGCTCCACTGACCGGCCTGACAGAAGGATAGCGCTGCCTGCGCCACTCCGACTGCGGTGCCACTTGACAGAGTAAGACTGACAGGCAGTCAGGCCCTGCCGAAGGCACCATAGGAAGCTCCGCTTCGCCCGACCCAGGGCTCGGACTCGGGCTAAGTCCCGGAAGACGGCGAACTCCGCTCCGCCCGACCCAGGGCTCGGACTCGGGCTAAGTCCCGGAAGACGGCGAACTCCGCCCGACCCAGGGCTCGGACTCGGGCTAAATCCCAGAAGACGGCGAACTCCGCCCGACCCAGGGCTCGGACTCGGGCTAAGTCCCGGAAGACGACGATCTCCGCCTCGCCCGACCCAGGGCTCGGACTCGGGCTAAGTCCCGGAAGACGGTGAACTCCGCTCCGCCCGACCCAGGGCTCGGACTCGGGCTAAGTCCCGGAAGACGGCGAACTCCGTCCGACCCAGGGCTCGGACTCGGGCTAAATCCCGGAAGACGGCAAACTCCGCCCGACCCAGGGCTCGGACTCGGGCTAAGTCCCGGGAGACGACGATCTCCACCTCGCCCGACCCAGGGCTCGGACTTGGGCTCGGCCCCGGAAGACGACGATCTCCGCCTCGCCTGACCCAGGGCTCAGACTCGGGCTCGGCCCCAGAAGACGACGAACTCCGCTTCGCCCGCCCCCAGGGCTCGGACTCCGCCCCGGCACCAGCCGGCAATCTCCGCCTCGCCCGACCCGGGGGCTCGGACTCGACCTCGGCTTCGGAGGAGCTTCCACATCACCCAACCTAGGGCGCAGACCAGCCACGTCAACAGGAGGCGCCATCATCACCCTACCTCGAGCTGACTCGGGCCGCAGGGAACAAGACCGACGTCCCATCTGGCTCGCTCCGCCAGATAGGCAATGATGGCGCCCCACATGCTTTGTAACGACGGCGGCTCTCAGCCCCCTTACGGAAGCAAGAGGACGTCAGCAAGGACTCAACCGCTCCGACAGCTGTCCCTCCGCCAAGCTCCATCGCTCCTCCGACGGCCACGACATCACACCAGTTGGGTGCCAAGATCTCTCCGGCTGCCACAACGGCATGTACCTAGGGCGCTAGCTCACCTCCGCTAGACACGTAGCACTCTGCTACACCCCCCATTGTACACCTGGATCCTCTCCTTACGCCTATAAAAGGGAGGACCAGGGCCCTCTTAGAGAGGGTTGGCCGCGCGGGGACGAGGACGAGAACAGGCGCTCGCCGGAGGCCGCTCGCTCCCTCTCCCGCGTGGACGCTTGTAACCCCCTACTGCAAGCGCACCCGACCTGGGCGCGGGATGAACACGAAGGCCGCGGGATTCCCACCTCTCTCACGCCGGTCTCCGGCCGCCTCGCTCTCTCCCCTTCGCGCTCGCCCTCGCGCTCGACCCATCTGGGCTGGGGCACGCGGCGACATTCACTCGTCGGCCCAGGGACCCCCCGGTCTCGGAACGCCGACAGTTGGCACGCCAGGTAGGGGCCTGCTGCGTGTTGACGAACAGCTTCCCGTCAAGCTCCAGATGGGCAGTCTCCAGCAACCTCTCCAACCCGGGACGGTGCTCCGTTTCGGGAGTCTTGAGTTCATGTCCCTCGACGGCAGCTACGACATGATACTCCTTCCACCGTCGTGCGACAACAACAGTGGCGGCCGACAACCCGCCTCCCGGTGGCGGAATCGGCGACGTCTTCCCCGCATGGTGGAAGAGCAACCTTCGAGCTCACCCCATCCTCTCCCCCGCCGACGGAGGAGGAAGCGGGGCAACCAAGGCCAAGCAGGAGACAGCGCCTCGTCGGCTGTCGAGCGAGTCGATGGCCCCGGCACCCCAACGGGGGGCGCACCGGGCGTCGACCTCGCGTTTGAGACGAAGGCGAGCGCCGTCTCCCCGCGACACGCCAAACCCGAGCAAGCGGACGACGCCAGCACACTCGCGAAAAGCTTGCTGGACGTCACCCTCGTACCTGAGACGACGGCACAGTCAGTCCCTGACGTGACCTCATCGCCGCCCGTCGACCAAAAGGTACCGACCAATTCCCATCCCACGTCTTTCGGATTCAGCCTCAACCCGCCTAGCGACTTCGCTTTGGCGGGCGCTCTCGTAGAGGCAACTCCAAACCCTCTGGAGATTCGTATGCGGTCACCTTGGGACCGGCTGACGGACGTCTCGACCTACCGGCCCTCTGGGTCCGAGGAAGACGACGAGCCCAGCATCTGTTGGGATTTCTCTGGACTTGGCAACCCCAGTGCTATGCGGGACTTCATGACCGCATGCGACTACTGCCTTTCCGACTGTTTCGACGGTAGCCGTAGCCTCGACGACGAGGTCTGCGGCCTAAGTCGCGAATGCTTCCACGTAGATCTAGGGGGTCCCCCCAAAGGCAACCATCTCGGCATGCCGGAGGACGGTGACCTCCCTAGGCCGGTGCCTCGCGTTGACATCCCACGGGAGCTAGCTGTGGTCCCCGTTCAGGCGGGGGATCATGACCCACAGCTCGAGCAAATCCGCGGGGTGCAGGCCAGGCTCGACGAGGGAGCAGGAGCGCTTGAGCCGATCCGTCGGGACGTCGGGCAGGCATGGGCGGGCCAACCTCCGGCCGGAGAAATACGTCATCTACCCCAGGGCTTCCAGCACCACATCACCGACGACGTAAGGGTCAGGCCACCACCCGCTTCCAGTGGGGTCGGCCAGAACCTGGCGGCAGCAGCAATGCTTCTTCGCGCGATGCCGGAGCCATCAACCACCGAGGGACGGCGAATCCAGGGGGAGCTCAAGAATCTCCTGGAAGGCGCCACGGTCCGACGGGCCGAGAGCTCCGCCTCCCGAAGGCAGGGGTACCCCTCAGAACCTCATGCCGCGACTTCCCGATTCATGCGGGAAGCCTCGGTCTACACCGGGCGCATGCGCAACACCGCGCCTGCGGCCCCGGGTCGCCTCGGCAACGAGCACCATCACCGTGACCGACGGGCCCACCTCGATGAGAGGGTGCGCCGAGGCTACCACCCCAGGCGTGGGGGACGCTACGACAGCGGGGAGGATCGGAGTCCCTCGCTCGAACCACCCGGTCCGCAAGCCTTCAGCCGAGCCATCCGACGGGCGTCGTTCCCGACCCAGTTCCGACCCCCGACTACTATCACAAAGTACTCGGGGGAGACGAGACCGGAACTGTGGCTCGCGGACTACCGTCTGGCCTGCCAACTGGGTGGAACGGACGATGACGACCTCATCATCCGCAACCTCCCCCTGTTCCTCTCCGACTCCGCTCGCGCCTGGTTGGAGCACCTGCCTCCGGGGCAAATCTCCAACTGGGACGACCTAGTCCAAGCTTTCGCCGGCAATTTCTAGGGCACGTATGTGCGCCCCGGGAATTCCTGGGACCTCCGAAGCTGCCGACAGCAGCCGGGAGAGTCTCTCTGAGACTACATCCGGCGATTCTCGAAGCAGCGCACCAAGCTGCCCAACATCACCGACTCGTATGTCATCGGCGCGTTCCTCGCTGGCACCACCTGCCGCGACCTGGTGAGCAAGCTGGGCCGCAAGACCCCCACCAGGGCGAGCGAGCTGATGGACATCGCCACCAAGTTCGCCTCCGGCCAGGAGGCGGTTGAGGCTATCTTCCGAAAGGACAAGCAGCCCCAGGGCCACCCATCGGAAGATACTCCCGAGGCGTCAACTCAGCGCGGCGCCAAGAAGAGGAGCAAGAAGAAGTCGCAAGCGAAACGCGACGCCGCCGACGCGGACCTTGTCGCCGCCGCCGAGTACAAGAACCCTCGGAAGGCCCCCGAAGGTGCCAACCTCTTCGACAAGATGCTCAAGGAGTCGTGCCCCTATCACCAGGACCCGTCAAGCACACCCTTGAGGAGTGCGTCATGCTTCGGCGCCACTTCCACAGGGCCGGGCCACCCGCGGAGGGTGGCAAGGCCCGCGACGACGACAAGAAGGAAGATCACCAGGCAGGAGAGTTCCCCGAGGTCCGCGACTGCTTCATGATCTATGGTGGGCAAGCGGCGAACGCCTCGGCTCGGCACCGCAAGCGAGAGCGCCGGGAGGTCTGCTTGGTGGAGGTGGCGGCGCGAGTCTATCTAGACTGGTCCGACAAGCCCATCACCTTCGACCGAGACGATCACCCCGACCATGTGCCGAGCCCGGGGAAATACCCGCTCGTCGTCGACCCCATCATCGGCGACGTCAGGCTCACCAAGGTCCTCATGGACGGAGGCAGCAGCCTCAACATCATCTACGCCGAGACCCTCGGGCTCCTGCGTGTTGATCTGTCCTCTGTCCGGGCAGGCGCTGCGCCCTTCCATGGGATCATCCCCGGGAAGCGCGTCCAACCCCTCGGACAGCTCAACCTTCCCGTCTGCTTCGGAACACCCTCCAACTTCCGAAGGGAGACCCTGACGTTTGAGGTGGTCGGGTTTCGAGGAACCTACCACGCGGTGCTGGGGAGGCCATGCTACGCGAAGTTCATGGCCGTCCCCAACTACACCTACCTGAAGCTCAAGATGTCGGGCCCCAACGGGGTCATCACCGTCGGCCCCACATACAAACACGCGTTCAAATGCGACGTGGAGTGCGTGGAGTACGCCGAGACCCTCGCCGAGTCCGAGGCCCTCATCGCCGACCTGGAGAGCCTCTCTAAGGAGGTGCCAGACGTGAAGCGTCATGCCGGCAACTTTGAGCCAGTGGAGACGGTTAAGTCCGTCCCCCTCGACCCCAGCGGTGACGCTTCCAAGCAGATCCGGATCGGCTCCGGGCTCGATCCCAAATAGGAAGCAGTGTTCGTCGACTTTCTCCGCGCGAACGCCGACGTCTTCGCGTGGAGTCCCTCGGACATGCCCGGCATACCGAGGGATGTCGCCGAGCACTCGTTGGACATCCGAGCCGGAGCCCGACCCGTCAAGCAGCCCCTGCGCCGATTCGACGAGGAGAAGCGCCGAGCCATAGGTGAGGAGATCCACAAGCTAATGGCGGCAGGGTTCATCAAAGAGGTATTCCATCCCGAATGGCTTGCCAACCCTATGCTTGTGAGAAAGAAAGGGGGAAAATGGCGGATATGTGTAGACTACACTGGTCTCAACAAAGCATGTCTGAAGGTTCCCTACCCTCTGCCTCGCATCGACCAAATTGTGGATTCCACTGCTGGGTGCGAAACCCTGTCTTTCCTTGATGCCTACTCAGGGTATCATCAAATCAGGATGAAAGAGTCCGACCAGCTCGTGACTTCTTTTATCACACCCTTCGGCATGTACTGCTATGTCACCATGCCGTTCGGCTTGAGGAATGTGGGCGCGACGTACCAGCGGTGCATGAACCATGTGTTCGGCGAACACATTGGCCGCACGGTCGAGGCCTACGTTGATGACATCGTAGTCAAGACGAGGAAAGCCTCCTACCTCCTTTCCGACCTTGAAGCGACATTCCGATGTCTCAAGGCGAAAGGCGTCAAGCTCAATCCCGAAAAGTGTGTTTTCGGAGTACCCCGAGGCATGCTCTTGGGGTTCATCGTCTCCGAGCGGGGCATCGAAGCCAACCCGGAGAAGATCGCAGCTATCACCAGCATGGGGCCCATCAAGGACTTGAAAGGCGTACAAAGGGTCATGGGATGCCTCGCGGCTCTGAGCCGCTTCATCTCACGCCTCGACGAAAGAGGTCTACCTCTATACCGCCTCTTAAGGAAGGCCGAGTGCTTCACTTGGACCCCTGAGACCGAGGAAGCCCTCGGGAACCTGAAGGCGCTCCTCACAAAGGCGCCTATCTTGGTGCCCCCAGCTGCCGAAGAAGCCCTCCTGGTCTACGTCGCCGCGACCACTCAGGTGGTTAGCGCCGCGATTGTGGTCGAGAGGCAAGAAGAGGGGCATGCGTTGCCCGTTCAGAGGCCAGTCTACTTCGTCAGCGAGGTACTGTCCGAAACCAAGATCCGCTACCCACAAGTTCAGAAGCTGCTGTACGCGGTGATCCTGACGCGGCGGAAGCTGCGACACTACTTCGAGTCTCATCCGGTAACTGTGGTGTCATCCTTCCCCCTGGGGGAGATCATCCAGTGCCGAGAGGCCTCGGGTAGGATTGCAAAGTGGGCGGTGGAAATCATGGGCGAGACGATCTTGTTCGCTCCTCGGAAGGCCATCAAGTCCCAGGTCTTGGTGGACTTCGTAGCTGAATGGGTCGACACTCAGCTACCGACGGCTCCGATCCAACCGGAGCTCTGGACCATGTTCTTCGACGGGTCGCTGATGAAGACAGGAGCCGGCGCAGGCCTACTCTTCGTCTCGCCCCTCGAGAAGCACCTACGCTACATGCTACGCCTCCATTTCCCGGCATCCAACAATGTGGCTGAGTACGAAGCTCTGGTCAACGGGTTGCGGATCGCCATCGAGCTAGGGGTCTGACGCCTCGACGCTCGCGGTGACTCGCAGCTCGTCATCGACCAAGTCATGAAGAACTCCCATTACCGCGACCCGAAGATGGAGGCCTACTGCGATGAGGTTCGGCGCCTGGAAGACAAGTTCTACGGGCTCGAGCTCAACCACATCGCTCAGCGCTACAACGAGACTGCGGACGAGCTGGCTAAAATAGCCTCGGGGCGAACGACGGTTCCCCCGGACGTCTTCTCCTAAGACCTGCATCAACCCTCCGTCAAGATCGACGACACGTCCGAGCCCGAGGTGCCCTCGGCCCAGTCCGAGGCAACCACGGCTCAACCCGAGACGCCCTCAGCTCAGTCCGAGGTACCCTCGGCCCAGTCCGAGGCACCCACGGCTCAACCCGAGGCGCCCTCGGCTCAGTCCGAGGCACCCTCGGCTCATCCCGAGGCACCCTCAGCTCGGCCCGAGGCGCCCTCGGTTTAGTCCAAGGTACCCTCGGCCCCCGAGGGTGAGGCACTACGCGTCGAGGAGGAACGAAGCGGGGTCACGCCTAATCGAAGCTGGCAGACCCCGTACCTGCAATATCTCCACCAAGGAGAGCTACCCCTCGACCGAGCCGAGGCTCGGCGGGTGGCGCGGCGCGCCAAGTCGTTCGTCTTGCTGGGAGATGAGAAGGAGCTCTACCACCGCAGCCCCTCAGGCATCCTCCAGCGATGCATCTCCATCACCGAAGGTCAGGAACTCCTGCGAGAGATACACTCGGGGGCTTGTGGCCATCACGCAGCGCCTCGAGCCCTTGTCGGGAACGCTTTCCGGCAAGGCTTCTACTGGCCGACGGCGGTGGCCGACGCTACCAGAATCGTCCGCACCTGCGAAGGGTGTCAATTCTACGCAAGGCAGACCCACCTGCCCGCTCAGGCTCTACAGACGATACCCATCACCTGGCCTTTTGCGGTGTGGGGTCTGGACCTCGTCGGCCCCTTGCAGAAGGCACCCGGGGGCTACACGCACCTGCTGGTCGCCATCGACAAATTCTCCAAGTGGATCGAGGTCCGACCCCTGAACAGCATCAGGTCCGAGCAGGCGGTGGCGTTCTTCACCAACATCATCCATCGCTTCGGGGTCCCGAACTCCATCATCACCGACAACGGCACCCAGTTCACCGGCAGAAAGTTCCTGGACTTCTGCGAGGATCATCACATCCGGGTGGACTGGGCCGCCGTGGCTCATCCCATGACGAATGGGCAAGTAGAGCGTGCCAACGGTATGATTCTACAAGGGCTCAAGCCTCGGATCTACAACGACCTCAACAAGTTCGGCAAGCGATGGATGAAGGAACTCCCCCCGGTGGTCTGGAGTCTGAGGACAACGCCAAGCCGAGCCACGGGCTTCACGCCATTCTTCCTAGTCTACGGGGCCGAGGCCGTCTTGCCCACAGACCTGGAATACGGCTCCCCGAAGACGAGGGCCTACACCGACCAAAGCAACCAAGCTAGCCGAGAAGACTCGCTGGACCAGCTGGAGGAGGCTCGGGACAGGGCCTTACTATACTCGGCGCGGTACCAGCAGTCCCTGCGATGCTACCACGCCCGAGGGGTCCGGTCCCGAGACCTCCAGGTGGGCGACCTGGTGCTTCGGCTGCGACAAGACGCCCGAGGGCGGCACAAGCTCACGCCTCCCTGGGAGGGGCCGTTCGTCATCGCCAAGGTTCTGAAGCCCGGAACATACAAGCTGGCCAACAGTCAAGGCGAGGTCTACGGCAACGCTTGGAACTGAGAGCACCTAGAGGGGGGGGGTGAATAGGTGATCCTGTAAAAACTTCAAACTTAAGCCACAAAAACTTGTTAAGCGTTAGCACGATTATTGCCAAGTGGCTAAGATGAAGTCTCAACAAAACACAATACCACAAGAGATCAAGCACAGAGGTGACACGGTGGTTTATCCCGTGGTTCGGCCAAGCCAATGCTTGCCTACTTCCACGTTGTGGCGTCCCAACGGACGAGGGTTGCAATCAACCCCTCTCAAGCGGTCCAAAGACCCACTTGAATACCACGGTGTTTTGTTGTTCCTTTCACTATCCCGTTTGCAAGGAATCTCCACAAATTGGAGTCTCTTGCCCTTACAAGTATATGATCACAAAGAAAGCACAGAGTAAGGGAGGAAAGCAACACACACAAATCCACAGCAAAAGCGCACACACACGGCCAAGAATCGAGCTCACAAGACTATCTCAGAGTTCTCACTTAGAACAGAGCTCGAATCACTTAGAAACACAAACGAATGCGCAGAGACTTAGTGTGGATGATCAAGAATGCTCAAAGGTTGCTTGTGTGTCTCCTCCATGCGCCTAGGGGCTCCTTTTATAGCCCCAAGGCAGCTAGGAGCCGTTGAGAGCAAATCCGGAAGGCCATCCTTGCCTTCTGTCGTCGGGGGCACCGGACAATCCGGTGCACACCGGACACTGTCCGGTGCCCGATTTGTTTCCATATCTGGCGCTTCCGACCGTTGCAGACCGGCGAAGATCTGAGAGCCGTTGGCGCACCAGACATGTCCGGTGCACACCGGACAGTCCGGTGCCGTCTTCCGACCGTTGGCTCCGCCACGTGACCCGCGCAGATTGCGCGGCCGACCGTTGGCCCGGCCGACCGTTGGCTCACCGGACAGTCCGGTGCACACCGGACAGTCCGGTGAATTTTAGCCGTACGCCGCCGGCCAATTTCCCGAGAGCAGCTAGTTTGCGCCGAGTCAGTCTGGCGCACCGGACACTGTCCGGTGCACACCGGACTGTCCGGTGCTCCAGACCGAGCTGGAACTTGGCTGCACACAGCCAAGACATTCTTTCCTCTTCTCTCTTCTTCTACTATCTGTTTCTAACACTTAGACAAATACATTAGTACACAAAACCAATGTACTAAGGCTTAGAAACATACCTTTATCTCATGATTTGCACCTTGTTCATCCATGTACATAAATTCACAATTAAGCACATGTGTTGGCACTCAATCACCAAAATACTTAGAAATGGCCCAAGGGCACATTTCCCTTTCAATCTCCCCCTTTTTGGTGATTTATGCCAACACAACATAAAGCAACTAGAACAAGTGCAAACTTACTTCAAATAATATAAATTTAAGTTTTATTCAATTTTGGCATATATGGATCATCCTTTGCCACCACTTGGTTTGTTTTTGTAAATCAAACTCAAATCTCTATCTCTAAGTCAAACACACATGTTGAAGCATAAAGAGAGTCATTCCAAAAGAGATTGATCAAAGATGTCAAAAACTCCCCCTATTTCCATAATCAATACTTCTCCCCACAAGAAGCCAATCTTTGACAAGAGAGACAACATAAGAATTTTGCCAAACCAAAAAACTCTATTCTACTATTTTCAAAATCTCTCAAGTGGTAGCTGATCCATTTATTGCTTTGGCCTTTATTTTCTCCCCCTTTGGCATCAAGCACCAAAACGGGATCAATTTTGGCCCTTTAACCCCATTGCCTCACCAAAATCTTCAATTAGGAGCAAATGGCAATAAGAGTTCATGAGATGGACTTGGAATGAGTTACCCTCTCATCGGAGTGCAGTGGAAGTCTTGCATGATCCAAGTCCACCTTTTCCCTTTCAATTCTCCTTTGAGACTAAATCAAACAAACTCAAACATATGGTTAGTCTCAAAGGGTCAAGTTGTAACACATCTCCCCCTAAACATGTGCATCACTTTGCAACGGACTTGTGAGGTCCAGGGAGTGTTTGTACAACTTGAGCACCATAATAAGCAACAAAATGCAGAAAGAACATGATCAAAGGCATAAGCACATGTATGCTACAATTCAATCCAAGTTCCGCGAATCTAAGACATTTAGCTCACTACGCAGCCTGCAAAAGGTCTTCTCATCTAAAGGCTTGGTAAAGATATCGGCTAGCTGGTTCTCGGTGCTAACATAAAACACTTCGATATCTCCCTTTTGCTGGTGGTCTCTCAAAAAGTGATGCCGGATGTCAATGTGCTTTGTGCGGCTGTGCTCAACAGGATTTTCCGCTATTCGGATAGCACTCTCATTATCACATAGGAGTGGGACTTTGCTCAGATTGTAGCCAAAGTCCCTGAGGGTTTGCCTCATCCAAAGTAGTTGCGCGCAACACTGACCTGCGGCAACATACTCGGCCTCAGCGGTGGATAGGGCAACGGAGGTTTGTTTCTTAGAGTTCCATGACACCAGGGACCTTCCTAAGAATTGGCACGTCCCTGATGTACTCTTCCTATCGACCTTACATCCAGCATAGTCGGAATCTGAGTACCCAATCAAGTCAAAGTTAGACCCCTTTGGATACCAGATCCCGAAGCAAGGCGTAGCGACTAAATATCTAAGAATTCGCTTCACCGCCACCAAGTGACATTCCTTAGGATCGGATTGAAATCTAGCACACATGCATACGCTAAGCATAATATCCGGTCTACTAGCACATAAATAAAGTAAAGACCCTATCATTGACCGGTATGCTTTTTGATCAACGGACTTACCTCCTTTGTTGAGGTCGGTGTGTCCGTCGGTTCCCATCGGAGTCTTTGCGGGCTTGGCGTCCTTCATCCCAAACCGCTTTAGCAGATCTTGCGTGTACTTCGTTTGGGAGATGAAGGTGCCGTCCTTGAGTTGCTTCACTTGGAACCCAAGGAAGTAGTTCAACTCGCCCATCATCGACATCTCGAATTTCTGCGTCATCACCCTGCTAAACTCTTCACAAGACTTTTGATTAGTAGAACCAAATATTATGTCATCGACATAAATTTGGCATACAAAAAGATCACCATCACATGTCTTTGTAAAAAGAGTTGGATCGGCTTTCCCAACTTTGAAAGCATTAGCAAGTAAGAAATCTCTAAGGCATTCATACCATGCTCTTGGGGCTTGCTTAAGTCCATAGAGCGCCTTAGAGAGCTTACATACGTGGTCGGGGTACCGCTCATCCTCGAAGCCAGGGGGTTGCTCCACGTACACCTCCTCCTTTATTGGCCCGTTGAGGAAAGCGCTCTTCACATCCATTTGGTACAACCTGAAAGAATGGTGAGCGGCATATGCTAGCAAGATACGAATGGACTCTAGCCTAGCCACAGGAGCAAAAGTCTCCTCAAAGTCCAAACCTGCGACTTGGGCATAACCTTTTGCCACAAGTCGAGCCTTATTCCTTGTCACCACTCCGTGCTCGTCTTGTTTGTTGCGGAACACCCACTTGGTTCCCACAACATTTTGCTTGGGACGAGGCACCAGCGTCCAAACTTCATTGCGCTTGAAGTTGTTAAGTTCCTCTTGCATGGCCAACACCCAATCCGGATCTAGCAAGGCCTCCTCTACCCTGAAAGGCTCAATAGAGGAGACAAAAGAGTAATGTTCACAAAAATTAACTAGTCGAGATCGAGTAGTTACTCCCTTGCTAATGTCACCTAGAATTTGGTCGATGGGATGATCCCTTTGAATCATCGCTCGAACTTGGGTTGGAGGTGCCGGTTGCTCTTCTTCCTCCATCACATGATCATCTTGTGCTCCCCCTTGATCACATGCCTCCTTTTGATGAACCTGTTCATCGTCTTGAGTTGGGGGATGCACCGTTGTTGAGGAAGAAGGTTGATCTCGTTCATCTTGTTCCTGTGGCCGAACGTCTCCAATCGCCATGGTTCGTATTGAGGCCGTTGGAACATCTTCTTCATCTACACCATCACAATCAACAACTTGCTCTCTTGGAGAGCCATTAGTCTCATCAAATACAACGTCGCTAGAGACTTCAACCAAACCCGATGATTTGTTGAAGACTCTATACGCCTTTGTATTTGAATCATAACCTAATAAAAACCCTTCTACAGCTTTGGGAGCAAACTTAGAATTTCTACCCTTCTTCACTAGAATGTAGCACTTGCTCCCAAAAACACAAAAGTAAGATACATTGGGTTTGTTACCGGTTAGAAGCTCATATGACGTCTTCTTGAGGAGTCGATGAAGATAGACCCTGTTGATGGCGTGGCAAGCCGTGTTCACAGCTTCCGACCAAAAGCACTCGGGGGTCTTGAACTCTCCAAGCATCGTCCTCGCCATATCGATTAGCGTCCTGTTCTTCCTCTCTACCACACCATTTTGCTGTGGTGTGTAGGGAGCGGAGAACTCGTGCTTGATCCCTTCCTCCTCAAGAAACTCCTCCACTTGAAGGTTCTTGAACTCGGACCCGTTGTCGCTCCTTATCTTCTTCACCTTGAGCTCAAACTCATTTTGAGCTCTCCTGAGGAAGCGCTTGAGGGTCCCTTGGGTTTCAGACTTATCCTGCAAAAAGAACACCCAAGTGAAGCGGGAAAAGTCATCAACAATAACTAAACCATACTTACTTCCTCCTATGCTTAGATAGGCGACGGGTCCGAAGAGGTCCATATGCAGCAGCTCCAGAGGTCTTGACGTGGTCATCACATTCTTGCTGTGATGCGCTCCTCCTACCTGTTTACCTGCCTGACAAGCTGCACAAGGTCTATCTTTTTCGAAATGCACATTTGTTAGACCTATCACGTGTTCTCCCTTTAGAAGCTTGTGGAGGTTCTTCATCCCCACATGTGCTAAGCGGCGATGCCACAGCCAGCCTATGCAAGTCTTAGCCATTAAGCATGCATCTAGACCGGCCTCTTCTTTTGCAAAATCAACTAAATAAAGCTTGCCGTCTAGTACACCCTTAAAAGCTAGTGAACCATCACATCTTCTAAAGACAGACACATCTACATTTGTAAATAAACAATTATATCCCATTTGACATAATTGACTAACAGATAGCAAATTATATCCAAGACTCTCCACTAGGAATACATTTGATATAGAATGCTCATTAGAAATTGCAATTTTACCTGACCCTTTTACCTTGCCTTGATTCCCATCACCGAATATAATTGAATCTTGGGAATCCTTATTCTTGACGTAGGAGGTGAACATCTTCTTCTCCCCCGTCATGTGGTTTGTGCATCCGTTGTCGATAATCCAGCTTGAACCCCCGGATGCATAAACCTGCAAGGCAAATTTAGGCTTGGGTCTTAGGTACCCAACTCATGTTGGGTCCTGCAAGGTTAGCACAAATATCTTTAGGGACCCAAATGCAAGATTTATCTCCCTTGCATCTAGCCCCTAATTTCCTAGCAACTACCTTCTTACCCTTTCTACAAATAGCAAAGGGAGTATTGCAAGCATAATAAATGGTAGAAGGTTTGTTTACAACTTTTCTAGGAACATGAGCAAAATTTCTCCTAGGCATATGTGCAACATTTCTCCTACTCATATCTCTATCATGCTTATGAGAGGAACTAGAAGCAAACATGGCATGAGAATCATAAACATGTAAATCAAAAGCATTTCTAGCATGTCTCCTATCATGGTATAAGAAAGCATGGTTCTTTTTAGCACTACTAGCCATAGGGGCCTTCCCTTTCTCCTTGACGAAGATGGGAGCCTTATGGCTTGTTAAGTTCTTGGCTTCCCTCTTGAAGCCAAGCCCATCCTTAATTGAGGGATGTCTACCAGTTGTATAGGCATCCCTTGCAAATTTTAACTTGTCAAATTCACTTTTGCTAGTCTTAAGTTGTACATTAAGACTAGCCAATTCATCACTTAGTTTGGAAATTGAAACTAAGTGTTCACTACAGGCATTAATATCAAAATCCTTACACCTAGTGCAAATTGTAACATTTTCAACACAGGAATTTGATTTACTAACTACTTCTAGTTTAGCACTTAAATCATTATTATCATTTCGTAAAGTAGCTATGGTTTCATGACAAGAGGATAATTCACTAGAAAGCACTTCATTTCTTTTTACTTCTAAAGCATATGATTTTTGTGCCTTTACAAATTTATCATGTTCATCATACAATAAATCCTCTTGCTTTTCTAAAAGCCTATCCTTTTCATTCAATGCATCAATCAATTCATTGATTTTATCTATCTTAGATCTATCTAAGCCCTTGAACAAGCATGAATAATCTATGTCATCATCATCACTAGACTCACTATCACTAGAAGAAGCATAAGTGGAGTCTTGAGTACTCACCTTCTTCTCCCTTGCCATAAGGCAAGTGAGACGCTCGTTGGGGAAGAGAGCAGATTTGTTGAAGGCAGTGGCGGCGAGTCCTTCGTTGTCGGAGTCGGAGGAGGAGCAATCCGAGTCCCACTCCTTTCCTAGATGCGCCTCGCCCTTTGCCTTCTTGTATTGCTTCTTCTTCTCTCTTTTGTTCCCCTTTTCCTGGTCACTTTCATTATCGGGACAGTTAGCGATAAAATGACCAAGCTTACCACATTTGAAGCATGAGCGCTTCCCCTTGGCTTTGGTCTTGCTTGATTGTCCCTTGTGACCTTTAAGCACCGTCTTGAATCTTTTGATGATGAGAGCCATCTCTTCATCATTAAGGCCAGCCGCTTCAATCTGTGCCACCTTGCTAGGTAGCGCCTCCTTGCTTCGTGTTGCCTTGAGAGCAAGGGGTTGCGGCTCGTTGATCGGACCATTCAAGGCGTCGTCCACATATCTCGCCTCCTTGATCATCATTCGCCCGCTAACGAATTTCCCAAGAACTTCTTCGGGCGACATCTTGGTGTACCTGGGATTTTCACGTATATTGTTCACCAAGTGAGGATCAAGAACGGTAAATGACCTGAGCATTAGGCGGACGACGTCGTGGTCCGTCCATCGCGTGCTCCCGTAGCTTCTTATCTTGTTGATAAGGGTCTTGAGCCGGTTGTACGTTTGCGTCGGCTCCTCGCCCCTTATCATCGCGAACCGTCCAAGCTCTCCCTCCACCAACTCCATCTTGGTGAGCAAGGTGACGTCGTTCCCCTCATGAGAAATCTTGAGGGTGTCCCAGATTTGCTTGGCGTTATCCAAGCCGCTCACTTTATGGTATTCATCCCTGCACAAGGAAGCTAGAAGAACAGTAGTAGCTTGTGCATTCTTATGAATTTGTTCATTAATGAACATGGGACTATCCGAACTATCAAAATGCATTCCACTCTCTACAATCTCCCAAATACTAGGATGGAGAGAGAATAGGTGACTACGCATTTTGTGACTCCAAAATCCGTAGTCCTCTCCATCAAAGTGTGGGGGCTTGCCAAGTGGAATGGAGAGCAAATGTGAATGTGAACTTTGCGGAATACGAGAGTAATCAAAAGAAAAGTTCGAATTAACCGGTTTTCTCCTCTCGTAGTTGTTGTGGTCCTCGTCCTTTTGGGAAGAAGTAGACTCGTCGCTGTCGTAGTAGACGATCTCCTTGATGCGCCTGGTCTTCTTCTTCTTCCCTTCCTTCCGTCTTTGACCCGAGCCGGAGTCGGTAGGCTTATCGTCCTTCGGCTCGTTGACGAAGGATTCCTTCTCTTTGTCGTTGATCACTATACCCTTCCCCTTAGGATCCATCTATTCGGGCGGTTAGTCCCTTTGTGAATAGAACGGCTCCGATACCAATTGAGAGCACCTAGAGGGGGGGGGTGAATAGGTGATCCTGTAAAAACTTCAAACTTAAGCCACAAAAACTTGTTAAGCGTTAGCACGATTATTGCCAAGTGGCTAAGATGAAGTCTCAACAAAACACAATACCACAAGAGATCAAGCACAGAGGTGACACGGTGGTTTATCCCGTGGTTCGGCCAAGCCAATGCTTGCCTACTTCCACGTTGTGGCGTCCCAACGGACGAGGGTTGCAATCAACCCCTCTCAAGCGGTCCAAAGACCCACTTGAATACCACGGTGTTTTGTTGTTCCTTTCACTATCCCGTTTGCAAGGAATCTCCACAAATTGGAGTCTCTTGCCCTTACAAGTATATGATCACAAAGAAAGCACAGAGTAAGGGAGGAAAGCAACACACACAAATCCACAGCAAAAGCGCACACACACGGCCAAGAATCGAGCTCACAAGACTATCTCAGAGTTCTCACTTAGAACAGAGCTCGAATCACTTAGAAACACAAACGAATGCGCAGAGACTTAGTGTGGATGATCAAGAATGCTCAAAGGTTGCTTGTGTGTCTCCTCCATGCGCCTAGGGGCTCCTTTTATAGCCCCAAGGCAGCTAGGAGCCGTTGAGAGCAAATCCGGAAGGCCATCCTTGCCTTCTGTCGTCGGGGGCACCGGACAGTCCGGTGCACACCGGACACTGTCCGGTGCCCGATTTGTTTCCATATATGGCGCTTCCGACCGTTGCAGACCGGCGGAGATCTGAGAGCCGTTGGCGCACCGGACATGTCCGGTGCACACCGGACAGTCCGGTGCCGTCTTCCGACCGTTGGCTCCGCCACGTGTCCCGCGCAGATTGCGCGGCCGACCGTTGGCCCGGCCGACCGTTGGCTCACCGGACAGTCCGGTGCACACCGGACAGTCCGGTGAATTTTAGCCGTACGCCGCCGGCCAATTTCCCGAGAGCAGCTAGTTTGCGCCGAGTCAGTCTGGCGCACCGGACACTGTCCGGTGCACACCGGACTGTCCGGTGCTCCAGACCGAGCTGGAACTTGGCTGCACACAGCCAAGACATTCTTTCCTCTTCTCTCTTCTTCTACTATCTGTTTCTAACACTTAGACAAATACATTAGTACACAAAACCAATGTACTAAGGCTTAGAAACATACCTTTATCTCATGATTTGCACCTTGTTCATCCATGTACATAAATTCACAATTAAGCACATGTGTTGGCACTCAATCACCAAAATACTTAGAAATGGCCCAAGGGCACATTTCCCTTTCAGGAACATCCAACAGCTACGTCGCTTCTACCCTTAAGATGTTTTCAAGTTGTTCATATACCTCGCACCCACGCAAAGTTTAGTCATCAAGGAAGGGTCAGCCTCGCCTCGGCAAAGCCCGGCCCTCCCTCGGGGGCTAAAAGGGGGGGGACCCCCTCTGCGTCGAAATTTTCCTCGAAAAAAAGATCTTTTCTGCCAGAATGTCTTTCGCGCTTTTTGGCTACTTCGAAAGTGGATCCTGAAAACGACGGAGTACACGTAAGCAGCCTAGGCTGACCGAGCCGAGGGACTCCTACGCCTCCAGGATACGGATACCTCACTCATCACCTTCTGCGATAAGTAACTCACGTTCTGATAAGTGATTCTGCGGACCGAACAAGTCTTCACGTTCGAAAGCTCTTCTGCCGAAGCGATCTTTCGAGCCTTCTCGACTGTGTCGGTGACAGAGCCCCATGGACGGGTAAGAGTGCGCGTAAGCGGCAAGGCCGACCGAGCCGAGAGACTCCTACGCCTCCGGGATACGGATACCTCACTCATCACCTTCCGCGAGAAGCAACTCTTGCTCGCACAAACATTTCTATTACCGACAAAAAAGTCCAGATACTCGAAACAAAAGGAAAAGAGACGCAGCTTTACAACACGGCAAGGGTGTGTTTAGGCCTCGGCGGCCGCAGGAAACACACGCTACAAGACAATCCGATCCTGTAGGCTCGGATCTTGACGGCTGAAGGGAGCAGCAGCACCCTCGGCATCGACGACACCTTCGGCGAGGGTCGACCTAGCCTCGGATGGCGACGCGGTCCGAGGATCTCCACTCTGGAGGACGACGTCATCACCACGCCCGGGCCATTGCCGCCAGGGTCTTCTCCGGGAATCCGGCCCGAGCAGGCGGCTCGGCCGGTCACCCCGGGGCCTCGGCCAGTTACCTTCCAAGGACGTCAATCCGGCCCGAGCAGGCAGCTCGGCTGGTCAACTCCGGCGTCGGTCCCGCTAACGGACGACCCGGCCAGGCTCCGGCCAACCAGGTTTTCTTTTCGAGCCAACTCTGCCTCTGTTCATGTTGACGCCGCTACCCCTGGCCTCGGCTCATCGAAGAGCGGCCGAGGGGTTCCTTTAACTAAGCTAGAGAAGCCTCGGACAACAAGGCTGACCGAGCCGAGGGACTCCTACGCCTCCGGGATACGGATACCTCACTCGTCACCTGTACACGGGGCGACTCACGCTTGGTGAAGCGGTTCAGACAACCAACAGGCGAGTCTTAGTGCTTGAAAAGGAGGAAAAAACACGGCTCCGTGCCGAAACTACATACATGTTCAGGCCCCGACAGCCACATTGAACAAAAACACTGGCATCCAAGGTGCCATTACAAACGGAACTCCGGTTCCGCCTCCGCAGGTACGAACAACCCCACTCGACGGGGGGAGGCCTGCGGAGCGACAGAAGACCGACGAACGGCTCGCCGTCGCCCGCCCCAGCAGCGGCGACGATGAAGACTTCTGTCCCGGGGGGCCGAACAGCAGCAGCGATGACCTCAGGGCGGATGCTGCTGCCAGGAGGCCCCCGCCCGTGCCCAAACTCGAGAGGCAAGGACGGACAGAAGGCCGTAGAGTTGGAGGTCGGTCCGCGGGTGGCGCCGGCAAACTCGTCGGCGGCGGAACCTCTTCCAGCTGCCGTGGCGGGAGGCGGCACCGGGAGCGGCTCCGAAGCCGCTCGGCTTAGAGAGCCGGGCACGGTGCAGCTGTCCGCGCCACGGACGACTCCCGCCCTTCCCCCCGATCACTGAGGGAAGGAGCGGGCCACCGCCCACGCAGGGGCCGATCCCAACTCGACACACTCCCCTCCCCAGCACTAGTGATGAAAATCCTTGAGGCTGAGGGAGGGGCAGAGGCCGCAGCCCGGCTCGCTTTCCCCCACCATCAAACTGGAGGTCACCATCTTGGGTGACCGCCGGTGGAGGGGTGCAGCCGGGCTGCATGATGAAAATCCTTGAAGCCGAACGATGGCTGAAAGGTACCAACTCCCGCGGAGTTGCGTTCCCCCAACGACGAGGCGGAAAGACGGCGGATCTCCCCCATCCGGGGGCTTGGAAGGTGGAAAGGCACGATGCATAAGGGAGCGCGAAGACATGGTCGCCTTCCAAGGGGGTCACCCTCCTTTTATGGGCGGTTCTCCCTACTCGCGTCCCCAGCCGTCACGGGCTGAGTCTTCTCCAACACACTCCAAGGTCCTCCCCTGCGGCGCGGGGGCTGGGTCCCACACGTCATGCAAGCCGACTCAGAGCAGAAGAAGCCAAACTGCCACGCGCGGTACGTACAAACCGCCCAGCGGTTACAAGCGACCCTCCACTTTTGCCCAGACCAGCGGGCGAAAGGGTGGGCGGCCCTGCAGGCGGCATGCAACCGCGCCAAGTGGGCACGCTTCTCCGACTCCCAACACGCCCGGCATGGAGGCCCAGGCCCACGCGTCATGCAACCGGCGCGCCGAATGCTTCGTGCATGCAACTGCACCGCCACTTGCGCCACTGCCGCGCCTCCTCGACTGCGGAACCAATACCGCGACTCGAGGCGACCCGGCGCGCCACCCAGCAGCACCAGCCTGGCGCGACGGTCAACGCGGCCAAAAGTGGGCCGGCAGTAATGGCGGTGGCAGGCGGGCAGGAGCAGCGGCCACATCGTCAGCCAAGCTTACGTCCCATCCGGGGGCAGCGAGAGAACCCTCTCTCACGTGAGAGCACCTAGAGGGGGGGGTGAATAGGTGATCCTGTAAAAACTTCAAACTTAAGCCACAAAAACTTGTTAAGTGTTAGCACGATTAATGCCAAGTGGCTAAGATGAAGTCTCAACAAAACACAATACCACAAGAATCAAGCACAGAGGGACACAGTGGTTTATCCCGTGGTTCGGCCAAGCCAATGCTTGCCTACTTCCACGTTGTGGCGTCCCAACGGACGAGGGTTGCAATCAACCCCTCTCAAGCAGTCCAAAGACCCACTTGAATACCACGTTGTTTTGTTGTTCCTTTCACTATCCCGTTTGCAAGGAATCTCCACAAATTGGAGTCTCTTGCCCTTACAAGTATGATCACAAAGAAAGCACAGAGTAAGGGAGGGAAGCAACACACACAAATCCACAACAAAAGCGCACACACACGGCCAAGACTCGAGCTCGAATGACTATCTCAGAGTTCACACTAGAACAGAGCTCGAATCACTTAGAATCACAAACGAATGCGCAAAGAACTTGTGTGGATGATCAAGAATGCTCAAGAGTTGCTTGTGTATCTCCTCCATGCGCCTAGGGGCTCCTTTTATAGCCCCAAGGCAGCTAGGAGCCGTTGAGAGCAAATCCGGAAGGCCATCCTTGCCTTCTGTCGTCGGGGGCACCGGACAGTCCGGTGCACACCGGACATGTCCGGTGACCGATTTCTTTCCTTATCCAGCGCTTCCCGACCGTTGCAGACCGGCGGGGATCTGAGAGCCGTTGGCGCACCGGACAGTCCGGTGCACACCGGACAGTCCGGTGCCGTCTTCCGACCGTTGGCTCGGCCACGTGTCCCGCGCGGATTGCGCGGCCGACCGTTGGCCCTGGCCGACCGTTGGCTCACCGGACAGTCCGGTGCACACCGGACAGTCCGGTGAATTTTAGCCGTACGCCGTCGGCGAATTCCCGAGAGCGGCCAGTTCGCGCCGAGTTGGCCTGGCGCACCGGACACTGTCCGGTGCACACCGGACAGTCCGGTGCTCCAGACCGAGCTGAGCCTTGGCTGTACACAGCCAAGTCTTTCTCTCCCCTTTTCTCTTTTTCTTTTTTCTGTTTCTAACACTTAGACAAATATGTTAGTCCACAAAACAAATGTACTAAGGCTTAGAAACATACCTTTATCTCATTATTTGCACCTTGTTCATCCATGTACATAAATTCACAATTAAGCACATGTGTTGGCACTCAATCACCAAAATACTTAGAAATGGCCCAAGGGCACATTTCCCTTTCAATCTCCCCCTTTTTGGTGATTTATGCCAACACAACATAAAGCAACTAGAACAAGTGCAAACTCAATTCAAATAACACTTAAATTTATTTTGAATCAATTTTGGCATATATGGATCATCCTTTGCCACCACTTGGTTTGTTTTTGCAAATCAAACACAAATCTCTATCTCTAAGTTAAACACACATGTTTAAGCATAAAGAGAGTCATTCAAAAAGAGATTGATCAAGGATTTCAAAAACTCCCCCTTTTTCCCATAATCAATACTTCTCCCCACAAGAAGCCAACTTTTGACAAGAGAGACAACTTAAGAATTTTGACAAACCAAAAACTCTATTCTACTATTTTCAAAATCTCTCAAGTGGTAGCTGATCCATTTATTGCTTTGGCCTTTATTTTCTCCCCCTTTGGCATCAAGCACCAAAACGGGATCAATTGTGGCCCTTTAACCCTATTGCCTCACCAAAATCTCCAATTAAGAGCAAATGGCAATAAGAGTTCAGAGATGGACTTGGAATAAGTTACCCTCTCATCGGAGTGCAGTGGAAGTCTTGCATGATCCAAGTCCACCTTTTCCCTTTCAATTCTCCTTTGAGACTAAATCAAACAAACTCAAGCATATGGTTAGTCTCAAGGGGTCAAGTTGTAACACATCTCCCCCTAAACATGTGCATCACATTGCAACGGACTTGTGAGGTCCAGGGAGTGTTTGTACAACTTGAGCACCATAATAAGCAACAAAAATGCAGAAAGGAACATGATCAAAGGCATAAATACATGTATGCTATAATTCAATCCAAGTTCCGCGAATCTAAGACATTTAGCTCACTACGCAGCCTGCAAAAGGTCTTCTCATCTAAAGGCTTGGTAAAGATATCGGCTAGCTGGTTCTCGGTGCTAACATAAAACACTTCGATATCTCCCTTTTGCTGGTGGTCTCTCAGAAAGTGATGCCGGATGTCAATGTGCTTTGTGCGGCTGTGCTCAACAGGATTTTCCGCTATTCGGATAGCACTCTCATTATCACATAGGAGTGGGACTTTGCTCAGATTGTAGCCAAAGTCCCTGAGAGTTTGCCTCATCCAAAGTAGTTGCGCACAACACTGTCCTGCGGCAACGTACTCGGCCTCAGCGGTGGATAGGGCAACGGATGTTTGTTTCTTAGAGTTCCATGATACCAGGGACCTTCCTAAGAATTGGCACGTCCCCGATGTACTCTTCCTATCGACCTTACATCCAGCATAGTCGGAATCTGAGTACCCAATCAAGTCAAAGTTAGACCCCTTTGGATACCAGATCCCGAAGCAAGGCGTAGCGACTAAATATCTAAGAATTCGCTTCACCGCCACCAAGTGACACTCCTTAGGATCGGATTGAAATCTAGCACACATGCATACGCTAAGCATAATATCCGGTCTACTAGCACATAAATAAAGCAGAGAACCTATCATTGACCGGTATGCTTTTTGATCAACGGACTTACCTCCTTTGTTGAGGTCGGTGTGTCCGTCGGTTCCCATCGGAGTCTTTGCGGGCTTGGCGTCCTTCATCCCAAACCGCTTCAGCAGATCTTGCGTGTACTTCGTTTGGGAGATGAAGGTGCCGTCCTTGAGTTGCTTCACTTGGAACCCAAGGAAGTAGTTCAACTCGCCCATCATCGACATCTCGAATTTCTGCGTCATCACCCTGCTAAACTCTTCACAAGACTTTTGATTAGTAGAACCAAATATTATGTCATCGACATAAATTTGGCATACAAACAAATCACCATCACATGTCTTTGTAAAAAGAGTTGGATCGGCTTTCCCAACCTTGAAAGCATTAGCAAGTAAGAAATCTCTAAGGCATTCATACCATGCTCTTGGGGCTTGCTTAAGTCCATAGAGCGCCTTAGAGAGCTTACACACGTGGTCGGGGTACCGCTCATCCTCGAAGCCAGGGGGTTGCTCCACGTACACCTCCTCCTTTATTGGCCCGTTGAGGAACGCGCTCTTCACATCCATTTGGTACAACCTGAAAGAATGGTGAGCGGCATATGCTAGCAAGATACGAATGGACTCTAGCCTAGCCACAGGAGCAAAAGTCTCCTCAAAGTCCAAACCTGCGACTTGGGCATAACCTTTTGCCACAAGTCGAGCCTTGTTCCTTGTCACAACTCCGTGCTCGTCCTGTTTGTTGCGGAACACCCACTTGGTTCCCACAACATTTTGCTTGGGACGAGGTACCAGCGTCCAAACTTCATTGCGCTTGAAGTTGTTAAGTTCCTCCTGCATGGCCAACACCCAGTCCGGATCTAGCAAGGCCTCCTCTACCCTGAAAGGCTCAATAGAGGAGACAAAAGAGTAATGTTCACAGAAATTAACTAATCGAGATCGAGTAGTTACTCCCTTGCTAATGTCACCCAGAATTTGGTCGACGGGATGATCCCTTTGAATCATCGCTCGAACTTGGGTTGGAGGTGCCGGTTGCGCTTCTTTCTCCATCACATGATCGTCTTGTGCTCCCCCTTGATCACACGCCTCCTTTTGATGAACCTGTTCATCGTCTTGAGTTGGGGGTTGCACCGTCGATGAGGAAGAAGGTTGATCTCGTTCATCTTGTTCCTGTGGCCGAACGTCTCCAATCGCCATGGTTCGTATAGCAGCCGTCGGAACATCTTCTTCATCTACATCATCACAATCAACAACTTGCTCTCTTGGAGAGCCATTAGTCTCATCAAATACAACGTCGCTAGAGACTTCAACCAAACCCGATGATTTGTTGAAGACTCTATACGCCTTTGTATTTGAATCATAACCTAATAAAAACCCTTCTACAGCTTTGGGAGCAAACTTAGAATTTCTACCCTTCTTCACTAGAATGTAGCACTTGCTCCCAAAAACACGAAAGTACGATACATTGGGTTTGTTACCGGTTAGTAGCTCATATGACGTCTTCTTGAGGAGGCGGTGAAGGTAGACCCTGTTGATGGCGTGGCAAGCCGTGTTCACGGCTTCCGACCAAAAGCACTCGGGGGTCTTGAACTCTCCAAGCATTGTCCTCGCCATATCGATTAGCGTCCTGTTCTTCCTCTCTACCACACCATTTTGTTGTGGTGTGTAGGGAGCGGAGAACTCGTGCTTGATCCCTTCCTCCTCAAGAAACTCCTCCACTTGAAGGTTCTTGAACTCGGACCCGTTGTCGCTCCTAATCTTCTTCACCTTGAGCTCAAACTCATTTTGAGCTCTCCTGAGGAAGCGCTTGAGGATCCCTTGGGTTTCAGACTTATCCTGCAAAAAGAACACCCAAGTGAAGCGGGAAAAGTCATCAACAATAACTAAACCATACTTACTTCCTCCTATGCTTAGATAGGCGACGGGTCCGAAGAGGTCCATATGCAGCAGCTCCAGGGGTCTCGACGTGGTCATCACGTTCTTGCTGTGATGTGCTCCTCCCACTTGTTTACCTGCCTGACAAGCTGCACAAGGTCTATCCTTTTCGAAATAAACATTTGTTAGACCTATCACGTGTTCTCCCTTTAGAAGCTTGTGGAGGTTCTTCATCCCCACATGTGCTAAGCGGCGATGCCACAGCCAGCCCATGCAAGTCTTAGCCATTAAGCATGCATCTAGACCGGCCTCTTCTTTTGCAAAATCAACTAAATAAAGCTTGCCGTCTAGTACACCCTTAAAAGCTAGTGAACCATCACATCTTCTAAAGACAGACACATCTACATTTGTAAAAAGGCAATTGTATCCCATTTGACATAATTGACTAACAGATAGCAAATTATATCCAAGACTCTCCACTAAGAATACATTTGAGATAGAATGCTCATTAGAAATTGCAATTTTACCTAACCCTTTTACCTTGCCTTGATTCCCATCACCGAATATAATTGAATCTTGGGAATCCTTATTCTTGACGTAGGAGGTGAACATCTTCTTCTCCCCCGTCATATGGTTTGTGCATCCGCTGTCGATAATCCAGCTTGAACCCCCGGATGCATAAACCTGCAAGGCAAATTTAGGCTTGGGTCTTAGGTACCCAACTCATGTTGGGTCCTGCAAGGTTAGCACAAATATCTTTAGGGACCCAAATGCAAGATTTATCTCCCTTGCATCTAGTCCCTAATTTCCTAGCAACAACCTTCTTACCCTTTCTACAAATAGCAAAAGGAGCATTACAAGCATAATAAATGGTAGAAGGTTCATTCACTACTTTCCTAGGAGCATGAATAACATTCTTTCTAGGCACATGAACAATATTTCTCCTAGGCATATGCGCAACATTTTTCCTACTCATATTTCTATCATGCTTATGAGAGGAACTAGAGGC
Organism: Zea luxurians; assembly: GCA_029449295.1. NCBI lineage: Eukaryota > Viridiplantae > Streptophyta > Magnoliopsida > Poales > Poaceae > Zea > Zea luxurians. The sequence goes on from JAOPSE010000004.1 coordinate 166,404,505, forward strand.
AAACATGGCATGAGAATCATAAACATGTGAATCAAAATCATTATAAATATTTCTAGCATGTCTCCTATCATGGTATAAGAAAGCATGGTTCTTTTTAGCACTATTAGCCATAGGGGCCTTCCCTTTCTCCTTGACGAAGACGGGAGCCTTATGGCTTGTTAAGTTCTTGGCTTCTCTCTTGAAGCCAAGCCCATCCTTAATTGAGGGGTGTCTACCAACCGTGTAGGCATCCCTTGCAAATTTTATTTTATCAACTTCATTCTTGCTAGTCTTAAGTTGGGCATTAAGACTAGCCACTTCATCATTTAATTCGGAAATTAGAACTAGGTGTTCACTACAAGCATTAACATCAAAATCCTTACATCTAGTACAAATTTCAACATGTTCAACACAAGAATTTGATTTATTAGCTACTTCTAGTTTAGCACTTAAATCAATATTAACACTTCTTAAGGTAGAAATGGTTTCATGACAGGAAGATATTTCACTAGAAAGCATTTCATTTCTTTTCACTTCTAACGCATATGATTTTTGTGCCTCTACAAATTTATCATGTTCATCATACAATAAATCCTCTTGCTTCTCTAAAAGCCTATCCTTTTCATTCAAAGCATCAATCAATTCATTGATTTTATCTATCTTAGATCTATCTAAGCCTTTGAACAAGCAAGAATAATCTATGTCATCATCGTCACTAGACTCACTATCACTAGAAGAAGCATAAGTGGAGTCTTGAGTACTCACCTTCTTCTCCCTTGCCATAAGGCAAGTGAGACGCTCGTTGGGGAAGAGAGCCGATTTGTTGAAGGCAGTGGCGGCGAGTCCTTCGTTGTCGGAGTCGGAGGAGGAGCAATCCGAGTCCCACTCCTTTCCTAGATGCGCCTCGCCCTTTGCCTTCTTGTATTGCTTCTTCTTCTCTCTTTTGTTCCCCTTTTCCTGGTCACTTTCATTATCGGGACAGTTAGCAATGAAATGACCAAGCTTACCGCATTTGAAGCATGAGCGCTTCCCTTTGGCTTTGGTCTTGCTTGGTTGTCCCTTGTGACCTTTAAGCACCGTCTTGAATCTTTTAATGATGAGAGCCATCTCTTCATCATTAAGGCCAGCCGCCTCAATTTGTGCCACCTTGCTAGGTAGCGCCTCCTTGCTTCGTGTTGCCTTGAGAGCAAGGGGTTGCGGCTCGTTGATCGGACCGTTCAACGCTTCGTCGACGTATCTTGCCTCCTTGATCATCATCCGCCCGCTCACGAATTTTCCAAGTACTTCCTCGGGCGTCATCATCGTGTACCTGGGATTCTCACGAATATTGTTCACGAGATGAGGATCAAGTACGGTAAAGGACCTGAGCATTAAGCGGACGACGTCGTGGTCCGTCCATCGCGTGCTCCCGTAGCTCCTTATCTTGTTGATGAGGGTCTTGAGCCGGTTGTATGTTTGCGTCGGCTCCTCGCCCCTTATCATGGCGAACCGTCCAAGCTCTCCCTCCACCAACTCCATTTTGGTGAGCAAGGTGACGTCGTTCCCCTCATGAGAAATCTTGAGGGTGTCCCAGATCTGCTTGGCATTGTCCAAGCCGCTCACCTTGTGATACTCGTCCCTGCACAAAGAGGCTAGCAACACAGTAGTAGCTTGTGCATTTTTATGAATCTGTTCATTAATAAACATAGGGCTATCCGAGCTATCAAATTTCATTCCACTTTCCACAATCTCCCAAATGCTTGGATGGAGAGAAAACAGGTGAGTACGCATTTTGTGGCTCCAAAATCCGTAATCCTCTCCATCAAAGTGAGGAGGTTTGCCAAGTGGAATGGGAAGCAAATGAGTATTTGAGCTATGCGGAATACGCGAATAATCAAAAGAAAAGTTTGAGTTAACCGTCTTTTGTTTGTAGTCGTTGTGGTCCTCGTCCTTTTGGGAAGAAGTGGATTCATCACTATCGTCGTAGTAGATGATCTCCTTGATACGCCTCGTCTTCTTCTTCTTCCCTTCCTTTCGTCTATGGCCCGAGCCGGAGTCGGTAGGCTTGTCGTCCTTCGGCTCGTTGACGAAGGTCTCCTTTTCTTTGTCGTTGATCACAATACCCTTCCCCTTAGGATCCATCTATTCGGGCGGTTAGTCCCTTTGTGAATAGAACGGCTCCGATACCAATTGAGAGCACCTAGAGGGGGGGGTGAATAGGTGATCCTGTAAAAACTTCAAACTTAAGCCACAAAAACTTGTTAAGTGTTAGCACGATTAATGCCAAGTGGCTAAGATGAAGTCTCAACAAAACACAATACCACAAGAATCAAGCACAGAGGGACACAGTGGTTTATCCCGTGGTTCGGCCAAGCCAATGCTTGCCTACTTCCACGTTGTGGCGTCCCAACGGACGAGGGTTGCAATCAACCCCTCTCAAGCAGTCCAAAGACCCACTTGAATACCACGTTGTTTTGTTGTTCCTTTCACTATCCCGTTTGCAAGGAATCTCCACAAATTGGAGTCTCTTGCCCTTACAAGTATGATCACAAAGAAAGCACAGAGTAAGGGAGGGAAGCAACACACACAAATCCACAACAAAAGCGCACACACACGGCCAAGACTCGAGCTCGAATGACTATCTCAGAGTTCACACTAGAACAGAGCTCGAATCACTTAGAATCACAAACGAATGCGCAAAGAACTTGTGTGGATGATCAAGAATGCTCAAGAGTTGCTTGTGTATCTCCTCCATGCGCCTAGGGGCTCCTTTTATAGCCCCAAGGCAGCTAGGAGCCGTTGAGAGCAAATCCGGAAGGCCATCCTTGCCTTCTGTCGTCGGGGGCACCGGACAGTCCGGTGCACACCGGACATGTCCGGTGACCGATTTCTTTCCTTATCCAGCGCTTCCCGACCGTTGCAGACCGGCGGGGATCTGAGAGCCGTTGGCGCACCGGACAGTCCGGTGCACACCGGACAGTCCGGTGCCGTCTTCCGACCGTTGGCTCGGCCACGTGTCCCGCGCGGATTGCGCGGCCGACCGTTGGCCCTGGCCGACCGTTGGCTCACCGGACAGTCCGGTGCACACCGGACAGTCCGGTGAATTTTAGCCGTACGCCGTCGGCGAATTCCCGAGAGCGGCCAGTTCGCGCCGAGTTGGCCTGGCGCACCGGACACTGTCCGGTGCACACCGGACAGTCCGGTGCTCCAGACCGAGCTGAGCCTTGGCTGTACACAGCCAAGTCTTTCTCTCCCCTTTTCTCTTTTTCTTTTTTCTGTTTCTAACACTTAGACAAATATGTTAGTCCACAAAACAAATGTACTAAGGCTTAGAAACATACCTTTATCTCATTATTTGCACCTTGTTCATCCATGTACATAAATTCACAATTAAGCACATGTGTTGGCACTCAATCACCAAAATACTTAGAAATGGCCCAAGGGCACATTTCCCTTTCATCACGGCGTGAAGACAACGCGCCCGTGATCCGTTCCTCGAATGGCTCGCGCACGCGCAACGGTCGCCCCTCCAACCACTTGCCCCGTCGCATTAACTCCGCGGCGGGACATACGGCGCCTCTGGCAGGAGAAGCGGGCGACGCTTCACCTTCGACCGCGTCCAAAAAGGTACGCCGCGTCGTTCGATTTCGTATCCTTTTCCGTTTTTCCTCTTTCTCTCTCTTGCAACAGGGACCGGGAAAGGGGGATACCCCGAAAAGGATCCTTCCCCGAGAAGGAACCAGGCTCCGAGCCCCCCTACTGATCAGAGGTTCGAAGGCTGGCCCCCCGGAAGGGTTCAACAGCCGCCTCAGATCACGTGGGCCCTACACCCACTACTGGTCAGAGGTTCGAAGGCCGGCCCCTCGAAGGGGTTCAACGACCGCCTCAGGCTACTTGAAAGGGAATTAGGCTTACACCTAGTTCCTAAATAATTTTGGTGGTTGAATTGCCCAACACAAATATTGGACTAACTAGTTTGCTCTAGTACTCAAGTTTTACAGGTGCAAAAGGTTCACACTTAGCCAATAAAAAGACCAAGTTTTGGATTCAACAAAGGAGCAACGAGGCAACCGAGGGCACCTCTGGCTGGAGGCACCGGACTGTCCGGTGTGCACTGGACAGTGTCCGGTGCGCCCAGAGGACTCCAACTCCAACTCTTCGCTCTCGGGATTTCTCGGAAGCCGGCGCGCTATAATTCACCGGACTGTCCGGTGTGCATCGGACATGTCCGGTGCTCCAAGGAAGCGCGGTCTCCGGAACTCGCCAGCCTCGGGTTCGCGCGGCAGCCGCTCCGCTAAAATTCACCGGACTGTCCGGTGTGCACCGGACTGTCCGGTGTAACTGCGGAGCAACGGCTACTTCGGCGCCAACGGTCGACTCTGACAGTAAACAGTACACGCGGCAGAGTCAGAGCAGAGGATCAGAGAGTCACCGGACTGTCCGGTGTGCACCGGACTGTCCGGTGCCGCATGAGGACAAAGCCTCCAACGGTCGACCAGCTCCATCCCCAACGGCTATTTGGTGACGTGGCTGTCACACCGGACATGTCCGGTGTGCACCGGACTGTCCGGTGCACCATTCGACAGACAGCTTTCACCAACGGCTAGTTTTTGTTTGGTGGCTATAAATACCACCCCAACCGGCCACTTCAAGGTGAGGGAGCCCAAGCAACATTCCAAGTCATTTAGTTGACATACTCAAGCCCTCCCAACCACATATATTCATTGATCCATCCTATACACAAGATTTAGACCACTACAACCAACACAAGTGCCACAAAATAGAGAGCAAGCAAAAGAGAGCTACTCATTTGAGTTTAGCACTAGTGCCTTGTGAGATTCATTGAGAGATAGTGTGTGCTTCATCTTTGTGTTCATTTGCGTGTGGAGTTTTGACTCCCATTGAACTTCCTCCAAAGTTCTGGAGGCTTGTAAAAGCTAGCAAGAGACACCAAAGATTGTGGTGATCCTTGTGGGATCGAGAGTGATCCTTGAGTAGAAAAAGAGCTCGCCGATCCTTGTGTGATCGGGGGAGAGAGGGAAAGGGTTGAAAAAGACCCGTCCTTAAGTGGACTCCTCAACGGGGACTAGGCCTTCGAGGGCCGAACCTCGGTAAAACAAATCACCCGTGTCCATTGTGTTTATTGCTTGTGATTTGTTTACTTTCCCTTGCTTTAAGTTTTCTTGCACCTTTATTTGCTAAAATCATTTGGTGTTGCTTCAAGTTAAATTCCCATTTAGTGAAGCAACACGTTGCAAGAAAGAACTTGTCCTAGTGCTCTTCTCATCTAAAGCTTCTTGCTTTGTTATACTATAACTTACTAGTTGTATTATCACTTCCGCATTACTTAGCAATACTCCTTTCAAGCAAGAACTTAGTTTCTATTCTCCAATTTTTGTATATCTTGTTCTAACCACTAATCAAGGGATCTAGTTGGGGGATAAAGTTTTAATTTTCAGGTTTCGCCTATTCACCCCCCTCTAGGCGACTTTCAATTGGTATCAGAACTAGGCACTTCATCTTGAGTCTAACAACTCGAAGTGATGGCTCGTAGAAGATCCCACAAGAACAAGAAGACTCCTCCATCGAACGTAACTCAAAAAGAGGTAACTCTTGAAATATTACTTGATGATTGTTCTAATTATGATTCATGGTCTACTAGTGTGATAAATGCTTTTAGAACCATAGATCCACGATTAGAACAAATTATAGACAAGAGTATTTTTTCCTCTAATTTCAATGGAAAAATTAATTCCGAGGAGGATCAAAGATGTTATCGCTTAAACTATCTAGCTTTTGACATCTTAACTAATTCTCTTAGTAGAGAAGATTATCATGCTTTCATATCAAACTATGACGAATCTTTCTATGATGCGCATGATATTTGGACTAGAATTAAAAACAAATTTGATGAGTCCAAACATGATAGTTCATTTGATGCTTCTACTTCCTTTAGTCTTTGTGATACTAACCCTTGCAAGGAAGAAGAAGAAAATGAATGGTGGAGACCAAACGATGAATCCACCTCTCCAAAAGGTTTGTCTTCCCATTTCGATTCCCACATGTGTTGTGTGGCTAATGCAAATGATAGCGGAAGCACAAATGAGGATGAGGAGGAAGAAAGAAGCCTTGTGCAACTCTACGCTCGCCTAAGCCAAGAAGATAAGGCGGTCATGCTCAAACTTCTAGAAAGAGCGAGAGAGCAAAGCGAAGCTCGTCAAAGGCTAGAAGATGTTCTCTCCATGAAAATGCTACACTTTGACGAGTTGACTAAAGAACATGAGGAGCTAAAGTGCTCTCATGTTGATTTGGTCCAAAGGTATGAAACTATTTCAATTGAGCAAGATAACGCTTTACATTGTATCGCTCAATTAGTAAATAGGAATACCTTGCTTAAGGACCAAGTAGAAAAGCTAAAAGTTGAAAATCTAGCTTTTCAAGATAAATATGATATGCTTCTATGTTCTCATGAAAATTTTATGGATGATCATATCATATTAAACATTGCTCACGAGGTTGTGATAGAAAACTTGAAATCCCAACAACCTCACTCATGCACATGTCTTCAAATTGATACTATATTATCATGTGCTAATGCTTGCTGTCCGTCAACAAGCAAATCTTCCTTTGAGTTAGAATTTGCAGGAACTAATGATGATACATATCAAAAGCTCAAAGAAGAAAATGGGAGGCTAAACAAGAGCTTGACACAACTAAAAGGGAAATGCATTGCCCAACCTTCTCAAGATAACCGTAATCACATGGTGAAGAAGCTTGAGACGGGAACAACTGTGGCATGCACTTCATCCCTTAAGGAAAATGTCAAGGATTTGAGGATTACCAAGAGGAAGAAACAAAAGATGAAATTCAACACCTCCTCCAAAAGCCTCAACCACGCCTCCACAAAAGGTAACATCCAAGGTAATGATCAAGCCACACTCCACATTAAGAGGTGTAGTGAATGCTTTGAAGAGGGGCACTTGATTAGGTCATGTCCCTACATTAGAAATGGCTTGATTATTAACAAGGATGATAGACTTTGTTTTAAATGCTCCAAGAAGGGACACTTGCTTAGATCATGTCCTCATTTAAAACAAAAAGGCATAGGGTTAGAAAAGAAAGTTTTTACTAACCATGTAGCAAGCAACAAACAAGGAAGAAAGAAATCTTCAAGAGTTGAAGATCGCCTATGCTACATATGCCGAAAGAAGGGACATCAATGCAAGGATTGTCCCATAGGTAAATCTTCCACTCCTAGCTTGTCAATTACTTCTCATGTAACTAGGCAACCCAAAATTGCAACTTGTGCTAGAAAGGTAATGAGTTTACCTAATGCTAACACAAAGGACTTTTGGGTTCCTAGATCTTTGTTGACTAACCGTGATGGACCCATCAAGCGATGGGTACCAAAATATACTTGACAAGCTTTGTAAGGGAAGGAGATGATATGAAGCCTTGGTGTGCTTGAGAGAGTCCACTCAAGCTATCAATCGTCAATAATCTACATACATGATTGACCCAAGGTTAATTTTCAAATTACTATGTCTTAAACTCATATCATCTCGAGAAGGATATTGATGTTGTAGGAAATGAAGAAATATCATGTGCGAAAATCAAGGCCTACAACATGAAGGAAAATCAAAGGATGGCAACTTCTATGCTCTTAAGTGCAAAGTATTTTAAACTATCATTTCTTATGTGTCTTGTGTAGTCACATAGAAATGTATAGCACTTCAAATGTCTTTAAATTTATGTTGCCTAGAATTTCCTCTCATGTGGTAGATTGCATATTCATCATTTCCATTCTATAGCAATCTACATGCTTCAAATTATTGGAAGTACCACATGGCATGTTTTTCGCTAAGTTATTCTATTATGGCCATGTTTCTAGATATAGAGAGATTTTTTCAAGTTCCTAAAAGAACAAGGTGTTATGTAAGGAATTCAAATCCTTAGGACACTTGCAAAAGGAAAACTCTCTCTATAACTAGGTTAGTGAGACCATTGATTTTATTTAAGTAACCCAAAGTAGTCTCACTTGTAGAGAATAAGTTTCTCTTTGGAAGCATGTAATCTAACATGAAAAGAAAAATCAATCCAATGTTTTTTGATGCATTTCTACTTGCTCAAAATTGGATATGATTCCTTCACATTTATCGCTTTCCAAATCATGAATTAGATTTATTCCTATAATCTCAAAGTATTATTTATGCTTGTTTTATGAGTTAAAATTGAGCATAACATCATCTATGGATAATCTAGTTCATGCTATGAAGTTTCCATGTTTTAGTAATCTAGCTTTTCACTCCTTATCAAAAAATGGAAACTAGTGCTTGTGTTGCTACTAACATTTCTCTTGAGTTCAATTATGAAAATCTACAAGAAAGAAAGTGCACAAGCCTCATGGGTTGATCTTCTCCCAAAAGAAGAAAAGTAAAAGCAAAGGTATGGGAACTCATCTTCTTAAGTTTGGTTCCCATCTCATTGGGTATTTAATCTAAATTATCATATTCTACCCTTGTGAGGAATAGATTCTTTATTGGACCAAAAAATTAACTAAGTATGCATTCAATATCATTCTCATAAATGCGCTTGTCCATTAGAATCTAATTCATGCCTTTGCTATATCCATTTTCATATTGATGCGCTTCTAAGTCATGATAATAAACTCAATATGAAAAAGTAAAATTCCTTTGATTAATCAAAAATGATTAAAAAGGTGCTCATTCCTCTTTTCTGTTAATATGCACTAACGTTAAGGAATTTACTTCATGTCTGTGTGACTCTTGGATGATGAATTATGCTTATTTCCTATCTAAAAGAAATCATCCATCACTATATACTCCCTTCTATTACTAACTCTCTTCTTGAGTATTTTCAATAAGTTTGAAAGGAAAAAGAAGCCACTGCAAAGGGAGAACTCTCAAATGAAAGAGGAGAACATCAAGAACAACACCACCTACTTCTACGAAACAATCAATGGTGTGGTTGTGAGTATTCTAAACCCTTTCATATTGAGAATTCTAGGCTCAAGTTGTTTATTACAAATTTAGTGAGCCTTGATCAAGATGTATAATGCTTCCCTCTATTTGTCTTTAAAAATAAATGCATCTATTCATCTCATTCAATTATTTGATGCATATCTTTAGGGGGAGCCTCTTATCTTGATTATGTTAAGACTATTGCTTTATCTCAGTAATTTCATATAGTCTCTTGCATAAGAATAAGTTTCTCATGAAGTATGCTACTATCTTTGAATTCTTGTCTTTCACTCTAAAGTAGCATATTTGCTGGATTCTCCTACTCTAAGCTTAATTGATAATCTAATGTGTATGTTGTTCTTTTGATCACATCTGTTATTTGTTTGATCATTGAATAACTTCAGTCAACAATCATATTTCTTAGTGCCGTATATCTATCAATCGATATCTCTCTTGATATGCACTAAGTTAAAAGGAGAATTCATGATACATTTATGCAACTTGTGATCCATTTGATATATGCTAACAATAACTTGAAAGGATCACTAGTTGTGGAACTCTCTCTTGTGCAAAATAATTCCATATATTGTCATTAAGGATTGATCTTAAGCATCGAAGACTAAGGACAAGCACAATGAAGAGAGCGTCCCTATGTAAAGGTACATAAAGGTAAAACTATCTCCTTTCATTTAAACTTGTACCTAAATCTTCCTTTTCTATACATTTCTTGCATATCTTGTATAAAAGGAAGAGAAAGCATGTCCATGTATTATCCCTGCTTCATATCTAGTTTAACTTCTTAAAAAACCCATTCATGCCTTAATGAATCCTTGTTGAAACTAGATGAAGTACTTTTATTGTCAAAGAGCTTAAAGCTTAACCTTGTAACGAGGATAAGCTGCCTTTGTTTCAAAGGTGGATGGTCCTTAAGTCTCTTTGAAATCCTCAAGGGAAAATGCTTAAAATGTTTGTAACATGCTTTCATTAGTGCATAAACTGTCATGAGCATCACACTTATCCTATGACACAATGCACTTCACATTCTCTATGGTATAGATATGTTCTCATTAACCTCATTATGTGCAATTGGCATTTCAAGGCCAAAATATGTATTCCTCTCAAGGCACATATTTAGTGGGAGCAATCTATATCATATAGAACTATGATCATGCTTAACTTAATATATCTCTTTGATCATATCTCTTTTATATGCTATGACTAAATGTGTTTTCAAGTGAATTTCAAACCAAGTCATAGGTACATTGGAAGGGAATTGGAGTCTTCGGCGAAGACAAGGCTTCCACTCCACTCTACTACTCATCCTTCGCCGTCACTCCGCCTCATCTCTCCAACTTTGGTATAATCTTCACTCATTCATTTCATGACCAAAGGGGAGAAAGGACTTCATTGGGCTCTAATGATTCCGTTTTTGGCGATTCATGCCAAAGGGGGAGAAAATATGAGCCCAAAGCAAAAGGACCGCACCACCACCTAATTTTATAAATTTGATGATTTTAGAAAATATGAGCCCAAAGCAAAAGGACCGCACCACCACCTAATTTTATAAATTTGATGATTTTATATCGGTAAATTTCAAAATTGGTATCTCTTTGTGTTCTAAAGGGGGAGCAACTAGTATTTCAAAATGATAAATCAAAACCCTCTTGAACACTAAGAGGAGAATCTCATTTAGGGGGAGTTTTGTTTAGTCAAAGGAAAAGCATTGGAAATAGAGGGAGAAAATTCCATATCTTGAAAATGCTTTGCAAAATCTTATTCATTTACCTTTGACTATCTTGCAAAATGACTTTGAAAAGAATTTACAAAAGAGTTTACAAAAACAAAACTTATGGTGCAAATGTGGTCCAATATGTCAAAAACAAAGAAACCATCCATGCGCATCATTTAAGTTTATATTGGCTCAATTCCAAGCAACCTTTGCACTTACATTATGCAAACTAGTTCAATTATGCACTTCTATATTTGCTTTGGTTTGTGTTGGCATCAATCACCAAAAAGGGGGAGATTGAAAGGGAATTAGGCTTACACCTAGTTCCTAAATAATTTTGGTGGTTGAATTGCCCAACACAAATATTGGACTAACTAGTTTGCTCTAGTACTCAAGTTTTACAGGTGCAAAAGGTTCACACTTAGCCAATAAAAAGACCAAGTTTTGGATTCAACAAAGGAGCAACGAGGCAACCGAGGGCACCTCTGGCTGGAGGCACCGGACTGTCCGGTGTGCACCGGACAGTGTCCGGTGCGCCCAGAGGACTCCAACTCCAACTCTTCGCTCTCGGGATTTCTCGGAAGCCGGCGCGCTATAATTCACCGGACTGTCCGGTGTGCACCGGACATGTCCGGTGCTCCAAGGAAGCGCGGTCTCCGGAACTCGCCAGCCTCGGGTTCGCGCGGCAGCCGCTCCGCTAAAATTCACCGGACTGTCCGGTGTGCACCGGACTGTCCGGTGTAACTGCGGAGCAACGGCTACTTCGGCGCCAACGGTCGACTCTGACAGTAAACAGTACACGCGGCAGAGTCAGAGCAGAGGATCAGAGAGTCACCGGACTGTCCGGTGTGCACCGGACTGTCCGGTGCCGCATGAGGACAAAGCCTCCAACGGTCGACCAGCTCCATCCCCAACGGCTATTTGGTGACGTGGCTGTCGCACCGGACATGTCCGGTGTGCACCGGACTGTCCGGTGCACCATTCGACAGACAGCTTTCACCAACGGCTAGTTTTTGTTTGGTGGCTATAAATACCACCCCAACCGGCCACTTCAAGGTGAGGGAGCCCAAGCAACATTCCAAGTCATTTAGTTGACATACTCAAGCCCTCCCAACCACATATATTCATTGATCCATCCTATACACAAGATTTAGACCACTACAACCAACACAAGTGCCACAAAATAGAGAGCAAGCAAAAGAGAGCTACTCATTTGAGTTTAGCACTAGTGCCTTGTGAGATTCATTGAGAGATAGTGTGTGCTTCATCTTTGTGTTCATTTGCGTGTGGAGTTTTGACTCCCATTGAACTTCCTCCAAAGTTCTGGAGGCTTGTAAAAGCTAGCAAGAGACACCAAAGATTGTGGTGATCCTTGTGGGATCGAGAGTGATCCTTGAGTAGAAAAAGAGCTCGCCGATCCTTGTGTGATCGGGGGAGAGAGGGAAAGGGTTGAAAAAGACCCGTCCTTAAGTGGACTCCTCAACGGGGACTAGGCCTTCGAGGGCCGAACCTCGGTAAAACAAATCACCCGTGTCCATTGTGTTTATTGCTTGTGATTTGTTTACTTTCCCTTGCTTTAAGTTTTCTTGCACCTTTATTTGCTAAAATCATTTGGTGTTGCTTCAAGTTAAATTCCCATTTAGTGAAGCAACACGTTGCAAGAAAGAACTTGTCCTAGTGCTCTTCTCATCTAAAGCTTCTTGCTTTGTTATACTATAACTTACTAGTTGTATTATCACTTCCGCATTACTTAGCAATACTCCTTTCAAGCAAGAACTTAGTTTCTATTCTCCAATTTTTGTATATCTTGTTCTAACCACTAATCAAGGGATCTAGTTGGGGGATAAAGTTTTAATTTTCAGGTTTCGCCTATTCACCCCCCCTCTAGGCGACTTTCACTACTCGGGCTCCACGCCCAATACTGATCAGGGGTTCGAAGGCTGGCCCCCGAAGGGTTCACAGCCGCCTCAGACGCCGAGCGAGGGATGACCATGGGTACGTTCGATACATAACCAAGGCTCGGGCTGCGCTCCTGAGGTACCCTAGGACATTTCCGAGACCGGCGGAAACGATCTTGTAACGGAATCCCATCAGAGGGAGGCATCGAGCCCTCGGACCCCGTCGCCAGGGGACCGGGTCCGGCAGATCACCCGCAGGTACTTTTGGGCGTGCCTCTGGGCCCCTAGCCGACCCATAACGAACAGGGCACGGACGTCCACTCGGATCACCCGCTTGCAGCTCAACGGAGACACCATGTTCGATGCCCATCGAGGGCAACATGGCGCTTTCCCCCCTCCTCCTTGCGGAAAGGCGACGCAGGGGCGTATGTAAAAAAGCCGAGTCTGTCCCTGATCGCCCTCTCGTCCTGTGCAGAGGCTCGGGGGCTGCTCTCGCAAACCCGGCTCCGGCCGAACCGTTGACAGCGTCAACATACCAGCCCGAGAACTTGGGACCCGACCGTACACCCGGGCTACGGCCAGCTCGCATGAGGGAACAACCAGACCAGCCGAAGCATTACGCGAGGCATTAAGACCTCGAAGGAGTGAAACCACTCCTCCGAGGCCTCGGGGGCTACACCCGGCGGGTGCGCTCGCGCGCACCCACCGGAACAAAACGCAACCGAGAAAGGCTGGCCCCCTTGCAAAAAAGTGCGACGAAAGCCTCCAAGCGAGTGCAAACACTCCCTTCGAGGCTCGGGGGCTACTGTCGGGGACCATAATTAGGGGTACCCTCAAGGCTCCTAATTCTCAGCTGGTAACCCCCATCAGCACAAAGCTGCAAAGGCCTGATGGGTGCGATTAAGTCAGAGATCAGTCCATTCGAGGGACACGATCACGCCTCGCCCGAGCCTAGCCTCGGACAAGGGCAGCCGGCCCCGGAGGATTTCCGTCTCGCCCGAGGCCCCCCTTCAGCGGCGAACATATTCCCGGCTCGCTCGAGGCCCTGCCTTCGCTAAGAAGCAACCCTGACCAAATCGCCGCACCGACCGACCAAGTCACAGGAGCATTTAATGCAAAGGTGGCCTGACACCCTTATCCTGACGCGCGCCCCCAGCCGGCAGAGCCGAAGTGACCGCCGTCACTTCGCCGCTCCACTGACCGGCCTGACAGAAGGATAGCGCCGCCTGCGCCACTCCGACTGCGGTGCCACTTGACAGAGTAAGACTGACAGGCAGTCAGGCCCTACCGAAGGCACCATAGGAAGCTCCGCTTCGCCCGACCCAGGGCTCGAACTCGGGCTAAGTCCCGGAAGACGGCGAACTCCGCCCGACCCAGGGCTCGGACTCGGGCTAAGTCCCGCAAGACGGCGAACTCCGCTCCGCTCGACCCAGGGCTCGGACTCAGGCTAAGTCCCGGAAGACGGCGAACTCCGCCCGACCCAGGGCTCGGACTCGGGCTAAATCCTGGAAGACGGCGAACTCCGCCCGACCCAGGGCTCGGACTCGGGCTAAGTCCCGGAAGACGACGATCTCTGCCTCGCCCGACCCAGGGCTCGGACTCGGGCTAAGTCCCGGAAGACGGCGAACTCCGCTCCGCCCGACCCAGGGCTCGGACTCGGGCTAAGTCCCGGAAGACGGCGAACTCCGCCCGACCCAGGGCTCGGACTCGGGCTAAATCCCGGAAGACGGCGAACTCCGCCCGACCCAGGGCTCAGACTCGGGCTAAGTCCCGGGAGACGACGATCTCCGCCTCGCTCGACCCAGGGCTCGGACTTGGGCTCAACCCCGGAAGACGACGATCTCCGCCTCGCCCGACCCAGGGCTCGGACTCGGGCTCGGCCCCAGAAGGCGACGAACTCCGCTTCGCCCGACCCCAGGGCTCGGACTCCGCCCCGGCACCAGCCGGCAATCTCCGCCTCGCCCGTCCCGGGGGCTCGGACTCGACCTCGGCTTCGGAGGAGCTTCCACATCACCCAACCTAGGGCACAGACCAGCCACGTCAACAGGAGGCGCCATCATCACCCTACCCCGAGCTGACTCGGGCCGCAGGGAACAAGACCGGCGTCCCATCTGGCTCGCTCCGCCAGATAGGCAATGATGGCGCCCCGCATGCTTTGTGACGACGGCGGCTCTCAGCCCCCTTACGGAAGCAAGAGGACGTCAGCAAGGACTCAACCGCTCCGACAGCTGTCCCTCCGCCAAGCTCCATCGCTCCTCCGACGGTCACGACATCACATCAGCTAGGTGCCAAGATCTCTCCGGCTGCCACAACGGCATGTACCTAGGGCGCTAGCTCACCTCCGCTAGACACGTAGCACTCTGCTACACCCTCCATTGTACACCTGGATCCTCTCCTTACGCCTATAAAAGGGAGGACCAGGGCCCTCTTAGAGAGGGTTGGCCGCGCGGGGACGAGGACGAGAACAGGCGCTCGTCGGAGGCCGCTCGCTCCCTCTCCCGCGTGGACGCTTGTAACCCCCTACTGCAAGCGCACCCGACCTGGGCGCGGGACGAACACGAAGGCCGCGGGATTCCCACCTCTCTCACGCCGGTCTCCGGCCGCCTCGCTCTCCCCCATTCGCGCTCGCCCTCGCGCTCGACCCATCTGGGCTGGGGCACGCGGCGACATTCACTCGTCGGCCCAGGGACCCCCCGGTCTCGGAACGCCGACAAACATATTAAGGTAAAAGTTGTCTTGCCTTATACAAAAGCAAAGACATATATCTAATATGAACCTCGTAAGGGTCTTTCCCCATAGTTTATCAACAGCTCGTTTTACCATCCTACTTCATGAGATCTCTAATCATATAGAATGTATTGACACTATGATACATTTCATGTGAGTCTCAAGCCCATCTCACTTGATGCACTACATATCACATTATGTGACAGTTCCTTATTGAACTAATCTGTTAGATATTTAATTGTATGGGCATAATTTAATACCGCCACTTTGGAGTTTCTCAAATTTTCAACGAAATTTCATCGTGTTTTTAAATGCCATATAGAATTTATGTTATCCTTAGATATGTTCACTTTGACTATCATAGTCCAATTATCACAGTTCATGGAAATAGTCGGTGTAGGTTTTCAACTAATGTTAAATCCATAAGGAGTTCTCAAAGCCACTCAACCACAACAGAAGCATATCTAATGTTGTGAGTTTTGCTTCTATAGTTGATCTTATTAAGATGATCTACTTGCAAGACTTTCATGAAATAGTGCCACCTCCAAGTGAAAACATATACCCACTTGTGGCCGGTCGCCAGACGTTTCCAACAATACCTCATCGAGCACAACCCTGACCAGTGATACTCTGTCCGTCAACAACAAGATAGAAAGCTCATAAGCAGCAACATGGGCCCTAAGGATATCTGACCCCCGAAGAAGGAGATGGTCAGAACTTCTAGGACCTGCTGGTACGTACCATCATTTACATAGATCTATGTTCCTTGATATAGTTTGTTACACTTGTGATTGCTTTCCTAGGGGCCTTGTGTGTACACTAGAAGTTCTTTTCCCTTTGCTCTTGTTTAAACTAACTCGCGTACCAAAAAGATAGCCTTGAAAATATAGGTGTTTGAAAGGGGATTCGAATTATACATGGATCGCATGCTCTAAACCTGTGGTGAGATAGGCATGGTTTTAGAGTATAGGATTGTTGTTGAGGAGAGACCAAGAGATCACTTTGTTAAATTTGGTACTTTTAGTTCCATGATGAATTGCACTTGTAAGACGTATGAGTTTATTGGCATCCCATATCGCCATATGCTGAAAGGTACTTGACCCGAGGAATACCATGGACCTTCTCCTATTCAGAACACCGTGAAAAGGTGGAGGAAGGATGCCAAATTAGAATCCTTAAATGGTGGTTGTGCTTTCTCATTTGATGGTGATCCAGACTAGACCTGCTCAAACAAAACGTTATACGTAGTTTTTGTGTTGTATGTTCGGTATAGAAGATATTTTGTTTTCTTCATGCTGTCCAGATCTTTTTAGGCAGGAAGAATGACATAATGGATGTTCTACTAATCTATTGGTGAGTTCACATTAACTGCAGAGCTGCAAACAGCAATGGCACAGGTCGTTGGCAAGTAGCTATTACATACAATTGTTAGAGATCTATTTAGTTGTCCTTAATCTCGGAGATCGTAATAGCTTGTACACAGCGACAGCTTACCTCCCTGCGAAACTACAAAACATTGCAGGGCCTGATATTATTTCGATCATAGCTTTTCACCCAAAGAAAGAAAGACATTTTTCCCTCTTTGCAAGGGAGGATCTTTCATGAGGTCACATCACATCACCTGGTCGTGCACAAGATGTTCCCGGTGATTTGAGGGACTAAGCGTGTGTTGCCAGTTTAAAAGGGTGATGCTGCTGAGCTTGACATGTACAGATTTGTGTACCTCATTACGTCAATGCAATGACATGTACGTGAGAATGGCACATGAATTCGGGAAATAAGAATGAGGATGTGCGGCAATCTGTGCTCATCTAGTACGCCATTTCTATGGGCTACCTGTTGAAGAATCGTTTCAACAAATCAGTCAAAAACTTCTTAAGAAAAAACAAGAACCTTTGAACTGTGATTTCTCCATGTAATGCCTGATAAAAAAAAATTGTTTCAATGGTGACAAGTATATGAAATCTTAGAAGAGTAGGCTTTGTTCAATGCCATGAAGAGGTCGCCTCAGTACACAAATGTTAAAACAAATAAAAATCCAATTGTCGGTGTACAGTACAGTTTAAAATAATCGGTAATCAGTATCCTCAGACCCCCCCCCCCCCCCCCAAAGTATTGGGTCTGCCAGTATCTGTATAGCTGAACAAGGTGTAGTCCTCGAGTCAAAACCGTTGACATAAAACGGCAAGGAATTCTTCACTTGTACAAACAACATGAGCTATTTAGCCGCATATTTCCACTCTTATTGTCTGACAGCTACAAGGTCATGTGACAACTATTATAACCACCAGAATAAAATCTGCCTCGAAATAAAGCATGTGCAAGCTCCTTACGCTCCCTAAATCAATATGCCTCGTCCAACATGATGTCCAGGTAATCTGTTTGGCTTCCAAGCCCACTAGGCACTCATCGCTTGGTGAAAAATCCTTGAGTTAACGAGGAAAAATCGTAATCTTTGCCAGATTGTGAGGGGAGAGTGGAAGAGGCAGTTGATGCAGTGTCGTTGTTGCTAGCACCTGCTGCCGTGGCACCATTTGCTGGGACAGCTGGAGTAATGTTGTGCATCCTGCAGTCAACAGGACATGTCAGCAAAATGGACATAAGATCAACTTACTGAGTTTATTACTCTAAAATCCAATTTGGTGCAGCATGAAATTCCAGCGACCGCCAATCTGCAGCTAGCAGGCAGTATAGCTTACCCAGGTGTGCCAAAACCAAAGGTACCAGAAGACAGATCTTGATTGTTGTTCGCAACCTGTCAGGCAGTAAAACAGATGAAGATATAGCGCATGCTAAAATATTATTCGGATATTACTGTGCCAAAAAAAAAATATACATATAAAGTCTCTTAACCTTGGTGGCACCATTCTGTGCTGCTGCTAGAGTCAACCCAGGATTTTGATAGCCAAGATTTGTCCAGTTTTGGAAAGGCAAGGTTCCAAGAGGGGGATTAGAAACGTTAGTGTTTAGTTGATTGGCATTCCCTGGAACTATTTGTGGTGAATTTCCAGCTTTAAGAGCAGCCATTAGAAGAGCTTGCTGCTGAGACATAAACGCCAGCTGCTGCTGTTGGACAGCAAATGGTGATGCCATATTGGACTGCAAAACATAGCTATTTCTTAGATAGACCATAGATGTGCCCTTTCTTTTATATAGAGCCATTTTTCACGAAAAATGATTTCAAAGGAGTGCTGGTGCTCACCTTCTCAAACAAACTCATGATATCGTTCTTTGCATTTTCTTGGGAAACAGCTGGAGCTGAGGATAATGACACAGCTGGCGAATCTTTAAATAAGTCTTCTATTCCAGATGTAGACAGGGTCTTGCTTTCTGCTGGTTTGGCAGAATCTTTTTCCTCCGAGCTAGGTACTGGTTGTGCAGCTGAATAGTTTTGATATTCCATGAGCAACAGTACAAAAAAGTGACATGGAAATCCATAAATATCATACTAAGATCCAACAAAGTAAGAAAGGCACAATAAAATGCCCACATAAATAGAACAGTTCATCAGTCGAATAGTCACATGAACTTACACTGGAAGCCATCCCAGGCATTATCGTCGTTTGGAGATGACTCTGGCTCTTTCTCTGTTGTTCCATCCATTGATAACATGTTAAAGAGATCAGTAGCATAATCAACTTTAGGAGGCGGCGCATCTGATGGCTTCTCAACTTTAGGGGGTGTTGCCTCAACTTTGGCAGGAGATTTTTGTGGCTGAGGAGGTGAAACCACCTTAGGAACTGGTGGTTCTACCTTTGGAGGCTGAGGTGATGCCTGCTTCCCATGCAATCATGCCAGATTAGAAAGGGTTACATTGATGTGTTAAAGTTATTGGAATTAAGAATTCTGCAATGTGGATTACTTAGCCTGACTTAAAGAACACGAGCTAAATGTTCAGAAGAGCCCTGTCTGAATACACATCTGCCAGTTTCACATTGACAAATTGACTGTTGTTTAGGAAAGCTTTGGTAGCAAAGGATTACCTGAGAGGGTATCCTTGAAGCTACAGGTGCAACTTTGCTCGGAAGAGCTGGTGAAGCACGGTTTTGCTCAAATGAAGATCTATGATGTCCACTCCTATTAGCACTAGCTGGAGACTCTTGGCTCTTCTCATCTCGAACACCGGAGGAAGGTCGCAATGTTCCATTCCTCGGTACCCATCTCTTGTCCTCATATCTACATTTCAGACATAATATGTTACGTGTAGACATTAGTGTTTGAAGAGCAGGAGGATAAGAATGACATATTCAAGGTACTGAAAGATCTGGGAAGAATCATACTTTGCACGGATGAAATTCTCTATCCCAACCCTATCATAGTTAGGAGGCAGCTCTGCTTCCCAATGGCTATTTGCTTTTTCGTTTCCCATTGCTGCAAGAAGATTAATACAACCATCATGAGGAATGCCATCGTGGCTTTATACAACTAAAAACGTCCTTCAAGTTTCACACCAGCTAGTAATTCATACATTGTATAAATGCAACTTGCTCTGGCAGCCATGTATCCAGGGTAGCAGATCTTACCTGCATAAGAAAATGCTTTAGTAAAATAGTAAAAGTGGTGGATTGTTTGGTAACCAGGTAGGTATAATAGCCAATACAACATGACAGAAAGCAAAACATGTTTTGCTAAGGCAACAAAGGGACTGTTATCTTGTCTCTGGCAAACAATTCGTTATCCACAAAATTAAACAAACCCAAATGCAACAAAATAATGATAGAAACAATGTAACCAACAAAAAACATGATCGCAACTAGATGCTATGGATCTTACGTGATAAGGACAGTTAAGCATTTAAGCTGCTACTCCAAGATAGGTAGCGTTGTAGTGATACATTATTGCCATAGGGTCAGTGAGCTAATGTAGGCAGCATAGTACACAATTTAAGTGTAACATTTGACGCTGTAAACAACAGGTCAACAGCTAGCAAACTGTGCACAGATGCAGATCACCTTAAGTTATACATCAGTGTTGCGGCTTCAAATTAATTCGGTGAGGACATCTATGAATAATAAAATGTCTCTAGTGGCGATGATGCTGAGTTGGAAAAATGGTAAGCTCAGCTCATGGCCAGTGACTGACCTTAGATATGTGCACCCCCAGGCTTCTATGAATTCCAGAACATGTCATACATATAAAGATCCCAAGATTAACACTTGCCCATCGAGGACCCCTGCAATATAGTCACAGATAGGAGTGTCAGTGTGAACAATAGTTGTAAGCAGAAGTATCTCCAATAGTCATGGAATGGAAAGCAGTCAAGGAGGCTTTGCTACATTCACTAGGGGGCCTAGGATAAAACTAAAACCACAAACCACCAACTCCATTGAACTCATTTCAGCTGATAGGAAAAAAATCCATTTTAGGCCCTTCTCCTGAAAGCAAAGGTCTATTTGTACACGTAACCTATATGACAAATGGTAGATGTTTTGAGACGTAAAATAGTGCTCCCTTTATATAAAATACCAAAATATCATGTCCTCAAGAAGCAACCAGTGGCACTTGTAACACAACTATTTGACATCTAGCTGTAATGTACCGTTTTCCATGTTTGAAACAACAAAATGGCACAGTTCCACTCACTTTGACTTGCAGTCTGCACATTCTCTATTCTCAGGAAGCCGAAGAAGACCTTCCAATATCTGCAACAAGAAAATACAATTGATTAGAAAAATCGATAAAAATCTCAAATAAGGCCAACATGCATATGAGAATGATACAAAACAACATAAACACCGCATGATACAGCCAAGCATGTCGACAAAATGGCGAATTTTAGGCTTGACAATAAAGAAGACAGCTAGTGACTGTACTTGTTCTGTGAACTAAAAAAAGGAGCCACAAATTATTTTCTCCTTTCTTATGTATACAGCAAGAGAAAAGTAACAAAATCTGTAGAAGTCCAAGACCATACTAGTTAGAAATTTCGGGGATCAATCCGCCTACTCGTAATTCGAATAGGTCTGATGAATTCAGCAAAGCCGTAAACATCACCAACAGTAAAGCGTCGGCTCCTTGGATCCCACATGGCCCTTAGCAAAAAGGGACGGAACGGAGCAGAGCTCGGATCTGCCACTTCGCATTAACTCACTAGCGTAATCACAAAGCAACGACAAAGGTCAACGCAACGGTGCACGAGAAATCAATGGTCTGCACAACCGCAGATCCCGAATCCCCATCTCAGGGCAGGACAATTAACCGCGCAAGAAAAAAACGGCTTGCCCCTCATTCCTGCTACCAATCGAAGCAAGCAACGCGCGCGGTCCTGATCTAAGAAAAATCAGAGAAGGACAAGGAGCAGGAATCAACAACCGGACCTTCTTGTGCTTGGCGTTGAGCTCCTTGGAGACGGACGCCTTCTCGTTCATGGCTGCGCCCGCCGAGTCCTCCGACCTGATCAGCCTTAGGATCCCCTGATGGATAGATTATTGGGCCAGGATTTGGAAAGGGATTTCGGCCTCCTCTTCCCTTTCTCCCTCCTCTTCCCTTTCTCACCTCCTCTCCTCCCTGGTATTTTTCCGCGTCGGGAGGGTCGAAGAGAGAGAAAGAGAGAGACAGGGGAGAGGGATCTGTGCCGTGGGTCTCTTCTCTTGGCGGATTGACCTTCTTCTCGTTATGTTATGCGCGGAGTAGTTTATTTCTGTGGGTTGACAATGACGGTGGTGCGAAGGTTTGCTGGCCTAAGGCATGTACAACCTAGACACGGTTGTACGATACTCCAAGTATAAGACACAACTAAAACACAATATAATATAGTGGTCCTGTCTAAAACATGTGTCTTACCATATTCATCGTACCAATCAGAGCATTCAATAAATTAAAGTGACCAATCAATTAGTCTCCTGTCTCGAACATAGAGCTAAGACATTGTGTCTTCGTCAAGATACATGTCTTGAGTTTTTTTACATTTACCCCCTAAACACACTCTAAGACATAACTTAAAACACCCATTGTACATGCCCTAACCACGTTTAGAGCATGTACAGTCTAGAGGCTCTTAAATCATTTTTTTATACAGAATAGGTATCTAAAAACTGCATCATAAAATAAATAATATAAAGTTTTTAAAATCAAACACATCATAAATATTATTAAAAGACATTATATATAATGAGTCGTGTATATACGGTATCTTCGCAAAAATTATGTCTCTTATATTTTTTTATATTTAATTTCTTAAATACCCCTTCAAAAGACGGGCTATTAAATGGGGTTGTACAATGTACATACTGAAAGTCGCCTAGAGGGGGGGTGAATAGGGCGAAACTGAAAATCTCAAAAATAATCACAACTACAAGCCGGGTTAGCGTTAGAAATATAATAGAGTCCGCGAGAGAGGGCGCAAAAACAAATCGCAAGCGAATAATGAAGTGAGACACGCGGATTTGTTTTACCGAGGTTCGGTTCTCTCAAACCTACTCCCCGTTGAGGAGGCCACAAAGGCCGGGTCTCTTTCAACCCTTCCCTCTCTCAAACGGTCCCTCGGACCGAGTGAGCTTCTCTTTCTCAAATCACTTGGGAATCAAACTTCCCGCAAGGACCACCACACAATTGGTGTCTCTTGCCTCAATTACAAGTGAGTGTTTGATCACAAGAATAGAATACCAAAGAAAAAGAAGCGATCCAAGCGCAAGAGCTCAAATGAACACTATAAATCACTCTCTCTAGTCACTAGGGCTTTGTGTGAAGTTGGGAGAGGATTTGATCTCTTTTGGTGTGCTTTGCAATGAATGCTAGCTCTTGTATAGTGGTTGGAAGCTGGAAAACTTGGATGCGATGAATGGTGGGGTGGTTGGGGTATTTATAGCCCCAACCACCAAAAGTGGCCGTTGGGAGGCTGTCTGTTCGATGGCGCACCGGACAGTTCGGTGCCCCCGCCACGTCATCAATGTCGTTGGATTCTGACCGTTGGAGCTTTTGACTTCTGGGCCCGCCTGGATGTCCGGTGCACACCGGACATCTCCTGTTCATTGTCCGGTGCGCCAGTATGGGCGCGCCTGACTTCTGCGCGCGCAGAGCGCGCATTGAATGCGCCGCAGGTAGCCGTTGGCGCCGAAATAGTCGTTGCTCCGTGGTTACACCGGACAGTCCGGTGCACACCGGACATGTCCGGTGAATTATAGCGGAGCGACTGCTGCGTGATCCCGAGGCTGGCGAGTTGCGGAGGCCGCGCTTCCTTGGAGCACCGGACACTGTCCGGTGTACACCGGACAGTCCGGTGAATTATAGCGGAGCGCCTTGAGAAATTCCCGAATGTGGCGAGTTCGAGTTAGAGTCCTCTGGTGCACCGGACACTGTCCGGTGTACACCGGACAGTCCGGTGCCTACAGACCAGAGATGCCTTCGGTTGCCTCTTTGCTCCTTTGTTGAATCCAAAACTTGATCTTTTTATTGGCTGAGTGTGAACCTTTTGCACCTGTATAACTTATACACTAGAGCAAACTAGTTAGTCCAATATTTGTGTTGGGCAATTCAACCACCAAAATTATTTAGGGACTAGGTGTAAGCCTAATTCCCTTTCAATCTCCCCCTTTTTGGTGATTGATGCCAACACAAACCAAAGCAAAACTAGAAGTGCATAATTGAACTAGTTTGCATAATGTAAGTGCAAAGGTTGCTTGGAATTGAGCCAATATAAATACTTACATGATGCGCATGGATTGTTTTCTTTGTTTTTGACATATTGGACCATATTTGCACCACAAGTTTTGTTTTTGCAAACTCTTTTGTAAATTCTTTTCAAAGTCCTTTTGCAAGATAGTCAAAGTGTCGGCGTTTCGGGACCGGGGGGTCCCCGAGCCGACGAGTGAGTGTGCCGCGTGCCCCAGCCCAGATGGGTCGAGCGCGTGGGCGAGCGCGAAGGGGGGAGAGAGCGAGAGCGAGGTGGCCGGAGCCGGGTCGTGAGGGAGTCGGAGATCCCGCGGCCTTCGTGTTCGTCCCGCGCCCAGGTCGGGTGCGCTTGCAGTAGGGGGTTACAAGCGTCCGCGCGGGTGAGGGGAGCGAGCGGCCCCAAGAGAGCGCCTGCCCCTGCCCCTCGTTCCCGCGAGGCCAACCTTCTCTAAGAAGGCCCTGGTCCTTCCTTTTATAGGCGTAAGGAGAGGATCCAGGTGTACAAATGGGGGTGTAGCAAGGCGCTACGTGTCTAGCGGGGGAGAGCTAGTGCCCTAAGTACATGCCAAGGTGGCAGCCGGAGAGATCTTGGCACCCGGCTAGTGTGGCGTCGTGGCTGTCGGAAAAGCAATGGAGCTTGGCGGAGGGACAACTGTCGGAGTGGTTGGGCCCTTGCTGACGTCCCCCTGCTTTCGTAAGAGAGCTGAGAGCCGCCGTCGTCATGGGTCCAGCGGGGTGCCATCATTGCCTATCTGGCGGAGCTAGCCAGATGGGACGTCGGTCCTGTTCCCTGCGGCCCGAGTCGGCTCGGGGTAGGGTGATGATGGCGCTTCCTGTTGACGTGGCGGACTCGTGCCCTAGGTCGGGCGACGTGGAGGCTCCTCCGAAGCCGAGGTCGAGTCTGTCCTGCATGGCCGAGGCCGAGCCCGAGCTCCTGGGTCGGGCGAGGCGGAGGTCGTTCGGCAGAGGCCAAGGCGGAGTCCGAGCCCTGGGTCGGGCGAGGCGGAGTTCGTCGTCTTCCGGGGCCTTAGCCCGAGTCCGAGCCCTGGGTCGGGCGGAGCGGAGTTCGTCGTCTTCCGGGACCTTAGCCCGAGTCCGAGCCCTGGGTCGGGCGGAGCGGAGTTCGCCGTCTTCCGGGGCCTTAGCCCGAGTCCGAGCCCTGGGTCGGGCGGAGCGGAGTTCGCCGTCTTCCGGGGCCCTAGCCCGAGTCCGAGCCCTGGGTCGGGCGGAGCGGAGTTCGCCGTCTTCCGGGGCCTTAGCCCGAGTCCGAGCCCTGGGTCGGGCGGAGCTTCCTATGGCGCTTTTGGCCAAGCCTGGCTGCCCGGCAGTCCCTCTCTTTGCGTCAAATGCCCCAGTGACTTGGTCGGTCGGCGTGGTGATTTAGTCAGGGTTGCTTCTCAACGACGGCAAGGCCTCGGGCGAGCCGGAGATGCGTCTGCCGTAAAAAGGGGGCCTCGGGCGAGACGGAAACACCTCAGGGTCGGCTGCCCTTGCCCGAGGCTAGGCTCGGGCGTGGCGTGATCGAGTCGCTCGTATGGACTGATCCCTGACTTAATCAAACACATCAGGCCTCTGCAGCTTTATGCTGATGGGGGTTACCAGCTGAGAATTAGGCGTCTTGAGGGTACCCCTAATTATGGTCCCCGACAGTAGCCCCCGAGCCTCGAAGGGAGTGTTAACACTCGCTTGGAGGCTTTCGTCGCACTTTTTTGCAAGGGGACCAGCCTTTCTCGGTTGCTCTTTGTTCCGGTGGGTGCGCGCGAGCGCACCCGCCGGGTGTAGCCCCCGAGGCCTCGGAGGAGTGGTTTCACTCCTTCGAGGTCTTAATGCCTTGCGTAATGCTTCGGTCGGTCTGGCGGTTCCCTCATGCGAACAGGCCGTAGCCCGGGTGCACTGTCGGGGCCCAAGTTCTCGGGCTGGTATGTTGACGCTGTCAACGGTTCGGCCGGAGCCGGGTTTGCGAGAGCAGCCCCCGAGCCTCCGCACGGAGCGAGAGGACGATCAGGGACAGACTCGGCTTTTTTACATACGCCCCTACGTCGCCTTTCCGCAAGGAGGGGGGGAGAGCGCCATGTTACCCTCGATGGGCACCGAACATGGTGTCTCCGGTGAGCTGCAATCGGGTAATCCGAGTGGACGTCCGTGCCCCGTTCGTTGGGGGTCGG
The DNA here is from genome assembly GCA_029449295.1 of Zea luxurians. Classification (NCBI taxonomy): domain Eukaryota; kingdom Viridiplantae; phylum Streptophyta; class Magnoliopsida; order Poales; family Poaceae; genus Zea; species Zea luxurians. The sequence continues at coordinate 166,430,573 of JAOPSE010000004.1, forward strand.
CTAGGGGCCCGGAGGCACGCCCAAAAGTACCTGCGGGTGATCTGCCGGACCCGGTCCCCTGGTGACGGGGTCCGAGGGCTCGTTGCCTCCCTCCGATGGGATTCCGTTACAGAGTCGTTCCCGCTGGTCTCGGAAATGTCCTAGGGTACCTCAGGAGCGCAGCCCGAGCCTTGGTTATGTATCGAACGTACCCCTGGTCATCCCTCGCTCGGTGTCTGAGGCGACTGTGAACCCTTCGGGGGGCCAGCCTTCGAACCCCTGATCAGTAAGGGGCGCGGAGCCCGAGTAGCCTGAGGCGGTCGTGGAACCTTTCGGGGGGCCGACCTTCGAACCTCTAACCAGTAGTGGGTGTCGGGCCCACGCGATCTGAGGCGGCTGTTGAACCCTTCGGGGGGCCAGCCTTCGAACCCCTGATCAGTAAGGAGGCTCGGAGCCTAGTTCCTTCACGGGGAAGGATCCCTTTGGGGGTATCCCCTTTCCCGGTCCCTGTTGCAAGAGATAGAGAAAGAAGGAAAAGGGAAAAAGGATACGAAATTGAACGACGTGGCGTACCTTTTTTGGTGTGGTCGTTTTGGCGAAGGCGAAACGTCGCCAGCTGCTTCCGCCAGAAGCGCTGCCCGTCGAGCCGCGGAGTTAATGCGCCGGGGCGAGCGGTCGGCGAGGCTGCCGTTGCGTACGCGAGCCGTTCGAGGAACGGGTCACGGGCGTGTCGTCTTCACACCGTGAGGGAGGGGGTTCTCTCGCTGCCTCCGGATGGGACGTGAGCTTGGCTGATGGCGTGACCGCTGCTCTTGCGCGCCTGCCACCGTCATTACTGCCGGCCCACTTTTGACTGCGTTTGACCGCTGCGCCCGGCTGGCGCTGCTGGGCCGCGCGCTGGGCCGCCTCGGGTCGCGGTATTGGTTCCGCAACCGAGGAGGTGCGGTGGTGGCGCAAGTGGCATAGTGGCTTACATGCAGCATCCGGCGCGCCGGTTGCGCGACGCGTGGGCTTGAGCCTCCGTGCTGGCCTGTCAGGAGTCGGAGAGGCGCGTCCACTTGGCGCGGTTGCATGCTGCCCGCATGGCTGCCCGCCCCTTTCGCCCGTTGGCCTGGGCAAAGGTGGAGGGTCACTTGTAACCGCTGGGTGGTTGCGCGCGCCGCGCGCGGCGGTTCGGCTTCTTCTGCTCGGAGCCGGTCTGTATGACAGGCGGGTCCCAGCCCCCGCGCCGCAGGGGAGGACTTTGGAGGCGTGTTGGAGAAGACTCAGCCCGTGACGGTTGGGGGCGCAAGCAGGGAGAGTTGCCTTTAAAAGGAGGGCGACCCCTTTCGTAAGGCGACCATGTCTTCTTCCTCCCTTATGCATCGTGTCTTTCCACCTTTCAGGCCCCCGGATGGGGGAAACCGCCGTCTCCGTGCCTCATCGTCGGAGGACACTACTCCGCGGGAGTGGGTACCTTTCAGCCATCGTTCGGCTTCAAGGATTTTCATCATGCAGCCCGGCTGCACCCCTCCACCGGCGGTCACCCAAGAGGGTGACCTCCGGCTTGATGGTGGGGGAAAGCGAGCCGGGCTGCGGCCTCTGCCCCTCCCTCAGCCTCAAGGATTTTCATCACCAGGGCTGAGGAGGGGAGTGTGCCGAGTTGGGGTCGGCCCCTGCGCGGGCGGTGGCCCGCTCCTTCCCTCAGAGATCGGGGGGAAGGGCGGGAGTCGTCCGTGGCGCCAACAGCTGCACCGTGCCCGGCTCTCTGAGCCGAGCAGTTTCGGAACCGCTCCCGGTGCCGCCTCCCGCCACGGCAGCTGGAAGAGGTTCTTCCGCCGGCGCGGCAGCCAAGGTTGGCCATGGACCGACCTCCAACTCTACGGCCTTCTACCCGTCCTTGCCTCTCGAGTTTGGGCAAGGGCGGGGGCCTCCTAGCAGCAGCATCCGCCCTGAGGCCATCATTGCTGCTGTTCGGCCCCCCGGGGCAGGAGTCTTCATCGTCACCGCTGTCGGGGCGGTCGGCGACATGCCGTTCGTCGGTCTTCTGTTGCCCCGCAGGCCCACCCCTATCGAGTGGGGTTGTTCATACCTGCGGAGGGGGAACCAGAGTTCCGTTTGTAATGGCACTCCGAGTGCCGGGTTTTTTGTTCATTTCGGCTTTTGGGGCCTGAACATGTATGTAATTACGGCTCGGAGCCGTGTTTTTTCCTCATTTCCGAGCACTAAGACTCGTCTGCCGATTGTCTGAACCGCTTCACCAAGCATGAGTCGCCCCGTGTCAAGGTGACGAGTGAGGTATCCGTATCCCGGAGGCGTAGGAGTCCCTCGGCTCGGTCGGCCCTTTTGTCCGAGGCTCCTCTAGCTTAGTTAAAGAGACCCCTCGGCCGCTCTCCGACGAGCCGAGGCCGGGGGTAGCGATATCAGTATGAGCAGAGGCGAAGTTGGTTCGGAAATGAAACCTGGTTGGCTGGAGCCTAGCCGAGTTGTCCGTTGGCAGGATCGACGCCGGAGTCGGTCAGCCGAGGCTTCGGACCGGGCTCGTGCCCTCGGAAGGTGGTTGGCCGAGCCCCGGAGGTGGCTGGCCGAGCCGCCTGCTCGGGCCGGATTCCCGGAGAAGTCCCTGACAACGATCGCCCGGGCCTGGTGATGACGCCGTCCTTCGGAGCGGTGGCCCTCGGACCGTGTCGCCGTCCGAGGCTAGGTCGGGCCTCGCCGAAGGTGCTGTTGATGCCGAGGGTGTCGCTGCCCCCTTCCCGAGTCAGGACCCGAGCCTGCAGGATCAGCTTGTCTTGTAGTGTGTGCTTTGTGCGGCTGTCGAGGCCAGAACACACCCTTGCTGTGTTGTAAGGCTGCGTCTCTTTTCCTCTTGTTTCGAGCGTCTGGACTTTTTGTCGGTAACAGGGATGTTAGTGCGAGCGAAAGTTGCTTCTCGCGGAAGGTGAGGAGTGAGGTATCCGTATCCCGGAGGCGTAGGAGTCCCTCGGCTCGGTCGGCCTTGCCGCTTACGCGCACTTTTACTCGTCCATGAGGCCCTATCACCGACTTGGTCGAGGAAACTCGAAGAATCGCTTCGACAGAAGGGCTTCCGAACGTAGAGACTTGTTCGATCCGCGGAGTCACCTTATCCGAACGCGAGTTACTTATCGCAGAAGGTGATGAGTGAGGTATCCGTATCCCAGAGGCATAGGAGTCCCTCGGCTCGGTCAGCCTTGACTGCTTACGTGTACCCCGTCGTTTCCAGGACCCACTTTTCGAAGTAGTCAAAAAGCACGAAAGATATTCTGGTAAAAGAGATTTTCTGTTTGAGGAAAATTTTGACGCAGAGGGGGTTTCCCCCCTTTTAGCCCCCGAGGGAGGGTCGGGCTTTGCCGAGGCGAGGCCGACCCTTCCTTGTTGACTAAACTTTGCGTGGGTGTGAGGTATATGAACAACTTGGAAACATCTTAAGGGTAGAAGCGACGTAGCTATTGGATGTTCCAAGCGTTGCCGTAGACCTCGCCTTGACTGTTGGCCAGCTTGTACGTTCCGGGCTTCAGAACTTTGGCGATGATGAACGGCCCCTCCCAGGGGGGCGTGAGCTTGTGCCTCTCTCGGGCGTCCTGCCGCAGCCGAAGCACCAGGTCGCCCACCTGGAGGTCTCGGGGTCGGACCCCTCGGGCGTGGTAGCGTCGCAGGGACTGCTGGTACCGCGCCGAGTGTAGTAAGGCCCTGTCCCGAGCCTCGTCCAGCTGGTCCAGCGAGTCTTCTCGGCTAGCTTGGTTGCTTTCTTCGTTGTAGGCCCTTGTCCTCGGGGAGCCGTATTCCAGGTCAGTGGGCAAGACAGCCTCGGCCCCGTAGACCAGGAAGAACGGCGTGAAACCTGTGGCTCGGCTTGGCGTCGTCCTCAGGCTCCAAACCACCGAGGGGAGTTCCTTCATCCATCGCTTGCCGAACTTGTTGAGATCATTGTAAATCCGAGGCTTGAGCCCTTGTAGAATCATGCCATTGGCACGTTCTACTTGCCCATTCGACATGGGATGAGCTACGGCGGCCCAGTCTACCCGGATGTTGTGATCCTCGCAAAAATCCAAGAATTTTTTGCCGGTGAACTGGGTGCCGTTGTCGGTGATGATGGAGTTCGGGACCCCGAAGCGATGGATGATGTTGGTGAAGAACGCCACCGCCTGCTCGGATCTGATGCTGTTCAGGGGTCGGACCTCGATCCACTTGGAGAATTTGTCGACGGCGACCAGCAGGTGCGTGTAGCCCCCGGGCGCCTTCTGCAGAGGGCCGACGAGGTCCAGACCCCACACAGCGAAGGGCCAGGTGATGGGTATCGTCTGCAGAGCCTGAGCGGGCAGGTGGGTCTGCTTCGCATAGAATTGGCACCCTTCGCAGGCGCGGACAATTCTAGTGGCGTCAGCCATCGCCGTCGGCCAATAGAAGCCTTGGCGGAAAGCGTTCCCGACGAGGGTTCGAGGTGCTGCATGATGGCCGCAAGCCCCCGAGTGTATTTCCTGCAGGAGTTCCTGACCCTCGGCGATGGAGATGCATCGCTGGAGGATGCCCGAGGGGCTACGGTGGTAGAGCTCCTTCTCTTCGCCCAGCAAGACGAACGACTTGGCGCGTCGCGCTACCCGCCGAGCCTCGGCTCGGTCGAGGGGCAGTTCTCCTTGGCGGAGATATTGCAGGTACGGGGTCTGCCAATCTTGCTCTGGCATGACCCCGCTCTGCTCCTCCTCGATGCGCAGTGCTTCGCCCTCGGGGGCCGAGGGTTCCTCGGGTTGAACCGAGGATGGCTCGGGCTGGGCCGAGGTCACCTCGGACGGGGCCGAGGGCACCTCGGGCTCGGGCGCGTCGCCTATCTTGACTGAGGGTTGGTGCAGATCCCGGGAGAAGACGTCCGGGGGAACCGTCGTTCGCCCCGAGGCTATCTTCGCCAGCTCGTCCGCAGTCTCGTTGTAGCGCCGGGCGATGTGGTTAAGCTCGAGCCCGTAGAACTTGTCTTCCAGGCGTCGAACCTCATCACAGTAGGCCTCCATCTTCGGGTCGCGACAGTGGGAGTTCTTCATGACTTGGTCGATGACGAGCTGCGAGTCGCCGCGTGCATCGAGGCGTCGGACCCCTAGCTCGATGGCGATTCGCAATCCGTTGATTAGAGCCTCGTACTCAGCCACATTGTTGGACGCCGGGAAATGGAGGCGGAGCACGTAGCGCAGGTGTTTCCCGAGGGGCGAGACGAAGAGCAGGCCCGCGCCGGCTCCCGTCTTCATCAGCGACCCGTCGAAAAACATGGTCCAGAGCTCCGGTTGGATCGGAGCCGTCGGCAACTGGGTGTCGACCCATTCGGCTACGAAGTCCGCCAGTACCTGGGACTTGATGGCCTTCCGAGGGGCGAACGAGATTGTCTCGCCCATGATTTCCACCGCCCACTTTGCGATCCGTCCCGAGGCTTCTCGGCACTGGATGATCTCCCCCAGGGGGAAGGATGACACCACAGTCACCGGATGAGACTCGAAGTAATGTCGCAGCTTTCGCCTCGCCAGGATCACTGCATACAGCAGCTTCTGGACTTGTGGGTAGCGGATCTTGGTCTCGGACAGTACCTCGCTGATGAAGTAAACCGGCCTCTGAATGGGCAAAGCATGCCCCTCTTCCTGCCTTTCGACCACGATCGCAGCGCTGACCACCTGAGTGGTAGCGGCGACGTAGACCAGGAGGGCTTCTCCATCAGCTGGGGGTACCAAGACGGGCGCCTGGGTGAGGAGCGCCTTCAGGTTCCCGAGAGCTTCCTCGGCCTCGGGAGTCCAGGTGAAGCACTCGGCCTTCCTTAAGAGACGGTACAGGGGCAGGCCTCTTTCGCCGAGGCGCGAGATGAAACGGCTCAAGGCCGCGAGACATCCCATGACCCTCTGTACGCCTTTTAAGTCCTTGATGGGCCCCATGTTTGTGATGGCTGCGATCTTCTCCGGGTTGGCTTCGATGCCCCGCTCGGAGACGATGAATCCCAAAAGCATGCCTCGGGGCACCCCGAAGACGCACTTCTCGGGATTGAGCTTGACGCCCTTCGCCTTGAGACACCGGAATGTCAGTTCGAGGTCGGAGAGAAGGTCGGAGGCTTTCCTCGTCTTGACTACGATGTCATCGACGTAGGCCTCGACCGTGCGACCGATGTGTTCGCCGAACACATGGTTCATGCACCGCTGGTACGTTGCACCCGCGTTCCTCAAACCGAACGGCATGGTGACATAACAGTACATGCCAAAGGGCGTGATGAAAGAAGTCGCGAGCTGGTCGGACTCTTTCATCTTGACTTGATGATACCCTGAGTAGGCATCGAGGAAAGACAGGGTTTCGCACCCTGCAGTGGAGTCCACAATTTGATCGATGCGAGGTAGAGGGTAGGGGACCTTCGGACATGCTTTGTTGAGACCAGTGTAGTCTACACACATCCGCCATTTCCCCCCTTTCTTCCTCACAAGTACAGGGTTGGCGAGCCATTCGGGATGGAATACCTCTTTGATGAACCCTGCTGCCATCAGCTTGTGGATCTCCTCGCCTATCACCCTGCGCCTTTCCTCGTCGAATCGGCGCAGAGGCTGTCTGACCGGTCGGGCTCCGGCCCGAATATCCAGCGAGTGCTCGGCGACATCCCTCGGTATGCCGGGCATGTCCGAGGGACTCCACGCAAAGACGTCGGCGTTTGCGCGGAGAAAGTCGACGAGCACTGCTTCCTATTTGGGGTCGAGCCCGGAACCGATCCGGATCTGCTTGGAGGTGTCTCCACTGGGGTCGAGAGGGACGGCCTTAACCGTCTCCGCTGGCTCGAAGTTGCCGGCATGTCGCTTCACGTCCGGCACGTCCCGGGAGAGGTTTTCCAGGTCGGCGATGAGGGCCTCGGACTCGGCGAGGGCCTCGGCGTACTCCACGCACTCCACATCGCATTCGAACGCGTGTTTGTACGTGGGGCCGACGGTGATGACCCCGTTGGGGCCCGGCATCTTGAGCTTCAGGTAGGTGTAGTTGGGGATGGCCATGAACTTCGCGTAGCATGGCCTTCCCAACACTGCGTGGTAGGTTCCTCGGAACCCGACCACCTCGAACGTCAAAGTCTCCCTTCGGAAGTTGGAGGGTGTTCCGAAGCAGACAGGAAGGTCGAGCTGTCCGAGGGGCTGGACGCGCTTCCCAGGGATGATCCCGTGGAAGGGCGCAGCGCCTGCTCGGACGGATGACAGATCGACGCGCAGGAGCCTGAGGGTCTCGGCGTAGATGATATTGAGGCAGCTGCCCCCATCCATCAGGACCTTGGTGAGCCTGACGTCGCCGATGATGGGATCGACGACGAGCGGGTACTTCCCCGGGCTCGGCACGTGGTCGGGGTGGTCATGCTGGTCGAAGGTGATGGGCTTGTCGGACCAGTCTAGGTAGACTGGCGCCGCCACCTTCACCGAGCAGACCTCCCGACGCTCTTGCTTACGATGCCGAGCCGAGGCATTCGCCGCATGCCCTCCGTAGATCATGAAGCAGTCGCGGACCTCGGGGAACTCTCCTGCTTGGTGATCTTCCTTTTTGTCGTCGTCGCGGGCCCTGCCACCCTCTGCGGGTGGCCCGGCCCGGTGGAAGTGGCGCCGAAGCATGACGCACTCCTCGAGGGTGTGCTTGACGGGCCCCTGATGGTAGGGGCACGTCTCCTTGAGTGCCTTGTCGAAGAGGTTGGCGCCTCCGGGGGGCTTCCGAGGGTTCTTGTATTCGGCAGCGGCGACAAGGTCGGTGCTGGCGGCGTCGCGTTTCGCTTGCGACTTCCTCCTGCCTTTCTTCTTGGCGCCGAGCGGAGTAGACGCCTCGGGAGCATCTTCCGACGGGCGGCCCTGGGGCTGCTTGTCCTTTCGGAAGATGGCCTCGACCGCCTCCTGACCAGAGGCGAACTTGGTGGTGATGTCCATCAGCTCGCTCGCCCTGGTGGGGGTCTTGCGACCCAACTTGCTCACCAGGTCACGGCAGGTGGTGCCGGCGAGGAATGCGCCGATGACATCGGAGTCGGTGATGTTAGGCAGCTCGGTGCGCTGCTTCGAGAATCGCCGGATGTAGTCCCGAAGGGACTCTCCCGGCTGTTGCCGGCAGCTTCGGAGGTCCCAGGAATTCCCGGGGCGCATGTACGTGCCCTGGAAGTTGCCGGCGAAGGCTTGGACCAGATCCTCCCAGTTGGAAATCTGCCCCGGAGGCAGGTGCTCCAACCAAGCGCGAGCAGTGTCGGAGAGGAACAGGGGGAGGTTGCGGATGACGAGGTTGTCGTCGTCCGTCCCACCTAGTTGACAGGCCAGGCGGTAGTCTGCGAGCCACAATTCCGGTCTCGTTTCCCCCGAGTATTTTGTGATAGTAGTCGGGGGTCGGAATCGGGGCGGAAACGGCGCCCGCCGAATGGCTCGGCTAAAGACCTGCGGACCAGGTGGTTCGGGCGAGGGACTCCGATCCTCCCCGCTGTCGTAGCGTCCCCCACGCCTGGGGTGATAACCTCGGCGCACCCTTTCGTCGAGGCGGGCCCGACGGTCGCGATGAGGGTGCTCGTCGCCGAGGTGGCCCGGGGCCGCTGGCGCGGTGTTGCGCGTGCGCCCGGTGTAGACCGAGGCTTCCCGCATGAGTCGGGAAGTCGCGGCGCGAGGTTCCGAGGGGTACCCCTGCCTTCGGGAGGCAGAGCTCTCGGCCCGCCGGGCCGCAGCGCCTTCCAGGAGATGCTTGAGCTCTCCCTGGATTCGCCGACCCTCGGTGGTTGATGACTCCGGCATCGCGCGGAGGAGCATCGCTGCGGCGGCCAGGTCCTGACCGGTCCCGCCGGATGCGGGTGGCGGTCTGTCCCTGGCATCGTTAGCGATGCGGTGCTGGAGACCTTGGGGCAGGTGACGTATTTCTCCGGCCGGGGGCTGGCCCGCCCATACCTGCCCGACGTCCCGGCGGATTGCCTCGAGCGCTCCTGCTCCCTCATCGAGCCCGGCCCGCGCCCCGCGGACTTGCTCGAGCTGTGGGTCGTGACCCCCCGCCGGAACGGGGACCACAGCTAGCTCCCGCGGGATGTCGGCGCGAGGCGCTGGCCTAGGGGGATCACCATCCTCCGGCATGCCGAGACAGCTGCCTCCGGAGGGATCCCCTAGCTCGACGTGGAAACATTCGCGGCTCGGGCCGCAGTCCTTGTCGTCAAGGCTGCGGCTGCCGTCGGAACAATCGGAGAGGCAGTAGTTGCATGCGGTCATGAAATCCCGCATGGCACTGGGGTTGCCAGATCCAGATAAATCCCAGCAGATGCTGGGATCGTCATCTTCCTCGGACCCAGAGGGCCCGTAGGTCGAGACGTCCGTCAATCGGTCCCAAGGCGACCGCACACGAAACCCCAGAGAGGTTGCACTCGCCTCAATGTGAGCGCCCGCCAAAGCGAGGTCGCTAGGCGGGTTGAGGCCGAGTCGAAATGACAAAGGATGGGAATCAGCCAGTACCTTTTGGTCGACGAGGAGCGACGAAGTCACATCGGGGGCTGATCGTGCTGTCGTCCTGGGTGCGAGGGCGACGTCCTGCAGGCCCTCCGTGAGCGCGCTGGCGTCGTCCACTTGCTCGGGGTCGGCGTGTCGCGGGGGGACGGCGCTCGCCTTCGCCTCAAACGCGTGGGTGATGTCCGACGCGTCCTCCGTTGGGGCGCTGGGGATGTCGATTTGCTCGACAGCCGACTGAGCGCAACCTCCCGCTTGGCCCCGGTTGCCCCGCCTCCTCCTTCGATGGCGAGGGAGAGGATGGGGCGAGCTCGAAAGTTGTCCTTCCCCCACGCGGGAAAGACGTCGTCGATTCCGCCGCCGGCGGGCGGGCTGTCCGCCACCATTGTCGCTGTCGCGCGGCGGTGGAAGGAGTATCATGTCGTAGCTGCCGTCAAAAGACATGAACTCGAGGCTCCCGAAATGGAACACCGTCCCGGGCTGAAGAGGTCGTTGGAGATTGCCCATCTGGAGCTTGACGGGAAACTACTCGTCAACACGCAGCAGGCCCCTACCTGGCGCGCCAACTGTCGGCGTTTCGGGACCGGGGGGTCCCCGAGCCGACGAGTGAGTGTGCCGCGTGCCCCAGCCCAGATGGGTCGAGCGCGTGGGCGAGCGCGAAGGGGGGAGAGAGCGAGAGCGAGGTGGCCGGAGCCGGGTCGTGAGGGAGTCAGAGATCCCGCGGCCTTCGTGTTCGTCCCGCGCCCAGGTCGGGTGCGCTTGCAGTAGGGGGTTATGAAAGGGAATTAGGCTTACACCTAGTCCCCAAATAATTTTTGGTGGTTGAATTGCCCAACACAAATATTGGACTAACTAGTTTGCTCTAGTGCATAAGTTATACAGGTGCAAAAGGTTCACACTTAGCCAATAAAAAGATCAAGTTTTTGGATTCAACTAAGGAGCAATGAGGCAACCGAAGGCACCTCTGGTCTGGGGGCACCGGACTGTCCGGTGTACACCGGACAGTGTCCGGTGCGCCACGAGTGCACCAGAGGACTCCGACTTCAAACTCTTCGCCCTCGGGAATTCTCGGAAGCCGGCGCGCTATAATTCACCGGACTGTCCGGTGTGCATTGGACATGTCCGGTGCTCCAAGGAAGCGCGGTCTCCGGAACTCGCCAGCCTCGGGTTCGCGCGGCAGCCGCTCCGCTAAAATTCACCGGACTGTCCGGTGTGCACCGGACTGTCCGGTGTGCCAGTGGAGCAACGGCTATTTCGGCGCCAACGGCTCCCTGCGGCGCATTTAATGCGCGTTCTGCGCGCGCAGTCGTCAGGAGTGCCCATACCGGCGCACCGGACAATGAATAGTTGTTGTCCGGTGTGCACCGGACATCCAGGCGGGCCCAGAAGTCAGAAGCTCCAACGGTCAGAATCCAACGGCAGTGATGACGTGGCAGGGGCACCGGACTGTCCGGTGTGCACCGGACTGTCCGGTGCGCCATCGAACAGAAGCCTCCAGCCAACGGTCATGTTTGGTGGTTGGGGCTATAAATACCCCAACCACCCCACCATTCATTGCATCCAAGTTTTCCAACTTCCAACCACTTACAAGAGCTAGGCATTCAATTCTAGACACACAAAAGAGATCAAATCCTCTCCAATTCCACTCAAGCCTTTAGTGACTAGCGAGAGAGATTTGTCGTGTTCTTTTGAGCTCTTGCGCTTGGATCGCTTTCTTTCTTTCTCACTTGTTCTTGTGATCAAAACTCAATTGTAACCAAGGCAAGAGGCACCAATTGTGTGGTGGCCCTTGCGGGGAAGTTTTGTTCTCGTTTGATTGAGAAGAAGAAAAGCTCACTCGGTCCGAGGGACCGTTTGAGAGAGGGAAGGGTTGAAAGAGACCCGACCTTTGTGGCCTCCTCAACGGGGAGTAGGTTTGCGAGAACCGAACCTCGGTAAAACAAATCCGCGTGTCACACTCTTCATTTGCTTGCGATTTGTTTTGTGCCCTCTCTCGCGGACTCGTTTATATTTCTAACGCTAACCCGGTTTGTAGTTGTGATTATTTTTGTAAAATTCAGTTTCGCCCTATTCACCCCCCCTCTAGGCGACTTTCAGGTTACAAGCGTCCGCGCGGGTGAGGGGAGCGAGCGGCCCCAAGAGAGCGCCTGCCCCTGCCCCTCGTTCCCACGAGGCCAACCTTCTCTAAGAAGGCCCTGGTCCTTCCTTTTATAGGCGTAAGGAGAGGATCCAGGTGTACAAATGGGGGTGTAGCAAGGCGCTACGTGTCTAGCGGGGGAGAGCTAGTGCCCTAAGTACATGCCAAGGTGGCAGCCGGAGAGATCTTGGCACCCAGCTAGTGTGGCGTCGTGGCTGTCAGAGAAGCAATGGAGCTTGGCGGAGGGACAGCTGTCGGAGTGGTTGGGCCCTTGCTGACGTCCCCCTGCTTGCGTAAGAGAGCTAAGAGCCGCCGTCGTCATGGGTCCAGCGGGGTGCCATCATTGCCTATCTGGCGGAGCTAGCCAGATGGGACGTCGGTCCTGTTCCCTGCGGCCCGAGTCGGCTCGGGGTAGGGTGATGATGGCGCTTCCTGTTGACGTGGCGGACTCGTGCCCTAGGTCGGGCGACGTGGAGGCTCCTCCGAAGCCGAGGTCGAGTCTGTCCTGCATGGCCGAGGCCGAGCCCGACCTCCTGGGTCGGGCGAGGCGGAGGTCGTTCGGCAGAGGCCAGGGCGGAGTCCGAGCCCTGGGTCGGGCGAGGCGGAGTTCGTCGTCTTCCGGGGCCTTAGCCCGAGTCCGAGCCCTGGGTCGGGCGGAGCGGAGTTCGCCGTCTTCCAGGGCCTTAGCCCGAGTCCGAGCCCTGGGTCGGGCGGAGCGGAGTTCGTCGTCTTCCGGGACCTTAGCCCGAGTCCGAGCCCTGGGTCGGGCGGAGCGGAGTTCGCCGTCTTCCGGGGCCTTAGCCCGAGTCCGAGCCCTGGGTCGGGCGGAGCGGAGTTCGCCGTCTTCCGCGGCCTTAGCCCGAGTCCGAGCCCTGGGTCGGGCGGAGCGGAGTTCGCCGTCTTCCGGGGCCTTAGCCCGAGTCCGAGCCCTGGGTCGGGCGGAGCTTCCTATGGCGCTTTTGGCCAAGCCTGGCCGCCCGGCAGTCCCTCTCTTTGCGTCAAATGCCCCAGTGACTTGGTCGGTCGGCGTGGTGATTTAGTCAGGGTTGCTTCTCAACGAAGGCAAGGCCTCGGGCGAGCCGGAGATGCGTCTGCCGTAAAAAGGGGGCCTCGGGCGAGACGGAAACACCTCAGGGTCGGCTGCCCTTGCCCGAGGCTAGGCTCGGGCGTGGCGTGATCGAGTCGCTCGTATGGACTGATCCCTGACTTAATCAAACCCATCAGGCCTCTGCAGCTTTATGCTGATGGGGGTTACCAGCTGAGAATTAGGCGTCTTGAGGGTACCCCTAATTATGGTCCCCGACACAAAGGTAAATGAATAAGATTTTGCAAAGCATTTTCAAGTTTTGAAATTTTCTTCCTTTGTTCCAAATGCTTTTCCTTTGACTAAACAAAACTCCCCCTCAAATAAGGTCTCCTCTTAGTGTTCAAGAGGGTTTTAAGACATCAATTTTGAAAATACTACTTGCTCCCCCTTTAGAGCACAAAGAGATACCAATTTTGAAATTTTTCATCCGATTGACAAACATTTAGTTTTAAAATTAGGGTGGTGGTGCGGTCCTTTTGCTTTGGGCTCATATTTTCTCCCCCTTTGGCATGAATCGCCAAAAACGGAATTATTAGAGCCCAATGAAGTACTTTCTCCTCCTTTGGTCATAAAATAAATGAGTGAAGATTATACCAAAGTTGGAGAGTAGAGCAGAGCGACGGCGAAGGATGAGTAGTAGAGTGGAAGCCTTGTCTTCGCCGAAGACTCCAATTCCCTTTCGATATATCTATGACTTGATTTGAAATACACTTGAAAACACATTAGTCATAGCATATATAAAAGAGATATGATCAAAGGTATATGTCGGGGACCATAATTAGGGGTACCCTCAAGACGCCTAATTCTCAGCTGGTAACCCCCATCAGCATAAAGCTGCAGAGGCCTGATGGGTTTGATTAAGTCAGGGATCAGTCCATACGAGCGACTCGATCACGCCACGCCCGAGCCTAGCCTCGGGCAAGGGCAGCCGACCCTGAGGTGTTTCCGTCTCGCCCGAGGCCCCCTTTTTACGGCAGACGCATCTCCGGCTCGCCCGAGGCCTTGCCTTCGTTGAGAAGCAACCCTGACTAAATCACCGCGCCGACCGACCAAGTCACTGGGGCATTTGACGCAAAGAGTGGGACTGCCGGGCGGCCAGGCTTGGCCAAAAGCGCCATAGGAAGCTCCGCCCGACCCAGGGCTCGGACTTGGGCTAAGGCCCCGGAAGACGGCGAACTCCGCTCCGCCCGACCCAGGGCTCGGACTCGGGCTAAGGCCCCGGAAGACGGCGAACTCCGCTCCGCCCGACCCAGGGCTCGGACTCGGGCTAAGGCCTCGGAAGACGGCGAACTCCGCTCCGCCCGACCCAGGGCTCGGACTCGGGCTAAGGCCCCGGAAGACGGCGAACTCCGCTCCGCCCGACCCAGGGCTCGGACTCGGGCTAAGGCCCCGGAAGACGGCGAACTCCGCTCCGCCCGACCCAGGGCTCGGACTCGAGCTAAGGCCCCGGAAGACGACGAACTCCGCCTCGCCCGACCCAGGGCTCGGACTCCGCCCTGGCCTCTGCCGAACGACCTCCGCCTCGCCCGACCCAGGAGCTCGGGCTCGGCCTCGGCCATGCAGGACAGACTCGACCTCGGCTTCGGAGGAGCCTCCACGTCGCCCGACCTAGGGCACGAGTCCGCCACGTCAACAGGAAGCGCCATCATCACCCTACCCCGAGCCGACTCGGGCCGCAGGGAACAGGACCGACGTCCCATCTGGCTAGCTCCGCCAGATAGGCAATGATGGCACCCCGCTGGACCCATGACGACGGCGGCTCTCAGCTCTCTTACAGAAGCAGGGGGACGTCAGCAAGGGCCCAACCACTCCGACAACTATCCCTCCGCCAAGCTCCATTGCTTCTCCGACAGCCACGACGCCACACTAGCCGGGTGCCAAGATCTCTCCGGCTGCCACCTGGGCATGTACTTAGGGCACTAGCTCTCCCCCGCTAGACACGTAGCACCTTGCTACACCCCCATTTGTACACCTGGATCCTCTCCTTACGCCTATAAAAGGAAGGACCAGGGCCTTCTTAGAGAAGGTTGGCCTCGCGGGAACGAAGGGCAGGGGCAGGCGCTCTCTTGGGGCCGCTCGCTCCCCTCACCCGCGCGGACGCTTGTAACCCCCTACTTCAAGCGCACCCGACCTGGGCGCGGGATGAACACGAAGGCCGCGGGATCTCCGACTCCCCCACGACCCGGCTCCGGCCACCTCGCTCTCGCTCTCTCCCCCCTTCGCGCTCGCCCAAGCGCTCGACCCATCTGGGCTGGGGCACGCGACACACTCACTCGTCGGCTCGGGGACCCCCCGGTCCCGAAACGCCGACAGTTGGCGCGCCAGGTAGGGGCCTGCTGCGTGTTGACGAGTAGTTTCCCGTCAAGCTCCAGATGGGCAGTCTCCAACGACCTCTTCAACCCGGGACGGTGCTCCGTTTCGGGAGCCTCGAGTTCATGTCTTTCGACGGCAGCTACGACATGATACCCCTTCCACCGCCGCGCGACAGCGACAATGGTGGCGGACAGCCCGCCCGCCGGCGGCGGAATCGACGACGTCTTTCCCGCGTGGGGGAAGGACAACTTTCGAGCTCGCCCCATCCTCTCCCTCGCCATCGAAGGAGGAGGCGGGGCAACCGGGGCCAAGCGGGAGGTTGCGCTCAGTCGGCTGTCGAGCAAATCGACATCCCCAGCGCCCCAACGGAGGACGCGTCGGGCATAACCCACGCGTTTGAGGCGAAGGCGAGCGCTGTCCCCCCGCGACACGTCGACCCCGAGCAAGTGGACGACGCCAGCGCGCTCACGGAGGGCCTGCAGGACGTCGCCCTCGCACCCAGGACGACAGCACGATCAGCCCCCGATGTGACTTCGTCGCTCCTCGTCGACCAAAAGGTACCGGCTGATTCCCATCCTTTGTCATTTCGACTCGGCCTCAACCCGCCTAGCGACCTCGCTTTGGCGGGCGCTCACATTGAGGCGAGTGCAACCTCTCTGGGGTTTCGTGTGCGGTCGCCTTGGGACCGATTGACGGACGTCTCGACCTACGGGCCCTCTGGGTCCGAGGAAGATGATGATCCCAGCATCTGCTGGGATTTCTCTGGATCTGGCAACCCCAGTGCCATGCGGGATTTCATGAACGCATGCAACTACTGCCTCTCCGACTGTTCCGACGGCAGCCACAGCCTTGACGACAAGGACTGCGGCCCGAGCCGTGAATGTTTCCACGTCGAGCTAGGGGATCCCTCCAGAGGCAGCTATCTCGGCATGCCGGAGGATGGTGATCCCCCTAGGCCAGCGCCTCGCGCCGACATCCCGCGGGAGCTAGCTGTGGTCCCTGTTCCGGCGGGGGGTCACGACCCACAGCTCGAGCAAGTCCGCGGGGCGCGGGCCGGGCTCGATGACGGAGCAGGAGCGCTCGAGGCAATCCGCCGGGACGTCGGGCAGGCATGGGCGGGCCAGCCCCCGGCCGGAGAAATACGTCACCTGCCCCAAGGTCTCCAGCACCGCATCGCTAACGATGCCAGTGACAGACCGCCACCCGCATCCGGCGGGACCGGTCAGGACCTGGCCGCCGCAGCAATGCTCCTCCGCGCGATGCCGGAGCCATCAACCACCGAGGGTCGGCGAATCCAGGGAGAGCTCAAGCATCTCCTGGAAGGCGGTGCGGCCCGGCGGGCCGAGAGCTCTGCCTCCCGAAGGCAGGGGTACCCCTCGGAACCTCGCGCCGCGACTTCCCGACTCATGCGGGAAGCCTCGGTCTACACCGGGCGCACGCGCAACACCGCGCCGGCGGCCCCGGGCCACCTCGGCGACGAGCACCCTCATCGCGACCGTCGGGCCCGCCTCGACGAAAGGGTGCACCGAGGTTATCACCCCAGGCGTGGGGGACGCTACGACGGCGGGGAGGATCGAAGTCCTTCGCCCGAACCACCCGGTCCGCAGGTCTTCAGCCGGGCCATTCGGCGGGCGCCGTTTCCGCCCCGATTCCGACCCCCGACTACTATCACAAAGTACTCGGGGGAAACGAGACCGGAATTGTGGCTTGCGGACTACCGCCTGGCCTGTCAACTGGGTGGGACGAATGACGACAACCTCATCATCCGCAACCTCCCCCTGTTCCTCTCCGACACTGCTCGCGCTTGGTTGGAGCACCTGCCTCCGGGGCAGATTTCCAACTGGGAGGATCTGGTCCAAGCCTTCGCCGGCAACTTCCAGGGCACGTACGTGCGCCCCGGGAATTCCTGGGACCTCCGAAGCTGCCGGCAACAGCCGGGAGAGTCCCTTCGGGACTACATCCGGCGATTCTCGAAGCAGCGCACCGAGCTGCCCAACATCACCGACTCCGATGTCATCGGCTCATTCCTCGCCGGCACCACCTGCCGTGACCTGGTGAGCAAGTTGGGTCGCAAGACCCCCACCAGGGCGAGCGAGCTGATGGACATCGCCACCAAGTTCGCCTCTGGTCAGGAGGCGGTCGAGGCCATCTTCCGAAAGGACAAGCAGCCCCAGGGCCGCCCGTCGGAAGATGATCCCGAGGCGTCTACTCCGCTCGGCGCCAAGAAGAAAGGCGGGAGGAAGTCGCAAGCGAAATGCGACGCCGCCAGCACGGACCTTGTCGCCGCCGCCGAATACAAGAACCCTCGGAAGCCCCCCGGAGGCGCCAACCTCTTCGACAAGGCACTCAAGGAGACGTGCCCCTACCATCAGGGGCCCATCAAGCACACCCTCGAGGAGTGCGTCATGCTTCGGCGCCACTTCCACCGGGCCGGGCCACCCGCAGAGGGTGGCAGGGCCCGCGATGACGACAAAAAGGAAGATCACCAAGCAGGAGAGTTCCCCGAGGTCCGCGACTGCTTCATGATCTACGGAGGGCATGCGGCGAATGCCTCGGCTCGGCATCGTAAGCAAGAGCGTCGGGAGGTCTGCTCGGTGAAGGTGGCGGCGCCAGTCTACCTAGACTGGTCCGACAAGCCCATCACCTTCGACCAGCATGACCACCCCGACCACGTGCCGAGCCCGGGGAAGTACCCGCTCGTCGTCGATCCCATCATCGGCGACGTCAGGCTCACCAAGGTCCTGATGGATGGGGGCAGCTGCCTCAATATCATCTACGCCGAGACCCTCAGGCTCCTGCGCGTCGATCTGTCATCCGTCCGAGCAGGCGCTGCGCCCTTCCACGGGATCATCCCTAGGAAGCGCGTCTAGCCCCTCGGACAGCTCGACCTTCCTGTCTGCTTCGGAACACCCTCCAACTTCCGAAGGGAGACTTTGACGTTCGAGGTGGTCGGGTTCCGAGGAACCTACCACGCAGTGTTGGGAAGGCCATGCTACGCGAAGTTCATGGCCATCCCCAACTACACCTACCTGAAGCTCAAGATGCCGGGCCCCAACGGGGTCATCACCGTCGGCCCCACGTACCAACACGCGTTCGAATGCGATGTGGAGTGCGTGGAGTACGCCGAGGCCCTCGCCGAGTCCGAGGCCCTCATTGCCGACCTGGAAAACCTCTCCCGGGAGGTGCCGGACGTGAAACGACATGCCGGCAACTTCGAGCCAGCGGAGACGGTTAAGGCCGTCCCTCTCGACCCCAGTGGAGACACCTCCAAGCAGATCCGGATCGGTTCCGGGCTCGACCCCAAATAGGAAGTAGTGCTCGTCGACTTTCTCCGTGCAAACGCCGACGTCTTTGCGTGGAGTCCCTTGGACATGCCCGGCATACCGAGGGATGTCGCCGAGCACTCGCTGGATATTCGGGCCGGAGCCCGACCGGTCAGACAGCCTCTGCGCCGATTCGACGAGGAAAGGCGCAGGGTGATAGGCGAGGAGATCCACAAGCTGATGGCAGCAGGGTTCATCAAAGAGGTATTCCATCCCGAATGGCTTGCCAACCCTGTACTTGTGAGGAAGAAAGGGGGGAAATGGCGGATGTGTGTGGACTACACTGGTCTCAACAAAGCATGTCCGAAGGTCCCCTACCCTCTACCTCGCATCGATCAAATCGTGGACTCCACTGCAGGGTGCGAAACCCTGTCTTTCCTCGATGCCTACTCAGGGTATCATCAAATCAAGATGAAAGAGTCCGACCAGCTCGCGACTTCTTTCATCACGCCCTTCGGCATGTACTGTTATGTCACCATGCCGTTCGGTTTGAGGAACGCGGGTGCAACGTACCAGCGGTGCATGAACCATGTGTTCGGCGAACACATCGGTCGCACGGTCGAGGCCTACGTCGATGACATCGTAGTCAAGACGAGGAAAGCCTCCGACCTTCTCTCCGACCTCGAACTGACATTCCGGTGTCTCAAGGCGAAGGGCGTCAAGCTCAATCCCGAGAAGTGCGTCTTCGGGGTGCCCCGAGGCATGCTTTTGGGATTCATCGTCTCCGAGCGGGGCATCGAAGCCAACCCGGAGAAGATCGCAGCCATCACAAACATGGGGCCCATCAAGGACTTAAAAGGCGTACAGAGGGTCATGGGATGTCTCGCGGCCTTGAGCCGTTTCATCTCGCGCCTCGGCGAAAGAGGCCTGCCCCTGTACCGTCTCTTAAGGAAGGCCGAGTGCTTCACCTGGACTCCCGAGGCCGAGGAAGCTCTCGGGAACCTGAAGGCGCTCCTCACCCAGGCGCCCGTCTTGGTACCCCCAGCTGATGGAGAAGCCCTCCTGGTCTACGTCGCCGCTACCACTCAGGTGGTCAGCGCTGCGATCGTGGTCGAAAGGCAGGAAGAGGGGCATGCTTTGCCCATTCAGAGGCCGGTTTACTTCATCAGCGAGGTACTGTCTGAGACCAAGATCCGCTACCCACAAGTCCAGAAGCTGCTGTATGCAGTGATCCTGGCGAGGCGAAAGCTGCGACATTACTTCGAGTCTCATCCGGTGACTGTGGTGTCATCCTTCCCCCTGGGGGAGATCATCCAGTGCCGAGAAGCCTCGGGACGGATCGCAAAGTGGGCGGTGGAAATCATGGGCGAGACAATCTCGTTCGCCCCTCGGAAGGCCATCAAGTCCCAGGTACTGGCGGACTTCGTAGCCGAATGGGTCGACACCCAGTTGCCGACGGCTCCGATCCAACCGGAGCTCTGGACCATGTTTTTCGACGGGTCGCTGATGAAGACGGGAGCCGGCGCGGGCCTGCTCTTCGTCTCGCCCCTCGGGAAACACCTGCGCTACGTGCTCCGCCTCCATTTCCCGGCGTCCAACAATGTGGCTGAGTACGAGGCTCTGATCAACGGATTGCGAATCGCCATCGAGCTAGTGGTCCGATGCCTCGATGCACGCGGCGACTCGCAGCTCGTCATCGACCAAGTCATGAAGAACTCCCACTGCCGCGACCCGAAGATGGAGGCCTACTGTGATGAGGTTCGACGCCTGGAAGACAAGTTCTACGGGCTCGAGCTTAACCACATCGCCCGGCGCTACAATGAGACTGCGGACGAGCTGGCGAAGATAGCCTCGGGGCGAACGACGGTTCCCCCGGACGTCTTCTCCTGGGATCTGCACCAACCCTCAGTCAAGATAGGCGACACGCCCGAGCCCGAGGTGCCCTCGGCCCCGTCCGAGGTGACCTCGGCCCAGCCCGAGCCATCCTCGGTTCAACCCGAGGAACCCTCGGCCCCCGAGGGCGAAGCACTGCGCATCGAGGAGGAGCAGAGCGGGGTCATGCCAGAGCAAGATTGGCAGACCCCGTACCTGCAATATCTCCGCCAAGGAGAACTGCCCCTCGACCGAGCCGAGGCTCGGCGGGTAGCGCGACGCGCCAAGTCGTTCGTCTTGCTGGGCGATGAGAAGGAGCTCTACCACCGTAGCCCCTCGGGCATCCTCCAGCGATGCATCTCCATCGCCGAGGGTTAGGAACTCCTGCAGGAAATACACTCGGGGGCTTGCGGCCATCATGCAGCACCTCGAACCCTCGTCGGGAACGCTTTCCGCCAAGGCTTCTATTGGCCGACGGCGGTGGCTGACGCCACTAGAATTGTCCGCGCCTGCGAAGGGTGCCAATTCTATGCGAAGCAGACCCACCTGCCCGCTCAGGCTCTGCAGACGATACCCATCACCTGGCCCTTCGCTGTGTGGGGTCTGGACCTCGTCGGCCCACTGCAGAAGGCGCCCGGGGGCTACACGCACCTGCTGGTCGCCGTCGACAAATTCTCCAAGTGGATCGAGGTCCGACCCCTGAACAGCATCAGATCCGAGCAGGCGGTGGCGTTCTTCACCAACATCATCCATCGCTTCGGGGTCCCGAACTCCATCATCACCGACAACGGCACCCAGTTCACCGGCAAAAAATTCTTGGATTTTTGCGAGGATCACAACATCCGGATAGACTGGGCCGCCGTAGCTCATCCCATGTCGAATCGGCAAGTAGAACGTGCCAATGGCATGATTCTACAAGGGCTCAAGCCTCGGATGTACAATGATCTCAACAAGTTCGGCAAGCGATGGATGAAGGAACTCCCCTCGGTGGTCTGGAGCCTGAGGACGACGCCGAGCCGAGCCACGGGTTTCACGCCGTTCTTCCTGGTCTACGGGGCCGAGGCCGTTTTGCCCACTGACCTGGAATACGGCTCCCCGAGGACGAGGGCCTACAACGATGAACGCAACCAAGCTAGCCGAGAAGACTCGCTGGACCAGCTGGACGAGGCTCGGGACAGGGCCTTACTACACTCGGCGCGGTATCAGCAGTCCCTGCGACGCTACCACGCCCGAGGGGTCCGACCCCGAGACCTCCAGGTGGGCGACCTGGTGCTTCGGCTGCGGCAGGACGCCCGAGGGAGGCACAAGCTCACGCCCCCCTGGGAGGGGCCGTTCATCATCGCCAAAGTTCTGAAGCCCGGAACGTACAAGCTGGCCAACAGTCAAGGCGAGGTCTACGGCAACGCTTGGAACATCCAACAGCTACGTCGCTTCTACCCTTAAGATGTTTCCAAGTTGTTCATATACCTCACACCCACGCAAAGTTTAGTCAACAAGGAAGGGTCGGCCTCGCCTCGGCAAAGCCCGACTCTCCCTCGGGGGCTAAAAGGGGGGAAACCCCCTCTGCGTCAAAATTTTCCTCAAACAGAAAATCTCTTTTACCAGAATATCTTCCGTGCTTTTTGACTACTTCGAAAAGTGGGTCCTGGAAACGACGGGGTACAAGTAAGCAGTCAAGGCTGACCGAGCCGAGGGACTCCTACGCCTCCGGGATACAGATACCTCACTCATCACCTTCTGCGATAAGTAACTCGCATTCGGATAAGGTGACTCCGCGGATCGAACAAGTCTCTACGTTCGGAAGCCCTTCTGTCGAAGCGATTCTTCGAGTTTCCTCGACCAAGTCGGTGATAGGGCCTCATGGACGAGTAAAAGTGCGCGTAAGCGGCAAGGCCGACCGAGCCGAGGGACTCCTACGCCTCCGGGATACGGATACCTCACTCCTCACCTTCCGCGAGAAGCAACTTTCGCTCGCACTAACATCCCTGTTACCGACAAAAAGTCCAGACGCTCGAAACAAGAGGAAAAGAGACGCAGCCTTACAACACAGCAAGGGTGTGTTCTGGCCTCGACGGCCGCACAAAGCACACACTACAAGACAAGCTGATCCTGCAGGCTCGGGTCCTGACTCGGGAAGGGGGCAGCGACACCCTCGGCATCAACAGCACCTTCGGCGAGGCCCGACCTAGCCTCGGACGGCGACACGGTCCGAGGGCCACCGCTCCGAAGGACGGCGTCATCACCAGGCCCGGGCGATCGTTGTCAGGGACTTCTCCGGGAATCCGGCCCGAGCAGGCGGCTCGGCCAGCCACCTCCGGGGCTCGGCCAACCACCTTCCGAGGGCACGAGCCCGGTCCGAAGCCTCGGCTGACCGACTCCGGCGTCGATCCTGCCAACGGACAACTCGGCTAGGCTCCAGCCAACCAGGTTTCATTTCCGAACCAACTTCGCCTCTGCTCATACTGATATCGCTACCCCCGGCCTCGGCTCGTCGGAGAGCGGCCGAGGGGTCTCTTTAACTAAGCTAGAGGAGCCTCGGACAAAAGGGCCGACCGAGCCGAGGGACTCCTACGCCTCCGGGATACGGATACCTCACTCGTCACCTTGACACGGGGCGACTCATGCTTGGTGAAGCGGTTCAGACAATCGGCAGACGAGTCTTAGTGCTCGGAAATGAGGAAAAAACACGGCTCCGAGCCGTAATTACATACATGTTCAGGCCCCGAAAGCCAAAATGAACGAAAAACCCGGCACTCGAAGTGCCATTACAAACGGAACTCCGGTCCCCCCCCCCCCCCCCGCAGGTACGAACAACCCCACTCGACAGGGGCGGGCCTGTGGGGCTGCAGAGGAATGACGGGCGGCTCGCCGCCGCCCGCTCTGGCCACGACGACGACGGCCCCCACTCCGGACGACCGAACTGCAGCAGCGCAGGCCTCGGGGTAGGCGCCGCTGCAGCCTTGCCCTCGCCCACACCGACGCTCGAGGGGCGAGGACAAGTACAAAGAGTCGGAGGTGAAAGTTGCCTAGAGGGGGGGTGAATAGGCAAGTTAAAACTTTTTCAACAAAAACTAGAAGCAAACTGGGTAAAACTGAATTGATCTCGAAATTCACCCAGTTAACTTTGGAAATGAGATGTTCTAAATGATCCACAGGGTTCAAAGTAGTAGATCTGAGAAGGGCACTTCTCAAAATCCACACACCAAAAAGATATAAACAATTCTTTCGCGGGATGGTGAGAGAACAAAGAACACAAGTAAGCACAATAAACAAGAACACAAGAGACACAAGATTTATCCCGAGGTTCGGTCACACCACCAAGGTGCCCTACTTCCTCGTTGAGGCGCCCACAAAGAGCCGGGTCTCTTTCAACCCTAATCCTCCCTTTGCCGACCACAAAGGTCAAGCCCACACAATAATCTTTGCTCAAACGAGCGGGTAATACAAACTTTCTTGTGGTCTTCCACAAGATTTGGAGACTCACAAGAGACACCTAGTCGTCTAGGAGCTAGAAGCTCCAAGAGTAATGAATCCACAAAGAACTCGATGTAGTACCAAAGCTCGAATCAAGAAGAAGAGCAAGAGAGATTTAGAGATGAAGCACAAAAACCGCAGCTCTCAAGCTCACTCAAAGATTTCTCTCCAAAGATTTGAAATGGGAGAGGCAAGAGATGTGTGAGAGAGAGGGAGGTGTTTCTTGGGTTAGAAATGGAGTTCAAATCGTGCTCACTACTGTGGGGAGAGAGGTAGGAGGTAGTATATATAGGTGGAGCTCAAAACTAGCCGTTGGGCAGATTTTTCTGCCTGAGACCGGTTGAACCGCCCCCTAGGGCGGTTGAACCGCCCCTGGCAGGCCTGGCAGCCTGTCTGCCAGTCTGACTGGCAGACTGACGCGCAGACTGATCGCAGACTGGTCAAAGTTGACCAAGACCGGTTGAACCGCCCCTAAGACCGGTTCAACCGCCTGGGGCAGGCTGACAGACAGTCTGTCAGTCAGACTGGCAGACTGCAAAAACAGGTCCTGACACCGGTTGAACCGCCCCTAGGGCCGGTTCAACCGGTATTGACCAGTGAGGTCCGGGAAAAAAACCCCGGCTGAACTTTTCTTGGACCCCGGTTGAACCTCTCTGGACCCCGGTTGAACTTGCCCTGGACCCCGGTTGAACCTGCCTGGACCCCAGTTGAAGTTGAAGTTCAGCTGGAGTTGAGAAAGTTCAACTCAGCTGAAGTTCAGCTCAGCTGCAGCTGAAGAAGCTCAACTCAGCTGAAGTTCAGCTCAGCTGAAAAGCTCAGCTGCAGCTGAAGAAGCTCAACTCAGCTGAAGTTCAGCTCAGCTGAAAAGCTCAGCTGCAGCTGAAGAAGCTCAACTCAGCTGAAGTTTAGCTGAGCTGCAGCTGAAGAAGCTCAACTCAGCTGAAGTTCAGCTCAGCTGAAAAGCTCAGCTGCAGTTGAAGAAGTTCAGCTGCTTTTCAACAAGAACACTCTAGGTTTCTCAAACCTAACCATGGTCAACCATAGAATTTTAAAGAGATTTTTGGTTTTCAAAAAATAGCTTTTGAATATAGAGGCTTGAGCTTTGGCAAAACACCAACCTTCTTTTTGGATCCCTCTTTATAGTACGACGTTTCCTATACTCAAGTTAAATAAAATATAATTAAGTAAACTCCTTGAGTCATTGGTGTCTCATGTGTGATTTCTCCATGGCGTTGCTTCATAAGGATCACAAACATCTTTGTCTCACCTTTTGAAGCAAACATAAATCAAACCCTGTGACTTGTACCATATCACCATATGTGAGTTCAAATCATGGCTTCAAGTCACCGTACTGATGCATCAACATGTTATAACTCTTCATAGCTGATTAGTTCATCGACTTAGTGCAAGTACTCTCTTCTTCACTTTAGCCATGGTACCTCGGTCCACAAGCCGTCGCTTGGCCTTCACCTTCGCTTAGTTCCTCGAAGCCCTTTCCTTGCTATCTTCACCCTATCAAGCCATTCTTGAGTCACATCATATTGAGCATCCATTGAGAGAATCATTTCTTCAATATTGTGAACCTTGCTTGAATGTCTTTTAGATATAATTGTTAAAACCAATCAAGCTCTAGTTTGATTCTCATAGAAGCATATATGGACTGGTAGTAATATGGTCAAGCCAATTCACGATTCCTCATATCTTATCCACTTTGGCTTAACCAGTCCTCTTAATCACTTTATCCTCTATTCTGATCATATTTATGCATAGTGATTTCTCAGGACATGTCCATATATTCAAACCAATATAGAGACCATATTATATCCATTTGCATTGTCTCACTGGTTATTTGACCTTGTGTTGAACCTTGTTCACTGATCATTATTCACTATGTCAAGTATGTTCATCATACTGAATTTCCTGTTCAACACTTAGCAAACTTGTTAGACCTTTAAATGTGTTGTTATCCAAATCACCAAAACTCACAAAAGGGATGAATGCACTTTCAATCTCCCCCTTTTTGGTGATTGATGACAACACATTTAAAGCTTACATAAGATTTGATAAATAAGATTTTGAATCCTATGATATAATTTCTCCCCCTAAATATGTGCATTTCAGAAAATACCAATTTTGTACTTCAAATGCCAAAAGCACATATTTGGGTCAAAGAGTGAAGACAACTTATATCATACTATTCATGGGGTGCAGTGTGTCATAAAATAAATGTGATGCTCATGACATAGTATGCACTCATCAATTTTCTACATCTTATGTTTTTCTTATGATTCCCCCTTTTGTTAATTATTTCTCCCCTTTTTCAAAAGTCTTTTTACACTTAGTTACATAAGACTAAAGGTAAGACTAAAGGTAAGCTTTAATGCACAATTTCTCCCCCTTTGTCATAAATCTCCAAAAAGGATACAAAGAATATAAAGGGTACAAATTATGATTTAAGCAAGATGTGAACACACTATCATGAAAAGGATCCTTAGATGACAAAAAAAGTAATGTAGAAGTGGCATGAAGTGATGTACCTTTGTTTTACCTTTTCAAGGGGGGGTTCCAAACTTGTGTTGGATTTAGAATTCATTTGCACGCTCTTGTTGGTATAGTTGTGACATAAGTCCAAGATATCAAATGAAGATTGTCATACTAAATTGAAGGTGAAACTTGATACCCAGAGTCTAGATGTCACCTAGCATTTTCTTATCACAACAAGAGGTAACATGAAAATTGCACAAGTATGAATTATACAACTAGTGATCATGTACAAAAAATATCAATTGAAAACCACCAATTGATACAATTTGATAGATAATCAGATCACTAATTGCATATTACACTAAGTTCTCCTCAAGTTTTAGTGCACACATATATATGAATTCAATTGATACCTGTTGAGATTACTTATTTGCAACTTAAAGTACCATTGGCATAAAAGGAGTATCAATTGAACATAATCATGCAACATAAGAAACATGTGCACTATTTAATCAATTAAGTTCTAGACAGGAGAATCTATAAGCTATGCTACTTCAGATATTTGTAATCCAAAAAGATGTGATACATATTTACCAATTTTAGATGATGTTGGAGTAGCATATACAAGAGAAACTCATTCTCTTATGAGATGTATAGAAGATACATTTATTGGAGCAAAGAATCTTTGATACCCATCAAAATTTGCAGTGGAAGCGATTGTCTTTGTCCGAAGATTCCTTTCTAATTCGAGACTACACACATAATAGACTTGGAAATGAAGTTAGTCTCAAAGATTCAAATTATAGACTATTCTCCCCCTAAATGTGTGCATACAAGTGATGAATACTTGTTTAGCTTATGCACTTGGACTTGTGAGGCCAGGGGATTAAGTCCTACAATTTGAACCTTGGTACAAATAAAGTATGAAAATATGAAATTGCACCAATTGAAGGAATTACTGATACTCAACAAGTATACTAATAGACATGATATGCAACATTTTAAGCCAAAAAGTTAGCATGTTTGACTCACACCTCACTAAGATGACTTAAGACTAACTTATGACATCACCACAAGAGGTATTAATCAAATATCTAGAGATTCTTTAATCGTCACCATAAGTGTAACCTTATGGTGTGACTTAAGATATTGCATATACATGCACACACTAGCATGTAAGAGCCTAGAAATAAAAAATGTAATACAATAGTTCATGGAGTGACACACCTTTGTTCCATGCCATATGGTCTTCATTATAATCATGAATTTCTATCTTAGCTTTTGATAGGCTTGACATTTCAAAGAGAAACTTATCCTCTTTAAACGATCAAGAGAAACTCATTCTCTTCAAAGAACTACACAAATTCACTAAAAGAAAATGTTAGTCTTTAAGGACACAAGATATAGAATGAGCTCCCCCTAAATGTGTGCATCAAGTACTCGAATTACTTGTAACATGCACTTGATTCAATTAAGATTCTTAGAGGGGTTCATCGTATATCTTGGCCAGGGCATAATAAATTTGCAACAATTGAAATCATGCTAGAGAATACATATCGTTTCCCAAAAGAACTAATCCATGGGGTGACATGTGGTAATTATTTGATCATTTCCTTGGAACCACTCATCCTCATTTGATGTTCTTCTTTCACCAAGGTGTGAGACTACACAACATGAACTTGAAAGAAATCATTAGTCTCACAAGATATAGGCTAAACTCTCCCTCAATTTGTGCATGCAAGAGTACACAAAGTACACTTATGCCCATTAACAATGTGAGGTTAAAGGAGATGTTTGTACTATATCTTGGCTTAACATAACATGCTTTATATAGATGATGAAAATTAAACCAATTGAAGATTTAAGAATTGAAAGTATATCAATTGAAATCCTGAAAGGTAAAGCATGCTAATATGAACCTCAAACCTCATAATGAAGGATATCATATAAATATGTCACTACATCTTCATTATTTGGTTGACAAAAAAATATATAACTCCCTTCTTGAATCATTGTGATCTCTTTTCTCTTTACGATTTCATCCAACCAAGTGATCTTGAACTTCTTTCATCTTTTCTTGATTCGATCATACTTGATATGAGACCCATTGAAACTCAATGATTGAAACAACCAAGACTCTTATATCCGTAGATTTTGAATCCATCTTGAAAGCACTTGGAAGGACCTTATTGAAACACTTAGAGAAGAGAGCATTAGAAACACAAGGGAGGGTTTCACAAATGATAATCCTTATATGTGGATGGAGAATGAATCATCATTCTTGAAACCCAAAAGGATAGATTTAATTCCTTCAAATTAGTGCACACATATAGTTGATCTCAAAGTTATATGCACTATTGAACATTTTATATTGCAAGGAAATTAACCTATACTATGGTACATCCCACTAAGGATAGAATACTAAAACAACTGAAGGAGAGGAAGTTTTCATACCTTGGCCTCTTATCAACTTCTTCTTACTTTAGTTGAATAGTATCCTTTAAGCTTGTGATTTATCCAATTTAAAATAAGTGTCATCTCTTAACATAGATTTTCTATGGATAAACTCAACACAAGAGATGACATTAGTAGCACAAGCACTAGCAAGTGTGTCGCTAAAATAGAGAAACATCATAATATGGACTAAATTTCCTTGAACCCTCATGCACAATATATTTTGAATGACATGGATAATATGCATGGTTATTCAATAAAGTCTAAAGGGATGACTTAATCCATATTATGGTGAGTGTCTAATATAGAAGAATGAAATCCAAATTAACTAGATAGAGAATACGTCACATAATTTTGGATTGTTCACTATATGATAATGTTCATTCAACTTCCAATTAGACCTTTATTTCATAATCAACATCTGATGTATATCCTCAAGTGCTTCTTTTTCCTTAGTGGCTACACAAGTCACAAAAAGATAAGATTTGAAAATAATATGCACTTGAGATTCAGTTGTTACCACCCTAGCTACTATCTCCAAAGATGATTTATACATTCATTATCGAGCACCCAACTTAATCCATTGAAGCTGTGATCCTGCAAAACAAGTTTAAGCTTCATATCTTGGTACCCAATTTGAATTGGGTCCTTTGATATTAGTAGGAAGAGCCTTGAGTACCCACACAATCCTTATTGTGACCTTTCTCTTTGTGCAGGCACCCAAATATACTTGACAACCATCTTATATGGTTTCAAGTCAATATTTAATCACACAGATAAAATCTAGAGTTAAGAATAGGAGCCTTTTCCCCCCCTTTTTTTATACATCATTGTGTTGCCTTCTTGATGATAAACCTAGCTTGACCTTGGGTGCACCTAGCTTATCAAGGTTAGTTGCACAAACATTCATATCATAAAGACAAGTTATGCATGGAATTTACAACTTAGTGATCCAATTGAATGTAAAGCATATGGATACCGATTGAAATAGATTTCTAAGATATCAAAATATAGGTTTACAAGATTTAGAGAGTATGGATCACTAATTGTACCTTTTACAGTTTAAAAATCATATCCATGTTAGTGCATATGTATGTGATGAATAAAAAAAAGATTCTTATGCACTTTTAGTTGTAACGACAAGAAAATTTTAAGATGCATCAAGAGTAGCTATTTAGAAAACAAAGATTACAATCCATAGGAATGAAATACAAATTTACCATTTTGGATTGAGTTAGTATAGCTTACTAAAGAGAAACATATTCTCTAAGACACAAGATATATAATGTGCTCCTACTAGATATGTGCATCAAGTATTTGAATGACTTGCCAAATGCACTTTCAATTCAATTAAGAGTCGCATGAGGAGTACATTACATATATTGGTCAAGGCATGACAAATTTGCAATGAATTAACTTATGCCTAAGAATACTTACCACCATATAGAACGGACCATTTGTTATACCAATTTGATAGATCTTACTATCTGTGGTGGTGTCACCTTAGTATTCTTATTTTCATCATTTGTGGAGACTTCCTTCTTTGTTATCTCTTTTCCTTTTAAAACTAGTCGATAAAACACTTTGAAAAGAGGCATTAGTAGTACAAGGAAGTATTTAATGAATGATGATATCTATATATGAATGGCAAACAAATCATCATTTATGAGGCGTAAAGGCATAAATTAAATTCCTTTTAAGTTAATGCACATGGAGCAGTGAATTCACAATATGCACTAATTTACAAATTTAAGCCAAAAGGAATTTAACCTTCATATTGACATTCCTTTCCATAGAATATATTATTACCAATTGAAAGGATGCCACTTGGAAGGAACTACTATTGATCAACTACCAATTGAAGCAATTTGTTCCATACCTTTGCCTTGAGCATTCCTAATCTTTCTTTTAGGTGAAGATTAACCTTTAAAGCTTGTGATTTTACCAATTAAAAGAGCACAATCTCTACTTATGAATTTCCATGAAATATCTTAAAAGAGATTGTATTAGTAACACAAGCAATAGTTTCCTATTTAGCAACCTCTAGTATATGAATGTCAAGAAGGTTACTAAAACAAGGAAACCTCATGATATGAACTAAATTACCCTTACAAGCATCATGCATAACATCAATTGTAAAAAAAGATAAAAGTAGCATGATTATTTAATTAAGTTTACATGGCAAGTTTAATTCATAGCATGGTGAGTGATTAATGTAGAAGACTCAAAACCAATTTAAACAAAAATGAATACACACATAGTATTGGTTCGATCTTGTTTGAATGTTGAATAGCACACTCCATTTGGGAAACACATTCTCATGTTGTGAGACTACATAAACACTTAGATAAAAACATTAGTCTCACAACTCTAGTCATATAGAGAATTCCCTTTTTTTAAGTGCTTTAAGAATTTGAATTTCTTACTTAGCACTCTATTCATTTACGAACATGGGATAATACTCTTTATGTCTAGGTCATGGCAATAATACGATAATTCATTTGAAATATGCCACGAATTAATTATCATCAATTAAAGCATGTAGATTGCCACATATAAGAATAACGAATATGCAATCTACCATATAATTAGATCCTTTCCAAAGCAAGGTAAAATCTTTTAAGTTCATTCTCAAGAGCTTCATTTTTCCTATGTGGCTACAAAAGACACAAAGGAATATACCAATTAAAAGCAATGTGCACTTAAGAATTAATTGTTACCATCCTTTGGATATCACTTGGTTGTAGGCCTTTTGCTTGATTCCCACAAAGGTTAATCCTTATTCCCTACAACACAAGTTCTTGCTAGAGATGAATATGAAGTTAGTGATATAACAACTCAATTCATCTTTGGGTCAATCTTAAAGGATAGACAATGTAAGATTGATAGCTTGAGATAAGAATTGAGTTAAACCGCTCAAGCACCCCAAAGCTTCATATCATCTCTGGGTACCTGCAAAACTTATTAAGTACATTTTGGTACCCATTTTTGGATGGGTCTATCAAGGTTAGCCAATAAGGACTTAGGCACCCAAATACCCTTGGTCCTAGAATGTGGTGAACTCATCACCTTTCTAGCACAAGAGTCAAATTTGGGTCTCCTAAGCATATTTGAATGTATTAACAAGTTAGGCTTAGGAGTTTTACCCTTTGGACAAACCTTGAATAGATGACCTTTTTCACGGTAATTGTAGCAAATGTGATGCTTATCCTTGCAATGCATTTGCCTTTTGCTTTCATCCTTTTTGATGGTCATCTTTCTTGATCGTGCAAGGTCTTGATTCTTCATGTGGGGGCATGAATCAATTTCATGGCCCTTCTCCTTGCATCCATAGCACCTCCTATCGCTTCTCTTTGATTTTTCTTTGTTGAAGCACATAGGTACATAGTTAGAGCAAATCATATGAGCATTAATTTTCTCACCATGGATTTTGCTCATGCCCTTCTTGGAAAGCTTGGTATTCTTTTGAAGGGGTTTTGTGCATGCTACAGTTGTCCCCTTCTCAAGCTTTTTCACCATATTATCACGGTTATCTTGAGAAGGTTGAGCATGACACTTTCCCTTCAAAATAGTTAAGCTCCTTTTTAGCCTCTCATTTTCTTCCTTGAGCTCTTTATTTTCTTGTGTGATAGAAATATCACTAATTCCTGAAATTTCTAGCTCAATGGAAGATTGGCTTGCTTGATAACAACAATTGTTAGCACATGGTAATATAGTTTCTATTTGAGTACATGTGCATATGTGAGGTTGGTATGATTTCAAATTAGTTAACACAACCTCATGAGCCATTTCTAACATGATATGTGAATCCATAAATTTATTATGAGAGCACACAAGCATATCATGTTTTTCTTGCAAAGCTAGATTTTCAATACTTAGCCTTTCTACCGTGTTCTTGAGCATAGCATTTTTATTTTCTAATTGAGCAATATATGATGAATGATTAATAGCTTTAATTTGCTCAATTGAAATGTCTTCATACCTTTGGACCAAATCATCATGAGAGCACTTTAGATTCTCATGCTCTTTGGTCAACTTCTCTAAGTCTTCAATTTTTCCGATGAGGATATCTTCTTGCTTATGAAGCATTTCCTTTTGTTCTTCCGCTCTTTTCATGAGTTTGAGCAAGCTCATCCGGTTCTTCTTGCTTAGTTGAGCGAAGAATTTTTGAAGATCATCCTCATCTTCACTATCACTTTCATGCTCCTCCTCATCCTCACTTTCGCTTTCACTGTCACTCTCATTAGCAACAAAGCACATATGAGAAGTGGATTTGAAAGACGAACCTTGTGAAGAGGTGGATTCGTCGTTTGGTCTCCATCGATCATTTTCTTCTTCTTCAATACTTTTCTTCGCCTCATCTTCCTTCATTTTGAGGAACATCCTTTCGGCGATTCTCATGGCAAGATCTATTGCCCTAGGATCAACATCTGCACCAAAAGATGAAGTCGAGACAATCTCAACTTTTTCAAGCTTAGAAGCACTTTCGTTTCTTAGTCCCCCCGACATGATCTTTCCTCACGCGGTTAAGCGTTAGAACGAGGATTAGGCTTTGATACCAATTGAAAGTTGCCTAGAGGGGGGGTGAATAGGCAAGTTAAAACTTTTTCAACAAAAACTAGAAGCAAACTGGGTAAAACTGAATTGATCTCGAAATTCACCCAGTTAACTTTGGAAATGAGATGTTCTAAATGATCCACAGGGTTCAAAGTAGTAGATCTGAGAAGGGCACTTCTCAAAATCCACACACCAAAAAGATATAAACAATTCTTTCGCGGGATGGTGAGAGAACAAAGAACACAAGTAAGCACAATAAACAAGAACACAAGAGACACAAGATTTATCCCGAGGTTCGGTCACACCACCAAGGTGCCCTACTTCCTCGTTGAGGCGCCCACAAAGAGCCGGGTCTCTTTCAACCCTAATCCTCCCTTTGCCGACCACAAAGGTCAAGCCCACACAATAATCTTTGCTCAAACGAGCGGGTAATACAAACTTTCTTGTGGTCTTCCACAAGATTTGGAGACTCACAAGAGACACCTAGTCGTCTAGGAGCTAGAAGCTCCAAGAGTAATGAATCCACAAAGAACTCGATGTAGTACCAAAGCTCGAATCAAGAAGAAGAGCAAGAGAGATTTAGAGATGAAGCACAAAAACCGCAGCTCTCAAGCTCACTCAAAGATTTCTCTCCAAAGATTTGAAATGGGAGAGGCAAGAGATGTGTGAGAGAGAGGGAGGTGTTTCTTGGGTTAGAAATGGAGTTCAAATCGTGCTCACTACTGTGGGGAGAGAGGTAGGAGGTAGTATATATAGGTGGAGCTCAAAACTAGCCGTTGGGCAGATTTTTCTGCCTGAGACCGGTTGAACCGCCCCCTAGGGCGGTTGAACCGCCCCTGGCAGGCCTGGCAGCCTGTCTGCCAGTCTGACTGGCAGACTGACGCGCAGACTGACCGCAGACTGGTCAAAGTTGACCAAGACCGGTTGAACCGCCCCTAAGACCGGTTCAACCGCCTGGGGCAGGCTGACAGACAGTCTGTCAGTCAGACTGGCAGACTGCAAGTCAGACTGCAAAAACAGGTCCTGACACCGGTTGAACCGCCCCTAGGGCCGGTTCAACCGGTATTGACCAGTGAGGTCCGGGAAAAAAACCCCGGCTGAACTTTTCTTGGACCCCGGTTGAACCTCTCTGGACCCCGGTTGAACTTGCCCTGGACCCCGGTTGAACCTGCCTGGACCCCAGTTGAAGTTGAAGTTTAGCTGGAGTTGAGAAAGTTCAACTCAGCTGAAGTTCAGCTCAGCTGCAGCTGAAGAAGCTCAACTCAGCTGAAGTTCAGCTCAGCTGAAAAGCTCAGCTGCAGCTGAAGAAGCTCAACTCAGCTGAAGTTCAGCTCAGCTGAAAAGCTCAGCTGCAGTTGAAGAAGCTCAACTCAGCTGAAGTTCAGCTGAGCTGCAGCTGAAGAAGCTCAACTCAGCTGAAGTTCAGCTCAGCTGAAAAGCTCAGCTGCAGTTGAAGAAGTTCAGCTGCTTTTCAACAAGAACACTCTAGGTTTC
Source organism: Zea luxurians (assembly GCA_029449295.1). Lineage (NCBI taxonomy): Eukaryota > Viridiplantae > Streptophyta > Magnoliopsida > Poales > Poaceae > Zea > Zea luxurians. Next base: position 166,465,124 of record JAOPSE010000004.1, read on the forward strand.
TCAAACCTAACCATGGTCAACCATAGAATTTTAAAGAGATTTTTGGTTTTCAAAAAATAGCTTTTGAATATAGAGGCTTGAGCTTTGGCAAAACACCAACCTTCTTTTTGGATCCCTCTTTATAGTACGACGATTCCTATACTCAAGTTAAATAAAATATAATTAAGTAAACTCCTTGAGTCATTGGTGTCTCATGTGTGATTTCTCCATGGCGTTGCTTCATAAGGATCACAAACATCTTTGTCTCACCTTTTGAAGCAAACATAAATCAAACCCTGTGACTTGTACCATATCACCATATGTGAGTTCAAATCATGGCTTCAAGTCACCGTACTGATGCATCAACATGTTATAACTCTTCATAGCTGATTAGTTCATCGACTTAGTGCAAGTACTCTCTTCTTCACTTTAGCCATGGTACCTCGGTCCACAAGCCGTCGCTTGGCCTTCACCTTCGCTTAGTTCCTCGAAGCCCTTTCCTTGCTATCTTCACCCTATCAAGCCATTCTTGAGTCACATCATATTGAGCATCCATTGAGAGAATCATTTCTTCAATATTGTGAACCTTGCTTGAATGTCTTTTAGATATAATTGTTAAAACCAATCAAGCTCTAGTTTGATTCTCATAGAAGCATATATGGACTGGTAGTAATATGGTCAAGCCAATTCACGATTCCTCATATCTTATCCACTTTGGCTTAACCAGTCCTCTTAATCACTTTATCCTCTATTCTGATCATATTTATGCATAGTGATTTCTCAGGACATGTCCATATATTCAAACCAATATAGAGACCATATTATATCCATTTGCATTGTCTCACTGGTTATTTGACCTTGTGTTGAACCTTGTTCACTGATCATTATTCACTATGTCAAGTATGTTCATCATACTGAATTTCCTGTTCAACACTTAGCAAACTTGTTAGACCTTTAAATGTGTTGTTATCCAAATCACCAAAACTCACAAAAGGGATGAATGCACTTTCAGGAGGCCCGAAGCGCGGATGGTGGCGGTGACCCCGTCGGTGACGGGGACTTCTCGAGCCGCCTCCACCTCGGCACCGGCGACAGGAGCCTCAGCCCTCCGGCAGATCCCCACTCAAGTCCTCCCAGATGAGTGGGGCACCGGCTTCCGCGTAAAGGCGCCGCCCCGGTGCAAAGGCAGGACCACCCCAGAACACGAACGCCGCCCTAGCAGCGCGCGGCACCTAGGGTGGTCCTCCCGTGTACACGGCGCGGCAGCCGCCCCCTACAGAAGGGGCCGCCGCGAGCCGAGCCGACGAACCCGACACGCTGGAGGTGACGACGCCTGCCGTCGACCCGCCCCGCGTTGTCGAAGTCCGGGCCGCCCGCAGGGCCAGTGAGCGCCTTCTCCCTCGAATACTGCGGGAGAGGATGACCCACGAACCCGTGCGGGAGGTAGAGCGCCGGCTCAGCCCGGCACCCACCCCAGCGAGGATGATGAACATCCTTGAAGCTGAGGGTGGGACCAAGATCACAGCCCGGTTTGCTCCTCCCCACCCAGGAGCTGGTGGTCACCGTCTCGGGTGACCCCCAGCGGAGGGGAGCCACCGGGCTGCCTGATGAAAATCCTTGAAGCCGAACGATGGCTGAAAGGTACCCACTCCCGCGGAGTAGTGTCCTCCGACGATGAGGCACGGAGACGGCGGTTTCCCCCATCCGGGGGCTTGAAAGGTGGAAAGACACGATGCATAAGGGAGGAAGAAGACATGGTCGCCTTACGAAAGGGGTCGCCCTCCTTTTAAAGGCAACTCTCCCTGCTTGCGCCCCCAACCGTCACGGGCTAAGTCTTCTCCAACACGCCTCCAAAGTCCTCCCCTGCGGCGCGGGGGCTGGGACCCGCCTGTCATACAGACCGGCTCCGAGCAGAAGAAGCCGAACCGCCGCGCGCGGCGCGCGCAACCACCCAGCGGTTACAAGTGACCCTCCACCTTTGCCCAGACCAACGGGCGAAAGGGGCGGGCAGCCATGCGGGCAGCATGCAACCGCGCCAAGTGGACGCGCCTCTCCGACTCGCGCCAAGTGGACGCGCCTCTCCGACTCCTGACAGGCCAGCACGGAGGCTCAAGCCCACGCGTCGCGCAACCGGCGCGCCGGATGCTGCATGTAAGCCACTATGCCACTTGCGCCACCACCGCACCTCCTCGGTTGCGGAACCAATACCGCGACCCGAGGCGGCCCAGCGCGCGGCCCAGCAGCGTCAGCCGAGCGCAGCGGTCAAACGTAGTCAAAGGTGGGCCGGCAGTAATGACGGTGGCAGGCGCGCAAGAGCAGCGGTCACGCCATCAGCCAAGCTCACGTCCCATCCGGAGGCAGCAAGAGAACCCCCTCTCTCACGGTGTGAAGACGACACACCCGTGACCCGTTCCTCGAACGGCTCGCGTACGCAACGGCAGCCTCGCCGACCGCTCGCCCCGGCGCATTAACTCCGCGGCTCGACGGGCAGCGCTTCTGGCGGAAGCAGTTGGCGACGTTTCGCCTTCGCCAAAACGACCACACCAAAAAAGGTACGCCACGTCGTTCAATTTCGTATCCTTTTTCCCTTTTCCTTCTTTCTCTATCTCTTGCAACAGGGACCGGGAAAGGGGATACCCCCAAAGGGATCCTTCCCCGTGAAGGAACTAGGCTCCGAGCCTCCTTACTGATCAGGGGTTCGAAGGCTGGCCCCCCGAAGGGTTCAACAGCCGCCTCAGATCGCGTGGGCCCGACACCCACTACTGGTCAGAGGTTCGAAGGTTGGCCCCCCGAAAGGTTCCACGACCGCCTCAGGCTACTCGGGCTCCGCACCCATTACTGATCAGGGGTTCGAAGGCTGGCCCTCCGAAGGGTTCACAGTCGCCTCAGACACCGAGCGAGGGATGATCAGGGGTACGTTCGATACATAACCAAGGCTCGGGCTGCGCTCCCGAGGTACCCTAGGACATTTCCGAGACCAGCGGGAACGACTCTGTAACGGAATCCCATCGGAGGGAGGCAACGAGCCCTCGGACCCCGTCGCCAGGGGACCGGGTCCGACAGATCACCCGCAGGTACTTTTGGGCGTGCCTCCGGGCCCCTAGCCGACCCCCAACGAATGGGGCACGGACGTCCACTCGGATTACCCGATTGCAGCTCACCGGAGACACCATGTTCGGTGCCCATCGAGGGTAACATGGCGCTCTCCCCCCCTCCTCCTTGCGGAAAGGCGACGTAGGGGCGTATGTAAAAAAGCCGAGTCTGCCCCTGATCGTCCTCTCGCTCTGTGCGGAGGCTCGGGGGCTGCTCTCGCAAACCCGGCTCCGGCCGAACCGTTGACAGCGTCAACATACCAGCCCGAGAACTTGGGCCCCGACAGTGCACCCGGGCTACGGCCTGTTCGCATGAGGGAACCGCCAGACCGGCCGAAGCATTACGCAAGGCATTAAGACCTCGAAGGAGTGAAACCACTCCTCCGAGGCCTCGGGGGCTACACCCGGCGGGTGCGCTCGCGCGCACCCACCGGAACAAAGAGCAACCGAGAAAGGCTGGTCCCCTTGCAAAAAAGTGCGACGAAAGCCTCCAAGCGAGTGTTAACACTCCCTTCGAGGCTCGGGGGCTACTGTCGGGGACCATAATTAGGGGTACCCTCAAGACGCCTAATTCTCAGCTGGTAACCCCCATCAGCATAAAGCTGCAGAGGCCTGATGGGTTTGATTAAGTCAGGGATCAGTCCATACGAGCGACTCGATCACGCCACGCCCAAGCCTAGCCTCGGGCAAGGGCAGCCGACCCTGAGGTGTTTCCGTCTCGCCCGAGGCCCCCTTTTTACGGCAGACGCATCTCCGGCTCGCCCGAGGCCTTGCCTTCGTTGAGAAGCAACCCTGACTAAATTACCGCGCCGACCGACCAAGTCACTGGGGCATTTGACGCAAAGAGTGGGACTGCCGGGCGGCCAGGCTTGGCCAAAAGCGCCATAGGAAGCTCCGCCCGACCCAGGGCTCGGACTCGGGCTAAGGCCCCGGAAGACAGCGAACTCCGCTCCGCCCGACCCAGGGCTCGGACTCGGGCTAAGGCCCCGGAAGACGGCGAACTCCGCTCCGCCCGACCCAGGGCTCGGACTCGGGCTAAGGCCTCGGAAGACGGCGAACTCCACTCCGCCCGACCCAGGGCTCGGACTCGGGCTAAGGCCCCGGAAGACGGCGAACTCCGCTCCGCCCGACCCAGGGCTCGGACTTGGGCTAAGGCCCCGGAAGACGGCGAACTCCGCTCCGCCCGACCCAGGGCTCGGACTCGGGCTAAGGCCCCGGAAGACGACGAACTCCGCCTCGCCCGACCCAGGGCTCGGACTCCGCCCTGGCCTCTGCCGAACGACCTCCGCCTCGCCCGACCCAGGAGCTCGGGCTCGGCCTCGGCCATGCAGGACAGACTCGACCTCGGCTTCGGAGGAGCCTCCACGTCGCCCGACCTAGGGCACGAGTCCGCCACGTCAACAGGAAGCGCCATCATCACCCTACCCCGAGCCGACTCGGGCCGCAGGGAACAGGACCGACGTCCCATCTGGCTAGCTCCGCCAGATAGGCAATGATGGCACCCCGCTGGACCCATGACGACGGTGGCTCTCAGCTCTCTTACGGAAGCAGGGGGACGTCAGCAAGGGCCCAACCACTCCGACAGCTGTCCCTCCGCCAAGCTCCATTGCTTCTCTGACAGCCACGACGCCACACTAGCCGGGTGCCAAGATCTCTCCGGCTGCCACCTGGGCATGTACTTAGGGCACTAGCTCTCCCCCGCTAGACACGTAGCACCTTGCTACACCCCCATTTGTACACCTGGATCCTCTCCTTACGCCTATAAAAGGAAGGACCAGGGCCTTCTTAGAGAAGGTTGGCCTCGCGGGAACGAAGGGCAGGGGCAGGCGCTCTCTTGGGGCCGCTCGCTCCCCTCACCCGCGCGGACGCTTGTAACCCCCTACTGCAAGCGCACCCGACCTGGGCGCGGGACGAACACGAAGGCCGCGGGATCTCCGACTCCCCCACGACCCGGCTCCGGCCACCTCGCTCTCGCTCTCTCCCCCCTTCGCGCTCGCCCACGCGCTCGACCCATCTGGGCTGGGGCACGCGGCACACTCACTCGTCGGCTCGGGGACCCCCCGGTCCCGAAACGCCGACAGTATACTTGTGTGTTATGTGTGCAAATTAGCAAAAGAAATTCCTAGAATCAAGAATATTTAGCTCATGCCTAAGTTTGGTAAAAGTTTGTTCATCAAGAGGCTTGGTAAAGATATCGGCTAATTGATCTTTAGTGTTAATGTAAGAAATCTCGATATCCCCCTTTTGTTGGTGATCCCGAAGAAAATGATACCGAATGGCTATGTGTTTAGTGCGGCTATGTTCAACGGGATTATCCGCCATGCGGATTGCACTCTCATTATCACATAGAAGAGGAACTTTAGTTAGTTTGTAACCATAGTCCCGCAGGGTTTGCCTCATCCAAAGTAATTGCGCGCAACAATGGCCTGCGGCAATATACTCGGCTTCGGCGGTAGAAAGAGCGACCGAATTTTGCTTCTTTGAAGCCCAAGACACCAAGGATCTTCCCAAGAACTGGCAAGTCCCCGATGTGCTCTTCCTATTAATCTTACACCCTGCCCAATCGGCATCCGAATAACCAATCAAATCAAATGTGGATCCCCGAGGGTACCAAAGCCCAAACTTAGGAGTATAAGCCAAATATCTCAAGATTCGTTTTACGGTCGTAAGGTGTGATTCCTTAGGGTCGGCTTGGAATCTTGCACACATGCAAACAGAAAGCATAATGTCCGGTCGAGATGCACATAAATAAAGCAATGAACCAATCATCGACCGGTATACCTTTTGATCCACGGACTTACCTCCCGTGTCGAGGTCGAGATGCCCATTTGTTCCCATGGGAGTCTTGATGGGCTTGGCATCCTTCATTCCAAACTTGCTTAGAATGTCTTGAGTATACTTTGTTTGGCAAATGAATGTGCCCTCTTGGAGTTGTTTGACTTGAAATCCTAGAAAATACTTCAACTCCCCCATCATAGACATCTCGAATTTCTGTGTCATGATCCTACTAAATTCTTCACATGTAGATTTGTTAGTAGACCCAAATATAATATCATCAACATAAATTTGGCATACAAACAAATCATTATCAAGTGTTTTGGTGAATAAAGTAGGATCGACTTTGCCGACTTTGAAGCCATTTGCAATAAGGAAATCTCTAAGGCATTCATACCATGCTCTTGGGGCTTGCTTGAGCCCATAAAGCGCCTTAGAGAGCCTATAAACATGGTTAGGGTACTCACTGTCTTCAAAGCCGGGAGGTTGCTCAACATAGACCTCCTCCTTGATTGGTCCACTGAGGAAGGCACTCTTCACGTCCATTTGATAAAGCTTGAAGCCATGGTAAGTAGCATAGGCCAATAATATGCGAATTGACTCAAGCCTAGCTACGGGTGCATAGGTTTCACCAAAATCAAAACCTTCGACTTGTGAATACCCCTTGGTCATGAGTCGAGCTTTGTTCCTTGTCACCACACCATGCTCGTCTTGCTTGTTGCGGAAGACCCACTTGGTTCCTACAACATTTTGATTAGGACGTGGAACTAAATGCCATACCTCATTCCTTGTGAAATTGTTGAGCTCCTCTTGCATCGCCATCACCCAATCCGAATCTTGAAGTGCTTCCTCTACCCTGTGTGGCTCAATAGAAGAAACAAAAGAGTAATGTTCACAAAAATGTGCAACACGAGATCGAGTAGTTACCCCCTTATGAATGTCGCCGAGGATGGTGTCGACGGGGTGATCTCGTTGTATTGCTTGGTGGACTCTTGGGTGTGGCGGCCTTGGTTGTTCATCCTCCTTGTCTTCATCATTCGCATCTCCCCCTTGATCGTTGCCGTCATTTTGAGGTGGCTCATCTTCTTGATCTTCTTGTTCAACATCTTGAGCCTCATCCTCAATTTGAGTTGGTGGAGATGCTTGCATGGAGGAGGATGGTTGATCTTGTGCATGTGGAGGCTCTTCGGATTCCTTAGGACACACATCCCCAATGGACATGTTCCTTAGCGCTATGCATGGAGCCTGTTCTTCACCTATCTCATCAAGATCAACATGCTCTACTTGAGAGCCGTTAGTCTCATCAAACACAACGTCACAAGAAACTTCAACAAGTCCTAAGGACTTGTTAAAGACTCTATATGCCCTTGTGTTTGAGTCATATCCTAGTAAAAAACCTTCTACTGTTTTAGGAGCAAATTTAGATTTTCTACCTCTTTTAACAAGTATAAAACATTTGCTACCAAAAACTCTAAAATATGAAATATTTGGCTTTTTACCGGTTAGGAGTTCATAGGATGTCTTCTTGAGGATTCGGTGAAGATATAACCGGTTGATGGCGTAGCAAGCGGTGTTGACCGCTTCGGCCCAAAACCGATCCGGTGTCTTGTACTCATCAAGCATGGTTCTTGCCATGTCCAATAGAGTTCGATTCTTCCTCTCCACTACACCATTTTGTTGTGGAGTGTAGGGAGAAGAGAACTCATGCTTGATGCCCTCCTCCTCAAGGAAGCCTTCAATTTGAGAGTTCTTGAACTCCGTCCCATTGTCGCTTCTAATTTTCTTGATCCTTAAGCCGAACTCATTTTGAGCCTGTCTCAAGAATCCCTTTAAGGTCTCTTGGGTATGAGATTTGTCCTGCAAAAAGAACACCCAAGTGAAGCGAGAATAATCATCCACAATAACTAGACAGTACTTACTCCCGCTGATGCTTATGTAAGCGATCGGGCCGAATAGGTCCATGTGTAGGAGCTCCAGTGGCCTGTCACTAGTCATGATGTTCTTGTGTGGATGATGAGTGCCAACTTGCTTCCCGGCTTGGCATGCGCTACAAATCCTGTCTTTCTCAAAATGAACATTGGTTAGTCCTAAAATGTGTTCTCCCTTTAGAAGCTTGTGAAGATTCTTCATTCCAACATTGTAAGTGCAATCAACCCCAAGTGAGGGTTTTGGTGATTTAATGACAAAACAAATAAGGGTACTAACAGTTTTTGTTCTCAGTGTTTGATTAGAAGGAAACAGGAACTTAAGGAAGCACCAAGGACTTCATGCAACGGACGTATAAAATCTATGTAAAATCTTGTGTTGCATGATGTAATTCTTCCTTGTTCTTTTTCGCACAGGTACAGGTGTTTGCTATAGCTCAAGTCCCCAAATTCAAAAGCTATTTTTGAAAACCAAAAATCCTTTAACATTATTTGGTTGACCATGGTTAGGGTTGAGAAACCTAGAGTGTTCTTGCTGAAAAGCAGCTGAACTTCTTCAACTGCAGCTGAGCTTTCCAGCTGAACTTAACTTCAGCTGTGATGAGCTTCTTCAGCTGCAGCTGAGCTTTTCAGCTGAGCTGGACTTCAGCTGAGTTGAACTTTTTCAACTCCAGCTGAACTTCAACTTCAGCTGTGAACCTCTTTGACCATACCCAGCTGAACTTGCCCCCGGGCAGCTGAGCTGGGGTTTTCTCTCCAAAACTCTCTGGTCTAGACCAGCTGAACTGGTCCTGGGAGGCGGTTCAACCGGTCCTGGCTGTCTGAGGTCAGTCTGCCAGTCAGTCTGGCAGCCAGACTGGCAGACAGTCTGCTGACCTGTCAGGGGGCAGTTCAACCGCCCTAGGGGGCGGTTCAACCGGTTTTCAACGGGTTTTTTAGTCAAACGGCTAGTTTTTGAGCCGTGACTATAAATAGACCCCTCCCTCTCTCTCTTCTTCAATACGGCTGAACACTCACTCATTTATTGCTCACCTAACTTGAGACAAAGCACTCATCTCTCCATCTCTCTCACACTTAAATCTTCCTCAAGATTCAACCTTGTTGGAGGAGCTCTTGGGTGTGAGGTTTGTGCTTGTGCTCACGATTTGGTTTTCCTCTCCCATCTCTCTTTCAAAGACTTGAGCTTGTGCAAACCCCTCTTGTGCTTTCTTGGTGTTCTTGAAACCCTAGGTTTCAAGATCTTTGAGGTTGCTTGAGAGTCTCCAAATTTGTGGACGACCCTAAGAAGTTTGTATCACCCGCTCTTTGAGCTAAGATAAGAAGAGATTGCCTTGACCTTTGTGGTCGGCTTTTGGAGGATTAGGGTTGAAAAAGACCCGGCCCTTTGTGGGCTCCTCAACGGGGAGTAGGACACCTTTGTGGTGTGGCCGAACCTCGGATTAAATCTTGTGTCTTGTGTTCTTGCTTGTTTCAACTTGAGATATTCTTACTTGCAAGATTGACATAAAGATTTCTCCGTAGAGTTTATCTAGAAGTAAAATAGCCTTTACATATTCATCTTCTCATCCTCACTTAGCTATATCTTACTTCTCTCAAGAACTTGCGAAATACTTTTCGAGTAGATTTTAGTCTAAAGTTTTTAAAACAGTTGGATTGGTTCAGAGTGGTTCAACTTGCGTACGTAGCTGTTGAACCGGCCTGCACCAGTCGAACTGTGTATCTAACAATCTTTCGAAGTTTGTTGTGAAAATTTTCAGATTAGCCTATTCACCCCCCCTCTAGGCTACTTTCAATTGGTATCAGAGCCTCGTACCTCGTTTTACGCTTAACCGCGTGAGGAAACGATCATGTCTACTCAACGGGACCATGTGGATCCTATCCTCGAGGATATTCCCGTCACATCCTCCAGAGAGGAAGTGGACCCCAAGGTCCTTGACCTCGCCATGAAGATTGCCGAGAGGATGTTCCTCAAGATGAAAGAGGAAGATGCTAAGAAAAAGGCCGAAGAAGAAGAATCAAGAAGAAAGGCCGAAGAAGATAAAGGTAAGGGAACATTTGATTATAATGACGATCTAGTGGATCTTTTGGTGTCTAAGGTATTGAGCAAGGTAAGTCTCAACACCGAAGGATCATCTACCAAAAGCAAAGGTAATGACTTTAGCAAAGTTCAATTCGATTACTCTAGAAATTATATTCCCAACTTCTCTTCCGCCCCACTTGGAAAGTTACCAACTCTTAGTGAGTTGAACTATGATGAGTGGGCCGACAAGATGAAGTCGCATTTAATTGGTGTGCATCCTAGTCTTTGGGAGATTGTTAATGTAGGTATGTATAAGCCCGCCCAAGGAGAAGAGATGACTCCGGAAATGATGCGAGAGGTTCATCGAAATGCTCAAGCAGTGAGCATAATCAAAGGAAGTCTTTGTCCGGAAGAATACCGGAAAGTTCAAGGAAGAGAAGATGCCCGTGACATTTGGAATATTCTTAAAATGTCACATGAAGGAGATCCCAAAGCTAAAAGACATAGAGTTGAGGCTTTGGAAAGTGAGCTTGCAAGATATGATTGGACAAAGGGTGAGTCGCTTCAATCACTCTTTGATCGGTTGATGGTGTTGGTCAACAAAATAAGAGTTCTTGGGAGTGAAGATTGGAGTGACTCCAAGGTCACAAGATTGTTCATGAGAGCTTATAAAGAAAAGGATAAGAGTCTTGCAAGGATGATTAGGGATCGTGATGACTATGAGGATATGACGCCTCATCAATTATTTGCAAAGATTCAACAACATGAGTCCGAAGAAGCCCCTATCAAGTCAAGGGACTCTCATGCATTGATCACTAATGAACAAGACAACCCCAAGAAGAACAAAGACCACAAAGCAAAGAAGGTGGTCGAGACCTCAAGTGATGAAGATAGCTCAAGTGATGAAGACACTGCTATGTTCATCAAAACATTCAAGAAATTTGTAAGGAAAAATGACAAGTTCCAAAGGAAAGGAAAGAAGAGGGCATGCTATGAATGTGGCCAAACCGGTCATTTCATAGCGGATTGTCCTAACAAGAAGGAACAAGAAGCTAAGAAGGAATACAAGAAGGACAAGTTCAAAAAGGGGGGCAAGACCAAGGGATACTTCAAGAAGAAGAAATATGGTCAAGCCCATATTGGTGAAGAATGGAACTCCGATGAAGAGAGTTCTAGCTCCGAGGAAGAGGAAGTGGTGGCAAACGTGGCCATCCAATCTACATCAAGCTCGCAACTCTTCACCAACCTACAAGACGAATTCTACACTCCAACTTGCCTCATGGCAAAAGGAGATAAGGTAACCTTATTTAGTAATGATTTTTCAAATGATGATGATGATGAACAAATTGCCATGAAAAATAAAATGATTAAAGAATTTGGCTTGAATGGATACAATGTTATCACCAAATTAATGGAGAAGCTAGATAAAAGAAAAGAAACTCTTGATGCTCAAGAAGACTTGCTTATCCTTGAAAAGGAAAGAAACCTAGAGCTTCAAGAATTGCTTCACAATAAAGATGAAATGCTAGATGTCTTGACTAAGGAAGTATCTTTAGTCAAGATAACTATAGAGAATAAAGAAAAAGAAGTAATTAACATGAAAACCTCTATAGCTAATCTTGCAAATGAAAAGAATGCACTTGAAGCAAGCATGTTAAGCTTGAATGTTCAAAATCAAGAACTTCAAGTGCAACTTGAAAATTGCAAGAACATCAATGCCTCATCTTTAGTGCTTGAATCTAAGTCTAGCTTAAATGATAATTCTTGCAAACATTGTGCCAAATATCATGCTTCTTGTTGTCTAACTAACCATGCAAGGAAGAATAGCCCACAGGTGAAGGTCAAAGAAATTTTGAAAAGATGCTCTAGCAATGATGGGTTAAAGAAAGTTGAACCCAAGTACAAGTCCCTTAAGCCCAACAATGGAAGAAGGGGGCTTGGGTTCAACTCATCCAAGGAAAACCCTAGCACAATGCATAAGGGGTGGAGATCCCCCAAGTTCATAGAGGGAACCACCCTATATGATGCCTTGGGGAGGATTCACTCCTCAAATGACAAGTCACCTCAGGTAAAGGTTAACTTGAGTTCCACAAAGAGTAAGATGAAGGAAGAGGGATCCTCAAGTGGACAAAAATCTAATGCTCCCATTTCCCACTCATATCTTTGTGATTATATGTTGACTTGGGATTTAGGAAAATTGGTTGTGAAATATGTGGGTGCCTACACTAAACGAAAAGTCATGAAAAGAAGTGTGTGGGTACCCAAGGCTATAACTAACAATGTAGGACCCAATTCAATTTGGGTACCTAAAAGCATAGCCTAAACTTGTTTTGCAGGTCTACTCCTCTGGTGGGTCAAGTTGGGTGCTTGACAGTGGATGTACAAATCACATGACCGGGGAGAAAGACATGTTTCATACATTGCAACTAACTCAAGAAGCACAAGAAATTGTGTTTGGAGATAGTGGCAAAAGTAAGGTGATTGGTATTGGTAAAATTCCTATCTCAGACCAACAATCACTTTCAAATGTTTTATTAGTAGATTCTTTAAGCTATAACTTGTTGTCCGTTTCACAACTTTGTGGAATGGGTTATAATTGCCTATTTTCGGATGTGGATGTGAAGATCCTTAGAAGGGAGGACTCCTCAGTTGCCTTTACCGGTCGCTTGAAGGGCAAGCTTTATCTTGTTGATTTCACAACAAGTAAAGTGACGCCTGAGACTTGTTTAGTGGCAAAGTCCGACAAGGGTTGGCTTTGGCATTGCCGGCTAGCCCATGTCGGTATGAGGAATTTGGCCAAACTTCAAAAGGATAATCACATCATTGGACTAACAAATGTTGTATTTGAGAAAGATAGGGTTTGTGGCGCATGCCAAGCAGGAAAGCAACATGGAGTCCCACATCAATCAAAGAATGTGGTCACAACAAAGAGGCCATTGGAGCTTCTTCACATGGACCTCTTCGGACCTGTGGCCTACATTAGCATTGGTGGTAGTAAGTATGGTTTAGTTATTGTTGATGATTTTTCTCGATTTACCTGGGTTTTCTTTTTGAGTGATAAAGGGGAAACTCAAGAAATATTGAAGAAATTCATGAGGAGAGCTCAAAATGAATTTGAGCTCAAAATCAAGAAAGTGAGAAGTGATAATGGGACGGAATTCAAGAACACAGGTGTCGAAGAATTCTTAGGAGAAGAGGGAATCAAGCATGAGTTCTCGGTGCCTTACACCCCACAACAAATGGTGTTGTGGAAAGAAAGAACCGAACTCTAATTGAAGCTGCAAGAACCATGTTGGATGAGTACAAGACACCTGACAACTTTTGGGCAGAGGCGGTCAACACCGCCTGTCATGCAATCAACCGTCTCTATCTTCATAAGATCTACAAAAAGACTGCTTATGAGCTTCTCACTGGTAACAAACCAAAAGTTGATTATTTTAGAGTATTTGGTTGTAAGTGTTTTATTCTTAACAAGAAAGTCAAGAGCTCAAAGTTTGCTCCTAGAGTGGACGAGGGCTTCTTGCTTGGGTATGCATCAAATGCGCATGGATATCGTGTTTTCAACAATACCACCGGTATTGTTGAAATAGCGATAGACGTGACATTTGATGAGTCTAATGGCTCGCAAGGGCATTTTTCTAATGACACTGCAGTAAATGAAGAACCACCTTGTGAGGCCATAAAGAAACTTGCAATAGGTGAGGTGAGACCTCAAGAAAGGGATGATGAAGAAGGAACCTTATGGATGACCAATGAGATAGTTGATGTGGGTGCAAGGGTGGTGAGTGACAAAGTCTCCACCCAAGCAAACCCATCAACCTCAAGTCATCCAAGCCACGAAGAAAATCATCAAAGGATGCCAACAGTGGTAGAAGATGAACAAGAAAGTATTGATGGTGAAGTGCCTCTTGATCAAGTAATTGATGAGGAGGAGCAAATACAAAGACATCCATCAGTGCCTCATCCTAGAGTCCATCAAACAATACAAAGGGATCATCCAGTGGACAACATCCTGGGTAGCATCAGGAGAGGGGTAACAACTCGATCTCGTTTAGCTAATTTTTGTGAATTTTACTCGTTTGTTTCCTCTCTTGAGCCACTTAAGGTTGAAGAAGCATTGGGTGATCCGGATTGGATAATTGCCATGCAAGAGGAGTTAAACAACTTCACCCGGAATGAAGTCTGGTCCTTAGTCCAAAGACCCAAACAAAATGTGATTGGGACTAAATGGGTCTTTAGGAACAAGCAAGATGAACATGGCGTGGTTACAAGAAACAAGGCACGGTTGGTTGCCCAAGGCTATACTCAAGTGGAAGGACTCGATTTTGGCGAAACATATGCGCCGGTAGCAAGGTTAGAATCAATTAGAATATTAATTGCATATGCTACTAACCATGATTTCAAGCTATATCAAATGGATGTCAAGAGCGCATTTCTAAATGGACCACTGCAAGAGAGAGTATATGTGGAGCAACCACCGGGCTTTGAAGATCCAAAGAAGCCAAATCATGTTTATCTTCTTCACAAGGCACTCTACGGGCTTAAACAAGCCCCTAGAGCTTGGTATGACTGTCTTAAAGAATTTTTAATTAAGAATGGGTTTACAATAGGAAAAGCTGACTCTACCTTATTTACTAGAAAAGTTGACAATGAATTATTTGTGTGCCAAGTATATGTTGATGACATTATATTTGGTAGTACTAATGAAAAATTTTGTGAAGAGTTTAGCAAAGTAATGACGAACAGGTTTGAGATGTCTATGATGGGCGAGCTTAAATACTTCCTGGGATTTCAAGTCAAACAGCTCAAGGAAGGTACTTTTCTATGCCAAACCAAATATACACAAGATATGCTCAAGAAATTTGGCATGGAAAAGGCAAAACACGCCAAGACTCCAATGTCATCAAATGGACATCTCGACCTAAATGAGGAAGGTAAACCCGTAGATCAAACATTATATAGATCAATGATAGGATCACTGCTTTACTTATGTGCATCTAGACCTGATATTATGTTGAGTGTTTGCATGTGTGCACGTTTTCAAGCAAATCCTAAAGATTGTCATCTTGTAGCGGTTAAGAGAATTCTAAGATACTTAGTTCACACCCAAAACCTAGGATTATGGTATCCTAAAGGCTCCCTTTTCGATTTACTTGGCTATTCTGACTCAGATTATGCCGGTTGCAAAGTAGATCGAAAAAGTACTACTGGGACTTGCCAATTCCTTGGGCGGTCCTTAGTATCATGGAGTTCCAAGAAACAAAATTGTGTTGCACTTTCCACTGCAGAAGCTGAGTACATAGCAGCTGGGGCATGTTGTACACAGTTGTTATGGATGAAGCAAACCCTTAGAGACTTTGGTTGTGAGTTTAACAAAATTCCACTTTTGTGCGACAATGAGAGTGCCATAAAACTTGCAAACAACCCTGTGCAACACTCTAGAACTAAACATATTGATATCCGACACCATTTCTTGAGAGACCACGAAGCCAAAGGAGATATCGAATTGTTTCATGTGAGCACCGAAAATCAACTAGCCGATATCTTCACAAAACCCCTTGATGAGACTAGGTTTTGCTTTCTTAGGAGTGAATTAAATATCTTAGATTTTCGTAACTTAACTTGAAAACGGTCATAAAAAATTGTTTGATTCACTATTTTTGATTGATAAGTTTTAAAAGCTATGTAATGATCCTTCAAAAACTTTGTGAAAATGTTTAAAAAAAAATTGAATGCATTTTAGTGCTAAGTTTTTTTTTGGGGATCAACTGGCTTGTCCAGCTGAACTTTCTAGTTCAGCTGAGGAGGCCAGCTGAACTTCAGCTCAGCTGCTTTTGACCAGATTTTACCAGGAGCACCCTGACCAAAACCGGTTGAACCGGTGTTGTTGACCGGTTGAACCGGTGTCTGACCGGTCTGCGCAGGTCTGTCCGCGCGCAAGTCTGTCCGCTGCACTTTTTCAGTCGCGCAGTCGCTTTTTCAGATGGGCAGCAGCGTCAGGTGCGCAGAAACTTTTTTTTGTCACGCAGTCACATCCGCTCAGCTGCAGGGCGCCCAAATTTTTTTTTCTTTCTGACTGGTGCTCAGCTGCAGTCACATGCGCATGCAAAATTTTTTTTTTCTGTCTGGGCGCCAGCTGCTACGCCATGCTGTCTTTATTTTATTGTCAGGTCACTTCATCTGCCGCACGCACAGAACTTCTTTTATTTTTTTTTTGCTTTGTCCGATCACTTTTCCCTGTTCGGTCGCTTCTTGTCTGTGTGCACAGTTTTTTTTGCTGTCCGGTCAACAGCAGGGGGCACATGCAGGAACCTTTTTATTTGTGTTGTCCGGTCAACAGCAGGGGTGCGCATGCAAGAATTTTTTTTCTTGACCGGTCACTTCAGCTCTGCTGCGTGCGCAGACCTTCTTTATTTTTTGTTGGCTGTGCATGCAGATGCTTTTCCACTTTTCCCTGTCCTGTCTCTTCGCGCGCGCAGATTTTTCTTGGTCATTTCTGCTCTGCCCGCGCACTAGCCGAGCAAACGTGTCAGGGCGCCATGCATATTTTTCTTGCCTCGCTCAAGTGAAGGGAGCGCTGACATCTTCTTTTGAGCAGTTTTTTTTTTGGTCGTTGCGCAGCAAAACCAGCTGAACTGGGCCATGGGGGCAGTTGAACTGGTCCTGAGGACCAGCTCAACTGCCTATATATACTTGACTCTCCCCTTCTCTTTTCCCACTTCAGTCGCTCTCGCCTTGGTCGCTTCACAACCTTTAGAGCCTCTCCTTCACACACTTCAACCGCTTCACAGTTTCACCACCTTTTTTCAATCATGGTGCGTCGTCGCAACCCCTCTGTGGTTGAGTTTAGCAGCGACTCCGACGAGATTCAGGAGGAATCTCCCGTCCCCTCTCCTCCGCCTCGTCGCTCCCTCTCTAAGAGAGGACGTGGCTCTGGTCGGATGCCTGGCGAGGGGTCTTCCTTGCCCTCGCAGCCGACTCGCGGGAGACGCCAAAAGGTTGGCGCCTCTCGTCCTCGTCGTAGCACGTCTTCCTCAGGGTATGCTCCGTGCCAAGAGGAGGATGGGGCTTTCGACGACTTCGTCGACCTTCCGGTGCCTGATGCTCTCTACGTCACCGGACTGCACATGCATCCGGCGAACGTCAGCCGCGGTCCGCATGAATCTCCCATCGACTTCACTCAGAAGGGAATAGACACCCTTCAGCGTCTTAGGTTTACCAACCCTACTCTCACTCCTCGTCATCCTGGTGTCCAGGACTCTCGGTTCTGGAATCTTTTCCAGGCTGACTTCTACAATTCTGTCATTCTTACCAAGAAACACCCAGTCGTCCGACATAGATTTATTGACTGGGAGGGTTGTGAGAATATGGGAGATGCTGACATGTCGTCAGCTCTCGTAAACTTAGAGAGAAAGGGGTTACGTAACATCATGACCATGGAATACCCCTGGAACGATGAGGTGGTAGCTCAGTTCTATGCCACCCTCTGGATAAAGAAAGTAGATGAGGAAGCCGATGGGTATGAGTACCCAGTCATGTATTTCTTTATCCAGGGTAACTGGCACAAAGTCAGTTATCGTCGTTTTGCCCATATTCTGGGCTTCTCTGATACAGACATTCAGGGCAGCAACATGCGAGTGCATGGCATTCGGCTGCCCATGCGGGAAGAGACGGAATTCATTCATGTCTCTACTGAGCGGGAGTTCTGGACAACCGCTAACATGCATAGGTACTACAGGTACCTTAATTCCTTGTCCCGGATGACCGTTCTCCCAAAGGGCGGTAATCAAATGAACGTCCTTGGGGAGAGTCGAGTCTTCCTCCTCCTCCTTGCTCCCAACAGTCTCGCCCGCATCAATGTGTTTGACATGATCTGGGAAGAGATCGTCCGTGCTTCCTGGTCTCCTCTCAGAGGGTGTCTTCATGCACCCTTTATCATGAAGATGATCGAAGTGGTCACCCAGACCCACTTCGAAAAACCCGTCAAACACTCCCGCTACGTACCCTACTGGGTTGATTCCTCCAACCCAGCTGCTCGTACGAAGCGGGTTCCCTCACGGTCTGGAGGCCCTGCCTCCTCCTCTGAGCCACCTCGCCAGCCTCCTCACCATCCTTCCTCCTCTCCCCCCGCTGCTGCCTCGCGTCCCTCTCCTGGCCGCGGATCTCCCATGCCACGTGCTCGTGGTCGTGGTCGAGGTCGTGGCCGCGGGATGGGTGCTCGCTTGCTCCATGGGCTTGCGGCATTTTTCTCCGCGTGCCGCAACATTTCTGCTGATGTCCATGAGGTGGCACGGCGTCAGCGGGAGACTGACGACAATCTTCGTCGTCAAGCTTCCTCCATGGGCATGCCTTTTGTCCCTCGTTCGCCTGATGTGCCTCTCCATCCTCCTCCCCCGGAGATCAATGAGTGGCACCAGCAGGCCTACGGGGTGCCTTTTATGTCTGCAGACGATGAAGATGAAGAAGTCTATGTTGATGATCGCGAGGAGTTTGTCCCGCCTCCCTACCATGGGGATCCGGGTCAATCATCCTCCCACCCTCCGCCTCCTTACCCGGGTCCTGGACCCATTCCTGGTGACCCTAGGCCATCCGGCTCTGGTTACCACCACCACCCTCCACCTCCTCCTGATCATCGCACATCTTCGGCATCTATTTTCTCTGCGGCTGATGAGCCACCTCGGGACTCCACTTTTGAGGAGGACGCGATGAGGACCTTCTTCCCGGATTACACTTCCTATCCTCCATCGTATCCTCCGTCATATCCTCCTCCTGGAGGATACTGATTCTTGTATCCTTGTCTCTCTCTCCGTTTTTGGTACTTGTTGCCAAAAAGGGGGAGAACATCCAATCTCTAAGTTTGTGGTTCTTTCTATTTTGTGGTTCTTTCGGTTTTCTTTTGGATTATTTTCGTTTTTGGCCACTGTTGTGGCTTGTACTTTACCATTGTATGAAATAAAACTGTTGGATTGTTATTCAAAGGAATATGATGGTCTTCTGGCCATCATCTTTTGTTATATCAGTTTGTAATGACTACTCTGCTATGAAGTAAAAATAATGTGTTTTTAGAGATAGTCATGTGCATCACAACTCCTGTTATGACACTCTTGCACCCCTCGGATGATTGTATTTAGTATGGTTTTTGTCACTACCTCTAAATGTGTTGCTCACATGACATATTATGTCAAAACGTTGGATTCACAATCATGCACACATTTAGGGGGAGCCATCTACATACAATCATTCAAAAGAAATTTTCTATTGCAAATATATATCTTTTGACCTTAATTGTTTTGGCATCAATCACCAAAAAGGGGGAGATTGTAAGTGCAATCAACCCCAAGTGAGGGTTTTGGTGATTTAATGACAAAACAAATAAGGGTACTAACAGTTTTTGTTCTCAGTGTTTGATTAGAAGGAAACAGGAACTTAAGGAAGCACCAAGGACTTCATGCAACGGACGTATAAAATCTATGTAAAATCTTGTGTTGCATGATGTAATTCTTCCTTGTTCTTTTTCGCACAGGTACAGGTGTTTGCTATAGCTCAAGTCCCCAAATTCAAAAGCTATTTTTGAAAACCAAAAATCCTTTAACATTATTTGGTTGACCATGGTTAGGGTTGAGAAACCTAGAGTGTTCTTGCTGAAAAGCAGCTGAACTTCTTCAACTGCAGCTGAGCTTTCCAGCTGAACTTAACTTCAGCTGTGATGAGCTTCTTCAGCTGCAGCTGAGCTTTTCAGCTGAGCTAGACTTCAGCTGAGTTGAACTTTTTCAACTCCAGCTGAACTTCAACTTCAGCTGTGAACCTCTTTGACCATACCCAGCTGAACTTGCCCCCGGGCAGCTGAGCTAGGGTTTTCTCCCCAAAACTCTCTGGTCTAGACCAGCTGAACTGGTCCTGGGGGGCGGTTCAACCGGTCCTGGCTGTCTGAGGTCAGTCTGCCAGTCAGTCTGGCAGTCAGACTGGCAGACAGTCTGCTGACCTGTCAGGGGGCGGTTCAACCGCCCTAGGGGGCGGTTCAACCGGTTTTCAACGGGTTTTTTAGTCAAACGGCTAGTTTTTGAGCCGTGACTATAAATAGACCCCTCCCTCTCTCTCTTCTTCAATACGGCTGAACACTCACTCATTTATTGCTCACCTAACTTGAGACAAAGCACTCATCTCTCCATCTCTCTCACACTTAAATCTTCCTCAAGATTCAACCTTGTTGGAGGAGCTCTTGGGTGTGAGGTTTGTGCTTGTGCTCACGATTTGGTTTTCCTCTCCCATCTCTCTTTCAAAGACTTGAGCTTGTGCAAACCCCTCTTGTGCTTTCTTGGTGTTCTTGAAACCCTAGGTTTCAAGATCTTTGAGGTTGCTTGGGAGTCTCCAAATTTGTGGACGACCCTAAGAAGTTTGTATCACCCGCTCTTTGAGCTAAGATAAGAAGAGATTGCCTTGACCTTTGTGGTCGGCTTTTGGAGGATTAGGGTTGAAAAAGACCCGGCCCTTTGTGGGCTCCTCAACGGGGAGTAGGACACCTTTGTGGTGTGGCCGAACCTCGGATTAAATCTTGTGTCTTGTGTTCTTGCTTGTTTCAACTTGAGATATTCTTACTTGCAAGATTGACATAAAGATTTCTCCGTAGAGTTTATCTAGAAGTAAAATAGCCTTTACATATTCATCTTCTCATCCTCACTTAGCTATATCTTACTTCTCTCAAGAACTTGCGAAATACTTTTCGAGTAGATTTTAGTCTAAAGTTTTTAAAACAGTTGGATTGGTTCAGAGTGGTTCAACTTGCGTACGTAGCTGTTGAACCGGCCTGCACCAGTCGAACTGTGTATCTAACAATCTTTCGAAGTTTGTTGTGAAAATTTTCAGATTAGCCTATTCACCCCCCCTCTAGGCTACTTTCAAACATGGGCTAGTCGGCGGTGCCAGAGCCAACCCAAGTTAGTCTTAGCAACCAAGCAAGTGTCGAGTTCAGCTCTATCAAAATCTACCAAGTATAGCTGACCCTCTAACACTCCCTTAAATGCTATTGAATCATCACTTCTTCTAAAGACAGTAACACCTATATCAGTAAATAGACAGTTGTAGCCCATTTGACATAATTGGGATACGGAAAGCAAATTGTAATCTAAAGAATCTACAAGAAAAACATTGGAAATAGTATGGTTAGGTGATATAGCAATTTTACCCAATCCTTTGACCAAACCTTGATTTCCATCCCCTAATGTGATAGCTCGTTGGGGATCTTGGTTTTTCTCATATGAGGAGAACATCTTTTTCTCCCCTGTCATGTGGTTTGTGCACCCGCTGTCGAGTATCCAACTTGAGCCCCCGGATGCATAAACCTACAAAACAATTTTAGTTCTTGACTTTAGGTACCCAAACGGTTTTGGGTCCTTTGGCATTAGAAACAAGAACTTTGGGTACCCAAACACAAGTCTTGGAGCCCTTGTGTTTGCCCCCAACAATCCTGGCAACTACCTTGCCGGATTTGTTAGTTAGAACATATGATGCATCAAAAGTTTTTAATGAAATGCTATGATCATTTGATGCATTAGGAGTTTTCTTTCTAGGCAACTTGGCACGGGTTGGTTGCCTAGAGCTAGATGTCTCACCCTTATACATAAAAGCATGGTTAGGGCCAGAGTGAGACTTCCTAGAATGAGTTCTCCTAATTTTGCTCTCAGGATAGCCGTCAGGGTACAAAATGTAACCTTCGTTATCCTGAGGCATGGGAGCCTTGCCCTTAACAAAGTTAGATAAATTCTTTGGAGGGGCATTAAGTTTGACATTGTCTCCCCTTTGGAAGCCAATGCCATCCTTGATGCCAGGGCGTCTCCCATTATAGAGCATACTTCTAGCAAATTTAAACTTTCATTTTCTAAGTTATGCTCGGCAATTTTAGCGTCTAATAATGCTATATGATCATTTTGTTGTTTAATTAAAGCCATGTGATCATGAATAGCATTGATATCAACATCTCTACATCTAGTGCAAATAGAAGTGTGCTCAACGGTAGATGTAGATGGTTTGCAAGAATTAAATTCTACAACCTTAGCATGCAACATATCATTCTTAGTTCTAAGGTCGGAAATGTAACATTGCAAACATCTAATTCTTTAGCCTTAGCAATTAATTTCTCATTCTCATTTCTAAGGCTAGCAATAGTAACATTCAACTCATCAATCCTAGCAAGCAAATTATCATTTCTAGGATAGGAAGTTGAATCAATACAAACATGAGAATCAACCTTAGCAATTAATTTGGCATTTTCATTTCTAAGGTTGGCAATAGTGTCATGGCAAGTGCTTAGCTCACTAGATAATTTGTTACATTTTTCTACCTCTAGAGCATAAGCATTTTTAACCTTAACATGTTTCTTATTTTCCTTGATTAGGAAGTCCTCTTGGGAGTCCAAGAGATCGTCCTTTTCATGGATGGCACTAATTAGCTCATTTAATTTTTCTTTTTGTTCCATGTTAAGGTTGGCAAAAAGGATACGCAAATTATCTTCCTCACCACTAGCATTATCATCACTAGAAGATTCATATTTAGTGGAGGAGTTAGATTTAACCTTCTTCCTTTTGCCGTCCTTTGCCATGAGGCACTTGTGGCCGACGTTGGGGAAGAGGAGTCCCTTGGTGACGGCGATGTTGGCGGCGTCCTCGTCGTCGGAGGAGGAGTCGGTGGAGCTTTCGTCGGAGTTCCACTCGCGGCACACGTGGGCATCGCCGCCCTTCTTCTTGTGATACCTCTTCTTTTCTCTTCTCTTGCCCTTCTTGTCGTTGTCCCTGTCACTGTCACTTGATAATGGACATTTTGCAATAAAGTGACCGGGCTTACCACACTTGTAGCAAACCTTCTTGGAACGGGATTTGTAATCCTTCCCCTTCCGTTGCTTGAGGATTTGCCGAAAGCTTTTGATGATTAAGGCCATCTCTTCATTGTCGAGCTTGGAGGCGTCAATTGGTTGTCTACTTAGTGTAGATTCCTCCTTCTTCTCCTCCGTTGCCTTGAAGGCCACCGGTTGCGCCTCGGATGTGGAAGGTTCGTCAAGCTCGTTGATCTTCTTTGAGCCCTTAATCATGCATTCAAAGCTCACAAAATTCCTGATAACTTCCTCGGGGGTCATTAGTGGATATCTAGGATTACCACGAATTAATTGAACTTGAGTAGGGTTAAGGAAAATAAGAGCTCTTAAAATAACCTTAACCACCTCGTGGTCGTCCCACTTTTTGCTCCCGAGGTTGCGCACTTGGTTCACCAAGGTTTTGAGCCGGTTGTACATATCTTGTGGCTCCTCCCCTTGGCGAAGACGAAAACGACCGAGCTCCCCCTCGATTGTTTCCCGCTTGGTGATCTTGGTGAGTTCATCACCCTCGTGCGCCGTCTTGAGTAGGTCCCAAATCTCCTTTGCATTCTTCAACCCTTGCACTTTGTTGTATTCCTCCTTGCTTAGAGAGGCGAGGAGAATGGTTGTGGCTTGGGAGTTGAAGTGCTCGATTTGGGCCACTTCGTCCGTATCATAATCCTCATCCCCTATTGATGGTACCTGTGCTCCAAACTCAACAACATTCCATATACTTTTGTGGAGTGAGGTTAGATGAAATTTCATTAAATCACTCCACCTAGCATAATCTTCGCCATCAAAAGTTGGCGGTTTGCCTAATGGAACGGAAAGTAATGGAGTATGTCTAGATGTGCGAGGATAGTGTAAGGGGATCTTACTAAACTTCTTGCGCTCTTGGCGCTTAGAAGTTACGGACGCCGCGTCGGAGCCAGAGGTGGATGTCGATGAAGAATCGGTCTCGTAGTAGACCACCTTCCTCATCCTCTTCTTCTTGTCCCCACTCCGATGCGGCTTGTGGGAAGAAGATTTTTCCTTCTTCTCTTTGTGGTGTGAGGAAGAAGATCTTTTCTCCTTCCGTTTGGAGGAGTCCTTCTTCTTCTCCTTCCTCTTGGTGCGGGACTCTTCCGATGAAGTGCTCCCTTGGCTTGTAGTTGGCTTGTCGCCGGTCTCCATCTCCCTCTTGGTGTGATCTCCCGACATCACTTCGAGCGGTTAGGCTCTAATGAAGCACTGGGCTCCGATACCAATTGAAAGTCGCCTAGAGGGGGGGTGAATAGGGCGAAACTAAAAATCTCAAAAATAATCACAACTACAAGCCGGGTTAGCGTTAGAAATATAATAGAGTCCGCGAGAGAGGGCGCAAAAACAAATCGCAAGCGAATAATGAAGTGAGACACGCGGATTTGTTTTACCGAGGTTCGGTTCTCTCAAACCTACTCCCCGTTGAGGAGGCCACAAAGGCCGGGTCTCTTTCAACCCTTCCCTCTCTCAAACGGTTCCTCGGACCGAGTGAGCTTCTCTTTCTCAAATCACTTGGGAATCAAACTTCCCGCAAGGACCACCACACAATTGGTGTCTCTTGCCTCAATTACAAGTGAGTGTTTGATCACAAGAATAGAATGCCAAAGAAAAAGAAGCGATCCAAGCGCAAGAGCTCAAATGAACACTACAAATCACTCTCTCTAGTCACTAGGGCTTTGTGTGAAGTTGGGAGAGGATTTGATCTCTTTTGGTGTGCTTTGCAATGAATGCTAGCTCTTGTATAGTGGTTGGAAGCTGGAAAACTTGGATGCGATGAATGGTGGGGTGGTTGGGGTATTTATAGCCCCAACCACCAAAAGTGGCCGTTGGGAGGCTGTCTGTTCGATGGCGCACCGGACAGTCCGGTGCACACCGGACATGTCCGGTGCCCCCGCCACGTCATCAATGCCGTTGGATTCTGACCGTTGGAGCTTCTGACTTCTGGGCCCGCCTGGATGTCCGGTGCACACCGGACATCTCCTGTTCATTGTCCGGTGCGCCAGTATGGGCGCGCCTGACTTCTGCGCGCGTAGAGCGCGCATTGAATGCGCCGCAGGTAGCCGTTGGCGCCGAAATAGCCGTTGCTCCGTGGTTACACCGGACAGTCCGGTGCACACCGGACATGTCCGGTGAATTATAGCGGAGCGACTGCTGCGTGATCCCGAGGCTGGCGAGTTGCGGAGGCCGCGCTTCCTTGGAGCACCGGACACTGTCCGGTGTACACCGGACAGTCCGGTGAATTATAGCGGAGCGCCTTGAGAAATTCCCGAATGTGGCGAGTTCGAGTTAGAGTCCTCTGGTGCACCGGACACTGTCCGGTAGCGCACCGGACACTGTCCGGTGTACACCGGACAGTCCGGTGCCTCTAGACCAGAGATGCCTTCGGTTGCCTCTTTGCTCCTTTGTTGAATCCAAAACTTGATCTTTTTATTGGCTGAGTGTGAACCTTTTGCACCTGTATAACTTATACACTAGAGCAAACTAGTTAGTCCAATATTTGTGTTGGGCAATTCAACCACCAAAATTATTTAGGGACTAGGTGTAAGCCTAATTCCCTTTCACATACCTTAGAGTAACTCCAAGAGTTTGCTTAAAACGTGTTCCCAAAATGTGTGATTGGGGATTTTTTTAAAAAAAAATCACCAAAAAATATATAAAGTCACACCAAAACGCTAATATTTGTCTCTTAAAAATTTTGAAACAAATCTGGGCTGCTGCACGGTTTGTTTGGGCCACCAAAATAGTTGTTGGGCCGTATTGCTATCCTATGGCCATACCCATATCATTGAGCTGCTGCACGGTTTGCTTGCTCATGCTGCACGGAAACACAAAAAACATTAGGGGCGTGTTTGCGACGTGTATGCGGCCGGCTCGGCCCGCTCGTGTGAACCAGACTAACTTCAGCCGGTCTCAACTGGTACAACGTATCTTGTTTGTGCACTTGTACCAAATAAACCTGGCCCAAGTGAGCCGATGTTTGCCACACATAGACGAAGCCAGTTTTGTTTCTTGGGAGCAGCCACGAGCGGCTGGTTTGCACCACGAGCAGCCGAGCTCCAGAAAAACGGAGCCTGTCTTCGTTTCCTGGGAGCCAGGCTGAAGAGCCACCTTTGCACGCGCAGAGCCGAGCTCGGAAGCGAGTCAGGCCACACAAACACGTGGATTGCATCCCGCCATCACAGCCGGGCCGCAGGGCCAATGCCGCAAACGTGCCCTAGTTGCATGCAGTCGTCGTTGGCCGGTTATTCCGCGCATGAGGGAAAAAACGTGGGACACAACTACCTTGCGCACGCTGACAAGATTGGCAACGAGGTCTACGACACGGAAATTTGCGGGAGCCAAGATCGATTATGCGGGACGCTAAGTTAATGGGGACAAGAAAGTGGATTTGTTAGAGCAACTCCAAAAGGATGCTAAAAACTTTTCCCCAAAATCTGATTGTTGGGGGCAGACTCAAACTTGTTAGGGGTGTATGACGCCGTTTGCTCCAACAGTTCTCCAATCAATACACTAAAACCAAATATGGGTCGACACAAAAGAAGCCCTTGTGTTGTTTCATCCTTTTTGTTTGCATCGATCCTTGTTTGAAAATTACGGCAGTGTTGGCTCATGTGTTTAGAAACATGTACATGTTCACGCACATTCCCTATGTTAGCTCGTTTCTGTGACAAAAAAGTTTCTGTCATCGTTGGAATAACTTCGCTACAGCTGGACCATCCGCTCCATGGAAGCGGCTACCAGATCAATGCCATGCCTAACTATCGCCGCAAAAATTCTTGAGCCTACAATTATGTCGGCATAACATTTGAGGAAGCAGGGACGCCGTCGCCGCCTCCAAAGATCAAGGATGCCGCTAGATCGGACTTGACTCATGCGTCGCTGGGTGCCGGATGGCAGGGAGGTTCCACGAATTGGAAAGCACCTCGCATGGGGGCTCCACTGTAGCACTCTCCATCACCGCCCATCTGCCAATGCGAGAGCCTGTCGCCGATGGAGACAACTTCTCGCAAGGTACGGCAGTTCCGTCGTGATACGCGCTACACATTTGGAGCGACTAATTTTCTGGTTGCATCTCCCACCGCCTCCTCCTCCAACGTCGTCGATGGCTTTCTCACCGTCGTCACTTCCCGCCACATCCACAAAAACAACGCGTGGTACCAAAAAAACGCGGGAGAACGAACGGAAGCTCGGATTGGGAAAAGATTACTCACACTAAAATATGAGGGAGGGGAGCAGCTCAACGCGGGATGCGAAGTTTTTGGGAGAAGAAAGAGGGATCGGTTGGAGCAAGAAAAAAGTGGCGCGACCTCTATTTTTGATTTACGGGATGGTTTTCGTATTCTATTGGAGTTGCTCTTAAAGCGCTTAAATTGCGTTTTCCCCCAAAAAAACTAATTTACTGGTTGTTTTGCAGGTGCTCTTAAGACCAAATATTTTTGTTTCGCTCACACTGTCCACTGTCCTAAGAATTGTTCTAACGAATCATCAGCACTTTCAGAGACACTAATCATTTTTACCAACAAAGAAAATGTGATCTATTTATAAGTCGTTCGTCTTGAGCTAAAAGAAGCAAATGCAGTTGTGGTTGTGGATGACTGTAGGGACCATTAGTTTAGCCCAACCGAACAACCTAAAAATTCTTCCAACAAATCAGCACTTTTAGAGACACTAATCCTTTTTTGCCAAAGAAAAAAAAATGGTCAATTTATGATAAATCGTTCACTTGAGCTAAAAGCAGCACGTGTAGTTGTAGATGTGGCTGCAAGCCACTCATCGAATCACTGTGGGATGACTGCAACGACCGTTACTTTAGCTCAACCGAACAGCATATCTAGAATTCTCCCAACAAATCATCAGCACTTTCAGAGACACTAATCCTTTTTTGCAACGAAGAAAATTTGGTCTTTTTACTATAAGCCTTTCGCTGGAGCTAAAAGTGACACATGCAGTTGTAGTTGTAGCTGTGGCTGCGAGCCGCTCAGCGACCACTATGGCATGACACCAATCTCGTCCCTACTACGGTGCCAGTCTATAGTAGACTCTAGTCTCGGCCTATAACTAGAGATGGCCAAACGGGCCGCTCGGCCCGGCCCGGCCCGGGCCCGGTGAAGCCCGGCAAAAAACCGGGCCGGGCCTGCTGAGCCAGCAGGCTTAATTTTCTGTCCAAGCCTGTTCCGCAGCGGGCCTAAACGGGCCGGGCCGACCCGTTTAGCACGAAAAAAACGAGCCGAAAAGCGGGTTAAACAGGCCGAAAAGCACGTTTTAGTGTAAAAAAAACGGGCTTAACGGGCTTAGAGGTGAACGGGCCGTGCCGGGCTAGCCCGCCGTGCCTAGTTTCCTGTCCAAGCCCGCCCGCTTATTCTACCGTGCCGGACTCGGACCGGGCCCAAAAAGCGGGCTTCGTGCCGGGCTCACGGGCCTCGTGCTTTTTGGCCATCTATACCTATAACCACATCATTTTTTTATATTTGAGAATTAAATAATTCATGCAGATTTATTTTAACTTTTAGGAATCACGCAGCATAACAATTTTTTATTGAATTAAAAAAAAGTGCACAATTTATGAAATTTTGTTTTTTGGTAGACTCCAAACAGTTAAAAATGATTAGCTGGAACGGCTAGCACATGTGGTGTTGACGTGGCCAGCTGATCAAATACAACACCTTACTATCGCCCCTCGCTCTCACCCGCGTCTAGCTGCCGCCAAAACGTCGCCTACCTCCTGCTTGCCTCTTGCCTCGCCTGCTTCTGGTCTTGGGGCTTGCTCCAACATGGACGAGAGCAGCAGAGATACCACATGCTCTCGCCATGCGATGGCATCGTCGTCCGTCAACTCGTCCTCGCCTCGAGACGGACGATACCGCCCACAGTATCACCTCCACTGGTACCAGCCTAAGTCTGGTGGCAGTAAGGGCGGGAGCGCGGGCAGCAGGGGTCACTATCTCTCGGTCCTAGGCGCGAGTGGGCGTGCGCGGGCGACACGGCTGACGCTTGGCGAGAGTGGACGATATCGCCATATCGCCCGCTCTCACCCGTGCTGGAGCGCGCGCCCTAGCGAGAGGAGGGCGTGAGGGGGGGCGAGAGACGATCGACACAGCCATTTTTGGAGTCCAAAAAGTTCAAAAAAGTTGCAAAAAATCATAAATTTCATTCCGACTCCCTCAATAGACACCTATACCCGGGTGGAGCTCATTCCATGCACCATTTTATTATGTTGTGCAATTTCTAAGCGTTGAAAACGTGCATGAATTACTTAATTCTGAAATAAAAAAGTTGATGTGGCTATAGCCTGTTGCAGTCTGTGCATTGAAACAGCAAGGATGAGAGTGAAGTCGAGAGTTGATGTGGCGAGAGAAGGATGGTGCTACGGAAGCAGCCTGAGACAGCTCGGCCGGAATGCAGAGCACATAGAAATCCTCGTGCAGTCCGAGCACTCCAAGAATTCTCCAAATTGAGTGTAACAAGAGAGCACACTGCGTAACTGTTAACACCTCTCTGAATGTAAAACTATCCATTCGATTCTGATCACTGTACATTCCTATTCAGCACCCATCCTTTTTCCGTGTCAGCGTCGTTGCTGCATCAGTGTGGTGTGGCACTGGCAACCTCTGACAAAGAACAGCAGGTGGCTGGCGGAAGATGCGAACCCATGCATGACGCGTCATTGAAAACAACCTGTCCGTTACTGCTCACCACCAGACACCAGTACGCATTTTGGCACACATCGCCACGCAAAGAATCTTCCATATTCTGCAACATTATCTCTGGCGATGTTGAGGTGAGGTGTCGATCATCCAGGCACCACTCCAATCCATTCAACCAGTGACCAAAACCCAAACACCACCAGCACCGCCAGGCCCCGTGTGCCCATCACTGATCGGTGATCGCCCCGCCCTCCTCCACTCAGTGGCTCACTCAGTCCTCACGTCCCGGGTCATGTCCATGCTTGCCGTTGCCGATCCAACGCCGGCTGCAGGGGTGTCTGCCGGCCACGGGATGGCGCACCTGAAACCAGCATGCCCGGCGTTCGGCAGCCGTGTCTGTGTAACGCTCTCGGTTGTTCGGAGCCCCCAGCTCCCAACTGTCCGTCGCGCTGGTCAGCTGGTGCGCTCCTGCCGCTGCCGCCTGATCCGTCCACCCGCCGTCCGTCCGTCCAAAAAGCTCGTGCTGGCCTGGGCTGGCTGTATTCACTGCGTGCCAGCCAGGGTGCACCGCCGCCGTAGTAGCATTGACCCTGACAGCTTAGGAATGACACCAGAAGCAGTAGGCGACAGCTGCGCAGGAGCAGGCGGATGTTCCTGTTGTTTGGTAGCGCCGCCGTAGTAGCATTGTACTGTAGGGCCGTTGTTTGGTAGCGCCCGCGTCAATAATTTAAATGATGATCTCGCATGCGTAATCAATTGGCGGTCGGGGACAGAGTTAGCGAAACCCTTGCCTTTTTAACTTCCTTGCTGATGAAATTTTGAAACTCCCACACAAGTTGAACTGTGTACGCACTTGTTTATTTATTGGAAATGTCATTTCGAAATAAAGCATTTTGCCAAGGTTGTTGAATAATATAGTTACTGTTTGGTTCACATATTTGTAACGTGATGAGTAACTAATAACGTTAAACCATAATTATTTAATTTCAATCATAATCAGATATCATGATAAAAATTGATACTTGTCTATTAAATTTGTTGCGGCTGATATTCGAGTTTAATCATTACAATTGTTACGTTTCGTCAACCAAACAACACCTTAACATTCATGACTCCCATTCCATATTTACACGCACCGGCAAGCTGCCATAGTGCCATTACAATAACCTGCAAACCCAGCATAATCAAGCAGGAACAAAAAAAAAACCCCGGGATCGGAAGCCGCGGAAGAAGGTGCGCGATCCAGCGACCGACCGGCCGACTCTACCGGTAGTGCCGTGCCAGTGCCAGTGCCAGTGCTATAGCCTGTAGTGGCGGTAGGACTTGAGCATGGCGCCGCAGAAGGTGCAGATGATGGCGCGCCAGGTGCTCCGGTGCACGGTGAGCAGGTAGCAGACCCTGGTGGCGGTCTCCATGTCCGCCACGCTGGCGCACCCGCCGCAGCGCGAGCAGATCCCCGCCGCCGGCTTGCTGCTCCGCACCGTCCGCCGCTGGTCCACCAGGAAGCAGAAGAACACCATCGCTCTTGCACTGCCACTGCACTGCACGCTCCTCCTCCCTGGTTCCTTGGATTGGATCGCGCGCTCTCCAACAACAGCAACAGTAATGCGGAGCGAGGCTTGCAAGCAACGGCCGGGCGGGCTAGCTTTTCGGTGGCGAGGGAGGGAGGGAGGGAGTCAGCAATGGCGAGCAGAGCAGGCAGTAAGCAAATTCTGCGTGATGCGGCGGGGGCGAAGGAGAGGGTGGTAGTAGGGGATTCAATTTAAAGGCGAGGCATGTGGACCGCATTGATGGGCGGGCAGGCCTAGGGTAGTGGAGGAGGCGTTAATGGCTTGCCGACCATGGCGCGTACGCTTCCTCAGCTCACTTGTTTCCGGAACGGGTAGTGCTGCACCAGTGACCAGTGTGGTGCGTGGAGTACTGGAGTGGAGTAGCTGATGCCTGCTTGCCGGATTGCAGACTCCAGCCCTCTAGCAATGAAAGAAAGAAAGGAACGGACGTTAAGGTCCTTAAGGACATGATTGCTTTCTGTCTGTCAGGCAGCTTTGCAATTGCAACCTAGCGAGAATTTAGACCTCAGACTAAGAATATCTAAGTCTAGAATTCTTTTTCTCGCCTAAACGAAGCAGGCTTTTGGTTCTTCGAGAAAACAACTTAAGAACTAGTTTAGAAACTCAAATTTCTATCGAGAGGCTAATTTTCTCAACTTCCCACCATCCTGAAGATGATTTGTATTTCCAAACTAGCCACAAGAGACCGCGAGTATAATGTGACTGGAAACAACACAGTCTTCCGTTATCAAGGCCCATCCTAATCCCAATCCCCTTTCAATAGGCACAACCGTCACACGGACCATACGCAGTCATTATGCGCGCGGAAGTAGGGAATGCCAAAAGGCTTCCTTGCGAAGCAAACGAGAGGCAGGGAGACGTCGTTTACGGTTGGTTTCTCGTACAGAATGTGACAGAGCTGCCGCCTAAGTATAAGTAACCGGATCATCGTCAGTAGTTTGTGCTTAATTATGCTGCCAGCGGATTGCATCATCTTATGTTGGCTTGGTTTTCTAGGTTCTGAGACCTTAAACATTGTGGTAGAAAGAGGGAAGGTGTGAAATTGTGACCATGATTGAGGACGGGTGCCCCATGACCATGACAAATTGGGAATGTTGGCCCAACACGACACGCCACGAATCGGTGCGTCCATAACTGGCGCACGTGATTCGGCCGTCATAAGCAGACAAAGGCGTTCGTTCCCTCCCTCGACCATGATTAAGGAATAACTAGGTATGTGTCTCGAGTCTCGATCATGATTAAAGAATAACTAAGTGAAAGGGAATTAGGCTTACACCTAGTTCCTAAATAATTTTGGTGGTTGAATTGTCCAACACAAATATTGGACTAACTAGTTTACTCTAGTGCATAAGTTATACAGGTGCAAAAGGTTCACATTCAGCCAATAAAAAGACCAAGTGTTGGATTCAACTAAGGAGCAATGAGGCAACCGAGGGCACCTCTGGCTGGAGGCACCGGACTGTCCGGTGTGCACCGGACAGTGTCCGGTGCGCCCAGAGGACTCCAACTCAAACTCTTCGCCCTCGGGAATTCTCGAAAGCCGGCGCGCTATAATTCACCGGACTGTCCGGTGTGCACCGGACATGTCCGGTGTGAAATTGTGACCATGATTGAGGACGGGTGCCCCATGACCATAACAAATTGGGAATGTTGGCCCAACACAACACGCCACGAATCGGTGCGTCCATAACTGGTGCACGTGATGTGTCACGCTGGCAATTGACGTAGCCACCCCCACCTTAATTCGGCCGTCATAAGCAGACAAAGGCGTTCGTTCCTTCCCTCGACCACGATTAAGGAATAACTAGGTATGTGCCCGTGCGTTTCTACGGGAGGTAAAACTTAATATAAGACATAGATATGGAACGATAGACATCACTATAATATGTATCTAAATTTGACATCACTATAAAAGAATGACAAACAAATAGACAATCAAATACTACCTCCATCCAAGTTTCACATGCGTATAAGTAGTTTTTACTGAGACCAAGGAATCATTAATAATTCCCCTTAATATGTTTGCTCTCAGCCCTTTAAATAAGGACTGCACTTTCATGTGTTACTTTATGGATAGCTGTTACACATGAGAAGTGTCCACATAAATAAGCAGCTATTCACTCGCCTAGAGTTGTAATGAAACAAATGAAAGATCCTGATCTATAGAAGTATTTATATATAATTATGAAACATGAAAGGCAACATTTGCAAAGCAGAACACTTAAAGATACACACATTACCTTTAAAAACAGAAAAATAAAGAGATGCACAAACTAAGTTCATTAAAATAGCTAGTACCATACATAAAGCTGACTTTACAATGGATGCATCATTTGGCTAATTGTAACAGGCAAAACACCATAAGGACAAAGGCATCCAATCCGTGGAAACAAAAACATGACCCAACTCTAGTAGATCTATCTAGGTAGCCAGTGGCTTCATGCTTAGAAGTTGGGAGATCTAATTATTGATGAACATCCTAAGAGTACCCAAATGCTAAATATTTTAGTGCTTAGAACCATGCCCTAGACTGCACACAACTTGCACTTGCCTGTTGTCCATATTGTATGATCTCAGTTTCTAATATGAGCAATGAACAAAATAAATTAGATTGCAATTTGAATGAAAGCCAACAATATTATAGTAAAAAATGGAGCATCGATTTCTTCGACCAGCTGCTAAAAGCTCAAACTATGCTTCAGAACCCACTCTACTGAGTCGTAGTCCTCGAGAACCCAGATGGATAGACCAGGGAAGCTGAAACCGCTACCTTTAACCAATTCACTGAAACAATGAAGGTGCCCCTGTGATTGACTAATAAAAGCAACTTGAAAGAGCAGAAAATGATGCCAAAGCTTTCTCTCGAAGGCTCTGCGTATTAGGAAAAAAAGATAGATGAAATCAATATGAAGAAAACCACTGGGAAGGAAGTCATTAGAACACCACTTGTATCACATCCAAATACTGTAATGTGACTTGGTGTTTGCTTTGGTAAGACAAAGACTATGCCCTATTACTCTAGAAAAATATTAAATGGAAAATTTTACTTACTCCGTCCAGAAATGCAGGGCATGTTTTGACTGTCCAAATTCGTGTTTGACCAACAAATTAATCTACCAGAGACACAACCCCTTTGCTCTGTCTTCTGAAAATCCTCTGAAAATGCAAAACAGTACGACCAGTTTCCTTTCTCAATCATCATCTGATTACACAAGGCAAAACATAAATAAAGAAAACAAAGTGACTTCCACAGTTCAGTATTACACATGACATGCATATAGATAGGCAACACCGCAGTAGTTACTCGCTGGCTCTGGTTGTACTATCCTCGAGCACTTACGTGTCAGAAATATAATCACCTGAACTTTTGCATCTTCCCATAGCATAGTTGGGTCACTTGCATCCCAACTGGAATTAAGATACATGAATATCGGTCCATGGACCTTTTCCAGTACTCTCCATTCGTGAACTTTGGTGAGAGGTCATCCCCTGCATAATGTGCACTAAGAAACATCTGCAACCATATGAAGAGGCCACATTCAGAAGAATATATAAATGTCATATCATTGAATCATCTCTGAGCGCTGGTTCAGATTCCAGATTCTGCATTACAGAACATGATAACGATTGAACTTACAGCCAGCATAGTAGGGCCAACATGAGAAATCAAGTTTTGCTTCAGAGGTCCTGTCCTGCACTCATGACTAAAATGCTTTAATCCCTCAAACGAAACAGGGCCTTATTTATAAAAATGAACAATCAACTCCACCCAAAAGGCAACAACCCTTGCCATGTTGCAGTGAGGAGCATGCGTTAGGCCGACCATGAGAGATCAAACCAACAGCATCAGACCAAGCAATGACGTCCAATGTTTTTGCCTTCACTCTAATGCAACAGCTCCAGTTGTCCCCTCCTTTATTACTCCCTCCGTCCCAAAATATATTTGTTTTAAACTAAACAAACATTCATTAATTAATCTATAAATATAGTTTGTATGTATGTCTACATTCAGTATCATTCGGATGAATATGGACAGAAAAAAGACCAGAAAGAATTATATTTTGGGACAAATGAAGTATTTATTGATGTCTGGCAAAGTATTGAATTCATCCCAATCATGATCTCTCTCTAAGAACTGCAGTCATTTTCATCCTCCGTGTCTGTAGGGTACAGTGTGTCAAAAACAACCAGTGTAAAGAGGTTTCTTATTTCTGCATGTGTACCATTAGACAGGTTATGATAATTGATCATCCCATCGCGTTTTGGTTCATGGCCACGGTCCTTTTTGCCATATTGAACACACTCGATAAATTTGAGAACCTTCAGGTAGGCTTGTAGTGGTATAAATACCTATAAAAGGGTAAAACTGATTATTTAACAGGAAAATAACACAAAAACTATTAGGCATAAACCAGCACCAGCCTGTTGCAGAAACACTAATAGCGCCAGAATCTCATGTTTGCTAATTGCTATTGTCATTTTCAACAATGTGAAATAAATTGATCTCTCTCCCACTCCCATGCTTAAGTATCAGCGTCAGGACAGTTAGATACATCACTACAGCACTTAAATATTTTCTTACCTTACTGATAAAGTGAAAGCCTAAAGCATTATCATAAATATCAAGGTTATTTTCAACAGTATGAACTAATTTGGTATCTGTCCCATTCTCATGACCTTAAGTAACAGACAGGACAATTAACAACACCAATAATATTAAAACATAAACCTATTTACTTTAGAATAAAATACAACAACAACAAAGCCTTTTATCCCAAGCAAACAAACCTTTGAATAAAATACTATTAACATAATAAAAGCCAACAGATTTTTATGAGTGATCTTTATTTTAACATTTCAGATGCCGTTCTCACAGGATATAGAGGTCAGATTCCACAATAAACATTGGAGAAAATATATAACCTAAAAGTGGCAGAGATAAATTGGTAGTGCTTACAAGATCTGAAGGTGCTTGATGGATTTTTGCCATAGCATTTGTGACATGATACTCATCAGTCATTTCAGTTAATGCCTGCTTCATCAATGCAGCAAAGCTTTGTTCTTCACCTGCCAAATGCTTATCAGTCCAGACTTTGGGTTCTAAGAGCTCTCGAAAGCCAGTATCATGTTGTCGGTTGATTGATTTTCCGATATCCACTGCCAAAGACATATCACCTCCCAGGTAAAAGGCTAGTGCAAAAGTAGCCACTATCAAAGGATCACATGGTTTGCGTGCCAATGCTTCATGAAAAGCTAAAAAGCTTATCCTGTAATTATAACGAGCAAGTTCAATAAGCTGGGCAAGAACAAAATGGTTGATTATATACTTAAGGGGCAATCATGATCATGAGAACGCTAATGGGCAATTAGGTTAAAAGCCCATTAGCAAGGGTTTATATATATGAAGAGGCTAGCGTGATAGAATCAAGAGGCATCCTAGCCGCCGCCTGCGCACTATTCATGTGGAGCTTTTCATTTTAACAATGAAGTTACTTATTATTGGCAGAATGTTCTTATTCTTATCATGCATTATCATCAATCCCTAAACAACAATACATAGGTGTTTTAACTTTTCTAGAGGTCTAGACGATACAACACCTCATTAGTCAATAGTACTGAAAAATCATTCCAATAAATTAGAAATAAAATTATGTATCTTAAACTACTGCATTTAATCCTAGTAACATGAGATCAAACTGAAATAGGCAGGCGCTAGTGATCTGCAATTGAACCACTTCATTTCAGTCCTCGGCCAATTAGCCCACTCTGTGTACTCGTTAGTACGGTTAGATGCCTCTTGATCTAGCTGAGAAACACCTGTCTCATGACACACGTGCTGCAGCCTGCACTGGTATTCCCAAACACCCCAGAGACCAAACAAGATGCGACATAATAAACTAAAGGAGCTGCAAATAATAACTACTTGGTTTAATATGTTCTTGCTTTGTTAAGCTCTGTTCTTTGACATATATAATTCTCATTTTTTGGGGAGCTCGATGACGAGCTGGTGTCTGAGCTGCCCAAGAACCTCCCATTCACCGAAGGGGTGCGAGGTTTGTCTCCTTTATAATTTTACTTTACTTCTTTACTCCTCAAGAGGAGGTTCTGTTTTCGACCCCCAATTAAATCGCTTGTCCCCACTATCTCTACCTTTCCCTTTCTTTCTCGATCAAATTCCCATGGCCCAGTCACTATCATTCCGAGATCGGATATCTGTTACTCTACTTGGAAACATTGGGGTGGGATGGATTTCAACTGTTGAACCAAAGTAGAGCAGAGGCATTCCGGTTGAGCATGCACTCGAAAACAACTAATGCACACACGCAGCAAAGACTTGGGAAGGGAGGAGCAGTGAGGACTTACCAGCAATGGGTGACGCGCACGAGCAGCACGGACCTGGCGGCGCGTCGTGAGGCCTTGCACTCCTCCTCGCTCTCCGGCACGCGCGCACTTCGCCAACAGGGTCACCGGCAAGGTTGCGAGGGAGGAGCAGTGAGTAGGAGAAGCATGCTGGTGGACTGGTGGGAGAGGATCAGTGAGGACTTACCGGCGACGGGTGACATGCACGAGCAGACCGGACTTGCTTCGCGTCATGAGGCCTCGCACTCCACGCTCTCCGGCACGGACACACTTCACCGACAAGGCCCTCCTTGCTGTTCATTCCATATGACAAAGCCGCAGCAGTGGGCTCATTGATAATCCTCATGACCTCGAGCCCATCAATCCTACCAGCATCATTGGTAGCCTGGCGCTGAGCATCATTGAAATAAGCTGGGACATTTTAAAACACATTATAAATAATATGCTATCCAACCAGATAACGTAGCAGTATTTTAATGTTCTAGTAAATGAGAACATCAGAAAAGGTGAATGGTATGAAACCTGGCAGGATGCAAGGCTTTGTTTACAGTCCTGTAAACTACAGGAGAAGAATATTAGTCCTATGTCCATTTATAACAATACCAATGAAGTTATCAGCTAATAAGAAATTCATGCATAAAATGTGATGTACCTTTCACGAAGAGACAAAATCACTCCTGTTGCAGCTCCTGGTGCACTTTCCTCAACCTTTATCTTTCCCTGCACCACGGTGGATATCAAGCTAGAAAGATTTAGTCGAAATCTAAATATTCTGACTAAGTATCATATTAACTATAATCTAGAAGTAACTTCCAACTTGAGCTAAACCTAACCGAAGTAAGGTTGACATATGTTCCGCATTCACTAATTATAGTATTAGGAGATAAACGAGAACAATAAGACCATTATTTAAAGTGAGCTTATCAGCTTACAATATGCATTTTTCAGCCCCAGCTGTCAGTCATGCCAGACTCACAGAATCTCAAGTCTTCTACAGTAATTATGTCACAAATATAATAAAGGGCTAAAGAATGTGCAATTTCTTGAATACGGCATCACTTGGATGCCAGCTCCTCTTCCCTATGTTAAAGCCATTCCACCACGTACTTAAATTATCATGACCACATCTACTGACAAACTTCAGATCCTGCCAAAAATGCTAATGCTTTGCAAAAAAAATGATAAATGGTTATCAGTTCAGGGCATGCTTGTTTTTTAGCCTTGACCTACCTAGCGAGTGGAAAAGAACTGAAAGATT
The DNA here is from genome assembly GCA_029449295.1 of Zea luxurians. Lineage (NCBI taxonomy): Eukaryota > Viridiplantae > Streptophyta > Magnoliopsida > Poales > Poaceae > Zea > Zea luxurians. The sequence goes on from JAOPSE010000004.1 coordinate 166,503,613, forward strand.
GTGGAGCGATGTTTTCAAGTCGTCTGATCTTCCAACTTGAGCTAAACCTAAACGAAGTATGGTTGACATATGTTCCGCATTCACTAATTATAGTATTAGGAGATAAACGAGAACAATAAGACCATTATTTAAAGTGAGCTTATCAGCTTACAATATGCATTTTTCAGCCCCAGCTGTCAGTTGGCGCCCCGTTCCGTATCTTTGAAGATGATCTTACTGCATTTTTTTTACTTTCTGGGCAGTAGTATCTGCAAACCTTCAATTGCAATAACTGCCATGAAGCATTTGATATTCAGAGTGGTTCAAATATTCCAAGATTCTACGAGCAGAACCTAGCACACACCGAGAGAGAGAGAGAGAGAGAGAGAGAGAGACGGTAACTCTGGTAATGTTTTCTTCTACCAACTGATGGGCAAGGAAAACAGGGTTAAGCCAGCTACAAGTTGTTTTCCTCATAAGCCAGCTACAAGTTTCTACGATAGGTAAAACGTGATGTCCTGTAGGGTCTATACAAGGATTAAAGTCGCAGTTCCTATCTGTGCCTTCTATATGGGTATGGCTGTTTTGCTGCCAGGTTCCTGATCTTTTCAACCAATGATGGCTCAAGATACAGCAGCGTACTTTTCTGTGAGTTTTCCTGGATTGAGTTCAAGAAATGCTACACCTAGCAGTTAGTATTAGAAGGTAAAAGAAACAAGACCCCCATTTTTTTATCAGATGGGATTCTGACCTGGTAACCTTTCAGCAGGTTTCTCCACTTGTCCTGGACCAAGAAACGACACAAGAGTACCGTATTAGCCAATAGCATCTAAGGATGAATTTTACACCATATGGGTGCAATGCATTACTGATTTACTGGTATAATGTTTCACCTTGAGGTTTACTGCCGTCGGGTGGGCGAGGGAGATCCCAATCCTCGACGGACGGGTGGCGCTCCCCTCATCGTTGGTGCGTCAGAGCTGGCGTGAACAGGGAGGGAGGCGGCCAGGCAGTTGGGAGAGAGAGAGGCCAGGAGGGAGAGGATTAGGGCGGAGACCGTGAGGAAAGGGAGCGAGGCGAGGGGAGCAGCGCCGAGGCTCCGAGATCGTTGGAGATCGGCGTCAGGGCGGCGGGGATTCGGCTGTCGAGGTGCGCGCATTGCCAAATCGGGCATCCAAGCGCGGCGCGCGATGAAGAGGATTGTGCGCGGGGTACGGTGGGTGCGTGGAGGGGAGGTGAGGGCGTGGTGTCGCCAGGCATCCTTGGGAAGGAGGCGGCGTGCGCGCTGGAGACGGGACGGAGGCGGGAATCACGGAGGCGGGGAGCAAACAAGAGTGATTGAGGGCAGAAAGGAAGACGAAGCGGGAGTGAGTGGAGACGGTGGAGATCGAGGGCATGTCTGGCGGCGAGGAGAGGAAGGCGAGCCTTGGTCGCGTCGCATGGAAGAGGAGGCGACGGCCGCGAGCATCACGCACGGACGGGGTCACCGCGGCGTGCGTCACGGGGACGGGGCGGGCATCGCGAGGACGGGTGCGGGGGCACGCGACGGGAGCGGTGCCACGGTGAAGTCGGTGGTGTACGCGGGATGGAGGGAACGGATGGCGCTGGCGGGGGCGGGATTGAAGGGAAGGGACGGCGCGGCGGGGGCGGGATCGCAGGGAGGAAGACGGCGCGGGCGGGGGCTGGAGCGGGGGCACGGTGAGGGTGGTGGACGCCCTCGCTCCAGCCTTAAAGGTGTAGTAGAGATGTGCATCCACTGCCCGTCACGTCCTTGTCGCGCGCGCCATCACATTCACAGCTCAGGTCTCAGGCCCACCACGACTCTTACCTCTGGCTGAGGCGGCGGCGGCGGTGGAGTGGATGTGGAGCACATAAGTCAGCAGGCAGCGGCGTACATACCCCATTCATGATGGCAATGGCACAGAGAGAGGTGAGTCCAGCGTTCCTCCTGTTTACAACGTCTCCCGCGTTTGGTTCCCTGGCAGGTACGGTACCCGTCGTCGTGCGAACCCAAGACACCCGCAGGGTGCTCGACCAAATGCGACGCTAGGTTAGGTGCTTCTACTCCACGGCGATCACCCAGCTGCTACCCAACTGTCGCAGGCCGACGCGCCGAGCGAGGGCGCCACCGCCGTCTCCGGCGTCATGGCGGTGAAGCTCAAGGACCTGGTCCCGGCCGCGACCAACACGGTGAACACGACGTTCATCGTGCTCGACAAGGCGGCGCCGTCGACCCGCCGACAGGGCGGCGCCAGGGAGGAGACGTGCCTGGCGCTGGTGGCGGACGAGACCGCGGCGGCGCACTTCCTGCTGTGGGGCGCCGAGTGCGGCGCGTTCGAGCCGGGCGACATCGTGCGGCTCACGGACGGCATCTTCTCGTACCACAGGGGGAACGCCCTGGTGCTGCGGGCGGGCCGCCGCGGGCGCGCCGAGAAGGTGGGCGAGTTCGCCATGCTCTTCGTGGAGACCCCCAACATGAGCGAGCTCCAGTGGGGGCCCGACCCCAGCGACGGCCGGAGGATGGTGCAGGAGGCCGTCGTCTCGCCTTACTCCCAGATCTTCAAGCCGCTGCGGTGATCTTCTTACTACTGAGAAACATGATACTAGGGGTACGAACTTACGATGAAGAAGAACGAAAAAGAAGGGCTTAAAGCTCTGTCTGTCTTCCAAAGTGACAAGGTTACACCTTACGACATGTTCAACCATACAATTATATCTTCCACTGTGCAATTATATGTTTCATTCAAAGTTTGCTGCACATGTACAAACTCGCGTGCGTACACATTATCATGTGTTCCTAGATCCAAATCGTCTAGCGTGGTGCTTGCTATATATACGCTAGAATGCCACATTGCCACTGCGCTGAGCGACCGATGGCAGGCAGATAGTTAAGCGCTGCATCGTGGGTTATCCAAGAGACTATGGACACTTCACACACCGCACTCAAACTAGTACACGATTACACATGTATGTGCACCTCCCACACGCTAGAAAATTATTGGGACTAGTTGGATCGTTCGCTGCCTTGCCCGCAGATGCTTCCACCAATATCACCACTATATATTACTCCTTCAACAAGTACAAATAGCCGCTCAAAAACTAGTATAAATAGTTAACAGCACTGTACAACTTAACTAAAGATGATTCATAAGTCCATATTTCAACCACCAAAAAAAAACGATGAAGTAAAAACTGCACATTCCCTATGTATTTTAGTTAAAACAGGGACTTGTAACATCACGATAACCTATACTGGCAGTTTAGTCACATTCAGCAACCAAGGAAGAAACATATGCCAGCCTCTGTTTGTTGGCACAACCTATCCACCGGAAGTATGCGATTGGGACTTTGGACTATCATCACAAAAATACCACTTAAAATGCGGCTCTCATTGCACCCCTTGTCGCATCACGCTTCATCTCTGCAGCCTTTCCACTTCCACGGAAGTACATGTACACTTGCTGCACGCGGAGAGTCCAAAAAGGACTTAGATCTATCGCACTGAATTTGGTTCAGGTTCAGGAAAATCAGAACGGTTGATCATAGAAAACTGACCTGGATGACCCAGATGCTGAGCAACGATTCCAGACAAAACAATCCAAATCCAACAAAGTAGAATATCTGCAGAACACTCGTATGGATTACTCAGTTACTAAACAAATCAGAGAATTATATTTCGCATCAAGGATACTAGATGAAGATAATTTATCAATACTTTCAAAGTTATATATCTCATTTATCAAACAAAAAGGTGCTCAGCTTACCCCAACCAAAGCATTCACGCTGATAAGATCAATTGCTGGCAAAATTCCTCTGCAAGATTAAACAACAGGAGTTAGTTCATGCCAAAGATCCACAAGCTACTGCAAGGATGTCTCAATTATCTAGTGCCCCTCTACACATCGTCACATCGACCACAACAACTCCGTTCACCCAGGAAATGAGGCAGTGGAGATTTGTTCTATATAAACAAACTAAACTAATTTTAACGTCATTGTTACTTTACAGACACGTTGAAGTGTAATCTACAGATTGTGTCACCCATAAATCGTAGTAAAAAAACATTTGATCGAGTGCAAGTTTACAGAAGCCAAGAGCTTTTAGGAAAAAGCAAGCAAGAAACTTACGCCAATGATTTTCCCTCAAATACAGCAGGAGGAGCCACAGCAGCAAACACGCAGAAAAGAATATGGAACTGTAAGCACAGGAGGTTCAAGCTTAAACAACCACAATAATAATAATAATAATAATGCAAAATCATAATTCCTAGACACTTAAGTAAGAAATTTGTTATATTTACCAAGTAAAGCAAGAAGAACAATCCAAACTTCAATGCACTATCAGTCCTACAAAACAAGTTGCCAGTAAACATTACCTATCCATGCATACAAAGATATATGGTAGAGGCACAAAATAATGTGATGAGATTTCAAATAAATTACCTCATTGCATTATACAGAGGACGATACCACAAAACATATGCACCAGGAACACCAGATATGAAGTAAATTATTGCCAATAACCAGATCTTAACACCTGAAATGGTTAATACAATTTTGAAAATGTGAGCCTGGGACAATTTTATAGAACCACAAATAACACCAAAATGAATCAGTATACCTTCCCCCTTGATCCAAGCTGTAGTAACTGCTATGACATTCCAGAAGAGGCAGCAAACCAACCCTATTCAATACCAAATATAACTGTTGAAATAATATGATTCAATAAATCATATGCAAATTAATAAGTTAAATTGCTAGTCCTTCGATCTTTGCCTCTGTAAATATGTAGATTTCTCAATGCGATATAGCTCTGTATAACTTCAAATGGAATGCAACTTTTCAGTACCATCAAAAACTTAGAAAAGCTCCTCTCTCGGTTTAAGAAACTAAATTAGCATGTTTGGAAAATGCAGACATACTAGAACATAACCATTAGTGTCACTGATAATTCCATCAGCACACATATCAATCTAATTACTTGCACTCTGGCTAAAAATTAAGAAATGTATCAATCTAAGTATCAAATTTCCATTCTAAAACATATCTGACCAAAACTGTTACAGGAATGCTGGAGTCATTGATTCAAAGGTTGGAACAAATCACTTGCATGTCTTACATATAGGTTCACAACCCACCTGTGAGAAGATCAGACTAATGGAAAATCCAAGATGTCAAACTTAAAAGAACATCATCCAATATATTGGGGGGGGAGGCATGTCCATTGCAAATTGCACCATTAAATAAAAAAGAATGTTGAATATTATTCATCAGAATAAAAGTTTTCAGGATGTTGAATCAGAAGCAGCATACCAAGAAACGAGGCAAATGCAACATATTGCATTCTTTGAAGGTGACTCGGTATCTCATTGATGATATCATGATGGATGAGTGGCATAAAAGGAGGCCAATTTTTCTCCTCAATGACAATGCCAGCTGCCAAACAAATAATGAAATATAAGCTTAGAAACTTGTGAAACAAAATGAACTTTATCTTAAAAACATGGATCAAAATAATTTTCATGCCAATGCCCTGTTGAGTGAAAAGAAAAAGGATGTATGAAAGCCTTCCAAACTTTCTGATGTTCACTATTCACACGTGTTTTACATAACTATAGGTAGTGTAATTTACTACAGTACACTTGCTTCAAGACAGCAATTAGACCCTGGTTAGCATTAAAACTGCGTGCAGGCGTGTGTGCTGTGTGCAACAGATGTAATATGCCATACTTCTAGCATCCAAAGTAAGGTAAATCGCATGCTTAATTCTAATTCAATGGGAACTGACAAAGATACTATGAATGTACAGTTCTTCAACCTAGTCATTAATAAACAAGAAACCATGGTTTTCAAATCGTCCGATTAATCGTCCTGGTCGGTCAGATGAAGTCAATTAGGGTTCCAGCCTGATTAGGTAGTCTGGTTGTCCGGTCGTCTGAGTAATCGTCGCCTAATCGCAACTAATCGTCCGATTAGGTATTTGCTGCAACCAGAAGTTGTGAACATGGAAAGCCAACCCTGGGTCCAAATTTGGCGCCTCAGTTTGGTTTCAGTAATACACAAATCTGATCCACCTTTTCTCCTTGTTCAATTTAGCATTCAGTTTTGTTTCAGCTGTAGTTTTGATTACCTACTGCTGTTTGAAGTATATTATATAGTATATAACTATACACTTTAGTGTATATAACTATATGTATAATTATATGTCTTGATTAGTGCAGGACATTTAGGACGACTAGGTGGACGACCTGTCACCGATTAATCGGCCTGGTCGACGTCCCAATCGTGATTAATCGCCTAATCGGTCACAATCAACGACCAGACGACTTGAAAACTATGCAAGAAACAATGAGCATTTACCTCTTGCTGCAGCCTCCTCTCTCCGTTTTAGTTCCTAGTTAATATAACAGATACAATAGTCAGAAAATGCGACAGTTTTTCATAGGTTCATCCAATTATATCAGAGTACAGCAGAAAAAATACAATTTGGGGCAGCGAAGTAGAGTCTAGTAGGGATTTAATAAGTGAATTCCAATTCACATTTAAGCCCAGTATGCAAGGAACAAAAAATAAAGCAACCATCTGAACAACAACAAAACCAATTATCTCAAGCTTAAAAAAGGAGCCGTGATTGTGTTGTGTTTAATCAAAACTGATATAGATGTAGATGCATGTGTCATGTCATGTGCAGCATACCTTCTCCCTCTTGTTTAATTCCGCTTCCCTTGCTTGCAGCTCCTTCTCTCTTTTCTTCAGGTCCTGGATATCCACAAATCACAAGTTATTGGTTGTGCTGAACAGCATGTCCTAGTAAGTGTGTTCATTATAGCCACATTTTGCATGTGCGAAAGCAATGCACATTCATATGCACCTTTGACGAGTCAAGGGGTATATCCACTGTAGCACTGAAGTCTGCCGGTTCAGGAGGGAGCGGCGAAAGGCGTGAATTGGATGTCGGAGGCACGTTTTGGGGGTTCTACATTTCAGCAGAAACAATACAATATTGAGCAGACAAGCAATATGATGTACCATACCACAGGGGTCGCATAGCTCATAAGAACAGAACAACTCACAGGCATATAAAACGCGCCACCGCCAAAGTTGGATTGCCCGCCAGCCTTGCCGCGCGTTTGTTGCTACCAAGGAAACCCATCAATAAAAACTTCAACCACAGCCACGCACAATAGGTTCAAGGGCAGCATTGCATCATTAGGCTAGAAAAAAGGAGAAAAAATGCACTAGCGGTGTCGGTGACGGCGATACTGCAAGCCATCGCCGAGACGTGGTCAGATCTGCGCCCCGTCCAGATCCAAAGAGGAGTGAAGTAGCGAATACCCCACTGATTCTCGGAAAAAACCCGGTGCCAAATAAGGAAAGTAGATATGTGCCCGGGCAATGGTGGGATCGCCAAGATGAGGGAGGCGGAGGATTGGGCGCGCGTACCGAGAAAGGGTTCACGTCTTCCTCCTCGAAGGGGTTGCCGTCATAACGCCCCGCCATGCTGCTCCGCCCCTTTGCTTGCGCCGACAATGGCGATGGAGATTGGAGTAGTGAGGATGCAACGAGGATTCCTGCCGAACAGAGGAGCGCCCACACGCAGCGCCGCGCCCACACGACCACACCGACACCGAGTACATGGGGCGGGCGGTGTCGACTCCTCTTTGCCGTATTGCGAAGGAGAGGCGGGTGAACCTACACGGAACCACATGTCCGGCCAGTAACCGTTCGTGGGCCAAACTTTGCCTTTTTGTCATATACACTGCTGGTTTTTTCTCACTGCTGTTCCCCCGTATCTCGTGGGCCCGTTAAATTCATAGGAAATGTTGGGTCCACACGGTTACGATGTGTAGCGCGCGATATACGAATATATTTATCTCTTCTCTATCTCTACTATATTAAAACATCAGTTTTAACGGTAATTCCACGTCAATATTTTTTAAAAAAAATCTTACATTTCTTTAGAATCAACCCACACTCCTATAATTTTTTCTCTACTAATATAATAGGAGAGTTTATATAAAAAATAAGGTGAAATTATGTATAAGTGGGTGTTTGAACCTTAGTTGTTGGCTCCACATTTACACCCATCTAATCAATAGAAAACATATATTTTATGTTTTATTAAATCAAAATTTATCATATATCATATATATATAAACCGTAACAATGCACGGGTATATGACTAGTTATCACTTAAAACACAACTTCTCTACATACTATAAGTGGAGCCGAGTAAGGATTTGTTTGAGTACTCTAGTATTGACATCAATCCACATATGTTGAGATGGATTAGGGTATAAAATAGTTTAAGTTACACCCCAATCCACCTCAATACATGTGGATTAGGATCAATACTAGAGTATCCAAACTAGGCCTAAGGGTTCTATGCTTGCCACCTAGTTTTATCTGTCAGCCATAGGGAGTGTGTTATGGTCAGTAGATCGCTATGTACATGTACAACAATAGATTAAACGCCAAATTCCAGTCAAATCATGTATCTATGTTGGTTGTACTGATCGACTTTCTTAAGCCGATTATCTTTTTTAAGTTGGTAGAAAACAAATAAATGAACATAAACGTGCATCGAAAGTGACTGAAAAGGAAGTAGATATGCCTAAAGCATGATTTAGAAGATTAGTGGCCCTAGAGCGACACATGGCGCATGTACAACCAAATGTGTGATAACAAGCCAAAATGACATCAGAACTACCCAAACTATAAACCAGAGCTAGGGCCAAATAAACAAAAAAGTCATTAACCTAGGAGCATCTGTGACCAAGACCCAATGATAATACACGCAAACATGGATCGAGAACTCCAAAGAAGTCTATCCAAAACAAATAATGCGACTGAAGCATGTAAGACACGGTGCCAAATGTGTATCAGACTTTCGAGTTGTCGTATGCACATGTTACAACCACATGTCGTGGAACGTAGCAATCGGGTGAGTGATATAGATCTAGTCGTATAAGATCAATCTAATAACATGAAGCTTAATTGAGAGAAAGTAGGTTGATCCTACACAGGATAACTAGCACATCTTGCCAACAGGTTTAGTACAAAATCTACCAACGAAAAGGTGATACATTGTACTGCCATGATGCAATCTATTAGAGACCACATCAGGGCAGCATGTCGCTTACCTTGGGAAACCATTAAGAAAGGAGTGGCGATGCACCAAAAAGATGAGAAGCACACTCCATTGGGTGAACGTCTGTCTTGTCTTCTGTCTATTGATACCATGAAATGTACATTTTGTAATCCGCAGATTTGAAGTGATAAGCACGCACTAACTACTTTTATTCAACTTAACCTATCTATATGAGATCTATCTAAGATACATGGCCCATGAGACCTATCTCATTTCGTATGTTGAATAGTTGCATATCGTTGAGTCCATCGATCAATATCATTGCACCAATTCAGTTAGGGTTTGGTGGCAACACACTCACAAGTCACACTCTCCCACATAGAGTGCTCGCACTTGAGCTCTATCAAATGATCGAGCTAAGCACTTGGCGCTCTTCACACCTTGCTCACTAGAGTTTCTCTTAGCGTCTCCCACGGGGTGAGCATGATACCCCTCACAATGCCTTCTCTAGAGCCACACACAACTTCTATGGTATTCCATGGAGCCACAGCCTTCAGGCCATCTAGGAGGTCACAACCCCTAAGAGTAACAAGCACCACCAGGTTGCAAATCGACCACCCAGCGCTATTTGATGTAACTGCTGTCGGTGTTTTGGGTCCGACCGCGCACCCAGGGTTGCCCCTCGAGGTGCTTTTTGGAGTAGGACGGTGTTACCGACTGTAACTCGATGGTTCGCGCTAGATGCATGAGAGACAGTGGACAATTTTGTACAGGTTCGGGCCACTTTGAGATGCGCAATACCCTACGTCCTGGCGTGAATACTTTGCGTGGTGGGTTACAGGGAGGTTCTCTAGTATCGAGGATGTTAGAGAACTGGGTGGATGGCTAAGTAGTGAGGGAGAAAGAGAGATCTTGAAGAGGTGTCCCCTAGGCCTTATATATTCGAACGTGGGACGTTACATGCGGATATGATAACCACGTGTTCCTAGGTAATAGCGAACCGATTGAGTCTATCTTCCTATAACCTCACCGACTTATAATCCTTCGGCTCCGATGTCTGAGAGCGCTGCGTGGGAAAGTTGGATCAATGATGTAGATAGCGTTTTGAGTTCAGCGAACCGCATGGGCTCGAGTTGATCCATCTTGTTGAAAGTTCCTCCCTGGCCCACGAAGGGATGGCCTCGTGAAGTAATGGGCCTGGGGCCTTCCGCGAGGCCTTCTTGCCTTTTAGTGGACCCAGAGGATATCTGTCCCCCACAAGCCCCCAATCTTTGTGATGATTTTGAAATAATCGGCCAAAAGATTCTAGGTCCAGTTTACGATTTTGAAACATGTCTGCTAAGTCATTACCTCCAGCTCCGAGTAACTTGGTAAAAACGTTCTTCTGTCATCTTCTTCTGGCATCATTCTATAGTCTCTTGCTTTTAACCTTCAATAATCGGTGTTCTGTTTACGCCTTGGAGGTCGGCGTTTCGTTCTTTGGGGTTAAGAATTCATTAGGTGCACCGAAGGTGCACCCAATGGGTGTAGCCCCCGAGCTTTGAGTGGATTACTAAAAATAATCCATTCAAAGGTCTTCATCCCATACTTCTTTAGAAATCGTAGCTTCCGACTTAAACTTATGCTTTAGAAATCAGCATTTTGCCATCAGCCTATGCTTTAGAGATCAACATTTTGTTTTCGGGGTCTTATGATTCATTGGGTGCACCGAAGGTGCTCCTAATGGGTGTAGCCCCCGAGCTTTGAGTGGATTACTGAAAATAATCCATTCAGAGGTCTTCATCCCATACTTCTTTAGAAATCATAGCTTCCGACTTAAACTTATGCTTTAGAGACCAGCATTGTCTCATCTTCACTTTGTGCCTTAGATTTCAGCATTACATCATCTGTTTATGCTTTAGAGATCAGCATATAGTTTTTTGTCTTTTTGTGATCATCAATATGGCCTGACCATGCATCAACTTAAAATTTATTTGATCAGCGACGGATTGGACATCCGGTAGATGGCCCTTGGCTAGTCTTCCTTTCGCTTCATGCTTCAATGCTCCTGTTGATTAGACTTGTACTTCATCGGCTTATTTTTTGGCTTTCTTCCGATCTCCATAGATATCTTCTTTTGTCTTGATGCATTCATTGTGTATACTGTATGGATGCGACTGCTTGGGAAAATCTATTGAAAATTCCTGGGCGTCCCCCCCAATGGGTGTAGGCAAGGGACGACTTGGTGCACTGAGCGTATAGCGGACTGGCTCTGAGTAGTAACTTGATGTGACTGCGAGTGTAATCATATCATCCATGCAGTTGACTTGAGTCTCAATGGGTGCTGTGTTACGTGAAACGGCGTCAGCCGCCTGACTTGTTTCCAGGCGATTTGAATTGCTTATTGAATACTTGTGACTGTTCAGTGACCGTGGTAGGAGATGAGCGGTTGCCTTCTTCTTCTATAAATAGAGCGCTTGCTTCACTGTCGTCTTCACACATCTCTCTGCCGCTTGTTGTTTACTTTCTTCTCTTCTCTTCTACTCCACCATGGGCAAGAGCAAGAAAGGCGGAAGCTCCTCGCACCATTCCGGAGACAAGCGGAAGCGCGAGCCGACTCCTCCCTCGGAGGACTTCGGCGATTCCGAGTACTCGGAGGAGGAATTCTCCTCCAGGTTCGAGGGATCGTCGGTCCCTGCCTCTCCCCCGACATCGTCTGATAATTCAGACGATTCCCTGGGGATTACTGCAGAAGCGTGGACCTACATCCGGGCCGTCGAGCGCGCTGGGCTCGAGGGCTCGGATGAGTCGGAGGTCTCCTCGGATGAGGAGGACTCCTCTGACTCATCCAAGGAGGGGAGCGACAGCGACGATGGCGGCGAGGGCGACGGCGGCAGGGGCGACAGCGGCGGCAACGGCAAGGGCGGCAGCGACAGCGGCAAGGCCAGTGGCTAGGCGCCACTGGTTTAGATATTAGTATAGATAAGTAGTATTAGTATTACTAGAATAATGTAGTAGTAGTTAGAAGTGTAGTGTAAGTAGTGTAGTAGTAGTGTATTAGTGTAATGTACTGAACAGTGGGAAGAAGATCAACTCATAATTAGTTGGTTTTTAAGTTTGTGAAAATACTTCCCCTCCTTATATAATGCAGAAGACTTCTCCTCGTTTTGTGCGCGTTTCTTGCTTTTCCTCCGTTTCCTTTGCAATTAGCTGATCGACTGTATTTGTGTTTAGAGTAACCGAGTCTTTTTGAGCCGCCTCGACGTTTTAGATATAACAGCCGAGTGATTACGGGTGACGTTGGCATTTTAGAAGAAACGGCCGAGTCATACTGAGCCATGTCGACGCTTTTAGGAATAAAAGCCGAGTGAAGACCAGTGACGTCAGCGTTTTAGAAATAACAACTGAGTTATATCGAGCCACGTTGGTGTTTTTAGAAGTAATAGCCGAGTGAAGACCGGTGACGTCAGCGTTTTAGAAATAACAGTTGTGTTATATCGAGCCACGTCGGCGTTTTTTAGAAGTAACGGCCGGGTGTTGACTGGGCACTTTTAGAATCGGTGCTTGGCCCGGGAAAACCCCATTTGTACTGCACCGTCTCACGCCTCTGCTTTCTGAGCCCTAGCCTTATTTTCCGCTTCCAGACCTCCTCTGTTTCCCTTTGATCTCGCTTCCGCTCAGTTTGCCGCGAAACTGAGATGGCGCCCAAGCGAAAGAGCCAGAATTCCGCCGCTGCGATTATTCCCCCCATCGATCCCAACAGTCAATTGCCTTTCGCGGGTAATCACATGTCTGTTGTTTCCGAGTCGGACCTTCTTTATCTTGTCTCTGTCGGAGTTCTTCCCCCAATGGAGCTTTGCTCTTGGCGGATCTGTCGTGGGGTTACTGTCCCGACGGAGGACACCCAAGAGTCCGTTATTTACATTTCTTTTCTCATCCACGACCTTGCTCTTCCTATTTTTCTCCTTTCTTTCGCGGTCTCCTTGATTTCTACCATCCAAATCTGACTCATCTGAATCCCAACTCCATTCTACAAGTTTCTGTCTTCGTCCACTTGTGTGAAGCCTATCTCGGAATTCTGCCTCATTTTGGCTTGTGGAAGTACTTATATCACTGTCGGCCTGGAATGGCCGGGGGGGGCAGCACCAGCTCGTGGGTGGTGTGAGTTTGGAGATGCGCCGTGGGAGGAAGTCAGAGTACCTCGACATCCCACTCAAGGACAGCATCAAAGGATGACGCTTGGAGTGGTTTGTTGTAGAGAATCATGGCAATTCCCCCCCCCCCCTCGGTCGGGGAGATAGCCGGATGTTCGTGCTCCAAGTTGGACTGAATCCCCCACAGATTTGGAGATAACCGAAGCCAGGGTTCTGCTTGCTGAAATTGGCTTGTTGAAGGAGAGAGGTCTGACTGCTGAAGCGGTAGTCACAGACTTTGTTTTCAAGAACATTCAACCACTGAAGGATAGAGCATACCCGGCTTATTTGTATAGTGGTGTCACTGACTCAACCCGAGTTACCAACAGGAGGATTCCTGCTATGGATTTGGTAAGCCGGCTGGAGATGATCCTTAGAGGCAAAGTGTCAAATATTGGTGCTCCTGTTGCATATTCTGCCTGGAATCTGCCACCTTCCAAGACTTTTTTCAGTTTTGTGTCCAATCCTCCTGCTAGCGACAGTGGCTTGGGTCTTAGAGTGCGACCCTCTCCCGAAGAAGTCGAGGCTCTGGTTGCTTCACTTGGTGATCTCCCCAACGATGAAAGGCAAGTTCACTTTGAGATGCCTGTAAACCCAAGTGATGCAGAGATAAGTGCTATGTTGGACATGTTGGCTGAGGATTCCTCCGACTCCATCTCTACCGAAACCATAGCTGCTGCAACTGTCCCCGAGCCTGAAAACACCTTGACTACTCAAAAACCTAATGGTGCTCGCTCAAAGCGCCTTCGCCCAACCACTCATCCAACTGCTCCTGCCGAGGGGAAGAAGAAGAAAAAGAGGAGGCTTCAGCGAGTGTCATGTTTGAATCAGGATGCCGGCCCTTCTGCTCCTGCTACTAAGGAAGTGTCAGTGGAACTTTTTACTGGAGCTGATCCCAATGGGTGTGACCTTGCTGATGCTGATCCCAATGGGTGCAATCCAGCCGACGCTGACCCCAATGGGTGTGACCTTGATGATGCTGATCCCAATGGGTGCAATCCAGCCGATGCTGACCCTAATGGGTGTGACCTTGATGATGCTGATCCCAATGGGTGCAATCCGACCGACGCTGACCCCAATGGGTGTGTTGTTCGTATTGTTGACGAGGATGAGGAAGAGGAGGAGGAAATCCCCTTAATTCGGAAAAGCAATCGACGCTACCTGGTCAGTGGGGGGAGTAGTGATATTCCTTCTCCAGCCTTGTCTGCACTCGTTGGTCTGCAAGAGTTGTCCATAGCAAATTTTGATTAGGCTCTCGAGGATATGGTTCCTGAAGATCTACTGTCCGAGCCAACAGATGGTGGTATGATGGACGTTTGCGCTGACATTCCGGACATGGGGTTAGAGCTATCCCGAGCAGCGTCTCGAGCCTCATCGACCTTGGAGTGCGGTCTTTAGAGTCAAGAAGCTGGTCTAGGTTGTTCCATTCCTATGGAGGTAGCTGAGAATCCTTCAGCCTTAGAGGTGGCTGTTGCAGAGAACCCGGTCCTCAAGGATGGTGCCAGCAATTTCCTAGCCCCCAAGGGTGTTGCCGACAATGATCCGGCCCGGTAGGTAGTGCGAGCTACAACCCAGCCCCCAAGGGTGCTGTCGGTGGTGATCTGGCTCCGATGGGCAATGCAGGCTACGACCCAGCCCCCGAGGGTGTCCGAGCGGGCTCCCCTTCTCATACCTCCATGGATGTCCATGTTGGGTCTTCTCCTCCACATTCTGATTGCATGGCAGCAGCACGTGCTTCAAATCAGGAAGTCGCCTTAGAGACCGGCACACCCAACGCTAGAGTTTTGATTTCTGTTGGTGATGTTGAGTTAATCCCTAATGATGCTCTTCAGATTGCCTCGGCTGATATTCCCTCATCGAGTCACCAACCGGTTTCTCATGATTTGGGGCTTCCTTCATTCTTCTCCAATCTTCAGGTAACTTGGTTTTTCCTGATATAGCTAGACTTCGGGCGAAATATTGTCTCTACTCTCACTTGTTTTCAATACCAGGCTTTGGTTGACGAGATGGCTGATCGGCTGAGATCACAGGGTGCTTCTGTCCCAGAAAGAGCTCTGTCTCTGATGCATTAGAATCCAGTGCTACTTCAGCGGCGGGTATCTGAGTTGGAGATGACAAATGCTGGTTAGTGCTTCTGTTTCATCTTTGGCCACTTGATTAGTCTGCTTTTTACTGAGTGCCCTTCTTCAACCATTTCTTGCTAGATATGGCCCGGCGGTACTCTAAGCTCGAGGAGAAGTACTCTCAAGGTCGGGTGGACCTGGCTCGAGTTTCTGCTTCTTTAGACGACACCAACTTATTGAATTCCTCTCTCAGTGCTCAGCTTGACTCTGAAAGGGTGGCTAACGAGGTAAGTTTGCTTTGACTTTCTCTGATGTGTTCTTGTTGCGTGCTGGGTATTTGAGGGCTGATTCTTGTCTGCAGGAAGAAAAACGTGCCCTTGCAGCTTCTCGCGATAACCTTGATAGGTTGTTTTGTGATGCCAACAATTCTTTGACTATCTTGGAGAGGAGTCATCGCTTTACCATGGCAGACTTGGATAATCATCGTTACAAGCTGCAAGAGTCCCAGGATGAACTCATTCGTGTTAGGCAGTTGTTGTCAAGCAAAGACTTTATCATCAAGGATCTGCGTGCTTCCAAAAGATCAGTCGTCCAGGAGCTAGAAGCTGCTCGGCTGGCTGTTAATGCTGCTGAAGACACTTCTACCACCTTGAAGGCTCAGCGCGATAGGGCCATGGACAAAGCCATTCATGCGGGGCGGATCTTGATGAGAAGGCCGGGTGTGATTGTTCCTGACGACATAATTGCTGCTGTCAACACTGCTCCTGACTCTTCGAGTCGTCCTTCTTCATCAGTTGCTCCTGAGAAAAACATTACTAAGTAGAAACACTGAATGCATTGTGTATGTGGTCAATGTGCTCGAATGTTCTGTTAGAAAATGTTCTTGGTATAGAACACTATTATTATTTATCTGTTGTTTGAATTCAACAGTCGTTATGATTGCAGAAGTAAGTGCAGTGTGATGGTTTTGAAACTTCTTATTATTTCGCGGGGCTTAGAGATCGCCTTAAGACGAGCAATCGAAAATGTGCTTATGCTGAATCGAGTAGTCGCGAGCGTGCCGTGCCGATTTAAGTCACTATCGACTTAAACCGACTGCTCCGTTGGTAGGGTCTAGTGGTCACCCTGAGTTAGGTAAACGTGAGCATGTCATACCGCCTTAAGCCTTTGCTGACTTAAGTCGATTGCTCTGTTAGTAGGGTATAGTGGTCACCCCGGGTTAGGTAAGCGTGAGCATGTCGCACTGTCTTAAGTCATTGCCAACTTAAGCCGATTGCTCCGTTTGTAGGGTATAGTGGTCACCCTAAGTTAAGTAAGCGTGAGCATGTCGCACCGTCTTAAGTCATTGCCGACTTAAGCCGATTGCTCCGTTCGTAGGGTATAATGGTCACCCTGAGTTAAGTAAGTGTGAGCATGTCACACCGTCTTAAATCATTGCCGACTTAAGCCGATTGCTCCATTCGTAGGGTATAGTGGTCACCTTGAGTTAAGTAAGCGTGAGCATGTCACACCGTCTTAAGTCATTGCCGACTTAAGCCGGTTGCTCCGTTTGTTGGGTATAGTGGTCACCCTGAGTTAAGTAAACGTGCAGAAAACAATTCGAGTGCCTTTGAGAATGAAGTCATTTTATTGATGGTGTATCTCCCAATTACAGAATACAATGTCGTCCCAATAGCTTTTGAAATCTAGCTAGGGGTAAAACTTCCTGAGATGCTCTATATTCCACGAGTTCCCTATTTCTGTGCCATCCATTTGAGTAAGGCGATATGATCCGGGCCGGGTGACTTCTGTTACTATGAATGGTCCTTCCCATAGTGGTGACAATTTGTGTCGCCCTTCCCCCGTTAGAATTCGGCGGAGGACAAGATCTCCCACTGCAAAGGATCGATGTCGTACGGTCTTATCATGATAGCGCCTCAGAGTCTGTTGGTACCTGGCTAACTGAATTACTGTATTCAATCGTTCTTCTTCTAGTATATCAACATCCTCCAGTCTGGTAGCTTCAGCTTCAGCTATGTTTTCGAAGATCAATCTTGGTGCCCCAAACTTGAGATCAGCAGGTAGAATTGCCTCCGAACCATAAACCATGAAGAAGGGAGTGTTTCCATGCAAGGCTCGGCTGGGTTGAGTTCTTAAGCTCCAGACCACATACGACAACTCTCTGATCCACTTTCCTGCGAACTTTTCATTCTTGTCGAAGACTTTCTTTCTGAGTGCTTCTAATATCATTCCGTTGGCTCTTTCTACTTGCCCGTTGGCTCTTGGGTGTGCTACCGATGCATATTTGATCTGGATGATTTTTTGTTCGCAGAAATCAAAGAATTCTGAACTAGTGAAATTGGATCCCAAGTCGGTTATGATGCTGTTCAGTATTCTGAATCTGAATATTATGTCCTGTATAAATTCCACTGCCTTAGCCGAAGTTAGAGAAGCAATGGGCTTGAACTCTATCTACTTAGTGAATTTGTCGATAGCAACCAGTACATGGGTGTATCCTCCTTGAGCTTTCTTGAAGGGTACAATCATATCCAGTCCCCAGCACGCGAACGACCATGTTACAGGTATGGTTTGCAGTTGTTGTGCTGGTAGATGTTGCTGTTTTGATAAGTATTGACAAGCTTCACACCTCTGGACTAACTCGGCTGCATCACTCTTCGCCGTTGGCTAGTAGAAACCAGACCTGAAGACCTTCCCAACCAGAGTTCTAGATGCTGCGTGTATCTAAAAGCTCTCTTGTGAGTTTTGGTATTTGGATGACAACTCAATTAAAGGACTAACAAGTGTACTAAGTGTTGAACAGGTGCTTAAGGTAAAGCCTACAGGGTTCAACACAAGTGAACAAATGTGATGGTCCAAGAACTGGATTATGGATACATGATGGACATCACAAGTAAGATGGACATTGCATAAGTGAGACTCGGGTGCGTAGCTCGGAGACAACTGATCAAGCCAAGGACGGAGGCAAGAAAAGCTTCGAGGTACCAAGTGCACGGGAGAAGGTCAAGGAGGCTGAGGAACCCAAAGCCAAGGGTGAAGAAGAAGGCTTGCAAAGTCAAGGGTGATCGAGTTGAGAACAGCTACGACACATCAAGGATCACTACATAAGAACGTGACTTACAACCAATGAGGAAACAGCTACAGTTATGTGGTGTAAGTCATAAGGCTCAAGATCAAGCTCTAAGAAGGAGATCAAGGTCACTAGAAGGAGAACAAGTGTCAAAACCAGAACTGGAAGCAACCCAAAAGAGCTAAGTTCACCTTAATCTTTAGTTTGGGTTGTTCCTATGTTTGGAGATGTTCTATGTGACCTTTGCAGGATGTTGGAGCCAAGTAATGTCAATCTAGATCAAGTCAAGCCGACTTGATGATTTATGAGTCCAACATCAAAGCTCAAGCATGTGAAATGCTATAGATTTAATGATCAAGAGTAAAGGTATGTTTCTAGACCTTAGTACATTGGTTTTGTGTACTAATATACTTGTCTAAGTGTTAGAAACAGAAAGAAGAAGAAAAGAAAAGAGGAGAAAAAGACTTGGCTGAGTGCAGCCAAGACTCAGCTCAGTCTGGCACACCGGACTGTCCGGTGGTGCACCGGACAGTGTCCGGTGCGCCAGGCTGGCTCGGCGTGAAGTAGCCGCTCTCGGGAATTCGCCGACGGCATACGGCTAAAATTCACCGGACTGTCCGGTGTGCACCGGACTGTCCGGTGAGCCAACGGTCGGCCGGGCCAACGGTCGGCCGCGCGATCTGCGCGGGACACGTGGCCGAGCCAACGGCTAGATGGAGGCACCGGACTGTCCGGTGTGCACCGGACATGTCCGGTGCGCCAACAGCTCCAAGATTGCCAACGGTCGGCTTCGCCGTAAAAGGAAAGAAATCGGGCACCGGACAGTGTCCGGTGTGCACCGGACTGTCCGGTGCGCCACCCGACAGAAAGAAAGTATTGCCTTCCAAATGGGATTCCAACGGCTCCTAGGCCCCTTGTGCCTATAAAAGGGACCCCTAGGCGCCTCAAGCAAAGTACAGGTGCAGCCAACAAGTGTATACTTCATTGGAATCAATTCTCGCTCTCCCTCTTGTGTGTAACTCTATAGTTTGTGTAGAAGGCACAGCTATAAGCCTTTAGAGAGAGGAGTAGTGCTGCTAAGAGCTAGAGCAAGGTCTTGAGCGTATCGTTACTCTGCCGGGGTGCTGTCAAGAAGTTTGTAAGCAGCCGCGGTTCTGTTGTAACCCCACTCAATAGTAAAAGGCTCTATCTGTCATACTGACAAATCTGAGCAAACGGAGGAAGGAGTTGAAATAGACTCCAAGCCCAGGTGTGGCTAACTCCAACGAGGACTAGGCAAGCATTTCAGGCTTGGCCGAACCTCGGGATAAATCCTTGCGTCTGTGTGCTCTATTCTGTATTGTATCCTGACTCTCTATCTTACTCGCCTTTATATCTGCACTTTAATACTTATCTGTGGTATAAGCTTGATTTGAAGTGCAGGACATTTTGAGACAGGATCTTCCATTCCGCTGCGACCTACTCGAAGAGTCTTCTCATTCCACTGCGTACTAAGTCTTCGAGTAGAGTAAGAATTTAAGTTTTAAAGTAATAAGTTTTATTCGCCTATTCACCCCCCTCTAGGCGACATCTAGATCCTGTTCCCGGGTCAAAGGGAACTTTCAATTGGTATCGGAGCTAGGCCTCTCCAGTGTAGGCTTAGCCGTCCGGAGATAACGATGTCGTCACAAGAGGTAACTGTAGAAATTCTTTTAGGCGATGGCTCTAATTACAAATCTTGGTCTGTCTCTATTTATAATGCTTTCATGAGTGTTGATTCTGATTTGAGACAGATCTTTAGGAGAAGTATTTTTCCATCTGATATTAGTAAAAATCCCTCTAATGATGAACTAAGATGTTTTTCTCTCAATCACCGTGCTTGCAGCATCTTAGTTGATTCTCTTTCTAGAGGTGCTTATTTTGCCATCATGAGTAGTGGTAATGATTTAATTGTTGATGCTCATGATTTATGGAATAGAATTAAAGTAAAATATTGTGTGGCAAATTGTACTGCTTCTACTCCCCATATTGCTTGTGATACTAACCTTTCAAAAGGAGAAGATCAAGAACGATGGGCACCCAACGATGAATCCACCTCGTCGACAGGTTTGTCTTCCACTAGTTATAAGTGTCTTATTGCTAACAATGATGATGGAGACGAAAGCGATGATGAGGAGGAATATGAGGATGATAGCGAGGATGAGGCTTCATCACCACAAGGTACATTTTCCTATATTGCTTTCACTGACATTAATGACAGGGAAAATGAGATCGATGATGTGGAAGAAGAGGAGATTCGCCGTTTCTACAACCATCTCAACAAAGCGGACAAAGCTCTCTTGGTTAAGTTGTTGAGAAGGAACAAGGAACAAGGCGAGACGCTTCTCAGGCTAGAGGAGACTCTCATCAAAACAAACAACAGCCTGGAGAAGATGACCAACGAACATGAGGAGCTAAGGTGCTCTCATGATGTCTTGGTCCAACGGTATGATTCAATGTTAATTGAGCAAAGTAATAATTATGACGCTCTATCTAATGTTGCTCAACTTAAAACTGAAAATTCTATGCTTAGAAGTCAAGTAGAAACAATGAATTTAGAAAAACTTGCTCTAGGTGAAGAGTATGATATGTTGTCATATTCTCATAATAAACTAGTTGATAACCATATCATGCTTAATGTTGCTCATGAGGTTATAATTGTAAACTTAAATTCATGTGAACCTCATTCTCGCACGTGTGCGCATTTGAATTGTATATCATCATGTGCTAACCCCTGTTGCTCAAAAGAAAGCCAATCATTGATTGAGCAACAAGTTTTAGGGTCACAAGAGAAATTCTGTGGGAATAAGAAGCAACGACAACTGAGGAGAAGACACTTTGCTCAACTCTCTCAAGATATCCACGGGCGCGTGGTGAAGAAGCTTGAGAAAGGAAAAACTGCAGCAAGTGTCAAGCTCAACAAGAGAAATATTCCTAGAGATGAAGAAATCAACATGAGCTTTGAAAAAGGTAAAGATTCAATTAATCATGTTGTTTGCACTGACCCTCTCTCCATGTCATTCAAGTACACAAAGGGAAGAGGAAAAAGGAGGTGTTTCAAGTGCAAGAAGTTAGGCCACCTCATCGCGTCTTGTCCGTACAAAGACAAAAATGAAGGGACAAGGAGTTGTTTTGGATGCAACAATAAGGACCACATGATCACTTCATGTCCGGTCATGAAGAATCAAGGATGGGCATCCTCCAAAGTGACCCTCACCAAGGAAAATGACACACAGCAAGCGTCATGTCAAGTTGAGCGACGTTTCTGCTACAAGTGTGGTGAGCAGGGTCATCTATCCAAGGTATGTTACAAAGGTAAGATTCCTAAACAAGTGAATTTGTGTCAATCTTATTCGGATAGGAGACCCAAATCATACACTTGTGCTAGATCTATAACGAGATCACCTAGAACTAGCACAAAGGCAATTTGGGTACCAAAGGCACATTTACATGATCATTATGTACCCATCCCGAGATGGGTACCAAACTGTGCTAACTAGACCATGCAGGTGCCTTGAGATGGACTGGAGACCATGGGAGAGCTTAAGACGGTTATCTAAAACTCTATGCTTAAGCTGTTAATTGTTTTGGTGTTTATTGTCCCAAGGTTGAATTATTGTGAGACACTAATCCCATGTTCATCTCAAGTAAAATAAGGTGTATAGTTCCTTAATCATTATTGGTGAATCAAGTAAAAGGACTTTGATGAGAATCTACAACTAGCTCTCCAGAGGACGGTACCCCGTGTATTTTAAGTACATAATTGCAATTTAGTATTGCTCTTAAATTGGCTTGTTGTGCTTCCTGTCTTTGGAGTAGTTATGCTTTATGATTGCCTGTGTTAAATGTATCATAATGATGTTTGCTTAATCATGACTGATGCTATATAGGATATATCTTTTGAATCATTCATGGGTAGCTATCTCATTTGTTATATCCACAACGATTAACTCTCTTGGTGTATATGGATAAACCTGTAACTTTTTGTAAATCATGCTATGTGCAATTATGACATTTTGTTTAGTCCATGTTCACATGATTACCCTAGTTTGGTACTGTGTGAATTTCAAATCCATGTCGTGCCCTTTTGAGCTATGAGGTGCGTAAGCAAAAGGAGCCCTGAAATGGCGATAACAAGGGCTCTCATAAGGGCAAAGGTATGGAAAATGGAGCTATGCAATTTCATTAAATATTCTTGAAATTCCATTCATTGTGATCATAGCTATGTTCTTGTCTTTCAATTGGTAATATCTTGGCTTAGGTAATTTATGCCTTTAAATTGTTGTTTCTTTTGTGCACCTAAGAAACCTCCTTAATTATGATATGCTTAGATAATTCGCTTTATATACATGATTGTGTTGATCTTCAATTGGTATATGCAATGATAGTTAAGTATGAAGTATGTCTAAGTTGCGTGTAAATGTTATACTTCCTTGAGTATTGAATTGGCTTAGGTGCCACTGAGGCATGCATTGTTGAATTTAGTCAACCTTTCATTTAGCCTTCAATTGGTGTTAAGTGGTTTTTCAATTGATATTCAAGTTGGCATCCTTGTGTGATGAAAATGATAGAGTATGCCTTGACCAAAGTATGTTGTGATCCCCTCTAGTTCTAAGGAAGCTAGAATGTGCAAAGTGCAAGTCATTCAAATACTTGATGCACAACTTGAGGGGGAGCACACATAACTTGTGTCTTTCGAGACTAACTGTTTCTTGAGCAATCTTGTATAGTCTCTAGGTGGAAAAGAGAAGATAAGCAAGAAATGGAGCAATCAGGACTTGGGTACCTCTGTAAGTCAAGAAATTGGTATCTCAAGTTGTGAGTAAGTGCATATTTTTAGATTGCTCATGCTCTATAATATCTGGTGATAATAGATGCTTATTCTTAAATATCATGGAGCCATGATAATAAATGAACTTTGCAATTGGTATCTTTAAATTGGTAGCCGTAATAGTTCGCTTCAATTGACATCTTTTGATAATCATGAGAATAGAAGTTTCTTCTTGTGCCCAATACTATAACTTGTTCTAAGTTTGGTGTCGTAGCAACAAGAAAAAGTTAGGAGAAAGAATCAGGCACAAGTGTGGAGAAGCTCTCGAGAGATTAACTACTTTCAAGATGGGAAGTACACTACAACATGGTAAAGGTACAAAAGGGAGTATTAATCTTTTTGCATATATGTATCTTACCTAAATGTTGATAGTGCATATGTTCAATAAGTAAGGGGGAGTTTTTGATAGTCGTTTTTTCCCTTGACACCCTGCTGTCCCTTGACATCATCCTATGTTCTTGCTCGAGTATGGTTTTTGGTGTTTGATGTCAAAGGGGGAGAATTTGTGCATTAAAGCTTATCTCAACCTGAGAGGAAAGCTTATCCTAAGGGGTGATGTGTTAGTTTGAGCTTTGCCAAGTGTGATATTCATATGTTTCTTGCAGTATTATATGTGTTGCTCATATGGACTAGTGTTTCTGCTGCGATGAATTATTTGGCTTCTATAGTGTAATAGATAGTCATGTGGTTAATGGTGCTTTAAGATTGCTTTAAATTGGTATCTTAGTTTAAATTAGTATCTTAATGGTGAATAGTGGTAGGTTGATATTCCTATGATATATCCACTAATTTGAATGGTGTTTAACTCTGATTATGTGCATTTGTGTGTTTGATTATGTGCATTTGTGTGGTATAGTATCATGGTTTGATTCTTGACACATTGCATCCTAAAAAGTGCTAAGGTGGAGAAATGTTTCGAATTGCCTAAGTATGTGCAGATTGGCGTCTGAGGCCAAAATTAGGTTCTTGAAGTAAGCACATATTTAGGGGGAGCATTCTGATTCAAAATTTGTGCTTCAAATCTTATTCTTATGTAAGCTTTAATTGTGTTGCCATCAATCACCAAAAAGGGGGAGATTGAAAGCTCTCTTGTGAGTTTTGGTGTTTGGATGACAACTCAATTAAAGGACTAACAAGTGTACTAAGTGTTGAACAGGTGCTTAAGGTAAAGCCTACAGGGTTCAACACAAGTGAACAAATGTGATGGTCCAAGAACTGGATTATGGATACATGATGGACATCACAAGTAAGATGGACATTGCATAAGTGAGACTCGGGTGCGTAGCTCGGAGACAACTGATCAAGCCAAGGACGGAGGCAAGAAAAGCTTCGAGGTACCAAGTGCACGGGAGAAGGTCAAGGAGGCTGAGGAACCCAAAGCCAAGGGTGAAGAAGAAGGCTTGCAAAGTCAAGGGTGATCGAGTTGAGAACAGCTACGGCACATCAAGGATCACTACATAAGAACGTGACTTACAGCCAATGAGGAAACAGCTACAGTTATGTGGTGTAAGTCATAAGGCTCAAGATCAAGCTCTAAGAAGGAGATCAAGGTCACTAGAAGGAGAACAAGTGTCAAAACCAGAACTGGAAGCAGCCCAAAAGAGCTAAGTTCACCTTAATCTTTAGTTTGGGTTGTTCCTATGTTTGGAGATGTTCTATGTGACCTTTGCAGGATGTTGGAGCCAAGTAATGTCAATCTAGATCAAGTCAAGCCGACTTGATGATTTATGAGTCCAACATCAAAGCTCAAGCATGTGAAATGCTATAGATTTAATGATCAAGAGTAAAGGTATGTTTCTAGACCTTAGTACATTGGTTTTGTGTACTAATATACTTGTCTAAGTGTTAGAAACAGAAAGAAGAAGAAAAGAAAAGAGGAGAAAAAGACTTGGCTGAGTGCAGCCAAGACTCAGCTCAGTCTGGCACACCGGACTGTCCGGTGGTGCACCGGACAGTGTCCGGTGCGCCAGGCTGGCTCGGCGTGAAGTAGCCGCTCTCGGGAATTCGCCGACGGCATACGGCTAAAATTCACCGGACCGTCCGGTGTGCACCGGACTGTCCGGTGAGCCAACGGTCGGCCGGGCCAACGGTCGGCCGCGCGATCTGCGCGGGACACGTGGCCGAGCCAACGGCTAGATGGAGGCACCGGACTGTCCGGTGTGCACCGGACATGTCCGGTGCGCCAATAGCTCCAAGATTGCCAACGGTCGGCTTCGCCGTAAAAGGAAAGAAATCGGGCACCGGACAGTGTCCGGTGTGCACCGGACTGTCCGGTGCGCCACCCGACAGAAAGAAAGTATTGCCTTCCAAATGGGATTCCAACGGCTCCTAGGCCCCTTGTGCCTATAAAAGGGACCCCTAGGCGCCTCAAGCAAAGTACAGGTGCAGCCAACAAGTGTATACTTCATTGGAATCAATTCTCGCTCTCCCTCTTGTGTGTAACTCTATAGTTTGTGTAGAAGGCACAGCTATAAGCCTTTAGAGAGAGGAGTAGTGCTGCTAAGAGCTAGAGCAAGGTCTTGAGCGTATCGTTACTCTGCCGGGGTGCTGCCAAGAAGTTTGTAAGCAGCCGCGGTTCTGTTGTAACCCCACTCAATAGTAAAAGGCTCTATCTGTCATACTGACAGATCTGAGCAAACGGAGGAAGGAGTTGAAATAGACTCCAAGCCCAGGTGTGGCTAACTCCAACGAGGACTAGGCAAGCATTTCAGGCTTGGCCGAACCTCGGGATAAATCCTTGCGTCTGTGTGCTCTATTCTGTATTGTATCCTGACTCTCTATCTTACTCGCCTTTATATCTGCACTTTAATACTTATCTGTGGTATAAGCTTGATTTGAAGTGCAGGACATTTTGAGACAGGATCTTCCATTCCGCTGTGACCTACTCGAAGAGTCTTCTCATTCCACTGCGTACTAAGTCTTCGAGTAGAGTAAGAATTTAAGTTTTAAAGTAATAAGTTTTATTCGCCTATTCACCCCCCCTCTAGGCGACATCCAGATCCTGTTCCTGGGTCAAAGGGAACTTTCAGTATCCCGCATTGTCTAGTGTGGACCTCATCTAGTAGTTGCTTCCCAGTAGCCGAAAGAATGCATTTCATGAGGACTCCTGTCGCACCCCTTCTGTATAGTGTTTCCCCAATGAGGGTGTAGTGAGCTGACTGCCTTGCAATGCGCTCTGCTGTATTTTTGTCACCCGGCTCCTCCTTGTTCTTTATGTATCTGATGATTGGCTCCCTCCGATCTTCAGAATCTAACTCTGGTTGGCTCAGAATATTGCACTCTTCTACCCGATTTGATGAGATGCTCGGGCGCAACACTTCTTGGACAAAGACTCTAGGTGGGACCTGAGTCTAACTAGATCCTAGCTTCGATAATGCATCAGCTGCTGCGTTGCGATCCCTCTCCACATGATGAAATTCCAGCCCTTCAAATTTGTCTTCTAGCCTTCGGACGGTGGTGCAGTATTTCCCCATGGAGTCATTCGAGCAATCCCACTCTTTGTTTATCTGACTTATGACCACCAGTGAATCCCCATATACCATCAGCCTCTTGATGCCCAGAGATATGGCAATGTTCAGTCCATGAATCAAAGCTTCATATTCTGCCGCATTATTGGATGCTGAGAACAGTAACTGAAGAGCATACTTGAGTTGTTCACCTCCAGGTGCAATGAAAAGGATTCCTGCGCCTGCCCCCTGCAGTTTCAACGAGCCATCGAAATACATCCTCCATACTTCTGCATTCTCCGGGTTATCTGGCACTTGTTGCTCGGTCCATTTTGATATGAAGTCAACCAGTGCTTGGGTCTTGATTGCAATACGAGGTCGAAACTCAATGTCGTGAGCCCCCAGCTCGCAGGCCCACTTGGCTATTCTTCCGATGGTTTCTTTGTTGTGGAGAATATCCCCTATTGGAAATCCGGTGACTACTATGACTTTGTGATCGTCAAAGTAGTGACGGAGCTTGCGTGCAGTTAGAAGTACTGCATATAATAGTTTCTGAACTTGAGGATATTTCTTCTTCGAGGGACCCAGGATTTCACTGATGAAATAGATAGGATGTTGCACTGGGTATGCGTGTCCTTCTTCTGCTCGCTCGACTATTAACGCGGTGCTCACCACATGAGTCGTGCAAGAGATGTACAATAGCAGATCTTCAGTCGGTTGACTCATCGTGGCTCGGCGCGGCAGTTTTAGCACTGGTGGTGTTGTCAGGAATTTCTTCAGTGCGTCTAGAGCTTCTTGAGCCTCTAGAGTCCATTGGAACTTGTCTACCTTCTTGAGCAGCTTGTAGAACGGTAGGCCCTTTTCTCCCAGCCTTGATATGAACCTGCTTAGGGCTGCCATGCATCCAGTCAGTCTTTGTACTTTCTTCTGTGATCGTGGTGCCTCCATTCTCATGATAGCCTCGATCTTTTCTGGATTAGCCTCAATTCCCCGGTGGCTTATAATAAACCCGAGCAATTTCCCTGCTGGTACTCCAAAGACACACTTTTCAGGATTAAGCTTCCATTGATATCACCGCAGACTGTTGAAGACCAACTGTAAATCTTCAATGAAATTTTCTGAGTTTTCTGTCTTGATCACCACGTCATCCACATAAGCTTCCACACGCTTGCCCCAGTGGTTGGTTAAGCATGTCTGAATAGCTCTCTAGTAAGTCGCTCCAACATTTTTGAGGCTAAACAGCATGGAGGTATAGCAGAAGGCTCCGAACGGGGTGATGAATGCTGTTTTTTCCTCGTCTTCCCTTGCCAAGCTGATCTGATGATATCCAGAATAGCAATCTAGGAAAGACAACATAGAACACCTGGCAGTTGAGTCTACCACCTGGTCTATTCTAGAAAGTCCGAAGGGATCCTTCGGACAATGTTTGTTGAGATCCGTATAGTCGACACACATGCGCCAATCCACTTTATTCTTTTTGAGTACAAGAACAAGATTTGCCAACCACTCGGGATGTAACACTTCTCTAATGAATCCGGCCGCGACCAAGCAAGCCAGCTCTGCACGGATGGCTTCTCTCTTGTCAGGCGTGAAACGATGTAATTTCTGTCGGATCGGCCTCGCCTGGGGGTAGACTTTTAGTTTGTGCTCGGCCAGTTCTCTCGGGACTCCCGGCATATCCGCAGGTCGCCATGCGAATACGTCTCGGTTATCTTGCAGAAACTGGACGAGTGCGCCTTCCTATTTGTCATCCAAGCTAGAACTGATGATGGCAGCCTTGCATTCATCGGCGAACCCGAGGTTGATTCTTTTGGTTTCTTCAGTCAGTCGCATAGAGGTCACGACTTGAGCTTCATTCATGGGTATCGCGAGGTCTTCCTCAGGCTTTGAGTTCGCCTACACAGAAGAAGTCGCCGAGGGTTTGGTGGTGAGGGCCGCTTGAATGGCCACTTGAAAAGACTCTACGGTGCCATGGAAGTCAGCACGCATAGTTATGATCCCTTGTGGTCCTGGCATCTTCAATATCATGTACGTGTAATGTGGAATGGCCATGAACTTCGCCAATCCAGGCCTGGTGACGATGGCGTTGTATCCGCAGTCGAAGTTCGCTACCTCGAACCTCAGGAACTCGATTCTGTAGTTTTCCGGAGTTCCGAAGGTGATCGACATGTAGATGTGTCCTAGTGGATATTCTCCTTCAGTCGGCACAATGCCGAAGAAAGGAGTGTCCGACTCGTGGAGCTCTTTGAGGGGAACTCCCAAGCCTTGAAGCGTCCGGGGGAAGGTGACGTTGATGCTGCTTCCCCCTCTACTAATACCTTCTTTACCCTGCTTTCTTGGATCACTGGATTGATGAGGAGTGGGTACTTGCCCGGGTGGTCAAAGTTGAGCCATTGATCCGCCCAAGTGAAGGTGATCGGGTGTTCATACCATCGATATGGGGCGGGGGGACCAGTGGTCGCCACCAGTATCTGACGGTCGTTGAGCTTTTGTTGCCTCTTGCTTTCTTGCGACCCATGTCCGCCGAAGATGACGTTGACTTCTCCTTCGACACACGGGAATGCTCCGCCTCCTCCCCCCTCTTGCTATTGGGGTTGTCGAGGTTACCTAGGTCCTCCTCGTGGTGGGGGAGGTGGCAAAGGTTGTAAGGGTCGGCCGTTCCCCACGGAATGCTTGAAGTCTCTGCAGTTCTGGAGGGTGTGGCGCATGTCCTTATGATACGGGCACTGGGCATCGAGGATGTCGTCCAGCATACGTTTGCCTCCGCGAGGTCATCCTCGGGCGCGAGAGGCGGGTGGTCCGGCGGCGTGGACTTCTTCACGAGGCCTCTTCTCCCAACGTTTGTCGGGTTGTTGGTTCGTGTCGCGTCGCGGTGCCGCCGGCGCAGGCTTTCTCCTCCAATGAGGTCTTGAGCTCGTTCATTGGCGGTGATGTAGAGGTCGGCTTCTCGGAACAGCTGCTCGGAGGTAGTCGGCGCCTTCTGCAGTATGGCTCGGACGAAGGCCGAGTCATTAGATCCCCGGTAGAAGTCCTCGATCACTGTCGCTTCCGCGACTTCAGGGATACGATTTCTCATGGTCTGAAATCTCTTGAGGTATGACCGAAGAGTTTCATCCCCTCGGTACTTGATGGATTTGAGGTCCAATGGCTGTGCCGGTTTGTCGAAGAGAGATTGAAAGTTGGCGGTGAAGCATCGACTAAAGTCGCTCCAATCGTCAATGCAGTGTCGGGGTAGGTGTCACAGCCATTGCAGTGCATCCTGCCCGAGGACGATAGGCAAGTATGTGGTCATTACATCTTTAGTGGCCCCAGCAGCCCGGGCGACGGTGGTGTAGATGGCCAACCAGCCTCCCGGATCCTGCTTAGGCTCGTACTTGTCGATGTTGGAGACTTTGAAGTTAGGGGGCCATTGAATGGCTCTGAGGCGTGGAGTGAGCGCCGATACTCCAGACATGTCCTCCTGTCATCGATGATGATGTCTGTCCCGGGAAGGGGAGTTGTTGTCATGGTGCCTCGACCGTCCATGGTCATACCACCAGTCGAAGCCGTTGCCGACTCAGTTCTGGTAGCCTGACTCCGCGCAGGGATGCCGTGATCCCGATCATATTCTTCTCGGCGCCGGATCTCGTTCTCATGCCGTCGTTCGCGCGAAGCATTGATGGAGCTCTGCGCGTCCCGCCAACTATTGATGGCGTGTCGTAGGTTGCTCGGAGGATGGGCGAGGGGCAGAAGATGATTAGCTGCCCGAGTGAGCAGCCGCCGATAGCCCTCAGCGTCCGAAGTTCGAGGGAGACCGTCGGCTATCCAAGCTAGCACTCCACCGACCTCGCTTGGTGTGTTCATAGCCCGAGCGAAGTCAGGGTTCAGGTTTCGGCCGAGAAGAGGGTTCTCCCAGCGTTGTCTCGCTTCCTGTTTGGCCTGCTCTTGAGCTTGCCGACGATCATGTCGTCGGGAATTCCTTCTTTCCCTGAAGACCTGCTCTTCTAGAGTTTCTCCCATCTCCAAGACCTCATCTCGTGACACGGGCTGTGCTGGGTCCCGCTCTCCGGCTTCGTGATGTCGCCGAACGTTTCGGCGTCGGTTCCTTCGTCGGCGAGATTCCCGCTGAAGAGGTTCTTCTCCAGGCGTGGTTGGTTCATCGTCGGAGATGGGGGTTGACTCCGCTCTTCCTCCGATGAAGAGGACGTCAGAGTAGAACGAAACCGTTGTAGTGATGAGCTTCTTTCTGTTCTCCTTTGAGGGTGGAGGTACCAGGAAAGCGGTTTGACGATTCTCAACCTTGTTCGCCTCCTTTCTCCTAGTGATATGTGTCCACATTTCTGTGAAAGAGGTGGACAACGGAGTTCTCTGGGTTGACGGACCCTCTACCCCTGGCTTGTAGGAGGGAGTCTTGGTTTGGGGCTGTTGGGGGCCTTCAGCTTCCGAAGGTCCTCAAAAATATAATTTAACAATGTTTCTGGAGTATAATGTGTGAACAGGTATCTTCGGACCCTAATCGGTACCATAGTGGGAGAAGCCCAAAGAATTCGAAGGTTGATACAGCGCCGAAGCTGTGAGCAGGAAGGCTTCGGCGTGGTAGTAGAAAAGGGAACCGACTTAAAGATGAAAAGGCTATTTAGACCTTGGTGGATTACTATAGAATTATTACCAAATGTAAAGGGCATGGGTGTAATTTTACATGGGCTGTGTCCCGTGCCTATAAATAGGTAAACAGTACCCCCGTACTGTTCACGCTGACTTGGCATTTACTTTTGCGTCACGCTTGTACCTTTTACCTTCTTTCGAGCCGAAGGTACATTTGTAATTTGATATCATTTCTATTTTTCTATAATAACGATATAGAAATAAGTTGATAATCATATACAATTATTTACGTTATCCTTTATATTACATATGATTCCTTCTTCATTATGATATGTTGTGTTGATGAAGGTTCGTCCTTCATAACCTTCGTTCTTCGAAACCATTATGTCCCAAGGGAAATAATGTTTCGAAGAACAAAGGACTTTTAACGTTTAACATTTCTTGTGTTGCCTTGTTCTTAATCCATAGCGTTTGAGAACAAGTCCCCAACAGGGGCGCCGGAGGTTGCGCTCTTTCCTGCTTCACTCTGGCTTTTCTGGAGTTTTTTGAGGAAGGCTCTCTCTCCGGTGGATCCGCGATGCGATGTAGAGTTCCTTCTTCATCTGCCACGGATGAGATGGTTCCGAAGCAGAATGTGGACCCGGGGCGGAGGACGATCTTGCGCTAGAAAGTGACGGCCATTGAGCTAGCTTGGATCAGTGACACCCCCTACCTGGTGCGCCAGCTGTCGGTGTTTTGGGTTCGACCGTGCACCCAGGGTTGCCCCTCGAGGTGCTTTTTGGAGTAGGACGATGTTACCGACTGTAGCTTGATGGTTCCCGCTAGATGCACGAGAGACAGTGGACAATTTTGTACAGGTTCGGGCCGCTTTGAGATGCGCAATACCCTACGTCCTGGCGTGAATACTTTGCATGGTGAGTTACAGGGAGGTTCTCTAGTATCGAGGATGTTAGAGAACTGGGTGGATGGCTAAGTAGTGAGGGAGAAAGAGAGATCTTGAAGCGGTGTCCCCTAGGCCTTATATATTCGACTGTGGGACGTTACATGCGGATATGATAACCACGTGTTCCTAGGTAATAGCGAACCGACTGAGTCTATCTTCCTATAACCTCGCCGACTTATAATCCTTCGACTCCGACGTCTGAGAGCGCTGCGCGGGAAAGTCGGATCAATGCTGCAGATAGCGTTTTGAGTTCAGCGAACCGCATGGGCTCGAGTTGATCCGTCTTGTTGAAAGTTCCTCCCTGGCCCATGAAGGGATGGCCTCATGAAGTAATGGGCCTGGGGCCTTCTGCGAGGCCTTCTTGCCTTCTAGTGGACCCAGGGAAACCATTAAGAAAGGAGTGGCGATGCACCAAAAAGATGAGAAGCACACTCCATTGGGTGAACGTCTGTCTTGTCTTCTGTCTATTGATACCATGAAATGTACATTTTATAATCCGTAGATTTGAAGTGATAAGCACTCACTAACTACTTTTATTCAACTTAACCTATCTATATGAGATCTATCTAAGATACATGGCCCATGAGACCTATCTTTTTTCGTATGTTGAATAGTTGCATATCGTTGAGTCCATCGATCAATATCATTGCACCAATTCAGTTAGGGTTTGGTGGCAACACACTCACAAGTCACACTCTCCCACATAGAGTGCTCGCACTTGAGCTATATCAAATGATCGAGCTAAGCACTTGGTGCTCTTCACACCTTAGCGTCTCCCACGGGGTGAGCATGATACCCCTCACAATGCCTTCTCTAGAGCCACACACAACTTCTATGGTATTCCATGGAGCCACAACCTTCAGGCCATCTAGGAGGTCACAACCCCTAAGAGTAACAAGCACCACCAGGTTGCAAATCGACCACCCAGCGCCACTTGATGTAACTGCTTAATACAACACACTAGAAATCGCTCTCATGGGCTCAGATGTGTTCTCGATCAAACATACCTGAGTAGAGGGATAAGTCTAAGAACAACACTTGTGCAACACATCCTCAAGGTTCTCTCTTACTCCAAATGGTCAGCCACCCCTCTATTTATAGAGGAAAGGGACAACTAGTCGATATTGCACTTTTTCAAGGATTTGTGCACTTATGGATAGTTCATAGTACAAACCATGGATATTCCATAATAGAAATCTAACGGGTATATTTCAAACCAAAGTATGTCTAACAACTTAGTTAGTGACGGGTTGATAGTCTGCCACCAAGCACACCTAGAAACTTCCTAGTTTGTGTCCCCTTTTGAAACAGTATGATAGACAGTCCATCCTAGGGGCCTAGTGTAAAGCCCTAAAATTTGTATAAGGTAAAAATAATAAAATAAATAAAAACATGTATTTACATAAAAGTATTTTTAGAATTATTTAATTTCCTTTTTGTGCATACTCACTTAGGAGAAGTAAAGTAGTCAAATAGCAAAATAAATAAATATAGAAATATGCATCTCAGGCTGAAGTTCTTATAATTGTGCATTTGTGTTTATGTTCGCGAGACAAGTTTAAATTTTAAAAAATAGAATTTGAAAATGAAGGAGGGAAAGAATATATACTAAAAGAAAATAAAAATATTACAAAATAAATAATAGGCATTATCTTCACATTAGGATTTTTATTGGATATATTTGGAAAGCTAAAGTGCAAACATGATTTAAAATTTGAATTGAAGTTTCAAATTCAAATTTGGAAAAGAAATAAAAATAAATAAATAAATAAAGCTAAAATAAAAAGGAAAATGGAAAACTACCTAAATTGGACCGCAGACCTGGTATTCGACCCACTTGGCTCCCAACCCCGCCAGCCCACTTCATGCCCTCCTTAGGGGTGGGCACTTTTTTACCATAAACCAAAAACCGAACTGTTGGGGACTTGTTCTCAAATGCTATAAATTAAGAACAAGGCAACATAAAATATTAAATGTTAATGTCCTTCGTCCGCTGAAGCATTATCTCCCCGAGGATTTAATGAACTTCAGACCAAGGCCATGATCAGAGTATCACGAAGGTCATACCTTCATGATCAAACTTATAAAATAATGTAAATGAAGTATAAATTATAAAACGTTAGAAAGAGATATGTTAAACATAAATAACATTATTAACATATCTCATTATATTTATACCTTCGTCTTGGCAGAAAGTGATAATTCCAGAGTAATGTGTCAGCGATTACAAGATTGCCTGAACAGTGCAGGGGTACTATTCATCTATTTATAGGCACAGGACGCAGCCTGTGTGAAATTACAACTATGCCCTTTATAATCGACTACAACAATGACACAAAACATCATGGGTCTTTAAGTCATTTCATCTTTAAGTCGGTTCACCCCTTCATCTTGAGGTTTGTCACTGCGCCAAAGCTCTATTGGTGATAGCTTCGGCGCTGCTTGTGAAGGGATCTGCCGAAGGTGTTTTCCTTTTTTAGGATCTTCGGCTACGAAGCATACCCCGAACAGTAGCCCCTTCGCGGTGCTAGATCGTTTTTCGTAACGAGCTTGATCCGTGAAAAAGTCTTCTAGGCTTCGGGATGCCGAAGATCCAAAAAACACCTTCCCTGAGCTCGTTGGCGAGAAACGATTAAAATAATCCGCGCGCGAGGTGGCTCCATCTTGCAGCAGTTACGCGCGCCCTGGCGATTCTCTTTTCTGGACCCTGTGGCCCACCGTTCAGCGGGTGTATGTGATTGTTTGTCCGGTGTTGAAGACCTTGGCGATTCACCTTCCCACCTGCGACACTATATAAACAGACGGGTAGGTGTGGAGTTACCACAGCATTCATTGCTATTATACTATTTTGCTGCCAAAAATTTAACCATAGCCGAAGCTTGATCATTGTGTTCAAATGAAGCGCCGCTTTTGATTCTGCTTCGTCACAAGAAGAAGAGCTTCGAAAAAATCAAAAAGGTCAATAACTTCAAAAAATTTCAAGAAATTCATAATCAAATGGCAAGAGTGCGCTCTACTGCCAGGGTTGATCGTGAGGGAGATGAGACCGAAACTACTGAAACTGTTCCAATATCCGAAGCAATGAAGCGGTCTAGGCTGGTAACATCAGAAAATGTACCTGCCGCTGAGGCAGAGCACGCTGATGTTGAGGAGACTGATTCCGAAGATGATTACAACAGTGCAGTGCCGAGTAAACCCAGCCACTTGGACTTCGTAAAATCCACCAAATCCGAAGGTGATTGGCCTAAGATGCTGAAGTTGGGCTATTTTAGTGAAGCAAAGAAAGAGCTGATCCGCTTTGGAGAGGAAGAAACTACTCCAAAGCCAGGAAAAGATGAAGTAGTGGTCTTCAAAAGTTTCTTTAAGGCTGGTTTAAGATTCCCTTTGAATAAGATGATTGCTGATGTGCTGAAGAAGTCTGGGATCTACCTTCATCAGCTAACTCCTAACGCTATCGTTAGGCTTAGCTTTTATATTTGGGCCCTCCGAAGCCAAGGGGTGGAACCATTTGCCGAAGGTTTTTGCCGAGTGCACGAGCTTCATTACCATACCAAGGCTACAACAGATGGGCTACATGAAAACTTTGGCTGCTACAATTTTTCCTACCGCAAGACTACAAAGTTTCCTGTGATCAGTTATCGTAGCAAGTGGCCAGCTGGGTAGAAATCTGAGTGGTTTTACGTCAAAGTTGACGAAGATAAGGAGAAATTGGTCCAGAGTCCGTTGGAATTAATCTTCGGAGAAACCAGACCCCAGTGCAACATGACACCAGAAGGTCCGACCCAAATTGCTCTGGCTGAATTTAGAGTTTGCGGAGCACATCGGCACTAGGGACTTAGTGCAAGAATTTTTGGCCTTCAGAGTGTTCCCAACTATGAAAGAGTGGGCCATGCTGAAGCTTGAAGGAAAAAAGAAGGAAGGGGAGCTTGTTCGGTTGCCTTACCATTACAAATTCAAGAGACATTTCAAAGTGCCTTGCCAAGAATGGCTGGACACGATTGAAGTAATGTGCAATGAAATACTCGGCAATTACTCTAAAAAAGAAGATCAGTTGATGACTGCGGCCTTCGGCACCCGTCCGAAGCGAAGACTGAACCGAGTAATGGATGCTATTGACTTTGAATACCCCGACTACGAGCGGCTAGACAAGGGTGCCGAAGGGCAAAAAAGGAAGAGAGTGGCTGATGTTCTGAATAAAGATGTTGAAGATCAATTGAAAAAGAAAAAACCGAAGCCTGAGCCAAAAGCAGATGCTGCAAAGAAGAGAAAAGCTACAGCGCCAAAGCAGAAGGCAACTGACGAAGAAGAAGAAACTGCTGCATCACCTTCTACCGTCGCCGTGGAGGAAATTTTAAAGGTAATGACTGAATCCTTGCCTGTCAAGCTGAGTCCATTAGGGTCACATCTGACGAAGCTTTTTTAGAAGGACAAGGAGCCCACAAAAACGGAGAAGACAGCTAGGCCGAAAAAACAAAGAATCATTACAGTGATGGAAGTCATTGAAAAGACACCACCAAGAGCTTCTGCTCCGAAGGCGCCAGCTGTTGAGGACATAACGGCTACCGAAGCTGCACCTTCGGAGGCTACAGCTGCCGAAGCTGCCACAGCCGAAGATATTGAGCTAGAAACCACAATTGCAGATATTGATAAAATACTATTAGACATGGCCACAGAAGAAGCTGTAGCAGCTACTGAAGAGACTTCGGCCCTAGAGCCCGAGAAAAAGAAAGAAATAGCCAAAGACACTTCGGAGGACGAAATTTTTAATTTTCAAAACTTAGTTGGGCAAGAGCTGACCAAGGCCGAAAAAGAAGAGTTAAAAGAGTATGCCATATCTTGCGGGTATCGGCCGGGGGCATTTCTCTTTGGTGGTATCGATGATGAAAAGCTGGGCTGTATCCGGGATCAGACCGGAGTGAAGGTTATCGGTACTCTATCAAAGAGTGTCGGTTTCCCGAAGCTTGAAACAGATATCAGCCGCTACCGATGACAGCACATCGTCGGTAGTTTATTTTATTCCAATTTCAAGGTAAACAACTTTGTCTCTAACTTTTCGTTGCTTTTAATAGCGAAGATATATATTTTTTTAATGAAGATTGTTTGTGTGCAGAGTATGTTGCTGAGCAAAGCTTTAAAAATGTAGCAAGATGTGAAAGACAAAAAACACGAGGTTATAATCGAGAATTTAGAGAGCAAAATAAAAGATCAAGCTGCTGCTCTCGAGAAAAAAAGACTTCGAGCTTCAAACGACCGAAGGCTTATTGGCAGAAGCTGAAGCTAAAATAGTAGAACTAAATACAAAGCTTCTCTGTCAATCAGAAAATTTCGAACAAGAAAAGCAGAATCTTAACGAAAAATTTGAGGCCGAAGTTCAGAAGAGCTCAGATTTGCAAAAATTATTAGCAAGCCTTCAAAGTAAATGTTTGGAATTAAGCAATCAATGTGTTCAATGGCTGAAAAAGGTCTTCTATTCGGTCGAGGCCAGCAGCAAAAAATTTATTCCTTCGGCTGAAGATCTATCAGGGGCCTTTGAACACATCGAAGGTGAAATTGATGACCTCGATGATGTTATTGCTGGACATGGTGACTTCTATGCCCTGGTAGCTTCTCGGGGCACCGCTGCTGCGTTCCTAAAATCTGGCTGCGAGCACGGAAAGATTATCAATAGACCCAATTTCATCTTATCACCAGCAGACCTAGATGATATCTCCAACCTTGCCCGAAGCATAGCGAATAAATTTATAAAGGTGGTATGGACAAAGGGTGGACGAGAAAAAGCTGGTGACGAAGCTTGGAGTCATCTTAAGCCAGTAACAAAATCATACCTTATGCTTACCTCTTCCTTCGAACTTGAATTTTGCTTACAATACTTTAATTCGTGTAGGATGACGAGGCCGAAGCTGAAGCTTGAAGAGTAAGAAGATGACGCCGAAGTTTTAAGGGATGACTACGCCGAAGCTGAAGTTCGATGAATACTGATGAAGCTTGAATAGATGACTGTAGAAAAAGCTTTAAAAACTTTTTGTAATAACTTTTGTAAATGTAGTTAAATTTTACTTGATGAACTTTGTCCATACCTTGTAATATATTCTTACCTTTCTATTAATGTATGAAGTGCTTTGGTGTGAACGAAATTATCATTTTTGAGCCGAAGGCGAAAAACACCTTCCCTTCTTTTCATACACAGTGAAGCATAACAACTGCTTCTTTTTCTCTTTTGCCGAAGCCTGATCTTTAGAGCTGAAGCTACTGCCTGTGTTATGATGATGATGATCCTACGTATGTCTAAATGAATGTTTATGAATGCAAATGTTATGATGTAATGTACTGTGCAAATGAATGTCCAATCACATATACGAAGCTACAACCATAACCTTCATTCCCTTAGGAATAAACAAAGTTTCTTTGCCGTTTATTTTTCGGCTTCACCGTTTATTTTTCGGTGTATCAGCGCTGACTTTTCGCTGTAAGTTCTGCATTCCCTTAGGAACGTCTTTTGAACTTCTCCGCCTTTTATTTTGGCGGTATTCGCGTTGACTTTTCGCGCTTCGCCTTATATTTCGGCGGAATCAGCGTTGACTTTTCGCTGTAAGCTGTGCATTCCCTTAGAAACGACTTTTGAGTAGAAAACTTACTCTGTGCTCCCTTAGGAACGGCTTTTTGTAGCTTCGTCGTGCTCTGCATCCCCTTAGGAACGTCTTTCGAGCTTCTCCCCGTTTCTTCTTTTTTCTTTGCACTCGATGGTGCGAGCTCAGTTTTTACATTTACATCTTTGGGGGATATTGCTCTTGTAGAGCTGTAATAAGAAAGGGGGAAATTACATGCTATGGCCCCATTAAAAACCTTTCTCCCCCTTCGGAAAGGAAAAGGGTGCCATAGGAAAAAATAAAAAGATTACATCAAGCTGTACATAATATCGCCAAAGCTCATCCGCATTCCAGGATCTAGGAATGTCGTTACCATCCATATCCTTCAATCTGTAGGAACCGGGTCTTGATGAAGATACTACCAGGAAAGGTCCTTCCCATTTCAATTGTAGCTTGCCTACTGTATCTGGGTTGGCAACCCTCCGAAGTACCAAGTGTCCTGGCCTGATATTCTTTAATCAAACTTTTCTGTCCCGCCATTTTATTGTTTCGGCTTGATATTCTCCATAGCCTGAAGCCTGATCCCTTCTAAAGCATCTTTTTCCACAGAATAATCAGCTTCATCTTCTGCCGAAGCCACTGTTCTTATTGATTCTGCTTTAGCTTCTTCCGGAGTTATTGCTTCGTCACCAAATAGTAATTTGAATGGTGAAAAGCCTATTGACCTTGACATTGTTGTATTGTGGCTCCACACCACTTTGATCAATTCATCTGGCCACTTTCCCCTGGGCTGATTGAAGATTAACTTCATTATTCCCATCATTATAATGCCATTAGCTCTTTCAACAAGTCCATTTGACTCCGGATGCCTGACTGATGCAAAATAAATCTTCGTGCCAATTTGCTCACAGAACTCTTTGAAAGCTTCGGCATCAAACTGTGTTCCGTTGTCCACAGTAATGGCCTTCGGCACTCCGAAGCGACAAACAATATTTTGCTAGAAAAACTTCTGAACAATGACTGAGGTTATTATGGCTAAAGGCTTCGCTTCAATCCATTTGGAAAAATATTCTACCGCCACCACAACATATCTTAAATTTCCTTGTGCTGGTGGAAGTGGACCTAGCAAATCAAGGCCCCACCTTTGCAACGGCCAAGTGGGCTGTATTAACTGAGTCAGAGATGAGGGTTGTTTCTGATCCCTTGCACATTTTTGACAACCTTCACATTTTTGAACTAATTCTGCTGCATCCGAAGCTGCCTTTGGCCAATAAAATCCTTGACGAAAAACTTTTCCCAGCAAGGGCCTAGATTCGATGTGGGATCCACACAGACTTGCGTGTATCTCCTTCATCAATTCAATACCTTCGGTTCTTGATAAACATTTGAGGAGTGGTGAACAAACTCCATGTTTATACAATTCCCCTTCTATCAAGACATATGGTCTTGTTCTTGCCTCCATTCTTTTGTTATAAGCTTCATCACTTAAAAGACAATTTCCTTGAAGGAAAGATATTATTTCAGTTCTCCAATCTTCACTGTGCACTGGAGAAATAGTGAGCACTGCTCTTTCCATGAGCTCAACCGAAGGTGCTTTTATTGTTTCAAAAAATACTTCGAAGGGTAAGGGGAGCCCCTGGGCCGCTGATTTGGCTAGCAAATCCGCATGCTCATTTTCACCTCTTGGAATACTTTTGACGAAAAATCCTTCGAAGGAAGCTTCCAACCTTCGGACCGTATCTAGATATTTTTTCAAGCTTCAGATCTCATGCCCTGCTGCTTTTATCCACATGGCCAGCTATGACTTGAGAATCAGTCTTTAAAATGGCCCTTGTTATTCCCATTGCCCTTAGTTTCCGAAGCCCCAATAAAAGTGCTTCGTACTCAGCAATATTATTTGTGCAACTAAAAGCCAGTTTGATTGCGAAACATGTTTTGACATTTCAAGGTGCGACTAGAACTGCAGCTGCTCCTGCTCCGAAGGTTCCCCAAGAACCATCGCAGAATACCGTCCAAGCTTCATTATCTTTACTTGTTCCTTCTTCGTGAGACCCTGGCGTCCAGTCAGCTATGAAGTCTGCTAGCGCCTGAGATTGAAATGAAGATCTATGCACGTAATCAATGGTGAATTCATTGAGCTTCGTGGCCCACTTTCCAACCCTTCCAGTAGCTTCTCTATTCCTCATAATATCCTTCAAAGGCTGTGACGAAGGAACAATTATATGGTAAGCCTGGAAATAATGCCGAAGCTTTCTGGAAGCCATTAACATAGCATACAACACTTTTTCCAACTCTGTAAAATTTTTCTTTGACACGCTCAGCACTTCGGTGACAAAATATACCGGGACTTGCTTTTTGATTTGTTCTTCAAGCTTCTCCTGTAGCAGTGCTGCACTCACTGCAGAGTGCGAAGCTGCCACATACAACAGCAGAGGAGCCCCTGGCGTGGGTGGAGTTAGCGTTGTTAGATCTATCAGATACTGCTTCAACTCTTCGAAGGCTTTCTGCTGAGCTGGTCCCCATTGAAAGACTTCGGCTGACTTCAGCACTTCGAAGAATGGTAAATTCCTCTCTGCTGACCTGGATATGAATCGATTCAAGGATGTCAGTCTTCCTGTCAGCCGTTGAGCCCCTTTCTTTGTGCTTGGCGGCTCCATCCGAAGAATAGCTTCGATTTTATTCGGATTAGCTTCGATTCCCTTTGTCGAAACTAAACAACCAAGGAATTTCCCCTTCTTTACTCCGAAGACACATTTTTCTGGATTTAACTTCAGGCCAGCTTGCCTAAAGTTAGCAAATGTTTCCTGCAAATCAGCAATGTGATTTTCTTGCTTTGTACTTTTTACTATGATATCATCAACATATGTTAGCACATTTCTGCCTATCTGAGAATGAAGGACTTTGGCTGTCATTCTGCTGAAGCTTCCTCCAGCATTTTTGAGCCCCTCAGGCATCCGAAGGTAACAATATGTTCCACTGGGGGTTATGAAGCTGGTTTTTGGCTCATCTTCTTTTTTCATCCAGATTTGATGATAGCCTGAATAACAATCTAGTAGACTCATGAGCTC
Organism: Zea luxurians; assembly: GCA_029449295.1. Lineage (NCBI taxonomy): Eukaryota > Viridiplantae > Streptophyta > Magnoliopsida > Poales > Poaceae > Zea > Zea luxurians. The sequence continues at coordinate 166,545,461 of JAOPSE010000004.1, forward strand.
TGACGAAGCTGCTGCATCTACTAGAGAATATATTCTTGGTAATGGGAACTCATCCTTCGGACAAGCCTTGTTGAGATCAGTAAAATCAATGCACATTCTCCATTTACCATTGGCCTTCTTCTCCATAACAGTGTTAGCTAGCCATTCTAGGTATTTCACTTCTCTAATGACTCTAGCGCTAAGAAGACTTTTCACTTCATTCCGAGCACCTTCGGCTTTATCATCAGATATTTTCCGAAGCCTCTGCTTTCTGGGTTTGAAGGATGGATCAACATTGAGCGAGTGTTCAATGACGTCCCTGTTGACACCACAGAGATCATTGGCTGACCATGCAAAAACATCTTTGTTGTTGAACAGAAACCTTATCAGGGTTTTCTCCTGCTCCTCAGACAATTGAGATCCCAGCAGCACCTTCTGCTCTGCTATATCTTCACATAAGAGCATGGGCTTCGGCTGATCGGCCGAAGCAGCCTTCTCCCTTCTGTACTTGTACTGCTCACAAGCTTCGGCTCCATCTATATTATGGATTGCCTTTGAATCTGTCCAGTTCCCTTCAGCCTTTCTGGCAGCTTCCTGACTCCCATGAATAGCAATAGGCCCTTGATCCGAAGGTATCTTCATGCAAAGATATGCTGGATGAAGAATTGCTTCGAAAGCATTGAGTGTTCCACGACCAATGATTGCATTGTAGGGGTATTCCATGTCGACAATATCAAACACAACTTGCTCAGTTCTTGTGTTGTTAACAAATCCGAAGGTCACTGGCATCGTGATCTTGCCAAGCGCTACAATATGTCTTCCTCCGAAGCCACAAAGAGGGTGTGTAGCATCATGAATCTTATCCTCTGGCTCTTGCATCTGTCTGAAGGCCTTAGCAAATATAATATCCGCTGCACTGCCTGTATCGACCAGAACATTATGGACCAGAAATCCTTTGATAACACAAGAAATAACCATAGCATCATTGTGAGGGTAATCCTTGAGCTGAAGGTCTTCTTGGGAGAAGGTAATTGGGATGTGAGACCATCTTGACTTGATGAAGGGTCCCTACACCCTGACATGTTGTACCCTTCTCTGTGCCTCCTTCTTCTGCTTCTTGTTGGCCGGCTCTGAGCATGAACTGCCTGTTATCGGGAGCACCAGCTTCGTAGCCGAAGCAGCTCCAGTTTGGTTGTTGAATGAAGCCATTAGCTCAAACAGTGGAAGTGAGTTCACCGGAGGTGGGCGCCAATGTTGGGGACCTGTTCTCAAATGCTATAAATTAAGAACAAGGCAACATAAAATATTAAATGTTAATGTCCTTCGTCCGCTGAAGCATTATCTCCCCGAGGATTTAATGAACTTCGGACGAAGGCCATGATGAGAGTATCACGAAGGTCATACCTTCGTGATCAAACTTATAAAATAATGTAAAATGAAGTATAAATTATAAAACGTTAGAAAGAGATATGTTAAACATAAATAACAAATAACATTATTAACATATCTCATTATATTTATACCTTCGTCTTGGCAGAAAGTGATAATTCTAGAGTAATGTGTCAGCGATTACAAGATTGCCTGAACAGTGCAGGGGTACTGTTCATCTATTTATAGGCACAGGACGCAGCCTGTGTGAAATTACAACTATGCCCTTTATAATCGACTACAACAATGACACAAAACATCATGGGTCTTTAAGTCATTTCATCTTTAAGTCGGTTCACCCCTTCGTCTTGAGGTTTGTCACTGTGTCAAAGCTCTATTGGTGATAGCTTCGGCGCTGCTTGTGAAGGGATCTGCCGAAGGTGTTTTCCTTTTTTAGGATCTTCGGCTACGAAGCATACCCCCAACACGAACCGAACCGAACCGAACCGAAACAAAATTACAGTTTTGTAACACCCTGATTTTGGGGGTATAAAATTTCTTTCTAATTATCACCCAAAATCATGTGTTACTCTTCTTTTTCTCACTCTAGGTTTTCTCTCTCTCTAGATTCACTCTCCCTTTTTCCTTTTTGATTAGAGATAGCCTAAACTAGTGGAGGTTAATTATTTATTTTTGCCAAAACCTTAGGAGTCATGACATGTTGCATCATGCTGAGGTTAAAATATTCTTTGAAGTGATGCACAAGTTTGAATTTATTTGAATTTGAAACCTAGTTTGAATTTGGATTTGAAAACCCTACAGAAAAAGAAATAGAAAAGGAATTAGAAAATCCAGAGAAAAATGAAAGAAGAAAGCAGCCCAGTCGGCCCACTAAGCCCAGCCAGGCCGCGCGCTCGCACGCCCGCGTCGCCTGACAGACGGACCCCGCCTTTCAGCGACAGCTCTCCCTCCTGAGCGCCCTCTCTCCCTCTCTCTCTCTCTCTGTCGCGTGGGGCCGATCTGTCGGCGCCAGTTTCCCCTTGCCTATGCTCTCTCTCTCTCTGTCACGCGGGCCTGGTTCGCCAGTCACCGAGCCGTTGCCCTGCGCACCCCTTTTCTCTCTCTCTGTGCCGGGGACCCTCCCTGTCAGTTCCGCCCCTTCCGCGCTCACCGTAGACCGGCGCGTGCGCACTCGCGCACGTCGTCGGGTTTCTCGGCCATGACGCCCGTCCACGCGCCCAGCTCCCTTCATAAAGCCCCGCCCGTACCCCGCGCACACCCCTCACCTGCCCTCGTCGCCAGCCGCCGCCGAAGACCCGCGCCTGCGTCCTTGGCCATCTAGCTCACCGGAGACCGCTCCAAGCCTCCCCGAGCTCCACCTCGAGGTGAGACACCTGTCCCCATGCCCAATTTCCCTTATTGCGCCCTGTGTTCGGCCAATTTCACCTTCACCGGTACTCGGCCGCGGTGGTCCGCCGTGCTCGCGCGGTGGCCGGCCAATTTAGCCCGGTCTAGTTCACCGGAGTAGGTCCTCGTGTCACCCCTGCCTCTGCTAAAGTTAGCCAAGGCCTTAGCGCGCCTTAAGTTCCCCTCCCCGTGGCCGGAATGGCTCACCGGAGTTTCTCCGGCCCGCCCGAAGCCTCTCATCGCCGTTCTACCCTCTTTGCTAGTGGATTGATGGCCCTTCCCCGCCATTGAGTTCACCGTGGCGCCCTCTCCCTCTCTGCCCAACTCCGGCGACCCCGGAGCCACCCTAGCTCGCGCCTGCCCCAACTCCGGCGACCTCACCGCCGCGGAGAGGAGCGGTGTCGCTCCCCGCACATCTGTTTCCCCGGTCTGATTTCCCCCGTCCGATCTTGATCGCACGGCCCGGACCGCGGGATACCGCTTTGCGCACGCGCGCTTGACATGCCCTGGCCTGCCTGTCAACGCCACCTGCAGCTGCTCATCCTTCCCGGTCTGAATTCCCTCCGTGATCGAACGGCTCGGACCCCCTCCTCCGTCCGATTTTGATCGAACGGCTCGGACCCCTGCAGTCGTCCGTTTCCCTCTGTCGCTGACACTCCCTGGCCCGCTTGTCAGTGGCGCCCGCCCACGCGCACGCTTTCGGCCGCAAATGTACTCTTAGCCGTTGGTTTTAGATCTGACGGTTAGCTTCACCCGATACCCCTTCGCGTGGCTGTTTTATTAGAGACCCTCAGTTTATTGGAAATCAACCCACCGTCCCTGGTTTTCGCGCACAGACCCCTGTGATCTTACAGATTTAGCCCTGAACTTTTAATATTCACAAAATTAGCCCTAATTTCATATTTTGAATTCCCAAACTTGTTTATTTCATAACTTTTGCATATGAACTGCAAATTTAGTGATTCAAATTGCAAAATGTTCATAGAATTATTCTCTGTCTGAATAAAATGGTTTCATTTACTGCCTACACACTCTATTTTTTTTAGGATTGAATATGAACTAAGGTAGATGTATTTTTATTTACTTAATAAAAGATTTAAACTTGTTTAAGCTTGTGAGATTAATAATATGTATTACATAAGTTCATCTCTGTTCTAAATGTTAGGTCACAATAAAATAAGTTAATCTATGATTAAGTACTTGGAAATAACACCTAGGGGAAATAATAACCTATTTTCAAATAAAGTTAATGTATGTTATAGTTTATGTTTTACCTTGGACTCATTATCCCCTTACATAGTATTGTGTCTTTTTAAGATGTGTTCCGATGTTTGTACATGTTTGGTGTGATGTTCATTTGCACTTTCCAAATGTATTGAATGCATGCTCGCTTTATTTAGACAACGGGCAGTCCGAGGTTCCTGAGTGTGTTGTTGCAGACCTCCCTGAGCAACCACCTGGTGAAGGCAAGTGTCCTCTGACCTATTATGTCCTCCATACTTTATAATTAACTGTCTCGCATTACTTTATGAAACCTAAGGATTGACTAGTCTGTATTCACTTATCCTTGTTTACCTTTTGGGTTACCATGGTTAGCATGTTGCTATTGCCTTAACTTAATCAATGAACATGATGTGAACATTTATGATACGATACTGTTATCCTGACTATGTGGATGATTTTGTGATACCTTAGGGGACTCAGGCCTTTTTCCTGAGTACCTCTTCGTAAGGACCTATTCGTGGAGTGACCACCCGGGATAACAGTGCAACCATGAGGGTGGAATGGGACGCCCTTAGCTAATTAATTAGATGAACCTGGGGGTGTAGTTGGCTTTGCCGGAGGGCCGTCAATGGGGGTCAGGGCGTAGTGCTCGCTCTGCCAAGGTTGGGGTGCAGAGGTTCTTTCAATTTGGTTTTGTTAGTCACCCACCTTGGGGATGTGTACTGCGTTTGTACGACTGGCGAAACCTAATGAGAAGCTATGCACTAGGAGAGTCTTTGTAAAGGCTACGTAGTGAAACCTTGCCGACTCACCTTGGTAGTGTTTGAGGGTTTGATCGACCCGAGGCATAAAGGGATCACGACTTGTGGGTAAAGTGTACAACCTCTGCAGAGTGTTAAAAACTGGTATATCAGCCGAGCTCACGGTTAAGAGCAGCCTTGGGATCCTCTTTGATTAGAAGAACTTTGGATACTTTTATGATGATGGTTAACAATGATGTTATAAAATCTAATCTTTGGTATTTCCTCGTTTGAGGAAGTACCTTTGGGTAATAACTGGGTTTATTACTAAAAGTTGGCTCTACTAATAATAATAAATACTTGACTAACCTAAAAGCATCTGCTTAACCTCAACTCCACGTACAACTAGTCCACTCTAGCCAAACAGGACATTTGCTGAGTACATTGATGTGTACTCACCCTTGCTTTACAAACCACCCCACCCCAGGTTGTCCCCACCATTCTCAGTGCTCAGGAGGTGAAGCTGGCAACATGGATGATTTCGAGGAGTTTCAGGACTACGACGAGTTCTAGTTTACTTTAGTGGCAAACCCCCAGTCAGCTGCCTGTGTAGGCTTAGCTTCTTGTTTCGCATTTCCGCACTTTGATATTTATGTTGAACAAGTATTATGTATTAGACTCTGTGGATGTCTTGGACATCTTGATGTAATAAAGTGCCTTTTCGCTATTTATTTCAAGCATTGTGTGATGATGTCCAATTATGTAATCGTTGTGTACGTGAGTTCCTGATCCTGGCACGTACATGGTTCGCATTCGGTTTACCTTCCAAAATCGGGTGTGACATAAGTGGTATCAAAGCGTTGCTGACTGTAGGACCGCTAACCTAGACTAGAATGGTCGCCCTAAGGACTATAAACCCCTACTCTTACCTAGACCTCAGTGTCTTTTCAAAAGTTGGTCATCTTGACCAACTCTATGTTGTTTACTTATCTCAAAAGTTTTATCTCACTCTTCTTTCTGTTTATTTTCTGGTCTCATAGTTCTACTCTTACTCTTGTGCTTACGATGTCTTTTGTAGATGGCTCATCTAGAGATGGCAACGGGTACAAACCCGCTGGGTTTTGCCGTCCCAAACCCGTACCCGTGAAAAATATCTATGCCCATTAAAAAACCTGTACCCATGACGGGTCTGAGATTTTGCCCAAACCCGTACCCATCGGGTTAGCGGGTATGTGGGGGATAGATATCCCCCGGGTCCACCAAAAGAGTAAAGGACCTCACGAAAGGCCCAAGGGCCCAATAAATCGTAAGGTTACTCTTTTATGGGCCTGGGGAAAGACGACCAGCAACGCGGAGCGACATGGGGCCAGATTGGTACAAACCCGGACGGCCCATAGCGCCGAGCCATTGGCCGCAACAGAGACCCGACTTTCCCGCGTCGAGGCCTCCATGCAACGGAGCCACGTGAGGATAAGTCGGCGGGAGTTACGTAGAGGATAACCTCGAGAGGTTCACTATCTTTTAGCCATTCGTTGTTATCCCATCACATGTACTGCCCCACGGTCGAGTATATAAGGCCTAGGGGGCACCCCTTCAGAACGATCGACCCATTACTTAGCCACCCACATCAACTCTCTGTATTCTCGATCCAGAGAGCTCTCTTGTAATCACCTCCACCAAGCATACTCTTCAGGACGTAGGGTGTTACGCATCTCTAAGCGGCCCGAACCTGTAAACCTTGTCCACTGTCCCTCGTGCGATCGGCACGAACCATTTTGCTACAGTTGTCGACACCGTCCTACTCCTAAAACACCTTGAGGGGCAACCCCGGGTGTGCGGTCGGACCCTAAACACCGACAGCTGGCGCGCCAGGTAGGGGGTGTGTTGACAATCCAAGCTAGCTCAATGGCCATCTCCTTCTACAACAAGATCACCTTGCGCCCCGGATCTATGTTCTGCTTCGGAACAATCTCGTTCGTAGCGGACGAAGAAGGAATTCTGCACCGTATTGCGGATCCGCCAAAAAAGGAGTCTTCCTCAACAAACTCCGGAAATATCGGAGAAGCACGACCTCCAGCTCCCCGGAAGAAAATCACCACGACGACAGCGCCGTTCTACCCCGACGTCCTCTTCATCGGAAGGGCGGAATCGCCCGCCATCTCCGACGACGAGCCGACTGTACCCGGGGAGGAACCGCCTCAGCGAGAGTCCCGTCGACGGAGGAACCGGCGCAGGAATGTTCGACGACATCACGCGGCCGGAGAGCGAAATCCGGAACAACCTGTCTCGCGAGACGAGGTCTCAGAGGTAGGAGAAACCCCGGAGGAACGCGTCTTCAGAGAGCGAAGGAACTCCCGACGACGTGATCGCCGACGAGCTCAGGAGCAGGCTGAGCAGGATACAAGGCAACGTCGCGAGAATCCACTCTTCGGGCGTAACCTGAACCCCGACTTCGCCCGAGCCATGAACACGCCGAGCGAGGTCGGAGGGGTGCTGGCTCGGATAGCGGAAGGACTTCCTCGCACTCCTGACGCCGACGGCTACCGGCGACTGTTCACCCAGGCGGCCAACCATCTTCTACCGCTTGCTCACCCGCCAAACGATCTACGACACGCCATCAACAGTCGTCGAGACGCGCGGAGCTCCATCAACGCTTCGCGGGAACGGCGGCATGAGAATGAAATTCGTCGGCGAGAGGAGTACGACAGGGATCATGGTGCCCCGACTCAGAGCCAAGCTACCAGGACTGAGTCGGCGACGGCTTCGACTGGCGGAACCTCCCGGGGACGGTCGAGGAATCACAACCACAACTCCCCTCCCCGGGACAGGCATCGACCCCGACGACAAGAGGATACGTGCGGAGTGTCCGCCCTCACTCCGCGCCTTAGGGCCATCCAGTGGCCTCCCAATTTCAAGGTATCCAATGTTGACAAGTATGAACCTAAGCAGGATCCATGGGGTTGGCTAGCCGTCTACACCACCGCTGCTCGAGCCGCCGGAGCATCCGAGGACGTGATGACCGCGTACTTGCCCATTGTCCTTGGACAAGACGCGCTGCAATGGCTACGACATCTACCCCGACACTGCATCGACGTCTGGGGAGACTTCAGTCGGCGTTTCACTGCCAACTTCCAGTCCCTCTCCGACAAACCGGCGCAGCCGTGGGACCTCAAATCTATCAAGCGCCGGGGGGACGAGACTCTCCGATCATACCTCAAGAGGTTTCAAACCATGAGGAATCGCATCCCCGATGTCACGGAGGCGGCCGTGATCGAGGACTTCTACCGAGGATCCAATGACTCGGCTTTTGTCCGAGCCATACTACAAAGGGCGCCGACCACCTCGGAGGAACTGTTCCGGGAAGCCGACCTCTACATCACCGCCGACGAGCGAGCCCAGGACCTCATCGGAGGAACGAAGCCCACACCGGCAGCACCACGACGCGACGCGAACCAGCAACCTGACAAGCGATGGGAGAAGCGGCCACGTGAAGAAGTACACGCCGCCGGGCCACCCGCCGCCCGCGCTCGAGGAGGACCTCGTGGAGGCGAACGCACACTGGACGATATCCTCGACGCCCAGTGCCCGTACCACAAGGACATGCGCCACACTCTTCGTAACTGCCGGGACTTCAAGCACTCCGTCGGACACGGTCGACCCTTCCAACCTCTACCTCCTCCTCCGCCGAGGGGAGGACCAGATGAACCACGACAACCCCATCGGCAGGAGGAGGGAGGGGGAGGAGGAGCTTTCCCGCGCATTGACAGGGAGGTCAACGTCATCTTCGGCGGACACGGGTCACAGGAGAGTAGAAGACAGCAAAAGCTCAATGATCGCCAGATACTGGTGGCGACCATCGGTCCTCCCGCCCCATACCGATGGTCGGAGCACCCGATCACCTTCACTCGGGCGGATCAATGGCTCAACTTCGACCACCCGGGCAGATACCCGCTTCTCGTCGATCCGGTGATCCGAGAGAGCCGGGTGAAAAAGGTGTTAGTGGACGGGGGGAGCAGCATCAACATCACCTTCCCCCGGACACTCCAAAGCTTGGGAGTTCATCTCAAAGAGCTCCACGAGTCAGACACTCCTTTCTTCGGCATCGTGCCGACTGAAGGGGAGTACCCGCTGGGCCACATCTACATGCCGGTCACCTTTGGAACTCCGGAAAACTACAGAACCGAGTTCCTGAGGTTTGAAGTGGCGAACTTCGACTGCGGGTACAACGCCATCGTCGGGAGGCCAGGGCTGGCCAAATTCATGGCCATCCCGCATTACACATACATGATACTGAAAATGCCGGGGCCACAAGGGATCATAACTGTGCGCGCCGACCTCCAAGGCGCCGCAGAATGTTTCCGAGTGGCTATTCAAGCAGCCCTCACCGCCAAGCCGTCGACAGCTCCCTCAGCAATGGCGAACTCTAAGCCTGAAGAGGACCTCGCAATACCGGCGAATGAAGCTCAGACCGCGACCTCTATGCGGCCGACTGAAGAGACCAAGAGAATCAATCTGGGGTTCGCTGATGAGCGTAAGACAGCCATCATCAGCTCCAGTTTGAGTGACAAATAGGAAAGCGCGCTCGTCCAGTTTCTGCAAGATAACCGAGACGTATTCGCATGGCAACCTGCGGATATGCCGGGAGTCCCGAGAGAGCTGGCCGAGCACAAACTAAAGGTTTTTCCCCAGGCGAGGCCGATTCGGCAGAAATTACGTCGCTTCACACCTGACAAGAGGGAAGCCATTCGCGCCGAGTTAGCTCGCTTGGTCGCGGCTGGATTCATTAGAGAAGTATTACATCCTGAGTGGTTAGCCAATCCTGTTCTTGTACTCAAAAAGAATAAAGTGGACTGGCGCATGTGCGTTGATTATACTGATCTCAACAAACACTGTCCAAAGGATCCCTTCGGGCTCCCAAGGATAGATCAGGTGGTGGACTCCACCGCTGGATGTTCTATGTTGTCTTTCTTGGATTGCTATTCCGGGTATCATCAGATCAGTCTGGCGAAGGAAGATGAAGAAAAAACGGCGTTCATTACTCCATTTGGTGCTTTCTGTTATACCTCCATGCCGTTTGGCCTCAAGAACGCTGGAGCAACTTACCAGAGAGCTATCCAAACATGCTTAGCCGATCACTGGGGCAAGCGTGTGGAGGCTTATGTGGATGACGTGGTGATCAAAACACAGGACTCAAAGGACTTCATTGAAGATTTGCAACTGGTTTTCAACAGCCTGAGGCGGTATAGATGGAAGCTTAATCCCGAGAAGTGCGTTTTTGGGGTACCAGCCGGAAAGTTGCTCGGATTTATCGTCAGCAACCGAGGAATTGAAGCTAACCCGGACAAGATTGAAGCTATCATGAAGATGGAAGCACCTCGATCGCAGAAGAAGGTTCAGCGACTTACCGGATGCATGGCAGCTTTAAGCAGATTTATATCCAGGCTGGGAGAAAAAGGTTTGCCGTTTTATAAGTTACTCAAGAAGGTGGATAAATTTCAATGGACTTTAGAAGCACAAGAAGCTCTAGATGCTCTGAAAAAATTCTTGACAACACCGCCAGTACTGAAACCACCTCGGCGAGCTACATCGACTCAACCAGCTGAAGATTTGCTACTGTACATCTCTTGCACGACTCACGTGGTAAGCACCGCGTTAGTAGTCGAGCGAGCAGAAGAAGGGCACGCCTATCCAGTGCAACATCCTGTGTATTTCATCAGTGAAGTCCTCGGCCCCTCAAAGAAAAAGTATTCTCAAGTTCAGAAGCTATTGTATGCAGTACTTCTAACTGCCCGCAAGCTGCGCCACTACTTTGACGACCACAAAGTCATAGTAGTCACGAGTTTTCCAATAGGAGATATTCTTCACAACAAGGAAGCCATCGGTCGAATAGCCAAGTGGGCTTGTGAGCTGGGATCTCATGACATTGAGTTTCGGCCTCGAACTGCCATCAAAACCCAAGCACTGGTTGATTTTGTATCAGAGTGGACTGAACAACAAGTACCAGACAACCCAGAGACTGCAGAGGTATGGCGAATGTATTTCGATGGCTCACTCAAGCTGCAGGGAGCAGGAGCGGGGATTCTTTTCACTGCACCAGGAGGCGAACACCTCAAGTACGCCCTCCAGTTGCTATTCCCAGCCTCCAACAATGCAGCCGAGTATGAAGCGTTGATCCATGGATTGAACATTGCCATATCATTGGGCGTCAAAAGATTAATGGTATACGGGGATTCTCTGGTAGTTATCAGCCAGATAAATAAGGAGTGGGATTGCTCAAACGATTCGATGGGAAGGTATTGCACTGCCGTTCGAAAGCTAGAGGATAAATTCGAGGGTCTAGAGTTTCATCATGTGGAGAGAGATCGGAACGCGGCAGCCGATGTACTGTCCAAGCTAGGATCCAGTCGAGCTCAGGTCCCGCCCGGGGTTTTTGTGCAAGAAATTCTGCAGCCAAGTATCTCGTCGGGTCAAATGGAAGAATGCAACATCATAGATCAACCCGATTCAGATCCCGATGACTGGAGAAAGCCAATCATTAAGTATATAAAGAATGAAGAAGAACCAGATGATAAGAACTCGGCGGAGCGCATTACAAGACAGTCGGCTCATTATACGCTCATTGGGGAAACATTATACAGAAGAGGTGCGTCAGGCGTCTTCATGAAGTGCATTCTCCCATCCACTGGAAAACAACTCCTGGAAGAAGTCCATGCTGGGCAATGTGGAATACATGCAGCCTCCAGAACATTGGTCGGAAAGGTCTTCAGATCAGGATTCTATTGGCCAACGGCAAAGAATGATGCAGCCGAGTTAGTTCAGAGGTGCGAAGCCTGCCAATACTTGTCGAAGCAACAACACCTACCAGCACAGCAGCTGCAGACCATACCAGTAACGTGGCCTTTTGCATGCTGGGGGCTGGATATGATTGGACCTTTCAAGAAAGCTCAAGGGGGATATACTCATGTGTTGGTAGCAATTGACAAATTCACTAAATGGATAGAATTCAAGCCCATTGCCTCTTTAACCTCTGCCAAGGCTGTGGAATTCATACAAGATATAATATTCAGATTCGGGATACCAAACAGCATCATAACTGATTTAGGATCCAACTTCACAAGTTCGGAATTCTTTGACTTCTGCGAACAAAAGAGTATTCAGATCAAGTATGCATCTGTAGCCCATCCAAGAGCCAACGGGCAAGTTGAGCGAGCCAACGGAATGATATTGGATGCACTCAGAAAAAAGATTTTTGATAAGAACGAAAAATTCGCAGGAAAGTGGATCAGAGAACTGCCTTATGTTGTTTGGAGCTTAAGAACCCAACCCAGCCGAGCTTTGCATGGAAACACTCCTTTCTTCATGGTCTATGGGTCGGAAGCAGTGCTGCCTGCTGATCTCAAGTTTGGGGCGCCAAGGCTGATTTTTGAAAGCATAGCAGAAGCTGAGACCACCAGGCTGGAGGACATAGACGTACTCGAGGAAGAACGTTTAAATGCGGTAATCCAGTCAGCAAGATACCAGCAGACTTTAAGGCGCTATCACGACAAGGCTGTGCGGCAACGATCTTTTTCAGTAGGGGAGCTCGTCCTTCGCCGAATTCTAACGGGAGAAGGACGACACAAGTTATCACCCTTATGGGAAGGACCTTTCATAGTGGCAGAAGTCACTCGGCCCGGATCATATCGCCTCACTCAGATGGATGGCACGGAAGTCGGGAACTCTTGGAACGTAGAACACCTGAGGAAGTTTTATCCTTAGCCGTACCTCAAAACTGCTGGGATAACAGTGATGTACTCTGTAAAGTGGAAATATGTCATCAATAAAGAAAGGGTTTCAAGGATACTCAATTTGTTTACGATTGACTTGCATTCTTACTTGACTCGGGGTGACCACTATGCCCTGCTAACGGAGCAATCGACTTAAGTCGGCAATGACTTAAGGCGGTGCAACATGCTCACGCTTACTTGACTCGGGGTGACCACTATGCCCTGCTAACGGAGCAATCGACTTAAGTCGGCAATGACTTAAGGCGGTGCAACATGCTCACGCTTACTTAACTCAGGGTGACCACTATGCCCTGCTAACGGAGCAATCGACTTAAGTCGGCAATGACTTAAGGCGGTGCAACATGCTCACGCTTACTTAACTCGGGGTGACCACTATGCCCTGCTAACGGAGCAATCGGCTTAAGTCGGCAATGACTTAAGGCGGTGCAACATGCTCACGCTTACTTAACCCGGGGTGACCACTATGCCCTGCTAACGGAGCAATCGACTTAAGTCGGCAACGACTTTAGGCGATGCAACATGCTCATGCTTCACTTAACTCAGGGTGACCACTATGCCCAGCTAACGAAGCAATCAACTCTAATTGGTGCTTGTTTAAGACCAATGCAACTTGCTCTCGCTTATTTAACTCAGGGGATGATCTCCATATCCCACATGCAAAATTCATAGTCATCGTGCATCATTACTACCAAACTTATCGAATTAAAAAATCCTGATACAATGATAGAATAACTATGTCACTCAAATAAACTGGTGTTTTCTGACAAATATTCAATCATGCAGGCTGCGCGCCTGGAGCACGCGAAATGTTTTCTCTATTTTGCAATGTCTTTTACAGGAGCAGTTGACGAAGAAGGACGACTCGAGGAGTCAGGGGCGGCGTTCACGTCGGCCCTTATATCCTCAGGAACAACTACGCCAGGCCTCCTCATCAGAATTCGTCCCGCTCGAATGGCCTTGTCCATGGCCCTATCGCGTTGGGCTCTCAGAGTATTGGAAGTCTCTTCAGCAGACTTAACAGCCGACTGAGCAGCCTCTAGTTCTTGAGCAACGGATTTCTTGGAAGCACGCAGGTTCTTGATGACAACGTCTTTAGCCGATATCAGCTCCCGAAGGCGAATCACATCATCCAAGGACTCCTGCAGCTTATAGCGAAGATTGTTCAACTCTTCCATGGAAAAGCGATGACTCCTCTCCAAAATAGTCAACGAATTGCTAGAATCTCGATACAACTTATCAAGATTGTCACGAGAAGCGGCAAGAACGCGTTTTTCTTCCTGCAAGCACAAATCAGTTCATTCAGAGAACCAAGCAAACAATAGGAGTATAGCAAGCATAGTTTTCGTATTTCACCTTTTCAGAGTCTAACTGAGCATGCAGAGAGGAACTCAACGCATTAGCATCATCCAAGGCAGCAGAGACCTGACTCAGTTCGATTTGACTTTGAGAATACTTTCCCTCAAGATCAATGCATCGCTGAGTCAGTTCAGCTCGATCCTGAGAATGCTTCTCCTCAAGAAGTGCAGTCTGCCGAGTCATTCCTAGTAAGAGGTAATCAGACAAAACAAGGTCAGAAAGTCAAGCAGTCCGCAACTAACACGAAGAAAAGAAAAAAGGCACTAACCAGCGTTAATCGCCTCCAACTCGGATACACGACGACGAAGTAACACCGGATTCCAACACGGGAAAGATGAAGCCACTTCTGGAACAGGAGCACCATGCAATTTCAGCTGGCTGGTCATCCCGTCCACCAAAGTCTGATGAGAAGAGCAGATGAGCGTAATAGCAAGAGTTCAAACAATGTAAAAATCAAGCTAAGAGACAACACAGTACCTGGAGGTTGGAGAAGAACGAGGGGATCCCCAAGTCAGGAGAAATCAGATGATAACCAGGCGCAAGGTCATCACCCGAAGCAGCATGCAATGGAACAGTGGGAATCAGTTCATCTCCTTCAGCATAACCGGATACTCGATCAACGGGGACGCTGCCCTCTAAAGCGACGCCCCGGTCTGAAGTTTGGGCCACCACCATGAAGCCAGAGTGTGGAGGTGACCCAACATGAACGTTCATGGAAGTGCCGGAGGGAGATCCTGTCTGGACATCCCCAGGGACCGGGCCATAGTCGGCACTGCCCACTTGAGCCGGGTTACCCCCGGCAACACCCTCGGGGGCTGGGCAGTGGCTTGCACCCCTCGCCTGAGCTATGTCATCCCCGACGACACCCTCGGGGGCTGGACATGTGTCGACACCATCCTTGGGGTCCAAACTTTCAGCAGCAACCATCTCCAAGGTTGATGGGCCCTCGGCTATTTCCATGGAATCAGGACAATCCAAGTTGACATCCCGTCCCTCAAGATCGTGCTCTAAGATTGATGAGGCACGGGATGACCTCAACCCAGCGTCCGGCACAGCACCACAAGTTTCCATCGCGGCATCGTCCACTGGCCCTGATAACAAGTCCTCTGGGACCATATCCTCGAGAGTTTGATCAAAGTCGGCCAAGGATATGTTCTGCAGACCAACAAGAGCAGATAAAGCGGGAGAAGGAACCCCACTACTCTCCCCACTGGCGAGGAATTGACGACTGTTCTTTCGAATCAAAGGAACTTCATCCTCCTCCTCTTCATCATCTTCATCAGCAACACCGGCACCACACCCATTGGGATCAGCAACAGATGGACCACACCCATTGGGATCAGCATCAGTGAATTCAGATACAGGAACCTCCTCATCAGCAGGAGCCGAGGGACCAGCATCCTGATTCAAGCCAGATACTCGCCGAATACGTCTCTTCTTCTTTTTCTGCTCACCAACAGAAAGATTAGTCTGATTGGTTCGGCGAGGACGCTTCGAGCGAGCGCGAACAGGTCTCTGGACATCCAAAATTATACCGACCTCTGGGAGAGGCGCCACTGCCAATGTCTCAGTAGGAATAGTGTCAGAAGAGTCCTCGGCCAACATGTCAAGCACAGCATTTATTTCAGCATCAGTAGGATTCGAAGGCACTTCGAAGTGGGTTTGTCTCTCATCATCAGGAATTTTTCCGAGGGAAGCAACCAAAGCACTAACCTCCTCATCAGAGGGCCGCGTTCTAAGGCCCAAATTGCCATCAGTTGAAGGCGGGTTTGACACAAAGCGAGTGAAGGCCTTGGCAGGAGGCAGATTCCAGGCTGAATACGCCACCGGAGCACCAACATTGGATACTTTGCCTCTAAGAATCATCTCTAGCCGGCTCACCAAATCCGCAGAAGGGATCCTTCCATTGGTAACTCGAGTTGGGTCAGCCAGCCCTTGATACAGATAAGCTGGGTGGGCCCTGTCTTTCAGTGGCTGAATGTTTTTGAAGACAAAGTCAGCGACTATAGCCTCAGCGGTTAAACCCCTCTCTTTCAATAGCCCAACTTCAGCTAACAGCACACTAGCTTCAGCCACCTCCTCGTCTGTGGGAGACTCGGT
Organism: Zea luxurians; assembly: GCA_029449295.1. NCBI lineage: Eukaryota > Viridiplantae > Streptophyta > Magnoliopsida > Poales > Poaceae > Zea > Zea luxurians. The sequence goes on from JAOPSE010000004.1 coordinate 166,561,422, forward strand.
CCAACTCGGGGTGCGAACATCTGGCTGTCTTCCTGACCGGGGAGGGAGAGAATTTCCATAGTTATCAACTATAAACCATTCCAGGCGCCATCCCTTAATGCTGTCTTTAAGGGGGATCTCAAAATACTCAGTTTTCCGTCCCCGGCGCATCTCCAAGCTGGCACCTCCAACCAACTGATGCTGTCCCCCGGCCATCCCAGGGCGACAGTGATACAAGTGTTTCCACAGGCCAAAATGCGGCAGCACGCCAAGAAAGGCCTCACATAAGTGGACAAAGATAGAAATTTGCAGAATTGAATTAGGGTTCAGATGGGTTAAGTTGATGTGATAGAAATCAAGAAGACCACGGAAGAAGGGAGAAATAGGAAGGCCAAGGCCACGGAGAAGAAAGGGAGCGTAAACCACAGACTCGTGGGTATCCTCTGTCGGGACCGTTGTTCCATGGCAAATCCGCCAAGAACAGAGTTCCCGCGGAGGAAGAACCCCGATGGACACAAGGTGGAGAAGTTCAGTCTCAGAGATGTTGGACATGTGGTTACCTGCGAAGGGCAGCTGGCTGTTGGGATCAATTGGGGGAATCACAACAGCGGAAGAACTCGCGATTTTCCTCTTGGGAGCCATCTCGATTTCACCAGCAAGCAAATTGGGGGCAAGTGCAGAGGAGATTTGGAAGCAGGAATGCAAAAACTAGGGCGCGGAAAGCAAAGGCGGCTAAAAGTGCGACTCTTATGGGATATTCTCGGACCAGACACAGTTTCAAAAAGTGCCCAGTCATCACTCGGCGGTTATTTCCGAAACCTCAGCACGCCACGTGGTCATTCGGCAGTTATTTCCCAGAAAACTGGTGGGCCCTCTCCTCACTCGGGTGCTAATCCTCGAAATAACTCGGCGTTGCCACTAAAATGCCGACGTCACTATCCAGTCACTCGGCGTTGCCACTAAAATGCCGACGTCACTATCCAGTCACTCGGCGTTGCCTCTAAAACGCTGATCTTGAGTTCAATCGTTCGGCATTACTTCTAAAATGCCGACGTTGACCTTCAATCACTCGGGTGCTAATCCTCGAAATAACTCGGCGTTGCCACTGAAATGCCGACGTCACTATCCAGTCACTCGGCGTTGCCACTAAAATGCCGACGTCACTATCCAGTCACTCGGCGTTGCCTCTAAAACGCTGATCTTGAGTTCAATCGTTCGGCATTACTTCTAAAATGCCGACGTTGACCTTCAATCACTCGGCACTGCCTCTAAAACATTGACCTCCAGTTCAGTAACTCGGCATTGCCACTAAAATGCCGACATCACTATCCAGTCACTCGGCATCGCTTCTAAAACGCTGATCTCGAGTTTAGTCACTCGGCATTACTTCTAAAATGCCGACGTTGACCCTCACTCACTCGGCGTCACCTCTAAAACGCTGATCTCGAGCTCAATAACTTAGTGTTGCTTCTAAAACACTGATCTTGAGTTCAATCGTTTGGCATTACTTCTAAAATGCCGACGTTGACCCTCAATCACTCGGCGTTGCCTCTAAAACGCTGACCTTGAGTTAAATGGTTCGGCGTTGCCTCTAAAATGCCGAAATCACTACTTAGTCACTCGGCGTTGCCTCTAAAACGACGATCTGGAGTCCAACTACCCGACATTACTTCTAAAATGTCAACGGCGACTTCCGATCATTCGGTATCACTTCTGAAAACATTGATACAGACTACAATATTACTCGGAAGCATCAGTATAGCAATCAAGCTGTTCGTTTATGACCTCAAAAGACTCAGATCCATGGTCAAACGGAACGATCCATCAAAAGGAAGCCAAACTTGTTCTTCATTCAAGGGAAGTGATAACGTCTACAAATCAACCCATTATGGGCTGATACTTCCCTATTTCTACTACTAAACTACGCTTTACTGCTACTACTACTACTACTCTACAATATACTACTTTACATTACTAATAATACTACATTATCTAACTATACTACTTCTAATCTATACTAATATTTAAGAGGACCAGTGGCATCTAGCCACTGGCCCTGCCCCTGCCGCCGCCGCCGCACTTGGTGCCGCCCCCGCCGCCGCTGCTCTTGGTGCCGCCCCCGCCGCCGCACTTGGTGCCGCCCCCGCCGCCGCCGCCCCTGGTGCAGCCGCCGTCGTCGTCGTCGTCGTCGTTGTCGTCGTCATCGTCGTCGTCGTCGTCGTCCCCGCCCTCGCCGTCATCGTCCGAGTCCTCCTCTTCCGAGGAGTACTCGGACTCATCCGAGCCCTCGAGCCCGGAGCGCTCGACGGCCCGGATGTACGACCAGACCTCCGCCGAGAGCCCCTGGGAGTCGTCTGAGTCGTCAGACGACTCACGCAGGGGGATGGGAGCCGGAGACCCCTCGGATTCAGAGGAGAACTCCTCCTCTGAATACTCCGAGTCACCGAAGTCTTCAGACGAAGGAGTGGGTTCGCGCTTGCGTTTTTTGCCCATGGTGGAAATGCAGACAGAAGAAAGAAAGCAGGCAACGGAGAACAGCGAGAGATGTGAAAAAATCAGGTAGGCAAGGGCACTACTTATAGGAAAAGAAGGCAACCGCTCACCTCCAACAATGGTCACTGAACAGTCGCAAAGCATTCAATATACGTCTCCACCCGTCCAAAGACACGTCAGGCGGCGGACGCCGTTTCATGCAGCACCACACCCATTGGGACTCCAGTCAACAGCGCAAAGGATATGATTACACTCGCCGTCCCATCACATTACAACTCAGAAGCAACCGGTTAAAACACTCAGCGTACCAAGACGTCCCTTGCTCACACCCATTGGGGGGGGACGCCCAGGAATTGTCAGTATATTTTTCAAAATGGTCACATCTGCGCAGAGCATGCAGTGAATGCCTCAAGACAAAAATAAGATATCAACAAGAGTTAAAAGGAAGCCAAATATAGTCAGCAGAGTGCAAAATATAGTCGACAGACATGACTTGAAGACTAGACAGAGAACGTCCATCGAACGTCCAATCAGTCGCAGAGCAAATACACTATGCTACTCAGCAAGATATGGAAGGACTGCAAATTCAGTTGCAAAAGACAAAACACATGCTGACCTCCGAAGCATAATATTGATGACATAGCACGGATGACATCATGCCAACTTTTCATAAGCAGAAAGAGTATTCTTCAACAAAAGGACACAAAAAGAAGACCTTCAAGCGAATTATCCTCAAAAAATTCACTTGAAGGTCGGGGGCTACACCCATTGGGTGCACCTCCGGTGCACCCCACGGATTGCCACTCTAAGCCAGGATAGCATCAATTTCTAAAAAGCATGAAACAAGATTAAGAAGCCAATCCTCAACTGGAATAAGGAAACACAAATGGGATAATTTCTAATGAAGACCTTCGAGTAGATTATTTTCTAAAATCTACTCGAAGCTCGGGGGCTACACCCATTGGGTGCACCTCCGGTGCACCCAATAAGGTTCAGAGTCCAACAAACAGGAATGCCGATTTCTAAGGCACAGACACAAAGCTAGGTTCTGGTCAACAAGTGATCAAAGCAGGAGAAAACAGCGAGGAGTCATTTTTCTTCAAATCACCTACAAGCTGGACCTGGGATCTTCGGGTTGATTATCTCTAAATTAACCCAAAGATCGGGGGCTTGTGGGGGATAGATATCCCCCGGGTCCACCAAAAGAGTAAAGGACCTCACGAAAGGCCCAAGGGCCCAATAAATCGTAAGGTTACTCTTTTATGGGCCTGGGGAAAGACGACCAGCAACGCGGAGCGACATGGGGCCAGATTGGTACAAACCCGGACGGCCCATAGCGCCGAGCCATTGGCCGCAACAGAGACCCGACTTTCCCGCGTCGAGGCCTCCATGCAACGGAGCCACGTGAGGATAAGTCGGCGGGAGTTACGTAGAGGATAACCTCGAGAGGTTCACTATCTTTTAGCCATTCGTTGTTATCCCATCACATGTACTGCCCCACGGTCGAGTATATAAGGCCTAGGGGGCACCCCTTCAGAACGATCGACCCATTACTTAGCCACCCACATCAACTCTCTGTATTCTCGATCCAGAGAGCTCTCTTGTAATCACCTCCACCAAGCATACTCTTCAGGACGTAGGGTGTTACGCATCTCTAAGCGGCCCGAACCTGTAAACCTTGTCCACTGTCCCTCGTGCGATCGGCACGAACCATTTTGCTACAGTTGTCGACACCGTCCTACTCCTAAAACACCTTGAGGGGCAACCCCGGGTGTGCGGTCGGACCCTAAACACCGACAGGGTACCCATGGGTTACCCGCGGGTTTCATCACCAATATACGTGTTCTTCTCATAATCAATAATTATCGTAATGATTAATGATATTATGATCCAAAATCTATATAACGATCAACGAGTTCATGATTTGGTATAAAAATTATTAGTAGAGAGAATGAAATACAAATAATGAGTTGTATAATTAAGTGACCTTGCACTAAGTTATCCATCCACCACATATATAACGCTAGTAAAAACTATAATAGCAAGCAAGCAACACTCTCACTGACTACTGATACATTTAGCAATTGATAAAATTATGAAGTAAATAAATAATAACAAGTTTGTTGTTCGTTTATAAAATAAAATGACAATATGCACTAGGTTTGGCCGGGTTTAAAAAACCCACGGGTTCACGGGTTTGGGTACTATAGGAACAAACCCGTACCCATAAACCCGTCGGGTATAGATTTATGCCCATTAACAAACCCATGGGTATAAAAATTGACCCAAACCCGTACCCTAATGAGGTAAAAACCCATCGGGTTTCGGGTTGCGGGTACCCATTGCCATCTCTAGGCTCATCTTAGGTGCACTGCACGTAAGTCTGTGATCCCCTTTTTGCCTTCTCGCCTGGCGGAGCGTCCACTGCGTCGCACGGTGCCAGGTCAGTCCAGTCACCTGGAGAGACTGCATCGTCGCCTATACGAGGAGCAGGAGCGCCGATGCCAGGAGCAGGACCAGGAGCACCAGGACTCTTCCCCCTCGCCTCAGCAGGAGGTGGAGTCTAAGAGGCCGCCTTCCCCTGCACCTCAGCCAGAGATGCCCCCTGCACCACCACAGGGCATCCCGGCTGCTAGAGGAGACCCTGACGGAGACGGAGACGACGACAACACCGGTGACAGTTTGAGCCACGACACGGAGCTCTCGAAGGAGCCGGAGGGGTGGATCACTAGACCCATCACTCGTGACGCTGTTCACGGGTGTCACTTCCACGACGCTCTCGTTACCCTGTTGCGTCGGGCCTTCGACCGACACACATGGTCCATCGAGTACCATTGTGTAGTCTACCAGCATCGTCGCGGGCTATACCCGGACCAGTGGGAGGCTACTTGCTTGGTCCACCGTCCGGACAATGATCTCCGGGGTGCAGAAGCCTTCTCAGAGCACTATTCTATTACTGAGAGGGACACTGCCAAGGCAGCCATGCAAGATGCAGCACGACGGGCACTTTCTCAGTAATGCTCGTTGTTCAGCGGGGTAGCTAATGGCCTAGACCTGAAGTACTATCCTTGTCGTTCGACCGACAGTGCTGGAGGTGTGATTGTCTCGACAGTTGGTGAGGGCAATCCCAGGCTAAATAGCATGGTCAATCTGGTCGCCGTGCTCAACACAGAGTTGGACCACGCCCTTGACGAGTTGGGCAAGGTTCGGGCGAAGGTTGCGAAATTGCGTGCTGAGTGTGCGGCGCGCCACTATCTTGATGGTGGTTCTCCCACCCCTGTAGGGATTCAGCACCCTTAACGTTCACCGCCTCGTGGTCGCTTCAACTATGGTACCCCAGACTGCTGAACCCACATAGGTTTGGATCCTTAGATCGACAGAGTCGGAGTCTGTAATAATGCTTAGTTTAGTGTCTTAGCCTAAGTCAGTTTAAGTTAGAGTTAGTTTGCTTATCTTATGTTGGATGCTTGTTATTATGGACATGTACTGAAGTTGGATCTTTGTAATGATTGTCACCAATATGTGGGTATCCCCTGCAACTTGGTGTGGTTATTAATAAAGTCAGTTATTTAGTTGGGTAATGTAACGCCCTGAATTTGGGGGTAGAATTTTTTCTTCTTTTCTCTCACCAAATTCGGGCGTTACTCTCTTTTCTCTTCCCCGTTTCGCTCTTTCTTCCCAATTTCAAGCCAGTATAGTGACAGGTGTCCGTGTCATGTATAAACCAAAACCTAAGTGTCATGGGTGTTGCATCATGCCGAAGCGCATTTCTTTGTCTGATGTCGCGTGTTCGTCTCGTCCTGTTTCATATTTCGGTTCGCGATTGGATTCCGTTTAATGGTTGTGCGTGTCATGGGTTTCGATCCGTGATGTGACCCAGCCTAGCCCAGCCCAGCCCAGTCCAGCTCGCCCGATCCGGCCCGGCCCGGCCCGCGCGCCCCTGGCGCCCCTGCCCACCCCCCATGCGCCCCCTCCTCCTCTCCCTCTCTCATTTGGATTTCCCGCGCAGCAACCTCCCTCTCTCTCTCCCACCTCTCTCTCCCCGTGGTGCCCTAGGTTTTGGAGACGGTGATCGCCGGAGTTGGATCCCGAGGTGAGCTCCCCTCCCCTCCCTTCTCCTCTCTCTCTCTCTCCCTCTCCCTCTCCCTCCTCTTCTCTCCCCCTGCGCGCGCCCTCTCTTCTTCCCCTACGCGCGCGCCCCTGCTCCCTCCCCTGCCCGGCGCGGCGCGGCCCCGCCCCCTCCCCTGCTCGCGCGGCGGCATGGCCCCACCCCCTCCCCTGCTCGCGCGACGGCGCGACCCTGCCCCCTCCCCCGCCCCCGGCGCGGCGCGGTCCGGCGCGGCCCCCGGCGCGGCCCCCCGGCGCGGCATGGCCCCCGGCGTGGTTCTCAGCCCATGCGTGCGGCCTTCGGCCCTTGCGCGCGGCATCCCGGCCCTCGGCGTCCCGGCCCTCGGCGCGACTCGCGTAGCCCCGTTTACCCCTAACACGTTCCCGCGTGCGCAAACCCACGCGCGCGGTGATTATTTTTGGTTGTTGTTAATTTCAAACTCCGTTAGTTAGTGTGCTGCGTCGCGCGCTTCGTCGCGCGACGATTCAATTCAAGTTCGTATTTATCAATGTGTTGCGTCGCGCGCTTCGTCGCGCGACGATTCAATTTAAATTTGTGTTTATTAATGTGCTGCGTCGCGCGCTTCGTCGCGCGACGATTCTTTTAGTTTATATTCATTAAAGTGTTGTGTCGCGCGCTTCGTCGCGCGATGATCTATTTTAATTTCAGGTTGTTTAAGGTGCGATGTTGCGCGTCCAGACGTGTGACTTTCCACTTTAAACTCAGCCCTGTTGGCGTATGTCGTCGTGCGCTTCGTTGCGTGATGCTTCACGTCTCTTTATAATTAATGCAAGTGTCTCGTTGTACGCTCTGTCGCACGGCGAGTCGTTTACTTCTTAATTCAATCTAAATGTCGTGTCATACGTCTCAACGTGCGACCACTCCCTTTTATTCATCTTCAATGATTTATAATAATTAAATGTGGAACTTGACTTTACTTTATGCTAAACGTAGTGTCCGCATTAATGCCCTTCAATAGAACGAGTGGTTTAATTTATAATAATGTAATGTGATTGTTTCTCGACTGTCTTTTCCTCTTTCTCTCTTAACCGTAATTGCGAGCCCGCGTGGAACGTCTGTTTATTTATTGCATCCTATTGCATGGTGTACTGTTCTTTTGTATTAAATGTGTGGATGTATGTATGTTTGCGCTCACATAGAGAACGACCCGGTTGAGGAGCCCGAAGAACTCGCAGGAGAAGCCCCTGAGCAGCAGTCGGTTGGTGGAGGCAAGTGTCCCTTGACCTATCTCTGTCCTATACATTCTTTAATTCACCTCCCACATTTCACAGTTATACCTAAGGATCGACTAGCTTTTGTTATTCATGTCCTTGTTTACCTATTTGGGTTGGATTATTATTGCTTAGTCTTATGCTATTGCTCAACTATAATCAATGAACATGATGAGAATTATCAATGATACGTTGTTTTCCCCTCTTTTATTATGATGTTATACTTGTGACCTTCAAGGGGGCTCGAGCGGGTTCTCGAGTGCCTCTCTGTAAGGACCTGTTCGTTGGATGACCGCCCGGGAAAACAGTGCAACCATGAGGGTGGAGTGGGACGCCCTTAGCTGAATAATTAGAGGAACCAGGGGTAGTTCGCTTAGCCGTCGTGCCGTCAATGGGGCTCGGTGTATGCGGCTCGCTCTGCCAAGGTTGATTTGTCCCTTGGGGAGGAGTGCGGTACATTTAGGAAACCTAACGGGCGGCTACAGCCTCGGGGAATCTTTGTAAAGGCTACGTAGTGATGCCCTGCTGGACCACCTAGGTAGTGGTCAATGGGGAGTAGCTCTCTCCAGGCAGAAAGAGAATCATGGCTTGTGGGTAAAGTGCACAACCTCTACAGAGTGTTTGAGAACTGATATATCAGCCATGCTCGCGGTTATGAGCGGCCAAGGGAGCTCCAGTGATTAGTGGTACTTGTTCAGAGATGTTCAGATTGCAGGTGGCAATGAGATTGATGGTTTTTGGTTTTGACTCTGGAAATGGTAAGTGGTACTCTTTCCGTTTGGAAAGGAGTACGTTTGGGTTAATAATGTGGGTTAATTCTAAAACTTGGCTTTCTCTACCAGTAATAATAATCTGACCAACTAAAAGCAACTGCTTGACTTACCCCCACATAAAGCTAGTCCACTACAGCCAAACAGGACACTTGCTGAGTATGTTGATGTGTACTCACCCTTGCTCTACACACCAAACCCCCCCATCCCCAGGTTGTCAGCATTGCAACCACCGCTCAGGAGAAGATGAAGCCGTGGAAGGAGATTTCCAGGAGTTCCAAGACTACAACGAGTTCTAGGCGTGGGTTAGCGGCAAACCCCCAGTCGGCTGCCTGTGAAGGCCGCGTTTATCTATGTTTCGTTTTCGCACTTTGATTATTGTAAAGACTATGTGGATGTCTCAGACATATGATGTAATCGACTATTATTTCCCTTTTTAATACTATTTGAGCACTGTGTGATGATATCCATGTTATGTAACTGCTGTGTACGTGAATTGCTGATCCTGGCACGTATATGGTTCGCATTCGATTTGCCTTCTAAAACCGGGTGTGACATAGGTGGTATCAAAGCCATGCTGACTGTAGGACCGCTAACCTAGAGTAGAATGGTCGTTCTAAGGATTATAGATCTCTGTCCTTGCCTTGACTTTGATATCCCTTCAAAAGTTGGTCATATCGACCAAACCTATGTTCTACTATATATTATACCTTGCTGAAAATTGTGTTTTATTCTAATCCTTCATTTATTTATGGTTCATTACTTGCTGGTCATACTAGTTCTGTTCTCACTCTTTTGCTTGCGGTATCTTTTGTAGATGGCTCGTCTTAGACACACCGCATGGAAGTCTATCATCCCCTTCTTACCCTCTCGTCTCGCGGAGCGTCCACTTCGCCGTCCCATGGCCGGTCAGTCCAACCATTTGGAGAGGTTGCACCACCACCTGCATGAGGAGCAGGAACATCGACGACAGGAGCAGGAGCAGCAGGGCTCTTCTTTCTCGCTCTAGCAGGAGATAGAGTCTGTGAGGAGCTGCTCCCCTGTGCTCCCCCTAGAGGCGCCCCCTGCACCACCACTGGGCGCCCCAGCCCCTGGAGTAGCTGCTGGAGGAGACCCAGACGACGGAGGTGGCGACGACAGCTCGAGCCACGACACCGACTTTTCTGCTGACAAGGAGCCGGAAGGATGGGTTGCTCGACCCATCACTCGTGAAGCTGCTCACGGGTGTCACTTCCACGATGCGCTCGACACCCTGCTATGTCGAGCACTTGACCGGCGTACTTGGTCCATCGAGTATCGCTGTGTGGTCTACCAGCATAGTCGCGGGGTCTACCCGGACCGCTGGGAGGCGATCTGCTTGGTGCGCCGTCCGGAGAACAGTCTTTGGGGTGCTGAGGTCTGCTCGGAGCACTATTCTATCTCTGAGCGGGACTCAGCTGAGGCGGCCATGCAAGATGCCGCATGACGTGCACTTTCGCACTACTGCTCGGTTCTCGGCGGGGTAGCCGACGGTCTCAACCTGAAGTACTACCCCCGCCGTCCATCTGGCAGCACAGGAGGCGTGATTGCCTCACCTGTTGGTGAGGACAATCCTAGGTTGAGCAGTACAGTCAACCTAGCCGCCGTGCTAAACACGAAGCTGGACCATGCATTAGATGAGCTGAGTAGGGCTCGTGCTGAGATCGCCCAGCTGCGGGCTGAGCGCGCGGAGCGTCGTCACCTGGACAATGGTTCCCCCGCCCCCGTCGGGACTCAGCACCCATACCGCTCACCTCGGCGTGGACACCAGTCTTATGGCAATCCCGACTGCAAGACCAAGATAAATTTAGAACCATAGATCGTCAGAGTCGGATCCTGTAATTAATACGAAATATATACATAGAAGCTATAGTCTTAGCATTATTCTCGCTTTTAGTTAGTCTTAGTTAGACAGGGTAGTTTGCTATATCCTGTGCATTTATGTTTGTCATGATGAACTATGTTTGATCTGGATCATTGTAATGACTGTCACCAGGATGTGGGCATCCCCTGCGTTTTGGTTTACCTGTTATATGTTAATGAAGTTAGTTATCTAGTTGGGAAGCCTTTTATTCCACTTTCCTCTTTATCTGAGAAGCTGTGTTGGTCTGTGTTGGAGATCAGTGAAGATGCTCATCTGTTCAGGGTTGTTGAAGAATTCTATGCTCTTTTCTTATGCTGCAAGATTTGCAAGATCAGTTCTGATGTGTGGTTGCATTCTGCAGATGTTAGAGAACAGGCGCAGAGGAGGAAGGCGTGCTCAGTAGGAGCAAGCCGCTCAGCAGGATGAGGTACCCTAGCAGCAGCAGCTGCCGCCCCCGCCCCCGATGTCCATCGAGCAGATGTTTCTGATGCAAACTCAGGTAGTTCAAGCCATCGGTCAGACTCTGGCCGCCATTCAGCAGCAGCAGCTACCACCTCAGCCTCAGATGCCTCAGATGCCCAGGGACAAGCGTGCTGAATTCATGAGAGGTCATCCCCCAATGTTTGCTCACTCTTCTGACCCCATGGATGCTGAAGACTGGCTACGCACTGTGGAGCGGGAGTTGCATACCGCTCAGTGTGATGACAGGGAGAAAGTCCTGTATGGTCCTCGTCTGTTGAGAGGAGCAGCCCAGTCATGGTGGGAGTCTTATCTCGCCACCCATGCCAACCCCGACACCATCACCTGGGAAGAGTTTGGAGGTAGCTTTCGTCAGTACCATGTTCCTGCAGGTCTGATGACAGTGAAGAAGGAGGAGTTCTTAGCCCTCAAGCAAGGGTCATCGTCTGTCAGTGAGTACCAGGACAGGTTTCTACAGCTATCTCGCTATGCTCCTGAAGATGTCAACACCGATGCCAAGCGACAGTATCGTTTCCTGAGAGGCTTGGTTGACCCTCTGCAGTATCAGCTGATGAATCATACCTTCCCGACATTCCAGCACCTGATTGACAGAGCAATCATGACAGAGAGGAAGCGTAAGGAGATGGAGGATCGCAAGCGCAAGATCAGTGGACCCCAGCCTAGAAGCAGCAATCTTCCTCGTTTCTCAAGCAATCAACCTCAGCAGTTTAGGCAGAACTAGCGTCCACCTCAGCAGCAGCAGCAGTTCCAAAGGCAGTATCCTCAGCACCAGTATCAGAATCGCCAGAACAATCAGTCAGGAGGAGGTCAGTTCCAGAGGCAGAATCAGCAGGCACCTCGTCTTCCTGCCCCAGTAAACCTGCAGAATAATCAAGCAGCACCAGCTCAGGTTAGAAACAGAGCATGTTTCCACTGTGGAGAGCAAGGCCATTGGGTGATGCAATGTCCAAAGAAGGCAGCCCAGCAGCAGTCAGGCCCCAACGTCCTAGCAAAGCAGAATGTGTCTCAGCCTGGAGCAGGCAACCGCTCTCAGCCGCGCTATAACCATGGGAGACTGAACCACTTGGAGGCTGAAGCAGTTCAGGAGACCCTCGACATGATAGTAGGTATGTTTCCGGTCGACTCCCATATTGCAGAAGTGTTATTTGATACTGGAGCAACGCATTCATTCATTGCTGCATCATGGGTAAAAGCACATAATCTTCCAATTACTACCATGTCAACCCCCATTCAAATTGACTCAGCCGGTGGTAGAATTCGAGCCGATAGCATTTGCTTGAATGTAAGTGTGGAAATAAGGGGGATAGGGTTTCTCGCTAATCTTATAGTAATGGGTACTCAGGGAATAGATGTCATCCTAGAGATGAATTGGCTAGATAAGTATCAGGTAGTTATCAGTTGTGATAAGAGGACAATCAAGTTGGTGTCTCCACTAGGAGAGGAAGTGGTGACCGAGTTAGTCCCGCCCGAGCTAAAGAAAGGAAGTTGTTATCAGATGGCTGTTGATAGCAGCGAAGCAGACCCAATTGAGAGTATCAAGGTTGTGTCTGAGTTCCCAGATGTGTTTCCAAAGGACTTACCAGGTATGCCACCAAAGCAAAAAGTTGAGTTTGCCATAGAGCTTCTTCCTGGCACCGCCCCCATCTTTAAGAGAGCTTACAGAGTATTTGGGCAAGAGTTGGTTGAACTTAAGAAGCAAATTGATGAGCTGTCAGAGAAAGGTTACATCCGGCCAAGCACCTCGCCTTGGGCCGCTCCTGTCCTATTCGTGGAAAAGAAAGACGACACCAGAAGGATGTGTATCGATTATTGAGCTCTGAATGAGGTCACCATCAAGAACAAGTACCCCTTGCCCAGAATAGAAGATCTGTTCGACCAGTTGAAAGGAGCCAGCGTGTTCTCCAAGATAGATCTGAGGTCAGGTTATCATCAGCTCAGGATTCGACCTTCAAACATTCCGAAGACGGCATTCATTACCAAGTACGGGTTGTATGAGTTCACAGTGATGTCTTTCGGTCTAACAAATGCACCAGCCTTCTTTATGAATCTGATGAACAGTGTATTCATGGATTACCTTGATAAGTTTGTGGTGGTATTTATTGATGACATTCTGATATATTCTCAAAGCGAAGAGGAGCATACGGATCATTTGAGGATGGTATTGCAGAGATTGCGAGAGCACCAGCTGTATGCAAAGTTGAGCAAGTGTGAGTTCTGGATCAGTGAAGTCCTGTTCTTGGGTCACATAATCAACAAAGAAGGATTGGCTATGGATCCGAAGAAAGTGGCAGACATTCTGGACTGGAAAGCACCAACAAATGCTCGAGGGATCAAGAGCTTCATTGGAATGGCCGGATATTATCGGCGATTCATTGAAGGGTTTTCGAAGATTGTGAAACCAATGACAGCGTTGCTAGGCAACAAGGTTGAGTTCAAGTGGTGTGGGGGATAGATATCCCCCGGGTCCACTAAAAGAGTAAAGGACCTCACGAAAGGCCCAAGGGCCCAATAAATCGTAAGGTTATTCTTTCGTGGGCCTGGGGAAAAACAACCAGCAACGCAGGGCGACATGAGGCCGGATTGGTGCAAACCCGGACGGCCCATAACGTCGAGCGAGTGGCTGCAACAGAGATCCGACTTTCCCGCGTCGGGGCCTCCATGCAATGAAGCCACGTGAGGATAAGTCGGCGAGGGTTACGTGAAGGATAATCTCGAGAGGTTCACTATCTTTTAGCCATTTGTGGTTATCTTATCCATGTGTACTGCCCCACGGTCGAGTATATAAGGCCTAGGGGGCACCCCTTCAGAGCGATCAACCCATTACTTAGCCACCCACATCAACTCTCTGCATTCTCGATCCAGAGAGCTCTCTTGTAACCATATCCACCAAGCATACTCATCAGGACGTAGGGTGTTACGCATCACTAAGCGGCCCGAACCTGTAAATCTTGTCCACCGTCCCTCGTGCGATCGGCACGAACCATTCTGCTACAGTTGTCGACACCTTCCTACTCCTAAAACACCTTGAGGGGCAACCCTGGGTGTGCGGTCGGACCCTAAACACCGACAGCTGGCGCGCCAGGTAGGGGGTGTGTCGACAATCCAAGCTAGCTCAATGGCCATCTCCTTCTACAGCAATAACGCCCTATGCCCCGGATCTATGTTCTGCTTCGGAACAATCTCATTCATAGCGGACGAAGAAGGAATTCTGCACCGTATCGCGGATCCGCCGGAAAAGGAGTCTTCCTCAACAAACTCCGAAAATACCGGAGAAGTGCAATCTCCGGCTCCCCGAAAGAAGATCACCACGACGGCAGCACCGTTCTACCCCGACGTCCTCTTCGTCGGAAGGGCGGAATCGCCCGCCATTTCCGACGACGAGCCGACTGTACCCGGGGAGGAACCACCTCAGCGAGAGTCCCGTCGACGACGGAACCGGCGCAGGAATGTTCGACGACATCACGCAGCCGGAGAGCGGAATCCGGAACAACCTGTCTCGCGAGACGAGGTCTCGGAGGTAGGAGAAACCCCGGAAGAACGCGTCTTCAGAGAGCGAAGGAACTCCCGACGACGTGATCGCCGACGAGCTCAGGAACAGGCTGAGCAGGATGCAAGGCAACGTCGAGAGAATCCACTCTTCGGGCGCAATCTGAACCCTGACTTCGCCCGAGCCATGAACACGCCGAGCGAAGTCGGAGGGGTGCTGGCTCGGATAGCGGAAGGACTTCCTCGGACTCCAGACGCCGACGGCTACCGACAACTATTCACCCAGGCGGCCAACCATCTTCTACCACTTGCTCACCCGCCGAACGATCTACGACACGCCATCAACAGTCGCCGAGACGCGCGGAGCTCCATCAATGCTTCGCGGGAACGGCGGCATGAGAACGAAATTCGTCGTCGAGAGGAGTACGACAGGGATCATGGCGCCCCGACTCAGAGCCAAGCTACCAGGACTGAATCGGCAACGGCTTCAACTGGCGGAACCTCCCGGGGACGGTCGAGGAATCACAACCACAACTCCCCTCCCCGGGACAGACATCGACCCCGACGACAGGAGGACACGTGCGGAGTGTCCGCCCTTACTCCGCGCCTTAGGGCCATCCAATGGCCTCCCAACTTCAAGGTATCCAATGTTGACAAATATGAACCTAAGCAGGATCCATGGGGTTGGCTAGCCGTCTACACCACCGCTGCTCGAGCTGCCGGAGCGTCCGAAGACGTGATGACCGCGTACTTACCCATTGTCCTTGGACAAGACGCGCTGCAATGGCTGCGACATCTACCCCGACACTGCATCGACGTCTGGGGAGACTTTAGTCGGCGTTTCACCGCCAACTTCCAGTCCCTCTCCGACAAGCCGGCGCAGCCGTGGGACCTTAAATCTATCAAGCGCCGGGGGGACGAAACTCTCCGGTCATACCTCAAGAGGTTTCAAACCATGAGGAATCGTATCCCCGATGTCACGGAGGCGGCCGTGATCGAGGACTTCTACCGAGGATCTAATGATTCGGTTTTCGTCCGAGCCATATTACAGAAGGCGCCGACCACCTCGGAGGAGCTGTTCCGGGAAGCCGACCTCTACATCACCACCGACGAGCGAGCCCAGGACCTCATCGGAGGAGCGAAGCCCGCACCGGCAGCACCACGACGCGACACGAACCAGCAACCTGACAAGCGGTGGGAGAAGAGGCCACGCGAAGAAGTGCACGCCGCCGGACCACCTGCCTCTCGCGCTCGAGGAGGACCTCGTGGAGGCGAGCGTACGCTGGACGACATCCTCGACGCCCAGTGCCCGTACCACAAGGACATGCGCCACACTCTTCGTAACTGCCGAGACTTCAAGCACTCCGTCGGACACGGCCGACCCTTCCAACCTCTACCTCCTCCTCCACCGAGAGGAGGACCAGATGAACCACGACAACCCCATCGGCAGGAGGAGGGAGGAGGAGGAGGAGCTTTTCCGCGCGTTGACAGGGAGGTTAACGTCATCTTCGGCGGACACGGATCGCAGGAGAGCAGAAGACAGCAAAAGCTCAATGATCGCCAGATACTGGTGGCGACCACCGGCCCTCCCGCTCCATACCGATGGTCGGAGCACCCGATCACCTTCACTCGGGCGGATCAATGGCTCAACTTCGACCACCCGGGCAAGTACCCGCTTCTCGTCGATCCGGTGATCCGAGAGAGCCGGGTGAAAAAGGTGTTAGTGGACGGGGGGAGCAGCATCAACATCACCTTCCCCCGGACACTCCAAAGCTTGGGAGTTCATCTCAAAGAGCTCCACGAGTCGGATACTCCTTTCTTCGGCATCGTACCGACGGAAGGGGAATACCCGCTGGGCCACATCTACATGCCGGTCACCTTTGGAACTCCGGAGAACTACAGAACCGAGTTCCTGAGGTTTGAAGTGGCGAACTTCGATTGCGGGTACAACGCCATCATCGGGAGGCTAGGATTGGCCAAGTTCATGGCCATTCCGCATTACACATACATGATACTGAAGATGCCAGGGCCACAAGGGATCATAACTGTGCGCGCCGACTTCCAAGGCGCCGCAGAATGTTTCCGAGTGGCTATTCAAGCAGCCCTCACCGCCAAGCCATCGACAGCTCCCTCCGCAATGGCGAACTCTAAGCCTGAGGAGGACCTCGCAATACCAGCAAATGAAGCTCAGACCGCGACCTCTATGCGGCCGACTGAAGAAACCAAGAGAATCAACCTGGGGTTCGCTGATGAGCGCAAGACGGCCATCATCAGCTCCAGTTTGGATGACAAATAGGAAAGCGCGCTCGTCCGGTTTCTGCAAGATAACCGAGATGTATTCGCATGGCAACCTGCGGATATGCCGGGAGTCCCGAGAGAACTGGCCGAGCACAAACTGAAAGTTTTTCCCCAGGCGAGGCCGATTCGACAGAAATTACGTCGTTTCACGCCTGATAAGAGGGAAGCCATTCGCGCCGAGTTAGCTCGCTTGGTCGCGGCTGGATTCATTAGAGAAGTATTACATCCTGAGTGGTTAGCCAATCCTGTTCTTGTACTCAAAAAGAATAAAGTGGATTGGCGCATGTGTGTTGATTATACTGATCTCAACAAACACTGTCCGAAGGATCCTTTCGGGCTCCCGAGGATAGATCAAGTGGTGGACTCCACCGCTGGATGTTCTATGCTGTCTTTCCTGGACTGTTATTCTGGATATCATCAGATTAGTCTGGCGAAGGAAGACGAAGAAAAAACGACATTCATTACTCCATTTGGCGCTTTCTGTTATACCTCCATGCCGTTTGGCCTCAAAAACGCTGGAGCGACTTACCAGAGAGCTATTCAAACATGCTTAGCCGATCACTGGGGCAAGCGTGTGGAGGCTTATGTGGATGACGTGGTGATCAAAACACAGGACTCAAAGGACTTCATCGAAGATTTGCAACTGGTTTTCAACAGCCTGAGGCGGTATAGATGGAAGCTTAATCCCGAGAAATGTGTTTTTGGGGTACCAGCCGGAAAGTTGCTCGGATTTATTGTCAGCCACCGAGGAATTGAGGCTAATCCGGACAAGATTGAAGCTATCATGAAGATGGAAGCACCTCGATCGCAGAAGAAGGTTCAGCGACTTACTGGATGCATGGCAGCTTTAAGCAGATTTATATCCAGGCTGGGGGAAAAAGGATTGCCGTTTTACAAGTTACTCAAGAAGGTGGATAAATTTCAGTGGACTTCAGAAGCACAAGAAGCTCTAGATGCTCTGAAAAAATTCTTGACAACACCGCCAATACTGAAACCACCTCGGCGAGCTACATCAACCCAACCAGCCGAAGATTTGCTATTGTACATCTCTTGCACGACTCACGTGGTGAGCACCGCGTTGGTAGTCGAGCGAGTAGAAGAAGGGCATGCCTATCCAATACAACATCCTGTCTACTTCATTAGTGAAGTCCTCGGCCCCTCAAAGAAAAAGTATCCTCAAGTTCAGAAACTATTGTATGCAGTACTTCTAACTGCCCGCAAGCTGCGTCACTACTTTGACGACCACAAAGTCATAGTAGTCACAAGTTTTCCAATAGGGGATATTCTTCACAACAAGGAAGCCATCGGTCGAATAGCCAAGTGGGCCTGTGAGCTGGGATCTCATGACATCGAGTTTCGGCCTCGCACTGCCATCAAAACCCAAGCACTGGTTGACTTCGTATCAGAGTGGACTGAACAACAAGTACCAGACAACCCGGAGACTGCAGAAGTATGGCGAATGTATTTCGATGGCTCACTCAAGCTGCAGGGAGCAGGAGCGGGGATTCTTTTCACGGCACCAGGAGGCGAACACCTCAAGTACGCCCTCCAGCTGCTATTCCCGGCCTCTAACAATGCAGCCGAATATGAAGCCTTGATCCATGGATTGAACATTGCCATATCATTGGGCGTCAAAAGATTAATGGTATATGGGGATTCTCTGGTAGTCATCAGCCAGATAAATAAGGAGTGGGATTGCTCAAACGATTCGATGGGAAGATATTGCACTGCCGTCCGAAAGCTGGAGGATAAATTCGAGGGTCTAGAATTTCATCATGTGGAGAGAGATCGGAACGCGGCAGCCGATGTACTGTCCAAACTAGGGTCCAGTCGAGCTCAGGTCCCACCCGGGGTTTTTGTGCAAGAAATTCTGCAGCCAAGTATCTCATTGGGTCAAATGGAAGAATGCAACATCATAGATCAACCCGAGTCAGATCCCGATGACTGGAGAAAGCCAATCATTAAGTACATAAGGAATGAAGAAGAACCAGATGATAAGAACTCGGCAGAGCGCATTGCAAGACAGTCAGCTCACTATACGCTTATTGGGGAAACATTATACAGAAGGGGTGCATCAGGCGTCTTCATGAAGTGCATTCTCCCATACACTGGAAAGCAACTCTTAGAAGAGGTCCACGCTGGACAATGTGGGATACATGCAGCCTCCAGAACACTAGTTGGGAAGGTCTTCAGGTCAGGATTCTATTGGCCAACAGCAAAGAATGATGCGGCCGAGTTAGTTCAGAGGTGCGAAGCCTGCCAATACTTGTCAAAGCAACAACACCTGCCAGCACAGCAGCTGCAGACCATACCAGTGACCTGGCCTTTTGCATGCTGGGGGCTGGATATGATTGGACCTTTCAAGAAAGCTCAAGGGGGATATACTCACGTGTTGGTAGCAATTGACAAGTTCACTAAATGGATAGAATTCAAGCCCATCGCCTCCTTAACTTCTGCTAAGGCCGTGGAATTCATACAAGACATAATATTCAAATTCGGGATACCAAACAGCATCATAACTGATTTAGGATCCAATTTCACGAGTTCAGAATTCTTTGACTTCTGCGAGCAAAAAAGCATTCAGATCAAGTATGCATCTGTAGCCCATCCAAGAGCCAACGGGCAAGTTGAGCGAGCCAACGGGATGATATTGGATGCACTCAGGAAAAAGATTTTCGATAAGAACGAAAAATTCGCAGGAAAGTGGATAAGGGAATTACCCTATGTTGTTTGGAGCCTAAGAACCCAACCTAGCCGAGCTTTGCATGGAAACACTCCTTTCTTCATGGTCTATGGGTCGGAGGCAGTGCTGCCTGCTGATCTCAAGTTTGGGGCGCCAAGGCTGATTTTTAAAAGCATAGCAGAAGCTGAGACCACCAGGCTGGAGGACATAGACGTACTCGAGGAAGAACGGCTAAGCGCAGTAATCCAGTCAGCAAGATACCAGCAGACTCTAAGGCGCTATCACGACAAGGCTGTGCGGCAACGATCCTTTTCAGTAGGGGAGCTCGTCCTTCGCCGAATTCTAACGGGAGAAGGACGACACAAGTTATCACCCTTATGGGAAGGACCCTTCATAGTAGCAGAAGTCACTCGGCCCGGATCATATCGCCTCACTCAGATGGATGGCACGGAAGTTGGGAACTCCTGGAACATAGAACACCTGAGAAAGTTTTATCCTTAGCCGTACCTCAAAACTGCTGGGATAACGATGATGTACTCTGTAAAGTGGAAATATGTCATCAATAAAGAAAAGATTTCAAGGATACTCAATTTATTTACGATTGACTTGCATTCTTACTTAAACTCGGGGTGACCACTATGCCCTGCTAACGGAGCAATCGACTTACGTCGGCAATGACTTAAGGCGGTGCGACATGCTCACGCTTACTTAACTCGGGGTGACCACTATGCCCTGCTAACGGAGCAATCGACTTACGTCGGCAACGACTTAAGGCGGTGCGACATGCTCACGCTTACTTAACTCGGGGTGACCACTATGCCCTGCTAACGGAGCAATCGACTTACGTCGGCAACGACTTAAGGCGGTGCGACATGCTCACGCTTACTTAACTCGGGGTGACCACTATGCCCTGCTAACGGAGCAATCGACTTAAGTCGGCAACGACTTAAGGCGATGTGACATGCTCACGCTTTACTTAACTCAGGGCGACCACTATGCCCAGCCAACGAAGCAATCAACTCCAGTTGGCGCCTACTCAAGACCAATGCAACATGCTCTCGCCTATTTAATTCAGGGGATGATTTCCATATCCCACAGACAAAATTCATAGTCATCATGCGTCATAACTACCAAACTCATTAACTAAAAAATTCTGAATGGATAACTATGTTATTCAAATAAACCGGTGTCCTCTAACAAATGTTCAATCATGCAAGCTGCGCGCTTGGAGCACGCGAAATGTTTTCTCTATTTTGCAATGTCTTTTCCAGGAGCAGTTGACGAAGAAGGACGACTAGAGGAATCAGGAGCAGCGTTCACGTCAGCCCTTATATCTTCAGGAACGACTACGCCAGGTCTCCTCATCAGAATTCGTCCCGCTCGAATGGCCTTATCCATGGCCCTATCGCGCTGGGCTCTCAGAGTATTGGAAGTCTCTTCAGCAACCTTGACAGCCAACTGGGCAGCCTCTAGCTCCTGGGTAACAGATTTCTTGGAAGCACGCAGATTCTTGATGACAACGTCTTTAGCTGATATCAACTCCCGAAGGCGAATCACATCATCCAAGGACTCCTGCAGCTTATAGCGAAGATTGTTCAACTCCTCCATGGAAAAGCGATGACTCCTCTCCAGAATAGTCAACGAGTTGTTAGAATCTCGATACAACCTATCAAGATTGTCACGAGAAGCAGCAAGGATACGTTTTTCTTCCTGCAAGCACAAATCAGTTCCTTCAGAAAACCAGGCAAATAATAGGAGTACAGCAAAACAAAAGCGCAGTTTCGTATATCACCTTTTCACAGTCAAGCTGAGCATGCAGGGAAGAACTTAACGCATTGGCATCATCCAAGGCGGCAGAGACCTGACTCAGCTCAATCTGACCTTGAGAGTACTTTTCCTCAAGATCAGTGCATCGCTGAGACAGTTCAGCCCGATCTTGAGAATGTTTTTCCTCAAGAAGCGCAATCTGTCGAGTCATTCCTAGCAAAGGATAACCAAACAAAACGAGGTCAGAAGGTAAAACAGCCCACAACAAGCGCGAAGAAAAGAAAAAAAGGGCACTAACCAGCGTTAGTCGCCTCCAACTCGGATACACGGCGATGAAGAGACACCGGATTCCAACACGAAAAGGATGAAGCTACTTCTGGGATAGGAGCACCATGCAATTTCAGCTGGCTGGTCATCCCGTCCACCAAAACCTGATGAGAAGAGCAGATGAGCATAATGGCAAGAGTTCATGTAAAAGTCAAGCCAAGAAACAGCACAGTACCTGGAGGTTGGAGAAGAACGAAGGGATCCCCAAGTCAGGAGAAATCAGATGATAACCAGGCGCAAGGTCATCACCCGAAGCAGCATGCAATGGAACAGTGGGAATCAGTTCATCTCCTTCAACAGAGCCGGATACCCGATCAACGGGGACACTGCCCTCCAAAGCGACGCCCCGGTCTGAAGTTTGGGCCACCACCATGCAGCCAGAGTGAGGAGGTGACCCAGCGTGAACGTCCATGGAAGTGCCGGAAGGAGACCCTGTTTGGGCACCCTCGGGGACTGGGCCATAGTTGGCACTGCCCACTTGAGCTGGATTATCCCCGGCAGCACCCTCGGGGGCTGGGCAGTAGCTCGCACTCTTCGCCCGGGCTAAGTCATCCCCGACGACACCCTCGGGGGCTGGACATGTGTCAACACCATCCTTGGGGTCCAAACTTTCAGCAGTAACCATCTCTAAGGTTGATGGGCCCTCGGCTACTTCCATGGAATCAGGACAATCCAAGTTAACATCCCGTCCCTCAAGATCGCGCTCTAAGGTCGATGAGGCACGGGATGACCTCAACCCAGCGTCCGGCACGGCACCACAAGTCTCCGTCACATCATCATCCACTGGCCCTGATAACAAGTCCTCTGGGACCATATCCTCGAGAGTTTGATCAAAGTCGGCCAGGGATATGTTTTGCAGACCAACAAGAGCAGATAAAGCTGGAGAAGGAACCCCACTACTTTCCCCACTGGCGAGGAATTGCCGACTGTTCTTCCGAGTCAGAGGAACCTCATTCTCTTCCTCTTCTTCGTCTTCATCAGCAACACTGGCAACACCCCCATTGGGATCAATGACGGATGGAGTACACCCATTGGGATCAGCAACAGTCATACCACACCCATTGGGATCAGCATCAGCAAATTCAGGCGCAGGAACCTCCTCATCAGCAGGAACCGAGGGACCAGCACCCTGATCCAAACTAGACACTCGCCGAATACGCCTCTTCTTCTTTTTCTGCTCATCAACAGAAAGATCAGTCTGATTGGTTCGGCGGGGACGCCTCGAGCGAGCACGGACAGGTCTCTGAACATCCAAGATTATACCGACCTCTGGGAGTGGTGCCACTGCCAATGTCTCAGCAGGAGTAGCGTCAGAAGAATCTTCAGCCAACATGTCAAGCACGGCATTCATTTCAGCATCAGTAGGCTCCAAAGGCACCTCGAAATGGATTTGTCGTTCATCATCAGGGATTTTCCCAAGTGAGGCAACCAAAGCACTAACCTCCTCATCAGAGGGCCGCGTTCTAAGGCCCAAATTGCCATCAGTCGCAGGTGGGTTTGACACGAAACGAGTGAAGGCCTTGGCAGGAGGCAGATTCCAAGCTGAATACGCCACCGGAGCACCAACATTGGATACTTTGCCTCTGAGAATCATCTCCAGTCGGCTCACCAAATCAACAGAAGGGATTCTTCTATTGGTAACTCGAGTTGGGTCGGCTAGCCCTTGATACAGATAAGCCGGGTGGACCCTATCTTTCAGTGGTTGAATGTTTTTGAAAACGAAGTCAGCAACTATAGCTTCAGCAGTTAAACCCCTCTCTTTCAATAGCCCAACTTCAGCTAGCAGCACACTGGCCTCAGCCACCTCCTCGTCTGTAGGAGACTCGGTCCAGCTCGGGGTGCGAACATCTGGCTGTCTTCCTGACCGGGGGGGGGGGAGAGAATTTCCATAGTTATCAACTATAAACCATTCCAGGCGCCATCCCTTAATGCTGTCTTTAAGGGGGATCTCAAGATACTCAGTTTTCCGTCCCTGGCGCATCTCCAAGCTGGCACCTCCAACCAACTGATGTTGTCCCCCGGCCATCCCAGGGCGACAATGATACAGGTGTTTCCACAATCCAAAATGCGGCAGCACGCCAAGAAAGGCCTCACATAAGTGGACGAAGATAGAAATTTGCAGAATTGAGTTAGGGTTCAGATGGGTTAAGTTGATGTGGTAGAAATCAAGAAGACCACGGAAAAAGGGAGAAATAGGAAGGCCAAGGCCGCGGAGAAGAAAGGGAGCGTAGACCACGGACTCGTGGGTATCCTCCGTCGGGACCGTAGTCCCGTGGCAAATCCGCCAAGAACAGAGTTCCCGTGGAGGAAGAACCCCGATGGACACGAGGTGAAGGAGTTCGGTTTCAGAGATGATGGACATGTGGTTACCTGCGAAAGGCAACTGGCTGTTGGGATCAATTGGGGGAATCACCACAGCGGAAGAACTCGCGATTTTCCTCTTGGGAGCCATCTCGATTTCACCAGTGAGCAAATTGGAGGCAAGCGCAGAGAGGATTTGGAAGCAGGAATGCAAGAACTAGGGCGCGGAAAGCAAAGGCGGCTAAAAGTGCAACTCTTATGGGATATTCTCGGACCAGATACCGTTTCAAAAAGTGCCCAGTCATCACTCGGCAGTTATTTCCGAAATCCCAGCATGCCACATGGTCATTCGGCAGTTGTTTCCCAAAAAACTGGTGGGCCATCTCCTTACTCGGGTGTTAATCCTCAAAATAACTCGGCGTTGCCTCTAAAATGCCGACGTCACTATTCAGTCACTCGGCGTTGCCTCTAAAACGCTGATCTCGAGTTCAATCGTTCGGTATTACTTCTAAAATGCCAACGTTGACCTTCAATCACTCGGCGTTGCCTCTAAAACGCTGATCTCGAGTTCAATGACTCGGCGTTGCCTCTAAAATGCCGACGTCACTATTCAGTCACTCGGCGTTGCCTCTAAAACGCTGATCTCGAGTTCAAAAACTCGGCGTCGCCTCTAAAATGCCGACGTCACTACTCAGTCACTCGGCGTTGCTTCTAAAACGTCGATCTTGAGCTCAATCGCTCGGCGTTACTTCTAAAATGCCGACAGCGACCTTTAATTACTCGGCGTTGCCTCTAAAACGCTGACCTCGAGTTCAATAACTCGGCGTTGCCTCTAAAACGCCGACGTCACTACTCAGTCACTCGGCATACCTCTAAAACACTGATTCCTAGTTCAATCGTTCGGCATTACTTCTAAAAATGCCAACGTCGACCTTTAATTACTCGGCGTTGCCTCTAAAACGTTGATCTCGAATTCAATCGTTCGGCATTACTTCTAAAATGCCAACGTTGACCTTCAATCGCCCAGCATTACTTCTAAAAACACTGATACAGGCTGCAATATTGCTCGGAAGCATCAGTATAACGATCAAGCTGTTCGTCTATGGTCTCAAAGGAACCAGATTTATAGTCAAACAAAGCGAGTCATCAAGAGGGAATCAAATTCATTCTTCATTTAAGGGAAGTAGCAGTACTTACAAATCAACTCATTATGAGTTGATACTTCCCTATTTTTACTACTATACTACACTCTACTGCTACTACTACTACTACGCTACACTATACTACTCTACATTACTAATACTACTACATTATCTAACTATACTATTTCTAATCTATACTAATATTTAAAAAGACCAGTGGCATCTAGCCACTGGCCCTGCCCCTGCCACCGCCGCCGCTCTTGGTGCCACTCCTGCTGCCGCCGCCCCTGGTGCCGCCCCCGCCGCCACCGCTCTTGGTGCTGCCCTTGCTGCTGCCGTTGCCGCCGCCCCCGCCACTGCCGCTGCTGCCGTCGTCGTCGTCGTCATCGTCGTCGTCGTCGTCGTCATCCCCGCCCTCGCCGCCGCCGTCCGAGTCCTCCTCGTCCGAGGAGTACTCAGACTCATCCGAGCCCTCGAGCCCGGAGCGCTCGACGGCCCGGATGTACGACCAGACCTCCGCGGCTATCCCCTGGGAGTCGTCCGAGTCATCGGACGACGCCGGGGGAGAGACGGGAGCCGGGGACCTCTCGGACTCGGAGGAGAACTCCTCCTCCGAGTATTCCGAGTCGCCGAAGTCCTCCGATGGAGGAGTCGGCTCGCGCTTGCGCTTGTTGTTTTTTCCCATGGAGGCAAGAAGAAGAGAAGAGAAGGAAGCAGTAAGGAATAGCGAAGGGATGTGAAGAAACCAGAGGGGCAACAGCGTTATTTATAGAAGAGAAAGGCAACCGCTCACTTCCAACCGCGGTCACTGAACAGTCGCAAGGCATTCAATATACACCTCCACCCGTCCAAAGACACGTCAGGCGGCTGACGCCGTTTCATGCAGCACTACACCCATTGGGACTCCAGTCAACAGCGCAAAGGATATGATTACACTCGCCGTCCCATCACATTACAACTCAGAAGCAGCCGGTTAAAACACTCAGCGTACCAAGCCGTCCCTTGCCCACACCCATTGGGGGGGGACGCCCAGGAATTGTCAGTATATTTTTCAAAATGGTCACATCTGTACAGAGCATGCAGTGAATGCCTCAAGACAAAAATGAGATATCAACAAGAGTTAAAGGGAAGCCAAGTATAGCCAGCAGAGTGCAAAATATGGTCGACAGACATGACTTGAAGACTAGACAGAGAACGTCCATCGAATGTCCAATCAAGTGCAGAGCAAATACACTGTGCTACCTAGCAAGATATGGAAGGATTGCAAATTCAGCTGCAAAAGACAAAACACATGCTGACCTCTGAAGCATAATATTGATGACATAGCACGGATGACATCATGCCAACTTTTTTATAAGCAGAAAGAGTAATTTTCAGCAAAAGGACACAAAAAGAAGACCTTCAAGCGAATTATCCTCAAAAAATCCACTTGAAGGTCGGGGGCTACACCCATTGGGTGCACCTTCGGTGCACCCCATGGATTGTCACTCTAAGCCAGGATAGCACCAATTTCTAAGGGCATGGAACAAGATTAAGAAGCCAATCCTCAACTGGAATAAAGGAACACAAATGGAAGTAATCTCTGCTGAAGACCTTCGAGTAGATTATTTTCTAAAATCTACTCGAAGCTCGGGGGCTACACCCGTTGGGTGCACCTTCGGTGCACCCCATGGATTGTCATTCTAAGCCAGGATAGCACTAATTTCTAAGGGCATGGAACAAGATTAAGAAGCCAATCCTCAACTGGAATAAAGGAACACAAATGGAAGTAATCTCTGCTGAAGACCTTCGAGTAGATTATTTTCTAAAATCTACTCGAAGCTCGGGGGCTACACCCATTGGGTGCACCTCCGGTGCACCCAATAAGGTTCAGAATCCTACAAACAGGAATGCCGATCTCTAAGGCACAGGCACGAAGCTAGATTTTGGTCAACAAGTGATCGAAGCAGGAGAGAACAACAGGAAGCCGTCTTTCTTCAAATCACCTACAAGCTGGACCTGAGATCTTCGGGTTGATTACCTCTAAATTAACCCAAAGATCGGGGGCTTGTGGGGGATAGATATCCCCCGGGTCCACTAAAAGAGTAAAGGACCTCACGAAAGGCCCAAGGGCCCAATAAATCGTAAGGTTATTCTTTCGTGGGCCTGGGGAAAAACAACCAGCAACGCAGGGCGACATGAGGCCGGATTGGTGCAAACCCGGACGGCCCATAACGTCGAGCGAGTGGCTGCAACAGAGATCCGACTTTCCCGCGTCGGGGCCTCCATGCAACGAAGCCACGTGAGGATAAGTCGGCGAGGGTTACGTGAAGGATAATCTCGAGAGGTTCACTATCTTTTAGCCATTTGTGGTTATCTTATCCATGTGTACTGCCCCACGGTCGAGTATATAAGGCCTAGGGGGCACCCCTTCAGAGCGATCAACCCATTACTTAGCCACCCACATCAACTCTCTGCATTCTCGATCCAGAGAGCTCTCTTGTAACCATATCCACCAAGCATACTCATCAGGACGTAGGGTGTTACGCATCACTAAGCGGCCCGAACCTGTAAATCTTGTCCACCGTCCCTCGTGCGATCGGCACGAACCATTCTGCTACAGTTGTCGACACCTTCCTACTCCTAAAACACCTTGAGGGGCAACCCTGGGTGTGCGGTCGGACCCTAAACACCGACAAGTGGACCCAAAAATGTCAAGAGGCCTTTGAAGCGCTGAAAGAGAAGTTGACTACAGCGCCTGTCTTAGTCTTGCCTGACGTGCACAAGCCCTTCTTGGTGTATTGCGATGCTTGTTACACTGGTTTGGGATGTGTGTTGATGCAAGAGGGAAGAGTTGTGGCTTACTCGTCCCGACAGCTGAAGGTTCATGAGCAGAATTACCCAATCCATGACCTAGAGTTGGCAGCAGTGGTTCACACATTGAAGACATGGAGGCACTATCTGTATGGACAGAAATGTGATGTTTACACAGACCACAAGAGTCTGAAGTACATATTCACTCAATCAGAGCTGAATATGAGGCAAAGAAGATGGTTAGAGCTGATCAAAGACTATGAGTTGGAGATTCACTACCATCCAGGCAAAGCGAACGTAGTGGCAGATGCTCTGAGCAGGAAGAGTCAAGTCAATCTGATGGTCGCTCGTCCGATGCCCTATGAGTTGGCCAAAGAGTTTGACAGGTTGAGTCTCGGATTTCTGAATAATTCACGTGGAGTCGCAATTGAATTGGAACCTACCCTGGAGCGGGAAATCAAAGAAGCGCAGAAGAATGATGAGAAGATCAGTGAGATCCGGCGACTGATTCTAGACGGCAGAGGCAAAGATTTTCGGGAAGATGCAGAAGGTGTGATATGGTTCAAAGATCGCTTGTGTGTTCCCAATGTCCAGTCTATTCGGGAGTTGATTCTCAAGGAAGCTCATGAGACAGCTTATTCGATTCATCCTAGAAGTGAGAAGATGTATCAGGATCTGAAGAAGAAATTTTGGTGGTACGGAATGAAGAGAGAAATCGCAGAGCATGTGGCTATGTGTGATAGTTGTCGGCGGATCAAGGCAGAGCACCAGAGACCAGCTGGATTGTTGCAACCATTGCAAATTCCTCAGTGGAAATGGGATGAAATAGGTATGGACTTCATAGTCGGATTGCCTCGCACTCGAGCCGGCTACGATTCCATTTGGGTAGTAGTGGACCGCTTGACCAAGTTAGCCCACTTCATACCTGTCAAGACCAACTACAGTAGTGCAGTATTGGCAGAGTTGTACATGTCTCGGATCGTTTGTCTTCATGATGTGCCAAAGAAGATAGTGTCAGACAGAGGAACGCAGTTCACCTCTCATTTCTGGCAGCAGTTGCATGAAGCCTTGGACACACATCTAAATTTCAGTTCAGCTTATCATCTGCAGACAGACGGTCAGACCGAAAGGACCAATCAAATCCTCGAAGACATGTTGAGAGCCTACGCGTTGCAAGATCAGTCCGGATGGGACAAGAAGTTGCCTTATGCAGAGTTCTCCTATAACAACAGTTACCAGGCCAGCTTGAAGATGTCACCATTTCAGGCGCTCTATGGAAGGAGTTGTAGAACTCCGTTGCAATGGGATCAGCCTAGAGAAAAGCAAGTGTTTGGGCCAGACATTCTGCTTGAAGCTGAAGAGAACATCAAGATGGTTCGAGAGAATCTGAAGATAGCGCAATCAAGGCAGCGAAGCTATGCAGACACAAGAAGAAGATAGCTGAGTTTCGAGGTTGGAGATTTTGTCTATCTGAAAGTGTCACCGATCAGAGGAGTCAGAAGATTCGGAGTCAAAGGCAAGCTAGCACCCCGCTACATCGGTCCGTATCAAATTCTCGCATGGCGTGGAGAAGTGGCCTATCAGCTCAGCCTGCCAGAAAATTTGTCTGCTGTGCATGATGTCTTTCATGTGTCTCAGTTGAAGAAGTGTTTGCGTGTGCCAGAGGAGCAGTTGCCAGTTGAAGGTTTGGACCTACACAGAGAGACCAGTGCAGATCCTTGAGACGGCAGACAGAGTCACCCGAAGAAAGACCATCAGAATGTGCAAAGTTAGATGGAGTCACCACTCTGAGAAAGAAGCAACCTGGGAGCGTGAAGATGATCTGATGGCTAAATACCCTGAGCTCTTTGCTAGCCAACCTTGAATCTCGAGGGCGAGATTCTTTTAAGGGGGATAGGTTTGTAACGCCCTGAATTTGGGGGTAGAATTTTTTCTTCTTTTCTCTCACCAAATTCGGGCGTTACTCTCTTTTCTCTTCCCCGTTTCGCTCTTTTTTCCCAATTTCAAGCCAGTATAGTGACAGGTGTCCGTGTCATGTATAAACCAAAACCTAAGTGTCATGGGTGTTGCATCATGCCGAAGCGCATTTCTTTGTCTGATGTCGCGTGTTCATCTCGTCCTGTTTTGGATTTCGGTTCGCGATTGGATTCCGTTTAATGGTTAGCGTGTCATGGGTTTCGATCCGTGATGTGACCTAGCCCAGCCCAGCCCAGCCCAGCCCGGCCCGATCCGGCCCGGCCGGCCCGCGCGCCCCTGGCGCCCCTGCCCACCCCCATGCGCCCCTCCTCCTCTCCCTCTCTCATTTGGATTTCCCGCGCAGCAACCTCCCTCTCTCTCTCCCACCTCTCTCTCCCCGTAGTGCCCTAGGTTTTGGAGACGGTGATTGCCAGAGTTGGATGCCGAGGTGAGCTCCCCTCCCCTCTGTAACACCCTAAATTTGGGGTATAAAATTTCTTTGCTCATATTCACAAATTCAGGTGTTATTCCTCTCTTCACGCCTTTCCCAATCTCCTCTTTCTCTTTTCTATAGAAGAAGAGTAGTTATTTTTATTTGTAATTATAATCGAGTAGGCTAAACTCCAAGGGAGTATGAAATGTTGCATCATGTTGAACCCTAAACTCCACTTTTGTTTGATGCATATGCTTGAGGGTGATAATTTGAATTTGTGGCATATTTGGAATTGAATCAAATGGAGTAAATAAAAAGAAAAGGTAAAACATTTTCTGAAATAAAAGGAAAAGGTAAAGTGGCCCGCACCCCTGTTCCCCTCGGCCTTTCGGCCCAGCCGGCCCACCCCAGCCGCCCCCTTCCCCACTCTTCTCCCCCCCCGCTTGTCCGTGCGTGGAGCGCTGCCGCCGCCGCCGCCCAGTGGGGCCCACGCGCCTGGAGGCAAAGTGCTTCTTCCCAAATCGAACCGGCTACGCGAAACTCCAGTAGAACAACCGCCCGACGCCCAGTTTTCTCGCCCGCGTCGCCGCGACTTCGCCACGATCCGCCGTCGGAGCCGCCCCGCCTGCACCTGCCTCGCCCTGCTGGAGACACCGCCGTCGCCAAGGTGAGCAGCCGAGGTGAGCTCGTTTCTTCTTTCCTCTCTCTCCACCGCTCGCTTCCTCGCCGCTCTCTCGCCATGGCCAGGGTTCGGCTGAGCCGACCCGAACGCCCATGTCCTTCTCCATCCTGTCGGTCCGCAATCGTCTCACCGGTCAGCCTTTGCGCGACGTTCGGCCTTCGCGGCCAGCAGCCCCGCGCGCTCTCGCCTGGCCAGCAGGAGCCGCCTTCGCCTAGCGCCGACGTAGCAGCCGTGCCCCACTTCGCTGGTGAACCACGCCCCTGCACGTCGCAGCCGAACTTGCGCCGCTCGCTGCGCCCGCTACACGCCCAGCTGCTAAGCGTGTCTAGTGCAGCCCCTGCGCACAACCCTCGCATGCTCCTCGCCGTGCCGCGCTACTGCTACTTAGCGCGTCGCGTACTCGTCAAGTCTCACACGCGCGGTTTTGCACGTGATCACGGGTAGTGCGCGCGCCATCATCATTGTTTGCATAGTCCTCACGCTGTTTCGCGCGTGTCGCGCGCGCAATCTGCGCGCATTAGTTAATCACTTCGCTATAATCGTCCATACGCATTAGTCAATTAATTTTCGTTGTAATCATTGATTAATTGACAATTCTCTTTATCTAAAATATCCCACACAAATGATTTATGTTAACTACGTTGAACTTAGAAGTATAGTTTCTTTTTCGCGTTTAAACGTAACATAGGGTGTTCGTTCGTCTACCTTCGCCGTGCCTCGGGCTCTGTGTTAGTCGTGTCGCGCACGTCAAATCGCGCGTGCGCAGCGCCTCGCCGTGCTCTCGCAGCCGTCATCGCGCAACTAGTGCGCGCGCTTGCGTTCGCTTGCGCGCAGTGCGTCGACGGGACTCCGTCTACGTCCGTCTACCCCTCGTCTACCCCTCGTCTACCCCCAGTCTACCCCCCGTCTACCCCCCGTGTGCATTCGCATCGCTTGCCATCGCCGCGCATCGCACATTAAATCGTCGCGTGCTGTTCGCACGTGTTGTCGCACGCCATTTCTGCGTGTCGTGTGTTGTCCGCGCGCTAAGTCGCTCGAGCCCGCGCGCCATTCGTGTGTGTCACACGATGTTCGCACGTGTTGTGCGTGTCGTCGCGTCGTTCGCGCGTCGTTCGCGCATGTCCCACGTGCTGTTTCGCGTGTTGCGCGCTGTGAGCGCGTGATATTTAACCGTTCGATTATAATCACTCATGTCGATTAATTAACTATTTGTTTAATCGTCCACTATAAAAAAATAGTAAAATAGTCAAAGCGAAGTAGTGCTTTTAATTTATATTTGGTATGATAATGTTTTATGTAATTATAATTAAGCTGAATTAAATATTATAATTCATATCCGCTTAGTGTAAACGTGATATCCCTCGACCGTAGCGTCAGTCGTCTCAGTTCCTTTCTCGCGTAGCCGTAGATGCGAATTCTATGTCGCATACATATTCATTTGATCTATATTGTGGTATGGTGTATTGTTTTCTGCCGTTTCAAAAATGTTGGATGTATGTTTGCACTCGCGTAGATATTAGGCTGTTCGTGGAGTCTGAGGGAATTGCAGGAGAAGACCTTGAGCAGCAGCAGCTTGGTGAAGGCAAGTGTCCTTTGTCCCATTATGTCCCATTTATTTTATAATACACTGTCCCGCATACTATGAACAACCTAATGATTTACTAGCTTTCTATTTACCTTGTCCTTGATTTATCTTTTGGGTTACTATGGTTAACTACATGCTAGCGCTTTACTCTAATCAACGAACATGATGAGAATTACTTTATGATACGATGTTTTTATTCTGGATACGATGGTGATATACTTGTGGCATTTTAGGGGACTCGGGCCATTTTCCCTGAGTACCTCTCCGTAAGGACCTGTTCGTTGAGAGACCACCCAGGATAACAGTGCAACCATGAGGGTGAAATGGGATGCCCTTAGCTAATTAATTAGAAGAACTAGAGGTGTAGTTGCTTCGCCGTCGTGCCGTCAATGGGGTCCAGACACAGTGCTTGCTCTGCCGAGGCTGAGTGCCGAGGTTCTTTCGTTTTGTTTTTGTTAGTCACCCTCCTGCGGGAAGAGGTACTGTGTTTATCAAACTGGAGAAACCTAACGGGTGGCTATGACCTCTAGGGAATCTTTGTAAAAGCTACGTAGTGATACCCTGCCAGACCACCTAGGAAGTGATCAATGAGGATTAGCTCTCCCCGGGCAAAATGGGAATCACGGCTCATGGGTAAAGTGTGCGACCTCTGCAGAGGGTAGTGAAACTGATATATCAGCCGTGCTCACGGTTAATAGCAGCCTTGGGATCCTCTTTGATTAGAGATACTCCGGATACACCTCAGATGATGACTCTAATGATGATGGTTAATGTTGGTGACTTTGATTATGTATTCTAGTATTTCCTCTCCGAGGAGGTACTTTTTGGGATTATAACTTGGGTTTTATGATAAAATCTAGCTTCTACTAACAATAAATACCTGACCAACTAAAAGCAACTGCTTGAGCCTCACCCCACATAAAAGCTAGTCCACTTCAGCCAAACGGGGCATTTGCTGAGTACGTTGATGTGTACTCATCCTTGCTTACCACAAAACACCAGGTTGTCCACATTGTAACCACTGCTCAGGAGAAGATGAAGCCGTGGAAGGAGACTTCCAGGAGTTCCAAGACTACGACGAGTTTTAGGTGTGGGTTGGCGGCAACCCCCAGTCAGCTGCCTGTGAAGGCCTTACCTTTACTGCGTTTCGCTTAGCACTTTGATTTATCCGTTAAGTTGATGACTATGTGGATGTCTCTGACTCTGTGATGTAATAAGTTAATACTCTTTTATGTTATTATTCGAGCACTGTGCGATGATGTTCATTTATGTAATCGCTGTGTACGTGAGTTCTGATCCTGGCACGTACATAGTTCGCATTCAGTTTACCTTCCAAAACCGGGTGGGACATATGTGGTATCAAAGCCGTGCTGACTGTAGGACCGCTGACCTAGAGTAGCACTGGTCGTACTAAGGACTATTGACCTTCACTCTCACCTTGACCTCTGGTGTCACTTCAAAAATCGGTCACCTCGACCAACCCTATGTTTTACCATGTATATATATATATATATATATATTATATTATACCTTGCTAAAATTTTATTTTGTTCTGTCTATGGTTTACTCACTTGTCATATTAGTTCTGTTCTTACTCTTATGCTTACGGTGTCTTTTGTAGATGGCTCGTCTTAGACACACTGCTCGTAAGTCGGTGATCCCTTTCCTGCCGTCTCGCCTTGCGGTTCTCTGTGCCGCACCGTGTCCGGTCAGTCGAGTCACCTGGAGAGGCTGCACCACCGCCTGCGTGAGGAGCAGGAGTGCCAGCATCAGCAGAGGGAGCAGCAGGGCTCTTCCTCCCCACCTGAGCAGGAGGTGGAGTCCGTGAGGCGCCGCTCCTCTGTTCCCCAGCTGGAGGCGCCCCCTGCACCACCGCGGGACGCCCCGGCTGTTGGAGGAGCTACTGGAGGAGGTCCTGGAGGAGACACCGACGACGACGACGATGGCTCAGACCATAGCACTGAGTCCTCTGAGCCGCAGGAGGCGGAGGGATGGGTCGCCCGACCCATCACCCGTGACGCCGCTCGCGGTTGTCACTTCCACGACGCACTCGACACCTTGTTGCGCCAGGCTTTCGACTGGCACACCTGATCGATCGAGTATCGTTGTATAGTCTACCAGCATAGTCGCGGGAGGTACCCGGACCGCTGGGAGGCTACCTGCCTAGTTCGCCGTCTGGAGGATGATCTCCGGGGTGCAGAGGCCTTTTTGGAGCATTACTCCATCTCCGAGAGGGACACTGCGGAGGCGGCTATGCAGGATGCAGCACAGCGTGCACTCTCCCAGTACTGTTCCTTATTCGGTGGGGTGGCCGACGGTCTTAACCTTAGGTACTACCCCCGCCGTCCTACTGGTAACACAGAGAGTGTGGTTGTCTCGCCTATTGGTGAGGATAACCCTAGGTTGAGCAGCACAGTCAACCTAGTCGCGGTGCTTAACACCGAGCTGGATCACTTTCTGGACGAGCTGAGCAAGGCTCGAACGGAGATTGCTGAGTTGCGTGCTGAGCTGGCAAAGCGCCGCCACCAGGAGGGTGGTTCCCCCGCTCCTGTTGGGACTCAGCACCCTTACCGCTCGCCGCCACGTGGTCACCACACCTATGGTTCCCCTGCCTGTAGGACCAGGATAGATCTGGATCCTTAGATCGTTAGCGTCGGAGTTTGTATTAAATTCTTAAGTTAGATGTCTCAGTCTTAGGTAGTCAGTTTAGTTTGCTTATCAGTTGCTTCCATTCAGATTAGTTTGTTTATCAGTTGCTTACATGCTTGTTATGATGAACTTGTGCTGGATTTGAATCTTTGTAATGACTGTTGCCAACATGTGGGTTTCCCCTGCAGTTTGGCTTAGCTAGTGATGTTAATGAAGTCAGTTATTTAGTTGGGAAACCATTTACTTCTACTTTCCTTTTTTATCTGAGAAGCTGTATTGGATCATAATGAGGATCAGTGAAGTTCTTTGTTCACTCAGTGTCATGAAGAATCCTGTATTCCCTTTTCTTATGCTGAAGGATTGTAAGATCAATGCTGATGTGTGAATGTCTTCCATAGATGTCTGACAACAGACACCGATGTAACAGGCGTGTTCAGCAAGAGCAGCGTGCCCAGCAGGAGGAACATCGGAGGCAGCCTCCCCCACCACCCCCGATGACAATGGAGCAGATGTTCTTGATGCAAACTCAGGCAGTGCAGGCTATTGGGCAGACTCTGGCAGCCATGCAGCAGGCTCAACAGCAACCCCAACCCCAGTTACAAGTGCAGATACCCCAGATGCCACGGGACAAACGTGGCGAGTTCATGAGAGGGCACCCTCCTACCTTCGCCCATTCTGCTGACCCCATGGATGCAGAAGACTGGCTGCGTGCAGTGGAAAGGGAACTGCGCACCGCCCAATGTGACGACAGGGAGAAGGTTCTGTATGGTCCCCGCCAGCTAAGGGGAGCAGCCCAGTCCTGGTGGGAGTCCTACCTCGCCACCCATGCCGACCCTGAAGCCATCACTTGGGAGGAATTCAGAGAGAATTTCCGCAGGTACCATGTTCCAGAGGGACTGATGATCATGAAGAAGGAGGAGTTTCTAGCTTTGAAGCAGGGACCCCTGTCTGTTAGTGAATACAGGGACAGGTTTCTGCAGCTATCTCGTTATGCACCTGAAGACGTCAACACTGATGCTAAAAGGCAGTACAGGTTCATGAGGGGTTTGGTGGATCCCCTGCATTACCAGCTGATGAACCAACCTTCCCCACCTTCCAGCACCTGATCGATAGGGCAATCATGACCGAGAGGAAGCACAAAGAAATGGAAGACCGGAAGCGCAAGATGAGTGGACCTCAGTCCGGGAGCAACTGAAAGGGAAATGTGCCCTTGGGCCATTTCTAAGTATTTTGGTGATTGAGTGCCAACACAAGTGCTTTTGTGTTAATCTATGCAAAGTGGTGGACAAAGTGCAAATCATGTCAAAAGGTATGTTTCTAGACTTAGTACATTGTTTTATGGACTAATGTATTATGTCTAAGTGCTGGAAATAGGAAAAATCAAGTTAGAGAAGAGATGGCTTTGTTCAGCCAAAGTCTGCTCAGTCTGGGTGCACCAGACTGTCCGGTGGTGCACCGGACAGTGTCCGGTGAGCCAGACTGGCTCTGGCGAACTTGCTGCTCTCAGGAGTTCGACGGCGGTGTACGACTATAAATCACCGGACTGTCCGGTGGTGCACCGGACTGTCCGGTGAGCCGTTCACAGGCGAACTCGTCGCTCTCGGGAAACCATCAACGGCGTACGGCTATAATTCACCGGACTGTCCGATGAGCCAACGGTCAGCCGGGGCAACGGTCGGCCGAGGATTCCGCGCGTGACGCGTGGGCGAGCCAACGGTCACATTGGGGCACCAGACTGTCTGGTGTGCACCGGACAGTGTCCGGTGCGCCAACGGCTCTCAATCAGCAACGGTCGACTTCGCCAAACAAGGAAACAAATCCGCACCGGACTGTCCGGTGCGCCAGGCGACAGAAGGCAAGATCAGCCTTCTTGGAATGCTCTCAACGGCTCCTAGCTGCCTTGGGGCTATAAAAGGGACCCCTAGGCGCATGGAGGAGCACACCAAGCATACTCAAAGCATTCCTAAGCACCAAGACTTCGATTCCACGCATTTGTTTCTTCGTGATAGCATCTAGAGCTCTAGTTGAGTTGTGAACTCGTCAGGTTGTGTTGCGAGCTCTTGTTGCGACTTGTGTGCATGTTGACATTCTGATTTTGTGTCTTGTGTGCGTTGCTCATCCCTCCCTTACTCCATGCTTCTTTGTGAACTTCAAGTGTAAGGGCGAGAGGCTCCAAGTTGTGGAGATTCCTCGCAAACGAGATATAGTAAAGCAAGCAAAACACCGTGGTATTCAAGTGGGTCTTTGGACCGCTTGAGAGGGGTTGATTGCAACTCTCGTCCGTTGGGATGCCACAACGTGGAGTAGGCAAGCGTTGGTCTTGGCCGAACCACGGGATAAACCACTGTGCCATCTCTGTGATTGATCTCTTGTGGTTATTGTGTTTTGTTGAGACTCCTCTCTGGCCACTTGGCATTATTGTGCTAACGCCTAACCAAGTTTTGTGGCATTAAGTTTTCAAGTTTCACAGGATCACCTATTCACTCCCCCCTCTAGGTGCTCTCAGCAACAGCCGCCCCCGCTACTCAGGCAGTTCATCTCAGCAAGGCAAGCATGGCCACCCACAGGGATACCAACATCAGAGTCAGTGCCCGTACCAACAGCAATTTCAGAGGCAGTACCCACAACAGCAGCAGTATCGCCAGAATAGCCAGCAGGGAGGTAACCAGTATCAGAGGCAGAACAACCAGGCACCTCGCCTTCCTGCCCCAGCAGCGAATCAGAACAACCAAGCAGCCCCAGCACAAGGAGGAGGTAGAGGATGCTTCCACTGTGGATGTTGGTGACTTGTTCTCAAATGCTTCGGATTGAGAATAAGGCAACACAAAAAGTGTTAAATGATAAGGTCCTTCGTCCTTTGAAACATTATTTCCCTTCGGGATATAATGTGCTCCGGACGAAGGTCACAAACAATATATCTTCGTAAGCACAATAAGCTATGACGAAGGACTTACACGCAACATGAAAAGCAATATAAACATTTAAATTTCATCACAACGTCATTTCTATTTTATTATCATATAACAATAGAAATGACTTCAAATTACAAGTGTACCTTCGGATTGCAGGAAGACAAAAGTACAAGGATGACGCAAAAGCAAATGTCAGGTCCGCCCGAACAGTACGGGAGTACTGTTCATCTATTTATAGGCGAGGGACACAGCCCATAAAATTACATTCATGCCCATTACATTTTCTAATGACTTATGGGAATCTATCAAGGCCTAAGTAGTCTTTTCATCTTTAGGTCGGTTCCCCGTTCTGCTACCGCGACGAAGCTTTCTTGCGCATAGCTTCGGCTGCGCACCATCCTTCGTACAGCATGGCAATCAGCCCGTCCTTCATTTCAATCCCCCTTCGTCTGGCTTGGACTTCGTCCTGACCGTACTCCATGTTCATAATCTGAGTCCGAAAATACCTGTTCATATAATTCACTTGGAAAACATTGTCAAATCTTGTTTTTGAGGACCTTTGGAGGACGAAGGCCCCCAACAGTAGCCCCTCGCAATATTAATTTGTTAGTGATAAATTCAGATTGCGATATGGACGAAGGCCTTAAGCCGAAGGTCCGAAAAACACCTTCCCTTTGCTAGAATAGCAACATTCACTGACAAGCGGGGTCTTTCAATTTTCAACGCACTGGGCGTATAAATAAGATCATACCGCAAACTCATTTGGTACGCTCACTTGCCATCTGCTTCCGCTCACTAAATTTTTAGCTCTTGCGCACTAAGATTTGTTGATCTTTTGGTTTTGAAGCTTCGGCTTTGAAAACAGTTTTTTAGTGTTTCCGAAGATGTCTGAAGATAAGAAGGTCGCTGCTGAGATGAAGCTGAGCCTCGACGAAGAGAAGAACTTGGGGTTCCTTATAGCGATGGCGAAGACCAATACGGAAAAAATCACCAAGGAGATTCTGGAAGGTTTGTCTGAAGATACTGGTGACAGCGACAGTTATGATGTAGAAAGCGGTGGGGGAGAGTCCGAAGATCGACCATGGCGGCCAAGTCACTCAGTTTTCGGGAAAACCACTATTAAGCAGAGTCATATTGACAATATGAGAGGGAGATATTTTCGAGATATATCTATTGTGAGGGCTGATGCTGGAGAAAAAACTTCTCCCACCCCCGAAGAAGATGAGGTCGTGATCTTCCGAAGCTTTCTCAAGGCTGGGCTTCGATTCCCCCTAAGCAGCTTTGTTGTCGAAGTCCTGAAGACATTTCAAGTCTACCTTCATCAAATTACTCCCGAAGCTATCATAAGAATGGGGATCTTTGTCTGGGCTGTGCGAAGCCAAGGCTTAGAACCAAATGCTAAAAGCTTTTGCAAAATTCATGAGTTGTTATATGAGACGAAGCCCTGGGGGAAAGAACAATATCACAACAACTTTGGTTGCTACAGCTTTGGTGCCCGCTCCGGGTCAAGCTGCCCCGTGCCAACCTTTCGGAAGAGGTGGCCCGGTGCCTGGATGACAGAATGGTTCTATGTAAAGAATGACTTGACAGCGCAGGAAGATGTTAAAAGTATCATTATGCGTCCTATCTGGCAGTGCTTCGGACTCCGAAAACCGAAGGTTGAAATGGATGAAGCGGCCGAAGAATGCCAAAGAGCCTTCGGCGTAGTCTGCTCTTTTATCGGGACAAGGGACTTGGTCCAAGAGCATATTGCCTTCAGGGTGTGGCCACTTGCAGGAAAGTGGGAAATGCCGAAGGAGACCATCAAAGAGTCTGACGAAGGCGGACTGGTCAGACTGAAATACACATTCAAATACGGGGATAAGTTTGTTGAACCTGATGACGACTGGTTAAAAAGCATTGAAACATTAAGTGACGAACTGCTTGGGGTATATTCGAAGGCCGAGAACACTGCATTATCGGCAGCCTTCGGAGGCCGAAAGAAGAAAAGGCTCAACCGGGTATTTGATGCAATCGGGTTTGTCTACCCTGACTACCATTATCCGGTGCCGGGCCGCAAAAGAAAAAATACTTCTCCTGCAACAGAAGTTGCCACAAGTGCTTCTAGTGAGCCAGCGCCGCAAAGAAAAAAGATGAAGGTGCTCACCCACCGGGCACGTTTTATTGAGCCGGCCACAGTGCCTGAATTTATCGGTAAAATCTCCTTGGCCACTGAAAGTACAGAGCCAGCTCCAGTGCCGAAGATCGAAGAAAAAACTGAAGCGCCTTCAGCAGAGAAAGCAGAAAAACCGAAAATTGAAGGACCAAAAATATTAGAAATCTTGAGTCCTTCAGCAAGTGTTGAAACAATAAAAAACCAAAAGGGTCCATCGGTAACCCCGAAAAGAAAAAGAATGGTGAACGTGTTAGATGTTTTGGAGACAATTAAGTCTTCAAGCACAACTCCAAAGAAGACTGTTGAACTTTCTGAAGTGTCTACTGAAGCTTTAATTGCTGAAGCTTCGAAGCAACAACTTGAAGTTGAAGCTGGGACTTCAGTGTGACACCCCAAAATCTTATTTTGGTATTTTAGTAAAATTACCCAAAGCTTTGAATTAAAAAGTATCTTTTAATAAGAACTTTCCTTTGAATAAATGTGTTTTCTAATAAACCATTAAATAATAAGATTCTTATATGAATTAAATTGTCCCTCTGTGGAGCTATATGTAAATAGGTATTCTCTAAAGTATTTAAGCTAAATCACCTCTCAATAAAGGATCTACACTAGAAATTATTTTAAATATTTG
This sequence comes from Zea luxurians, assembly GCA_029449295.1. Taxonomy (NCBI): domain Eukaryota; kingdom Viridiplantae; phylum Streptophyta; class Magnoliopsida; order Poales; family Poaceae; genus Zea; species Zea luxurians. The sequence goes on from JAOPSE010000004.1 coordinate 166,602,166, forward strand.
TGTGTAAATTGCATACCTAGAAGCATTTATTTAAATAAGTATTGATAAATAATTAAAATGAAACTTGCATCTCATGCTGGGTTTTTGATCTGTGCTAATTTAACTTGTGTTTGAATTTCAAACTGATTCAAATTTGAAGTGGAAAATAGAAATAGAAAAGAAAAAAGAAAAAAAGAAAAGCAGACCCAACAGGGCCGAAACCTACTCCCTAGCCCATCCTTGCACCGCGCCGGCCCAGCATAGCTGAGGCTACGTGCCGACAGGTGGGACCCGCGTCTCATCCTCTCTGGCCGTCGCGCGCTTCGGTTCTTTGGCTGACAGGTGGGCCCCGCTTGGCAGCTAGCATCACTGAAACACGCACACCGCACAGTGGCCGACATATGGGACCCACTTGTCTGGTCTTCTTCCCTGTTGAGACGAACGCCGATGCTTACGGATCGGAGACCGCGGCTTCGGCGGGAGGTTGGAATCCTCCGCGAATCCCGCTGAAATCACGCCGCCAAATTCGAGTTCGGCTCGGACTCTGGGCCCCTATAAATCACGCCGAGACTTGCCTTGGTCGCTCTGCGGGTTCACCTTAAATCGACGGAGTGGGAGCGCGAGCACTACAGCCTCCTCCACGGCGGCGAGCCGGATGACCATATGAAGGGGGGGGGGGAGGAGGACTTCATCAACGACGACGACCGATTCAACATCGCCGACCGTATCCGCGCGCTTTTCCCCAAGATCGACGTCGCCCCGCTGGACGGATTCGCCTCCCTCGACGAGCTCACCGCCTGGAACCGCATACAGCCGTGGGCCGGACTTTCGGCGCCGCCATCGTCGGTGTGAACTTCTCCTCCGATCTCGCCCTTATCTCTGCTCCCTGTTGCATCCTTCGATTGGGATTTATCGCATCGTGTCACTGCGCCGCTCCCTACGACGAGGGCGCGACCGCGTGTGCTCTGCGCCGTCGCGCGTCTCCAGCAGTGAAGGAAGACGGGTAGAGATGAGCTGAGAGCCGTGAACGACCCTATCCGTGGGATGCATGATCGACGCGGGTGATGAAGGCAGTCTCAGGCCTTTGGATCAGTAATGGATGGTCCCGATTAAAAGAAGATAACGATTTGGTTAGGTTTACGCTGGCCCTCGGATGTGGATCGTGTGGTCTGCGTGTTTGGACGGTCGCGATCTAATCCTGACGGTTGGATCAGTATCAGAGGGCCAGGATCGCTTACCGATTCAGCATATGTCTGATCTAATCACGACCATAGGATTCAGATCGGACGGCTCAGGATGCTGGATACCCCTTCGGCCCAACCTATTTTGCTAAAGAGACCCTAAACAATTGGCTAATAAACCCGCCGTCCTTGCTCAGGGTTTTCTGAGTCTTAGTAATTTTTACGCGCCAGCCCCTGCGGTTCCTGAATTTTGGTGCCCAGTCCAGAATCCGAGGAAATTCAGAAAATTCAATTAGAAAATGATTTCTATTGTTAAAATAATTCCAGAATCTTATTTAATTCATAGAAAATCCATATTTAGTCCAAATTAATCCATTTCAGTTCCTATAATTTTGTAATAATATTCTCTATTAGATAGTACCACTGCTTTTACATAAAGTACACATTAAAATTAATTTCTCACTTAACCCTATATTAAATGCATAAAATCTTTGGAAATTCATAACATAAAATCTACCACTCCAAAATTAATAATTCTTTTTTTCCTGTGATCTTATTTTAATATGTAGATTATTAATATGTATTTTGGCATACATGTTTGGTGTAATGTTAATTTTGCCTATACACTGTTTGTTTGAATTGCTACGACTAGCAGTGAGGTCACGAGAATTTGAAGATCATCCTGGTACCTGGATTCTCAAGGCCCAGGCAAGTTGTGCCCTTGATCACTTCTTTTCACCTACTCATGTTCTAATTAATCATAATGATCTGCATAGGTTAATTTTGATGGGACCCAATAGGTTACCCTAGTTTGTCTATCTTTATACCTTGTTTACCACTGAACTTTCTGGGTAGTACTTGCTAGTGCTATATGTGGTTTTGGGTATGAAGATTACACTATTCATGATTATACTCTTGTTATCAGTTGTTATTTATTGTTCATGATAAGATCATTATGTTAATTGGAACATGGAGCGACCACCCGGGAAAACAGTGCTACCACAAGGGTAGTATGGGATGCCCTTGGCTGATTAATTAGGAAAGCTAGTGGAAGACTACCTTACCCGAAAGGGGCAAGGGCAGTAGGGGAGAGGTCAGTGTAGGGAGGCCCTCGGGAGGATTTTGCTGCGATGGCGGTCCTGCAAGGGATTCCTGCACTGGATCTTCCTATAAACTGTAGCGGGTTTTCGGAAGCTAGTGGAACTTTGTAAAGGCCTCGTAGTGGATCCCTAGCCATTCACCTCGGAAGTGTCTAAGGGCTTTGCAAACCCTGGCGACATGGGATACACGACTTGTGGGTAAAGATGCGCAACCTCTGCAGAGTGTAAAACTGGTATACTAGCCGTGCTCACGGTCATGAGCAGCTCGGACCCTCACATGATTAATTTATGGAACTAAATTCAATTTGTCATATGCATTGCATTGCAGGTGGTGTTGTTGTTACTTTTGTTCTATTACTTAATTGGGTTTGGTATTTACTTATACTTAGTAACTGCTAATAAAATTTTGACCAACTTTAAAAGCAATGCTCAGCTCTAACCATCTTCTTTGGTAAGCCTTACACTTCACGTGAGCTCCCACCTTTGGCGAGTTCATGCACATTATTCCCCAAAACTTGTTGAGCGATGAACGTATGTGAGCTCACTCTTGCTGTCTCACATACACCACAGGTCAAGATCAGGTACCGCAGGATGATGCTCATGGAGGATGCTGCGATGTGTTCATGAGAGTTCTAGGCCGTCGTCTCCCAGTCAACTTTGGGTTGCTGGACCGTTGTCTCCTTATAATGTAATTATTTATTTTGTATAGAACTCCTGTTATATATAAAGTTGTGACATTCGATCCTGTGCCACTATACATCATATGTATGAGACTTGGTCCCAGCATACCTGGTGTTTATGTTAACCCCGGGTTTTGGACCCCTAAAATCCGGGTGTTACAGAAGTGGTATCAGAGGAATGTTGACTGTAGGACGAAACCTAGATAGAACTGGACAACCATTATTCACTTACCTCTGCTACTCTGATTCTTTCTAAACTTTTCTTAATCTTTTCTCATCTAATTTCCGCTTTACTCTGATTATTCTTACCTTTATCCTTCTAAAGACAAATGTGGATTTCACACTTTGAAATCTTATGCCTAAAGTGACCCTTAGGAATAGGAGACCTACTCCTAGGAACAAAAACAAAACTATTTTTATAAGTGTCTATGTATTTGAATGTTTGTTCTTATGATACTTGTCTGATTTGGATCTTTGATTGAGTGTGATGGGTTGTGGAGTAATGTCCACGATTGCATCTGCATATACACATAGGTGTAAAAATATATATTAACTAGACCAACTAGATTATCCCCATTGGAACATATCTAGCATAAGAGATTTATCTTATCCTAAAAGATCTCATTCTAACCAATTCCTCTCATCTTAAAAGGATTCTCCCTTATCTTAATAGATTCATCTCATCTTAAAAGATACTCATCCTATCTTGAAAAGATTTTATCTCATCCTAATAGATCTAACTGACCTCAAAAGATTCTATCTTATCTTTATGGATCCATCTTATCCTAATAGGCATACTTATCCATCCTAGTTTAAACAACCATGATCTAATGCAAATTAATTAGATCTTACCTAGTCAAACTAGTCATACCAATCTAATCTAGATCCCATCTAATCTAATATGATCTAATCTAAGGTGGCTTATCAAACATGTTAGTTAGTACTAGTAAAATGGATTAGACCTCACTCCTATAAAAATGATTTAAGCTAAATTGATGCCCTAGCTTAACTTGACTATATACATATGCAACCACCTTACCCATCCGATAGTTGCATAATCCCTCTGTGTTAACACTAATAGAGCTTCTGACCTACCTACACCGTATACCCCATCCTATCTCAAAAGATTCTAACATATCCTAACAAGATATATCTTACCCTGATAAATCTATCTAACTTAAACTAGTCTAATCTAGATCATACCTAATTTAACATGGTCTAATCTAGTGTGAGTTACTTAATGCTGGTAGAAAGGATAAGGCCATACTCCTAAATCACTTAAGCCTAATTTGGAGACTTATATCAACTTGGCCATACACAACAACCCGACCTATATAACAAGTTACATAACCTACCCAATCAATAGAGTCTTAATGGATTACATAATCTATCAACCAACACCTGACATCAAACCAGACTTTGGCCTACATCATGTAGTTCATCTCACCCATAACTATTCTAACCATATTTCCCCCAACTCCGATAATATACACTAACTCCTAATCAAAGAGACAAGACCGAAGAATATGATCAACTTCATCAAGGAAGGATGAACACCAACTCAAGTCTTCAAGGATCAAGTAAGGTCACCAAGATGAGTCAAGATCCACAATCTTGGATGGAGTTTTTCTTATCCTACTCTTTCTTACCCAAACCTATATATACCCTAGAGACATCTTCTATCCTACATAATAAAGTGGACATACATATCTTACCCATGCTCTCCTAATCACTTACTAATGAAAAAAAAAAGAAAAAAAAAGAAACTCTTGATTTTGAACTAATTAGAAACTAAAAGCTAAATTGCAAACCACTTTTCCTATATCCTCTTTCTTACTAATCTCGAGGACGAGATTATTTTTAAGGGGGGTAGGATTTGTGACACCCCAAAATCTTATTTTGGTATTTTAGTAAAATTACCCAAAGCTTTGAATTAAAAAGTATCTTTTAATAAGAACTTTCCTTTGAATAAATGTGTTTTCTAATAAACCATTAAATAATAAGATTCTTATATGAATTAAATTGTCCCTCTGTGGAGCTATATGTAAATAGGTATTCTCTAAAGTATTTAAGCTAAATCACCTCTCAATAAAGGATCTACACTAGAAATTATTTTAAATATTTGTGTGTAAATTGCATACCTAGAAGCATTTATTTAAATAAGTATTGATAAATAATTAAAATGAAACTTGCATCTCATGCTGGGTTTTTGATCTGTGCTAATTTAACTTGTGTTTGAATTTCAAACTGATTCAAATTTGAAGTGGAAAATAGAAATAGAAAAGAAAAAAGAAAAAAAGAAAAGCAGACCCAACAGGGCCGAAACCTACTCCCTAGCCCATCCTTGCACCGCGCCGGCCCAGCATAGCTGAGGCTACGTGCCGACAGGTGGGACCCGCGTCTCATCCTCTCTGGCCGTCGCGCGCTTCGGTTCTTTGGCTGACAGGTGGGCCCCGCTTGGCAGCTAGCATCACTGAAACACGCACACCGCACAGTGGCCGACATATGGGACCCACTTGTCTGGTCTTCTTCCCTGTTGAGACGAACGCCGATGCTTACGGATCGGAGACCGCGGCTTCGGCGGGAGGTTGGAATCCTCCGCGAATCCCGCTGAAATCACGCCGCCAAATTCGAGTTCGGCTCGGACTCTGGGCCCCTATAAATCACGCCGAGACTTGCCTTGGTCGCTCTGCGGGTTCACCTTAAATCGACGGAGTGGGAGCGCGAGCACTACAGCCTCCTCCACGGCGGCGAGCCGGATGACCATATGAAGGGGGGGGGAGGAGGACTTCATCAACGACGACGACCGATTCAACATCGCCGACCGTATCCGCGCGCTTTTCCCCAAGATCGACGTCGCCCCGCTGGACGGATTCGCCTCCCTCGACGAGCTCACCGCCTGGAACCGCATACAGCCGTGGGCCGGACTTTCGGCGCCGCCATCGTCGGTGTGAACTTCTCCTCCGATCTCGCCCTTATCTCTGCTCCCTGTTGCATCCTTCGATTGGGATTTATCGCATCGTGTCACTGCGCCGCTCCCTACGACGAGGGCGCGACCGCGTGTGCTCTGCGCCGTCGCGCGTCTCCAGCAGTGAAGGAAGACGGGTAGAGATGAGCTGAGAGCCGTGAACGACCCTATCCGTGGGATGCATGATCGACGCGGGTGATGAAGGCAGTCTCAGGCCTTTGGATCAGTAATGGATGGTCCCGATTAAAAGAAGATAACGATTTGGTTAGGTTTACGCTGGCCCTCGGATGTGGATCGTGTGGTCTGCGTGTTTGGACGGTCGCGATCTAATCCTGACGGTTGGATCAGTATCAGAGGGCCAGGATCGCTTACCGATTCAGCATATGTCTGATCTAATCACGACCATAGGATTCAGATCGGACGGCTCAGGATGCTGGATACCCCTTCGGCCCAACCTATTTTGCTAAAGAGACCCTAAACAATTGGCTAATAAACCCGCCGTCCTTGCTCAGGGTTTTCTGAGTCTTAGTAATTTTTACGCGCCAGCCCCTGCGGTTCCTGAATTTTGGTGCCCAGTCCAGAATCCGAGGAAATTCAGAAAATTCAATTAGAAAATGATTTCTATTGTTAAAATAATTCCAGAATCTTATTTAATTCATAGAAAATCCATATTTAGTCCAAATTAATCCATTTCAGTTCCTATAATTTTGTAATAATATTCTCTATTAGATAGTACCACTGCTTTTACATAAAGTACACATTAAAATTAATTTCTCACTTAACCCTATATTAAATGCATAAAATCTTTGGAAATTCATAACATAAAATCTACCACTCCAAAATTAATAATTCTTTTTTTCCTGTGATCTTATTTTAATATGTAGATTATTAATATGTATTTTGGCATACATGTTTGGTGTAATGTTAATTTTGCCTATACACTGTTTGTTTGAATTGCTACGACTAGCAGTGAGGTCACGAGAATTTGAAGATCATCCTGGTACCTGGATTCTCAAGGCCCAGGCAAGTTGTGCCCTTGATCACTTCTTTTCACCTACTCATGTTCTAATTAATCATAATGATCTGCATAGGTTAATTTTGATGGGACCCAATAGGTTACCCTAGTTTGTCTATCTTTATACCTTGTTTACCACTGAACTTTCTGGGTAGTACTTGCTAGTGCTATATGTGGTTTTGGGTATGAAGATTACACTATTCATGATTATACTCTTGTTATCAGTTGTTATTTATTGTTCATGATAAGATCATTATGTTAATTGGAACATGGAGCGACCACCCGGGAAAACAGTGCTACCACAAGGGTAGTATGGGATGCCCTTGGCTGATTAATTAGGAAAGCTAGTGGAAGACTACCTTACCCGAAAGGGGCAAGGGCAGTAGGGGAGAGGTCAGTGTAGGGAGGCCCTCGGGAGGATTTTGCTGCGATGGCGGTCCTGCAAGGGATTCCTGCACTGGATCTTCCTATAAACTGTAGCGGGTTTTCGGAAGCTAGTGGAACTTTGTAAAGGCCTCGTAGTGGATCCCTAGCCATTCACCTCGGAAGTGTCTAAGGGCTTTGCAAACCCTGGCGACATGGGATACACGACTTGTGGGTAAAGATGCGCAACCTCTGCAGAGTGTAAAACTGGTATACTAGCCGTGCTCACGGTCATGAGCAGCTCGGACCCTCACATGATTAATTTATGGAACTAAATTCAATTTGTCATATGCATTGCATTGCAGGTGGTGTTGTTGTTACTTTTGTTCTATTACTTAATTGGGTTTGGTATTTACTTATACTTAGTAACTGCTAATAAAATTTTGACCAACTTTAAAAGCAATGCTCAGCTCTAACCATCTTCTTTGGTAAGCCTTACACTTCACGTGAGCTCCCACCTTTGGCGAGTTCATGCACATTATTCCCCACAACTTGTTGAGCGATGAACGTATGTGAGCTCACTCTTGCTGTCTCACATACACCACAGGTCAAGATCAGGTACCGCAGGATGATGCTCATGGAGGATGCTGCGATGTGTTCGTGAGAGTTCTAGGCCGTCGTCTCCCAGTCAACTTTGGGTTGCTGGACCGTTGTCTCCTTATAATGTAATTATTTATTTTGTATAGAACTCCTGTTATATATAAAGTTGTGACATTCGATCCTGTGCCACTATACATCATATGTATGAGACTTGGTCCCAGCATACCTGGTGTTTATGTTAACCCCGGGTTTTGGACCCCTAAAATCCGGGTGTTACATTCAGAGCCCACCAAGGAACAACCTTTGGAAACCGAAGAAAAAATAAAAATGCCAGAGCCAATTTTGGTTGAAGAAATTGACACTGCTGCCCCCGAAGCTTCTTCCACCATATGCGATTACATTGTGCGACATGCTTCGGGGAAAAAATTATCTGAAGAAGAGGTTTATGAAGCCAACCACTATGCCAAAGAATTAAAATATCCGAAGGGGGCACTAGTGTTCAATGGGACAAACGAAGATGACTTCCTATACTGTCTCCCTGACAACAAAGAATTATCTGTCTGCCGGGAGATGGCTAGGAGTATGGGGTTTCCGAAGCTTGAAGCTGGACTATGCGCTATGACGAAGGAGGATCTCGCGGATAGTCTTGTGTATAATAGCCTAAAGGTATAGGAATTGGGCGCTTGGAAATTTTATAATTCGTAACTCATTCTTTTATTCTTATACCAACTTTTTTTTACGTGTAGGGTTTAATCCTAAGCAACGCATTGAGAGCACAAAAGAATGCCGAAGATGAGAGCTATGAAATTGCGTTCAACAACCTACGGTCGGAAGTTATTAAACTAAGAAACGAAGCTTTGGAAAAGGATAAGTTTCTGCTTACATTGGTAGAAAAGGTAAAAAAGGACGAAGCTGCCTCAAAGGTCCAGGCCGAAGCCCAAAAACGTGAGATTAAAGATCTTCAGAAACAGCTAGCTAGAGCTAAAGAGGAACGTATGCTTGAAGAAACAAAACGAGAGCTTAGCGATCAACTAGCCAATCATTTAGAGATAAGTGTTAAGGAGCTTCGTGCATCCCAGAGAAAATGCTACGTTAAATCTATAGAATGCGTCAAAAAGATAAAATCCAGCTTCGCCGGCGTTGGCGCATTCTCTAGTGAAGAGAATTTCTCAAGAGGCAATCCCGAAGGTCCACTGGAATGGATCAGTCACGAAGCAGAGGCCTTCGAGGAAATCCTGAGTAGCCGCGGTGACATCTGCGCTTTTTCGGGCGCTAGAGGAGTTGCTACTGTTTTGGAGAGGAAAGGTTGCGATCATATTAAGCTTCTTGCGCAATCCGAAGCCACTTTATCCGCTAAAGATATTAAAGACCCCTCGTCCGAAGCTAGCCAGGTTGGTGGAAAATTTTTCACCGACGTCTGGGACAATGGTGGCCGAGAAATGGCCCAGGAAATTATTCGAAGAAGCGAGCAAGGTATCCATGATGCTAGGGAAGTAGCCAAGGCCGCTGAAAAAAGCGCAGAGCCCAAAAGCCAAATAGGTACCAACTAGTGGTTTTTAGGTCTGTTGTAATTTTTGATTTTCGAACTTGCTTATGGTTTGTAATAGTAACATAGACATATATTCTCTTCCCTCAGAACCTGCTGGATCGTCTGCTGACCCTCACACGAAAGGGGATGACGAAATTAAACAAATGGCCGAAGCTATCATGGATAAAGTTGTTGAACAACTTCTAAATGAGGCTGCCGAAGTAATACTAAGAGAAGACTAGATGTTATTAGAAAAAACATTTGAAGTGTGATCTATGTAATATTTTGTACACTTGAATGTAATATACAAGTCTCTTTTCATTATTCAATTCTTTACGATGCATGAAATTCTACATACATACCATTTTTGAGCCTTCGGCGAAAAAACACCTTCCCTTCTTTTCATGCTTCGTGAAGAAGACATTCTCCTTTAATACTATTATGATGAAGCACATCCATGCTTCGTGAAAATATTCTCCGAAGTTGTACAATTTCGATATTACTCTGATGAAGCACGTCCATGCTTCGTGAAAACATTCTCCGAAGCTGTATTCCAAAGATCAACATTGTATTCCCTCGTGACTTTGCACGATTTTCACTTTCTCAAAGCGTCCTTTCGAAGGATGATGCTGTGTCCCCTTCTTTTGCCATATGCAACATGATGTATGATGCTTATGCTATGCAAAATGATGTGATGATGCTATGTTATGTAGATGACATTTGTTCCGAAGATACACACATATCCCCGTAAAACACAAAATATCTTTGTATCAGCGCTGACTTTTCGCTGTAAGCTCTGCATTCCCTTAGGAACGTCTTTGGAGCTTCTTCGCCTTTTACTTAGGCGGTATCAGCGTTGACTTTTCGCTGTAAGCTCTGCATTCCCTTAGGAACGTCTTTGGAGCTTCTTCGCCTTTTACTTAGGCGGTATCAGCGTTGACTTTTCGCTGTATGCTCTGCATTCCCTTAGGAACGACTTTGGAGCAGAAAACTTACACTGCGCTCCCTTTGGAACGACTTTTTGTGACTTCAGCAACTTACTCTGCGTTCCTTAGAACGACTTTTTGTTGCTTCGAAGGATTTTTAATAATTCGAAGGTCCTCCTTGTTATCGCAAATTTTTAAGCTTCAGCAACTTAAGCCTGTGGAGAAAATAGGTTTTCCTCGTGACCAACAACGAAACTGTTACATGAAAACTGAAATGTTCTTTATTACACAGAAAATAGAACTAAATGGAAAAGACTGCTATCAAGGTAGGATATTTGTCAATAAATGTGCTTCGACTCTGGCACAGTGCTATTGACTGTGCGAGCTTCAGATTGTTCTCTGAGATCCCTTTGGTGTGGAACATATTGGCTCCCTTCCGGCTGTTGGCCTTGTTGCAGCGGTGGTGGAGGCGGGGGCTGTTGCCATGAAGCTTGAGGTTGACTCGCCGAAGCTACAGAAACTGCAGGGTGGTTGCCCACGTATTCTGGGACGTAAGGCTGATGGTACGAAGCAGTATGCATGACCTGCTTCGGCTGAACTTGTTGCGCTGCAGCTTCGGCTATCTCCTTTTGCTTCTGGATGGTAACATGGCACATCCTGGTGGTATGGCCCTTGTTTTCACCACAGAATAAGCAAAATAATCTCCTTGGTTGATCTCCAAATCTTCCGCCGAAGCCCCTGGCGCCTCTGCCTCTTGGAGCTGGTGGCCGGAAGAAATTTTGCTGTTGCCCCGAAGCCTGTGAGGAGCACTGCGGCCTGTTCTGCTGACTCCCCTTATCATCATTTTGAGTGGAGTTGTGGATGGACCTGACATGCCTCGGATAGAATCTTCCTCCGAAGCCCCTGGTCATTTCAGAAAATCTGAAAGCCTCCTCCCTTCTTTGGCGAAAATCATTGTCGGCACGAATGTACTCGTCCATCTTCTGGAGCAGCTTCTCCAAAGTCTGAGGAGGCTTCCTAGCAAAGTATTGAGCTGAAGGTCCAGGACGAAGCCCCTTGATCATGGCTTCGATGACAATTTCATTGGGCACCGTTGGTGCCTGCGCCCTCAAACGCAAGAACCTTCTGACATACGCCTGAAGGTATTCTTCATGATCCTGAGTGCACTGGAACAAGGCTTGAGCAGTGACCGGCTTCGTCTGAAACCCTTGAAAGCTGGTTAACAACATGTCCTTCAGCTTTTGCCATGAAGTGATCGTTCCTGGTCGAAGGGAGGAATACCAGGTCTGAGCAACATTCCTGACAACCATAACAAAAGACTTTGCCATGACTGCAGCATTGCCACCATACGAAGATACTGTTGCTTCGTAGCTCATCAAAAACTGCTTCGGGTCTGAATGGCCATCGAACATGGGAAGCTGGGGCGGCTTGTAGGACGGAGGCCAAGGTGTAGCCTGCAGCTCAGCGGACAGGGGAGAAGCATCATCGAAAACAAAATTTCCATGATGGAAATTGTCATACCAGTCATCTTCGTTGAAGAAGCCCTCCTGATGAAGGTCTTTTTGTTGAGGCCTTCTGTTCTGCTCATCGTGAGTAAGATGGCGAACTTCTTCAGAAGCTTCGTCTATCTGCCTTTGCAGCTCAGCTAGCCTGGCCATCTTTTCCTTCTTCCTCTGCACCTGTTGATGAAGCATCTCCATATCCCTGATCTCTTGGTCTAGCTCATCCTCCTGAAGCGTCGGGCTGACGGCCTTCCTCTTCTGGCTTCGGGCCTCCCGAAGAGAGACAGTCTCCTGGTTGGGGTCCAGCGGTTGCAGAGCTGTAGCCCCAGTCGCTGAAGCTTTCTTCGGCGCCATAGCGAGGGTCTATGGCTTCGGACTCAAAGTGGAAGTGAGTTCACCGGAGGTGGGCGCCAATGTTGGTGACTTGTTCTCAAATGCTTCAGATTGAGAATAAGGCAACACAAAAAGTGTTAAATGATAAGGTCCTTCGTCCTTTGAAACATTATTTCCCTTCGGGATATAATGTGCTCCGGACGAAGGTCACAAACAATATATCTTCGTAAGCACAATAAGCTATGACGAAGGACTTACACACAACATGAAAAGCAATATAAACATTTAAATTTCATCACAACGTCATTTCTATTTTATTATCATATAACAATAGAAATGACTTCAAATTACAAGTGTACCTTCGGATTGCAGGAAGACAAAAGTACAAGGATGACGCAAAAGCAAATGCCAGGTCCGCCCGAACAGTACGGGAGTACTGTTCATCTATTTATAGGCGAGGGACACAGCCCATAAAATTACATTCATGCCCATTACATTTGCTAATGACTTATGGGAATCTATCAAGGCCTAAGTAGTCTTTTCATCTTTAGGTCGGTTCCCCGTTCTGCTACCGCGACGAAGCTTTCTTGCGCATAGCTTCGGCTGCGCACCATCCTTCGTACAGCATGGCAATCAGCCCGTCCTTCATTTCAATCCCCCTTCGTCTGGCTTGGACTTCGTCCTGACCGTACTCCATGTTCATAATCTGAGTCCGAAAATACCTGTTCATATAATTCACTTGGAAAACATTGTCAAATCTTGTTTTTGAGGACCTTCGGAGGACGAAGGCCCCCAACAGTGGAGAACAAGGCCACTGGGCGATGTATTGCCCAAAGAAGATGGCGCAGCAGCAGACAAATCCCAATGCTCCAGCAAGGCAAGGTGTACCCCAACAAGCAGCAGGTAATCGTGGCCATGCGTACAACCGTGGAAAGGTGAACCACTTGGAGGCTGAAGCAATCCAGGATGCACCAGATGTGGCAGTAGGTATGTTCTCAGTCGAATCTCATCCAGCAAAAGTGCTATTTGATACTGGTGCAACTCATTCATTTGTCACTGCAACATGGGTAGAAATGCATAACATCTCAATAGAGGCAATGATGCTGCCCATGAGGATTAATTCGGTCGGTGGCAAAGTGCAAGCAGATAAAATATGCTCAAATATAAGGGTGGAAATAAGGGGGATAGGGTTCCCCAGCAACCTAATAGTAATAGACACCCCTGGGGTAGATGTCATCCTAGGGATGAATTGGTTAATGAAGTATGAAGCGAATGTTAGCTGTGACAAGAGGACCGTAACATTGAAGTCCCCGTCCGGAGAGGAGGTAGTGGCTGAGCTAAGGATGCCTAAAACAGTGAAAGGTGATTGTCACCAGATTTCGGTTGATAGCAAGGAGGCCAACCCGCTCGAGGCTATCAAGGTTGTGTCGGACTTTCCGGATGTGTTTCCTGAGGAACTAACGGGCATGCCACCCGAGAGAAAAGTCGAATTTGCCATAGAGCTTATCCCTGGTACCGCCCCCATTTCCAAAAGAGCCTATCGAGTGTCTGGGCCAGAATTGGTGGAACTCAAGAAGCAGATAGATGAGCTGTTAGAGAAGGGTTACATCAGACCAAGTACCTCGCCTTGGGCCGCTCCAGTATTGTTTGTAGAGAAGAAAGATGGTACCAAGAGGATGTGTATAGATTACAGAGCCCTGAATGAAGTCACCATTAAGAACAAGTACCCCCTGCCAAGGATAGAAGATCTGTTTGACCAGCTCAGAGGTGCCAGCGTATTCTCGAAGATAGATCTGAGATCAGGTTACCATCAACTCAGAATCCGACCCTCAGAAATATCGAAGACAGCATTCATCACCAAGTATGGGTTATATGAGTATACAGTTATGTCCTTTGGTCTGACGAATGCGCCAGCCTTCTTTATGTATCTGATGAACAGTGTGTTCATGGACTACCTAGACAAGTTTGTGGTAGTGTTCATCGACGATATTCTCATATATTCTCAAAGTGAGGAAGAACACGTGGAACATTTGAAGATGGTATTGCAAAGGCTACGAGAGCATCAGTTGTATGCCAAGCTGAGTAAATGCGAGTTCTGGATTCATGAAGTATTGTTTTTGGGTCACATCATAAACCAAGATGGGTTAGCTGTGGATCCAAAGAAAGTAGCAGACATTCTGAACTGGAAAGCACCGAAAGATGTTCGTGGAATTAAGAGTTTGATTGGAATGGCCGGATACTATAGGCGTTTCATTGAAGGCTTTTCAAAGATTGCTAAACCAATGACAGCGTTGCTAGCGAAGAAAGTTGAGTTTAAGTGGACCCAAAAGTGCCAAGAGGCATTTGAAGAACTAAAGAATAGATTGACTACAGCACCTGTGTTGGTTCTGCCTGATGTTCACAAGCCATTCTCGGTATACTGCGATGCTTCCTACACCGGATTGGGATGTGTGCTAATGCAAGAAGGAAGAGTTGTAGCATACTCATCTCGACAGCTGAAGATCCATGAGAAAAATTATCCCACACACGACCTGGAGTTGGCAGCAGTGGTTCATGCTTTAAAGACATGGAGACATTACCTGTATGGGCAGAAGTGCGATATCTACACAGATCACAAAAGTCTAAAATACATATTCACCCAGTCAGAGTTAAACATGAGGCAGCGAAGATGGTTGGAATTGATCAAAGACTACGACTTGGAGATACATTACCATCCAGGCAAAGCCAATGTTGTTGCAGATGCTCTGAGTAGGAAGAGTCAAGTCAATATGATGGCCACGTACCCAATGTCATATGAGCTAGCCAAGGAGTTCGACAGACTGAGTCTCGGTTTTCTGAACAGTACACAAGGAGTAACAGTGGAATTAGAGCCCACCCTAGAGCGGGAGATCAAAGAAGGGCAGAAGGATGATGAAAACATCAACAAGATCCGGCAGCTGATCCTAGAAGGAAGAGGCAAAGACTTTCGAGAGGATGAAGAGGGAGTAATATGGTTCAAGGACCGATTGTGTGTCCCCGACATCAAACCTATTCGGGAGCTGATCCTCAAGGAAGCTCATGAGACAGCCTACTCCATACACCCTGGAAGTGAAAAGATGTATCAGGATTTAAAAAGGAGATTTTGGTGGTATGGCATGAAAAGAGAAATCGTGGAATATGTCGCCATCTGTGATAGCTGTCAAAGAACCAAAGCAGAGCATTAGAAGCCCGCCGGACTGTTGCAGCCATTACAGATTCCTCAGTGGAAGTGGGATGAGATCGGGATGGATTTTATAGTTTGCCTACCTCGTACCCGGGCCGGCTATGATTCCATCTGGGTGGTTGTGGACCGCTTAACAAAGGTGGCCCATTTCATACCTGTGAAGACAACATACACCGGAGCAACATTAGCTGAGTTATACATGTCCCGGATAGTCTGCCTACATGGTGTGCCAAAGAAGATAGTGTCAGATCGAGGAACACAGTTCACCTCTCATTTTTGGCAGCAGCTACAAGAAGCTTTGGGCACGCATTTGAACTTCAGCTCGGCTTATCACCCACAGACAGACGGTCAGACTGAAAGAACTAATCAGATCCTAGAAGATATGTTTAGAGCCTGTGCGTTGCAAGACAAGTCAGGATGGGACAAAAGGTTACCTTATGCAGAATTCTCCTACAACAATAGTTACCAGGCCAGCTTGAAGATGTCACCGTTTCAGGCGCTCTATGGACGGAGTTGTAGGACCCCGCTGCATTGGGACCAGCCTAGAGAGAGACAGGTGTTTGGCCCCGACATCTTGCTTGAAGCCGAAGAGAATATCAAAATGGTTCGGGAGAATCTGAAGATAGCACAATCAAGGCAGCGAAGCTATGCCGACAGAAGGAGAAGAGAACTGAGTTTTAAAGTGGGAGATTTCGTCTATCTGAAGGTGTCGCCTATCAGAGGAGTCAGAAGGTTCAGAGTCAAGGGCAAGTTAGCACCCTGGTACGTTGGACCATATCAGACTCAAGCAAAGCATGGAGAAGTGGCCTACCAGCTCAACCTACCAGAAAGTCTGTCGGCAGTGCACAATGTGTTCCACGTGTCGCAATTGAAGAAGTGTCTGCGAGTACTAGAGGAACAGTTGCCAGTGGAGGATTTGGAAGTCCAAGAGGATCTGACATACATAGAGAAGCCAACGCAGATTCTGGAGTTTGTAGACAGAGTCACTCGGAGGAACACCATCAGAATGTGCAAAGTCAGATGGGGCCACCACTCTGAGGAAGAAGCAACCTGGGAACGAGAAGATGATCTGAAAGCCAAATACCCCGAACTCTTTGCTGACCAACCTTAAATCTCGGGGCGAGATTCTTTTAAGGGGGATAGGTTTGTAACACCCTGAATTTGGGGTATAAAATTTCTTTGCTCATATTCACAAATTCAGGTGTTATTCCTCTCTTCACGCCTTTCCCAATCTCTTCTTTCTCTTTTCTATAGAAGAAGAGTAGTTATTTTTATTTGTAATTATAATCGAGTAGGCTAAACTCCAAGGGAGTATGAAATGTTGCATCATGTTGAACCCTAAACTCCACTTTTGTTTGATGCATATGCTTGAGGGTGATAATTTGAATTTGTGGCATATTTGGAATTGAATCAAATGGAGTAAATAAAAAAAAGGGAAAACATTTTCTGAAACAAAAGGAAAAGGTAAAGTGGCCCGCACCCCTGTTCCCCTTGGCCTTTCGGCCCAGCCGGCCCACCCCAGCCGCCCCCTTCCCCTCTCTTCTCCCCCCCCGCTCGGCCCACCACGCCAGCCTTTCCCCCTCGTGGGCCCGCGCGAGCGCGGCCCAGCTCCCCCACCGCGCCAACTCCCAGCCTAGCTCCGCGCGCGAGCTCAGCCAGCGCGGCCTGCCGCGCTCCCGCCCAGCGCCCGTTGCAGCCCTGCGCGCACGCGCCCATCACGCGCACGTCTGCGCGTGGAGCGCTGCCGCCGCCGCCGCCCAGTGGGGCCCACGCTCCTGGAGGCAAAGTGCTTCTTCCCAAATCGAACCGGCTACGCGAAACTCCAGTAGAACAACCGCCCGACGCCCAGTTTTCTCGCCCGCATCGCCGCGACTTCGCCACGATCCACCGTCAGAGCCGCCCCGCCTGCACCGGCCTCGCCCTGCTAGAGACACCGCCGTCGCCGAGGTGAGCAGCCGAGGTGAGCTCGTTTCTTCTTTCCTCTCTCTCCACCGCTCGCTTCCTCGTCGCTCGCTCGCCATGGCCGGGGTTCGGCTGAGCCGACCCGGACGCCCATGTCCTTCTCTATTCCGTCGGTCCGCAATCGTCTCGCCGGTCAGCCTCTGCGCGACGTTCGGCCTTCGCGGTCAGTAGCCCCGCGCGCTCTCGCCTGGCCAGCAGGAGCCGCCTTCAACTAGCGCCGACGTAGCAGCCGCGCCCCACTTCGCTGGCGAACCACGCCCCTGCACGTCGCAGCCGAACTCGCGCCGCTCGCTGCGCCCGCTGCACGCCCAGCTGCTAAGCGTGTCTAGTGCAGCCCCTGCGCACAACCCTCGCATGCTCCTCGCCGTGCCGCGCTACTGCTACTTAGCGCGTCGCGTACTCGTCAAGTCTCACACGCGCGGTTTCGCACGTGATCACGGGTAGTGCGCGCGCCGTCGTCATTGTTTGCATAGTCCTCACGCTGTTTCGCGCGTGTCGCGCGCGCAATCTGCACGCATTAGTTAATCACTTCGCTATAATCGTCCATATGCATTAGTCAATTAATTTTTGTTGTAATCATTGATTAATTGACAATTCTCTTTATCTAAAATATCCCACACAAATGATTTATGTTAACTACGTTGAACTTAGAAGTATAGTTTCTTTTTCGCGTTTAAACGTAACATAGGGTGTTCGTTCGTCTACCTTCGCCATGCCTCGGGCTCGCTGTTTGCCGTGTCGCGCACGTCAAATCGCGCGTGCGCAGCGCCTCGCCGTGCTCTCGCAGCCGTCATCGCGCAACTAGTGCGTGCGCTTGCGTTCGCTTGCGCGCAGTGCGTCGACGGGACTCCGTCTACGTCCGTCTACCCCTCGTCTACCCCCAGTCTACCCCCGTCTACCCCCCGTGTGCATTCGCGTCGCTTGCCATCGCCGCGCATCGCACATTAAATCGTCGCGTGCTGTTCGCACGCGTTGTCGCACGCTATTTCTGCGTGTCGTGTGTTGTCCGCGCGCTAAGTCGCACGAGCCCGCGCGCTATTCGTGTGTGTCACGCGTTGTTCGCACGTGTTGTGCGTGTCGTCGCGTCGTTCGCGCATGTCGCACGTGCTGTTTCGCGTGTCGCGCGCTGTGAGCGCGCGATATTTAACCGTTCGAAGATAATCACTCATGTTGATTAATTAACTATTTGTTTAATCGTCCACTATAAAAAATAGTAAAATAGTCAAAGCGAAGTAGTGCTTTTAATTTATATTTGGTATGATAATGTCAATTTGTGTAATTATAATTAAGCTGAATTAAATATTTTATAATACACTGTCCCGCATACTATGAACAACCTAAGGATTTACTAGCTTTCTATTTACCTTGTCCTTGATTTACCTTTTGGGTTACTATGGTTAACTACATGCTAGCGCTTTACTCTAATCAACGAACATGATGAGAATTACTTTATGATACGATGTTTTTATTCTGGATACGATGGTGATATACTTGTGGCATTTTAGGGGACTCGGGCCATTTTCCCTGAGTACCTCTCCGTAAGGACCTGTTCGTTGAGAGACCACCCAGGATAACAGTGCAACCATGAGGGTGAAATAGGATGCCCTTAGCTAATTAATTAGAAGAACTAGAGGTGTAGTTGCTTCGCCGTCGTGCCGTCAATGGGGTCCAGGCACAGTGCTTGCTCTGCCGAGGCTGAGTGCCGAGGTTCTTTTGTTTTGTTTTTGTTAGTCACCCTCCTGCGGGGAGAGGTACTATGTTTATCAAACTGGAGAAACCTAACGGGCGGCTATGTCCTCTAGGGAATCTTTGTAAAAGCTACGTAGTGATACCCTACCGGACCACCTAGGAAGTGATCAATGGGGATTAGCTCTTCTCGGGCAAAACAGGAATCACGGCTCATGGGTAAAGTGTGCGACCTCTGCAGAGGGTAGTGAAACTGATATATCAGCCGTGCTCACGGTTAAGAGCAGCCTTGGGATCCTCTTTGATTAGAGATACTCTGGATACACCTCAGATGATGACTCTAATGATGATGGTTAATGTTGGTGACTTTGATTATGTATTCTAGTATTTCCTCTCCGAGGAGGTACTTTTTGGGATTATAACTTGGGTTTTATGATAAAATCTGGCTTCTACTAACAATAAATACCTGACCAACTAAAAGCAACTGCTTGAGCCTCACCCCACATAAAAGCTAGTCCACTTCAGCCAAACGGGGCATTTGCTGAGTACGTTGATGTGTACTCATCCTTGCTTACCACAAAACACCAGGTTGTCCACATTGTAACCACTGCTCAGGAGAAGATGAAGCCGTGGAAGGAGACTTCCAAGAGTTCCAAGACTGCGACGAGTTTTAGGTGTGGGTTGGCAGCAACCCCCAGTCAGCTGCCTGTGAAGGCCTTACCTTTACTGCGTTTCGCTTAGCACTTTGATTTATCCGTTAAGTTGATGACTATGTGGATGTCTCTGACTTCGTGATGTAATAAGTTTATACTCTTTTATGTTATTATTCGAGCACTGCGCGATGATGTTCATTTATGTAATCGCTGTGTACGTGAGTTCTGATCCTGGCACGTACATAGTTCGCATTCGGTTTACCTTCCAAAACCGGGTGTGACACCCTCCCTTCTCCTCTCTCTCTCCCTCTCCCTCCTCTTCTCTCCCCCTACGCGCACCCTCTCTTCTTCCCCTGTGCACGCGCCCCTGCTCCCTCCCCTGCCCGGCGCGGCGCGGCCTCGCCCCCTCCCCTGCTCGCGCGGCGGCGCGGCCCTGCCCCCCTCCCCCGCCCCCGGCGCGGCGCGGCCCCAGCGCGGCATGGCCCCTGGCGTGGTCCTCGGCCCCTGCGCGCGGCCTTCGGCCCTTGCGCGTGGCGTCCTGGCCCTCGGCGTGACTCGCGTAGCCCCGTTTACCCCCTAACACGTTCCCGCGTGCGCAAACCCACGCGGGCGGTGATTATTTTTGGTTGTAGTTAATTTCAAACTCCGTTAGCTAGTGTGCTGCATCGCGCGCTTCGTCGCGCGACGATTCAATTCAAGTTCGTATTTATCAATGTGTTGCGTCGCGCGCTTCGTCGCGCGGCGATTCAATTTAAATTTGTGTTTATTAATGTGCTGCGTCGCGCGCTTCGTCGCGCAACGATTCTTTTAGTTTATATTCATTAAAGTGTTGTGTCGCGCGCTTCGTCACGCGATGATCTATTTTAATTTCAGGTGGTTTAAGGTGCGATGTTGCGCGTCCAGATGCGCGACGTTCCACTTTAAACTCAGCCCTGTTGGCGTATGTCGTCGTGCGCTTCGTCGCGCGATGCTTCATGTCTCTTTATAATTAATGCAAGTGTCTCGTTATACGCTCTGTCGCGCGGCGAGTCGTTTACTTCTTAATTCAATCTAAATGTCGTGTCGCATGTCTCAACGTGCGACCACTCCCTTTCATTCATCTTTAATGGTTTATAATAATTAAATGTGGAACTTGACTTTACTTTATGCTAAACGTAGTGTACGCATTAATGCCCTTCAATCGAACGAGTGGTTTAATTTATAATAATGTAATGTGATCGTTTCTCGACTGTCTTTTCCTCTTTCTCTCTTAACCGTAATTGCGAGTCCGCGTGGAACGTCTGTTTATTTATTGCATCCTATTGCATGGTGTACTGTTCTTTTGTATTAAATGTGTGGATGTATGTATGTTTGCGCTCGCATAGAGAACGACCCGGTTGAGGAGCCCGAAGAACTCGCAGGAGAAGCCCCTGAGCAGCAGTCGGTTGGTGGAGGCAAGTGTCCCTTGACCTATCTCTGTCCTATACATTCTTTAATTCACCTCCTGCATTTCACAGTTATACCTAAGGATCGACTAGCTTTTGTTATTCATGTCCTTGTTTACCTATTTGGGTTGGATTATTATTGCTTAGTCTTATGCTATTGCTCAACTCTAATCAATGAACATGATGAGAATTATCAATGATACGTTGTTTTCCCCTCTTTTATTATGATGTTATACTTGTGACCTTCAAGGGGGCTCGAGCGGGTTCTCGAGTGCCTCTCCGTAAGGACCTGTTCGTTGGATGACCGCCCGGGAAAACAGTGCAACCATGAGGGTGGAGTGGGACGCCCTTAGCTGAATAATTAGAGGAACCGAGGGTAGTTCGCTTAGCCGTCGTGCCGTCAATGGGGCTGGGTGTATGCGGCTCGCTCTGCCAAGGTTGATTTGTCCCTTGGGGAGGAGTGCGGTACATTTAGGAAACCTAACGGGAGGCTACAGCCCCGGGGAATCTTTGTAAAGGCTACGTAGTGATGCCCTCTTGGACCACCTAGGTAGTGGTCAATGGGGAGTAGCTCTCTCCGGGCAGAAAGGGAATCACGGCTTGTGGGTAAAGTGCACAACCTCTGCAGAGTGTTTGAGAACTGATATATCAGTCGTGCTCGTGGTTATGAGCGACCAAGGGAGCTCCAGTGATTAGTGGTACTGTAACACCCTGAATTTGGGGGTATAAAATTTCTTTGCTCATATTCACAAATTCAGGTGTTACTTCCCTTTTTTCATCCTTCCCCAATCCTCTCTTTCTCATTTCTATAGGAGAGAAGTGGTTATTTTATTTATAACTATAATCTATTAGCTCGAACTTCAAGGGAGTATGAATTGTTGCATCATGTTGAACCCAAGATTTCACTTTTGTTTGGTGCATAATTCCTAAAAAGTCTAATTTGAATTTGTGGCTCATTTGAATTTGAATCAAATAGAGAAAATAAAAAGAAAAGGGAAAAAAAATCCAGAATAAAAAGAAAAAGGAAAGAAGCCCAAACCCCTGCCCCCCTCGGCCTTTCGGCCCAATAGGCCCATCCCGCGCGCGTGCCCTCCCGCCCCTCCTCTCTCTCTACGCCGCGGGCCCGGCCTGTCGGCGCGGCCGCCGTCTCCGCGCCCGCCTCCCTCTCTCTCTGCGCCGCGGGCCCGGCCGGTCAGCCCCGCTTCCCCCCCCCGCTCTCTCTGCCCTGGCGAGCCCGCCCGTCAGCGCAACCGCCCCGCGCCCGCTTTCTTCTCTCCCTCTGCTTGCGGGCCCGGGCTGTCAGCCCCGTCGTCTTCGCGTAACCGCCGCCGCGCGTGCCGCGGTCTCCGCGCCCACGTCACGCGTGGGGTTCGCCCCACCTCGCCCTCGGCCACTTGAGCCCCGAACCTCGCTCGCCATCTCCCCCTCCCTCATTTGCGCACCTGCAGGCCCCCTCTCTCGCCTCTCCCTCGCTGCGCGCACGCCAGAGCGCCGCCGCCGTAAACCCCGCCGTTCCGAGCTCGTTTCCCGGTCGCCGTTGGAGCTCCGCCGTGTCCATTGCCACGGTGAGCTTCGCCCCGACGTCCGCAACCCGGAACGCGCTCCAATTTCCCCTTCCCCTCCCTATTTCTCTCTGCCCGCGCTCACCCGCCGTCCTCCGTGCAGCCGCCGCCGTCGACCCGGGCCGTCGTCGCGCCGTTGCCGCCACCGAGGAGTCCCCGGAGTTCGCCTTGAGGTAAGGAACCTCTCCCGCCCCTATTGACCTTTGTTTTGCTCTCTATCGCGTTTAATTCCTCGCCGGAGTTGCTTAGCGCCGCCGCCGAGCCGCTCCACCGTGAACCGCCCCCCTCCGGTGCCCCTGCCCCGACCTAGTCCCCACCAAAAGGTTCCCCGCGCCCTCCCCAACCTCCCCGGCCATTCAGATCGCCCCAAGGACCCGCAGGGCCCCCGCGCCCCTCATCTCCGGCGAGCACCTCCGCCGCGGGGACGGGCGCCGCCACCTCAGCTGGCTGGGGAAGGAGACAGAAGCCAGCCGCCCATCCCCGCCGTCCATCTCAGATCGGGCGGCCCAGTTTTAAATAGCCCGAACCCAACCTCAGCCGTCCGCCCAAGATCCAACGGTCCAGAGCCGTTTCCCCCGCGCCCGCGCTGCCCGCCCGGCCCCGCCTGTCAGCCCGCCCGCGCTCGCTCTGCTCGCCCGGCCCCGCCTGTCAGTCACCCGCGCTCGCTCTGCTCGCCCGGTCCCGCCTGTCAGTCGCCCGCGCCCGCGCTGCCCGCCCGGCCCCGCCTGTCAGCCGCCCAGGCCGTCGCGCGCCCGCGCGCCCGCCCGCAGGATCTAATCCTGGCCGTCCGTCCGAGATCCAACGGCTGTAGGAGCCCGATACCCCTTCGCCCGCGCGTTTTCTTAAAGAACCCCTCTGTTTTCTGGAAATTGCGCCCGCCGTCCCTGGTTTCTCGCAGTTAGGTCCTCGGACCTTTTATTTAATTCAAAATAGGTCCTTAGGGTATATTTTTAACCCCTAAACTTGTAAAATTCATAACTTTGCCATATGAACTCCAAATTAGGTGCTTCAAATTGCAAAATGTTCATAATATTATTATCTATCTGTTTATGCAATGTTTCCCTGCTGTTTCCATGTCCCAATTAATGGTTAATCATTAGGATAGGATTAATGTTATGGGAACCCTATTTGAGATAAATAAAAGATAGTAGACTTTAATAAAAGTTGGAGCACTTAAGTTTATGGACTTAAACACCTAAGTTTAGGAACTTAAAACCAGATAATGATTTAATCCCACCACTGACTTGAACCTGATTAGTGGATAATGACTCACTTTGTATAGTCCTCTACCCCAGACCTAGAGAACACCAGAGTGCCTATCCCTTGTCTATTATGAACTTGTGACCTCTCTCTGCTGCATATGTTTGGTATATTGTGTTTATTTGTTATTTCCCAAGTGCATAGTGTGAATGATTACTTTACGTAGACGACGAGCAGTCTGTGTTTCCCGAGGAAGTTGCAGAGGAAGTTCCTGATCAACAGTTTGGTGAAGGCAAGTGTCCTCTGACACATTATGTCCTATTCATTTATAACTTACTACCCCGCATTACTTACTTGAAACCTAAGGATTGACTAGCTTTACACTTTACTTTATCCTTGATGACCTTACGGGCTATTATGGTTAGCATTCTGCTACTGCCTTAACTTAATCAATGAACATGATGTGAATATTTATGATACTGTTTATCCTGATGATATTGATGATCTTGTGATACTCTAGGGGGCTCAGGCTGTTTCCTGAGTACCTCTCCGTAAGGACCTGTTCGTTGAGAGACCACCCGGGATAACAGTGCAACCATGAGGGTGAAATGGGGTACCCTTAGCTAATTAATTAGAGGAACTGGAGGTGTAGTTGCTTCGCCGTCGTGCCGTCAATGGGGTCCAGGCACAGTACTTGCTCTGCCGAGGCTGAGTGCCGAGGTTCTTTCGTTTTGCTTTTGTTAGTCACTCTCCTGCGGGGAGGAGTACTGTGTTTATCAAACTGGAGAAACCTAACGGGCAGCTATGATCTCTAGGGAATCTTTGTAACAGCTACATAGTGATACCCTGCCGGACCACCTAGGTAGTGGTCAATGGGGATTAGCTCTCCCCGGGCAGAAAGGGAATCATGACTCATGGGTAAAGTGTGCGACCTCTGCAGAGGGTAGTGAAACTGATATATCAGCCGTGCTCACGGTTAAGAGCAGCCTTGGGATCCTCTTTGATTAGAGATACAGATGGTTCGAGTTACAAGGATTATGTTATGGTTTTGGTTCGAATATGATGATGTTGTTCCTCGATGAGGAAATGGTTCATGGGTTGGTTAATGCTAAAATCTGGCTTCTACTAATGATAAATACCTGTCCAACTAAAAGCAACTGCTTGAGCCTAACCCCACATAAAGCTAGTTGTAACACCTACTTTGTAAGTGCTAGGAATAATATCAATAGAGAAACATTTTCTCTTTATGTGAGTTTGATCTTTATACACCATCATATGAGAACACCATGTCCAAGAACAATTAATAAAAGATATGCTACTAAATTGTTGCATCATGCTGGATATTTTATTTGTGTGTGTGCATTTGGTGACAACATAGAAATAAAATGACAATGAGAAGAGGATTAGAGGAAAAAGGAAAAAAAAAGTGTACAAAACATAAATAAACCTTATATTTCCCAAACAAATACTTCTTAAATTCACAATATAATCTGAGCACAAAAATCTGCATAGAAGTTCGAATTTAAGTTTGAATTCAAATTTAACTTGTAAATGGAGAAAAGGAAATAGAAAATAAAATGGAAAAGATTAAAACCCTGCCTGGGCTCTCTCCCTCAGTATTCGGCCCACTTAGCAAAATACCACGCGCGGCCCAACTTTCATCCTCCCACCGTGCGCCGACATGTGGGCCCGCAACGCCAGTGCCCAATCGCGCGTGCGCTCCCCTGGACAGCCGCGTCCCACTGCCGCTGGGGCCAGCTCGTCAGCTCCACAACGGACTGCCACATCCCTCGCATCGCTGACACACCGGACCCACCTGCCAGCTTCATCGTCTTCAACAGACCTCGCGAACGGCGCGGCGGGTCTTACGGCGGGCGTCGCCCCTTTTCCTCGGAGAAGCTGGACCACGTCGCAGACCTCGTACGCCCGGGCGATAAAGGCAAGCCTCGTCTCCTTCGCGACCGCACTCGCAACTACCGAGCCGTCTCGTAACCCTCACAGAGAATTACGCCATAGCCGGCGGCCGTCGTCGTCGGTTTGCTTACTCACTGCCGTTAGGAGCCAATTGTGTGGTGTGGGACAACCGTCTCGGGGCGGCGGAGGTATTCGCGGCGCCTGCGGAGGAGATAGTACCCTCGGGGTGGCGCAATTCCTCGTCGGACCTGGGACTTCCGCCGTATTGACCGCTTCACCGTGGCCGGGCCCCTGCACTGCGCATCCTCGGTAAGAAAGCCATCCCTCGTGTTCGTCCCGCCTCCCGCATGGTAAATCTCGACTCAATTTGAGGCTTAGCACTTGGGGAACACCGATTCCACCTCACCGGAGTTCAACCGGGAGGGAATCGCGGCGGCGCCGCCGTCTTGGTAGGTCGGGGTGGAGAGAGAGATTCGCGCCCGTCGATTCGGCGATGAACGGCTAAGATTAGATCAGGGCGTACCCTTTCGCGTGATCGATCGGGACCGTTAGATCGGATCGGTCGGTTCTGGGTGGCCCGAGCTTCATTAAACTCAGACCGCAGATCTCGGATCCAACGGCTGTAGATGCGTACCGGTTCGGGTGAGGCGTGGATCTAATCCGAGCCATCCACGTTTGATCGAACGGTCCAGATTAGAAGTTACCCCTTCGCCGTGTAAATTTAGTAAAGAGCCCCTCGGTTTCACAGAAATAAACCCGCCGTCCAGTTGTCACTGTGCGCTGGGTCTCTGTAGTTTTACCCCGAGCCCCCTGGGTTTCTCTGGATTTGAGGCCCAGTCCAGTCAACACGAAAACCAGAGAAAATAAATAGAAAATGAATTTTTAATATGAAAATAATTGCTAGAACTTTATAAATTCATAGAAAATTCATACTAACTCCAAATTCATCCATTCCAGTTCCTAAAATTTTGTAATTTTATTCTCTAGCACTTAGTGTCTCTGTTTTGGCATAAAAACAGTAAGGAAATTTATTTATCACTTAATCCTATTTAAAGCACATAAAACCTTTGAAAATGCATAACTTAAAATCTATAATTCAGAAAATTATGATTTCTGTTCCTAGAATTTTATTTTAATATGTAGAATATCTCTGTGTATTTTGTTTATATGTTTGGTGTAATGTTAATTTCTCTATATGCAATGTGCTTGTTTGTATTGTGGCGAGTAGAAGAGCCCGTTGCTGAGGATCCTGGTGAGCAGCAGGTTGAAGTAGCTGAGCAGGAGCTCATTGAAGGCAAGTTGTGCCCTTGACCACTTTTTACCCAATAATGTTCTTTAAATATCACTTATCCGTGCATAGGTTAATTTTGATGGGACCCAATAGGTCACCCTAGATTGTTTATCTCATTACCTTGTTTACCCCTGAATCACTTGGTTAGTTTGCTATTGCTTTATATGGTTTTGGGATAATCACTTATTACCTCTATGTTCCAATTCTTGTTGTTATTCTGTTTATGCTCATGTTGATATCATTAATGTTAATTGGAACATAGAGCTTAACTTGAGAACCACGTGCCACCACAAGGGAGGAATGGGACCCCTTGGCTGACTAATTAGGAAAGCTAGTGGAAGACTACCTTACCCGAAAGGGGCAAGGGCAGTAGGGGAGAGGTCAGTGCGGGGAGGTCCCTGGTTGATTTTGCTGGGATGGCAGTCAGCCAGGAACCCTGTACTGGATCTTCCTATAAACTGTAGCGGGTTTTCGGAAGCTAGTGGAACTTTGTAAAGGCCTCGTAGTGTTGCCCTGCCGCGCTTCCTAGGTAGAGGTGTATGGGATTCATGACCCCTTGGCAGATGGGTAACATGACTTGTGGGTAAAGGGTACAACCTCTGCAGAGTGTAAAACTGGTATACTAGCCGAGCTCACGGTCATGAGCAGCTCAGGACTCTCTGATGTTTAAATTATGGAACTTAAATTCAATTTTGTCATTTGCATTGCATGGGTTTATTATTAATTTTGTTCTATTACTTTATTTATGGTTTGGTATTTACTTACACTTAGTAATTGCTAATAAAATTTTGACCAACTACTTAAAAGCGATGCTCAGCTTTAACCCCTGTCATTGATTAAGCCTTACACATCACATGAACTCACACCTTTGTGAGTTTATGTCCACTGGTTCCCCACAACTTGTTGAGCTATGATCATGTGTGAGCTCACCCTTGCTGTCTCACACCCCCCCCACAGGTGATGATCAGGTGGTTCAGGAGGAGCTGCCTAACACTGAGGAGTTCGATCTGATCTAGGTGGCGTTTCCCAGTCGACATTGGCGCCGACGATCCTTAGTTCATTTTATCTTTATTATTTTATTTTGTAA
This sequence comes from Zea luxurians, assembly GCA_029449295.1. Lineage (NCBI taxonomy): Eukaryota > Viridiplantae > Streptophyta > Magnoliopsida > Poales > Poaceae > Zea > Zea luxurians. The sequence continues at coordinate 166,630,322 of JAOPSE010000004.1, forward strand.
TAAGTCTTCCGCTATGTAATAAATACTCTGATGTTTTATGACATTTATCTCTATACACTCTGTTATTATATGTGTTGTCTTCTTGGCGCATGTATGAGATGCACCCGGCTTTGTTCCTTAAAACCGGGTGTTACAGAAGTGGTATCAGAGGAAATGTTGACTGTAGGACGAAACCTAGATAGAAATGGACAAACCCTTCACTACTTACCTTCTTCTGATTCATTCTATACTTACCTTACTCTGATTCTCTCTAAACTCATCTTGATCATGTCTCACCTTCTACTGTTCTACTCTGATTATTCTTATCTCTTCTACTCTAAGACAAGATGGATTTCACACCTTGAAATCCTATGACTATGATCTTTCTAAGAGATAGGGAACCTAAGACAAAATTAAAAATTATTTTCTCTATTAAAAATGTTGTTTGATTGTGCTGATGCTAAATGCCTGATTTGCTTCTTTGATTGATTGAACTATGGACATCTTAGTATGTACCACCATATAGTGTTGAAATAGCTTTGGTAGGTAAAATATTAATCTGCTTAGCTAATAAAATTCCCCAAGTAACCTGAATTGTAAATACCTACCTTGTCTACTATTTTCTTACCATATGTATCTAACTCAGATGGTCAATACCAGGCGGGGTGGTGGAATTGACTTGCCTCCTAACCAACACACTCGAAGACAACCCCAGCCACAGCCTGCAGGGATGAATCCTCCCAATCCTCCACCGGGCGGAGTTGACCCACTGGTTGCTGCTCAGATGGCGGTGATGCAGCAAATGGCGGACACCATGGCTGATATGCGTGCCCAGATGCAACAAGAACGCCAGGAGATGCGTCAGGAAAGAGAGGATATACGACAGGAGTTGCGCCAGGAGCGAGATGAGATACGCCAGGAAAGGAGGGCGCAACAACAGCAACTGCAACAACAAATGCAACAGCAGCAACAGCAGCAACAAGTACCACTGCCTCCACCACCACCACCAGTTCCACCCCGAGATAAGCATAGGGAGTTCATGAGCCATAAGCCACCCACATTTGCAAGCTCACCTGATCCACTGGACGCGGATGATTGGCTGAAAGCAATTGAGAAGATGCTCAACATTGCACAATGCACTGACCGGGAGAAGGTTTTATATGCTTCTGGACGTCTGATTGGTCCTGCTGCTGACTGGTGGGATTCTTATACTGCTGCCCACGATGCTGCTGATACTATTACCTGGGCAGAGTTCAGTACGCAGTTCAGGAACTACCATATTCCAGCTGGGATGATAAAGATTAAGAAGAAGGAATTTCTGTCGCTGAAGCAAGGGAGTATGTCAGTCAGCGAGTACAGAGACAAGTTTATTCAGTTATCCAGATATGCCCCTGAAGAAGTTGCTGAAGACGAGAGGAAGCAGGAGCATTTTATTGAAGGACTTAATGGACCACTGCAGTATGCTCTAGTGGCACACACATTTCCATCATTTCAGAGACTGTTGGATAAGGCCCTGGCTATTGAACACAAGCGTGTTCAGTTGGGAGATTTGAAGAGAAAGGCAATATCTCAAGGACAAGGGAGCAGCAGTGTTCGTCCTCGCTACAGTTCACCACAGGGTACACCGACTCGACCAGGAGGACCACGCCCAGTTCAGCAATCACCACTGAGGACTCCACCTCCTCGACAGGCTACCCCTACTGGCACCCCGACGAAGTTTTCAGGACAGAGTCCGGGCACTCAATGCTTCAAGTGTGGGAAGATTGGTCATTATGCAAATGTCTGCCCACAGAGGATTGCGACTACTCCAGTTCAGAACAGGCAGCAAACTCCAGGAACTGGCAAGGGATATTCTATTGCCAAGGTTAATCAAGTCAGCGTTGATGCTACTCCAGATGGAGGGGACCTCATAATTGGTATGTTTTATGTTAATGCAATTCCTGCAACCATATTATTTGATTCTGGTGCTACACATTCATTCATGTCTGCTCGTTATGCCAACACAAATGAAATACCACTGCTAAATATGAGAAAATCCCTGATAGTAATTACACCTAAAGGGCCTGTTGAGGCGAATCAAATGACACGTAGATTGACATTAACCATTATGGGTAGAGATTTTGGAGCTACTGCTATAATATTGGAGTCAAGCAGTATAGATTTGATCCTTGGTATGTCATGGCTAAGAAAGGCAAAGGCCGTTATAGCATGTGGTAGAGGTACCGTAGAACTCACTACTACTAAAGGAGAAAGGTTTCAAGTTAACATTGCAGTAACCTCCTCATCTATGCGTGCAATGTTCTTTATGCCTGAAGAGTTTGTTGGTGACAACATCCGGGTGGTTAGAGATTTTCCGGATGTCTTTCCAGAGGAGTTACCAGGAATGCCACCTGATAGAGAAGTTGAGTTTGTTATTGACCTCTTACCTGGAACCGCCCCTATTTCTAAACGGCCATATAGAATGTCCGTAGAGGAGTTGAAGGAACTTAAGAAGCAGTTAACTGAGTTACAAGAGGCTGGGTACATTCGTCCGAGTTCCTCACCTTGGGGAGCACCGGTCTTGTTTGTACAGAAGAAGGATGGATCGCAGCGGATGTGTGTGGATTATAGATCTCTTAATGATGTTACGGTGAAGAACAAGTATCCATTGCCCCGTATTGAGGATTTATTTGATCAGATGAGAGGTGCTAGAGTGTTCTCGAAGATTGATCTCCGATCCGGTTACCATCAGATGAGGATTAGACCATCGGATATTCCCAAGACGGCTTTCTCGACTAGATATGGATTATATGAGTTTACTGTCAGGTCGTTTGGATTAACCAATGCACCAGCTTATTTTATGAACTTAATGAACAAGGTGTTTATGGAGTATTTGGACAGATTCGTTGTGGTATTCATCGACGATATTCTTATTTATTCTCAGAGTGAAAGTGATCACGAGGAACATCTGAGGATGGTGCTACAGAAGCTTCGAGATAACCAGCTATATGCCAAGTTCAGCAAGTGCGAGTTTTGGATTGGCGAAGTGCCATTTCTTGGACATATCATTTCTAATGGAGGAATAGCAGTGGATCCTGCTAAGGTTAAGGAGATAATGGAGTGGAGAGTCCCCACTACAGTTACTGAGATTCGAAGTTTCTTAGGACTTGCTGGATATTATCGGAGGTTTATCGAAGGATTTTCTAAGATTGCTAAGCCTATGACTTCGCTTTTGGAGAAAGGAAAAGAATTTAAGTGGGACGAGAAGTGTCAAGACAGCTTTGATCTATTGAAGAAAAGATTGATGTCGCCCCCAGTGTTGATTATGCCAGACCTACAAAAGGGATTTGACATTTATTGTGATGCATGTGGCCAAGGACTTGGATGTGTGCTCATGCAAGAAGGACATGTGATTGCATATGCTTCTCGTCAGTTGCGGAGACATGAATTGAACTACCCCACTCATGACTTGGAATTGGCAGCCGTTGTGCATGCACTTAAGATTTGGAGACATTATATCATGGGGACCAAGTGCCAAGTGTATACGGATCATAAGAGTTTGAAGTATATATTCACTCAGAAGGATCTCAATCTTAGGCAACGCCGTTGGTTGGAGCTTGTTAAGGATTATGATTTGGAGATTCACTATCACCCGGGCAAGGCAAACTTGGTTGCAGATGCCTTGAGTCGCAAGGAGCATGTTCATTCAGCTGTTGTTGCCCAGCTACCCGATGAGATTGTTGAGGATTTCAGGAGACTTAACCTGGGGATAGTTGCTCATACTGAAGGAGTTACAATTGATGTGGAACCTACTTTAGAGCAAGAGATCCGCAAAGGACAAGTTGATGATGCTAAAATAAAAGAGATTAAGGATCTGATTACTGAAGGTCGAGTTCCGGAATTCACGGAAGATGAGCAAGGCACTATATGGTTCAAGGACAGGATATGTGTTCCTGATGTTAAAAGCCTGCGAGAGACTATTTTAAAGGAGGCCCATGACTCGGATTATTCTATTCATCCTGGTAGTACCAAGATGTATCAGGATTTGAAGAGGAAATATTGGTGGTATGGATTTCATTACTGGATTGCCTCGCACCCAGAAAGGATATGATGCTATATGGGTGATTGTGGATAGATTGACTAAAGTGGCTCACTTTATTCCTGTGAAGACTACTTATAAAGGTTCTCAACTAGCAGAGTTATATATGGCTCGGATTGTGTGTTTACATGGAGTACCAAAGAAGATCGTGTCTGATCGAGGTTCACAGTTTACCTCGAGATTTTGGAGAAGCTTTCATGAGAACATGAGTACGAAGTTGAATTTTAGTACAGCCTATCACCCTCAGACTGATGGACAGACTGAAAGGACTAATCAAGTTTTGGAGGATATGTTGAGAGCTTGTGCCCTTCAACATGGAGGAAGTTGGGATAAAAGTCTACCTTATGCTGAGTTCTCGTATAATAATAGTTACCAGGCCAGTCTGAAGATGTCACCTTTTGAAGCTTTATATGGGAGGAAGTGCAGGACTCCTTTGTATTGGGATCAGACTGGAGAGAGACAGTTCTTTGGGCCTGAACTGATTCAAGAAGCAGAAGAACAAGTCCGTATAATTCGAGAGAATTTGAGAGTGGCTCAAACCAGGCAGAAGAGTTATGCTGATAATAGAAGGAGACCACTGGAATTTGAAGAAGGGGATTATGTGTACCTCAAAGTGTCACCACTTCGTGGAATGAGGAGATTTAAAGTCAAGGGCAAATTGTCCCCTCGCTATATTGGACCATTCTTGATCTTTAGAAGAGTTGGGGAGATGGCATACCAACTCGAGTTACCTGCTAGTCTATCAGATGTGCATAATGTGTTCCATGTATCTCAACTGAAGAAATGTCTCCGTGTCCCCGAGGAACAGTTACCAATGGAAGAGCTCAGTGTTCAAGGTGATTTGACTTACACGGAGTACCCGATCAAGATTTTGGATACTTTGACTCGAGTTACAAGGAATAAGGTGATAAAGATGTGCAAAGTTCAATGGAGTCACCACAGTGAAGATGAAGCAACTTGGGAAAGAGAAGAAGAGCTTCGCATAGATTTCCCCCACCTTTTCCCTAGATCTTCTTAAATCTCGAGGACGAGATTATTTTTAAGGGGGGTAGGATTTGTAACACCTACTTTGTAAGTGCTAGGAATAATATCAATAGAGAAACATTTTCTCTTTATGTGAGTTTGATCTTTATACACCATCATATGAGAACACCATGTCCAAGAACAATTAATAAAAGATATGCTACTAAATTGTTGCATCATGCTGGATATTTTATTTGTGTGTGTGCATTTGGTGACAACATAGAAATAAAATGACAATGAGAAGAGGATTAGAGGAAAAAGGAAAAAAAAGTGTACAAAACATAAATAAACCTTATATTTCCCAAACAAATACTTCTTAAATTCACAATATAATCTGAGCACAAAAATCTACATAGAAGTTCGAATTTAAGTTTGAATTCAAATTTAACTTGTAAATGGAGAAAAGGAAATAGAAAATAAAATGGAAAAGATTAAAACCCTGCCTGGGCTCTCTCCCTCAGTATTCGGCCCACTTAGCAAAATACCACGCGCGGCCCAACTTTCATCCTCCCACCGTGCGCCGACATGTGGGCCCGCAACGCCAGTGCCCAATCGCGCGTGCGCTCCCCTGGACAGCCGCGTCCCACTGCCGCTGGGGCCAGCTCGTCAGCTCCACAACGGACTGCCGCATCCCTCGCATCGCTGACACACCGGACCCACCTGCCAGCTTCATCGTCTTCAACAGACCTCGCGAACGGCGCGGCGGGTCTTACGGCGGGCGTCGCCCCTTTTCCTCGGAGAAGCTGGACCACGTCGCAGACCTCGTACGCCCGGGCGATAAAGGCAAGCCTCGTCTCCTTCGCGACCGCACTCGCAACTACCGAGCCGTCTCGTAACCCTCACAGAGAATTACGCCATAGCCGGCGGCCGTCGTCGTCGGTTTGCTTACTCACTGCCGTTAGGAGCCAATTGTGTGGTGTGGGACAACCGTCTCGGGGCGGCGGAGGTATTCGCGGCGCCTGCGGAGGAGATAGTACCCTCGGGGTGGCGCAATTCCTCGTCGGACCTGGGACTTCCGCCGTATTGACCGCTTCACCGTGGCCGGGCCCCTGCACTGCGCATCCTCGGTAAGAAAGCCATCCCTCGTGTTCGTCCCGCCTCCCGCATGGTAAATCTCGACTCAATTTGAGGCTTAGCACTTGGGGAACACCGATTCCACCTCACCGGAGTTCAACCGGGAGGGAATCGCGGCGGCGCCGCCGTCTTGGTAGGTTGGGGTGGAGAGAGAGATTCGCGCCCGTCGATTCGGCGATGAACGGCTAAGATTAGATCAGGGCGTACCCTTTCGCGTGATCGATCGGGACCGTTAGATCGGATCGGTCGGTTCTGGGTGGCCCGAGCTTCATTAAACTCAGACCGCATATCTCGGATCCAACGGCTGTAGATGCGTACCGGTTCGGGTGAGGCGTGGATCTAATCCGAGCCATCCACGTTTGATCGAACGGTCCAGATTAGAAGTTACCCCTTCGCCGTGTAAATTTAGTAAAGAGCCCCTCGGTTTCACAGAAATAAACCCGCCGTCCAGTTGTCACTGTGCGCTGGGTCTCTGTAGTTTTACCCCGAGCCCCCTGGGTTTCTCTGGATTTGAGGCCCAGTCCAGTCAACACGAAAACCAGAGAAAATAAATAGAAAATGAATTTTTAATATGAAAATAATTGCTAGAACTTTATAAATTCATAGAAAATTCATACTAACTCCAAATTCATCCATTCCAGTTCCTAAAATTTTGTAATTTTATTCTCTAGCACTTAGTGTCTCTGTTTTGGCATAAAAACAGTAAGGAAATTTATTTATCACTTAATCCTATTTAAAGCACATAAAACCTTTGAAAATGCATAACTTAAAATCTATAATTCAGAAAATTATGATTTCTGTTCCTAGAATTTTATTTTAATATGTAGAATATCTCTGTGTATTTTGTTTATATGTTTGGTGTAATGTTAATTTCTCTATATGCAATGTGCTTGTTTGTATTGTGGCGAGTAGAAGAGCCCGTTGCTGAGGATCCTGGTGAGCAGCAGGTTGAAGTAGCTGAGCAGGAGCTCATTGAAGGCAAGTTGTGCCCTTGACCACTTTTTACCCAATAATGTTCTTTAAATATCACTTATCCGTGCATAGGTTAATTTTGATGGGACCCAATAGGTCACCCTAGATTGTTTATCTCATTACCTTGTTTACCCCTGAATCACTTGGTTAGTTTGCTATTGCTTTATATGGTTTTGGGATAATCACTTATTACCTCTATGTTCCAATTCTTGTTGTTATTCTATTTATGCTCATGTTGATATCATTAATGTTAATTGGAACATAGAGCTTAACTTGAGAACCACGTGCCACCACAAGGGAGGAATGGGACCCCTTGGCTGACTAATTAGGAAAGCTAGTGGAAGACTACCTTACCCGAAAGGGGCAAGGGCAGTAGGGGAGAGGTCAGTGCGGGGAGGTCCCTGGTTGATTTTGCTGGGATGGCAGTCAGCCAGGAACCCTGTACTGGATCTTCCTATAAACTGTAGCGGGTTTTCGGAAGCTAGTGGAACTTTGTAAAGGCCTCGTAGTGTTGCCCTGCCGCGCTTCCTAGGTAGAGGTGTATGGGATTCATGACCCCTTGGCAGATGGGTAACATGACTTGTGGGTAAAGGGTACAACCTCTGCAGAGTGTAAAACTGGTATACTAGCCGAGCTCACGGTCATGAGCAGCTCAGGACTCTCTGATGTTTAAATTATGGAACTTAAATTCAATTTTGTCATTTGCATTGCATGGGTTTATTATTAATTTTGTTCTATTACTTTATTTATGGTTTGGTATTTACTTACACTTAGTAATTGCTAATAAAATTTTGACCAACTACTTAAAAGCGATGCTCAGCTTTAACCCCTGTCATTGATTAAGCCTTACACATCACATGAACTCACACCTTTGTGAGTTTATGTCCACTGGTTCCCCACAACTTGTTGAGCTATGATCATGTGTGAGCTCACCCTTGCTGTCTCACACCCCCCCCCCACAGGTGATGATCAGGTGGTTCAGGAGGAGCTGCCTAACACTGAGGAGTTCGATCTGATCTAGGTGGCGTTTCCCAGTCGACATTGGCGCCGACGATCCTTAGTTCATTTTATCTTTATTATTTTATTTTGTAATAAGTCTTCCGCTATGTAATAAATACTCTGATGTTTTATGACATTTATCTCTATACACTCTGTTATTATATGTGTTGTCTTCTTGGCGCATGTATGAGATGCACCCGGCTTTGTTCCTTAAAACCGGGTGTTACACTAGTCCACTTCAGCCAAACGGGACATTTGCTGAGTACGTTGATGTGTACTCATCCTTGCTTTACCACCAAACACCAGGTTGTCCGCATTGTAACCACTGCTCAGGAGAAGGCGAAGCCGTGGAAGGAGACTTCCAGGAGTTCCAAGACTACGACGAATTCTAGGTGTGGGTTGGCGGCAACCCCCAGTCAGCTGCCTGTGATGGCCTTATCTTTACTGCGTTTCGCTAGCACTTTGATTTAACTGTTAAGTTGATGACTATGTGGATGTCTATGACTCTGTGATGTAATAAGTTAATACTCTTTTATGTTATTATTCGAGCATTGTGCGACGATGTTCATTTATGTAATCGCTGTGTACGTGAGTTCTGATCCTGGCACGTACATAGTTCGCATTCGGTTTGCCTTCCAAAACCGGGTGTGACATAAGTGGTATCAAAGCCGTGCTGACTGTAGGACCGCTGACCTAGAGTAGCACTGGTCGTACTAAGGACTATTGACCTTCCCTCTCACCTTGACCTCTGATGTTACTTCAAAAGTCGATCACCTCGACCAACCCTATGTTTTACTACATATATATATACTATATTATACCTTGTTAAAATTTTTATCTTATTCTGTCTATGGTTTATTCACTTGTCATATTAGTTCTGCTCTTACTCTTATGCTTACGGTGTCTTTTGTAGATGGCTCGTCTTAGACACACAGCACGTAAGTCGGTGATTCCTTTCCTGCCGTCTCGACTTGCGGAGCGTCCTCTGCACCGCACCGTGTCCGGTCAGTTGAGTCACCTGGAGAGGCTGCACCACCGCCTGCGTGAGGAGCAGGAACGCCGGCGCCAGCACAGAGAGCAGCAGGGCTCTTCCTCCTCATCCCAGCAAGAGGTGGAGTCCGTGAGGCCCCGTTCCTCTGTTGCCCAGCTGGAGGCGCCCCCTGCACCACTGCGGGACGCCCCGGCTGTTGGAGGAGCTACTGGAGGAGACCCCGACGACGACGACTCAGACCACAGCACGGAGTCTTCTGAGCCGCAGGAGGCGGAAGGATGGGTCGCCCGACCCATCACCCGTGATGCCGCTCGCGGTTGTCACTTCCACGACGCACTCGACACCTTGTTGCGCCAGGCTTTTGACCGGCACACCTGGTCGATCGAGTATCGTTGTGTAGTCTACCAGCACAGTCGCGGGAGGTACCCGGACCGCTGGGAGGCTACCTGCCTAGTTCGCCGTCCGGAGGACGACCTCCGGGGTGCGGAGGCCGTTTCGTAGCACTATTCCATCTCCGAGAGGGACACTGCAGAGGCGGCTATGCAGGATACAGCATGACGTGCACTCTCCCAGTACTGTTCTTTGTTCGGTGGCGTGGCCGACGGTCTTAACCTTCGGTACTACCCCCGCCGCCCTACTGGCCGCACAGAGAGTGTGGTTGTCTCACCTGTTGGTGAGGCTAACCCTAGGTTGAGCAGCACAGTCAACCTAGTCGCAGTGCTTAACACTGAGCTGGATCACTCTCTGGACGAGCTGAGCAGGGCTCGAACGGAGATTGCGGAGTTGCGTGCTGAGCTGGCAGAGCGCCATCACCAGGAGGGTGGTTCCCCCCGCTCCTGTTGGGACTCAGCACCCATACCGCTCGCCTCCACGTGGTCACCACACTTATGGTTCCCCTGCCTGTAAGACCAGGATAGATCTGGATCCTTAGATCGTTAGCGTCGAAGTTTGTAATAATTCTTAAGTCAGATGTCTCAGTCTTAGATAGCTAGTTTAGTTTGCTTATCAGTTGCTTCCAATTAGCTTAGTTTGCTTATCAGTTGCTTGCATGCTTGTTATGATGAACTTGTGCTGGATTTGAATCTTTGTAATGACTGTTGCCAACCTGTGGGTTTCTCCTGCAGTTTGGCCTAGCTATAATGTTAATAAAGTCAGTTATTTAGTTGGGAAGCCATTTACTTCTACTTTCCTTCTTATCTGGGAAGCTGTGTTGAATCGTAATGAGGATCAGTGAAGCTCTTTGTTCACTCAGTGTCATGAAGAATTCTGTATTCTCTTTTCTTATGCTGGAGGGTTGTAAGATCAATGCTGATGTATGAATGTCTTCCACAGATGTCTGACAACAGGCGCCGATGCAATAGGCGTGCTCAGCAAGAGCAACATGACCAGCAGGAGGAACAACAGAGGCAGCCTCCCCCACCACCCCCGATGACAGTGGAGCAGATGTTCTTGATGCAGACTCAGGCAGTGCAGGCCATTGGGCAGACTCTGGCAGCCATGCAGCAGACTCAACAGCAACCCCAACCCCAGCTGCAAGTGCAGATGCCCCAGATGCCACGGGATAAGCGTGGTGAGTTCATGAGAGGGCACCCTCCTACCTTCGCCCATTCTGCCGACCCCATGGATGCAGAAGACTGGCTGCGCGCAGTGGAAAGGGAACTGCGCATCGCCCAATGTAACGACAGGGAGAAGGTTCTGTATGGCCCCCGTCAGCTAAGGGGAGCAGCCCAGTCCTGGTGGGAGTCCTACCTCGCCACACATGCTGACCCCGAAGCCATCACCTGGGAAGAATTCAGCGAGAGTTTCCGCAGGTACCATGTGCCAGAGGGACTGATGATCGTGAAGAAGGAGGAGTTTCTGGCTCTGAAGCAGGGACCCCTGTCTGTTAGTGAATACAGAGACAGGTTTCTGCAGCTATCTCGTTATGCACCTGAGGATGTCAACACTGATGCTAAAAGGCAGTACAGGTTCATGAGAGGTTTGGTGGATCCCCTGCATTACCAGCTGATGAACCACACCTTCCCCACCTTCCAGCACCTGATCGATAGGGCGATCATGACCGAGAGAAAGCGCAAGGATATGGAAGATCGGAAGCGCAAGATGAGTGGACCACAGTCCGGGAGCATCAGCCGTCCCCGCTTCTCAGGCAGTTCATCTCAGCAAGGCAGGCCTGGTCACCCACAAGGATATCAGAATCAGAATCAGCGTCCGCATCAGCAGCAGTTTCAGAGGCAGTATCCACAGCAGCAGCAGTATCGTCAGAACAGCCAGCAGGGAGGTAACCAGTATCAGAAGCAGAACAACCAGGCACCTCGCCTTCCTGCCCCAGCAGCAAACCAGAGCAACCAAGCAGCCCCAGCACAAGGAGGAGGTAGAGGATGTTTCCACTGTGGAGAACAAGGCCACTGGGCGATGCAGTGCCCGAAGAAGGCGGCGCAGCAGCAGACCAACCCCAATGCTCCAACAAGGCAAGGGGTACTGCAGCCGACAGCAGGCAATCATAACCAAGCGTACAACCATGGAAAGGTGAACCACTTGGAGGCCGAAGCGATCCAGGATGCACCAGATGTGGCAGTAGGTATGTTCTCAGTCGAATCTCATCCCACGAAAGTGCTATTTGATACTGGTGCAACTCATTCATTTGTCACTGCAACCTGGGTAGAATTGCATAACATCTCAGTAGAGGCAATGATGCCGCCCATGAGGATTAATTCAGTTGGTGGCAAGGTGCAAACAGATAAAATATGTTCAAATATAAGGGTGGAAATAAGGGGGATAGGGTTCCCCAGTGACTTAATAGTAATAGACACCCCTGGGATAGATGTCATTCTAGGGATGAATTGGTTAATGAGGTATGAAGCGAATATTAGCTGTGACAAGAGGACCGTAACATTGAAGTCCCCGTCAGGAGAAGAGGTAGTGGCCGAGCTAAGGATGCCTAAATCAGCGGAGGGTGTCTGTCACCAGATTTCAGTTGATAGTAAGGAGCCCAACCCGCTTGAGACTATCAAGGTTGTGTCGGACTTTCCGGACGTATTTCCCGAGGAGCTAACGGGCATGCCACCCGAGAGAAAGGTTGAGTTTGCCATAGAGCTTATCCCTGGTACCGCCCCCATTTCCAAAAGAGCCTACCGAGTGTCTGGGCCAGAATTGGTGGAACTCAAGAAGCAGATAGATGAGATGTTAGAGAAGGGTTACATCAGACCAAGTACCTCGCCTTGGGCCGCTCCAGTGTTGTTTGTAGAGAAGAAAGATGGTACCAAAAGGATGTGCATAGACTACAGAGCCTTGAATGAAGTCACTGTCAAGAACAAGTACCCCCTGCCAAGGATAGAAGATTTGTTCGACCAGCTCAGAGGTGCCAGCGTATTCTCGAAGATAGATCTGAGATCAGGTTACCATCAACTCAGAATCCGACCCTCGGACATACCGAAGACAACATTCATCACCAAGTACGGGTTATATGAATTCACAGTTATGTCCTTTGGTTTGACAAATGCGCCAGCCTTCTTTATGTACCTGATGAACAGTGTGTTCATGGATTATTTAGACAAGTTTGTGGTAGTGTTTATCGATGATATTCTCATATACTCTCGAAGTGAGGAAGATCATGTAGAGCATTTGAAGATGGTATTGCAAAGACTTCGAGAGCATCAGCTGTATGCCAAGCTGAGCAAATGCGAGTTCTGGATTCATGAAGTCTTGTTTCTGGGTCACATCATAAATCAAGATGGGTTGGCAGTGGATCCAAAGAAAATGGCAGATATCCTGAACTGGAAAGCACCAAAGGATGTTCGTGGGATCAAGAGCTTCATTGGAATGGCTGGGTATTACAGGCGTTTCATTGAAGGCTTTTCAAAGATTGCTAGACCAATGACAGCGTTACTAGCGAAGAAAGTTGAGTTTAAGTGGACCCAAAAGTGTTAGGAAGCATTTGAAGAACTGAAAAATAGACTGACTACAGCTCCGGTGTTAGTCCTGCCTGATGTTCACAAGCCATTCTCAGTGTATTGCGATGCTTCTTACACCGGATTGGGATGTGTGCTAATGCAAGAAGGAAGAGTTGTAGCATATTCATCTCGACAGCTGAAGATTCATGAGAAAAATTACCCCACACATGACCTGGAGTTGGCAGCAGTAGTTCATGCTTTGAAGACCTGGAGACATTACCTGTATGGGCAGAAGTGCGACATCTACACAGATCATAAAAGTCTGAAGTACATATTCACCCAGTCAGAGTTAAACATGAGACAGCGAAGATGGTTGGAATTGATCAAGGACTATGAGTTGGAGATACATTACCATCCAGGCAAAGCCAATGTGGTTGCAGATGCTCTGAGCAGGAAGAGTCGAGTCAATATGTTGGCCACGTACCCAATGCCATATGAGTTAGCCAAGGAGTTCGACAGACTAAGTCTCGGTTTCCTGAACAGTACGCAAGGAGTAACAGTGGAATTAGAGCCCACCCTAGAGCGGGAGATCAAAGAAGGGCAGAAAGATGATGAAAGCATCAACAAGATCCGGCAGCTAATCTTAGAAGGAAGAGGCAAAGACTTTCGAGAGGATGAAGAGGGGGTAATATGGTTCAAGGGTCGATTGTGTGTCCCCGACCTCAAACCTATTCGGGAGCTGATCCTAAAGGAAGCTCATGAGACAGCCTACTCCATACACCCGGGAAGTGAAAAGATGTACCAGGATTTAAAAAGGAGGTTTTGGTGGTATGGCATGAAAAGAGAAATCGCAGAATATGTCGCCATCTGTGATAGCTATCAAAGAACCAAAGCAGAGCATCAAAGGCCCACCGGATTGTTGCAGCCATTGCGGATTCCTCAGTGGAAGTGGGATGAGATCGGGATGGATTTTATAGTTGGCTTACCTCGTACCCGGGCCGGTTATGATTCCATCTGGGTGGTTGTGGACCGCTTAACAAAGGTGGCCCATTTCATACCTGTGAAGACCACATACACCGGAGCAACGTTAGCTGAGTTATACATGTCACGGATAGTTTGCCTTCATGGTGTGCTGAAAAAGATAGTGTCAGATCGAGGAACGCAGTTCACCTCTCATTTTTGGCAGCAGCTACAAGAAGCTTTGGGCACACATTTGAACTTCAGCTCGGCTTATCATCCGCAGACAGACGGTCAGACTGAAAGAACTAATCAGATCCTAGAAGATATGCTGAGAGCCTGTGCGTTGCAAGACAAGTCAGGATGGGACAAAAGGTTACCTTATGCAGAATTCTCCTATAACAATAGTTACCAGGCCAGCTTGAAGATGTCACCGTTTCAGGCACTCTATGGACGGAGTTGTAGGACTCCGCTGCATTGGGACCAGCCTCGAGAGAGACAGGTGTTTGGCCCCGACATTTTGCTGGAAGCCGAAGAGAATATCAAAATGGTTCGGGAGAATCTGAAGACAGCACAATCAAGGCAGCGAAGCTACGCGGACAGAAGGAGAAGAGAACTGAGTTTCGAAGTGGGGGATTTCGTCTATCTGAAGGTGTCACCTATCAGGGGAGTCAGAAGGTTCGGAGTCAAAGGCAAGTTAGCACCCCGGTACGTTGGACCATATCAGATTCAAGCAAAGCATGGAGAAGTGGCTTACCAACTCAACCTACCAGAAAGTTTGTCGGCAGTGCACAATGTGTTCCACGTGTCGCAATTGAAGAAGTGTCTGCGAGTACCAGAAGAACAGTTGCCAGTGGAGGGTTTGGAAGTCCAGGAGGATCTAACATACATAGAGAAGCCAACGCAGATTCTGGAGTTCGCAGACAGAGTCACCCGGAGGAATACCATCAGAATGTGCAAAGTCAGATGGGGTCACCACTCCGAGGAAGAAGCAACCTGGGAACGAGAAGATGATCTGAAAGCCAAATACCCTGAACTCTTTGCTGACCAACCCTGAATCTCGGGGGCGAGATTCTTTTAAGGGGGATAGGTTTGTAACACCCTGAATTTGGGGGTATAAAATTTCTTTGCTCATATTCACAAATTCAGGTGTTACTTCCCTTTTTTCATCCTTCCCCAATCCTCTCTTTCTCATTTCTATAGGAGAGAAGTGGTTATTTTATTTATAACTATAATCTATTAGCTCGAACTTCAAGGGAGTATGAATTGTTGCATCATGTTGAACCCAAGATTTCACTTTTGTTTGGTGCATAATTCCTAAAAAGTCTAATTTGAATTTGTGGCTCATTTGAATTTGAATCAAATAGAGAAAATAAAAAGAAAAGGGAAAAACAATTCCAGAATAAAAAGAAAAAGGAAAGAAGCCCAAACCCCCGCCCCCCTCGGCCTTTCGGCCCAATAGGCCCATCCCGCGCGCGCCCTCCCGCCCCTCCTCTCTCTCTGCGCCGCGGGCCCGGCCTGTCGGCGCGGCCGCCGTCTCCGCGCCCGCCTCCCTCTCTCTCTGCGCCGCGGGCCCGGCCGGTCAGCCCCGCGTTCCCCGCGCGCGCGCCCGCTTCCCCCCCCCGCTCTCTCTGCCCTGGCGGGCCCGCCCGTCAGCGCAACCGCCCCGCGCCCGCTTTCTTCTCTCCCTCTGCTTGCGGGCCCGGGCTGTCAGCCCCGTCGTCTTCGCGTAACCGCCGCCGCGCGTGCCGCGGTCTCCGCGCCCACGTCACGCGTGGGGTTCGTCCCACCTCGCCCTCGGCCACTTGAGCCCCGAACCTCGCTCGCCATCTCCCCCTCCCTCATTTGCGCACCTGCAGGCCCCCTCTCTCGCCTCTCCCTCGCTGCGCGCACGCCAGAGCGCCGCCGCCGTAAACCCCGCCGTTCCGAGCTCGTTTCCCCGTCGCCGTTGGAGCTCCGCCGTGTCCATTGCCACGGTGAGCTTCGCCCCGACGTCCGCAACCCGGAACGCGCTCCAATTTCCCCTTCCCCTCCCTATTTCTCTCTGCCCGCGCTCACCCGCCGTCCTCCGTGCAGCCGCCGCCGTCGACCCGGGCCGTCGTCGCGCCGTTGCCGCCACCGAGGAGTCCCCGGAGTTCGCCTTGAGGTAAGGAACCTCTCCCGCCCCTATTGACCTTTGTTTTGCTCTCTATCGCGTTTAATTCCTCGCCGGAGTTGCTTAGCGCCGCCGCCGAGCCGCTCCACCGTGAACCGCCCCCCTCCGGTGCCCCTGCCCCGACCTAGTCCCCACCAAAAGGTTCCCAGCGCCCTCCCCAACCTCCCCGGCCATTCAGATCGCCCCAAGGACCCGCAGGGCCCCCGCGCCCCTCGTCTCCGGCGAGCACCTCCGCCGCGGGGACGGGCGCCGCCACCTCAGCTGGCTGGGGAAGGAGACAGAAGCCAGCCGCCCATCCCCGCCGTCCATCTCAGATCGGGCGGCCCAGTTTTAAATAGCCCGAACCCAACCTCAGCCGTCCGCCCAAGATCCAACGGTCCAGAGCCGTTTCCCCCGCGCCCGCGCTGCCCGCCCGGCCCCGCCTGTCAGCCCGCCCGCGCTCGCTCTGCTCGCCCGGCCCCGCCTGTCAGTCGCCCGCGCTCGCTCTGCTCGCCCGGTCCCGCCTGTCAGTCGCCCGCGCCCGCGCTGCCCGCCCGGCCCCGCCTGTCAGCCGCCCAGGCCGTCGCGCGCCCGCGCGCCCGCCCGCAGGATCTAATCCTGGCCGTCCGTCCGAGATCCAACGGCTGTAGGAGCCCGATACCCCTTCGCCCGCGCGTTTTCTTAAAGAACCCCTCTGTTTTCTGGAAATTGCGCCCGCCGTCCCTGGTTTCTCGCAGTTAGGTCCTCGGACCTTTTATTTAATTCAAAATAGGTCCTTAGGGTATATTTTTAACCCCTAAACTTGTAAAATTCATAACTTTGCCATATGAACTCCAAATTAGGTGCTTCAAATTGCAAAATGTTCATAATATTATTATCTATCTGTTTATGCAATGTTTCCCTACTGTTTCCATGTCCCAATTAATGGTTAATCATTAGGATAGGATTAATGTTATGGGAACCCTATTTGAGATAAATAAAAGATAGTAGACTTTAATAAAAGTTGGAGCACTTAAGTTTATGGACTTAAACACCTAAGTTTAGGAACTTAAAACTAGATAATGATTTAATCCCACCACTGACTTGAACCTGATTAGTGGATAATGACTCACTTTGTATAGTCCTCTACCCCAGACCTAGAGAACACCAGAGTGCCTGTCCCTTGTCTATTATGAACTTGTGACCTCTCTCTGCTGCATATGTTTGGTATATTGTTTTTGTTTGTTATTTCCCAAGTGCATAGTGTGAATGATTACTTTACGTAGACGACGAGCAGTCTGTGTTTCCCGAGGAAGTTGCAGAGGAAGTTCCTGATCAACAGTTTGGTGAAGGCAAGTGTCCTCTGACCCATTATGTCCTATTCATTTATAACTTACTACCCCGCATTACTTACTTGAAACCTAAGGATTGACTAGCTTTACACTTTACTTTATCCTTGATGACCTTACGGGCTATTATGGTTAGCATTATGCTACTGCCTTAATTTAATCAATGAACATGATGTGAATATTTATGATACTGTTTATCCTGATGATATTGATGATCTTGTGATACTCTAGGGGGCTCAGGCTGTTTCCTGAGTACCTCTCCGTAAGGACCTGTTCGTTGAGAGACCACCCGGGATAACAGTGCAACCATGAGGGTGAAATGGGGCGCCCTTAGCTAATTAATTAGAGGAACTGGAGGTGTAGTTGCTTCGCCGTCGTGCCGTCAATGGGGTCCAGGCACAGTACTTGCTCTGCCGAGGCTGAGTGCCGAGGTTCTTTCGTTTTGCTTTTGTTAGTCACTCTCCTGCGGGGAGGAGTACTGTGTTTATCAAACTGGAGAAACCTAACGGGCAGCTATGATCTCTAGGGAATCTTTGTAACAGCTACGTAGTGATACCCTGCCGGACCACCTAGGTAGTGGTCAATGGGGATTAGCTCTCCCCGGGCAGAAAGGGAATCATGACTCATGGGTAAAGTGTGTGACCTCTGCAGAGGGTAGTGAAACTGATATATCAGCCGTGCTCACGGTTAAGAGCAGCCTTGGGATCCTCTTTGATTAGAGATACAGATGGTTCGAGTTACAAGGATTATGTTATGGTTTTGGTTCGAATATGATGATGTTGTTCCTCGATGAGGAAATGGTTCATGGGTTGGTTAATGCTAAAATCTGGCTTCTACTAATGATAAATACCTGTCCAACTAAAAGCAACTGCTTGAGCCTAACCCCACATAAAGCTAGTCCACTTCAGCCAAACGGGACATTTGCTGAGTACGTTGATGTGTACTCATCCTTGCTTTACCACCAAACACCAGGTTGTCCGCATTGTAACCACTGCTCAGGAGAAGGCGAAGCCGTGGAAGGAGACTTCCAGGAGTTCCAAGACTACGACGAATTCTAGGTGTGGGTTGGCGGCAACCCCCAGTCAGCTGCCTGTGATGGCCTTATCTTTACTGCGTTTCGCTAGCACTTTGATTTAACTGTTAAGTTGATGACTATGTGGATGTCTATGACTCTGTGATGTAATAAGTTAATACTCTTTTATGTTATTATTCGAGCATTGTGCGACGATGTTCATTTATGTAATCGCTGTGTACGTGAGTTCTGATCCTGGCACGTACATAGTTCGCATTCGGTTTGCCTTCCAAAACCGGGTGTGACAGGTACTTGATTAGAGATGTTCGGATTGTAGGTGGCAATGAGATTGATGGTTCTTGGTTTTGACTCTGGAAATGGTAAGTGGTACTCTTTCCGTTTGGAAAGGAGTACGTTTGGGTTAATAACATGGGTTAATTCTAAAACTTGGCTTTCTCTACCAGTAATAATAATCTGACCAACTAAAAGCAACTGCTTGACTTACCCCCACATAAAGCTAGTCCACTACAGCCAAATAGGACACTTGCTGAGTATGTTGATGTGTACTCACCCTTGCTCTACACACCAAACCCCCCCATCCCTAGGTTGTCAGCATTGCAACCACCGCTCAGGAGAAGATGAAGTCGTGGAAGGAGATTTCCAGGAGTTCCAAGACTACGACGAGTTCTAGGTGTGGGTTAGCGGCAAACCCCTAGTCGGCTGCCTGTGAAGGCCGCGTTTATCTACGTTTCGTTTTCGCACTTTGATTATTGTAAAGACTATGTGGATGTCTCAGACATATGATGTAATCGACTATTATTTCCCTTTTTAATACTATTTGAGCACTGTGTGATGATGTCCATGTTATGTAACTGCTGTGTACATGAATTGCTGATCCTGGCACGTACATGGTTCGCATTCGGTTTGCCTTCTAAAACCGGGTGTGACAGGTAATCCCTTTATCTCCCCTTTCCTCTTTATCTGAGAAGCTGTCAGTGAAGATGGTCATTTGTTTAGTGTTATGGAGATCTTCTACACATCTTTTCTTATGCTGAAAGACTGCAGAGTCAAATCTGATATGTGTGTGGTTTCTACAGATGTCTAAGAACAGGCACAGAGGTGTGAGGCATGCACAGCCAGAGCAGCAGGCACCCCAAGAGGAAGCAGCCCAGCAGCAGCAATTGCCACCGCCACCCCTGATGACCATTGAGCAGATGTTCTTGATGCAGACCCAGGCAGTTCAGGCAATTGGTCAGACATTAGTAGCGATGCAGCGAGTTCAGTAGCAGCCACCACCACCTCAGCCTCCATTGCAAGTCTAGATGCCTCAGGTGCCCAGAGACAAATGGGCAGAATTCATGAGGGGCCATCCCCCTATTTTTGCTCATTCTGCTGATCCCATGGACGCCGAAGATTGGCTGCATATCGTGGAGCATGAGTTGCACACTGCCCAGTGCAACGATCGTGAGAAGGTGTTGTATGGTCCCCGACAGCTGAGGGGAGCAACACAGTCTTGGTGAGAGTCTTACCTCGCCACCCATGCCAACCTAGAAGCCATCACTTGGGAGGAGTTCAGGGACAACTTCCGTCGCTACCATGTGCCCGAGGGACTGATGATAGTGAGGAAGGAGGAGTTTCTCGCCCTGAAGCAAGGTCCCCTGTCTGTCAGTGAGTACAGGGATAAGTTTCTGCAGTTGTCGCGTTATGCCCCAGAAGATGTCTACATGGATGCTAAGAGGCAGTACCGCTTCTTGAGAGGATTGGTTGATCCCCTCCACTACCAGCTAATGAACCACACCTTCCCTACCTTCCAGCATCTGATCGACAGAGCAATCATGATAGAAAAGAAGCGTCGGGAGATGGAAGACAAGAAACACAAGATTGGTGGACCTCAAGTTAGGAGTATCAGCCGTCCTCGCTACTCAGGCAACCCACCTCAACAATTCAAGTCAGGTCAGCAGCACTAGCATCAGCGTCAGAACCAACCGCAGCAGTACCAGAGACAGTTTCCTCAGCAGCAGCAGTATCGTCAGAATAACCAGCAAGGAGGAAATCAATACCAGCGTCAGAGCAACCAGGCAACCCATCTTCCTACCCTAGCAACCAACCAGAACAATCAAGCAGCACCAGCGCAAGGAGGAGGTCATGCATGTTTCCACTATGGGGAACAAGGCCATTGGGCGAATAATTGCCCAAAGAAAGCAACTCAGCAGCAGCCAGCTCCCAATGCCCCAGTCAGGCAGAATGCAATGCAGCAAGGAAGCAACAACCGTGGGCAACCTCATGCCCAGTATGGAAAGGTGAATCACTTGGAGGCCGACACAGTCCAGGAGACTCTAGGAGTGGCACTAGGTACGTTATTAGTCGAGTACCATTGCGCAAATGTCTTATTTGATACTGGAGCAATGCATTCTTTTGTGACTGCATCATGGGTAGAATCACATAATATACCAGTAGCACCCATGTATCCACCTATGAGGGTTAGTTCAGTTGGTGGAAGAACCCAAATAGATAGATTTTGCCCTAGTGCAAGAGTCCAAATAAGAGGGATAGAGTTCCCCATCGATTTAATAGTTATGGGTAACCAGGATACAACTAAAGATGTCATCCTAGGGATGAATTGGCTAACCAAGTATCAGGACAGTCTTAGTTGTGATAAGAGAACAGTGAAGTTAGTGTCCCCATCAGGAGAAGAAGTGCTAGTAGAGTTGGTCTTGTCAGAATCCAGAATAGGGAGTTGTCACCAAGTCACCGCTCACAGTGAGGAGATTAAACCATCAGAGGCTACCAGTGTAGTATCATATTTCCCAAATGTGTTTCCCGAAGAGTTACCAGGTATGACACCTGAGAGGAAGGTTGAATTTGCCATAGAGCTTATTCTCGGCATCACCCCTATTTCCAAGAGAGCCTATCGAGTGTCCGGACCAGAGTTGGTGGAACTTAAGAAGCAAATTGATGAGTTGTCAGAAAAAGGTTACATCAGACCGAGTACTTTGCCTTGGGCAGCCCCAATGCTGTTTGTGGAGAAGAAGGATGGCACAAAGAGGACGTGCATCGATTATAGATCCTTACATGAAGTTACTATCAAGAACAAGTACCCCCTGCCCAGAATTGAAGATTTATTCGATCAATTGAGAGGAGCCAGTGTGTTTTCAAAGATAGATCTGAGGTCAGGCTACCATTAGCTCAGAATTCGACCCTCAGATATACCGAAGACGGCTTTCATCACCAAGTATGGACTGTATG
The DNA here is from genome assembly GCA_029449295.1 of Zea luxurians. Classification (NCBI taxonomy): domain Eukaryota; kingdom Viridiplantae; phylum Streptophyta; class Magnoliopsida; order Poales; family Poaceae; genus Zea; species Zea luxurians. The sequence goes on from JAOPSE010000004.1 coordinate 166,652,005, forward strand.
AGTTCATGGTCATGTCATTCGGTTTGACGAATGTGCCAGCTTACTTCGTGTACTTGATGAACAGTGTGTTCATGGACTACCTCAACAAGTTCGTAGTAGTGTTCCTTGATGATATTCTTATATATTCCTAGAATGAGCAAGAGCATGAGGAGCATTTGAGGAAAGTACTTCAGAGGCTACGAGATTGTCAGCTGTATGCCAAGCTTAGCAAGTGCGAGTTCTAGATCAGTGAAGTCTTGTTCTTGGGTCACATTATAAACCGAGAGGGATTGGCTGTAGATCCAAAGAAGGTAACATCTATCTTTGACTGGAAAGCACCAAAAGATGTCTGAGGAATCAAGAGTTTCATCGGAATGACTGGTTATTATCGGTGTTTGATTGAAGGTTTCTCCAAGATTGCCAGACCAATGACAGCATTGTCGGCAAAAAAGGTCGAGTTCAAGTGGACCCCAGCATGCCAAAAGTCCTTTGAGACATTGAAGGAGAAGCTGACAACGGCACCAGTACTAATTCTGCCAGATGTTCACAAGCCATTTTCAGTGTATTGCGATGTTTCGTACACCGGACTAGGATGTGTGTTGATGCAGGAAGGGAGAGTAGTGGCATACTCATCCCGACAATTGAAAGTTCATGAGAATAATTATCCTACTCATGATTTGGAGCTAGCAGCAGTGGTTCATGCATTAAAGACCTGGAGGCATTATCTTTATGGGCAGAAGTGTGATATCTACACAGACCACAAAAGCCTCAAGTACATGTTCACTCAGTCAGAGTTAAACATGAGGCAGCGAAGATGGCTAGAGTTGATCAAAGATTATGAGCTGGAGATCCATTATCACCCAGGCAAAGCAAATATGGTTGCAGATGTTCTTAGTAGAAAAAGTCAAGTCAATATGTTGGCCGCTTACCAGATGCTGTATGAGCTAGCGAAGGAGTTCGACAGATTGAGTCTCGGATTTCTGAACAACACTCAAGGAGTGACAATTGAGTTGGAACCCACTCTAGAGCAAGACATCAGGAAAGGCCAGAAGGATGATGAGAAAATCAAAGAGATCCAGCAGCTGATCATAAATGGAAAAGGCAAGGATTTCCGTGAAGATGTAGAAGGAGTGGTATGGTCAAGGACAGACTGTGTGTTCCCGACATCAAATCGATCTGGGAACTGATTCTCAAAGAAGCCCATGAGACATCATACTCTATACACCCTGGTAGTGAGAAGATGTACCAAGACCTGAAGAAAAGATTTTGGTGGTACGGTATGAAAAGGGAGATAGCAGAGTATGTGGCTGTATGTGATAATTGTCAGAGGATTAAAGCAGAACATCAGAGACCTGCAAGTTTGTTGCAACCATTGTAGATTCCTCAGTGGAAATGGGATGAGATCGGAATGGACTTTATAGTTGGCTTGCCTTGCACTCGTACTGGCTATGACTCCATCTGGGTAGTAGTGGACCGTTTGACAAAGGCAACCCATTTCATACCAGTCAAGACCACTTACAACAGTGCGGTGTTGGCCGAACTATACACGGCTCAGATTGTGTGCTTGCATGGCGTTCCGAAGAAGATAATATCAGATAGAGGCACCCAGTTCACCTCTCATTTTTGGCAGCAGTTACATGAAGCCTTGGGCACACATTTAAAGTTCAGCTCAGCTTACCAACCGTAGACAGATGGCCAGACGGAGAGAACAAATTAGATTCTTGAGGACATGTTGAGGGCTTGTGCTTTGCAAGACAAAATAGGTTGGGATAAGAGATTACCATATGCAGAATTCTCTTACAACAACAGCTATCAGGCCAGTTTGAAAATGTCACCATTCGAAGCGCTCTATGGGAGGAATTGCAGGACTCCATTGCATTGGGACCAACCCGGTGAAAGACAGGTGTTCGGACCAGATATTTTGCTTGAAGCCGAAGAGAACATCAGAATGGTCCAAGAGAATTTAAAGGCAGCACAGTCCAGACAGCGCAGCTATGCTGAAACCAGAAGAAGAGAACTCAGGTTTGAAGTGGGAGATTATGTCTATTTGAAGGTGTCACCCATCAGAGGAACCAAAAGGTTTGGAGTCAAAGGCAAGCTAGCACCTTGTTATATTGGACCGTATCAGATTCAAGCCAGACATGGGGAAGTGGCTTATCAACTCAGCTTGCCAAAAAATCTGTCCACTGTGCACGATGTGTTCCATGTGTCTCAGTTGAAGAAATGCTTAAGAGTGCCAGAAGAGCAGTTGCCAGCAGAGGACCTTGAAGTTCAAGAAGATCTGACGTATATTGAGAAGCCAACTCAAATTCTGGAGACAGCAGATCGGGTCTCTCAGAGAAGTACCATCAGGATGTGCAAAGTCAAATGGGGTCATCACTCAGAAGAAGAAGCAACTTGGGAAAGAGAGGATGAATTGAAAGCCAAGTACCCTAAGCTCTTTTCTAGCTAGCCCTAAATCTCGAGGGCGAGATTCTTTTAAGGGGGATAGGTCTGTAACACCCTGATTTTGGGGGTATAAAATTTCTTTCTAATTATCACCCAAAATCATGTGTTACTCTTCTTTTTCTCACTCTAGGTTTTCTCTCTCTAGATTCATTCTCCCTTTTTCCTTTTTGATTAGAGATAGCCTAAACTAGTGGAGGTTAATTATTTATTTTTTCCAAAACCTTAGGAGTCATGACATGTTGCATCATGCTGAGGTTAAAATATTCTTTGAAGTGTTGCACAAGTTTGAATTTATTTGAATTTGAAACCTAGTTTGAATTTGGATATGAGAATCCAATAGAAAAAGAAATAGAAAAGGAATTAGAAAATCTAGAGAAAAAGGAAAGGAGAAAGCAGCCCAATCGGCCCACTAAGCCCAGCCAGGCCGCGTGCTCGCGCGCCCGCACCACCTGACAGACGGACCCCGCCTGTCAGCGGCAGCTCTCCCTTCTGAGCGCCCTCTCTCCCTTGCTCTCTCTCTGTCGCGTGGGGCCGATCTGTCGGCGCCAGTTTCCCCTTGCTCTCTCTCTCTCTCTCTCTCTCTGTCACGCGGGCTCGGTTCGCCAGTCACCGAGCCGTTACCTTGCGCACCCCTTTTCTCTCTCTGCGCCGGAGACCCTCCATGTCAGTTCCACCCCTTCCGCGCTCGCCGTGGACCAGCGCGTGCGCACTCGCGCACGTCGCCGGGTTTCTCGGCCACGACGCCCGTCCACGCGCACAGCTCCCTTCATAAAGCCCTGCCTGTGCCCCGCACACACCCATCACCTCATTTCGTGCAGCTTCACCCTCTCTCGTGCTCTGCCCTCGCCGCCAGCCGCCGCTGGAGACCCGCGCCTGCGTCCCCGGCCATCCAGCTCGCCGGAGACCGCTCCAAGCCTCCCCGAGCTCTGCCCCGAGGTGAGACACCCATCCCCGTGCCCAATTTCCCTTATTGCGCTCTGTTTTCGGCCAATTTCACCTTCGCTAGTGCTCGGCCGCGGCGGTCCGCCGTGCTCACGCGGTGGCCGACCGATTTAGCCCGGTCTAGTTCACCGGAGTAGGTCCCCGTGTCACCCCTGCCTCTACTGAAGTTAGCCAAGGCCTTAGCGCGCCTTAAGTTCCCCTCCCCGTGGCCGGAATGGCTCACCGGAGTTTCTCCGGCCTGCCCGAAGCCTTCTCACCGCCGTTCTACCCTCTCTGCCAGTGGATTCATGGCCCTTCCCCGCCATTGAGTTCGCCGTGGCGCCCTCTCCCTCTCTGCCCAACTCCGGCGACCACAGAGCCACCCTAGCTCGCGCCTGCCCCGACTCCGGCGACCTTACCACCGTGGAGAGGAGCGGCGCTGCTCCGCACACGTCTGTTTCCCCGGTCTGATTTCCCCCGTTCGATCTTGATCGCACGGCCTGGACCGTGGGATACCGCTTTGCGCACGCGCGCCTGACACGCCCTGGCCCGCCTGTCAGTGCCACCCGCAGCCGCTCATCCTTTCCGGTCTGATTTCCCTCCGTCCGATCTTGATCGAATGGCTCGGACCCCCCTCGAACCCCCTCGGACCCCCTCCGTCCGATTTTGATCGAACGGCTCGGACCCCTGCAGCCGTCCGTTTCCCTCTGGCGCTCGGCCCGCTCGGTCAGCGTGCTCTCCCCCTCTGTTGTTGACACTCCCTGGCCCGCTTGTCAGTGCTCGCCCGCGCGCGCGCGCGCCCTCGGTCGCAGATTTAATCTCAGCCGTTGGTTTTAGATCTGACGGTTAGCTTCACCTGATACCCCTTCGCGTGGCTGTTTTATTAAAGAGACCCTCAGTTTATTGGAAATCAACCCATCGTCCCTGGTTTTCGCGCACAGACCCCTGTGATCTTACAGATTTAGCCCTGAACTTTTAATATTCACAGAATTAGCCCTAATTTCGTATTTTGAATTCCCAAACTTGTTTATTTCATAACTTTTGCATATGAACTCCAAATTTAGTGATTCAAATTGCAAAATGTTCATAGAATTATTCTCTGTCTGAATAAAATGGTTTCATTTACTGCCTGCACACTCTATTTTTTTAGGATTGAATATGAACTAAGATAGATGTATTTTTATTTACTTAGTAAAATAAATAAAAGGAGAACCTTAGAGATTTAAACTTGTTTAAGCTTGTGAGATTAATAATATGTATTACATAAGTTCATCTCTGTTCTAAATGTTAGGTCACAATAAACTAAGTTAATCTATGATTAAGTACATGGAAATAACACCTAGGGGAAATAATAACCTATTTTCAAATAAAGTTAATGTATGTTATAGTTTATGTTATACCTTGGACTCATTATCCCGTTACATAGTATTATGTCTTTTTAAGATGTGTTCCGATGTTTGTACACCCGGCTTTAAGGAACAAAGCCAGGTGCATCTCATACATGCGCCAAGAAGACAACATATATAATAACAGAGTGCATAGAGATAAATGTCACAATAATCAGAGTATTTATTACACAGCGGAAGACTTACAAAAATAAAAGATAAACATAACACGAACTAAGGATCATTGGCGCCAACGATCCTTAGTTCGTGTTATATTTATCTTTTATTTTGTAAGACTTCCGCTATGTATTAAATACTCTGATTATTGTGACATTTATCTCTATACACTCTGTTATTATATATGTTGTCTTCTTGGCGCATGTATGAGATGCACCTGGCTTTGTCCCTTAAAGCCGGGTGTGACATGTTCTCAGTGCTTAGGAGGTGAAGCTGGCAACAAGGATGATTTTGAGGAGTTTCAGGACTACGACGAGTTCTAGTTTACTTTAGTGGCAAACCCCCAGTCAGCTGTCTGTGTAGGCTTAGCTTCTACGTTTCACATTTCCGCACTTTGATATTTATGTTGAACAATGATTATGTATTAGACTCTATGGATGTCTTCGACATCTTGATGTAATAAACTACCTTTCCGCTATTTATTTCAAGCATTGTGTGATGATGTCCAATTATGTAATCGCTGTATACGTGAGTTCCTGATCCTGGCACGTACATGGTTCGCATTCGGTTTACCTTTCAAAACCGGGTGTGACAGGTTTTTCAGTAGTTCGGTTTGGTTTGGTTTTTGTATCTAAGAAGTTCGGTTTTCGATATCGTAATTGTTTTCACCGTATACCGAACCGAAATACCAAAAAACCGAATACCAAACTTTATCAATTCTTAAATTTGACTATTCGATTATGTGAACTAAATGTGTGATACAATTAAATTGTTATTCACTTATTTGTATGTGATGTATGATGTATCTCTAAATATATGTACCTATATAATTTTTACTTTTTAAAATTATGTGTAATCTATCATGTAAACTTGTTGTTTTTTTAGTCTTGAGTATAAGTTTGGTATTCGGTTTTTACCGAAAAACCAAAGTAAAAAACCGAAACCAAATTTTTTCGGTTTTTCATTTTCTAGAAAATAGATCGGTTTCTAAACCCTCGTCGCATTATTGCTGGTAATTGACCCTAGCCCACGTTTGATGTAGTCGGCTCGTCACGTTTCACCGATCAAATCGTATTTTAAGGCTTAAAATCGAGGGTGGGAGGTTTCGGCCATGGCGCCGCCGGGAGGTTTCGGCCATGGCACCGCCGCATCCATGCTCGACGCCGTCCGTCTGGTCGGCGGCGATGGGAGGAAGAGGCATCCCTGGCCGTTGATTGGTCCGTGAATGGTGTAGATTTGACCAACCTATAACGAATCAAATGGATCAGATCGGGCCGTCTGATCTGGATCGAGCGCATGAGAATCCATATGACCGTTTTAAAATCCTAGACGTCGATCTTAGATCCGAGGGCTTGCGTTCTATACCGGTTCACTAGGATAGGAAATCTAATCTGAGCCACGAGTTTCTGATCCGGCGGCCGAGACGTTGAGATACCCCTTCGACCTGTGCATTTTGTAGATGAGACCCTCAGCTTTTGTATAATCAATCCGCCATCCATACCGTGGCTGGGAATAGCGAGCATAACCCTAGATTTTTACACAAAGAACCCTGTAGTTCAAAGAAATAATGCCCCTAGTCCATACATCGAATAAAGGAAGAAAATCAATATATAAATGTGTTTTTGGGTATAAAAATAATGTTAGAAATCTATTTAATTCATATTTAATTCATTCTAACTCTAAATTGATCCATTCCAGTGGCATTAATTTTGTGTTAATATTATTTATCATCTAGTAACTCTGTTTCGCCATGAAACTTAGATTAAAATGGTTCATTTGAATTAGTCTATACCGGGCATTAAATAACAACAGAAATTCATAACTCAATAACCGCAACTCTGTTTTGATCCATTTTAGTTGCATTTGTCTCACAATAATATTTATTATCATCTGGTCACTTTCTTTTGTCATAAAATATAGGTTAAAATGTTGCACTTAGTCTATTCTATATTTAACCACGTGGATCTTCGGAAAACCATAACTCCTTAACCGTAACTCTGAATTTAGTGATTCTCGTTCCCACGACCTCGTAGCAAGACGTAGTTTATTATTATGCAGTTTATTGTTATGTTTGGTTTGATGTTAATTTTGCCTATACCATGTTTGTCTGTATTGCTACGTTTAGCAGTAAGGACACGCGTCACCTGAAGAGCAAGTTGATACCTAGAATCTCAAGTCCCAGGCAAGTTGTGCCCTTGATCACTTCTTTTTACCCAGTCATATTCTGATTAATCATAATGATATGCAAAGGTTAATTTTAATGGGACCCAACAGGTTACCCTAGTTTGACTATCTTTATACCTTGTTTACCACTGATTTTTTGGGTAGTACCTGCTATTGCTTTATGTGGTTTTGGGTATAGAGATACACATTATTCATGATTATACTTTTATTATCAGTTTATTATTATTGTTCATGTTAAGATCATTATGTTAATTGGAACATGGAGCGACCACCCGGGAAAATAGTGCTACCACAAGGGTTTAATGGGATGCCCTTGGCTGATTAATTAGAAAAGCTAGTGGATGACTACCTTACCCGAAAGGGGCAAGAGTAGTAGGGGAGTGGTCAGTGTAGGGAGGCCCTTGGGTTGATTTTGCTGCGATGGTGGTCAAGCGAGGGATCCCTGCATTAGAGCTTCCTATAAACTGTAGCGGGTTTTCTGAAGCTAGTGGAACTTTGTAAAAGCCTCGTAGTGTTACCCTGCCTCGCCTCCTCGGTAGAGGCGTATGGGATTGGCCTTCTCTTGGCAGATGGGTAACATGACTTGTGGGTAAAGATGCACAACCTCTGTAGAGTGTAAAACTGGTATATCAGTCGTGCTCACGGTCATGAGCAGCTCGGACACTCACATGATTAATTTATGGAACTAAATTCAATTTGTCATATGCATTACATCGTAGGTGTTGTTATCCCTTTTGTTCTACTACTTAATTGGGTTGGTATTTACTTATACTTAGTAATTGCTAATAAAAATTTGACCAACTTTAAAAGCAATGCTCAGCTTTAACCATCCTCTTTGCTAAGCCTTACACTTCACATGAGCTCCCACCTTTGGCCAGTTCATGCATATTATTCCCCACAACTTGTTGAGTGATGAACATATGTGAGCTCACTCTTGCTGTCTCACACCCCCCACAGGTCAAGAACAAGTACCACATGATGAGGTGCTTGGAGGATGCTGCGACGAGTTCGTGAGAGGTCTAGGCCGTCGTCTCTCAGTCAACTTTGGGTTGCTGGATCATTGTCTCCTTATGATGTAATTATTTATTTATTTTGTATAGAACTCCTATTATATAGTAAAGATGTGACATTTGTTTTTGTACCACTATTCATCATATGTGTGAGACTTGGTCCCAGCATAACTGGTGTTTATTTCGCGCCCGGGTTTTGGACCCCTAAAACCCGGGTGTGACAGATGTGGTATCAGGGGGATGTTGAATGTAGGACGAGACCTAGATAGAACTGGACAACCATTGTCTACTTACCTTTGCTACTCTGATTCTTTCTAAACTTTTCTTAATCTTTTCTCATCTATTTCCGCCTTACTCTGATTATTCTTACCTTTTCTTTCTAAAGACAAACGTGGATTTGACACTTTGAAATCCTGTTATTAAAGTGACTTTAGGAATAGGTGACCAAATCTTATGAACAAAAACAAAACTATTTTTATAGGTATCTATGCACTTGAATGTTTGTTCTTATGATACTTGTCTATTTTGGATCTTTGATTGAGTGTGATGAAGTTGTGGAGTAATGTCCACAATTACATCTGCATATACATAATGCGTATAAAACTAACTAGACAAACTAGATTATCCCTCATTAAAGTATTTAGCCTAACAATATCCATCTCATCTTAAAAAAATTCATCCTACACTCATAGATCCATCTTATCTTAAAAGATCCTAACCTATCCTAATTAGAATATATCAAGCCTAATAGATCCACCTTATCTTAAAAGATACTCTCTTACCTGAATAGATTCATCTCATCTCAAAAAAAAATTATCTTATCCTAATAGATCTAACTAATCTCAAAAGATTCTATCTTATTCTTAGAGACTCATCTTGTCCTAATAAGCATACTTGTCCCCACCACTTTGCTTATCCCATAATAGTGTAACAAACATGATCTATTTCAAAATAAATTAAGTAGATCTTATCTAGTCTAATCTGATTACACCAATTTAATTCTGATCCCATCTAATCAGATCTGATCTAATCTAATGGACAAACATGTTAGATAATACTGGTAAAATAAGATTGGACCCTACTCTTATAAATATGTTTTAACCTAAATTGGAGTCTTAGTCCAACCTGGCCTTATGCAACTACCTTAACCACCCGATAGTTGTATAACCCCACTGTTTTAACCTAACAGAGATTCTAATATACTTACACCATATAATCTATCCTATATCAAAAGATTTCTAATAATATTTATCCTACCCTGGTAGTTCTCCCTAACTTAAACTAGTTTAACCTAATTATATCCAATCTAATCTAGATTCTATCTAATCTATTATGATCTAATCTAGAGTGAGTTACTTAATGCTGGTGCAAAGGATTAAGCCATACTTCTAACTCACTTAAGCCTAAATTGGTGACTTAGATCAACTCGGTCGTACCCAACAACTTGACCTACAAAATAGGTTACATACCTGTCGGCGTTTCGACCCCGGGGGGTCCCTGGACCGACGAGTAAATTGTCGCTGCGTCTCCCAGCCCAGATGGGTCGGCGTGAGACGGGACACAAAGGGGGGAGAACAGTAAGGGGAAACCACGGCCTTCGTGTTGTCCTGCGCCCAGGGCGGATGGATGCGCTTGCAGTAGGGGGTTACAAGCGTTCACGTGGGAGAGAGAGAGAGAGAGCGAGAGACTTATGCGTCGGCCCGTTCTCCCGCGCGGCCAACCCTCTCGTACGAGAGCCCTGGACCTTCCTTTTATAGGCGTAAGGAGAGGGTCTAGGTGTACAATGCGGGGTGTAGCAGTGTGCTAACGTGTCTAGCAGAGAGGAGCTAGAGCCCTAAGTACATGCCGTCGTGGCAGTCGGAGAGGTTTTGGCACCCTGTTCATGTGATGTCGTGGCCGTCGGAGGAGCACTGGAGCCCTGCGGAAGTACATCTGTCGGGGCTATCGGATCCTTGCTGACGTCTCCTGGCTGACGTAAGGGGCTAGGAGCTGCCGTCGTCATGGAGCGTGTGGGGTGTCATCATTACTTGCTTGCCGGGGCAAGCCAGATGGGACGCCGGTCTTGTTCCCCGTAGCCTGAGCTAGCTAGGGGTAGGGTAATGATGGCCCCCCTAGCGACGTGGCCAGTCCGGACCCGAGTTTGGGCGAGGTGGCGATTCCTCCGAGGTCGAGGTTGAGTCCGAGCCCTGGGATCGGGCGAGGCGGAGTCCATCGTCTTCTGGAGCCGAGGCTGAGTCTGAGCCCTGGGGTCGGGCGAGGCAGAGTTCTTCGTCTTCCGGAGCCGAGGCTGAGTCCGAGCCCTAGGGTCGGGCGAGGCGGAGTTCGTCGTCTTCCGGAGCCGAGGCTGAGTCTGAGCCCTGGGGTCGGGCGAGGCGGAGTTCGTCGTCTTCCAGAGCCGTGGTTGAGTCTGAGCCCTGGGGCCGGGCGAGGCAGAGCTTCCTATGTCGCCCGAGGCTGGATTTAGCCGCTGTCGACCTCACTCTGGCGAGTGGCACGGCAGTCAGAGCAGGGCAGGCGGCGCTGTCTTCTTGTCAGGTCGGTCAGTGGAGCGGCGAAGTGACTGCGGTCACATCGGCTCTGTCGACTGAAGAGCGTGCGTCAGGATAAGGTGTCAGGCGATCCTTGCATTAAATGCTCCTACGATACGGTCGGTTGGCGTGGCGATTTGGCCAAGGTTGCTTCTCTGTGAAGAATGGGCCTCGGGCGAGCCGAAGGTGTGTCCGTTGCTTGAGGGGGCCCTTAGGCGAGACGTGAATCCTCCGGGGTCGGCTGCCTTTGCCCGAGGCTGGGCTCGAGCGAGGCAAGATCGTGTCCCTTGAGTGGACTGAGCCTTGACCTTAATTGCGCCCATCAGGCCTTTGCAGCTTTGTGCTGATGGGGGTTACCAGCTGAGATTAGGAGTCTTGGGGTACCCCTAAATATGGTCCCCGACAGTAGCCACCGAGCCTCGAAGGGAGTGTTGATACTCGCTTGGAGGCTTTTGTCGCACTTTTTTGCAAGGGGACCGGCCTTTCTCGGTTGCGTTTTGTTCCGGTGGGTGCGCGCGAGCGCACCCACCGGGTGTAGCCCCCGAGGCCTCGGAGGAGTGGTTTGACTCCTTCGAGGTCTTAGTGTGTTTCGTGATGCTTCAGCCGGTCTGGTGGTTCCCTCATGCGAACTGGCCGTAGCCCGGGTGCATAGTCGAGTCCCAAGTTCTCGGGCTGGTATGTTGACGCTGTCAATGGTTTGGCCGGAGCCGGGTTTGCGAGAGCAGCCCCCGAGCCTCCGCACAGAGCGAGAGGACGGTCAAGGATAGACTCGGCTTTTTTCATACGCCCCTACGTCGCCTTTCCGCAAGGAGGAGGGGGGGGGGAAGCGCCATGTTGCCCTCGGAGGGCGCCGAACATGGTGTCTCCAGTGAGTTGCTAACGGGTAATCTGAGTGGACGCCCGTGTCCCATTCGTTAGGGGTTGGCTAGTGGCCCGGAGGCGCGCTCCAAAAGTACATGCGGGTGATTCGCCAGACCCGGTCCCCTTTTGACGGGGTCCGAGGGCTTGATGCCTCCCTCTGGTGGGATTCTGTTACAAAATCGTTCCCCTCGGTCTCGGAAATGTCCTAGGGTACCTCGGGAGCGTAGCTCGAGCCTTGGTTATGTATCGAACGTACCCAGGGTCATCCCTCGCTCTGCGTGCTCTGAGGCGGCTGTCGAACCCTTCAGGGGCTAGCCTATGAACCCCTGATCAGTAGTGGGCGTGGAGCCCGAGTGGCCTGAGGCGGCCGTTGAACCCTTCCGAGGGGCCAGCCCTCGAACCTCTGACCAGTAGTGGGTGTGGAGCCCGAGTGCTCTGAGGTGGCTGTTGAACCCTTTCGAGGGGCCAGCCTTCGAACCTCTGATCAGTAGGGGGGCTCGGGGCCCGCTTCCTTCGCGAAGAAGGATCCCTTTCGGAGTATCCCCTTTCCCGGTCCCTGTAGCAAGAGAGAGAAAGGGGAAGAGGAAAAGGATATGAAATTGAGCGACGTGGCGCACCTTTTTTGACGCGGTCATTATGGCGGAGGTGAAGCGTCGCCTGCTTCGCCTGCCAAAGGTGTCGCCTGCCCTGCCGCAGAGTTAATGCGACGGGACGAGTCGTTCGCGGGGCAGCCGTTGTGCGTGCGCGAGCCGTTCGAGGAATGGAACACGGGCGCGTCATCTTCACGCCGTGGGAGAGGGCTCTCTCGCAGTCCCAGGAGGGGACGTGAGCCTGCAGGCGATTTGACTGCTGCTTCCGCCCGCCTGTCGCCACCATTACTGTCGGCCCACTTTTGGCCAGATCGATCGTCGCGCCTTCTCCCGCAGCTGACTGACCCGTGACCGATGTGCTCGGTTGGCACTGTTGGGCCATGCGCATGGTCGCCTCGAGTCGCGGCACCGGTTCCGCAGTCGAGAAGGCGTGGTACTAGCGCGAGTGGTGATGCAGTTTCTCGCACGTAGTAACCGGCGCGCCGGTTACATGACGTGTGGGCCTGGGCCTCCATGCTGGACGCGTCAAAGTCGAGAGGGTGCGCCCCCTTGGTGCAGTTGCATGCCGTCTGCATGGCGGTCCGTCCTTTCACCCACTGGTCTGGGCGAAAGTGGAGGAGCGCTTGTAACCGCTGGGCAGTTACGCGTACCGCGCGCGGCGGTTTGGCCTCTTCCGTCCTGGGCCAGCTTGCATGACGCGTGGGACCCAGCCCCTATGTCGTGGGGGGAGGACTTTGGAGCATGTTGGTGAAGACTCAGCCCACGATGGCTGAGGACGCAAGTGGGGAGAGTTGCCTTTAAAAGGAGGGCGACCCCCTTGGACGGCAACCATGTCTTCGCACTCTCCTCATGCATCGCACCCTTCCACCTTCCGAGCCCCCGGATGGGGAGTGCTCGCGTTGCTTTTGTCTCGTCGTCGTTGGAGGAACGCAACTTCGCGGAAGTTGGTACCTTTCAGCCATCGTTCAGCTTCAAGGATTTTCATCAGGCAGCCCGGCCGCCTTCCCCCACCAATGGGCAATTTGGTGGAGAGAAGCGAGCCAGGCTGTGGCCTCCGCCCTGCCCTCAGCTTCAAGGATTTTCGTCATCTGGGCTGAGGCAGAGGAGCGCACCGATTGGGGGGTTGCCTCCGTGTGGGTTGGTAACCCTTTTCTTCCCCCGACGTTTGGGGGAGAAAGGCATCCTCCAGCCCCGCGGAGGCTTCCTTCAGCCATGCCGGTGAAGGCGAACTGCTGCTGCCCAGCCAGGGTGCAGCATTCCGTCCTCTGTCCGAGCGATGGTCGCGCCGCGTATGGGCCGGCCACGTCTAGGTATTCCTCGCACCGACAGCCGCGCCAGAGGGTTACCCAGCACGTCGTGTGCCACGAGGGCGGTGCTCATGTTCTGGGGCGGCCTCGACGAGGGCGGGAGCGAGGACCTGCCAGTGCGCTTTGGGGCGACCGGCGCTCGCTGGTGCGGTGTTGAGGTGGCAGCAGCCAGAGAAGGTTTCTCTGCCGATGAGATCGCCAACTCCGCCTGCACCCCTGGACCTCCGTCCCCCTGGCTTGAATGGCTGGTTCTCGTCCTTCGTGGGCGAAAGCCTTTCTGCCGCAGCGTCTGCCCGGAAGCCGTTGCTGCAGCTGTCTTGCCGCCCGAGATGGAGGTCGTTGCCGCTGCTGTCAGAGCGGGCGGCGGTGAGTCGCTTGGAGTTCGTCGCCCCGCAGGCCTCCTGGTATGGAGTTTGTTCGCACCCGCGGGAACGGAACCGGAGTTCCATTTGTAATGGCACCTTGAGTGCTGGTGTATGTTCATTGTTGCTGTCGGGGCCTGAACATTATGTATTTTGGCGTGAAGCCATGTTTTTTCCTCATTTTGAGCACTAGGACTCGCTTGTCGGCTAGCTGAACCGCTTAACCAAGCGGGAGTTGCCTCGTGTGGAAGGTGACGAGTGAGGTATCCGTATCCCGGAGGCGTAGGAGTCCCTCGGCTCAGTCGGCCTTGCCGCCCGAGGCTTCTCTTGCTTAGTTAAAGGAACCCTCGGCCGCTCTGCGATGAGCCAGAGCCGGGGGCAGCGGTGCCAGCACGGACAGAGGCAGAGTTGGCTCAAAAAAGGAAGCTTTGTCGGCCGGGGCTTGGCCAGGTCGTCCCCTGGCGGGACCAACGCTGGAGTCGAGTCGTCGAGGCCACGAGCTAGGCTGGTGTCCTCGGGGGACAGCTGGCTGAGGCTTCGGGGCGGCCGGCCGAGCCGTCTGCTCGGGCCGGGTTCCTGGAGGAGACCCTGGCGGTGATGGCAAGGGCGTGGTGCTGACGTCGTCCTTCGGAGCGGAGATCCTTCGCCCGTGTTGCCGTCCGAGGCTCGGTCGGACTTCGCCGAAGGTGGAGTTGACGCCGAGGGTGTTGCTGCTCCCCCTTCATCGGCGTTTGAGCCTGTAGGATCGGTTCGCCTGTAGTATGCATATGTTTTTTGCGGCCGCCGAGGCCCAAACATATTGTCGTCGCGTTGTAAAGCTGCGTTTCTTTTCCTCTTGTTTCGAGTATCAGGACTTGTTCGTCGGTAACAGAATCGTTTATCCGAGCGTGAGTTACTTATCGCAGAAGGTGATGAGTGAGGTATCCATATCCTGGAGGCGTAGGAGTCCCTCGGCTCGGTCGGCCTTGCCTGCTTACGTGTACTCTTACTCGTCCGTAGGATTCTGTTATCGATATAGTCGAGACAGCACGAAAGATCGTTTCAGCAGAAGAAGTTTTCGAGCGTTAAGACTTGTTCGGACAGTGGAATCCCTTATCCGAGTGTGAGTTACTTATCGCAGAAGGTGACGAGTGAGGTATCCGTATCCTGGAGGCATAGAAGTCCCTCGGCTCGGTCGGCCTTGCCTGCTTACGTGTACTCCGTTGTTTTCATGATCCCACTACCGAGGTAGTCGAAAAGCACGAAAGATATTCTGGCAGAAAGACTTTTTCTGAGGAAAATTTTGACGCGGAGGGGGTTCCCCTCTTCTAGCCTTCGAGGGAGGGTCGGGCTTTGCCGAGGCAAGGCTGACCCTTCCTTGATGGTTAGACTTTATTGGCGTATGTAAACGAAGTGTATGAACGACTTGAAAACATCTTAAGGGTAGAAGCGACGTAGCTGTCGGATGTTCCAAGCGTTGCTGTAGACCTCGCCTTGACTGTTGGCCAGCTTGTATGTTCCGGGCTTCAAAATCTTGGCGATGATGAATGGCCCTTCCCAGGGAGGCATGAGCTTGTGGCGCCCTCGGGCGTCTTGTCGCAGCCGAAGCACCAAGTCGCCCACCTGGAGGTCCCGGGACCGAACCCCTCGGGCGTGGTAGCGTCGTAGGGACTGCTGATACCGCGCCGAGTGTAGTAAGGCCGCGTCCCGAGCCTCCTCCAGCTGGTCTAGTGAGTCTTCTCGATTGGTCTGGTTGCATCGGTCGTCATACGCCCTCGTCCTCGGGGAACCGTATTCTAAGTCTGTGGGCAAGATGGCTTCGGCCCCATAGACTAGAAAGAACGGTGTGAAGCCCGTGGCTCGGCTCGGCGTTGTCCTCAGGCTCCAGACCACCACGGGAAGTTCCTTCATCCATCGCCTGCCGAACTTGTGGAGTTCGTTGTAGATCCTCGGCTTGAGTCCTTGCAAAATCATGCCGTTGGCACGTTCTACCTGCCCATTCGTCATGGGGTGTGCCACGGCGGCCCAGTCCACCCGGATGTGGTGATCCTTGCAGAAGTCCAAGAACTTTCTGCCGGTGAACTGGGTGCCGTTGTCGGTGATGATGGAGTTCGGGACCCCGAAGCGATGGATGATGTTGGTGAAGAATGCCACCGCTTGTTCGGACCTGATGTTGTTTAGGGGTCGGACCTCGATCTACTTGGAGAATTTGTTGATGGCAACCAGTAGGTGCGTGTAGCCCCCGGGTGCCTTCTGCAAGGGACCGACGAGGTCCAGACCCCACACAGCAAATGGCCAGGTGATAGGTATTGTTTGCAGAGCCTGAGCGGGTAGGTGCGTCTGCCTTGCGTAGAATTGACACCCTTGGCAGGTGCGGACAATTCTAGTGGCGTCGGCCACCACGGTCGGCCAGTAGAAACCTTGTCGAAAAGCGTTTCCAACAAGGGCTCGAGGCGCTGCGTGATGACCGCAAGCCCCCGAGTGTATTTCTTGTAAGAGCTCCTGGCCTTCAGCGATGGATATGCATCGCTGGAGGATGCCGGAGGGGCTGCAGTGGTAGAGCTCCTTCCCGTCACCCAGCAAGACGAATGACTTGGCGCGCCACGCCAGTCGCCGAGCTTTGGCTCGGTCGAGGGGCAGCTCTCCTCGGTGGAGATATTGCAGGTACGGGGTCTGCCAGTCTCGATCAGGCGGGACCCCATTCCGCTCTCCCTTGACGTGTAGTGCCTCACCCTCGGGGGCCGAGGGTGCCTCGGGCTGAGCCGAGGGCGCCTCGGGCTCGGGCGTGTCGTTGGTCTTGACTGAGGGTTGATGTAGGTCCCGGGAGAAGACGTTCAGGGGAATCGTTGTTCGCGCCGAAGCTATCTTTGCTAGCTCGTCCACAGTCTTGTTGTACCGCCGGGCGACGTAGTTTACCTCGAGCCCATAGAACTTGTCCTCCAGGCGTCGAACCTCGTTGCAGTAGGCTTCCATCTTCGGGTCACGGCAATGGGAGTTCTTCATGACTTGGTCGATGACAAGCTGTGAGTCGCCGCGAGCGTCGAGGCGTCGGACCCCTAGCTCGATGGCGATGCGCAACCCGTTAACCAGAGCCTCATACTCGGCCACATTGTTGGACGCCAGGAAATGGAGGCGTAGCATGTAGCGGAGGTGCTTCCTGAGGGGCGAGATGAAGAGCAGGCCCGCGCCTGCACCTGTTTTCATCAGCGACCCGTCGAAAAACATGGTCCAGAGTTCCGGTTGGATCGGAGCTGCCGGGAGTTGGGTGTCGACCCATTCAGCCACAAAGTCTGCCAAGACTTGGGACTTGATGGCCTTCCAAGGGGCGAACGAGATTGTCTCGCCCATGATTTCCACCACCCACTTTGCAATCCTACCCGAGGCCTCTCGGCACTAGATGATCTCCCCCAGGGGGAAGGATGACACCACAGTCACCGGATGAGACTCAAAGTAGTGTCGCAACTTCCGCCGCGTCAGAATCACCACGTACAGCAGCTTCTGAATTTGTGGGTAGCGGATCTTGGTCTCGGACAGTACCTCACTGGTGAAGTAGACCGGCCTCTGGATGGGCAATGCATGCCCTTCTTCTTGCCTTTCGACCACGATCGCGGCGCTGACCACCTAAGTGGTAGCAGCGACGTAGATTAAGAGGGCTTCTCCGGCAGCGGGAGGCACCAGGATGGGTGCGTTCGTAAGGAGCGCCTTCAGGTTCCCGAGGGCTTCCTCGGCCTCGGGGGTCCAAGTGAAGCACTCGGTCTTTCTTAAGAGGCGGTACAGAGGTAGGCCTCTTTCGCCGAGGCGCGAGATGAAGCGGCTCAGAGCCGCAAGGCATCCCATGACCCTCTGTACGCCTTTCAAGTCCTTGATGGGCCCCATGTTGGTGATGGCCGCGATTTTCTCCGGGTTGGCCTCGATGCCCCGCTCGGAGACGATGAACCCCAAGAGCATGCCTCAGGGGACTCCGAAGACGCACTTCTCGGGATTGAGTTTTACGCCTTTCGCCTTGAGACACTTGAATGTCGTTTCAAGGTCGGAGAGGTGGTCAGAGGCTTTCCTCGTCTTGACTACGATGTCATTGACGTAAGCCTCGACCGTTCGACCAATGTGCTCTCCGAACACGTGGTTCATGCACCTTTGGTACATCGCACCCGCATTCCTCAAACCAAATGGCATAGTAACGTAGCAGTACATGCCAAAAGATGTGATGAAAGAAGTCGCGAGCTGGTCGGACTCTTTCATCCTGATTTGGTGATACCCTGAGTAGGCATCGAGGAAAGACAGGGTTTCGCATCCAGCAGTGGAATCCACGATTTGATCGATGCAAGGCAGAGGGTAGGGAACCTTCGGACATGCTTTGTTTAGACCAGTGTAGTCTACACACATCCGCCATTTCCCTCCTCTCTTTCTCACAAGCACAGGGTTAGCAAGCCATTCGGGATGGAATACCTCTTTGATGAACCCTGCGGCCATCAGCTTGTGGATCTCCTCGCCTATGGCTCTGCGCTTTTCTTCGTCGAATCGGTGCAGAGGCTGCTTCACGGGTCGGGCTCCAGCTCGGATATCCAGCGAGTGCTCGGCATAATCCCTCGGTATGCCAGGCATGTCCGAGGGACTCCACGCGAAAACTTCGGTGTTCGCGCGGAGAAAGTCGACGAGCACAGCTTCTTATTTGGGGTCGAGCTCGGAGCCGATCCGTATCTGCTTGGAGGCGTCGTTGCTGGGGTCGAGAGGGACGGACTTAACCGTCTCTGCTGGCTCGAAGTTGCCGGCGTGGCGCTTCACATCTGGTGCCTCCTTGGAGAGGCTCTCCAGGTCGGTGACGAGGGCCTCAGATTCGGCGAGGGCCTCAGCGTACTCCACGCACTCCACATCGCATTCGTACGCGTGTCGGTACGTGGGGCCGACGGTGATGACCCCGTTGGGGCCCAGCATTTTGAGCTTGAGGTAGGTGTAGTTGGGGACGGCCATGAACTTGGCGTAGCATGGCCTCCCCAGTACTGCGTGGTAGGTTCCTCGGAACCCGACCACCTCAAACGTGAGGGTTTCCCTTCGGAAGTTGGAGGGAGTCCCGAAGCAGACAGGCAGATCGAGTTGTCCGAGGGGTTGGACGCGTTTCCCGGGGATGATCCCGTGAAAAGGCGTCGCGTCTGTCCGGATCGAGGACAGATCGATCTGCAGGAGCCCGAGGGTCTCGGCGTAGATGATGTTGAGGCTGCTGCCTCCGTCCATGAGGACATTGGTGAGCCTGACGTTGCCAATGACGGGGTCAACAACGAGCGGATATTTCCCCGGGCTTGGCATGCGGTCAGGGTGGTCGCCCTGGTCGAAGGTGATGGGCTTGTCGGACCAGTCTAGGTAGACTGGCGCCGCCACCTTTATCGAGTAGACCTCCCGACGCTCTTGCTTGCGGTGCCGAGCCGAGGCGTTTGCCACTTGCCCACCGTAGATCATGAAGCAGTCGTGGACCTCGGGAAACACCTCTGCCTTATGATCCTCCTTCTTATCGTTGTTGTGGGCCCTGCCACCTTCCGCAGGTGGCCCGGCCTTGTGAAAGTGGCGCCGAAGCATGACGCACTCCTCAATGGTGTGCTTGACGGGCCCCTGATGATAGGGGCACGGCTCCTTGAGCATCTTATCGAAGAGATTGGCACCTCCAAGAGATTTCCGAGGGTTCTTGTACTCAGCGGCGGCGACAAGGTCTGCATCGGTGGCGTCGCATTTCGCTTGCGACTTCTTCTTGTTTTTCTTCTTGGTGCCGCGCTGAGCGGACGCCTCGGGGACGTCTTCCGGCTGGCGGCCCTAGGGCTGCTTGTCCTTTCGGAAGATGGCCTCAACCACCTCCTGGCCAGAGGCGAACTTGGTGGCGATGTCCATCAGCTCGCTCGCCCTGGTGGGGGTCTTGCGACCCAGCTTGCTCACCAGGTCGCGGCAGGTGGTGCCGGCGAGGAACGCGCCGATGACGTCCGAGTCGGTGACGTTGGGCAGCTCGGTGCGCTGCTTCGAGAATCGCCGGATGTAGTCCCGGAGAGACTCTCCCTGCAGCTGGCGGCAGCTTCAGAGATCCCAAGAGTTCCCAGGGCGCACGTACGTGTCCTGGAAGTTGCCGGCGAAGGCTTGGACCAGGTCGTCCCAGTTGGAGATCTGCCCCAGAGGCAGATGCTCTAGCCAGGCTCGAGCGGTGTCGGAGAGGAACAGGGGGAGGTTGCGGATGATGAGGTTGTCATCGTCCGTTCCACCCAGCTGGCAGGCCAGTCGGTAGTCCGCGAGCCACAGTTTCGGCCTCGTCTCCCCCGAGTACTTTGTGATGGTAGTCGGGGTTCGGAACCGGGTCGGGAACGGCGCCCGTCGTATGGCCCGGTTGAAAGCCTGCGGACTGGGTGGTTCGGGCGAGGGGCTCCGATCCTCCCCGCTGTCGTAGCGTCCCCCACGCCTGGGGTGGTAGCCTCGGCGCACCCTCTCATCGAGGTGGGCTCGACGGTTGCGGTGGTGGTGCTCGTTGCCGAGGACACCCGGGGCCGTAGGCACCGTGTTGCGCGTGCGCCCGGTGTGGACCGAGGCTTCCTGCACGAATCGGAAAGTCGCGGCGTGATGCTCCGAGGGGTACCCCTGCCTTCGGGAGGCAGAGCTTTCGGCCCGTCGGACCGCGACATCCTCCAGGAGATTCTTAAGCTCTCCCTGGATACGCCGCCCTTCGGTGGTCGATGGTTCCGGCATCGCGCGGAGTAGTATTGCTGCTGCTGCCAGGTTCTGGCCGACCCCACTGGAAGCCGGTGGCAGCCTTGCCCTGACGTCGTCGGCAATGCGGTGTTGGATGCCCTGGGGTAGATGACACGCTTCTCTGGCCGGAGCTTGGTCTGCCCATTCCTGCCTGGTGTTCTGCCGGAATTGCTCAAGTGTTCCTGCTCCCTCGTCGAGCCTGGCCTGCATCTCGCAGATTTGCTCGAGCTGTGCGTCCTAACCCCCCGCAGGGACTGGGACCACAGCTAGCTCCCGAAGGATGTCAACACGAGGCGCAGGCCTAGGGGGATCGCCGTTTTCTAGCATACCAAGATGGTTGCCTTCACCGGGACCCCCTAGATCGACGTGGAAACATTCACGACTTGGGCCACAGTCCTCGTCGCCGAAGCTGCGGCTACCATCGGAACAATCAGAGAGGCAGTAGTCGCATGCGGTCATGAAGTCCCACATGGCATTGGGGTTACCGAGCCCGGAGAAATCCCAACAAAAGTCGGGCTCGTCATCTTCCTCGGAACCCGAGGGTCCGTAGGTCGAGACGGCCGTCAGTCTGTCCTAGGGCGACCACATATGGTACCCTGGAGGGTTGGTACGTGCCTCTATGAAGGCTTCCACCGAAGCAAGGTCGCTTGGTGGGTCGAAGCTGAATCCAAAAGGCACGAGATGGGAATCGGTCGGTACCTCTTGGTCGACAGGCGGTGACGAAGTCACGTCAGGGGCGGACTGCACCGTTGTCTCAGGTACCAGGGCGATGCCTAGCAAGTCCTTCACGAGCGTGCTGGCGTCGTTCGTCTACTTGGGGTTGGCGTGTTGCGGGGAAACAGCGTTCGTCTTCGTCTCAGACGCAAGGTCAAAGCCCGACGTGTCCCCCGCTGGGGCGCCGGCGTCGTCGACTTGCTCGATAGCCGACGAGGTGCCGCCTCCTGCTTGGCCATGGTTGCCCCGCCTCCTCCTCCGTCAGTGGGGGAGGTGACGGGACAAACCCGGATGTTGTTCTTCCGCCATGTGGGGAAGACGTCGTTGATTCCGCCGCCGGCGGGCAGGCTGACGGCTGCCATTGTCGCTGTCACGCGGCGGAGGAAGGAGTATCATGTCATAGCTGCCGTCGAGGGACATGAACTCAAGACTCCCGAAACGGAGCATCGTCCCGGGTTGGAAAGGTTGCTGGAGACTACCCATCTGGAGCTTGACGGGAAGCTGTTCGTCAACACGCAGCAGGCCCCTACCTAGCACGCCAACTGTCGGCATTTCGACCCCGGGGGGTCCCTGGACCGACGAGTAAATTGTCGCTGCATGTCCCAGCCTAGATGGGTCGGCGCGAGACGGGACACAAAGGGGGGAGAACAGTAAGGGGAAACCGCGGCCTTCGTGTTGTCCTGTGCCTAGGGCGGATGGATGCGCTTGCAGTAGGGGGTTACAAGCGTTCGCGTGGGAGAGAGAGAGAGAGCGAGAGCCTTATGCGTCGGCCCGTTCTCCCGCGCGGCCAACCCTCTCGTACGAGAGCCCTGGACCTTCCTTTTATAGGCGTAAGGAGAGTGTCTAGGTGTACAATGGGGGGTGTAGCAGTGTGCTAACGTGTCTAGCAAAGAGGAGCTAGAGCCCTAAGTACATGCCGTCGTGGCAGTCGGAGAAGTTTTGGCACCCTGTTCATGTGATGTCATGGCCGTCGGAGGAGCGCTGGAGCCCTGTGGAAGTACAGCTATCGGGGCTGTCGGATCCTTGCTGACGTCTCCTGGCTGACGTAAGGGGCTGGGAGCTACCGTCGTCATGGAGCGTGCGGGGTGTCATCATTACTTGTTTGCCGGGGCGAGCCAGATGGGACGCCGGTCTTGTTCCCCGTAGCCTGAGCTAGCTAGGGGTAGGGTAATGATGTCCCCCCTGGCGACGCGGCCGGTCTGGACCCGAGTTTGGGCGAGGTGGCGATTCCTCCGAGGTCGAGGTTGAGTCTGAGCCCTTGGGTCGGGTGAGGCGGAGTCCATCGTCTTCCGGAGCCGAGGCTGAGTCCGAGCCCTGGGGTCGGGCGAGGCGAAGTTCGTCGTCTTCCGGAGCCGAGGCTGAGTCCGAGCCCTGGGGTCGGGCGAGGCAGAGTTCGTTGTCTTCCAGAGCCGAGGCTGAGTCCGAGCCCTGGGGTCGGGTGAGGCGGAGTTCGTCGTCTTCCGGAGCCGTGGTTGAGTCCGAGCCCTGAGGTCGGGCGAGGCGGAGCTTCCTATGTCGCCCAAGGCTGGACTTAGCCGCTGTCGACCTCACTCTGGTGAGTGGCACGGCAGTCGAAGCGGGGCAGGCGGCGCTGTTTTCTTGTCAGGTCGGTCAGTGGAGCGGCGAAGTGACTGCGGTCACTTCGGCTCTGTCGACTGAAGAGCGTGCGTCAGGATAAGGTGTCAGGCGATCCTTGCATTAAATGCTCCTACGATACGGTCGGTTGGCGTGGCGATCTGGCCAAGGTTGCTTCTCTGTGAAGACTGGGCCTCGGGCGAGCCGAAGGTGTGTCCATTGCTTGAGGGGGCCCTCGGGCGAGACGTGAATCCTCCGAGGTCGGCTGCCTTTGCCCGAGGCTGGGCTCAAGCGAGGCGAGATCGTGTCCCTTGAGTGGACTGAGCCTTGACATTAATTGCGCCCATCAGGCCTTTGCAGCTTTGTGCTGATGGGGGTTACCAGCTGAGATTAGGAGTCTTGGGGGTACCCCTAATTATGGTCCCCGACAATACCTAAGAGCACCTAGAGGGGGGTGAATAGGTGATCCTGTAAAATTCAACACTAATAGCCACAAAACTTTGTTATGTAAGTTAGAACGGCTAAGTAGCTTGAAGCGACTTCTTGTGACCACAGATAATCAAAGGTAAAGCACACAAGAGACACGCGATTTTTATCCCGTGGTTCAGCCAAGTAATACTTGCCTACTTCTACGTTGTGGTGTCCCAATGGACGAGGGTTGCACTCAACCCCTTTCAAGTGATCCAATGATCAACTTGAATACCACGGTTTTTCCTTTCTTTGTCTTTCTCCCGTTTACGAGGAATCTCCACAACTTGGAGCCTCTCGCCCTTACAATGATGATCACAAAAGAAGCACAGAAGTAAGGGAGGGGAGAGCAACGCACACAAGACTCAAATCACAGCACAATCACGCACACAAGTCACAACTTGAGCTCAAAACGCTACACACGGAGTTCACAACTCAAATGGAGCTCAAGTCACTATCTCAAAGAATCAAATGCGCGAATTTAGAGTCTAGAAGTCCTAGAATGTTTCTTGAATGCTTGGGTGACTCCTCCATGCGCCTAGGGGTCCCTTTTATAGCCCCAAGGCAGTTAGGAGCCGTTGGAGGCCAACAAGGAAGGCTGTCCTTGCCTTCTGTCAGGTGGCGCACCGGACAGTCACTGTAGACGGTCCGGTGCAGATCTCTTTCCTATTCTGGCGCAGACGACCGTTGCAGATTCATGGCAGTTGGCGCACCGAACACTGTCCGGTGCACACCGGACAGTCCAGTGCCCCCTGCCGACCGTTGGCGTGGGCCACGCGTCACCCGCGGATTGTGCGGCCGACCGTTGCGTAGTCGACCGTTGGCTCACTAGACAGTCCGGTGCACCACCGGACAGTCCGGTGAATTATAGCCGTACGTCGCCAAACTTTTCCTGAGAGCAGCCTGTTCACCGGAGTTCAGCCTGGCGCACCGGACAGTCCGGTGCACCACTGGACAGTCCGGTGTGCCAGACCAAGCTGAACTTTGGCTGTACACAGCCAAGTCACTTCAATCCTTTTCTTCTTTTCCTTTTCTCAATTTCTAGCACTTAGAGAAAATATGTTAGTACTCAAAACAATGTACTAAGTCTAGAAACGTACCTCGTTACATGATTTGCACTTTTCGCTTGTTTGGCACACAATATCTCACTCACTATGTGTTGGACACTTAATCACCAAAACATTATAGAAATGGCCCAAGGGCACATTTCCCTTTCAATCTCCCCATTTTTGGTGATTTATGCCAACACATCAAAAAAGCAACACAAATAAGTGCAACATCGATGCAAATAAGGACCAAATTGTTTTTGACTCTAATTTGGCATATTTGGATCATTCTTTGCCACCACTTGGTTTGTTTTTGCAAATCAAATTCATTTTCCTATCTCTAAGTCAAACTCACTTGTTTGGGCACAAAGAGAGATATTTCAAGAGTGAAATTGATCAAGATCCAAAAACTCCCCTTTTTCCCATAATCATAAATTCTCCCCACAAGAGACCAAATTTTGACAATAAGAGTATTTTGACAAATCAAAAGTTCTAACTCTATTGTTTTCAAAATACTCAAGTGGTAGCTGATCCATTTGCTTTGGCCTTAATTTCTCCCCCTTTGGCATTAAGCACCAAAACGGGATCATTATTGGCCCTTTAACCCTATTGCCTCACCAAAAATCGTCAATTAAGAGCAAAAGGCAATAAGAGCATAAGAATGAACTCGGAGGTGAGTACACTAATACCGGAGTGCAGTGGAAGTCTTTGCATGGTCCAAGTTCACCTTTCCCTTTCAATGCACCTTTGAGACTACATCAAGTAACTCAAACACAAGGATTAGTCTCAAAGGGTCAAATTGTAGCACTTCTCCCCCTAAATATGTGCATCATTCACACATGGACTTGTGAGGTCTGGGGATCCCTTGCACAACTTGAGCACCATAAATAAGCAACAAATTGCATAAATATATAAGTAACATGATCAAAGGCATAAAACACATGTATGCTATAGATCAATCCAAGTTACGCGAATCTAAGACATTTAGCTCACTACGCAACCTGCAAAAGGTTTTCTTATCTAATGGCTTTGTAAAGATATCGGCTAGCTGGTTCTCGGTGCTAATATGGAACACCTCGATATCTCCCTTTTGCTGGTGGTCTCTCAGAAAGTGATGTCGGATGTCTATGTGCTTAGTGCGGCTGTGTTCAACAGGATTATCCGCCATGCGGATTGCACTCTCATTGTCACATAGGAGTGGGACTTTGCTCAGATTGTAGCCAAAGTCCCGGAGGGTTTGCCTCATCCAAAGTAGTTGCGCTCAACACTGTCCTGCGGCAACATACTCGGCCTCAGCGGTGGATAGGGCAACGGAGGTTTGTTTCTTTGAATTCCAAGACACCAGGTGTAACACCCCTGGTGTTACTGTCACTAAAACTTGAGCATAACATTAAGCATTGGCATTGCATATGTTTGACACACCTAGAGTGCATTCACTAGGCAAAAATTTCAAACAAGTTGTATTGATATGGCATTTTGCAAATAAGACCCTAGTATAGGATACTTAACCCTAAATAGGGATCTGAAGGGTAAAGCAAGACCCAAATAGATAAAACCCTAAAGTTTAAGGGAAATAATCATAAAATGTTATTAAGAATGGATCTAAGTGGCATTCACACTCTTGAAATACCAAAAACCCTAATAAGGACCCTGGAAAACCCTAAACCTAAACCCTAGGGGGCTAAGTGCAAATTCAGTGCACTTTTGGACTAAAGTGCAAAAACCATGATAATAAAGTGTCCTAAGTCATATGGATCACAAATATGTGGATTTTCAAGTTAAACCCTAAGTTTTGGGTCTATTTGCAAAAAAAGCACCACTTAAACCCTATTCACCTAAGTCTGAAATTTAGTGATATGGGCTCAATTTTGGAGCTTTGTAACTTTCAAATTATAAGGTTTTTGCCCTAGGTCACCACAACAATTTTGTAGCTCTATGAAAGGAGAACAACTTTGCTTAAGAGTGTAAGCATAGTTATTGAGAAGAAAGTGGAGAAAATTTCACCCAAAGATGGGTTGTCAGGCTGTTGAAGTCTGAATTTCAGACTGACAGTGTAGTTACAAAGACTTTGGGCATAAATTCAAGCTTGATTCAATAGGAATTTGGCTACTGCTGCTATAGCAAAATTATAGCTGGTTTATAGCTCTACAACTTTGGTGCAGAGGGATGATAAAGTTGTCATGCGAAATCTAGAGAAAATTTGCCCTGAAGTTACTCTGTCAGACCGACTGAATGCAATTCGCCATGGTACAGTGCCAGACTTGGGGATCAGATCCCCAGCGCAGCAGTCTCACCGCCGACGACCTCTCCGCCACGATTTGTGTCGCCGGCATCTTGATTCGTGCTCGGGTTGATCAAATGACGCTCGGAGTCACGTCGCCGTGGATAAGTCCAGCCGGTAAACAAATCCGACCACCGTACAGAGTTTGTCGCGGTGGAACCCGATAAGCATGCCGGTGACCGCCGCCTTCCGGCCTTGCGCCGCGTGTCTAAGCATCTCCACCGCATCACCTTGACCTACTTTAGCTCCCTGTTGATCGCCGGAGTGACTGCCACGGCGTAGGACACGAATTCACTGCGCTAGTGAGCTCCCCCTTCTTCTGACCGACGCACGTCATCGTTCCAATTCCCGGCCACCGCTCTCGCTCCCTATAAATTGAAGCCACTGTCAGCTCCGCAACATTATCATGCACCACACCACCCAGTATTGCTCCCAGTCGATCACCAGTGAGCTCGAATTTTGAACTTCCCTCAATCTGCTCAAAAACACCACAAGAACACCCTCACCGTGGACAGCTCAACTCAGGTCAGTTCAAGTTTCTCCGTCGCTTGTTCTAACATCCCTAGGCTCTCCTCAAGCTCCTCAACCCCTTTAATTGAACTGGACCGCCATGAATCACTGAGAACGCAAGTGAATGTCCATGCTGCCCGCTGTCTTCGTGGGCAGAGCTAGGTAGATCGCCAATCGTGAAATTTAATGAGGGGAAACACTCCTCAAGGCTAGAATTAGGTTTAAACCAGAGATTAGCGCCAGTCCTTGCCCCATTCGGCTGATCTACGAGCTCGCCGGAGCTCTGTCGTGCTCGTCGTCGTCGGGGACCTCGGCTTGGAAGGGAATAGAACGTGGAGGTACTTCTTGCAAACTGTCAGCGACTCAGTGCAACAGTAAAAGAACTCACTTCAGGTTAGCCAGTAAGCCGAGGGCCTTTTCGCAAAGCTACCAGCGCGGGCGCGGGCGCGCGCTTTCTACCTGACTTGGGCCGCCTGGGCTAGAATCGGCCCAACACTGTTTCAGCTTTTCCCTTTTCTTTTTCAGTAAAGCTTTGGAAATCTGTAGAAAATTGCAGAAAAATGGCAAAAATGTCAAACCAATTTTCCTAGATTCCTAATTTTCCATAGAATTTTTTAAAAATAGTTTCATGATTTTTAGATCAAATAATGAATTTTTGAGCATTTAAAATAGCTTAAAACATTGGTTCTGGATTTTTAGAAAAATAGATAATAATCCCAAAAATCCCCAAACTTTTTAGATGACCTTTATACATCATTGAGAAGCCTTGGGTAGAGTTTGGTATGATTTGGACCTTGTTTGATACTTAGAACCCAAAACCCTACCCCCTGCCCTTTGAATTCCTTTACTGACTCCGGAAACCCTAGTTTCCCGGAAAACTGTGAAGGAAAATTGTATTCAAGACTTTAGATAATAAACTCTTATTATCTTTGCACTTTCATGAGCATTACATGGGCATTCATTCCTAAATATATATGTGGTTATATTTAGAAAACGAGGAAGAAGTTGAAGTAGAAGAAGAGAAGACTTCGCCACCACCACCTACGGAACATCAGGCAGGAAATTGTTTTTACTTTGACATCTGCGGATTCGAGCTTGATTCACCTGTAAACCAAGGCAAGCCCCGGTGCATGCAACCCCTTCCTTGTGTTTTTAAATAATTTCTGCACACATTAAGTCTAGTGAAATGTGCATTAGGTTTATAGGAGTTGCTTGAAACCTTTTTGATGCATTGCTTTTCCTTGATATCCACACCTTTATAGGATACTTCTGTTGAAGTATCAAAACATGATTTACAAAAATGCTTAGCCCTGCTTAGATCTTGTGGATAGAGGTTGTCCTTAGCCTAGCTCGAGAAAGGATGGCTTCTACCTGCAAGAATATTTTCATCTGAAGCATGCTGGGATCTTACTGCAAAGCTCCCTATAATGCTCTCTTCATCCTAAGAAACATAGAACAATCCTAAGGATGAAAGTATTTAACTCGCGACTTGGGCTAGGAACAGGTGATGCTCCGCCCGGGTCAATTAAGGATTGGATGCGTATGCAGGCCTGCTAGATCAAGGACTATCTTAACTGGCCACATGCCCTAGAAATGGGACACGGTAAGCTTTGCCTCGGGCAGACTAATACCAGAATAAGATAACACGCAATGGGCGTGGTGAGATGGCGAGAGTAGCGTGTACCCTCTGTTGCAAGAGGCTGGACGGTGGTGTATCTGTGCTCTCGATTGGTGTGAACTAGATCTGGTCTTAAGAACCCCTGTGGTGAGTTGACATATGCAAGGGTTAAGTGCTACATATGTCATGTGGTTAGAGATCCTCAGCTGAGTAAATCGATTCAGATCGCTGTTATATCCCTAGAGAGTGGAGACTTGATCACTGACCTGCAACCTATGTCAAGATGTGAACCTCATGAATAAAAATGATGTTGTATTGATGAGATGGTGAAAGTAGACCATATGCAAACAGAGTCTATTAATATTTAATCTGGCATTAAAATATTGAAAGTAAGGACTCACTTTAGTAAGCTATTTCTGCAAAAGTATCTAAGTTGATTTTTGTTAAAGCCTCTCCTTGATTCCCAAATCCAGCATACCCTTGAGAGTCTTTTCCTTAGTCGGGTAAGACTTGCTGAGTAATTCCATACTCAGGGTTTTATTCCCTATTGTTTTTAGGTGAGGAAGCAACCAACTTTTGTTGCTTCTGTTCTAAGGTGGTATCAAAAGAAGAAAACCAGGAGTAAAGCTGCGCGAGAAAGGGATCCTCCATAGAGCTTTTATTTGATACTTATCGAGAGTGTGATGGAACCTCCCAAGTCATTAGGTCGACCTACAGTTGTCCTTGTCCAACGGACATCAGACAACCCTGCAGATGCCCCTGAATCACTTGACAAGTTTGGTATCTACTTTTCTTACCTTTCCCAAGAGCGTTTCACCCGTCACGCAGACATTACAGATCATCGGAGATACGAAAATGCGGGAGCGGTTACATAAACTTACCTTTATTTTAAAAGTAAGACAAAGTTATATATTACAGACCAGGATAACTTATGAGTGCAAAGTAATATTATTACACACCAAGGGAGGCAAAAACTCCTCCCGATAAGTTTTAAACAAAAGTTCTTATGGAGGAACTCTTCCTCCCGCATCTTTACTCTTGATTTTCTTCTTTGGAGACCACCTTGGAACAGAAGCAACAAAAGTTGGTTGCTTCCTCACTAAAAACAATAGGGAATAAAACCCTGAGTATGGAATTACTCAGCAAGTCTTACCCGACCAGGGAAAAGAGTCTCAAGGGTATGCTGGAGTTGGGAATCAAAGAGAGGCTTTAAAAATTCAACTTAGATACCTTTGCAGAAATAGCTTACTAAAGTGAGTCCTTACTTTCAATATTTTAACGCCAGATTAAATATTAATAGACTCTGTTTGCATATGATCTACTTTTACCATTACATCAATACAACATCCTTTTTATCCATGAGATTCACATCCTGACTTAGGTTGCAGGTCAGTGATCAAGTCTCCACTCTCCGGGGATATAACGACGATCCGAATCGATTTACTCAGCTGAGGATCTCTAACCACACGACATATGTAGCACTTAACCCTTGCATATGTCAACTCGCCACCGGGGTTCTTAAGACCAGATCAGGTTCACGCCAACCGAGAGCACAGATACACCACCGTCCAGCCTCTTGCCACGGAGGGTACACGCTACTCTCGCCACCGCTCCACGCCCATTGCGTGTTATCTTATTCTGGTATTAGTCTGCCCGAGGCAAAGCTTACCCTGTCCCATTCCAGGGCATGTGGTTAGTTAAGATAGTCCTTGATCTAGCAGGCCTACATACGCATCCAATCCTTAATTGACCCGGGCGGAGCATCACCTGTTCCTAGCCCAAGTCGCAAGTTAAATACTTCCATCCTTAGGATTGTTTTGTGTTCCTTAGGATGAAGAGAGCATCACAGGGAACTTTGCAGTAAGATCCCACCATTGCTCCTAATGAAAATATTCTTGCAGGTAGAAGCCATCCTTTCTCGAGCTAGGCTAAGGACGACCTCTATCCACAAGATCTAAGTAGGGCTAAGCATTTTTGTAAATCATGTTTGGATACTTCAACAGAAGTATCTATAAGGGTGTGGATATCAGGGAAGGTAATGCATCAAAAAGGTTCCAAGCAACTCCTATAAACTGAATGCACATTTCACTAGACTTAAAGTGTGTAGAAATAATTTAAAACACAAGGAAGGGGTTGCATGCACCGGGGCTTGCCTTCATTTATGGGTGAGTCAGGCTTGGATCCGCAGATGTCAAAGTAAAAACAATTCCCTGCCTAAGGTTCCGCAGGTGGTGGTGAAGTCTTCTCCTCTTCTACCTCAACCTCTTCTTCGTTTTCTAGATATAACCATATATGTGTATATAAGAATGTCGGCGTTTCGACCCCGGGGGGTCCCTAGACCGACGAGTAAATTGTCGCTGCGTGTCCCAGCCCAGATGGGTCGGCGCGAGACGGGACATAAAGGGGGGAGAACAGTAAGGGGAAACCGCGGCCTTCGTGTTGTCCTGCGCCCAAGCGGATGGATGCGCTTGCAGTAGGGGGTTACAAGCGTTCGCGTGGGAGAGAGAGAGAGCGAGAGCCTTATGCGTCGGCCCGTTCTCCCGCGCGGCCAACCTCCTCGTACGAGAGCCCTGGACCTTCCTTTTATAGGCGTAAGGAGAGGGTCCAGGTGTACAATGGGGGGTGTGGCAGTGTGCTAACGTGTCTAGCAGAGAGGAGCTAGAGCCCTAAGTACATGCCGTTGTGGCAGTCGGAGAGGTTTTGGCACCCTGTTCATGTGATGTCGTGGCCGTCGGAGGAGCGCTGGAGCCCTGCGGAAGTACAGCTGTCGGGGCTGTCGGATCCTTGCTGACGTCTCCTTGCTGATGTAAGGGGCTGGGAGCTGCCGTCGTCATGGAGCGCGCGGGGTATCATCATTACTTGTTTACTAGGGCGAGCCAGATGGGACGCCGGTCTTGTTCCCTATAGCCTGAGCTAGCTAGGGGCAGGGTAATGATGACCCCCTGGCGACGTGGCCGGTCCGGACCCGAGTTAGGGCGAGGTGGCGATTCCTCCGAGGTCGAGGTTGAGTCTGAGCCCTAGGGTCGGGTGAGGCGGAGTCCATCGTCTTCCAGAGTCGAGGCTGAGTCCGAGCCCTGGGGTCGGGCGAGGCGGAGTTCGTCGTCTTCCGGAGCCGAGGCTGAGTGCGAGCCCTGGGGTCGGGCGAGGCGGAGTTCGTCGTCTTCTAAGTCGTGGTTGAGTCCGAGCCCTGGGGTCGGGTGAGGCGAAGTCCATCTTCCGAGGCCGAGACGAGGGCCGAACCCTGGGGTCGGGTGAGGCGGAGCTTCCTATGTCGCCTGAGGCTGGACTTAGCCGCTGTCGACCTCACTCTGGCGAGTGGCACGGCAGTCGGAGCGGGGCAGGCGACGCTGTTTTCTTGTCAGGTCGGTCAGTGGAGCGACGAAGTGACTGTGGTCACTTCGGCTCTGTCGACTGAAGAGCGCGCGTCAGGATGAGGTGTCAAGCGATCCTTGCATTAAATGCTCCTGTGATACGGTCGGTTGGCGTGGCGATCTGGCCAAGGTTGCTTCTCCGTGAAGCCTACCCGAGCTGAGCCTCAGGCGAGTCGATGGTGCGTCCGTTGCTTGAGGGGACCCTCGGGCGAGGCGTGAATCTTCCGGGGTCGGCTGTCATTGCCCGAGGTCGAGCTCGGGCGAGGCGGGATCGTGTCCCTTGAGCGGAGCCTTGGCCTGAATCGCGCCCATCAGGCCTTTGCAGCTTTGTGCTGATAGGGGTTACCAGCTGAGATTAGGAGTCTTGGGGGTACCCCTAATTATGGTCCCCGACAGTAGCCCCCGAGCCTCGAAGGGAGTGTTGATAGTCGCTTGGAGGCTTTTGTCGCACTTTTTTGCAAGGGGACCGGCCTTTCTCGGTTGCGTTTCGTTCCGGTGGGTGCGCGCGAGCGCACCCGCCGGGTGTAGCCCCCGAGGCCTCGGTGGAGTGGTTTGACTCCTTCGAGGTCTTAGCGCGTTTCGTGATGCTTCGGCCGGTCTGGTTGTTCCCTCATGCGAACTGGCCGTAGCCCGGGTGCATAGTCGAGTCCCAAGTTCTCGGGCTGGTATGTTGACGCTGTCAACGGTTTGGCCGGAGCTGGGTTTGTGAGAGCAGCCCCCGAGCCTCCGCACAGAGCGAGAGGACGGTCAAGGACAGACTCGGCTTTTTTCATACGCCCCTGCGTCGCCTTTTCGTAAGGAGGAGGGGGGGAAAGCGCCATGTTGCCCTCGGAGGGCACCGAACATGGCGTCTCCAGTGAGTTGCTAATGGGTAATCCGAGTGGACGCCCGTGCCCCATTCGTTAGGGGTCGGCTAGTGGCCCAGAGGGACGCTCCAAAAGTACCTGCGGGTGATTCGCCAGACCCGGTCCCCTTTTGACGGGGTCCAAGGGCTCGATGCCTCCCTCTGGTGGGATTCCGTTACGAAATCGCTCCCGCTGGTCTCGGAAATGTCCTAGGGTACCTCGGGAGCGTAGCCCGAGCCTTGGTTGTGTATCGAACGTACCTAGAGTCATCCCTCGCTCTGCGTGCTCTGAGGCGGCTGTCGAACCCTTTGGGGGTCAACCTACGAACCCCTGATCAGTAGTGGGCGTGGAGCCCGAGTGGCCTGAGGCGGCCGTTGAACCCTTCTGAGGGGCCAGCCTTCGAACCTCTGACCAGTAGTGGGCGCGGAGCCCGAGTGGCCTAAGGCGGCCGTTGAACCCTTCCGAGGGGCCAGCCTTCGAACCCCTGACCAGTAGTGGGCACGGAGCCCGAGTGCTCTGAGGCGGCTGTTGAACCCTTCCGAGGGGACAGCCTTCGAACCTCTGATCAGTAGGGGGGCTTGGGGCCCGCTTCCTTTGCGGAGAAGGATCCCTTTCGGAGTATCCCCTTTCCCGGTCCCTGTAGCAAGAGAGAGAAAGGGGAAGAGGAAAAGGATACGAAATTGAGCGACGTGGCGCACCTTTTTTGACGCGGTCATTATGGAGGAGGTGAAGCGTCGCCTGCTTTGCCTGCCAAAGGTGCCGCCTGTCCCGCCGCAGAGTTAATGCGATGGGATGAGTGGTTCGCGGGGCAGTCGTTGTGCGTGCGCGAGCCGTTCGAGGAACAGAACACGGGCGCGTCGTCTTCACGCCGTGGGAGAGGGCTCTCTCGCTGTCCCAGGAGGGGACGTGAGCCTGCAGGCGATTTGACTGCTGCTTCCGCCCGCCTGCCGCCACCATTACTGCCGGCCCACTTTTGGCCATATCGATCATCGCGCCTTCTCCCGCGGCTGACTGACCCGTGACTGATGTGCTCGGTTGGCACTGTTGGGCCATGCGCAGGGTCGCCTCGAGTCACGGCACCGGTTCCGCAGCCGAGAAGGCGCGGTACTGGCGCGAGTGGCGGTGCAGTTTCTCGCACGTAGTAACCGGCGCGCCGGTTACATGACGTGTGGGCCTAGGCCTCCATGCTGGACACGTTGAAGTCGAAAGGGTGCACCCCCTTGGTGCAGTTGCATGCCGCCTGCATGGCAGTCCGTCCTTTCACCCGCTGGTCTGGGCGAAGGTGGAGGAGCGCTTGTAACCGCTGGGGAGTTACGCGTACCACGCGTGGCGGTTTGGCCTCTTCCGTCCTGGGCCAGCTTGCATGACGTGTGGGACCCAGCCCCCGTGTCATAGGGGGAGGACCTTGGAGAGTGTTGGAGAAGACTCAGTCCGCGCCGGCTGAGGACGCAAGTGGGGAGAGTTGCCTTTAAAAGGAGGGCGACCCCCTTGGACTTGGGGTAACCTCCCTCCCCCAGAAGATCCTGCTGCATCCTGTCCTCGAGTCCTGGTAGGCATCTGAGGCAAAGAACATTTGAAATAAATATAATATGCCAGAGAAACCTTCCATTTTACATTACTATCAAAAGTAATGATACAGACTCGATGTTATACAACAGGATACATTACCCATAATACAATAGTTCAACCTATTATATAGCATACTACTTCTATTTCTACAAGCTACACTACTACTCCTGCTTCTGGTTGCTCTTGGCAGCTTCGTCGTCAGGTGTGGGAGACCATTCGTCGACCAGCCTCATAGAAGGAGGAGGTCTAAAAAGGTCTAACTCACCACCAAGTGCTTCTCCCGCATCATGCGAGGGTCCGGCTTCCGTCCTGACAGGATCCACAGGAGCATTTGGGTGTAATTGCGAATACAGTACATGAACTTCCTCATGTAAAGTATTGCAATATGCCTGCAAGTTGTCAATAGTAGTGCTAAGTTCTTCGACTCGTGCTCGAGCCTTCGCTTCCTTAGCCCAGGCTACTGAACGAGACTGTACCGCCCAATCAAGCGCCAAATCCCGATCAGCAAGTTGATCTTGCAGGCTGCGGATGTAACTTCTTAATTCATTTATTTGGTCTCCATCCGTGACCCATAAATTGGTCCTGCGTTGCAATTCTGTTTGAAGTTGATTCACGCGGGCTTCAAGATCCCCAATTGGATCGTTGCTTCCGCTACTGCTATCTTGCTCCCGTGGGGCAAGTTGGTGTCGAGGTACACCGATAGGCCCAGTATGCTTTCGCGCAGTTTTCCTTGTACGCGGCGGCATTTTCTAAGGGGGAAAATTTATTAGTACAATTCTTAGCATGATGCATGAATAATTACAGAATCAACCTTAGTTGATTCAACCTTCTATACATTGCACTCTTCCTATCTGGTCTTTGAAATAAACTCTTCAGAGATGTTTAGGTAAGAAGAGAAGAAATTTTCTAGATAAGTCTAAGAAAATACTTTTTGAAGATGCTACATAATATCTGCCAAGAAGGGCTACGCTCCGATACCAGCTGTGATGGAACCTCCCAAGTCATTAGGCCCACCTACAGTTGTCCTTGTCCAACAGACATCAGACAACCCTGTAGATGTTCCTGAATCACTTGACAAGTTCGGTATCTCTTTCCTTACCTTTCCAGGAACGTTTCACCCGTCTGACAGACAATATGTTCATTGGAGATGCAGAAATGCGGAAGTGATTACATAAACTTACATTTATTGAAAAGTAAGAGTAAGTCGTTTAATACAGACCAGAGTGTAAAGCGAGTGCTGAAAAGTATTATTACAATACCTGGGAGGCAAAAAAACTCCTCCCATTAAGTTTTTTACATAAGAGTTTTTAAGGAGGACTCGGTCCTCCAGCAGCTTCATTCTTGATTGTCTTCATTTTTCACCACCTTGGTACAAAAACAACAAAGGTTTGTTGTCTCCTCACCTAAAAACAACGGGGGAATAAACCCTGAGTATGGAATTACTCAGCAAGACTTACCCGACTAAAGAAAAGACTCTCAAGGGTATGCTGGTTATATGGGAGTCAAGGTAAGGCCTTTCAATAATCAAAGACTCTGTTTGCAGAATTGCTTACTAAAGTGGATCCTTAAAATCCAGTTTTATTGTCAAGTTAAGTAAACTTACCTACATCTAGAGTTCCTTCTACCCTAGTTCAAACACTTGTCCTGAACTAGCCAATTTCTCGTTAATCCCTTTATCTTTAGTGGAGTGCTACGTGTAAGTCAGTGGCCAAGTCTCCATAACCGCGGAGGTACGGCGATCCGAATTGATTATACTCAGCTGAGGATCTCCGATCACACGACATATGTAGCACTTAACCCTTGCATATGTCAACCCGCCACCGAGTTTCTTAAGACCAGATCAGGTTCACGCAAACCGAGAGCACAGATACACCACCGTCCAGCCTCTTGCCACGGAGGGTACACGCTACTCTCGCCACCGCTCCACGCCCATTTCGTGTTATCTTATTCTAGCCTTAGTCTGCCCGAGGCAAAGCTTACCCATGACGAGGCATGTGACCAGTTAAAGGGTCCTCGGTCAGCAGGCCTACATCGACAAGGTCCTTAATCGACTTAGACGGAGACACTACACCGAGACTCTCTTCTCGTGCAAGTCACCCGCCCGGTCTCAGCTTAATCATTTAACCCCAAAGGTTGGTACCTGGCAGAGGTACATCTTTTCCGATGTTGGACCCATCATGGCCATGATGGATCCACCATCAAGTTTTGTTTTCAAAAACATCCCTCCCACTTTGCCAATCATATTTTGTAAACAAAATCTTTTGTTTTGCTAGAGCAATACTAAGCATAAAAATCCTTTTTGAAAAAAAGGTAACAAAGGAAGGTAATGCAGGAATTGTTTAACATTCAACTCCTAAACTTAATGCAGCAAGCAAGTGAGAAAGATTTTAAAATCAAGGAAGGTGGCAAATGCACCGGGGCTTGCCTTTGTTTATGGGTGAGTCAGGCTCAGATCCACAAATATCGAAGTAGAAACAATTCTCAGCCTGAGTGTCCAAAGGTGGTGGTACTTGCTCTTCAGTGGCTTCCACTTCTTCCTCGTGTTCTAATCATAACCACATATATGTATAAGAATGAATGCCATGTAATGCTCATGAGGGTGCAAAGATGATATAAACTTATTATCTAAGTCTTGAATACAACTTTCCTTCACGGAACTCCGAGAACTTAGGGTTTCCGGAGTTGGTAAAGGAGTTCACAGGGCACGGGGGTTTTGGGGTTTAGGTGTCAAAAAGGTCCAAATCAACCCAAACTCTACCCAAGGTTTCTAAATAATATGAGGAACTCATATAAAAAGTTTGGGCATTTTTGGAATTACTATATATTTTCTAAAAATCCAGAACTATTACTTTAAACTACTTAAAATGCCTTAAAATTCCTTATTTCCTCTAAAAATCATAAAACTATTTTTATTAAATTCTAGGGAAAATAAGAAGTTTAGGAAAATTGGTTTCACAATTTTAGGATTTTTCTACCATTTTCTATAATTGTTTTGGCTCTGGAATAAAAAGAAAAGGAAAAACTGGTGAATAGTACTGGGCTGATTTCAGCCCAGCGGCCCAGTTCAGAGGGGAAAGGCGCCCGCGCGCGCGCCCGCGCTGCGAGTTTGCGCAGAGACCCTTGCCTTTTTGAACAATTGGAAACGGGTTTCTCCACTGTTTAACCAAGTCACTTACCATTTATAGAAAGACCCCCGTAGTTCTATTCCTTTGCACGGTGGAGTCCCCGACGACGGCAGCGCGCTGAGGAGCTCCGGCGAGCTAGTAGGCCGGTCGATTGGGGAAAGGACTGACGCCCTTCTTCGGCCGGAACCGAATTCATGCCCCAATCAACGTTTCCCCTAAGTTAATTGCATGAACGGCGACCCTAATGTCCCTGGCCACGGTGACCGCGCGGATGATCCAAAGAACCACGCGTTCACGGCGAACAGTAGCAGTCTAATTCGATTGGGTGGGTCGGTGAGTATCAATAGCACATGAGGATGCTAGAACAAGCAACAGAGGAACTTGAGCTCACCTAAACCGAGTTGGCCACGGTGAGGTACTTTTACGGCGACGGAGAACTGTGTTGGGGGAAATCTTAAATTCTAGCTCACTGGTGGATGATTGCTAACGATTCTTCGTGGCTGGGTTCATGATAATCTAACGCAGCTGTCTAGGCCTTCAATTTATAGCGCTCGCAAGCGGTGACCGGTGAATTGAGCGAGACGCGCGGCGGTCATAGAAAGAAGGAGTTCACTGGTGCAGCGGCTGGGTGTCCAGTGTCGTGGCAATTGCTCCGGCGATCAACGGAGAGCTTAGAAGAAGTCACGGCGATGCGGTGGCGAGGTTGGGACACGCGGTGGACAACAGCGATGGCATGACGATGGTGAGCAGCTTTATCCGCGGCGGTGAGCAAGGGGAGGAGTACCGCGGCTGACCGGGGTGGCTTCCAGCTCGACGGCGACGAAGATCTTTCTACCCCGAAGTGTTATCCGGTTACCAGCGAGCGTTAATCTTAACGGTGGCGGCGCGAATCCTCGCGCAGGGGGGGTCACCGGCGGCGAGCAAGCTACGCTGGTATTCTGATCCCATTGGTTACTGTACCATGGCGAGCACCTATTCAGAACAGCTGACAGAGCACTTTGGAGCTCCTATTTCTCCCAATTTTGTGTGGTGACTAACCTAACTCTCTGTACCAAAATTATAGCCTGACAATCCAGCTACAACTTTGTCACAGCAATATTGATCAAATTCTCAACAATTCAAGCTTGAATTGACACACAAAGCTGGCTCTGTTTCACTGAAAATCTGAATTTCAGAATGAACTAGCCTGACAGCCAAACTTGAGGCTTAATTATCTCTGACTTTTTCTTAATAACTATGCTCTCAACCTTAAGCAAAGTTGTTCTCCTTTGTTTGCTCTATAACTTTGATGTGGTGACCTAGGGCAAAAACCCTTTTGTTTAAAAGTTACAAGGTCACAAAGATGGGCACATCACATTGAAATTCAGACTTAGTCAAAAGAGTTCAAATGTGGCTCTTTTGCAAATAAGTCCAAACTCAGGGTTTTAGTTTGCAAATTCACATATGAGTGACCCAAATGACTTAAGATACTTATTTACTTGGTTTTTGCACTTTAGTCCAAAAGTGGACTAATTTTGCACATAAGTCCCTAGGGTTTAGTTTTAGGGTTTTCCAGGGTTCCAATTAGGGTTTCTGGTATCCCAGGGGTCTAAGTGTAATTCCACTTAAGTCTTGGGATCATTTTGTGACCCTTCCCTTAAAGCTTTTAGGTTTTCTTCATTTGGGTTAAGTTTTGCCCCTTTGAGCCTTATTTAGGGTCAAGTTCCCTATCCAGGGTCCTATTTGCAAAACACTAAAAACAATACACTTGTTTGAAATTTTTACCTAGTGAATGCACTCTAGGTGTGTCAAACATATGCAATGCCAATGTTTATGATGCCATGCTCAAGTTTTAGTTACAGTAACACCAGAGGTGTTACATCCTTCCCCCCATAAAAGAATCTCGTCCCGAGATTAAAAGTCCTAGGGTAAGTAATGGAAAAGGAAATGTGTCACATTTTTATTCCCTTATTTCTGGTACAAGGCAGGGGTGGTGTGGGGGTTCACTCCTTTATTACAATAGCTATACACACTCTACAAATTACATGAGGCTAGAAAGCCTGGGAAATTCTTATTTAAAAAGTCTTGAGTTTCCCATGTAGCCTCTTCTTCAGAATATTGGTTCCACTGTATCTTATAGAACTTGAGAGTTTTTCTCCGGGTAACCCTGTCCTTTTGATCCAGAACTCGAATAGGATGTTCCGAGTATGTCAAATCTAGTTCCAGGACAACATCTGTCACTTCAATGGTTCGATCGGGAACCCGAAGACACTTCTTCAATTGCGACACATGGAACACATTATGGATAGCAGACAGAATTTCGGGGAGCTGCAGTCGATATGCCACTGGTCCACATTGCTCCAGTACCGGGAATGGAACAATGTACCTGGGTGCAAGTTTCCCTTTGACCCCGAAACGCGATACTCCCTTCATTGGTGAAACTTTCAGGTAGACATAGTCCCCTTCATGAAAATACAAGGGCATTCGCCGTTTGTCTGCATAACCCTTCTGACGGGCTTGTGCTTTCTTCATATTATGAATAATTTTCTAAACCTTTTCCTTGGCCTCCTTCACTATATCAGGCCTAAAGAAGTATCTTTCTCCAGGTTCAGACCAATTTAGCGAAGTTCGACATCGTCGCCCATATAAAGCTTCAAAAGGTGCCATCTTGATACTTTCTTGATAGCTATTATTATATGAAAACTCCGCCAAAGGCAAACATTCATCCCATTTTGGTGAGAAGTCCAGAACACATGCTCGCAACATATCTTCAAGTACTTGATTAATCCTCTCAGTCTGTCCACTGGTTTGTGGATGATATGCCGAACTATGGAGCAACTTAGTACCCAAGGATTTGTGAAGTGCTTCCCAAAACTTGGCTACAAATTGAGGTCCACGATCCGACACTATGGTCTTTGGAACACCATGCAGACTAAGAATACGAGCGATGTACAATTGGGCATAGACAGTAACCGGGTGATCTGTCTTGACCGGCAGAAAGTGAGCAATCTTTGTAAGCCGATCAATTATAACCCAGATAGAATCATACCCTTTTGCAGTCCTGGGCAATCCCACGATAAAGTCCATACTTATGTCTTCCCATTTCCATGTTGGGATCGACAAAGATTGCAATGGACCAGCAGTTTTCATGTGTATGGCTTTGACACGTCTGCAAGTGTCACACTTAGCCACATAGCGTGCAATTTCAATTTTCATCTTCGTCCACCAGTAGTGCTGCTTTAGATCATGATACATCTTAGTGCTTCCCAGATGAATAGAATAGCGACTAAGATGCGCTTCATCTAAGATCTGCTGGCGGAGTTCTTCATTCTTTGGCACTACTATGCGGTTATTGAACCATATCACACCTTGATCGTCTTCTTTGAAACATTTGGCTGTTCCAGCCCTCATCTTCTCTCGTATGTGCTTCATACCCGCATTATCCCTTTGAGCATCAATTATTCTTTGCAAGATGATTGACTCAAGCTTTAGCTGATTCAGGGTTCCTTGTTGGACCATCCCCAAGTTTAGCTTTTCCATCTCTTGACATAAGGTATTGTCAAAGGTCTTCACCATAAGACAGTGGCAGGAAACCTTACGGCTCAGTGCATCTGCCACAACATTGGCTTTGCCTGGGTGATAATGAATTTCTAGTTCATAGTCCTTAATAAGCTCAAGCCATCGTCTTTGTCTCATATTCAATTCTGACTGGGTGAAGATATACTTCAAGCTTTTATGATCTGTATATATGTGACAGATATTTCCCAGCAGATAGTGACGCCAAATTTTCAGGGCATGAACCACAGCAGCTAGCTCCAGATCATGAGTTGGGTAATGCTCCTCATGTCGGCGCAACTGCCTTGAAGCATATGCAATTACTCGGCCCTCTTGCATTAATACACAGCCGAGTCCACTGCCTGACGCATCACAATATACATCAAAAGGCTTGGTGATGTCCGGTTGAGCCAATACCGGAGCAGTGGTTAATAATGTCTTCAATTGTTCAAAAACTTCATTACACTTAGAAGACCAATTGAATTTAATATCATTCTTTAATAAACTTGTGATTGGCTTCACAAGCTTAGAAAAATCTGGTATGAATCTGCGATAATATCCAGCTAGTCCAAGAAAACTCCGGACTTGGTGAACAGTGGTTGGGGGCTTCCACTCTAGAATATCCTTGACTTTGCTAGGATCTACCACAATTCCCTTGGCAGATAACACATGCCCCAAAAATTGAATTTCCTCCAGCCAGAACGCGCACTTGCTGAACTTAGCATACAACTGATGTTCTCTCAAGCGCGTCAATACAATCCGCAAATGTTGGGCATGCTCCTCTTCATTTTTGGAATATATCAAGATATCGTCAATGAAGACCACCACGAACTTGTCCAACTCGGGCATGAACACCGAGTTCATCAAATAAGTGAAATGGGCAGGAGCATTTGTTAGCCCGAAGGACATTACCAAATATTCAAATAAACCATACCGCGTAGTAAACGCGGTCTTCGGTATATCCTCGGGGCCGGATATGGATTTGGTGATAGCCCGACCTGAGATCGATCTTGGAGAATACCCTCGCTCCAGTTAGTTGATCAAATAAGATGTCGGTCCTCGGAAGAGGGTACTTGTTCTTGATGGTGACCTCATTCAGGGGTCGATAATCCACGCACATTCGTAAGGTTTGATCCTTCTTCTTAACAAAAATGGCGGGACAACCCCATGGAGACGAGCTTGGCCAGATGAATCCTTTATTCAGTAGATCTTGTAATTGAATCTTCAATTCTGCCAACTCATTAGGAGGCATACGGTACGATCTTCGGGAAATGGGAGCCGTACCGGGCTTTAACTCAATTACAAATTCTACATCTCTCTCAGGGGGCAGTCCAGGCAAATCTTCTGGAAATACATCTGGAAACTCACATACTACCGGAATATCCTTGATCTCTGGTACAATGGCTTCATACATTCTACCAGAAGCTTTGGCTGGATTGGTTACGGGGATGGACAAAAGAATCTCTTCTTGATTATAGCTCAACCTGACGGTTCTCAGTTCAGTGTTGAGAATTGCCTTATGTTGGGTTAACCAATTCATACCCAAAATCACATCTATATCCTGGCCTTTCAGAACAATCATGTTAGCAGGAAAGTTCCGTCCGGCCATTGTTACTGGCACTTGATAGGCCACTTCTCTAGTAAAAATGTGTCCCCCAGGTGAATGAATTTTAAACCCTTCTTTTGATTCATGGCATGAAATGTGATGTTGCTCCATAAATTACTTGCTAATAAATGTATGCGAAGCACCAGAATCAAAAAGAATAATTGCAGGGTGACTGGCCACGAGAAACATACCCATCATCACCGGTTCACCTTCCGGCGTAGTGGCCACTTGAGTATAGTATATCCGTCCCGTCTTCTTTGTATTCTTCCCCACATTATTTCCCTTGAGCTGAGCTGATTTCCCAGATCCTTGCTGAGTATTCGATTGATTCTGCTTGGGATATGGGCAATCCTTGATGAAATGTCCAGACTTGCCACAATTAAAACACCCGGTTGAGGAGCTGGGCAAAGCAGGGAATCGAGTGCCCGGGGCACCCGGCTGACTTGGGGTAGTGGGGGCATTATTGGGACGAATGATTATTGGCTGCTTGAAAGGGAATGAGGGCGGTCGAGAAAAAGAGCGACTTTGGCTAGAAGGCCGGATCACAAACCGTTGCCTTTTTGCCTGGCCCTGATTAGACTTCTCACCTCCAAATCCCTTGTTCTTCCCGAAACCTGCATATTTTGCTTCAACAGATAGGGCTGTGCTGACAGCCTTTCCATACGTGAGATCTATGCAGGTGGCCATTTTTCTCTGCAATCGATCATTTAGACCCCTCATAAAGCAATTCTTCTTCTTTAAATCAGTGTTCACCTGATCGATTGCATATTGTGACAGGTGATTGAACTTATTGAGATACTGATTGACAGTATCTCCTCCTTGTTTTAGCTTCATGAACTCTTCTTGCTTCATATGCAGAACACCTTCGGGTATATAGTGCTCGCGGAAGGCCACTTTAAATTCTTCCCATGTTACTTGATGATTAGCAGGTTGAATAGCCACGAAGTTTCCCCACCAGGTGCTGGCAGGGCCGCGCAATTGTTGCGCTGCGAATAAAGGCTTCTGTGTCTCTGAACAGCGCAGAAGACCAATTTTTTGCTCAATAACCCGTATCCATTCATCTGCTTCCAATGGGTCCTCAGCCTTGACAAATAGTGGTGGACGGGTTTCAGAGAAATCCAAATATGTGGTTTCACAGGGGCCCTGTTGATAACCCCTTCCACCTTGCTGCTGGAATTGTTGGCCCACCATTTCTCTCAGAAAGCGGGTATTGTCTGCAGTTGCGTTCACCAAGGCGGCAATCGCCTCGGCCAATGTGGGAGGAACCGGAGGTGGATTTGGGGTAACCTCCCTCCCCCCAGAAGATCCTGCTGCATCCTATCCTCGAGTCCTGGTAGGCATCTGAGGCAAAGAACATTTGAAATAAATATAATATGCCAGAGAAACCTTCCATTTTACATTACTATCAAAAGTAATGATACAGTCTCGATGTTATACAACAGGATACATTACCCATAATACAATAGTTCAACCTATTATATAGCATACTACTTCTATTTCTACAAGCTACACTACTACTCCTGCTTCTGGTTGCTCTTGGCAGCTTCGTCGTCAGGTGTGGGAGACCATTCGTCGACCAGCCTCATAGAAGGAGGAGGTCTAAAAAGGTCTAACTCACCGCCAAGTGCTTCTCCTGCATCATGCGAGGGTCCGGCTTCCGTCCTGACAGGATCCGCAAGAGCATTCGGGTGTAATTGCGAATACAGTACATGAACTTCCTCATGTAAAGTATTGCAATATGCCTGCAAGTTGTCAATAGCAGTGCTAAGTTCTTCGACTCGTGCTCGAGCCTTCGCTTCCTTAGCCCAGGCTACTGAACGAGACTGTACCGCCCAATCAAGCGCCAAATCCCGATCAGCAAGTTGATCTTGCAGGCTGCGGATGTAACTTCTTAATTCATTTATTTGGTCTCCATCCGTGACCCATAAATTGGTCCTGCATTGCAATTCTGTTTGAAGTTGATTCACGCGGGCTTCAAGATCCCCAATTGGATCGTTGCTTCCGCTACTGCTATCTTGCTCCCGTGGG
Organism: Zea luxurians; assembly: GCA_029449295.1. Lineage (NCBI taxonomy): Eukaryota > Viridiplantae > Streptophyta > Magnoliopsida > Poales > Poaceae > Zea > Zea luxurians. Next base: position 166,696,743 of record JAOPSE010000004.1, read on the forward strand.
GCAAGTTGGTGTCGAGGTACACCGATAGGCCCAGTATGCTTTCGCGCAGTTTTCCTTGTACGCGGCGGCATTTTCTAAGGGGGAAAATTTATTAGTACAATTCTTAGCATGATGCATGAATAATTACAGAATCAACCTTAGTTGATTCAACCTTCTATACATTGCACTCTTCCTATCTGGTCTTTGAAATAAACTCTTCAGAGATGTTTAGGTAAGAAGAGAAGAAATTTTCTAGATAAGTCTAAGAAAATCCTTTTTGAAGATGCTACATAATATCTACCAAGAAGGGCTACGCTCCGATACCAGCTGTGACGGAACCTCCCAAGTCATTAGGCCCACCTATAGTTGTCCTTGTCCAACAGACATCAGACAACCCTGTAGATGTTCCTGAATCACTTGACAAGTTCGGTATCTCTTTCCTTACCTTTCCAGGAACGTTTCACCCGTCTGACAGACAATATGTTCATCGGAGATGCAGAAATGCGGAAGTGATTACATAAACTTACATTTATTGAAAAGTAAGAGTAAGTCGTTTAATACAGACCAGAGTGTAAAGCGAGTGCTGAAAAGTATTATTACAATACCTGGGAGGCAAAAAAAACTCCTCCCATTAAGTTTTTTTACATAAGAGTTTTTAAGGAGGACTCGGTCCTCCAGCAGCTTCATTCTTGATTGTCTTCATTTTTCACCACCTTGGTACAAAAACAACAAAGGTTTGTTGTCTCCTCACCTAAAAACAACGGGGGAATAAACCCTGAGTATGGAATTACTCAGCAAGACTTACCCGACTAAAGAAAAGACTCTCAAGGGTATGCTGGTTATATGGGAGTCAAGGTAAGGCCTTTCAATAATCAAAGACTCTGTTTGCAGAATTGCTTACTAAAGTGGATCCTTAAAGTCCAGTTTTATTGTCAAGTTAAGTAAACTTACCTACATCTAGAGTTCCTTCTACCCTAGTTCAAACACTTGTCCTGAACTAGCCAATTTCTCGTTAATCCCTTTATCTTTAGTGGAGTGCTACGTGTAAGTCAGTGGCCAAGTCTCCATAACCGCGGAGGTACGGCGATCCGAATTGATTATACTCAGCTGAGGATCTCCGATCACACGACATATGTAGCACTTAACCCTTGCATATGTCAACCCGCCACCGAGTTTCTTAAGACCAGATCAGGTTCACGCAAACCGAGAGCACAGATACACCACCGTCCAGCCTCTTGCCACGGAGGGTACACGCTACTCTCGCCACCGCTCCACGCCCATTTCGTGTTATCTTATTCTAGCCTTAGTCTGCCCGAGGCAAAGCTTACCCATGACGAGGCATGTGACCAGTTAAAGGGTCCTCGGTCAGCAGGCCTACATCGACAAGGTCCTTAATCGACTTAGACGGAGACACTACACCGAGACTCTCTTCTCGTGCAAGTCACCCGCCCGGTCTCAGCTTAATCATTTAACCCCAAAGGTTGGTACCTGGCAGAGGTACATCTTTTCCGATGTTGGACCCATCATGGCCATGATGGATCCACCATCAAGTTTTGTTTTCAAAAACATCCCTCCCACTTTGCCAATCATATTTTGTAAACAAAATCTTTTGTTTTGCTAGAGCAATACTAAGCATAAAAATCCTTTTTGAAAGAAAAGGTAACAAAGGAAGGTAATTGAATCCAAGGAAGGTAATGCAGGAATTGTTTAACATTCAACTCCTAAACTTAATGCAGCAAGCAAGTGAGAAAGATTTTAAAATCAAGGAAGGTGGCAAATGCACCGGGGCTTGCCTTTGTTTATGGGTGAGTCAGGCTCAGATCCACAAATATCGAAGTAGAAACAATTCTCAGCCTGAGTGTCCAAAGGTGGTGGTACTTGCTCTTCAGTGGCTTCCACTTCTTCCTCGTGTTCTAATCATAACCACATATATGTATAAGAATGAATGCCATGTAATGCTCATGAGGGTGCAAAGATGATATAAACTTATTATCTAAGTCTTGAATACAACTTTCCTTCACGGAACTCCGAGAACTTAGGGTTTCCGGAGTTGGTAAAGGAGTTCACAGGGCACGGGGGTTTTGGGGTTTAGGTGTCAAACAAGGTCCAAATCAACCCAAACTCTACCCAAGGTTTCTAAATAATATGAGGAACTCATATAAAAAGTTTGGGCATTTTTGGAATTACTATATATTTTCTAAAAATCCAGAACTATTACTTTAAACTACTTAAAATGCCTTAAAATTCCTTATTTCCTCTAAAAATCATAAAACTATTTTTATTAAATTCTAGGGAAAATAAGAAGTTTAGGAAAATTGGTTTCACAATTTTAGGATTTTTCTACCATTTTCTATAATTGTTTTGGCTCTGGAATAAAAAGAAAAGGAAAAACTGGTGAATAGTACTGGGCTGATTTCAGCCCAGCGGCCCAGTTCAGAGGGGAAAGGCGCCCGCGCGCGCGCCCGCGCTGCGATTTTGCGCAGAGACCCTTGCCTTTTTGAACAATTGGAAACGGGTTTCTCCACTGTTTAACCAAGTCACTGACCATTTACAGAAAGACCCCGTAGTTCTATTCCTTTGCACGGTGGAGTCCCCGACGACGGCAGCGCGCTGAGGAGCTCCGGCGAGCTAGTAGGCCGGCCGATTGGGGAAAGGACTGACGCCCTTCTTCGGCCGGAACCGAATTCATGCCCCAATCAACGTTTCCCCTAAGTTAATTGCATGAACGGCGACCCTAATGTCCCTGGCCACGGTGACCGCGCGGATGATCCAAAGAACCACGCGTTCACGGCGAACAGTAGCAGTCTAATTCGATTGGGTGGGTCGGTGAGTATCAATAGCACATGAGGATGCTAGAACAAGCAACAGAGGAACTTGAGCTCACCTAAACCGAGTTGTCCACGGTGAGGTACTTTTACGGCGGCGGAGAACTGTGTTGGGGGAAATCTTAAATTCGAGATCACTGGTGGATGATTGCTAACGATTCTTCATGGCTGGGTTCGCGATAATCTAACGCAGTTGTCCAGGCCTTCAATTTATAGCGCTCGCAAGTGGTGACCAGTGAATTGAGCGAGACGCGCGGCGATCATAGAAAGAAGGAGTTCACTGGTGCAGCGGCTGGGTGTCCAGTGTCGTGGCAATTGCTCCGGCGATACATGGAGAGCTTAAAAGAAGTCACGGCGATGCGGTGGCGAGGTTGGGACACGCGGTGGACAATGGCGATGGCACGACGACGGTGAGCAGCTTTATCCGCGGCGGTGAGCAAGGGGAGGAGTACCGCGGCTGACCGGGGTGGCTTCCAGCTCGACGCGACGAAGATCTTTCTACCCCGAAGCATTATCCGGTTACCAGCGAGCGTTAATCTTAACGGCGGCGGCGCGAATCCTCGCGCAGGGGGTCACCGGCGACGAGCAAGCTACGCTGGTATTCTGATCCCATTGGTTACTGTACCATGGCGAGCACCTATTCAGAACAGCTGACAGAGCACTTTGGAGCTCCTATTTCTCCCAATTTTGTGTGGTGACTAAGCTAACTCTCTGTACCAAAATTATAGCCTGACAATCCAGCTACAACTTTGTCATAGCAATGTTGATCAAATTCTCAACAATTCAAGCTTGAATTGACACACAAAGCTGGCTCTGTTTCACTGAAAATCTGAATTTCAGAATGAACCAGCCTGACAGCCAAACTTGAGGCTTAATTATCTCTGACTTTTTCTTAATAACTATGCTCTCAACCTTAAGCAAAGTTGTTCTCCTTTGTTTGCTCTATAACTTTGATGTGGTGACCTAGGGCAAAAACCCTTTTGTTTAAAAGTTACAAGGTCACAAAGATGGGCACATCACACTGAAATTCAGACTTAGTCAAAAGAGTTCAAATGTGGCTCTTTTGCAAATAAGTCCAAACTCAGGGTTTTAGTTTGCAAATTCACATATGAGTGACCCAAATGACTTAAGATACTTATTTACTTGGTCTTTGCACTTTAGTCCAAAAGTGGACTAATTTTGCACATAAGTCCCTAGGGTTTAGTTTTAGGGTTTTCCAGGGTTCCAATTAGGGTTTCTGGTATCCCAGGGGTCTAAGTGTAATTCCACTTAAGTCTTGGGATCATTTTGTGACCCTTCCCTTAAAGCTTTTAGGTTTTCTTCATTTGGGTTAAGTTTTGCCCCTTTGAGCCTTATTTAGGGTCAAGTTCCCTATCCAGGGTCCTATTTGCAAAACACTAAAAACAATACACTTGTTTGAAATTTTTACCTAGTGAATGCACTCTAGATGTGTCAAACATATGCAATGCCAATGTTTATGATGCCATGCTCAAGTTTTAGTTACAGTAACACCAGAGGTGTTACAGGGCTGAGCCGGAGCTCTACCTCCCGCACGGGTTTGTGGGTCACCCTCTCCTTCAGCATTCAGGGGAGAGGGTGCTCACTGGCCTAGCGGAAGGGGCAGACTCCGACAACGCGGGGCTGGTCAGCCGCGAGCGTCGTCAGCTTCAGTGCGTTGGGCTCGCTGGCTCAGCTGGCTCTGGCTCGGCTCCCGGTGCCCCCTCCCGCCGTACGAGCGGTCGTCGCGCCGCGCGCACCGGAGGGCTGCCCAAGACGTCGCGCGCTGCTAGGGCGGCGTTTGTGTTCTTGGGCTGTCCTGCCTTTGCTCCGGTACGACGCCTCTTGCGCGGAGGTTGGTGCTTCGCCTGTCCGGGAGGATCCGAGTGGGGATCTGCCGGTGGGCAGATGGCTGCCGTCGTCGATGTTGAGGTGGTGACGGCTGAAGAAGTCCCCGTTGTTGATGAGATCGCCGTCACCATCCGCGCTCCGGGCCTCCAGCTCTTTGGCTTTGATAGCTTGTCCTCGCCCCTCGAGTGGGGATGTGGGCGAGGAGCTCGTCGCAGCAGCGTCCGCCTGAGGTCATCGCTGCTGCTGTTTGGCCACTCGGAGCGGAGGTCGTTGTCGCTGCTGCCGGAGCGGGCGTCGGCGAGCCACCAGGGGTTTTGTCGCCCCATAGGCCCTCCAATGTGGGGGGTTGTTCGTACCTGCGGAGTGGAACCGGAGTTCCGTTTGTAATGGCACCTTGAGTGCCGGTGTTTGTTCATTGTGGCTGTCGGGCCCGAACACTTTATCATCGTAATATAAGGTTGTGTCTCTTTTCCTCCTGCTTTGCATATCCGGACTCGTTCGTCAGTAGCAGGATTGCTTACCTAAGTAAGAGTTATTTTTCGCGGTAGGCGACGAGTGAGGTATCCGTATCCCAGAGGCGTAGGAGTCCCTCGGCTCGGTCGGCCTTGCCACTTACATGCACTCTTATTCGTTTCTTGGGGTCCTGTTACTGATATAGCCGGGAGACGCGAAAGTCATTTTGATGGAAGACTTTTTTCGAGGAAAATTTTGACCTGGAGGGGGTTCGCCCCTTCTAGCCCCCGAGGGAGGGTCGGGCTTTGCTGAGGCAAGGCTGACCCTTCCTTGATGGTTAGACTTTGTTGGCGTATGTAAACGAGGTGTATGAACGACTTGAAAACATCTTAAGGGTAGAAGCGACGTAGCTGTCGGATGTTCCAAGCGTTGTTGTAGACCTCGCCTTGACTGTTGGCCAGCTTGTATGTTCCGGGCTTCAAAATCTTGACGATGATGAATGGCCCTTCCCAGGGAGGCATGAGCTTGTGGCGCCCTCGGGCGTCTAGTCGCATCTGAAGCACCAAGTCGCCCACCTGGAGGTCCCGGGACCGAACCCCTCGAGCGTGGTAGCGTTGCAGGGACTGCTGATACCGCGCCGAGTGTAGTAAGGCCATGTCCCGAGCCTCTTTCAGCTGGTCCAGTGAGTCTTCTCGGTTTGTCTGGTTGCTTCGGGCGTCGTATGCCCTCGTCCTCGAGGAGCCGTGTTCTAAGTCTGCGGGCAAGATAGCCTCGGCCCCATAGACTAGAAAAAACGGCGTGAAGCCCGTGGCTTGGCTTGGCGTCGTCCTCAAACTCCAGACCACCGAGGGGAGTTCCTTCATCCATCGCCTGCCAAACTTGTGGAGGTCGTTGTAGATCCTCGGCTTGAGTCCTTGCAGAATCATGCCATTGGCACGTTCTACCTGCCCATTCGTCATGGGGTGTGCCACGGCGGCCCAGTCCACCCGAATGTGGTGATCCTCGCAGAAGTCCAGGAACTTTCTGCCGGTGAACTAGGTGCCGTTGTCGGTGATGATGGAGTTCGGGACCCCGAAGCGATGGATGATTTTGGTGAAGAATTCCACCGCCTGTTCAGACCTGATGCTGTTTAGGGGTCGGACCTCGATCCACTTGGAGAATTTGTCAATGGCAACCAGTAGGTGCGTGTAGCCCCCGGGTGCCTTCTGCAAGGGACCGACGAGGTCCAGACCCCACACAGAAAATGGCCAGGTGATGGGTATTGTTTGCAGAGCCTGAGCGGGTAGGTGCGTCTGCCTTGCGTAGAATTGACACCCTTGGCAGGTGCGGACAATTCTAGTGGCGTCGGCCACCACAGTCGGCCAGTAGAAACCTTGTCGGAAAGCGTTTCCAACAAGGGCTCAAGGCACTGCGTGATGACCGCAAGCCCTCGAGTGTATTCCTTGTAAGAGCTCCTGGCCTTCGGCGATGGATATGCATCGCTGGAGGATGCCGGAGGGGCTACGGTGGTAGAGCTCCTTCCCGTCACCTATCAAGACGAATGACTTGGCGCGCCACGCCAGTCACCGAGCTTCGGCTCGGTCGAGGGGCAGCTCTCCTCGGTGGAGATATTGCAGGTACGGGGTCTGCCAGTCTCGATCAGGCGGGACCCCATTCCGCTCTCCCTCGACGCGCAGTGCCTCACCCTCGGGGGCCAAGGGTGCCTCGGGCTGAGCCAAGGGCGCCTCGGGCTGAGCCGAGGGCGCCTCGGGCAGGGCCGAGACCTTCTCGGGCTCGGGCGTGTCGTTGGTCTTGACTGAGGGTTGATGTAGGTCCCGGGAGAAGACGTTCGGGGGAACCGTTGTTCGCGCCGAAGCTATCTTCGCCAGCTCGTCCGTAGTCTCGTTGTACCGCCGGGCGACATGGTTGACCTCGAGCCCGTAGAACTTGTCCTCCAGGCGCCGGACCTCGTCGCAGTAGGCTTCCACCTTTGGGTCGCGGCAATGGGAGTTCTTCATGACTTGGTCGATGACAAGCTGCAAGTCGCCGCGAGCGTCGAGGCGTCGGACCCCTAGCTTGATGGCGATGCGCAACCCATTAACCAGAGCCTCATACTCGGCCACATTGTTGGACGCCGAGAAATGGAGGTGTAGCACGTAGCGGAGGTGCTTCCCAAGGGGCGAGATGAAGAGGAGGCCCGCGCCTGCCCCTGTTTTCATCAGCGACCTGTCGAAAAACATGGTCCAGAGTTCCAGTTGGATCGGAGCTATCGGGAGTTGGGTGTCGACCCATTCAGCCACAAAGTCCGCCAAGACTTGGGACTTGATGGCCTTCCGAGGGGCGAACGAGATTGTCTCGCCCATGATTTCCACCGCCCACTTTGCAATCCTACCCGAGGCCTCTCGGCACTGGATGATCTCCCCCAGGGGGAAGGATGACACCACAGTCACTGGATGAGACTCGAAGTAGTGTTGCAACTTTCACCGCGTCAGAATCACCGCGTACAGCAGCTTCTGAATTTGTGGGTAGCGGATCTTGGTCTCAGACAGTACCTCACTGATGAAGTAGACCAGCCTCTGGATGGGCAATGCATGCCTTTCTTCTCGCCTTTCGACCACGATCGCGGCGCTGACCACCTGAGTGGTAGCGGCGACGTAGATTAAGAGGGCTTCTCCGGCAGCGGGAGGCACCAGGATGGGTGCGTGCGTAAGGAGCGCCTTCAGGTTCTCGAGGGCTTCCTCGGCCTCGGGGGTCCAAGTGAAGCACTCGGTCTTTCTTAAGAGGCGGTACAGAGGTAGGCCTCTTTCGCCGAGGCGCGAGATGAAGCGGCTCAGAGCCGCAAGGCATCCCATGACCCTCTGTACGCCTTTCAAGTCCTTGATGGGCCCCATGTTGGTGACAGCCGCGATTTTCTCCGGGTTGGCCTCGGTGCCCCGCTCGGAGACGATGAACCCCAAGAGCATGCCTCGGGGGACTCCGAAGACGCACTTCTCGGGATTGAGTTTTACGCCTTTCGCCTTGAGACATTTGAATGTCGTTTCGAGGTCGGAGAGGTGGTCAGAGGCTTTCCTCGTCTTGACTACGATGTCATCAACGTAAGCCTCGACGGTCCGACCAATGTGCTCTCCGAACACGTGGTTCATGCACCTTTGGTATGTCGCACCCGCATTCCTCAAACCAAATGGCATAGTAACGTAGCAGTACATGCCAAAAGGTGTGATGAAAGAAGTTGCGAGCTGGTCAGACTCTTTCATCCTAATTTGGTGATACCCTGAGTAGGCATCGAGGAAAGACAGGGTTTCGCACCCAGCAGTGGAATCCACGATTTGATCGATGCGAGGCAGAGGGTAGGGAACCTTTAGACATGCTTTGTTTAGACCAGTGTAGTCTACACACATCCGCCATTTCCCTCCTTTCTTTCTCACAAGCACAGGGTTGGCAAGCCATTCGGGATGGAATACCTCTTTGATGAACCCTGTGGCCATCAGCTTGTGGATCTCCTCGCCTATGGCTCTGCGCTTTTCTTCGTTGAATCGGCGCAGAGGCTGCTTCACGGGTCGGGCTCCAGCTCGGATATCCAGCGAGTGCTCGGCGACATCCCTCGGTATGCCAGGCATGTCCGAGGGACTCCACGCAAAGACTTCGGCGTTCGCGCAGAGAAAGTCGATGAGCACTGCTTCCTATTTGGGGTCGAGCTCGGAGTTGATCCGTATCTGCTTGGAGGCGTCGTTGCTGGGGTCGAGAGGGACGGACTTAACCGTCTCTGCTGGCTCGAAGTTGCCGGCGTGGCGCTTCACATCTGGCGCCTCCTTGGAGAGGCTCTCCAGGTCGGTGATGAGGGCCTCAGATTCGGTGAGGGCCTCGGCGTACTCCACGCACTCCACGTCGCATTCGTACGCGTGTCGGTACGTGGGCCGATGGTGATGACCCCGTTGGGGCCCGGTATTTTGAGCTTCAGGTAGGTGTAGTTGGGGACGACCATAAACTTGGCGTAGCATGGCCTCCCCAGTACTGCGTGGTAGGTTCCTCGGAACCCGGCCACCTCGAACGTGAGGGTTTCCCTTCTGAAGTTGGAGGGAGTCCCGAAGCAGACGGGCAGATCGAGTTGTCCGAGGGGTTGGACGCGTTTCCCGGGGATGATCCCGTGAAAAGGCATCGCGCCTGTCCGGATCGAGGACAGATCGATCTGCAGGAGCCCGAGGGTCTCGGCGTAGATGATGTTGAGGCTGCTGCCTCCGTCCATGAGGACCTTGGTGAGCCTGACGGTGCCGATGACGGGGTCGACAACGAGCGGATATTTCCCCGGGCTCGGCACGCGATCAGGGTGGTCGCCCTGGTCGAAGGTGATGGGCTTGTCGGACCAGTCTAGGTAGACTGGCGTCGCCACCTTTACCGAGCAGACCTCCCGACGCTCTTGCTTGCGGTGCCGAGCCGAGGCGTTCGCCACTTGCCCATCGTAGATCATGAAGCAGTCGTGGACCTCGGGAAACTCCTCTGCCTTGTGATCCTCCTTCTTGTCATTGTTGTGGGCCCTGCCACCTTCCGCAGGTGGCCCGGCCTTGTGAAAGTGGCGCCGAAGCATGACGCACTCCTCAAGAGTGTGCTTGACGGGCCTCTGATGATAGGGGCACGGCTCCTTGAGCATCTTATCGAAGAGATTGGCACCTCCAGGAGGTTTCCGAGGGTTCTTGTACTCAGCGGCGGCGACAAGGTCCGCGTCGGTGGCGTCGCGTTTCGCTTGCGACTTCTTCTTGGTGCCGCGCTGAGCGGACGCCTCGGGAACGTCTTCCGGCTGGCGGCCCTGGGGCTGCTTGTCCTTTTGGAAGATGGCCTCAACCACCTCCTAGCCAGAGGCGAACTTGGTGGCGATGTCCATCAGCTCGCTCGCCCTGGTGGGGGTCTTGCGACTCAGCTTGCTCACTAGGTCGCGGCAGGTGGTGCCAGCGAGGAACGCGCCGATGACGTCCGAATCGGTGACGTTGGGCAGCTCGGTGCGCTACTTTGAGAATCGCCGGATGTAATCCCGGAGAGACTCTCCCGGCTGCTGGCGGCAGCTTCGGAGATCCCAGGAGTTCCCAGGGCACACGTACGTGCCCTGGAAGTTGCCGGCGAAGGCTTGGACCAGGTCGTCCCAGTTGGAGATCTGCCCCGGAGGCAGATGCTCCAGCCCGGCTCGAGCGGTGTCGGAGAGGAACAAGGGGAGGTTGCGAATGATGAGGTTGTCATCGTCCGTTCCACCCAGCTAGCAGGCCAGTCGGTAGTCCGCGAGCCACAGTTCCGGCCTCGTTTCCCCTGAGTACTTTGTGATGGTAGTCGGGGTTCGGAACCGGGTCGGGAACGATGCCCGTCGTATGGCCCGGCTGAAAGCCTGCGGACCGGGTGGTTCGAGCGAGGGGCTCCGATCCTCCCCGCTGTCGTAGCGTCCCCCACGCCTGGGGTGGTAGCCTTGGCACACCCTCTCGTCAAGGTGGGCTCGACGGTTGCGGTGGTGGTGCTCGTTGTCGAGGCGACCCGGGACCGTAGGCGTCGTGTTGCGCGTGCGCCCGGTGTGGACCGAGGCTTCCCGCATGAATCGGGAAGTCGCGGCGCGATGCTCCGAGGGGTACCCCTGCGTTCGGGAGGCAGAGCTTTCGGCCCATCGGACCGCGGCATCCTCCAGGAGATTCTTGACCTCTCCCTAGATACGCCGCCCTTCGGTGTTCGATGGTTCCGGCATCGCGCGGAGTAGTATTGCTGCTGCAGCCAGGTTCTGGCCGACCCCACTGGAAGCCGGTGGCAGCCTTGCCCTGACGTCATCGGCAATGCGGTGCTGGATGCCCTGGGGTAGATGACGCGCTTCTCCGGCCGGAGCTTGGTCTGCCCATTCCTGCCCGGTGTTCCGCCGGAACTGCTCAAGTGTTCCTGCTCCCTCATCGAGCCTGGCCTGCATCTCCCGGATTTGCTCGAGCTGTGCGTCCTGACCCCCCGCAGGGACTGGGACCACAGCTAGCTCCCGAAGGATGTCAACGCGAGGCGCAGGCCTAGGGGGATCGCCGTTTTCCGGCATACCAAGATGGTTGCCTTCGCCGGGACCCCCTAGATCGACGTGGAAATATTCACGACTCGGGCCGCAGTCCTCGTCGCCAAAGCTGTGGCTACCATCGGAACAATCAGAGAGGTAGTAGTCGCATGCGGTCATGAAGTCCTGCATGGCACTGGGGTTACCGAGCCCAGAGAAATCCCAACAAAAGTCGGGCTTGTCATCTTCCTCGGAACCCGAGGGTGCGTAGGTCGAGACGGCCGTCAGTCTGTCCCAGGGCGACCGCATATGGTACCTGGAGGGTTGGTACATGCCTCTATGGAGGCTTCCACCGAAGCGAGGTCGCTTGGTGGGTCGAAGCTGAATCCAAAAGGAACGAGATGGGAATCGGTCGGTACCTCTTGGTCGACGGGTGGTGACGAAGTCGCGTCAGGGGCGAACTGCACCGTTGTCTCAGGTATGAGGGCGACGCCCAGCAAGTCCTTCACGAGCGTCCTAGCGTCGTTCGTCTGCTTGGGGTTGGTGTGTTGCGGGGAAACGGTGCTCGTCTTCGTCTCAGACGCAAGGTCGAAGCCCGACGTGTCCCCCGCTGGGGCGCCGGCGTCGTCGACTTGCTCGACAACCGATGAGGTGCCGCCTCCTGCTTGGCCATGGTTGCCCCGCCTCATCCTCCGTCGATGGGGGAGGTGACGGGACAAACCCGAATGTTGTTCTTCCGCCATGTGGGGAAGACGTCGTTGGTTCCGCCGCCGGCGGGCGGGCTGACGGCCGCCATTGTCGCTGTCGCGCAGCGGAGGAAGGAGTATCATGTCGTAGCTACCGTCGAAAGACATGAACTCAAGACCTCCGAAACGGAACATCGTCCCGGGTTGGAAAGGTTGCTGGAGACTACCCATCTGGAGCTTGACGGGAAGCTGTTCGTCAACACGCAGCAGGCCCCTACCTGGCGCGCCAACTGTCGGCGTTTTGACCCCGGGGGGTCCCTGGACCGACGAGTAAATTGTCGCTGCGTGTCCCAGCCCAGATAGGTCGGCGCGAGACGGGACACAAAGGGGGAGAATAGTAAGGGGAAACCGTGGCCTTCGTGTTGTCCTGCGCCCAGGGTGGATGGATGCGCTTGCAGTAGGGGGTTACAAGCGTTCGCGTGGGAGAGAGAGAGAGCGAGAGCCTTATGCGTCGGCCCGTTCTCTCGCGCGGCCAACCTCCTCGTACGAGAGCCCTGGACCTTCCTTTTATAGGAGTAAGGAGAGGGTCCAGGTGTACAATGGGGGTGTAGCAGTGTGCTAACGTGTCTAGCAGAGAGGAGCTAGAGCCCTAAGTACATGCCGTCGTGGCAGTCGGAGAGGTTTTGGCACCCTGTTCATGTGATGTCGTGGCCGTCGGAGGAGCGCTGGAGCCCTACGGAAGTATAGCTGTCGGGGCTGTCGGATCCTTGCTGACGTAAGGGGCTGGGAGCTGCCGTCGTCATGGAGCGTGCGGGGTGTCATCATTACTTGTTTACTGGGGCGAGCTAGATGGGACGCCTGAGAGCACCTAGAGGGGGGATGAATAGGTGATCCTGTAACACTTCAAAACTTAAGCCACAAAACTTGGTTAATTGTTAGCACAATAATTGCCAAGTGGCTATAGAGGAATCCTCAACAAAACACAATAAAGATCAATCACAGAGATGGCACGGTGGTTATCCCGTGGTTTGGCCAAGACCAACGCTTGCCTACTCCACGTTGTGGCGTCCCAACGGACGAGGGTTGCAATCAACCCCTCTCAAGCGGTCCAAAGACCCACTTGAATACCACGGTGTTTTGCTTGCTTTATCTCAATCCCGTTTGCGAGGAATCTCCACAACTTGGAGCCTCTCGCCCTTACACTTGAAATTCACAAAGAACACGGAGCAAGGGAGGAATTAGCAACGCACACAAGACACAAGAATCAGAGTGTCAACACGCACACAAGTCGCAACAAGAGCTCGCAACACAACTCAATGAGTTCACAACTCCACTAGAGCTCTATATGCTATCACAATGAAAAGAACGCGCGAAATCGATGTCTTGGTGCTTAGAAATGATTAGGATATGCTTAGTGTACTCCTCCATGCGCCTAGGGGTCCCTTTTATAGCCCCAAGGCAGCTAGGAGTCGTTGGGAGCAATCTTGGAAGGCTGATCTTGCCTTCTGTCGACTGGCGCACCGGACAGTCCGGTGCACACCGGACACTGTCCGGTGCCCGATTTCCTTCCTTAAATAGCGAAGCCGACCGTTGGCAGCCTGAGAGCCGTTGGCGCACCGGACATGTCCGGTGTGCACCGGACAGTCTGGTGCCGTCTTCTAGCCGTTGGCTCGGCCACGTGTCCCGCGCAGATTGCGCGGCCGACCGTTGGCTCACCGGACAGTCCGGTGCACACCGGACAGTCCGGTGAATTTTAGCCGTACGTCGCCGGTGAATTCCCGAGAGCAGCCACTTCGCTCGAGCCAGCCTGGTGCACCGGACACTGTCCGGTGCACCATCGGACAGTCCGGTGCTCCCAGACTCAGCAGATTCTTGGCTGCTCGAGCCAAAACATTTCCAATTGGATTTTTCCTGTTTCCAGCACTTAGACACAATACATTAGTCCATAAAACAATGTACTAAGTCTGAGAAACATACCTTAATTCTTGATTTGTACTTTGTCCACCTTTTTACACTTAGGCACTTGTGTTGGACACTAAATCACCAAAATACTTAGAAATGGCCCAAGGGCACATTTCCCTTTCAATCTCCCCCTTTTTGGTGATTTATGCCAACACAACATAAAGCAAGTAGAACAAGTACAAAATCAAATCAAATAAGAACTCAAAATTGTTTTGATTCAATTTTGACATATATGGATCACTCTATGCCACCACTTGGTTTGTTTTTTTTTTGCAAATCAAACTCAAATTTCTATCTCTAAGTCAAACACACATGTTAAGACATAGAGAGAGTCATTCTAAGAGAAATTGATTTAAGATTTCAAAAACTCCCCCTTTTCCCATAATCAATACTTCTCCCCACAAGAAGCCAAAAGCTCTATTCTACTATTTTCAAAATCTCTCAAGTGGTAGCTGATCCATTTATCGCTTTGGCCTTTATTTTCTCCCCCTTTGGCATCAAGCACCAAAACGGGATCAATCTTGGCCCTTTAACCCCATTGCCTCACCAAAATCTTCAAAAGAGAACACAAAGGCAGTGAGAGTATAAAGATGAACTTGGAAAAGTTACTCTTTTTCATCGGAGTGCAGTGGAAGTCTTGCATGGTCCAAGTCCACCTTTTCCCTTTCAATTCTCCTTGGAGACTAAAACAACCAAACTCAAGTACATGGTTAGTCTCAAAGGGTCAAGTTGTAGCACAGCTCCCCCTAAATATGTGCATCACTTGCAAACAGGACTTGTGAGGTCCAGGGAGTGTTTGTACAACTTGAGCACCACAATAAGCAACAACATGATCAAAGGCATAAACACATGTATGCTACATTTCAATCCAAGTTCCGCGAATCTAAGATATTGAGCTCACTACGCAGCCTGCAAAAGGTCTTCTCATCTAGAGGCTTGGTAAAGATATCGGCTAGCTGGTTCTCGGTGCTAACATGAAACACTTCGATATCTCCCTTTTGCTGGTGGTCTCTCAAAAAGTGATGCCGGATGTCAATGTGCTTTGTGCGGCTGTGCTCAACAGGATTTTCCGCTATTCGGATAGCACTCTCATTATCACATAGGAGTGGGACTTTGCTCAGATTGTAGCCAAAGTCCCTGAGGGTTTGCCTCATCCAAAGTAGTTGCGCGCAACACTGTCCTGCTGCAACATACTCGGCCTCAGCGGTGGATAGGGCAACGGATGTTTGTTTCTTAGAGTTTCATGACACCAGGGACCTTCCTAAGAATTGGCACGTCCCCGATGTACTCTTCCTATCGACCTTACATCTAGCATAGTGTAACACCCGGATTTTAGGGATCCAAAACCCGGGGTTAACATAAACACCAGGCATGCTGGGACCAAGTCTCATACATATGATGTATAGTGGCACAGGATCGAATGTCACATCTTTATATATAACAGGAGTTCTATACAAAATAAATAATTACATTATAAGGAGACAACAGTCCAGCAACCCAAAGTTGACTGGGAGACGACGACCTAGACCTCTCACGAACTCATCACATCATCCTCCATGAGCATCATCCTGCAGTACCTGGTCTTGACCTGTGGTGTATGTGAGACAGCAAGAGTGAGCTCACATACGTTCATCGCTCAACAAGTTGTGGGGAATAATGTGCATGAACTCACCCAAGGTGGGAGCTCATAAAGTGTAAGGCTTACCAAAGAAGATGGTTAGAGCTGAGCATTGCTTTTAAAGTTGGTCAAAATTTTATTAGCAATTACTAAGTATAAGTAAATACCAACCCAATTAAATAGTAGAACAAAAGTTAACAACTTCACCTGCAATGCAATGCATATGACAAATTGAATTTAGTTCCATAAATTAATCATGTGAGGGTCCGAGCTGCTCATGACCGTGAGCACGGCTAGTATACCAGTTTTACACTCTGCAGAGGTTGCGCATCTTTACCCACAAGTCGTGTTACCCATCTGCCAAGGGGTCATGAATCCCATACACCTCTACCAAGGAAGTGAGGCAGGGTAGCACTACGAGGCCTTTACAAAGTTCCACTAGCTTCCGAAAACCCGCTACAGTTTATAGGAAGATCCAGTGCAGGAATCCCTTGCAGGACCGCCATCGCAGCAAAATCCTCCCGAGGGCCTCCCTACACTGACCTCTCCCCTACTGCCCTTGCCCCTTTCGGGTAAGGTAGTCTTCCACTAGCTTTCCTAATTAATCAGCCAAGGGCATCCCATACTACCCTTGTGGTAGCACTGTTTTCCCGGGTGGTCGCTCCATGTTCCAATTAACATAATGATCTTAACATGAACCATAAATAACAACTGATAACAAAAGTATAATCATGAATAGTAAGGTGTATCTCTATACCCAAAGCCACATATAGCACTAGCAAGTACTACCCAAAGATTCAGTGGTGAACAAGGTATAAAGATAGTCAAACTAGGGTAACCTATTGGGTCCCATCAAAATTAACCTATGCAGATCATTATGATTAATCAGAACATGAGTGGGTAAAAAGAAGTGATCAAGGGCACAACTTGCCTGGGCCTTGAGAATCCAGGTACCAGGATGATCTTCAGATGACTTGTGACCTCACTGCTAGTCGTAGCAATACAAACATACATGGTATAGGCAAAATTAACATTACACCAAACATATATGCAAAATACATATTAATAATCTACATATTAAAATAAGATCACAGGAAAAAGAATTATTAATTTTGGAGTTGTAGAATTCAAGTTATGAATTTCCTAAGATTTAAGGTGATTATAATATGATTAAATGATAAATAAATTTTCTGACAGAGTTCATGTCAAAACAGTGATTCTAAATGGTAGAGAATATTATTACAAAATTTTAGGAATTGGAATGACTCAATTTGGAGCTAAAATGAATTAAATATGAATTATCTAAGTTATAGCAATTATTTTTATATTAAAAATCCATTTTCTATTTTATTTATTCAATTTAAACGAGTTCTGGACTGGGCCTCAATTTCAGGAAAGTCCAGGGTTCTCGGCGCAAAAATCCCGAGACTCAGTCAACAGTGAATGTGGACGGCGGGTTGATTCCACAGAACCCGAGGGGCTCTTTATGAAGATTACCCACCGAAGGGGTACGGGCCGATCTCAGCCGTCCGATCAAATATCGAAGGCCAGGATTAGATCTGTATTAATCCGAACGGGTATGCAACTCGGACCGTCCGATCTAGCGCCAACGCTCCAGATCACATCATAACACATAACCGACCACGACCACCGGATCACGGATCTACGGCCGAAGCTTATTTGAACGAAAGGGTATCCTCGATCTAATCTCGACCGTCGGCTGGGATCCAACGGTCACGAGCGCGTCTTCCCATCCCAGGTCGTCCCGACGGCGGCGGCGCCCATTCACGGTGGCCGGATCGCCGGCGAGCACGCAATCCGGTGAAAACCGCCACTATATAGAAATTAACTGCTGCTACACCGAGAGGGGAAGATGGCGAACACACTAGAGTAGTTCTTACCGCGGATTGTCGATCGGGTGACGCCGGCCACGGCGAGGTGCGGACCCGCGGTGGAGCCTTCACCACGGCGAGCAATTGCCGAAGCAAGATCGCCCCGATTCTTCAACTACGTGCACCAAAGCTTCCGCAACGACCCGCCGAAGATCCCGTGCCACGAACGGAGCGAGGTGACGGCGGCGGTCCCCGATGCCCACGGCGGGTGTCACGGCGAACACGATTATGGTGGTGGCGGCGGCGTCCTTCTTTTGCTTGAGCTCACGGGTGGATGAGGGAAGGGGTCGCGGAGCTTCGGCTTTATACCCTAGGAGCGACCCGCGGCCGTTGCACGGAGGCCGAGATTGCCGGCGAGCTTCGGAGTCCGCACGCGTTCGTCGCGGCGAGCTGTTGAGGGCGAGCCCGACAGGTGGACCCCGCGGACCAGAGAGAGGGAGAGAGGAGCGAGCGCGGGTGAGAGCGACTGGGCAGGGGGCCCCACCCGTCAGCGGTGACAGGAGCGCGGCAAGCGTGAGGATGACGCGCGGGCCCTGCGACGTCAGCGAGATGCGAGAGCGTGCGTGAGGGGGAGAGGGGCTGCCCCGTGGGTCCCGCGTGTCGGCGCCGGGTTGAGGATGGGCCGGCGCGCGCGAGTTAGTGGGCTGAAATGCGCGAGGTCGGCCCAACTAGCTCATTTATCTTTTTCTTTTTATATTTTCTGTTTTCCTTTTTCATTTTCAAATCCAAATTGAGTTCAAGTTCAAATTCAAACTTTGTGTGGATCTTCATTTATAATCTCATCTCTTTGAAATTAAAAATGCTAAACCTGAAGATATTTGGTTATTCATTGTATGTATATTTTCATATCTCTTCTCTTTTCTCCCTTTCCCATTTATTTTCTATTTTCTATTTTTCCTTTCCATTTGAATTTCAAATCAACACAAGTTTAAAGTTCAAACACTTTAATTTGGATACACATATAGAACTTCAGCATAATGTGCAAAAACATATTTTATATATTTCTTTATTTATTTTTAGTTCTTTTAGACAAGCTTTTAATCATATAGTAGAATAATCCCTACCTTATTACTTTTAGGGAAATCAAATTTATATTGTAGACTATATATATTAAGAAATAGTTTAATCCTAATTCTTTTATATATCCTAACCCAAAGGCAATTTAGATTATCTAAGTATCTTTAATTATGTGTTTTCAACATATTCATGAGTGGAAACTTCTAAATTATGATTACCTTTAAGGAAAGGTGTTTTGATTTAAAATCTTTGAGAATTTTTCTTTGTCTTCACAAGATTGAACCTTAGGGTGTTACAAATCCTACCCCCCTTAAAAATAATCTCGTCCTCGAGATTTGTAAGGAAAAAGGGTGTATGTTCATATTGATTCAACACATATGCATAAACAAAATCTCGGCATGATGCATATCTTATTAGCAGAACACAGGGTCAAATGGACCTTATTATTATTACTAATATAGTAAAATACTACTACTGACTAAACTAATATTTAGGTCTTACAAATAGTAATATATATATATATATGTATGTGTCTATATTTATGTTTATCTCTTTATTCTTGTTGCTCGTTGACTTCTTCACCGACTACTTCATCTTCAACCGGCTCTTCTTCTTGAATTTCAAGTTCACTGGGTTCAGCTTCTACTTCTGTATGATGGGCATATCCCCGGTTGATGGATAGGGGCTGACTCTTTCCTGCCGAGGCTTGTCCTTGCTTCATCGGAGCCGGTGTAGTGTAAGCAGCTCTGTTGGGACAGTAGTTGGCATAGTGTCCCGGTTGTCCACATTTGAAGCATGTCCTGATGGCGGTTGTGTTGGGAGCAATGGATCCCACTGGAGTGCTTGCCTTTGGAGGAGCAGTTGGTGTCTGTTGGGTTTGTTGTCCGGAACTGCCACTAGCTGGTGTATTGGGAGTGGTAGTATAGCGAGGACGGGAACTACTTCCAGTCTGCCCTTGGTTGACAGCCTTTCTTTTCTCTCCAAATATACTCCTCTTGTTTTCTACAGCAATAGCTTTGTCAAGTAGCCTTTGGAAGGATGGGAATGTGTGCGATACCAGTTGATATTGCAAGGGTCCAATCAAACCATCCAGAAAGAGCTCCTGCTTTTGCTCATCGTCTTCAACATCTCTGGGAGCATAACGAGATAACTGAATGAATTTGTCCCTATATTCACTCACGGACATACTTCCTTGCTTGAGGGATAAAAACTCCTTCCTCTTAATCTTCATGAGTCCAGCAGGAATATGGTAATTCCTGAATTGTGTGGAGAATTCTTCCCAGGTAATTGTATCGGCGGCAGCATGAGCTGCACAGTACGCATCCCACCAATCCGCAGCGGGACCAACAAGACGACCCGATGCATAGAGTACTTTCTCTCGATCCGAGCACTGGGCTATGTTGAGCATCTTCTCGATGGACTTTAACCAGTCATCTGCTTGCAGTGGATCTGCGGAGTTGGAGAAGGTTGGTGGTTTGTGGCTCATGAATTCCCGGTGCTTGTCCCGGGGTGGAACTGGTGGTGGAGGCAATGGCATTTGTTGTTGTTGCTGCTGTTGTTGAAGTTGTTGCTGCAGCTGCTGTTGTTGTACCCTCCTCTCCTGGCGTATCTCTTCCCGTTCTTGGCGCATTTCCCGACGTGCATCCTCTCTTTCCTGGTGCATTTCTTGGCGTTCTTGCCGCATTTGGGTGCGCATATCTGCCATAGTGTCCGCCATTTGCTGCATCATTCTCATCTGAGCTGCGACTAGTGGATCAACTCCGCCTTGTGGAGGATTAGGAGGATTCATTGCTGCTGACTGTGGTTGAGGTTGTTGGTTAGCAGGTAAATCAATTCCACCTCCCCGCCTGGTATTGACCATCTAAGTTAGAAGCATATGGTAAGATAGCTTTGCAAGGGAATCATTTAATAGACAGAATGAATAAACTAATAGTTGGTTATGTACTGGAATTTCTTTGGCAGGGCTGGGCCAGATATTCTATGTCAAGACTAGGGTAATTAGTTGTACGAGGTGAATGTCCAAAGGTAAGATAGAAGGTGTCAAGATGAGATAGATACGGAATACTACATATATTTTCTGAGGGGATAATCTAGTTTGTCTAGTTATCTTACAAATGCTATCCTTTATACCTAGATGTATATGCAGATGTAATTGTGGACATTACTCCACAACCCATCATACTCAATCAAAGATTCAAATCAGACAAGTATCATAAGAACAAACATTCAAGCATATAAATATTTACAAAATTAGTTTTGCTTTTGTTCCTAAGAGTAGGTCTCCTATTCCTAAAGGTCACTTTAGGCACAGGATTTCAAAGTGTGAAATCCACATTTGTCTTTAGAAGGAAAAGATAAGAATAATCAGAGTGAAGCGGAAATAGATGAGAAAAGATTAAGATAAGCTTAGAAAAGAATCAGAGTAGCAAAGGTAAGTAAGTATTGGTTGTCCAGTTCTATCTAGGTTTCGTCCTACAGTCAACATTCCTCTGATACCACTTCTGTAACACCCGGATTTTAGGGATCCAAAACCCGGGGTTAACATAAACACCAGGCATGCTGGGACCAAGTCTCATACATATGATGTATAGTGGCACAGGATCGAATGTCACATCTTTATATATAACAGGAGTTCTATACAAAATAAATAATTACATTATAAGGAGACAACAGTCCAGCAACCCAAAGTTGACTGGGAGACGACGACCTAGACCTCTCACGAACTCATCACATCATCCTCCATGAGCATCATCCTGCAGTACCTGGTCTTGACCTGTGGTGTATGTGAGACAGCAAGAGTGAGCTCACATACGTTCATCGCTCAACAAGTTGTGGGGAATAATGTGCATGAACTCACCCAAGGTGGGAGCTCATAAAGTGTAAGGCTTACCAAAGAAGATGGTTAGAGCTGAGCATTGCTTTTAAAGTTGGTCAAAATTTTATTAGCAATTAC
Organism: Zea luxurians; assembly: GCA_029449295.1. Classification (NCBI taxonomy): domain Eukaryota; kingdom Viridiplantae; phylum Streptophyta; class Magnoliopsida; order Poales; family Poaceae; genus Zea; species Zea luxurians. The sequence continues at coordinate 166,717,953 of JAOPSE010000004.1, forward strand.
TAAGTATAAGTAAATACCAACCCAATTAAATAGTAGAACAAAAGTTAACAACTTCACCTGCAATGCAATGCATATGACAAATTGAATTTAGTTCCATAAATTAATCATGTGAGGGTCCGAGCTGCTCATGACCGTGAGCACGGCTAGTATACCAGTTTTACACTCTGCAGAGGTTGCGCATCTTTACCCACAAGTCGTGTTACCCATCTGCCAAGGGGTCATGAATCCCATACACCTCTACCAAGGAAGTGAGGCAGGGTAGCACTACGAGGCCTTTACAAAGTTCCACTAGCTTCCGAAAACCCGCTACAGTTTATAGGAAGATCCAGTGCAGGAATCCCTTGCAGGACCGCCATCGCAGCAAAATCCTCCCGAGGGCCTCCCTACACTGACCTCTCCCCTACTGCCCTTGCCCCTTTCGGGTAAGGTAGTCTTCCACTAGCTTTCCTAATTAATCAGCCAAGGGCATCCCATACTACCCTTGTGGTAGCACTGTTTTCCCGGGTGGTCGCTCCATGTTCCAATTAACATAATGATCTTAACATGAACCATAAATAACAACTGATAACAAAAGTATAATCATGAATAGTAAGGTGTATCTCTATACCCAAAGCCACATATAGCACTAGCAAGTACTACCCAAAGATTCAGTGGTGAACAAGGTATAAAGATAGTCAAACTAGGGTAACCTATTGGGTCCCATCAAAATTAACCTATGCAGATCATTATGATTAATCAGAACATGAGTGGGTAAAAAGAAGTGATCAAGGGCACAACTTGCCTGGGCCTTGAGAATCCAGGTACCAGGATGATCTTCAGATGACTTGTGACCTCACTGCTAGTCGTAGCAATACAAACATACATGGTATAGGCAAAATTAACATTACACCAAACATATATGCAAAATACATATTAATAATCTACATATTAAAATAAGATCACAGGAAAAAGAATTATTAATTTTGGAGTTGTAGAATTCAAGTTATGAATTTCCTAAGATTTAAGGTGATTATAATATGATTAAATGATAAATAAACTTTCTGACAGAGTTCATGTCAAAACAGTGATTCTAAATGGTAGAGAATATTATTACAAAATTTTAGGAATTGGAATGACTCAATTTGGAGCTAAAATGAATTAAATATGAATTATCTAAGTTATAGCAATTATTTTTATATTAAAAATCCATTTTCTATTTTATTTATTCAATTTAAACGAGTTCTGGACTGGGCCTCAATTTCAGGAAAGTCCAGGGTTCTCGGCGCAAAAATCCCGAGACTCAGTCAACAGTGAATGTGGACGGCGGGTTGATTCCACAGAACCCGAGGGGCTCTTTATGAAGATTACCCACCGAAGGGGTACGGGCCGATCTCAGCCGTCCGATCAAATATCGAAGGCCAGGATTAGATCTGTATTAATCCGAACGGGTATGCAACTCGGACCGTCCGATCTAGCGCCAACGCTCCAGATCACATCATAACACATAACCGACCACGACCACCGGATCACGGATCTACGGCCGAAGCTTATTTGAACGAAAGGGTATCCTCGATCTAATCTCGACCGTCGGCTGGGATCCAACGGTCACGAGCGCGTCTTCCCATCCCAGGTCGTCCCGACGGCGGCGGCGCCCATTCACGGTGGCCGGATCGCCGGCGAGCACGCAATCCGGTGAAAACCGCCACTATATAGAAATTAACTGCTGCTACACCGAGAGGGGAAGATGGCGAACACACTAGAGTAGTTCTTACCGCGGATTGTCGATCGGGTGACGCCGGCCACGGCGAGGTGCGGACCCGCGGTGGAGCCTTCACCACGGCGAGCAATTGCCGAAGCAAGATCGCCCCGATTCTTCAACTACGTGCACCAAAGCTTCCGCAACGACCCGCCGAAGATCCCGTGCCACGAACGGAGCGAGGTGACGGCGGCGGTCCCCGATGCCCACGGCGGGTGTCACGGCGAACACGATTATGGTGGTGGCGGCGGCGTCCTTCTTTTGCTTGAGCTCACGGGTGGATGAGGGAAGGGGTCGCGGAGCTTCGGCTTTATACCCTAGGAGCGACCCGCGGCCGTTGCACGGAGGCCGAGATTGCCGGCGAGCTTCGGAGTCCGCACGCGTTCGTCGCGGCGAGCTGTTGAGGGCGAGCCCGACAGGTGGACCCCGCGGACCAGAGAGAGGGAGAGAGGAGCGAGCGCGGGTGAGAGCGACTGGGCAGGGGGCCCCACCCGTCAGCGGTGACAGGAGCGCGGCAAGCGTGAGGATGACGCGCGGGCCCTGCGACGTCAGCGAGATGCGAGAGCGTGCGTGAGGGGGAGAGGGGCTGCCCCGTGGGTCCCGCGTGTCGGCGCCGGGTTGAGGATGGGCCGGCGCGCGCGAGTTAGTGGGCTGAAATGCGCGAGGTCGGCCCAACTAGCTCATTTATCTTTTTCTTTTTATATTTTCTGTTTTCCTTTTTCATTTTCAAATCCAAATTGAGTTCAAGTTCAAATTCAAACTTTGTGTGGATCTTCATTTATAATCTCATCTCTTTGAAATTAAAAATGCTAAACCTGAAGATATTTGGTTATTCATTGTATGTATATTTTCATATCTCTTCTCTTTTCTCCCTTTCCCATTTATTTTCTATTTTCTATTTTTCCTTTCCATTTGAATTTCAAATCAACACAAGTTTAAAGTTCAAACACTTTAATTTGGATACACATATAGAACTTCAGCATAATGTGCAAAAACATATTTTATATATTTCTTTATTTATTTTTAGTTCTTTTAGACAAGCTTTTAATCATATAGTAGAATAATCCCTACCTTATTACTTTTAGGGAAATCAAATTTATATTGTAGACTATATATATTAAGAAATAGTTTAATCCTAATTCTTTTATATATCCTAACCCAAAGGCAATTTAGATTATCTAAGTATCTTTAATTATGTGTTTTCAACATATTCATGAGTGGAAACTTCTAAATTATGATTACCTTTAAGGAAAGGTGTTTTGATTTAAAATCTTTGAGAATTTTTCTTTGTCTTCACAAGATTGAACCTTAGGGTGTTACACATAGTCGGAATCTGAGTACCCAATCAAGTCAAAGTTAGACCCCTTTGGATACCAGATCCCGAAGCAAGGCGTAGCGACTAAATATCGAAGAATTCGCTTCACAGCCACTAAGTGACACTCCTTCGGATCGGATTGAAATCTAGCACACATGCATACGCTAAGCATAATATCCGGTCTACTAGCACATAAATAAAGCAAAGAACCTATCATGGACCGGTATGCTTTTTGATCAACGGACTTACCTCCTTTGTTGAGGTCGGTGTGTCCGTCGGTTCCCATCGGCGTCTTTGCGGGCTTGGCGTCCTTCATCCCAAACCTCTTTAGCAAATCTTGTGTGTACTTCGTTTGGGAGATGAAGGTGCCGTCCTTGAGTTGCTTCACTTGGAACCCAAGGAAGTAGGTCAACTCGCCCATCATCGACATCTCGAATTTCTGTGTCATCACCCTGCTAAACTCTTCACAAGACTTTTGGTTAGTAGAACCAAATATTATGTCGTCGACATAAATTTGGCACACAAAAAGATCACCATCGCAAGTCTTAGTAAAAAGAGTTGGATCGGCTTTCCCAACCTTGAAAGCATTAGCAATTAAAAAGTCTCTAAGGCATTCATACCATGCTCTTGGGGCTTGCTTAAGTCCATAGAGCGCCTTAGAGAGCTTACACACGTGGTCGGGGTACCGTTCATCCTCGAAGCCAGGGGGCTGCTCCACGTACACCTCCTCCTTGATCGGCTCGTTGAGGAAAGCGCTCTTCACATCCATTTGGTACAACCTGAAAGAATGGTGAGCGGCATATGCTAGCAAGATACGAATTGATTCTAGCCTAGCCACAGGAGCAAAAGTCTCCTCAAAGTCCAAACCTGCGACTTGGGCATAACCTTTTGCCACAAGTCGAGCCTTGTTCCTCGTCACCACCCCGTGCTCGTCCTGTTTGTTGTGGAACACCCACTTGGTTCCCACAACATTTTGCTTGGGACGAGGCACCAGTGTCCAAACTTCGTTGCGCTTGAAGTTGTTGAGTTCCTCCTGCATGGCCAACACCCAGTCCGGATCTAGCAAGGCCTCTTCTACCCTGAAAGGCTCAATAGAAGAGACAAAAGAGTAATGCTCACAAAAATTAACTAATCTTGAGCGAGTAGTTACTCCCTTGCTAATATCACCCAATATCTGGTCGACGGGATGATCCCTTTGAATCGTCGCTCGAACTTGGGTTGGAGGTGCCTGAGATGCTTCTTCCTCTTGAACATCCTGTGCTCCCCCTTGATCATGTGCCTCCACTTGAGGTACCTGTTTGTCATCTTGGGTTGGGGGATGCACCATAGTTGAGGAAGACGGTTGATCTTGCTCCAAATGTTCCTGAGGCCATACATCTCCAATCGCCATGGTGCGCATCACGGCCGTTGGAACGTCTTCTTCATCTACATCATCAAGATCAACAACTTGCTCTCTTGGAGAGCTATTAGTCTCATCAAATACAACGTCGCTAGAGACTTCAACTAAACCCGATGATTTGTTGAAGACCCTATACGCCTTTGTATTTGAATCATAACCTAATAAAAACCCTTCTACGGCTTTGGGAGCAAATTTGGAATTCCTACCCTTCTTCACTAGAATGTAGCATTTACTCCCAAAAACACGAAAATACGATACATTAGGTTTGTTACCGGTTAGCAGCTCATACGATGTCTTCTTGAGGAGGCGGTGAAGGTAGACCCTGTTGATGGCATGGCAAGCCGTGTTCACGGCTTCCGACCAAAAGCACTCGGGGGTCTTGAATTCTCCAAGCATAGTCCTCGCCATATCTATGAGCGTCCTGTTCTTCCTCTCTACCACACCATTTTGCTGAGGTGTGTAGGGAGCGGAGAACTCGTGCTTGATCCCCTCCTCCTCAAGAAACTCCTCCACTTGAAGGTTCTTGAATTCGGACCCGTTGTCGCTCCTTATCTTCTTCACCTTGAGCTCAAACTCATTTTGGGCTCTCCTTAGGAAGCGCTTGAGGGTCCCTTGGGTTTCAGACTTATCCTGCAAAAAGAACACCCAAGTGAAGCGGGAAAAGTCATCAACGATAACTAGACCATACTTACTTCCTCCTATGCTCAGATAGGCGACGGGTCCGAAGAGGTCCATATGTAGCAGCTCCAGGGGTCTTGATGTTGTCATCACATTTTTGGTGTGATGAGAGCCTCCCACCTGTTTCCCTGCTTGACAAGCTGCACAAGGTCTATCTTTTTCGAAATGAACATTGGTTAGACCTATCACGTGTTCTCCCTTTAGAAGCTTGTGGAGGTTCTTCATCCCCACATGTGCTAAGCGGCGATGCCACAGCCAGCCCATGCAAGTCTTAGCCATTAAGCATGCATCTAGACCGGCCTCTTCTTTTGCAAAATCAACTAAGTAAAGCTTGCCGTCTAGTACACCCTTAAAAGCTAGTGAACCGTCACATCTTCTAAAGACAGACACATCTACATTTGTAAACAAACAGTTGTATCCCATATTGCATAATTGACTGACAAATAGCAAATTATATCCAAGAGACTCTACTAAAAACACATTAGAGATAGAGTGCTCATTTGAGATTGCAATTTTACCTAACCCTTTTACCTTGCCTTGATTCCCATCACCGAAAATTATTGAATCTTGGGAATCTTTATTCTTGACGTAGGAGGTGAACATCTTCTTCTCCCCCGTCATATGGTTTGTGCATCCGCTGTCAATAATCCAGCTTGAACCCCCGGATGCATAAACCTGCAAGGCAAATTTAGGCTTGGGTCTTAGGTACCCAACTCATGTTGGGTCCTGCAAGGTTAGCACAAATATCCTTAGGGACCCAAATGCAAGTTTTGTCTCCCTTGCATCTTGCCCCTAATTTCCTAGCAACTATTTTCCTATCCTTTCTACAAATAGCAAAGGACGCATTTAAAGCACGATAAATTGTAGAAGGTTCATTCATTACTTTCCTCGGAGCATGAATAATATTCTTTCTAGGCACATGATGAATAGCATTTCTCCTAGACATATCTCTACCATGCATATAGGAAGAACTAGAAGCAAACATGACATGAGAATCAAAATCATCATAAGCATTATAACTCCTATAAGCATTTCTAGTTTGTATCCTATCATGATACATAAAAGCATGGTTCTTTTTAGCATTACTAGCCATAGGAGCCTTCCCTTTCTCCTTGGCGGAGATAAGAGCCTTATGGCTTGTCAAGTCCTTGGCTTCCCTCTTGTAGCCAAGTCCATCCTTAATGGAGGGGTGTCTACCAATTGTGTAGGCATCCCTTGCAAATTTTAGCTTGTCAAATTCATTCTTGCTAATCTTAAGTTGGGCATTAAGACTAGCCAATTCCTCATTTAATTTGGAAATTGACACTAAATGATCACTACAAGCATCAACATCGAAATCTTTACACCTATTACAAGTTTCAACAAATTCTACACAAGAATTAGATTTACTAGCTACTTCTAGTTTAGCATTTAAATCAACATTAACACTTTTTAAAGTAGCAATGGTTTCATGACAAGAAGATAATTCACTAGAGAGCATTTCATTTCTTTTAATTTCAAGAACAAGAGATTTTTGTGCACTAACAAATTTATCATGCTCCTCATATAAAAGATCCTCTTGTTTTTCTAGTAATCTATTCTTGTCATTCAAAGCATCAATCAACTCATTAATCTTATTAATTTTAGATCTATCTAATCCCTTGAATAAGCATGAGTAATCTATCTCATCATCATCACTAGACTCATCCTCACTTGAAGAAGCATAAGTACTAGTATCATGAGTGCTTACTTTCTTCTCTCTTGCCATGAGGCAAGTGTGACGCTCGTTTGGGAAGAGGGATGACTTGTTGAAGGCGGTGGCGGCGAGTCCTTCATTGTCAGAGTCGGAGGAGGAGCAATCCGAATCCCACTCCTTGCCTAGATGTGCCTCGCCCTTTGCCTTCTTGTATGCCTTCTTCTTCTCCCTCTTGCTCCCTTGGTCCTGTTCATTATCATTGTCGGGACAGTTAGCAATAAAATGACCAAGCTTACCGCATTTGAAGCATGAGCGCTTCCCTTTGGCTTTGGTCTTGCTTGGCTGTCCCTTGCGACCTTTAAGCGCCGTCTTGAATCTTTTGATGATGAGGGCCATCTCTTCATCGTTAAGTCCGGCTGCCTCAATTTGTGCCACCTTACTAGGTAGCGCCTCCTTGCTTCTTGTTGCCTTGAGAGCAAGAGGTTGCGGCTCGTTGATCGGACCATTCAAGGCGTCGTCCACGTACCTCGCCTCCTTGATCATCATCCGCCCGCTAACGAATTTTCCAAGGACTTCTTCGGGCGACATTTTGGTGTACCTGGGATTCTCACGAATATTATTTACCAAATCAGGATCAAGAACGGTAAAGGACCTTAGCATCAGTCGGACGACGTCGTGGTCCGTCCATCGCGTGCTTCCGTAGCTCCTTATTTTGTTGATAAGGGTCTTGAGCCGGTTGTATGTTTGTGTCGGCTCCTCGCCCCTTATCATCGCGAACCGTCCAAGCTCGCCCTCCACCAACTCCATCTTGGTGAGCAAGGTGACGTCGTTCCCCTCATGAGAAATCTTGAGGGTGTCCCAGATCTGCTTGGCGTTATCCAAGCCGCTCACTTTATGGTATTCATCCCTGCACAAAGAAGCTAGAAGAACAGTAGTAGCTTGTGCATTCTTATGAATTTGTTCATTAATGAACATGGGACTATCCGAACTATCAAAATGCATTCCACTCTCCACAATCTCCCATATACTAGGATGGAGAGAGAATAGGTGACTACGCATTTTGTGGCTCCAAAATCCGTAGTCCTCCCCATCAAAGTGTGGGGGCTTGCCGAGTGGAATGGAGAGCAAATGTGAATTTGAACTTTGCGGAATACGAGAGTAGTCAAAAGAAAAGTTCGAATTAACCGGTTTCCTTCTCTCGTAGTCGTTGTGGTCGTCGTCCTTTTGGGAAGAAGTGGACTCATCGCTGTCATCGTAATAGACAATCTCCTTGATGCGCCTCGTCTTCTTCTTCTTCCCTTCCTTCCGTCTATGGCCTGAGCCGGAGTCGGTAGGCTTGTCGTCCTTCGGCTCGTTGACGAAGGATTCCTTCTCTTTGTCGTTGATCACGATTCCCTTCCCCTTAGGATCCATCTCTTCGGGCGGTTAGTCCCTTTGTGAAGAGAACGCCTCTGATACCAATTGAGAGCACCTAGAGGGGGGTGAATAGGTGATCCTGTAACACTTCAAAACTTAAGCCACAAAACTTGGTTAATTGTTAGCACAATAATTGCCAAGTGGCTATAGAGGAATCCTCAACAAAACACAATAAAGATCAATCACAGAGATGGCACGGTGGTTATCCCGTGGTTCGGCCAAGACCAACGCTTGCCTACTCCACGTTGTGGCGTCCCAACGGACGAGGGTTGCAATCAACCCCTCTCAAGCGGTCCAAAGACCCACTTGAATACCACGGTGTTTTGCTTGCTTTATCTCAATCCCGTTTGCGAGGAATCTCCACAACTTGGAGCCTCTCGCCCTTACACTTGAAATTCACAAAGAACACGAAGCAAGGGAGGAATTAGCAACGCACACAAGACACAAGAATCAGAGTGTCAACACGCACACAAGTCGCAACAAGAGCTCGCAACACAACTCAATGAGTTCACAACTCCACTAGAGCTCTATATGCTATCACAATGAAAAGAACGTGCGAAATCGATGTCTTGGTGCTTAGAAATGATTAGGATATGCTTAGTGTACTCCTCCATGCGCCTAGGAGCCGTTGGGAGCAATCTTGGAAGGCTGATCTTGCCTTCTGTCGACTGGCGCACCGGACAGTCCGGTGCACACCGGACACTGTCCGGTGCCCGATTTCCTTCCTTAAATAGCGAAGCCGACCGTTGGCAGCCTGAGAGCCGTTGGCGCACCGGACATGTCCGGTGTGCACCGGACAGTCCGGTGCCGTCTTCTAGCCGTTGGCTCGGCCACGTGTCCCGCGCAGATTGCGCGGCCGACCGTTGGCCCGGCCGACCGTTGGCTCACCGGACAGTCCGGTGCACACCGGACAATCCGGTGAATTTTAGCCGTACGTCGCCGGTGAATTCCCGAGAGCAGCCACTTCGCTCGAGCCAGCCTGGTGCACCGGACACTGTCCGGTGCACCACCGGACAGTCCGGTGCTCCCAGACTCAGTAGATTCTTGGCTGCTCGAGCCAAGACATTTCCAATTGGATTTTTCCTGTTTCCAGCACTTAGACACAATACATTAGTCCATAAAACAATGTACTAAGTCTGAGAAACATACCTTAATTCTTGATTTGTACTTTGTTGTAACACCCTAAAGTTCAATTTTGTGAAGACAAGGAAAAATTCTCAAAAAATTTTAAATCAAAACACCTTTCCTTAAAGATAATCATAATTTAGAAGTTTCCACTCATGAATATGTTAAAAATACATAATTAAAGATACTTAGATAATCTAAATTGCCTTTGGGTTAGGTTATAAAGAAGAATTATGATTAAACTATTTCTTAATATATATAGTCTACAATATAAATTTGATTTCCCTAGAAGTAATAAGGTATGGATTATTCTCTACTATATGATTAAAAGCTTGTCTAAAAGAACTAAAATAAATAAAGAAATATATAAAATATGTTTTTGCACATTATGCTGAAGTTCTATATGTGTATCCAAATTAAGTGTTTGAACTTTAAACTTGTGTTGATTTGAAATTCAAATGGAAAGGAAAAATAGAAAATAGAAAATAAATGGGAAGGGAAGAAAAGAAAAGAGATATGAAAATATACATAAAATGTATAACTAAATATCTTCAGGCTTAGCACTTTTAATTTCAAAAATAGAGTTTATAAATGAAGATCCACAAAAGTTTGAATTTAAACTTGAACTCAAATTGGATTTGAAAATGGAGAAAAGAAAATAGAAAATAAAAAGAAAAAGAATAAAAACCTTACCTGGGCCGGCTACCTGGAATTCGGCCCATCTCCACAATCCATCCCGCGCGGCCCATTCTTCATCGCTCGCGCGCGCGCCGACATCGTGGGCCCACGGGCCAGCCGCGTTCTCGTCACTTCCGCGTGGGCCACACCCGTCAGTCGCATTCGTGTGCGCTCGGACTCACTGCTCCGCGGGACCCGCATGTCAGCTCGTTCTCCCTCAACGGAAACGCGCGCGATCCCGCCATGGTCGTCGCCGGGAATCTCGTTCCTCGCTCGGACTCCGCTTTCCATGGCTTTGGGGTATAAAGCCGGAGCACCTCGCTTGCCCATCAGCCATCGAGCGCCGAGGAATAGAGAGAGAGGGTGCTGCGCACTGCGTCGTGAGGGCCGCCGCCGGGGATAGCCGCCGCTGGGGGGTCTCCGCTCTCGAAGTCGGATCGTGGAGTATCGTCTTCGCCTGGGGAAGCTATCCGCGCCTCCAATACAAGTTGGACACCACCGTGGCGCTCTGGATTGCTCGCCGTAGTTGTATCCTGCCGCGGATCCGCCAGGTCGTGTGGCCTGCCTCGCCGCTGCTTCAATCGCCGGTGAGAAATCCCTAGTCTCGGTCGCCTAGTCATTCTCATCGTGTAGCACCCGTTCATTTGAAGCTCTCGCAACCGGGGGCCGCTTGGGGCGTTGGTCGGCCATGGCGCGCCGCCGCGGGCCTCTGCTCATCCGTGGCCAGCCGTCGTTGGGGGGGAAAACACCTCGGCCGTTGGATCTGGGGTCGGTGGCTGCGATTAGGTGATAGGTCCCGATGGGGGTGTTCTGTGCGGAGCCTTTGGATCAAAATCGTGTGGCCCGGAGCTGATCCGGCTTCATTAAATCCGAACCGTTCATTTATGATCTGAGGGATCCGAGCGCATACCGGTTCAATTAAAACGCGATCTAATCTAGACCGTCTGAGTTTGATCGGGCGGTTGAGACTTCATGATACCCCTTCGGCCAGGGATTTTTGTTAAAGAGACCCTGGGGATTTCTGGAATCAACCCGCCATCCCCGTTTCACTGTTGACTGAGTCTGGGACGACTTACACCGAGCCCCCTGCGTTTTCCATTAAATGAGGCCCAGTCCAGAGAGTTATAAAATCAGGAAAATGAATTAGAAAATGAGTTTTTAATATAAAAATAATTCCTAGAATTTATATAATTCATAGAAAATGCATATGAACTCCAAAATTAATCCATTCCACTTTCTAAAATTTTGTAATTTTATTCTCTACCACCTAGAGCCTCTGTTTTGTCATGAAAACAATTAGAAATTTAATCTCTCACTAAATCCACTTTAAACACATAAAACCTTTGAAAATTCATAACTTGAATTCTATAACTCAAAAATTAATAATTCTTTTTCCTGTGATCTTATTCTAATATGTATATTATTAATGTGTATTTTGTCCTTATGTTTGGTGTAATGTTAATTTTGCCTATACCATGTATGTTTGAATTGCTACGACTAGCAGTGAGGTCACGAGTCACCTGAAGATCATCCTGGTACCTGGATTCTCAAGGCCCAGGCAAGTTGTGCCCTTGATCACTTCTTTTTACCCAGCCATGTTCTGATTAAGCATAATGATCTGCATAGGTTAATTTTGATGGGACCCAATAGGTTACCCTAGTTTGTCTATCTTTATACCTTGTTTACCACTGAACTTTTTGGGTAGTACTTGCTAGTGCTATATGTGGTTTTGGGTATGGAGATACACTATTCATGATTACACTTTTTGTTATCAGTTGTTATTTAATGTTCATGTTAAGATCATTATGTTAATTGGAACATGGAGCGACCACCCGGGAAAACAGTGCTACCACAAGGGTGGAATGGGACGCCCTTGGCTGATTAATTAGGAAAACTAGTGGAAGACTACCTTACCCGAAAGGGGCAAGGGCAGTAGGGGAGAGGTCAGTGTAGGGAGGCCCTCGGGAGGATTTTGCTGCGATGGCGGTCCTGCAAGGGATTCCTGCACTGGATCTTCCTATAAACTGTAGCGGGTTTTCGGAAGCTAGTGGAACTTTGTAAAGGCCTCGTAGTGTTACCCTGCCTCGCTTCCTTGGTAGAGGTGTATGGGATTCATGACCCCTTGGCAGATGGGTAACACGGCTTGTGGGTAAAGATGCGCAACCTCTGCAGAGTGTAAAACTGGTATACTAGCCGTGCTCACGGTCATGAGCAGCTCGGACCCTCATATGATTAATTTATGGAACTAAATTCAATTTGTCATATGCATTGCATTGCAGGTGAGGTGCTACTTTTGTTCTACTACTTAATTGGGTTGGTATTTACTTATACTTAGTAATTGCTAATAAAATTTTGACCAACTTTAAAAGCAACGCTCAGCTCTAACCATCTTCTTTGGTAAGCCTTACACTTCACGTGAGCTCCCACCTTTGGCGAGTTCATGCACATTATTCCCCACAACTTGTTGAGCGATGAACGTATGTGAGCTCACTCTTGCTGTCTCACATACACCACAGGTCAAGACCAGGTACTGCAGGATGATGCTCATGGAGGGTGCTGTGATGAATTCGTGAGTGGTCTAGGTCGTCGTCTCCCAGTCAACTTTGGGTTGCTGGACCGTTGTCTCCTTATAATGTAATTATTTATTTTGTATAGAACTCCTGTTATATATAAAGATGTGACATTCGATCTTGTGCCACTATACATCATATGTGTGAGACTTGGTCCCAGCATACCTGGTGTTTATGTTAACCCCGGGTTTTGGACCCCTAAAATCCGGGTGTTACAGAAGTGGTATCAGAGGAATGTTGATTGTAGGACGAAACCTAGATAGAACTGGACAACCATTCTTTACTTACCTTACTCTGATTCTTTTCTAAACTTATCTTAATTTTCTTCTCATCTATTTCCGCTTTACTCTGATTATTCTTATCTTTTCTTTCTAAAAGACAAATGGGGATTTCACACTTTGAAATCCTGTGCTTAAAGTGACTTTAGGAATAGAAAACCTAATCTTAGGAACAAAAACAAAACTATTTTTATAAGTGTCTATGTATTTGAATGTTTGCTCTTATGATATATGTCTGATTTGGATCTTTGTTTGAGTGTGATGGGTTGTGGAGTAATGTCCACAATTACATCTGCATATACATCTAGGCATAAAGGATAGCATTTGTAAGATAACTAGACAACCTAGATTATCCCCATTGGAACATATCTAGCATAAGAGATTTATCTTATCCTAAAAGATCTCATTCTAACCAATTCATCTTATCTTAAAAGATTCTCCCTTATCTTAATAGATTCATCTCATCTCAAGAGATTCTATCCTACACTCATAGATCTATCTTATCTCAAAAGTCTTAACTTATCCTAATGTATATAATCCATCTTATCCTAAAAAGATACTCATCTTATCTTGAAGAGATTTTATGTCATCCTAATAGATCTAACTGGCCTTAAAGGATTCTATCTTATCATTATGGATTGATGTTATCCTAATAAGCATACTTAACCACCCTAGATTAACAACCATAATCTAATGCAAATTAATTAGATCATATCTAGTTAAACTAGTCATACCAATCTAATCTAGATCCCATCTAACCTATTATGATCTAATCTAATGTAGTCTACTAAATCAGATTAGTGATAAAAGAGATTAGACCCTACTAGCCATGTATTAACTTAACTTAGCACATTGGAACAACTCAACTATGAGCTAACCCAACCCATGATGAATGATATAACCTTTCTGTTCCCACCTAATAACAAACAAACTTTTAACCTACATCTTGTAGTCTATCTCACCCATATATACATCTCATCTTGACAGATTCTATCTTACCCTTGGATATTCACCTTATATGATTGGTTACCCCAATCTGGACATAAAACAAAGATTAAGCCCTACTAAAGAATCTTCAGATTATAACCAGCTACTAGCTTATTCCGCTTATTAAATAATTTCCCTTGCAAAACTATTGCCACATGCTTCTAACTTTCATGGTCAATACCAGGAAAGGAAAGATTATCACGCAACAACAAACAGAAAATGAATCCTCCAAATCCTCCACCTGTTGAAATCGATCAAGTGGTTGCTACCCAAAGACTGGTAATACAACAGTTAACAGACCTGGTGACCGAGATGCAGAATCAGATAAGACAACAACGCGAGGAAATACGTTAGGCCCGCCAAGAAATAAGGCAAGCACGGTTGGAGAGACAACAACAACAACCTCCACCACCACCACCAGCTTCACCAAGCTACATAGATATAAATTATGATGATTTGTAAGATCTAGATGTTATTTTAGTTAGTAGATGATATGATACTATGTTAGAAGGAACAATAAGGTCTATTGACCCTATGTTTTGTTGAAGAATTATACCTCATGCTGAGATTTCTTTGTTTGTATGTTCCGAGAACAATATGAGTATACATCCCTTTTCTTACAAATCTCGAGGGCGAGATTATTTTTAAGGGGGGTAGGATTTGTAACACCCTAAAGTTCAATTTTGTGAAGACAAGGAAAAATTCTCAAAAAATTTTAAATCAAAACACCTTTCCTTAAAGATAATCATAATTTAGAAGTTTCCACTCATGAATATGTTAAAAATACATAATTAAAGATACTTAGATAATCTAAATTGCCTTTGGGTTAGGTTATAAAGAAGAATTATGATTAAACTATTTCTTAATATATATAGTCTACAATATAAATTTGATTTCCCTAGAAGTAATAAGGTATGGATTATTCTCTACTATATGATTAAAAGCTTGTCTAAAAGAACTAAAATAAATAAAGAAATATATAAAATATGTTTTTGCACATTATGCTGAAGTTCTATATGTGTATCCAAATTAAGTGTTTGAACTTTAAACTTGTGTTGATTTGAAATTCAAATGGAAAGGAAAATAGAAAATAGAAAATAAATGGGAAGGGAAGAAAAGAAAAGAGATATGAAAATATACATAAAATGTATAACTAAATATCTTCAGGCTTAGCACTTTTAATTTCAAAAATAGAGTTTATAAATGAAGATCCACAAAAGTTTGAATTTAAACTTGAACTCAAATTGGATTTGAAAATGGAGAAAAGAAAATAGAAAATAAAAAGAAAAAGAATAAAAACCTTACCTGGGCCGGCTACCTGGAATTCGGCCCATCTCCACAATCCATCCCGCGCGGCCCATTCTTCATCGCTCGCGCGCGCGCGCCGACATCGTGGGCCCACGGGCCAGCCGCGTTCTCGTCACTTCCGCGTGGGCCACACCCGTCAGTCGCATTCGTGTGCGCTCGGACTCACTGCTCCGCGGGACCCGCATGTCAGCTCGTTCTCCCTCAACGGAAACGCGCGCGATCCCGCCATGGTCGTCACCGGGAATCTCGTTCCTCGCTCGGACTCCGCTTTCCATGGCTTTGGGGTATAAAGCCGGAGCACCTCGCTTGCCCATCAGCCATCGAGCGCCGAGGAATAGAGAGAGAGGGTGCTGCGCACTGCGTCGTGAGGGCCGCCGCCGGGGATAGCCGCCGCTGGGGGGTCTCCGCTCTCGAAGTCGGATCGTGGAGTATCGTCTTCGCCTGGGGAAGCTATCCGCGCCTCCAATTCAAGTTGGACACCACCGTGGCGCTCTGGATTGCTCGCCGTAGTTGTATCCTGCCGCGGATCCGCCAGGTCGTGTGGCCTGCCTCGCCGCTGCTTCAATCGCCGGTGAGAAATCCCTAGTCTCGGTCGCCTAGTCATTCTCATCGTGTAGCACCCGTTCATTTGAAGCTCTCGCAACCGGGGGCCGCTTGGGGCGTTGGTCGGCCATGGCGCGCCGCCGCGGGCCTCTGCTCATCCGTGGCCGGCCGTCGTTGGGGGGGGAAAACACCTCGGCCGTTGGATCTGGGGTCGGTGGCTGCGATTAGGTGATAGGTCCCGATGGGGGTGTTCTGTGCGGAGCCTTTGGATCAAAATCGTGTGGCCCGGAGCTGATCCGGCTTCATTAAATCCGAACCGTTCATTTATGATCTGAGGGATCCGAGCGCATACCGGTTCAATTAAAACGCGATCTAATCTGGACCGTCTGAGTTTGATCGGGCGGTTGAGACTTCATGATACCCCTTCGGCCAGGGATTTTTGTTAAAGAGACCCTGGGGATTTCTGGAATCAACCCGCCATCCCCGTTTCACTGTTGACTGAGTCTGGGACGACTTACACCGAGCCCCCTGCGTTTTCCATTAAATGAGGCCCAGTCCAGAGAGTTATAAAATCAGGAAAATGAATTAGAAAATGAGTTTTTAATATAAAAATAATTCCTAGAATTTATATAATTCATAGAAAATGCATATGAACTCCAAAATTAATCCATTCCACTTTCTAAAATTTTGTAATTTTATTCTCTACCACCTAGAGCCTCTGTTTTGTCATGAAAACAATTAGAAATTTAATCTCTCACTAAATCCACTTTAAACACATAAAACCTTTGAAAATTCATAACTTGAATTCTATAACTCAAAAATTAATAATTCTTTTTCCTGTGATCTTATTCTAATATGTATATTATTAATGTGTATTTTGTCCTTATGTTTGGTGTAATGTTAATTTTGCCTATACCATGTATGTTTGAATTGCTACGACTAGCAGTGAGGTCACGAGTCACCTGAAGATCATCCTGGTACCTGGATTCTCAAGGCCCAGGCAAGTTGTGCCCTTGATCACTTCTTTTTACCCAGCCATGTTCTGATTAAGCATAATGATCTGCATAGGTTAATTTTGATGGGACCCAATAGGTTACCCTAGTTTGTCTATCTTTATACCTTGTTTACCACTGAACTTTTTGGGTAGTACTTGCTAGTGCTATATGTGGTTTTGGGTATGGAGATACACTATTCATGATTACACTTTTTGTTATCAGTTGTTATTTAATGTTCATGTTAAGATCATTATGTTAATTGGAACATGGAGCGACCACCCGGGAAAACAGTGCTACCACAAGGGTGGAATGGGACGCCCTTGGCTGATTAATTAGGAAAACTAGTGGAAGACTACCTTACCCGAAAGGGGCAAGGGCAGTAGGGGAGAGGTCAGTGTAGGGAGGCCCTCGGGAGGATTTTGCTGCGATGGCGGTCCTGCAAGGGATTCCTGCACTGGATCTTCCTATAAACTGTAGCGGGTTTTCGGAAGCTAGTGGAACTTTGTAAAGGCCTCGTAGTGTTACCCTGCCTCGCTTCCTTGGTAGAGGTGTATGGGATTCATGACCCCTTGGCAGATGGGTAACACGGCTTGTGGGTAAAGATGCGCAACCTCTGCAGAGTGTAAAACTGGTATACTAGCCGTGCTCACGGTCATGAGCAGCTCGGACCCTCACATGATTAATTTATGGAACTAAATTCAATTTGTCATATGCATTGCATTGCAGGTGAGGTGCTACTTTTGTTCTACTACTTAATTGGGTTGGTATTTACTTATACTTAGTAATTGCTAATAAAATTTTGACCAACTTTAAAAGCAACGCTCAGCTCTAACCATCTTCTTTGGTAAGCCTTACACTTCACGTGAGCTCCCACCTTTGGCGAGTTCATGCACATTATTCCCCACAACTTGTTGAGCGATGAACGTATGTGAGCTCACTCTTGCTGTCTCACATACACCACAGGTCAAGACCAGGTACTGCAGGATGATGCTCATGGAGGGTGCTGTGATGAATTCGTGAGTGGTCTAGGTCGTCGTCTCCCAGTCAACTTTGGGTTGCTGGACCGTTGTCTCCTTATAATGTAATTATTTATTTTGTATAGAACTCCTGTTATATATAAAGATGTGACATTCGATCCTGTGCCACTATACATCATATGTGTGAGACTTGGTCCCAGCATACCTGGTGTTTATGTTAACCCCGGGTTTTGGACCCCTAAAATCCGGGTGTTACATTTGTCCACCTTTTTACACTTAGGCACTTGTGTTGGACACTAAATCACCAAAATACTTAGAAATGGCTCAAGGGCACATTTCCCTTTCAACGCCGGTCTTGTTCCCCGTAGCCTGAGCTAGCTAGGGGCAGGGTAATTATGACCCCCCTGGCGACGTGGCCGGTCCAGACCCGAGTTAGGGCGAGGTGGCGATTCCTCCGAGGTCGAGGTTGAGTCCGAGCCCTGGGGTCAGGCGAGGCGGAGTCCATCGTCTTCCGGAGCCGAGGCTGAGTCCGAGCCCTGGGGTCGGGCGAGGCGGAGTTCGTCGTCTTCCGGAGCCGAGGCTGAGTTCGAGCCCTAGGGTCGGGCGAGGTGGAGTTCGTCGTCTTCTATGTCGTGGTTGAGTCCGAGCCCTGGGGTCGGGCGAGGCGAAGTCCATCTTCCGAGGCCGAGACGGGGGCTGAACCCTGGGGTCGGGCGAGGCGGAGCTTCCTATGTCGCCCGAGGCTGGACTTAGCCGCTGTCGACCTCACTCTAGTGAGTGGCACGGCAGTCGGAGCGGGGTAGGCGGCGCTGTTTTCTTGTCAGGTCGGTCAGTGGAGCGGCAAAGTGACTGCGGTCACTTCGGCTCAGTCGACTGAAGAGCGCGTGTCAGGATAAGGTGTCAGGCGATCCTTGCATTAAATGCTCCTGCGATACGGTCGGTTGGCGTGGCGACCTGGCCAAGGTTGCTTCTCCGTGAAGCCTACCCGAGCTGAGCCTCGGGCGAGTCGATGGTGCGTCCGTTGCTTGAGGGGACCCTCGGGCGAGGCGTGAATCTTCCGGGGTCGGCTGTCTTTGCCCGAGGTCGGGCTCGGGCGAGGCGGGATCGTGTCCCTTGAGCGGAGCCTTGGCCTGAATCGCGCCCATTAGGCCTTTGCAGCTTTGCGCTGATGGGGGTTACCAGCTGAGATTAGGAGTCTTGGGGGTACCCTTAATTATGGTCCCCAACAAAGAATGAATGCCATGAAATGCTCATGAGAGTGCAAAGATAATTAGAATTTATTATCTAAAGTCTTGAATACAATTTTCCTTCACGGAACTCCGAGAACTTAGGGTTTCCGGAGTCAACAGTGAAGTTCAAAGAGCAGGGGGTGGGGGTTTTGGGTTCTAAGTTTCAAACAAGGTCCAAATCAAACCAAATTTTACCCAAGGCTTCTAAATAATGTTTAAAGTTCAAATAAAAAGTTTAGGCATTTTTGGAATTATTATATATTTTCTAAAAATCCAGAACCAATGCTTTGGGCTAATTTAAATGCTCCAAAATTCTTTATTTGATTTAAAAATCCTAAAACTATTTTTATTAAATACTATGGAAAATAAGGAATCTAGGAAAATTAGTTTGATATTTTTAGGTTTTTTCTATATTTTTCTACAGATTTCCAAAGTTCCATGGAAAAAAGAAAAGAAAGAGGGTTGAATAGTGCTGGGCCGGAAGCAGCCCAGACGGCCCAAGACCAGGGGAAAACGCGCGCGCGCCCGTGCTAGCGGCTTTGCGAAAAAGCCCTTGGTTTACTGAATAACTGGGAGCGGGGTTACGTCACTGTTTAACGGAGTCACTGACAGATGCAGAAAAGTCCCTCTGGTTCTATTCCTTCGCAGACCGAGATCCCCGACGGCGACGAGCGCAGAATCGAGCTCCGGCGAGCTTGTATCGGACGACTTACGCCAAGACCGGAGCTCTATTTTGGCTTAAACCTAATTCAAGCCCTAATCAACGTTTCCCCTAAGTCAATTTCATAGCTCGAGCTCTAAATCACCCTGTCCACGGAGACAGCGCAGAGAACGGACGAACAGAAATGTTCCCGGTGATCTAGGGCAGTCTAGCTCAATCAAGCGGGTCAAGGAGCATTAGGAGAACCTAAGGATGCTGAAACGGGAGAGCAGAGGGGATAAACTGACCGGAATTGTGCTGGCCGTGGTGAGGTCTCTCCTACGGTGTTCTTGAGCAGTTTTGGGGGAAGTTCAAAATTCACGCTCGCTGGTGAACGATTGGGGCTGATTCTTGGTGGCTGGATGCTTAACTACCTTACGGAGCTCGAGGTGTCTTCAATTTATAGAGCGCAACAGCGGTGGCCGGGAATTGCAGCGATGACGCGCGGCGGTCGGAGAAGGGGGAGTTCACTGGCGCGCGAGATTGGTGGCAAACCTCGTGGCATCTACTTCGGTGATTGACGGAGAGCGAGAGCAGGTCACGGCGGTGCGGTGGAAAGGCCTAGACACGCGGCACAAAGCCGAAGGGCGGCGGTCACCGGCGTGCTTATCGGATTCCACCGCGGCGAGCCTGGTACGGCGGCCGGAATTGTTTACTGGCCGGAGTTATCCACGGCGGCGTGACTCCGATGGTTATCTGATCAATCCGAGCATGAATCGAGACGCCGGTGGCACGAATCGCGGCGGAGATCATCGGCGGCGAGCTGAGCTGGTGATCTGATCATGTTCAGTCACTGTACCATGGGAAATGTCCATTCAGACGACCTGACAGAGCAAGTTTGACCCAGATTTTCTTCTGATTTTCTATAGCAACTAGTGGATCGACCAATGACAAAGTTGTTGTCTGATGATCCAACAACAATTCTGTTATAGCACCCATGGCCAAATTCTTATTAGATCAGGGCTGATTTCTAGTTCAAAGTTGGCTCAGTATTACTGTTAGTCTGAACTTCAGACAACAATTAGCCTGACAACACATATTTGGGTGTAATTTTCACCAATTTTTGTATAACAACCACAGGAGATGTCTGCATCAAAGTTGCTCTCCTATAATAGGTTTACAAAATTTATGTGGTGACCTAGGGCAAATTCTTACTGATTTGAAAGTTAATAAGCTCCAAAGTTGAGCTTATAACACTGATTTCAGCCTTAGCATAGAACTCAAATGAGGTCCATTTTGCAAATAAGTCCAAAATCCAAAATTTTAGCTTATAAATCCACACATTTGTGAACCAAATGACTTAGGATACTCATTTATCATGGTTTTTGCACTTTAGTCCAAAAGTGGACTAATTTTGCACATAAGCCCCTAGGGTTTGGATTTAGGGTTTTCCAGGGTTTCAATTAGGGTTTCTGGTATCTCAGGGGTATACATGCAATGTAGGTCCATCCTTAATCTTTGGGGTTTTCTCTATTTGGCTCCTGTTTTACCCCTCAAACCCTATTTAAGGTTAAGTACCCTAAACTAGGGTCTTATTTGCATAATGCCATAACCATACAACTTGTTTGAAATTTTTGGCCTAGTAAATGCATTCTAAGTGTGTCAAACATATGCAATGCCAATGCTTATGATGTTATGCTCCAGTTTTAGTAACAGTAACACCAGGGGTGTTACATCCTTTCCCCCATAAAAGAATCTCGTCCCGAGATTCAAAGTCCTAGGGTAAGTAGTGGAAAAGGAAATGCTTCACGTTTTTATTTCCTGAGTTTTGGTACAAGGCAGGGGTGGGTTTGGGGCTCACTCCTTTATATCAATAATGCTTTACACTTTACAAATTACAAGAGGCTAAAAAGCCTGGGAAATTTTTATCTAAGAAATATTGAGTTTCCCAAGTAGCCTCATCTTCGGAATGCTGGTTCCACTGTATCTTGTAAAACTTGAGAGTTTTTCTTCGGGTAATCCTGTCCTTTTGATTCAAGACTCGAATAGGATGTTCAGAATATGTCAAGTCTGGTTTAAGGACAACATCTGTCACTTCAATGGTTCGATTTGGAACCCGAAGACACTTCTTTAACTGAGACACGTGGAACACATTATGCACAGCAAACAAGGTTTCGGGTAGTTGTAGTCGGTATGCCACTGGCCACATTGCTCAAGTATAGGAAAGGAACCAATGTACCGGGGTGCAAGCTTCCCTTTAACCCCGAAACGCGATACGCCCTTCATTGGTGAAACTTTCAGGTAGACATGATCTCCAACTAGAAAGTATAAGGGCATTCGTCGGTTGTCTGCGTAACTTTTTTGACGAGCTTGAGCTTTCTTTAAATTACGAATTATTCGCTAAACTTTTTCTTCAGTTTCTTTTACCATATCTGGCCTGAAGACTCTTCTTTCTCCTGGTTCAGACCAATTTAGCGGAGTACGACATCGTCGTCCATATAAAGCTTCGAAGGGTGCCATCTTAATGCTTTCTTGATAGCTATTATTATATGAGAATTCCGCTAATGGTAAACATTCATCCCATTTTTGTGGAAGCTCTAGAACACATGCCCGTACCATATCTTCAAGTATTTGATTGACTCTCTCAGCCTGCCCACTTGTTTGAGGATGATAGGCCGAACTGTGGAGCAATTTGGTACCTAGGGATTTATGAAGTTCTTCCTAGAATTTGGATACGAATTGAGGTCCACGATCTGACACTATAGTCTTCGGAATACCGTGCAAACTGAGAATACGAGCAATGTACAATTGGGCATAAACAGCAACTGGGTAAACTGTCTTGACTGGCAGAAAATGAGCAATTTTCGTAAGCCGATCAACAATAACCCAGATAGAATCATACCCCTTCGCGGTTCTGGGCAATCCCACAACAAAGTCCATACCAATATCTTCCCATTTCCATGTTGGTATTGGTAAAGATTGTAATGGACCAGCAGCTTTCAGGTGTATGGCCTTGACATGTTTACAAGTGTCACATCTAGCCACATAGCGTGCGATCTCAACCTTCATCTTTGTCCACCAATAATGCTGTTTTAAATCATGGTACATCTTAGTGCTCCCGGGATGAACAGAATAGCGACTAAGATGAGCTTCGTCCAGAATTTGCTGGCGGACCTCTTCATTTTCAGGCACCACTATGCGGTTGTTGAACCATACAACACCTTGACTATCTCTTCGGAAGTAGTTGGCTTTTCCAATTTCTATCTTCTCCTGAATGCGCTTTATTTCCTCATCATTCTTTTGGGCATCAATTATCCTTTGCAAAAGGACTGACTCAAGCTTCAAGTGATTTGAAGTCCCATGCTAAATCATTCCCAGGTTCAAATTTTCCATCTCCTGGCATAATGTAATGTCAGAAGTCCTCATTGTTAGACAATGGCAGGAAGCCTTGCGACTAAGTGCATCTGCCACTACATTTGCTTTGCCTGGGTGATAATGGATCTCTAATTCATAATCCTTGATCAGCTCGAGCCATCTTCTTTGTCTCATATTGAGTTCAGACTGGGTAAAGATGTATTTCAAACTCTTATGGTCTGTATAAATATGATAGACATTTCCCAGTAGATAATGACGCCATATCTTTAGGGCATGAACCACTGCAGCTAGCTCCAGATCATGAGTGGGATAATGCTCCTCATGCCGGCGTAACTGCCTTGAAGCATATGCGATTACTCGGCCCTCTTGCATTAATACACAGCCGAGCCCACTGCCTAATGTGTCACAATACACATCAAAGGGCTTATTAATGTCTGGTTGAGCCAACACTGGAGCAGTGGTTAACAATGTCTTTAATTTCTCAAAAGCTTCATTACACTTTGAAGACCAATTGAATTTAGTTTCATTCTTCAATAGACTTGTGATTGGCTTCACAAGCTTAGAAAAATCTGGTATAAATCGGCGGTAATAGCCAGCTAGTCCAAGGAAACTTCGAACTTGATGAACAGTGGTTGGGGGTTTCCACTCCAAGATATCCTTGACCTTGCTGGGATCTACCGCAATCCCCCTGGCAGATAACACGTGTCCCAGAAATTGAATTTCTTCCAGCCAAAACGCGCACTTACTGAACTTGGCATATAATTTATGTTCTCTTAAGCGCGTCAACACGATCCGTAAATGTTGAGCATGCTCCTTTTCATTCTTGGAATATATTAAAATATCATCTATGAAGACCACCACAAACTTGTCCAACTCGGGCATAAATACCGAGTTCATCAAATAAGTGAAGTGGGCAGGAGCATTTGTCAATCCGAAAGACATTACCAGGTATTCAAATAATTCATACCGTGTAGCGAATGTGGTTTTTGGTATATCCTCGGGCCAAATACGGATCTGATGATAACCCAATCTGAGATCAATCTTGGAGAATACCCTCGCCCCAATCAGTTGATCAAATAAAATGTCAATCCGTGGAAGAGGGTACTTGTTCTTGATAGTGACCTCATTCAGGGGTCGATAATCCACACACATCCGTAAAGTTTGATCCTTCTTCTTGACGAATATGGCTGGACAACCCCATGGCGATGAACTTGGCCAGATGAATCCTTTTTCTAGTAGATCTTGTAATTGAATCTTCAGTTCTGCCAGCTTATTTGGAGGCATTCGGTACGATCTTCTAGAAATGGGAGCCGTACCGGGCTTCAATTCAACTACAAACTCTACATCTCTTTCGGGTGGCAATCCAGGCAAATCCTCTGGAAAGACATCTGGGAACTCGCACACTACCGGAATATCCTTGATCTCCGGTATAATGGCTTCATAAATTCTGCCAGTAGTTTTGGTTGGAATGGGGATAGACAAAAGAATTTCCTCTTGATTATGACTCAACCAGATGGTTCTCTGATCAGTGTTGAGGGTTGCTTTATGTTGGGCCAACCAATTCATGCCCAAAATCAAATCTATGTCTTGGCCTTTCAGAACAATCATATTAGTAGGAAAGTCCCGTCCGGCCAATGTTACGGGCACTTGGAAAGCCACTTCCCTAGTAAATATTTGTCCCCCAGGTGACTGAATTCTAAACCCTTCTTTTGATTCATGGTATGGAATGCAATGTTGCTCCACAAATTTCTTGCTGATGAATGTATGTGAAGCACCAGAATCAAAAAGAATAATTGCGGGATGATTGGCCACAAGAAACGTACCCATCATTACCGGTTCACCGTCCGGTGTGGTGGCCACTTGAGTGTAATAAATTTGTCCCGTCTTCTTTGTATTCTTGCCCGCATTTCCCTTAGCTTGAGAAGAATTCCTATTACCTTGTTGATTGTTTGTGCGATTCTGCTTCGGATAAGGGCAATCCTTAATAAAATGCCCAGATTTTCCGCAATTGAAACATCCTATTGATGAACTGGGAAGGGCCAGGAAACGAGTGCCAGGGGCACCCGGCTGACTTGCTGTAGTGGGGGCAGCATTGGGACGAATGAACACTGGTTGTTTGAATGGGAAGGAGGGTGGGCGTGCTGAAGAACGACCCTGATTAAAAGGTCGGATAACTAACTGTTGCCTTTTCTCAGGGCCCTGATTAGGACTATTACCTCCACTCCCCTTGATCTTTCCAGAACTTGTATATTTAGATTCAACTGCCAGCGCTGTGCTGACAGCCCTTCCATATGTGAGGTCGATGCAGGTAGCCATTTTCCTTTGCATCCAATCATTTAAACCCCTCATGAAACAGTTCTTCTTCTTTGTGTCGGTGTTGACTTGGTCAATTGCATACTGCGATAGGTGATTAAACTTATTGAGATACTGGGTGACCGTATCTCCGCCTTGCTTCAACTTCATGAATTCCTCCTGTTTCATGTGGAGTACTCCTTCTGGTATGTAATGCTCTCTGAAGGCTAGATTAAATTCATCCCAGGTAATCTAATGATTGGCCGGCTGAACGGCCACAAAGTTCCCCCACCAGGTGCTGGCAGGGCCACACAGTTGCTGAGCTACGAACAGGAGCTTCTGAGTTTCGAAACATCGAAGAAGTCCAAATTTCTGCTCAATGACGCGGATCCATTTGTCCGCCTCTAAAGGGTCTTCTGCCTTGACGAACAATGGTGGACGCATTTCGGAGAAGTCCAAATAAGATGTCTCACGGGGCCCTTGCGGATAGCCCCGCCCGCCTTGTTGTTGAAGCTGCTGACCTGCCATCTCCCGCAGGAAGCGGGTATTATCTGCTGTAGCATTTACCAAGGCGGCGATAGCCTCGGCAAGTGTGGGAGGGACTGGAGGTGGGTTTGGTGTTGCCTCCCTCCCACGAGAGGTACTAGCCCCATCCTGAGCACGAGTCCGAGAAGGCATCTGTGGCAACAAACATTTGAAAACAATATGATATGCCAGAGAAAACCATCCATTTTACATTACTAAAAAGAGTAATGTTACAGACTCGAATTTTTACAACAGGAGTACAGTACATATAATACAATAACACTACTATTTCTACAACTATATTATACTATTCTACTCCTGCTTCCCGTTGCTCCCGGTAGCCTCGTTGTCGGGCGTCGGAGACCACTCATCGACCAACTTCATAGAGTGAGGGGGCCTGAAAAGGTCCAATTCGCCACCAAAAGCTTCTCCCGCTACATGAGAAGGTCCGGCTTCTGTCCCGACAGGATCCGCAGGCACATTGGGGTGCAATTGTGAATACAGTGCATGAACTTCTTCATGTAGAGTATTACAATAAGCCTGCAGGTTATCGATGGCTGAGCTAAGCTCTTCTACTCTGGCTCGAGCTTTTGCCTCCTTAGCCCAGGCAATCGAACGAGACTGAACCGCCCAGTCGAGTGCTAAATCTCGATCTGCGAGCTGATCTTGCAGGCGGCGGATGTCGCTTCTTAATTCAATAATTCTGTCGCCATCCGCAACCCAGATGTCAGTCCTACGTTGGAGTTCTGTTTGAAGCTGATTCACTTGCGCTTCAAGATCCCCGATCGGATCATTACTCCCACTACTGCTATCCTCGTGTCTTGGGGCAAGTTGATGACGTGGCACACCAATTGGGCCAGTATGCTTGCGCGTGGTTTTCCTCGTGTGTGGTGGCATTTTTCTAAGGGGGAAATTTATCATAGTTCTTAGCATGATGCATGTATAATTACAGAACCAACCTTAGTTGATTCAACCTTCTATACATTGCACTCCTCCTATCTGGTCTTTCATATAAATTCTTTAGAAATAATAGGTAAGAAGGGAAGAAATTTTCTAGATAAGTCTTTAGAAAATTCTTTTGAAGATGTCTCATAATATCTGCAGAGAAGGGCTTCGCTCCGATACCAGCTGTGACGGAACCTCCCAAGTCATTAGGCCCACTATAGTTGTCCTTGTCCAACGGACATCAGACAACCCTGCAGATGCCCCTGAATCACTTGACAAGTTCGGTATCTACTTTTCTTACCTTTCCCAAGAGCGTTTCACCCATCACGCAGACATTACAGATCATTGGAGACGAAAATGCGGGAGCGGTTACATAAACTTACCTTTATTTTAAAAGTAAGACAAAGTTATATATTACAGACCAAGATAACTTATGAGTGCAGAGTAATATTATTACACACCAAGGGAGGCAAAAACTCCTCCCGATAAGTTTTAAACAAAAGTTCTTATGGAGGAACTCTTCCTCCCGCAGCTTTACTCTTGATTTTCTTCTTTGGAGACCACCTTGGAACAGAAGCAACAAAAGTTGGTTGCTTCCTCACCTAAAAACAATAGGGAATAAAACCCTGAGTATGGAATTACTCAGCAAGTCTTACCCGACCAGGGAAAAGACTCTCAAGGGTATGCTGGAGTTGGGAATCAAGGAGAGGCTTTAAAAATTCAACTTAGATACCTTTGCAGAAATAGCTTACTAAAGTGAGTCCTTACTTTCAATATTTTAACACCAAATTAAATATTAATAGACTCTATTTGCATATGATCTACTTTTACCATTACATCAATACAACATCCTTTTTATTCATGAGATTCACATCCTGACTTAGGTTGCAGGTCAGTGATCAAGTCTCCACTCTCCGGGGATATAACGGCGATCCGAATCGATTTACTCAGCTGAGGATCTCTAACCACACGACATATGTAGCACTTAACCCTTGCATATGTCAACTCGCCACCAGGGTTCTTAAGACCAGATCAGGTTCACGCCAACCAAGAGCACAGATACACCACCATCCAGCCTCTTGCCACGGAGGGTACACGCTACTCTCGCCACCGCTCCACGCCCATTGCGTGTTATCTTATTCTGGTATTAGTCTGCCCGAGGCAAAGCTTACCCTGTCCCATTCCAGGGCATGTGGCCAGTTAAGATAGTCCTTGATCTAGCAGGCCTACATACGCATCCAATCCTTAATTGACCCGGGCGGAGCATCACCTGTTCCTAGCCCAAGTCGCAAGTTAAATACTTCCATCCTTAGGATTGTTTTGTGTTCCTTAGGATGAAGAGAGCATCACAGGGAACTTTGCAGTAAGATCCCACCATTGCTCCTAATGAAAATATTCTTGCAAGTAGAAGCCATCCTTTCTCGAGCTAGGCTAAGGACGACCTCTATCCACAAGATCTAAGCAGGGCTAAGCATTTTTGTAAATCATGTTTGGATACTTCAACAGAAGTATCTATAAAGGTGTGGATATCAGGGAAGGTAATGCATCAAAAAGGTTCCAAGCAACTCCTATAAACCGAATGCACATTTCACTAGACTTAAAGTGTGCAGAAATAATTTAAAACACAAGGAAGGGGTTGCATGCACCGGGGCTTGCCTTCGTTTATGGGTGAGTCAGGCTTGGATCCACAAATGTCAAAGTAAAAACAATTCCCTGCCTGAGGTTCCGCAGGTGGTGGTGACTGGTGAAGTCTTCTCCTCTTCTACCTCAACCTCTTCTTCGTTTTCTAGATATAACCATATATGTGTATATAAGAATGAATGCCATGAAATGCTCATGAGAGTGCAAAGATAATAAGAATTTATTATCTAAAGTCTTGAATACAATTTTCCTTCACGGAACTCCGAGAACTTAAGGTTTCCGGAGTCAACAGTGAAGTTCAAAGAGCAGGGGGGGTGGGGGTTTTGGGTTCTAAGTTTCAAACAAGGTCCAAATCAAACCAAATTTTACCCAAGGCTTCTAAATAATGTTTAAAGTTCAAATAAAAAGTTTGGGCATTTTTGGAATTATTATCTATTTTCTAAAAATCCAGAACCAATGCTTTGGGCTAATTTAAATGCTCCAAAATTCCTTATTTGATTTAAAAATCCTAAAACTATTTTTATTAAATACTATGGAAAATAAGGAATCTAGGAAAATTAGTTTGACATTTTTAGGATTTTTCTACAATTTTCTACAGATTTCCAAAGTTCCATGGAAAAAAGAAAAGAAAGAGGGTTAAATAGTGCTGGGCCGGAAGCAGCCCAGACGGCCCAAGACCAGGGGAAAACGCGTGCGCGCCCGCTCTGGCGGCTTTGCGAAAAAGCCCTTGGTTTACTGAATAACTTGGAGCAGCCTTACGTCACTGTTTAACGGAGTCACTAACAGATGCAGAAAAGTCCCTCTGGTTCTATTCCTTCGCAGACCGAGATCCCCGACGGCGACGAGCGCAGAATCGATGTAACACCCGGTTTTAAGGAGCAAAGCCGGGTGCATCTCATACATGCGCCAAAGAAGACAACACATATAATAACAGAGTGTATAGAGATAAATGTCATAAAACATCAGAGTATTTATTACATAGCGGAAGACTTAATACAAAATAAAAGAATAAACATAAAACGAACTAAGGATCGACGGCGCCAACGTCAACTGAGAAACGCCACCTAGATCAGATCAAACTCCTCGCCTTGTGGCTCCTCCTGAACCACCTGCTCTTCTCCTGTGGGGGGTGTGAGACAGCAAGAGTGAGCTCACATACGTTCATAGCTCAACAAGTTGTGTGGAATAATGTGGCATGAACTCACCAAAGGTGGGAGTTCATGAAGTGTAAGGCTGATCAATGAAATAGAGGCTGAAGCTGAGCATTGCTTTTATAAGTTGGTCAAAATTTTATTAGCAGTTACTAAGTGTAAGTAAATACCAAACCATAGTAATAATAAGTAAAAATAATAATAAAATAATCCCAAATGCAATGAGATGACAAATTAAGTTTAAGTTCCATAAATTAATCATGTGAGTGTCCGAGCCGCTCATGACCGTGAGCACGGCTAGTATACCAGTTTTACACTCTGCAGAGGTTGCGCATCTTTACCCACAAGTCGTGTTACCCATTTTCCATGGAGTTGATCAGACCCCATACACCTCTACCAAGGAAGCGAGGCAGGGTACCACTACGAGGCCTTTACAAAGTTCCACTAGCTTCAGACTACCCGCTACAGTTTGTAAGAAGCTCCAGTGCAGGAATCCCTCGCCTGACCGCCATCGCAGCAAAATCAACCCAAGGACCTCCCTACACTGACCACTCCCCTACTGCCCTTGCCCCTTTCGGGTAAGGTAGCCCTCCACTAGCTTTCCTAGTTAATCAGCCAAGGGCGTCCCATTAAACCCTTGTGGTAGCACTGTTTTCCCGGGTGGTTCTCCATGTTCCCATTAACATAATGATCTTAACATGAACATTAAAGAATAAAACAGATAATAAAAAGTATAACAATGAGTGATGAATATCTCTATACCCAAATCCACATAAAGCAATAGCATGAACTACCCAAAACTTTAGTAGTAAAACCAGTGGTGAAACAAGGTATAAAGATAGTCAAAATCTAGGGCATCCTATTGGGTCCCATCAAAATTAACCTATGCAGATCATTATGAATAATAAGAACATGAATGGGTAAAAGAAGTGATCAAGGGCACAACTTGCCTTCCACGAGCTCCTGCTCAGCAATCTCTACTTGCTGAACCCCAGATTCCACAGTGGCTTGCTCGTCTACTCGCATCAACACAATACATACATAGCATAGAATAAATTAACATCACATCAAACATGCAAATAGGATATACAGTAATAAACTAGACATTAAAATGAGATCACAGGAACTGGAATCATTAACTTTGGAGGTATAGATTTTAAGTTATGGATTTTCTAAGGTTTTATGCATTTAATATAGGATTAAGTGGGAAATAAATTTAAATGTGTATTTCATGTAAAAACAGTGGTACTATTTAATAGAGAATACTATTACAAAATTATAGGAACTGGAATCATTAAATTTGGAGTTCATATGCATTTTCTACAATTTAAACAAGTTCTAACATTTATTTATGCACTAAAAATTGATTTCTGACATTAATTTCTGATTTTCAATGCTCTCTGGATTGGGCCTCAAATTCTAGAAAACACAGGGGTGTTGGCGCAAAAGATCCTAAGACACATACTAGCCAGGGAAGGACTGTGGGTTGTTTTTTCCAAAAGTGTAAGGGTTTTTCTGCAAAGTCGGCCACCAAAGCGGTATCGGCCCGTTCTGGCCGTCCGATCGAAATTGGACGCGCCAGATTAGCCGCTGTTAAAATCTGAACCGGTATTCAACAAGCGCCCCTAGATCCGAATCTAACGGTCGATATTTTATGAAAGCGAGATCGGATCGGGTCCGTCCGATCTCATCCAACGGCACACGATCAAAATCCGAAAGGGTATCCCCGTGCTCTATCTCAGCCGTGCGATGGTTATCGGACGGTGCTGATCCCAGCCCGAACCTCATCTCCCTCCTAGCTCTCACTTCATCGCCAACCCCGGCGACCCACGCTTTCAGCCTACGGCGGCGCCATGGCCGGTGCCCTCAATCTAGGTGTTCCGGCCCCAAAACTTGAATACGAGCAGTGCTACCCGATAAGAGAAACAAAGAGAACAAGATGGTCAAGGACTCACCGCCAATTACTACGTGGATGACCCTGGCCATGTGTGCGGTCACGGTTGAAGTCCGACGAGGAATTGACGGCGCGCAGCTCCTCAATCACGCCTACCGGAGCCGAGCGCGCACACCGGAGGTCACGTAGAATTCCCAGGGCCAACAATTCCGACTGTTCTAGCGTCGTAGTCGCGAAGCCACGGCGGCAGATAGAGCCTGCGGCGGCGCTGAACTCTTCCTCCCCTTTCTCTCTTGGATTTACGATGCGGCTAGGGTCTTCCTGTTATGGACTGGGGCGGGCGCATCCCTGATGCAATTATATGGCGCAGGCAAGGTCCATGGTGGTCAGCAACTCCGGCGCTCTCGCGGCGATTGTTACGCGTCGGTGGGCGAAGAAAGGGGAAGGTGGTTAAGCGGCTGACCAAGGGGCCCACGCGTCAGCGAGCTAACACGCGCGCGCGCGGATGACGGGCCGGCCCCACGGCACAGTGTAATCCAGCACGCGACGTGGGAGCGGGGAAAGCGGCTGGCCGGTGGTCCCCACGACGCAGTGAAAGGGGGAATGGTGTGTGCGCTGGCGCGACTGCCCTGTGGGCCCACAATGTCGGCGCCGATCCACAGGCTGGGCTGTGCGGTGCGAATCCAAATGGGCCGAAATGAGTAGAAGCGACCCAATTAACTGTTTTTCCTTTTTCTTTTCTTTTTTTCTGTTTTATTTCCTTTTGTTTCAAAATTCCAAATTTAAACCCTTATTCCAGTTTAAACTTCATAATAAATTTCTTTTCCCATCAAATTTACACCTTAAACAGGGCATGGGTGAACTTACTTATTTTTAATATTTATTTTGTTAATTCTAGTGCCTTGTTTTCTCCAAATTCCTAGGACTCTAAATTTAGGTTAAAGGCCCATCTCAACTTTAGTATATTTCTTTTTATCATTATCTTCATGAGTGAATGCACAAACAAATAACCATAGCATGATGCATATTTTATTGGAATGTTATTTGTTTTAATTACTCATTCTTACTCATGGTTATTCTCTTGTTACAGTGATTAGATGGCACACAAAATGAGGAAATCACTATATTCTTATTGTATTCAATTTTGAGTATTACAAATCCTACCCCCCTTAAAAATAATCTCGTCCTCGAGATTTTAAGAAGAACTAAGGAAAAGGTGGGGGAAGTCTATGCGAAGCTCTTCTTCTCTCTCCCACGTAGTTTCATCTTCTCCGTGGTGACTCCATTGTACTTTGCACATTTTTATCACCTTATTTCTTGTAACTCGAGTCAGAGTGTCTAGAATCTTGATAGGGTACTCAGCATAGGTCAGATCATCTTGAACACTAAGGTCTTCCATTGGTAGCTGCTCCTCAGGTACCCTGAGGCACTTCTTCAGCTGAGATACATGGAATACATCATGTACATCTGACAGATGATCGGGTAACTCCAGTTGATATGCAACTTCTCCCACTCGCTTTAAGATCAAGAAAGGTCCAATGAAGCGAGGGGACAACTTTCCTTTAACTTTAAATCTCCTCATACCCCGGATCGGTGACACCTTCAGATACACATGATCACCCTCCTTAAACTCCAGTAGTCTTCTCCTATTATTAGCATAGCTCTTTTGCCTGGATTGTGCAATTCTCAAATTCTCCCTTATCATTCGGACTTGTTCTTCTGCCTCTTGAATAAGCTCAGGCCCAAAGAACTGTCTTTCACCAGTTTGATCCCAATACAGTGGTGTCCTGCATTTTCTGCCATACAGAGCCTCAAACGGTGACATCTTCAAACTAGCCTGATAGCTATTATTATAAGAAAACTCAGCATAGGGTAAGCTCTTCTCCCAACTGCCACCATGCTGGAGAGCACAAGCTCTTAACATATCTTCTAGCACTTGATTAGTCCTCTCTGTCTGTCCATCAGTCTGGGGATGGTAGGCCGAACTGAAATTCAACTTTGTATCCAAGCTCTCATGCAACTTCTTCCAAAACCGAGAAGTAAACTGTGATCCTCGATCAGACACGATCTTCTTAGGCACTCCATGTAGACAAACTATCCGAGTCATATACAATTCTGCTAGCTTGGCTCCTGTATAATTAGTCCTCACTGGTATGAAATGAGCTACTTTCGTCAATCTGTCCACAATCACCCAAATAGAGTCATACCCAGCAGGAGTGCGGGGTAGTCCAACAATAAAATCCATACCAATTTCTTCCCATTTCCACTCGGGTATCTTCAATGGGTGCAACAGTCCAGCTGGTCTTTGATGTTCGGCCTTAACTCTTTGACATACATCACACCTAGCCACATGAGCAGCCACATCTCTCTTCAATCCATACCACCAATACTTCTGCTTCAAATCTTGATACATCTTAGTGCTACCAGGGTGGATGGAATAATCAGAATCATGAGCTTCTTTCAATATAGCCTCACGAAGGCTATCAATCTCCGGAACACATATCCTATCCTTGAACCATATGGTACCCTGCTCATCCTCCGTGAATTCCGGAACTCGACCTTCCGTAATAAGATCCTTAATCTCTTGAATTTTAGCATCACCCACTTGGCCTTTACGAATTTCTTGCTCCAAGGTAGGTTCCAATTCAATGGTAACTCCTTCCGTGTGAGTAACAATTCCCAAGTTGAGCCTCTCAAAGTCTTTTGCTAATTCATCGGGTAGCTGGACGACAAAAGCGGAGTGAACATGCTCTTTCCGACTCAAGGCATCTGCAACCAAATTCGCCTTGCCCGGGTGATAGTGAATCTCCAAATCATAATCCTTAATGAGCTCCAACCAACGGCGTTGCCTAAGGTTGAGATCCTTCTGTGTGAATATGTACTTCAAACTCTTATGATCCGTGTACACTTGGCACTTAGTTCCCATAATGTAATGTCTCCAGATCTTCAATGCATGTACAACGGCTGCCAGTTCCAAGTCATGAGTGGGGTAATTCAATTCATGTTTCCGCAACTGACGAGATGCATAGGCGATCACATGTCCTTCTTGCATAAGCACACATCCCAATCCTTGGCCACATGCATCACAATAAATGTCAAATCCCTTCTGCAGATCTGGCATAACCAACACTGGTGGTGACATCAATCTCTCCTTCAATTGATCAAAGCTTTCTTGGCATTTCTCATCCCACTTGAATTCTCTTCCTTTCTCCAAAAGCGATGTCATAGGCTTGGCAATTTTAGAGAACCCTTCAATGAATCTCCGATAATATCCTGCGAGTCCCAAGAAACTCCGAATCTCAGTAACTGTAGTGGGCACTCTCCACTCCATTATCTCCTTCACTTTAGCAGGATCCACTGCTATTCCTCCATTAGAAATAATATGACCAAGGAATGGCACCTTGTCAATTCAAAACTCGCACTTGCTGAACTTAGCATAGAGTTTATTATCACGCAACTTCTGTAGCACCAACCTTAGATGTTGTTCATGATCACTTTCATTCTTAGAATAGATAAGAATATCGTCGATGAACACCATGACAAATCTGTCCAAATACTCCATAAACACCTTATTCATCAAATTCATGAAATAAGCCGGTGCATTGGTTAATCCAAATGACATAACGGTAAACTCATATAATCCATATCGGGTTGAGAAAGTCGTCTTAGGAATATCCGAGGGTCTAATCTTCATCTGATGGTATCCCGATCGGAGATCAATCTTCGAGAATACCCTGGCTCCTCTCATCTGATCAAACAAATCCTCAATACGGGGTAATGGATACTTGTTCTTCACCGTGACATCATTAAGTGATCTATAGTCCACACACATCTGTTGCGATCCATCCTTCTTCTGCACAAATAACACCGGTGCTCCCCAAGGTGAGGAACTCGGACGAATGTACCCCGCTTCTTGTAACTCAGTTAACTGCTTCTTAAGCTCCTTCAGTTCTTCTACAGCCATCCTGTATGGTCGCTTAGAAATAGGGGCAGTTCCAGGTAAAAGATCAATCACAAACTCAACTTCCCTATCTGGTGGCATCCCTGGTAACTCCTCTGGAAAGACATCCGGAAAATCTTTAACCACCCGGATGTTGTCACCAACAAACTCCTCAGGTATAAAGAACATTGCACGCATGGATGAGGTGGTTACTGCAATATTAACTTGAAATGTTTCTCCTTTAGGACTAGTGAGCTCTATAGTACCTCTACCACATGCTATAATGGCCTTTGCCTTCCTTAACCATGACATACCAAGAATCAGATCTATACTGCTGGCATCTAATATTATAGCAGTAGCTCCAAATTCTCTTCCCATAATTGATAATGTCAATCTACGTGTCATTTGATTCGCCTCAACAGGCCCTTTAGGTGTAATTACTATCATTGGTTTTCTCATATTTAGCAGTGGTATTTCATTTGTGTTGGCATAACGAGCAGACATGAATGAATGTGTAGCACCAGAATCAAATAGTATGGTTGCAGGAATTGCATTAACATAAAACATACCGAGTACGATGTCAGCACCATCAGGAGTATCATCAACACTGACTTGATTCACCCTGGCTATAGAATATCCCTTGCCAGGAGTATGCTGCTTGTTCTTAGCTGGTGTACCAGAATTTCCCATAGGACAAGCATTAGCATAGTGCCCAATCTGACTGCACTTGAAACATGTAGGGCCGGTCTTCTGTCCTACAGGCCTCGTTAGGGTGCCAGTGGGAGTAGCCTGGCGAGTGGGTGTCCGTGGAGAGCCCTGTGGAGCATACTGAACTGGGCGTGGTCCTCCTGGTCGAGTCGGTGTACCCTGTGGTGGAACGTAGCAGGGACGAACACTACTGCTACCCTGTCCCTGTGAGATAGCCTTCCTCTTCAAATCACCCAGTTGAACACGCTTGTGTTCAATAGCAAGAGCCTTATCCAGCAGCCTCTGAAATGATGGAAAGGTGTGTGCAACCAGTGCATACTGCAAGGGTCCATTAAGTCCTTCAATAAAGTGCTCTTGCTTCCTCTCATCCTCAGCAACTTCCTCCGGAGCATATCTCGACAGCTGAATGAATTTGTCTCTGTACTCGCTGACCGACATGTTGCCTTGCTTCAATGACAGAAACTCCTTCTTCTTGATCTTTATCATACCAGCTGGAATATGGTAGTTCCTGAACTGTGTACTGAACTTTGCCCAAGTAATAGTATCAGCAGCATCATGGGCAGCAGTATAAGAATCCCACCAGTCAGCAGCAGGACCTGTCAGACGACCTGAGGCATAAAGAACTTTCTCCCGGTCTGAGCATTGGGTGATGTTGAGCATCTTCTCAATTGACTTCAACCAATCATCTGCATCAAGGGGGTCTGGCGAACTGGCGAAGGTCGGTGGCTTATGACTCATAAACTCCCGGTGCTTATCACGAGGTGGAACTGGTGGTGGTGGTGGAGGCAGTGGCACTTGTTGCTATTGTTGCTGTTGTTGAAGTTGTTGTTGCAGCTGCTGTTGTTGCGCCCTTCTCTCCTGGCGTATCTCCTCTCTCTCCTGGCGCAACTCCTGGCGTATATCTTCTCTTTCCTGACGCATCTCTTGGCGTTCTTGTTGCATCTGTGCACGCATATCAGCCATAGTGTCCGCCATTTGCTGCATCATCGCCATCTGAGCTGCAACCAGTGGATCAACTCTGCCTGGTGGAGGATTAGGAGGATTCATCACTGCTAGTTGTGGCTGAGGTTGTCTATATATCCTTTGAGTGTGTCGATTAGGAGGCAAATCAATTCCACCACCCCGCCTAGTATTTACCATCTGAGTTAGATACATAAGGTAAGAGAATAGTAGACAAGGCAGTAATTACGAATCATGTTACTTTGGGGGATTTATTAGCTAAGCAGTTTAATGTTTTACCTACCATAGCTAATTTATTACCTTATGCTGGCACATGCTAAGATGTCCATATATAATATCTCAATCAATCAAAGAAGCAAATCAGACATTTGTCATCAGAACAATCAACCAACTTTTTTATAGAGAAAATAATTTTAATTTTTTTGTCTTAGGTCTCCTATCTCCTAAAAATGTCATAGGGGTAGGGATTCCAAGGTGTGAAATCCATCTTGTCTCAGAGTAGAAAAGGTAAGAATGATCAGAGTAGAACAGTAGGAGGTGAGACAGGATCAAGATAAGTGTAGAAGAAAACAGAGTAAGGTGAGTTTAGAAGAATCAGAATAAGGTAAGTAGGTAAGGGTTTTGTCCATTTCTATCTAGGTTTCGTCCTACAGTCAACATTTTCTCTGATACCACTTCTGTAACACCCGGTTTTAAGGAGCAAAGCCGGGTGCATCTCATACATGCGCCAAAGAAGACAACACATATAATAACAGAGTTGTCGGTGTTTCGAGACCGGGGGGTCCCTGAGCCGACGAGTGAAGTGTCGCCGCGTGCCCCAGCCCAGATGGGTCGGCGCGAGGCCAAGCGCGAAGGGGGGAAAGCGAGGAGGCCGGAGATGGGCGAGAGAGAGGTGGAAATCCCGCGGCCTTCGTGTTCGCCCCGCGCCCAGGTCGGGTGCGCTTGCAGTAGGGGGTTACAAGCGTCCACACGGGGGAAGGAGCGAGCGGCCTTACGCGAGCGCCCGTCTCGTCCTTGTCCCCGCGCGGCCAACCCTTTCTAAGAGGGCCCTGGTCCTTCCTTTTATAGGCGTAAGGAGAGGGTCCAGGTGTACAATGGGGGGTGTAGTAGAGTTCTACGTGTCTAGCGGAGGAGAGCTAGCGCCCTAAGTACACGCCGTCGTGGCGGCCGGAGAGATTTTGGCGCCTGGTTTGTGTGATGTCGTGGTCGTCGGAGGAGCGCTGGAGCCTGGCGGAGGGACAGCTGTCGGGGCCGTTAAGTCCTTACTGACGTCCTCTTGCTTCCGTAAGGGGGCCGAGAGCCGCCATCGTCAGGGAGCGTGCGGGGCACCATCATCGCCTATCTGGCGGAGCGAGCCAGATGGGACGCCGGTCTTGTTCCCCGTAGCCTGAGTCAGCTTGGAGTAGGGTAATGATGGCGCCTCCTGTTGACGTGGCCGGTCCGCGCCCTAGGTTGGGCGATGTGGAGGCTCCTCCGAGGTCGAGGTCGAGTCCGTCTTCTGTGGCCGAGGCCGAGTCCGAGCCCCTAGGTCGGGCGAGGTGGAGTTCGTCGTCTTCTGGGGCTGAGCC
This sequence comes from Zea luxurians, assembly GCA_029449295.1. Classification (NCBI taxonomy): domain Eukaryota; kingdom Viridiplantae; phylum Streptophyta; class Magnoliopsida; order Poales; family Poaceae; genus Zea; species Zea luxurians. The sequence continues at coordinate 166,756,500 of JAOPSE010000004.1, forward strand.
CAAGTCCGAGCCCTGGGTCGGGCGGAGCGGAGTTCACCGTCTTCCGGGGCTTTGCCCGAGTCCGAGCCCTGGGTCAGGCGGAGCGGAGTTCACCGTCTTCCGGGGCTTAGCCTGAGTCCGAGCCCTGGGTCGGGCGGAGCGGAGTTCGCCGTCTTCCGGGGCTTAGCCCGAGTCCGAGCCCTGGGTCGGGCGGAGCGGAGCTTCCTATGGTGTGTGGCCGGGCCTGACTGCCTGTCAGCCTCACTCTGTCAAGTGGCACCGCAGTCGGAGCGGCGCAGGCGGCGCTGTCTTTCTATCAGACCGGTCAGTGGAGCGGCGAAGTGACGGCGGTCACTTCGGCTCTGTTAGCTGAGGGGCGCGCGTCAGGATAAAGGTGTCAAGCCACCTTTGCATTAAATGCTCCTGCGATTTGGTCGGGGTTGCTTCTTGGCGAAGACAGGGCCTCGGGCGAGCCGGGAACGTGTTCGCCGCTGGAGGAGGGCCTCGGGCGAGGCGGAGATCCTCCGGGGTCGGCTGCCCTTGTCCGAGGCTAGGCTTGGGCGAGGCGTGATCGAGTCCCTCGAATGGACTGATCCCTGACTTGATCGCACCCATCAGGCCTTTGCAGCTTTATGCTGATGGGAGTTACCAGCTGAGAATTAGGAGCCTTGAGGGTACCCCTAATTATGGTCCCCGACAGTAGCCCTCGAGCCTCGAAGGGAGTGTTAGCACTCGCTTGGAGGCTTTCGTCGCACTTTTTTGCAAGGGGACCAGCCTTTCTCGGTTGCGTTTTGTTCCGGTGGGTGCGCGCGAGCGCACCCACCGGGTGTAGCCCCCGAGGCCTCGGAGGAGTGGTTTGACTCCTCCGAGGTCTTAACGCCTCGCGCAATACTTCGGCTGGTCTGGTCGTTCCCTCATGCGAGCTGGCCATAGCCCGGGTGTACGGTCGGGTCCTAAGTTCTCGGGCTGGTATGTTGACGCTGTCAACGGTTTGGCCGGAGCCGGGTTTGCGAGAGCAGCCCCCGAGCCTCTGCACAGGGCGAGAGGGCGATCAGGGACAGACTCGACTTTTTTACATACGCCCCTGCGTCGCCTTTCCGCAAGGAGGAGGGGGGAGAGCGCCATGTTGCCCCCGGTGGGCGCCGAACATGGTGTCTCCGGTGAGCTGCAGGCGGGTGATCCGAGCGGACGTCCGTGCCCCATTCATTAGGGGTCGGCTAGGGGCCCAGAGGCGCGCCCAAAAGTACCTGCGGGTGATCTATCGGACCCGGTCCCCTGGTGACGGGGTCCGAGGGCTCGATGCCTCCCTCCGATGGGATTCCGTTACAAGATCGTTCCCGCTGGTCTCGGAAATGTCCTAGGGTACCTCGGGAGCGCAGCCCGAGCCTTGGTTATGTATCGAACGTACCCATGGTCATCCCTCGCTCTGTGTCTGAGGCGGCTGTGAACCCTTCGGGGCTAGCCTTCGAACCCCTGATCAGTAGTGGGCGCGGAGCCCGAGTAGCCTGAGGCGGCCGTTGAACCCTTCCGAGGAGCCGGCCTTCAAACCTCTGACCAGTAGTGGGTGTGGATCCCACGTGCTCTGAGGCAGCTGTTGAACCCTTCCGAGGGGCCAGCCTTCGAAACTCTGATCAGTAGGGAGGCTCAGAGCCTAGTTCCTTCACAGGGAAGGATCCCTTTTGGGGTATCCCCCTTTCCCGGTCCCTGTTGCAAGAGAGAGAAAGAGGAAAAAAGGAAAAGGATACGAAATCGAACGACGCGGCGTACCTTTTTTGACGCGGTCATTATGGCGAAGGTGAAGCGTCGCTCGCTTCTCCTGCCAGAGGTGCCGCCTGTCCCGCCGCGGAGTTAATGCGACGGGGCGAGTGGTTCGCGGGGCAGCCGTTGCGCGTGCGCGAGCCGTTCAAGGAACGGAACACGGGCGCGTTGTCTTCATGCCGTGAGAGAGGGTTCTCTCGCTGCCCCCGGATGGGACGTAAGCTTGGCTGACGACGTGACCGCTGCTCCTGCCCGCCTGCCACCGCCATTACTGCCGGCCCGTTTTCGGCCGCATTGACCGTCGCGCCAGGCTGGAGCCGCTGGGTCGTGCGCTGGGTCGCCTCGAGTCGCGGTATTGGTTCCGCAGTCGAGGAGGCGCGGTGGTGGCACAGGTGGCGGTGCAGTTGCAGGCACGAAGCATTCGGCGCGCCGGTTGCATGACGCGTGGGTCTGGGCCTCCATGCTGGGCGTGTTGGGAGTCGGAGAAGCGCGCCCACTTGGCGAGGTTGCATGCCGCCTGCATGGCTGCCCGCCCTTTCGCCCGCTGGTCTGGGCAAAAGTGGAGAGCCGCTTGTAACCGTTGGGCGGTTGTACGCACCACGCGCGGCGGTTTGGCTTCTTCTGCTCTGGGCTGGCTTGCATGACGTGTGGGACCCAGCCCCCGCGCCGTAGGGGGAGGACCTTGGAGCGTGTTGGAGAAGACTCAGCCCACGACGGCCGGGGACGCAAGTAGGGTGAGTCGCCTTTAAAAGGAGGGTGACCCTCTTGGAAGGCGACCGTGTCTTCATGCTCCCCTAGGCATCGTGTCTTTTCATCTTCCAAGCCCCCGGATGGGGGATATCCGCCGTCTTTCCGCTTCGTCGTTGGAGGAACGCAACTCTGCAGGAGTTGGTACCTTTCAGCCGTCGTTCGGCTTCAAGGATTTTCATCATGCAGCCCGGCTGCACCCCTCCGCCGGCGGTCACCCAAGATGGTGACCTCCAGTTCGATGGCGGGGGAGAGCGAACTGGGCCGCGGCCTCTGCCCCTCCCTCAGCCTCAAGGATTTTCATCACCAGGGCTGGGGAGGGGAGTGTGCCGAGTTGGGGTCGGCCCCCTGCGTGTGCGGTGGCCCGCTCCTTCCCTCAGTGATCGGGGGAAGGGCAGGAGTCGTCCGTGGCGCTGGCAGCTGCATCGTGCCCGGCTCTCTGAGCCGAGCGGCTTCGGAGCCGCTCCCAGTGCCGCCTCCCGCCACGGCAGCTGGAAGAGGCTCCGACGCCGACGAGCTTGCCGGCGCCACCCGCGGACCGACCTCCAACTCTACGGCCTTCTGCCCGTCCTTGGCTCACGAGTTTGGGCACGGGCGGGGGCCTCCTGGCAGCAGCATCTGCCCTGAGGTCATCGCTACTGCTGTTCGGCCCCCCGGAGCAGAAGTCTTCATCGTCGCCACTGCTGGGGCGGGCGACGGTGAGCCGTTCGTCGGTCTTCTGTTGCTCCACAGGCCCCTCCCCCATCGAGTGGGATTGTTCGTACCTGCGGAGGTGGAACCGGAGTTCCGTTTGTAATGGCACTTCGAATGCCAGTGTTTTTGTTCATTGTGGCTGTCGAGGCCTGAACATGTATGTAAATTCGGCACGGAGCCGTGTTTTTTCCCCATTTTCGAGCACTAAGACTCGCCTGTTGGTTGTCTGAACCGCTTCACCAAGCGTGAGTCGCCCCGTGTAAAGGTGACGAGTGAGGTATCCGTATCCCGGAGGCGTAGGAGTCCCTTGGCTCGGTCAGCCTTGTCGTCCGAGGCTTCCCTTGCTTAGTTAGAGGAAACCCTCGGCCGCTCTTCGATGAGCCGAGGCTAGGGGTAGCGGTGCCAGCGCGAACAGAGGCATAGTTGGCTCGAAAAGAAGACCAGGTCGGCCGGAGCCTGGCCGGGTCGTCCGTTAGCGGGACCGACGCCGGAATTGACCTGCCGAGGCCTCGGGGTGACCGGCCGAGCCGCCTGCTCGGGCCGGATTCTTGGAGAAGACCCTAGCGGCGATGGCCCAGGCTTGGTGATGACGTTGTCCTTCAGAGCAGAGACCCTTGGGTCGCGTCGCCGTCCGAGGCCAGGTCGGACCTCGCCAGAGGTGTTGTCGACGCCGAGGGTGCTGCTGCTCCCTTTAGCCGTCAAGATCCAAGCCTGCAGGATCGGATTATCTTGTAGCGTGTGTTTTCTGCGGCCGCCGAGGCCGAAACACACCCTCGCCGTATTGTAAAGCCGCGTCTCCTTTCCTCTTGTTTCGAGTATCCGGACTTTTTTGTCGGTAACAGAACTGTTTGTGCGAGCGAGAGTTGCTCCTCACGGAAGGTGATGAGTGAGGTATCCGTATCCTGGAGGCGTAGGAGTCCCTCGGCTCGGTCGGCCTTGCCGCTTACGTGCACTCTTACCCATCCATGGGGTTCTGTCACCGACGCAGTCGAGAAGGCTCGAAGAATCGCTCCGGCAGAAGAGCTTCCGAACGTGAAGACTTGTTCGGTCCGCGGAATCACTTATCCGAACGAGAGTTACTTATGGCAGAAGGTGATGAGTGAGGTATCCGTATCCCGGAGGCGTAGGAGTCCCTCGGCTCGGTCAGCCTTGACTGCTTACGTGTACTCCGTCGTTTTCAGGATCCACTTTTGAAGTAGTCGAAAAGCACGAAAGACATTCCGGCGGAAAAGATCTTTTTCGAGGAAAATTTCGACGCAGAGGGGGTTCCCCCCTTTTAGCCCCCGAGGGAGGGTCGGGCTTTGCCGAGGCAAGGCTGACCCTTCCTTGATGACTAAACTTTGCGTGGGAGCGAGGTATATGAACAACTTGAAAACATCTTAAGGGAGAAGCGACGTAGCTGTTGGATGTTCCAAGCGTTGCTGTAGACCTCGCCTTGACTGTTGGCCAGCTTGTATGTTCCGGGTTTTAGAACTTTGGCGATGACGAACGGCCCCTCCCAGGGGGGCGTGAGCTTGTGTTGACCTCGGGCGTCTTGTCGCAGCCGAAGCACCAGGTCGCCCACCTGGAGGTCTCGGGACCGGACCCCTCGGGCGTGGTAGCGTCGCATGGACTGCTGGTACCGCGCCGAGTGTAGTAAGGCCTTGTCCCGAGCCTCTTCCAGCTGGTCCAGCGAGTCTTCTCGACTAGCTTGGTTGCTTTGGTCATCATAGGCCCTCGTCCTCGGGGAACCGTATTCCAGGTCTGTGGGCAAGATGGCCTCGGCCCCATAGACTAGAAAGAACGGTGTGAAGCCCGTGGCTCGGCTCGGTGTCGTTCTCAGGCTCCAGACCACCGAGGGGAGTTCCTTCATCCATCGCTTGCCGAACTTGTTGAGGTTGTTGTAAATCTGAGGCTTGAGTCCTTGTAGAATCATGCCGTTGGCATGCTCTACTTGCCCATTCGTCATGGGATGAGCCATGGCGGCCCAGTCCACCTGGATGTGGTGATCCTCGTAGAAGTCCAGGAACTTTCTGCCGGTGAACTAGGTGCCGTTATCGGTGATGATGGAGTTTGGGACCCCGAAACGATGGATGATGTTGGTGAAGAACGCCACCGCCTGCTCGGACCTGATGCTGTTCAGGGGTCGGACCTCGATCCACTTGGAAAATTTGTCGATGGCGACCAACAGGTGCGTGTAGCCCCCAGGTGCCTTCTGCAAGGGGCCGACGAGGTCCAGACCCCACACAGCAAAAGGCCATGTGATGGGTATCGCCTGCAGAGCCTGAGCGGGCAGGTGGATCTGCCTTGCATTGAACTGACACCCTTCGCAGGCGCGGACAATTCTAGTGGCGTCGGCCACCGCCGTTGGCCAGTAGAAACCTTGTCGGAAAGCATTTCCGACAAGGGCTCGAGGTGCTGCGTGGTGGTCGCAAGCCCCCGAGTGTATTTCTCGTAGGAGTTCCTGACCTTCAGTGGTGGAGATGCATCGCTGGAGGATGCCTGAAGGGCTGCGGTGGTAGAGCTCCTTCCCTTCTCCCAGCAAGACGAACGACTTGGCGTGCCGCGCCAACCGCCGAGCTTCGGCTCGGTCAAGGGGTAGCTCTCCTTGGTGGAGATATTGCAGGTACGGGGTCTGCCAGTTCTGATCAGGCGTGACCCCGCTTTGCTCCCCCTCGACGCGCAGCGTTTCGCCCTCGGGGGCCGAGGGTACCTTGGGCCGAACCGAGGGTGCCTCGGGCCGAGCCGAGGGTGCCTCGGACTGTGTCGAGGGTACCTCGGGCTGGGCCGAGGGTGCCTCAGGCTCGGGCGCGTCGTCGATCTTGATGGAGGGTTGATGCAGATCTCGAGAGAAGACGTCCGGTGGAACCGTTGTTCGCCCCAAGGCTATTTTAGCCAGCTCGTCCGCAGTCTCGTTGTAGCGCCGAGCGATGTGGTTGAGCTCGAGCCCGTAGAACTTGTCTTCCAGGCGCCGAACCTCATCGCAGTAGGCCTCCATCTTCGGGTCGCGGCAGTGGGAGTTCTTCATGACTTGGTCGATGACGAGCTGTGAGTCACCGCGAGCGTCGAGGCGTCGAACCCCTAGCTCGACGGCAATCCGCAACCCGTTGACCAGAGCCTCGTACTCAGCTACATTGTTGGACGCCGGGAAGTGGAGGCGTAGCACGTAGTGTAGATGCTTCCCGAGGGGCGAGATGAAAAGTAGGCATGCGCCGGCTCCTGTCTTCATCAGCGACCCATCGAAGAACATGGTCCAGAGCTCCGGTTGGATCGGAGCTGTTGGTAGCTGGGTGTCGACCCATTCAGCCATGAAGTCCGCCAAGACCTAGGATTTGATGGCCTTCCGAGGGGCGAACGAGATTGTTTCGCCCATGATTTCCACCGCCCACTTTGCAATCCTACCCGAGGCCTCTCGGCAATGGATGATCTCTCCTAGGGGGAAGGATGACACCACAGTTACCGAATGAGACTCGAAGTAGTGTCGCAACTTCCGCCGTGTCAGGATCACCGCGTACAGCAGCTTCTGAACTTGTGGGTAGCGGATTTTGGTTTCGGACAGTACCTCGCTGACGAAGTAGACTGGCCTCTGAACGGGCAATGCATGTCCCTCTTCTTGCCTCTCGACCACAATCGCGGCGCTAACCACCTGAGTGGTCACGGCGACGTAGACCAAGAGGGCTTCTCCGGCAGCTGGGGGCACCAGGATAGGCGCCTTCGTGAGGAGCGCCTTCAGGTTCCCGAGGGCTTCCTCGGCATCAGGGGTCCAAGTGAAGCGCTCGGCCTTCCTTAAGAGGCGGTACAGGGGTAGACCTCTTTCGCCGAGGCGTGAGATGAAGCGGCTCAGAGCCGCGAGACATCCCATGACCCTTTGTACGCCTTTCAAGTCCTGGATGGGCCCCATGCTGGTGATGGCTGCGATCTTCTCCGGGTGGGCTTCGATGCCCCGCTCGGAGACGATGAACCCCAAGAGCATGCCTCGGGGCACCCCGAAGACACACTTTTCGGGATTGAGCTTGACACCTTTCGCCTTGAGACATCGGAATGTCACTTCAAGGTCGGAAAGGAGGTTGGGGGCTTTCCTCGTCTTGACTACGATGTCATCAACGTAGGCCTCGACCGTGCGGCCAATGTGTTCGCCGAACACATGGTTCATGCACCGCTGGTACGTCGCGCCTGCATTCCTCAAGCCGAACGGCATGGTGACATAGCAGTACATGCCGAAGGGTGTGATGAAAGAAGTCACGAGCTGGTCGGACTCTTTCATCCTGATTTGGTGATACCCTGAGTAGGCATCGAGGAAAGACAGGGTTTCGCACCCAGCAGTGGAATCCACGATCTGATCGATGCGAGGCAGAGGGTAGGGAACCTTCGGACATGCTTTGTTCAGACCAGTGTAGTCTACACACATCCGCCATTTCCCCCCTTTCTTTCTCACAAGTACAGGGTTGGCAAGCCATTCGGGATGGAATACCTCTTTGATGAACCCTGCCGCCATTAGCTTGTGGATCTCCTCGCCTATGGCTCTGCGCTTCTCCTCGTCGAATCGGCGTAGAGGCTGCTTGACGGGTCGGGCTCCGGCTCGGATGTCTAGCGAGTGCTCGGCGACATCCCTCGGTATGCCGGGCATGTCCGAGGGACTCCACGCGAAGACGTCGGCGTTCGCGCGGAGAAAGTCGACGAGCACTGCTTCCTATTTGGGATCGAGCCCGGAGCCGATCCGGACTTGCTTGGAGGCGTCGCTGCTGGGGTCGAGGGGGACGAACTTAACCGTCTCCGCTAGCTCGAAGTTGCTGGCATGACGCTTCACGTCTGGCACCTCCTTAGAGAGGCTCTCTAGGTCGGCGATGAGGGCCTCAGCGTACTCCACGCACTCCACGTCGCATTCGAACGCGTGTTTGTACGTGGGGTCGACGGTGATGACCCCGTTGGGGCCCGGCATCTTGAGCTTGAGGTAGGTGTAGTTGGGGACGGCCATGAACTTCACGTAGCAGGGCCTCCCCAATACCACGTGGTAGGTTCCTCGGAACCCGACCACCTCGAACGTCAGGGTCTCCCTTCAGAAGTTGGAGGGTGTTCCGAAGCAGACGGGAAGATCGAGTTGTCCGAGGGGCTGGACGCGCTTCCCAGGGATGATCCCATGGAAAGGCGTAGTGCCCGCCCGGACTAAGGACAGATCGATACGCAGAAGCCCGAGGGTCGCGACGTAGATGATGTTGAGGCTGCTGCCTCCATCCATGAGGACCTTGGTGAGCCTGACGTCGCCGATGACGGGGTCGACGACGAGCGGGTATTTCCCCGGGCTCGGCACATGGTCGGGGTGGTCGGCTTGGTCGAAGGTGATGGGCTTGTCAGACCAGTCTAGGTAGACTGGCGCCGCCACCTTCACCGAACAGACCTCCCGGCGCTCTTGCTTGCGGTGCCGAGCCGAGGCGTTTGCCGCTTGCCCGCCATAGATCATGAAGCAGTCGCGGACCTCGGGGAACTCTCCTGCCTGGTGATCTTCCTTCTTGTCGTCGCCGCGGGCCCTGCCACCCTCCGCGGGTGGCCCGGCCCTGTGGAAGTGGCGCCGAAGCATGACGCACTCCTCAAGGGTGTGCTTGACGGGCCCCTGGTGATAGGGGCACGGCTCCTTGAGCATCTTGTCGAAGAGGTTGGGACCTCCGGGGGGTTTCCGAGGGTTCTTGTACTCGGCGGCGGCGACAAGGTCCGCGTCGGCGGCGTCGCGTTTCGCTTGCGACTTCTTCTTGCCCTTCTTCTTGGTGCCGCGCTGAGTCGACGCCTCAGGGGCATCTTCCGATGGGCGGCCCTAGGGCTGCTTGTCCTTCCGGAAGATAGCCTCGACCGCCTCCTGGCCAGAGGCGAACTTGGTGGCGATGTCCATCAGCTCGCTCGCCCTAGTGGGGGTCTTGCGACCCAGCTTGCTAACCAGGTCGCGGCAGGTGGTGCCGGCGAGGAACGCGCCGATGACATCCGAGTCGGTGATGTTGGGCAGCTCGGTGCGCTGCTTCGAGAATCGCCGGATGTAGCCCCGGAGAGACTCTCCCGGCTGCTGTCGGCAGCTTCGGAGGTCCCAGGAATTCCCGGGGCGCACGTACGTGCCCTGGAAATTGCCGACGAAAGCTTAGACTAGGTCGTCCCAGTTGTAGATCTGCCCCGGAGGCAGGTGCTCCAACCAGGCGCGAGCGGTGTCAGAGAGGAACAGGGGGAGGTTGCGGATGATGAGGTTGTCATCGTCCGTTCCACCCAGTTGGCAGGCCAGACGGTAGTCCGCGAGCCACAGTTCCGGTCTCGTCTCCCCCGAGTACTTTGTGATAGTAGTCGGGGGTCGGAACCGGATCGGGAATGGCGCCCGTCGTATGGCCTGGCTGAAGGCCTACGGACCGGGTGGTTCGGGCGAGGGACTCCGATCCACCCAGCTGTCGTAGCGTCCCCCACGTCTGGGGTGGTAGCCTCGGCGCACCCTCTCGCCGAGGTGGGCCCGACGATCGCGGTGATGGTGCTCGTTGCCGAGGCGACCCGGGGCCGCAGGCGCTGTGTTGAGCGTGCGCTCGGTGTAGACCGAGGCTTCCCGCATGAATCGGGAAGTCGCGGCATGATGTTCCGAGGGGTACACCTGCCTTCGGGAGGCGGAGCTCTCGGCCCGCCGGACCGCGGCGCCTTCCAGGAGATCCTTGAGCTCTCCCTGGATTCGCCGCCCCTCGGTGGTTGATGGCTCCGGCATCGCGCGGAGGAGCAGTGCCGCTGCAGCCAGGTTCTGGCCGACCCCACTGGATGTGGGTGGCGGCCTGACCCTGACATCGTTGGCGATGCGGTGCTGGAAGCCCTGGGGTAGATGACGCATTTCTCCGGCCAGAGGTTGGCCCGCCCATGCCTGCCCGACGTCCCGGCGGATTGGCTCAAGCGCCCCTGCTCCCTCGTCGAGCCTGGCCTGCGCCCCGCGGATTTGCTCGAGTTGTGGGTCGTGAGCCCCCGCCGGAACGGGGACCACAGCTAGCTCCCGCGGGATGTCAACGCGAGGCACCGGCCTAGGGAGATCACCGTCCTCCGGCATGCCGAGATGGTTGCCTTCGGAGGGACCCTCTAGATCGACGTGGAAACATTCGCGGCTCGGGCCATAGTCCTCGTCGCCGAGGCTACGGCTACCGTCGGAACAGTCGAAAAGGCAGTAGTCACATGCGGTCATGAGGTCCCGCATGGCACTGGGGTTGCCAAGTCCGGAGAAATCCCAATGGAAGCTGGGCTCGTCGTCTTCCTCGGACCCGGAGGGCCCGTAGGTCAAGACGTCCGTCAGCCGGTCCCAAGGTGACCGCATACGAAACCCCAGAGGGTTCGGATTCGCCTCTACGAAAGCGTCCGCCAAAGCGGAGCCGCTAGGCGGGTCGAGGCTAAATCCGAGAGGCGTGGGATGGGAATCGGTCGGTACCTCTTGGTCGACGGGCGGTGATGAGGTCACGTTGGGGGCTGACTGCACCGTCGTCTCAGGTACGAGGGCGACACCCAGCAAGCCTTTCGCGAGCGTGCTGGCGTTGTCCGTTTGCTCGGGATTGACGTGTCGTGGGGAGATAGCGCTCGTTCTCGTCTCAAGCGCGAGGCCGATACCCGGCGCGCCCCCCGTTGGAGTGCTGGCGTTGTCGACTCGCTCGACGGCCGACGAGGCGCCGCCTCCTGCTTGGCCTTGGTTGCCCCGCCTCCTCCTCCTCCGTCGATGGGGAAGAAGACGGGGCGAGCTCGAAGGTTGTTCTTCCACCACGCGGGGAAGACGTTGTCGATCCCGCCACCGGCGGACGGACTGTCGGCCGCCACAGTCGCTGTCGCCCGGCGGTGGAAAGAGTATCATGTCGTAGCTGCCGTCGAGGGACACAAACTCAAGGCTCCCGAAACGGAGCACTGTCCCGGGCCGGAGAGGTTGCTGGAGACTACCCATCTGGAGCTTGACGGGAAGCTGTTCGTCAACACGCAGCAGGCCCCTACCTGGCGCGCCAACTGTCGGCGTTTCGAGACCGGGGGGTCCCTGAGCCGACGAGTGAAGTGTCGCCGCGTGCCCCAGCCCAGATGGGTCGGAGCGAGGCCAAGCGCGAAGGGGGGAAAGCGAGGAGGCCGAAGATGGGCGAGAGAGAGGTGGAAATCCCGCGGCCTTCGTGTTCGTCCCGCGCCCAGGTCGGGTGCGCTTGCAGTAGGGGGTTACAAGCGTCCACACGGGGGAAGGAGCGAGCGGCCTTACGCGAGCGCCCGTCTCGTCCTCGTCCCCGCGCGGCCAACCCTTTCTAAGAGGGCCCTGGTCCTTCCTTTTATAGGCGTAAGGAGAGGGTCCAGGTGTACAATGGGGGGTGTAGCAGAGTGCTACGTGTCTAGCGGAGGAGATCTAGCGCCCTAAGTACACGCTGTCGTGGCGGCCGGAGAGATTTTGGCGCCCGGTTTGTGTGATGTTGTGGCCGTCGGAGGAGCGCTGGAGCCTGGTGGAGGGACACCTGTCGGGGCCGTCAAGTCCTTGCTGACGTCCTCTTGCTTCCGTAAGGGGGCCGAGAGCCGCCATTGTCAGGGAGCGTGCGGGGCACCATCATCGCCTATCTGGCGGAGCGAGCCAGATGGGACGCCGGTCTTGTTCCCCGTAGCCTGAGTCAGCTTGGAGTAGGGTAATGATGGCGCCTCCTGTTGACGTGGTCGGTCCGCGCCCTAGGTTGGGTGATGTGGAGGCTCCTCCGAGGTCGAGGTCGAGTCCGTCTTCCGTGGCTGAGGCCGAGTCCGAGCCCCTAGGTCGGGCGAGGCGGAGTTCGTCGTCTTCTGGGGCTGAGTCCAAGTCCGAGCCCTGGGTCGGGCGGAGCGGAGTTCGCTGTCTTCCGGGGCTTTGCCCGAGTCCGAGCCCTGGGTCGGGCGAAGCGGAGTTCACCGTCTTCCGGGGCTTAGCCCGAGTCCGAGCCCTGGGTCGGGCGGAGCGGAGTTTGCCGTCTTCCGGGGCTTAGCCCGAGTCCGAGCCCTAGGTCGGGCGGAGCGGAGCTTCCTATGGTGTGCGGCCGGGCCTGACTACCTGTCAGCCTCACTCTGTCAAGTGGCACCGCAGTCGGAGCGGCGCAGGCGGCGCTGTCTTTCTATCAGACCTGTCAGTGGAGCGGCGAAGTGACGGCGGTCACTTCGGCTCTGTCAGCTGAGGGGCGCGCGTCAGGATAAAGGTGTCAGGCCACCTTTTCATTAAATGCTCCTGCAATTTGGTCGGGGTTGCTTCTTGGCGAAGACAGGGCCTCGGGCGAGCCGGGAACGTGTTCGCCGCTGGAGGGGGGCCTCGGGCGAGGCGGAGATCCTCCGGGGTCGGCTGCCCTTGTCCGAGGCTAGGCTTGGGCGAGGCGTGATCGAGTCCCTCGAATGGACTGATCCCTGACTTGATCGCACCCATCAGGCCTTTGCAGCTTTATGCTGATGGGGGTTACCAGCTGAGAATTAGGAGCCTTGAGGGTACCCCTAATTATGGTCCCTGACAAGAGTGTATAGAGATAAATGTCATAAAACATCAGAGTATTTATTACATAGCGGAAGACTTAATACAAAATAAAAGAATAAACATAAAACAAACTAAGGATCGACGGCGCCAATGTCAACTGAGAAACGCCACCTAGATCAGATCAAACTCCTCGCCTTGTGGCTCCTCCTGAACCACCTGCTCTTCTCCTGTGGGGGGGTGTGAGACAGCAAGAGTGAGCTCACATACGTTCATAGCTCAACAAGTTGTGGGGAATAATGTGGCATGAACTCACCAAAGGTGGGAGTTCATGAAGTGTAAGGCTGATCAATAAAATAGAGGCTGAAGCTGAGCATTGCTTTTATAAGTTGGTCAAAATTTTATTAGCAGTTACTAAGTGTAAGTAAATACCAAACCATAGTAATAATAAGTAAAAATAATAATAAAATAATCTCAAATGCAATGAGATGACAAATTAAGTTTAAGTTCCATAAATTAATCATGTGAGTGTCCGAGCCGCTCATGACCGTGAGCACGGCTAGTATACCAGTTTTACACTCTGCAGAGGTTGCGCATCTTTACCCACAAGTCGTGTTACCCATTTTCCACGGAGTTGATCAGACCCCATACACCTCTACCAAGGAAGCGAGGCAGGGTACCACTACGAGGCCTTTACAAAGTTCCACTAGCTTCAGACTACCCGCTACAGTTTGTAGGAAGCTCCAGTGCAGGAATCCCTCGCCTGACTGCCATCGCAGCAAAATCAACCCAAGGACCTCCCTACACTGACCACTCCCCTACTGCCCTTGCCCCTTTCGGGTAAGGTAGCCCTCCACTAGCTTTCCTAGTTAATCAGCCAAGGGCGTCCCATTAAACCCTTGTGGTAGCACTGTTTTCCCGGGTGGTTCTCCATGTTCCCATTAACATAATGATCATAACATGAACATTAAAGAATAAAACAGATAATAAAAAGTATAACAATGAGTGATGAATATCTCTATACCCAAATCCACATAAAGCAATAGCATGAACTACCCAAAACTTTAGTAGTAAAACCAGTGGTGAAACAAGGTATAAAGATAGTCAAAATCTAGGGCATCCTATTGGGTCCCATCAAAATTAACCTATGCAGATCATTATGAATAATAAGAACATGAATGGGTAAAAGAAGTGATCAAGGGCACAACTTGCCTTCCACGAGCTCCTGCTCAGCAATCTCTACTTGCTGAACCCCAGATTCCACAGTGGCTTGCTCGTCTACTCGCATCAACACAATACATACATAGCATAGCATAAATTAACATCACATCAAACATGCAAATAGGATATACAGTAATAAACTAGACATTAAAATGAGATCACAGGAACTGGAATCATTAACTTTGGAGGTATAGATTTTAAGTTATGGATTTTCTAAGGTTTTATGCATTTAATATAGGATTAAGTGGGAAATAAATTTAAATGTGTATTTCATGTAAAAACAGTGGTACTATTTAATAGAGAATACTATTACAAAATTATAGGAACTGGAATCATTAAATTTGGAGTTCATATGCATTTTCTACAATTTAAACAAGTTCTAACATTTATTTATGCACTAAAAATTGATTTCTGATATTAATTTCTGATTTTCAATGCTCTCTGGATTGGGCCTCAAATTCCAGAAAATGCAGGGGTGTTGGCGCAAAAGATCCTAAGACACATACTAGCCAGGGAAGGACTGTGGGTTGTTTTTTCCAAAAGTGTAAGGGTTTTTCTGCAAAGTTGGCCACCAAAGCGGTATCGGCCCGTTCTGGCCGTCCGATTGAAATTGGACGCGCCAGATTGGCCACTGTTAAAATCTGAACCGGTATTCAACAAGCACCCCTAGATCCGAATCTAACGGTCGATATTTTATGAAAGCGAGATCGGATCGGGTCCGTCCGATCTCATCCAACGGCACACGATCAAAATCCGAAAGGGTATCCCCGTGCTCTATCTCAACCGTGCGATGGTTATCGGACGGTGCTGATCCCAGCCCGAACCTCAACTCCCTCCTAGCTCTCACTTCATCGCCAACCCCGGCGACCCGCGCTTTCAGCCTACGGCGTCGCCATGGCCGGCGCCCTCAATCCAGGTGTTCCGGCCCCAAAACTTGAATACGAGCAGTACTACCTGATAAGAGAAACAAAGAGAACAAGATGGTCAAGGACTCACCGCCGATTACTACGTGGATGACCCTGGCCACGCGGTGCGGTCACGGTTGAAGTCCGACGAGGAATTGACGGCGCGCAGCTCCTCAATCACGCCTACCGGAGCCGAGCGCGCACACCGGAGGTCACGTAGAATTCCCAGGGCCAACAATTCCGACCATTCTAGCGTTGTAGTCGCGAAGCCACGGCGGCAGATAGAGCCCGCAGCGGCGCTGAACTCTTCCTCCCCTTTCTCTCTTGGATTTACGATGCGGCTAGGGTCTTCCTGTTATGGACTGGGGCGGGCGCATCCCTGATGCAATTATATGGCACAGGCGAGGTCCACGGTGGTCAGCAACTCCGGCGCTCTCGCGGCGATTGTTACGCGTCGGTGGGCGAAGAAAGGGGAAGGTGGTTAAGCGGGTGACCAAGGGGGCCCACGCGTCAGCGAGCTAACACGCGCGCGCGGATGACGGGCGGGCCCCACGGCACAATGTAATCCAGCACGCGACGTGGGAGCGGGGAAAGCGGCTAGCCGGTGGTCCCCGCGACGCAGTGAAAGGGGGAATGGTGTGTGCGCTGGCGCAACTGCCCTGTGGGCCCACAATGTCGGCGCCGATCCACAGGCTGGGCTGTGCGGTGCGAATCCAAATGGGCCGAAATGAGTAGAAGCGACCCAATTAACTGTTTTTCCTTTTTCTTTTCTTTTTTTCTGTTTTATTTTCTTTTGTTTCAAAATTCCAAATTTAAACCCTTATTCCAGTTCAAACTTCATAATAAATTTCTTTTCCCATCAAATTTACACCTTAAACAGGGCATGGGTGAACTTACTTATTTTTAATATTTATTTTGTTAATTCTAGTGCCTTGTTTTCTCCAAATTCCTAGGATTCTAAATTTAGGTTAAAGGCCCATCTCAACTTTAGTATATTTCTTTTATCATTATCTTCATGAGTGAATGCACAAACAAATAACCATAGCATGATGCATATTTTATTGGAATGTTATATGTTTTAATTACTCATTCTTACTCATGGTTATTCTCTTGTTACAGTGATTAGATGGCACACAAAATGAGGAAATCACTATATTCTTATTGTATTCACTTTTGAGTATTACAATCGAGCTCCGGCGAGCTTGTACCGGACGACTTACACCAAGACCGGAACTCTATTTTGGCTTAAACCTAATTCAAGCACTAATCAACGTTTCCCCTAAGTCAATTTCATAGCTCGAGCTCTAAATCACCCTATCCACGGAGACAGCGCAGAGAACGGATGAACAGAAATGTTCCCGGTGATCTAGGGCAGTCTAGCTCAATCAAGCGAGTCGAGGAGCATTAGGAGAACCTAAGGATGCTGAAACGGGAGAGCAGAGGGGATAAACTGACCGGAATTGTGCTGGCCGCGGTGAGGTCTCTCCTGCGGTGTTCTTGAGCAGTTTTGGGGGAAGTTCAAAATTCACGCTCGCTGGTGAACGATTGGGAATGATTCTTGGTGCTTGGATGCTTAACTACCTTATGGAGCTCGCGGTGTCTTCAATTTATAGAGCGCAACAGCGGTGGCCGGGAATTGCAGCGATGACGCGCGGCGGTCGGAGAAGGGGGAGTTCACTGGCGCGCGTGATTGGTGGCAAACCTCGTGGCATCTACTCTGGTGATTGACGGAGAGCGAGAGTAGGTCACGGCGGTGCGGTGGAAAGGCCTAGACACGTGGCACAAAGCCGAAGGGCGGCGTTCACCGGCGTGCTTATCAGATTCCACCGCGGCGAGCCTGGTACGGCGGCCGGAATTGTTTACTGGCCAAAGTTATCCACGATGGCGTGACTCCTATGGTTATCTGATCAATCCGAGCACGAATCAAGACGCCGGCGGCACGAATCACGGTGGAGATCATCAGCGGCGAGCTGAGCTGGTGATCTGATCATGTTCAGTCACTGTACCATGGGAAATGTCCATTCAGACGACCTGACAGAGCAAGTTTGACCCAGATTTTCTTCTGATTTTATATAGCAACTAGTGGATCGACCAATGACAAAGTTGTTGTCTGATGATCCAACAATAATTCTGCTATAGCACCCATGGCCAAATTCTTATTAGATCAGGGTTGATTTCTAGTTCAAAGTTGGCTCAGCATTACTGTTAGTCTGAACTTCAGACAACAATTAGCCTCACAGCACATACTTGGGTGTAATTTTCTCCAATTTTTGTATAACAACCACAGAAGATGTCTGCATCAAAGTTGCTCTCCTATAATAGGTTTACAAAATTTACTGTTTTGAAAGTTAATAAGCTCCAAAGTTGAGCTTATAACACTGATTTCAGACTTAGCATAGAACTCAAATTAGGTCCATTTTGCAAATAAGTCCAAAATCCAAAATTTTAGCTTATAAATCCACACATTTGTGAACCAAATGACTTAGGATACTCATTTATCATGGTTTTTGCACTTTAGTCCAAAAGTGGACTAATTTTGCACATAAGCCCCTAGGGTTTGGATTTAGGGTTTTCCAGGGTTTCAATTAGGGTTTCTGGTATCTCAGGGGTATACATGCAATGTAGGTCCATCCTTGATAACTTTTTATGATTATTTCACTTAATCTTTGGGGTTTTCTCTATTTGGCTCCTATTTTACCCCTCAAACCCTATTTAAGGTTAAGTACCCTAAACTAGGATCTTATTTGCATAATGCCATAACCATACAACTTGTTTGAAATTTTTGGCCTAGTAAATGCATTCTAAGTGTGTCAAACATATGCAATGCCAATGCTTATGATGTTATGCTCCAGTTTTAGTAACAGTAACACCAGGGGTGTTACAGGGAGGAGTTTTTGCCTCCCTTGGTGTGTAATAATATTACTCTGCGCTCATAGGTTATATTTTGGTCTGTAAATATTCAACTCAATCTTACTTTTAAATAAAGGTAAGTCAATGTAATTGCTTCCGCATTCTCGTAACTCTGATGCTTGTAATGTCTGTATGACGGGTGAAACGCTCTTGGGAAAGGTAAGAAAAGCAGATACCGAACTTGTCAAGTGATTCAGGGGCACCTATAGGGTTGTCTGAGGTCCGTTGGACAAGGACAACTGTAGGTGGGCTAATGACTTGGGAGGTTCCGTCACAGCTGGTATCAGAGCGAAGCCCATCTCTGCAGATATTATGAGGCATCTTCAAAAGAATTTTTCTAAAGACTTATCTAGAAAATCTCTTCCCTTCTTACCTAAAGTATTTCTAAAGAGTTTATCTTAAAGACCAGATAGTAAGAGTGCAACATATAGAAGGTGTGAATCAACTAGGGTTGATTCTGTACTTACACATGCATCATACTAAGAACTATGTTAATAAGATTTTCCCCCTTAGAAAAATGCCGCCGCGCACAAGGAAAACTGCGCGCAAGCATACTGGCCCAATTGGTGTGCCACGTCATCAACTTGCCCCAAGACACGAGGATAGCAGTAGTGGGAGTAATGATCCAATCGGGATCTTGAAGCGAAAGTTAATCAGCTTCAAACAGAACTCCAACGCAGGATTGACATATGGGTCGCGGATGACGACAAAATCAATGAATTGAGAAGCAACATCCGCCGCCTGCAAGATCAGCTCGCAGATCGAGATTTAGCGCTCGACTGGGCGGTTCACTCTCGTTCGCTTGCCTAGGCTAAGGAGGCAAAAGCTCGAGCCCGAGTAGAAGAACTTAGCTTAGCCATTGATAACCTGCAGGCTTATTGTAATACTCTACATGAAGAAGTTCATGTATTGTACTCACAACTACACCCTAGTGTACCTGCGGATCCTGTCGGAACAGAAGCCGGACCTTCTCATGTAGCGGGAGAAGCTTTTGGTGGCGAATTGGACCTTTTCAGGCCCCCTCCCTCTATGAAGTTGGTCGATGAGTGGTCTCCTACGCCCGACAGCGAGGCTACCAGGAGCAACAGGAAGCAGGAGTAGTATAGTTTAATAGTAGAAATAGTAGTGATGTATAATAGGTAGTGTAATCCTGTTGTAAAATTCGAGTCTGTAACATTACTCCTTTTAGTAATGTAAAATGAATGGTTTTCTTTGGCATATTATATCGTTTTCAAATGTTTGTTGCCATAGATGCCTTCCCGGACTCGTGCTTAGGATGGGGCTAGTACCTCCCATGGGAGGGAGGCAACACCAAACCCACCTCCAGTCCCTCCCACGTTAGCTGAGGCTATCATCGTCTTGGTGAATGCTACAGCAGATAATATCCGTTTCCTACGGGAGATGGCAGATCAGCAACTCCAACAACCTGGCGGGCGGGGCTATCTGCAAGGCCCCCGGGAAACATCTTATTTGGACTTCGTCAAGGCAGAAGATCCTTTAGAGGCGGATGAATGGATCCGCGTCATTGAGCAAAAATTTGGGCTTCTTCGATGTTCAGAAACTCAAAAACCCCTGTTCGTAGCTCAGCAATTGTGTGGCCCTGCCAGCACGTGGTGGGGAAACTTTGTGGCCGTTCAGCCGGCCGATCATCAGATTACATGGGATGAATTCAAGCTGGCCTTCAGAGAACATTACATACCTGAAGGAGTCCTCCACATGAAATAGGAGGAATTCATGAAGTTGAAGCAAGGCGGAGATACTATCACCCAGTATCTCAATAAATTTAATCACTTATCTCAGTATGCAATTGACCAAGTCAACACCGACATTAAGAAGAAGAACTGTTTCATGAGGGGTTTAAATGATTGGATGCAAAGGAAAATGGCTACCTGTATCGACCTCACATACGAAAGGGCTGTCAGCACCGCGCTAGCAGTTGAATCTAAATATACAAGTTCTGGAAAGTCCAAGGGTTTTGGAGGTAATAGGCCTAATCAGGGCCCCGAGAAAAGGCAACGGTTAGTTATCCGGCCTTTTAATCAGGGTCGTTCTTCATCACGCCCACCCTCCTTCCCATTCAAACAACCAGTGTTTATCCATCCCAATGCTGCACCCACTACAACAAGTCAGCCGGGTGCCCCTGGCACTCGTTTCCCTGCCCTTCCCAGTTCGTCAACAGGCTGCTTCAATTGCGGAAAATCTGGGCACTTTATTAAGGATTGCCCCTACCCGAAGCAGAATCGCTCAAACAATCAACAAGGTACTGGGAATTCTTCTCAAGCTAAGGGAAATGCGGGCAAGAACATAAAGAAGACGGGACGAATTTATTACACTCAAGTGGCCACCACACCGGACGGTGAACCGGTAATGATGGGTACGTTCCTTGTGGCCAATCATCCCGCAATTATTCTTTTTGATTCTGGTGCTTCACATACATTCATAAGCAAGAAATTTGTGGAGCAACATTGCATTTCATACCATGAATCAAAGGAAGGGTTTAAAATTCATTCACCTGGGGGACAAATATCTACGAAAGAAGTGGCTTATCAAGTGCCCGTAACATTGGCCGGACGGGACTTTCCTACTAATATGATTGTTCTGAAAGGCCAAGACATAGATGTCATCTTGGGCATGAATTGGTTGGCCCAACATAAAGCAACCCTCAACACTGATCAGAGAACCATCAAGTTGAGTCATAACCAAGAGGAAATCCTTTTGTCTATCCCCATTCCAGCTAAAACTACTGGCAGAATATATGAAGCCATTATATCGGAGATCAAGGATATTCTAGTAGTATGTGAGTTCCCAGATGTCTTTCTAGAAGATTTGCCTGGATTGCCACCTGAAAGAGATGTAGAGTTTGTAATTGAGTTGAAGCCCGGTACGGCTCCCATTTCTAGAAGATCGTATCGGATGCCTCCAAATGAGCTGGCAGAACTGAAAACCCAATTGCAAGATCTACTAGAGAAAGGATTCATCCGGCCAAGCTCGTCACCATGGGGTTGTCCAGCCATTTTCGTCAAGAAGAAGGATCAAACATTACGAATGTGCGTGGATTATCGACCCCTGAATGAGGTCACTATTAAGAACAAGTACCCTCTTCTACGGATTGATATTTTGTTTGATCAACTGACTGGAGCAAGGGTATTCTCCAAGATTGATCTCAGATCGGGCTGTCATCAGATTCGTATTCGGCCCGAGGATATACCCAAGACCGCATTCACTACGCGGTATGGATTATTTGAATACTTGGTAATGTCTTTCGGACTGACGAATGCTCCTGCCTACTTCACTTATCTGATGAACTCGGTATTCATGCCTGAGTTGGACAAATTTGTGGTGGTCTTCATAGATGATATTTTAATATATTCCAAGAATGAAGAGGAGCATGCTCCACACTTACGGATCGTATTAACGCGCTTAAGGGAACATCAATTATATGCTAAGTTCAGTAAATGCGCGTTCTGGCTGGAAGAAATCCTATTTCTGGGACATGTGTTATCTGCCAAGGGGATTGCGGTAGATCCCAGCAAAGTCAAGGATATTTTGGAGTGGAAACCCCCAACCACGGTACATCAAGTCCGAAGTTTCCTTGGACTAGCTGGCTATTACCGCCGATTTATACCAGATTTTCTAAGCTTGTGAAACCAATCACGAGTTTATTGAAGAATGATAGTAAATTCAATTGGTCTTCGGAGTGCAATGAAGCTTTTGAGAAATTGAAGGTATTATTAACCACTGCTCCGGTATTGGCTCAACCGGACATTAATAAGCCCTTTGATGTGTATTGTGACGCATCAGGCAGTGGTCTCGGCTGCGTATTAATGCAAGAAGGCCGAGTCATCGCATATGCTTCAGGCAGTTGCGCCAGCATGAGGAGCATTATCCAACTCATGACCTGGAGTTAGCTGCAGTGGTTCATGCTCTAAAGATTTGGCGTCATTATCTGCTGGGGAATGTCTGTCATATTTATACGGACCACAAAAGTTTGAAATATATCTTTACCCAGTTAGAGCTCAATATGAGACAAAGGAGATGGCTCGAGCTGATCAAGGATTATGAATTAGAGATCCATTATCACCCAGGCAAAGCTAATGTAGTGGCAGATGCACTCAGTCGTAAGGCTTGCTGCCATTGTTCGATAATAAAGACTTCTGACGTTACATTAAGCCAGGAGATGGAGAAGTTGAATCTGGGAATGACCCAACAAGGAACCTTAAATCAACTATAGCTTGAGTTAGTCCTTTTACAAAGGATAATTGATGCCCAAAAGAATGATGAGGAAATAAAGCACATTCATGAGAAGATAGAAGCTGTAAAAGCTAGCTACTTCCGAAGAGATAGTCAAGGTGTCGTATGGTTCAACAACCGCATAGTGGTGCCTAAAAATGAAGAGGTCCACCAGCAAATTCTTGACGAAGCACATCTTAGTCGCTATTCTATTCATCCCGGGAGCACTAAGATGTACCATGATCTAAAACAACATTATTGGTGGACAAAGATGAAGGTTGAAATCGCACGCTATGTGGCTAGATGTGACACTTGTAAACATGTCAAGGCCATACACCTGAAAGCTGCTGGTCCATTACAATCTTTACAAATACCAACATGGAAATGGGAAGATATTAGTATGGACTTTATTGTGGGATTGCCCAGAACCGCAAAGGGGTATGATTCTATCTGGGTTATTGTTGATCGGCTTACGAAAATTGCTCATTTTCTGCCAGTCAAGACAGTTTACCCAGTTGTTGTTTATGCCCAATTGTACATTGCTCGTATTCTCAGTTTGCATGGTATTCTGAAGACTATAGTGTCGGATCGTGGATCTCAATTCGTATCCAAATTCTGGGAAGAACTTCATAAATCCCTGGGTACCAAATTGCTCCACAGTTCGGCCTATCATCCTCAAACAAGTGGACAGACTGAGAGGGTCAATCAAATACTTGAAGATATGCTGCGGGCATGTGTTCTGGAATTTCCACAAAAATGGGATGAATGTTTACCATTAGCAGTGTTCTCATATAATAATAGCTATCAAGAAAGCATTAAGATGGCCCCCTTCGAAGCTTTATGGATGTGTTTGGTTGCCTGGCCCAGCTTGAGCCTGGCTCAGTGAGAGGACCAGGCTCAAGGGAGCCCGCATGTTCAGAGCCAACAAACAATGTTTGGTTGCCTAGTCAAAATGAACCAGGCTCGTATTATACATTGTTTGGTTCTCATTTTTTTTAGCTTGGCCCAATTGGGTTGCCGCCAGTTTTCATGTGTACAATGAAACTCCCGCCAAATTTCAAAATTTCAAGCGCTAATAAACAAATTACAACAGATTTGAACTAAAAATATGATTTTGACCCATAAAATAAACTAATTGCAATCATCTAAATATGATTTACAATAATCTGAATTAAACAGATCCTCCTGCTAGTAATTTTTCTCATTGAACTAATTACAATCATTTGAATTACTATCATATGAACTATAGTAGCAACTTAAAATATGGATAACAAATAACAAAAACTATTAAACAGAAACTATGATTGTAATTAAACAGAAACAATGATTGTAATTAAACAGAAACTATAGTAGCAACTTAAAATATGATAAACACCGTGAGGACAGCACTGGACCAAGCGCCACATCGTTTGAAGGACCTGACAACAAATATGATGGAACTTGGCACCTTCTAGTTTAGATGAAGGACGATCCAGGCCTTCCTGGAGGTTAGAACTGCTAGTAAACAGAAACTGACATCCGAATAATTCTTCTCATTAAACAGAAACAGAAACTGACTTAATGGCGCAAAGACTGCTAGTAATTCTTCTCATTAAAACACCTCCTGATGACAATAAAACTGCTACAAGAAAAGAGAAGATATAGGAGAAAGGAAACTGCCTCGGATTTGTATGAACCATGGTAACAACTTAAATAGAAGAAAAGAGAAGGAAGTCATGAGAGTAAAATCACTTGATCATGAGAGTAAAGTCACTTGAAAAGAAAACATACCGTCATCAAAGTAATCCTTGGAACGAGTTCCTGAGCTAGCAATCTTTCGAGGCATCTTCCCAAGAGTTTCCATCATCAAAGCCAAGTGGTCCTGTAAAACAGGTAACAAACAAACTGATCAATTGGTTAAATGATTATAACAAACAGGTAACAGTAGGGTTGACAAGCAGGAGTCAACATCTGGAGTTGATTGATTTAGGAGCACAATTGACATAGATTCTTACATAGGCATGGCATCAAATTCTCAGTAACAGAGCAATCAACCGGGTAACAGAACAAAAAAGTTGTACATGCAACTAATTGTTTGTCAGTCCACTGGTACTTCAATTTTTGCAAGGCAATATTACTTCCGGCAACCATAATCATATAGCTTGATCTTGCTTTTCTAGAAAGAAAATGTCACTACAAAGGGAACAGCTGACAAGTCACCCCCCTTTTCTGTGACCTTTAGTAGAATTGACAAAGTGCAGTTTTTGCTTACAGTTACTATACAAAATGATTTGAATCTACATGGTAGCTTAGGCTATTTGAATCTACAGTTGCTATACAAATAGAAAGGAACCCGGAAGCATATTATCACAATAAAAAAACTGCCAGCGATAGCAGCATCTCATAGTGCGCCTCAAATGTTGCACATCAAAGTTGGTAAGTTTATTTAAATACTGCCAGAGTGGACCAGTTAGTTCTAATTTCATTTCCATAAAGCTCTCCGTTAGCTAGGTTGAAAGATGTCACAGGTTGGGTACATTACAGGATTGAATATATTGTTTTAAATTCTGAAGTGCCCCCACTACCTGATATATATATATATATATATATATATATATATATATATATATATATATATATATATATATATGTGTGTGTGTGTGTGTGTGTGTGTGTGTGTGTGTGTGTGTGAGTGCAATTTTTTAAATGTCCAAATAATTGCAAGGGAGTGTTTGAAAGTTTAGTGGATGAATACACCAAATATCGTGCTGTCTGCAAATATAAGGGATGAAGAAAATTAGTGCATTCTGCTGCCATGAAATTTGGCAACATCAAGAATACCACAGGTATATTTTTGAACATGTACGGCAACTGTTGATTCCTAAGCAGTTAATAAGAAAATTTATGCTACAAACAAACAACAAAATTTTCTTTTACCGTACCTCATCTTTGCTGCATCCCTGGCGATTCATGGGAGCAAACAACAAGTCACCTGTGGCAAGCTCAAAGGCAATGCAAGCAAACGACCAGATGTGGTACTGGGTGCGCGTCCGAGGAGGAGGTGGTGAAGCTCTCCTCCTTGGGGAACGCGGGCGAGCTCCCCGTGTTGCCGTGCTCCTGTTCCGTCATGGACGACTCGGTCACCGACGACGAGGCCACCGACCGTTCGGGCGACGCCGGCGCAGCGGTGGCCGGGGCCGGTACGACGACGCGTCGGCGTCGGCCGTCGCTTCCTGGCTCCGCCGCTGTGGGCCTGTGCTTCTTGCCGACGCCAGCCACCGGCGTCGTGCCGTGCTGCTGCTGCTCCTGCTTGGTGGGATCCAGGCGCTTCTTGAGGTGCGTGTGCCCGTCGTTCTTGATCTCGTTGTCCGTCCACCTGGGCAGCCTAGCGGTGATGGCGGACCACCTAGCAATTCAGAAGAGAGAGCAGAAGAGAGAGAGGCGAGAGCAGCAGCTGCGGCAAACCCTAGCGTCTGCGGCTGCGGCTGAGAGAAACAAGAGAGAGGCGAGAGCCGCAGCTGTGGCAAACCCTAGCCGTCGTCAGCGAGCGACGAGAGAGGCGAGAGAGAAGTCGTCTGAGGCGAGAGAGGAGACGTCAGTTGAGGCAAACCCTAACCAAAGTTGGGCCAGGCCACACTGAGAACCTGGAAACCTCACGTTTGTACTCAGCCAGGCCCAAATTTGTTTCTGGCTCGCCTTAGCCAGGCTGCCGAGCTGGGCCAGGCAACCAAACAAATCTACACTGTACCAAACGGGCCTGGTTGTGGGTTGGGCCAGGCAACCAAACACATCCTAAATACCCGCCAGCAGCCTGGCGTTACCAACAGCAGCACATGAATAGCAGTCTGGCGCCAAATTACTCCAGTTGCAAACTATTATTCCTTTGTGACAAATTCATGTTTCTTCATACTGTGTCGGACTGCATAGTTGCAATCTATGCTTACAGTCTGGCGCCAAATTACTCCAGTCTGGAAGCATAGTTGCACATGAATAGCAGTCTGTGACAAATTCAGTATTTCTTCGGTTTCAAAATATTCCAGTACAAACTCATGTATTGTCGTGGCGGCTATGGTAAGGAAGATTTTTTGCCGTTGCGGCTCAAGGGCAGGGAGAGGAATTTTTGCCGTTTAGTCCGGTTTAGGAGCTCTTAGAGGGACTAGAGACTAAACTAGTTTAGTCCCTCTATTAGTTCTTGTGTTTGGAGAACTAGGGACTAAAAGAGACTAAAAGGTACTGTTGACGCCTTTTCGGAGCGCCAAACACTCAACAAGAACCGGCAGCGGTGCTCTCTGGTCAGGCGCGGACGATCCGCGGCACAGGGCCGGACGGTCCGTGACCTGGCACAGGGGCTAAGGTTCCCTGCCTGACGGCCGGACGGTCCGCGCCCTGGGGCCGGACGGTCCGCGCGTGCGCAGGGGCGGCGGAAGGTCGCCGGCGGCGCCTAGATCTCGCTCCCGGGAGGGACCCCGTCGGGGAGGAGAGATCCTAGGGGTTGTCTAGGCTCGGGTAGACCAACCTAGACTCCTCTAATCGACGTAGAGTCGAAGAGAGGCGGAGAATTTAGGGATTGGAAGGCTAAACTAGGGCTAAACTAGAACTAGACTAGAACTACTCCTAATGCATAAGGTAAACGAGTAATAGACTTGATTTGATCGATTGTTGGGGGTTCAATCGGCCGTAGCCCTTCATCTATATAAAGGGGGAGGTCTGGATCCGCTTCAAACTGATTTCCGAGTTAATCCCGTGGTTTTAGGTAACCAATCCCGCGAGAAACTAGGAACCCTAACTGATTCTGCGCACGCGCGGACCGTCCGCGCCACCACCGCTGACAGTCCGAACCGCGGACCGTCCGGCCTCAGGACCGGACCGTCCGCGAGACACATTTGGTGTCCAACATATGCCCCCCTGCCTTTTGGTGAAGGTTGACGAACCAAAAGCATATGAACTAAACCTGATGTAAGTCACTGGCTTTTCAATATTGAGATCATTTAATAAAGCACCAATGTATAAAGGCCGTTTCAGATTTTATCTTTCTCGGCCATGACCGTTTGATCACTGAATCAAAAGGAATAGAATGGAGGTGCCCCCCAGTATGGATAGACAAAGGGACTATATATGTACCATGGATTCAGCATCGTACCATTCCATGTTTGAACAGGATAATATACCGACGATGAGTAAACGGGTGGAAAGTACCCTGGTCTCATAGGATAAATAGGCGATGCTTGTTGTGTCGCCTTTCGGGCCATTTTGTTTACCCGTTTCGTTTTAGCAGGTGACCGAGGTTTCTTCGTTGACCGATCACGTAGAACGGTCTTCTCGCTAGTATTCTTGGAGAGCAACTGATCAACATTAGAGTCAGCTTTGATCAGCCGACCATTTGCGCTTTGCCGTTGTGTCTCCTTCCCTTTTAAGGTTTTGTGTGGAGGCTGACGCCTTTGGGCATAGGCGGATTGCCCGGCAGAGGTAGCCGAACTGTCTGTCTGAGCACCGGACCGTCCGCACGTAGGTGCCATACCGTCTGTGGTGTTCAGGCCAGGCTGTCGTGCTTGGCTCATTAATTGTGCTTGCCCCCCGGTGCCTCCGGACTTTTTAGCCTTATCGTCCGGAGCCTTTTGAGCAATCTCCTTTTGTGATATATTCGACGTGCGAGGACTACCAATGATGATGTCTTTGCTTTTGCCTTTATCGGACATTTCGGGCCGAACTAAGATCTTTTTGCATGCGATATCTATTGTATTAAAAGGAAATGGTTGTGTGTCCACTTGCATCTCCTGAAAAGCCAACCGGCCTTCATTTATGGCCGATTGTATCTGTCGACGAAAAACATTACAGTCATTGGTGGCATGAGAAAAAGAATTATGCCACTTACAATAAGCACGTCTCTTTAATTCATCTATAGGAGGGATAGTATGAGTTAATTTAATGTTGCCATTTTTAAGTAGCTCATCAAATATCTTATCACATTTGGCAACATTAAAGGTAAATTTAATCTCTTCTTGCTGATTCTTTTGAACCGGTTGTAAGGAAGAACATGCTGAAGATTTGGCCTTTGTTGGCCAAATAAACTTGGCGGTATATACATCTGCGGATTCATCATCTGAATTATCACGCTCTATCAGATGTATAGTACGGGCGGCCGATTTTGATGTCTCTTTAAATCGGCTTTCACAGGCTAAAGCCCGCTAATGTAGCTGGGCTATCGAAAAGAACTGGGTCCCATCTAATTTGTCTCTTAAGTAGGATAGCAACCCATTAAAAGCTCTTTGTCTGCGACATGGATCCGAAAGCATCGGTTTCTAGTGTCCCGGAACCTCCGGATATAGTCATTAATCGATTCTTCGCGTCCTTGGCGGACTGAAGCTAAGTCAGCTAGCCCTAATTCATATTCCCCGGTAAAGAAATGTTCATGAAATTTACTTTCTAACTCATTCCAGGAATTAATGGAATTAGGAGGCAAGGCGGCGTACCATGCAAAAGCGGTACCAGTAAGGGATAAAGAAAATAACCGAACACGAAATGCTTCTCCATCGGCCAATTCGCCTAGGTGTGCTAGGAACTGGCCTATGTGTTCGTGTGTGCTTCTCTCATTCTCACCAGAAAACTTAGAAAATTCCGGTATCCTTGCCCCTTGTGGATATGGGACAGTGTCAAACCGGTGATTATACGACTTTTGGTATGATTGCCCTACTTTAGTTACACTAACTCCGAACTTATCTTGAAATAGTTCAGTCATCTCTTCCCTAATTTTTTCCATTGCTCCCGGTGGCAAACCACCGGATCCTGGGCTGTGGGGCTCATTTGGTCGGGCATTAGTATACCGACCTTCTTGCCGTGACCGATCGATAGTGTTGATCGGTCTGTGATTATATGGTGTGTTATAGTTTAAATATGCAGAGGGCGAAACATACTGCTGTTGTGGTGTGTAATAATTTGGCGCATGGTGTGCAACAGCAGGTTCTGTATATGTGTATCCGGTTTGTACAGCGGTACATCCGAACTGGCCGGTCATGTTCGCCATTATTGGGGCGCCACGCAGCAGTCCTGGTACGGCCCCGGACTGTCCGGCATAGAAAGTCGGACGGTCCGCGTAAGGATCGGACGGTCCGGTAGAAGCTCGGACGGTCCGACCGCGTCCAGGGTCGCCGATCTGCCAAGCAGGGACGGCGGTGGTCCTAGGGCGGCCCTAGACTGTCCGGCAGAGCAAGACGGACGGTCCGCGTATGGGCCGGACAGTCCGGCAGAAGCTCGGACGGTCCGACCGTGTTCAGGGGCGCCGATCTGCCAAGCAGGGATGGCGGTGGTGGTACTTGCCCTGGATATGAGTTCATCGGCATACCATATAATGGTTGGGGCTGCAAATCCCCATTTGTTGCCGATGTATTAGACATAGTTATCCTGTTACTAGTCTCATATGATGGAAAACTAGGAGCAACAGACTTCTCCAACGTACGCGTTAATTTTCTAATTGATTCTTCTAACCCTACAATCTGTTGTTTCATTTGATCCTGCTGCTGATCTACATAATATTTAATAGATTGGATATCGTCGGGTTTACTTACGTTGGGGACTTGAAGCGAAGATAGAAGGGATGCAACGTCGGTCTCTCCATGTTTGATAACCTTCTGGTGGCGATCCACCGTGTATTGCAATAAGAATTTCTCCTCCGCTTGGCGCATGTAGTCCTCGTACTGCTGTTGCTCATCGGCTGTTAGATTTTCGACAACCGTCTTCAGTATATTATCTAGGGAGATATCGGTGTGATCTTTAGAACCGGCCATTTGAGGGCCTGATTTTTAGTAGATCTAAACACCTTTCCCCAGCGGAGTCGCCAAAAAGTATGTTGACGCCTTTTCGGAGCGCCAAACACTCAACAAGAATCGGCGGTGGTGCTCTCTGGTCAGGCGCGGACGGTCCGCGGCACAGGGCCGGACGGTCCGCGACCTGGCGCAGGGGCTAAGGTTCCCTGCCTGACGGCCGGACGGTCCGCGCTCTGGGGCCGGACGGTCCGCGCGTGCGCAGGGGCGGCGGAAGGTCGCCGGCGGTGCCTAGATCTCGCTCCCGGGAGGGACCCCGTCAGGGAGGAGAGATCCTAGGGGTTGTCTAGGCTCGGGTAGACCGACCTAGACTCCTCTAATCGACGTAGAGTCGAAGAGAGGTGGAGAATTTGGGAATTGGAAGGCTAAACTAGGGCTAAACTAGAACTAGACTAGAACTACTCCTAATGCATAAGGTAAAAACGAGTAATAGACTTGATTTGATCGATTGTTGGGGGTTCAATCGGCCGTAGCCCTTCATCTATATAAAGGGGAGGTCTGGATCCGCTTCAAACTGATTTCCGAGTTAATCCCGTGGTTTTAGGTAACCAATCCCGCGAGAAACTAGAAACCCCAACTGATTCTGCGCACGCGCGGACCGTCCGCGCCACCACCACGGACAGTCCGGACTGCGGACCGTCCAGCCTCAGGACCGGACCGTCCGCGAGACACATTTGATGTTCAACAGATAGGGACTAAAGATTAGTCCTATGAAACCAAACAGGGCGTTAGAGCAAGAAGAGTGCTGATAACCTTAGAAGCGGCTCGCTAGCGTTTCATTGTCATTCAGGTACTCAGGTGACCGACGTCTCGTGTCGATGCTGAACGGTTTGAGGCAGACATGCGATTGTACATTCCAAACTCCAAAGCAGTCATTGGCGAGCGGCAAGGGCCCAGGATCACGCGGTGACAGAATCACGCTGCAACCACCGTGCCGAGCACGAGTGGCGGTCAGACCGACCTCTGCAGCACGACGGGCCGACGGATACGACGACAGGTCTGGCCGGTCGCCGCCACCGCCTGTTCACTTGCGTCTTGCGTGGCGTGGTTGCGCCTCCCTGTCGCGCCGTACAGTAGGTCAGTAGGACAACTTGGATTAACTTTCCCGGGATGCGGGACGAGGGCAAGATGATCCGTGATTAATTACTGACTGGGTCAGCGATGCGCATGAGGGCAGCCGTCACTCCTCGACGGCAACATCCGTTTTGGATCGCAGTAATAAAATCCACCATGATTAGGATTCGGTCAGGAATCTCAGAATTTGAACACGCGGCGTTGCGGTCCTGTTCTGGTGCCAGTGCGTGTCCATCGCCGGCTGCGGGGCCTGACATGACCCCTAGCGGCTAGCGCTGGCCATTGTTTAACTAACTTTTCAGAAAGTATAGGTAGATACCGTGCCGTTTAGTTCTTGTTTGGTTATTTCCGATTTACATAGGCTAAATCATATTTGTTTAAGTTTAACCGTAATTGATAGCACACAACAAATGGATACCGTCTTATTTAAATTTGTTACCGTCTGTATTTGAGTGTGAATCGTTACCATTACCATTTACGTTACATTTTGCGAACCAAACGGCACCTTAATGAGATTGAAAACAAATTATAAAAAACTTTATCTTATTTGAGATTTAAATTCGCTCAATTCACATAGATTAAAATTAAACCAAACATATCCTTAATATTGATGTTATTATTCCACCTCTTTATAGTTTATAAACATTTTACTTTGCATGACAGTTGTCCGAACACCTTATTTCATCACGAAGCACCTGAAGTGCACGAATCTGGATCAGTAATGGGGTGTTTGGTTTGAGGAATGAGATGGTCAATTATCTTCTCACTCCTCACTTTTTGTTTGGTTTGTGGAATGGAATGAGTTAATCCATCACCACCTCATTCCTAATAGTTAGTTATTTAGTACTAACATGTGGAATGTGGTCATTCCACCAAATTTAAGGAATGGATCTATAATGCATCATTTCATTTTAGATAGAGTTATTTCTCAAACCAAACATCTCATAAGTGATCGAAGTGACATTTACATTTCGGTGTAGTTATGTTGGAGCTTCTAACAGGGCGTCAACCATATGACAGGTAACATTAGCAATAAAGAACACCGGTCGATTTTTACACACTCATCTGTCCCATTTATTTTTCTCGAAGATGATTTCTATATTCTGACCTAGGGAATCTAACAACTTCGGGGGTGTTTGGGAACAAAGTTTTTCTGCAGTTTTGGAAGAATACTGCAGTATTCTCAAATACTGCAGTATTATATACATAATGGTGTTTGGCAAGCTGGGTAAAATCTCTGTTTTCAAAACTGAAGTATTGCAAATACTATAGTTGTTTTAAGTCATTCTAAACTTAGCTCTGGACCTCAGTTTTCAAAACTGCGGTATTATAAACTACGGTATTGTCATAACTAAAGTATAGTATAGTATTTCAAAAACTGTGGTTTTCAAAAACTTTGTTCCCAAACAGGGCCTTCACTCGGAACTGAATCTGCAGTTTTCACGTCCACGAGCTGAACAACATCTAGTGCGATGGGCCACTTCTCAACTCTCTGATATTGATGCCATTAGCGAAGACCGAAGATGGCTGAGACCCCTCAATTCGAGGGTAATGTTCTGAAAAGGCATTGTCCCGTTTCGCTGACATTATTAGCCGCTGCATTCAGGTAAAAAACAATTGATCCTACATCTGTCTGTCATCCTCGCCACACAAAGGCATGCGGTGTGTTTGTTGCCAAAAAAATAAAAAGTTATGCAGCGTGACTAACTACCTTAAACTTTATGCAGCATGAACCGGAATTCAGGCCACCAATGTCTGAAGTTGTACAGGACTTCAGATGCAATTTTCAAATGCAATTTTAGACAGCGGTCCATGTTTCTGGACTCTTACTACTGTGACAACTGTATTCTTCAAGTTGAAGAGACGGCCATTCACTTTTTTTCAGATGCAATTTTGCTAAGAGATGTTGGTCCTTGGTTGGAATCTCTCCTTCTCGTTCTGCGGATTTATTCAACACCATTTTAAGAATCAGAAGACGTTGGCAAGTCCCTTGGAAACTTGAAGCCATAATCTTATTGACCTGGGGCATCTGGAAATGTAGAAATAATTGGGTGTTCAATGAGACCCCGCCCACGGTGGAAGGTTGTCGAGATATGTTCAAATCCGAAATGAACCTTCTTAGTCATCGAGTTAAGCCAATAATATGGGATAAAATTAGAGTCTGGCTTCTTTATTCTGCTCTGTAACTCTAATTTTTTATTCTGTACTCACCCTCCTGTATCTTCACCCCACTCTTGTTTCCTTAAGCAATAAAATACTGTAGGCCCCCTACAGTTAACCTTTACTTCAAAAAAAAAAGTTGTACAAGACTTAACTCAAGCATGGTAAGCAGTGTATCAAGGGCTTTCATGTAGGAAGGGGAAAATGTGGAGGCCCGTGCTTAGAATTCAAGAATGCACCTCGTTTTGGAGCTTCTTGCCAGATCCAGTTCTTTAGCCACGTTGCAAGACGCTTTGATGATCATTGATGGTTGATGCGGTAGTAGTAGGATATTTTGGCCAAGGCAAGATGGATGGAACACAGTAGCAGGATGCAAAGACTGCACCGCGTTTTGTCCATTGCCATTTGCCAGTAATGTTCCTCTGAATATCTGATGATCATTGTTGTAATTCTGTAGTCTGAAAAATACATTTCTCAGTGCCCGGTTCCAGATCACTTGGTGTGATTAAGGGCCCGTTTGGCACAGCTCCAGCTCCTGATTCTAAGCGAGGATCTGGAGAAGCCGTGCCAAACGGGTATTTTTTTAAACTGATTCTCGTGTGGAGCCGAAAGATTGGGAGTCGTTTTTGTGAAGAAAGGTGGGATCTAAAAAAACCTGCTCCACCCTCTCTTAAAACAGCTCCCCAACCAACCAAATATGGACCTCCTCTTAAAGTTTGATCGAAATTACCCGCAATTGCCATTGGACAAAAACATAACGAGCCAATTTATGGATTAAACATTTGAGACCATTTTATGCATTACTATGATGAGAATATTTTATATGTTATTGTTTCATAATTTTTTTTCCGTATATGCATCCTACTTATTGGTTTGTAACAAAGTTGAACCGCAAAGAGTAAAACAGACAATCGCCACATACCACCAACTCTCAGCAGACAAGAACAAATTTACTTACCAAACGGTTTTAAAAATGATTCTGATTCTCTAAGAGAATCAAGAGGATCAGCTCCTCACGAGGATCAAGATCTGGAGCTAAAGAAGCAGGAGCTGGAGCTTTGCCAAACAGGCCCTAAGCGTGGTTATCTAGACTATAATGTAAATACCAAGAAGTCTAACAAATATATTAGACCATTTGTGATCCTATTGACGATTGATTTCACTCCACGTCCACCGTTTGTTGAGATGCCGCTGAAAATTTTCTGGTCCAATCCATGCTTGTCGTCCAACCCTGCAATCCAATTCCATTTGGAGACTGGTTTAGAGCTTTTTCGGTTATTTTCAATCCATATATATTGGAGGGGATTAATATGGATTGACAGAGATTTTATTTTATAGGAATTAAAACATCCTTAATTCCCCTCAATCTATATGGATTGGAGTAGAACCGAACTCGCCTAGTTTAGATACTTTAGTAATTAAAGAGATTAGAGTTGATTGAGATGTATTGTGGGAGTTTTTGATTTATTGGAGATTTATACACTCTCGAATCCTTCCAAACCAATTTAATACTAGAGTACCTAAACTAGCCTTTAATGGATAAATAAATGGAGGGGATTTATAGAAGAGACTCTAGATCCCTCCCCTCTATTTTACTGTCCGCTAAACCAGCCCTCACAGACCCTATTCAAGTCCCCGTCGGGTCATACGATTCCGAATTCCAATGCACTACTACACTGTCGCAACGGGAAGAAAAGATGGAGGTGTGGGGGCCCACCAACCAGGTCCCCACGTCACGCACGCTCTCCCGCCCGAGTCCGAGGCGCCGCACAAAACCACAAACCACCCAGACCCAGGAATAGGATAGGAGCCCATAAATGAAAATCCATCATCCCACGCCACGCCCACGCGAACTAAACCCGAAAAAACAGCAGGCGGGGCAGGGAAACCAGAGTACCATACCACCGCCCCGATACCGCGACGACCCGACACCTCGTCCACCTCTCCTTCCGACTCATACTGGCTATCCACCGCCTGTCTCTCAGGCGATCAAGTCGACCAGAGCCGGCAACCGATGGTGGTGGTGGCGGTGGGAGGGGGCGGCGGCGGCGGTGGCTGGGGGACGTGGGAGGAGCTGGTGCTGGGCGGCGCAGTGCTCCGGCACGGGAGCGCCGCGTGGGCCACCGTCGCCGACGAGCTTCGGACCCGCTCTCCGTGCACCTTCTCGCCCGAGGTACGTACCCCGCACCCTGTCAAACCCTAGCTCGTGTTTACAGCTCCAGACCAACTAGGATACGGATTAGGACATGGCCCTAGGGCCCGATCGGCGCCGAATAACTGTCTCGACCTAATATTGAGGATAGGGTTTCATGGCCCTACCTTTGCGTTTGATTTTGCAATGCCCGTAGAGCTATGCGATTCTATAAATGCTGAATATCTGTGATCGAGATGGTTTCTTGCTGAGTAGGCTGTGCGATTTACAATGCAATGATTTTGAGTTGAACAGAGGGGAGCCCAGAAATAACCATGTGTGCATTAATGAAGTGTGATACAGTAACTAGCAATGGCATGACGATGCACATTGCATGGTTTCTGCACAGATTTCTGCTTACATGTTATTATAGCCATTGAAATTGTGTGCACTATTTGCTTATTTTCAAGTTCACACAAGAGGAGCACACTATTAATTATTATGTTCGGTTAGGGGTGGATTGAAGGGGATTGGAGGTAGGGATGGTAGTGGGTAAGGTACCCAATGGGCACACCGCACACAAAGCCATACCCGTACCCACTAGAGAAAAATGCCCCATACCCGCTACCCATCATGGGTACAAAATTACGCCATACCCATACCCACCATGTGTAGCGGTTACCCATACCCACTAACATTATAGTAGACATGATCATTTGAATCGTAAAAGTAAGTACCAAATACAAAACATTGAAACCCCATACCTCATCAATATAGAAAGATGCTAAAATAACATACTATCTTTTTCACAGGGTCAACAACATTCAACATTAAATGGAAACATCATACAAGCCCATGCACATAGTTATTAAGGCGGTAAGGCGAGGTGCGGCGTTCCGCCACCTTCTGGACGCCTAGGCAAATTAGGCGCGTGGCGAGGCGACGCCTTATGAACATAGGCTAGACGAGGATACACACAAATCCTAACACTATAGCGGCACAAAAATTAGAAGGATCAAAGAATACGAACATTTTTGTTGTCCAATCTTGAGATGTACTCTCCACTCCCCCTTTTGCAGTTGTTGTTGCCCAATGGCGGAGGACGTCGAAAAATCAAGGTGTTGCTAACACAATGGCGAATGAAAATTCACGACACAATTTAAAGCAATTCATAGCTACAAAATAAGTGATATATATTGAAAAATACCTTATTAAAGAGTAATAACGACCACAATCCATTTATAACCAAATGCCATATATCGAATAAAATCTGAAAAAAGAAAAATAAGTTAACAATTGCAAATTGAAGTAAAAATTGTTGAACAAGTGAAATAAGAATATACCTATAGTTGAGTCCAGTTCTAGGAGACCTAGGCAATTGCGTTTGTCTAGTTTTCTTGTTTTGAAATGCCTTCTTAATTTTCTGAAGATCGAGTCTTTTAAAAATCTCTCTTTCAATGTAGCACACCATCAAGTCATTTAACCAAGACATCTTGTTGCACAACTCAGTCTTAATAATCTTCATAGCAGAGAAGGCTCTTTCAACTGTTGCAATCGCCACCGGTAACAACAATGTTAACTCAATAAGTCTATATACCAATGGAAACACAATACGTCTCTCAAGTTGAACCATTGTCTTTGATAGGCACGCAAGATCATAACAAGCTTTGAACTCTTCAATTCTTCGTACATGAATAATAAAAGTTCTTAGCTGATCTTTTATAGTCTTGCGATCATCAAAAGAAAAATCATTATAATAGATACCCGCGAGCCGAGCAAGCTTATTCACATCAAACTTAGAGAATGATTCCTTGGGTCAAGACAAGAAAAACACACAAGCAACTCTGAAGGTAGGTCATTAAAGCGATGATCGAACTCTGTGGTGATAGAATCTATAGCAGCATAGAAAGTATCAACATGATAAAAATGTTCTGTGGTAATATTGTTTCTCCCACCTTTCCTTGATCGACCAAAACGTGGTACAACATGACTCATATTTGGATTTGGTATTGGGATATCATTTGCAAGGCAGAATGTTGTGGCTTCTTCCAACAATGGCTCCCAACCATCATTTCTCAAATTAATCAAGCGTGTTCTGACATCAACATCGCCTTTTCCTAGTTGGACGTGATTCCGACGTCCGACGACGCCTAGGCGACGCCTTTCGGCTTCAGGCGGACGCCCTACGGGATCCTGTTCAGGCGTGGCCGACGCCCAGTTCCTTTCGCCGCTCGGACGCCTAGGCGTCGCCTCAAAGACCATGCCCATGCATGAGAAAGAACAAGTCCCTTAATCCGAACCCACATGTCATATGTTAGCGGGTCTCCCATTGGGTAGTGGGTATGGGGCAAAAGAGAACATACCCACGCCCACCATACCCGATGGGTATAACAAATGACCCAATAAAATACCCATGGGTATTAAAATCCGCCATATCCGTGCCCTAAAAGGGTTTTTACCCATCGGATATCGGGTACCCATTGCCATCCTTAATTGGAGGGATTAAATCCTTTGCTAGTCAAATTTGAATAGGAAGGGATTTAATCCACCTCAATCCCTTCCGATCCGAATACAACCGAACAAGGCCTTAGGCGTCAGCTATTTTCTTAGAAACAAGATAAATTTCCATGCAGCAGCCTTTCCCGACTTGCTTGGGAAAAAAGGCTCTATTGTTGCTGCTGTATGATTTCGTAGGCATTTTTGGGGTGATACTACTATGTTGCCTTTTTTAACAATGAAATGTAATAGAAACTTGCCTAACAATATGGTTTTTTTGTGCAGTTTGTTTTACGCATCAAATTGTTTCTGATTGCATTGCAATTAGGGGTGGTAATGGATCGCGATCCAAATGTCTCTTCACAATTTATTAGGGCCCTAAATTATTTATAGTTCAAAAATGAATAGAAATAAAGCCCGATCCTAATTCGATCCGATCCTTAAGTTCTATAGTGTAAAATTTGGGGCCCATTGTCACCCCTAATTGCAATTGAACTGTTTTATACTTTTATTATCATCTTGAAGTTATGGCAGACTGATGAAGTGGTTGTTGTTAGAATTACTTACCATTTCTTTGCTTACAGTTGTTAATATCTGCAGGAATGTGAAGCAAAATTTGCAGAGATACAGTTGCGGTACTCTGCGTGCAAGTAAGTGTATACTTGATTGTGTCATGTTCATACTATGTGCCTTCTTGTACATTACATGACCTTGCAAATTGGATGAGTGGCATAGAATACCTACTGGTTATCATTATATATTTAGAGAAGTTGAAATAATATGAATTTTGAGCCTTTGTCAGGAGCTGAATAAGAACTCTGTGAATCTTTAAACATAACTGTCGGGTGGAGTCTTTGCTGTTTTGGTAAAAGATAACATGTAAGCAGCGTGCTACATTTGGATCATATTAGACAGTACTTCATCTCAAATTATAGTTTATTTTAGCTTTGCGCCTTTGTCCTAATTCAAACTTGTCTAACTTTGACCAATTTTATAGAAAAATACATCAACATCTAGAATATCAAATTATTTTCGTCAAATTCTTCATGAAATATGTACCGGTCCTCTAAGGACCTCTTATTTCTCTTTTCTTAATATAATGATGCGCATTTCTCTTGCGCGTTCGAGAAAAAAAGAAATATATCTTGGTAGTACATTTGATTGATCTTGTAGATGCTAATGTATTTTTCTAAAAACATGGTCAAAATTAGAGGTTTGACGTAGGACAAAACTAAAGTGAACTATAATTTGGAACATCGGGAGTAGTTGCTGATCATGTCTGCTTCTGCACTAGACAGTCAGAAATGCCTGCACTTCTTTCTATTCGCATGTTGGTGATTCAAGTTTTTAAATTTGCATCTTACACTATTTCACAAGTAAAGATCACCAACCTCAGTTTGAAGAAAAGATAATATACAATGAAGAGAATAAAGAGGGAAATACTAAAACATAGAGCTCTTAGTGATCAACAACCTCAACTTTAAGATTGGATTCTCAATCCTGTAAGCAATAAGTTATGCATACAACAATGCAGGCATTGCGCTGCCTTTCAGATGGCTGCAGTTGAATAGATAACTCTGATGTGAAGCATCTTATATCTTTTCTGAGTTCCGATCATCTTAATTGCTTCAATGCAGTGCTTGGTATGAAGAGCTTCGTAAGCAGAGAGTTGCTGAACTGAAAAGGGAATTGGAGAAGTCAGAAAATTCTATTGGGTCAGTGACAAGTTGTTCACAGAGCAATTTTGAATTTCAGTTGAGCTATTTAATATTTATATTTTGTTTTATTGTTGACTATCCCAGAACCCAGATGCAATCTTTGTTGATTGTTTTTCATCCAAGCAAGCCACTGTGATGCTTTGCCAACTTTTTGGTAATGTGTGATCTTTTTACTCTTCCAGATCCCTCCAATCTGTGATTCAAAGCCTCAGCAATAGCAAACACGTTGATGGGAGTTCTGAATGCCGCACCAGTCATACTGAATCATGTCCACATTCTGAAAATACAGCAGATACTAATTCCTCAGGTAAAGAAACGTCCAGGGATAGATCATCAGCTGCTAGTTTCACAGAGGAAGCAAGCAACAGTCAGAAATCTCAGAAAGTGCAGCAGTGTGATACTGATTCAATTCAAGTTATCAATCCATCACCAGACGAGTCATATCCCCAGGCCCAAGTTGAAAAGGTCGGTCCCAAAGATGGCTTGCTTTGGGGTTCTAGAAAACAAAGAGTAATGAGAGCTAGAAGGACACTTCTGAAAGCTGGTGATAGTAGTGGGGATGGTGAGCCTACATCTACAGCATGCATACAGGGGGAGGGTTTGTCCAAAGGCTGCATGAAGAACTTCAAAACTCAAAACTTAGAATCAGTTGTTGTGAAGAAGGGTGTGAAAACTCCAAAGGTAGAATCTGATGTGATGAATAAGGATTTGAAAACCCTAAATGTAGGATCTGGTATAATGAAGAAGGGCTTGAAAGCTCCCAAAACAGAATCTGATATGATGAAGAAGGGCGTGAGAACTTCTAAAGCAGAGTCTGATGGTATGAAGAAGGGGATGAAAATACCGAAAGTAGAACCTGATGTTATGGACTGGAAAACTCCCAAAGCAGGATCTGATGTTACGAAGAAGGGCTTGAGATCTCCAAAGGCAGAATGTTGCCAGCCTGTGATTGAGAGCGTTAAACTAAAGCTGGCAGAGATTTTGAATACTATATCAACTCAAGATGACTGCAAAATGTTGCAACACCAACTTGATACCCAGGTATGATAGGTTCACC
Source organism: Zea luxurians (assembly GCA_029449295.1). NCBI lineage: Eukaryota > Viridiplantae > Streptophyta > Magnoliopsida > Poales > Poaceae > Zea > Zea luxurians. Next base: position 166,796,784 of record JAOPSE010000004.1, read on the forward strand.
GAGTTTCATCAATTTTGTTTTTGCAGTGCCTCAGTGATGGTCTAAATTATCTCTCTCTCTCTTCTCTCTCTCTCTCTCTCTCTCTCTCTCTCTCTCTCTGTGTGTGTGTGTGTGTGTGCTATAATGACTCCTTAGGTCATTTGAGAGATGGGATACTTCATGTGGGTGCTAATAATTTTAAGACTACTATTAAAACTGTTCCACTTTTTTTCCTGCTAGTTACTCAGCTAAGATTTTTGTGGGGTTTTAATGATGGTTATTTTCTCACTAGCTGGCTATAGTTGATTGTTTTACTTTTCAAGTTAATTGTTCCATCAAATCATTCTCAAGGTCTGTGAAATAGCGTGAACACTTATGGTCTGAATTTCATCTGACTCCTTACCATTCGTCTATATATACAGAGGAAAAGAGCTAGATATAAGAAGATGATTCGCCGGCATATGGACTTCCGAATGCTTCACTCTAAGATCAAGAGTGGCGCAATCTCTGGCACCAAGGAGCTTTTGAGAGATATACTTATTTTCATCAATAATGTAATAACCTTCTATCCGAAGACTACATTAGAGCACATGGCTGCGGTTGAGCTTCGTGACTTTGCATGCAAAACTGTGAAGCAGAGTGCAAGCTTGTTCTTGAAAAGCCATCGAGAGACCAGAACAGCTGGTGCCCCTGTAATAAAGAAGAATGCTCGAGCCCTGCATTTTTCAAGAACAAGCTTGCACTCTGGGGATGCAAGGGCAAGCAAGGTTTCTTCAAGGGATGCTGCTGCCAAGGAAGGGGATGGCAAGAGACCTTGCAGTGATGAGCTGGCTAATCAAAAGACTACAAAGAGAAATGAGCCAGCCAAGAGGGGTGTGGGTCGGCCTCCAAAGAGTGGGCAGAGGATTGCTGGGGCACAGGAAAATAGCCCCATCAAAGGCAGGAAAAGTAGCGCTGGGGCACAGGTAGATAGCCCCAGCAAAGGCAGGAAGAGGAGTGTGGAAGCACATGATGATAGCTCCAGCAAAGGGGGCAAGAGGAGCCGGCGGTGAAGCTACCATCAGCTCAATGCCGGTGAAACTGTGTACAGCTTAACCATATATCATAGGCTGTTCCCTTCCGGTTTGTTTACCTGACAAAAAAAAGTTATTGTCCCAGTATTCAAACTGATGTAAAAGGAAGGGTTAGTTGTTTCTGATGTTGTTTTGTAAGGAGTAAGGACAATTAGAAGGGAACCCTCATTTTTATATTGAGATTATCCGAGTTAGGCTATACATATCTGACCATGTAATGCTTATAGTAGTTTAAGTTGTTATACCATGTGAACTGATGCTTGAACACCGAAGTTACCTATCATCAGTCTGTCACACTGAACCAGATAAAAGCAACGGCAGGGATGGGCTGATGGCGATCCGCTCGTGGGCCGTGCGTCACCGTCTAGCACACGCGCCAGCGCAGCGCAGCGCAGCGACGATGAACCAATAAACCGAGCGGAAAACCCGGTCGCGGAGGAGGCCGCGTGGGGCGCGCGCGCGAGCGAGCTGTGAGCATCGCCGTTCCTCTCGCGCTCTCGGCTGTCTCGCTCCTTCCCGCGGTCGCCTCCGCCCGTGCCCGTGCCCGTGCCCCGTCCCAACTCCAACCCAACATTTCCCAATCCCTCCGGGCTCCGGCACCGCGAGATGTTTCGTTAGCCATTCCCACGACACAATCAGCACCACCGGTGCCCTCGCTGCCAAGGCGCCCGCTCGTGTGACGAGTGGCGCTCCACCACCGCCCATTGCGCGCTCAGCTCCGAGGCCTCCCGCTCGCCGCGGCATCATCTCCGGCTCCTCCCGCCGCCGTGGTAATTCGTTTTGTTCTCCTCACTCAATCCGATTGTTCAGATATCCGTGTGCTACTGCACCTGGTATATCATGGATTGGTTCTGATCGTGCCTTGGGACTTGGGTGCTCTTACCTGTCTGTAATTGGGATTTGGGAAACGATCTCTTGGGGTTGGGGCGCCCTCGTTATCCCGAGGTGCCCCCAGACCTGTAAACTGGAGAAGGTTGGGTTCATACAGTCATACTTCATAGAGCGTAGCGTAATTCGGTCTCGGCAGGCGCGTCAGTGTTCCCGCCCCATTTGGGCCTCGGCATCGATGCGCGCGTCACATCCCTTTGCCGTCAATTTGCTTCGAGGGGGCATTGCTGCACTCCGAACAAACAAAAGCGAGATCATGCATGATGCTTGCGCCAGACGTTCATCTTGTTGGATCTTTTATGGGCTTGGCCCATTTATTGAATAAACTCTATGGTGTGTAATGGTGGAGAATACCAATAGTACCACATTGGAAGTCCAAGGGTCTTTTGCCTTGACTTATATGGTGAGATTTATTCCACTTAACTTGAGAAGTCAAGAAATGGACAAGGGCGTGCCACACGCGCGCGCGCGCCGCCGCCGCCGGCCGGGCCGGGCGTGGCAGGCGGGCGAGCGAGCGTGGTGTGGTTGTGTTAATTTTTAGCACTCACTAACCGCGTACTTCAGCCGAGTGACCCTGTCTCTTCGTCAGCCGAGTGACTCTGTCTCTTCGGCAGCCAGCCGAGTGACCCTTCTCCTTCAGCTGGCCGACTTATGGCGTAACTCGGCGAGTGCTGGCCGACTCATGGCATAACTCGGCGAGAGCTGGCCGACTCTTGGCGTGACTCGGCGACCTTTCTCCTTCAACTTCCCTCTGCGAGAGGTTAAATAGAGGAGCACCCCTGTCACTCGGTACACGCGAACACACCACTTTCAGAATCACAGTCCAGCCGCCGAGTGAGGGTATTTCCATCTCGTGACTCTGCGCGCACAGAGAAGCGAGAGGGCAGGTGCCTCCGAAGCCGGTGCCGTTCGAGACCTTGCACGGGGGATCGGCAATTAGGTTTTTGGGGAACGTCTACGCGACTGCCCAAATCATCTACGACATGACAAAGGAAGTTGCACAAGGATCTGGATCAGAGCGCATGGGAGGGTATGATCAGTTTATTTCCTTACTGTTTTGCATTCTACAGATTATATATGTTTTATATATGCATTTGTACTGTTTCATATATATAGCAAAGAGTTTATCTCATCTGTTCTGTTACCTTATAATGTGTTATATCTGTTTGTTTTAATTTTACAATCATGCTGTTTATGTTTCTATTTATTTATTTTCAATTGTTCAGTCAGTTTACATGTTTATCGTATTTATATGATTTATATAATTCATATGCTTTATGTTCTCATGATCCATATTGTTATGGATATATTTGAGAAAGTGATTTCTATGATTAATTATATTTTATATGTCATCATCATAATGTTAATTTATGGAATTAAAATGATACGGAAAATGCCTATAATTCTAACAATCCAAAAACCTAATGTTAGGCATTTTTCTGTCAGAGGTTTTGCTGCTGTGCTAAAGCCTGATCCTTTTGATGGTAAAAACTTCTTGATATGGAAAGCTAAGATGGAATTGTGGCTAACTGCAATGTCTTGTTTTCATGCCGCTGAGGGCAAGCCTGCCAACTTACCTCCTGAGGATGAGGCTAAGTTTAAGGCTGAAGACAACCTCTTTCGAGGAGCAGTAATTAGCGCACTGGACACAAAATTCCAGAAAAGCTATATCATCCTTCCCACAGGGAAAGAGCTGTGGGATGCTCTTGTTGGAAAGTTTGGAGTTACTGACGCTGGTAGCGAGCTGTACCTCATGGAGCAGCTGTATGACTACAAGATGGTTGAGAACCGATCTGTAGTGGAACAGGCTCATGAGTTTCAGGCACTAGCTAAGGAACTCGAACTTTTTCCTTGTCCTTTGCCTGACAAGTTTGTGGCTGGCGGTATAATCGCCAAGTTGCCACCTTCTTGGAAGGACTTTGCTACCTCTCTCAAACATAAGAGACAAGAGTTCAATGTGGAGGAGCTCATTGGTACTCTTGATGTTGAGGAAAGAGCTAGATCAAAAGACAATGGAAAAGGTGTGGAAACCTCTACTGCTAATGTGGTGCAGAAGAGAAACTTCCGCAAGTTTAACAAGAAGAAAAACCAAAACAAACCAGAGAACGCAAATAAACCTGTTCATACAGCACAGTTTAAAAAGAAGAACAACAATAACAAGGGAAAGGGAGGGTGCTTTGTCTGTGGCAGTGATCAACATTGGGCTAGAGAGTGCCCTGATCGCAAGTTCACTCAGGACAAGAAATCAGCTAATGTTGTAACCACTGAAACTGGAGATGGAACATCTGGGTATGGTAATTCTTTACCATTTGTTCTCTCAGTTTGTAATTCACCTGAGTGGTGGATGGACAGTGGTGCAAATATTCATGTGTGTGCTGATGCCTCTATGTTCTCCTCCTACCAGGTCGGGAGGTCTGGCGCCTTGTTAATGGGAAATGGGTCGCGTGCTCATGTTCTTGGTGTTGGTACGGTCATTCTGAAGTTTACTTCGGGAAAGACGGTGCCATTGAAGAGCGTGCAGCATGTGCCCTCTATCAAGAAGAATCTCGTTAGTGCTTCTATGCTATGTCGAGATGGCTACAAAGTTGTTCTTGAGTCAAATAAATGTGTTGTGTCGAAACATGGTACTTTTGTTAGTAAAGGATATGACTGCGGAGGGTTGTTCCGCTTATCACTGCATGATGTGTGTAATAAACTGGTGAATTCTGTTCATTTTTCTGATGAGTCAGATTTATGGCATTCACGTTTTTGTCATGCAAGCTTTGGCTGTCTTATGCGGTTAGCAAATATAAATTTAATTCCTAAATTTAATTTGGTCAAAAAGTCTAAGTGCCATGTGTGTGTTGAATCAAAACAACCCCGCAAGCCTCACAAGGCTGCTGAGGCGAGGAGTTTGGCACCTCTAGAACTTGTTCATTCTGATCTGTGCGAGATGAATGGAATTTTGACCAAAGGTGGTAAAAGATACTTTCTCACTTTTATAGATGACTCCACTAGATTTTGTTATGTGTATCTCTTAAAAACAAAAGATGAAGCGTTCAATTATTTTAAGGCCTATAAAGCTGAAGTTGAGAACCAACTTGAGAGGAAAATAAAACGTTTAAGGTCCGACCGAGGTGGAGAATATTTCTCTAATGTGTTCGATGAGTTCTGCGTGGAACATGGTATTATTCATGAGAGGACACCGCCATTCTCACCACAATCCAATGGGATTGCTGAAAGGAAAAACCGCACTCTAACAGATTTGGTGAATGCCATGTTGAGTACAGCGGGATTATCCAAGGCATGGTGGGGTGAGGCGATTTTGACAGCATGTCATGTCCTGAATAGAGTTCCAACAAAGAACAAAGAGATCACTCCATTTGAGGAATGGGAAAAGAAAAGAGTAAATCTCTCGTATTTGCGCACTTGGGGTTGCTTGGCTAAAGTGAATGTGTCAATCAACAAAAAGCGTAAACTTGGGCCTAAAACTGTTGACTGTATATTCCTTGGGTACTCTTTTCACAGCACTGGGTATAGGTTCTTAATTATAAAATCTGATGTGCCTGATATGTATGTTGATACTATCATGGAATCAAGAGACGCAACATTTTTTGAGAATGAGTTTCCCATGAAGAATACACCTAGTGATACAAGTCATGAGACTATAATTCCCCATGAGCACGAACTGTCGATTCCTATAGATCATGCTGAGGATTCTCACGTGCACATCCCTGAGGAGGATGACACTATAGTCACTCGAAAGAGCAAGAGACAGAGGGTTGCAAAATCCTTTGGTAATGACTTTATAGTGTACCTTGTGGAAGACACACCAACTACCATTAGTGAGGCATATTCCTCTCCTGATGCTGACTTATGGAAGGAAGCAGTAAGGAGTGAGATGGAATCTATTATGTCTAATGGAACTTGGGAGGTCGTTGACCGTCCTTATGGTTGTCAACCTATAGGTTGCAAATGGATCTTCAAGAAAAAGCTTAGGCCTGATGGTACAATCGAGAGGTACAAGGCTAGGCTTGTGGCCAAAGGATATACCCAAAAGGAGGGTGAAGATTTCTTTGATACCTACTCACCAGTGGCTCGATTGACTACAATTCGCACATTAATAGCCGTGGCAGCCTCTTATGGTCTTATCATTCATCAGATGGATGTTAAGACAGCTTTCCTAAATGGAGAGTTGGATGAGGAGATCTATATGGATCAGCCAGAAGGGTTTATTGCAGATGGTCAAGAGAACAAGGTGTGCAGGTTGATAAAATCATTGTATGGCCTAAAACAAGCACCTAAGCAATGGCATGAAAAGTTTGATAATACTCTTACAGCAGCTGGCTTTGTTGTAAATGAATCTGACACGTGTGTATACTATCGGTATGGTGGGGGTGAGTCCGTTATGCTGTGTCTTTATGTTGATGACATTTTGATCTTTGGATCAAATCTCAATGTGATTGAGGAAGTTAAAAATCTTCTATCGAGCAATTTCGAGATGAAAGATTTGGGAGAAGCTGATGTCATTCTAAACATCAAGCTTGTTAGAGAAGCTGATGGTGGGGTAACTTTGTTACAATCCCATTATGTGGAAAAGGTATTGAGTCGCTTTGGTTTTAGTGACTGTGATCCTGCTCCAACACCTTATGACCCCAGTGTGCTATTAAGAAAGAATCGGAGAATAGCAAGGGATCAATTGACATACTCCCAGATCATTGGCTCGCTCATGTACCTTGCAAGTGCAACAAGGCCAGACATCTCTTATGCTGTGAGTAAGCTAAGTCGGTTTGTGTCGAAACCAGGAGATGATCACTGGCATGCTCTTGAGAGAGTGTTGCGGTATTTGAAAGGTACTATGACATACGGTATTCATTATACCGGAAACCCAAAAGTGCTGGAAGGCTATTGTGATGCCAACTGGATTTCTGATGCTGATGAGCTTTATGCCACAAGCGGATATGTGTTTCTGTTTGGAGGTGGCGCTGTTTCCTGGAAGTCTTGCAAGCAGACTATCTTAACGAAGTCTACAATGGAAGCAGAACTCGCAGCATTAAACACTGTTGGGGCTGAGGCCGAGTGGCTTCGTGATTTCCTATTGGACTTATCGGTAGTTGAAAAACCGATACCGGCTATTTCCATGAACTGTGACAACCAAACGGTGATTACAAAGGTTAACAGTTCTAGGAATAACATGAAGTCTACAAGGCATGTTAAGAGGAGATTGAAATCTGTCAGAAAGTTGAAAAACTCCGGAATTATAACTGTGGATTATGTTCACACATCGAACAATCTGGCAGATCAATTCACTAAGGGTCTATCACACAATGTGATAGAAAGTGCATCGAGGGAAATGGGTATGAGACCCATGTGAGATCTACTCTAGTGGTAACCTGCTCTATGTGATCGGAGATCCCGTGAAGTAGAGTGGAGAAACAAGCTAGGAGTAGGTTGTGAGGAAAGATCCCTTTCTTAACTCATTTCTGATGCACATCTTTCCTATCTGTAAGGTAGGATGGTATTTACCTTAATGTATTCCAAGAGTCTTATAAAGGTGAGATGTTGTCCTACAGAACATCTTTTTAGGAATACACCTATATGAGTCAGACTGCTAGTCACAGTCTATGGGACTTGGGTAATCCCTAAATACTCATGAAAGGCACTGAAGTGTGACTTATATGCTTCTAAACAGCGGGAATACCCTTTTGCAGCCAAGTATCAGCAAAGGATTTGAGTGAATCTTATTTCGCACAAAACTGTCAATTCAAGGCATAGTCCATTGTTCAGTTGTGAATGAGTGAAACTCTTATTCTAGATGGATGTTCAACTTAACAGTCTCCATCGAAAACTGGTATATCAAAGGATTGTGATTCTGATACTTCATCATTACAAACCCTAGAGTTTGGTGGGGATTGTTGGATCTTTTATGGGCTTGGCCCATTTATTGAATAAACTCTATGGTGTGTAATGGTGGAGAATACCAATAGTACCACATTGGAAGTCCAAGGGTCTTTTGCCTTGACTTATATGGTGAGATTTATTCCACTTAACTTGAGAAGTCAAGAAATGGACAAGGGCGTGCCACACGCGCGCGCGCGCGCCGCCGCCGCCGCCGGCCGGGCCGGGCCGGGCGTGGCGTGGCGTGGCGAGGCGAGGCAGGCAGGCAGGCAGGCAGGCGAGCGGGCGTGGTGTGGTTGTGTTAATTTTTAGCACTCACTAACCGCGTACTTCAGCCGAGTGACCCTGTCTCTTCGTCAGCCAGCCGAGTGACCCTTCTCCTTCAGCTGGCCGACTTATGGCGTAACTCGGCGAGTGCTGGCCGACTCATGGCATAACTCGGCGAGAGCTGGCCGACTCTTGGCGTGACTCGGCGACCTTTCTTCTTCAACTTCCCTCTGCGAGAGGTTAAATAGAGGAGCACCCCTGTCACTCGGTACACGCGAACACACCACTTTCAGAATCACAGTCCAGCCGCCGAGTGAGGGTATTTCCATCTCGTGACTCTGCGCGCACAGAGAAGCGAGAGGGCAGGTGCCTCCGAAGCCGGTGCCGTTCGAGACCTTGCACGGGGGATCGGCAATTAGGTTTTTGGGGAGCGTCTACGCGACTGCCCAAATCATCTACGACATGACAAAGGAAGTTGCACAAGGATCTGGATCAGAGCGCATGGGAGGGTATGATCAGTTTATTTCCTTACTGTTTTGCATTCTACAGATTATATATGTTTTATATATGCATTTGTACTGTTTCATATATATAGCAAAGAGTTTATCTCATCTGTTCTGTTACCTTATAATGTGTTATATCTGTTTGTTTTAATTTTACAATCATGCTGTTTATGTTTCTATTTATTTATTTTCAATTGTTCAGTCAGTTTACATGTTTATCGTATTTATATGATTTATATAATTCATATGCTTTATGTTCTCATGATCCATATTGTTATGGATATATTTGAGAAAGTGATTTCTATGATTAATTATATTTTATATGTCATCATCATAATGTTAATTTATGGAATTAAAATGATACGGAAAATGCCTATAATTCTAACACATCTATCTATTCGTTCGAGATTTCGCCCCCTTGTCAACTTCCTCTCCTTTTCCGTTTCACCAGCAAAATTTGGAGAAAGCGATGCTAAAGTATTTTTCTTATCTGATGTGTGTGCGCGGGCGCGCCTGGAACCTGTTGATTTCAGGTTGTTTGACTGTGTGATCAATGTGTCCTGTGTGAGGTGTTTTGGTCCTTTTGCAAAGTTCGGCTGGGACAGGTCTCTGGAACTAAAAAAGTGTATTTTTAATATTTTTTCTTGAATATATAGGAGAGCTATGTATCTTTATATTAAGAAGAAGAAAAGTCCGTTACATGATAGTCTCCTATCCCGGACAAAATAGGAGACCGTAGACAAAACCACTAAAACTCTAAAGCTTACAAAAGACATGGTAAGACCTGACTAACAAACAGCCCAACATATTTTAAGTGCCTAACACGGATTGTGTACTAACAAATCTGACTAACACGGATGGTGTACTACCTCTTCTAGGCCTGGCCGCCTGGCTCCATCAAATACAATGGTGTTCCATGTTATATGTTAAGAAATTTCTCCTTTGTTCTGTGTGGTATGCCTGAACTCGAGCAACACGCCAAATCTTTACTTAGAACATATTTCGGGACCACCCAGAATGAAACGTGATGAGCCATTTTTTCCATTATAAAAATAATGGCATTATTCATTGTGCTGTTTTTTTATGACCTGCCATCCTGCAAGCAGGGCGTCATGAAATGAACCTGACTTGCTTGAGTTGCTTCTTGACACCATAAGAAGGCGATCCATCTGTTTCCAGTTGCACACAGAAAGCTAGTGCCTTGAAAGATAAGGTGAGTTTGCTTGTGCTCTTTTGATGATTACTTACTAGTGACATCTACATTTTCTGAACCCTTAAAGGGTTGGTTGAGTGCGAGGTCATGATACTATATTGCTACCTACTTTTGATCGTACAGAATGGTAAGGGGGGCGGTAGGTGTCCTAAGATGAAACTGCGGTTGCATCTGTTGGTCCTGTGCGTGGTCATCATATTCCTGGTGTACAACATGGCTAGCTTTCAACATAAGCAGACATTGGTAACAACCAGTATCCCCTGGTTTATTGAAACAGGGTTCTGTGAATGTAAATATACCTAAAAGATTAATCTGATGTGATTATGCAACTTTACAGTCGGAAGCAAAATCCCATCCATTTGATACAGTGACGGTAGGTGAACGCATTTTCTTCGTTAAAAACACCAGAAGATTTGGCTTTTCCCCCTATTAATCCAAATGCAGATTTTCCTCTGTTTCTAATTATGATTTGTGCTCCAATGTAAACATCAGGTCTCTGACAGAGATGCTGTTAAGTTGCCCCAAAAAGCTGAGGTTAGGATTGGTTATTTACCCCATGGTATAGTGGAGTCTAACTCCGACATGAAGTTGAAACCGTTGTGGTTGACAACAAGTGCGCAGTCAAAGGTTAGTTAAGTACAATATACCTGATGGACTTTTGAGTCCGGTACAGTATTTCTGTTGGTTTCACTTTTCAAACTCAACAATCATTAGCTGTTCCCACCTCCTAACCATTATTTAATGCTCTGAGTGTTTTGTTCCTAGCAGAAGTCTAAACAAAAAGATCACTTCTTGATTGCTATTGCTGCCGGTATAAATCAAAAGAAAAGTGTGGACGCTATAATGAAGAAGGTACTTCATTTACACCTCTGTGCAGTAATTGCACATAAAATTGTCATGTGACTCTTGATTCTTCAGTTTCTTCCAGAAAATTTTACAGCTGTATTGTTCCATTACGACGGGAATGTCAATGGGTGGAATGATCTACCATGGAGCAAAAGTGTGATACATATAGCTGCTTCTAACCAGACTAAATGGTATGTCATCTCTTCCTTTGCACTGAAATTCGGCATTTGTCTCTATTTTGCAACAAAAAGGGCATTTTCCACCCTTTAATTCTGAATTCTGATCTGATATCGTTTTAGCTTCAAGATAAGATGACAAGATATTTATTTTTATAGGTGGTTTGCAAAGAGGTTCCTCCATCCTGCTGTTGTGTCTATGTACCAGTACATCTTTCTTTGGGATGAAGACCTGGAAGTAGATAACTTTAATCCGAGAAGGTATTTTCTAATTGGATTACATGATACTAGCCCTATATTGTCAAACTTACCATTGCCTAGCAACAACAACAAAAGAGCCCTGCTTATTTGACTTTTAAATCAAGCTACTAGTAAAAAAACTCGACCTGCGGAGATAAGATAACCCCTAGACATTGCATTAAGAAGACTTCTCATGCAGGTCGAGAAAACCTACGAACTCTTGCTCCACCCGTACACAACGACACCGTAGCCCATGGAGAATGACCATGACTGAGTTGGGCCTTAGGCAGTGGCAGACCCAGCTGCTACACTAGAGTGTGCCAAGAAAAATATCAAAAAAAACAAAGATCATCAAGACTCGAACCTTGACTGCCAAGTTCAAAAGATAGTACTTACATCGCTATACTAACTACCATTATATGATCTTATGGTGTGTCGTGTCCCATATGGATCACCCGCCGCTGGGTCCGCCCCTGGCCTTAGGCATGTGAGTTTATGTGGGATAGATGAGGATAACCTTGGCCTAAAATTCGCTTCCATATGGTCTAACCCTCCTCAAGCTACCTAATCAACTCGGTTAGAAGCCCTTTCGCTCAGAAGCTACTAGTATAAAATGATAGTTTTTTGGATGTTTCTGCTGCCAGTGTCAGGTATGTGCTAGGTGCTAGGCGGCAAACAGTTTCTTGAAAGTATCCACCTTAAGTTCTTGTTCCAGATAGGAGAAACTTGTGAAGAAATGTCATATTATGCTAACCTTCTCCACACAAAAACACATGCACTCACACACAAAATGAGTTTGTTTGATCTTTTCATTTTTTGACACCAATTTAGCTAATGCATTGATTACTTTCAGGTACTTAAATATAGTTAGATCAGAAGGACTGGAGATATCACAACCAGGTCTTGATTCTAAGCTTTCTGAAATTCATCACCGAATAACTGTTCGTAAAAATACAGGGACCTTTCATAGGTAAGTTCTTGTAGTGCACCTTTTATTTTGGATTTTTTTATGTCATAACACAATGAAACATGATGTGTATTTTGATAGAAGAGTTAGTCGGGCTAACAAACGTTGTTCAAGAGAAGGACCGCCTTGTTCTGGGTATATTTTCTTTCCTGAACCCTTTTTTATGCTACAACAGATTTTTTTGCTGATTAGCTCTTTACATTTTTACACATAATAATTTTCACTAGAATTGTCTTTCTATTTACTAACCATGGTATATTTTGCGACAAATATGTTTGAGAGTTGTGGTTGACGTGGTAATTAATTGATCTATAGATGGGTCGAAGGCATGGCACCAGTTTTCTCAAAGTACGCTTGGCAATGTGTGTGGCACCTTATATAGGTAAACTTTGTTCTCATATGTATTCTTAACCATGTTGCACATCTGACTTTCTATTGTACCAGACAATGTCTGTTTTTCTTCCAGTGATCCACAAATTCTGAGTATGAGTTGTACAAAATGGTATAGCATTAGATTTCCATGTGTAATGTTATTCCTTGGTATTTGGAGTCAGGGAACACTGGGAACAATGCGTAACTGTGTTGAGAATAGCAGGGGTGGGAACCCAAACAGGCAAAGCTAGTACATTTTTTAACCTAGGCTCTACATTCACCTCTCTTAGTGTTGAGTCTTCACATTTTATCTCTTTCTGAATGTGTTATGTATTTATATTTTGCTTCTTTCTGAAATAACATGGAGCGCAGAAGCAATAGATATATACAAGCTAGGAGTTAATTACTTGTCTCATTGGCTCACTGTTTTCAAGTCATCAGATTAATCGCGATGAGTCGTGATTAATCGTCCAAGTCGGTTTGGACCAATCGCGATTAATTGTCCAAGTCGTCCAACTAATCGTGATTAATCGTGCAAGTCGGTCAACCAGAACGACCAACAAGTCGTCCGACTTGAAAACAATGCATTGGCTACACTATATTTTTCGATTTATAATATTTACAAGTAAGGTCAGTTTTTATGCTACACTGGTTGGCATTTTGTGTCATTACTTGTGGAGAATTCTTGAATAGGTTCATGTTATTTCTGTGTATTCTGGTCGTAATTTTATAGGTATTTATGAACTCACTACAGTGCCTTCACATACTTCATGGCTCCATGCATTCACTACTGCAATTGTCAGGGACACAGGAAAATGGATCCACATTAGTTCATAGGTCTTTAAGCTGAGTACTTGATTGCTATGAGAAGGGACATTGCCATTTCATCAACCTGTTTTTGGATAAAATTTACTTTTTGTGATAATCTCCTTTGTCTTTTATGGTTTTACCTGATTAATTTTTATGGAGTATTCCAGCTATTAATATATCTACATTATATTTATTTAGAATGATCTTATACATGGATGGGGCATCGATTACAAGTTTGGGTATTGTGCTCAGGTTTGATAAAATTGTTCTTCAAGTAACTGTGGCATGCCTTATAGTTTAATTTTATCTAAAGCACAAAGTATTGATTAAGTTGTTTGTTTGACCTTTATCCATGCAAGAATTATTGTTGTGAATTATGGATTATGATTGGTATTCACAAGAAAAATCATATAGCACTATTTTTTCATATATTCAATTAATATATTTTTTCTATGGTAATCTATTGAAAGTGATCATGTTTTGGCCGAGGTTGATATACAAAGTAATATAAACATTTGTACCTCTTTATGCTCTTATTGTGCATCTAGCATCTTTTAATCTGTAATTTAGTCATCCTGAATTCGTGACCCAGTTGTCCAAGCAAACTTAGCCATTTTCTTTTTGGTCAAGACTTCAAATTAAACTATTTTTTCTTAATCTGCTTTCAGGGTGACAGGACAAAGAACATCGGCGTAGTTGATAGTGAATTTATAGTTCACCGAGGAGTGCAGACATTAGGAGGTTCTACAATAACAAAGGTTTGTCTTAACTTTTATTTTGTTATTGCAAGTTAGAACCTTGATATCTTATATGCAAAGCAATAGATCGTGGCAATATTTCAGTACACTCCATGAATTTGAGCTGCGCTTCCTAATGCAATAACACAATCTTTTTTTTAGGAAACAGGAAGGGCTTGCCCCTACTGTATATATATATAAATAGATAAAAAAGTAGAACAGCCAGTCCAAACGAGAAAAAAAAACAGAGATAGAGAGAAATTAAAGAAGCTATCTAGCCAGTCAGTAATGCTAGGAAATAACTCTTCGCACGATGCAAAAGCATAGTGAAATCATGTTTGAACTTAGCTTTACAAGCTTCCACAGAGAGTGGGACTTGCTTAAATATCCAATGGTTTCTCACCAATTTTGTGGACTCATTTATAGGGCGCAAATATCAGCGCAGGAAGGTTTAGTGGATAGAGGAGAGCTTTGTTTGAAAAATAACAGATCAGGCTTAGCTAGCCGATCTGCAGTCTGTTAGAGAATAACCAGGGGAGGAGGCTTATCCCCCAAGGCTGGCCAAGGGCTTATCCCTGAGTTTGTGGAAACCTTTGTTCTATAAAGAGGATCCTAGTTTGTAATAGGGTTTTTTTTATCGAAGTAATCGGTTTCCCTACTGGGCGACAACTTCGGTCACCATTTTTTTTCTCGAACACGCAGGAGAGCTGCGTATCATTATATTAAAAGGAGAAATAAACAAGGTCCAAAATAGACCGGAGTACAAGAGACGCCTTATGGCGGTCTAAACGTAACAAACATAAACTGATCTATCTATAAAGCTCTAATCCACGTCTGAGAGGGAGGCAGCAAGGGAGGACAATCCCTTGGCTCCAGTAGACTCTCACAGACGGCGCTCGTCCCCAACTTGAATTAAGAAATTAGCAATATTAGGGGAAAGGCCATCAAAGATGCATCTGTTTCTATGATTCTATAAACTGATTCCATAACAACAGTCGTGGAGGTCTTCTCTGCTGGTCCCTTAGACGCTGACACTTGGTTGGTGCCTTCTACCTAGTACGTGTGGTACTGGCAACACTGGCACGCGCATTCGTCTACGACGCGTTTCTAGGCGTGGCAAACCTGGAGCACGCCTCGTCCATGGCGGTTTGACAGCATCGTTCTCGGCATCGGCTACCTCCTCTACGACTGCCTAGACTGTGTCTCCGTCTTCGTCTATGGCGCCCTCCTACGCCGCCGTCACCCTGGCGCCTCCTGGCGCGCCGTGGGCCTTCCCGCGTACTACACCTGCATTCGCGACTTGTGCGGCTTGTCTTCTTCGGTGTCCTCGACAGCTACATCGACCACGTCCATAGCTACCCAACGCACGACGCCTTGACAACGCCTCGGCGCCCTTGCACTCGGCTATCTCGACATAATCGGCACAAAGGGCTATCATCTGCATGGGCTACTCCAGTCGCAGCATTCGCACCGTGTTTCGACTATGGGGGATATCTCCACTGTTCTCCAGTCTTTCGGTTCATATTGCTAACGCTACGACTGCGGGGGGATGTTAGAATATATTAGGCAACTCCTGATATGGTTGGTTTAGTATTGATTGTAATCCTGGGATAACCTTCCTTGTATCTAGGATAACCTTTCTTATCTTTAGGATAGAGTTCTTGCCCTTCAAGTCATGTACTCCTGTATATTCTCCCTAGAGGCTCAATGCAATACCATCCACACATCGTACGTAATCTCTCCTTACACTCACGAAAAAAAGGCTTCATCTATACTTGTGTGCATAATTCATACAATCCTTAATTAAGTTGTTTTATGAGAACAAAAGCCCTTTGTTTCCCCTTACTTTTATAGGTTCTTTTTATCAGACTTCTGCATTTCTGTTATGGGAGTAATGGAAATGAGGTTGACCTCGGTTAAAAAAACCCTTTGTCATAATTGTTATTTTTTATGAGGTAAAGTTATGATGGGAACAGGGAATTGTCTTCGCTTGCAATGGAAATGTCTTTAGATAATACTATGCCTTGTGTTGTGTCTGTATCTTCACATCTTTTATATTGTGAATTTTCTTCGTGGATGTGCAAAATAATGTTAAATGTTTCCTCTGTTTTGAATTCTGGAAGGATGGTATTCGTGGCAAAAATGCCCAGTCACTCCGCCAGAAAGCAGCTCAAGTCCAAAAATCGAGAGTATGTTATGTGTGCCTGACACGTTAATGAAAAAGTTTGCTGCATACTTATGTTGCTGCATTTTATTCTGTGATCATGATATCTGTTATGACATACCAGGGGAGGGATCCTGGCCTTGATATGCGAACAAAGGTGAGCTAACAAAGCACTTGGTATACTCGAAAATTGTTGGCATAAGCCGAAAATTCAGAGTTCAAAAACCTGTCACTTCACTTGTAAAATTCTGTATGCCCTTTTTAACTTGCCAATAACAGCTCAATAATCAGTAGCTATCAGATTATGCAACGCATCAGAATTTGCAATCCATTAATCGATCAGTTCTCACAGTTTGCCACAATTTTGTTTCGACCTTGCAGATCCGGAGAAAATCACGATCGGAGCTTCGTGATTTCCAGAAGCGCTGGGCCCGGGCTGCAAGGGAAGACAGAACATGGGTTGATCCGTTTGCCCACTCCCGAAGAAAGCGGAGGAATAGAAACCCGCAGTAGATAAGCATAATCATCATTGTTTAAGCTTGCACAGAATTCGTCTGCACCTACCATCTAGGGTGTGTTTGATATAGCTCCAGAGCAGAATTATAAGGAGGAGCTAGCAAGAGTATACTAAACACTCGTAACTTTAGAGTTGCAAACTTCATAAAGTTTTCAGAGTTGTAGTACATATAGTTGGAGTACTTCTTTTGCTGCTCTGAAAACTTAAAAAAACAATTAGACGTGGAGTTTGAAGTTATTTATCCGTCACTGTCATTGGTTATGAGAAAATAATTTAAATCTGGAGTAGAGCTGCTTCATCCAGAGTTTTGAAGTGGAACTGCTCTAAAGTGGAACAGAGTTGTACCAAACATGCCTTTAGTGTATATAATTGCATGGTTCGAGTGGGAGTTGTGAGCTCAGCCTCTTTGTATCTGAAACCGGATGTCATACGGACGAGCTAGTTTGTGTCCCTAATCTCAACTGGGACACTCTGCTTCCGAAAGAGCGTTGGGAGTGAGTGCATAGCATAACTCCAGAGGCACCCACCCCACTATAGCAATGAAAATTAGTGGTTCGATGCCTCGATTGCTGAGTCCATTGGTGCTGTCGTTGGCTACTTGGCTGACTCTCCATTTTGCTACCCTGTGATGGTTTGTGCTTACCTTCAGAAAGAAAACCCAGCACAGCGAAAATGTCTGATCGTGCCTGGTAGCGAGAAAAAACAGAAGCGATGAACATGTCGCACGTCCTCGCAGCCGGTCGCCGCATCCGGTTCTTCAGGCAGCTTTCAGCACATCGTCCGCTTGTGTGGCGTGGGCGGCGTTCGGTATCAACCGTCACCTCTGTATGCTGTTTCAGTTTTTTTTTTACTTCTCGCTGTTGCGGTAGATCGTAAAACGTCCAGCTTTTTAGTCGCTTCTATTAGAATCATTTTAGTTAAAACCGTCTAAAATTAATATAAATACATAATCAGACCAGTCATTGTGATAATAAAAACCATCTTTCTACATCTTAAATCCTATGATTTTTTATCTATTTTGTATGTAATCTCCACGATACTTAGATTCTCTCTAAAAAGGTCTTTAAAAAAAGCTGAACCAAACAGGCTTAGTCTAACACTCCCGTCGTGACTGTCGGTCTGTATCAACCCTACTACTAAAAAGTTTTAATGGTACCGATCATGATCGATCGATATCGACCGTTTGTTGTTGACACGTGATGTTTTTATTGGTCTACGTTATTTTGGATCTTATTTAAAAAATCAAAAAAAAGAAATATTGGAATTCGGTCTATAAATAGAGGTGAATTTTTTGAACTCATTTACACATCCCATTAGGCTTGAATGAAATACTCGTAGCCCGTGAGCTCGTTCGACTCATGATCAATTCGACTTGTTTTACTTTTGTCACAAGTTGGGCTAGCATCTTAATTTGGTTTGTTGATGAGTCAGCTCCAGCCAAGCTCGAGCTGGGCTCGTTAGCTTGAACCATTTGTCAACACAACAAAGCCTGCACTTGCATTGGATGGACTAATAAGTGATGGACTATGTTAATTTGATGTTGGATTGATGTGGTATATAAAATTGTGAGTATTTTTTTGGTGTTAAATTATTTTAGAATTAACTAATAATTGATTATATTGTTGTATATATGTACATTTTATTTATTGTGACTCGCGAGCTAAAAAAGCCAGTTCACTTGCAAACAAGCCTAGTCGAGTTAATCATCTTGCTCGATTTCTTAACGAACCTAACTTTACATCCCACACTATTTTTCTATCACCTCATATTTATCCTCCTCTCGTTTATTCGAGTACATCATTGTTAAGATATCTTTGTCGAGTTCAGACATTGAGGTAGTTGATCTTTTTTTCCTTCTCTTCTCTCGTTATTCATTGTTTAAAAAGCCCAACAAAATAAAAAATATATTAGAATCCGGTCTATAAAATAGAGGTAAATTGTTTGAACTCATTTACACATTCATACTTCAAATTTCTCTATCGCCTCGTATTTATCTCACTCTCATTTTATTCGAGTACATCATTATTAAGATATCTTCGTTGAGCTCGGACGTTGAGGTAGTTGATCTTTTTTATTCTCTCTTGTTATTTTTGTTAGAAGTATAGGCATTTTTCATATCATTTTAATTCCATAAATTAACATTATGATAATGACAAATATCAAATAATTAATTATAAAAATCGTGATCTCAAATATATCCATAACAATATGGATCATGAAAACACAAAGCATATGAATCATATAAATCATATAAAAATGATAAGCATATAAGCTAACTGAACAATTAAAAATAAACAGATAGAAACATAAACAGTATGACTGTAAAATTAAAACAGACAGATATAACATATTATAGTATGACAGAACGGATTAGATAAAATCATTGCTACATATAAAACAGCACAGATGAATATATGAAACATATATAATCTGCAGAACGTAAAACAGTAAGGAAATAAACTGATCATACCCTCTCATGCGCTCTGATGATCCAGATCCTTGTCCATCTTCCCTTGTCATGTCGTCAGAAAGAAGATGTTTTGGGCAGTCGCGTAGACGCTCCCCAAAAACCTAATTGTCGATCCCCCGTGCAAGGTCTCGAACGACAAGGGCTTCGGAGGCACCTGCCCTCTCTCTGCTCTGTGCGCGCAGAGTCACGAGATGGAAATACTCTCACTTGCGGCTGGGCTATGACTCTGAAATGGTTCTGTTCCCGTGTACCAAGTGCCAGGGGTTCTCCTCTACTTAACCTCTCGCAAAGGGAAGCTAAAGGAGAAGGGTCGCATGCGGCACGCCAGGAGACGGACAGCTGAAGGATAAGGGTCTCGCATGCAGCTCACGAAGAGACAGGTAACTGAAAGGTTTAACCCGTAGTTGAAACTCCCGCGGTTAATGAGTGCTAAAGATTAACACAACCACGCCACGCCCGCTCACTGCCTGCCTGCCACGCCACGCCACACCCGGCCCGGCCGGCGGCGGCGGCGCGCGCGTGGCACGCCCTTGTCCATTTCTTGACTTCTCAAATTAAGTGGAATAAATACCACCATATAAGTCAAGTCAAAAGACTCTTGGACTTCCAATATGGTACTATTGGTATTCTCTACCATTACACACCATAGAGTTTATTCAATAAATAGGCCAAGCCCATAAAAGATCCAACAATCCCCACCAAACTCTAGGGTTTGTAATGATGAAGTATCAGAATCACAATCCTTTGATATACCAGTGTTTCGATGGAGACTGTTAAGTTGAACATCCATCTAGAATAAGAGTTTCACTCATTCACAACTGAACAATGGACTAAGCTTTGAATTGACAGTTTTGTGCGAAATGAGATTCACTCAAATCCTTTGCTGATACTAGGCTGCAAAAGGGCATTCTCGCTGTTTAGAAGCATATAAGTCACACTTCAGTGCCTTTCATGAGTATTTAGGGATTACCCAAGTCCCATAGATTGTGACCAGCAGTCTGACTCATATAGGTGTATTCCTCAGAAGATGTTCTGTAGGACAACATCTCACCTTTATAAGACTCTTGGAATACATTGAGGTAAAAACCATCCTGCCTTACAGATAGGAAAGATGTGCATCAGAAATGAGTTAAGGAAGGGATCTTTCCTCACAATCTACTCCTAGCTTGTTTCTCCACTCTACTTCACGGGATCTCTGATCACATAGAGCAGGTTACCACTAGAGTAGATTTCACATGGGTCTCATACCCATTTCTCTCGATGCACTTTCTATCACATTGCGTGACAGACCCTTAGTGAATTGATCTGCCAGATTATTAGAAGTGTGGACATAATCCACCGTTATAACTCCAGAGTTTTTCAGCTTTCTGACAGATTTCAATCTCCTCTTAACATGCCTTATAGACTTCATGTTATTCCTAGAACTGTTAACCTTTGTAATCACAGTTTGGTTGTCACAGTTCATGGAAATAGCCGGTATCGGTTTTTCAACTACCGGTAAATCCAATAGGAAATCACGAAGCCACTCGGCCTCAGCCCCAGCAGTGTCTAATGCTGCAAGTTCTGCTTCTATTGTAGACTTCGTTAAGATAGTCTGCTTGCAAGACTTCCAGGAAACAGCGCCACCTCCAAACAGAAACACATATCCGCTTGTGGCATAAAGCTCATCAGCATCAGAAATCCAGTTGGCATCACAATAGCCTTCCAGCACTTTTGGGTTTCCAGTATAATGAATATCGTATGTCATAGTACCTTTCAAATACCGCAACACTCTCTCAAGAGCACGCCAGTGATCATCTCCTGGTTTTGACACAAACCGACTCAGCTTACTCACAACATAAGAGATGTCTAGCCTTGTTGCACTTGCAAGATACATGAGCGAGCCAATGATCTGGGAGTATGTCAATTGATCCCTTGCTATTCTCCGATTCTTTCTCAATAGCACACTAGGGTCATAAGGTGTTGGAGCAGGATCACAGTCACTAAAACCAAAGCGACTCAATACCTTTTCCACATAATGGGATTGTAACAAAGTTACCCCACCATCAGCTTCTCTAACAAGCTTGATGTTTAGAATGACATCAGCCTCTCCCAAATCTTTCATCTCGAAATTGCTCAATAGAAGATTTTTAACTTCCTCAATCACATTGAGATTTGATCCAAAGATCAAGATGTCATCAACATAAAGGCACAGCATAACAGACTCACCCCCACCATACCGATAATATACACACGTTTCAGATTCATTTACAGCAAAACCAGCAGTTGTAAGAGTATTATCTAACTTTTCATGCCATTTCTTAGGTGCTTGGTTTAGGCCATACAATGATTTTATCAACCTGCACACCTTGTTCTCTTGACCATCCGCAATGAACCCTTCTGGCTGATCCATGTAGATCTCCTCATCCAACTCTCCATTTAGGAAAGCTGTCTTAACATCCATCTGATGAATGATAAGACCATAAGAGGCTACCATGGCTATTAATGTGTGAATTGTAGTCAATCGAGCCACTTGTGAGTAGGTATCAAAGAAATCTTCACCCTCCTTTTGGGTATATCCTTTGGCCACAAGCCTTGCCTTGTACCTCTCGATTGTACCATCAGGCCTAAGCTTTTTCTTGAAGATCCATTTGCAACCTATAGATTGACAACCATAAGGACGGTCAGCGACCTCCCAAATTCCATTAGACATAATAGATTCCATCTCACTCCTTACTGCTTCCTTCCATAAGTCAGCATCAGGAGAGGAATATGCCTCACTAATGGTAGTTGGTGTGTCTTTCACAAGGTACACTATAAAGTCATTACCAAAGGATTTTGCAACCCTCTGTCTCTTGCTCTTTCGAGTGACTATAGTGTCATCCTCCTCAGGGATGTGCACGTGAGGATCCTCAGCATGATCTATAGGAATCGACAGTTCGTGCTCATGGGGAATTATAGTCTCATGACTTATATCACCAGGTGTATTCTTCATGGGAAACTCATTCTCAAAAAATGTTGCGTCTCTTGATTCCATGATAGTATCAACATACATATCAGGCACATCAGATTTTATAATTAAGAACCTATACCCAGTGCTATGAAAGGAGTACCTAAGGAATACATGAAAGTCGCCTAGAGGGGGGTGAATAGGGCGAATCTGAAATTTACAAAGCTTAAGCACAACTACAAGCCGGGGTTAGCGTTAGAATTAAAATCGAGTCCAAGGGAGAGGGCAAAAACAAATCACAAGCAAATAAAGAGTGTGACACGGTGATTTGTTTTACCGAGGTTCGGTTCTTGCAAACCTACTCCCCATTGAGGTGGTCACAAAGATCGGGTCTCTTTCAACCCTTTCCCTCTCTCAAACGGTCACCTAGACCGAGCGAGCTTCTCTTCTCAATCAAACGGGACATTAAGTCCCCACAAGGATCACCACACAATTGGTGTCTCTTGCCTCGGTTACATTTGAGTTGATCACAAGAAAGAATGAGGAAGAAAAGAAGCAATCCAAGCGCAAGAGCTCAAATGAACACAAGTCACTCTCACACTAGTCACTAATTGATTTAGAATGATCTTTGGACTTGGGAGAGGATTTGATCTCTTTGGTGTGTCTTGTATTGAATGCTATAGCTCTTGTAAGGTGTAGGAAGTCTGAAAACTTGGATGCAATGAATGGTGGGGTGGTTGGGGTATTTATAGCCCCACCCACCAAAAGTGGCCATTGGGAGGCTGTCTGTCGCATGGTGCATCGGACACTGTCCGGTGCGCCAGCCACGTCACCCGACCGTTAGGGTTCGACCATTGGAGTTTCTGTCTTCTGGGTCACCAGACAGTCCAGTGTTGCACCGGACAGTCACTGTACACTGTCTGATGCGCCTTCTGGCGCTGCTCTGACTCTGGCGCGCACTGTAGCGCATTGAATGCGTTTTGCAGACGACCGTTGGCGTGAAGTAGCCATTGCTCCGCTGGCACACCGGACAGTCCGGTGAATTATAGCGGAGCGGCCTCCCAAATTCCCGAGACTGGCAAGTTTGGAGTTGGATTCCCTGGTGCACCGGACACTGTCCGGTGGCACACCGGACAGTCCGGTGCGCTAGACCAGGGCTGCCTTCGGTATACTTTGCTCCCTTTGTTTGAACCCTTTCTTTTGACTTGTATTGGTTTGTTGTGAACCTTTGGCACCTATAGAACTCATAATCTAGAGCAAACTAGTTAGTCCAGTAATTTGTGTTGGGCTATTCAACCACCAAAATTCTTATTGGAAAAGGTTTGACCCTGTTTCCCTTTCAATCTCCCCCTTTTTGGTGATTGATGCCAACACAAACCAAAGCAAATATAAAAGTGCAGAATTGAACTGGTTTGCATAATGTAAGTGCTAAGGTTACTTGGAATTGAAACCAATATACTTATTTCAATGGATATGCATGGATGGTTTTTCTTCTTATTTAAAATTTTGGACCACATTTGCATGACGAGTTTTGTTTTGCAAATTCTTTGTAAAATTCTTTTCAAAAACCTTTTGCAATTAGTCAAAGGTACATGAATAAGATTGAAGAAAGCATTTTCAAGATTTGAAATTTTCTCCCCTGTCTCAAATGCTTTTCCTTTGACTAAAACAAAACCCCCCTAAATAAAATTCTCCTCTTAGTGTTCAAGAGGGTTTTGAAAGGGAAATGTGCCCTTGGGCCATTTCTAAGTATTTTGGTGATTTAGTGTCCAACACAAGTGCCTAAGAGTAAAAAGGTGGACAAGGTACAAATCAAGAATTAAGGTATGTTTCTCAGACTTAGTACATTGTTTTATGGACTAATGTATTGTGTCTAAGTGCTGGAAACAGAAAAAATCCAATTGGAAATGTCTTGGCTCGAGCAGCCAAGAATCTGCTGAGTCTGCAAGCACCGGACTGTCCGGTGGTGCACCGGACAGTGTCCGGTGCGTCAGGCTGGCTCGAGCGAAGTGGCTGCTCTCGGGAATTCACCGGCGACGTACGGCTAAAATTCACTGGACTGTCCGGTGTGCACCGGACTGTCCGGTGAGCCAACGGTCAGCCGGGCCAACGGTCGGCCGCGCAATCTGCGCGGGACACGTGGCCGAGCCAACGGCTAGAAGACGGCACCGGACTGTCCGGTGTGCACCGGACATGTCCGGTGCGCCAACGGCTCTCAGGCTGCCAACGGTCGGCTTCGCTATTTAAGGAAGGAAATCGGGCACCGGACAGTGTCCGGTGTGCACCGGACTGTCCGGTGCCCCCGATGACAGAAGGCAAGAATGGCTTTCCAAACTTGTGCTCAACGGCTCCTAGCTGCCTTGGGGCTATAAAAGGGACTCCTAGGCGCATGGAGGAGTACACCAAGCATCCTTTGAGCATCATTGATCACTCACACTTCATTCTCGCACACTTGTTTGACATTCTAGTGATTTGAGCTCCGTTCTAGTGTGCTAGTCTCTTGAGCTCAAGTCTGGGTTTTGCGTGTGCGTATTCGCTGTGATCTTTGTGTCGTGTGTGAGTTGCTAATCCCTCCCTTGCTCTGTGATTCTTCGTGAACATCTTGTGTAAGGGCGAGAGGCTCCAAGCTGTGGAGATTCCTCGCAAACAGGATTAAGAGAAGCAAAGCAACACCGTGGTATTCAAGTTGGTCTTTGGACCGCTTGAGAGGGGTTGATTGCAACCCTCGTCCGTTGGGACGCCACAACGTGGAGTAGGCAAGCGTTGGTCTTGGCCGAACCACGGGATAACCACTGTGCCATCTCTGTGATTGATATCTCTTGGTTATTGTGTTGTGTTGAGATCCTTCTCTAGCCACTTGGCAAACTACTGTGCTAACAAGTAACCAAGTTTTGTGGCTTAAGTTTTTGAAGTGTTACAGGATCACCTATTCACCCCCCCTCTAGGTGCTCTCAATTGGTATCAGAGCCGTTCTCTTCAAGAAAGGGACTAACCGCCTGAAGAGATGGATCCTAAAGGCAAGAGGATGGTGATCAACGACAAGGAGAAGGAGTCCTTCGTCAACGAGCCCAATGATGACAGGCCCACCGACTCAGGCTCGGGCCACAAAAGAAAAGACGGGAGGAAGAAGAAGTCAAGGCGCATCAAGGAAATTGTCTACTACGACAGCGACGAGTCTTCCTCCTCCCAAAAGGACGACGACGACTACGATAGACGAAAGACGGTTAACTCAAACTTTTCTTTCGATTATTCGCGCATCCCGCATAGTTCAAATGCTCAATTGCTCCCCATTCCACTTGGCAAGCCCCCTCACTTTGATGGAGAGGATTACAGATTTTGGAGCCACAAAATGCGTACTCACCTGTTTTCTCTCCATCCAAGCATTTGGGAGATTGTGGAAAGTGGAATGAAATTTGATAGCTCGGATAGCCCTGTGTTTATTAATGAACAGATTCATAAAAATGCACAAGCTACTACTGTGTTGCTAGCCTCTTTGTGCAGGGACGAGTATCACAAGGTGAGCGGCTTGGACAATGCCAAGCAGATCTGGGACACCCTCAAGATCTCTCATGAGGGAAACGACGTCACCTTGCTCACCAAAATGGAGTTGGTGGAGGGCGAGCTTGGACGGTTCGCGATGATAAGGGGCGAGGAGCCGACACAAACATACAACCGGCTCAAGACCCTTATCAACAAAATAAGGAGCTACGGGAGCACGCGATGGACGGACCACGACGTCGTCCGCCTAATGCTAAGGTCATTTACCGTTCTTGATCCTCATTTGGTGAACAATATACGTGAAAATCCCAGGTACACCAAGATGTCGCCCGAAGAAGTTCTTGGGAAGTTCGTAAGCGGGCGAATGATGATCAAGGAGGCAAGATACGTGGACGACGCGTTGAACGGTCCTAGTCATGAGCCTCAACCCATTGCTCTCAAGGCAACAAGGAGCAAGGAGGCGCTACCAAGCAAGGTGGTGCAAGTTGAGGCGGCCGGACTCAATGATGAGGAGATGGCTCTCATCATTAAGCGCTTCAAGACGGCGCTTAAAGGTCGCAAGGGGCAGCCGAGCAAGACCAAAGCCAAGGGGAAGCGCTCATGCTTCAAATGCGGTAAGCTTGGTCATTTTATTGCTAACTGTCCCGACAATGATAGTGATCAGGACCAAGGGAACAAGTGGGAGAAAAAGAAGCATTACAAGAAGGCCAAGGGCGAGGCACATATCGGAAAGGAGTGGGATTCGGATTGTTCCTCCTCCGACTCTGACAATGAAGGACTCGCCGCCACCGCCTTCAACAAGTCATCCCTCTTCCCCAACGAGCGTCACACTTGCCTCATGGCAAGAGAGAAGAAAGTAAGCACTCATACTAGTACTTATGCTTCTTCGAGTGAAGATGAGTCTAGTGATGATGATGAGATAGATTACTCATGCTTATTCAAGGGATTAGATAGAACCAAGGTAGACAAAATTAATGAATTAATTGATGCCTTGAATGACAAGAATATGCTTTTAGAAAAACAAGAGGATTTGTTGTATGAAGAACATGATAAATTTGTAGAAGCACAGAAATCTCTTGCTCTAGAAACTAAGAGGAATGAAATGCTCTCTAGTGAATTATCTTCTTGTCATGAAACTATTGCTAAGTTAAAAAGTTTTAATGATGATTTAAATGCTAAACTAGAAGTAGCTAGTAAATCTAATTCTTGTGTAGAAATTGTTGAAACTTGTAATAGGTGTAAAGATTTTGACATTGATGCTTGTAGTGATCATTTAGTTTCAATTTCCAAATTAAATGATGAATTAGCTAGTCTTAATGCCCAATTTAAGACTAGCAAGAATGAATTTGACAAGCTAAAATTTGCAAGGGATGCCTACACGATTGGTAGACACCCCTCAATTAAGGATGGACTTGGCTACAAGAGGGAAGCCAAGAACTTGACAAGCCATAAGGCTCCCATCTCCGCCAAGGAGAAAGGGAAGGCCCCTATGGCTAGTAGTGTGCAAAAGAACCATGCCTTTATGTACTATGATAGAAGACAACCTAGAAATGCTTATAGGAGTTGTAATGTATATAATGCCTTTGATTCTCATGCCATGGTTGCTTCTAGTTCTTCTTATGTGCATGATAGAAATGTTGGTAGGAGAAATGTTATTCATAATATGCCTAGGAGAAATGTCGTTAATGTTCCTAGGAAAGTTAGTGAACCTTCTACAATATATCATGCTTTAAATGCTTCTTTTGCTATTTGTAGAAAGGATAGGAAGATAGTTGCTAGAAAATTAGGGGCAAGATGCAAGGGAGACAAAACTTGCATTTGGGTCCCTAAGGATATTTGTGCTAACCTTGCAGGACCCAACATGAGTTGGGTACCTAAGACCCAAGCCTAAATTTGCCTTGCAGGTTTATGCATCCGGGGGTTCAAGCTGGATTATTGACAGCGGATGCACAAACCATATGACGGGGGAGAAGAAGATGTTCACCTCCTACGTCAAGAATAAAGATTCCCAAGATTCAATAATATTCGGTGATGGGAATCAAGGCAAGGTAAAAGGGTTAGGTAAAATTGCAATCTCAAATGAGCACTCTATCTCTAATGTGTTTTTAGTAGAGTCTCTTGGATATAATTTGCTATCTGTTAGTCAATTATGCAATATGGGATATAACTGTTTGTTTACAAATGTAGATGTGTCTGTCTTTAGAAGATGTGATGGTTCACTAGCTTTTAAGGGTGTACTAGACGGCAAGCTTTACTTAGTTGATTTTGCAAAAGAAGAGGCCGGTCTAGATGCATGCTTAATGGCTAAGACTTGCATGGGCTGGCTGTGGCATCGCCGCTTAGCACATGTGGGGATGAAGAACCTCCACAAGCTTCTAAAGGGAGAACACGTGATAGGTCTAACCAATGTTCATTTCGAAAAAGATAGACCTTGTGTAGCTTGTCAAGCAGGGAAACAAGTGGGAGGCTCTCATCACACCAAAAATGTGATGACAACATCAAGACCCCTGGAGCTGCTACATATGGACCTCTTCG
The DNA here is from genome assembly GCA_029449295.1 of Zea luxurians. Classification (NCBI taxonomy): domain Eukaryota; kingdom Viridiplantae; phylum Streptophyta; class Magnoliopsida; order Poales; family Poaceae; genus Zea; species Zea luxurians. The sequence goes on from JAOPSE010000004.1 coordinate 166,824,845, forward strand.
GACCCATCGCCTATCTGAGCATAGGAGGAAGTAAGTATGGTCTAGTTATCGTTGATGACTTTTCCCGCTTCACTTGGGTATTCTTTTTGCAGGATAAGTCTGAAACCCAAGGGACCCTCAAGCGCTTCCTAAGGAGAGCTCAAAATGAGTTTGAGCTCAAGGTGAAGAAGATAAGGAGTGACAACGGGTCCGAATTCAAGAACCTTCAAGTGGAGGAGTTTCTTGAGGAGGAAGGGATCAAGCACGAGTTCTCCGCTCCCTACACACCTCAGCAAAATGGTGTGGTAGAGAGGAAGAACAGGACACTCATAGATATGGCGAGGACTATGCTTGGAGAATTCAAGACCCCCGAGTGCTTTTGGTCGGAAGCCGTGAACACGGCTTGCCACGCCATCAACAGGGTCTACCTTCACCGCCTCCTCAAGAAGACGTCGTATGAGCTGCTAACCGGTAACAAACCTAATGTATCGTATTTTCGTGTTTTTGGGAGTAAATGCTACATTCTAGTGAAGAAGGGTAGGAATTCCAAATTTGCTCCCAAAGCCGTAGAAGGATTTTTATTAGGTTATGATTCAAATACAAAGGCGTATAGGGTCTTCAACAAATCATCGGGTTTGGTTGAAGTCTCTAGCGATGTTGTATTTGATGAGACTAATGGCTCTCCAAGAGAGCAAGTTGTTGATCTTGATGATGTAGATGAAGAAGACGTTCCAACGGCCGCGATACGCACCATGGCGATTGGAGAGGTACGGCCTCAGGAACATTTGGAGCAAGATCAGCCGTCTTCCTCAACTATGGTGCATCCCCCAACCCAAGATGACGAACAGGTACCTCAAGTGGAGGCACATGATCAAGGGGGAGCACAGGATGTTCAAGAGGAAGAAGCATCTCAGGCACCTCCAACCCAAGTTCGAGCGACAATTCAAAGGGATCATCCCGTCGACCAGATATTGGGTGATATTAGCAAGGGAGTAACTACTCGCTCAAGATTAGTTAATTTTTGTGAGCATTACTCTTTTGTCTCTTCTATTGAGCCTTTCAGGGTAGAAGAGGCCTTGCTAGATCCGGACTGGGTGTTGGCCATGCAGGAGGAACTCAACAACTTCAAGCGCAACGAAGTTTGGACACTGGTGCCTCGTCCCAAGCAAAATGTTGTGGGAACCAAGTGGGTGTTCCGCAACAAACAGGACGAGCACGGGGTGGTGACGAGGAACAAGGCTCGACTTGTGGCAAAAGGTTATGCCCAAGTCGCAGGTTTGGACTTTGAGGAGACTTTTGCTCCTGTGGCTAGGCTAGAATCAATTCGTATCTTGCTAGCATATGCCGCTCACCATTCTTTCAGGTTGTACCAAATGGATGTGAAGAGCGCTTTCCTCAACGGGCCGATCAAAGAGGAGGTGTACGTGGAGCAGCCCCCTGACTTCGAGGATGAACGGTACCCCGACCACGTGTGTAAGCTCTCTAAGGCGCTCTATGGACTTAAGCAATCCCCAAGAGCATGGTATGAATGCCTTAGAGACTTTTTAATTGCTAATGCTTTCAAGGTTGGGAAAGCCGATCCAACTCTTTTTACTAAGACTTGCGATGGTGATCTTTTTGTGTGCCAAATTTATGTCGACGACATAATATTTGGTTCTACTAACCAAAAGTCTTGTGAAGAGTTTAGCAGGGTGATGACGCAGAAATTCGAGATGTCGATGATGGGCGAGTTGACCTACTTCCTTGGGTTTCAAGTGAAGCAACTCAAGGACGGCACCTTCATCTCCCAAACGAAGTACACACAAGATTTGCTAAAAAGGTTTGGGATGAAGGACGCAAAGCCCGCAAAGACGTCGATGGGAACCGACGGACACACCGACCTCAACAAAGGAGGTAAGTCCGTTGATCAAAAAGCATACCGGTCCATGATAGGTTCTTTGCTTTATTTATGTGCTAGTAGACCGGATATTATGCTTAGCGTATGCATGTGTGCTAGATTTCAATCCGATCCGAAGGAGTGTCACTTAGTGGCTGTGAAGCGAATTCTTCGATATTTAGTCGCTACGCCTTGCTTCGGGATCTGGTATCCAAAGGGGTCTAACTTTGACTTGATTGGGTACTCAGATTCCGACTATGCTGGATGTAAGGTCGATAGGAAGAGTACATCGGGGACGTGCCAATTCTTAGGAAGGTCCCTGGTGTCATGGAACTCTAAGAAACAAACCTCCGTTGCCCTATCCACCGCTGAGGCCGAGTATGTTGCCGCAGGACAGTGTTGCGCGCAACTACTTTGGATGAGGCAAACCCTCAGGGACTTTGGCTACAATCTGAGCAAAGTCCCACTCCTATGTGATAATAAGAGTGCTATCCGAATAGCGGAAAATCCTGTTGAGCACAGCCGCACAAAGCACATTGACATCCGACATCACTTTTTGAGAGACCACCAGCAAAAGGGAGATATCGAAGTGTTTCATGTTAGCACCGAGAACCAGCTAGCCGATATCTTTACCAAGCCTCTAGATGAGAAGACCTTTTGCAGGTTGCGTAGTGAGCTCAATATCTTAGATCCGCGGAACTTGGATTGAAATGTAGCATACATGTGTTTATGCCTTTGATCATGTTCACTCTGCATTTTGTTGCTTATTGTGGTGCTCAAGTTGTACAAACACTCCCTGGACCTCACAAGTCCTTTTTGCAAGTGATGCACATATTTAGGGGGAGCCGTGCTACAACTTGACCCTTTGAGACTAACCATGTACTTGAGTTTGGTTGTTTTAGTCTCCAAGGGGAGATTGAAAGGGAAAAGGTGGACTTGGACCATGCAAGACTTCCACTGCACTCCGATGAGAAATAGTAACTTTTCCAAGTTCATCTTCATACTCTTATTGCCTTTGTGCTCTTATTTGAAGATTTTGGTGAGGCAATGGGGTTAAAGGGCCAAGATTGATCCCGTTTTGGTGCTTGATGCCAAAGGGGGAGAAAATAAAGGCTAAAGCAATAAATGGATCAGCTACCACTTGAGAAATTTTGAAATAGTAGATTAGAGCTTTTGGTTTGTCAAAACTCTTTTATTGTCTCTTATGTCAAAAGTTAGCCTCTTGTGGGGAGAAGTGTTGATTATGGGAAAAAGGGGGAGTTTTTGAAATCTTTGATCAAATTTCTTTGGAAAACCTCTCTTTATGTCTCCACAAGTGGTTTTGACTTAGAGATAGGAATTTGAGTTTGATTTGCAAAAACAAACCAAGTGGTGGCATAGAGTGATCCATATATGTCAAAATTGAATCAAAACAATTTTGATTTCTTATTTGATTTGATTTTGTACTTGTTCTACTTGCTTTATGTTGTGTTGGCATAAATCACCAAAAAGGGGGAGATTGAAAGGGAAATGTGCCCTTGGGCCATTTCTAAGTATTTTGGTGATTTAGTGTCCAACACAAGTGCCTAAGAGTAAAAAGGTGGACAAGGTACAAATCAAGAATTAAGGTAAGTTTCTCAGACTTAGTACATTGTTTTATGGACTAATGTATTGTGTCTAAGTGCTGGAAACAGAAAAAATCCAATTGGAAATGTCTTGGCTCGAGCAGCCAAAAATCTGCTGAGTCTGCAAGCACCGGACTGTCTGGTGGTGCACCGGACAGTGTCCGGTGGTGCACCGGACAGTGTCCGGTGCGTCAGGCTGGCTCGAGCGAAGTGGCTGCTCTCGGGAATTCACCGGCGACGTACGGCTAAAATTCACCGGACTGTCCGGTGTGCACCGGACTGTCCGGTGAGCCAACGGTCAGCCGGGCCAACGGTCGGCCGCGCAATCTGCGCGGGACACGTGGCTGAGCCAACGGCTAGAAGACGACACCGGACTGTCCGGTGTGCACCGGACATGTCCGGTGCGCCAACGGCTCTCAGGCTGCCAACGGTCGGCTTCGCTATTTAAGGAAGGAAATCGGGCACCGGACAGTGTCCGGTGTGCACCGGACTGTCCGGTGCCCCCGATGACAGAAGGCAAGAATGGCTTTCCAAACTTGTGCTCAACGGCTCCTAGCTGCCTTGGGGCTATAAAAGGGACTCCTAGGCGCATGGAGGAGTACACCAAGCATCCTTTGAGCATCATTGATCACTCACACTTCATTCTCGCACACTTGTTTGACATTCTAGTGATTTGAGCTCCGTTCTAGTGTGCTAGTCTCTTGAGCTCAAGTCTGGGTTTTGCGTGTGCGTATTCGCTGTGATCTTTGTGTCGTGTGTGAGTTGCTAATCCCTCCCTTGCTCTGTGATTCTTCGTGAACATCTTGTGTAAGGGCGAGAGGCTCCAAGCTGTGGAGATTCCTCGCAAACGGGATTAAGAGAAGCAAAGCAACACCGTGGTATTCAAGTTGGTCTTTGGACCGCTTGAGAGGGGTTGATTGCAACCCTCGTCCGTTGGGACGCCACAACGTGGAGTAGGCAAGCGTTGGTCTTGGCCGAACCACGGGATAACCACTGTGCCATCTCTGTGATTGATATCTCTTGGTTATTGTGTTGTGTTGAGATCCTTCTCTAGCCACTTGGCAAACTACTGTGCTAACAAGTAACCAAGTTTTGTGACTTAAGTTTTTGAAGTGTTACAGGATCACCTATTCACCCCCCCTCTAGGTGCTCTCAGGTTTTGCAAGTTTTGAAGATACTATTTTCTCCCCTTTTTGAACACAATAAGATATCAAATTGAAAACTTCATTTTTAAATTTGGTGGTAGTGCGGTCCTTTTGCTTTGGGCTCATACTTTCTCCCCCTTTGGCATGAATTGCCAAAAACGGATACTTGTGAGTGAGATATAAGCCCTTGTTATCAAACTTTCTCCCCCTTTGGTAAATAAAGACATGAGTGAAGATTATACCATAGTGGAGAATAATGCGGAATACCGGCAAATAATAATGGAGTTTGAGTGGAAGCGCCTTCTTTGCCGAATACTCCATTTCCCTTTCAATATCTATGACTAAACATAATAATACACTTGAAAGCACATTAGTCATAGACATAAAAGAGATATGATCAAAGGTATAAAAATGAGCTATGTGTGCAAAGAATCAATCAAAATTTCTAGAATCAAGAATATTTAGCTCATTCTTAAGTTTGGTAAAGGATTGCTCATCTAAAGGCTTGGTAAAGATATCGGCCAATTGATCTTTGGTGTTTATATAGGCTATCTCGATATCCCCCTTTTGTTGGTGATCTCTCAGAAAGTGATACCAAATGGCTATGTGCTTAGTGCGACTGTGTTCAACGGGATTATCCGCCATGCGGATTGCACTCTCATTGTCACATAGGAGAGGGACTTTGCTAAACTTATAGCCATAGTCCCTAAGGGTTTGCCTCATCCAAAGCAATTGCACGCAACAATGGCCTGCAGCAATGTACTCGGCTTTGGCGGTAGAAAGAGCTACTGAGTTTTGTTTCTTTGAGGCCCAAGACACCAGGGATCTTCCCAGAAACTGACAAGTCCCTGATGTGCTCTTCCTATTAATCTTACACCCTGCCCAATCAGCATCGGAATATCCTAATAAATCAAATGAGGATCCCTTGGGGTACCAAAGACCAAACTTAGGTGTTTGAACTAAATATCTCAAGATTCGCTTCACAACCCTAAGGTGAACTTCCTTAGGGTCGGCTTGGAACCTTGCACACATGCATACGGAAAGCATAATGTCCGGTCGAGATGCACATAAATAGAGTAAAGAACCTATCATCGACCGGTATACCTTTTGATCTACGGATTTACCTCCCGTGTTGAGGTCGAGATGCCCATTGGTTCCCATGGGTGTCTTGATGGGCTTGGCATCCTTCATTCCAAACTTGGTGAGAATATCTTGAATATACTTCGTTTGGCTAATGAAGGTGCCCTCTTGGAGTTGCTTGACTTGAAATCCTAAGAAATACTTCAACTCCCCCATCATAGACATCTCGAATTTTTGAATCATGATCCTACTAAATTCTTCACAAATAGATTTGTTAGTAGACCCAAATATGATATCATCAACATAAATTTGGCATACAAACAAATCATTCTCAATGGTTTTAGTGAATAAAGTAGGATCGGCTTTTCCGACTTTGAAGCCATTAGTGATAAGAAAATCTCTTAGGCATTCATACCATGCTCTTGAGGCTTGCTTGAGCCCATAAAGCGCCTTAGAGAGTTTGTAAACATGGTTAGGATACTCACTATCCTCAAAGCCGGGAGGTTGCTCAACATAGACCTCTTCCTTGATAGGTCCGTTGAGGAAGGCACTCTTCACGTCCATTTGGTAAAGCTTAAAGTCATGGTGAGTAGCATAGGCAAGTAAAATTCGAATTGACTCAAGCCTAGCTACGGGTGCATAGGTTTCACCGAAATCCAAACATTCGACTTGTGAATACCCTTTGGCCACAAGTCGTGCCTTGTTCCTTGTCACCACACCATGCTCGTCTTGTTTGTTGCGGAAGACCCACTTGGTTCCTACAACATTTTGGTTAGGACGTGGAACTAAATGCCATACCTCATTCCTTTTGAAATTGTTGAGCTCCTCTTGCATTGCCATCACCCAATCCGAATCTTGAAGTGCTTCCTCTACCCTGTGTGGCTCAATAGAGGAAACAAAAGAGTAATGTTCACAAAAATGATCAACACGAGATCAAGTGGTTACCCCCATATGAATATCTCCTAGGATGGTGTTCACGGGGTGATCTCGTTGGATTGCTTGGTGGACTTTTGGGTGTGGCGGCCTTTGATTTTGCTCATCCTCCTTGTCTTGATCATTTGCATCCCCCCCCCTTGATCATTGCCGTCGTCTTGAGGTGGCTCATCTTCTTGATCTTCTCCTTCATCATCTTGAGCCTCATCCTCATCTTGAGTTGGTGGAGATACTTGCATGGAGGAGGATGGTTGATCTTGTGCTTGTGGAGGCTCTTCAACTTCTTTAGGACACACATCCCCAATGGACATGTTCCTTAGCGCGACGCATGGAGCCTCTTCATCATCTAATTCATCAAGATCAACTTGCTCTACTTGGGAGCCGTTAGTCTCATCAAACACAATGTCACAAGAAACTTCAACTAGTCCAGTGGACTTATTAAAGACTCTATATGCCCTTGTGTTTGAATCATATCCTAGTAAAAAGCCTTCTACAGCCTTAGGAGCAAATTTTGATTTTCTACCTCTTTTAACAAGAATAAAACATTTGCTACCAAAGACTCTAAAATATGAAACATTGGGCTTTTTATCGGTGAGGAGTTCGTATGATATCTTCTTGAGGATTCGGTGTAGATACAACCAGTTGATGGCGTAGCATGCGGTGTTGACCGCCTCGGCCCAAAACCGATCCGAAGTCTTGTACTCATCAAGCATGGTCCTTGCCATGTCCAATAGAGTTCTATTCTTCCTCTCCACTACACCATTTTGTTGTGGTGTGTAGGGAGAAGAGAACTCAAGCTTGATCCCTTCCTCCTCAAGAAAACCTTTTATTTGTGAATTCTTGAACTCTGTCCCATTGTCGCTTCTAATTTTCTTGATCCTCAAGCCGAACTCATTTTGAGCCCGTCTCAAGAATCCCTTTAAGGTCTCTTGGGTTTGAGATTTATCCTGTAAAAAAATACCCAAGTGATGCGAGAATAATCATCCACAATAACTAGACAGTACTTACTCCCGCCGATGCTTATGTAAGCTATCGGGCCGAATAGGTCCATGTGGAGGAGTTCCAGTGGCCTATCAGTCGTCAAGATGTTCTTATGTGGATGATGAACACCAACTTGCTTCCCTGCTTGGCATGCGCTACAAATCCTGTCTTTCTCAAAATGTACATTTGTTAGTCCCAAAATGTGTTCTCCCTTTAGAAGCTTGTGAAGATTCTTCATCCCAACATGGGCTAGTCGGCGATGCTAGAGCCAACCCATGTTAGTCTTAGCGATTAAGCAAGTATCGAGTTCACCTCTATTGAAATCAACTAAGTATAGCTGACCCTCTAATACTCCCTTAAAAGCTACTGAATCATCACTTCTTCTAAAGACAGTAACACCTGTATCTGTAAAGAGACAGTTGTAGCCCATTTTACATAATTGAGAAACGGAAAGCAAGTTGTAATCTAAAGAATCTACAAGAAAGACATTGGAAATGGAATGGTTAGGTGATATAGCAATTTTACCCAATCCTTTGACCAAACCTTGATTTACATTCCCGAATGTGATAGCTCGTTGGGGATCTTGGTTTTTCTCGTAGGAGGAGAACATTCTTTTCTCCCCAGTCATATGGTTTGTACACCCACTGTCGATGATCCAACTTGAGCCCCCGGATGCATAAACCTACAAAACAGGTTTAGTTCTTGATTTTAGGTACCCAAACAGTTTTGGGTCCTTTGACATTAGATGCAAGAACTTTGGGTACCCAAACACAAGTTTTTGATCCCTTGTGTTTGCCCCCAACATACTTGGCAACTACCTTGCCTGATTTGTTGGTTAGCACATAAGAAGGATCAAAAGTTCTAAATGAAACATTATGATCATTTGATGCTTTAGGAGTTTTCTTCTTAGGCAATTTAGCATGGGTTGATTGCCTAGAACTAGATGCCTCATTCTTATACATAAAAGCATGATTAGGGCCAGAGTGAGACTTCCTAGAGTGAATTCTCCTAATTTTGTGTTTGGGATAACCGACAGGGTATAAAATGTAACCCTCGTTATCCTGAACCATGGGAGCCTTGCCCTTAACAAAATTGGACAATCTTTTAGGTGGGGCATTAAGCTTGACATTGTCTCCCTGTTGGAAGCCAATGCCATCCTTAATGCCAGGGCGTCTCCCACTATAGAGCATGCTTCTAGCAAATTTAAATTTCTCATTTTCTAAGTCATGCTCATTAATTTTGGCACTAAGTTGAGCTATGTGATCATTTTGTTGTTTAATTAGAGCTAAGTGATCATGAATAGCATCAACATTAATATCTCTACATCTAGTGCAAATAGTAACATGCTCAACGGAAGATATAGAGGGTTTGCAAGTTTTAAATTCAACAATCTTAGCATGCAATATATCATTCTCATCTCTAAGATTGGAAATAGAAGCATTGCAAACATCTAGTTCCTTAGCCTTAGCAATCAATTTTTCATTCTCATTCCTAAGGCTAGCAAGAGAGGTATTCAATTTGTCAATCTTAGCAATTAAATTGGCATTATCATTTCTAAGACTAACAATTGAATTATCACAATCATCAAGCTTCCCAACCTTAGCAATTAAATTGGCATTCTCATTTCTAAGGTTGGAAATAACATCATGGCAAGTGCTTAGCTCACTAGTTAATTTTTCACATTTTTCAACCACTAGAGCATAAGCATTTTTTACCTTAACATGCTTCTTGTTTTCTTTAATTAGGAAGTCATCTTGGCTATCCAAGAGTTCATCCTTATCATAAATAGTGCTAATCAATTCATTTAATTTTTCCTTTTGTTGCATGTTTAAGTTGGCAAAGAGAGTAAACAAATCATCCTCATCATCACTAGAATTGGCCTCATCACTAGATGTTGCATATTTAGTGGAGGATTTGGATTTTACCTTCTTTCTCTTGCCGTCCTTTGCCATAAGACATTTGTAGCCGACGTTGGGGAAGAGGAGTCCTTTGTTGACGGCGATGTTGGCGGCGTCCTCGTCGGAGGAGGAGTCGGTGGATTTCTCTTCGGAGTCCCACTCCCGGCAAACATGGGCATCGCCACCCTTCTTCTTGTAGTATCTCTTCTTTTTCCTCCTCTTTCCCTTCTTGTCGTTGCCCCTGTCACTATCACTAGATAATGGACATTTAGCAATGAAATGACCGGGCTTACCACACTTGTAGCACACTTTCTTGGAACGGGGCTTGTAATCCTTCCCCTTCCTTTGTTTGAGGATTTGACGGAAGCTTTTGATAATAAGCGACATCACCTCATTGTCGAGCTTGGAGGCGTTGATGGGGATTCTACTTGGAGTAGAATCTTCTTTCTTCTCCTCCGTTGCTTTGAATGCAACTGGTTGTGCTTTGGGTACGGAGGAGGATGCGCCTTGCTCGATGATCTTTTTGGAGCCTTTGATCATTAGTTCAAAGCTCACAAATTTACCTATCACTTCCTCGGGAGACATTAGTTTGTATCTAGGATCACCACGAATTAATTGCACTTGAGTAGGATTAAGAAAAACTAGTGATCTTAGAATAACCTTGACCATTTCATGGTCATCCCATTTTGTGCTCCCGAGGTTGCGCACTTGGTTCGCCAAGGTCTTGAGCCGGTTGTACATCGCTTGTGGCTCCTCCCCTTGGTGAAGCATAAATCGACCGAGCTCCCCCTCGATCGTCTCCCTTTTGGTGATCTTGGTCACCTCATCTCCTTCGTGCGCCGTTTTGAGTACGTCCCAAATCTCTTTGGTGCTCTTCAATCCTTGCACCTTGTTATACTCCTCTCGACTTAGAGAGGCGAGGAGTATTGTGGTAGCTTGTGAATTGAAGTGCCGGATTTGGGCAACTTCGTCCGAATCGTAGTCCTCATCCCCTACGGATGGTACCTGTACACCAAACTCAACAACGTTCCAAATGCTAGTGTGGAGTGAGGTTAGGTGATGCCTCATTTTGTCACTCCACATGTTATAATCTTCACCGTCAAAAACCGGTGGTTTGCCTAATGGAACGGAAAGTAATGAGGTACGTTTAGAAAAGCGAGGGTAGTGTAGGGGAATCTTACTAAACTTCTTGCGCTCATGGCGCTTAGAAGTTACGGACGGCGCGTCGGAGCCGGAGGTGGATGGCGATGAAGAGTCAGTCTCGTAGTAGACCACCTTCCTCATCTTCTTTTTCTTTTCGCCACTCTGATGCGACTTGTGTGAAGGAGATTCCTTCTCCTTCGCCTTGTTGCGGGACTCTCCCGATGGAGCCTTCCCGTGGCTTGTAACGGGCTTGTCGCCGGTCACCATCTCCTTCTTGGCGTGATCTCCCGACATCACTTCAAGCGATTAGGCTCTAATGAAGCACCGGGCTCTGATACCAATTGAAAGTCGCCTAGAGGGGGGTGAATAGGGTGAATCTGAAATTTACAAAGCTTAAGCACAACTACAAGCCGGAGTTAGCGTTAGAATTAAAATCGAGTCCAAGAGAGAGGGCAAAAACAAATCACAAGCAAATAAATAGTGTGACACAGTGATTTGTTTTACCGAGGTTCGGTTCTTGCAAACCTACTCCCCGTTGAGGTGGTCACAAAGACCAGGTCTCTTTCAACCCTTTCCCTCTCTCAAACGGTCACCTAGACCGAGTGAGCTTCTCTTCTCAATCAAACGGGACACTAAGTCCCCGCAAGGATCACCACACAATTGGTGTCTCTTTCCTCGGTTACAATTGAGTTGATCACAAGAAAGAATGAGGAAGAAAAGAAGCAATCCAAGCGCAAGAGCTCAAATGAACACAAATCACTCTCACACTAGTCACTAATTGATTTAGAATGATCTTTAGGCTTGGGAGAGGATTTGATCTCTTTGGTGTGTCCTATATTGAATGCTATAGCTCTTGTAAGGTGTAGTAAGTCTGAAAACTTGGATGCAATGAATGGTGGGGTGGTTGGGGTATTTATAGCCCCACCCACCAAAAGTGGCCGTTGAGAGGCTGTTTGTCGCATGGCGCACCGGACAGTCCAGTGCGCCACCGAACACTGTCCGGTGCGCCAGCCACGTTACTCGACCGTTAGGGTTCGACCGTTGGAGCTTCTGTCTTCTAGGTCACCGGACAGTCCGGTATTGCACCGGACAGTCACTGTACACTGTCCGGTGCGCCTTCTGGCGCTGCTCTAACTCTGGCACGCACTGTAGCGCATTGAATGCGTTTTGCAGACGACCGTTGGCGCGAAGTAGTCGTTGCTCCGCTGGCACACCGAACAGTCCGGTGTTACACCGGACAGTCCGGTGAATTATAGTGGAGCGGCCTCCCAAATTCCCGAGACTGGCAAGTCTGGAGTTGGATTCCCTGGTGCACCGGACACTGTCCGGTGGCACACCGGACAGTCCGTTGCGCCAGACCAGGGCTGCCTTTGGTATACTTTGCTCTCTTTGTTTGAACCCTTTCTTTTGACTTGTATTGGTTTGTTGTGAACCTTTGGCACCTGTAGAACTCATAATCTAAAGCAAACTAGTTAGTCTAGTAATTTGTGTTGGGCTATTCAACCACCAAAATTCTTATTGGAAAAGGTTTGACCCTATTTCCCTTTCAATACACAATCAACAGTTTTAGGCCCAAGTTTACGCTTTTTGTTGATTGGCACATTCACTTTAGCCAAGCAACCCCAAGTGCGCAAATATGAGAGATTAAATCTTCTCTTTTCCCATTCTTCAAATGGTGTGATCTCTTTATGAAAGGGAAATGTGCCCTTGGGCCATTTCTAAAGTGTTTTGGTGATTAAGTGTCCAACGCATTTTCTCTAAGTGCTAATTTGTGTCAAAGAGTGAAGAAATGCAAATCATATTGCAAGGTACGTTTCTAGACTCAGTACATTGATTTGAGTACTAATGTATTGTGTCTAAGTGTTAGAAATAGGAGAAATTGGTTTGGAATGGAGTTGGCTATGTACAGCCAAATGCAGCTCGGTCTGGGTGCATTGGACTGTCCGGTGGTGCACCGGACAGTGTCCGGTGCACCAGGCCAGCCTCCGATGAACAGGCCACTCTCGGGAACTGACGACGGTGTACGACTATAATTCACCGGACTGTCTGGTGCTTCACCGGTCTGTCCGGTGAGCCGTCTGCGGCGAAGTCGTCGCTCTCGGGAATCGTTCAACGACGTACAGCTATAATTCACCGGACCGTCCAGTGAGGCACCGGACTGTCCGGTGAGCCAACGTTCGACTGCGCCAACGGTCGGCCGTGCAATCCGCGCGCGACGTGTGGGCGCGCCAACGGTCGGTAGCGGGGCACCAAACTGTCAGGTGTGCACCGGACAGTGTCCGGTGTGCCGACTGCCGCAAATCTGAAACGGTCGGATGCGCCAGGAAAGGAAGGAGATCGCGCACCGAACAGCTACAGGGACTGTCCGGTGGCGCACCAGACTGTCTGGTGCGCCACCCAACAGAAGGCAAGATTTGCCTTCCAAAGTTGCCTCCAACGGCTCCTTGCTGCCTTGGGGCTATAAAAGGGACCCCTAGGCGCATGGAGGAGACACACAAGCATTCTTTGACCATTCCTAAGCATCCAGACTCCACTCTCACGCATTTGATTCTTTGTGCTAGCAATTTGAGCTCCTCTTGAGTTGAGAACTCCGTGTGTTGAACTTAGAGCTCAAGTTGTGACTTGTGTGCGTGATTGTACTCTTGTTTTGAGTCTTGTGTGCGTTGCTCTCCACTCCCTTACTTCCGTGCTTCTTTGTGATCATCAATTGTAAGGGCGAGAGGCTCCAAGTTACGGAGATTCCTCGCAAACGAGAGAAAGTATAAGAAAGAAGAACACCGTGGTATTCAAGTTGATCATTGGATCACTTGAAAGGGGTTGAGTGCAACCCTCGTCCATTGGGACGCCACAACGTGGAAGTAGGCAAGTATTACTTGGCCGAACCACGGGATACTCGTGTGTCTCTTGTGATTGCTTTTCTGTGTGATTATTGTGTTTCGCAAGAGCTCGCTCTATAGCCACTTAGTTTCATCATTCTAACACTTAACCAAGTTTTGTGGCTATTAGTTGTTAAATTTTACAGGATCACCTATTCACCCCCCCTCTAGGCGCTCTCAATTGGTATCAGAGTCGTTCTCTTCACGAAAGGGACTAATCGCCCGAAGAGATGGATCCTAAGGGAAAGGGGATGGTGGTCAATGATAAGGAGAAAGAATCCACCTTCAACGAGCCGAGGGACGACAAGCCCATCGATTCTGGCTCGAGTCATAAGAAGAAGGACAGGAAGAAGAAGAGGCGCATCAAGAAGATCGTCTACTACAACAGCGACGAGTCTTCTTCTTTCCCAAGAGACGACGACTACGACGAGAAAAAGAAACCGGTTAACTCAAACTTTTCTTTTGATTATTCTCGTATTCCGTATAATTCCAATGCCCATTTGCTTTCTATTCCTATTGGTAAACCTCCACACTTTGATGGAGAGGACTATGCTCTTTGGAGTCACAAAATGCGTAGTCACCTTTTCTCTCTCCATCCTAGTATTTGGGAGATAGTTGAGAATGAATGCAATTTGATAGTATGGATAACCCTGTGTTTATCAACGAACAAATCCATAAGAATGCACAAGCTACCACTGTTTTGTTAACATCATTGTGCAGGGACGAATACAACAAGGTGAGCGGCTTGGACAATACCAAGCAAATATGGGACACCCTCAAGATTTCACATGAGGGGAATGACGCCACCATAATCACCAAAATGGAGTTGGTGGAAGGCGAGCTGGGAAGGTTCGCGATGATCAGGGGGGAGGAGCCGACGCAAACTTACAACAGGCTCAAGACCCTGGTCAACAAGATCAGGAGCTATGGAAGCATGAGATGGACGGACCACGATGTTGTCCGACTTATGCTCAGGTCTTTTACTGTCATCGACCCTCATCTTGTGAACTCAATCCGTGAGAATCCTAGGTACACAAAGATGACACCCGAGGAAATACTCGGAAAGTTTGTGAGCGGGTGTATGATGATCAAGGAAGCAAGATACGTTGATGATGCATTGAATGGCCCAATGCCCATCTATGAGCCCCAACCCGTTGCACTCAAGGCAACAAGCAGCAGCAGGGAGGTGCTACCTAGCAAGGTGGCACAAGTTGAAGCTGCCAGGCTGAATGAAGATGAAATGGACCTCATCATCAAGCGCTTCAAGACGGCACTAAAAGGACGGAAGGAGCATCCCAACAAGAGCAAAGCAAAGGGAAAGTGCTCCTGTTTTAAATGTGGTAAGACTGGTCATTTCATAGCAAATTGTCCCGATAATTCTAATGACCAGGAACAAGAAAAGAGCGGGAAGAGGGAGAAGAAGAAAGCCTACAAGAAGGCGGAGGGCGAGGCGCACCTAGGCAAGGAGTGGGATTCGGATTGCTCTTCGTCCGACTCCGACGACGAAGGACTCGCCGCCTCGACCTTCAACAAGTCATCTCTCTTTCCAAACGAGCGCCACACCTGTCTCATGGCAAAGGAGAAAAAGGTAAGAGCTCGAGATACCCCTAAGTATACTACTTCAAGTGATGATGACTCTAGTGATGATGAAGTAGATTACACAAGTTTATTCAAAGGTTTAGATAGAACTAAAGTTGATAAGATCAATGAATTGATTGATGCCTTAAATAAAAAGAATAGATTATTAGAGAAGCAAGAAGATATTTTATATGAAGAGCATGATAAGTTTGTTAGTGTACAAAAATCTCTTGCTTTAGAAGTTAAAAGAAATGAAATGCTTTCTTCTGAATTGTCTGCTTGTCATGAAACTGTGTCTAATTTAAAGAGCATTAATGATGATTTAAGTGCTAAGTTAGAAGAAGCTAATAAAACTAGATCTTGTGTAGAACATGTTGTCATTTGTAATAGGTGTAAGGATATTGATGTTGATGCATGTGTTGAGCACCTTACCTCTATTACAAAATTAAATGGTGAAGTGGCAAGTCTTAATGCCCAACTTAAGACTTGCAAAAATGACTTTGATAAGTTAAAATTTGCTAGGGATGCCTACACTGTCGGTAGACATCCCTTAATTAAGGATGGACTTGGCTTTCGAAAGGAAGCCAAGAACTTAACAAGTCAAAGGGCTCCCATTTCCAACAAGGAGAAAGGGAAGGCCCCTATGGCTAATAGTAGTCAAAAGAATCATGCTTTCATGTACAATGATAGAAAGTTTTCTAGAAATCGTCATTATAATAGGAATTATAATGCTTTTGACTCACATGCCATGATTGCTTCAAGTTCCAATGTTAATGGTAGGCCTAGGAGAAATCTTGTGTCTCATGCTCCTATGAAAGTGTGTAATAAACCTACCACTATTTTTCATGCTTGCAACACCGCATTTGTTCTTTCATGTAAAAATGAAAAAGTAGTTGCTAGAAAGTTGGGGGCCAAATGTAAGGGAGACAAGACTTGCATTTGGGTCCCAAAGGCTATTGTTACTAACCTCGTAGGACCCAACAAGAGTTGGGTACCTAAAACTCAAGCCTAATTTGCCTTGCAGGTTTATGTATCCGGGGGCTCAAGCTGGATTATCGACAGCGGATGCACAAACCATATGACGGGGGAGAAGAATATGTTCACCTCCTACGTCAAGAACAAAGATTCCCAAGATGCGATCATCTTTGGAGATGGGAACCAAGGCAAGGTTAAAGGACAAGGAAAAATAGTTATTTCATCGAGCATTCTATTTCAAATGTGTTCTTAGTTGAATCACTCGGGTATAACTTATTATCTGTAAGACAATTATGTAACATGGGTTATAATTGTCTATTTACAAATTGAAAGTCGCCTAGAGGGGGGGTGAATAGGGCGAAACTGAAATTTACAAAGTTAATCACAACTACAAGCCGGGTTAGCGTTAGAAATAATAATGAGTCCGAGAGAGAGGGCGCAAAACAAATCACGGGCAAATAAAGAGTGAGACACGTGGATTTGTTTTACCGAGGTTCGGTTCTTACAAACTGTCGGTGTTTTGGGTCCGACCGCACACCCGGGGTTGCCCCTCGAGGTGTTTTTAGGAGTAGGATGGTGTCGCCGACTGTAGCAAAATGGTTCGTGCTAGATGCACGAAGGACAATAGACAATGTTTACAGGTTCGGGCCGCTTAGAGATGTGTAACACCCTACGTCCTGGTGGAGATGCTTCGTGTTATAGGTTACAAGGTGGTTCTCTAGAGCGAGAACGTGGGGAGTTTAGGTAGATGGTTGGGTAGTGTGTTCGATCGATTCGAAAGGGTGCCCCCTGGGCCTTATATATTCGACCGTGGGGCAATACATATGGATATGATAACAACGTGCACCTAAAAGATAGTGAACTGTTCGAGTCTATCTTCCTATGATTCAGCCGACCTATCCTTGCCTGGTTCTGTTGCATGGGGCTCCAGCGCGGGAAAGTCGGATCTTCTGCTGTGGTTTCTTGCTCATCGTTGTGGGGCCATCTGGTCTTGCTCCGATCTGGCCTTACGGTGATCTGCTTTACTGATTATCCCTTCCCAGGCCCATGAAGGAATGACCTTACGATTTATTGGGCCCTTGGGCCTTTCGTGAGGTCTTTTACCCTTCTAGTGGACCCGGGGGATATCTGTCCCCCACAAGCCCCCGATCTTTGGGTTGATTTTGAGATAATCGGCCCAAAGATCCTAGGCCCAACTTGCAGGTTTTGTTTACGACAAGAAATGCTTCTCGGGCAGTCTGGTGAAAATGATTTCTTACTGTCTTTTTCTGCTTTGCTTCACTCGAAATCTGTAGTTTTGCCTCACACTTGTGCCTTAGAGGTCGGCTTCTCCTTTTGTAGGACCCTGAACTTCATTGGGTGCACCAGAGGTGCACCCAATGGGTGTAGCCCCCGAGCTTCGAGTAGATTTTAGAAGATAATCTACTCGAAGGTCTTCATCAGAGATTACTTTTATTTCCCGCTTACACTTTGGTTGGAGATCAGTCTTGCCTTCAATCTTGCCCTATGCCTTAGAAGTCGGCATTATCTTGGCTTGAAATGGTGATCCATGGGGTGCACCAAAGGTGCACCCAATGGGTGTAGCCCCCGAGCTTTGAGTGGATTTTTGAAAACAATCCTCTCAGAGGTCCTTACTTCGTGTCCTTTTGCCGAGAGTCCTGTTTTCCCCTTTTTTGAATGCCTTAGAAGTCGGCATTATATCATCCATATTATGCTTTAGAGGTCAGCATTATGTCATCCATACTGTGCATCCGAGGTCAGCATGTATTTTGTCTTTTGCAGCCGAGTTCGTGATCTGCCCATATCTTGCTAAGTGGTGCAATTTATTTGCTCTGTGACTGATTGGACATTTGATAAACGTTCCCTGGCTGGTCTTCATGTCGTTTCCGTTTGTCAGATTTTGTACTTCACCGGCTATATTTGGCTTTCCTCTGATCCTTACTGATATCTCATTTTTGTCTTGAGGTGTTCATTGCACGCCCTGCACGGATGTGACAGTTTTTTGAAAAATATACTGATAATTCCTGGGCGTCCCCCCAATGGGTGTGGGCAAGGGACGGCTTGGTACGCTGAGCGTTTTAGCCGGCTGCTTCTGAGTAGTAATGTGATGTGACGGCGGGCGTAATCATATCCTCCGCGCTGTTGACTAGAGTCCCAATGGGTGTTGCATTGCGTGAAACGGCGTCAGCCGCGCGTCTTCAGACGGGTTGGAGTGTGTATTGAATGCTTTGCGACTGTTCAGTGACCGCGGTTGGAGGTGAGCGGTTGCCTTCTCTTCCTATAAATAGTGCCTTTGCCTCTCTGGTTTTTTCACATCTCTCGTTGTTTTCCACTGCCTGCTTTCTTCCTCTCCTCGCATTTTCGCCATGGGCAAGAAACGCAAGCGCGAGCCAACTCCCCCATCTGAAGATTTTGGTGACTCGGAATACTCAGAGGAGGAGTTCTCCTCTGAGTCTGAGGGGTCTCCGGCTCCCATCCCTCTGCGTGAGTCGTCTGACGATTCAGACGACTCCTAGGGGCTCGCGGCGGAGGTCTGGACTTATATCCGGGCCGTCGAGCGCTCCGGGCTCGAGGGCTCAGATGAGTCAGAGTACTCCTCGGACGAGGAGGACTCGTCCGAGGAGGACGACGGCGGCGGTGGTGAGGGCGACGACGACGACGACGACGACGGAGGTGGTGGCGGCGACAACGACGGTGACGACGGCGGTGGCGGCGGCAGGGGCGGCAACGGCAGCAGCAGGGGCGGCAGCAGCGGCAGGGGCGGCAGCAGCGACGGCAGGGGCGTCAACAAGGCCAGTGGCTAAATGCCACTGGTTTTTAAATATTAGTATAGATTAGAAGTAGTATAATGAAATAATGTAGTAGTATTAGTAATGTAAAGTAGTATAGTGTTGCGTAGTAGTAGTAGTAGTAGTAGTAGTAGTAGTAGTAGTAGCAGTAGTAGTAGGGAAGTTATCAACTCATAATGAGTTGATTTGTAAGTATGACAACTTCCTTTTAATGAAGAGTAGTTTCGTCTCCTCTGTGCAGATCATCTTGATGTTGTGTCTGTGGCGTGACTTAGAGTTTTTGAGTCCTTCCTTCGCCTGCCTTATTCATGGAGTTGACTCCTTTGGGAAAGTGACTTAAATAACTCGGGCCTCATATCTCTGCTTCAGGGGTGATGGCTGAGTTATTATTGTCGATATTTACGTGCTTGACATAGAATCCGAGTGATGACAAAATTATGTCAGCGTCGGAATAACTGTTGACCACGTCGGCGCTCTTAGATGTGATAGCCGAGTGACTTGTAGCGTCGTCGGCGTTTTAGGAGCAACTGCCGAAAGACTAAGGACACCGTTGGTGCTTTAGAGATAGCTGTCGAGCGACTGATGATAACGTCAGCGTTTTAGAAATAACAACCGAGTTAAAATGGGCCGTGTCGACCACTTTTGAGGATAGTAGCCGAGTGATTATGTGGCACATCGGGGTTTTAGAGGTAACCGCCGAGTGACGACGTGGCACACCGGTGTTTTAGAAGTAACCGCCGGGTGCTGACTGGGCGCTTTTGGAAACGGTATCCAGCTCGGGAATATCCCGCTTATACAGTGCTTTCAGCCGCCTCTGCTTTCCGTGCCCTAGTTCTTGTTTTTCCGCCTCCAAATCCTTCCTGCAATTCCGCTCTCGCTCTATTCGCCAGTAGATTCGAGATGGCGCCCAAGAGAAAAGCCTCGAGTTCATCCGCTGCGGTAATTCCCCCTATCGACCCCAACAGCCAATTGCCTTTCGCAGGTAATCACATGTCTGTTGTCTCCGAGTCTGACCTCCTCCACCTCGTGTCCATCGGGGTTCTTCCCCCGAGGGAGCTTTGTTCTTGGCGGATTTGTCATGGGGTCACTGTCCCGACAGAGGATACCCATGAGTCCGTGATTTACGTTCCTTTTCTTCTCCGCGGTCTCGCTCTCCCCATTTCACCTTTCTTCCGCGGCCTCCTTGACTTTTATCACCTTAACTTGACCCACTTGAATCCCAATTCTATTCTTCAAATCTCTATTTACGTTCATTTGTGCGAAGCCTTCCTGGGCGTGCTGCCACATTTTGGGTTGTGGAAGTACTTGTATCACTGCCGCCCTGGAATGGCCGGGGGTCAGCATCAGCTGGTCGGGGGTGCTAGTTTGGAGATGCGCCGTGGGAGGAAGACTGAATATCTTGAAATTCCTCTCAAAGACAGTATCAAGGGATGGCGCTTGGAATGGTTTATTGTTGAGAACCATGGAAATTCCCTCCCTCCACGGTCGGGAAGACAGCCGGATGTTCGTACTCCGAGTTGGACTGAGTCTCCCACGGATCAGGAGGTAGCTGAAGCGAGGGCTTTGCTAGTTGAAGTTGGAATGCTGAAAGAAAGGGGTCTGACTGCTGAAGCTGTGGTTGCTGATTTTGTTTTCAAGAATGTTCAGCCGTTGAAAGACAGAGCATACCCGGCTTATCTGTACAGAGGCCTAGCTGATCCGACTCGGGTTACCAACAGGAGAATTCCCTCTGTAGACTTGGTGAACCGACTTGAGATGATCCTTAGAGGCAAGGTATCAAATATTGGCGCCCCAGTGGCATATTCAGCATGGAACCTGCCTTCTCCCAAGACCTTCACTCTTTTTGTGTCGAATCCACCTGTCACTGATGGCGGTTTGGGCCTTAGAGTGCGACCCTCTGCCGAAGAGGTTAACACTTTGGTTGCTTCGCTCGGGTAAATTCCTGACGACGAACGGCAAGTCCACTTTGAGGTGCCTTTGGATCCTAGTGATGCAGAAATAAGTGCTATGCTTGATTTGCTGGCTGAGGACTCTCCTGATGCTGCTCCTGCCGGGACATTGGTGGTGGCGCTTCTCCCAGAAGCTAGTATAACTTTGGATGTTTAGAAGCCTGCCAGTGCTCGCCCGAGACGCCCTTGTCGAGCCAATCAACCTGATCCTTCTGCGGATGAGCAGAAAAAGAAAAAGAGACGTCTCCGACAAGTGTTTAGTTCGGATCGGGGTGCTGGTCCTTCGGCTCCTGCTGATGAGGAGGTTCCCATGCCTGATTTCACTGACACCGACCCCAATGGGTGTGCTCCATCTGCTGCTGATCCCAATGGGTGTGCCCCATCCGATGCTGAACCCAATGGGTGTGCTGCTTATGCTGTTGATGAAAATGACAGGGACGAAGAAGATGAGGTCCCTCTGACCCGGAAGAACAGTCGACAGTATATTGCCAGTGGGGAGAGTAGTGGAGTTCCTTCTCCTGCTTTGTCAGCTCTCGTTGGCCTACAGGAGTTATCTCTGGCAAACTTTGATCAGACCCTGGAGGATATGGTTCCAGAGGACCTTTTGTTAGAGCCAGCGGATGATGGTGTGATGGAGGTTTGTGCTGATGTGCTTGATACTGGGTTGAGGTCATCCCGCGCCTCATCGACCTTAGAGCGCGGTCTTGAAGGCCAGGAGACTGACTTGGATCGTCTCGGTCCCATGGAAGCAACTAAGGGGCCTTCAGCCTTAGAGGTGGCCACTGCAGAGAACTCGGCTCTCAAGGATGGTGTTGACGCTTACCCAGCCCCCGAGGGTGTTGCCGAGGGTGACTCGGCTCGGGGGGGGAAGTGCAAGCCACTGTCCAGCCCTCGAGGGTACTGCCGGAGATGATCCGGCTCACGTGGATAGCGCAAACTACGACCCAGCCCCCAAGAGTATCCGAGCGGGGTCCCCCTCTTGTACTTCCATGGACGTTCATGCGGGATCGCCCCCGCACTCCGGCTGCATGGTGGTTGCCCAAGCTTCAAACCAGGGAGTCGCTTTGGAGGGCAGTGTCCCCGCTGGCCAAGTTTTGAGCTCTGTTGATGGCACTGAGTTGGTTTCTGCCGGTTTGTTGCAAACTGTTTCGGTGGTGTCCTTACGCCAGGTCATCAATTGATCCCTCATGATTTGGGAGCCCCTTCGTTCTTTTCCAATCTCCAGGTATTGTAATATATCTTGTCTTGAATTTCGCGTTGTGTAAACTGCTGTCATTACACTCATCTGTTCTTCTTATCAGGCTTTGGTGGACGGAATGGCTAGCCAGCTGAGGTTGCAGGGTGCTTCTGTTCCAGAAGTAGCTTTGTCTCTTGCATGTTGGAATCTAGTGTTACTTCAACAACGCGTCTCTGACTTGGAGGTGACCAATGCTGGTTAGTGCCTTTCTGCTTCTCTTTGTCTGCATTATTGAACTGCTTTATATCCTGATCCTTTTTATTTGATTATCTCCTGCTAGATATGACTCGGCAAATTTCCACTCTCGAAGAAAAACATTCTCGAGATCAAGCTGAACTGGTCCAGCGGTGCTCTGATTTTGAAGAAAAGTATTCTCAAAGCCAGACTGAACTAGCCCAGGTTTCTGTTGCCCTAGATGATGCCAATGCACTGAGCTCTTCCCTTCGCACTTAGCTCGATTCTGAAAAGGTGACTTGTGAAGCTGTACCTTGCATTGCTGTGTTCCTATTGCTTGTTTGATGTTTGAAAGGAGTTGATTCTTGTTTGCAGGAAGAAAAACGTGTCCTTGCTGCATCTCGCGACAATCTTGACAGACTGTATCGCGATTCTAGCAACTCGCTGACTATCCTGGAGAGGAGTCATCGCTTTTCCATGGAGGAGTTAGATAATCTTCGCTGCAGACTGCAGGAATCCACAGATGACGTGATACGTCTCAGACAGTTGATATCGGCTAAGGATGCAACTATCAAAGAACTCCGTGCTTCCAAGAAATCCATCACCCAGGAGCTAGAAAACGCTCGGTTGGCTGCCAAGGTTGCTGAAGAAACTTCCACTACACTGAGAGCCCAGCGCGACAGGGCCATGGATAAGGCCATTCGAGCGGGACGAATCTTGATGAGGAGACCCGATGTAGTCGTTCCTGAAGATATAAGAGCTGATGTGAATGCTGCGCCTGATTCCTCAAGTCGCCCTTCGTTGTCGGTTGCTCCTGAGAAAGACATCGTGAAATAGAGAAATGTTTTGCGTGCTTTGGGCGCGCGGTTAGCACGGTCATATATTTGTTAGAGGACACCAGTTTAGCATTTGAATGATACTGCTATTCTCCTACTGTTTTAGAATTCAACAGTGCATAAATTTGTAGTAGTAAAAAGGTTGTGTGATGGTTTTTGAAACTTGTTTACGGGATATAGAAGTCATCCCTATATGAGTAGTTGTAAGCACGTCAGATTGCCTTAAATCGCTGCTGACTTAAGCCGATTGCTTCTGTTTATAGGGCATAGTTGTCACCCCAAGTTAAGTAAGCATGAGCATGTTGCACCGCCTTGAGTCGTTGCCGACTTAAGCCGATTGCTCCGTTAGCAGGGCATAGTGGTCACCCCGAGTTAAGTAAGCGTGAGCATGTTGCACCGTCTTAAGTCTTTGCCGACTTAAGCCGATTGCTCCGTTAGCAGGGCATAGTGGTCACCCCGAGTTAAGTAAGCGTGAGCATGTTGCACCGTCTTGAGTCTTTGCCGACTTAAGCCGATTGCTCCGTTAGCAGGGCATAGTGGTCACCCCGAGTTAAGTAAGCGTGAGCATGTTGCACCGTCTTGAGTCTTTGCCGACTTAAGCCGATTGCTCCGTTAACAAGGCATAGTGGTCACCCCGAGTTAAGTAAGCGTGAGCATGTTGCACCGTCTTAAGTCTTTGCCGACTTAAGCCGATTGCTCCGTTAGCGGGGCATAGTGGTCACCCCGAGTTAAGTAAGAGTGCTAGTCAAGCATGAGTAAATCGAGTATCTTTGAGATCTTCTTTATTGATGACATATCTTCCGTTTTACAGAGTACATTGTCACCCCGATAGCCTTTGAAATTCAGCTAGGGGTAAAACTTCCTGAGGTGTTCTATATTCCAGGAGTTCCCAATTTCTGTGCCATCCATCTGAGTTAGACGATATGATCCTAGCCGAGTGACTCCTGCGATTATGAATGGCCCTTCCCATAAGGGTGACAACTTGTGCCGTCCCTCCCCCGTTAGAATTCGGCGGAGGACGAGATCTCCTACTGAGAAGGATCGTTGTCGCACGACCTTGTCGTGATAGCGTCTCAGAGTCTGCTGGTACCGTGCTGATTGAATTACTGCGTTCAGCCGTTCTTCTTCGAGTACATCGATGTCCTCCAGTCTAGTAGCTTCGGCTTCTGCTATGCTTTCGAAGACCAATCTTGGCGCCCCGAACTTGAGATCGGCGGGTAATACTGCCTCTGACCCATAGACCATGAAGAAAGGAGTGTTTCCATGCAGAGCTCGGCTAGGTTGAGTTCTTAGGCTCCAGACGACATAGGGCAATTCCCGTATCCACTTTCCTACGAACTTTTCATTCTTTTCGAAGACCCTTTTCCTAAGTGCCTCCAGTATCATCCCGTTAGCTCGCTCAACCTGCCCGTTGGCCCTCGGGTGCGCTACCGAAGCGTACTTGATCTGAATGCCCTTTTGCTCGTAGAAGTCGAAGAATTTTGAACTTGTGAAGTTGGATCCCAAGTCAGTTATGATATTGTTTGGTATTCCGAATCTGAATATTATATCTTGTATGAATTCCACGGCCTTGGCTGAAGTTAAGGAAGCAATGGGTTTGAATTCTATCCATTTGGTGAACTTGTCAATTGCTACCAGTACATGAGTGTATCCTCCTTGAGCTTTCTTAAAAGGTCCAATCATATCCAGTCCCCAACATGCGAAGGGCCAAGTTACTAGTATGGTCTGCAATTGCTGTGCTGGTAAATGGTGTTGCTTTGACAAGTATTGGCAAGCTTCGCACCTCTAAACTAACTCGGCTGCATCGCTTTTCGCTGTTGGCCAATAGAATCCTGACCTGAAGACCTTCCCGACTAGTGTCTTGGATGCTGCGTGTATTCCACATTGCTCAGCATGGACCTCATCTAGAAGTTGTTTCCTAGTAGATGAGAGAATGCACTTCATGAGGACACCTGATGCACCCCTTCTGTATAATGTTTCCCCAATGAGTGTGTAGTGGGCTGACTGTCTGGCGATGCACTCAGCTATATTTTTGTCATCTGGTTCCTCTTCATTCTTTATGTATCTGATGATCGGCTTTCTCCAGTCGTCAGAGTCTGACTCAGGTTGATCCACGATGTTACATTCTTCTGCTTGATCTGTTGAGATGCTCGGTCGTGGTATTTCTTGCACGAAGACTCCGGGTGGGACCTGAGTTCGGCTGGATCCTAACTTGGACAATACATCAGCTGCCGTGTTTCGATCTCTCTCTACATGATGAAATTCTAGACCTTCAAACTTATCTTCTAGTTTCCGGACGGCAGTGCGGTATTTTCCCATCGAATCCTTCGAACAGTCCCATTCTTTGTTTATCTGACTTATGACCACCAGAGAATCTCCGTATACCATTAATCTCTTGATGCCCAATGATATGGCGATGTTTAGTCCATGGATCAGAGCTTCATACTCGGCTGCATTGTTAGAGGCTGGAAATAACAATTGGAGGGCATATTTGAGGTGTTCGCCTCCAGGCGCGATGAAGAGAATTCCTGCGCCTGCTCCCTGCAGCTTCAGCGAGCCATCAAAATACATCCTCCATACTTCTGCAGTTTCTGGGTTCTCTGGTATTTGTTGTTCAGTCCATTCTGATACGAAGTCAACCAATTCTTGGGACTTAATGGCAGTACGAGGTCGAAATTCGATGTCATGAGATCCCAGTTCACAGGCCCACTTGGCTATTCGGCCAATGGCTTCCTTGTTGTGGAGAATATCCCCTATCGGAAAACCGGTGACTACTATGACTTTGTGGTCATCAAAGTAGTGACGCAGCTTGCGGGCAGTTAGAAGTACTGCGTATAATAGCTTCTGCACTTGAGGGTACTTTTTCTTCGAGGGACCCAGAACTTCACTGATGAAATAAATGGGGTGTTGCACAGGGTAGGCATGTCCTTCTTCTGCTCGCTCGACTACCAACACGGTGCTTACCACGTGAGTCGTGCAAGAGATATATAGCAGCAGATCTTCAGCCGGTTGAGTTGACGTGGCTCGCCGTGGTGGTTTCAGCACTGGCGGGGTTGTCAAGAATTTTTTCAGTGCGTCCAAGGCTTCCTGCGCTTCTGAAGTCCACTGAAACTTGTCCACCTTCTTGAGTAACTTGTAAAACGGTAAACCTTTTTCTCCCAGCCTGGATATAAATCTGCTCAGAGCTGCCATACATCCGGTAAGTCGTTGAACCTTCTTTTGTGATCGTGGAGCTTCCATTTTTCATGATAGCTTCAATCTTTTCCGGATTAGCTTCAATTCCCCGGTGGCTTACAATAAATCCGAGTAGCTTCCCTGCTGGTACCCCCCAAAACACATTTTTCGGGATTAAGCTTCCACCGATACCGCCGTAGACTATTGAAAACCAGCTGTAAGTCTTCGATGAAGTTTTCTGAGTTCTCCATTTTGATTACCACATCGTCTACGTAGGCTTCCACATGCTTGCCCCAGTGATCGGCTAAGCATGTTTGGATGGCTCTCTGATAAGTCGCTCCCGCGTTCTTGAGGCCGAACGACATGGAGGTATAACAGAAAGCACCAAACGGAGTGATGAACACCATTTTTTCCTCGTCTTCCTTTGCCAAGTTGATCTGATGGTATCCGGAATAGCAATCCAGAAAAGATAGCACAGAACATCCAGTGGTGGAGTCTACCACCTGATCTATCCTTGGGAGCCCGAAGGGATCCTTCGGACAATGTTTGTTGAGATCAGTATAGTCGACGCACATGCGCCAATCCACTTTATTCTTTTTGAGTACAAGAACAGGGTTGGCTAACCACTCGGGATGTAACACCTCTCTAATGAACCCGGCCGCGACCAAGCGGGCCAGCTCAGCGCGAATGGCCTCTCTCTTGTCGGGCGTGAAACGACGTATTTTTTGCCGGATCGGTCTTGCTTGGGGGTAGACCTTTAGTTTGTGCTCAGCCAGTTCTCTCGGGACTCTCGGCATATCCGCAGGTTGCCATGCAAATACGTCTCGGTTGTCTTGCAGAAACCGGACGAGCGCGCTTTCCTATTTATCATCCAGGCTAGAGCTGATGATGGCTGTCTTGCGTTCATCAGCAAACCCCAGATTGATCCTTTTAGTTTCTTCAGTCGGCCGCATAGAGGTCGCGGCTTGAGCTTCATTCGCCGGTGCTGTGTGGTCTTCCTCAGGCTTAGAGTTTGCCTGGGTCGAAGAAGTCGCCGACGGTTTGGTGGTGAGGGTCGCCTGGATGGCCACTCGGAAACATTCTGCGGCGCCTTGGAGGTCAGCACGCACAGTTATGATTCCTTGCGGTCCCAACATCTTCAATATCATGTACGTGTAATGCGGAATGGTCATGAATTTTGCTAGTCCCAGCCTCCCGATGATGGCATTGTACCCGCAGTCGAAGTTCGCCACTTCGAACCTCAGGAACTCGGTTCTGTAGTTCTCCAGAGTTCCAAAGGTGACGGGCATGTAGATGTGACCCAGCGGGTATTCTCCCTCGGTCGGCACGATGCCGAAGAATGGAGTGTCTGACTCGTGGAGTTCTTTGAGGTGAACTCCCAAGCCTCGAAGTGTCCGGGGGAAGGTGACGTTGATGCTGCTTCCCCCGTCCACTAACACTTTCTTCACCCTGCTCTCTCGGATCACCGGATCGACGAGGAGCGGGTATTTGCCCGGGTGGTCGAAGTTGAGCCATTGATCTGCCCGAGTGAAGGTGATTGGGTGCTCCGACCATCGGTACGGAGCGGGCGGTCCGGTGGTTGCCACCAGTATCTAGCGATCGTTGAGCTTTTGCTGCCTTTTGTTCTCCTGCGATCCGTGTCCGCCGAAGATGACGTTGACCTCCCTGTCAACGTGCGGGAAAGCTCCTCCTCCTTCCTCCTCCTGCTGCTGGGGTTGTCGTGGTTCTTCTGGTCTTCCCCGTGGCGGAGGAGGAGGTAGAGGTTGGAAGGGTCGGCCGTGTCCGACGGAATGCTTGAAGTCCCGGCAGTTCCGAAGGGTGTGGCGCATGTCCTTGTGGTACGGGCACTGGGTGTCGAGGATGTCGTCCAGCGTGCGCTCGCCTCCGCGGGGTCCTCCCCGGGCGCGAGAGGCAGGTGGTCCAGCGGCATGCACCTCTTCGCGCGGTCTCTTCTCCCAGCGTTTGTCAGGTTGCTGGTTCGTGTCGCGTTGTGGCGCTGCCGGTGCGGGCTTTGCTCCTCCGATGAGGTCCTGGGCTCGCTCGTCGGCGGTGATGTAGAGGTCGGCTTCCCGGAACAGCTCCTCGGAGGTAGTTGGCGCCTTCTGTAGTATGGCTCGGACGAAGGCCGAGTCATTGGATCCTCTGTAGAAGTCCTCGATCACGGCCGCCTCCGTGACCTCGGGGATGCGATTTCTCATGGTCTGGAACCTTTTGAGGTATGATCGGAGAGTTTCGTCCCCCCGGCGCTTGATGGATTTGAGGTCCCATGGTTGCGCCGGTTTGTCGGAGAGGGACTGAAAATTGGCAGTGAAGCGTCGACTGAAGTCGCTCCAGTCATCGATGCAGTGTCGAGGAAGGTGTCGCAGCCATTGCAGTGCGTCTTGCCCGAGGACGATGGGTAAGTACGCAGTCATCACGCCTTCAGATGCTCCGGCGGCTCGAGCGGTGGTAGTGTAGACGGCCAGCCAGCCTCCTAGATCCTGCTTAGGTTCATACTTGTCGACGTTGGATACCTTGAAGTTAGGGGGCCACTGGATAGCCCTAAGGCGCGGAGTAAGGGCGGATACTCCACATGTGTCCTCCTGTCGTCGGGGATGATGTCTGTCCCGAGGAGGGGAGTAGTTGTTGCGGTTCCTCGACCGTCCCGGGGCAGTTCCGCTAGTCGAAGCCGTCGTTGATTCGGCTCTGGTGGCTTGACTCCGAGTTGGGATGCCATGATCCCTGTCGTATTCCTCCCGACGGCGGATTTCATTCTCATGCCGTCGTTCACGCGAAGCGTTGATGGAGCTCCGCGCGTCTCGGTGACTGTTGATGGCGTGTCGCAAGTCGTTCGGTGGGTGAGCGAGAGGTAGAAGATGGTTGGCGGCTTGGGTAAACAGACGTCGATAGCCCTCGGCGTCCGGAGTCCGAGAAAGTCCGTCGGCTATCCGAGCCAGCACTCCTTCGACTTCAGACGGCGTGTTCATGGCTCGGGCGAAGTCGGGGTTCAGGTTGCGACAGAAGAGTGGCGCAAAGGGAATTAGGCTTACACCTAGTCCCTAATTGATTTTGGTGGTTGAATTGCCCAACACAAATATTTGGACTAACTAGTTTGCTCTAGTGTATAAGTTATACAGGTGCCAAAGGTTCACACTTAGCCAATAAAAAGACCAATTATTGGGTTCGACAAAAGAGCACAGGGGCAACCGAAGGCACCTCTGGTCTGGCGCACCGGACTGTCCGGTGTGCCACCGGACATGTCCGGTGCACCAGAGGACTCCAACTCAAACTCGCCACCTTCGGGAAATTCCAGAGGCGACTTCGGTATAATTCACCGGACTGTCCGGTGTACACCGGACATGTCCGGTGCTCCAAGGAAGAGCGGCCTCCGGAACTCGGCAGCCTCGGGAATTCATTGAAGCTGCTCCGCTATAATTCACCGGACATGTCCGGTGTGCACCGGACTGTCCGGTGTAACTGCGGGCCAACGGCTACTCCGGCGCCAACGGTCACCTGCAGACGCATTTAATGCGCGCCAGAAGCGCGCAGTCGTCAGGCACGCGGGAGCAGGCGCACCGGACACTCTACAGTTCATGTCCGGTGCGCCACCGGACATCAAGGCGGGCCCAGTGTCAGAGCTCCAACGGTCAAAACCCCAACGGCCTGGTGACGTGGTTGTCGCACCGGACATGTCCGGTGTGCACCGGACTGTCCGGTGCACCATACGACAGACAGCCTTCACCAACGGCTAGATTTTGGTTGGTGGCTATAAATACCACCCCAATCGGCCACTTCAAGGTGTGGGAGCCCAAGCAACATTCCAAGTCATCTAGTTGACATACTCAAGCCCTCCCAACCACATATATTCATTGATCCATCCTATACACAAGATTTAGACCACTACAACCAACACAAGTGCCACAAAAGAGAGAGCAAGCAAAAGAGAGCTACTCATTTGAGTTTAGCACTAGTGCCTTGTGAGATTCATTGAGAGATAGTGTGTGCTTCATCTTTGTGTTCATTTGCGCGTAGAGTTTTGACTCTCATTGAACTTCCTCCAAAGTTTTGGAGGCTTGTAAAAGCTAGCAAGAGACACCAAAGTGTGTGGTGGTCCTTGCAGGATCGAGAGTGATCCTTGAGAAGAAGAAGAGCTCGCCGATCCTTGTGTGATCGGGGGAGAGAGGGAAAGGGTTGAAAAAGACCCGTCCTTAAGTGGACTCCTCAACGGGGACTAGGCCTTCGAGGGCTGAACCTCGGTAAAACAAATCACCCGTGTCCATTGTGTTTATTGCTTGTGATTTGTTTGTGTTTCCTTGCTCTAAGTTTTCTTGCACCTTTATTTGCTAATATCATTTGGTGTTGCTTCAAGTTAAATTTCCATTTAGTGAAGCAACACGTTGCAAGAAAGAACTTGACCTAGTGCTCTTCTCATCTAAGGCTTCTTGCTTTGTTATTTTATAACTTATTAATTGTATTGATTTATCACTCCCGCATTATTTAGCAATACTCTTTTCAAGCAAGAACTTAGTTTGTATACTCCTATATTTGTATATCTTGTTCTAACCACTAATCAAGGGATCTAGTTGGGGGATAAAAGTTTTAATTTTCAGGTTTCGCCTATTCACCCCCCCCCCCCTCTAGGCGACTTTCAACTGGTATCAGAGCTAGGCACTTCATCTTGAGTCTAACAACTCGAAGTGATGGCTCGTAAAAGATCCCAAAAGAACAAGAAGACTCCTCCATCGAACGTAACTCAAAAAGAGGTAACTCTTGAAATATTATTTGATGATTGTTCCAATTATGACTCATGGTCTACTAGTGTGATAAATGCTTTTAGAACCATAGATCCACGATTAGAACAAATTATAGACAAGAGTATTTTTCCCTCTAATTTCAATGGAAAAATTAATTCCGAGGAGGATCAAAGATGTTATCGCTTAAACTATCTAGCTTTTGACATCTTAACTAATTCTCTTAGCAAAAAAGATTATCATGCCTTCATATCAAACTATGACGAATCCGTCCATGATGCGCATGATATTTGGACTAGAATTAGAAGCAAATTTGATGAGTCCAAACATGATAGTTCATTTTGTGTCTCTACTTCCTTTGGTATTTGTGATACTAACCCTTGCAAGGAAGAAGAAGAGAATGAACGATGGAGACCAAACGATGAATCCACCTCTCCAAAAGGTTTGTCTTCCCATTTCGATTCCCACATGTGTTGTGTGGCTAATGCAAATGATAGCGGAAGGACAAATGAGGATGATGAGGAAGAAAGAAGCTTCTTGCATCTCTACGCTCGCCTAAGCCAAGAAGATAAGGCGGTCATGCTCAAACTTCTAGAAAGAGCGAGAGAGCAAAGCGAAGCTCGTCAAAGGCTAGAAGATGTTCTCTCCATGAAAATGCTACACTTTGACGAGTTGACTAAAGAACATGAGGAGCTAAAGTGCTCTCATGTTGATTTGGTCCAAAGGTATGAAACTGTTGCAATTGAGCAAGATAACGCTTTACATTGTATCGCTCAATTAGTAAATAGGAATACCTTGCTTAAGGACCAAGTAGAAAAGCTAAAAGTTGAAAATCTAGCTTTTCAAGAAAAATTTGATATGCTTCTATGTTCTCATGAAAATCTTATGGATGATCATATCATATTAAACATTGCTCATGAGGTTGTGATAGAAAACTTAAAATCCCAACAACCTCACTCGTGCACATGTATTCAAATTGATACTATATTACCATGTGCTAATGCTTGTTGTTTGTCGACAAGCAAATCTTCCTTTGAGCTAGAATTTGCAGGAACAAATGATGATTCATATCAAAAGCTCAAAGAAGAAAATGAGAGGCTAAAGAAGAGCTTGACACAACTAAAAGGGAAATGCATTGCCCAACCTTCTCAAGATAACCGTGATCACATGGTGAAGAAGCTTGAGACGGGAACAACCGTGGCATGCACTACATCCCTTGAAGAAAATGTCAAGGATTTGAGGATTGCCAAGAGGAAGAAACAAAAGATGAAATTCAACACCTCCTCCAAAAGCCTCAACCACGCCTCCACAAAAGGTAACATCCAAGGTAATGATCAAGCCACACTTCACATTAAGAGGTGTAGTGAATGCTTTGAAGAGGGGCACTTGATTAGGTCATGTCCCTACATTAAAAATGGCTTGATTATTAACAAGGATGATAGACTTTGTTTTAAATGCTCCAAGAAGGGACACTTGCTTAGATCTTGTCCCCATTTAAAACAAAAAGGCATAGGGTTAGAAAAGAAAGTCTTTACTAACCATGTAGCAAGCAACAAACAAGGAAAGAAGAAAGCTTCAAAACTTGAAAAACGCCTTTGCTACACATGCCGTAAGAAGGGACATCAATGCAGGGATTGTCCCATTGGTAACAATCCTACTCCTAACTTTTCAATTGATTCTCATGTAACTAGGCAACCCAAAATTGCAACTTGTGCTAGAAAGGTAATGAGTTTACCTAGTGCTAACACAAAGGACTTTTGGGTTCCTAGATCTTTGTTGACTAACCATGATGGACCCATCAAGCGATGGGTACCAAAATATGATTGACAAGCTTTGCAGGAGAAGGAGATGATATGAAGCCTTAGGATGTTTGAGAGAGTCCATTCAATTCTTATTAACTCAAACTATCAATCTTCAATGATCTATATACATGATTGACCCAAGGTTATTTTTCAAATTGCTATGTCTTAAACTCATATCATCTCGAGGAAGATATTATATGTTGTAGGAAGTGAAGAGGTATCATATGCGAAAAATCAAGGCCTACAACATGAAGGAAAACCAAAGGATGGTAACACTTATCTTTTAAGTGCAAGTATTTAAAATATCATTTCTTATGTGTCTTGTGTAGTCACATAGAAAAATTGAAGCACTTTAAATGTCTTTAAATTGATATTACCATTCTTTGAAGAATTTCCTCTCATATGGTAGTTTGCACATTCATCATTTCCATACTATGGCAATCTACATGCTTTAATTTATTGCTAGTATGTCATGGCATATCCTTCCTCTAATTATCTTGTTGTTGCCATGATTCTAGATATAGAGAGATATTTCATGTTCTTAAAGGAATAAGGTGTCATGTAAGGAATTCAAATCCTTAGGACACTTATAAAAGGAAAACTCTCTCTATAACTAGAAAAGTGAGATTAATGATTTTATCTAAGTAACCCAAGTAGTCTCACTTATAGAGAATAGGTTTCTCTTTGGAAAAGCATGTAATCTAACATAAAAAGAAAATCCAATGACTTATGATGTGCTTCTACTTACTTAAATTGGATTTGATTCTTTCACATTTATCGCTTTCCATATCATGAATTAGATTTATTCCCATAATCATAAAGGATTATTTATGCTTGTTTTAGGAGTTAAAATTGAGCATAACATCATCTAAGGATAATCTAGTTCATGCTATGAAGTTTCCATGTTTTAGTGATCTAGCTTCCCATACCTTATCAAAATGATTACAAAAATGGAAACTAGTGCTTGTGTTGCTACTAACATTTCTCTTGAGTTCAATTATGAAAATCTACAAGAAAGAAAATGCACAAGCCTCATGGGTTGATCTTCACCCAAAGGAAGAAAGGTAAAAGCAAAGGTATGGGAACTCATCTTCTTAAGTTTGGTTCCCATCTCAATGGGTATTTAATCTAAATTATCATATTCTACCCTTGTGAGGAATAGATTCTTTATTAGACCGAAATTAACTAAGTATGCATTCAATCTCATTTTCATAAGTGCACTTGTCCATTAGAATCTAATTCATACCTTTGCTATATCCATTCTCATATTGATGCGCTTCTAAGTCATGATAATAAATTCAATATGAAAAAAATAAAATTCCTTTGATTGATCAAAAAGGATTAAAATGGTGCTCATTCCTCTTTTCTGTTAATGTGCACTAACGTTAAGGAATTTACTTCATGTCTATGTGACTCATGGATGATGAATTATGCTTATTTCCTACCTAAAAGAAATCATCCATCACTATATACTCCCTTGTATTACTAACATTCTTCTTGAAGTATTTTCAATAAGTTTGAAAGGAAAAAGAAGCCACTGCAAAGGGAGGACTCTCAAATGAAAGAGGAAAACATCAAGAACAACACCACCTACTTCTACGAATCAATCAATGGTGTGGTTGTGAGTATTCTAAACACTTTCATATTGAGAATACTAAGCTCAAGTTGTTTATTACAAACTTAATGAGCCTTGATCAAGATGTATAATGCTTCTCTCTATTTGTCTTTAAAGTAAATGCATCCATTCAATTCATTCAAATACTTGGTGCATATCTTTAGGGGGAGCCTTTTATCTTGATTATGTTGAGACTATTGCTTTATCTTAGTAATTTCATATAGTCTCTTGCATGAGAATAAGTTCCTCATGAAGTATGCTACTACTTTAAAGTCTTGTCTTTCAATCTAAAGTAGCATAATTGCTGGATTCTCCTACTCTAAGCTTAATTGATAATCTAATGCGTATGTTGTTCTTTTGATCACATCTGTTATTTGTTTGATCATTGAATGACTTCAATCAACAATCATGCTTCTTAGTGACGTATATACTTTCAATCGATATCTCTCTTGATATACACTAAGTTAAAAGGAGAATTCATGATACATTTATGCAACTTGTGATCCATTTGATATTTGCTAACAATAACTTGAAAAGATCACTAGTTGTAGAACTCTCTCTTGTGCAAAATATTTCCATATATTGTCATTAAGAATAGGTCTTAAGCATCTAAGACTAAGGACAAAGCACAATGAAGAGAGCGTCTCTATGTAAAGGTACAAAAAGGTAAAACTATCTCCTTTCATTTAAACTTGTACCTAAATCTTCCTTTTCTATACATTCTTTGCATATCTCGTATGAAAGGAAGAGAAAGCATGTCCATGTATTATCCCTGCTTCATACCTAGTTTAATTTCCCAAAATTCATTCCTGCTTAGTGCATCTCTGGTAAAACTAGATGAAGTACTTTTATTGTCAAAGAGCTTAAAGCTTAACCTTGTACCGAGGATAAGCTGCCTTTTGTTTCAAAGGTGGATGGTCCTTAAGTCTCTTTGAAATCCTTAAGGGAAAATGCTTAAATGGTTTACAACATGCTTTCGTAAGTGCATAAATTGTCATGAGCATCACACTTATACTATGACACAATGCACTTCACAATCTGTATAATATAGATATGTTCTCATTAACCTAATTATGTGCAATTGGCATTGAAAGCCAAAACATGTGTTCCTCTCCATGCACATACTCAGGGGGAGCAATCTATGTTATATAGAACTATGATCATGCTTAATTTGATATATTCTCTTGATCATATCTCTTTTATATGCTATGACTAATGTGTTTTCAAGTGAATTCCAAACCAAGTCATAGGTACATTGAAAGGGAATTGGAGTCTTCGGCGAAGACAAAGCTTCCACTCTACTCTATCGGTATTATCTACCCTTCGCCATCACTCCACAATGTCTCTCCATCTTTGGTATAATCTTCACTCATATGTTTTATTTGCCAAAGGGGAGAAAATAGTTAGGAAAAGGGCTTATATCTAACTCAAAGTATCCGTTTTTGGCAATTCATGCCAAAGGGGGAGAAAGTATGAGCCTAAAGCAAAAGGACCGCACCACCACCCTAATTTTAAAATTAATAGTTTTCAATTGGAAAATTTCAAATTGGTATCTCTTTGTGTTCTAAAGGGGGAGCAACTAGTATTTTCAAAACTTGATATCTTAAAACCCTCTTGAACACTAAGAGCAAAATTTATTGAGGGGGAGTTTTGTTTAGTCAAAGGAAAAGCATTTGAAACAAAGGAAGAAAATTTCAAATCTTATTCATTTACCTTTGACTATCTTGCAAAAGGACTTTGAAAAGAATTTACAAAAGGATTTGCAAAAACTAAACATGTGGTGCAGATGTGGTCCAAAATATTAATTATAAAGAAACAATCCATGCATATCTTGTAAGTATTTATATTGGCTCAATTCCAAGCAACCTTTGTACTTACATTATGCAAACTAGTTCAATTATGCACTTTTACATTTGCTTTGGTTTGTGTTGGCATCAATCACCAAAAAGGGGGAGATTGAAAGGGAATTAGGCTTACACCTAGTCCCTAATTGATTTTGGTGGTTGAATTGCCCAACACAAATATTTGGACTAACTAGTTTGCTCTAGTGTATAAGTTATACAGGTGCCAAAGGTTCACACTTAGCCAATAAAAAGACCAAGTATTGGGTTCGACAAAAGAGCACAGGGGCAACCGAAGGCACCTCTGGTCTGGCGCACCGGACTGTCCGGTGTGCCACCGGACATGTCCGGTGCACCAGAGGACTCCAACTCAAACTCGCCACCTTCGGGAAATTCCAGAGGCGACTCCGCTATAATTCACCGGACTGTCCGGTGTACACCGGACATGTCCGGTGCTCCAAGGAAGAGCGGCCTCCGGAACTCGGCAGCCTCGGGAATTCATTGAAGCTGCTCCGCTATAATTCACCGGACATGTCCGATGTGCACCGGACTGTCCGGTGTAACTGCGGGCCAACGGCTACTCCGGCGCCAACGGTCACCTGCAGACGCATTTAATGCACGCCAGAAGCGCGCAGTCGTCAGGCACGCGGGAGCAGGCGCACCGGACACTCTACAGTTCATGTCTGGTGCGCCACCGGACATCAAGGCGGGCCCAGTGTCAGAGCTCCTACGGTCGAAACCCCAACGGCCTGGTGACGTGGCTGTCGCACCGGACATGTCCGGTGTGCACCGGACTGTCCGGTGCACCATACGACAGACAGCCTTCACCAACGGCTAGATTTTGGTTGGTGGCTATAAATACCACCCCAATCGGCCACTTCAAGGTGTGGGAGCCCAAGCAACATTTCAAGTCATCTAGTTGACATACTCAAGCCCTCCCAACCACATATATTCATTGATCCATCCTATACACAAGATTTAGACCACTACAACCAACACAAGTGCCATAAAAGAGAGAGCAAGCAAAAGAGAGCTACTCATTTGAGTTTAGCACTAGTGCCTTGTGAGATTCATTGAGAGATAGTGTGTGCTTCATCTTTGTGTTCATTTGCGCGTGGAGTTTTGACTCTCATTGAACTTCCTCCAAAGTTTTGGAGGCTTGTAAAAGCTAGCAAGAGACACCAAAGTGTGTGGTGGTCCTTGCAGGATCGAGAGTGATCCTTGAGAAGAAGAAGAGCTCGTCGATCCTTGTGTGATCGGGGGAGAGAGGGAAAGGGTTGAAAAAGACTCGTCCTTAAGTGGACTCCTCAACGGGGACTAGGCCTTCGAGGGCCGAACCTCGGTAAAACAAATCACCCGTGTCCATTGTGTTTATTGCTTGTGATTTGTTTGTGTTTCCTTGCTCTAAGTTTTCTTGCACCTTTATTTGCTAATATCATTTGGTGTTGCTTCAAGTTAAATTTCCATTTAGTGAAGCAACACGTTGCAAGAAAGAACTTGACCTAGTGCTCTTCTCATCTAAGGCTTCTTGCTTTGTTATTTTATAACTTATTAATTGTATTGATTTATCACTCCCGCATTATTTAGCAATACTCTTTTCAAGCAAGAACTTAGTTTGTATACTCCTATATTTGTATATCTTGTTCTAACCACTAATCAAGGGATCTAGTTGGGGGATAAAAGTTTTAATTTTCAGGTTTCGCCTATTCACCCCCCCTCTAGGCGACTTTCAGCGGTGTAGAGTTCCCTCTTCGTCTGCGATGGACGAGATCGTTCCAAAGCAGAACATGGATCCGGGACGGAAGGTGATATCACTGTGGATGGTGACGGCCATTGAGCTAACTTAGATCGTTGACACACCCCTACCTGGCGCGCCAGCTGTCGGTGTTTTGGGTCCGACCGCACACCCGGGGTTGCCCCTCGAGGTGTTTTTAGGAGTAGGATGGTGTCGCCGACTGTAGCAAAATGGTTCGTGCTAGATGCATGAAGGACAATAGACAATGTTTACAGGTTCGGGCTGCTTAGAGATGTGTAACACCCTACGTCCTGGTGGAGATGCTGAATGATTACGGGGATGCTACACTAGCGCAAAACAAAATTTTCAACCCCATAATACCAAGAACTACTGCGGTTATAGGTCATGGAATTACCACTAGACGCGCAGAGCAGCGGAAGACGTCTCGATGTAGACGAACGCGTCGAGCAGTGTCGTGCAGTCGCCGGCGTCCTTCACGTCCTCGCATGGTTCGTCCAAGTGCTCCAGATGCAGCACCTCCGAGGTATCCACACGTACAGGGAGGAAGCGCCGCGTACCGAACTGCTAGGTTCGCGACGGCGGCTTGGCGAGGGCGAGAGGCGAGCGGCGGCTGCTGGTTTGCAGGTGGCGAATTAGGTTATCTCTTAACCGTGCCCCCGCCCCTCATTATATAGGCGTTATGGTGGGCTTCTGACGCCGAGGCCCATCATTAACCCTAAAGCCCGGTCTAATTTCGGATCTAATCCGAATTAGGCTTCCTTCCCCTTAAGTGTGTGACCCTATAGGTTCACGTACAAATAGACATAGCCCGAGTACTCTTACTTGGTCCAATAATTGACAGCGGCCTCTAGCAAGACATGTCAACTCCTATGTGTACGTAAAGATCATATCAGACGAACCATTGCGACATTACGTACATGTTGTTCCCTTTGTCTCACGATATTTGGTCTGGCTCTAAGCTGACCTCTCTTTCTCGATACTGTGAATTGGAATCCTTTCAATGGTTAACTCTTAACCCTAGCACGGCCATGCATTTCTTGATCCAATCACTCGAGGGGCCCAGAGATATCTCTCTCACAAAGAGAGGGACAAATTCCATCTTGACTGACCATGCCTCATAGCATGCTTCCTGACAAACCCAAAACTACCTTTATAACTACCCAGTTACGGGATAGCGTTTGATAGTCCCTAAGTAAGTCAATTCACATCTTGAGAACATGCGACAATCTCAGGTCTAAGGATACAGTATTCATGTTGCAAGAAGAGAACTATATTACAATATCTCACGTTGGGTCGGTCCAGCCTCATGTCATACATGCGCCCACATTATTAATTTAACATCTCCATGTTCATGACTTGTGAAATGTAGTCATCAACTAATACATGTGCTAGTCATCGACTCTGACTAGGGACATCATTTAGAATAACCATATAAGTAAAGAATCTCACAAACAATTCACATAATTGCTAATCAATACAAGGTGCCTTCCATGGATATTCAATTAAGCAATATATATATATCATGGATACAAAGAAATATGCTCATCTCTATGATTATCTCTAGGGCATATTTCTAACAGATGCTTCGTGTTATAGGTTACAAGGTGGTTCTCTAGAGCGAGAACGTGGGGAGTTTAGGTAGATGGTTAGGTAGTGTGTTCGATCGATTCGAAAGGGTGCCCCCTGGGCCTTATATATTCGACCGTGGGGCAATACATATGGATATGATAACAACGTGCACCTAAAAGATAGTGAACTGTTTGAGTCTATTTTCCTATGATTCAGCCGATCTATCCTCGCCTGGTTCTGTTGCATGGGGCTCCAGCACGGGAAAGTCGGATCTTCTGCTGTGGTTTCTTGCTCATCATTGTGGGGCCATATGGTCTTGCTCCGATCTGGCCTTACGGCGATCTGCTTTACTGATTATCCCTTCCCAGGCCCATGAAGGAATGACCTTACGATTTATTGGGCCCTTGGGCCTTTCGTGAGGTCTTTTACCCTTCCAGTGGACCCGGGGGATATCTGTCCCCCACACAAACCTACTTCCCGTTGAGGTGGTCACAAAGACCGGGTCTCTTTCAACCCTTTCCCGCTCTCAAACGGTCCCTCAGACCTGAGTGAGCTTCTTCTCTCAATCAAATGGGAACCAAACTTCCCCGCAAGGACCACCACACAATTGGTGTCTCTTGCCTCGATTACAATTGAGATGATCGCAAGAAAGAATGAGAAAAAGAAGCAATCAAGCGCAAGAGCTCAAAGGAACACAACAAATCTCTCTCACTAATCACTAAAGCCTTGTGTGGAATTGGAGAGGATTTGATCACTTGGGTGTGTCTAGAATTGAATGCTAGAGCTCTTGTAAGGTGTAGAAGTGTGAAAACTTGGATGACTTGAATGTGGGGTGGTTGGGGTTATTTATAGCCCCAACCACCAAACTAGTCGTTTGGTGAAGGCTGCTGTCGACGGGCGCACCGGACAGTCCGGTGCGCCACCGAACACTGTCCGGTGCGCCAGCCACGTCACCCGGCCGTTAGGGTTCGACCATTGGAGCTCTGACGAGTGGGCCCGCCTGGCTGTCCGGTGGTGCACTGGACAAGCCCTGTAGGCTGTCCGGTGTGCCACCCGCGCGTGCTCTGCTCCTCTGCGCGCGCTGGTGCGCATTTAATGCTGTAGCAGGTGACCGTTGGCGCAGACTAGCCGTTGCTCCGCCGTTACACCGGACAGTCCGGTGTGCACCGGACATGTCCGGTGAATTATAGCGGAGCGAGTTCCCGAAGCTGGCGAGTTCAGAGTCACATCTCCTTGGAGCACCGGACACTGTCCGGTGTACACCGGACAGTTCGGTGAATTATAGCGTGGCGCCTCTGAGTTTTCCCAAAGGTGCGAAGTTCAGCTTGGAGTCCCCTGGTGCACCGGACACTGTCCGATGGCACACCGGACAGTCCGGTGCGCCAGACCAGGGTGCCTTCGGTTGTCCCTTTGCTCTTTTGTTTGAACCCTTTTTCTTGGTCTTTTTATTGGCTTATTGTGAACCTTTGGCACCTGTAGAACTTATAAACTAGAGCAAACTAGTTAGTCCAAATATTTGTGTTGGGCAATTCAACCACCAAAATCAATTTAGGAAATAGGTGTAAGCCTAATTCCCTTTCAATCTCCCCCTTTTTGGTGATTGATGCCAACACAAACCAAAGCAAATATAGAAGTGCATAATTGAACTAGTTTGCAAAATGTAAGTGCAAAGGTTACTTAGAATTGAGCAAATAAATATTACTTACTAGATATGCATGGATTGTTTCTTTATTTTTAACATTTTGGACCACGCTTGCACCACATGTTTTGTTTTTGCAAATTCTTTCTGTAAATCCTTTGCAAAGTCCTTTTGCAAATAGTCAAAGGTAAATGAATAAGATTTTGCGAAGCATTTTCAAGTTTTGAAATTTTCTCCCCTTGTTTCAAATGCTTTTCCTTTGACTAATCAAAACTCCCCTCAATAAATTCTCCTCTTAGTGTTCAAGAGGGTTTTAAGATATCAATTTTGAAAATACTACTTTCTCCCCCTTTTGAACACAATCAGATACCAATTTGAAATTTACCAATTGAAAATACCAATTGAAAATCATTAGTTTTAAAAATTAGGTGGTGGTGCGGTCCTTTTGCTTTAGGCTAATACTTTCTCCCCCTTTGGCATGAAGCGCCAAAAACGGATACTTTGGTGAAATATAAGCCCTTTGCTAACTATTTTCTCCCCTTTGGCAAATAAAACATATGAGTGAAGATTATACCAAAGACGAAGAATTGCTCAGAGCGACGGCGAAGGATGAGTGATAGAGTGGAGTGGAAGCCTTGTCTTCGCCGAAGACTCCAATTCCCTTTCAATATACCTATGACTTGGTTTGAAATACACTTGAAAACACATTAGTCATAGCATATATAAAAGAGACATGATCAAAGGTATATTTATGAGCTATGTGTACAAGACATCAAAAGAAATTTCTAGAATCAAGAATATTTAGCTCATGCCTAAGTCTGGTAAAAGTTTGTTCATCTAGTGGCTTGGTAAAGATATCGGCTAATTGATCTTTAGTGTTAATATATGCAATCTCGATATCCCCCTTTTATTGGTGATCCCTAATAAAATAATACCGAATGGCTATGTGTTTAGTGCGGCTATGCTCAACGGGATTATCCGCCATGCGGATTGCACTCTCATTATGACATAGAAGAGGAACTTTGGTTAATTTGTAACCATAGTCCCGCAGGGTTTGCCTCATCCAAAGTAATTGCGCGCAACAATGACCTGCGGCAATATACTCGGCTTCGGCGGTTGAAAGAGCCACAGAATTTTGCTTCTTTGAAGCCCAAGACACTAAGGATCTTCCCAAGAACTGGCAAGTCCCCGATGTGCTCTTTCTATTGATTTTGCACCCTGCCCAATCGGCATCGGAATAACCAATTAAATCAAATGTGGATCCCCGAGGGTACCAAAGCCCAAACTTAGGAGTATAAGCCAAATATCTCAAGATTCGTTTTACGGCCGTAAGGTGAGATTCCTTAGGGTCGGCTTGGAATCTTGCACACATGCATACGGAAAGCATAATGTCCGGTCGAGATGCACATAAATAGAGTAATGAACCTATCATCGACCGGTATACCTTTTGATCGACGGATTTACCTTCCGTGTTGAGGTCGAGATGCCCATTGGTTCCCATGGGAGTCTTGATGGGCTTGGCATCCTTCATTCCAAACTTGTTTAGAATGTCTTGAGTATACTTCGTTTGGCTAATGAAGGTGCCCTCTTGGAGTTGCTTGACTTGGAATCCTAAAAAATACTTCAACTCCCCCATCATCGACATCTCGAATTTCTGTGTCATGATCCTACTAAATTCTTCACATGTAGATTCGTTAGTAGACCCAAATATAATATCATCAACATAGATTTGGCATACAAACAAATCATTGTCAAGAGTTTTAGTGAATAGAGTAGGATCGGCCTTTCTGACTTTGAAGCCATTAGCAATAAGGAAATCTCTTAGGCATTCATACCATGCTCTTGGGGCTTGCTTGAGCCCATAAAGCGCCTTAGAGAGCCTATAGACATGGTTAGGATACTCACTGTCTTCAAAGCCGGGAG
Source organism: Zea luxurians (assembly GCA_029449295.1). NCBI lineage: Eukaryota > Viridiplantae > Streptophyta > Magnoliopsida > Poales > Poaceae > Zea > Zea luxurians. Next base: position 166,867,947 of record JAOPSE010000004.1, read on the forward strand.
GTTGCTCAACATAGACCTCTTCCTTGATTGGTCCATTGAGGAAGGCACTCTTCACGTCCATTTGATAAAGCTTGAAGCCATGGTAAGTAGCATAGGCTAATAATATACGAATGGACTCAAGCCTAGCTACGGGTGCATAGGTTTCACCGAAATCCAAACCTTCGACTTGGGAGTATCCCTTGGCCACAAGTCGAGCTTTATTCCTTGTCACCACACCATGCTCGTCTTGCTTGTTGCGGAAGACCCATTTGGTTCCTACAACATTTTGGTTAGGACGTGGAACTAAATGCCATACCTCATTCCTAGTGAAGTTGTTGAGCTCCTCTTGCATCGCCATCACCCAATCCGAATCTTGGAGTGCTTCCTCTACCCTGTGTGGCTCAATAGAGGAAACAAAAGAGTAATGCTCACAAAAATGTGCAACACGAGATCTAGTGGTTACCCCCTTATGAATGTCGCCGAGGATGGTGTCGACAGGGTGATCTCGTTGGATTGCTTGGTGGACTCTTGGGTGTGGCGGTCTTGGTTCTTCATCCTCCTTGTCTTGATCATTTGCATCTCCCCCTTGATCATTGCCGTCATCTTGAGGTGGCTCATCATTTTGATTTTCTCCTTCATCAACTTGAGCCTCGTCCTCATTTTGAGTTGGTGGAGATGCTTGCGTGGAGGAGGATGGTTGATCTTGTGCATTTAGAGGCTCTTCGGTGTCACACCCGGTTTTTGGAAGGCAAACCGAATGCGAACTATGTACGTGCCAGGATCAGAACTCACGTACACAGCGATTACATAAATGAACATCGTCGCACAATGCTCGAATAATAACATAAAAGAGTATTAACTTATTACATCACAGAGTCATAGACATCCACATAGTCATCAACTTAACAGTTAAATCGAAGTGCTAGCGAAACGCAGTAAAGATAAGGCCTTCACAGGCAGCTGACTGGGGGTTGCCGCCAACCCACACCTAGAATTCGTCGTAGTCTTGGAACTCCTGGAAGTCCCCTTCCACGACTTCGCCTTCTCCTGAGCAGTGGTTACAATGCGGACAACCTGGTGTTTTTGTGGTAAAGCAAGGATGAGTACACATCAACGTACTCAGCAAATGTCCCGTTTGGCTGAAGTGGACTAGCTTTATGTGGGGTTAGGCTCAAGCAGTTGCTTTTAGTTGGTCAGGTATTTATCATTAGTAGAAGCCAGATTTTAGCATTAACCAACCCATGAACCCTTTCCTCATCGAGGAACAACATCATCATATTCGAACCAAAACCATAACATAATCCTTGTATCTCGAACCATCTGTATCTCTAATCAAAGAGGATCCCAAGGCTGCTCTTAACCGTGAGCACGGCTGATATATCAGTTTCACTACCCTCTGCAGAGGTCGCACACTTTACCCATGAGCCGTGATTCCCTTTCTGCCCGGGGAGAGCTAATCCCCATTGACCACTACCTAGGTGGTCCGGCAAGGTATCACTACGTAGCTTTTACAAAGATTCCCTAGAGATCATAGCTGCCCGTTAGGTTTCTCCAATTTGATAAACACAGTACTCCTCCCCGCAGGAGAGTGACTAACAAAAGCAAAACGAAAGAACCTCGGCACTCAGCCTCGGCAGAGCAAGCACTGTGCCTGGACCCCATTGACGGCACGACGGCGAAGCAACTACACCTCTAGTTCCTCTAATTAATTAGCTAAGGGCACCCCATTTCACCCTCATGGTTGCACTGTTATCCCGGGTTGTCTCTCAACGAACAGGTCCTTACGGAGAGGTACTCAGGAAACAGCCTGAGCCCCCTAGAGTATCACAAGATCATCAACATCATCAGGATAACAGTATCATAAATATTCACATCATGTTCGTTGATTAAGTTAAGGCAGTAGCAGAATGCTAACCATAATAGCCCATAAGGTCATCAAGGATAAAGTAAAGTGTAAAGCTAGTCAATCCTTAGGTTTCAAGTAAGTAATGCGGGGTAGTAAGTTATAAATGAATAGGACATAATGGGTCAGAGGACACTTGCCTTCACCAAACTGCTGATCAGGGACTTCCTCTGCAATTTCCTCGGGAAACACAGACTGCTCGTTGTCTACGTAAAGTAATCATTCACACTATGCACTTGGGAAGTAACAAACAAAAGCAATATACCAAACATATGCAGCAGAGAGATCACAAGTTCACAATAGAAAAGGGATAGGCACTCTGGTATTCCCTAGGTCTAGGGTAGAGGACTATACAAAAGGATTCATTATCCACTAATCAGGTTTAAGTTAGTGGTGGGGTTAAATCATTACATGATTTTAAGTCCATAAACTTAGGTGCTCTCACTTTTATTAAAGTTTACCATCTTTTATTTATCTCAAATAGGGTTCCCATAACATCAATTTTACCCTAATGATCAACTATTAATTGGGACATAGAAACAGCAGGGAAACATTGCTTAAACAGATAGATAATAATATTATGAACATTTTGCAATTTGAAGCACCTAATTTGGAGTTCATATGGCAAAGTTATGAATTTTACAAGTTTAGGGGTTAAAAATATACCCTAAGGACCTATTTTGAATTAAATAAAAGGTCCGAGGACCTAACTGTAAGAAACCAGGGACGGCGGGTTCAAATTCCAGAAAACCGGGGGGCTCTTTAAGAAAACGCGCGGGCGAAGGGGTATCGGGCTCCTACGGCCGTCGGATCTCAGGCGGACGGCCAGGATTAGATCCTGCGGGCGGGGCGCGCGAGCGCGCGACAGCCTGAGTGGCTGACAGGCGGGGCCGGCGGGCAGCGCGAGCGCGCGGGCGGGCTGACAGGCGGGACCGGCGGCAGAGCGGAGCGCGAGCGGGCTGACAGGCGGGGCCCAATTGGCAGGGAGGCGGGGCGCGGGGGAAACGGCTCTGGGCCGTTGGATCTTGGGCGGACGGCTGAGGTTGGGTTTGGGCTATTTGAAACAGGGCCGTCCGATCTAAGATGGATGGCGGAGATCTGGCGGCTGGCTTCTACCTTCTCCTCTGGCCAGCAGAGGCGACGGCGCCCATCCCGCGGCGGAGAACTCGCCGGAGACGAGGGGCGCAGGGGCTCTGCGGGTCCCTGGGGTGACCTGGGCGGCCGAGGAGGTTGGGGAGGGCGCGGGGAGTCTTCTGGTGGGGACTGGGTCGGGGCGGGGGCACCGGAGGGGGGTGGTTCACGGCGAAGCGGCTCGGCGGCGGCGTTAAGCAACTCCGACGAGGAATTAAGCACGACAGAGTGCAATAGAGGGGAAGGGAGGGGGCATGGGAGGTTCCTTACCTCAAGGCGAACTCCGGGGACTCCTCGGTGGCGACGGAGACGCAGCGACAGCCCGAGTCGACGGTGGCGGACCTCGGCGGCTGCGCAGCGAACGACGGGTGAGCGCGGGCGGAGGAATTCGGGGAGGGAGAGGGGAAATTGGGGCGCGTCCCGAGTTGCGGACGCCGGGGCGGAGCTCACCGTGGCAGAGGGCACGGCGGGGCTCCAACGGCGACGGAGGAACGAGCTCGGGACGGCGGCGGTTTAATGGCGGCGGCGCTCGGGCGTGCGCGCAGCGAGGGGGAGGCGAGAGAGGGGTCTGCAGGTGCGCAAATGAGGGAGGGGGAGATGGCGAGCGAGGTCCTGAGCTCAAGTGGCCGAGGGCGAGGTAGTTGCGAGCTCCACGCGCGACGTGGGCGCGGAGTCCGCGGCACGCGCGGCGGCGGTTACGCGGGGACGACGGGGCTGACAGCCCGGGCCCGCGAGCAGAGAGAGAGAAGAAAGCGGGTGCGGGGGCGGTTGCGCTGACGGGCAGGCCCGCCAGGGCAGAGAGAGCGGGGGGAAGCGGGCGCGCGCGCGGGGAACGCGGCTGCGCTGACGGGTGGGGCCGGGCAAGCAGAGAGAGAGGGAGGCGGGCGCGGAGACGGCGGCCGCGCTGACAGGCCGGGCCCGCGGCGCAGAGAGAGAGGAGGGGGGAGAGGGCGCGCGCGCGGGATGGGCCTGGTGGGCCGAAAGGCCGAGGGGGCGAGGGTTTGGGCTCTTTTCCCTTTTCTTTTTAATCTGGAATTGTTTTCTCTTTTCTTTTTATTTTCTCTTTTTGATTCAAATTCAAATGAGCCACAAATTCAAATTAGACTTTTTGAGAATTATGCACCAAACAAAAGTGAAATCTAGGGTTCAACATGATGCAACAGTTCACACTCCCTTAGGGTTTGAGCCCATAGACTATAGTTACAAATAAAATAACCACTTTTCTCCTATATAAATGAGAAAGAGAAGATTGGGGAAGGATGAGAAAAAGGAAGTAACACCTGAATTTGTGAATATGAGCAAAGAAATTTTATACCCCCAAATTCAGGGTGTTACAAACCTATCCCCCTTAAAAGAATCTCGCCCCGAGATTCAAGGTTGGTCAGCAAAGAGTTCAGGGTATTTGGCCTTCAGATCATCTTCTCGTTCCCAAGTTGCTTCTTCCTCGGAGTGGTGACCCCATCTGACTTTGCACATTCTGATGGTACTCCTCCGGGTGACTCTGTCTGCAAACTCCAGAATCTGCGTTGGCTTCTCTATGTATGTCAGATCCTCCTGGACTTCCAAACCCTCCACTGGCAACTGTTCTTCTGGTACTCGCAGACACTTCTTCAATTGCGACACGTGGAACACATTGTGTACTGCCGACAAATTTCTGGTAGGTTGAGTTGGTAAGCCACTTCTCCACGCTTTGCTTGAATCTGATATGGCCCAACGTACCGGGGTGCTAACTTGCCTTTAACTCCGAACATTCTGACTCCCCTGATAGGTGACACCTTCAGATAGACGAAATCCCCCACTTCGAAACTCAGTTCCCTTCTCCTTCGGTCCGCATAGCTTCGCTGTCTTGACTGGGCTATCTTCAGGTTCTCCCGAACCATTTTGATATTCTCTTCGGCTTCAAGCAAAATGTCGGGGCCAAACACCTGTCTCTCTCCAGGCTGGTCCCAATGCAGCGGAGTCCTACAACTCCGTCCATAGAGTGCCTGAAACGGTGACATCTTCAAGCTAGCCTGATAACTATTGTTATAGGAGAATTCTGCATAAGGTAACCTTTTGTCCCATCCTGACTTGTCTTGCAACGCACAGGCTCTCAGCATATCTTCTAGGATCTGATTAGTTCTTTCAGTCTGACCGTCTGTCTGCGGATGATAAGCCGAGCTGAAGTTCAAATGGGTGCCCAAAGCTTCTTGTAGCTGCTGCCAAAAATGAGAGGTGAACTGCGTTCCTCGATCTGATACTATCTTCTTCGGCACACCATGAAGGCAGACTATCCGTGACATGTATAACTCAGCTAACGTTGCTCCGGTGTATGTGGTCTTCACAGGTATGAAATGGGCCACCTTTGTTAAGCGGTCCACAACCACCCAGATGGAATCATAGCCGGCCCGGGTACGAGGTAGGCCAACTATAAAATCCATCCCGATCTCATCCCACTTCCACTGAGGAATCCGCAATGGCTGCAACAATCCGGCGGGCCTTTGATGCTCTGCTTTGGTCCTTTGACAGCTATCACAGATGGCGACATATTCTGCGATTTCTCTTTTCATGCCATACCACCAAAACCTCCTCTTTAAATCCTGGTACATCTTTTCACTTCCCGGGTGTATGGAGTAGGCTGTCTCATGAGCTTCCTTTAGGATCAGCTCCCGAATAGGTTTGAGGTCGGGGACACACAATCGGTCCTTGAACCATATTACTCCCTCTTCATCCTCTCGAAAGTCTTCGCCTCTTCCTTCTAAGATTAGCTGCCGGATCTTGTTGATGCTTTCATCATCCTTCTGCCCTTCTTTGATCTCCCGCTCTAGGGTGGGCTCTAATTCCACTGTTACTCCTTGCGTACTGTTCAGGAAACCGAGACTCAGTCTGTCGAACTCCTTGGCTAACTCATATGGCATTGGGTACGTGGCCATCATATTGACTTGACTCTTCCTGCTCAGAGCATCTGCAACCACATTGGCTTTGCCTGGATGGTAATGTATCTCCAACTCATAGTCCTTGATCAATTCCAACCATCTTCGCTGTCTCATGTTTAACTCTGACTGGGTGAATATGTACTTCAGACTTTTATGATCTGTGTAGATGTCGCACTTCTGCCCATACAGGTAATGTCTCCAGGTCTTCAAAGCATGAACTACTGCTGCCAACTCCAGGTCATGTGTGGGATAATTTTTCTCATGGATCTTCAGCTGCCGAGATGAATATGCTACAACTCTTCCTTCTTGCATTAGCACACATCCCAATCCGGTGTAAGAAGCATCGCAATACACTGAGAATGGCTTGTGAACATCAGGCAGGACTAACACCGGAGCTGTAGTCAATCTATTTTTCAGTTCTTCAAATGCTTCCTGACACTTTTGGGTCCACTTAAACTCAACTTTCTTCGCTAGCAACGCTGTCATTGGTCTAGCAATCTTTGAGAAGCCTTCGATGAAACGCCTGTAATACCCAGCCATTCCAATGAAGCTCTTGATCCCACGAACATCCTTTGGTGCTTTCCAGTTCAGGATATCTGCCACTTTCTTTGGATCCACTGCCAACCCATCTTGATTTATGATGTGACCCAGAAACAAGACTTCATGAATCCAGAACTCGCATTTGCTCAGCTTGGCATACAACTGATGCTCTCGAAGTCTTTGCAATACCATCTTCAAATGCTCTACATGATCTTCCTCGCTTTGAGAGTATATGAGAATATCATCGATAAACACTACCACAAACTTGTCCAGATAATCCATGAACACACTGTTCATCAGGTACATAAAGAAGGCTGGCGCATTTGTCAAACCAAAGGACATAACTGTGAATTCATATAACCCGTACTTGGTGATGAATGCCGTCTTTGGTATGTCCGAGGGTCGGATTCTGAGTTGATGGTAACCTGATCTCAGATCTATCTTCGAGAATACGCTGGCACCTCTGAGCTGGTCGAACAAATCTTCTATCCTTGGCAGGGGGTACTTGTTTTTGACAGTGACTTCATTCAAGGCTCTGTAGTCTATGCACATCCTTTTGGTACCATCTTTCTTCTTTACAAACAACACCGGAGCGGCCCAAGGCGAGGTACTTGGTCTGATGTAACCCTTCTCTAACATCTCATCTATCTGCTTCTTGAGTTCCACCAATTCTGGTCCAGACACTCGGTAGGCTCTTTTGGAAATGGGGGCGGTACCAGGGATAAGCTCTATGGCAAATTCGACTTTTCTCTCGGGTGGCATGCCCGTTAGCTCCTCGGGAAATACATCCGGAAAGTCCGACACAACCTTGATAGCCTCAAGCGGGTTGGGCTCCTTACTATCAACTGAAATCTGGTGACAGACACCCTCCGCTGATTTAGGCATCCTTAGCTCGGCCACTACCTCTTCTCCTGACGGGGACTTCAATGTTACGGTCCTCTTGTCACAGCTAACATTCGCTTCATACTTCATTAACCAATTCATTCCTAGAATAATATCTATCCCAGGGGTGTCTATTACTATTAGATCACTGGGGAACCCTATCCCCCTTATTTCCACCCTTATATTTGAGCATATTTTATCTGTTTGCACCTTGCCACCAACCGAATTAATTCTCATGGGTGGCATCATTGCCTCTACTGAGATGTTATGCAATTCTACCCAGGTTGCAGTGACAAATGAATGAGTTGCACCAATATCAAATAGCACTTTCGTGGGATGAGATTCGACTGAGAACATACCTACTGCCACATCTGGTGCATCCTGGATCGCTTCGGCCTCCAAGTGGTTCACCTTTCCACGGTTGTACGCTTGGTTACGATTGCCTGCTGTCGGCTGCAGTACTCCTTGCCTTGTTGGAGCATTGGGGTTGGTCTGCTGCTGTGCCATCTTCTTCGGGCACTGCATCGCCCAGTGGCCTTGTTCTCCACAGTGGAAGCATCCTCTGCCTCCTCCTTGTGCTGGGGCTGCTTGGTTGCTCTGGTTTGTTGCTGGGGCAGGAAGGCGAGGTGCCTGGTTGTTCTGCTTCTGATACTGATTACCTCCCTGCTGGCTGTGCTGACGATACTGCTGCTGCTGCTGTTGATACTGCCTCTGAAACTGCTGCTGATGCGGACGCTGGTTCTGATTCTGATATCCCTGTGGGTGACCGGGCCTGCCTTGCTGAGATGAACTGCCTGAGAAACGTGGACGGCTGATGCCTCCGGTCTGGGGTCCACTCATCTTACGCTTCCGATCTTCCATATCCTTACGCTTCTTCTCAGTCATAACTGCCCTATCGATCAGGTGCTGGAAGGTGGGGAAGGTGTGATTCATCAGCTGGTAATGCAGGGGATCCACTAAACCCCTCATGAACCTGTACTGCCTTTTAGCATCAGTGTTGACATCCTCAGGTGCATAACGAGATAGCTGCAGAAACTTGTCTCTGAATTCACTAACAGACAGGGGTCCCTGCTTCAGAGCCAGAAACTCCTCCTTCTTCACGATCATCAGTCCCTCTGGCACATGGTACCTGCGGAAACTCTCGCTGAATTCTTCCCAGGTGATGGCTTCGGGGTCAGCATGTGTGGCGAGGTAGGACTCCCACCAGGACTGGGCTGCTCCCCTTAGCTGACGGGGGCCATACAGAACCTTCTCTCTGTCGTTACATTGAGCGGTGCGCAGTTCTCTCTCCACTGCGCGCAGCCAGTCTTCTGCATCCATGGGGTCGGCAGAATGGGCGAAGGTAGGAGGGTGCCCTCTCATGAACTCACCACGCTTATCCCGTGGCATCTGGGGCATCTGCACTTGCAACTGGGGTTGGGGTTGCTGTTGAGCCTGCTGCATGGCTGCCAGAGTCTGCCCAATGGCCTGCACTGCCTGAGTCTGCATCAAGAACATCTGCTCCACTGTCATCGGGGGTGGCGGGGGAGGCTGCCTCTGTTGTTCCTCCTGCTGGTCCTGCTGCTCTTGCTGAGCACGCCTGTTGCATCGGCGCCTGTTGTCAGACATCTGTGGAAGACATTCATACATCAGCGTTGATCTTACAACCCTCCAGCATAAGAAAAGAGAATACATAATTCTTCATGACACTGAGTGAACAAAGAGCTTCACTGATCCTCAATACGATTCAACACAGCTTCTCAGATAGGAAGGAAAGTAGAAGTAAATGGCTTCCCACTAAATAACTGACTTTATTAACATTATAGCTAGGCCAAACTGCAGGAGAAACCCACAGGTTGGCAACAGTCATTACAAAGATTCAAATCCAGCACAAGTTCATCATAACAAGCATGCAAGCAACTGATAAGCAAACTAAGCTAATTGGAAACAACTGATAAGCAAACTAAACTAACTATCTAAGACTGAGACATCTGACTTAAGAATTATTACAAACTTCGACGCTAACGATCTAAGGATCCAGATCTATCCTGGTCTTACAGGCAGGGGAACCATAAGTGTGGTGACCACGTGGCGGTGAGCGGTAAGGGTGCTGAGTCCCAACAGGAGCGGGAGAACCACCCTCCTGGTGATGGCGCTCTGCCAGCTCAGCACGCAACTCCGCAATCTCCGTTCGAGCCCTGCTCAGCTCGTCCAGAGAGTGGTCCAGCTCAGTGTTAAGCACTGCGACTAGGTTGACTGCGCTGCTCAACCTAGGGTTAGCCTCACCAACAGGTGAGACCACCACACTCTCTGTGCTGCCAGTAGGACGGCGGGGGTAGTACCGAAGGTTAAGACCGTCGGCCACCCCACCGAACAAAGAACAGTACTGGGAGAGTGCACGTCGTGCTGCATCCTGCATAGCCGCCTCTGCAGTGTCCCTCTCGGAGATGGAATAGTGCTCCGAAACGGCCTCCGCACCCCGGAGGTCATCCTCCGGACGGCGAACTAGGCAGGTAGCCTCCCAGCGGTCCGGGTACCTCCCGCGACTGTGCTGGTAGACTACACAACGATACTCGATCGACCAGGTGTGCCGGTCAAAAGCCTGGCGCAGCAAGGTGTCGAGTGCGTCGTGGAAGTGACAACCGCGAGCGGCGTCACGGGTGATGGGTCGGGCGACCCATCCTTCCGCCTCCTGCGGCTCAGAAGACTCCGTGCTGTGGTCTGAGTCGTCGTCATCGGGGTCTCCTCCAAGACTTCCTCCGGTAGCTCCTCCAACAGCTGAGGCGTCCCGCGGTGGTGCAGGGGGCGCCTCCAGCTGGGCAACAGAGGAACGGGGCCTCACGGACTCCACCTCTTGCTGGGATGGGGAGGAAGAGCCCTGCTGCTCTCTGTGCTGGCGCCGGCGCTCCTGCTCCTCACGCAGGCGGTGGTGCAGTCTCTCCAGGTGACTCGACTGACCAGACACGGTGCGGTGCAGAGGACGCTCCGCAAGTCGAGACGGCAGGAAAGGAATCACCGACTTACGTGCAGTGTGTCTAAGACGAGCCATCTACAAAAGACACCGTAAGCATAAGAGTAAGATCAGAACTAATATGACAAGTGAATAATCCATAGACAGAATAAGATAAAAATTTTAACAAGGTATAATATAGTATATATATGTAGTAAAACATAGGGTTGGTCGAGGTGACCGACTTTTGAAGTAACATCAGAGGTCAAGGTGAGGGGGGAAGGTCAATAGCCCTTAGTACGACCAGTGCTACTCTAGGTCAGCGGTCCTATAGTCAGCACGGCTTTGATACCACTTATGTCACACCCGGTTTTTGGAAGGCAAACCGAATGCGAACTATGTACGTGCCAGGATCAGAACTCACGTACACAGCGATTACATAAATGAACATCGTCGCACAATGCTCGAATAATAACATAAAAGAGTATTAACTTATTACATCACAGAGTCATAGACATCCACATAGTCATCAACTTAACAGTTAAATCAAAGTGCTAGCGAAACGCAGTAAAGATAAGGCCTTCACAGGCAGCTGACTGGGGGTTGCCGCCAACCCACACCTAGAATTCGTCGTAGTCTTGGAACTCCTGGAAGTCCCCTTCCATGACTTCGCCTTCTCCTGAGCAGTGGTTACAATGCGGACAACCTGGTGTTTTTGTGGTAAAGCAAGGATGAGTACACATCAACGTACTCAGCAAATGTCCCGTTTGGCTGAAGTGGACTAGCTTTATGTGGGGTTAGGCTCAAGCAGTTGCTTTTAGTTGGTCAGGTATTTATCATTAGTAGAAGCCAGATTTTAGCATTAACCAACCCATGAACCCTTTCCTCATCGAGGAACAACATCATCATATTCGAACCAAAACCATAACATAATCCTTGTATCTCGAACCATCTGTATCTCTAATCAAAGAGGATCCCAAGGCTGCTCTTAACCGTGAGCACGGCTGATATATCAGTTTCACTACCCTCTGCAGAGGTCGCACACTTTACCCATGAGCCGTGATTCCCTTTCTGCCCGGGGAGAGCTAATCCCCATTGACCACTACCTAGGTGGTCCGGCAGGGTATCACTACGTAGCTTTTACAAAGATTCCCTAGAGATCATAGCTGCCCGTTAGGTTTCTCCAGTTTGATAAACACAGTACTCCTCCCCGCAGGAGAGTGACTAACAAAAGCAAAACGAAAGAACCTCGGCACTCAGCCTCGGCAGAGCAAGCACTGTGCCTGGACCCCATTGACGGCACGACGGCGAAGCAACTACACCTCTAGTTCCTCTAATTAATTAGCTAAGGGCACCCCATTTCACCCTCATGGTTGCACTGTTATCCCGGGTTGTCTCTCAACGAACAGGTCCTTACGGAGAGGTACTCAGGAAACAGCCTGAGCCCCCTAGAGTATCACAAGATCATCAACATCATCAGGATAACAGTATCATAAATATTCACATCATGTTCGTTGATTAAGTTAAGGCAGTAGCAGAATGCTAACCATAATAGCCCATAAGGTCATCAAGGATAAAGTAAAGTGTAAAGCTAGTCAATCCTTAGGTTTCAAGTAAGTAATGCGGGGTAGTAAGTTATAAATGAATAGGACATAATGGGTCAGAGGACACTTGCCTTCACCAAACTGCTGATCAGGGACTTCCTCTGCAATTTCCTCGGGAAACACAGACTGCTCGTTGTCTATGTAAAGTAATCATTCACACTATGCACTTGGGAAGTAACAAACAAAAGCAATATACCAAACATATGCAGCAGAGAGATCACAAGTTCACAATAGAAAAGGGATAGGCACTCTGGTATTCCCTAGGTCTAGGGTAGAGGACTATACAAAAGGATTCATTATCCACTAATCAGGTTTAAGTTAGTGGTGGGGTTAAATCATTACATGATTTTAAGTCCATAAACTTAGGTGCTCTCACTTTTATTAAAGTTTACCATCTTTTATTTATCTCAAATAGGGTTCCCATAACATCAATTTTACCCTAATGATCAACTATTAATTGGGACATAGAAACAGCAGGGAAACATTGCTTAAACAGATAGATAATAATATTATGAACATTTTGCAATTTGAAGCACCTAATTTGGAGTTCATATGGCAAAGTTATGAATTTTACAAGTTTAGGGGTTAAAAATATACCCTAAGGACCTATTTTGAATTAAATAAAAGGTCCGAGGACCTAACTGTAAGAAACCAGGGACGGCGGGTTCAAATTCCAGAAAACCAGGGGGCTCTTTAAGAAAACGCGCGGGCGAAGGGGTATCGGGCTCCTACGGCCGTCGGATCTCAGGCGGACGGCCAGGATTAGATCCTGCGGGCGGGCGCGCGAGCGCGCGACAGCCTGAGTGGCTGACAGGCGGGGCCGGCGGGCAGCGCGAGCGCGCGGGCGGGCTGACAGGCGGGACCGGCGGCAGAGCGGGGCGCGAGCGGGCTGACAGGCGGGGCCCAATTGGCAGGGAGGCGGGGCGCGGGGGAAACGGCTCTGGGCCGTTGGATCTTGGGCGGACGGCTGAGGTTGGGTTTGGGCTATTTGAAACAGGGCCGTCCGATCTAAGATGGATGGCGGAGATCTGGCGGCTGGCTTCTACCTTCTCCTCCGGCCAGCAGAGGCGACGGCGCCCGTCCCGCGGCGGAGAACTCGCCGGAGACGAGGGGCGCAGGGGCTCTGCGGGTCCCTGGGGTGACCTGGGCGGCCGAGGAGGTTGGGGAGGGCGCGGGGAGTCTTCTGGTGGGGACTGGGTCGGGGCGAGGGCACCGGAGGGGGGTGGTTCACGGCGAAGCGGCTCGGCGGCGGCGTTAAGCAACTCCGACGAGGAATTAAGCACGACAGAGTGCAATAGAGGGGAAGGGAGGGGGCATGGGAGGTTCCTTACCTCAAGGCGAACTCCGGGGACTCCTCGGTGGCGACGGAGACGCGGCGACAGCCCGAGTCGACGGTGGCGGACCTCGGCGGCTGCGCAGCGAACGACGGGTGAGCGCGGGCGGAGGAATTCGGGGAGGGAGAGGGGAAATTGGGGCGCGTCCCGAGTTGCGGACGCCGGGGCGGAGCTCACCGTGGCAGAGGGCACGGCGGGGCTCCAACGGCGACGGAGGAACGAGCTCGGGACGGCGGCGGTTTAATGGCGGCGGCGCTCGGGCGTGCGCGCAGCGAGGGGGAGGCGAGAGAGGGGTCTGCAGGTGCGCAAATGAGGGAGGGGGAGATGGCGAGCGAGGTCCTGAGCTCAAGTGGCCGAGGGCGAGGTAGTTGCGAGCTCCACGCGCGACGTGGGCGCGGAGTCCGCGGCACGCGCAGCGGCGGTTACGCGGGGACGACGGGGCTGACAGCCCGGGCCCGCGAGCAGAGAGAGAGAAGAAAGCGGGCGTGGGGGCGGTTGCGCTGACGGGCGGGCCCGCCAGGGCAGAGAGAGCGGGGGGAAGCGGGCGCGCGCGCGGGGAACGCGGCTGCGCTGACGGGTGGGGCCGGGCGAGCAGAGAGAGAGGGAGGCGGGCGCGGAGACGGCGGCCGCGCTGACAGGCCGGGCCCGCGGCGCAGAGAGAGAGGAGGGGGGAGAGGGCGCGCGCGCGGGATGGGCCTGGTGGGCCGAAAGGCCGAGGGGGGCGAGGGTTTGGGCTCTTTTCCCTTTTCTTTTTAATCTGGAATTGTTTTCTCTTTTCTTTTTATTTTCTCTTTTTGATTCAAATTCAAATGAGCCACAAATTCAAATTAGACTTTTTGAGAATTATGCACCAAACAAAAGTGAAATCTAGGGTTCAACATGATGCAACAGTTCACACTCCCTTAGGGTTTGAGCCCATAGACTATAGTTACAAATAAAATAACCACTTTTCTCCTATAGAAATGAGAAAGAGAAGATTGGGGAAGGATGAGAAAAAGGAAGTAACACCTGAATTTGTGAATATGAGCAAAGAAATTTTATACCCCCAAATTCAGGGTGTTACATTCGGATTCTTTAGGACACACATCCCCAATGGACATGTTCCTTAGCGCGATGCACGGAGCCTCTTCATTACCTATCTCATCAAGATCAACTTGCTCTACTTGAGAGCCGTTAGTCTCATCAAACACAATGTCACAAGAAACTTCAACTAGTCCTGAGGACTTGTTAAAGACTCTATATGCCCTTGTGTTTGAATCATATCCAAGTAAAAAGCCTTCGGTTAGAAGTTCATAGGATGTCTTCTTGAGGATTCGATGTAGATACAACCGGTTGATGGCGTAGCAAGCGGTGTTAACCGCCTCGGCCCAAAACCGATCCGACGTCTTGTACTCATCAAGCATGGTTCTTGCCATGTCCAATAGAGTTCTATTCTTTCTCTCCACCACACCATTTTGTTGTGGTGTGTAGGGAGAGGAGAACTCATGCTTGATGCCATCCTCAAGGAAGCCTTCAATTTGTGAATTCTTGAACTCCGTCCCATTATCGCTTCTAATTTTCTTGATCCTTAAGCCGAACTCATTTTGAGCCCGTCTCAAAAATCCCTTTAAAGTCTCTTGGGTTTGAGATTTTTCCTGTAAAAAGAACACCCAAGTGAAGCGAGAAAAATCATCCACAATAACTAGACCGTACTTACTCCCGCCGATGCTTATGTAAGCTATCGGGCCGAATAGGTCCATGTGTAGGAGCTCCAGTGGCCTGTTAGTCGTCATGATGTTCTTGTGTGGATGATGAATACCAACCTGCTTCCTGGCTTGGCATGCGCTACAAATCCTATCTTTCTCAAAATGAACATTTGTTAATCCTAAAATGTGTTCTCCCTTTAGAATCTTATGAAGATTCTTCATTCCAACATGGGCTAGTCGGCGGTGCCAGAGCCAACCCATGTTAGTCTTAGCAATCAAGCAAGTGTCGAGTTCAGCTCTATCAAAATCTACGAAGTATAGCTGACCCTCTAACACTCCCTTAAATGCTATTGAATCATCACTCCTTCTAAAGACAGTGACACCTACATCAGTAAATAGACAGTTGTAGCCCATTTGACATAATTGGGAAACAGAAAGCAAGTTGTAATCTAATGAGTCAACAAGAAAAACATTGGAAATGGAATGGTCACGAGATATAGCTATTTTACCCAAACCTTTGACCAAACCTTGGTTTCCATCCCCGAATGTGATAGCTCGTTGGGGATCTTGGTTTTTCTCATAAGAGGAGAACATTTTCTTCTCCCCTGTCATGTGGTTTGTGCACCCGCTGTCGATGATCCAACATGAGCCCCCGGATGCATAAACCTACAAAACAAGTTTAGTTCTTGACCTTAGGTACCCAAACGGTTTTGGGTCCTTTGGCATTAGAAACAAGAACTTTGGGTACCCAAACACAAGTCTTGGAGCCCTTGTGTTTGCCCCCAACAAACTTGGCAACTACCTTGCCGGATTTGTTAGTTAAAACATATGATGCATCAAAAGTTTTAAATGAAATGCTATGGTCATTTGATGCACTAGGAGTTTTCTTCTTAGGCAACTTAGCACGGGTTGGTTGCCTAGAGCTAGATGTCTCACCCTTATACATAAAAGCATGATTAGGGCCAGAATGAGACTTCCTAGAGTGAATTCTCCTAATCTTGCTCTCGGGATAATTGGCAGGGTACAAAATGTAACCCTCGTTATCCTGAGGCATGGGAGCCTTGCCCTTAACAAAGTTAGACAATTTCTTAGGAGGGGCATTAAGTTTGACATTGTCCCCCTTTTGGAAGCCAATGCCATCCTTGATGCCAGGACGTCTCCCACTATAAAGCATACTACGAGCAAATTTAAAATTTTCATTCTCTAAGTCATGCTCGGCAATTTTAGCATCTAATTTTGCTATATGATCATTTTGTTGTTTAATTAAGATCATATGATCATGAATAGCATTAATATCAACATCTCTACATCTAGTGCAAATAGAAACATGCTCAATGGTAGATGTAGAGGGCTTGCAAGAATTAAGTTCAACAATCTTAGCACGCAATATATCATTTTTATCTCTAAGTTCGGAAATTTTAACATTGCAAACATCTAGTTCTTTAGCC
This sequence comes from Zea luxurians, assembly GCA_029449295.1. Lineage (NCBI taxonomy): Eukaryota > Viridiplantae > Streptophyta > Magnoliopsida > Poales > Poaceae > Zea > Zea luxurians. Next base: position 166,884,297 of record JAOPSE010000004.1, read on the forward strand.
TTAGCAAGCAGTTTTTCATTCTCAATCCTAAGGCTAGTAAGAGAAATGTTTAATTCTTCAATCTTAGCAAGCAAATCATTATTATCATTTCTAAGATTGGGAATTGAAACATCACAAGCATTTGAATCAACCTTAGCTAACAAATTAGCATTCTCATTTCTAAGGTTGTCAATAGTCTCATGGCAAGTGCTTAGCTCCCTAGATAATTTTTCACATTTCTCTACTTCTAGAGCATAAGCATTTTTAACCTTAACATGCTTTTTGTTTTCTTTAATAAGGAAGTCCTCTTGGGAGTCCAAGAGATCATCCTTCTCATGAATAGCACTAATTAATTTATTTAACTTTTCTTTTTGTTGCATGTTTAGGTTAGCAAAAAGAATACGCAAGTTATCCTCCTCATTACTAGCATTTTCCTCATCACTAGAGGTTTCATATTTAGTGGAGGATCTTGATTTTACCTTCTTCCTTTTGCCGTCCTTGGCCATGAGGCATTTGTGGCCGACGTTGGGGAAGAGAAGTCCCTTGGTGACGGCGATGTTGGCGGCGTCCTCGTCGGAGGAGGAGTCGGTGGAGCTCTCGTCGGAGTCTCACTCACGGCACACATGGGCATCGCCGCCCCTCTTCTTGTAGTGCCTCTTCTTCTCCTTTTTTCCCCTTCTTGTCGTCGCCCCTGTCACTAGAAATAAGACATTTGGCAATAAAGTGACCGGACTTACCACACTTGTAGCAAACCTTCTTGGAATGGGATTTGTAATCCTTCCCCTTCCGTTGCTTGAGGATTTGGCGAAAGATTTTGATGATTAAAGCCATCTCCTCATTGTCGAGCTTGGAGGCATCAATGGGTTGTCTACTTGATGTAGACTCTTCCTTCTTTTCCTCTGTCGCCTTGAATGCAACCGGTTGTGCCTCGGGCGCGGAGGGGCCATCTAGCTCATTGATCTTCTTTGAGCCTTTGATCATCAACTCAAAGCTCACAAAATTACCTATAACTTCCTCGGGGGTCATTTGTGTATATCTAGGATTACCACGAATTAATTGAACTTGAGTAGGGTTAAGGAAAACAAGTGATCTAAGAATAACCTTAACCACTTCATGGTCATCCCATTTTTTGCTCCCGAGGTTGCGCACTTGGTTCACTAAGGTTTTGAGCCGGTTGTACATGTCTTGTGGCTCCTCCCCTTGGCGAAGACGGAAGCGACCGAGCTCCCCCTCGATCGTTTCCCGCTTGGTGATCTTGGTCACCTCATCTCCTTCGTGCGCGGTCTTTAGCACGTCCCAAATTTCCTTAGCACTCTTCAACCCTTGCACCTTATTATACTCCTCTTGACTTAGAGAGGTGAGGAGTATAGTTGTGGCTTGGGAGTTGAAGTGTTGAATTTGGGCCACTTCATCCTCATCATAATCTTCATCCCCTACGGATGGTACCTGTACACCAAACTCAACAATATCCCATATACTTTTGTGGAGTGAGGTTAGGTGATAACACATCATATCACTCCACCTAGCATAATCTTCACCGTCAAATGTTGGCGGTTTGCCTAATGGGACGGAAAGTAAAGGTGTATGTTTAGGAATGCGAGGATAGCGTAGGGGGATCTTACTAAACTTCTTGCGCTCATGGCGCTTAGAAGTTACGGACGGCGCGTCGGAGCCGGAGGTCGATGGTGATGAAGTGTCGGTCTCATAGTAGACCACCTTCCTCATCTTCTTGTGCTTGCCACCACTCCGATGCGACTTGTGGGAGGAGGATTTCTTCTCCTTCCCCTTTCCCTTGTTGCGGGACTCTTCCGATGAAGTCTTCCCGTGGCTTGTAGTGGGCTTGTCGCCGGTCTCCATCTCCCTCTTGGTGTGATCACCCGACATCACTTCGAGCGGTTAGGCTCTAATGAAGCACCAGGCTCTGATACCAATTGAAAGTCGCCTAGAGGGGGGTGAATAGGGCGAAACTGAAATTTACAAAGTTAATCACAACTACAAGCTGGGTTAGCGTTAGAAATAATAATGAGTCCGAGAGAGAGGGCGCAAAATAAATCGTGGGCAAATAAAGAGTGAGACACGTGGATTTGTTTTACCGAGGTTCGGTTCTTGCAAACCTACTCCCCGTTGAGGTGGTCACAAAGACCGGGTCTCTTTCAACCCTTTCCCTCTCTCAAATGGTCCCTCGGACCTGAGTGAGCTTCTTCTCTCAATCAAATGGGAACCAAACTTCCCTGCAAGGACCACCACACAATTGGTGTCTCTTGCCTCGATTACAATTGAGATGATCGCAAGAAAGAATGAGAAAAAGAAGCAATCCAAGCGCAAGAGCTCAAAGGAACACAACAAATCTCTCTCACTAATCACTAAAGCCTTGTGTGGAATTGGAGAGGATTTGATCACTTGGGTGTGTCTAGAATTGAATGCTAGAGCTCTTGTAAGGTGTAGAAGTGTAAAAACTTGGATGACTTGAATGTGGGGTGGTTGGGGGTATTTATAGCCCCAACCACCAAACTAGCCGTTTGGTGAAGGCTGCTGTCGACGGGCGCACCGGACAGTCTGGTGCGCCACCGGACACTGTCCAGTGTGCTAGCCACATCACCCGGCCGTTAGGGTTTGACCGTTGGAGCTCTGACGAGTGGGCCTGCCTGGCTGTCCGGTGGTGCACCGGACAAGCCCTGTAGGCTGTCCGGTGTGCCACCCGTGCGTGCTCTGCTCCTCTGCGCGCGCTGGCGCGCATTTAATGCTGTAACAGGTGACCGTTGGCGTAGACTAGCCGTTGCTCCGCCGTTACACCGGACAGTCCGGTGTGCACCGGACATGTCCGGTGAATTATAGCGGAGCGAATTCCCGAAGCTGGCGAGTTCAGAGTCGCATCTCCTTGGAGCACCGGACAGTCCGGTGAATTATAGCGCGGCGCCTCTGAGTTTTCCCGAAGGTGCGAAGTTCAGCTTGGAGTCCCCTGGTGCACCGGACACTGTCCGGTGGCACACCGGACAGTCTGGTGCGCCAGACCAGGGTGCCTTCGGTTGTCCCTTTGCTCTTTTGTTTGAACCTTTTTCTTGGTCTTTTTATTGGCTTATTGTGAACCTTTGGCACCTGTAGAACTTATAAACTAGAGCAAACTAGTTAGTCCAAATATTTGTGTTGAGCAATTCAACCACCAAAATCAATTTAGGAAATAGGTGTAAGCCTAATTCCCTTTCACAAATGTAGATGTGTCTGTCTTTAGAAGGAGTGATGGTTCACTAGCTTTTAAGGGTGTACTAGATGGCAAACTCTATTTAGTTGATTTTTCGAAAGAGGAGGCCAATCTAGATGCATGCTTAATTGCTAAGACTAGCATGGGCTGGCTGTGGCATCGCCGTCTAGCACATGCTGGGATGAAGAATCTTCATAAACTTCTAAAGGGAGAACATGTGTTAGGTCTAACAAATGTGTTTTTCAAAAAAGATAGACCTTGTGCAGCTTGTCAAGCAGGCAAACAGGTGGGAAGTACTCATCACAGCAAGAATGTGATGACCACATCAAGACCTCTGGAGCTACTTCATATGGACCTCTTCGGACCCGTCGCCTACCTCAGCATCGAGGGAAGTAAGTATGGTCTTGTTATTGTTGATGATTTTTCCCGCTTCACTTGGGTATTCTTTTTGCAGAATAAATCAGAAACCCAAGGAACCCTTAAGCACTTTCTAAGGAGAGCTCAAAATGAATTTGAGCTCAAGGTGAAGATGATAAGAAGCGACAACGGGTCCGAGTTCAAGAACTTGCAAGTGGAGGAGTACCTTGAGGAGGAAGGAATCAAGCACGAGTTCTTCGCTCCCTACACACCGCAGCAAAATGGTGTGGTAGAGAGGAAGAACAGGACGCTTATAGACATGGCGAGGACGATGCTTAGGGAATTCAAGACGCCTGAGCGGTTTTGGTCGGAAGCTATGAACACAGCTTGCCACGCCATAAACCGAGTCTACCTTCATCGCCTCCTCAAGAAGACGTCGTATGAACTTCTAACCGGTAACAAACCCAACGTGTTTTATTTCCGTGTATTTGGGAGTAAATGTTACGTTCTAGTGAAGAAAGGTAGGAATTCCAAATTTGCTCCCAAAGCTGTAGAAGGGTTTTTGCTAGGTTATGACTCAAATACAAAGGCGTATAGAGTCTTCAACAAATCATCGGGTTTAGTTGAAGTCTCTAGCGACGTTGTATTTGATGAAACTAATGGCTCTCCAAGAGAGCAAGTTGATCTTGATGATGTAGATGAGGATGATATTCCAACGGACACAATTCGCACCATGGCAATTGGAGATGTGCGACCACAGGAACACCAAGTGCAAGATCAACCTTCTTCCTCAACGATGGTACATCCTCCGACTCAAGATAATGAACAGGTTCCTCAAGAGGAGGCGTGTGATCAAGGGGGAGCACAAGAAGACCAAGTTGTGGAGGAAGAAGCACCACGGGCCCCTCCAACTCAAGTCCGAGTGACGATTCAAAGGAATCATCCCATCGACCAGATTTTGTTGATATAAGCAAGGGAGTAACAACTCGCTCACGTCTAGCTAATTTTTGTGAGCATTACTCGTTTGTCTCTTCTATTGAGCCTTTCAGGGTAGAAGAGGCCTTGCTAGATCCGGACTGGGTGTTGGCCATACAGGAAGAGCTCAACAACTTCAAGCGAAATGAAGTTTGGACCCTGGTGCCACGTCCCAAGCAAAACGTTGTGGGAACCAAGTGGGTGTTCCACAACAAACAGGACGAGCACAGGGTGGTGACAAGGAACAAGGCTCGACTTGTGGCAAAAGGTTATGCCCAAGTCGCAGGTTTGGACTTTGAGGAGACTTTTTCTCCTGTGGCTAGGCTAGAGTCTATTCACATTTTGTTAGCCTATGTCGCTCACCATTCTTTCAGGTTGTTCCAAATGGATGTGAAGAGCGCTTTCCTCAATGGGCCAATCAAGGAGGAGGTGTACATGGAGCAACCCCCTGGCTTTGAGGATGAACGGTACCCCGACCACGTGTGTAAGCTCTCTAAGGCGCTCTATGGACTTAAGCAAGCCCTAAGAGCATGGTATGAATGCCTTAGAGATTTCCTTATTGCTAACGCTTTCAAGGTTGGGAAAGCCGATCCAACTCTTTTCACTAAGACTTGTGATGGTGACTTATTTGTGTGCCAAATTTATGTTGATGACATAATATTTGGTTCTACTAACCAAAAGTCTTGTGAGGAGTTTAGCAGGGTGATGACACAGAAATTTGAGATGTCGATGATGGGCGAGTTGAACTACTTCCTTGGGTTCCAAGTGAAGCAACTCAAGGACGGCACCTTCATCTCCCAAACGAAGTACACACAAGACTTGCTCAAGTGGTTTAGGATGAAGGACGCTAAGCCCGCAAAGACACCGATGGGAACCGACGGGCATGTCGACCTCAACAAAGGAGGTAAGTCCATTGATTAAAAGGCATACCGATCTATGATAGGGTCATTGCTTTATTTATGTGCTAGTAGACCGGATATTATGCTTAGCGTATGCATGTGTGCTAGATATCAATCCGACCCAAGGGAGTGTCACCTTGTGGCCGTTAAGCAGATTCTTAGATATATAGTCGCTACGCCTTGATTCGGGATCTGGTATCCAAAGGGGTCTACCTTTGACTTAATTGGATATTCAGACTCCGATTATGCCGGGTGCAAGGTTGATAGGAAGAGTACATCAGGGACGTGCCAATTCCTAGGAAGGTCCCTGGTGTCTTGGAGTTCAAAGAAACAAACTTCCATTGCCCTATCCACCGCTGAGGCCGAGTATGTTGCCGCAAGACAGTGTTGCGCACAACTACTTTGGATGAGGCAAACCCTCCGGGACTTTTGCTACAATCTGAGCAAAGTCCCACTCCTATGTGACAATGAGAGTGTAATCCGCATGGCGGATAATCCTGTTGAACACAGCCGCACTAAGCACATAGACATCCGGCATCACTTTTTGAGAGACCACCAGCAAAAGGGAGATATCGAAGTGTTCTATATTAGCACCGAGAACCAGCTAGCCGATATCTTTACCAAGCCTTTAGATGAGAAAATCTTTTGCAGGTTGCATAGTGAGCTAAATGTCTTAGATTCGCGTAACTTGGATTGATCTATAACATACATGTGTTTTATGCCTTTGATCATGTAATTTATGCATTTCAATCTATATTGTTCATTTGTGGTGCTCAAGTTGTAAACATGATCCCCGGACCTCACAAGTCCATTTGCAAGTGATGCACTTATTTAGGGGGATGCATGCTACAACTTGACCTTTTGAGATTAACCTTGTGTTTGAAGTCTTGTTTTAGTCTCAAGGGTGGATTGAAAGGGAAATGTGAACTTGGACCATGCAAAGACTTCCACTGCACTCCGGTATTAACTCCAAGTTCATATCTATGCTCTTATTGCCTTATTGCTCGTAATTGACAATTTTGGTGAGGCAATGGGGTTAAAGGGCCAAGAATGATCCCGTTTTGGTGCTTAATGCCAAAGGGGGAGAAATTAAGGCCAAAGCAAATGGATCAGCTAATGGATCAGCTACCACTTGTGAAATTTTGAAAAGAGTAGAGTTAGAACTTTTGATTTGTCAAAATACTCTTATGTGCAAAATTTGGTCTCTTGTGGGGAGAATGTAGGATTATGGGAAAAGGGGGAGTTTTTGGATCTTGATCAATTTTTCTCTTGGAATACCTCTCTTTATGCCTAAACAAGTGTGTTTGACTTAGAGATAGGAAAATGAGTTTGATTTCAAAAACAAACCAAGTGGTGGCAAAGAATGATCCAAATATGCCAAATTTGAATCAAAAACAATTCTTGTTCTCAATTGCATTGATATTGCACTTCTTTTAGTTGCTTTTTGATGTGTTGGCATAAATCACCAAAAAGGGAGAGATTGAAAGGGAAATGTGCCCTTGGGCCATTTCCAAAGTGTTTTGGTGATTAAGTGTCCAACATATTTTCTCTAATTGCTAATTTGTGCCAAAGAGTGAAGAAATGCAAATTATATTGCAAGGTACGTTTCTAGGCTCAGTACATTGATTTGAGTACTAATGTATTGTGTCTAAGTGTTAGAAACAGGAGAAATTGGTTTGGAATGGAGTTGGCTGTGTACAGCCAAATGCAGCTCGGTCTGGGTGCACCGGACTGTCCGGTGCGCCAGGCCAGCCTCCGGTGAATAGGCCACTCTCGGGAACTGACGGTGGTGTACGGCTATAATTCACCGGACTGTCTGGTGCTTCACCGGACTGTCCGGTGAGCCGTCTGCGGCGAAGTCGTCGCTCTCGGGAATCGTTCAACGACGTACGGCTATAATTCACCGGACCGTCCGGTGAGGCACTGGACTGTCCGGTGAGCCAACGGTCGACTGCGCCAATGGTCGGCCGCGCAATCCGCGCGCAACACGTGGGCGCGCCAACGGTCGGCAGGGGGGCACCGGACTGTCCGGTGTGCACCGGACAGTGTCCGGTGTGCACCGGACAGTGTCCGGTGTGACGACTGCCGCAAATCTACAATGGTCGGATGCGCCAGGAAAGGAAAGAGATCGCGCACCAGACAGCTACAGGGACTATCTGGTGGCGCACCGGACTGTCCGGTGCGCCACCCGACAGAAGGCAAGATTTGCCTTCCAAAGTTGCCTCCAACGGCTCCTTGCTACCTTGGGGCTATAAAAGGGACCCCTAGGTGCGTGGAGGAGACACACAAGCATTCTTTGATCATTCCTAAGCATCCAGACTCCACTCTCACGCATTTGATTCTTTGTGCTAGCAATTTGAGCTCCTCTTGAGTTGAGAACTCCGTGTGTTGAACTTAGAGCTCAAGTTGTGACTTGTGTGCATGATTGTACTCTCGTTTTTAGTCTTGTGTGCGTTGCTCTCCCCTCCCTTACTTCTGTGCTTCTTTGTGATCATCAATTGTAAGGGCGAGAGGCTCCAAGTTGTGGAGATTCCTCACAAACAGGAGAAAGTATAGGAAAGAAGAACACCGTGGTATTCAAGTTGATCATTGGATCACTTGAAAGGGGTTGAGTGCAACCCTCGTCCATTGGGACGCCACAACGTGGAAGTAGGCAAGTATTACTTGGCCGAACCACGGGATAACTCGCGTGTCTCTTGTGATTGCTTTTCTGTGTGATTATTGTGTTTCGCAAGAGCTCGCTCTATAGCCACTTGGTTTCATCATTCTAACACTTAACCAAGTTTTGTGGCTATTAGTTGTTAAATTTTACAGGATCACCTATTTACCCCCCCTCTAGGTGCTCTCACTTTGTTCTTTGTTGGAACTCTATTCAGGACATGACACACTATCAAAATCGCCTCACCCCACCATGCCTTGGATAATCCCGCTGTACTCAACATGGCATTCACCAAATCTGTTAGAGTGCGGTTTTTCCTTTCAGCAATCCCATTGGATTGTGGTGAGAATGGCGGTGTCCTCTCATGAATAATACTATGTTCCACGCAGAACTCATCGAACACATTAGAGAAATATTCTCCTCCTCGATCAGACCTTAACCGTTTTATTTTCCTCTCAAGTTGGTTCTCAACTTCAGCTTTATAGGTCTTAAAATAAGTAAACGCTTCATCTTTTGTTTTTAAGAGATATACATAGCAAAATCTAGTGGAGTCATCTATAAAAGTGAGAAAGTATCTTTTACCACCTTTGGTCAAAATTCCATTCATCTCACACAGATCAGAATGAACAAGTTCTAGAGGTGCTAAATTCCTCGCCTCAGCAGCCTTGTGAGGCTTGCGGGGTTGTTTTGATTCAACACACACATGGCACTTAGACTTTTTGACCAAGTTAAATTTAGGAATTATATTTATATTTGCTAACCGCATAAGACAACCAAAGCTTGCATGAAAAAAACGTGAATGCCATAAATCTGACTCATCAGAAAAATTAACATAATTCACCAGTTTATTACACACATCATGCAGTGATAAAGCGGAACAAGCCTCCGCAGTCATATCCTTTACCAACAAAAGTACCATGTTTCGACACAACATATTTATTAGACTCAAGAAGAACTTGTACCCATCTCGACATAGCATCGAAGCACTAACAAGATTCTTCTTGATAGAGGGCACATGTTGCACGTTCTTCAATGGCACCGTCTTTCCTGAAGTAAACTTCAGAATGACCGTACCAACACCAAGAACATGAGCACGCGACCCATTTCCCATTAACAAGGCGCCAGACCTCCTGACCTGGTAGGAAGAGAACATAGAGACATCAGCACACACATGAATGTTTGCACCACTATCCATCCACCACTCAGGTGAATTACAAACTGAGAGAACAAATGGTAAAGAATTACCATACCCAGATGTTCCATCTCCAGTTTCAGTGATTACAACATTAGCTGATTTCTTGTCCTGTGTGAACTTGTGATCGGGGCACTCTCTAGCCTAATGTGGATCACTGCCACAGACAAAGCGTCCTCCCTTTCCCTTGTTATTGTTGTTCTTCTTTTTAAATTGTGCTACTTGAACAGGTTTATTTGCATTCTCTTGTTTGTTCTGGTTTTTCTTCTTGTTAAACTTGCGGAAGTTTCTCTTCTGCACCACATTAGCAGTAGAGGTCTCCACACCTTTTCCACTGTCCTTTGTTCTAGCCCTTTCCTCAACATCAAGAGTACCAATGAGCTCTTCCACATTGAACTCTTGTCTCTTATGTTTGAGAGAGGTAGCAAAGTCCTTCCAAGAAGGTGGCAACTTAGCGATTATACCATCAGCCACAAACTTGTCAGGCAAAGGGCAAGGAAAAAGTTCGAGTTCCTTAGCTAGTGCCTGAAACTCATGAGCCTGTTCCACTATAGATCGGTTCTCAACCATCTTGTAGTCATACAGCTGCTCCATGAGATACAGCTCGCTACCAGCATCAGTTACTCCAAACTTTCCAACAAGTGCATCCCACAGCTCTTTCTCTGTAGGAAGAATGATATAGCTTTTCTGGAATTTTGTATCCAATGCGCTAATTACTGCTCATCGAAAAAGGTTGTCTTCAGCCTTAAACTTAGCCTCATCCTCAGGAGGTAAGTTGACAGGCTTGCCCTCAGCGGCATGAAAACAAGACATTGCAGTAAGCCACAATTCCATTTTAGCTTTCCAGATCAAGAAGTTTTTACCATCAAAAGGATCAGGCTTTAGCACAGCAGCAAAACCTCTGACAAAAAAATGTCTAACATTAGGTTTTTGGATTGTTAGAATTATAGACATTTTCCATATCATTTTAATTCTATAAATTAACATTATGATGATGACATATATCAAATAATTAATAATAGAAATCACGATCTCAAATATATCCATAACAATATGGATCATGAGAACACAAAGCATATGAATCATATAAAAATGATAAGCATATAAACTGACTGAACAATTGAAAATAAACAGATAGAAACATAAACAGTATGACTGTAAAATTAAAACAGATAGATATAACATATTATAATATGATAGAACGAATGAGATAAAATCATTGCTACATATAAAACAACACAGATGAATATATGAAACATATATAATCTGCAGAACGTAAAATAGTAAGGAAATAAACTGACCATACCCTCCCATGCGCTCTGATGATCTAGATCCTTGTCCAGCTTCCCTTGTCATGTCGTCAGGAAGAAGATGTTTTGGGCAATCGCGTAGACGCTCCCCAAAAACCTAATTGCCGATCCCCGTGCAAGGTCTCGAACGGCAAGGGCTTCGGAGACACCTGCCCTCTCGCTGCTCTGTGACTCTAAAATAGTTCTGTTCCCGCGGGCAGCTGAAGGACAAAGGTCTCGCATGCAGCTGACGAAGAGACAGACAACTGAAAGGTTTAACTCGGAGTTGAAACTCCCGCGGTTAATGAGTGCTAAAAATTAACACAACCACACCACGCCCGCGGCGCGCGCGCGTGGCACGCCCTTGTTCATTTCTTGACTTCTCAAATTAAGTGGAATAAATCCCACCATATAAGTCAAGCTAAAAGACCCTTGTACTTCCAATATGGTACTATTGGTATTCTCCACCATTACACACCATAGAGTTTATTCAATAAATGAGCCAAGCCCATAAAAGATCCAACAATTTTATTGTGAGGTTACACATTTATTATATAGAGAGGTAGAGCTTATTAAATATATATTTGGTATTAGCTCGTATAACCTTTCGTATGTTTTTCTTAACAAATTAAACATTGTCGCATAGTATGGTAACACTGTGGATTGCCTGCCGGTTAGAGCTGTGACCACCTTGGTCCTTGGACCCTCCTGCGCGCCCGTTGAAGCTGCACGCACACTATAGATGTCCAATAAGCACGAGGCCCACGAGCCCGGCACGAAGCCCACTGTTTGGGTCGAGTCCGGCATGGTCCAGTTATATGCAGACCCAAGCCGGCCCGACACGAATAAGCGGGCCGGACTCGGACAGGAAATTAGGCACGGTGGGTTAGCCCGGCACGACCCGTTTAGCTCTAAGCCTGTTAAACTCGCTTTTTTTACACTAAAACGTGCTTTTCGGCCCGCATAGCCCGCTTTTCGGCCCATTTTTTTCGTGCTAAACGGGCCGGCCCAGCCCGTTTAGACCCGTTGCGGGCCGAGCTCGGACAAGAAATTGAACCCGTGTGCTTAGCCGACCTGGCCCAGTTTTCTAATCGTGTCTGGCGGGCCGAGCCCAAAACGGGCCGGGCCCAAAACGGGCCGGACTTCACCGGACCCGGGCCGGACCGGGCCGGGCGGTCCGTTTGGACATCTCTAACGCACACCGGAGCTGAGTGTTGCGCCCTCGCCGGGATGCCCTACCGGAGTTGCGCCCCACCCCCTTGCTGGAGCTACGCTGTTGAAGCTCTCATCTGCGCACGGGAGCGATGGTGCCCACCGTCACGAGTCAAGTTCACAGTGTACACAGTAGCATCCTTTGAAAAATCAAGGGTAAAAAGGGAAATACGAAATTACATGTGCTTGTGGATAGTCTGATTCAAGGAAATGACCTATTTCAGAGTTGATTAGAAGCTCAATGACATATTTGCAAGCTTAAAAGGTTTAATGACATATATTAAAACATGAAAAATTGTAATGGCATAGACATGATTAACCCTTAAAAACATTACAACCTCGACATCAAAGTGTCGGCACGTACCTATGACAAGCCTGCGTTGAGCTGATCCAACTGGCTAGGGCCATGGTACATGCCTGCGTAAAAGAAAAATTCAGAGATGGTCCTCGACTCCTGGTGGGAGGTGGGTGGTGGCGATCTCCCTGCTGAACTGAAAGAGGCAAAGAGCAAGCGTGCGTGTGAGACAACCAGGTCCGATCCGCCCCCGCCGAGCCGAGGACAGCAGCGGGGGCTCTCGGTCTCCTCCTACAGATCTCGTACCCCGTCACAGATCTCGCGCCCTCTCCATCCCATGCCCACCCCCCTCGTCGGATCTGACCACTCCGCCCCTCCTCCCGTCTCCGCCGCCGGAGCTGATATCCGCGGTCATGGCGGGCGCCGCGGGCGGGTTCGTCACGCGGGCCTTCGAGGCCATGCTCAAGGAGTGCGCTGCCAACCGCGGCAAGTTCGCCGCGCTGCAGCAATCCATCCAGTCATACCTCGGTGCGTGCGGCCCCTTTCTACCCTCTCCTCCCGCGCATTGGGATCTCGTGGTGGCTGATGATGGAGCTGTGATGATCTCTGCGTGGCTTGTGTCGTTGCAGATAGTATCAAGGGGGCTACAGCAGAGGGCGCGGTCATCACCGAGGCGCTCGGGTCAGCTGGGCGCGTGCTCGACGGGCCGCAGGCCGAGCTGGTGCTGCAGCCGCTCCGCCTCGCCGTCGAGACCAAGCACGTCAAGCTCGTCGAGCCCGCGCTCGACTGCCTCCACGTAATTATTAATCATCATCATCATCATCCTATTTCTGCTCTTCCTTTGCTTGCCTTGCATGCCTGAGGTTCATGAAGCGTCAGACGTGTTGCATTGACGTCGAACACCTTGATGGGTATGATAAATACGTGCACCATGAATGCTTTGGATGTTAGCAGCCTAGAAACGCATTTCCTTGTCTAGGGTAGATACTCGTATCGACCATTCCTCATTTTGTATGTGCAGAGCCTAGTCCCTGAATTGATTGTTTGGGTTGAGATGTGTAGATAGTTCCAGGTTTATGCCATTTGACTTATTTACAATTTTGAGAGTATTGTGATGTAACAGACTGTTGTTATATGAAGACAATAGAACTCAGGAATCAGGATGGTAAAATGAGTGTGCAGTATGAACAAGTAGCTCTGTAGACATCAAGTTGATACATCAATATGCATTTTGCATTGTCAAGGTTCAATATGCTAGGATGCTATGCTATGCATTGTCTAATATTCAGAAATATGATGTGTAGATACGTTTATTTAAGTTCTATGTTGCCATCACATACATCTCATGTAACACTGATTTTTTATCCTTGTGCAGTAATTGCATATACACTTACACAGATGTGAGATTTGGACATAGGGTGCTATTTTATCTTGCCCCTAATCCATGCATAAATCAATTTCTATATGTTCCCCCTTATACCATGTGCTAGAAAGCTCAGGGAGTGCCAAATTACTTGGGGTAGAGTTAAATGTGTAGATTTTACAATAGTTGCAAAGCAGTTCAGATCAATGTGCTATTTTCCGCTCCTTTTTCACAATATTTCATTTTGAACCAAGAACCAGTCCGTAATATATCTTACCGTTTTTTTCTTGTATAAAAATACAAAATACAAAATTAGATGACACATCTTCAACAATCCATTCTGATTGAGTCGTTCAATTTCTGTTACCAGAAACTTATTGCTTATGACCATTTAGAAGGCGATCCTGGTTTAGAAGGTGGTAAAAATTCCCCAATATTTACAGACATCCTGAACATGGTATGTGGTTGCGTCGATAACACCTCCTCTGACAGGTATGCATCACATTAATGGGATAATGCCGTGTCACACTTTTTCACAAGTATTAACATGAGTATCATTCTATGTGCTATAGTACTGTTCTCCAAGTCTTGAAAGTGCTTCTTAATGCTGTTGCTTCAAATAAGTTTAGAGGTAATTTTTACAAAGCATATTCTCTATATTCCTAGTATTTTATTTAATACCCAAGTTTAACTAATACTGTTTTTTCGAAATGCATTTAGATATGAGCTTATTATAATGACATCATTAGCCAGTTAAACTTATACATAACACTTCAACATGCATGTATTGGCTTGGACAATGTTCCCTCATACTTTTTTTCTGTACAACAACAACAACAACAACAAAGCCTTTTTGTCCCAAGCACGTTGGGGTAGGCTAGAGATGAAACCCCGTATGAAAACATCAGAGCTCAACCCCCAAAGAAAAAAAGGGAAACAAAGGCAAAGGAGAACCGAAAAAACGACGAAACGGGGAAACACATAAAAGAGATAAAACCCACAAGAACCAGCAAGATCTAAATGGGCACAAGAAAAGGTCAAACGATTAAAGAGGAAAAGCGAAACTATAAATCAAGGTTCTGGCACGTGAATTGCACACTTCCACCCCTTCCTATCCACGGCGAGCTCTTTATCAATATTCCACTCCTTCAGGTCCCTCTTCACAGCCTCTGTCCACGTCAAGGTTGGTCGACCTCTACCTCTCTTCACATTCTCGGGACGCCTAATTATTCCGATATGCACTGGTGCCTCCTCAGATCTTCGTTGGATATGTCCAAACCATCTCAAACGATGTTGCATAAGCTTCTCCTCAATTGGCGCCACTCCTACCCTCTCTCGTATATCATCATTCCGGACTCGGTCTCTCCTTGTGTGGCCACATATCCAGCGCAACATACGCATCTCTGCCACGCATAGTTGTTGGACATGTCGTCTTTTAGTGGGCCAACATTCTGCTCCATACAACATAGCCGGCCGGATTGCTGTCCTGTAGAATTTGCCTTTTAGTTTGTGTGGCACCCGGGGGTCACATAAGACACCCGACGCTTGCCGCCACTTCAACCATCCAGCTTTAATTCTATGACTGACATCCTCATCGATGTCTCCATCCTTCTGAAGCATTGATCCTAAGTAACGAAAAGTGTCTTTTTTGGGTACCACTTGTCCATCAAGACTAACATCACCATCTTCATACCCCATGGCACTGAAATCACACTTCATATACTCCGTTTTAGACCTACTAAGCCTAAAACCTTTTGCTTCCAGCGTCTGCCTCCACAATTCCAACTTTTGCGAAACACCACTCCTACTCTCCTCAATAAGTACCACATCATCGGCAAAAAGCATACACCACGGTATATCTCCTTGTATGTCCCTTGTGACCTCATCTATCACCAAAGCGAAAAGATAAGGGCTCAAAGCCGACCCTTGATGTAGTCCTATGTTAATTGGAAAGTCATCGGTGTCCCCATCACTTGTTCGGACACTTGTCACAACATTAGTGTACATATCTTTAATAAGATTAATGTACTTTGTTGCTACTTTGTGTTTTTCCAAGGCCCACCACATTACACTCCTAGGTACTTTGTCATAAGCCTTCTCCAAGTCTATAAAGACCATATGCAGGTCTTTCTTTTGTTCTCTGAATCTCTCCATAAGTTGTCTTAGTAGGAAAATGGCCTCCATAGTTGATCTCCCGGGCATGAAACCAAACTGATTTTGGGTCACGCACGTCATCTTTCGCAGGCGGTGTTCAGTGACTCTCTCCCATAGCTTCATTGTATGGCTCATGAGCTTAATTCCACGGTAATTAGTACAACTTTGAACATCTCCTTTGTTCTTGAAGATTGGTACTAATGTACTCCGCCGCCACTCGTCGGGCATTCTGTTTGTCCGAAAGATGGTGTTGAAAAGCTTAGTCAGCCATACTATCGCTATGTCTCCAAAGCATCTCCATACCTCGATAGGGATACCATCAGGGCCCATCGCCTTTCCTACCTTCATCCTTTTTAGCGCCTCTTTAACTTCATATTCTTGTATTCTTCGTACAAAACCCCTGTTGTTGTCATCGAATGGTTCATCCAATTCTATTGTAGAACTCTCATTCCCTCCATTGAACAATTTGTTGAAGTACTCCTTCCATCTGTTCTTGATCTCTTCATTCTTCACTAATAGTTGGTTTGCTTCATCCTTGATGCATTTGACTTGGTTGACATCCCTTGTCTTCCTTTCCCGAATCTTGGCCATCCTATAGATATCCTTTTCTCCCTGCTTTGTGTCCAACCGTTGATAAAGGTTGTCAAAGGCTTGACCCCGGGCTCTACTAACCGCTCGCTTTGCAGACTTCTTCGCTATCCTATACTTCTCCATGTTTTCCGCACACTTGTCATGATGTAAGCGTTTGTAGCAATCTTTCTTCTCCTTGATAGTCTTTTGGACATCTTCGTTCCACCACCAAGTGTCTTTGACTTCCCTTCTGTTTCCTTGACTCAACCCAAACTCTTCTGAAGCTATCTTTCGGATGCACACCGCCATCTTCCTCCACATGATATTTGTGTCTCCCTCTTCTGCCCAAGGGCTCTCCTCGATAACTCTCTCCTTGAAAGTTTGGGCCACATCCCCTTTAAGCCTCCACCACTTTGTTCTAGTGACCTTGTTATGCTTATTCCGTTGTAAACGAATCTTAAAACGGAAGTCAGCAACGACAAGCTTATGTTGGGTTACCACACACTCTCCAGGTATAACCTTGCAATCTAAGCAAGCTCATACTTTTTTTCTGTATATTTATAAAAATCATATAAGAAAATAAATTGCAAGTTGTTAATACTTAATAAATTCTTATATTTTACTGCTACAACGTCAGTGGCGCCAAAATAGTTCTGCATGTAGCTATATTCCTATGTTAAAGTACAACGTAAGCTGCAAGCTCAATACATCTTTTGTGTCTGATTCTGTTTTTTGGAATGCAGTTCATGGAGAGCCATTGCTTGGGGTCATTAGAGTATGCTATAACATTGCTCTTAATAGGTACCTGTTATATCGCTACCTTCTTGTTTGCAGTATGTTGCCTTGTTGCCCTTTGGATCATGTATGATAATTTATTCATTTGTATTTTCTTAGCAAGAGCCCTGTGAACCAGGCTACCTCAAAGGCTATGTTAACCCAGATGATCAGCATTGTATTCAGGAGAATGGAATCTGAGCAGGTAAAGAATTCCGCATATCTTATCTTGTGCGTAGGAAAATGATTCTTTGAGGTTATTTCTCTAGGTATTATTTTACTTTCTTGGTTCCAGGTTTCTGTATCGCCCGGAAGCTCTGTGGTTAAAGATATGCCTTCATCTATCACAAATGATTCTGAAAATGGAGAAATATCTACTGATGGCCAAGATGAGGAAAAGGTTACTCTGGGAGATGCATTGTCCATGAATCGGCCTTCTGAAGCTCCTCCAACGTCTGTTGAAGAGCTTCAGAATCTTGCAGGTGGAGCAGATATTAAGGTACTGAAACTGGATCTCTTGTTGCTATCGGAACTTCAAAATATGTCTCATGTATTGCGTTGGTTCCATCTAATTTTAAGAGTTCTTTTACAGGGGCTGGAAGCTGTTCTAGATAAGGCTGTTGAACTTGAAGACGGGAAAAAAGTGTCACGGTTCGTTAAGCTTGTTTTAAGTTGTGCTTAGTAATCTGGGTTTTTGCTTGTCGAAGGTGATGCTTTGGGGACTTAGATGTGACAGTAACTAACTACCTTTGCCCCTCCCCCTCTGTTTTTTCCAGTGGAATTGACCTGGACACTGTGAATATAATACAGCGTGATGCACTATTGCTCTTTCGAACTCTCTGCAAGGTTGGTTGCTTGAGTAATGTTACTTTAGTGGGAGCTATGAGAAAGTAACAATTATATACTTCCTGCGTTTTGTCATCCTTTTAGATGAGCATGAAAGAAGAAAGTGATGAGGTTGCTACCAAGACAAGGCTGCTATCACTTGAACTGCTCCAGGTTAGCTTACTTCTTTGGGGTTGCTAATGTTCATTTTTGTTTGTTTTGATGTTATTTGTAGTCATTCTCTTTAGGGATTGCTAGAGGGAGTCAGCAATGTGTTCATCAAAAATTTTCACTTCATTGATTCAGTCAAAGCATATCTTTCGTATGCTCTTCTGCGAGCATCTGTCTCTTCATCTCCAGTTGTTTTTCAGGTAAACATTTGAAATTCATTCAGTTTTGGTTTTCATCATACTTGGTGTGACAGTATGATCATTTCTGTAATAAGAGTGGGCTATCATGCTAAGTTGACTTTTCTTCTTTTATTACAGTATGCTTGTGGTATGTTTTCAGTTCTGTTGCTCCGGTTTAGAGAGAGTCTGAAGGTAAAATTATTATTATGTATGGAAGTATTGTTTGTTGTGTTGCTTTTGGTAACATTGTATTCTTTGAAATTTTAAAATATTGGCACAGGGGGAAATTGGTGTCTTCTTTCCTTTGATAGTTTTAAGGTCTCTGGATAGCTCTGATAGCCCCCTCAGCCAGAAGGCTAGTGTTCTTAGGTGACTGCCTTTTCCTTTATGGAATCCCAGCTGCATACATAATGCATGAACATACACAGTTTGGTCATTCGAGGCATCTAGTAGATTTGTGTTTAATGTCATTTACTTATTTGACTGATTTTCCAATCAGGATGTTGGAGAAAGTTTGCAAAGATCCCCAAATGCTTGCAGATGTGTTTGTGAACTATGACTGTGATCTTGAGGGGCCAAATCTTTTTGAACGCACGGTAATCATTTTTTCAATTGTCCAGAAAGCATAGCTTCTGAAATGTGCCTTTTTTTCTTTGGCTTGTAACACATCTGATTGATAATATATGTCCTACTAGGTTAGTGCGCTATCAAGAATAGCACAAGGATCTCAAATTGCTGATACTAACTCCATCGTGTCATCCCAAACAGTTTCTGTAAAAAGCTCCTCTCTCCAGGTTAATATGATTCACGTTACTCGGGCCTCCTGTATAATTTCTTGTTTATTGTTGTTTTGACATGAAGATTTTGAATTGCAGTGTTTGGTGATTATTCTGAAGTCATTGGCTGATTGGGAGCAACTTCGAAGAGATTCCTCAAAGCAAGGGAGCATTGTTGAATCTCATGAAGAGGATGCTTCAAGGAGATTGACAACTGATGAGATGAAGAACCAAGAGGATGGTCGGAATCAGTTTGAGAGAGCCAAAGCTCATAAGTCGACAATGGAGGCTGCAATCTCTGAGGTGGGGGTGTCTGCAGGTTTCATAACCACTTCGGAACTGAAATATCAGATTATTTCTTGAATGTTTTAGTTTGTAAATGTCACTTCTCCTAAACCTTTTGCAGTTTAATCGTAAACCAAGTAAAGGGATTGAATATTTGTTGTCAAATAAATTGGTAGAAAATAAGGCATCATCTGTAGCTCAGTTTCTCAAGAGCAATCCCAGCTTGGATAAGGTGATTTCAAGATTCCATTGAGCGTCTTGCTGTAACAATATAACTATTATTTAATGTTATTTGTCAAAAAGGTGTACATACATCTAACTTTTGTTAGCTGTATGCAGGTTATGATTGGTGAATACTTGGGACAGCATGAGGAGTTCCCTCTTGCTGTGATGCATTCCTATGTTGACTCCATGAAGTTTATAGGGTTGAAATTTGATGCTGCAATTCGTGCGTTCCTGAAAGGATTTCGCCTTCCTGGTGAGGCGCAGAAGATAGATCGCATAATGGAAAAGTTTGCTGAGCGGTAGGTTTATATGTATTTATAGAACTCAACACATTTTTCTTTATGATTTCCGCCAGTGACCCTCAGACACTGATATGATTATTTGCAGGTACTGTGCTGATAATCCTGAGCTTTTCAAAAATGCAGATACTGCTTATGTTCTTGCTTATGCTGTTATAATGTTGAATACTGATGCACATAATCCAATGGTGTGGCCTAAGATGTCAAAATCAGATTTTGTTCGTATGAACACTGCAAGTGATGCAGAAGAATGTGTCCCAAATGAGCTCTTGGAAGAAATTTATGATTCCATTGTCAAGGAAGAGATAAAGATGAAAGACGATTCTCATGATACTTCAAAATCCACCAAGAGACCTGAAACAGAAGAAAGAGGCCGTCTTGTCAATATTCTCAATTTAGCCCTTCCAAGACTGAAGTCAGCTAGTGATACAAAGGCAGAGAGTGAAAAGATCATCAAACAGACCCAGGCACTTTTCAAGAACCAGGGACAGAAGAAAGGTGTTTTTCATGTTGCGCAGCAGGTTGAGCTTGTTAGACCAATGCTTGAAGCTGTAGGATGGCCTTTGCTTGCAACATTTTCTGTGACCATGGAGGAAGGTGACAGTAAGCCTAGGGTTGTATCATGCATGGAAGGATTTCGTGCTGGTATCCATCTTACTCGTGTTCTTGGAATGGACACCATGCGCTATGCTTTCTTGACGTCCTTAGTGCGGTAGGTTTATCCTTTGAACGCCTTCATATAATGCAACCACATTTACTTTTCATATAGCAATATGAATATAATGCTATCCTTTTCTTTCATAACTGTTTTGCAGGTTTACATTTTTGCACGCTCCCAAGGAGATGCGCAGTAAAAATGTTGAGGCACTGAGGACTCTTCTTGGTTTAGCTGACACTGATATGGATGCTTTACAAGATACTTGGAATGCTGTTTTAGAATGTGTCTCAAGACTCGAGTATATCACTTCGAACCCTTCAATTTCTGCAACTGTAATGCTGGGATCAAATCAAATATCGAGGGATTCTGTAGTCCAATCGCTGAAAGAGTTGGCTGGAAAGCCTGCTGAACAAATCTTTGTAAACAGTGTAAAACTGCCAAGTGATTCAATTGTTGAATTCTTCACCGCCCTATGTGGTGTTTCTGCTGAAGAACTAAAACAAACACCTGCTCGTGTCTTTAGCTTGCAGAAGCTTGTAGAGATAAGCTATTATAACATGGCTCGCATTCGGCTGGTATGCTCTGTTTCTTGTTCTCTGTGCCATCCATTTTACACCATTTTTCCTAGACAATAATTATGAAGTGATAAATAAGTTGGTCTAAACATTTATACATGGAAATGTAGGTGTGGGCTAGAATATGGTCTGTGTTGGCCCAGCACTTTATTGCTGCTGGAAGCCACAATGAGGAGAAAGTTGCAATGTATGCCATTGATTCACTAAGACAGCTTGGTATGAAGTACTTGGAGCGTGCTGAATTAAACAATTTCACATTTCAGAGTGACATACTGAAACCTTTTGTCATTTTAATGAGGAATACCCACAACTCAAAAATCCGAGGTTTAATTGTTGATTGCATTGTTCAGGTATGTCCTTGTGCATGAACTTTGACACATATATGAATCTATGAAATGTAATGATCTGGTGTTTCTTACCAAATGATGCTACATGTAAAAACTTTGCTGGATGTACATGTAGTTGATCAAGTCAAAAGTTGGTAGCATAAAGTCAGGGTGGCGTTGCGTATTCATGATATTTACTGCAGCAGCTGATGATGAGGATGAATCAATTGTTGAGAGTGCTTTTGAAAATGTAGAACAAGGTAAATAAGGAATTTATACAGCCGGCTTGTAAAGTGCCTTACACAGCTTATATCCTACATATGTTGAAATTTTATTTGCTGATTTTGTGAACTAAATGGTGTCTTACAGTTATCTTGGAACATTTTGACCAAGTTGTTGGTGATTGCTTCATGGATTGCGTCAACTGTCTTATTGGTTTTGCAAATAACAAGTGCACTCCTCGGATTAGTTTGAAGGCTATTGCTCTCCTGCGTATATGTGAAGATCGTTTGGCAGAGGTTTTGATTATCTGTAACCTTCACCTACATATTCATGAGAGTAGGGCCCTTTTTGCGTGTCTCAACTCTCATTTATCTCTACCATACAGGGATTCATTCCAGGCGGCGCTATTAAACCTATTGATGTTGTTCCAGAGGCCAATTTTGATGTGACTGAGCATTACTGGTTTCCTATGCTAGCTGGTTTGTCTGATTTGACTTTAGACTCCAGACCAGAAGTCAGACACTGTGCACTGGAAGTGTTGTTTGATTTGTTGAATGAAAGAGGACATAAGTTCTCTTCTCCCTTCTGGGAGAGTATTTTTCATCGTGTACTATTTCCAATTTTTGATCATGTAAGGCATGCTGGAAGGGATGGGCTTTCTTCTTCTGGGGATGATTGGCTTCGTGATACTAGCATTCATTCGCTGCAGTTAATCTGCAACCTTTTCAATACATTCTATAAGGTAGCATGTGTTCTTCCTTTTAGTTGCTTGACAAACATCCTTTGTATAATTCAGAATATAAGTGTGATGAAACTGGTCATCCGCTACTTCTATAGATATCACATTGAAACTTGTTTGGTTGGCCATCGTCTGACTGTGGCACTTACAGGAGGTATCCTTTATGCTTCCACCTCTTCTCAGTTTGCTGCTTGAATGTGCGAAAAAAACAGACCAAACTGTCGTTTCAATTTCTCTTGGCGCTTTAGTTCATCTGATTGAAGTTGGTGGTCACCAGTTCAGTGATGGTGATTGGGAAACATTATTAAAGAGTATTAGGTATTCTGTGAAATTTTGTTCCTACCAAGTTTTTTTTTTACTTTTTTCATTATTTATTTATTCGTTGCTGTTAATATCACTTGTCAGGGATGCGTCATACACAACTCAGCCTCTTGAACTGCTCAATTCATTAGGATTCCATAAATCAAACAACCAGCAGTTACTTTCAAGAGAAGAAAGCAATGCACATGGCAATAGTTACCATGGCAGCCGGGGGGAACCCTCCATCGTTAATAATGGTGAGCATAGTCATGCAGAGGCAGGTCCACAAACTAGCCTGGAGAATTCGGAAGGTACCACGAGCAGAGGTGTTCATATGATCATATCGCTGTGTTGATGCACTAATTTAGTAAATTCCATACAGATTGGAACATGAAAGGTTTACACAATTTATGTATTCATAGGTTTACCGTCACCATCAGGGAGAACACAACCTGCTGTTTCCCCACGTGGCCAAAGCTTTGGACAAAGAATTATGGGCAATATGATGGATAATCTTTTGGTTAGAAGTCTTACATCCAAATCAAAAGGTCGAGCCGATGATATTGCTCCACCCTCACCTGTGAAGGTATATGTATGCTCTTCCCTCCAGCACATGTTGATAGGTCATACCGTCATAGTCATAGGTACTATGGTTTGGGCATTAGTAGTCTATTACTCCCTCCGTTCTAAATTATAAGTCATTTAGGTACATAACTTTGGCTAGGTATCTAGACATAGCACATATATTTAGATGCATACCAAAAGCTCTGTACTTAGAAAAGCGAAAAACTACTTATGATTTGGAACAGAGGGAGTAGTTGCTTGTAGCTTGGTGTATCTATGAATGTACACATCAATAAGTATTAGACCACACATTCCTCGAAAAAGTTTTTTTTTGCTTTATTTGGTATTTCTCAAACTTCATTTTGATCCACCTCACACAGGAGGCTGGTTATTTTGTTATAGTTTGTATGTTAACTTCTGACGTTTGAGTCCATTTGGTATTTGAACAAGAGATGTATTAAATGGACTCATAATTATTATGGTACCATGTATGGTTAACGAACTTATATTATGCTACTCTATTGTTGTGAGACAATTGTATGGGCCTTCATTAGTACTCAATGTATTATTTTGAATAAGTTTTGTAGTTTTACTAACTCTGCTATTCCACTCTTCCAAAAAAATTGTCATTGTTGAAGACTGAAGCTGCTTACCTCATATGAGCTTTGTTTAGCTGTTCTAATAACCCTCATATTTGGTAGCTCATCTGGCATCCAAAAGCTAGCCAGGAACATTTCTTAGTATGCCTAGTATGAAAGTACTGATATTTTCTCCTTTGGCTTTGTGCTTATTGAGCTTAGGCCCCTGATGATGATGAGACAGACAAGGCTGAAGGGGAAGAGAGCCCTATGATGGAAACTGTCCGGAGCAAATGTATCACACAGTTGCTGCTGCTCGGGGCAATTGACAGCATACAGGTAAGCAGTTTCCACTTTATATGCATGCTCTTAGATCTGAGTCCATCCATTGTTTCTCTGACAATGTGGACTGGAAGCACCTTTGTCTGTGATACAATTGAGGACTTCTAGTTGCAAATAAGGAATTCATCACCCTAATATATTAGCCAGCCCTACTTGGGTTGATATACTGTGATTAACTATTGATGAAACATTTCAGAAGAGGTATTGGAGCAGGTTAAAAGCTACACAACAGATAGCAATAATGGATATCTTGCTCTCACTGCTAGAATTTGCTTCTTCGTATAACTCACCTTCAAATTTTCGGACGAGAATGCACCATATACCTCTAGAAAGGTAAGACCTGAAGACCAAATGATTTTTGCTTTTGTTGATCTAGGAATCAGTTTCTAACACTTTAAATTTGGGTAGACCTCCACTGAATCTTCTCCGTCAAGAACTAGTTGGAACAACAATTTATTTAGATATCCTTCATAAGTCAACAGTGGAGCAGGACAAAATTGACTCCATTGAGGAAACAAATGGTTTAAATGTGGAATCTGGTGACCAGGAAAAGATCAAGTACCTAGCAGAAGGGAAGCTGGTTTCTTTTTGTGGGCAGATTTTGAAAGAGGCGTCTGTTCTCCAGCCTAGCACTGGGGAGGCTGCCAGTGCAGACATACATCGTGTATTAGACTTACGGGCACCTGTTATTGTAAAGGTACATATCTGGATCCTGGAAGATTTATGTTAGGTCTTTGAAATTCTCATCCATGTTTTACGATAATCTGTTTATGCTCTGACATGAAATTTTGTTTACATTTCAGGTTTTGAAAGGAATGTGCATCATGGATGCTCAGATCTTCAGAAGGCACCTGAAAGAGTTCTATCCATTAATTACCAAACTTATCTGTTGTGATCAGGTATGGACTTTCTCAGATGTGCTGTTTCTAGGTACCATCAACGAAACATGTGATAACACCAGAGCTTTAACTTGTGGTTATGCTTCAGATGGATGTTCGTGGAGCCCTTGGTGATCTCTTTAGCAAACAGCTTACTCCACTCATGCCCTGAAGTCTGGCAGTATTTCCTCCCTTGCATAGATCTTGTTGGAACATATTCTTCGTCAGCATTTTTGTGCAAACATGGAGCACCGGTTGGGTGCTTGACATCCTTAACGCGCTTTCTGGTGCAACAGCTACTCCCTAGGAACTTAAGAGCTTGATCAGCGGGAACGGCAGGTCCCTAGGCCACATCTTTTTTTTTGGATGACGCAAGGGAAGTAGCTTGACTGATGCGCACACCGTGTTTTTCCTAGCAGGCTTGTACTTTGGAGCTATTTATCTGTGCCCGGACAGGGATGATGCTTCCATTATACAGTAGAGTAGTGTTGGTAATATGTACACATTGTTGAGAACGTTGTACTTGAGGCCTGTTGTTATTATACGGCAATAGTAGATTGTTTGCGGCAAGCCTCGTTTTTTGTGCGTCTAATTCTCTGACTTGCAGAATTGCGGTGGCAAATACCCATTGCCCTCCAAGTTGTGCGTTAGCGTATTTATCCGTAGTTGACAGCAATGAACATATTACTACTGCTTTCTGTATTTTCTATTAACGCATGCACATAGTTTATTGGGTTTCCATATTTTCAATCACCTGTGAGAATCTTAGAAGTCAAGTGAATCCATTGCTGCCACCGTAAGTGCATTGCGCATTGTTTATTTGTTCCAGTCACCGGCCGAGAATCCGAGAATGCCAAGGTGAATGCAGCATATTATCAACTATTTTATACGATAAAACTGTAGGGAAACCCTAAACCCCCACGGCAAAGTGCTTTATTATATTAAAACAGAAACCGCAGGAAACTGGAGTGATCACTGTGGAACGAATAAGAGACACACAAATCCATAATGAAGCCGGTGAGACAATCGAAAACAGATCAGGCCATTAAAACCTAGCTTGTAAGAAAAATAGAAACGGTCTAGATACTATATTGCGTTTTTCTTCAAGCACTATATACATTAAGAAACTCCATACAACCCAATGTATTTAAGACTTGTATCTTATTCACTAGAACCTCTCAAGATACGGCTCATTTATATGGATTGTATTGGTGAAACCGTATCCAAACTTAGAGAACCGTGCTAAAGACGTTCCTTTACAAGATACGTCTTTTATGTTTTTTATACTTACCTCCTTGATACCCCTTAAGAGAACTGTGCTAAAGACGTTCCTTTATCGAGGGACAAGGCTTGCTTATAATGGATCGGTTGCAAGTGTTAAGGGAAGTTGAAGGAATTGACATCGATGGACCAAAGCAACGGTAAAGAGCAAGCAAAGTTGCAAGAAAAGAACCAATGAGGCTACATGATGACTTGAAGCAGATCATATCATTCATGGGAGATTTAGTTCACAGGAGCTCATTACATATGAGACACATGACATGGTGTCATGTAGCTAGGTAGAGAAGCTCTAGAGATAATACTTGGCTATGATGGACTAGTTGCAAAAGTAAAGGGCAAGTCGGAGGACTTGACACTGATGATTTGAAGCGACATTGAAGAGCAAGCGAAGTTACGATCGATAAACCAACAAAGGCTACATTATGACATGAAGTGAATTGTACCATTCATGGAGTTTGGATGCTTGTGTACCATTATCATTGGAGGAGATGAAATGGAATGCAAAAGGAAAATGTATGACTTGTAGGATTTTTTATTTTATTGGTCAAATGTTGTGTAGAGAAAAGCTTGATCGAGTTTAGGATACATGGATGTACTATTAAGAGGGACAAACTTGTTTGCATATCGGTCATCTAGTGTCACTTGTGATATCTAACATGCGACACACTTAGATCGAGTGGCATGGTGAAAAGGGCTAGAAAATTGCTTTGAAAATGTTTGTGAAAAAGGCTAACTCTTGTGCTCAAGTTTGTGGCACACTTTCGAGTTGGTAATCATTCAAAAATGGTAATAATGTGAGTTTGGTGGATTGTTTGACTTAGAGAGGTAGATTATCCATGAAGCTACCCAGGTAGTGGACAAAAAGAGTGTTTTTGTCTTGAATTAGAGTTTGAACGACATACTATCTAGCCTTAGGGGCGGACCATTCGTTGATCTTTTCTAAGAGGTGAACAATATATTGAAACTATCTGAGTTTAAAAATGTTATATTGGCGGCCTGTCTGGGCCCTTGGGTGGACTATCTATTGTACTATTCTAGATATGGATTGAAACTTCAGTTTCTAAGAGAAAATGTGTTTTGGTGGTAGACTACCTAGGTGTCACACCCGGGTTTTAGGGGTCCAAAACCCGGGCGCGAAATAAACACCAGGTGTGCTGGAACCAAGTCTCACACATATGATGAATAGTGGTACAGAAACGAATGTCACATCTTTACTATATAATAGGAGTTCTGTACAAAATAAATAAATAATTACATCATAAGGAGACAACGACCCAACAACCCAAAGTTGACTGGGAGACGATGACCTAGACCTCTCACGAACTCGTCGCAGCATCCTCCAAGCGCCTCATCATGTGGTACTTGTTCTTGACCTGTGGGGGTGTGAGACAGCAAGAGTGAGCTCACATACGTTCATCGCTCAACAAGTTGTGGGGAATAATATGCATGAACTCGCCAAAGGTGGGAGCTCATGTGAAGTGTAAGGCTTACCAAAGAGGATGGTTAAACCCGAGCATTGCTTTTAAAGTTGGTCAAAATTTTATTAGCAATTACTAAGTATAAGTAAATACCAACTCAATTAAGTAGTAGAACAAAAGGGATAACAACACCTGCGATGCAATGCATATGACAAATTAAATTTAGTTCCATAAATTAATCATATGAGTGTCCGAGCTGCTCATGACCGTGAGCACGACTGATATATCAGTTTTACACTCTGCAGAGGTTGCACATCTTTACCCACAAGTCATGTTACCCATCTACCAAGAGAAGATCAATCCCATACATCTCTACTGAGGAGGCTAGGCAGGGTAACACTACGAGGCCTTTATAAAGTTCCACTATCTTCAGAAAACCCGTTATAGTTTATAGGAAACTCCAATGCAGGGATCCCTCGTCTGACTACCATCGCTGCAAAATCAACCCAAGGATCTCCCTACACTGACCACTCCCCTACTGCCCTTGCCCCTTTCGGGTAAGGTAGTCATCCACTAGCTTTCCTAATTAATCAGCCAAGTGCGTCCCATCAAACCCTTGTGGTAGCACTGTTTTCCCAGGTGGTCTCTCCATGTTCCAATTAACATAATGATCTTAACATGAACAGTAATAATAAACTGATAATAAAAGTATAATCATGAATAATGTGTATGTCTATGCCCAAAACCACAAAAAGCAATAGCAGGTACTACCCAAAAATTCAGTGGTAAACAAGGTATAAAGATAGTCAAACTAGGGTAACCTATTGAGTCCCATCAAAATTAACCTATGTAGATCATTATGATTAATCAGAACACGACTGGGTAAAAAGAAGTGATCAAGGGCACAACTTGCCTGGGACTTGAGATTCCAGGTACCAACTTGCTCTTCAGGTGACTCGTGTCCTTACTGCTAAACATAGCAATACAGATAAACATGGTATAGGCAAAATTAACATCACACCAAACATAAGAATAAACTGCATAATAATAAATTACATGTTGCTACGAGGTCGTGGGAACGAGAATCACTAAATTCGGAGTTACGATTAAAGAGTTATGGTTTTCCGAAGATCCACGTGGTTAAATATAGAATAGACTAAGTGCAACATTTTAACATATATTTTACGACAAAAGAATGTGACCTGATGATAATAAATATTATTGTGAGACTAATGCAACTAGAATGGATCAAAACGGAGTTACGGTTATTGAATTATGAATTTTTGGAGTTATTTAATGTCCGGTATAGACTAATTCAAGTGAACCATTTTAATCTAAGTTTCATGGCTAAACAGAGTTACTAGATGATAAATAATGTTAACATAAAATTAATGCCACTGGAATGGATCAATTTGAAGTTAGAATGAATTAAATATGAATTAAATAGATTTCTAACATTATTTTTATACCCAAAAACCCATTTTATATATTGATTTTCTTCCTTTATTCGATGTATGGACTGGGGCATTATTTCTTTGAACTATAGGGTTCTCTGTGTAAAAATCTAGGGTTATGCGCGCTATTCCCAGCCACGGTATGGATGTCGGATTGATTATACAAAAGCTGAGGGTCTCATCTGCAAAATGCACAGGTCGAAGGGGTATCTCAACGTCTCGGCCGCCGGATCAGAAATTCGTGGCTCAGATTAGTTTTCCTATCCTAGTGAACCGGTATAGAACGCAAGCCCTCGGATCTAAGATCGACGTCTAGGATTTTAAAACGGTCATATGGATTCTCATGCGCTCGATCCAGATCAGACGGCCCGATCTGATCCATGTGATTCGTTATAGGTTGGTCAAATCTACACCATTCATGGACCGATCAACGGT
Source organism: Zea luxurians (assembly GCA_029449295.1). Classification (NCBI taxonomy): domain Eukaryota; kingdom Viridiplantae; phylum Streptophyta; class Magnoliopsida; order Poales; family Poaceae; genus Zea; species Zea luxurians. The sequence goes on from JAOPSE010000004.1 coordinate 166,913,744, forward strand.
TAGGGATGCCTCTTCCTCCTATTGCCGCCGACTAGACGGACGGCGTCGAGCACGGATGCGGCGGCGCCATGGCCGAAACCTCCCACCCTCGATTTTAAGCCTTAAAATCCGATTTGACCGGTGAAACGTGATGAGCCGACTACATCAAACACGGGCAAGGGTCAATGAAAGGGAATTAGGCTTACACCTAGTTCCTAAATAATTTTGGTGGTTGAATTGCCCAACACAAATATTGGACTAACTAGTTTGCTCTAGTGTATAAGTTATACAGGTGCAAAAGGTTCACACTTAACCAATAAAAAGATCAAGTGTTGGATTCAACAAAGGGGCAAAGAGGCAACCGAAGGCACCTCTGGTTTGGGGGCACCGGACTGTCCGGTGTGCACCGGACAGTGTCCGGTGCGCCCAGAGGACTCCAACTCAAACTCTTCGCCCTCGGGAATTCTCGGTAGCCGGCGCGCTATAATTCACCGGACTGTCCGGTGTGCACCGGACATGTCCGGTGCTCCAAGGAAGCGCGGTCTCCGGAACTCGCCAGCCTCGGGTTCGCGCGGCAGCCGCTCCGCTAAAATTCACCGGACTGTCCGGTGTGCACCGGACTGTCCGGTGTACCAGCGGGGCAACGGCTCTTTTCGGCGCCAACGGCTCCCTGCGGTGCATTTAATGCGCGCGCAGCGCGCGCAGACGTCAGACGTGCCCATACCGGTGCACCGGACATCAAACAGTACATGTCCGGTGTGCACCGGACATCCAGGCGGGCCCAGAAGTCAGAAGCTCCAACGGTCAGAATCCAACGGCAGTGATGACGTGGCAGGGGCACCGGACTGTCCGGTGTGCACCGGACTGTCCGGTGCGCCATCGAACAGAAGCCTCCAGCCAACGGTCAAGTTTGGTGGTTGGGGCTATAAATACCCCAACCACCCCACCATTCATTGCATCCAAGTTTTCCAACTTCCAACCACTTACAAGAGCTAGGCATTCAACTCTAGACACACCAAAGAGATCAAATCCTCTCCAATTCCACTCAAGCATTTAGTGACTAGCGAGAGAGATTTGTCGTGTTCTTTTGAGCTCTTGCGCTTGGATCGCTTTCTTTCTTTCTCACTTGTTCTTGTGTTCAAAACTCAATTGTAACCAAGGCAAGAGGCACCAATTGTGTGGTGGCCCTTGCGGGGAAGTTTTGTTCCCGTTTGATTGAGAAGAAGAAAAGCTCACTCGGTCCGAGGGACCGTTTGAGAGAGGGAAGGGTTGAAAGAGACCCGGCCTTTGTGGCCTCCTCAACGGGGAGTAGGTTTGAGAGAACCGAACCTCGGTAAAACAAATCCGCGTGTCACACTCTTCATTTGATTGCGATTTGTTTTTGCGCCCTCTCTCGCGGACTCTATTTTATTTCTAACGCTAACCCGGCTTGTAGTTGTGATTATTTTTGTGATTTTCAGTTTCGCCCTATTCACCCCCCCTCTAGGCGACTTTCAATTGGTATCAGAGCCCGGTGCTTCATTAGAGCCTAACCACTCGAAGTGATGTCGGGAGATCACACCAAGAGGGAGATGGAGACCGGCGACAACAAGCCCACTACAAGCCAAGGGAGCACTTCATCGGAAGAGTCCCGCACCAAGAGAAGGGAGAAGAAGAAGAACTCCTCCAAGCGGAAGGAGAAAAGATCTTCCTCTTCTCACCACAAGGAGAAGAAGGAAAAATCTTCTTCTCACAAGCCGCATCGGAGTGGGGACAAGCACAAAAGGATGAGGAAGGTGGTCTACTACGAGACCGACACTTCATCAACATCTACCTCCGGCTCCGACGCGGCATCCGTCACTTCTAAACGCCAAGAGCGTAAGAAGTATAGTAAGATTCCCCTACGCTACCCTCGCATTCCTAAACATACACCTTTACTTTCCGTCCCATTAGGCAAACCACCAACTTTTAATGGTGAAGATTATGCTATGTGGAGTAATTTAATGCGATTTCATCTAACCTCTCTCCACAAAAGTATATGGGATGTTGTTGAGTATGGTGTACAGGTACCATCTGTAGGGGATGAGGACTATGACACGGACGAAGTGGCCCAAATCGAGCACTTCAACTCCCAAGCCACAACTATTCTCCTTGCCTCTCTAAGCAAGGAGGAATACAACAAAGTGCAAGGGTTGAAGAACGCAAAAGAGATTTGGGACCTACTCAAGACGGCGCACGAGGGTGATGAACTCACCAAGATCACCAAGCGGGAAACGATCGAGGGGGAGCTCGGTCGCTTCCGTCTTCGCCAAGGGGAGGAGCCACAAGATATGTACAACCGGCTCAAGACCTTGGTGAACCAAGTGCGCAACCTCGGGAGCAAAAAGTGGGATGACCACGAGGTGGTTAAGGTTATTCTAAGAGCTCTTATTTTCCTTAACCCCACACAAGTTCAATTAATTCGTGGTAATCCTAGATATCCACTAATGACCCCCGAGGAAGTTATCGGGAATTTTGTAAGCTTTGAATGCATGATTAAAGGCTCCAAAAAGATCAACGAGCTTGACGAGCCTTCCACATCCGAGGCGCAACCGGTGGCCTTCAAGGCAACGGAGGAGAAGAAGGAGGAGTCTACACCAAGTAGACAACCAATTGACGCCTCCAAGCTCGACAATGAGGAGATGGCCTTAATCATCAAAAGCTTTCGGCAAATCCTCAAGCAACGGAAGGGGAAGGATTACAAATCCCGTTCCAAGAAGGTTTGCTACAAGTGTGGTAAGCCCGGTCACTTTATTGCAAAATGTCCTATGTCTAGTGACAGTGACAGGGGTGACGACAAGAAGGGCAAGAGGAGAGAAAAGAAGAAGTACCACAAGAAGAAGGGCGGCGATGCCCACGTGTGTCGGGAGTGGGACTCCGACGAAAGCTCAAGCGACTCCTCCGATGACGAGGACGCCGCCAACATCGCCGTCACCAAAGGCCTCCTCTTCCCCAACGTCGGCCACAAGTGTCTCATGGCCAAGGACGGCAAAAAGAAGGTAAAATCAAGGTCCTCCACTAAATACGAAACATCTAGTGATGAGGATGATGATAAAAATGAGGAGGATAACTTGCGTATTCTTTTTGCTAACCTCAACATGCAACAAAAAGAGAAATTAAATGAATTGATTAGTGCTATACATGAGAAGGATGATCTCTTGGATTCTCAAGAGGACTTCCTTATTAAAGAAAATAAGAAGCATGTTAAGGTTAAAAATGCTTATGCTCTAGCAATAGAAAAATGTGAAAAATTGTCTAGTGAGCTAAGTACTTGCCATGAGACTATAGACAACCTTAGAAATGAAAATGCTAATTTGATAGCTAAGGTTGATTCTCATATTTGCAATGTTTCAATTCCATATCCTAGAAATGATAATGATGATTTGCTTGCTAGGATTGAAGAATTTAATATTTCTCTTGCTAGCCTTAGAAATGAGAATGAGAAACTAATTGCTAAGGCTAAAGATTTTGATGTTTGCAATGCTACTATTTCCGACCTTAGAACTAAAAATGATATGTTGCATGCTAAGGTTGTTGAACTTAAATCTTGCAAACCCTCTACATCTAATGTTGAGCATGTTTCCATTTGTACTAGATGTAGAGATATTAATGTTGATGCTATCCATGATCACCTAGCCTTAATTAAAAAACAAAATGATCACATAGCACAACTTAATGCTAAGATTAGTGAGCATGACTTAGAAAGTGAAAAATTTAAATTTGCTAGAAGCATGCTCTATAATGGGAGACGCCCTGGCATCAAGGATGGCATTGGCTTCCAAAGGGGAGACAATGTCAAACTTAATGCCCCTCCAAAGAATTTATCTAACTTTGTTAAGGGCAAGGCTCCCATGCCTCAGGATAACGAGGGTTACATTTTGTACCCTGCCGGCTATCCTGAGAGCAAAATTAGGAGAACTCATTCTAGGAAGTCTCACTCTGGCCCCAATCATGCTTTCATGTATAAGGGTGAGACATCTAGTTCTAGGCAACCAACCCGTGCCAAGTTGCCTAGAAAGAAAACTCCTAATGCATCAAATGATCATGCCATTTCATTTAAAACTTTTGATGCATCTTATGTTTTAACTAACAAATCTGGCAAGGTAGTTGCCAAAATTGTTGGGGGCAAACACAAGGGCTCCAAGACTTGTGTTTGGGTACCCAAAGTTCTTGTTTCTAATGCCAAAGGACCCAAAACCGTTTGGGTACCTAAAACAAAGAACTAAACTTGTTTTGTAGGTTTATGCATCCGGGGGCTCAAGTTGGATACTCGACAGCGGATGCACAAACCACATGACAGGGGAGAAAAAGATGTTCTCCTCTTATGAGAAAAACCAAGATCCCCAACGAGCTATCACATTCGGGGATGGAAATCAAGGTTTGGTCAAAGGATTGGGTAAAATTGCTATATCACCTGACCATACTATTTCCAATGTTTTTCTTGTAGATTCTTTAGATTACAATTTGCTTTCCGTATCCCAATTATGTCAAATGGGCTACAACTGTCTATTTACTGATACAGGTGTTACTGTCTTTAGAAGGAGTGATGATTCAATAGCATTTAAGGGAGTATTAGAGGGTCAGCTATACTTGGTAGATTTTGATAGAGCTGAACTCGATACTTGCTTAATTGCTAAGACTAACTTGGGTTGGCTCTGGCATCGCCGACTAGCCCATGTTGGAATGAAGAATCTTCATAAGCTTCTAAAGGGGGAACACATTTTAGGACTAACAAATGTTCATTTTGAGAAAGACATGATTTGTAGCGCATGCCAAGCCGGGAAGCAAGTTGGCATCCATCATCCACACAAAAACGTCATGACTACCGACAGGCCACTGGAGCTCCTACACATGGATTTATTCGGCCCGATCGCTTACATAAACATCGGCGGTAGTAAGTATTGTCTTGTAATTGTGGATGATTATTCTCGCTTCACTTGGGTGTTCTTTTTGCAGGACAAATCTTATACCCAAGAGACCTTAAAGGGATTCTTGAGACGAGCTCAAAATGAGTTCGGCTTAAGGATCAAGAAAATTAGAAGCGACAATGGGACGGAGTTCAAGAACTCTCAAATTGAAGGCTTTCTTGAGGAGGAGGGCATCAAGCATGAGTTCTCTTCTCCCTACACTCCACAACAAAATGGTGTAGTGGAGAGGAAGAATCGAACTCTATTGGACATGGCAAGGACCATGCTTGATGAGTACAAGACACCGGATCGGTTTTGGGCCGAAGCGGTCAACACCGCCTGTTACGCCATCAACCGGTTATATCTACACCGAATCCTCAAGAAGACATCTTATGAACTCCTAACCGGTAAAAAGCCAAACATTTCATATTTTAGAGTTTTTGGTAGCAAATGCTTTATTCTTGTTAAGAGAGGTAGAAAATCTAAATTTGCTCCTAAAACTGTAGAAGGCTTTTTACTAGGATATGACTCAAACACAAGGGCATATAGAGTCTTTAATAAGTCCTCAGGACTTGTTGAAGTTTCTTGTGACGTTGTGTTTGATGAGACTAATGGCTCTCAAGTAGAGCAAGTTGATCTTGATGATATAGGTGAAGAACAGGCTCCATGCATAGCGCTAAGGAACATGTCCATTGGGGATGTGTGTCCTAAGGAATCCGAAGAGCCTCCACATGCACAAGATCAACCATCCTCCTCCATGCAAGCATCTCCACCAACTCAAATTGAGGATGAGGCTCAAGATGTTGAACAAGAAGATCAAGGAGATGAGCCACCTCAAAATGACGGCAACGATCAAGGGGGAGATGCAAATGATGAGGACAAGGAGGATGATCAACCAAGGCCGCCACACCCAAGAGTCCACCAAGCGATACAACGAGATCACCCCGTCGACACCATCCTCGGCGACATTCATAAGGGGGTAACTACTCGATCTCGTGTTGCACATTTTTGTGAACATTACTCGTTTGTTTCCTCTATTGAGCCAACCAGGGTAGAGGAAGCACTACAAGATTCGGATTGGGTAGTGGCGATGCAAGAGGAGCTCAACAATTTCTCAAGGAATGAGGTATGGCACTTAGTTCCACGTCCTAATCAAAATGTTGTAGGAACCAAGTGGGTCTTCCGCAACAAGCAAGACGAGCATGGTGTGGTGACAAGAAACAAAGCTCGACTCGTGGCCAAGGGGTATTCACAAGTCGAAGGTTTGGATTTCGGTGAAACCTATGCACCCGTAGCTAGGCTTGAGTCAATTCGCATATTATTAGTCTATGCTACTTACCATGGCTTCAAGCTTTATCAAATGGACGTGAAGAGTGCCTTCCTCAATGGACCAATTAAGGAAGAGGTCTATGTTGAGCAAACTCCCGGCTTTGAAGACAGTGAGTATCCTAACCATGTTTATAGGCTCTCAAAGGCGCTTTATGGGCTCAAGCAAGCCCCAAGAGCATGGTATGAATGCCTTAGAGATTTCCTTATTGTTAATGGCTTCAAAGTCGGCAAGGCCGATCCTACTTTATTCACTAAGACTCTTAACAATGATTTGTTTGTATGCCAAATTTATGTTGATGATATTATATTTGGGTCTACTAACAAATCTACATGTGAAGAATTTAGTAGGATCATGACACAAAAATTCGAGATGTCTATGATGGGGGAGTTGAAGTATTTTCTAGGATTCCAAGTCAAGCAACTCCAAGACGGCACCTTCATTAGCCAAACAAAGTATACTCAAGACATTCTAAGCAAGTTTGGAATGAAGGATGCCAAGCCCATCAAGACACCCATGGGAACCAATGGGCATCTCGACCTCGACACGGGAGGTAAGTCCGTGGATCAAAAGGTATACCGGTCGATGATTGGTTCATTGCTTTATTTATGTGCATCTCGACCGGACATTATGCTTTCCGTATGCATGTGTGCAAGATTCCAAGCCGACCCTAAGGAATCACACCTTACGGCCGTAAAACGAATCTTGAGATATTTGGCTTATACTCCTAAGTTTGGGCTTTGGTACCCTCGGGGATCCACATTTGATTTGATTGGTTATTCGGATGCCGATTGGGCGGGGTGTAAGATTAATAGGAAGAGCACATCGGGGACTTGCCAGTTCTTGGGAAGATCCTTGGTGTCATGGGCTTCAAAGAAGCAAAATTCGGTCGCTCTTTCTACTGCCGAAGCCGAGTATATTGCCGCAGGTCATTGTTGCGCGCAATTACTTTGGATGAGGCAAACCCTGCGGGACTACGGTTACAAATTAACCAAAGTCCCCTTGCTATGTGACAATGAGAGTGCAATCAAAATGGCCGACAATCCCGTCGAGCACAGCCGCACTAAGCACATAGCCATTCGGTATCATTTTCTTCGGGATCACCAACAAAAGGGGGATATCGAGATTTCATACATTAACACTAAAGATCAATTAGCCGATATCTTTACCAAGCCTCTTGATGAGCAATCTTTTACCAGACTTAGGCATGAGCTCAATATTCTTGATTCTAGGAATTTCTTTTGTTAGTCTTGCACACATAGCTCATAAATATACCTTTGATCATGTCTCTTTTATATATTCTATGACTAATGTGTTTTCAAGTGTATTTCAAACCAAGTCATAGGTATATTGAAAGGGAATTGGAGTCTTCGGCGAAGACAAAGGCTTCCACTCCACTCTACTACTCATCCTTCGCCGTCGCTCCGCATCATCTCTCCAACTTTGGTATAATCTTCACTCATTTATTTTATGACCAAAGGAGGAGAAAGTACTCGTATGGGCTCTAATGATTCCGCTTTTGGCGATTCATGCCAAAGGGGGAGAAAGCATGAGCCCAAAGCAAAAGGACCGCACCACCACCCTAATTTTAAATTTGATGATTTTCAATGGTAAATTTCAAAATTGGTATCTCTTTGTGTTCTAAAGGGGGAGCAAGTAGCATTTTCAAAATTGATGGAAAACCCTCTTGAACACTAAGAGGAGACCTTATTTGAGGGGGAGTTTTGTTTAGTCAAAGGAAAAGCATTTGGGACAAAGGAAGAAAATTTCAAAACTTGAAAAATGCTTTGCCAATCTTATTCGTTTACCTTTGACTATCTTGCAAAAAGACTTTGAAAAGAATTTACAAAAGAGTTTGCAAAAACAAAACTTTTGGTGCAAATGTGGTCCAAAATGTTAAAAAATAAAGAAACAATCCATGCGCATCATGTAAGCATTTTTTAGCTCAAATTCCAAGTAACCTTTGCACTTACATTATGCAAACTAGTTCAATTATGCACTTCTATATTTGCTTTGGTTTGTGTTGGCATCAATCACCAAAAAGGGGGAGATTGAAAGGGAATTAGGCTTACACCTAGTTCCTAAATAATTTTGGTGGTTGAATTGCCCAACACAAATATTGGACTAACTAGTTTGCTCTAGTGTATAAGTTATACAGGTGCAAAAGGTTCACACTTAACCAATAAAAAGATCAAGTGTTGGATTCAACAAAGGGGCAAAGAGGCAACCGAAGGCACCTCTGGTTTGGGGGCACCGGACTGTCCGGTGTGCACCGGACAGTGTCCGGTGCGCCCAGAGGACTCCAACTCAAACTCTTCGCCCTCGGGAATTCTCGGTAGCCGGCGCGCTATAATTCACCGGACTGTCCGGTGTGCACCGGACATGTCCGGTGCTCCAAGGAAGCGCGGTCTCCGGAACTCGCCAGCCTCGGGTTCGCGCGGCAGCCGCTCCGCTAAAATTCACCGGACTGTCCGGTGTGCACCGGACTGTCCGGTGTACCAGCGGGGCAACGGCTCTTTTCGGCGCCAACGGCTCCCTGCGGTGCATTTAATGCGCGCGCAGCGCGCGCAGACGTCAGACGTGCCCATACCGGTGCACCGGACATCAAACAGTACATGTCCGGTGTGCACCGGACATCCAAGCGGGCCCAGAAGTCAGAAGCTCCAACGGTCAGAATCCAACGGCAGTGATGACGTGGCAGGGGCACCGGACTGTCCGGTGCGCCATCGAACAGAAGCCTCCAGCCAACGGTCAAGTTTGGTGGTTGGGGCTACAAATACCCCAACCACCCCACCATTCATTGCATCCAAGTTTTCCAACTTCCAACCACTTACAAGAGCTAGGCATTCAACTCTAGACACACCAAAGAGATCAAATCCTCTCCAATTCCACTCAAGCATTTAGTGACTAGCGAGAGAGATTTGTCGTGTTCTTTTGAGCTCTTGCGCTTGGATCGCTTTCTTTCTTTCTCACTTGTTCTTGTGTTCAAAACTCAATTGTAACCAAGGCAAGAGGCACCAATTGTGTGGTGGCCCTTGCGGGGAAGTTTTGTTCCCGTTTGATTGAGAAGAAGAAAAGCTCACTCGGTCCGAGGGACCGTTTGAGAGAGGGAAGGGTTGAAAGAGACCCGGCCTTTGTGGCCTCCTCAACGGGGAGTAGGTTTGAGAGAACCGAACCTCGGTAAAACAAATCCGCGTGTCACACTCTTCATTTGATTGCGATTTGTTTTTGCGCCCTCTCTCGCGGACTCTATTTTATTTCTAACGCTAACCCGGCTTGTAGTTGTGATTATTTTTGTGATTTTCAGTTTCGCCCTATTCACCCCCCTCTAGGCGACTTTCAGTCAATTACCAGCAATAATGCGATGAGGGTGCTTGTCCACGGCGTGGGGCGAAAACGGCGGTGCTCCCCAATGTCGGCGAGAAACCCCGAGCTCCGCCCAGCATCGAGAACGTGCGGCGCGGACCAGTGAACCCCGGTCACCCAGCGAAGTCCCCTAGGCCAGCATCCATGGACACGATCGACGATGAGTCAGAGCACCCATGCGGCAGCTCCCCATTCCTTCCGCAATCCCCGAATTCGGCGTACACCATTGCGGTGGTTTTTTGGCACCAGGAATCGTTAATGCGGCAAGATGCGAAGGGGGTCATGAGGGCCGGCTTAAATACCCAAAGGACGCCCGCAATGGTCGGAGATCACCGTGGGTTTGTTGGCGGGTTCTACGGTGCTCGCAACGATCTCCATGAACAAGATGAGTTCGACAGGGTGGACCCACCCGTCAGCGGTTTTAGCCACGCTCGACCAATGTCTGCAGCTGCCTGGCGAGACCCACATGTAAGCGGTAGGTTTCCCAACTTGAGCGCAGTGGGTCGTGGTGGTCTGACGACTTTGGGGCCAAAGACCCAGTGACCGTGCGAGGGAGAGAATGAAGACGGCGCTGACCCGGGTCCCACGTGGAAGTGGCTAGGAGGGCATGAAGTGGGCTGGCGGGGTTGGGAGCCAAGTGGGCCGAATACCAGGTCTACGGCCCAATTTAGGTAGTTTTCCCTTTTCCTTTTTATTTTAGCTTTATTTATTTATTTATTTATTTCTTTTCCAAATTTGAATCTTCAATCCAAATTTTAAGTCATGTTTGCACTTCAGCTTTCCAAATATATCCACTAAAAATCCTAATATGAAGATAATGTCTATTATTTATTTTGTAATATTTTTATTTTCTTTATAGTGTATATTCTTTCCCTCCTTCATTTTCAAATTCTATTTTTTTAAACTTAAACTTGTCTCGCGAACTTAAACACAAACGCACAATTATAAGAACTTTAGCCTGAGATGCATATTTCTATATTTATTTATTTTGCTATTTGACTACTTTACTTCTCCTAAGTGAGTATGCACAAAAAGGAAATTTAATAATTCCAAAAATACTTTTATGTAAATACATGTATTTATTTATTTTATTATTTTTACCTTATACAAATTTTAGGGCTTTACAAATCCTATCCCCTTAACAGAAATCTCGTCCTCGAGATTAGTTAAGAAAAGGGATACAAAAGGATTGGTTTGTAATCTATGTTTCAGTTTCTAAGTGGTTTTAATATTAAAAGATTTTTTGCTTAAGTTTACGACACAAATTGGTAGGTGATTAGAAAAGCGTGGGTGTATATATGTATGTCCACTTTATTATGTAGGATAGAAGATACCTTTAAAGCATAGGTCTAGGCAAGAAGGGTAGAGTAAGGAAAGACTCCCTCCAATATTGTGGATCTTGATTCCTATTCTTCTTTAATGAAATTGATCTCTTCCTTCTTGAGCTTTGGTGGCTCCTTCCGGGTTTAGGACATGAGGTTAAGATAGATCTGTAGGTAACAGATGGATAAAGGGTTTAGAAGGTCGCTATATGCTAGATGGGATTAGGTATTGAAAGGGAAATGTGCCCTTGGGCCATTTCTATAATATTTTGGTGATTAAGTGTCCAACACATAGTGAGTGAGATATTGTGTGCCAAACAAGCAAAAAGTGCAAGTCATGTAACGAGGTACGTTTCTAGACTTAGTACATTGTTTTGAGTACTAACATATTTTGTCTAAGTGCTAGAAACAGAGAAAAGGAAAAGAAGAAAAGGATTGAAGTGACTTGGCTGTGTACATCCAAAGTTCAGCTCGATCTGGCACACCGGATTGTCCGGTGGTGCATCGGACTGTCCGGTGCGCCAGGCTGAACTCCGGTGAACATGCCGCTCTTGGGAAAAGTTTGACCGCGTATGGCTATAATTCACTGGACTGTTCGGTGGTGCACCGGACTGTTTGGTGAGTCAACGGTCGACTGTGCAACGGTCATCCGCGCAATCCGCGGGCGACACGTGGCCTGCGCCAACGGTCGACAGGGGGCACCAGACTGTCCGGTGCGCCAACTGTCACGAATCTGCAACGGTCGTCTGCGCCAGAATAGGAAAGAGATCTGCACCGGACCGTCTACAGTGACTGTCCGGTGGCGCACCGGACTGTCCGGTGCGCCACCCGACAGAAGGCAAGGATAGCCTTCCTTATTGGCCTCCAACGGCTCCTAGCTGCCTTGGGGCTATAAAAGGGACCTCTAGGCACATGGAGGAGTCACCCAAGCATTCAAGAAACATTCTAAGACTTCTAGACTCCAAATTCGCGCATTTGATTCTTTGAGATAGTGACTTGAGCTCCATTGAGTTGTGAACTCCGTGGGTTGCGTTTTGAGCTCAAGTTGTGACTTGTGTGCGTGATTGTGCTGTGATTTGAGTCTTGTGTGCGTTGCTCTCCCCTCCCTTACTTCTGTGCTTCTTTTGTGATCATTATTGTAAGGGCAAGAGGCTCCAAGTTGTGGAGATTCCTCGCAAATGGGAGAAAGACAAAGAAAGGAAAAATCGTGGTATTCAAGTTGATCATTGGATCACTTGAAAGGGGTTGAGTGCAACCCTTGTCTATTGGGACGCCACAACGTGGAAGTAGACAAGTATTACTTGGCCGAACCACGGGATAAAAATCGCATGTCTCTTGTGTGCTTTACCTTTGATTATCTGTGGTCACAAGAACTCGCTTCAAGCTACTTAGCCGTTCTAACTTACATAACAAAGTTTTGTGGCTATTAGTGTTGAATTTTACAGGATCACCTATTCACCCCCCTCTAGGTGCTCTCAATTGGTATCAGAGCCGTTCTCTTCACGTAAGGGACTAATCGCCCGAAGAGATGGATCCTAAGGGAAAGGGGATGGTGGTCAACGACAAAGAGAAGGAGTCCATCTTCAACGAGCCAAGAGACGATAAGCCCACTGACTCTGGCTCGAGTCACAAGAAGAAGGACGGGAAGAAGAAGAGGCGCATCAAGAAGATCATTTACTACGACAGCGATGAATCCTCTTCTTCACCAAGAGACAACAACGACGACTCGTCTAAGAAGAAACCGGTTAATCAAAACTTTTCATTTGATTATTCTCGTATTCCTTTCAATTCCAATGCTCATTTGCTTTCAATTCCTCTTGGTAAACCTCCACACTTTGATGGAGAGGACTACTCTTTTTGGAGTCACTTATTTTCTCTCCATCCTAGTATTTGGGAGATAGTTGAAAATGGAATGCACTTTGATAGTACGGATAACCCTATGTTTATTAATGAGCAAATTCATAAGAATGCACAAGCTACCACTGTTTTGCTAGCATCCTTGTGCAGGGACGAATACAACAAGGTGAGCGGCTTGAACAACGCCAAGCAAATTTGGGATACCCTCAAGATATCGCATGAGGGAAACGACGCCACCATGATCACCAAAATGGAGTTGGTGGAAGGCGAGCTAGGAAGGTTAGCGATGATCAGGGGAGAGGAGCCAACACAAACATACAACAGGCTCAAGACCCTGGTCAACAAGATTAGGAGCTATGGAAGTACAAGATAGACGAACCACGACATCGTCCGACTTATGCTAAGGTCATTCACGGTAATTGACCCTCATCTTGTAAATCTCATTCGTGAAAATCCCAGGTACACCAAAATGACGCCCGAGGAGATACTCGGAAAGTTCGTGAGCGGGCGCATGATGGTGAAAGAAGCACGGTACATAGACAACGCGCTTAATGGTCCACTACCTGTCTACGAGCCTCAACCTGTTGCTCTCAAAGCAACAAGCAGCAAGGAGGCGCTACCTAGCAAGGTGGCACAAGTTGAGGCTACTGGGCTAAATGAAGATGAGATGGCCCTAATCATTAAGCGCTTCAAGACCGCACTAAAAGGACGCAAGGAGTACCCAAACAAGAACAAAGCAAAGGGAAAGTGCTCCTGCTTCAAATGCGGTAAGACTGGTCACTTTATAGCAAATTGTCCCGATAATGCTAGTGACCAGGAACAAGAAAAGAGCGGGAAGAAGGAGAAGAAAAAGAGCTACAGGAAGGCAAAGGACGAGGCACACCTCGGAAAGGAATGGGACTCGGACTGCTCTTGTTTCGACTCCGACGACGAAGGACTCGCTGCCTCGGCCTTCAACAAGTCCTCTCTCTTCCCCAACGAACGACACACTTGCCTCATGGCCAAGGAGAAGAAGGTAAGTGTTCGAGAAACCCCTAAGTATACTACTTCAAGCGATGATGATTCTAGTGATGATGAAGTAGATTATACCGATTTATTTAAGGGCTTAGATAGAGCAAAAGTAGATAAAATTAATGAGTTAATTGATGCTCTAAATGAAAAAAGATAGATAGCTAGAGAAGCAAGAGGACATTTTATATGAAGAACATGACAAATTTGTTAGTGTACAAAAGTCTCTTGCTTTAGAAACTAAAAGAAATGAAATGTTATCCTCTGAACTGTCTATGTGCCATGAATCAATCTCTAGTTTAAAGATATTGAATAATGATTTAAATGCTAAGCTAGAGGTAGCTAATAAATCTAGTTCTTGTGTAGAACATGTTGTAATTTGCAATAGATGCAAGGATTTTGATATTGATGCTTGTGATAAACATCTTGCATCTATTACCAAATTAAATGATGAGGTGGCAAGTCTTAATGCTCAACTTAAGACTTGCAAGATTGATTTTGATAAGTTAAAGTTTGCTAGGGATGCCTACACCGTTGGTAGACACCCCTCAATTAAGGATGGACTTGGCTTTCGAAAGGAAGCCAACAACTTAACAAGCCAAAGGGCTCCTATTCCCAACAAGGAGAAAGGAAAGGCCCCTATGGCTAATAGCACTCAAAGGAATCATGCCTTCATTTATAATGATAGAAAATTTTCTAGAAATGCTCATTATAATAGGAGTTATATTCATAATGCCTTTAATTCACATGCTATGATTGCCTCTAGCTCTACTTTTGTGCATGGTAGGCCTAGGAAAAGTAATGTTGTGCATCATGTGTCTAGGAGAGTATGTAATGAACCTTCTACCATTTACAATGCTTGCAATACTTCATTTGCGCTTTTATGTAAGAATGATAAAGTAGTTGCTAGAAAGTTGGGATCCAAATGCAAGGGAGACAAGACTTGTATTTGGGTTCCAAAGGCTATTGTGACTAACCGTGTAGGACCCAACAAGAGTTGGGTACCTAAAATCCAAGTGTAAATTGCCTTGTAGGTTTATGCATCCAGGGGCTCAAGCTGGATTATCGACAGCGGATGCACAAACCACATGACGGGGGAGAAGAAGATGTTCACCTCCTACGTCAAGAACAAGGATTCCCAGGATATGATTATATTTGGAGATGGGAACCAAGGCAAGGTGAAAGGTTTGGGAAAGATAGCCATCACAAGCGAGCACTCTATTTCAAATGTATTCTTAGTAGAGTCATTAGGGTATAATCTCCTGTCTGTAAGTCAATTGTGCCACATGGGCTACAATTGTTTGTTTACAAATGTTGATGTTTCTGTCTTTAGAAGGAGTGATGGTTCATTAGCGTTTAAGGGTGTATTAGACGACAAACTCTACTTAGTTGATTTTTCGAAAGAGGAGGCCGATCTAGATGCATGCTTAATAGCTAAGACTAGCATGGGCTGGCTGTGGCATCACCGTCTAGCACATGTTGGGATGAAGAACCTTCATAAACTTCTAAAGGGAGAAGTGTTAGGACTAACCAATGTCTGCTTCGAAAAAGATAGACCTTGTGCAGCTTGTCAGGCACGGAAACAGGTGGGAAGCACTCATCACAACAAGAATGTGATGACTACATCAAGACCACTGGAGCTTCTTCACATGGACCTCTTCGGACCCGTCGCCTACCTTAGCATCGGGGGAAGTAAGTATGGTCTAGTAATTGTTGATGATTTTTCCCGCTTCACTTGGGTGTTCTTTTTGCAGGATAAATTAGAAACCCAAGGGACCCTTAAGCGCTTTCTAAGGTGGGCTCAAAACGAATTTGAGCTCAAGGTGAAAAAGATAAGAAGCGACAATGGGTCCGAGTTCAAGAATCTGCAAGTGGAGGACTATCTTGAGGAGGAAGGCATCAAGCACGAGTTCTCCACTCCCTACACACCACAACAAAATGGTGTGGTAGAGAGGAAGAACAGGACGCTTATCGACATGGCGAGGACGATGCTTGGAGAATTCAAGTCGCCCGAGCGGTTTTGGTCGGAAGCTGTGAACACAGCTTGCCATGCCATAAACCGGCTCTACCTACATCGCCTCCTCAAGAAGACCTCATACGAACTTCTTACCGGTAACAAACCCAACGTCTCATACTTTCGTGTATTTGGGAGCAAATGTTACATTCTAGTGAAGAAAGGTAGAAATTCTAAATTTACTCCCAAAGCAGTAGAAGGGTTTTTACTAGGGTATGACTCAAATACAAGGGCGTATAGAGTCTTCAACAAATCATCGGGTTTGGTTGAAGTCTCTAGCGACGTTGTATTCGATGAGACTAATGGCTCTCCAAGAGAGCAAGTTGATCTTGATGATGTAGATGAAGATGATGTTCCAACGGCCGCAATACACACCATGGCGATTGGAGATGTGCGACCACAGGAACAACAAGAGCAAGATCAACCTTCTTCCTCAACAATGGTGCATCCCCCAACTCAAGATAATGAACAGGTCCCTCAAGAAGAGGCGAGTGATCAAGGGGGAGCACAAGAAGAACAAGTTATGGAGGAAGAAGCACCATTGGCCCCTCCAACTCAAGTCCGAGCGACGATTCAAAGGAATCACCCCGTTGACCAGATTTTGGGTGACATAAGCAAGGGAGTAACTACTCGCTCAAGATTAGCTAACTTTTGTGAGCATTACTCGTTTGTCTCTTCTATTGAGCCTTTTAGGGTAGAAGAGGCCTTGCTAGATCCGGACTGGGTGTTGGCCATGCAGGAAGAGCTCAACAACTTCAAGAGGAATGAAGTTTGGAGCCTGGTGCCACATCCCAAGCAAAATGTTGTGGGAACCAGGTGGGTGCTCCGCAACAAGCAAGACGAGCACAGGGTGGTGACATGAAACAAGGCTCGACTTGTGGCAAAAGGTTATGCCCAAGTCGCAGGTTTGAATTTCGAGGAGACTTTTGCTCTTGTGGCTAGGCTAGAGTCTATTCGAATATTGTTAGCCTATGCCGCTCACCACTCTTTCAGGTTGTTTCAAATGGATGTGAAGAGCGCCTTCCTCAACGGGCCAATCAAGGAGGAGGTATACGTGGAACAACCCCTTGGCTTTGAAGATGACAGGCATCCTGACCACATCTTTAAGCTCTCTAAGGCGCTCTATGGACTTAAGCAAGCCCTAAGAGCACGGTATGAATGCCTTAGAGATTTCTTAATTGCTAATGCTTTCAAGGTTGGGAAAGCCGATCCCACTCTTTTCACTAAGACTTGTGATGGTGACCTTTTTGTGTGCCAAATTTATGTCGATGACATAATATTTGGTTCTACTAACCAAAAGTCTTGTGAGGAGTTTAGCAGGGTGATGACTCAAAAGTTTGAGATGTCGATGATGGGCGAGTTGAACTACTTCCTTGGATTCCAAGTGAAGCAACTCAAGGACGGCACCTTCATCTCCCAAACGAAGTACACTCAAG
Source organism: Zea luxurians (assembly GCA_029449295.1). Classification (NCBI taxonomy): domain Eukaryota; kingdom Viridiplantae; phylum Streptophyta; class Magnoliopsida; order Poales; family Poaceae; genus Zea; species Zea luxurians. Next base: position 166,930,978 of record JAOPSE010000004.1, read on the forward strand.
ATCTTCTCAAGCGGTTTGGGATGAAGGACGCCAAGCCCACGAAGACACCAATGGGAACCGACGAACATGTCGACCTCAACAAAGGAGGTAAGTCCGTTGATCAAAAGACATACCGATCTATGATAGGGTCATTACTTTATTTATGTGCTAGTCGACCGGATATTATGCTTAGCGTATGCATGTGTGCTAGATTTCAATCCGACCTAAGGGAATGTCACCTTGTGGTCGTTAAGCGGATTCTTAGATATTTAGTTGCTACGCCTTGCTTCGGGATCTGGTATCCAAAGGGGTTTACCTTTGACTTAATTGGATATTCAGACTCCGATTATGCTGGATGCAAGGTTGATAGGAAGAGTACATCAGGGACGTGCCAATTCCTAGGAAGGTCCCTAGTGTGACGGAACCTCCCAAGTCATTAGGCCCACCTACAGTTGTCCTTGTCCAACGGACCTCAGACAACCTTGTAGGTGCCCCTGAATCACTTGACAAGTTTGGTATATGCTTTTCTTACCTTTCCCAAGAGCGTTTCACCCGTCACGCAGACATTACAAGCATCGGAGTTACGAGAATGCGGAAGCAATTACATTAACTTACCTTTATTTAAAAGTAAGATAGAGTTGAATATTTACAGACCAGAATATAACCTATGAGCACAGAGTAATATTATTACACACCAAGGGAGGCAAAAACTGCTCCCGATAAGTATCAAACAAAAGCTCTATGGAGGATCCCTTTCTCGCAGCTTTACTCCTGGTTTTCTTCTTTTGGTACCACCTTAGAACAGAAGCAACAAAAGTTGGTTGCTTCCTCACCTAAAAACAATAGGGAATAAAACCCTGAGTATGAAATTACTCAGCAAGTCTTACCCGACTAAGGAAAAGACTCTCAAGGGTATGCTGGATTTGGGAATCAAGGAGAGGCTTTAACAAAAATCAACTTAGATACTTTTGCAGAAATAGCTTACTAAAGTGAGTCCTTACTTTCAATATTTTAACGCCAGATTAAATATTAATATACTCTGTTTGCATATGGTCTACTTTCACCATCTCATCAATACAACATCATTTTTATTCATGAGGTTCACATCTTGACTTAGGTTGCAGGTCAGTGATCAAGTCTCCACTCTCCGGGGATATAACGGCGATCCGAATCGATTTACTCAGCTGAGGATCTCTAACCACACGACATATGTAGCACTTAACCCTTGCATATGTCAACTCACCACCGGGGTTCTTAAGACCATATCAGGTTCACGCCAACTGAGAGCACGGATACACCACCGTCCAGCCTCTTGTCACGGAGGGTACACGCTACTCTCGCCATCTCTCCACGCCCATTGCGTGTTATCTTATTCTGGTATTAGTTTGCCCGAGGCAAAGCTTACCCTGTCCCATTTCCAGGGCATGTGGCCAGTTAAGATAGTCCTTGATCTAGCAGGCCTACATACGCATCCAATCCTTAATTGACCCGGGCGGAGCATCACCTGTTCCTAGCCCAAGTCGCGAGTTAAATACTTTCATCCTTAGGATTGTTCTGTGTTTCTTAGGATGAAGAGAGCATTATAGGGAGCTTTGCAGTAAGATCCCAGCATGCTTCAGATGAAAATATTCTTGCAGGTAGAAGCCATCCTTTCTCGAGCTAGGCTAAGGACAACCTCTATCCACAAGATCTAAGCAGGGCTAAGCATTTTCGTAAATCATGTTTGATACTTCAACAGAAGTATCCTATAAAGGTGTAGATATCAAGGAAAAGCAATGCATCAAAAAGGTTTCAAGCAACTCCTATAAACCTAATGCACATTTCACTAGACTTAAAGTGTGCAGAAATTATTTAAAAACACAAGGAAGGGGTTGCATGCACCGGGGCTTGCCTTGGTTTACAGGTGAATCAGGCTCGGATCCGCAGATATCAAAGTAAAAACAATTTCCTGCCTGATGTTCCGCAGGTGGTGGTGGCGAAGTCTTCTCTTCTTCTACTTCAACTTCTTCCTCGTTTTCTAAATATAACCACATATATATTTAGGAATGAATGCCCATGTAATGCTCATGAAAGTGCAAAGATAATAAGAGTTTATTATCTAAAGTCTTGAATACAATTTTCCTTCACAGTTTTCCGAGAAACTAGGGTTTCCAGAGTCACTAAAGGAATTCAAAGGGCAGGGGGTAGGGTTTTAGGTTCTAAGCATCAAACAAGGTCCAAATCATACCAAACTCTACCCAATGCTTCTAAATGATGTATAAAGGTCATCTAAAAAGTTTGGGGATTTTTGGGATTATTATCTATTTTCTAAAAAACCAGAACCAATGTTTTAAGCTATTTTAAATGCTCAAAAATTCATTATTTGATCTAAAAATCATGAAACTATTTTTAACAAATTCTATGGAAAATTAGGAATCTAGGAAAATTAGTTTGACAGTTTTGCCATTTTTCTGCAATTTTCTACAGATTTCCAAAGCTTTATTGAAAAAGAAAAGGGAAATGCTGAAACAGTGTTGGGCCGATTCTAGCCCAGGCGGCCCAAGTCAGGTAGAAAGCACGCGCCCACGCCCGCGCTGGTAGCTTTGCGAAAAGGCCCTCGGCTTACTGGCTAACCCGAAGTGGGTTCTTTTACTGTTGCACTAAGTCACTGATAGTTTGCAAGAAGGACCTCCACGTTCTATTCCCTTCCAAGCCGAGGTCCCCGACGACGACGAGCGCGGTAGAGCTCCGGCGAGCTCGTAGACCGGCCGAATGGGGCAAGTACTGGCGCTAATCTCTAGTTTAAACCTAATTCTAGCCCTGAGGAGTGTTTCCCCTCATTAAATTTCACGATTGGCGATCTACCTAGCTCTGCCCACGAAGACAACGGGCAGCGTGGACATTCACTCGCGTTCCCGGTGATTCACGGTGGTCCAATTCAATTAAAGGGGTCGAGGAGCTTGAGGAGAGCCTAGGGATGTTAGAACAAGCGACGGAGAAACTTGAACTGACCTGAGTTGAGCTGGCCGCGGTGAGGGTGTTCTTGTGGTGTTTTTGAGCAGATTGGGGGAAGTTCAAAATTCGAGCTCACTGGTGATCGACTGGGAGCAATACTGGGTGGTGTGGTGCATGATAATGTTGTGGAGCTGACGGTGGCTTCAATTTATAGGGAGCGAGAGCGGTGGCCGGGAATTGGAACGATGACGCGCGGCGGTCGGAAGAAGGGGGAGCTCACTAGGCAGTGAATTCGTGTCCTACGCCGTGGCAGTCACTCCAGCGATCAACGGGGAGCTAAAGTAAGTCACGGCGATGCGGTGGAGATGCTTAGACATGCGGCGCAAGGCCGGAAAGCGACGGTCACCGGCGTGCTTATCGGGTTCCACCACGACAAACTCTGTACGGTGGTCGGATTTGTTTACCGGCCGGACTTATCCACGGCGACGTGACTCTGAGCGTCATTTGATCAACCCGAGCATGAATCAAGACGCCGGCAACACGAATCACGGCGGAGAGGTCGTCGGCGGTGAGACTGCTGCGCTGGCGATCTGATCCCCAAGTCTGGCACTGTACCATGGTGAATTGCATTCAGTCGGTCTGACAGAGTAACTTCAGGGCAAATTTTCTCTAGATTTCGCATGACAACTTTATCATCCCTCTGCACTAAAGTTGTAGAGCTATAAACTTGCTATAATTTTGCTATAGCAGCAGTAGCCAAATTCCTATTGAATCAAGCTTGAATTCATGCCCAAAGTCTTTGTAACTACACTGTCAGTCTGAAATTCAGACTTCAACAGCGTGACAACCCATCTTTGGGTGAAATTTTCTCCACTTTCTTCTCAATAACTATGCTTACACTCTTAAGCAAAGTTGTTCTCCTTTCATAGAGCTACAAAATTGTTGTGGTGACCTAGGGCAAAAACCTTATAATTTGAAAGTTACAAAGCTCCAAAGTTGAGCCTATATCACTAAATTTCAGACTTAGGTGAATAGGGTTTAAGTGGTGCTTTTTTTGCAAATAGACCCAAAACTTAGGGTTTAACTTGCAAATCCACATATTTGTGATCCATATGACTTAGGACACTTTATTATCATGGTTTTTGCACTTTAGTCCAAAAGTGCACTGATTTTTCACTTAGCCCCCTAGGGTTTAGGTTTAGGGTTTTTGGTATTTCAAGAGTGTGAATGCCACTTAGATCCATTCTTAGTAACATTTTATGATTATTTCCCTTAAACTTTAGGGTTTTCTCTATTTGGGTCTTGCTTTACCCTTCAGATCCCTGTTTAGGGTTAAGTATCCTATACTAGGGTCTTATTTGCAAAATGCCATATCAATACAACTTGTTTGAAATTTTTGCCTAGTGAATGCACTCTAGGTGTGTCAAACATATGCAATGCCAATGCTTATGATGTTATGCTCAAGTTTTAGTGACAGTAACACCAGGGGTGTTACATCCTTCCCCCCATAAAAGAATCTCGTCCCGAGATTAAAAGTCCTAGGGTAAGTAGTGGAAAAGGAAATGCTTCACATCTTTATTTCCTAATTTTTGGTACACAACAGGGGTGATTTGGGGACTCACTCCTTTATTACAACAATTTTATATACTTTACAAATTCCATGAGGCCAAAAAGCCTGGGAAATTCTTGTCTAAAAAATCTTGAGTTTCCCATGTAGCCTCATCTTCGGAATGTTGGTTCCACTGTATCTTTTAAAACTTGAGAGTTTTCTTGCGGGTAATCCTGTCCTTTTGATCCAAGACTCGAATAGGGTGTTCTGAATAGGTCAAGTCTGGCTCTAGGACAACATCCGTTACTTCAATGGTTCGATCGGGAACCCGAAGGCACTTCTTTAGTTAAGACACGTGGAACACATTATGTACAGCAGACAAGGTTTCGGGTAACTGAAATTGATACGCCACTGGCCCATATCTTTCGAGAATAAGAAAAGGACCAATGTATCGAGGTGCGAGCTTCCCTTTTATCCCAAAACGTGTTACACCTTTCATTGGGGAGACCTTCAGATAGACATAATCTCCAACTGGAAAGTATAAGGGTATCTGTCGTCTGTCTGCGTAACCTTTTTGACGAGCTTGAGCTTTTTTCAAATTACGAATTATTCGCTGAACTTTTTCTTTGGTTTCCTTTACCATATCTGGCCTGAAGAAACTTCTTTCCCCTGGTTCAGACCAATTTAACGGAGTACGACATTGTCGTCCATATGTAATTTCGGGTAACTTTTTTGTTCTGTTACCCGGTTGATTGCTCTGTTACTGAGAATTTGTTGCCATGCCTATGTAAGAATCTATGTCAATTGTGCTCCTAAATCAATCAACTCCAGATGTTGACTCCTGCTTGTCAACCCTACTGTTACCTGTTTGTTATAATCATTTAACCAATTGATCGGTTTGTTTGTTACCTATTTTACAGGACCACTTAGCTTTGATGATGGAAACTCTTGGGAAGATGCCTCGGAAGATTGCTAGCTCAGGAACTCGTTCCAAGGATTACTTTGATGACTGTATGTTTTCTTCTCAAGTGACTTTACTCTCATGATCAAGTGATTTTACTCTCATGACTTCCTTCTCTTTTCTTCTATTTAAGTTGTTACCATGGTTCATACAAAGTTGAGGCAGTTTCCTTTCTCCTATATCTTCTCTTTTCTTGTAGCAGTTTTATTGTCATCAGGAGGTGTTTTAATGAGAAGAATTACTAGCAGTTTTTGTGCCATTAAGTCAGTTTCTGTTTCTGTTTAATGAGAAGAATTATTCGGATGTCAGTTTCTGTTTACTAGCAGTTCTAACCTCCAGGAAGGCCTGGATCGTCCTTCATCTAAACTAGAAGGTGCCAAGTTCCATCATATTTGTTGTCAGGTCCTTCAAACGATGTGGCGCTTGGTCCAGTGCTGTCCTCACGGTGTTTATCATATTTTAAGTTGCTACTATAGTTTCTGTTTAATTACAATCATTGTTTCTGTTTAATTACAATCATAGTTTCTGTTTAATAGTTTTTGTTTTTTGTTATCCATATTTTAAGTTGCTACTATAGTTCATATGATTGTAATTCAAATGATTGTAATTAGTTCAATGAGAAAAATTACTAGCAGGAGGATCTGTTTAATTCAGATTATTGTAAATCATATTTAGATGATTGCAATTAGTTCATTTTATGGGTCAAAATCATATTTTTAGTTCAAATCTGTTGTAATTTGTTTATTAGCGCTTGAAATTTTGAAATTTGGCGGGAGCTTCATTGTACACATGAAAACTGGCGGCAACCCAATTGGGCCAAGCTAAAAAAATGAGAACCAAACAATGTATAATACGAGCCTGGTTCATTTTGACCAGGCAACCAAACATTGTTTGTTGGCTCTGAACATGCGAGCTCCCTTGAGCCTGGTCCTCTCACTGAGCCAGGCTCAAGCTGGGCCAGGCAACCAAACACATCCTTAGTTGGCGCCATTTGATGTTGGTGGCTAAAGATAGAAGTAACACAGCACTAGAGGGCATTTTAGTATATGTATATTGCATTAACTATGTTTAGATCATATTTAGTCTCTAGAACCAAACAGAGTAGGGACTAAAGATTAGTCCCTCGACTAAACTTTAGTCCTAGGACTAATGAAACCAAACATGACCTAAATTTTGTATTCTAAAAGAAATATATTATTCTCGACAGCAAGATTATTTACTCTATATCACAATACTCCACAATCATGTTCACTCTATATCTTAACTATATATTAACTATCTTTTTTTTTACTTTACTCCCTTCACAGTGGAACGATGGGCGACGCTTGCAACGGATTTAGAATGCGTACGCTGTTATTAGAGTTTCCGATGTCCTCCCTATAAATTTGCAGTTGCTGGTGAAGTACTCCGCTGCAGCGTTTTCCTTACTCTATATCGGTAGCGTCTTCTTTACGTCGATAAGTGTGGATAGCCTAACGTTTGCAGTTCGTTCTGATTGGTTTTTTATTTTGAACGATTACAGCCTTGAAGCATGTTCACCAAAACATTCTTTTAATCCTTGATTCTCGGCAACATTGAAAACACACATCTCCAACGATTTTTAACTCATCTCTCAATCTCCTAGCACTCATCAGTCGCGCAAGCAGGGTGCCTCTGGAAGTCTGGGAGAGGCTGTGTCCTCCCGTGGCCGGCTGGGCGTGTCTGGTCTGGTGACGGGGGTGGCAGTGGCGTGCTGAGGGGGTGGCCGCGAGGAGGTTACTGTGCTGTTTGGTTTGCTTCCTTAATTGCTATAGTTTATAGTTTGATCAAGTTAGACATGTGTTTGGTTTGAAAGCTATAGTTGTGACAAGATTTTCCTACTGCTGTGTATGTTCTATTCGTTAATGACTTATAAAAGTGTGCTAAGATTCATTTAGACGTGTGTTGAAAGCTAAAAATAGCCTCGCGGACGGTCTGGCCCTGAGGCCGGACGGTCCGCGGTCCGGACAATCCGTGGTAGTGGCGCGGACGGTCCGCGCGTGCGTAGAGTCAGTTAGAGTTCCTAGTTTATCGCGGGATTTATTACCTAAAACCGCGGGATTAACTCGGAAAATAGTTTGAAGCGGATCCAAACCTCCCCCTTTATATAGATGAAGTGCTACGATCGATTGAACCTCCAACAATCGATCAAATCAAGTCTATTTCTCATTTTTACCTTATGCATTAGGAGTAGCTCTAGTTTAGTTCTAGTTTAGTATTCCAATCCCCAAATTCTCCACTTCTCTTCGGCTCTACGTCGATTAGAAGAGTCTAGGTTGGCCTGCCGAGTCTAGACAACACCTAGGATCTCTCCTCCCCGACGGGGTCCCTCCCGGGAGCGAGATCCAGGCGCCGCCGGCGACCTTCGCCATCACTGCGCACGTGCGGACCATCCGGCCTGTAGGCGCGGACCGTCCGGACGTTGGGCAGGAAACCCTAGCCGTGCGCTAGGTTGCGGACCGTCTGGCCCCTGGCCGCGGACCGTTCGCTCCTGTGCAGAGAGCACCGCCGCTGGTTCTTGTTTAGTGTTTGGCGTCCGAAAAAGGTGTCAACATACTTTTGGCGACTCCACTGGGGACAGGTGTTTAGATCTACTAAAAAATCAGGCCCTCAAATGGCCGGTACTAAAGATCACACCGATATCTCCCCGGACAATATCCTAAAGCCGGCTGTTGAAAGTCTGACGACCAATGAGCAACAACAATACGAGGACTACATGCGTCAAGCGAAGGAGAAATTCTTATCACAATACACGGTGGATCACCACCAGAAAGTTATCAAACATAGAGAGACCGACGTTGCATCTCTTCTATCTTTGCTTCAAGTCCCCAACGTAAGTAAATCCGACGACATCCAATCTATTAAACAGTATGTATATCATCAGCAAAATCAAATGAAACAACAGATTGGAGGGTTAGAAGAGTCAATTAGAAAATTAACGCGTACGTTGGAAAAGTCTGTTGCTCCTAGTTTTCCATCATACGAAACTAGTAATAGGGTATTTATGTCTGATGTATCGGCAATAAATGAGGATTCGCAACCCCAGCCTTTGTATGGTATGCCGATGAACTCATATTCAGGGCAAATACAACCACTGTTGTTCCTGCTTGGCAGATCGGCGCCCCTGAAAACAGTCGGACCGTCCGAGCCTCTGCCCGGACCATACGACCCATACGCGGACCGAACGGCTTAATCTGACGGACAGTCCGGGGCCGCCCTAGGACCACCGACGTCCCTGATTGGCAGATCGGCGACCCTAGACGTAGTCGGACCGGCCGAGCTTCTGCTCGGACCGTCTAGCCCTTACGCGGACCGTCCGGCTTTCCCTACCGGACAGTCCGGGGTCACACCAGGACTACCATGTGGTGTCTCGATAATGGCGAACGCAACCGGTCAGTTCGGATTTACCACCGGACAAACCGGATACGAATATGCAGAACCTGCTGTTGCACACCATGCACTAAATTATTACATACCACAGCAGCAGTATGTTTCACCCTCTATATACTTAAACCATAACGCACCATACAATTACAGACCGATCAACATTATCGATCGGTCATGGAAAGAAGGTCGGTATGCTAATGCCCGACCAAATAAGCCCCACAGCCCAGGATCCGGTGGTCTACCACCGGGCGCAATGGAAAAAATTAGGGAAGAGATGACTGAACTATTTCGAGATAAGTTCGAAGTTAGTGTAGCCAGAGTGGGGCAATCATACGAAAAGCCATATAATCACCGGTTTGACACTGTCCCATATCCACAAGGGGCAATGATACCGGAATTTTCTAAGTTTTCTAGTGAGAATGGAAGAAGCACACACGAACACATAGGCCAGTTCCTAGCACACATATGCGAATTAGCCGATGGAGAAGCATTTCGTGTTCGTTTATTTTTCTTTATCCCTTACTGGTACCGCTTTTGCATGGTACGCCGCCCTGCCTCCTAATTCCATTAATTCCTGGAATGAGTGAGAAAGTAAATTTCATGAACATTTCTTTGCCGGAGAATATGAATTAGGACTAGCTGACTTAGCTTCAGTCCGACAAAGACGCGAAGAATCGGTTAATGATTATATCCGGAGGTTCCGAGACATTAGAAACCGATGCTTTCGGATCCATGTCGCAGACAAAGAGCTAGCAGGGCTAGCTTTTAATGGGTTGCTATCCTACTTAAGAGACAAATTAGATAGGACCTAGTTCTTTTCGTTGGCGTAGCTAAATCAGCGGGCTTTAGCATGTGAAAGCCGATTTAAAGAGATATCAAAATCGGTCGCTCGTACTATACATCTAATAGAGCGTGATAGTTCAAATGATGAATCCGCAGATGTATATACCGCTGAGTTTATTTGGCCAACAAAGGCCAAATCTTCAGCATGTTCTTCCTTACAGCCGGTTCAAAAGAATCGGCAAGAAGAGATTAAATTTACCTTTAATGTTGCCAAATGCGATAAGATATTTGATGAGCTACTTAAAAATGGCAACATTAAATTAACTCATACTATCCATCTTATAGATGAATTAAAGAGATGTGCTTATTGTAAGTGGCATAATTCTTTTTCTCATGCCACCAATGACTGTAATGTTTTTCGTCGATAGGTACAATTTGCCATAAATGAGGGCCGATTGGCTTTTCAAGAAATGCAAGTGGACACACAGCCATTTCCTGTTAATACAATAGATGCCGAATGCGAAAAGGTCTTAGTTCGGCCCGAAATGGCCAATAAAAGCAAAAGCAAAGACATCATCATTGACGATCCTCGCACGTTAAATATATCACAAAAGGAGATTGCTCAAAAGGCTCTAAACGATACGGCTAAAAGGTCTAGATGCACCGGGGGGTAGGCACAACTAATGAGCCAAGCACGACAGCTTGGCCTGAGCATCACGGACGGTCTAGCACATACGTGCGGACGGTCCGGTGCTCAGACAGACGGTCCGGCTAACTCTACCAGACAATCCGCCTATGGCCAAAGGCGTCAGCGTCCACACAAGGCTTTAAAAGGAAAAGAGGTGCAATGGCAAAGCACATATGATCGGCTGATCAAAGCTGACCCTATTCTTGATTAGTTGCTCTCCAAGAATACTAGCAAGAAAACCGTTCTATGTGGTCGGTCAACGAAAAAACCCCAGTCACCTTGAAAGTCGCCTAGAGGGGGGGTGAATAGGGCGAAACTGAAATTTACAAAGTTAATCACAACTACAAGCCGGGTTAGCGTTAGAAATATAATGCGAGTCCGAGAGAGGGCGTAAAAACAAATCACAAGCGAATAAAGAAGTGAGACACAAGGATTTGTTTTACCGAGGTTCGGTTCTCTCAAACCTACTCCCCGTTGAGGTGGTCACAAAGACCGGGTCTCTTTCAACCCTTTCCCTCTCTCAAACGGTCCCTCGGACCGAGTGAGCTTCTCTTCTCAATCAAACGGGAACCAAACTTCCCCGCAAGGACCACCACACAATTGGTGTCTCTTGCCTTGATTACAATTGAGATGATCGCAAGAAAGAATGAGAAAAGGAAGCAATCCAAGCGCAAGAGCTCAAATGAACACAACAATCACTCTCTCTAATCACTAAAGCTTTGAGTGGAATTAGGAGAGGATTTGATCTCTTTGGTGTGTCTAGAATTGAATGCTAGAGCTCTTGTAAGTAGTTGGAAGGTGAAAACTTGGATGCCATTGAATGTGGGTGTAACACCCGGTTTTAAAGGACAAAGCCGGGTGCATCTTATACATGCGCCAAGAAGACAACATATATAATAACAGAGTGTATAGAGATAAATGTCATAAAACATCAGAGTATTTATTACATAGCAGAAGACTTATTACAAAATAAAGATAAATATAAAACGAACTAAGGATCATCGGCGCCAATGTCGACTGAGAAACGCCACCTGGATCAAGTCGAATGCCTCAGTGTTAGGCGGCTCCTCTTCGACCACCTATTCTTCTCCTGTGGGGGGTGTGAGACAGCAAGAGTGAGCTCACATACGTTCATAGCTCAACAAGTCGTGGGGAATAATGTGGCATGAACTCACCAAAGGTGGGAGTTCATGAAGTGTAAGGCTGATCAATGAAATAAAGGCTGAGGCTGAGCATTGCTTTTACAGGTTGGTCAAAATTTTATTAGCAATTACTAAGTGTAAGTAAATACCAAACCTTAATAATAATAAAGAACAGTAATAGTAAAATAATCCCAAATGCGATGCAAATGTCAAATTAAATTTAAGTTCCATAAATTAATCATGTGAGGGTCCGAGCCGCTCATGACCGTGAGCACGGCTAGTATACTAGTTTTACACTCTGCAGAGGTTGCGCATCTTTACCCACAAGTCATGTTACCCATCCGCCAAGAGACGGCCAATCCCATACACCTCTACCGAGGAGGCGAGGCAGGGTAACACTATGAGGCCTTTACAAAGTTCCACTAGCTTCAGAAATCCCGCTACAGTTTATAGGAAGCTCCAGTGCAGGGTTCTTGCCTGACCGCCATCGCAGCAAAATCAACCAAGGACCTCCCTACACTGACCACTCCCCTACTGCCCTTGCCCCTTTCGGGTAAGGAAGACCTCCACTAGCTTTCCTAGTTAATCAGCCAAGGGCGTCCCATTAAACCCTTGTGGTAGCACTGTTTTCCCGGGTGGTCGCTCCATGTTCCCATTAATTTAATGATCTTAACATGAACAGTAATAATAACAAGATAATAACAGGATAATCATGTGTAGTGTAACTCCATACCCAATCCACATAAAGCAATAGCAAGTACTATCCAAAAATATTTCAGGGGTGAACAAGGTATAGAGGTAATCAAAACTGGGGTAACATAAAGGATCCCATCAAAATTATCCTATGCAGATCATTAAAATTAATAAGAACATGGCTGGGAAAAGTAAGTGATCAAGGGCACAACTTGCCTTTAATGAGCTCCTGCTCAGCTATCTCCACTTGCTGAACCTCAGATTCCACAGTGGCTTGTTCGTCTACTCGCATCAACACAATACATACATAGTATAGCATAAATTAACATCACATCAAACATGCAAATAAAATATACAGTAAAAATCTATACATTAAAATGAGATCATAGGAACTGGAATCATTAAATTTGGAGTTATAGATTTCAAGTTATGAATTTCCTAAGGTTTAATGCGATTAAAAGAGGATTAGATGATAAATTAATTTTCTAACTGAGTTCATGTCAAAACAGTGATATTAAATGATAGAGAATATTATTACAAAATTTTAGAATTTGGAATGGTTCAATTTGGAGCTAAAATGAATTTTCTATGCATTTTACAAGTTTCTAGATATGTTTTTGTATTAAAAATGAATTTCTAATATTATTTCTCTGTTTTTAAACATCTCTGGACTCGGCCACATTTTCCAGAAAACTCAGGGGCCTAGGTGTAACTAATCCTAAGACTCAGACGACCCACCAGGTGGATTGCAGGTTGATACTAGTATAGTAGGGGGTCTCTTTTGCAAAATCGCCAAGCCGAAAGGGTATGGAGCAATCCTGACCGCCCGATCTTGAATGGGCGGCGCAGATTAAATCAATCCCGATCGAAGCGATACCCAATCCGAGCCGCACGATAGAACTTCAACGTCTCAGATTTAAATAACCTACATTGATTCACCGCCGACCGATCGGAATCGGACGACGCACGAACCGTCCACCCGAATCGGTACCTACTCAATCTAATCAGAGCCGTCCCTGACGCATCCAACGGCGCCCGCGTTTCTTCCCCACGACCAGCTGTACACGGCGGCAATTTCACCGCCCCTGACGGTGCCGCGCCGGCGACCCGAGATCTGGCACTGCGGATGGCGAACTCCTTCCCCACGGTGTGCTATACGAGGACGGAAGTAACGCGAAACAGTTGCCAGGTTTCTCACCTCAAGGCGCGCAGTAGGAACAGCGGTCCACGGCGACGGGCGGAAACACGTCGGTGACGGGATCATGGCGAGAAATTTCCCACGCTTCCCAAGGCCCGCCTTCCAATTGAGGTCGCGGATGGCCACCCTAGATGATGGCGACCCCGCCTGGCCCCACCCCAAGGACAGAGTCCTCGCGATGGCGAGCTTCACTTGCGGCGGAACGACCACGCAGCCCACTTCGACCCTCCTCTCACAGCGATGGCGAACGCGGTGATGCCTGTTGACGGGCGCAAGACTAAGAGAAAGGGAAGGACCTCGACCTGGCTTCCTTATAACGGCTAAAGGGGAAAACGAAAGGAGAGTCCGCACGGATCGCGCGATCACCGGCGGTAGCTGCGTTGGCCGTTGACGAAGAAAGGGGAAGATAAGCTGACCGGTGGGTCCCGCAAATCAGTGAGGTGTGCGCGAACCATTGAAAGAACTCGAGCGGCTGACCCCGGGCCCTACGCGTAAGTGGCAGAGCGGTGAGGAGCGCGCGCGCGTTAGACTGCCCGGTGGGGCCCTTCTGTCGGCGCGCCGCGCACCATCAGAGTTGGGCCACGCGGAGGGATGTGTAGGTGGGCCGAACTGAGGGGAAGTTGGCCCAGTTGCGGGTTTTCTCTTTTTCTTTTATCTTTTCCTTTCTCTTTTCTTCCTTTTTAGGTTTAAATTTGAATTTGAATTTTGAAGTAAAACTTGTGCTACATTAATCTTTATTACTTTTGTGAAGTTAAGAATACCAATTCTTTGAAATATAATTATATTGTTTATATTTCTATATCATTTCTCTCCTTATTTTCAAAACCCTAGTTTTAATTTAGGGTTTGATTTAACTTCTAGTATTTATTCTCTTATTATCCTTATTATTATTATTATTTTATTTAATGCACAAACATAAAAACTCCAACATGATGCATTTTTTTATCATTTGTTTGACTTAATCTCTAAATTGTGTGTGTGCTCTTTTCTTATGATGCAAATGAGGCACATAGAATTGAGGCTAACTCTCTATTATTCTTGGTATACAACTTGGAGTATTACAGTGGGGTGGTTGGGGTATTTATAGCCCTAACCACCAAAAATGGCCGTTGGAAGACTGTTGTCGCATGGCGCATCGGACAGTCCGGTGCGCCACCAGACACTGTCCGGTGTGCCAGCCACGTCAGCCTGCCGTTGGGGTTCGACCGTTGGAGCTCTGTCTTGTGGGCCCGCCTGGCTGTCCGGTGGCGCACCGGACAGGCCCTGTAGGCTGTTCGGTGTACCACCCGCGCGTGCTCTGCTCCTCTGCGCGCGCTGGCGCGCATTTAATGCGTTGCAGTCGACCGTTGCACGCGAAGTAGACGTTGCTCCGCTGGCTCACCGGACAGTCCGGTGTTACACCGGACAGTCCGGTGAATTTTAGCGGAGCGGATTCCCGAAGCGGGCGAGTTCAGAGTCGCTCTCCCTTGGAGCACCGGACACTGTCCGGTGGTGCACCGGACAGTCCGGTGAATTATACCGAAGTGCCTCTGAGATTTCCCGAATGTGAAGAGTTCAGCTTGGAGTCCCCTGGTGCACCGGACACTGTCCGGTGGTGCACCAGACACTGTCCGGTGGCACACCGGACAGTCCGGTGCGCCAGACTAGGGTGCCTTCCGGGTAATCCTTTGCTCTCTTGTTTGAACCCTTTTCTTGGTCTTTTTATTGGCTTATTGTGAACCTTTGGCACCTGTAGAACTTATAGACTAGAGCAAACTAGTTAGTCCAATTATTTGTGTTGGGCAATTCAACCACCAAAATCAATTAGGAAATAGGTGTAAGCCTAATTCCCTTTCAATCTTCCCCTTTTTGGTGATTGATGCCAACACAAACCAAAGCAAGTATAGAAATGCATAATTGAACTAGTTTGCAAAATGTAAGTGCAAAGGTTACTAAGAATTGAACCAATAAATATTTTCATAAGATATGCATGGATTGTTTCTTTATATTCTCAACAATTTGGACCACGCTTGCACCACATGTTTTGTTTTTGCAAATACTTTTGTAAATTCTTTTCAAAGTCTTTTTGCAAATAATCAAAGGTAAATGAGTAAGATTTTGAGAAGCATTTTCAAGATTTGAAATTTTCTCCCCCTGTTTCAAATGCTTTTCCTTTGACTAAACAAAACTCCCCCTTAATGAAATCCTCCTCTTAGTATTCAAGAGGGTTTTAGATATTAATTTTGAAGAGGGTGTACGAATTAAAAATTGTATCAAAATAAGATGCCAATTTAAAAATCTTCACCAATTAATAGACTCCATACCAAATAAAATTTTGAAATTGGTGGTGGTGCGGTCCTTTTGCTTTAGGCTAAATACTCTCTCCCCTTTGGCATGAATCGCCAAAAATGGATGTTTGAGTGAAATATAAGCCCTTGTAAACTACTCTCTCCCCCTTTGGACAAAAATAAAGGAGTGAAGATTATACCAAAGTTGGAGAGGTGGAGCGACGGCGAAGGATGAATGAGTCGATGAAGCGGAGTGGAAGCCTTGTCTTCGCCGAAGATTCCTTTTCCCTTTCAATCTATGACTTAGCATGAAATGGACTTGAAAGAACACATTAGTCATAGCTCATGAAAGAGATGATCAAAGGTATATATATGAGCTATGTATGTAAGTCATCAATAAAAATTCCTAGAATCAAGAATATTTAGCTCATGCCTAAGTCTGGTAAAAGTTTGTTCATCCAATGGCTTGGTAAAGATATCGGCTAATTGTTCTTTGGTGCTTACATATGCAATCTCGATATCCCCCTTTTGTTGGTGATCCCTTAGAAAATGATATCGAATGGCTATGTGTTTAGTGCGGCTATGCTCAACGGGATTATCCGCCATGCGGATTGCACTCTCATTATCACATAGAAGAGGAACTTTGGTTAATTTGTAACCATGGTCCCTAAGGGTTTGCCTCATCCAAAGTAATTGTGCGCAACAATGACCTACGGCAATATACTCGGCTTCGGCGGTAGAAAGAGCTACGGATTTTGCTTCTTTGAAGCCCAAGACACCAAGGATCTTCCCAAGAACTGGCAAGTCCCCGATGTGCTCTTTCTATTAATTTTATACCCTGCCCAATCGGCATCCGAATAACCAATTAAATCAAATGTGGATCCCCTAGGATACCAAAGCCCAAACTTAGGAGTATAAGCCAAATATCTCAAGATTCGTTTTACGGCCGTAAGGTGAGCTTCCTTAGGGTCGGCTTGGAATCTTGCACACACGCATACGAAAAGCATAATGTCCAGTCGAGATGCACATAAATAAAGTAATGAACCTATCATCGACCGGTATACCTTTTGATATACGGATTTACCTTCCGTGTCGAGGTCGAGATGCCCATTGGTTCCCATGGGTGTCTTGATGGGCTTGGCATCCTTCATCCCAAACTTGTTTAGAATGTCTTGAGTATACTTCGTTTGGCTAATGAAGGTGCCCTCTTGGAGTTGCTTCACTTGAAATCCTAAGAAATACTTCAACTCCCCCATCATTGACATCTCGAATTTCTGTGTCATGATCCTACTAAATTCTTCACATGTAGATTCGTTAGTACACCCAAATATAATATCATCAACATAAATTTGGCATACAAACAAATCATTGTCAAGAGTTTTAGTGAATAGAGTAGGATCGACCTTTCCGACTTTGAAGCCATTAGCAATAAGGAAATCTCTTAGGCATTCATACCATGCTCTTGGGGCTTGCTTGAGCCCATAAAGCGCCTTAGAGAGTCTGTAGACATGGTTAGGGTACTCACTGTCTTCAAAGCCGGGAGGTTGCTCAACATAGACCTCTTCCTTGATTGGTCCGTTGAGGAAGGCACTTTTCACGTCCATTTGATAAAGCTTAAAGTCATGGTAAGTAGCATAGGCTAATAATATACGAATGGACCCAAGCCTAGCTATGGGTGCATAGGTTTCACTGAAATCCAAACCTTCGACTTGTGAATACCCCTTGGCCACGAGTCGGGCTTTGTTCCTTGTCACCACACCATGCTCATCTTGCTTGTTGCGGAAGACCCATTTGGTTCCTACAACATTTTGATTAGGACGTGGAACTAAATGCCATACCTCATTCCTCGTGAAGTTGTTGAGCTCCTCTTGCATCGCCATCACCCAATCCGAATCTTGAAGTGCTTCCTCTACCCTGTGTGGCTCAATAGAGGAAACAAAGGAGTAATGCTCACAAAAATGTGCAACACGAGATCTAGTGGTTACCCCCTTATGAATGTCGCCGAGGATTGTGTTGACGGGGTGATCTCGTTGGATTGCTTGGTGGACTCTTGGGTGTGGCGGTTTTGCAACTTGCTCATCCTCCTTGTTTTCATCATTTGTATCTCCCCCCTTGATCATTGACGTCTTCTTGAGGTGGCTCATCTTCTTGATCTTCCTCTTCATTATCTTGAGCCTCATCCTCATCTTGGGTTGGTGGAGATGCTTGCACGGAGGAGGATGGTTGATCTTGTGCTTGAATGGGCTCTTTGGATTCCTTAGGACACACATCCCCAATGGACATGTTCCTTAGCGCGATGCATGGAGCCTCTTCTTCACCTATCTCATCAAGATCAACTTGCTCTACTTGAGAGCCGTTAGTCTCATCAAACACAATGTCACAAGAAACTTCAACTAGTCTTGAGGACTTGTTAAAGACTCTATATGCCCTTGTGTTTGAATCATATCCTAGTAAAAAGCCTTCTACTGTCTTAGGAGCAAATTTAGATTTTCTACCTCTTTTAACAAGAATAAAGCATTTGCTACCAAAGACTCTAAAATATGAAATGTTGGGCTTTTTACCGGTTAGGAGTTCGTATGATGTCTTCTTGAGGATTCGGTGTAGATACAACCGGTTGATGGCGTAGCAGGCGGTGTTGACCGCCTCGGCCCAAAACCGATCCGACGTCTTGTACTCATCAAGCATGGTTCTTGCCATGTCCAGTAGAGTTCTATTATTCCTCTCCACTATACCATTTTGTTGTGGCGTGTAGGGAGAAGAGAACTCATGCTTGATGCCCTCCTCAAGGAAGCCTTCAATTTGAGAGTTCTTGAACTCCGTTCCGTTGTCGCTTCTTATTTTCTTGATCCTTAAGCCGAACTCATTTTGAGCCCGTCTCAAGAATCCCTTTAAGGTCTCTTGGGTTTGAGATTTTTCCTGCAAAAAGAATACCCAAGTGAAGCGAGAATAATCATCCACAATAACTAGACAGTACTTACTCCCGCCGATGCTTATGTAAGCAATCGGGCCGAATAGATCCATGTGTAGGAGCTCCAGTGGCCTGTCAGTCGTCATGATGTTCTTATGCGGATGATGAACAACAACTTGCTTCCCGGCTTGGCATGCGCTACAAGTCCTGTCTTTCTCAAAATGAACATTGGTTAGTCCTAAAATGTGTTCTCCCTTTAGAAGCTTGTGAAGATTCTTCATCCCAACATGTGCTAGTCGCCAATGCCAGAGCCAGCCCATGTTAGTCTTAGCAATTAAGCAAGTGTCGAGTTCAGCTCTATTGAAATCAACTAAGTATAGCTGACCCTCCAACACTCCCTTAAATGCTATTGAATCATCACTTCTTCTAAAGACAGTGACACCTACATCAGTAAATAGACAGTTGTAGCCCATTTTGCATAATTGAGATACGGAAAACAAATTGTAATCTAATGAATGAACAAGAAAAACATTGGAAATAGAATGGTCAGGAGATATAGCTATTTTACCCAAACCTTTGACCAAACCTTGGTTTCCATCCCCGAATGTGATAGCTCGTTGGGGATCTTGGTTTTTCTCATAAGAGGAGAACATTTTCTTCTCCCCTGTCATATGGTTTGTGCACCCGCTATCGATGATCCAACTTGAGCCCCCGGATGCATAAACCTACAAAACAAGTTTAGTTCTTGATTTTAGGTATCCAAACAGTTTTGGGTCCTTTGACATTAGAGACAAGAACTTTGGGTACCCAAACACAAGTTTTGGAGCTCTTGTGTTTGCCCCCAATATACTTGGCAACTACCTTGCCTAATTTGTTGGTTAGCACATAAGAAACATCAAAAGTTTTAAATGAAATGCTATGATCATTTGATGCGGTAGGAGTTTTCTTCTTACGCAACTTAGCACGGGTTGGTTGCCTAGAGCTAGATGTCTCACCCTTATACATGAAAGCATGATTAGGGCCAGAGTGAGACTTCCTAAAATGAATTCTCCTAATTTTATGCTCGGGATAACCGGCAGGGTACAAAATATAACCCTCGTTATCCTGAGGCATGGGAGCCTTGCCCTTAACAAAGTTGGATAATTTCTTAGGAGGGGCATTAAGTTTGACATTGTCTCCCTTTTGGAAGCCAATGCCATCCTTGATGCCAGGGCGTCTCCCACTATAGAGCATGCTTCTAGCAAATTTAAACTTTTCATTTTCTAAGTCATGCTCATTTATTTTAGCATTAAGTTGAGCTATGTGATCATTTTGTTTCTTAATTAAAGCTAGATGGTCATGGATAGCATCAACATTAATGTCTTTACATCTAGTGCAAATGGAAGTATGTTCAACGGTAGATGTAGAGGATTTGCAAGATTTTAATTCTACAACCTTAGCGTGTAATATATCATTTTCACTTCTAAGGTTAGAAATAGTAACTTTGCAATCATCAAAATCTTTAGCCTTAGCAGTCAATTTTTCATTTTCATTTCTAAGACTAGCAAGAGAATCATTCAATTCTTCAATCTTAGCAAGTAAATCAATATTATCATCTCTAAGATTGGGAATTGAAACATTACAAACATTAGAATCAACCTTAGCAATAAGTTTAGCATTTTCATTTCTAAGATTGGCAATAGTATCATGGCAAGTGCTTAGCTCACTAGACAATTTTTCACATTTTTCAACTTCTAGAGCGTAAGCATTTTTAACCTTAACATGCTTTTTGTTTTCCTTGATTAGGAAGTCCTCTTGGGTGTCCAAGAGTTCATCCTTTTTATGGATGGCACTAATTAATTCATTTAATTTTTCTTTTTGTTGCATGTTTAGGTTGGCAAAAAGGGTACGCAAATTATCCTCCTCATCACTAGCATTATCATCACTAGAGGACTCATATTTAGTGGAGGATTTGGATTTAACCTTCTTCTTTTTGCCGTCCTTTGCCATGAGGCACTTGTGGCCGACGTTGGGGAAGAGGAGTCCCTTGGTGACGGTGATGTTGGCGGCGTCCTCGTCGGAGGAGGAGTCGGTGGAGCTCTCGTCGGAGTCCCACTCGCGGCACACATGGGCATCGCCGCCCTTCTTCTTGTGATATCTCTTCTTCTCCTTTCTTCTCCCCTTCTTGTCGTCGCCCCTGTCACTGTCACTAGAAATAGGACATTTGACAATAAAGTGACCGAGCTTACCACACTTGTAGCAAACCTTCTTGGAGCGGGACTTGTAATCCTTCCCCCTCCTTTGCTTGAGGATTTGGCGGAAGCTCTTGATGATGAGCGCCATCTCCTTATTATCGAGCTTAGAGGCGTCGATTGGTTGTCTACTTGATGTAGACTCTTCCTTCTTCTCCTCTGTCGCCTTGAATGCAACCGGTTGTGCTTCGGGCGCGGAGGGGCCATCTAGCTCGATGATCTTCTTTGAGCCTTTGATCATCAACTCAAAGCTCACAAAATTACCTATTACTTCCTCGGGGGTCATTTGTGTATATCTAGGATTACCTCGAATTAATTGAACTTCCATAGGATTAAGAAATACGAGGGATCTTAGAATAACCTTGACCATCTCATGGTCATCCCATTTTGTGCTCCCGAGGTTGCGCACTTGGTTCACCAAGGTCTTCAAGCGGTTGTACATGGCTTGAGGGTCCTCGCCTTGGTTGAGTCGGAACCGACCGAGCTCCCCCTCGATCGTTTCCTGCTTGGTGATCTTGGTCACCTCATCTCCTTCGTGTGCGGTCTTGAGCACGTCCCAAATTTCCTTCGCACTCTTTAACCCTTGTACCTTATTATACTCCTCTCGACTTAGAGAGGCGAGGAGTATAGTGGTGGCTTGGGAGTTAAAGTGGTGGATTTGGGCCACTTCGTCGGAGTTGTAGTCTTCATCCCCTACGGATGGTACCTGTACACCAAACTCAACAACATTCCAAATGCTTGTGTGGAGTGAGGTTAGATGATGCCTCATTTTGTCACTCCACATATTATAATCTTCACCGTCAAAAACCGGTGGTTTGCCTAATGGAACAGAGAGTAAAGGAGTACGCTTTGAAATATGAGGGTAGCGTAGGGGGATCTTACTATACTTCTTGCGCTCATGGCGCTTAGAAGTAATGGACAGCGCGTCGGAGCCGGAGGTGGAAGGCGATGAAGAATCGGTCTCGTAGTAGACCACCTTCCTCATCTTCTTTTTCTTGTCGCCACTCCGATGCGACTTGTGGGAAGAGGATTTCCACTCCTTCCCCTTCCCTTTGTTGCGGGACTCTTCCGATGAAGCCTTCCCGTGGCTTGTAGTGGGCTTGTCGCCGGTCTCCATCTCCCTCTTAGCGTGATCTCCCGACATCACTTCGAGCGGTTAGGCTCTAATGAAGCACCGGGCTCTGATACCAATTGAAAGTCGCCTAGAGGGGGGGTGAATAGGGCGAAACTGAAATTTACAAAGTTAATCACAACTACAAGCCGGGTTAGCGTTAGAAATATAATGCGAGTCCGGGAGAGGGCATAAAAACAAATCGCAAGCGAATAAAGAAGTGAGACACAAGGATTTGTTTTACTGAGGTTCGGTTCTCTCAAACCTACTCCCCGTTGAGGTGGTCACAAAGACCGGGTCTCTTTCAACCCTTTCCCTCTCTCAAACGGTCCCTCGGACCGAGTGAGCTTCTCTTCTCAATCAAACGGGAACCAAACTTCCCCGCAAGGACCACCACACAATTGGTGTCTCTTGCCTTGATTACAATTGAGATGATCGCAAGAAAGAATGAGAAAAGGAAGCAATCCAAGCGCAAGAGCTCAAATGAACACAACAATCACTCTCTCTAATCACTAAAGCTTTGAGTGGAATTGGGAGAGGATTTGATCTCTTTGGTGTGTCTAGAATTGAATGCTAGAGCTCTTGTAAGTAGTTGGAAGGTGAAAACTTGGATGCCATTGAATGTGGGGTGGTTGGGGTATTTATAGCCCCAACCACCAAAAATGGCCGTTGGAAGACTGCTGTCGCATGGCGCATCGGACAGTCTGGTGCGCCACCGGACACTGTCCGGTGCGCCAGCCACGTCAGCCTGCCGTTGGGGTTCGACCGTTGGAGCTCTGTCTTGTGGGCCCGCCTGGCTGTCCGGTGGCGCACCGGACAGGCCCTGTAGGCTGTCCGGTGTACCACCCGCGCGTGCTCTGCTCCTCTGTGCGCGCTGGCGCGCATTTAATGCGTTGCAGTCGACCGTTGCGCGCGAAGTAGTCGTTGCTCCGCTGGCTCACCGGATAGTCTGGTGTTACACCGGACAGTCCGGTGAATTTTAGCGGAGCGGATTCCCGAAGCGGGCGAGTTCAGAGTCGCTCTCCCCTAGAGCACCGGACACTGTCCAATGAATTATACCGAAGTGCCTCCGAGATTTCCCGAAGGTGAAGAGTTCAGCTTGGAGTCCCCTGGTGCATCGGACACTGTCCGGTGGCACACCGGACAGTCCGGTGCGCCAGACCAGGGTGCCTTCCGGGTAATCCTTTGCTCTTTTGTTTGAACCCTTTTCTTGGTCTTTTTATTGGCTTATTGTGAACCTTTGGCACCTGTAGAACTTATAGACTAGAGCAAACTAGTTAGTCCAATTATTTGTGTTGGGCAATTCAACCACCAAAATCAATTAGAAAATAGGTGTAAGCCTAATTCCCTTTCACACCTGCTAAAACGAAACGGGTAAACGAAACGGCCCAAAAGGCGACACAACGAGCATCACCTATTCATCCTATGAGACCAGGGTACTTTCCACCCGTTTACTCATTGTCGGTATATTATCCTGTTCAAATATGGAATGGTACGATGATGAATCTATGGTACATGTATAGTCCCTTTGTCTATCCAGACTGGGGGGCACCTCCATTCTATTCCTTTAGATCCATTGGTCAAATGGTCATGGCCGAGAAAGATGTAATCTGAAACGACCTTTATACATTGATGTTTTATTGAATGATCTTAATATTGAAAAGTCGGTGACTTACATCAGGTTTAGTTCATATGCTTTTGGTTCGTCAACCTTCATCAAAAGGCAGGGGGCATATGTTGAAAGCTAAAAAGAGCCTCGCGGACGGTCCGCGGTCCAGACGGTCCACGGTGGTGGCGGATGGTCCGCGCGTGCGCAGAGTCAGTTAGGGTTCCTAGTTTCTCGTGAGATTTGTTACCTAAAACCGTGGGATTAACTCAGAAAACAGTTTGAAGCGGATTCAGACCTCCCCTTTATATATATGAAGGGCTACGGCCGATTGAACCCCAACAATCGATCAAATCAAGTCTATTTCTTGTTTTTACCTTATGCATTAGGAGTAGCTCTAGTTTAGTTCTAGTTTAGCTCTAGTTTAGTATTCCAATCCCCAAATTCTCTGCTTCTCTTCGACTCTACGTCGATTAGAGGAGTCTAGGTCGGCGTGCCGAGCCTAGACAACACCTAGGATCTCTCCTCCCCGACGGGGTCCCTCCCGTGAGCGAGATCCAGGCGCCGCCGGCGACCTTCGCCGCCCTGCGCACGTGCGGACCGTCCGGCCTGTAGACGTGGACCGTCCGTACGTCGGGCAGGAAACCCTAGCCCTGCGCCAGGTCGTGGACCGTCCGTCCCCTGGCCGCGGACCGTCCGCTCCTGTGCAGAGAGCACCGCCGCCGGTTTTTGTTTAGTGTTTGGCGCCCAAAAAAGTGTCAACAACGTGACAAACTGTGACATAGAATTTGATCACCTAATAACTTCGTAATTTTTGACAACTTAGCCCCCGTAAAAAAGTCTAAAAAAGTCTGAGATGCTTTAGTGAAAGCGACCACATATGGGCCGTGGGTCCAAGCTGTTCGACTGGCTTTAAGGCTATTCACAATGGGGATTTCATATCACTGTTTCCAAAAATGCCACATCAGATTTATGGATAAATGAAATACCCTCTCTCAATAGAGAGTTTCATCTCACTATTTCATATGTCAACATACTTCTTAAATGCTGCATATAAATAACCAATAGGATTTACTCAATTATATGAAGATGAAACAAAACACTCTCAGTGGAGGTTTCACACAGTTTCCAAGATCTTAGAAACGAGTTAACATGGTTTCATCCCCATGAAACTCCATAAAATTCTTTCTTCTTAAATGATGTGACATGTCATCAAAATAGCTGATGTGGCAGGCTAATTAATACATGAAACACCCCATGAAACCTCCATTGTGAATAGCCTAAGCGACCTCAGATGGACCGTGGGTCCAAGCTGTTCGACTGGCTTAAAGCCAGTCGCTCCAGCTGCTGCTGCTGGGGTTTAGACACAAAACACTGTTGCCAAGTCGTTTTGGGGAATGCAGTAGCAGTACCTCCTTTTTGAACGTCAAACACGGCAGGCATTGGAAAACCCAAACCCACATCAGACAGAACAGAACCAGACGAAAAGACTTCCTGAAATCAAACCACATTTGCCAAGCGAGTTTACAAGTAGTTTACATGCTCCATCAGGCATCTACTGACACACATCAACAGGGATCAGCAGCAACAACTCCACGACGGATCCACCAGCCGCCGCTCGCCAGCCACAACGCAGCAGGGGGCAGCAGTACAAGGTTGCAATGCTTCAGAACAAGACCTAAACCTGTACAGATACAGAGTCACAAAGAGGAGAGAGAGCCCGCCTGTCCTGGCTGTCATGCCCCGGAGACGGAGTGGATCATCGATTCATCGGCAACACCAACACGCCCGCAAAGCGCACGGCTGCTCCTCGCCTCCTCTACAGACAAGACATTGATGGTTGACTGGCTGACAACAGCCGGCGTTCTCAGTGTGGTGTGTGTGTGCTACATCAGCACTAGCTAGGGTTTGACGAGGAGCCAGTGAAAGGAGGGGGCTGGTGTGACGGCCACCGGATCCTCTCTGGGGGGCACGGTGCAGGGGCAGGATGCGCGATGAACGTTGGCACGTCTTGCCCTGGCATCAGAACTGAAACGCCTCTGGGGTAAACAGGCATCTGCAAGCATCGGTAACAAAGTGGTCAACGAGAATGTCTCTAGTGAGCCCAGTCCACTGGCCAGTGTGAAAAACAAATGCAATATATTTCACCAGATCCTTTATGGTGTGTTTGGTCTATGCTTCATGAGGGCAATGTCCCCCATGCTCCCCTAATTCTACAGGAGCTGTTAGTTTTTCTAGCTAATTCTCATGTAAATAATGAAAAAAAATGCTTCTAACAGCTCCTCTAATTTAATTTGGTCCCCCCTAATCTCAGATTCTGGCTTCACCCCGATGCATCATAAGTTTATCCCATAAATTTTGGTGGAATCAACTAACTCCTCATGTATATACTAATTATTAGCTTACAAGGAATTAGATGGTGATGGATCAAATTATTCTATTGCATAATCCAAATAAAGAAGTGAGGAGTGAGAAAAAATGAACCACTTCATTTCTCAAACCAAACATGCCTTTACTCTCCTGCAACATATTACATAGTTTAGCATCTAGTTTTTCCGCCCCTCCACCGGTTACACACTATAGTACTCGATCCTGGGCGCTGGTAAGCAAGAACCAATGCTGAACATGAGTTGAATACAGGTAGCTGTGCTGTCCACGTTTGGGTACAGCTTGTCGTCGATCGAGTGTGGTAGTTTGCTTACGAGTTACAATTAACGTTCTTTTCCACCACTGGACTACTAGAACACAAGATGGTGCTACCAAGCTGTTGCTACAAAAGTTTCATACGGGTTATCACGTGTACTCCGTAGTGCATACTTTTACATTGTCTGAACTCTGCACAGCAATGCAATAGACTTGAAACAGAGAATAGGGAGAATGGATCTTTGTGCTATCCAGCTTCCACTGTAAACTGAAACCGATGTTTCAGTAGTTGGATTGAAACCGTCCTAATTTAATTTTTTTTAAGAATGTAATTTATATTTGTGGTATGGTGCACCTCTCCCGTCACTGTGAGTAAATGTTTCCTTTGTCTCCATGGTCTAAGGCTATCCTCCATCTCTCATTTTCAAATTTCTCACTCTGTAAAGTCTACGGTGCAAAAAAAAGTGTTTTTGCACAGCCACATACAGACCTGTTGGACATAAGCCTAACGCATTGCTCCAACAGTAATTACGTTCAACTTCTGATCCACCTTAATAACAAGACTGCTCCACATTACTAACAACTTTCAAGCAGCTAAAATGATGACTGCACTGGGGCCTTGTGTAGCTGTGGTCCTGTGTACAACCAGGCTTGCGATTCCTAAACTACGGGACCAAATTTCGGTGTGGCTGCAGACAAGGATTGGGCCCTTGTCTGTTTGCTGCTGTCCGCCGAATTTCCTTCTCAACTCCATAACTTGTGTTCTCCTTTCTGGTGGATTCTAGGCCCCAATCTTTTGTGCCTCGTTCGCGGTGTAGAGAACTACGAAGGTTCTTCTGATAAAGTAAGTATACAAATGCATTAACTGAACTTAGCCGTAGGATAGAAAGTGGAGAAGATACAAGGAATGGCATTCAAGGATAGATGCTAAATCAAACATATCTGGTGCCGACATCTACTCTAACCTCTCACGGCACAGGCAGAACAACTGCTCCCCGCTTTCCAGAGACAAGTATAAATGGCCGCGATACCAAAAGAAATTAATAAGGGAATTTCTAAGAAAAAAAATGTCGATGCAAAAGCACAGCATGTACATGATGGGCAGGCCGCAGGCATACATGAAGATAAAGTTGGAGCAACCAACAATGGCATGCCCATGCCCACTAAAATATATAAGTAAACGATATGTCCTGGTCTCTCGGACAATGTTACATCAGTCCTAGTGCTAGTGATTTCTAGACCTACGGGGCTGCGGTCGCACGATCTCTTTAACGGCCAATTATTCAACAGCTAGAGGAAAGATATGGTTGCAGTTTCATCTTCCTCGCGCTAGGAGTAGATGCCTTCGCTCCACTGCCCCCCACCGGCCACCGCCGCTGCATTATAGTTTTCGAGCATAGCAGAGACTGACTAGAGAACGACAAGAACGCGGGGGTCCGACAAGATTCGCAATCAGGTCCATCAGATGCGCAGACACAGAAGAGAAGAGTAGCGAAAAGCAAACCCACGCGAGAACAGAAAGCTGAGGGAAAAAAAAGGAAGGCGACGGAATCATTAAAGCGTAGCCGTACCTCGAGGGGCGCGTGACCGTGGAGCTTCCTCGCCGCCTCGAGATCCGTCCCGCCGGGGGCGCCGCCACCGCGGCCGAGGAGGAAGAGGCGGAGGCGGCGGAGGACGCCCCGGCCCCGGGGCGGCGCGTGGGTCGACGTCGGGGGGCGGAGGAAGTGCTCGAGGATGGCCATGGCGAGGAACATGGACACGAGTATGGCGGTGGCCACGAACCCGAACGACACCGCGCTCACGCCGCTGTCTAGCTGCCGCCACCGCATCTCCTCCGCCGCCGCGGCAGCAGCCGCCGACGTCGCACCCGGCCCAGCCGCAGAGGCCATCGCGGGCCCGCGCACCATGGCAGCCATTCTTGTTCCCGTCTCTCACGGCCCGCGACGCGCCATTGCTGGTTCCCTTCGCTCGAGCGTGGGGGTGTGGGAGTGGCTTGGCTTCCGAAACTGAAACCTTTGGGATTCCTGGTTTTCTCCTCCGCGTAGTCGCGCGCGTTGCGTGAGTCAGCGGGGGGGCGGGGGCGTGGCCGCGTGGGAGAGGAAGAGGATCAGAAGGGGGCAAGGGTCTGCGAGTCTGCGACTGCGTGCGAAGAGGGAAGGGTGGCCAGGCACCGAAAACAAGACGCCTTCCTTTTTTCTAAAAAGAAAGGTGAGCACTATCCCCACCATGTAGTACGGGTGGTCATCCAGCTGAACTCATGCCACATGTCCATGCGCGGAAGAAGATTAGTTGAAAAAATCACGGCTCGTTAGATGATTGTGTACGAAACGTGACAGGTGCATGGTATGGTAGGTAGGGATAGATAGTCCCTGCGTAATTTTCCCGTTTTCCGTTGCGGCGCCGCACAACAAAGCGAAGGGCCCTTAAACTTTTGAGAGAAGTGTAGGCAGGCGGGGGCGATGTTAAATGACTGACAGGAAACAACTGTCAATTATTATTCCCTCCAGATGACATCACTACTGCAACAAAAAATTCTGTTTGGTTCAAGAAATGTAACGCAAATGGTAATGGTAATGGTTTACGTTTGATTACTGGCGGTAACAAATTTGAATAGGCTGGTATTAATTTTTAGTGTAATATCTGATTACGGTTGAACTAAAACAAAACAAACATGATTTAACGTTATCAGTTATCCATTACATTATAAATATGTGAACCAAACGGCACCTAGACACACGCGGCGACACCCGTCACTCTAACAAAAGGCAAGTGTCACTACTGGCCGCGCGCCCACGCCTTGACCCGATCGGTCACGCACTTCGCTGCGGCTGCTGGCTCGATGCATGCATGGCTTGAAAGACCAGAGACTCCGTTTTCCGTCAGCTACGTCAAACGAACGAGACAAGAAAGCTTTGGAACCTCTGCGACTTTGAGAGAGCACTACTACCATGGACCGCCCAGAGGTGAGCGGCGCGGGGCTTGTTTGCTGTTCAGAGGGATCCATGTTACCGTCCGGGTCATGCATGTTTGATTCTCCGCGGCCTGCAGCACTACGCGCGCCAGCAGCACAAGTAGAGTAAGTAACACCACCGTTTTAATTTGGACGATCCAAGTCAACAAAAGCGGTAAATATACAGCGACATGCGTAATCTGTCTTGGTTCGTCGAACGCGAGTCCCAGGAACATATAAAAGGAGATCAGAAGTAGTAGACGATCCACGTACTACGGCCCTCGATCTCTTGCCATCCTTCCTCGGTCCTCCGTACACTAGTACAGAGAAGTTCTATAGTGGCGGTTGTAAACTTATTTATAGTGGCGTTTTTCGTAACCGCCAGTGCTAGGGGCCAGTAGAAATCATCATTTTTACAGGCGGGTAACTGAGGACCGCCAGTGAAAATCGATTTTCACTGGCGGTCGGCGTAATAAAACCGCCAGTGAAAATCGATTTTCACTGGCGGTCGACGTAATAAAACCGCCAGTGCAAATCGTTTCCAGGAAACATAAAACATATTTTAAAAATAGTTAAAAAATTTATTTTTATTAGGGGGGCCTCAGCCCACCCCACCCGTCGAAGTCGCAAGTCGCGGCATTTTTCGCGCGCTACGCGGTTGTTAGTATTCGAACCGTCGACCTCACCCTCGCGCATACCCTCCCCTACCACTCCGTCTATGACATGTCTTGTGTCTAGTTTGTAGTTGTTTTCTCCACATATTACAACCATTTGAGTGTAAATTGCTTATTTGAGACACTAAACGAATTCAAATAAAAAAGTTGTCAACTACAAAGATAAATAACTTTTGAAGTTCTACAACTTTTATTTTGACACTTTTTTCATCCGAGGTAGTTTGCAAAATTTGAATTTTAAATTTGACATACTTAGATTCAATTTTTGAGAACCGAAATGAGTTCAAATAAAAAAGTTGTCAACTACAAAGTTTCATAACTTTTAGAGATCTACAACTTTTATTTTGGTGGTTTTGTCATATGAGGCCGTTTGAAAAACTCGAAAAATTAAGGATAAAAATGATTTCTAGTGGCGGTTCCTTAAGAAAACCGCCACTACAAATCATGGATTTCTACTGGCGGTTTTCTTAAGGAACCGCCAGTAGAAATACGATTTCTAGTGGCGGTTTTCTTAAGGAACCGCCACTAGAAATAACACAGTCGGTGGATAACTGAATCCGCCTGTAAAAATATATCGTCCCCGCAGGCTTTGAGCCTTTTTCTACTAGTGGTAGAAAAAAATGTTCGTGCCGAGCAGCACTAGCTAGTTTAAGGGCGGCGGTACGCCGAACGGGGAACACCCCTCGTGCCGATCAGCGGCAGCTCCATAAATCCGGCGCCCAGCGGGCTCGGTGCACGCATCCCCTCCCCGACTAGCAGCGCATAGCGGCCGGGAACCCTGATGCATGGCCTGCCCGGACTACCTGGCTGTTACTTGTACAATTGGCAGCAGGAAGAGAGACAGCAACTTTACTGTACTGCACTGCCTCAATCGTTCTTTATAGTACGTGTGAAGATAGGAACTGGCTGCTAGCTTACCGGAGGGCGTACGTCGTTGATACGTGGGAAGAATTGACGTGGAGATTCATTTTACGCTGGTAGATTTCACGCCTTTTAGAATTGTTTAACACGTGTACTTCTTCTTGGACGATAGATATCGCAATAAACTAACATATCTGTAAAACTTCAAAAGCCAGTGAAAAATAAAATAAAGAAAGAGAACAAATTACGGCTAAGTCTTGAAGTTGAGCAAGCGAAGATTTGTCCAATCACGGCGCACTACTGGGAGGAGCATTTGCTTATGTGTGCCAAAAAACGCTCCTTGGGCTTTGTTTATAGTAATAGCGTATCATTCACGTCTAGACAGTCTACCTTCATGTCTAGACTCTAGATGTATGTGTGATGCCTTAGGACCCGTTCATTTCTACAGGATTGTACCAAGAATGGTTCCTGTTGATCAAAATCTATACAAATTAGAGAATTAATCTGCACCAGAACATTTCTGGTCTTCTATTTCCTGACAATCGAACAGGCCCTCAGCAAGATGCATGCGCGCGTTGTTTCCTTCTGGAAAGCTGGCGAGGAAGCAACACCAGCAGACGGTCTATATCGATCCATCCATAGAATAGTCAAAGGTTGTTGATGACTCGAGAAAACCTATCGACTTGATGAAAGAGATTACGGTGGATCATGTTGACAACGTGTTAAGAAACTAATGTACTCCAGATCCCTGATCTGACACCTTTTCTTTTCTACAAGAAGTCGAGGTGTGGAAATATGTGGAGTTTTCTGTTTTCCCTTGCTAGAGCCCACAACCTTTTAGGGTCCGCCAACGGTACGCTACATCTCTTGAGTTACCGAGCCGACCTAAAATAAATGTAGCTTTCGTTTCTTGAGGAGTCAAACAAGTTTTTCTTTAATCAAACGTATAGAAAAATATTAAATATTTACCGCATATATTTTATATTATTAGATAGATCGTTGAATCTATTTCAATAACAAATTTATTTGAAAGTACATAGGCTACTAATATTATTTATAAATCTAATTAAAATTTTAAAGAATGACTGATATTTATTTTGCATAGGTCCCTTTTGGAACAGAACGAGTAATAGCAATATAAAGAACATGTTCATTGCAAAATGAGGTTACAGACATACATGTTGGTGTTTGGTGTTTGGTTCGCCGAAATATAACGTAAATGGATTACATGTGACAATGGATACCGATACTTTTGTTTGGCTGTGTAAGTACTTCCAATCTAATTATAACTATTAACCATTACTCCGTACATGCGACAATGTCCTCGTCTGAACCAAACATCACCAAGTGTGGTGGTCGGTACTCGGTAGCACCGTTTGGACTGTTGGCATGCGAGGCAGTATACATCAGATAGACTGGTTTGATGGAGACGAGGTCACGAGGACACCATGAGCGCGTGACTTGACGGCCGGAATCACCGCCTAATCAAAACCCAGCAACACGCCTAGGGCAGTGATTGCCTGATTGGTGATTGCACATGGGATTGGCCAAATAGTTGAGCTGATGAGGGGGGTGCAGTGCAGCCTGTGCAGGAGGGCGAGGCAATCCAGGTTGGACGCGCGTGTGAGAGTGATGGCCGTGCCTGTGCCCAGCTCCTGCGCCCCTATGCCCCTGCAGCCGGTGGCAGGTGGAGACGGCGTGGTCGATCAGGGAACCAGGGGGCAGGGCGGCAGGTGAGGTGCCGTGGCAAGCGGCATGGAGGCAGGCAGACGCCCGCCGCTCGGAGTGGGGTGTCGGGCGGAACGCCGTGCCGGTTGTTTCATGGGCAGCGAGGGCCTTGGCAGTCTGTCTGCGCGTCCGGCGTCCCCCAGAGGTGGATGACGCATAAAATAAAATTTAAGCTATGACTTTTGTACATAATTGTAAGTTTTTGCGACGGCTTAAATTGGATACTTCATAATTTATCCTAAAATTTTGTACTGGTTCCCTGATTGACTCTTGTTTTTTTCTCTTTATCAAAGATATTGACATGTTGTTAAGCTAAACATCAGTCATCAAGCATGCTTGTATTTATATTGGCATATCTCTCTCAGCAGCAACTACTAAGCTTTGCACTAAATCATATTAGCTCGTTCTTAAATATTTGTCGCTTACTAGTTTATGTTTAAACTAGCTCCGTTCTTAAATATTTGTCGCTTACTAGTTTATGTTTAAACTAAAACATGACAAATAAAAAAGACAAATAAAAAAAAAGAACGAAAAGATATATTTAGGAATCGGATAAGGACCGAATGACTGTCCTATCGTCATCAAGCATAGCGCGCAAGTAGATATTATCTCCGTTCATAAATATATGATACTGTTGATTTTTTCGAAAATTTTAACCACTTTTCTCATTCAAAATATTTATTTAAAAATGTAAAATTTTAAGTCAAACACAAACTATCCTAACCTAAGTGATAAAAATACAAAAATAAATAATAATTTATTATTTTTTGAATTAGACGAGTGATTAATTTTTTTTAAAAAATCAATGGTGTCGTATATTTATGAACGGAGTGAGTAGAGCAGTAAAGGCGAGCGCAACAAAGGCTAGTGAATCATGATGATTAAAACCCTCCTCTACGCTGAGACTTTGGGCTTCACGAAACGTGACCAAAACCCTGCAGGTTGAGACTTTGGGCCGTGCCGGCCCGTAGCTCAAGTGGAGCCCAGCAGGAGGTGCCAAGCCAGTTCAAACCGGATTGCAGCTTTCTGGCTGGAAATAGACGGCGACCACCGCCTCAACGGCGACGGCAGCGACGGCCACCGTTCCCTTCCAATCTGCCGCACAACATGGCGTCGTGCGTGGCCGCGATGGCGCTGGTCGGCGCCCGACCTGCGTCTCACGCCGCTGGTCCTGCGGCGGCCAGCTGCAGTGGCCGCGCGCAGCTTAGCTTCCACCGCCTCGGCGCTCGCGCTCGGGTCATCCGCGCCTACCGACGCCGCCCACACCATCCCTCTTCTGTGCCTGAGGTGGGCACCTCACCTAGCTTCCGAGTTTGCAGCGTCAATTGCCTTACTAGCACGGTGGGTTTTCATGTAGGATGGGGTCGTTCTGGAGTGGCTGAGGGGCGCGGCCGCCGCGCTCGCCATCGTAACCCAGATTTCCGTCTCGTTGCCGGCGAACGCGGTGCTTTACTCGCCTGACACTAAGGTGCCGAGGACCGGGGAGCTGGCCCTGAGGAGGGCGATCCCCGCTAATCCGAACATGAAGGCCATACAGGTTTGCCTGCTCCTGAGGATTTGCATGTAGGTTTGCTTATTCGATTCTTCCGTCTGGGCGTTGCCTTACATTGCTACATTTGGCAGGAATCGCTGGAGGATATTTCGTACTTGTTGAGGATACCGCAGAGGAAGCCGTACGGTTCCATGGAGGGCGATGTGAAGAAGTCCATGAAAGTAAATTGTCTGTCTCCATGGCATGTTAATTTTTCTGGTTGCTCTTCAGAGTTGAGAGTAACTATTTCCTGGAGCTATCTAGACTGATGGCACATGTTTGATCTGTGCTCTTGTGCACTTGCCAGGTCCACTTGATAGGATTGCACTTCATTCATATAATACTCTGATGCTCTTGTGCAGATAGCAATGGACAACAAGGAGGCAATCCTGGCAAGCATTCCTGAAGAGCATAAGGAGGAGGGTGCCAAGCTATATACCTCATTACTCGAAGAGAAGGTAATTAAAAAACGCTAAGGGTGCAAAATGTAGTTCACGGAACAAACATGAACCTATTTTTTACCTGTATTTAGCCATGATCTTTATTCTTGTAGCATGATAGCTGAGCTATTTTGCACCATCTGCAGGGTGGTTTGCAGACTCTCTTGAAATATATTAAGGAGAATAACCCTGACAAACTTTCTATAGCACTTGCTTCATCGCTTGACACTGTTGCTGAATTGGAGCTGTTACAGGTACCTCAGTGAACCCATAGACTATCGGATAGAACTTAGACAATGCTTAGAACAAGGAATTCGGTTCCAGTGATCATTCTGAATTTATGATTACTTGAAACGTTTTCCCTCTCTTTGAATAGGCTCCTGGTCTGTCCTTTCTCCTGCCCCAACAGTATATAGAATATCCAAGGTGAAACCTTCTTGATCTTCTCTTAAGCTCTAAATTCTATTTCTGTCATTCTTGCAGTTTGTTTCATAATTGTTTCTCTAGTTCTATCTAGCACAGGTTCTGCATCATAACTTAGCTGATTGTTGTTGTTATGGAACTTGATCATGCAGGACATAGTTATATATATACGCTCAGTGCA
The DNA here is from genome assembly GCA_029449295.1 of Zea luxurians. Taxonomy (NCBI): domain Eukaryota; kingdom Viridiplantae; phylum Streptophyta; class Magnoliopsida; order Poales; family Poaceae; genus Zea; species Zea luxurians. The sequence goes on from JAOPSE010000004.1 coordinate 166,965,864, forward strand.
AGGGTTAAGCATGAGAATACCAACTGCTTTATGCTAGTGATAAGAGATTTGAGGCTGCCATATAGAAATTTAATTTGAAATCCACATGTGCCATGCAAAATCTCATCTAATTCTATATTGCCATGCTCAACGGTAATAAAACTATAAAAGCATCAATTTACCACTATTTTTACACTGCTTTGCTATCAAGTCTGCTAGTGAAAAACACTTACTAATTATTCTTCAATCATGCCCATTGAACTTAGATTGTTTGTGAATTGCTAAACATTTTGTTGCCATTTGGTAGTATGGGTGGCAACATGGTTCCTTCTGAATTTGTCAGTGTGTCAAATCATTATCTAGATTAATTTTGAGTACTTTAAGAATAAAATGCATGGCATGTTTAGCATAAATTATAGATTCAGGACCTAATGTCAATTGAAGTGTTCAGTTTCTGGGGGTGTCTTGCATAATCTGAGCATGCAGTTCTCCAATGTCTGACAAAAGATTTTTTATGAAATTTAGTTTAAACAGCTTGCTATTAATAGGCTGACAGGAAGAGGAGTTGTTGAATTCACAGTTGAAAAAGGTGATGGTTCAACATTCTTTCCAACTGGTGGTGGTGAACCGAAAAGTGTTGCTACAATTCAGGTAGATAACAGTGACATTGTAAAATTATAGTCCATGAAAAGCTATTAATCTGCAGTTTTAACTCAAGACTATAGTTGTGCATAAACCTCACTCTTTTTAATATGCTAGAGCTATAGTAGCTGCTGCTACGATTTGTCATGACATCTGGAGAATTATATTGGGTGCTGATTGTTTATTAATGTAGGTCGTTATTGATGGGTACTCTGCCCCACTGACTGCTGGAAACTTTGCAAAATTGGTAAGGTGGCTTAACTCTGGCCCCATCTTATTGTTTGCTCCCAATTGTTTTGGGGAAATTCCTAAATTGTAAACTTTTATGCTCACTCCTTTCTTGTGACAGTAATGTACTAACTTTGACCCCTAATAAAACACAAAAAATGTATTAGCAGATAAAGATCTCTTCAGTAACTTTTAGTAGCAAATGTTTAGAAAAAAGTCAAAGACATGCTTTGAAGACGATGTTCAAAACGGCAGGTGTGAACAATAAAAAAAAACTCTATTGAAGAAGGGTTGCTAGAATCTTTCTGTAACATGTTTACAATTCTTGAAGTTTTACTCTACGAGTTCTTTGTTCTTATTGCCGGTTCTCATTCAATTTAGCAACCTTCAGGTCTTGGATGGGGTATATGACGGGGTAACACTTAAATGTGCAAGCCAAGCAATTATTGCTGATAACGAGACTGGAAAAAACGGGTACACTGTTCCATTAGAGGTCCTGCCAGCAGGACAATTCGAACCATTGTACAGAACTCCACTAAGCATTCAGGTCAGTCACTCCTAGACTGCTTGGACATGGAAGTTTCAGCATATATCTATTTGTTTTTTAGGTGAAGATCTCCTCTGCTGATATTCATTTCTTTTGCTTCATCTATTCTAGGATGGAGAATTGCCAGTCCTGCCCATGTCGGTGTATGGTGCTGTTGCCATGGCACATAGTGTGGATTCAGATGAATACAACTCACCAACTCAGTTCTTTTTCTATCTTTATGACAAGAGAAACGTGAGTAACAAAAAGGCCATTATTACATATTTTTACAATCCAATTTAGGGCCCGTTCGTTTCTACAGGAATGCACCAAGAATTGTTCCTGTTGATCAAAACTTATACAAATTAGAGAAGCAATCTGGGTAGGAACAATTCTGGTCCTCCATTCCATGTCAACCGAACGGGTCCTTAAAGATCAAACTGAGTGTACTTGGTTGAATAGTGTGCCTACTTTCCTATAATACTATAAACCATACTTGCTTTCCTTTAAACATAAAACTGAATATAAGTATTCAGATAACTAACCAGACTCTGCCAAAAGGGTATGAATGCCTAATCTATCTGCTAATATAATAAGTAACAACTCGCTCTCCAGCCTGTAATAATCTTTAGAAGCATGAAGGGCTTGTTTGGTTTGCATCACCGGACAGCTGCCTGAGCCAGGCATTACCCCCAGGTGTTGGATTTTGATCGCCTGGGGTTGAGATTGTGTGCCTGGCAGTCAATTGTCTGGCAGGCTTTCAACCAAACAGTGTGTATAGAATGAGAGTTAATATGTTTCTCTTTCTTTTATGTAGTCTGGCTTAGGAGGAATATCGTTCGACGAGGGGCAATTTTCAGTTTTCGGGTAAGTGGTGACTGGTTTCATTATGTGATCATTGAGTAGCAAAATTGATATATTCCTTTGTTAATAAGGACGCTGTAAGAAATTTTATGAGTATATCCAATCAATTGCAGGTATACCACAGATGGGAGAGATGTTCTGTCACAGATTAAGGCCGGAGATAAAATTCGTTCTGCCAAGCTTGTACAGGGCAGAGAACGCCTTGTATTGCCATCCATAGCCCCCGAAGAGAGCTGATATTATCGATCACAAGCATTTGCAGCATTCTTTTACACTGATCAGGCAACCAACATTTTGTATATCCAAGCCACTAAACCTGACCAAACAGTTTACAGTCAAATACTGAGTATAGCATATATAACAATCGTTGTACATGAAACATTTTTCTTGTGTATCCATGCATCCGAATGCTTATTCGACAGGTATGTTACGGTGAGTTGCCTGGGCTGTGCATCTCTCGTTGAGCCAGGCCAGGATGTCCCCACGGACACGCTCGATGTTCTCGTCCGGTTCCCCAAATAGCAAGGAGTGGAGCATCCCGTCGTATATCTTGATAGTCTTATCCTTGCTGGCGGCGGCGGCGTACAGGGCGCGGCTGACTTCCGGGTCGGTAACCTCGTCGGTGCTGCCGTGCACGACAAGGAACGGGATGCTGACTTCGCCGAGGCGCTTGGCCAGCTCGTCGGTGGCACGCAACAGCTCGACGACGGTGCCGAGCCTGGGACGGCCGTTGTAGCGCACAGGGTTGCGCGCTGCAACGATGCGCTTGGCGGGCACCTTGACGGACTTCTCGATGAGGTCGGCGGTGGGCACGATGGCCGCCGTGGGCGCGAAGCGCGCGACGAAGGTGAGAATCTCCGGCAGCGGCCACGGCGGGCGGATCCGGTCGGAGATCCTGCACATGGGAGCGACGAGGACCGCCCCCGCCCACTCCTCCGGCCGTGTGCGGAGGTGGATGAGCAGGCAGATGGCCCCGCCCATGGACTCCCCGAACAGGAAGCAGGGCAGGCCAGCGTGCTCCTCCCTCGCCCTGACGGCGCGGAAGAAGGCGAGGAGGTCAGCGACGGCGGCGTCGAGGTCGGGCACGAAGGCGCGGAGGCCGTGGGAGCGGCCGTGGCCCGGGAGGTCGGCCGCGAAGCAGGCGAACCCGGACCGCGCGAGGAAGACCGCCGTGGACTGGAACGTCCAGCTGATGTCGTTGCCGTAGCCGTGGACCATGAACACGAGCGCCCTGGGCCGCTCGGGCGCGCGGGGCCTCCACGCGCGCGTGAAGAGCCGCCGGGCGCCCGCGTCGGGCGTGGTGAAGTAGGAGGGCTCGCCCTCCGTGCCGTGCGCCGAGTAGAACTCCGCCTCCGTGGCCGGGTGCTCGCCCCAGAAGTGGACGGCCGGCGCCAGCGCCTCCCCGTCCGCCGGCATAGTGGGGATCGGAGTTTGGTCCCGGACGTTGGCGTCGGGTGGTGTGGTGTGGTGCGCGTTGTGTGTTGATGTAAAGGGAACTACTGGTGGCCGCTGGCCGGCGAGCAGGGGAGTCGCTGCTATGCTGGATGCTTGCCAGTTGCGTCGCGGCAGGGGCAGCCCGCAGCCGGGCAGGGCTGCTTGGGGGACGTTTCGATGTGGGAGGGGAAATCGCTGGATTCGTTTCGGGTTGGTGCCTTGGTGGGACGGCTCTTGTGCCGCAGATCCACCGGCTCGTCCCCGCGCCGGTGCAATGCAAAATTCACGTGGTATGCTACTTCGTTCATAGTTGGCACACGCGGGGAATAATAATTCGTAAGCGCAGGCAGGTGCTAACGGTACTGTAGCATCCCAAATCTATCCATGTGTTTACAAATAAAACTAAATGTTCTTATTTTCTCAAATTCTGAATAAATCAATACCTAGAGTTATTTTAAATCATAAAAAATATCAAGTTTTAAGTTTATAGAAAAGAGCGTCGAGGTTTATGGGACTAAATTAGTAGCATTGGATACATCATAATGTATTTTTAACAATATGATCATTCAGTGTCATAAATATTTTTTCCTATAAATTCGGTTCAACAATCAAAAATTTGATTGAAGTTATTTTAGATATTATTTTAGATAGCTTTAGGAGTTAGTTTATTTAGGAACGAGGGGGGGGGGTATATTTTAGAATCAACCCAGTCAGTGGTTACACAGTAACATCTGTTCTCAAATATTTATGTCTCTGCTAGTTAATTATTGAATTAAACGATGACAAATAAAAAACGGAGGGAGTATGATCAAACATGTACAGGTAGTACAAGCTACATTATTTCCATAATCATGCTCTGGACAAAAATGCCAGCGTTAGTGGTAATTACCCGGACGGTGTAGGACAACGTCATGGCCGCAGTGGGACACGCGCACCTTTTCTTTTCTTTTCTTTTCTTTTCTTTTTTGCTCGCCCTACAGCTACAGGTGGTCCGGTGGGTCGGCAGGCACATCTACCTCTCGTATCTGACCCGATCTCCTCTGGCCATGAGGCCTAGCTCGCCCTTTATTCATCTCCAACCCCCTTTTCACGCAAAGAAATTAAAGCTGAACAAGAATAAAGGTCACCAGAGAAGGGCAGAACAGGACGGAGATCAGTACAGGTGCGGGTACTTTGCCCCTAAAATATACTCGAGGTTCTATATCTTGATCGATATGAAAATTAAAATATTCGTTTTCATCTTACACTATCTATCTGTTGGACACCAAAATGAGCGGACGGTCCGGCCCTTAGGCCCGGACGGTCCGCGTATCCCGAGATAAGATTAACTCGGATATTTATCCTTATCTCGTGCGTGGTTATCCATCTAATCACGTGGGAGTTTGTTGCTATCTCTTAGGAAAAGGTCCAGACCTCCTCCCCTATAAATATAAAGGGGTACGGCCGATTGAGAACCCCCGAACACATTCCAATCGAACCAATTACCTTATTTACCTTTTCTGCCCTAGGAGTAGATGTAGCATAGTTCTAGTTGTAGTCTTCCACATATCCACCTCCATCCCTATTCGACTCTACGTCGTCTAGATCCGTCTTGGGTGGCCTGCCGATCCCAAGACGACCCTAGGATCTCACCCCTCCCGGGGGGCAAGATCTAGTTGTCCATCCAAGACCTCTTCCTCGAATTGATCTCTTAATTCTTAGGCGACTCCACGTTGTCTGGGGATGCCCTGGGTGACCTATTGACCCAGAGCACCATTAAGATCCCTTCCCCCCAGGGGACGAGATCTAGATTCCAGCAAGGAGGAGGAAGGCAACACCCTGTCGCCAGGTCGCGGACCGTCCGGCGTGACGCAGGGAAGACACCGCTACTGCGCCCAGGTCGCGGACCGTCCGGCCCAAGGCCGCGGACCGTCCGCGCCTGACCAGAGAGCACCGCCGCCGGTTCTTGTTGAGTGATTGGCGCCTCCAAAAAGGCGTCAACACTATCTATCTACATCATCTGTTAATTACTATTAGCTACATTATATCACTAAATTTAATCTCTTATATTAGCATGGGATATCCATGTCATCTCTACTTAATTTTTATTTAAAAAAATATTGTAATTTCCTGCAACAATGTGTGGAGTATCTTCTATCTAACAGGAGTACGGTGCTGCTTACCTGAACTTCGTGCGTGCTGCTGCTACCCAGCATGGTTTTGGTCCACCGCCGCAGTGCTTCACGTCACGTTAGAGAAGAGAAGTATGGCAATGCACAGTTGACAGCGATAGATGATGATAGCTATGTGTCCAGCAAATTTTATTTGTAACAGTAGTGACCGAGAAGCGAGAAACAAGCTGCTACCAACCGGGCCATGCAAAAGATCTGATGCTTCCTACGCATCGCGCGTGGACACTTCTTCACTGGAGCACAAACTGCAAAAACACACTGCACAGACGTACGTGGGACGAACCACACAACAAAGGACATGCTTGCATTCAGCAGCCAAGCACAAGCACGGCAAGCCGACCGAGTAGCTAGTACGTAGCTAGTGTAGCGTTATTCAGCGCGGCGCGAGACGGTATTCAGCGCGGCGTTGCGGGGTCGTACTCGTACGTGTTCATGGAGTGGCCGCGCCGGGGCGGAAGGGGTTGGGGACCTCGAAGCCGGGGTTGGGCACCCAGGTGTCGTCGGCGCCGGGGATGAACTGCCCGTGGGTGGCGGCGGGGACGCTGTGGTCCAGCCCGCCGATGTCCGGGATGTAGTGGCTGCCGATCTCGTAGCGCCCCATCCCCGGGATCAGCACCGTGCCCTCGTGCAGCGTGTCCGGCCGCCTCACGTCCTCCGCCGCCGCCGCCCGCTGCCGCGCGGGGACGGGGCGCGTCGCGGAGCACGCCACCGCCGCGGCTAGAACCACCAGGAGGACGACCAGAGCTGACGACGACGACGACGGGCTGGCCATATCGTGCCGGCGACGACGGGATCTGCTGGCTGCTGCTGCTAGCGCTAGCAGGTACCCGATCGATCGAATTCGAGACTCGCTAGTCGATCGGTAGATCGTGGGTTGCTGATGACTTTGCTGCTGCTTTCGCGTGGTGTGACGACTGCCGTGCCGGGTGACGCCGCGCCCGGGCTTACATATATAGGCCCGAGCAGGAGGACGATCGGTGGAGGCGTCGTCGAGCGGGCGGCCGAGGCGGGAAAAGGCGGTGCGTTTAATTCGTGCCGGCCGGCCGGCCGCCATGCATGCGTTCGTCACGTTGCCACACTTTGCCAGCGGCGTGCGATGGCCGTACGTGCGCTAGCTCGAGCTGGGTCGATCGGACCGGCGTCGGATGAGCCGTGATCCCGTGCGTGTTGGTGGACGTTTGTAGGTGAGTTGGGGGTGTGTGGCAGTCACGCTCGCGCGGCCTAGTTCCCAACCACTCTACGCTGCTCTTTATTATATTGTGGCGACGGCGACCAAGGTGTGGTGGCTACTTATTTCGGCCTGATGCCCAGGATGAGGCTTCCAATAAAGGCATGTACAATAAGTGTTTTAAGTTGTGTCTTAGAGTATGTCTAGTGGGATAAATATAAAAAAATTAAGACATGTATCTTGACGAAGACACAGTGTCTTAGCTCTATGTTCAAGACAGGAGACTAGCTGATTGGCCACTTTAATTTATTCAATGCTCTGATTGGTACAATAAATATGGTAAGACGCATGTTTTAGACATAACCACTATATTATGTTGTGTTTTAGTTGTGTCTTATACTTAGAGTACCGTGCAGCAGTGTCTAGGTTGTACATGCCCTAATCGGCCGGGCATGCAGCATGCTAGCAGTACGTTGATTAGCGTAACTCCATTGACACTGACCATCACCGAGCCGCTCGCTGTCTAATATTAAAGACATGTACAACCTGATCCTTGAGCTTTTGGGCTTGTTTCTAAATATAAAAGACAGCTAAAAGATTGTATGATACAACTCTAAATCTTTAGATAATAAATACAGTTAAGTTACAATATAGAGAGAGTCGTGTAGAGACGAACTATTAGTGAAAAACACTCTTTAATTTTTTACTTAAACCTCTAGCGATCCCTTAAAAGACTCCTCGTTTAATTGAGTTGTACATGACCTAATACAACGACGTCATGTATCCTTTCAGCTCAGTTCCGGACTTCCGCTGTCTCATCAAATATCAGGAAACATGATTACAACTGTGATGTACTAGCTATAGTGCCTGTTGCACCGAGGATATGTGTCTCCAGCGATGTTCTCTATATTCATTCTCTATACATATCCTTTACAGTCTCATCTAAAAGATTCTCTCCTTTATATCTTCTTAATCTTCAGCAAAGTCCTCTATATCTCGTCCTTTATGTATAAATATCAATATTAGATACATATTTTACTTTTAATTTTTATATATACATATTTGTCATACTCTCAAATGTATTGTATATATTTTATTTTGCTGAATCTATTGTTTACAGTATGAAAATGGAATAGAGGAGATGATATATTTTATTTTGCTGAATCTATTGTTTACAGTATGAAAATGGAATAGAGGAGATGATTGAGAAAATTATATATATATATATATATAAGGGATCCAGCAGCGTCCTCTAAAAATAGAGGACTGTTTAGAGAACATTGTTGGATATGTAGAGTACGACCCCGTGCTCTAAATTTAGGGTACACAACCATTTAAAAGTCTTTGTTCGAGTCAGTCTTAGAGCATTAGGTTGTCTCCACCAACATACTCTAAATTTCATCCTCTAAAGAAATATATCATGTCCTTTACAGCACACTCTAAAGTATTCCATTCTTTATATCTTCTATATCTTCAGCAACGTCCCCTAAATTCAGTCCTCTATATATACAGTGATAACAAAATTCTTTTTCTCATTTGTTTTCCTTTCAAAATTGAATTGTCTCCCTGTTGTAAATTAAGTACATATTTAGAATTAATTATAATTTATTTATTTTAATTTCGAAATTAGTGGCCTCGTAAAGTAATAAGGGAAACACGAATTTTTTAACACTTGCAATTGAACACATTGAATGGTAGAATTTGTGCAAGTAATTTGCAAGCACCATACGCCAATATTCTTTGGCTCCCTGGCAAAATCACTCCATTTCCCACTGTTGACGCTTTTTTGGAGCGCCAAATACTCAAGAAGAACCGGCGGCGGTGCTCTCTGGTCAGGCGCGGACGGTCCGCGGTCTGGGGCCGGACGGTCCGCGACCTGGCGCAGGGGCTAGGGTTTCCAGCCTGACGGCCGGACGGTCCGCGCGTGTGCAGGAGCGGCAGAAGATCGCCGGCGGCGCCTGGATCTCGCTCCCGGGAGGGACCCCGTCGGGGAGGAGAGATCCTAGGGGTTGTCTAGGCTCGGGCCGGTCGACCTAGACTTCTCTAATCGGCGTAGAGTTGAAGAGAGGCGGAGAATTTGGGGATCGAGTGGCTAAACCTAAACTAGACTAGAACTACTCCTAGGATAAAATGCGAAATAGAAGTTGTATTGATTCGATTGATTGTTACAAATCGGTCGTATACCTCTCTATTTATAGAGGAGGGGGGCTGGACCCTTTACAAACTAATTCCCGAGCTTATCCCGCGATTTTAGCTAACAACCGTAGCACAAAACTCGGAACCCTAATCTGCTCTGCGCACACGCGGACTGTCCGGCCCACAGGCGTGGACCGTCCGGACCGCGGACCGTCCGGCCTCAGGGCCGGACAGTCCGCCGGCTCATTTTGGTGTCAAACATATGCCCCCCTTCCTTTTGGTGGAGCTGAGTGAACCAAAAGCAACTAACTCGATGTGATCACATCAGTTTTCTTAGGCATCTTGACACTTGCTAGGATGATACGTAGTGGCCTTAGTCCCGATGGTTGACTCAACGGACGTGACTCTTTTAGCTTTGATTGAACTGTCAGTCCCAACACCGTCGAGCGTCATAGCGATCCTGACCAATCCGTCACCTTACTTTTTCTAATTTTCCAAGTGTTCTGGCGTAGCTTCGTAGTCGACCAGGTCTTCCCCTTGTAGGTCATCTTCCTCCATGGGTGTCGGTACATCGTTGGTGGTGTCTTGGTGTAGTGCGGATGGTTCGGCCTCAGGGGTCGGATGGTCCGCGTCCTATACGGTTGGTCTGGTCTTTATAGCCGGACTGTCTGCTATACCTGCAAAGAGCTGCACAGTTGCTGTTTTATTTTCTGTCTTTATGGCCGTTTGATTTTCCTCAACGGCCTTTGGTCTCCATCTCTTTTGTGGTGGCGGATACTGCGGATGTGTGTCATTGAATATTTTTTCCGCCTCCTTCTCCTGATTCTCCTTTGCTCTAAGGCGTTGTAATTTTCGCTTTTGTGATCGTGTCAATCCCGATGGGCACCATCGGGGCATGGAGTATTTTGGATCGGCTATTTTATTGACAGTCGTACTTTCTTTTTTGTTTGTGTTGGCCGATTCACCAAAAATCATCGGCCCTTCGGTATTTTGTTGTACGACGACATCTATCGTTCCTATTTTAATGACGTCTCCCTTTTTCGTACTGTTGGAGGTTGTAGCTGTATGCCCCCCTGCCGGATTAGTTAGCCTTTGGGGCCGAATTGTTCGGCAATCTTGCTGGGCCTGTGCTTGTGGACCAGATTGAGGGGCTCTCAATCGGTCTTGTACTGGAGGTGTCAACCTATTGAATACAGATGTTTGGGGTGCCCCCCAAGCGGGGTACTGTGGCATCCTAAATGGGTATGTTGGCATGCCCCACATTTGATTTGGGATGTATGGTGGAGGTATGTATGTGTATGAATATGGCATAGGTAGATATGGTGGTGGAGGTGTCCATGCAGGTACGTTAGGTCTTAATTGAACATTATGACCTCCCATCCTTTCCGATTGGTGTGGTGGTCCAATCGGCCTAACCTGCCGTCGCACCTGGGTGGGTAAGCGAGGTCCCTTTGGTGGCCGATCGCTGGAGCCAGCCTTCTTTTTCACATATTTAGACAATAATTGATCAAAGGTCGGGCTAGATTTTACCAACCGACCAGTTGCCTTGAATGTGTTAGTTTTCCACGTACCTATTTCTGGTCGTCGTGGTTTGAAGGTACGTGGTCGCCGCGGCTCTTCGACGTTGCCGGACCGTCCGCCGGAACGCTTCGGACCGTCCGGTGATGTTACGGACCGTCCGCGCCTAGACACCGGACCGTCCGTGATGCGTAGTATGGGTTCTCGCGCATATCCCCTTGTCTGTGCTTGCCCCCCAGCGCTGGATTTTGTGATGGTTACCTTCAGTGTCTCCCCTTCATCAGGAGTCTTCTCGGCCATCACTTTCCTGCAAGAAATTTTGTTGTTTCCATCGGCCTCCCGTGCATTGCCGATGATGACTTCTTTGTCTTTGCCCTTATCGGCTGTGTTGGGCCGAATTACGACCTTTTTGCCATTAAAGTCGATCACATTCATTGGGAAGGGCTCCGTGTCCTCCTGAAATTTCAATCGTCCCTCGTTAATGGCCGATTGAATTTGTCGTCGGAACACATTACAATCATTAGTGGCATGGGAAAATGAGTTGTGCCACTTGCAGTATGCGCGACGCTTTAGTTCGTCGGCAGGTGGAACGATATAATCAATTTTAATGTTACCATTTTTAGTAATTCATCGAATATCTTATCACATTTGCCGACATTAAATGTAAACTTAACCTCCTCCTGTCGTTCCTTTTGAACTGACTGCAAGGAGGAGCAAGCCGAAGATTTGGCCTGCTCGGGCCAAACTATTTCGGCAGTGTAAACTTTCTTTGGTTCATCGTCCGAACTACTTTGATTGTGTTCTACTATAGGGACATTATGATGAACCGTTCTGACTAGTTCTTTGCTTCGGCTTTCACAAGCCGAAGCCCTCTGATGTAATTGTGCTAGAGTAAAGAACTGGATGCCTTCTAATCTCTCTTTTAAAAAATAGCGCAATCCATCAAAGGCTATTTCCGCCAGTTGTTTATCTGTTAAATGAATTTGAAAGCATCGGTTTCTCGTATCCTGGAATCTCCGGATATAATCACTAACCGATTCATCCTTTTCTTGTCGTAGGGTCACTAAGTCTACTAAATCTAGCTCATAATCACCAGAGAAGAAATGTTCATGAAATTTTTGCTCTAAGTCTCCCCATGACAAAATGGAATTAGGAGGGAGCGTGGCATACCTTGTGAATGCAGTCCCTGTTAAGGATAATGAAAATAACGCACATGGAATGCTTCGGTGTCGGCCAATTCTCCTAATTGTGCTAGGAACTGGCCTATGTGCTCACGTGTGCTCTTTCCCTGGTCACCCGAAAACTTTGCAAACTCGGGTATCCTGGTTCCCTGTGGGTATGGGTGGTGATCAAATCGGCTGTCATAAGGCTTCCGATATGATTGCCCCCCAGGGATCATGCTTACCCCAAGCTTATCTCAGAATGCCCCGGCTATTTCTTCCCTCACTATATCAATGGCAGCCGGTGCAAGACCACCGGCTCTCTGGTCAAACATAGGTGGGGTTGGTTGCATGTTAGTATGTTGTCGTTCCCCCCATTGGTTTGAGCTACGTGGTGCATTTCCATTTTCCCTATATGGCTCATATGTTTGATCGTTTCTTTCTGGCCTTCTAGGTGGGGCCAGAAAGCTTTCCTGGGCTCTGGATCCTGAATTAATGGGCTGGTGCATTGCATAATGTGGTGGGAAGTGTTGCTGGGACGGGCGAGGATTCAGGTAATAATCCCCCTCAAAAGACTCATGCGCGGACTGTCCGGATACGTACCCAGACCGTCCGTACTTATATGCGGACCGTCCGTCGTTGTATGCGGACCGTCCGACTGGATAGTTTAAATTCGGTGCCCTATGTGAAGGCTCGGGTGCGTGTCTAGGTAACTCATTAAAAATGGGCCCGGCTGTGGCTGACCCGGTCGGTCCGCGCTCGCGAGCAGACGGTCCGGACATGTGTAGATCGGCTGGTTTACTGCCGATTTGCGTTTGCTCAGGGTACGTGTCCATCGGCATCCCATAAGGGGGTTGTGACTGGTCGTGGCAACCTCTAACCGATGTATTACGTGTATTATCTCCTAATTCAACCTCGTGTGAAGGAAAATTTGCTATACTAGATTTATCAAATGCACGTACTAGTCTCCTACAATCGCTTTGCATAACCCCTATGATATTTTGCATCTGTTCTCGCTGTTCGTCTATGTAAGCTTTAAGAGTTTGGAGTTCGTTGGTGCTACTTACATTTGGGGTAATCGTAGTAGGTCGGAGCGAAGCCAGATCTGTCGCCCGTTGCCGAACGACTTTGTTGTTCCTGTCCACTTTGAAGTCAGCCAGGAACTTCGCCTTTGCTTCTTGGATCAGCTGCTCCTGGCGCTCCTCGAACAGGAGCTGTTCTTCAGCCGGCAAGGCTTCCCATGTCGGTGTGATGATATTGCTGGTGGAAACCTCAGAGCTATCTTTTGAACCGGCCATTGAGGGCCGATTTGATAGGTCTATATGTGTTGTCCCCAGCGGAGTCGCCAAAAAGTATGTTGACGCTTTTTTGGAGCGCCAAATACTCAAGAAGAACCGGCGGCGGCGCTCTCTGGTCAGGCGCGGACGGTCCGCGGCCTGGGGCCGGACGGTCCGCGACCTGGCGCAGGGGCTAGGGTTTCCTGCCTGACGGCCGGACGGTCCGCGCGTGTGCAGGAGCGACAGAAGATCGCCGGCGGCGCCTGGATCTCGCTCCCGGGAGGGACCCCGTCGGGGAGGAGAGAGGCTCGGGCCGGCCGACCTAGACTACTCTAATCGGCATAGAGTCGAAGAGAGGCGGAGAATTTGGGGATCGAGTGGTGTCGGCGTTTCGAGACCGGGGGGTCTCTAAGCCGACGAGTGAATGTCGCCGCGTGCCCCAGCCCAGATGGGTCGACGCGAGGCCGAGCGCGAAGGGGGGAAGTGAGGTGGCCGGAGATGGGCGTGAGAGAGGTGGAAATCCCGTGGCCTTCGTGTTCGTCCCGCGCCCAGGACGGGTGCGCTTGCAGTAGGGGGTTACAAGCGTCCACGCGGGAGAGGGAAGCGAGCGGCCCCAAGAGAGCGCCTGTCCCGTCCTCGTCCCCGCGCGGCCAACCCTCTCTAAGAGGTCCCTGGTCCTTCCTTTTATAGGCGTAAGGAGAGGATCCAGGTGTACAATGGGGGTGTAGCAGAGTGCTACGTGTCTAGCGGGGGAGAGCTAGCGCCCAAAGTACATGCCGATGTGGCAGCCGGAGAGATTTTGGCACCCAGCTGGTGTGATGTCATGGCCGTCGGAGGAGCGACGGAGCCTGGCGGAGGGACAGCTGTCGGAGCGGTTGAGTCCTTGCTGACGTCCTCCTGCTTCCGTAAGAGAGCTGAGAGCCGTCGTCGTCACAGAGCATGCGGGGTGCCATCATTGCCTATCCGGCAGAGCTAGCCAGATGGGACACCGGTCTTGTTCTCTGCGGCCCGAGTCAGCTCGGGGTAGGGTGATGATGGCGCTTCCTGTTGACATGGCTGGCCTGCGCCCTAGGTTGGGCGACGTGGAGGCTCCTCCGAAGCCGAGGTCGAGTCTGTCTTCCATGGCCGAGGCCGAGTCCGAGCCCCTGGGTCGGGCGAGGCGGAGGTCGTTCGGCAGAGGCCAGGGCAGAGTCCGAGCCCTGGGGTCGAGCGAAGCGGAGTTCATCGTCTTCTGGGGCTGAGCCCGAGTCCGAGCCCTGGGGTCGGGCAAAGCGGAGTTCATCGCCTTCCGGGACTTAGCCCGAGTCCGAGCCCTGGGTCAGGCGGAGCGGAGTTCGCCGTCTTCCGGGACTTAGCCCGAGTCCGAGCCCTGGGTCGGGAGGAGCGGAGTTCGCCGTCTTTCGGGACTTAGCCCGAGTCCGAGCCCTGGGTCGGGCAGAGCGGAGTTCGCCGTCTTCCGGGGCTTAGCCCGAGTCCGAGCCCTGGGTCGGGCAGAGCGGAGTTCGCCGTCTTCCGGGGCTTAGCCCGAGTCCGAGCCCTGGGTCGGGCGGAGCGGAGTTCGCCGTCTTCTGGGGCTTAGCCCGAGTCCGAGCCCTGGGTCGGCCGGAGCTTCCTATGGTGCCTTTGGCAGGGCCTGACTGCCTGTCAGTCTCACTCTGTCAAGTGGCACTGCGGTCGGAGTGGCGCAGGTGGCGCTGTCCTTCTGTCAGGCCGGTCAGTGGAGCGGTGAAGTGACGGCGGTCACTTCGGCTCTGCCGGGGGGCGCGCGTCAGGACAAAGGTGTCAGGTCACCTTTGCATTAAATGCTCCTGCAACTTGGTCGGTCGGTGCGGCGATTTAGTCAGGGTTGCTTCTTAGCGAAGGCAGGGCCTCGGGCGAGCCGGAAATATGTCCGCCGTTGGAGGGGGGCCTCGGGCGAGACGGAAATCCCCCGGGGTCGGCTGCCCTTGTCCGAGGCTAGGCTCGGGCGAGGCATGATCGAGTCGCTCGAATGGACTGATCCCTGACTTAATCGCACCCATTAGGCCTTAGCAGCTTTATGCTGATGGGGGTTACCAGCTGAGAATTAGGAGTCTTGAGGGTACGCCTAATTATGGTCCCCGACAGTAGCCCCCGAGCCTCGAAGGGAGTGTTAGCACTCGCTTGGAGGCTTTCGTCGCACTTTTTTGCAAGGGGACCAGCCTTTCTCGGTTGCATTTTGTTCCGGTGGGTGCGCGCGAGCGCACCCGCCGGGTGTAGCCCCCGAGGCCTCGGAGGAGTGGTTTCACTCCTTCGAGGTCTTAATGCCTCGCGTAATGCTTCGGCTGGTCTGGTTGTTCCCTCATGCGAACTGGCCATAGCCCGGGTGTACGGTCGGGGCCCAAGCTCTCGGGCTGGTATGTTGACGCTGTCAACGGTTCGGCCGGAGCCGGGTTTGCGAGAGCAGCCCCCGAGCCTCCGCACAGGGCGAGAGGGCGATCAGGGACAGACTCGGCTTTTTTACATACGCCCCTGCGTCGCCTTTCCGCAAGGAGGAGGGGGGGGGGGGAAAGCGCCATGTTACCCTCGATGGGCGTCGAACATGGTGTCTCCGGTGAGCTGCAAGCGGGTAATCCGAGTGGACGTCCGTGCCCCGTTCGTTAGGGGTCGGCTAGGGGCCCAGAGGCACGCCCAAAAGTACCTGCGGGTGATCTGCCGGACCCGGTCCCCTAGCGACGGGGTCCGAGGGCTCGATGCCTCCCTCTGATGGGATTCCGTTACAAGATCGCTCCCGCTGGTCTCGGAAATGTCCTAGGGTACCTCGGGAGCGCAGCCCGAGCCTTGGTTATGTATCGAACGTACCCCTGGTCATCCCTCGCTCGGCGTCTGAGGCGACTGTGAACCCTTCGGGGGCCAGCCTTCGAACCCCTGATCAGTAATGGGCATGGAGCCCGAGTAGCCTGAGGCGGCCGTGGAACCCTTCGGGGGGCCGGCCTTCGAACCTCTGACCAGTAGTGGGTGTAGGGCCCACGCGATCTGAGGCGGCTGTTGAAACCCTTCGGGGGGCCAGCCTTCGAACCTCTGATCAGTAAGGAGGCTCGGAGCCTGGTTCCTTCACGGGGAAGGATCCTTTTCGGGGTATCCCCCTTTCCCGGTCCCTGCTGCAAGAGATAGAGAAAGAGGAAAAAAGGAAAAGAATACGAAATCGAACGGCGCGGCGTACCTTTTTTTTGTCGCAGCTATTACGGCGAAGGCGAAGCGTCGCCCGCTGCTCCCGCTGGAAGCGCCGCCTGTCCTGCCGCGGAGTTAATGCGACGGGGCGAGCGGTTGGCGGGGCGGCCGTTGCGCGTGCGCGAGCCGTTCGAGGAACGGATCACGGGCGCGTTGTCTTCACGCCGTGAGAGGGGGTTCTCTTGCTGCCCCCAGATGAGACGTGAGCTTGGCTGACGACGTGACCGCTGCTCCCGTCCGCCTGCCACCGTCATTACTGCCGGCCCACTTTTGGCCGCATTGACCGCCGCGTCAGGCTGGCACTGCTGGGTCGTGCGCCTGGTCGCCTCGAGTCGCGGTATTGGTTCCGCAATCGAGGAGGCGCGGTGGTGGCGCAAGTGGCGGTGCAGTTGCTTGCATGCAGCATCCGGCGCGCCGGTTGCGTGACGCATAGGCCTGGGCCTCCATGCCGGCGTGTCGGGAGTCGGAGAAGCGCGTCCACTTGGCGCGGTTGCATGCCGCCTGCATGGCTGCCTGCCTCTTTCGCCCGTTGGTCTGGGCAAAAGTGGAGGGTCACTTGTAACCGCTGGGCGGTTGTGTGCACCACGCGCGGCGGTTTGGCTTCTTCTGCTCTGAGCCAGTTTGCATGGCATGCGGGACCCAGCCCCCGCGCCGCAGGGGAGGGCCTTGGAGCGTGTTGGAGAAGACTCAGCCCATGACGGTTGGGGGCGCAAGTAGGGAGAGTTGCCTTTAAAAGGAGGGTGACCCCCTTCGGAAGGCGACCATGTCCTCTCGCTCCCTTATGCATTGCGTCTTTCCACCTTCCAAGCCTCCGGATGGGGGATACCCGCCGTCTTTTCACCTCATCGTTAGAGGAACGCAACTCCGTAGGAGTTGGTACCTTTCAGCCATCGTTCGGCTTCAAGGATTTTCATCAGTCAGCCCGGCTGTACCCCCTCGCCGGCGGTCACCCGAGACGGTGACCACCAGCTCCTGGGTGGGGAGAAGCAAGCCGGGCTGCGATCTTGGTCCCACCCTCAGCTTCAAGGATGTTCATCATCCTCGCTGGGGTGGGTGCCGGGCTGAGCCGGCGCTCTACCTCCCGCGCGGGTTCGTGGGTCACCCTCTCCCACGGCATTCGAGGGAGAGGGCGCTCACTGGCCCCGCGGACGGCCCGGACTTCGACAACGCAGGGCTGGTCGACGCCAGGCGTCGTCACCTCCAGCGTGTCGGGTTCGTCGGCTTGGCTCCCGGCGGCCCCTTCTGCCGGAGGGCGGCTGCCGCGCCGTGTGCACGGGAGGACCACCCTAGATGCCGCGCGCTGCTAGGGCGGCGTTCGTGTTCTGGGGTGGTCCTGTCTTTGCATCGGCGTGGCATCTTCACGCGGAGGCCGGTGCCCCACTCGTCTGGGAGGATTTGAGTGGGGATCTGCCGGAGGGCTGATGGCCCCTGCCGTCGGTGCCGAGGCGGAGGCGGTTCGAGAAGTCCCCGTCGCCGACGGGATCACCGCCACCGTCCGCGCCTCGGGCCTCCGACTCTTTGTACTTGTCCTCGCCCCTCGAGCGTCGGTGTGGGCGAGGGCAAGATTGCGGTAGTGCCTACCTTGAGGCCTGCGCTGCTGCAGTTCGGCCACCCGGAGCGGGGGTCGTTGTCGTCGTAGTCAGAGCGGGCGGCCGCGAGCCGCTCGTCAGTCTTCTGTTGTTCCGCAGGCCCTCCCCCATGGAGTGGGGTTGTTCGTACTTGCGGAGGGGGAACCGGAGTTCCGTTTGTAATGGCACTTCGAATGCCAGTGTTTCTGTTCATTGCGACTGTCGAGGCCTGAACATGTTTGTAATTTCGGCACGGAGCCGTGTTTTTTCCTCATTTTCGGGCGCTAAGACTCGCCTGTTGGTTGTCTGAACCGCTTCACCAAGCATGAGTCGCCCCGTGTCGAGGTGACGAGTGAGGTATCCGTATCCCGGAGGCGTAGGAGTCCCTCGGCTCGGTCGGCCTCGTTGTCTGAGGCTCCTCTAGCTCAGTTAAAGGGACCCCTTGGCCGCTCTTCGATGAGCCGAGGCCAGGGGTAGCGATATCAGCATGAACAGAGGCGGAGTTGGCTCGAAAATGAAACCTGGTTGGCCGGAGCCTAGTCGGGTTGTCCGTTAGCGGGACCGACGCCGGAGTCGATCAGCCGAGGCCTCGGGTCGGGCTGGCGCCCTTGGAAGATGGTTGGCCGAGGCCCCAGGGGTAACCGGCCGAGCCGCCTGCTCGGGCCGGATTCCCGGAGAAGTCCCTGACAGCGATTGTCCGGGCGTGACGATGACGTCGTCCTCCAGAGTGGGGATCCTTGGACCGCGTCGCCGTCCGAGGCTAGGTCGGACCTTGCTGAAGGTGTCGTCGATGCCGAGGGTGTTACTGCCCCCTTCCAGCGTCAAGACCCGAGCCTGCAGGATCTGAGTGTCTTGTAGCGTGTGCCTTCTACGGCCGCTGAGGCCAGAATATGCACACCCTCGCTGTGTTGTAAAGCTGCGTCTCCTTTCCTCTTGTTTCGAGTATCTGGACTTTTTTGTCGGTAACAGGGATGTTTGTGCGAGCGAGAGTTGCTTCTCGCGGAAGGTGATGAGTGAGGTATCCGTATCCCGGAGGCGTGGGAGTCCCTCGGCTCGGTCGGCCTTGCCGCTTACGCGCACTTTCACCCGTCCATGAGGCCCTGTCACCGACTCAGTCGAGAAGGCTCGAAGGATCGCTTCGGCAGAAGAGCTTCCGAACGTGAAGACTTGTTCGGTCCGCGGAATCACTTTATCCGAACGCGAGTTACTTATCACAGAAGGTGATGAGTGAGGTATTCGTATCCCAGAGGCGTAGGAGTCCCTCGGCTCGGTCAGCCTTGGCTGCTTACGTGTACTCCGTCGTTTTCAGGATCCACTTTTCGAAGTAGTCAGAAAGCACGAAAGATATTCTGGCAGAAGAGATCTCTCTTTTTTCTTTTTTTTTCTTCGAGGAAAATCTCAACGCAGAGGGGGTTCCCCCCCTTTTAGCCCCCGAGGGAGGGTCGGGCTTTGCCGAGGCGAGGCCGACCCTTCCTTGATGACTAAACTTTGCGCGGGTGCGAGGTATATGAACAACTTGAAAACATCTTAAGGGTAGAAGCGACGTAGCTGTTGGATGTTCCAGGCGTTGCCGTAGACCTTGCCTTGACTGTTGGCCAGCTTGTACGTTCCGGGCTTCAGAACTTTGGTGATGACGAATGACCCCTCCCAGGGGGGCGTGAGCTTGTGCCTCCCTCGGGCGTCTTGCTGCAGCCGAAGCACCAGGTCGCCCACCTGGAGGTCTCGGGGCCAGACCCCTCGGGCGTGGTAGCGTCGCAGGGACTGCTGGTACCGCGCCGAGTGTAGCAAGGCCTTGTCCCGAGCCTCTTCCAGCTGGTCCAGCGAGTCTTCTCGGCTAGCTTGGTTGCTTTGATCGCTGTAGGCCCTCGTCCTCGGGGAGCCGTACTCCAGGTCAGTGGGCAAGACGGCCTCGGCCCCGTAGACCAGGAAGAACGGCGTGAAACCCATGGTCCGGCTCGGCGTTGTCCTCAGGCTCTAGACCACCGAGGGGAGTTCCTTCATCCATCGCTTGCCGAACTTGTTGAGGTCGTTGTAGATCCGAGGCTTGAGCCCTTGTAGAATCATGCCGTTGGCACGCTCTACTTGCCCATTCGACATGGGATGAGCCACGGCGGCCCAGTCCACCCGGATGTGGTGATCCTCGCAGAAGTCCAAGAATTTTCTGCCGGTGAACTGGGTACCGTTGTCGGTGATGATGGAGTTCGGGACCCCGAAGCGATGGATGATGTTGGTGAAGAACGTCACCGCCTGCTCGGACCTGATGCAGTTCAAAGGTCAGACCTCGACCCACTTGGAGAATTTGTCGATGGCGACCAGCAGGTGCGTGTAGCCCCCGGGCGCCTTCTGCAAGCGGCCGACGAGGTCCAGCCCCCACACAGCAAAGGGCCAGGTGATGGGTATCGTCTGTAGAGCCTGAGCGGGCTGGTGGGTTTGCTTCGCATAGAATTGACACCCTTCGCAGGTGCAGACAATTCTAGTGGCGTCAGCCACCGCCGTTGGCCAGTAGAAGCCTTGCCGGAAAGCATTCCCGACAAGGGCTCGAGGCGCTGCGTGATGGCCGCAAGCCCCCGAGTGTATCTCTTGCAGGAGTTCCTGACCTTCGGCAACGGAGATGCATCGCTGGAGGATGCCCGAGGGGCTGTGGTGGTAGAGCTCCTTCTCATCGCCCAGCAAGACGAACGACTTGGCGCGTCGCGCTACCTGCCGAGCCTCGGCTCGGTCGAGGGGTAGCTCTCCTTGGCGGAGATATTGTAGGTACGGGGTCTGCCAATTTCGATCAGGTGTGGCCCCGCTCCGCTCCTCCTCGATGCGCAGTGCCTCACCCTCGGAGGCCGAGGGTACCTCGGGTTGAACCGAGGCCGCCTCGGGCCGAGCTAAGGGTGCCTTGGGCTGTGCCGAGGGCACCTCGGGCTGGACCGAGGGCGCCTCAGGCTCGGGCGAGTCGTCGATCTTGACGGAGGGTTGATGCAGATCCCAGGAGAAGACGTCCGGGGGAACCGTTGTTCGCCCCGAGGCTATTTTTGCCAGCTCGTCCGCAGTCTCGTTGTAGCGCCGAGCGATGTGGTTAAGCTCGAGCCCGTAGAACTTTTCTTCCAGGCGCCGAACCTCATCGCAGTAGGCCTCCATCTTCGGGTCGCGGCAGTGGGAGTTCTTCATGACTTGGTCGATGATGAGCTGCGAGTCACCGTGAGCGTCGAGGCGCCTGACCCCTAGCTCGATGGCGATCCGCAACCCGTTGACCAGAGCCTCGTACTCAGCCACATTGTTGGACGCCGGGAAGTGGAGGCGTAGCACATAGCGTAGGCGTTTCCCGAGGGGCGAGATGAAGAGTAGGCCCGCGCCGGCTCCCGTCTTCATCAGCGACCCGTCGAAAAACATGGTCCAGAGCTCTGGTTGGATCGGAGCCGTCGGTAGCTGGGTGTCGACCCATTCGGCTACGAAGTCCGCCAAGACCTGGGACTTGATGGCCTTCCGAGGGGCGAACAAGATTGTCTCGCCCATGATTTCCACTGCCCACTTTGCAATCCTGCCCGAGGCCTCTCGGCACTGGATGATCTCCCCCAGGGGGAAGGATGACACCACAGTTACCGGATGAGACTCGAAGTAGTGTCGCAACTTCCGCCGCGTCAGGATCACTGCATACAGCAGCTTCTGAACTTGTGGGTAGCGGATCTTGGTTTCGGACAGTACCTCACTGACGAAGTAAACTGGCCTCTGAACAGGCAATGCATGCCCCTCTTCTTGCCTCTCGACCACAATCGCGGCGCTAACCACCTGGGTGGTCGCAGCAACGTAGACCAAGAGGGCTTCTCCGTCAGCTGGGGGCACCAAGATAGGCGCCTTTGTGAGGAGCGCCTTCAGGTTCCCGAGAGCTTCCTCGGCCTCAGGGGTCCAAGTGAAGCGCTCGGCCTTCCTTAAGAGGCGGTACAGAGGCAGGCCTCTTTCGCCGAGGCGTGAGATGAAGCGGCTCAGAGCCGCGAGACATCCCATGACCCTCTGTACGCCCTTTAAGTCCTTGATGGGACCCATGCTGGTGATGGCTGCGATCTTCTTGGGGTTGGCTTCGATGCCCCGCTCGGAGACGATGAACCCCAAGAGCATGCCCCGGGGCACCCCGAAGACACACTTCTCGGGATTGAGCTTGACGCCTTTCGCCTTGAGACATCGGAATGTCACTTCAAGGTCGGAGAGGAGGTCGGAAGCTTTCCTCGTCTTGACTACGATGTCATCGACGTAGGCTTCGACCGTGCGACCGATGTGTTCGCCGAACACATGGTTCATGCACTGCTGGTACGTCGCGCCCGCATTCCTCAAACCGAACGGCATGGTGACATAGCAGTACATGCCGAAGGGCGTGATGAAAGAAGTCACGAGCTGGTCGGACTCTTTCATCCTGATTTGGTGATACCCTGAGTAGGCGTCGAGGAAAGACAGGGCTTCGCACCCAGCAGTGGAATCCACGATTTGATCGATGCGAGGCAGAGGGTAGGGAACCTTCGGACATGCTTTGTTGAGACCAGTGTAGTCTACACACATCCGCCATTTCCCCCCTTTCTTTCTCACAAGCACAGGGTTGGCAAGCCATTCGGGATGGAGTACCTCTTTGATGAACCCGGCTGCCATTAGCTTGTGGATCTCCTCGCCTATCGCTCCGTGCTTCTCCTCGTCGAATCGGCGCAGAGGCTGCTTGACGGGTCGGGCTCCGACCCGAATATCCAGTGAGTGCTCGGTGACATCCCTCGGTATGCCGGGCATGTCCGAGGGACTCCACGCGAAGACGTCGGCGTTCGCGCGGAGAAAGTCGACGAGCACTGTTTCCTATTTGGGGTCGAGCCCGGAACCGATCCGGATCTGCATGGAGGTGTCGCCACTGGGGTCGAGGGAGACGGCCTTAACCGTCTCCACTGGCTCGAAGTTGCCGGCATGACGCTTCACGTCTGGCACCTCTTTGGAGAGGCTTTCCAAGTCGGCGATGAGGGCCTCGGACTCGGCGAGGGCCTCGGTGTACTCCACGCACTCCACGTCGCATTCGAACGCGTGTTTGTACGTGGGGTCGACGGTGATGACCCCGTTGGGGCCCGGCATCTTGAGCTTCAGGTAGGTGTAGTTGGGGACGGCCATGAACTTCGCGTAGCATGGCCTCCTCAGTACCGCGTGGTAGGTTCCTCGGAACCCGACCACCTCGAACGTCAGAGTCTCCCTTCGGAAGTTGGAGGGTGTTCCGAAGCAGACGGGAAGGTCGAGTCGCCCGAGGGGCTGGACGCGCTTCCCGGGAATGATCCCGTGGAAGGGCGCAGCGCCTGCTCGGACGGAGGACAGATCGACGCGCCGGAGCCTGAGGGTCTCGGCGTAGATGATGTTGAGGCTGCTGCCTACGTCCATAAGGACCTTGGTGAGCCTAACGTCGCCGATGACGGGGTCGACGACGAGCGGGTATTTCCCCGGGCTCGGCACGTGGTCGGGGTGATCGTCTTGGTCGAAGGTGATGGGCTTGTCGGACCAGTCTAGATAGACCGGCGCCGCCACCTTGACCGAGCAGACCTCCCGGCGCTCTTGCTTGCGGTGTCGAGCCGAGGCATTCGCCGCTTGCCCACCGTAGATCATGAAGCAGTCGCGGACCTCGGGGAACTCTCCTGCTTGGTGATCTTCCTTCTTGTCGTCGTCGCGGGCCCTGCCACCCTCCGCGGGTGGCCCGGCCCTGTGGAAGTGGTGCCGAAGCACGACGCACTCCTCAAGGGTGTGCTTGACGGGCCCCTGATGATAGGGGCACGGCTCCTTGAGCATCTTGTCGAAGAGGTTGGCACCTCCGGGGGGCTTCCGAGGGTTCTTGTGCTCGGCGGCGGCGACAAGGTCCGCGTCGGCGGCGTCGCGTTTCGCTTGCGACTTCTTCTTGCCTTTCTTCTTGGCGCCGCGCTGAGTAGATGCCTCGGGAGCATCTTCCGGTGGGCGGCCCTGGGGCTGCTTGTCCTTTCGGAAGATAGCCTCGACCGCCTCCTGGCCAGAGGCGAACTTGGTGGCGATGTCCATCAGCTCGCTCGCCCTGGTGGGGGTCTTGCGACCCAACTTGCTCACCAGGTCGCGGCAGGTGGTGCCGGCAAGGAACGCGCCGATGACATCCGAGTCGGTGATGTTGGGCAGCTCGGTGCGCTGCTTCGAGAATCGCCGGATGTAGTCCCGGAGAGACTCTCCCGGCTGCTGTTGGCAGCTTCGGAGGTCCCAGGAATTCCCGGGGCGCACATACGTGCCCTGGAAATTGCCGGCGAAGGCTTGGACCAGGTCATCCCAGTTGGAGATCTGCCCCGAAGGCAGGTGCTCCAACCAGGCGCGAGCGGTGTTGGAGAGGAACAGGGGGAGGTTGCGGATGATGAGGTTGTCGTCGTCCGTTCCACCCAGCTGGCAGGCCAGGCGGTAGTCCGCGAGCCACAATTCCGGTCTCGTTTACCCCGAGTACTTTGTGATAGTAGTCGGGGGTCGGAATCGGGTCAGGAACGGTGCCCGCCGGATGGCCCGGCTGAAGGCCTGCGGACCGGGTGGTTCGGGCGAGGGACTCCGATCCTCCCCGCTGTCGTAGCGTCCCCCACGCCTGGGGTGATAGCCTCGGCGCACCCTCTCGTCGAGGTGGGCCCGACGGTCGCGATGATGGTGCTCGTTGCCGAGGTGGCCCGGGGCCGCAGGCGCGGTGTTGCGCGTGCGCCCGGTGTAGACCGAGGCTTCCCGCATGAATCGGGAAGTCGCGGCATGAGGTTCCGAGGGGTATCCTTGCCTTCGGGAGGCAGAGCTCTCGGCCCGTCGGACCGCAGCGCCTTCCAGGAGATTCTTGAGCTCTCCTTGGATTCGCCGACCCTCGGTGGTTGATGGCTCCGGCATTGCGCGGAGAAGCATCGCTGCTGCAGCCAGGTTCTGACCGACCCCACTGGATGCGGGTGGCGGCCTGACCCTGACGTCGTTGGCGACGCGGAGCTGGAGACCCTAGGGCAGGTGACGTATTTCTCCGGCCAGGGGTTGGCCCGCCCATGCCTGCCCGACGTCCCGGCGGATCGGCTCAAGCGCTCCTGCTCCCTCGTCGAGCCTGGCCTGCGCCCCGCGGACTTGCTCGAGCTGTGGGTCATGACCCCCCGCCGGAACGGGGACCACAGCTAGCTCCCGCGGGATGTCAGCGCGGGGCACCGGCCTAGGGAGATCACCATCCTCCGGCACGCCGAGATGATTGCCTTCGGAGGGACCCCCTAGATCGATGTGGAAACATTCGCGGCTTGGGCCGCAGTCCTCGTCGTCGAGGCTGCGGCTACCGTCGGAACAGTCGGAGAGGCAGTAGTCACATGCGGTCATGAAGTCCCACATGGCACTAGGGTTGCCAAGTCCAGAGAAATCCCAACAGATGCTGGGGTCGTCGTCTTCCTCGGACCCGGAGGGCCCATAGGTCGAGACGTCCGTCAGTCGGTCCCAAGGCGACCGCGTGCGAAACCCCAGAGGGTTTGAATTTGCCTCAACGAGAGTGCCCGCCAAAGCAAGGTCGCTAGGCGGGTTGAGGCTGAATCTAAATGACGTAGGATGGGAATCAGTCGGTACCTTTTGGTCGACGAACGGCGATGAAGTCGCGTCGGGGACTGACTGCACCGTCATCTCAGGTACGAGGGTGACGCCCAACAAGCCTTCCGCGAGCGTGCTGGCGTCGTCCGCTTGCTCGGGATTGGCGTGTCGCGGGGAGACGGCGCTCGCCTTTGTCTCAAACGCGAGGTTGTCGCCCGACGCGCCCCTCGTTGGGGCGCTAGGGACGTCGATTCGCTGGACAGCCGACGAGGCGCGGCCTCCCGCTTGGCCTTGGTTGCCCCGCCTCCTCCTCCGTTGGCGGGGGAGAGGACGGGGCGAGCTCGAATGTTGTTCTTCCACCACGCGGGGAAGACGTCGTCGATTCCGCCGTCGGCGGGCGGGCTGTCGGCCGCCATTGTCGTCGTCGCGCGGCGGTGGGAGGAGTATCATGTCGTAGCTGCCGTCGAAGGACATGAACTCAAGACTCCCGAAACGGAGCACCGTCCCGGGTTGGAGAGGTTGCTGGAGACTGCCCATCTGGAGCTTGACGGGAAGCTGTTCGTCAACACGCAGCAGGCCCCTACCTGGCGCGCCAACTGTCGGCGTTTCAAGACCGGGGGTCCCTAAGCCGACGAGTGAATGTCGCCGCGTGCCCCAGCCCAGATGGGTCGACGCGAGGCCGAGCGCGAAGGGGGGAAGTGAGGTGGCTGGAGATGGGCGTGAGAGAGGTGGAAATCCCGCGGCCTTCGTGTTCGTCCCGCGCCCAGGTCGGGTGCGCTTGCAGTAGGGGGTTACAAGCGTCCACGCGGGAGAGGGAAGCGAGCGGCCCCAAGAGAGCGCCTGTCCCGTCCTCGTCCCCGCGCGGCCAACCCTCTCTAAGAGGGCCCTGGTCCTTCCTTTTATAGGCGTAAGGAGAGGATCCAGGTGTACAATGGGGGTGTAGCAGAGTGCTACGTGTCTAGCGGGGGAGAGCTAGCGCCCTAAGTACATGCCGATGTGGCAGCCGGAGAGATTTTGGCACCCAGCTGGTGTGATGTCGTGGCCGTCGGAGGAGCGACGGAGCCTGGCGGAGGGACAGCTGTCGGAGCGGTTGAGTCCTTGCTGACGTCCTCCTGCTTCCGTAAGAGAGCTGAGAGCCGTCGTCGTCATAGAGCATGCGGGGCGCCATCATTGCCTATCCGGTGGAGCTAGCCAGATGGGACACCGGTCTTGTTCTCTGCGGCCCGAGTCAGCTCGGGGTAGGGTGATGATGGCGCTTCCTATTGACGTGGCTGGCCTGCGCCCTAGGTTGGGCGACGTGGAGGCTCCTCCGAAGCCGAGGTCGAGTCTGTCTTCCATGGCCGAGGCCGAGTCCGAGCCCCTGGGGCGGGCGAGGTGGAGGTCGTTCGGCAGAGGCCAGGGCGGAGTCCGAGCCCTGGGGTCGGGCGAAGCGGAGTTCGTCGTCTTCTGGGGCTGAGCCCGAGTCCGAGCCCTGGGGTCGGGCGAAGCGGAGTTCGTCGCCTTCCGGGACTTAGCCCGAGTCCGAGCCCTGGGTCGGGCAGAGCGGAGTTCGCCATCTTCTGGGACTTAGCCCGAGTCCGAGCCCTGGGTCGGGCGGAGCGGAGTTCGCCGTCTTCCAGGACTTAGCCCGAGTCCGAGCCCTGGGTCGGGCGGAGCGGAGTTCGCCGTCTTCCGGGACTTAGCCCGAGTCCGAGCCCTGGGTCGGGCGGAGCGGAGTTCGCCGTCTTCCGAGGCTTAGCCCGAGTCCGAGCCCTGGGTCGGGC
This sequence comes from Zea luxurians, assembly GCA_029449295.1. Classification (NCBI taxonomy): domain Eukaryota; kingdom Viridiplantae; phylum Streptophyta; class Magnoliopsida; order Poales; family Poaceae; genus Zea; species Zea luxurians. The sequence goes on from JAOPSE010000004.1 coordinate 166,993,017, forward strand.
AGAGCGGAGTTCGCCGTCTTCCGGGGCTTAGCCCGAGTCCGAGCCCTGGGTCGGGCGGAGCTTCCTATGGTGCCTTTGGCAGGGCCTAACTGCCTGTCAGTCTCACTCTGTCAAGTGGCACTGCGGTCGGAGTGGCGCAGGCGGCGCTGTCCTTCTGTCAGGCCGGTCAGTGGAGCGGTGAAGTGACGGCGGTCACTTCGGCTCTGCCGGGGGGCGCGCGTCAGGACAAAGGTGTCAGGTCACCTTTGCATTAAATGCTCCTGCGACTTGGTCCGTCGGTGCGGCGATTTAGTCAGGGTTGCTTCTTAGCGAAGGCAGGGCCTCGGGCGAGCCGGAAATATGTCCGCCGTTGGAGGGGGGCCTCGGGCGAGACGGAAATCCCCCGGGGTCGGCTGCCCTTGTCCGAGGCTAGGCTCGGGCGAGGCGTGATCGAGTCGCTCGAATGGACTGATCCCTGACTTAATCGCACCCATCAGGCCTTAGCAGTTTATGCTGATGGGGGTTACCAGCTGAGAATTAGGAGTCTTGAGGGTACCCCTAATTATGGTCCCCGACAAGTGGCTAAACCTAAACTAGACTAGAACTACTCCTAGGATAAAATGCGAAATAGAAGTTGTATTGATTCGATTGATTGTTACAAATCGGCCGTATACCTCTCTATTTATAGAGGAGGGGGGCTGGACCCTTTACAAACTAATTCCCGAGCTTATCCCGCGATTTTAGCTAACAACCGTAGCACAAAACTCGGAACCATAATCTGCTCTGCGCACGCGCGGACTGTACGGCCCACAGGCGCGGACCGTCCGGACCGCGGACCGTCCGGCCTCAGGGCCGAACAGTCTGCCGGCTCATTTTGGTGTCAAACACCCACAACAAAAACCACAAATCCAAGAACGACAGCTCTCCTGGTTTCCGCAAGGTTCCACACATCAGCATCCGAGACAACAGCTCTCCTCTCTCGCCTTCCCCCACATCTGCTTGCTCGCGCTCACCTGCTCGGTTGCTCCCACATGCTTGCACGCAGTTCTCTCTCCCCGTAGGTACGGAGCCGAGCGGTGGCTACTATAGCCCCCGCCCATGACTGTAGGATGCTGGGAGGACGACATTGGTAGGTACGGCTGCACATCTTGCCCGGCCGAGCAAGGTGGCGTTGGCGAAGGTCGGGGCAAAGATCATGATGGCCCGGCGACGATGACGGCCCTCACGACACTGTTGTCGAGGACCTCGCCTTGGCCGGCAGAAACTAGCACAGCGAGGCCGGACGTCTCTGGTGGGACCGGGGCGGTAGCAGGTGTCCGTCACGGAGAGGAAGCAGACACTTCAAGAGCGCGGGAGAGAGAAACGATCGGTGTGTAGTGGACGCTCGACAACCTCTACGTTTGGCGTCTCCCAAATGAGCGCTAAAATTTAGCGCGCCATACACCGGTTGTTGTTGGACGTATTGCGCACGTCCTCGTCCGCTAAATTTAGCGTATCGAACCATTTAGCGGTCATTGTTGGAAACAACCTAATATAGTAGAATGCTAATTGTTAGGATCTTTACCGCCTACTTTTTTCTCATTTGTATAGCAGTTATGTTTTCATTATTAATGTATGATCCACTTGTCTCTTCCACAAAACTTTTTTTCTCATATTGGGATTCACATGTTACAGTTGCATCAACAAAGCAAAACAAAGAGAAGAGAGGCAATAATACAATCCTGCAGGGATGTGTTTGTCAACAAAAATTATAGGGTATTTGGTTTGTTGAATAAGTTAGTCAATCATGTTCTCACTGCTCACTTTTTTTGTTTGGTTTATTAAATGTAATAAGTTGATTCATCACCACCTCATTTCTTATGGTTAGTAGTACTGATATGAGAAATAATGTTATTCTACCAAATTTGAAGAATGAACTTATGATGCACCACTCTATCTTTGAAGGAGTGATTTTTCAAATCAAACACTCCTTACTGTATAGTTTAGGTTAGCTATCTCATGTGTTTAGTGGGATCCACGCTGCTTGCTGTCTGTTAAAATATGATGACGGTGATGGCCCCTACTACATGTTGCCTCTACCATGGGCAAGTTGGCAATTGTTGCTGTGCCGCAAGCTTCCCTGTCCAATGAAAAAAAATCGTTGCATACTTGCAAGCATCTACAATGCGAGGGTCAAAACCCACCGGACCGACGTGAATGGTGAGCTGGATTTGCTGCTCCTGCAATGCACGGAGACGCGGAGAAGAGATTAATGGCGGCGTGTACTTCGGGGTAGTAAAGTAGTACTAGTGTACTACCACCACGTCTAAAACTTTGATACTATTACACGGTACTCTAAATATAAGATATAACTAAAATATAATGGAAGTGTCTAAAATCTGTCTTGCTATATTTAGGGGGTGTTTGGTTTCTAGGGACTAATGTTTAGTCCCTTCATTTTATTCCTTTTTAGTGTATAAATTGCTAAATATAGAAACTAAAATAAATTTTAGTTTCTATATTTGACAATTTTGGAACTAAAATGGAATAAAATCTAGGGACTAAATATTAGTCCCTAGAAACCAAACACCCCCTTACTATACCAATCGAAGCATTTAATTATTTAAATTGACCAATTAACTGGTCCTCTGTCTTGAGCATAGAGTCAAGACACAATGTCTTTGTTAAGACATATGTCTTGAGTTTTTTTTATATTTATACTTTTAGACATAATTTAAGACACTCATTGTATATGGTCTCATATGGCTGTAGTCGACGTGGAACCGCCGACTCTACGGGTTAAAATTGGAAGCTTCCAATGGAATGATGGAACCACAGACTCAACGTACGTGGCTATTTCAGGCTCCGACCCATCTCCCGCAAATGGCAAGTTAACTATGGCAGTTGTTAATTAGGGCATAGCTAGCATCTAGAAACGTCCTTCCGTTCTAGAAACGAAAACGGTCGAAAACAATCGAAAAACAACTATATTGGTTTTGTTTTCACATTTTTTTAACAGGACAAAACGGAAAACCAACGGTCGAAATTCAGATCGGAATTATCGATTATTCGAAAACGATAAACTCTAGTTCAAAAAACAAATATTTTATAGTTTCCACAAATATATAATAAAATGACACATTACCTATTTTTTAAGATATTAAAATAAACAAACAATTGTTCTTCGTCATTCATATTATTTAGAGTAACTACAATTTTTTATTTTTATTCATTCTGTAACTTACATAAATTATACGCTAGATGTATCTCATATTTTATAATAAAATAGGTAAAAATGACTCGAAAACAAAAAAAATACAAAAACAATCGAAAAACTAGTTAAATCGTTTTTGTACCGTTTTAAATCGATCCCCAAACAATTCGAAAACGAATAAGGAAAAACGATATTTGAATAGGACGGTATGGGAATTTTTGGTCTCCTTTTCATCCATGTTTCACCGGCCTCCACCCTCCGGTATATCCTTCGCATGATCCTTACATACCTGCAAGTGATGTTGAGCGACTGCTCATCAAATTGAGCCGGCACCACGACTCTGGTTATTGCTCGTTGTGTTACAAAAGAGGGACAGAACAATAATTCTAAGCTCTTGAAATACAGTCTTGCGAAGTAATTGCACATTTTTTCCAGTATTTCAGTGTACTAAACTACTGGAGAATATTAGTCAGGGACATGATCCAATAGCTGATTCTCAACATGTATTGAACAACCAAGAATAAAAGCACTAATCTTTAGTCATGATTGCATAGACTGGTACTAAAAAAGAATATTTAGTATCGGTCCTTATTCGAACAGTCACTAAAAGCTCCCTCTTTAGTATCAATACTAAACATGGATTTTTAATACTGCTTCTATTAAAGTAGGACATTTTGTATCGATTCTTGGATGGAACTGATACTAAATATCTAGAGGCTTTTATTATACATTTTTTCAGATTGATTTATACATCTGTACATTAATTAATATACATGTACATATTGACTATACATATCTACATTAACTAATGCGTGCATTGATATATAGAGATGAATAGCAATAGTAATATGTATACACTAAAATAAATATCAATAATAATATATACAAATGTACAAGTAAGTACTTTGAAGTATCTTAACTACTAAAAACATCTTCATTTCTATATTCTTAATGTACATCATCTTCGTATTCGGGAGGGGGTGGGGCTGGAGGAAATTTCGTTCACCATAATAGAACTCTCCGTCTTTGATAAGTTCTCGTTATTTATGAACCTTATAAGTTTTTCTTGAATTGCTTGGATATTATTAGCAATTATTTACCAAAAATCATTAATAAAAAATATTGTTCCTTTTTAATGTGATTTTACTTGCATGGTTATTTTAATGTGCTCTTCTAGAATTAAAATACTAGCTAAAATAAATACAGGGGTAATGGCTAATAACTCGATCTACTCTAAGAGATCTTTAGCTAACAAGTCAATCAGCGGTGACATCAACATCCATTGCAGCATGACCAAACTGTTCATAGATCTTAGACGACTCTCGGAGAGGCTCCCTAGTTCCACGTCTGCAAGCACATAGTCAAAGTGAGTCTTCGAGCTTCATCGTTCTTTCCACTCCTAATATATGTCAATCATGTGTTTCATGATGGTACATTGATGGGACCACTATTGCTAGGATCCATATCGGAAATAGCCTTCACCGACATGATTTGAGGCATTTGTGTTGTCCTTCTAGTGTTGCCTTTGTCATTGGCACGACCATTGCCATTGCTACAGTGTTGTCGTTCTACAACAATCTTTTGAAATTCTCTCCTCTCGATCTCGAATTATTGTGTCACCCATGACCCCTTTCCTCGTAGGGGAATTTCTTCCTCCAATATTATAAGTTAGTGTGTGCTTCAAGCATCATCGTAGCGCCAGGATGGCATCTCTATTAGTTTTGCATCAAGAATTCGTTTTGAGCCTTGTTGCTAAGCAACATGTTGGTGAAGTCACTATACTTTGTGTACTTATTGTTGTGACACTAGTGATGGAGCACACTTTTTTAGGGGTGGAAGGTCTAGAGAGTTTTATCGGTCGTCTTTATGTCTATAACTATCTAGTAACATAAGCGTAGCTCAGAGACAACATGGTGAATGTGATGTTGTAAGCCACAGTCAAGGAAGTGGAGAATGACCCATTTATATTGCATCACATACTTTTGTACATCAAATCGTTCACATAGTTTTGTATATAATACTAGAGGGTCTTTCATCTCTAGATACTCCATCTTCAAGTCTGAATGGATGTGGCATATGAGAAAGTTGACAACTTTTGCCTTCTCATGAAGCTGTAGACCAGTGTCATTTGGTCACATCCAAATGATCATCTTTTCCAACTGCACTGTCTCCAGATGAAACTAGTAGTCGTGAGCCTAGTCAGTTAGTTCTTAACCATTTAGGACAAGCTCCAAAGAGTTAGTTTTGTTGTCTTCGACCATATTCTATCTTGTAAAATTAACATTAGGTTAGTTAGACATACCAATTATCCATAGCAATAATTTAAATCATCGTATATAAAACTAATTTTATGTACATTATTTTTTTATTTCTCGTAGAAAGAACATAGAAAAAATATCCATAGAGAGCATGCCTACAACCTAAATGTGCGGTGAGTATTTTATTAAATAAATTAAGAAGAAAACTTACTTAAGTACAATAATTATAGCAGAAGAATAATATAAATTAATCTGCATAAAAAGGTTAAGAGAAACTGGTCTAGGAGCAACTACAAGAGACTCTCTATATTCTTCCTAATTAATATGAATATATATTTTCGTACAAAAAAAACCCTTCCAACAACTTATTTATATGGTTATCTAAATATAGTCATATTCTATTATGGTTTTCTCAGTATCCAAAGATAGAAACCGTGAATCTCTCTATAGTATAGATAAGATATAGAAAAACCGTTAGAGATCGAAAAGATATAGAAAATGTTTTTATGTAAATGACTCTTCAAATGAAAATTTAGAGAGTAAAATTTAGAAAGACTCTTTAAGATGCTCTAAAAGAGAGTGAATTTTGTAGCCCACAGAAAGCATTTACCAACGACTCTAACTACAACGTTATAGCCTAGGCGTGCTCGACAATCCGTTAAGAGCTGATTTTATGGCCAGAGATTTAAAGAGGATCCCTAGGGTTGTAAACCCTTTGCTATTACTCATTGCTATTAATAGCAAAGAGTTTTCTTCCTAGAGATGCCATGTAAATACATGGTCACTGAACCAACCCTAAGGATACTTCCAGCATGGCAGGCAGACATGCATACCTGTTAGGATAGGGCAACACAACCGCTAGGGCCTTGTGTCGTGGACGCGACTGGCGATGGTGCATGATGCGTAGACGGGCACATGTTGTCTTTGTCGCCATTTTTTTCTCATAAGCTAATTAGATCAAATTAACGTCGAGTACAAGTTCATTCACACATAATCAATCCATTGCAAATAATTGTCCATACAAAACAATCTACAATATGTTATGTTCTATGGTGTCTAGGATCGATTCCTATGTCCCTAGAATACCAATCCGTAACTGAAAGAAAAACTTTCTATTTCCGCCAGTAGATCTCTATCACTACTAGCTAAAAGTATGTCATCGACATACAGAATAAGAAAGATATACTTTCCTTTCTTAGACTTCGCATAAATGCAATTGTCTTCCTCGTTTTTCTCGAAACCAAACCTTTTGATAGTCTGATCAAACTTGATGTACCACTGTCTGGAGGCATGTTTTAATCCACAAATGGACCTCCTTAAGTGACATCCCTTGTTTTTTTGCTGCTCACGACAAAACCCTTTGGTTGTGCCATGAACACGTTTTCTGTTAACTCTCCATTTAGTGATGTTGTCATTACATCCATCTGATGGAGCTCTAGATCAAATGAGACACTAATGCCATAATGATCCGAAATGAATATTTTGTTAGGACATGTGAGAAGGTTTCATGGTAGTCAATGCCTTCTCACCGTGTGAACGCCATGGCCACATGTCCTTGTATCTTTCTATATTCCCTTTGGAGTCACGCTTGGTCTTCTAGACCCACTAATTTGCGCTTCTCATAGCTGTTTAATATGTAGTGGGATTACCTTCTACATCGATGTGCTCACACATATAAATATCATCGCTTTCTATGTCTACACCTTTGTTGTTGTTATTAGAGAGTTGCCGCAGTTGCTGTCTTCGTACCGTTGCCCTGCATAGAAGCAGCAGGCATCGGGATCCGAGCCGCTGTAGGTTGTCGCGTTTCTAGACTCTTCGACGCCTAGGCGATAGGGGCCTCTGGTACTATGTTTTTGGGCCGAGGTACTAGTGTTATTTTTCTACGACCCCTTAGTCATATATATAGTGTTGTGTGTCTGGGGGCTCCAACCGAGGTTAGCATGGGCCCTTCCGATCAAGGGCCCGACTAAAGGAACGATAGTTGGGTTAAGCCCAATCCAGTCTCTATTGACCGTCTGTAGAGGACACACCCAACACAATATGCATGTGAGCATGATAATTTAATATGAATTGAATAGATCTTCTAAACCATTTAGAGCGACCAAGAACATCATACCCTGTTTTTAATCCAGTAGACGAAAACAAAGTCGATGCTCGGCAAGTTCAGGAGACCTGTCAGTTTAGTAGAGAATTGGTGTACATCGATTCTACAACAACGTTTGGATAGAACCGTACTGATGACATGTTGATTATCTGCATTGTCATAGATCATATATCCGAACATTGAACCCTCCTGTCGGCGTTTCGACCCCGGGGGGTCCCTGGACCGACGAGTAAAATTGTCGCTGCGTGCCCCAGCCCAGATGGGTTGGCGCGAGATGGAACACAAAGGGGGGAAAATTGCAGCTCGTGTTATCCCGCGCCAAAGGTGGGATGCGCTTGCAGTAGGGGTTACAAGCGTTCGCGGGGGGGGAGAGAGAGTGTGTGAGCCGGTTCGTCAGCCCGTCCTCCCGCGCGACCACCCTCCCGCATGAGGGCCCTAGACCTTCCTTTTATAGATGCAAGGAGAGGGTCCAGGTGTACAACGGGGGTGTAACTATGTGCTAACGTGTCCAGCAGAGAGGTGCCAAAGCCCTGTGTACATGCCAATGTGGCTGTCGGAGAGGTGCTAGAGCCCTGTGCACGCGGTGTCGTGGCCGTCGGAGGAGCGCTGGAGCCCTATAGAAGCACAGCTGTCGGGGCTGCTGGGACCTTGCTGATGTCTCCTTGCTTCCGTAGGGGGCTGAGAACCACCGTCGTCATGGACACACGCGGGGAGCCATCATTACTTGTTACCGGGGCGAGCCTGGATGGGACGCCGGTCTTGTTCCCCCGTAGCCTGAGCTAGCTAGGGATAGGGTAATGATGTACCCCCTGCGGTGTGGTCGGTCCGAGCCCAAGGTCGGGCGAGGCGGAGACTCCTCCTGAGGCCGAGGTCGGGCGAGGTCACGATTCCTCCCGAGGTCGAGGTTGAGGCCGAGCCCTGGGGTCGGGCGAGGCGAAGACCACCTTCTGAGTTCGACGTTGAGGTCGGGCCCTGGGGTCGGGCGAGGCGGAGACCACCTTCCAAGGCCGAGGCGGGGGCCGAGCCCTGGGGTCGGGCGAGGCAGAGACCTCCTCCTGAGGCCGAGGCCCAAGGTCGGGCGAGGCGGAGCTTCCTGTTGCGCCTGAGGCTAGACTTAGCTGCTGTGAGCCTCACCCTGGCGGGTGGCACAACAGTCGGAGAGGGGCGAGCGACGCTGTTTTCCTGTCAGGTCAGTCAGTGGGAGGGCGAAGTGACTGCGGTCACTTCGACCTTGCCGACTGAGGCACGCGTGTCAGGATAAGGCGCCAGGCGATCCTTGCATTGAATGCGCCTGCGATACGTTCGGTTGGTGAGGTGATTTGGCCAAGGTTGCTTCACAACGAAGCCTGCCCGAGCTGGGCTTCGGGCGAGTCGAGGGTGCGCCCGTTGCTTGAGGAGGCCCTCGGGCGAGGCGTGAATTTGCCTGGGACTACAGTTCCCGTCCGAGGCTGGGCTCGGGCGAGGCGAGATCGCGTCCCTTGAGTAGACGAAGCCTTGACCTGAATTGTGCCTATGAGTCTCTGTAGTTTGTGCTGATGGTGATTACCATCCGAGTTTAGGAGTGTTGGGGGTGCCCCTAATTATGGTACCCAACAGTAGCCCCCGAGCCTCAAAGGGAGTGTTGGTACTCGCTTGGAGGCATTGCCGCACTTTTTTGCGAGGGGACCGGCCTTTCTCGGTTACACTTTGTTCCGGTGGGTGCGCGCGAGCGCACCCACCGGGTGTAGCCCCCGAGGCCTCGGAGGAGTGGTTTGACTCCTCTGAGGTCTTAATGCCTTTCACGATGCCTCGGCCGGTCTGGTTGTTCCCTCATGCGATCTGATGGTAGCCCGGGTGCATGGTCAGGTTCCGAGTTCTCAGGCTGGTTTATTGACGCTGTCAACGGTTTGGCCATAGCCGGGTTTGCGAGAGCAGCCCCCGAGCCTCTGCACGGAGCGAGAGGATGATCGAGGACTGTCTCGACTTTTATCATATGCCCCTTCGTCGCCTTTCCACAAGGAGGAAGGGGGGGAAAGTGCCATGTTGCCCTCGGAGGGCGCCGAACATGGTGTCTCCAGTGAATTGCTAACGGGTGATCCGAGTGGACGCCCGTGCCCCGTTCGATAAGGGTCAGCTACTGGCCCAGAGGCGCGCTCCAAAAGTACCTGCAGGTGATTTGCCGGACCCGGTCCCGTTCGATAGGGTCTGAGGGCTCGATGCCTCCCTCTGATGGGATTCTGTTACAAAATCGCTCCTGCTGGTCTCGGAAATGTCCTAGGGTACCTCGGGAGCGTAGCCCGAGCCTCGACCATGTAACAGACGTACCCAGAGTCATCCCTCGCTCTGCCTGCTCTGGGGCGGCTGTCGAACCCTTCGAGGGGCCAGCCTTCGAACCCCTGATCAGTAGTGGGCGCGGAGCCCGAGTGCTCTGAGGCAGCTATCGAACCCTTCCGAGGGGCCAGCCTTCGAACCTCTGATCAGTAACGAGCCTGAAGCCCGAGTGCTTTGGGGCGGCTGTCAAACCCTTCCGAGGGGCCAGCCTTCGAACCCCTGATCAGTAGGAGGGCTCGGGGCCCGCTTCCTTCGCGGAGAAGGATCCCTTTCGAAATATCCCCTTTCCCGGTCCCTGTAGCAAGAGAGAGGAAGGGGAAGAGGAAAAGGATACGAATTTAAATGGTGTGGCGCACCTTTTTTGACACGGTCATCATGGCGGAGGTGAAGCGACGCCCGCTTCGCCTGCCAAAGGTGTCGCTTGCCCTGCCGCAGAGTTAATGCGACGGGACGGGCGGTTCGCAGGGCGGTCGTTGCGCGAGCTATTCGAGGAACGGAACACGGGCGCGTCGTCTTCACGCCGTGGGAGAAGGCTCCCCTGCTGCTCCAGGAGGGGACGTGAGCCCGCAGATGATTTGACTGCTGCTTTCGCTCGTCTACTGCTGCCATTACTGCTGGTCCACTTTTGGCCACATCGACCGCCGCGCCTTCTCCAGTGGCTGACTGACCCGTGATCGATGTGCTCGATTGGCACTGTTGGACCACGCGCAGGGTTGCCTCGAGTCGCGGCACTGGTTCCGCAATCGAGAAGGCGCGACATTAGCGCAAGTGGCGGTGCGGTTGCTTGCACGTAGTAACCGGCGCGCTGGTTACATGACGTGTGGGCCTGGGCCTCCATGCTGGATGCGACGAAGTCGAAGGGGTGCGCCCCCGTGGTGCGGTTGCACGCCACCTACATGGCGGCCCGCCCTTTCAACTGCTGGTTTCGGCGAGGATGGAGGAGTGCTTGTAACCGCGGGGCGGTTACACGCTCCGCGTGCGGTGGTTTGGCTTCTTCCGTTTCCGGGCCAGCTTGCATGACGTGTGGGACCCAGCCCCCGTGTCGTAGGGGGAGGACCCTGGAGCACGTTGGTGAAGACTTTGCCTGCGACGCTTGAGGGAGAGCCGCCTTTAAAAAGGGATCGATCCCCCGGGTGGTAGCCATGCCTTCGTACTCCCCTCATGCATCGTGCCCTTCCACCTTCCGAGCCCCTGGATGGGGAGCACCCGCGTTGCCTTCGTCTTGTTGTTGGAGGAGCACAACCTCAAGGAGGTTGGCACCCTTCAGCCATCGCTCGGCTTCAAGGATTTTCATTAGGCAGCCCGGTTGCATTCCCTCACCAATGGTCACCCAGGATGGTGACCACCAGTTTGATGGTGGGGAGAAGCAAGCCGGGCTGCAGCCTCTGCCCCGCCCTCAGCTTCAAGGATCTTCATCATCCTTGTCGGGGCGGGGGGCGAGCTGAGCCAGAGTTCTACCTCCCGCATGGGTCGGCGGGCCACCTCATCCTTCAGCATTCAGGGGAGAGGGCGCTCACCGGCCTAGCGGAGGGGCGGACTTCGACAACGCGGGGCCGGTCGGGCGCAAGCATCGTCAGCTCCAGCATGCATGGCTCGCTGGCTCAGCTGGCTCTGGCGCTGCTTCCGGTGCCACCTCCCACCGCTGGGGCGGAGCGTGGCTGTCTGCCCACCGTATGGGCGGCTGTTGCGCCGTGCGCACCGGGGGACCGTCCAAGACGTCGCACGCCGCTAGGGTGGCGTTCGTGTTCTTGGATTGTCTTGTCCTCACTCCGGCACGACGCCTCCGCGCGGAGGTCGGTGCCTGCCCGTCCGCGAGGACTTGAGTGGGGATCTGTCGGTGCAGGCTGGGGCGGCCGCCATTCGTTGGCGTAGCGCCGGCGCGCAGGTGGCCGCTGTCGTCGGCGCGGAGGTGGTGGTCGCTAGAGGCGATTTCTCCGCCGACGAGACCGTTGGAGCCACCCGCGGACAGACCTCCGGCTCTTTGGCTTTGATATCTTGTCCTCGCCCCTTGGGTGTGGACGTGGGCAAGGGCCTTGCTACAGCAGCATTTGCCCTGAGGTCATCGCTGCTGCTGTTTAGCCGCCTGAGGCGGAGGTCGTTGTCGCTGCTGCTGCAGTGGTTGGCGGCGAGCCTCCTGGAGTTTGTCGTCCCGCAGGCCCTCTGGTGTGGAGGTAGTTCATACCCGCGGGAGTGGAACCGGAGTTCCGTTTGTAATGGCATCTTGAGTGCCGGTGTATGTTCATTGTGGCTGTCGGGGCCTGAACATCTGGGGATTTGGGCGTGAAGCCGTGTTTCTCCCTCATTTCAAGCGTCGTGACTCGCCTGTCGGCTAGCTAAACCGCTTAAACGAGTGTGAGTTGCCTTGTGCGGAAGGTGACTATCGGGGACCATAATTAGGGGTACCCCCAAGACTCCTAATCTCAGCTAGTAACCCCCATCAGCACAAAGCTGCAAAGGCCTGATGGGTGCGATTAAGGTCAAGGCTCAGTCCACTCAAGGGACACGATCTCGCCTCGCCCGAGCCTAGCCTCGGGTAAAGGCAGCCGACCCCGGAGGATTCATGTCTCGCCCGAGGGCCCCCCTCAAGCAACGGACGCACCTTCGGCTCGCTCGAGGCCCAGCCTTCGCCGAGAAGCAACCTTGGCCAGATCGCCACGCCGACCGACCGTATCGCAGGAGCATTTAATGCAAGGATCGCCTGACACCTTATCTTGACGAGCACTCTTCAGTCGACAGAGCCGAAGTGACCGCAGTCACTTCGCCGCTCCACTGACCGACCTGACAAGAAAACAGCGCCCCCTGCGTCGCTCCGACTGTTGTGCCACTCGACAGAGTGAGGCTGACAGCAGCCAAGTCCGGCCTCGGGCGCCATAGGAAGCTCCGCCTCGCCCGACCCCAGGGCTCAGACTCAGCCTCGCCTCCGGAAGACGACGAACTCCGTCTCGCCCGAACCCAGGGCTCGGACTCAGCCTCGGCTCCGGAAGACGACGGACTCCGCCTCGCCCGCCCCCAGGGCTCGGACTCAGCCTCGGCTCCAGAAGACGACGAACTCCGCCTCGCCCGACCCCAGGGCTCAGACTCAGCCTCGGCTTCGGAAGACGACGAACTCTGCCTCGCCCGACCCCAGGGCTCAGACTCAGCCTTGGCCTCGGACGACTGTCTCCGCCTCGCCCGACCCGAGGCTTGGACTCGACCTCGACCTCGACCTCGGAGGAGCCTCCGCCTCGCCCGACCCAGGGCTCGGACCGACCACGTCACATGGGGCCATCATTACCCTACCCCTAGCTAGCTCAGGCTACGGGGAACAAGACCGGCGTCCCATCTGGCTCGCCCCGGTAAACAAATAATGATGGCGCCCCGCATGCTCCATGACGACGGCGGCTCTCAGCCCCTTATGGAAGCAAGGAGACGTCAGCAAGGACTTGACAGCCCCGACAGCTGTCCTTCCGCAAGGCTCCAGCACTCCTCCGACGGCCACGACATCACATGAACAGGGTGCCAAAACCTCTCCGGCTGCCACGACGGCATGTACTTAGGGCTCTAGCTCCTCTCTGCTAGACACGTTAGCACACTGCTACATCCCCCATTGTACACCTGGGCCCTCTCCTTACGCCTATAAAAGGAAGGTCTAGGGCTCTCGTACGAGAAGGTTGGCCGCGCGGGAGAACGGGACGACGCGTATAAGTCCCTCGCTCTCTCCCACATGGACGCTTGTAACCCCCTACTGCAAGCGCACCCGACCTGGGCGCAGGACAACACGAAGGCCGCGGGTTTCCCCTTTTGTCTGTCTCCTTTTTCCCCCCTTCGTGCTCCGTCTCGCGCCGACCCATCTGGGCTGGGACACGCGGCGACAATTTACTCGTCGGTCCAGGGACCCCCCGGGGTTGAAACGCCGACAGTTGGTGCGCCAGGTAGGGGCCTGCTGCGTGTTGACGAACAACTTCCCGTCAAGCTCCAGATGGGTAGTCTCCAGCAACCTTTCCAACCCGGGACGATTCTTCATTTCGGGAGTCTTGAGTTCATGTCCCTCGATGGCGGCTACGACATGATACTCCTTCCTCCGCCGCGCGACAACGATAATGGCGGCCGACAGCCCGCCCACCGGCAGCGGAATCAACGACGTTTTCCCCACGTGACGGAAGAACAACATTCGGGTTTGTCCCGTCACCTCCCCCGCCAACGGAGGAGGAGGCGGGGCAACCATGGCCAAGCAGGAGGCGGCACCTCATCGGCTGTCGAGCGAGTCGACGACGTCGGCACCCCAGCGGGGGACACGTCAGGCGTCGACCTCGCGTCTGAGACGAAGACGAGTGTCGTTTCCCCGCAACACGCCAACTCCAAGCGGACGGACGACGTCAGCACGCTCGCAAGGGCCTTGCAGGGCGTCACCCTCGTACCTGAGACGACGGTGCAGTCCGCCCCTGACGCGACTTCGTCACCGCCCGTCGACCAAGAGGTACCGACCGATTCCCATCTCGTGCCTTTTAGATCCAGCTGCGACCCACCGAGCGACCCCGCTTCGGTGGACGCTTTCGTAAAGGCACATACAAACCCTCCGGGGTACCGTATGCGGTCGCCCTGGGATAGACTGACGGCCGTCTCGACTTACGGACCCTCGGGTTCCGAGGGAGATGACGAGCTCGACTTTTGTTGGGATTTCTCCGGGCTCGGTAACCCCAGTGCCATGCGGGACTTCATGTCCGCATGCGACTACTGCCTTTCCGATTGTTCCGACGGTAGCCGCATCTTCGGCGACGAGGACTGTGGCCCAAGTCATGATAGTTTCCACGTCGATCTAGGGGGTCCCGGCGAAGGCAACCATCTTGGTATACCGGAAAACGGTGATCCCCCTAGGCCTGCGCCTCGCGTTGACATCCTTCAGGAGCTAGCTGTGGTCCCAGTCCCTGCGGGGGTCAGGACGCATAGCTCGAGCAAATCCACGAGGTGCAGGCCAGGCTCGACGAGGGAGCAGGAACACTAGAGCAGTTCCGGCGGAACATCGGGCAGGAATGGGCAGACCGAGCTCCGGCCGAAGAAGCGCGTCATCTGCCCCAGGGCATCCAGCTCCGCATTGCCGACGACGTCAGGGCAAGGCCGCCACCGGCTTCCAGTGGGGTCGGCCAGAATCTGGCTGCAGCGGCAATACTCCTCCGCGCGATGCCGGAACCATCGACCACCGAAAAGCGGCGTATCCAGGGAGAGCTCAAGAATCTCCTGGAGGATGCTGCGGTCCGACGGGCCGAAACCTCTGCCTCCTGAAGGCAGGGGTACCCCTCAGAGCATCACGCCGCGACTTCCCGATTCATGCGGGAAGCCTCGGTCCACACCGGGCGCACGCGCAACACAGCGCCTGCGGCCTCGGGTCGCCTCGGCAACGAGCACCACCGCCGCGACCGTCGAGCCCACCTCAATGAGAAGGTGCGCCGAGGCTACCACCCCAGGCGTGGGGGATGCTACAACAGCGGGGAGGATCGGAGTCCCTCGCCCGAACCACCCGGTCCGCAGGCTTTCAGCCGAGCCATACAACGGCCCCCATTCCCGACCCAGTTCCGAACCCCGACTACCATCACAAAGTACTCGGGGGAGACGAGGCAGGAACTGTGGCTCGCGGACTACCGGCTGGCCTGCCAATTGGGTGGAACGGACGATGACAACCTCATCATCCGCAACCTCCTCCTGTTCCTCTCCGACACCGCTCGAGCCTGGCTGGAGCACCTGCCTCCAGGGCAGATCTCCAACTGGGACGACCTGGTCCAAGCCTTCGTCGGCAACTTCCAGGGCACGTACGTGCGCCCTGGGAACTCCTGGGATCTCCGAAGCTGCCGCCAGCAGCCGGGAGAGTCTCTCCGGGACTACATCCGGCGATTCTCGAAGCAGCGCACCGAGCTGCCCAACGTCACCGACTCGGACGTCATCGGCGCGTTCCTCGCCGGCACCACCTGCCGCGACCTGGTGAGCAAGCTGGGTCGCAAGACCCCCACCAGGGCAAGCGAGCTGATGGACATCGCCACCAAGTTCGCCTCTGGCCAGGAGGCGGTTGAGGCCATCTTCCGGAAGGACAAGCAGCCCCAGAGCCGCCAGCCGGAAGATGTCCCCGAGGCGTCCACTCAGCACGGCACCAAGAAGAAAGGCAAGAAGAAGTCGCAAGCGAAACGCGACGCCGCCGACGCAGACCTTGTCGCCGCCGCTGAGTACAAGAACCCTCGAAAGCCTCCCGGAGGTGCCAATCTCTTCGACAAGATGCTCAAGGAGCCATGCCCCTATCATCAGGGGCCCGTCAAGCACACCCTTGAGGAGTGCATCATGCTTCGGTGCCACTTTCACAAGGCCGGGCCACCTGCGGAAGGTGGCAGGGCCCACAACAACGACAAGAAGGAGGATCACAAGGCAGAGGAGTTCCCCGAGGTCCACGACTGCTTCATGATCTACGGTGGGCAAGTGGCGAACGCCTCGGCTCGGCACCACAAGCAAGAGCATCGGGAGGTCTGCTCGATAAAGGTGGCGGCACCAGTCTACCTAGACTGGTCCGACAAGCCCATCACCTTTGACCAGGGCGACCACCCCGACCGCGTGCCGAGCCCGAGGAAATATCCGCTCGTTGTCGACCCCGTCATCGGCAACGTCAGGCTCACTAAGGTCCTCATGGACGGGGGCAGCAGCCTCAACATCATCTACGTCGAGACCCTCTGGCTCCTGCGGATCAATCTGTCCTCGGTCCGGGCAGGCGCGACGCCTTTTCATGGGATCATCCCCGGGAAACGCGTCCAGCCCCTTGGACAACTCGATCTGCCCGTCTGCTTCGGGACTCCCTCCAACTTCAGAAGGTAAACCCTCACGTTCGAGGTGGTCGGGTTCCGAGGAACCTACCACGCGGTGCTGGGGAGGCCGTGCTACGCCAAGTTCATGGCCGTCCCCAACTACACCTACCTCAAGCTCAAGATGTCGGGCCCCAACGGGGTCATCTCTATCGGCCCCACGTACCGACACGCGTACGAATGCGACGTGGAGTGCGTGGAGTACGCCGAGGCCCTCGCTGAATCCGAGGCCCTCATCGCTGACCTGGAAAGCCTCTCCAAGGAGGCGCCAGACGTGAAGCGCCATGCCGACTACTTCGAGCCAGCAGAGACGGTCAAGTCCGTCCCTCTTAACCCCAGCAACAATGCCTCCAAGTAGATCCGGATCAGCTCTGAGCTCGACCCCAAATAGGAAGCAGTGCTCATTGACTTTCTCCGTGCAAACGCCGAAGTTTTCGCGTGGAGTCCCTCGGACATGCCTGGCATACCGAGGGATGTCACCGAGCACTCGCTGGATATCCGAGCTGGAGCCCGACCCGTGAAGCAGCCTCTGTGCCGATTCGACGAAGAAAAGCGCAAAGCCATAGGCGAGGAGATCCACAAGCTGATGGCTGCAGGGTTCATCAAAGAGGTATTCCATCCCGAATGGCTTGCCAACCCTGTGCTTATGAGAAAGAAAGGAGGGAAATGGCGGATGTGTGTAGACTACACTGGTCTAAACAAAGCATGTCCGAAGGTTCCCTACCCTTTGCCTCACATTGATCAAATCGTGGATTCCACTGCCGGGTGCGAAACCCTGTCTTTCCTCGATGCCTACTCAGGGTATCACCAAATCAGGATGAAAGAGTCCGACCAGCTCGCGACTTCTTTCATCACACCTTTTTGGCATGTACTGCTACGTTACTATGTCGTTTGGTTTGAGGAATGCGGGTGCGACATACCAAAGGTGCATGAACCACGTGTTCGGCGAACACATTGGTCGAACGGTCGAGGCTTATGTCGATGACATCGTAGTCAAGACGAGGAAAGCCTCCGACCTCCTTTCCGACCTTGAAACAACATTCCGGTGTCTCAAGGCGAAAGGCGTAAAACTCAATCCCGAGAAGTGCGTCTTCGGAGTCCACCGAGGCATGCTCTTGGGCTTCATCATCTCCGAGCGAGGCATCGAGGCCAACCCGGAGAAAATCGCGGCCATCACCAACATGGAGCCCATCAAAGACTTGAAAGGCGTATAGAGGGTCATGGGATGCCTTGCGGCTCTGAGCCGCTTCATCTCGCGCCTCGGCGAAAGAGGCCTACCTCTGTACCGCCTCTTGAGAAAGGCTGAGTGCTTCACTTGGACCCCCGAGGCCAAGTGTTGGAGCGAAGGCAGAAACGCCACCCTTCGCCCGAAGTCTCCACCGCTTAGCCCCTGCCCTGGCAGACAAAGCAGGCAGGGACACCCTTCGCTTCATCGGCACCAGAGACAACACGGAGACCCTTCGCTCGATTCGGCACCAGACGAAGGCCTGCGGCGACGCCTCCCCGCGGCGCGGCTTCGTTCAGCTCTGAGGCCCACATGAGATCTGGCCCATTGTAACGGGCCCTGCGTGGCCGCGTTTGTGTTACGGGCCTAATTTGTAAAGGCATACTTGTAATTACAGCTTGTAACCCCGCTTTATGGGAATATTCTGGGGATAAACTAGGTACCTGAGGGCACATGCGTCCTTAACGCAAGGCGTCGTGCACTCGGATACCTATAAATACCCCCGCACAGTGCCCGTGAGAGGCTAGATTAACAGAGCTTTTGCCATCACGCGCGAGTGCCCTGTTGCCATCACCATTCACTCGTGTTGGATCCCCTTGCTGTCGAGAGCAAGTTCCAACATTTGGCGCCCACCGTTCGTGCTACGAGACAACCACCCGCGATGGCACCCAAGAGAGCTAACCCGAAGGCTGACGAGGCTGCGAAGGCAGCACTGCTCGCCGCAAGAAAGGGCAAGGCCCTCGCCCTCACCCAATCCACCCACCAAGAGGCCACTGAAGACGACACCCTCCGCACCTGCGACCCTGAGGGACAACCCTCAGGCTTCGCACCTCCCTCAGACTTCGCACCACCGGAGGGCGCGGACCTCGCCGAGGACGGTGAGGTCCTCGGTGTCTCAGCAGAAGAACAGCTACAGCTGCGCGCCCTGCGCCTCAAGAACCGCAACCTCCAGAGGCAGAAGGAGATACTGGAGGCCAAGCGCCAGCGTGTGTCCGCACTCGCCAAAGTGCGGCAGATGATACGCGACGAAGAGCACAAGGCCCAGGAACTCGAGCGGGAGATTGCGCTGATGCAGCGCGAAGGCCACCTTGGCCCGTGGCACGAGTCATCCCTCCAGCAGCGCGCACAAAACGAAGACACGCGCGAAGGCCACCTCGGCCTGCAGCATGGGCCACCCCTGCAACACCGCGCGCAACCGGAGGACCCGCGTTTCCCCCAGCGCGACTTCACTTTCCCGCACGCCGCGCCATTCCAAGGGGTCAATTATCTCGATGAGCGAAGTCCCCTGGCGCCTCACCTGCAAGTGACGCCGTGGCCAGCTAACTTCCGGGCTGGGACCTACCCCAAGTACAACGGCAGCACCGACCCGGCTCAATACATAATGAGTTACCAGGTCGCCGTCGCATCGTCCGGGGGGGACGACGCCACAATGGCGAAGTCCTTCATCATCGCCCTCGAGGGCCCCGCACTCACCTGGTTCACCAGGTTGCCTCCGCTGTCCATCGATTCCTGGAGAAGTCTCCGGGACAAGTTCCTCCTCAACTTCCAAGGGTACCGCCCGGACACCGACGCCCTGGCCGAACTCTCGCTCTGCAAGCAGCTAGAGAGGGAGACCCTGAGGGAATATTACCGCAAATTCCTGACACTCAAGACACAGCTACCCTAAGTCGATGACCAGATTGCCATCCACTATGCTATCAGTGGTCTTCGCGCTGGCGTCCTTTACAGCCACTGCATCAGAGATCCGCCGAAGAACCTCCAAGAGTTATACCAGCTGTTTGAAAAGTACGCCAGATCCGAGGAGCTCCACCAGCGCAAGATTGAGTCCCAGCGGAAGCCAAAAGATGCTCCACAGTCCAGCCGCACGTGGACAAGGACTCCGCAACCAGACTCCGGTCGAGATGGCCGCGGTCAGCAGCAAGTGCACAACATTGCCAACCAGCAGCCGGCCGCTGACCCCCTTCGTCGCCAGGAATATCCCCCCAGGGCCGCGGAAGTGGAACTCGCGGCAGGGGCCGAGGGCGTGCGCAGCCACCCCCTCCACCGCGCCGATTTTACTGCCTTTTCCATGGCGAAGACTGCGCCCACCAAACCAAAGACTGCCCCGAAGTGAAGGCCACCAGAGACAGAATGGCGAGGGCGCAGCCAGCCGACAACCCCAGAATTGTCGCGCATAATTACCAGCCACCCCTCCACCATATATCCACGCTCCCGCCCCGCATCCACCGCACCACGCTTACCAACATCATCAGGAAGTACAAATCGTACATCCTCTGCCTCCACCACCACACCAGCAACAACAAAACATCCCCCATGCCCCAAAGCAGGAAGACTTCACCGATCAACCTTATCGCGGAGTCATTCATATGATAACTGGGGGGTCCAGCACCGACTTCGACACCAAGCGGCAGAAGCGGGACCACTACCGCAGCATAAACCATGTCGCCGTCACGGGCCCAGTTGTGCAGACAAAGTGGTCCCACGTACCGCTCACCTTCGACGCACGGGACGTCGACTTGCGCAGCGCCCCCCACTGCGATGCCATGGTTATCAATTGCAGCGTGGCAGGCTGGGACCTACACAAGGTCCTCGTTGACAACGGCAGCCAGGCAGACATCATCTTCCTCCACGCCTTCGATCGCATGGGCATCAGCCACAGCCTGCTTAAGCCTTCGGACAACCCGTTGTATGGCTTCGGCGGCAAGGGCACCTTCCCCGTCGGCAAAATAGAGTTGCCCCTCTCCTTCGGTGTAGCACCCAATGCCCGAAGTGAGCAAGTGACTTTTGATATTGTGGATATGGTATATCCATACAACGCCATCATGGGTCGGGGCTCCATCAATAAGTTTGAAGCTGCCATCCACGGACTGTATTTGTGCATGAAGATACCAGGCCCGCTAGGCGTAATTACAGTCCACGGTAACCAGCAGACAGCGCGCAACATAGAGCGGGACTTCATGCCTGGTCAGAGGAACGTGCACTGTCTCACGACACAGTGCGAGGTCCCTGCGCCCGCTAGCCCAACTGACAAGCAGCACGACAAGGCTCAGTTGCAGAGTCAGGACGGGACCAAGACTGTCCCCCTCGATCAGGCCACGCCCAAGCAGACAGTCACTATCAGCGAAGACCTTACTTCGCATGAAGAAGAGAAGCTCCTCTGCTGCCTGGCCAAGAATAAAGATGTCTTCGCCTGGTCCGCCCTCGACCTGGTCGGAGTCAGCCGATCCATAATCGAGCACAGTTTGGGAATTGACCCCTCGGTGCGACCAAGAAAGCAAAGGCTCCGCAAAATGTCCGACGAAAATACAGAGGCCGCCAAGGCGGAGGTGCACCGCCTCCTAGAGGCTAAATTCATTGAGCCAGTGGCTTACCCCACATGGCTCTCCAATGTTGTAATGGTACAGAAAAAAAGCGGGAAATGGTGGATGTGCATAGACTTCACCAGTCTCAATAAGGCCTGCCCAAAAGACAATTTCCCGTTGCCATGGATCGACAAAATAGTCGATAGCGCGGCCGGATGCGAGGTCATGTCTCTCCTCGACTGCTTCTCCGGCTATCACCAGATATACATGAAGGCGGAAGACAAGGCTAGCACCAGCTTTATAACACCCTTCGGCACTTATTGCTTCGTCAGAATGCCGGAGGGTCTCAAGAATGCCGGGTCCACCTTCTCCAGACTCACCAAAACAGTACTCGAAGGGCAGGTCGGCAGAAATATATTTACATATGTGGACGACATCGTCGTCGCCAGCAAAAATAAGGAGGACCATCTCGCCGACCTGGCCGAGACATTCGCAAACATGCGAGATGCACGACTCCGCCTAAACCCGGAAAAGTGCGTTTTCGGTGTTCGCCAGGGCAAGATATTGGGCTACCTGGTGTCACACCGCGGCATCGAGGCCAACCCAACCAAGATCCAGGCCATCATCGACATGTCGCCTCCGCAGTCCGCCCGGGACGTCCAGCGTCTGACAGGCAGATTGGCCGCTCTCAACAGATTCATCTCCAGGTCGGCCGAGCGAAGTCTTCCTTTCCTCAAAACTCTCCGCGGCGCAAAAGACTTCGCCTGGGGGCCGGAGCAAGCAGCGGCCTTCGCCTCATTAAAACAATACTTAACGGAGCTGGCCACCCTCACGAGCCCCGACTCCTCGCTCCCCCTATTGCTCTATGTCGCGGCTTCGCCGCACGCGGTCAGCGCGGCACTAGTGCAGGAGCAGACAGTCGAAGGCGCTGTCAGACAGTGCCCTGTTTATTACGTCTCCGAGGTCCTGACACCGTCCAAATGCAACATGACAGAGCTGGAGAAGATCGCCTACGCAGTTGTTATGTCCTCGCGCAAGCTGCGCCATTACTTTGAAGCATTCAAGGTCCGCGTCACCTCAGACAGGGGGCTCGGCGAACTGTTTAGAAACCCGGAGGCATCGGTGAGGATCGCCAAGTGGGCAGCCGAACTCTCCGGCTACCACATCAGCTTCGAGCCCAGGACAGCCATCAAATCGCAAGTCCTGGCAGACTTCGTCGTCGACTGGACCGGGCCAGTAACACAGCCGGACCCGACCACAGAGAAGGTCTGGACGATCCATTGCGACGGCGCATGGTGCCATGCGGGGGCAGGCGTCGCTGCAATCATAACCTCACCAGTCGGGGTCAAGCACAGATATGCAGCACAACTCAGCTTCAATCTGGAATCCGACAGATGCACAAATAATATAGCAGAATACGAAGCAGTCATCCTCGGCCTCCGCAAGCTAAGGGCCCTCGGAGTCACCACTTGCATCATCAAAACAGACTCCAAGGTAGTTGCCGGCCAGGTCGAGAAAGACTATGCAGCCAAGGACCCCGCACTCATGCAGTACCTCGCGGCCATCCGAAGTCTCGAGAGGCAGTTCAAGGGGTTCACCGTGCAGCATGTGGACCGGGCCAAGAATGAGGAGGCCGACGCATTGGCCAAGGCCGCGGCCAGGGGCAAAACTATGCCCTCCGACGTGTTCTTCCATATCATCGGCACGCCAGCAGTCCGGAGCCCCGAAGGGCTCCAAATAACCAATGACAGCGAGAGCCACCGTACAGTTAACCTCATCATGACCGAAGACTGGCGAGCACCCATTACCCTGTTCCTGCAGGGGTATTATCACCCAGCCGACATCAGTGAGGCCAAGCGCCTCAGACATCGAAGCCGAGACTTCGCTCTGATTGAAGGCCAACTCTACAAAAAGGGGTCAGTCAACCAATGCTTAAGTGCGTCACCGAGGCCGAAGGCATGCAGATTCTACGTGAAGTCCACAGTGGCACGTGCGGCTCGCACGCGGGGCCGAGGGCCCTAGCTGCTAAGGTGATCCGCCAGGGTTTTTACTGGCCCGCAATGATTTGCGCCGCGAATCGGGTCACTCGGTCCTGCGAAGCCTGCCAGAAGTTCTCTCCTCGGTCAGGCGGCCCTTCGCAGTATACAAAGCTGATCGCCCACACATGGCCTCTCCAGCGCTGGGGTCTCGACATTGTTGGACCCCTGCCCACCGCTCAGGGGAACCTTAAGTTCGCCTTCGTCGCGGTCGAGTACTTCACCAAATGGATCGAGGCACGGGCTGTCTCCACAATAACATCAAAGACTGCCCAAAAATTCTTCTGGCAGAACATCGTTTGCCGCTTCGGAGTACCGTCCGAATTAACAGTCGACAACGGCAAGCAGTTTGATAACCAAGACTTCAAGGATTTTTGTTTCTCCATTGGCACCAAGCTTGCCTTCGCCTCAGTCTATCATCCGCAGTCCAACGGGGTCGTGGAGCGCGCCAACGGGAAAATCTTCACAGCTATCAAAAAAATGCTCCTCGATGAAAAAAAGGGCAGATGGAGCGATTTTTTACCTGAGGCAGTCTGGGCACTAAACACGACTGAGTGCAGGGCGACCGGGTTCACTCCCTTCCGTCTTTTATACGGATCGGAGGCCATGACCCCGCAAGAAATAAAGCACGGGTCCCCGCGAACAGTCCCGTCAGCCGTCCCAGATGTGGACGAGCCAACTTCAAAGGATCTCATCGACGGAGACCGTGTCTTCGCCCTACAGGCCCTGAACAAGTATCAAGCCCAGACCAAAGCATGGCGCGACCATTCAGTCACCCCGAGGGAGTTCAGCGAGGGGGACCTCGTACTCATTCGAACAGCTCGGACGGAGTCCAAGGGCAAGCTGGAGCCCAGGTGGGAGGGCCCTTTCATCGTCAAGACAAAAGCTTCCCCCAGCGCTTACAGGCTCACAACGCCAACCGGCGAGGACCTGGAGCACTCCTAGAACATCGACAACCTCCGCAAATTTTTTGTTTGATTCCTCAGGGCTGTCTTCGCCCTTGTAATCCGCAAAAACAATCTTGCACCGGCCCGCACTCTTTTCCTCCCAGGGGGTGAGGTTTTTAACGAGGCGGAGCCATGTAATATATGCGTAAAAAATCCCCCGCAAAAAGACATGCGTCGAAAAAGACCGCGATGACGGTCTTCGACATTCGACCACCACGAGGTCACCGCGAGGCTAAGCGCTAGCTACCCTCGCGTGCGACAAATCCGCGCAGAAGTCGCCTAAGGGTGCAGCCGGATTAGCACAACAAGTGCGGAAAAAAATCTAAGTCTATCGCGAAGACTATCCGCGCAGAAGTCGCCTAAGGGTGCAGCCGGATTAGCACAACAAGTGCGGAAAAAATCTAAGTCTATCGCGAAGACTATCCGCGCAGAAGTCGCCTAAGGGTGCAGCCGGATTAGCACAACAAGTGCGGAAAAAATCTAAGTCTATCGCGAAGACTATCCGCGCAGAAGTCGCCTAAGGGTGCAGCCGGATTAGCACAACAAGTGCGGAAAAAATCTGAGTCCATCGCGAAGACTATCCGCACAGAAGTCGCCTAAGGGTGCAGCCGGATTAGCACAACAAGTGCGGAAAAAATCTAAGTCTATCGCGAAGACTATCCGCGCAGAAGTCGCCTAAGGGTGCAGCCGGATTAGCACAACAAGTGCGGAAAAAATCTAAGTCTATCGCGAAGACTATCCGCGCAGAAGTCGCCTAAGGGTGCAGCCGGATTAGCACAACAAGTGCGGAAAAAATCTGAGTCCATCGCGAAGACTATCCGCGCAGAAGTCGCCTAAGGGTGCAGCCAGGTTAGCACAACAAGTGCGGACAAAAAAATCTAGGTCTATCGCGAAGACTATCCGCGCAGAAGTCGCTTAAAAGTGCAGCCGGATTAGCACAACAAGTGCGAAAAAACCGAAGACTATCTGCGCAGAAGACACTTAAGGGTACAACAACGGCCGAAACGACAACATCAAACCATCCACGCCAAGACCAACTATAATCAAGCCAACACAGCGCAACAAAACAAATCAGTGAGTACAAAACGCCTTCGCACACACACATGCACGCGAGGGCACACAATTCCACCATACAAGCCTCTACATACACAAGCGAGGGCACCACACTCTACATCGGCTCAACCTTAGGAATAATTCCCATCTCCCTATAATTAAATAACATTATCCTGAGCTCCTCACCCGCAAAAAGACTTCGCAGTTCCACTTCACCTACACTCTCGGCGGTCGGCAGAGACAACAGTTCCGGCCGACCAGCCCCACTCACACGAAGCCGAGCCCGCTCCTCCGTGCTAACCCTACGTTTTGCAACCGCCCTTCGTCGACGGCGCCCGGTGCTAGGGCCTGGCACGTCCGGCGCATCCGCGGCGTGTGGCGAAGCCTCCGCCGCAGCCACGTCCAAGGCCGCAAAATAATCCAAGTTCTCCTCCGACGACTCCTCAGTCCACTCAACCGAGCTCCCGGAGTCGGCAAAATCAAAAAACTCAGATGCAGACCCACTATATTCATTACCACCTTCCGCGGTCGAAGCCGCCAAAAACTCAGTAGTAGCGGTTGCGTGCGCAGGCCCAAAATCTTGAACCTGCGCAGCAACCAAAATTCAGTACAACATCCAAAATTCCCCAACCCTAAACAACCACTACGCCACCTGCGAGGGCCCTGACGCTGCGGGAGCCTCCGCCGTTGGCTCCGCCGCCACTTCCGCCACTATTTCCACCGCCTCCGCCGCGGGATCTTCGACGGTCGGCGCAGCTGCTGCGAGGGCATCAGGAGCGCCTTCGGCCACCTTCAGGAGCAGGTCTTCAACTGTCGCAGCAGATGTGGGGGCGCCTGGTGCGTCTTCCGCGGTATCCGGGGTCGGCTCCGGGTCAGGCAGGGCGCTGTTCAGTGCTCCGAAGTCGTCCACCCGCTCGCCTCGCTCCGCCTAAAACAAAACATACAAAAAGTCAGCAAACACACGCACAGACCACATCCAGCAAACGCCGAACAAACGACAACGTTACCTGAGCCCTCGCAGCCTCGGCCCGCTCCCTGACCACATCACCACCATACAGACCCCACATCCGGTCATAGAGGGCACCGGCGGACTCCTTCACCACGGGGTCTTCGACCTTATAGATATCTCGCCCAAAATCTTCATCCGCCTGGTCGAAGGCCTCATAGTGCCAGCACCCTTCGCGAGAGAGTGCGTTCATCGCCCCCTCGCAGGTGACCAGGGAGGCGAACGACATTAATCCCCTCAGGACAGTGGGGAGCTCCTGCAGCTCCTCTTGCACCCATTCCATACAGCGAAACCCGGCCTCTCGCTCCGGCACCACGAAGTCACCGGTCCGCGCTCCCAGCTCGCGATATGTGGCCATAAGCTGTGTACGCGTCCGTTCGGCCTCCGTTCGCACCGCGGCTTCGACCCCCTTCGCGCGGCTCTCCAGAGCGGTGAGCCGCTCCCGCAGGTCTTCGGCGAGCCCCTTGGCTAGATTGCCTTCCGCCCGTGCCAGCCTGGCCTCCGCCTGCGCGGCCTGCTCCTTGGCGATGGCCTCGTTGGCCTCCCTCCTCTCCCCCGCCAGCTGGCGCCGGAGGTCAGCCTTCTCCTTCTCCAGGGCGGCCACCTTGTCCGCCAGTTTACGACACTTGCTGTCGGAGGCCGACTTCTCACGGACAGCGTCAGCATGTTGCGTCCGAAGTCTCTCGACTTCGGCAGACAAAGCTGCCGTAAGTGCCCCCGACGCAGTACGGCTGGTGAAGTCAGCCACCTGCAGAGCACACGTAAGGCCATGGCCGTATAAAAAATAATATATATATATATATATAACAGCTCGGCGGACCTGACTCAGTGCCTCCGTCGCCTGACTCAGCGCCTCCGTCACTCCTTTCAGCCGGCGGGTCGCCGCGCCAGCCTCGTCCCTGACCAACGCGAGGGCCGACACCTCGCCTTCGGCGCCAAGGGTCCCGTCCCTCGCCTTCGACGACAGCGCAGCCGTCGCGATTGCCGCGGCAGGCGCAACTATAGCAAGCCGGCCCTCGTCCGACCCTGCAACGCATCAACAAGTAAGAAAAAAAAAGAAAAGAAAAAGGCGGCCGGGTGACTTACCCCCAAGATAATCGTCCACACTAATATCGGTGCCGAAGTCGGCAACGCGTTTGCCCGGCGGCGGCGACGTTCGGGCCGCCTCCGAAGCCTCCGCCACTCCGCTGGCCGGCGGCACCACCTTCGTCAGTTTGGAGACTCCGGCGCCCGCCGTTGTCTCCGGCGCCTTGCTAGGTGCAGAGGCGCCCGCCTTCGCCGCCAGCGGCGGCTTGCCTCCGCTGGAGGCCGCAGCCTTCGCCGCTCCCCGCTGCCTTTTCGGCCGGGCTTCGTGAATCCTGACAGTCGCCTGGCGTTTTTGCGCCGCCCCTTGGCGATCCTTGTCCATCACTGCCCACACAACAGCACCGATATTTCGCCCGTAAGGAAAAACTCTCCACTGATGAACCATACGAGATGTAAAACAGTCTTCCTCAGCCGCGCAGGGGATAGGAACATTTCTAGGCCAGCAGCCCCCGGTAACCCTCAGCATCCGAGCCGAAGACTCCCGGAGCTCGGGCAAAGACATCCTCTCCCCTGGGGCCGCACACGTCCTCATTAACTCTCTAGCAAAACTATCAGACACCCCAATTCCTCCCATCGCAGTACCTAATTTTCTCTTTTTTGAGGAGGGGGCGGCCGCCAGCGCAGGGTCGCCTCCAGTCTCCACCGCCGGCTTCTTCCCACGGCGGTCCGCTTCGTCTTGACCAGGGTAGCCGTCGTACGGCAATTGATTTAATTCGAAGACCCTGTTCAAACGTTCATTTGACCCGTGAATATCAAAGCTGCGCTGGCCTTCCGTCCTCGCCACGTACCGCCCCACGATCCGCACCGCCAAGTCCTCCGCATCACGCACAAAGGCGGCCGGGTCACGGTTTCGCAAATTCAGTGCAAAGGCAGGACTTCGCACCACCCTTCCTCCGTGAAAAGGCATCTGGCGAGGGCACACTTCGCCCAGCGCCCAGCCATGCGCCAAGGGCCAGACCCCG
This sequence comes from Zea luxurians, assembly GCA_029449295.1. NCBI lineage: Eukaryota > Viridiplantae > Streptophyta > Magnoliopsida > Poales > Poaceae > Zea > Zea luxurians. The sequence goes on from JAOPSE010000004.1 coordinate 167,021,296, forward strand.
TACGCCACGAACTCTTCAACTAAATCACGACCACTGCTCTGGCCGGCGGCACACCGAAGGGCCCCTTCGTCTGCATCCTCTTCTGCCACTTCAAAAGGCGGATACGCAGAGTAATAGTGAGAGCACATCTCAGACACGGGAAGTCCTTCATGGCCTTTGAAATTAGCCTCAGCAACGTAAAACCAAAATTCATTCCAATTGCCCCACTTGTTGCGGGCGCACGGAACCAACTCCACTACTGGCATTGTGGTCTTGCCGGTCTTCGGCGTGAATGTGCACGACCCGAACTGGGCAACTCCGTCCTCAACCATCCTCTTCTGCCAATGCAAGCAATAATTCTTCGCAAAAACTTCAACCGACGGCTGTCCGCCGTACGAAGTCGTCGCCCAGACATACTTCGCCAGCGCCACCACGGCGTTCGGTGTCAGCTGATGTATTTGAACGTTGAATCTACGCAGGACTTCGCCAACAAACCGGTGCGCAGGCAAGCGGAGACCGGCGACGAAGAACGCCTCGAAAACAACCAACTCACCCTCCGGCTCGGGGACTTCCTCCGTCCCCGGAGCACGAGCGACTCCGCCGCCAAAGTAGCCCAAACGCTGCATATCTTCAACGCGGGCCGACGTCATCCGTGACACACCAAAATCAACAGAGTCGCCGGCGCGTAGCTCCTCCACCATCACGCTACTCAACGTCTCCTCAGACGAGGCGGCGGCCGACGGCGTGGCGTCGGCGGAAGAAGAAGAGGATGGCATTGCTACGTACCGTCGGCGGCGGCGGGCGGTCTGCTTCACTCAAGCCAGAACTCCGACGAGCAAAGGGAGCAGTAGAAGAAGAGGAGCAGAAAGACGGCGGGCGGCTAGGGTTTTCACGGAGCGCGGAAGGCAAAGTGCAAACAGCGCCGACCCCCGCCCCCTTTTATAGGCAGGGCGCGGCTCTTCGGGAAACCCGCAATCCGACAGGGCGCGACGCTTCGGAAAACCCGCAATCCAACAGTACGATGTCCATCAACGGTCACATCAAAAACCCCCGCGGAACCACTTCGAGCGAGGGCAGCGTCTCCGCCATCTAGCGACGTCTTCGGCACCAGGTGACTTTGTCGAACTGGTCCCTCGGAGGGCAAATGTTGGAGCGAAGGCAGAAACGCCACCCTTCGCCCGAAGTCTCCACCGCTTAGCCCCTGCCCTGGCAGACAAAGCAGGCAGGGACACCCTTCGCTTCATCGGCACCAGAGACAACACGGAGACCCTTCGCTCGATTCGGCACCAGACGAAGGCCTGCGGCGACGCCTCCCCGCGGCGCGGCTTCGTTCAGCTCTGAGGCCCACATGAGATCTGGCCCATTGTAACGGGCCCTGCGTGGCCGCGTTTGTGTTACGGGCCTAATTTGTAAAGGCATACTTGTAATTACAGCTTGTAACCCCGCTTTATGGGAATATTCTGGGGATAAACTAGGTACCTGAGGGCACATGCGTCCTTAACGCAAGGCGCCGTGCACTCGGATACCTATAAATACCCCCGCACAGTGCCCGTGAGAGGCTAGATTAACAGAGCTTTTGCCATCACGCGCGAGTGCCCTGTTGCCATCACCATTCACTCGTGTTGGATCCCCTTGCTGTCGAGAGCAAGTTCCAACACCAAGGAAGCCCTCGGGAACCTGAAGGCGCTCCTCACGAACGCGCCCATCTTGGTGCCCCCCCGCTGCCGGAGAAGCCCTCTTGATCTACGTCGCCGCTACCACTCAGGTGGTCAGCGCCGCGATCGTGGTTGAGAGACGAGAAGAAGGGCATGCATTGCCCATCCAGAGGCCGGTCTACTTCATCAGTGAGGTACTGTTCGAGACCAAGATCCGCTACCCACAAATTCAGAAGCTACTGTACGCGGTGATTCTGACGCGGCGGAAGTTGCGACACTACTTCGAGTCTCATCCGGTGACTGTGGTGTCATCCTTCCCCCTGGGAAAGATCATCCAGTGCCGAGAGGCCTCGGGTAGGATTGCAAAGTGGGCGGTGGAAATCATGGGCGAGACAATCTCGTTCGCCCCTCGGAAGGCCATCAAGTCCCAAGTCTTGGCGGACTTTGTGGCTGAATGGGTCGACACCCAGCTTCCAGCAGCTCCGATCCAACCGGAACTCTGGACCATGTTTTTCGACGGGTCTGTTGGAACTTGCTCTCCGGTGCAAGGGGATCCAACGGGGGTGTGACGTAAACAGGGTTCTCGCACGTGATGACAATAGCTCTGTTAATCTAGCCTCTCAAGGGCACTGTGCGGGTGTATTTATAGGTATCTGAGTGCCCAGCGTCCTGTGTTATGGACGCATGTGCCCTCAGACACCTAGGTTATCCCCGGAATATTCCCATAAAGCGGGGTTACAGACCGTAATTACAGGGATGCCTTTACAAATTAGGCCCGTAATGCGCAGCGGCAACGCAGGACCTGTTACAATGGGTCGGATCACACGTGGGCCTCCATGCTGGACGAGGTCGCAAGATGAGACGACCTCATCACAGGTCTTCGTCTGGTGACGTATGGGACGAAGGGTGAGTCTGCCCGTTGTCTTGTCTCCGTTGGTCCAGCGATTACGGCGAAGGCATCGAGCGAAGGGTGGCGTCTTCGCCTTCGCCCCAACATTTGCCCTTCGAGGGACCAGTTCGACTAAGTCATCTGGTGCCGAAGACGTCGCTAGATGGCAGAGACGCTGCCCTCGCTCGAAGTGGTTCCGCGGGGGTTTTTGACAAGACCGTTGATTGACGTCGTACTGTTGGACTGTGGGTTTCCCGAAGCGTCGCGCCCTGTGTATAAAAGGGGACGGGGGGCGGCACGTTTTGAACTTTATCTTTCCGCTCTCCGCGAAAACCCTAACCGCCTTTTCAAACCTCTTGCTGCTCGTCTGCCCTCCTTGCTCTTGTTCGCCGGAGATCTGGCCCGTGTGAAGCAGACCGCCCGCCGCCGCCGACGGTACATAGCGATGCCGACCTCTTCTTCTTCTGCTGCCGCTACGCCGCCGGCCGACGCGTCGTCTGAGGAGACGCTGAGCATTGTGGCGGCGGAGGAGTTGCGCGCCGGTGATACGGTGGATTTCGGTGTGTCGCGGATGTCCTCGGTCCGCGTGCAAGATATGCAGCAGCTTGGTTACTTTGGCGGCGGAGTCGCTCGTGTCCCGGGGACGGAGGAGGTCCCCGAGCCAGAAGGCGAGTTGGTTGTGTTCGAGGCGTTCTTTGTCGCTGGTCTTCGCCTGCCTGCGCACCGATTTGTGGGAGAAGTCCTGCGCAGATTTAACATCCAGATCCATCAGCTGACTCCGAATGCCGTGGTGGCTCTGTCGAAGTATGTCTGGGCGACGACTTCGTACGGCGGACAGCCATCGGTCGAAGTCTTCGTGAAGTACTATTGCCTGCACTGGCAGAAAAGGATGATCGGAAATAAGGTTGCCCAGTTTGGGTCCTGTACATTTACGCCGAAGACCGGCAAGACCTCGATGGAGGTAGTTGAGTTGGTTCCTTGCGCCCACAATAAATGGGGCAACTGGCATGAGTTTTGGTTCTACGTTGCGGAGGGCACAGTCGAAGACCATCCGGGGCTCCCCGTGGCCGAGATGTGCTCGCATTATTACTCAGCATACCCGTCGTTTGAAGTGGCGGAGGAGGATGCAGACGAAGGGGCCCTTCGGTGCGCCGGCGGCCTGAGCAGCGGGCGCGATTTGGTTGAGGAGTTTGTGGCGTATGGGGTGTGGCCTTTGGCGCATGGCTGGGCGCTGGGCGAAGTATGCCCTCGCCAGATGCCTTCCCGTGGTGGGATGGTGGTGCGAAGTCCCGCCTTCGCACTGGATCTGCGTAGCCGCGATCCGGCCGCCTTTGTGCGTGAGGCGGAGGATGGGGCGGTGCAGATTGTCGGTCAGTACGTGCCGAACACAGAGGGCCAGCGTAGCTGGGATATACGCGGGTCTAATGACCGCTTGAACAGGGTCTTCGAGTTGAACTGTCTGCCGTATGGCGGTTATCCCGGGCAAGACAATGTGGATCGTCGTGGGAAGAAACCAGCGGTAGAGACTGGAGACGACCCCGCGCCGGCGACCGCACCATCCTCTAAGAAGAGGAAGCTAGGTATTGCTACGGGAGGACTGGGGGTTTCTGATGGTTTTGCTAGGGAATTGATGAGGACATGTGCGGCCCCGGGGGGAAGGATGTCTTCCCCCGAGCTCCGGGAGTCTTCGGCGCGGATGCTGAGGGTTACCGGGGGTTGGTGGCCTAAAAATGTTCCTATCTCCCACGCGGCCGGCGAAGACTTTTTTTACATCTCGCATGGTTCGTGATTGGAGTGTTTCCTTACGGGCGGAATATTGCTGCTGTTGTGTCGGCAGTGATGGACAAGGATCGTCAGGGAGCTGCGCAGAAGCGCCAGGCGGTCGTCAGGCTGCATGAGGTCAGGCCGAAGAGGTCGCGGGGGACTGCGAAGGCTGCTGCCCCCGGCGGAAACCAGCCGACGCTGGCGGCGAAATTGGCCGCCCCTGGGTCCAGCAGGGTGCCGAAGGCTGTGAAGGCGGCTGCCGCCGACGGTACTAAGTCTGTCCCGGCGGGAGCCGTGAAGGCCCGAGAGTTGCCTCCACCGGGCAAGCGCGTTGCCGACTTCGCCACCGATATTAGCGTGGAAGATTATCTTGTTGGTAAGTCGTTAGCTCGAGTTTTTTTTTGTTTAATCTGTTGATACGTTGCAGGGTCGGGCGAAGGCCAACTTGTTGTCGTTCCGCCCGCCGTGGCGACCGCGGCGGCTACCGTGGTGCCCAGGGCGAAGGGTAGTGCTCTTAGTGCCGGTGGTGAGATTCCAGCACTCACTGTCGTCAGGGACGAGACGGGTGCTGTGTCCCGCCGGCTGAAGGAGGCTTTAAGTCAAGTAAGTTGAGCTAGACTTTGGTTTTTACCAGCTTCATTGGGGCTATGGTATTATGTGTGTCTTGTAGGCGGCTGACTTCGCAGACCGCGCGGCGTCGGGGGCCCTTACGGCAGTTGGGTCTGCTGAAGTCGAGAGACTTCGGGCGCAACATGCTGACGTCGTCCGGGAAAAGTCGGCCGCCGACAGCAAGTGCCGCAAGTTGGCGGATAAGGTGGTCGCGCTGGATGGTGAGAGGACTGACCTCCGGCGCCAACTTGCGGAGGAGAGGAAGGAGGCTAATGAGGCCCTCGCCAAGGCGCAGTCTGCGCAGGCGGAGGCCAATTTGGCGCGGGCGGAGGGCAGTCTTGCCAGACAGCGCGCCGAGGAATTGGAGGAGCGGCTCAACGCTCTGCAGACCCGTGTGGAGAGGGCCGAGGCTTCGACGCGCTCGGAGGTTGAGCGGACACGCAAGCAGCTTATGGACTCATACCACGAGCTGGGCGCGCGGACCGTGGACTTCGAGGTGCCAGACCGAGAGCCCGGACTTTGCTGCCTCAAGTGGCTGCAGGAGGAGTTGCTGGCGCTCCCCGCCATCGTGGAGGGGTTTATGTCCTATGCCTCCCTGGTCACCTGCGAAGGGGCGATGAACGCTCTTTCCCGCGAAGGGTGCCGACACTATGAGGTCTTCGACCAAGCTGATGAGGATTTCGAGCGCGATATTTACAAGGTTGAGGACCCTATAGTGAAGGAATCCGCGGGAGCCCTCTTCGACCGGATGTGTGCCTCTCACGGTCGGGAGGTGGTCAGGGAGCGGTTCGAGACGGCGAGGGGTCAGGTAATGTTTGACTTTTGTTTGGTGTTGTTGAATGTGGGTTGTATATGGGTTTGCTGAATCTGTGTGCTGTGTCTCAGGCGGCGCGTAATGAGAAGGTGGAGGACTTCGGGGCTTTGAACAGCGTGCAGCCTGACTCGGAGTCGAACCCGGTGGCGGCTGTGTCCGAGGTCGCCCCGGTGCCGCCCCCAGAAACCGTCGAAGGCGTTCCTGATGCGCCCACAGCCACTGCGACTGGCGGAGGCTCGTCGCCAACTGCTGCGGCGAGGGCTGAGGATCCTGTGAAGATGGCGGCGGAGCCGACAGCGGAGGATCCCGCGACGGCTGGGTCTTCGCAGGTGGCTTAGTGGGTGTGGGTAGTTAGGGAATTTTGGATATGTTGCTGAACCTTGGTTGCTGCGCAGGTTCAAGATTTTGGGCCTGCGCACGCAACCGCTACTGCTAATTTTTTGGGGGCTTCGACCGTGGATGATGGGAATAAATCGGATGAGTCTGCATCTAAGTTTTCTGATTTTGGTGACTCTGGGAGCTCGGTTGAGTGGACTGAAGAGTCGTCGGATGAGGACTTGGACTACTTTGCGGCCTTGGATGTGGCAGCAACGGAGGCTTCGTCGCATGCTGCGGATGCTGAAATTGTGCCTGGTGCGAGCGCTGGGCGTAGGCGGCGAAGGGCGGTTGCGAAGCGTAGAGTGAGTGAGGCGGACGGGGGGCGACTTCGTGTGAGCAGGGCTGGCAGGCAAGAACTGTTGTCCTTGCCGGCCGCTGTGAGTGCAGGTGAGGGGGAGCTACGAAGTCTTTTTGCGGGTGAGGAGCTGAGGATAATGCTCTTTAACTATAGGGAGATGGGAATTATTCCGAAGGTTGAGCCGATGTAAAGTGTGATGCCCTCGCTTGTACATATGTAATAGCTTGTATGATGATGTTGTGTGCCTTCGCGCATTCGGCTATGCTCACGAAGGCGTTACGTACTTGGTCTGGTGTATTTGTTATGTTGGTCTGGTGCGCATGTAGTCGGTCTTTACGCGTTTCGCACTTGTTATGCGTAGTCTGGCTGCACCCTTAGGCGACTGTTTAACGGATAGTCTTCGCGGAAGACTTCGATTTTTCGCACTTGTTGTGCTAGTCCGGCTGCACCCTTAGGCGACTTTTGCACGGATAGTCTTCGCGAAAGACTTCGATTTTTCGCAGTTGTTGTGCTAGTCCGGCTGCACCCTTAGGCGACTTTTGCACGGATAGTCTTCGCGAAAGACTTCGATTTTTCGCACTTGTTGTGCTGGTCCGGCTGCACCCTTAGGCGACTTTTGCACGGATAGTCTTCGTGAAAGACTTCGATTTTTCGCACTTGTTGTGCTGGTCTGGCTGCACCCTTAGGCGACTTTTGCACGGATAGTCTTCGTGAAAGACTTCGATTTTTCGCACTTGTTGTGCTGGTCCGGCTGCACCCTTAGGCGACTTTTGCACGGATAGTCTTCGCGAGAGACTTCGATTTTTCGCACTTGTTGTGCTGGTCCGGCTGCACCCTTAGGCGACTTTTGCACGGATAGTCTTCGCGAAAGACTTCGATTTTTCGCACTTGTTGTGCTGGTCCGGCTGCACCCTTAGGCGACTTTTGCACGGAGTTGTCGCACGCGAGGGTAGCTAGCGCTGGGCCTCGCGGTGACTTTGTATTGGTCGAATGTCGAAGACCGTCGGCGCGGTCTTTTTTCGACGTAGATTTTTGCGGGGGATTTTTCACTTGTATATTACATGACTCCGCCTCGTTAAAAACCTCACCCCCCGAGAGGAAAAGAGTGCGGGCCAGAATAAAATTGTTTTTGTGAATTACAAGGGCGAACTGGCCCTGATGAGTCAAACAAAAAATTTGCGGAGATTATCGATGTTCCATGAGTGCTCCAAGTCTTCGCCGTTTGGCGTTGCGAGCCTGTATGCGCTGGGGGAGGCCTTCGTCTTGACAATGAAAGGGCCTCCCACTTGGGCTCCAGCTTGCCCCTGGACTCTGTCCGAGCTGTTCGGATGAGTACGAGGTCCCCTTCGCTGAACTCCCTCGGGATGACTGCGTGGTCGCGCCATGCTTTTGTCTGGGCTTGGTATTTATTTAGAGCCTGTAGAGCGAAGACTCGGTCTCCATCGATGAGATCCTTCGAAGTGGGTTCGTCCACGTCGGGGACAGCTGACGAAACTGTTCGCGGGGACCCATGTTTTATTTCTTGTGGGGTCATGGCCTCCGATCCATATAGAAGGCGGAAAGGGGTGAACCCAGTCGCCCTGCACTCAGTCGTGTTTAGCGCCCAGACCGCCTCAGGTAACAAATCGGCCCACCTGCCCTTTTTTTTGTCGAGGAGCATCTTTTTGATAGCTGTGAAAATTTTTCCATTGGCGCGTTCCACAACTCCGTTGGACTGCGGGTGATATACTGAGGTGAAGGCAAGCTTGGTGCCAATGGAGAAGCAAAAATCCTTGAAGTCTTGGCTGTCAAACTGCTTGCTGTTGTCAACTGTTAGTTCGGACGGTACTCCGAAATGACAAACAATGTTTTGCCAAAAGAATTTCTGTGCAGTTTTTGATGTTATTGTGGAAACAGCCCTCGCCTCGATCCATTTGGTAAAGTACTCGACAGCGATGAAGGTGAACTTGAGGTTCCCCTGAGCCGTGGGCAGGGGCCCGACGATGTCCAGGCCCCAGCGCTGGAGAGGCCATGTGTGGGCGATCAGTTTTGTGAATTGCGAGGGGCTGCCTGATCGAGGAGAAAACTTCTGGCAGGCTTCGCAGGACCTTGTGACCCGATTTGCGGCGCAGATCATTGCGGGCCAGTAGAAACCTTGGCGGATCACCTTTGCGGATCACCTTTGCGGCTAGGGCCCTTGGCCCTGCGTGAGAGCCGCAAGTACCACTGTGGACTTCACGCAGGATTTGGACGCCTTCGGTCTCGGTGACACATTTAAGCATTGGCTGACTGACCCCCTTCTTGTAGAGTTGGCCCTCAATCAGTGCGAAGTCCCGGCTTCGATGTTTGAGGCGCTTGGCCTCGTTGATGTCGGTTGGGTGGTAGTACCCTTGTAGGAACAGGGTTATTGATGCCCGCCAGTCTTCGGTCATAATAAGGTTGACTATGCGGTTGCCCTCACTATCATTGGTTATTTGGAGCCCTTCGGGGCTCCGGACGGCTGGTGTGCCGATAACATGGTAGAACACTATCGGGGACCATAATTAGGGGTACCCTCAAGACGCCTAATTCTCAGCTGGTAACCCCCATCAGCATAAAGCTGCAGAGGCCTGATGGGTTTGATTAAGTCAGGGATCAGTCCATACAAGCGACTCGACCACGCCACGCCTGAGCCTAGCCTCGGGCAAGGGCAGCCGACCCTGAGGTGTTCCCGTCTCGCCCGAGGCCCCCTTTTTTACGGCAGACGCATCTCCGGCTCGCCCGAGGCCTTGCCTTCGTTGAGAAGCAACCCTGACTAAATCACCGCACCGACCGACCAAGTCACTGGGGCATTTAACGCAAAGAGTGAGACTGACGGGCGGCCAGGCTTGGCCAAAAGCGCCATAGGAAGCTCCGCCCGACCCAGGGCTCGGACTCGGGCTAAGGCCCCGGAAGACGGCGAACTCCGCTTCGCCCGACCCAGGGCTCGGACTCGGGCTAAGGCCCCGGAAGACGGCGAACTCCGCTCCGCCCGACCCAGGGCTCGGACTCGGGCTAGGGCCCCGGAAGACGATGAACTCCGCTCCGCCCGACCCAGGGCTCGGACTCGGGCTAAGGCCCTGGAAGACGGCGAACTCCGCTCCGCCCGACCCAGGGCTCGGACTCGGGCTAAGGCCCCGGAAGACGACGAACTCCGCTCCGCCTGACCCAGGGCTCGAACTCGGGCTAAGGCCCCGGAAGACGACGAACTCCGCTCCGCCCGACCCAGGGCTCGGACTCGGGCTAAGGCCCCGGAAGACGACGAACTCCGCTTCGCCCGACCTAGGGCTCGGACTCTGCCCCGGCCTCTGCCGAACGACCTCCGCCTCGCCCGACCCAGGAGCTCGGGCTCGGCCTCGGCCATGCAGGACAGACTCGACCTCGGCTTCGGAGGAGCCTCCACGTCGCCCGACCTAGGGCACGAGTCCGCCACGTCGACAGGAAGCGCCATCATCACCCTACCCCGAGCCGACTCGGGCCGCAGAGAACAGGACCGACGTCCCATCTGGCTAGCTCCGCCAGATAGGCAATGATGGCGCCCCGCTGGATCCATGACGACGGCGGCTCTCAGCTCCCTTACGGAAGCAGGGGGACGTCAGCAAGGGCCCAACCACTCCGACAGCTGTCCCTCCGCCAGGCTCCATTGCTTCTCCGACAGCCACGACGCCACACTAGCTGGGTGCCAAGATCTCTCCGGCTGCCACCTTGGCATGTACTTAGGGCACTAGCTCTCCCCCGCTAGACACGTAGCACCTTGCTACACCCCCATTTGTACACCTGGATCCTCTCCTTACGCCTATAAAAGGAAGGACCAGGGCCTTCTTAGAGAAGGTTGGCCTCGCGGGAACGAGGGCAGGGGCAGGCGCTCTCTTGGGGCCGCTCGCTCCCCTCACCCGCGCGGACGCTTGTAACCCCCTACTGCAAGCGCACCCGACCTGGGCGCGGGACGAACACGAAGGCCGCGGGAATCTCCAACTTCCTCACGACCCGGCTCCGGCCACCTCGCTCTCTCCCCCCTTCGCGCTCGCCCACACGCTCGACCCATCTGGGCTGGGGCACGCGGCACACTCACTCGTCGGCCTTGGGACCCCCCGGTCTCGAAACGCCGACAGTTGGCGCGCCAGGTAGGGGCCTGCTGCGTGTCGACGAGCAGATTCCCGTCAAGCTCCAGATGGGCAGTCTCCAACGACCTCTTCAACCCGGGACGGTGCTCCGTTTCGGGAGCCTCGAGTTCATGTCTTTCGACGGCAACTACGACATGATACTCCTTCCACCGCCGCGCGACAGTGACAATGGTGGCGGACAGCCCGCCCGCCGGCGGCGGAATCGACGACGTCTTTCCCGCGTGGGGGAAGGACAGCTTTTGAGCTCGCCCCATCCTCTCTCTCGCCATCGGAGGAGGAGGCGGGGCAACCAGGGCCGAGCGGGAGGCTGCGCTCAGTCGGCTGTCGAGCAAATCGACATCCCCAGCGCCCCAACGGAGGACGCGTCAGGCATCACCCTCGCGTTTGAGGCGAAGGCGAGCGCCGTCCCCCCGCGACACGCCGACCCCGAGCAAGTGGACGACGCCAGCGCGCTCACGGAGGGCCTGCAGGACGTCGCCCTCGCACCCAGGACGACGGCGCGATCAGCCCCCGATGTGACTTCGTCGCTCCTCGTCGACCAAAAGGTACCGGCTGATTCCCATCCTTTGTCATTTCGACTCGGCCTCAATCCGCCTAGCGACCTCGCTTTGGTGGGCGCTCACGTTGAGGCGAGTGCAACCCCTCTGGGGTTTCGTGTGCGGTCGCCTTGGGACCGACTGACGGGCGTCTCGACCTACGGACCCTCTGGGTCCGAGGAAGATGACGACCCTAGCATCTGCTGGGATTTCTCTGGATCTGGCAACCCCAGTGCCATGCGGGACTTCATGACCGCATGCAACTAATGCCTCTCCGACTGTTCCGACGGCAGCCGCAGCCTTGACGACAAGGACTGCGGCCCGAGCCACGAATGTTTCCACGTCGGGCTAGGGGATCCCTCCGGAGGCAGCTGTCTCGGCATGCCGGAGGATGGTGATCCCCCTAGGCCAGCGCCTCGCGCCGACATCCCGCGGGAGCTAGCTGTGGTCCCCGTTCCGGCGGGGGGTCACGACCCACAGCTCGAGCAAGTCCGCGGGGCGCGGGCCGGGCTCGATGAGGGAGCAGGAGCGCTCGAGGCAATCCGCCGGGACGTCGGGCAGGTATGGGCGGGCCAGCCCCCGGCCGGAGAAATACGTCACCTGCCCCAGGGTCTCCAGCACCGCATCGCCAACGATGCCAGGGACAGACCGCCACCCGCATCCGGCGGAACCGGTCAGGACCTGGCAGCCGCAGCGATGCTCCTCCGCGCGATGCCGGAGTCATCAACCACTGAGGGTCGGCGAATCCAGGGAGAGCTCAAGCATCTCCTGGAAGGCGCTGCGGCCCGACGGGCCGAGAGCTCTGCCTCCCGAAGGCAGGGGTACCCCTCGGAACCTCGTGCCGCGACTTCCCAGCTCATGCGGGAAGCCTCGGTCTACACCGGGCGCACGCGCAACACCGCGCCAGCGGCCCCGGGCCACCTCGGCGACGAGCACCCACATCGCGACCGTCGGGCCCGCCTCGATGAAAGGGTGCGCCGAGGTTATCACCCCAGGCGTGGGGGACGCTACGACAGTGGGGAGGATCGGAGTCCCTCGCCCGAACCACCCGGTCCGCAGGTCTTCAGCCGGGCCATTCGGCGGGCGCCGTTTCCGCCCCGATTCCGACCCCCGACTACTATCACAAAGTACTCGGGGGAAACGAGACCGGAATTGTGGCTCGCGGACTACCGCCTGGCCTGTCAACTGGGTGGGACGGACGACGACAACCTCATCATCCGCAACCTCCCCCTGTTCCTCTCCGACACTGCTCGCGCTTGGTTGGAGCACCTGCCTCCGGGGCAGATTTCCAACTGGGAGGATCTGGTCCAAGCTTTCGCCGGCAACTTCCAGGGCACATACGTGCGCCCCGGGAATTCCTGGGACCTCCGAAGCTGCCGGCAACAGCCGGGAGAGTCTCTTCGGGACTACATCCAGCGATTCTCGAAGCAGCGCACCGAGCTGCCCAACATCACCGACTCCGATGTCATCGGCGCGTTCCTTGCCGGCACCACCTGCCGTGACCTGGTGAGCAAGTTGGGTCGCAAGACCCCCACCAGGGCGAGCGAGCTGATGGACATCGCCACCAAGTTCGCCTCTGGTCAGGAGGCGGTCGAGGCCATCTTCCGAAAGGACAAGCAGCCCCAGGGCCGCCCGTCGGAAGATGCTCCCGAGGCGTCTACTCCGCTCGGCGCCAAGAAGAAAGGCAGGAGGAAGTCGCAAGCGAAACATGACGCCGCCAGCACGGACCTTGCCGCCGCCGAATACAAGAACCCTCGGAAGCCCCCCAGAGGCGCCAACCTCTTCGACAAGGCACTCAAGGAGACGTGCCCCTACCATCAGGGGCCCGTCAAGCACACCCTCGAGGAGTGCGTCATGCTTTGGCGCCACTTCCACCGGGCCGGGCCACCCGCAGAGGGTGGCAGGGCCCGCGACGACGACAAAAAGGAAGATCACCAAGCAGGAGAGTTCCCCGAGGTCCGCGAGTGCTTCATGATCTATGGAGGGCATGCGGCGAATGCCTCGGCTCGGCATCGTAAGCAAGAGCGTCGGGAGGTCTGCTCGGTGAAGGTGGCGGCGCCAGTCTACCTAGACTGGTCCGACAAGCCCATCACCTTCGACCAGGATGACCACCCCGACCACGTGCCAAGCCCGGGGAAGTACCCGCTCGTCGTCGATCCCGTCATCGGCGACGTCAGGCTCACCAAGGTCCTGATGGATGGGGGCAGCTGCCTCAATATCATCTACGCCGAGACCCTCAGGCTCCTGCACGTCGATCTGTCATCCGTCCGAGCAGGCGCTGCGCCCTTCCATGGGATCATTCCTGGAAAGCGCGTCCAGCCCCTCGGACAGCTCGACCTTCCTGTCTGCTTCGGAACACCCTCCAACTTCCGAAGGGAGACTTTGACGTTCGAGGTGGTAGGGTTCCGAGGAACCTACCACGCAGTGTTGGGAAGGCCATGCTACGCGAAGTTCATGGCCATCCCCAACTACACCTACCTGAAGCTCAAGATGTCGGGCCCCAACGGGGTCATCACCGTCGGCCCCACGTACAAACACGCATTCGAATGCGATGTGGAGTGCGTGGAGTACACCGAGGCCCTCGCCGAGTCCGAGGCCCTCATCGCCGACCTGGAAAGCCTCTCCCGAGAGGTGCCGGACGTGAAGCGACACGCCGGCAACTTCGAGCCAGCGGAGACGGTTAAGGCCGTCCCTCTCGACCCCAGTGGCGACACCTCCAAGCAGATCCGGATCAGTTCCGGGATCGACCCCAAATAGGAAGCAGTACTCGTCGACTTTCCCCGCGCAAACGCCGACATTTTTGCGTGGGGTCCCTCGGACATGCCTGGCATACCGAGGGATGTCACCGAGCACTCGCCGGATATTCGGGCAGGAGCCCGACTCGTCAAACGGCCTCTGCACGGACGACGCTCGGGGGCTACGCCCTTCCCCCACTCACACACGAGAATCAGTCATCAAGGAAGGGTCGGCCTCGCCCCGGCGGAGCCCGACCCTCCCTCGGGGGCTAAAAAGGGGGAACCCCTCTCGTCGAGTTTGGATGCGCCTCTCCGCGTCAAAAAAATTCTTTTTTCGATCAAGAAGGGGTTTTTGCGTTCTCCCGGATGCGTCAGAAGCAGGGTCCCGAGGAGCGAACTTGGGTACAAATAAGTGGCGAGACCGACTGAGCCGAGGAACACCTATGCCTCCGGGCTAGGGACACCTCACTCATCGCCTGCCACGAAAAAGGACCCAGCTCGGGAAATCACCCTGTTGTTGGCAAGTCGGGCCAGGCGCGCAAATTGAAACAGAAAAGAGTATGACTTCACGCAAGAGAAGTAAAGTGTCCAGGCCTCGGCGGCCGCGGCAAATCGCACATCCAACAGAAATTGTCCCAACAAAAGTCAGGCGTCGCCTTGGGAAGGCGCCACGCCCTCAGCTCCACTCCCGCCGTCGGTAAGGTCCACCTCCGCTTCCGGCGGCGGCACAGGAGGAAGAATCTCCGCCTCGAAGATGGTCGCCAGCGCCGCGCTCGGACCCGCAGCGACCGCGTCGAGCCGCTGAACTTCTGCCAGGGCGGCCTCGTCTTCGTCAGGAAGGCAATACCCCTCACTGACCCGCTCCAGGTCCACGACGTAATGGGAAGCGAGCACGGCGAAGGCCCGCCTGACGCCGTGGTGTAGCGCCCTGCGGACTTTACCGCGCGCGTAATCACCTAGGGCTTGAAGGCGGCTTTGGGAGGAGCTTCCTGAAGGGACGTCGCCGGGATCGAGGGTCCGATAGACATCCGAGACGGCCTCGGACATGGCCGCGAGATCGGCCTCCCTCTGCTCAGCAGCCCTAGCGAGCGCCTCGGCGAGCGCGTTGGCGGACTCGTCAAGGGCAGACTCGAGCTCTGCGAACATCCAGAAGAAAGACCTCAAACACAAGCGGAAGAAACGGACAAGAACGAGAACCGAGGACGGACGAGGCATACCTCCGGCTCGGACGCGCTGCTCCGAGGCCGCGACTTGGGCTGCGGCCAGATCGGCCGCGAGGGTCTTGGCCCGGCTTTCAGCCTCGGCAGCCTGGCCCCGAGATTGGTCCCGCTCCTCGGCAACCTGGACGAGCTTCGACCGCTGCCGTAGCGCCTCTGTGCGCGCCGCCGCCGCCTCGGCCCTCAGGTCAGCGCAGAGCAACTGGAGGTCCGCTATCTTAGCGTCCTGCTGAGAAAGGCGCGCGGTAGCCCCGACGAGCGAAGTCCTCAGGGACCGCAACGAGCCCCAGACGTCGGCCTCGCGGCGGATGAACGACGACTTGGCGGCGCTCCGGTCCGTCAGATCCTGGAAAGGAAGACAAGGCATCACGACGAACGCCTCGCTCGCAGAAGGGAGAAGGTACGCCTGAAACCGTTACCTGGAGGATTTTGGGGACGTCCCCGCAGAGAACCTCCAGCGACGATCGGAGCGACCCCACCGTTGCTTCCGCACGCTTGCGGAGCTCGTCCCAGGACTGGTCCTCCTGTTCGTCGTCAAGAAGGAAGATAGGGTCCGAAGCCTCGCGGGTCCGGAATCGGAGCAACTGGCCCCGGGCCTTGGGGCTCCGTCGCACAGCGACAAGGCTGCCGCCCGCCTGGATGAACTGCGCGTCCGCGCCCACCTCTTCCGAGGCCCTGGGCGCCGACGCTGCGGCCATCTCAACGCCGGCAGCAACCATATGCTCTCCGACTAGGACGGTGCCAACTACGGTGGCGGCAGGCGCCGGCATAGCCGACACGGCAGGCGGGCTCGGGACCGCGTCGGCGCAGGCCGCCTCCCCGATCACGATGGCCGCCTCGGCAGAGGAGCCCGCCTTGGGGACCTGCTCCCCCGGGACATGTGATGCCTGAGCCCCATGCGGCGAAGCGCCCTGCGAAAGGGTCGGCTGAGCGGCGGGGCCCGAGATGGCGCCAGCCGCCTGGACCGGCGCCGTCTTAAGGGCCTTCCGGGGCGCCAGGTCGGTAGGGCCATGGCTCCGCTTGCTGGAAAAAAGAAGGAAGGGAAAATCACGGCCAAGACGTATGAATGAAGTGCCGGGACGGAGACATTCCAGGGTACTTACCCGCTCCGGGCCATGATCCACTGTGCCTGGGGGGAGGTCTCTTGGCTCCCGCTCCCTGGAACCACCGCCGAGGTCCGCCTCGCCAACAGCCCCGGCACCGCCCTCGCCTCGGGCGCCCCTGACGCCCGGGAGGCGGACTGCCCAGGCGCCGTCATGGCAACCTGAGGACCGCTCCCCCGCGCTGCCGGCGCGGGGGACGGCTCTCGAGGAACGGACCCCTCGGCCCGGCTCCCTGGAGCCGCGTCAGCTCCTCCAGCCGAGGGGTCAAGTACCCTCTCGGGTTGCCCCCGCCCCTCAGGTCGGGGATCCGGCGTCTCGGCTCCAGGAACCGACGACATCGGCCCGCTCGGGGGCTGACTCGACAGCTCCCGGCCACACCCCAAGCTGGGGCTGAGGCCGAGACGGGCGGCCATGTCGTCCTCCTCCTCTTCACCATCGTCGCCGTCGTCGTCGGATGTCTCCGGCGACAGCTCCCTGGGGAGTCCTTCCCTCTCCTGCTGGCGACGGCGTTTCTCCAGGGCGTCCCGAGCCCGCCTCCGCTTGCGGGCCCGGGCCTTCTCCGCATCCTTTTTCTTCTTCTCCTCCTCCGCGGCGACCCGCCGCGCTGCCCGACCCACCGCGTCCTCCGGGACCCGCGGCAAGGAGGGTTTGTGCCGCCCCACCTCCTAAAAAGGGGGGAGGGGGAAAGGAACCCAATCGTGAGAACCAGGAGCAACCCGGTATATGAGGAAGGAAGGAGCGAACACTCACCAGAGCGACGCACCCCTGGTCGGGGCGCATTCGAGGCTGGGAGAAGGCGTGGGGGTCCGGCTTCCCCATCGCGGCCGACACCCGCCATTGGAGGGCGTCATGGGGAAGAGGATCAGGGGACATCCGTGACCCCTCCCAGTCGGCCTCCAGGGTCATCTCCCAAAGCGACAGCCACCGTTCCGCCAGGGGGAGCACCCTTCGACGGTGGATGGCGGCAACCACTCCCGCGGCGGTGAGTCCTCCCTCCCGCAACGCCTTCAGGGCCTGGAGAAGAGGTTCGAGGTTCTTCTGCCTCTCGTGTGGAGTCCCGTGGCGCCAGGCGTCGGGAGCGGCGGTGACAACCCGCTGAGAGAACGGCGGGAGCAACTCTCCGTCATTCCGGAGGTAGAACCACCGGCGCTGCCAACCCTTGTTTGAGGATGCGAGGACGGCAGGGATATACTGCGACGACCGCGACTGCCTCAACAAAAGGGTGCAGCCGCTGGCCCGCACCGCTGCGCGGACCTTCCTCTCCCCCGTCGGCGAGGCAAAAAGCTCGGCGAAGAAGAGATGGGTCCACAAATCCCAATGGGGGGCGATCCCCAAATACCCCTCGCACACTGCTACGAAGATAGCGGCCTGCGAGATGGAGTTGGGGGTGAGGTTGTGCAACTCCACCCCGTAATGGAACAGGATGGCCCGCATAAAGCGGCTCGTCGGCACACCAAATCCCCGCTCATGGAAGGAGATGAAGCTCACGACGTACCCCGGCGGAGGGGATGGAGTGACTCCACCCGTGGGAGGAATCCATTCCGGCCGCTCCTCATCGGTGAGAGGGCGGAGCAAACCCTCGCCGACGAGGTCCTCCAGATCACCCGCCGTCACCGTGGAGAAGGGCCACGGGTCGCGCGGTGGGATGATGGTCACCCGGTCAGCCATCGCCGAAGCAGAAAGGGTGGCGGCGCGAAGAATAGGGGAGGGCGGTTTTCTTTTCCCTGGCTGGATCTCTCAGACTGCAAAAAACCTAAGAGGGAGACAAGAAGCGGAGTCGAGAACCGTCACCGGACCCTCTCCGGGGTATATAAAGACCAAGGTGAAGACGGTTCCAACGTACCGCCCGAACCAGACGCGGGATTCAAAAAACGCAAAGCAAAACAGCCATTCCTCGGACGGCTCGCGCACACAACGGCAGCCTCGCCGACCGCTCGCCCCGGCGCATTAACTCCGCGGCTCGACGGGCAGCGCTTCTGGCGGAAGCAGCTGGCGACGTTTCGCCTTCGCCAAAACGACCACACCAAAAAAGGTACGCCACGTCGTTCAATTTCGTGTCCTTTTTCCCTTTTTTCTCTTTCTCTATCTCTTGCAACAGGGACCGGGAAAGGGGATACCCCCAAAGGGATCCTTCCCCGTGAAGGAACTAGGCTCCGAGCCTCCTTACTGATCAGGGGTTCGAAGGCTGGCCCCCCGAAGGGTTCAACAGCCGTCTCAGATCGCGTGGGCCCGACACCCACTACTGGTCAGAGGTTCGAAGGTCGGCCCCCCGAAAGGTTCCACGACCGCCTCAGGCTACTCGGGCTCCGCGCCCATTACTGATCAGGGGTTCGAAGGCTGGCCCTCCGAAGGGTTCACAGTCGCCTCAGACACCGAGCGAGGGATGACCAGGGGTACGTTCGATACATAACCAAGGCTCGGGCTGCGCTCCCGAGGTACCCTAGGACATTTCCGAGACCAGCGGGAACGACCCTGTAACGGAATCCCATCGGAGGGAGGCAACGAGCCCTTGGACCCCATCGCCAGGGGACCGGGTCCGGTAGATCACCCGCAGGTACTTTTGGGCGTGCCTCCGGGCCCCTAGCCGACCCCCAACGAACGGGGCACGGACGTCCACTCGGATTACCCGATTGCAGCTCACCGGAGACACCATGTTCGGTGCCCATCGAGGGTAACATGGCGCTCTCCCCCCCTCCTCCTTGCGGAAAGGCGACGTAGGGGCGTATGTAAAAAAGCCGAGTCTGTCCCTGATCGTCCTCTCGCTCTGTGCGGAGGCTCGGGGGCTGCTCTCGCAAACCCGGCTCCGGCCAAACCGTTGACAGCGTCAACATACCAGCCCGAGAACTTGGGCCCCGACAGTGCACCCGGGCTACGACCTGTTCGCATGAGGGAACCGCCAGACCAGCCGAAGCATTACGCAAGGCATTAAGACCTCGAAGGAGTGAAACCACTCCTCCGAGGCCTCGGGGGCTACACCCGGCGGGTGCGCTCACGCGCACCCACCGGAACAAAGTGCAACCGAGAAAGGCTGGTCCCCTTGCAAAAAAGTGCGACGAAAGCCTCCAAGCGAGTGCTAACACTCCCTTCGAGGCTCGGGGGCTACTGTCGGGGACCATAATTAGGGGTACCCTCAAGACGCCTAATTCTCAGCTGGTAACCCCCATCAGCATAAAGCTGTAGAGGCCTGATGGGTTTGATTAAGTCAGGGATCAGTCCATACGAGCGACTCGATCACGCCACGCCCGAGCCTAGCCTCGGGCAAGGGCAGCCGACCCTGAGGTGTTCCCGTCTCGCCCGAGGCCCCCTTTTTTACGGCAGACGCATCTCCGGCTCGCCCGAGGCCTTGCCTTCGTTGAGAAGCAACCCTGACTAAATCACCGCACCGACTGACCAAGTCACTGGGGCATTTAACGCAAAGAGTGAGACTGACGGGCGGCCAGGCTTGGCGAAAAGCGCCATAGGAAGCTCCGCCCGACCCAGGGCTCGGACTCGGGCTAAGGCCCCGGAAGACGGCGAACTCCGCTCCGCCCGACCCAGGGCTCGGACTCGGGCTAAGGCCCCGGAAGACAGCGAACTCTGCTCCGCCCGACCCAGGGCTCGGACTCGGGCTAGGGCCCCGGAAGACGACGAACTCCGCTCCGCCCGACCCAGGGCTCGGACTCGGGCTAAGGCCCCGGAAGACGGCGAACTCCTGTAACACCCGGTTTTAAAGGACAAAGCCGGGTGCATCTCATACATGCGCCAAGAAGACAACATATATAATAACAGAGTGTATAGAGATAAATGTCATAAACATCAGAGTACATATTACATAGCGGAAGACTTACAAAAATAATAAAAGATAAATATAACACGAACTAAGGATCGTCGGCGCCAATGTCGACTGAGAAACGCCACCTAGATCAGACCAAACTCCTCGATGCTTGACTCCACTTGAAACCACCTGTTCTTCTCCTGTGGGGGGGGGTGTGAGACAGCAAGAGTGAGCTCACATACGATCATAGCTCAACAAGTCGTGGGGAATAATGTGGCATGAACTCACCAAAGGTGGGAGTTCATGAAGTGTAAGGCCGATCAATGAAATAAAGGCTGAAGCTGAGCATTGCTTTTATAAGTTGGTCAAAATTTTATTAGCAGTTACTAAGTGTAAGTAAATACCAAACCATAGTAATAATAAGTAAAAGTAATAATAAAATAATCCCAAATGCAATGACATGACAGGTTAAGTTTAAGTTCCATAATTTAATCATGTGAGGGTCCGAGCCGCTCATGACCGTGAGCACGGCTAGTATACCAGTTTTACACTCTGCAGAGGTTGCGCATCTTTACCCACAAGTCATGTTACCCATCTGCCAAGAGATGGCCAATCCCATACACCTCTACCGAGGAGGCGAGGCAGGGTAACACTACGAGGCCTTTACAAAGTTCCACTAGCTTCAGACTACCCGCTACAGTTTATGGGAAGATCCAGTACAGGGTTCCTGACTGACCGCCATCGCAGCAAAATCAACCAGGGACCTCCCCGCACTGACCTCTCCCCTACTGCCCTTGCCCCTTTCGGGTAAGGTAGCCCTCCCCTAGCTTTCCTAGTTAATCAGCCAAGGGCGTCCCATTCCACCCTTGTGGTAGCACTGTTTTCCCGGGTGGTTCTCCATGTTCCCATTAACATAATGATCTTAACATGAACAAGGAATAATAAAACAGATAACAATAAATAGTATAACAATGAGTGATGAATATCTCTATACCCAAATCCACATAAAGCAATAGCATGTACTACCCAAAACTTTAGTAGTAAAACCAGTGGTGAAGCAAGGTATAAAGATAGTCAAAATCTAGGGCATCCTATTGGGTCCCAGCAAAATTATCCTATGCAGATCATTATGAATAATAAGAACATGATTGGGTAAAAGAAGTGATCAAGGGCACAACTTGCCTGGCACTTGAGATTCCAGGTACCAACTTGCCTTTCAGATGACACGTGTCCTCGCACTAGACGTAGCAATACAAGCAAACATGGTATATACAAAATTAACATCACACCAACCATGTAAACAAAATATACAGTAAAAATCTACACATTAAAATGAATTCATAGGAACTGGAATCACTAAATTTGGAGTTATAGGGTTCAAGTTATTAATTTCCTAAGATTTAATGTGCTTGAAATAGGATTAAATGATAGATTAATTTTCTAACTGTTTTCATGGCAAAACAGTGATACTAAATAATAGAGAATATTATTACAAAATTTTAGAAATTGGAATGGTTCAATTTGGACCAAAAATGGAATTTCTATGAATTTTACAAGTTTCTAGATTTGTTTTTGTATTTAAAACGAATTTCTAATATTATTTCTCTGTTTTTAATTTCCTCTGGACTAGGCCTCAATAACAGAAAACCCCAGGGGGCTCGGGGTAAGTCTCCTAAGACACAGGGAATAACACACTCAGGACGGCGGGTTTATTACTAAATAGTCCAGGGGCTCTTTTAAAAAGGCTGCCACGCGAAAGGGTAAGATCACATCAGAGCCGCACGATACAAAACAGACGGCTAGGATTAGATCTGTCTTAAGGTGAATCCGTTACGCATTTGTGGCCCTCAGATCACGCATCAACGCTCACCAATTCAAGGAATCCTTGATCTATTTCCGGCCAACGGATCGAGGATCTACGGTCCGCATTCAATGAAGTGAGGCGCAATCCGCGCCCTACGATCGAAGATCCACGGTGCCCACTCACCCACGCGAAGGGATTCATCTACTCTAACCGCAGCCGCACATCACGAAATGGACGGCGGATAACTCATCCCCAAGCTCACGACCCTGCCAGTACAGCGCCGCCGGAGACCACGACCGGCGCACTCCGGCGAGTAAATTCCGGTAACTCCAGGCCCTAATCCTAACTCGTATGGACACCAGGCAGAGCGTAGATGAACGCGAAGCAGTCAAGGGTGAGCTTACCAAAAATGGCGGCCGAATAGTCCCTGCCCACGAGGTGGGGGTATCCCACGGCGGACTTCTCACACCGGCGAGCAATTCCACCCTTCTCGATCACTGGCGTCCCCCGAATCCACCTCTCCCACCTCCGCCGTGGCACAGCGAAGCGCCGAAGCTTGTCCCGGTTGGTTGAATAGGCGCGTAGGTGTCAGTCCACAGTGGAGGTCACACCACCCTCATACCACGGCGACGCGGCAAATTGGAGGTACTCGGGCCGGTCTCTGGCACGGACACCACGACAAACGTGGGCAGGGGTTCCAGCGGAGCCCCTCAATCCCACAGTGCGAGCAAGAAGGCGCTGGAGCAGGGGTTCCACCCACGGCCGTGCGCGCGACGGTGACAGACCCGGGGTGTTTCTCTGGACGGGGAGAATTACGCTGGCGGTGCACGCACAATCGAGGAGGGGAGGATAGAGAAGTTGCGGCCGGCTCTTATAGGCGCGTGGAATGGAGGTTAACAGCTGGAGCCGAAAGACCCGGGAAGGGGTGGTCGTGGCCACGGCGGCGCGGGGATGTCGCGATTCTGTTTTGACGGAGGTGGAAGACGCGCTGACGTGTGGGACCCATGACCCAGTGTGAGGCAAGGCCAGCGCGAGTCGGACGAGCGGGCCACGGATGTCAGCGTGGAGCGCGCGCGGCGACTGGCCGGTGGGGCCCGCATGGAAGTGACAAAGGGCACGCGCGTGGAGAAGGCCTAGTGGGCCGAAATGCGCTTGCGAGCCCAATTAGAGCAGTTCTCCTTTTTCTTTTATTTTCTGTTTTATTTCATTTTTGTTTTTCATTTAAACTTCCAAATTTGTGTGTGGACCAAAATTCAAATCCAATTTCCAATTCACTTATGTTTTGAACTTCAAATTTTTCCAGTAAATATAACTTCTACAATCTTATTATTTACTTATTTTTATCCACACCATTTTCTTCTCTTTTCTAGATTCAAGAATTTCTCTTATTTTCCAATTTTTTTAATTTTAGGAATTTAATATATTTCTTCTTCAAATTATTTTATGTTGTCACAAAATGCACACAATAAAATCCAGCATGATGCATAATTTGGTGGCTTACATTTTTATTAATTATTTGTTTTCAAATGAAGTGTTCACATGTGATGATAAATATAGATGACACATATATGTATAAAGGAATAAAATTTCTCTTTCTACACTCTTATTACAAAGTGGGTATTACAAATCCTACCCCCCTTAAAAATAATCTCGTCCACGAGATTTAGGAAGAACGAGGGAAAAGATGGGGAAATTCTATGCGGAGCTCTTCTTCTCTTTCCCATGTTGCTTCGTCTTCTCCATGGTGACTCTATTGAACTTTGCACATCTTTATAACCTCCTTTCTTGTAACTCGAGCCAATGTGTCAAGAATCTTGATGGGATATTCTGTGTAAGCCAAATCACCCTGAACACTAAGCTCTTCCATTGGTAATTGTTCCTCAAGGATACGGAGACACTTCTTAAATTGAGACACATGGACTACATTATGCACATCAAATAGATTATCAGGTAGTTCGAGTTGATAGGCCATCTCTCCAACTTGCCTAAAAACTTAGAATGGTCCAATAAAGCAAGGTGACAATTTTCCCTTAACTTTAACTCTCCTCAATCCACGAAGTGGTGACACCTTGAGGTAAACATAATCTCCTTCCTCAAATCCCATTGGTCTTCTTCTATTATCTGTGTAGCTCTTTCGCCTGGTTTGAGCTACCCTCAAATTCTCCCGAATTATACAGACTTGTTATTCTGCCTCTTGAATAAGTGCAGGTCCAAAGAACTGTCTTCCTCTAGTCTGGTCCAAAATAGAGGAGTCATGTATTTCCTGCCATATAGAGCCTCGAACGGTGACACCTTCAGACTGGCCTGGTATCTATTATTATGAGAACTCAGCATAAGGTAGACTCTTGTCCCAACTACTACCATGCTGAAGGGCACAAGCTCTCAACATGTCCATCAATACTTGATTAGTCCATTCAGTCTGTCCATCAGCCTGAGAGTGATAGGCTGCACTAAATTTCAACTTCGTATCCATATTCTCATGAAAACTTTTCCAAAATCTGGAGGTAAACTGTGATCCTCTTATCCAAGACGATCTTCTTTGGTACCCCATGTGGGGACACAATTCGAGCCATATATAACTCTGCTAGCTAAGATCCTTAATCTCTTGTATCTTAGCGTCACCAATTTGTCCTTTGCGGATCTCTTGCTCCAAAGTAGGTTCCACATCAATAGTAACTCCTTCAGTGCGAGCAACTATCCCCAGGTTAAGTCTCCTGAAATCCTCAACAATCTCATGAGGTAGCTGGGCAACAACGGCTAAATGAACATGCTCCTTTCGACTCAAGGCATCTGTAACCAAATTTGCCTTGCCCGGGTGATAGTGAATTTCCAAATCGTAATCCTTAATAAGCTCCAACCAACGGCGTTGCCAAAGGTTGAGATCCTTCTGAGTGAATATATACTTCAAACTCTTATGATCCGTATATACTTGGCACTTCTCGTCCCACTTGAATTTTCTTTCCTTCACCAAAAGCGAGGTCATAAGCTTAGCAATCTTAGAAAATCCTTCATTAAATCTCCAATAATATCCCGCAAGTCCCACGAAACTTTGGTCCTCCGTAACCGTAGTGGGTATGCTCCACACCACTATATTCTTGACTTTAGCAGGATCCACTGATATCCCTCCATTAGAAATGATATGTCCAAGAAATGGCACCTCGCCAACCCAAAACTCGCATTTACCGTACTTGGCGTAGAGTTAACTATCTTAAAGCTTCTGTAGCACTAACCTTAGATGTTCTTCATGGTCACTCTCATTCTTAGAATAGATAAGAATATCGTCGATGAACACCACAACGAATCTGTCCAAATACTCCAAAAACATCTTATTCATCAAATCCATAAAATAAGCCGGTGCATTATTTAATCCAAACGACATAACGATGAACTCATATAATCCATGAGAAAGCCGTCTTAGGAATATCTGATGGTCCAATCTTCATCTGATGGTATCCTGATCGGAGGTCAATCTTCGAGAGTACTCTTGCTCCTCTCATTTGATCAAACAAATCCTCAATACGGGGCAACGGGTACTTGTTCTTCACCGTAACATCATTAAGAGACCTATAATCCACACACATCCGTTGCGATCCATCCTTCTTCTGCACAAATAACACCGGTGTTCTCCAAGGTGAGGAACTTGGACGAATGTAACCAGCCTCTTGTAACTCCGTCAATTGCTTCTTAAGTTCCTTCAACTCTTCTACGGACATTCTATATGGCCGTTTAAAAATAGGGGCGGTTCCAGGTAAGAGATCAATAACAAACTCAACTTCTCTATCAGGTGGCATTCCTGGTAACTCCTCTGTAAAGACATCCGGAAAATCTCTAACTGCACGGATGTTGACACCAACAAACTTCCCATCTACTAAGAATGCCGCTAGTCCGGTGGCGGTAGTTACTGCAATTCCAACTTCAAATCTTTGTCCTTGGGAACTGGTGAGTTCTACGGTTCCTTTAGCAAAATGTATATACTGCCTTTGCCTTTCTTAACCATGACATACCAAGGGTCATATCTATAGTGCTCTCTTCTAACACTATAGGGATAGTCCATCTGGGTTAGAAACGCAGGGTAAGGAAGGAAGAATTGTAGACAAGGCGAGTAATTACGAGAAATGTTACTGCGGGGGATTTATTAGCTAAGTAGATTAGTGTGTCACCCACTAAAGCTAATACATTACCTTATAGTGGTACATGCTAAGATGCCCAACTATAATGTTTCAATCAATCAAAGAAGCAAATCAAGCATTTATCATCAGAACAATCAACCAACATTTTTAATAGAGAAAATAGTTTTAATTTTGTCTTAGGCTTCCTATCTCTTAAAAATGTCATAGGGGTAGGGATTCCAAGGTGTGAAATCCATCTTGACTAAGAGTAGAAAAGGTAAGAATGATCAGAGTAGAACAGTAGAAGGTGAGACAGGATCAAGATAAGTGTAGAAAGAAATAGAGTAAGGTAAGTGTAGAATGAATCAGAAGAAGGTAAGTAGGGAAGGGTTTTGTCCATTTCTATCTAGGTTTCGTCCTACAGTCAACATTTCCTCTGATACCACTTCTGTAACACCCGGTTTTAAAGGACAAAGCCGGGTGCATCTCATACATGCGCCAAGAAGACAACATATATAATAATAGAGTGTATAGAGATAAATGTCATAAACATCAGAGTACATATTACATAGCGGAAGACTTACAAAAATAATAAAAGATAAATATAACACGAACTAAGGATCGTCGGCGCCAATGTCGACTGAGAAACGCCACCTAGATCAGACCAAACTCCTCGATGCTTGACTCCACTTGAAACCACCTGTTCTTCTCCTGTGGGGGGGGTGTGAGACAGCAAGAGTGAGCTCACATACGATCATAGCTCAACAAGTCGTGGGGAATAATGTGGCATGAACTCACCAAAGGTGGGAGTTCATGAAGTGTAAGGCCGATCAATGAAATAAAGGCTGAAGCTGAGCATTGCTTTTATAAGTTGGTCAAAATTTTATTAGCAGTTACTAAGTGTAAGTAAATACCAAACCATAGTAATAATAAGTAAAAGTAATAATAAAATAATCCCAAATGCAATGACATGACAGGTTAAGTTTAAGTTCCATAATTTAATCATGTGAGGGTCCGAGCCGCTCATGACCGTGAGCACGGCTAGTATACCAGTTTTACACTCTGCAGAGGTTGCGCATCTTTACCCACAAGTCATGTTACCCATCTGCCAAGAGATGGCCAATCCCATACACCTCTACCGAGGAGGCGAGGCAGGGTAACACTACGAGGCCTTTACAAAGTTCCACTAGCTTCAGACTACCCGCTACAGTTTATGGGAAGATCCAGTACAGGGTTCCTGACTGACCGCCATCGCAGCAAAATCAACCAGGGACCTCCCCGCACTGACCTCTCCCCTACTGCCCTTGCCCCTTTCGGGTAAGGTAGCCCTCCCCTAGCTTTCCTAGTTAATCAGCCAAGGGCGTCCCATTCCACCCTTGTGGTAGCACTGTTTTCCCGGGTGGTTCTCCATGTTCCCATTAACATAATGATCTTAACATGAACAAGGAATAATAAAACAGATAACAATAAATAGTATAACAATGAGTGATGAATATCTCTATACCCAAATCCACATAAAGCAATAGCATGTACTACCCAAAACTTTAGTAGTAAAACCAGTGGTGAAGCAAGGTATAAAGATAGTCAAAATCTAGGGCATCCTATTGGGTCCCAGCAAAATTATCCTATGCAGATCATTATGAATAATAAGAACATGATTGGGTAAAAGAAGTGATCAAGGGCACAACTTGCCTGGCACTTGAGATTCCAGGTACCAACTTGCCTTTCAGATGACACGTGTCCTCGCACTAGACGTAGCAATACAAGCAAACATGGTATATACAAAATTAACATCACACCAACCATGTAAACAAAATATACAGTAAAAATCTACACATTAAAATGAATTCATAGGAACTGGAATCACTAAATTTGGAGTTATAGGGTTCAAGTTATTAATTTCCTAAGATTTAATGTGCTTGAAATAGGATTAAATGATAGATTAATTTTCTAACTGTTTTCATGGCAAAACAGTGATACTAAATAATAGAGAATATTATTACAAAATTTTAGAAATTGGAATGGTTCAATTTGGACCAAAAATGGAATTTCTATGAATTTTACAAGTTTCTAGATTTGTTTTTGTATTTAAAACGAATTTCTAATATTATTTCTCTGTTTTTAATTTCCTCTGGACTAGGCCTCAATAACAGAAAACCCCAGGGGGCTCGGGGTAAGTCTCCTAAGACACAGGGAATAACACACTCAGGACGGCGGGTTTATTACTAAATAGTCCAGGGGCTCTTTTAAAAAGGCTGCCACGCGAAAGGGTAAGATCACATCAGAGCCGCACGATACAAAACAGACGGCTAGGATTAGATCTGTCTTAAGGTGAATCCGTTACGCATTTGTGGCCCTCAGATCACGCATCAACGCTCACCAATTCAAGGAATCCTTGATCTATTTCCGGCCAACGGATCGAGGATCTACGGTCCGCATTCAATGAAGTGAGGCGCAATCCGCGCCCTACGATCGAAGATCCACGGTGCCCACTCACCCACGCGAAGGGATTCATCTACTCTAACCACAGCCGCACATCACGAAATGGACGGCGGATAACTCATCCCCAAGCTCACGACCCTGCCAGTACAGCGCCGCCGGAGACCACGGCCGGCGCACTCCGGCGAGTAAATTCCGGTAACTCCAGGCCCTAATCCTAACTCGTATGGACACCAGGCAGAGCGTAGATGAACGCGAAGCAGTCAAGGGTGAGCTTACCAAAAATGGCGGCCGAATAGTCCCTGCCCACGAGGTGGGGGTATCCCACGGCGGACTTCTCACACCGGCGAGCAATTCCACCCTTCTCGATCACTGGCGTCCCCCGAATCCACCTCTCCCACCTCCGTCGTGGCACAGCGAAGCGCCGAAGCTTGTCCCGGTTGGTTGAATAGGCGCGTAGGTGTCAGTCCACAGTGGAGGTCACACCACCCTCATACCACGGCGACGCGGCAAATTGGAGGTACTCGGGCCGGTCTCTGGCACGGACACCACGACAAACGTGGGCAGGGGTTCCAGCGGAGCCCCTCAATCCCACAGTGCGAGCAAGAAGGCGCTGGAGCAGGGGTTCCACCCACGGCCGTGCGCGCGACGGTGACAGACCCGGGGTGTTTCTCTGGACGGGGAGAATTACGCTGGCGGTGCACGCACAATCGAGGAGGGGAGGATAGAGAAGTTGCGGCCGGCTCTTATAGGCGCGCGGAACGGAGGTTAACAGCTGGAGCCGGAAGACCCGGGAAGGGGTGGTCGCGGCCACGGCGGCGCGGGGATGTCGCGATTCTGTTTTGACGGAGGTGGAAGACGCGCTGACGTGTGGGACCCATGACCCAGTGTGAGGCAAGGCCAGCGCGAGTCGGACGAGCGGGCCACGGATGTCAGCGTGGAGCGCGCGCGCGGCGACTGGCCGGTGGGGCCCGCATGGAAGTGACAAAGGGCGCGCGCGTGGAGAAGGCCTAGTGGGCCGAAATGCGCTTGCGAGCCCAATTAGAGCAGTTCTCCTTTTTCTTTTATTTTCTGTTTTATTTCATTTTTGTTTTTCATTTAAACTTCCAAATTTGTGTGTGGACCAAAATTCAAATCCAATTTCCAATTCACTTATGTTTTGAACTTCAAATTTTTCCAGTAAATATAACTTCTACAATCTTATTATTTACTTATTTTTATCCACACCATTTTCTTCTCTTTTCTAGATTCAAGAATTTCTCTTATTTTCCAATTTTTTTAATTTTAGGAATTTAATATATTTCTTCTTCAAATTATTTTATGTTGTCACAAAATGCACACAATAAAATCCAGCATGATGCATAATTTGGTGGCTTACATTTTTATTAATTATTTGTTTTCAAATGAAGTGTTCACATGTGATGATAAATATAGATGACACATATATGTATAAAGGAATAAAATTTCTCTTTCTACACTCTTATTACAAACTGGGTATTACAACTCCGCTCCGCCCGACCCAGGGCTCGGACTCGGGCTAAGGCCCCGGAAGACGACGAACTCCGCTCCGCCCGACCCAGGGCTCGGACTCGGGCTAAGGCCCCGGAAGACGACGAACTCCGCTCCGCCCGACCCAGGGCTCGGACTCGGGCTAAGGCCCCGGAAGACGACGAACTCCGCTTCGCCCGACCCAGGGCTCGGACTCTGCCCCGGCCTCTGCCGAACGACCTCTGCCTCGCCCGACCCAGGAGCTCGGGCTCGGCCTCGGCCATGCAGGACAGACTCGACCTCGGCTTCGGAGGAGCCTCCACGTCGCCCGACCTAGGGCACGAGTCCGCCACGTCGACAGGAAGCGCCATCATCACCCTACCCCGAGCCGACTCGGGCCGCAGAGAACAGGACCGACGTCCCATCTGGCTGGCTCCGCCAGATAGGCAATGATGGCGCCCCGCTGGATCCATGACGACGGCGGCTCTCAGCTCCCTTACAGAAGCAGGGGGACGTCAGCAAGGGCCCAACCACTCCGACAGCTGTCCCTCCGCCAGGCTCCATTGCTTCTCCGACAGCCACGACGCCACACTAGCTGGGTGCCAAGATCTCTCCGGCTGCCACCTTGGCATGTACTTAGGGCACTAGCTCTCCCCCGCTAGACACGTAGCACCTTGCTACACCCCCATTTGTACACCTGGATCCTCTCCTTACGCCTATAAAAGGAAGGACCAGGGCCTTCTTAGAGAAGGTTGGCCTCGCGGGAACGAGGGCAGGGGCAGGCGCTCTCTTGGGGCCGCTCGCTCCCCTCACCCGCGCGGACGCTTGTAACCCCCTACTGCAAGCGCACCCGACCTGGGCACGGGACGAACACGAAGGCCGCGGGAATCTCCAACTTCCTCACGACCCGGCTCCGGCCACCTCGCTCTCTCCCCCCTTCGCGCTCGCCCACGCGCTCGACCCATCTGGGCTGGGGCACGCGGCACACTCACTCGTCGGCCTTGGGACCCCCCGGTCTCGAAACGCCGACAAACACGTCGGAGGGCAGGGACTCGCCTCTAGCGGCAGCCTTGGCCAATGCGTCGGCTTCTTCATTCTTGGCCCAGTCCACATGCTGCAAGGTGAATCCCTTGAATTGTCTCTCGAGACTTCGGATGGCCGCGAGGTATTGTATAAGTGCGGGGTCCTTTGCTGCGTAGTCTTTCTCGACTTGGCCGGCAACTACCTTGGAGTCTGTTCTGATAATGCAGGTGGTGACACCAAGGGCCCTCAGCTTGCGGAGGCCGAGGATGACTGCTTCGTATTCTGCTATGTTGTTTGTGCATCTGTCAGATTCCAGAGCGAAGCTGAGGCATGCCGCGTATCTGTGCTTGACCCCGGCGGGTGAGGTGATGACTGCAGCGGCGCCTGCCCCCGCATGGCACCATGCGCCGTCGCAGTGGATCGTCCAAACCTTCTCTGCGGACGGGTCCGGCTGTGTTATTGGCCCAGTCCAGTCGACGACGAAGTCTGCCAGAACTTGTGACTTGATGGATGTCCTGGGCTCGAAATTGATGTGGTAGCCGGAGAGTTCGGCCGCCCACTTGGCAATCCTGACCGATGCCTCCGGGTTTCTGAACAGTTCACCTAGTCCCCTATCTGAGGTGACCCGGACCTTGAATGCTTCAAAATAATGGTGCAATTTGCGTGAAGACATAACAACTGCATAGGCAATCTTCTCCAGTTCCGTCATGTTACATTTGGATGGTGTTAGCACTTCGGAGACGTAATAAACTGAGCACTGCCTGATCACGCCCTCAACTGTCTGCTCCTGCACCAGTGCCGCGCTGACCGCATGCGGCGAAGCCGCAACATAGAGCAACAGGGGTAGCGAAGAGTCGAGGCTTGTAAGGACTGCCAACTCCGACAGGTACTGTTTTAATGAGGCGAAGGCCGCTGCCTGCTCTGGTCCCCAAGCGAAGTCTTTTGGGCCACGGAGGGTTTTGAGGAAGGGGAGACTTCGCTCAGCGGATTTGGAGATGAATCTGTTGAGGGTGGCCAACCTGCCCGTCAGGCGCTGGACGTCTCTGGCGGACTGCGGAGGCGTCATGTTGATGATGGCCTGAATTTTGGTTGGGTTGGCCTCGATGCCGCGGTGTGATACCAGGTAGCCCAATATTTTCCCCTGGCGAACGCCGAAGACACACTTTTCGGGGTTCAGGCGAAGTCGTGCGTCCCGCATGTTCGCGAATGTCTCGGCGAGGTCAGCAAGATGGTCCTCCTTGCTCCTGCTGGCGACGACGATGTCGTCCACATATGTGAATATATTTCTGCCGACTTGCCCCTCGAGCACTGTTTTGGTAAGCCGGGAGAAGGTGGACCCGACGTTATTGAGTCCCTCCGGCATTCTGATGAAGCAATATGTGCCGAAGGGTGTTATAAAGCTGGTGCTAGCCTTGTCTTCCTCCTTCATATATATTTGATGGTAACCGGAGAAGCAGTCGAGGAGTGACATAACTTCGCATCCGGCCGCGCTATCGACTATTTTGTCGATCCGAGGCAGCGGGAAGTTGTCCTTTGGGCAGGCCTTGTTGAGACTGGTGAAGTCGATGCACATTCGCCACTTGCCGCTCTTTTTCTGCACCATCACAACGTTGGAGAGCCACGTGGGGTAAGCCACTGGCTCGATAAATTTGGCTTCCAGGAGGCGATGTACCTCGGCCTTGGCGGCTTCCGTCTTCTCGTCGGACATTTTGCGGAGCCACTGTTTTTTCGGTCTCACCGAAGGGTCGATTCCCAAGCTGTGCTCGATTATGGATCGGTTGACCCCGACCAGGTCGAGGGCTGACCAGGCGAAGACGTCTTTGTTCTTGGACAAGCAGCAGAGGAGTTTCTCCTCTTCATGCGAAGTGAGGTCTTCGCTGATGGTGACTGTCTGCTTGGGCGTGGCCTGGTCTAGGGGAACAATCTTGGTCTCGTCGTTGCTCTGCAGCTGTGCCTTGTCGTGCTCTTTGTCGGTTGGGCTGACGGACGCAGGGACCTCGCGCTGGGCCGTGAGGCAGTGCACATTTCTTTGCCCGGGGACGAAGTCCCGCTCTATGTTGCGCGCAATCTGCTGATTGCCGTAGACCGTGATGGCGCCTAACGGACCTGGTATCTTCATGCACAGGTACAGTCCGTGAATGGCTGCCTCAAACTTGTTGATAGAGCCCCGGCCCATGATGGCATTGTACAGATACACCATATCGACGATATCAAAGGTTATTTGTTCACTTCGGGCATTGGGTGCTACACCGAAGGAGAGAGGCAGTTCTATTTTGCCGACAGGAAAAGTGCCCTTGCCGCCGAAGCCATACAACGGGTTGTCCGAAGGCTTGAGCAGGCTGTGGCTTATGCCCATGCGGTCGAAGGCATGGAGGAAAATGATGTCTGCTTGACTGCCATTGTCGACTAGGACTTTGTGCAGGTCCCAGCCTGCCACGCTGCAGTTGAT
Organism: Zea luxurians; assembly: GCA_029449295.1. Taxonomy (NCBI): domain Eukaryota; kingdom Viridiplantae; phylum Streptophyta; class Magnoliopsida; order Poales; family Poaceae; genus Zea; species Zea luxurians. The sequence goes on from JAOPSE010000004.1 coordinate 167,054,460, forward strand.
GACCATGGCGTCGATGTGGGGGGCGCTGCGCAGGTCGACGTCTCGTGCGTCGAAGGTTAGCGGTACGTGGGACCACTTTGTCTGCACGACTGGGCCGGTGATGGCGACGTGGTTGATGCTGCGGTAGTGGTCCCGCTTCTACCGCTTTGTGTCGAAGTCGGTGCTAGACCCCCCAGTGATCATATGAATGACTCCGCGATACGGCTGATCGGCGAAGTCTTCTTGTTTTGGGGCGTGGGGGTGGGGGATGTTTTGTTGTTGCTGGTGTGGAGGTGGGGGTGGGGGAGGTACGATTTGTACTTCCTGGTGGTGTTGGTATGCGTGGTGCGGTGGATGCGGAGCGGGGGCATGAATGTATGCTGGAGGGGGTTGCTGATAAGTGTGCGCGACAACTCTAGGGTTGTCGGCTGGCTGCGCCCGTGCCATCCTGTCTTTGGTGGCCTTCGTCTCTGGGCAGTCTCTGGTTTGGTGGGCGCAGTCTTCGCCATGAAAAAGACAGTAGAATCGGCGCGGCGGCTGCGCACGCCCCCGACCCCTACCGCGAGTTCCATTTCTGCGGCCCTGGGGGATATTCCTGGCGGTGAGGGGCGTCAGCAGCGGGGTGCTGGTTGGCGATGTTGTGCACCTGCTGCTGATTATGGCCGTCTCGACCGGAGTCTGGCTGTGGAGTCCTCATCCACGTGCGACTGGACTGTGGAGCATCTTTGGGTTTCCTCTGAGACTCAACCTTGCGCTGGTGGAGCTCTTCGGATTTGGCATATTTTTCAAATAGCTGATATAATTCCTAGAGGTTCTTGGGCGGATCTCTGATGCAGTGGCTGTAAAGGACGCCGGCGCGAAGGCCACTGATGGCGTAGTGGATGGCGATCTAGTCATCGATTGAGGGCAGTTGTGACTTGAGTGTTAGAAACTTGCGGTAATACTCCCGCAGAGTCTCTTTTTCCAGCTGCTTGCAGAGTGAGAGTTCGGCCAAGGCGTTAGTGTCTGGGCGGTACCCTTGGAAGTTGAGCAGGAATTTGTCCCGGAGGCTTCTCCAGGAGTCAATGGACAGCGGGGGCAACCTGGTGAACCAGGTGAGAGCTGGGCCTTCGAGGGCGATGATGAAAGACTTGGCCATCGTGGCGTCGTCCCCTCCGTAAGATGCAACAGCGACCTGATAACTCATGATGTACTGTGCTGGGTCAGTGCTGCCGTTGTACTTGGGATAGGTCCTTGCCCGGAAGTTGGCAGGCCAGGGTGTCACTTGCAGGTGTGGCGCCAGGGGACTTCGCACGTCGAGGTAGTTGACCCCTTGGAATGGCGCGGCGTGTGGGAAGGCGTGGTCGCGTTGGGGGAAGTGTAGGTCTTCCATTTGCGCGCGCTGTTGCAGGGGTGGCCCGTGCTGTAGGCCGAGGTGGCCTTCGCGTATATCTTCCAGTTGTGCGCGCTGTTGCAGGGGTGGCCCGTGCTGTAGGCCAAGGTGGCCTTCGCGTATGTCTTCCAGTTGTGCGCGCTGTTGCAGGGGTGGCCCGTGCTGCAGGCCGAGGTGGCCTTTGCGCTGCATCAGCGCGATCTCCCGCTCGAGGTCCTAGGCCTTCTGCTCTTCGTCGCGTATCATTTGCCGCACCTTGGCTAGTGCAGACACACGCTGGCGCTTGGCCTCCAGTATCTCTTTTTGCCTCTGGAGATTGCGGTTCTTGATGCGCAAGGCGCGCAACTGTAGCTGTTCTTCCGCTAAGATGCCGATGATTTCGCCTTCCTCGGTGAGGTCCGCGCCCTCCGGTGGGGCGAAGCCTGGGGGAGGTTGTGGTTGTCCTTCGGGGCCGCAGGTGCGGAGAGCGTCGTCTTCGTAGGTGCAGAGAACGTCGTCTTCAGTAGCCTCTTGGTGGGTGGAGTGGGCGAGGGCGAGGGCCTTGCCCTTTTTTGCGGCCAACAGTGCTGCCTTCGCAACCTCGTCAGCCTTCGAGCTAGCTTTCTTGGGTGCCATCGCGGGTGGTTTTTTCGTAGCACGAACGGTGGGCGCCAAATGTTGGAACTTGCTCTCCGGTGCAAGGGGATCCAACGGGGGTGTGACGTAAACAGGGTTCTTGCACGTGATGGCAATAGCTCTGTTAATCTAGCCTCTCAAGGGCACTGTGCGGGGGTATTTATAGGTATCTGAGTGCCCAACGTCCTGTGTTATGGACGCATGTGCCCTCAGACACCTAGGTTATCCCCGGAATATTCCCATAAAGCGGGGTTACAGACCGTAATTACAGGGATGCCTTTACAAATTAGGCCCATAATGCGCAGCGGCCACGCAGGGCCTGTTACAATGGGCCGAATCACACGTGGGCCTCCATGCTGGACGAGGTCGCAAGATGAGACGACCTCGTCACAGGTCTTCGTCTGGTGACATATGGGACGAAGGGTGAGTCTGCCCGTTGTCTTGTCTCCGTTGGTCCAGCGATTGCGGCGAAGGCATCGAGCGAAGGGTGGCGTCTTCGCCTTCGCCCCAACAGGGTCGCTGATGAAAACAGGGGCAGGCGCGGGCCTGCTCTTCATATCACCCCTCGAGAAGCACCTCCGCTACATGCTGCGCCTCCATTTCCCGGCGTCCAACAACGTGGCTGAGTACGAGGCTCTGGTCAACGGGTTGCGCATCGCCATCGAGCTAGGGGTCCGACGCCTCGACGCTCGCGGTGACTCGCAGCTTATCATCGACCAAGTCATGAAGAACTCCCACTGCCGCGATCCGAAGATGGAAGCCTACTGCGACGAGGTTCGGCGCCTGGAAAACAAGTTCTACGGGCTCGAGCTCAACCACGTCGCCCGATGATACAACGAGACTACGGACGAGCTGGCTAAGATAGCCTCGGGGCGGACAACGGTTCCCCCGGACGTCTTCTCCCAAGACCTACATCAACCCTCGGTCAAGACCGACGACACGCCCGAGCCCGAGAAGGCCTCGGCCCTGCCCGAGGCACCCTCGGCTCATCCCGAGGCGCCTTCGGTTCAGCCCGAGGCACCCTCGGCCCCCGAAGGTGAGGCAATGCGCGTCGAGGAAGAGCGGAATGGGGTCCCGCCTAATCGAGACTTGCAGACCCCATACCTGCAATATCTCCACCAAGGGGAGCTGCCCCTCGACCGAGCCGAAGCTCGGCGACTGGCGCGGCGTGCCAAGTCATTCGTCTTGCTGGGGGACGGGAAGGAGCTCTACCACCGCAGCCCCTCAGGCATCCTCCAACGATGCATATCCATCGCCGAAGGCCAGGAGCTCTTACAGGAAATACACTCGGGGGCTTGCGGTCATCACGCAGCGCCTCGAGCCCTTGTTGGAAACGCTTTCCGACAAGGTTTTTACTGGCCCACCTCGGTGGCCGACGCCACTAGAATTGTCCGCACCTGCCAAGGGTGTCAATTCTATGCAAGGCAGACCCACCTGCCCGCTTAGGCTCTGCAGACAATACCCATCACCTGGTCGTTTGCTGTGTGGGTTCCGGACCTCGTCGGTCCCTTGCAGAAGGCACCCGGGGGCTACACGCACCTGCTGGTCGCCATCGACAAATTCTCCAAGTGGATCGAGGTCCGACCCCTAAACAGCATCAGGTCCAAACAGGCGGTGGCATTCTTCACCAACATCATCCATCGCTTCGGGGTCCCGAACTCCATCATCACCGACAACGGCACCCAGTTCACCGGCAGAAAGTTCCTGGACTTCTGCGAGGATCACCACATCCGGGTGGACTGGGCCACCGTGGCTCACCCCATGATGAATGGGCAGGTAGAACGTGCCAACGTCATGATTCTGCAAGGACTCAAGCCACGGATCTACAACAACCTCAACAAGTTCGGCAAGCAATGGATGAAGGAACTCCCCTCGGTGGTCTGGAGTCTGAGGACAACGCCGAGCCGAGCCACGGGCTTCACACCGTTCTTTCTAGTCTATGGGGCCGAGGCCATCTTGCCCACGGAATTAGAATACGATTCCCCGAGGACGAGGACGTATGACGACCAAGGCAATCGAACCAACTGAGAAGACTCACTGGACCAGCTTGAAGAGGCTCGGGACATGGCCTTACTACACTCGGCGCGGTATCAGCAGTCCCTACGACGCTACCACGCCCGAGGGGTTCGGTCCCGAGACCTCTAGGTGGGCGACTTGGTGCTTCGGCTGCGACAAGATGCCCGAGGGCGGCACAAGCTCATGCCTCCCTGGGAAGGGCCGTTCGTCATCGCCAAGGTTCTGAAGCCCGGGACATACAAGCTGGCCAACAATCAAGGTGAGGTCTACAGCAACGCTTGGAACATCCGACAGCTACGTCGCTTCTACCCTTAAGATGCTTTCAAGTCGTTCATACACCTCGTTCACACACAAAGTCTAACCATCAACGAAGGGTCAGCCTTGCCTTGGCAAAGCCCGACCCTCCCTCGGGGCTAGAAGGGGGGAACCCCCTTCGCGTCAAAATTTTCCTCGGAAAAGGTCTTTTCCACCAGAACGTCTTTCGTGCTTTTCGACTACTTCGAAAGTGGGATCCTGAAAACGATGGAGTATACGTAAGCAGTCAAGGCCGACCAAGCCGAGGGACTCCTACGCCTCCGGGATACGGATACCTCACTCATCACCTTCTGCGATAAGTTACTCACACTCGGATAAGCGATTCCGCTGACCGAACAAGTCTTAATGCTCAAAAACTTTTCTGCCGAAACGATTTTTCGGGCCTTCTCGACTATATCGATAGCAGAATCCTACGAACGAGTAAGAGTACATGTAAGCGGCAAGGCCGACCGAGCTAAGGGACTCCTACGCCTATGGGATACGGATACCTCACTCACCACCTTCCGTGAAAAGTAACTCTCGCTCGGACAAACAATTCTGTTACCGACAAATAAGTCCAGATACTCGAAACAAGAGGAAAAGAAACACAGCTTTACAACACGACGACAGTATGTTTGGGCCTCGGCGGTCGCAAAAAAACATATGCATACTATAGGCGAACCGATCCTGCAGGCTCAAACGTCGATGGAGGGGGAGCAGCAGCACCCTCGGCGTCAACTCCACCTTCGGTGAAGTCCGACCGAGCCTCGGACGGCAACACGATCGGAGGATCTCCGCTCCGAAGGACGTCAGCACCACACCCGGACCATCACCGCCAGGGTCTCCTCCAGGGACCTGGCCCGAGCAGACGGCTCGGCCGGCCGCCCCGAAGCCTCAGCCAGCTGTCCTTCGAGGACACCAGCCCGTCTCGTGGCCTCGGCAACTCGACTCCGGCGCTGGTCCCGCCAGTGGACGGCCCGGCCAGGCTCCGGCCGATGAAGTCCTCTTTTCGAGCCAACTCTGCCTCTGTCCACACTGACACCGCTGCCTCCGGCTCCGGCTCATCGAAGAGCGGCCGAGGGTTCCTTTAACTAAGCAAGAGAAGCCTCGGGCGGCAAGGCCGACCGAGCCGAGGGACTCCTACGCCTCCGGGATACGGATACCTCACTCGTCACCTTCGCACGAGGCAACTCACACTTGGTTAAGCGGTTCAGTTAGCCGACAGGCGAGTCCTAGTGCTCGAAATGAGGAAAAAACACGGCTCCGTGCCAAAAATACATACATGTTCAGGCCCCGACAGCCACGATGAACAAGACACCGGCACTCAAGGTGCCATTACAAACGGAACTCCGGTTCCACCCCCGCAGGTACAAACAACCCCCCACGTTGGAGGGCTTGCGGGGCGACGAAACCCCAGGCGGCTCACCGACGCCCGAAGAGAAGCAGCGACAACGACCTCCGCTCCGAGTGGCTGAACAGCAGCAGCGATGACCTCAGGGTGGACGCTGCTGCGACGAGCTCCTCGCCCACGTCCCCACTCGAGGGGTGAGGACAAGCTATCAAAGCCAAAGAGCCGGAGGCCTAGAGCGCGGATGGTGGCGGTGATCCCGTCGGCGACGGGGACTTCTTCAGCCGCCACCACCTCAGCACCGATAACGGCAGCCGCCTGCCCACCGGCAGATCCCCACTCGGATCCTCCCAGACGGGCGAACACCGACCTCCGCGCGGGGCGTCGTACCGGAGCAAAGGCAGGATAGCCCAAGAACACGAACGCCGCCCTAGCAGCGCGCGACGTCTTGGGCCGTCCCCCGGTGCGCGTGGCGCGACAGTCGCGCCCCGTCCAGCGGTGGAAGGCGGCACCGGGAGCTGAGCCAGCGAGCCCAACACGCTGAAGCTGACGACGCTCGCCAACGACCAGCCCCGCGTTGTCGAAGTCCGACCCTCCCGCTAGGCCGGTGAGCGCCCTCTCCCTTAAATGCTGAGGGAGAAGGTGACCCACAAACCCGCGCGGGAGGTAGAGCTCCAGCTCAGTCCGGCCTCCACCCCAGCCAGGATGATGAAGATCCTTGAAGCTGAGGGCGGGGCAGAGGCCGCAGCCCGGCTCGCTTCTCCCCACCATCAAACTGGTGGTCACCATCTTGGGTGACCGCCGACGAGAGGATGCAGTCGGGCTGCTGGATGAAAATCCTTGAAGCCGAGCGATGGCTGAAAGGTACCAACTTTCGCGAAGTTGCGTTCCCCCAACGAGAGCAGGACGAAAGCGACGCGAGTGCTCCCCATCCGGGGGCTCAGAAGGCGGAAGGATGCGATGCATGAAGGGAGTACGAAGACATGGTTGCCTTCCAAGGGGGTCACCCTCCTTTTAAAGGCAACTCTCCCCACCTGCGTCCTCAGCCGTCACGGACTGAGTCTTCTCCAACACGCTCCAGGGTCCTCCCCCTACGACACGGGGGCTGGGTCCCACGCGTCATGCGAGATGGCCCAGGACAGAAGAAGCCAAACCGCCGCGCGCGGAGCGCGTAACTGCCCAGCGGTTACAAGCGCTCCTCCACTTTCGCCCAGACCAGCGGGTGAAAGAGCGGACCGCCATGCAGGCGGCATGCAACCGCACCAAGGGGGCGCACCCTTTCGACTTCGACGCGTCCAGCATGGAGGCCCAGGCCCACACGTCATGTAACTGGCGCGCCGGTTACTACGTGCAAGAAACTGCACCGCCACTCGCGCCAGTACTGCGCCTTCTTGACTGCGGAACCGGTGTCGCGACTCGAGACGACCCTGCGCATGACCCGACAGTGCCAACCAAGCACATCGGTCACGGGTCAGTCAGCCGCAGGAGAAGGCGCGACGGTCGATACGGCCAGAAATGGGCTGGCAGTAATGGCGGTGGCAGGCGGGCGGAAGCAACAGTCAAGTCGTCAGCAAGCTCACGTCCCCTCCTGGGACAGCGAGAGAGCCCTCTCTCATGGCGTGAAGACGACGCGCCCGTGTTCTGTTCCTCGAACGGCTCACGCACGCACAACAGCTGCCCCGCGAACCACTCGTACTGTCGCATTAACTCTGCGGTTGCGGCAGGACATGCGGCACCTCTGGCAGGCGAAGCAGGCGACGCTTCACCTCCGCCATGATGACCGCGTCAAAAAAGGTGCGCCACGTCATTCGATTTCATATCCTTTTCCGCTTCCTATTTCTCTCTCTTGCCACAGGGACCGGGAAAGGGGATACTCCGAAAGGGATCCTTCTCCGTGAAGGAAGCGGGCCCCGAGCCCCCCTACTGATCAGAGGTTCGAAGGCTGGCCCCTCGGAAGGGTTCAACAGCCGCCTTAGAGCACTCAGGCTCCGCGCCCGCTACTGGTCAGAGGTTCGAAGGCTGGCCCCTCGAAAGGGTTCAACAGCCGCCTCAGGCCACTCGGGCTCCGCGCCCACTACTGATCAGGGGTTCGTAGGCTGGCCCCCGAAGGGTTCTGACAGCCGCCTTAGAGCACGCAGAGCGAGGGATGACCCTGGGTACGTTCGATACATAACCAAGGTTCGGGCTACGCTCCCGAGGTACCCTAGGACATTTCCGAGACCGACGAGAATGATTTTGTAATGGAATCCCACCAGAGGGAGGCATCGAGCCCTCGGACCCCGTCAAAAGGGGACCGGGTCCGGCAAATCACCTGCAGGTACTTTTGGAGCGTGCCTCCGGGCCACTAGCCGACCCCTTGTAACACCCCTGGTGTTACTATAACTAAAACTTGAGCATGGCATCATGAGCATGGGCATTGCATATGTTTGACACACCTAGAGTGCATTCACTAGGCAAAAAATTTCAAACAAGTTGTATTGTTTTAATGTTTTACAAATAGGACCCTGGTTAAGGACTTAACCGTAAATAGTGATTAAAGGGGTAAAACTTAACCCAAGTTGAGAAAACCTGAAGGCTTTAGGGTAAAAGTCATAAAATGACCCCAACAATAAAGTTGAATCACATTTATACCCCTGGAATACCAGAAACCCTAATTGGAACCCTGGGAAACCCTAAAACCAAACCCTAGGGACTTAAGTGCAAAATTAGTCCACTTTTGGGCTAAAGTGCAAAAACCAAGTCAAATAAGTGTCTCAAGTCAATTGGATCACAAATATATGGATTTGAAAGCAAAACCCTAAGTTTTGGACCTAAATGCAAAATAGACTTCATATGAGTTTATTCTAAGTCTGAAAATCAGTGAATGGGCTCAACTTTGGGGCTTTGTAACTTACAAAGTATAGGGTTTTTACCCTAGGTCACCACATCAAAGTTGAAGACCCATTATAGGAGAACAACTTTGCTTAAGGTTGTGAGCTTAGTTGTTAAGAAGAAATTAGAGAAAAACCCAGTCCAAAACTGGTTGTCGGGCTGTTTGATCTGAAATTCAGTTCAGCAGGTGACTGACATCAACTTCTAGCTCAAATTCAAGCATGATCCAGTGCTCAAATGTGATCAAGTCCTATAGTTGAGTTGTAGCTGGTATGTAGCACTACAACTTTGATGCAGTGACTTGGGGATGTTGCCACAGGAATTTGGGAGAAAATTGACCCAAAACATTGCCTGTCCGAAGCACTGATGGGTCTTCACCATGGTACAGTGACCGAGCAGATAAGATCGCCAGCAGGACCTTCCTCGCCGTCGACGACACCCTCCGCCGCGATTCGTGCTGCGGTTGCCGTGATCTGAGCTTGGCTTGGCTGGATCACACTTTGGGTCACGTAAGTGTCCTCGCCGTGGATAACTCCGGCCATAAACAATTCCGACCACCGTACATGCGTCGTCGCGGTGGAAAACGATCAGAACACCGGTGAACGTCGTCCCCCGGCCGTGCGCCGCGTGTCCAAGCCTTTACACCGCGTCGCCATGACTCCTCTAGGCCATCCCATCGTCGACGGGGAACTTGCCACGCCATTAGCCACAGTTTCACCGCGACACCTTCTTTCTTATCTCCGGCCGCCGCGTGCCATAGCTTAAATTCGCGGCCACCGCTTGAGGGTTCTATAAATTGACCTCGCTCATAGTTTCGCCAGGTAGTCAGGTACCTCGACACCCAGGATTGTCTCCAGTGGTTCACCGACGAGCTCTAATTCCACATTTCCCCCAAATCGATCTCCGCCGCCGTGAAATCTACTCCACCGTGGCCAGCTCGTTCTGGTGAGTCGCCATTCAATTCGTATACTGTTTTCGTGCCTCGGCATGCTTGTGAAGCTCTCGGTGGCGTCCGTTTGCTCAGTCCGGCCATGGTTGTATGGGAACGTGAGCTCGACGCCCCGGTTTCCGCCCTGAGCGTGGGCAGAACACTTTCTTGGAGCACCGTTCGAAATTGAGGACCGTTCTTAGGTCGCCTTAGGTCCGTAGAGACTCTCCGACCGTTAGCTTGAGCAGTCCTCGCCGGCCATGTCCAGTACGGGTCACGCCGGGAAGGATCCAAGGCGCGGCGTGGTCAGGGGCTATCGCGGGGAAGAAATAGAACCTTGAGGGCGTTTCTGCAAATCGTCAGTGACTCGAAACAATAGTGAAAGGACCTTTTTCGGATTAGCCTGAAGCGCGAGGCCCTTTCTGCAAAATCGCCTGGGGGCGGGCGCGCGCGCGCGGGCGCGAGCGCGCTGTTCTCCCTGGACCTGGGCTTGTTGGGCCAGAATCGGCCCAGTACTGTTTAAGAGTTTTTCCTTTTCTTTTTCAGCAGAACTTTGGAAAATTGTAGAAAACTGTAGAAAAATCCTAAAATTGTGAGACCAATTTTCCTAGACTTGTTATTTTCCATAGAATTTAATAAAAATAATTTCGTGATTTTTAGGATGAATAGGGAATTTTAGGATATTTAAAATAGCCTAAACCATTGATTCTGGATTTTTAGAAAATAAATAGTAAGTCCAAAATTTCCCAAACTTTTTATGTGAGCTTTTCACATTATTTAGAAGCCATGGGTAGAGTTTGGTTTGATTTGGACCTTGTTTGATCACTAAACCCAAAACCACACCCCCCTGCTCCATGAACTCCTTTACTGACTCCAGAAACCCTAGGTTCTCGGAGTACCGTGAAGGAAAGTTGTACTCAAGACATAAATAATAAGTTTATGCTATCTTTGCATCCTCATGAGCATTCCATGACATCCATTCTTATGCATGTATATGGTTATATTAGAGCAAGAAGAAGAAGAAGAAGTTTTTGAAGAAGGGATACCACCCACCTCTGATCCTCAAGCGGATAACTGCTTTTATTTTGATATCTGTGGATCCGAGCAAGACACCTCTGATAACAAAGGCAAGCCCCGGTGCATTTGCCACCTCCCTTGATGTTTTTAAAATCTTTCTCACTTGCTTGATGCATTAGGTGATAGGAGTTGATTGATTAAACAATTCCTGCATTACCTTCCTTGATCTTGATTACCCTCCTTGAAATCCTGTTTTTACAAAAAGGTTTTACTATGCTTAGTATTGCTCTAGAAAAACAAAAGGATTTGTTTTACAAAAGATGTTTGGCAAAGTGGGAGGGATGTTTTCGAAAATAAAACTTGATGGTGGATCCATCATGGCCGTGATGCGTTCAACATCGGAAAAGATGTACCTCTGCCAGGTACCAAACTTTGGGTTTGAAATGAGTAAGCTGAGACCGGGCGGGTGACTTGCACGAGAAAGGAGTCTCGGTGTAGTGTCTCCGTCTGAGTCGATTAAGGACCGTCTCGATGTAGGCCTGCTGACCGAGGACCCTTTAACTGGTCACATGCCTCGTCATGGGTAAGCTTTGCCTCGGGCAGACTAAGGCCGGAATAAGATAACACGAAATGGGAGTGGAGCGGTGGCGAGAGTAGCGTGTACCCTCCGTGGCAAGAGGCTGGACGGTGGTGTATCTGTGCTCTCGGTTTGCGTGAACCTGATCCGGTCTTAAGAACCCCGGTGGCGGGTTGACATATGCAAGGGTTAAGTGCTACATATGTCGTGTGATTGGAGATCCTCAGCTGAGTATAATCAATTCGGATCGCCGTACCTCCGCGGTTATGGAGACTTGGCCACTGACTTACACGTAGCATTCCACTAAAGATGATGGGCTTTTGTTAAAGAAATTGGCTAGTGCAGGACCAGTGATTGAACTAGGGTAGAAAGAACTCTAGTGCAGGTAATTTTACCTAACTTGACAAATAAAATTGGATTTTTAAGGATCCACTTTAGTAAGCATTTCTGCAAAACAGAGTCCTTGATTATTGAGAAGCCTTACCTTGACTCCCTATAACCAGCATACCCTTGAGAGTCTTTTCCTTAGTCGGGTAAGACTTGCTGAGTAATTCCATACTCAGGGTTTATCCCTTTATTATTTTTAGGTGGGGAAGTAGCAGACTTTTGCTGCTTCTGTGCTAAGGTGGTTCCCAACGAAGAAAAACAGGACTGAAGTGCGGGAGGACTCGGTCCTCCACTTAAGATCTTTTGTTTATAGTCTTTCGGGAGAAGTTTGTGTCTCCCCGGTTTGTATAATTATTACTTTTATGCACTCACTTTAGCCTGGTCTGTAAATAAATACCTTAAGCTTGCTTTTTGAAATAAATGTAAGTTTATGTAAATCGCTTCCGCATATCTTCATCTCCGATGGTCTGTAATGTCTGCAAGACGGGTGAAACGTTCCTGGTGAGGTAAGGAAAGATACCGAGCTTGTCAAGTAACTTAGGAACATCTACAGGGTGTCTGATGTCTGTTAGACAAGGACAACTGTAGGTGGGCCTGATTACTTGGGAGGTTCCGTCACACCCCTAACGAATGGGGCACGGGCATCCACTCGGATTACCCGTTAGCAACTCACTGGAGACACCATGTTCGGCGCCCCCCGAGGGCAACATGGCGCTTTCCCCCCTCCTCCTTGCGAAAAGGCGACGCAGGGGCGTATGAAAAAAGCCGAGTCTGTCCTTGACCGTCCTCTCGCTCTGTGCGGAGGCTCGGGGGCTGCTCTCGCAAACCCGGCTCCGGCCAACCCGTTGACAGCGTCAACATACCAGCCCGAGAACTTGGGACTCGACTATGCACCCGGGCTACGGCCAGTTCGCATGAGGGAACAACCAGACCGGTCGAGGCATTACGAAACGCGCTAAGACCTCGAAGGACTCAAACCACTCCTCCGAGGCCTCGGGGGCTACACCCGGCGGGTGCGCTCGCGCGCACCCACCGGAACAAAACGCAACCGAGGAAGGTCGGTCCCCTTGCAAAAAAGTGCGACAAAAGCCTCCAAGCGAGTGCCAACACTCCCTTTAAGGCTCGGGGGCTACTGTCGGGGACCATAATTAGGGGTACCCCCAAGACTCCTAATCTCAGCTGGTAACCCCCATCAGCACAAAGCTGCAAAGGCCTGATGGGTGCGATTAAGGTCAAGGCTCAGTCCACTCAAGGGACACGATCTCGCCTCGCCCGAGCCCAGCCTCGGGCAAAGGCAGCCGACCCCGAAGGATTCACGTCTCGCCCGAGGCCCCCCTCAAGCAACGGACGCACCTTCGGCTCGCCCGAGGCCCAACCTTCATTGAGAAGCAACTTTGGCCAGATCGCCACGCCGACCGACCGTATCGCAGGAGCATTTAATGCAAGCATTGCCTGACACCTTATCCTAACGAGCGCTCTTCAGTCGACAGAGCCGAAGTGACCGCAGTCACTTCGCCGCTCCACTGACCGACCTGACAAGAAGACAGCACCGCCTGCGTCGCTCCGACTGCTGTGCCACTCGACAGAGTGAGGCTGACAGCAGCCAAGTCCGGCCTCGGGCGCCATAGGAAGCTCTGCCTCGCCCGACCCCAGGGCTCGACCCTCGTCTTGGCCTCGGACGATGGACTCCGCCTCGCCCGACCCCAGGGCTCGGACTCAGCCTCGGCTCCGGAAGACGACGAACTCCGTCTCGCCCGACCCCAGGGCTCGGACTCAGCCTCGGCTCCGGAAGACGACGGACTCCGCCTCGCTCGCCCCCAGGGCTCGGACTCAGCCTCGGCTCCGGAAGACGACGAACTCCGCCTCGCCCGACCCCAGGGCTCGGACTCAGCCTCGGCTTCAGAAGACGACGAACTCTGCCTCGCCCGACCCCAGGGCTCGGACTCAGCCTTGGCCTCGGACGACGGTCTCTGCCTCGCCCGACCTGAGGCTTGGACTCGACCTCGACCTCGGAAGACAGACTCGACCTCGACCTCGGAGGAGCCTCCGCCTCGCCCGACCTAGGGCTCGGACCGACCACGTCACATGGGGCCATCATTACCCTACCCCTAGCTAGCTCAGGCTACGGGGAACAAGACCGGCGTCCCATCTGGCTCGCCCCGGTAAACAAATAATGATGGCGCCCCGCGTGCTCCATGACGACGGCGGCTCTCAACCCCTTACGGAAGCAAGGAGACGTCAGCAAGGACTTGATAGCCCCGACAGCTGTCCTTCCGCAAGGCTCTAGCGCTCCTCCGACGGCCACGACATCACATGAACAGGGTGTCAAAACCTCTCCGGCTGCCACGACGGCATGTACTTAGGGCTCTAGCTCCTCTCTACTAGACACGTTAGCACACTGCTACATCCCCCATTGTACACCTGGGCCCTCTCCTTACGCCTATAAAAGGAAGGTCCAGGGCTCTCGTACGAGAAGGTTGGCCGCGCGGGAGAACGGTACGGCGCATATAAGTCCCTCGCTCTCTCCCACGTGGATGCTTGTAACCCCCTACTGCAAGCGCACCCGACCTGGGCGCAGGACAACACGAAGGCCGCAGGTTTCCCCTTTTGCCTGTCTCCTTTTCCCCCCCCCTTTGTGCTCCGTCTCGCGCTGACCCATCTGGGCTGGGACACGCGGCAACAATTTACTCGTCGGTCCAGGGACCCCCCCACCCCCGGGGTCGAAATGCCGACAGTGACGAGTGAGGTATCCGTATCCTGAAGGCGTAGGAGTCCCTCGGCTCGGTCGGCCTTACCACTCAAGGCTTCTCTTGCTCAGTTACGGAACCCTCGGCTGCTCTGTGATGAGCCGGAGCCGGAGGCAGCGGTGTCAGCGTGGACAGAGGTGGAGTCGGCTCGAGAAGAGGCTTCGTTGGCCCAGGGGCACGTGGCTTCCCTGGCCGAGGAGGAGCAGCTGCGGCGGCTGGAGCCTGGCCAGGTCATCCGTGAGTGGGACCAACTTCAGAGTCACGCTGCCGAGGCCATGAGCCGGGCTGATGTCCTCGGGGGACACCTGGCTGAGGCTACGGAGCGGACAGTCGAGGTGTCTGCTCAGGCCAGGACCCTGGGGGAGACCTGGCTGTGATGGCCCAAGCGCGGTGCTGACGTCTTCCTTCGAGGTGGAGATCCTTCCGCCCGTGTCGCCGTCCGAGGCCGGGCCAGATTCCGCCGAAGGTGGAAACAACGCGGAGGGTGCTGCTGCTCCCTCTGTCGATGTCTGAACCTGCAGGAACAGTTTGTCTGTAGTATGCGTATGTTTTTCGCGGCCGCCGAGGCCCAAACATATTATTGTCGTGTTGTAAAGTTGTGTTTCCTTTCCTCTTGTTTTGAGTATTAGGACTTGTTCGTCGGTAGCAGAATCACTTATCTGAGCGAGAGTTACTTATCGCGGAAGGTGATGAGTGAGGTATCCGTATCCCGGAGTGTAATACCCAATTTGTAATAGAGAATATAAAAGGAGAAGAAAATTTTATTTCCTTTATTTATATGTGTGGGTTGGACCTTTTTGTACCATCTCATGTGAACACCATACTTAAAAACAAATAATTAATAAAATATATGCCACTAAATTATGCATCATGCTGGGAGTTTATTTTTGTGTGCATTTTGTGACAATATAAAAATAATGTGACAAGAAATATATTAAAGTCCAAAGTGGAATTTGACATCTAAAAGAAATTCTAGAAATTAGAAAAGAGAAGAAAGAAAAATGCTACGAGAATAAAAACAAATATATAAAAATATATCATTCATACACCAGGATTTGAATTTATGCATTTGACTCCAAGGGAAACTCATAACAAGATTCAAATTTAGATTTGAGATTCAAACGAAATAGGGAAATAAAAAAAGAAAAGAAAAGAATAAGAGAAAACGTGCTTGGGCTCCTTTCCTCGTTCCCGGTCCACCTAAACACTCATCTGCGCAGTCCAACTAATGGGTTTGACGCCGACGCGTGGGACCCACCAGGCGGTCTCTCGCTCTCGCTCGTGCCCGACGTCTCACTGTTTCGCGGGACCACGCGACAGCTACATGGTGCGCTCCGCGTCATCTCACCAGGCACTGACGGCTGGCCCCAGGTTGTCAGGGTCATCCTCCTTTCTCGCGGCGAGGTCGTTGTAACCATAAGCGCGCAATGCGGGGCGACAGACTGGGAGCTGGTCTCCGCCGGGGATAAAGCCACCCCTGTGACCTTGCGCTTGCGTCTTCAAGTCAACAACGTGGGTGCAGTGCCCTCCACAAATCCATACGCCCCATTGGGACCAGCTTGTATCGTAGCAGCTGCCGCGGCCATGCTGCCATTACCGTGCGCCCGAGAACCGGCCAGCTTAACCACCTCGCGAAGACCAACTCGGCACTACCCCCTTCGCACCCCCGCATCCTATGTAACTCGGCCAACCCCCTCCCTTTCTTCTCCTTTGCCCCACCGACACCGAGCAACGTGGAATTGGTGAGGGGGGGAGGAAAAGATCCGCCGTCGGCACTGTGTGCCGTTGACGTCGCCTGGGCTTCGGGAAGGGATTCAGGGGCATCAGTTGACGCGGTGGAAGCTTACCTGGGGCAGAGCTCGGCATCAAATTGGCTACGCCATCGGTGATTGCTCGCCGGCGCTGCAGATCCGCATCACGCCGTGGGCAGCGTACTGCGCTACATAATCACCGGTGAGTCCTGGACGGTTGCGTTCGCCTCTTTCCCCTCTTTCGATTGCACTAGGTAATAGCCAGCATGTTTCGTTGATTCCGTAGGTTGGGTAGTCACCGGTGAGGGCACCATCGTCTGACTCGTCGTGACGCCGTGTTCCTGGGCTGTCGCGTTGGGGGGAGAAGATAAGGTGCGCACCGTTGGTTCGCTTACGGACGATGTAGATTAGATCAACGCGTAACCCTTCTCTAGATCGGATCCTAGCCCTTAGATCGTAAATGGACAGCCGCGAAGTGATCCTAACGTTTTAAATCCAAACCGTCGATGTCCGATCTCGCGGCTGCGATTGCATACCGGTTCAGTGTAATGTGGCTCTAATATGGAGCGTAGATCTTAGATCAGGCGGTCGTGGTGCGATCATACCCCTTCGGTATGGCATTTTAGCATATGAAACCCTAGGTTTCCTTGGATTAGAACCCGCCATCCTCATGAACTGTCCCCTGTGCCTTAGAAATGTTACCCCGAGACCCCTGGACTTTCCAGGAATTGTGGTCCAGTCCAGAATAGTATAAAATCAGAAAAATTAAATTATAAATGGATTTTTAATATGAAAATAAATGCTAGGAATTGTATAATTCATAGAAAATTCAAATGAACTCCAAATTGATTCATTCCAGTTCCTAAAATTTTGTAATTTTATTCTCCATCATCTAGTATCTCTGTTTTGACATGAACACAGTAAGAAAATTAATTTATCATTTAATCCTATTTCAAGCACATTAAATCTTAGAAAATTTATAACTTGAAATCTATAACTCCAAATTTAATGATTCCAGTTCCAATGATCTCATTTTAATGTGTAGAATTTTATTGTGTATTTTATTCACATGTTTGGTGCAATGTTAATTTTTGTTATACTATGTATGTATGTGTTGATGCGAGTAGACGAGCAAGTCACTGAGGATTCTGAGGTTCAACAAGTAGAGATAGCTGAGCAGGAGCTCATTGAAGGCAAGTTGTGCCCTTGATCACTTACTTTTTCCCAGCCATGTTCTTATTAGTTATAATGATCTGCATAGAATAATTTTGATGGGACCCAATAGGTTACCCTAGTTTTGGCTATCTTTATACCTTGTTTACCACTGAAATATTTCTTTGGGTAGTACCTGCTATTGCTTTATGTGGATTTGGGTATGAAGATACTTTATTCATAATTACTCTTTTATTCTTTTTTATTATTACTGTTCATGTTAAGATCATTATGTTAATGGGAACATGGAGCGACCACCCGGGAAAACAGTGCTACCACAAGGGTATAATGGGACGCCCTTGGCTGATTAACTAGGAAAGCTAGTGGAGGTCTTCCTTACCCGAAAGGGGCAAGGGCAGTAGGGGAGTGGTCAGTGTAGGGAGGTCCTTGGTTGATTTTGCTGCGATGGCGGTCAGGCAAGAACCCTGCATTGGAGCTTCCTATAAACTGTAGCGGGTTTTCTGAAGCTAGTGGAACTTTGTAAAGGCCTCGTAGTGTTACTCTGCCTTGCCTCCTTGGTAGAGGTGTATGGGAAGTCGCGATCCCTTGGCAGATGGGTAACATGACTTGTGGGTAAAGGGTACAACCTCTGCAGAGTGTAAAACTGGTATACTAGCCGAGCTCACGGTCATGAGCAGCTCAGGACTCTCTGATGATTAATTTATGGAACTAAATTCAATTTGTCATATGCATTGCATCGCAGGTGATGATGTTACTTTTGTTCTACTACTTAATTGGGTTGGTATTTACTTATACTTAGTAACTGCTAATAAAATTTTGACCAACTTTAAAAGCAATGCTCAGCTCTAACCATCCTCTTTGGTAAGCCTTACACTTCACGTGAGCTCCCATCTTTGGCGAGTTCATGCACATTACTCCCCACAACTTGTTGAGCGATGAATGTATGTGAGCTCACTCTTGCTGTCTCACAGCCCCCATAGGTCAAGAACAGGTACCGCAGGATGAGGCGCATGAAGGATGCTGTGATGTGTTCGTGAGAGATCTAGGTCGTCGTCTCCCAGTCAACTTTGGTTGCTGGACCGTTGTCTCCTTATAATGTAATTATTTATTTTGTATAGAACTCCTATTATATAGTAAAGATGTGACATTCGATCCTGTGCCATGATTCATCATATGTGTGAGACTTGGTCCTAGCACACCTGGTGATTATGTTTGCGCCCGGGTCTTGGTGCCCCGAAACCCGGGTGTGACAGAAGTGGTATCAGAGGAATGTTGACTGTAGGACGAAACCTAGATAGAAATGGACAAAACCCTTTCCTACTTACCTTACTCTGATTCAGTCTATACTCATCTCATCTTGATCTTGTCTTGATCCTATCTCACCTTTTCTACTCTGATTACTCTTATCTTTTCTACTCTAAGACAAGATGGATTTCACACCTTGGAATCCTATAATTATGATCTTTTTAAGAGATAGGAGGCCTAAGACAAAATTATAACTATTTTCTATATTTAAAAATGTTGGTTGATTGTTCTGATGATCAATGCCTGATTTGCTTCTTTGATTGATTGAAATAGTATAGATGGGCATCTTAGCATGTACCACCATAAGATATTGATTTAGCTTTAGTAGGTAAAACATTAATCTGCTCAGCTAATAAATCTCCCGTAGTAACATTCCTCGTAATTACTCGCCTTGTCTACAATCCTTTCTTTCTTACCCTGTGTTCCTAACCCAGATGGGCTACCCCTATAGTGTTAGAAGAGAGTACTATAGACGTGATCCTTGGTATGTCATGGTTAAGAAAGGCAAAGGCAGTTTATACACTATACTAAAGGAACCGTAGAACTCACCAGTTCCAAAGGAGAAAGATTTGAAGTTGGAATTGCAGTAACTACTGCCACCAGACTAGCGACATTCTTGGTAGATGGGAAGTTTGTTGGTGTCAACATCCGTGTGGTTAGAGATTTTCCGGATGTCTTCCCAACAGAGGAGTTACCATGGAAGCCACCAGATAGGGAAGTTGAGTTTGTCATTAATCCCTTACCTGGGCTGCCCCTACTTTCAAACGCCCATACAGGATGTCTGTAGAAGAGTTAAAGGGACTAAAGAAGCAGTTAACTGAGTTACAAGAGGTTGGGTACATTCGTCCGAGTCTTCACCTTGGAGAGCACCGGTTCTATTTGTACAGAAGGAAGGAGGATCACAAGGGATGTGCGTGGATTATAGGTTTCTTAACGATGTCACTGTGAAGGACAAGTGTCCATTACCCCGCATTGAGGATTTATTTAATCAGATGAGAGGTGCAAGGGTATTCTCGAAGATTGATCTCCGATCGTGTTACCATCAAATGAAGGTTAGGCCATCGAATATTCCCAAGACGGATTTTTCGACCCGATATGATTTATATGAGTTCATCGTTATGTCGTTTGGATTAACCAATGCACCAGCTTGTCTTATGAATTTGATGAATAAGGTGTTTATGGAGTATTTGGACAGATTCGTCGTAGTGTTCATCGACGATATTCTTATCTATTCTAAGAGTGAAAGTGATCATGAAGAACACCTGAGATTGGTGCTACAGAAGCTACGAGATAATCAACTCTACGCCAAGTTTAGCAAATGCGAGTTTTGGATTGGCGAGGTGCCCTTTCTTGGACATATCATTTCAAATGGAGGGATATCAGTGGATCCTGCTAAATTTAAGGAGATTATGGAGTGGAGTGTACCCACTACAGTTACTGAGGTCCGGAGTTTCTTGGGACTTGCAGGATATTATCGGAGATTTATTGAAAGATTTTCTAAGATTACGAAGCCTATGACCTCACTTCTGGAGAAGGGAAGAGAGTTTAAATGAGACAAGAAGTACCAAGATAGTTTTAACCAACTGAAGTTGAGATTGATGTCATCCTAGTGTTGGTTATGCCAGATTTACAGAAAGGATTTGACATTTATTATGATGCATGTGGCCAAGGCTTGGGATGTGTACTTATGCGAGAAGGACACGTGATTGCCTACGCGTCTCGTCAGTTGTGGGAACAAGAGTTGAACTACCCTGCTCATGGCTTAGAACTGGCAGTCGTAGTGCATGCGCTTAAAATATGGAGACATTATGTTATGGGAACCAAGTGTCTAGTATACACGGATCATAAGAGTTTCAAGTATATATTCACTCAGAAGGATCTCAACCTTAGGCAACGCCGTTGGTTGGAGCTTACTAAGGATTATGATTTGGAGATTCACTATCACCTGGGCAAGGCAAATTTGGTTGCAGATGCCTTGAGCCGAAAGGAGCATGTTCATTCAGTTGTTGTTGCTCAGCTACCCGATGAGATTGTTGAGGATTTCAGGAGACTTAACCTGGGGATAGTTGCTCACACTGAAGGAGTTACCATTGATGTGGAACCAACCTTGGAACAAGAAATCCGCAAAGGTCAGGTTGGTGATGCTAAGATACAAGAGATTAAGGATCTGATTACTGAAGGTCGAGGTCCGGAATTCACGGAAGATGAGCAAGGCACCGTATGGTTCAAGAACATGATATGTGTTCCTGATATTGAGAGCCTTCGTGGGACTATTTTAAAGGAGGCACATGACTCGGATTATTCTATTCATCCTGGTAGTACCAAGATGTATCAAGATTTGAAGAAAAAAATACTGGTGGTATGGACTGAAGAGAGATGTGGCTGCACATGTGATTATGTGCGATGTGTGTTAAAGAGTTAAGGCAGAACACCAAAGACCAACTGGACTATTATACCCACTGAAGATACCCGAGTGGAA
Source organism: Zea luxurians (assembly GCA_029449295.1). Classification (NCBI taxonomy): domain Eukaryota; kingdom Viridiplantae; phylum Streptophyta; class Magnoliopsida; order Poales; family Poaceae; genus Zea; species Zea luxurians. The sequence goes on from JAOPSE010000004.1 coordinate 167,075,319, forward strand.
GTGGGAAGAGATTGGTATAGACTTCATTACTGGATTGCCTCACACCTCGAAAGGATATGATTCTATATGAGGTATTATGGATAGAATGACCAAAGTGGCTCATTTCATTCCGGTCAAGACTACTTATAAGGAATCTCAATTGTCAGAGTTATATATGGCTCGGATTGTGTCTCTACACGGTGTACCGAAGAAGATCATTTTGGATAGAGGATCACATATTACCTCCAGATTTTGGAAAAGTTTTCATGAGAATATGGTTACGAAGTTGAATTTTAGTTCGGCCTGCCATCGTTAGACTGATGGACAAACTGAAAGGACTAATCAAGTATGGGAGGACATGTTGAGAGCTTGTGCCCTTCAGCATGGTAGTAGTTGGGACAAGAATCTACCTTATGCTGAGTTCTCATATAATAATAGCTACCAGACCAGTCTAAAAGATGTAACTGTTCGAGACTCTATATGGCAGGAAATGTAGGATTCCTCTATATTGGGATCAGACTAGAGGGATCCAGTTCTTTGGACCTGAACTTATTCAAGAGGCAGAAGAACAAGTCCGTATAATTCGGGAGAATTTAAGGGTAGCTCAGACCAGGTAAAGAGCTACGCTGATAGTAGAAGAAGACCACTGGAATTTGAGGAAGGTGATCATGTGTACCACAAGATGTCACCACTTCGTGGAATGAGGAGATTCAAAGTCAAGTGCAAATTGTCCCCTCGCTTTATTGGACCATTCTGAGTTTTTAGGCAAGTTGGAGAGATGGCCTATCAACTCGAGCTACCTGATAATCTATTTGATGTGCATAATGTATTTCACGTATCTCAACTTAAGAAGTGTCTCCGTGTCCCTAAGGAACTCTTACCAATGGAAGAGCTCAGTGTTCAGGGAAATTTTACTTACACGGAGTATCTTGTCAAGATTCTTGATACATTGACTCGAGTTACAAGAAATAAGGTGATAAAGATGTGCAAAGTACAATGGAGTCACCATGGAGAAGATGAGGCTACTTGGGAGAGAAAAGAAGAGCTTCACATAGATTTTCCCCATCTTTTCCCTAGTCCTTCCTAAATCTCGAGGACGAGATTATTTTTAAGGGGGGTAGGATTTGTAATAGAGAATATAAAAGGAGAAGAAAATTTTATTTCCTTTATTTATATGTGTGGGTTGGACCTTTTTGTACCATCTCATGTGAACACCATACTTAAAACAAATAATTAATAAAATATATGCCACTAAATTATGCATCATGCTGGGAGTTTATTTTTGTGTGCATTTTGTGACAATATAAAAATAATGTGACAAGAAATATATTAAAGTCCAAAGTGGAATTTGACATCTAAAAGAAATTCTAGAAATTAGAAAAGAGAAGAAAGAAAAATGCTACGAGAATAAAAACGAATATATAAAAATATATCATTCATACACCAGGATTTGAATTTGTGCATTTGACTCCAAGGGAAACTCATAACAAGATTCAAATTTAGATTTGAGATTCAAACGAAATAGGGAAATAAAAAAAGAAAAGAAAAGAATAAGAGAAAACGTGCTTGGGCTCCTTTCCTCGTTCCCGGCCCACCTAAACACTCATCTGCGCAGTCCAACTAATGGGTTTGACGCCGACGCGTGGGACCCACCAGGCGGTCTCTCGCTCTCGCTCGTGCCCGACGTCTCACTGTTTCGCGGGACCACGCGACAGCTACATGGTGCGCTCCGCGTCATCTCACCAGGCACTGACGGCTGGCCCCAGGTTGTTAGGGTCATCCTCCTTTCTCGCGGCGAGGTCGTTGTAACCATAAGCGCGCAATGCGGGGCGACAGACTGGGAGCTGGTCTCCGCCGGGGATAAAGACACCCCTGTGACCTCGCGCTTGCGTCTTCAAGTCAACAACGTGGGTGCAGTGCCCTCCACAAATCCATACGCCCCATTGGGACCAGCTTGTACCGTAGCAGCTGCCGTGACCATGCTGCCATTACCGTGCGCCCGAGAACCGGCCAGCTTAACCACCTCGCGAAGACCAACTCGGCACTACCCCCTTCGCACCCCCGCATCCTATGTAACTCGGCCAACCCCCTCCCTTTCTTCTCCTTTGCCCCACCGACACCGAGCAACGTGGAATTGGCGGGGGGGAGGAAAAGATTCGCCGTCGGCACCGTGTGCCGTTGACGTCCCCCGGGCTTCGGGAAGGGATTCAGGGGCATCAGTTGACGCGGTGGAAGCTTACCTGGGGCAGAGCTCGGCATCAAATTGGCTACGCCATCGGTGATTGCTCGCCGGCGCTGCAGATCCGCATCACGCCGTGGGCAGCGTACTGCGCTACATAATCACCGGTGAGTCCTGGACGGTTGCGTTCGCCTCTTTCCCCTCTTTCGATTGCACTAGGTAATAGCCAGCATGTTTCGTTGATTCCGTGGGTTGGGTAGTCACCGGCGAGGGCACCATCGTCTGACTCGTCGCGACGTCGTGTTCCTGGGCTGTCGCATTGGGGGGAGAAGATAAGGTGCGCACCGTTGGTTCGCTTACGGACGGTGTAGATTAGATCAACGCGTAACCCTTCGCTGGATCGGATCCTAGCCCTTAGATCGTAAATGGACAGCCGCGAAGTGATCCTAACGTTTTAAATCCAAACCGTCGATGTCCGATCTCGCGGCTGTGATTGCATACCGGTTCAGTGTAATGTGGCTCTAATCTGGAGCGTAGATCTTAGATCGGGCGGTCGTGGTGTGATCATACCCCTTCGGTATGGCATTTTAGCATATGAAACCCTAGGTTTCCTTGGATTAGAACCCGCCATCCTCATGAACTGTCCCCTGTGCCTTAGAAATGTTACCCCGAGACCCCTGGACTTTCCAGGAATTGTGGTCCAGTCCAGAATAGTATAAAATCAGAAAAATTAAATTATAAATGGATTTTTAATATGAAAATAAATGCTAGGAATTGTATAATTCATAGAAAATTCAAATGAACTCCAAATTGATTCATTCCAGTTCCTAAAATTTTGTAATTTTATTCTCCATCATCTAGTATCTCTGTTTTGACATGGACACAGTAAGAAAATTAATTTATCATTTAATCCTATTTCAAGCACATTAAATCTTAGAAAATTCATAACTTGAAATCTATAACTCCAAATTTAATGGTTCCAGTTCCAATGATCTCATTTTAATGTGTAGAATTTTATTGTGTATTTTATTCACATGTTTGGTGCAATGTTAATTTTTGTTATACTATGTATGTATTGTGTTGATGCGAGTAGACGAGCAAGTCACTGAGGATTCTGAGGTTCAACAAGTAGAGATAGCTGAGCAGGAGCTCATTGAAGGCAAGTTGTGCCCTTGATCACTTACTTTTTCCCAGCCATGTTCTTATTAATTATAATGATCTGCATAGGATAATTTTGATGGGACCCAATAGGTTACCCTAGTTTTGGCTATCTTTATACTTTGTTTACCACTGAAATATTTCTTTGGGTAGTACCTGCTATTGCTTTATGTGGATTTGGGTATGAAGATACTTTATTCATAATTACTCTTTTATTCTCTTTTATTATTACTGTTCATGTTAAGATCATTATGTTAATGGGAACATGGAGCGACCACCCAGGAAAACAGTGCTACCACAATGGGTATAATGGGACGCCCTTGGCTGATTAACTAGGAAAGCTAGTGGAGGTCTTCCTTACCCGAAAGAGGCAAGGGCAGTAGGGAAGTGGTCAGTGTAGGGAGATCCTTGGTTGATTTTGCTGCGATGGCGGTCAGGCAAGAACCCTGCATTGGAGCTTCCTATAAACTGTAGCGGGTTTTCTGAAGCTAGTGGAACTTTGTATAGGCCTTGTAGTGTTACCCTGCCTCACCTCCTTGGTAGAGGTGTATGGGAAGTCGCGATCCCTTGGCAGATGGGTAACATGACTTGTGGGTAAAGGGTACAACCTCTGTAGAGTGTAAAACTGGTATACTAGCCGAGCTCACGGTCACGAGCAGCTCAGGACTCTCTGATGATTAATTTATGGAACTAAATTCAATTTGTCATATGCATTGCATCGCAGGTGATGATGTTACTTTTGTTCTACTACTTAATTGGGTTGGTATTTACTTATACTTAGTAACTGCTAATAAAATTTTGACCAACTTTAAAAGCAATGCTCAGCTCTAACCATCCTCTTTGGTAAGCCTTACACTTCACGTGAGCTCCCATCTTTGGCGAGTTCAAGCACATTACTCCCCACAACTTGTTGAGCGATGAACGTGTGTGAGCTCACTCTTGCTGTCTCACACCCCCCACAGGTCAAGAACTGGTACCACAGGATGAGGCGCATGAAGGATGCTGTGATGTGTTCGTGAGAGATCTAGGTCGTCGTCTCCCAGTCAACTTTGGGTTGCTGGACCGTTGTCTCCTTATAATGTAATTATTTATTTTGTATAGAACTCCTATTATATAGTAAAGATGTGACATTCGATCCTGTGCCATGATTCATCATATGTGTGAGACTTGGTCCCAGCACACCTGGTGATTATGTTTGCGCCCGGGTCTTGGTGCCCCAAAACCCGGGTGTGACACGGAGGCGTAAGAGTCCCTCGGCTCGGTCGGCCTTGCCGCTTACGTGTACTCTTACTCGTCCGCGGGATTTTGTTATCGATATAGTCGAGAAGGCACGAAAATCGTTCTGGCAAAAAAGTTTTCGAGCGTTAAGACTTGTTCGGTTAGCAGAATCGCTTATCCGAGCACGAGTTACTTATCGCGGAAGGTGATGAGTGAGGTATCCGTATCCCGGAGGCGTAGGAGTCCCTCGGCTCGGTCGTCCTTGCCGCTTATGTGTTCTCTGTCGTTTTCAGGACCCCGCTATCGAAGCAGTCGAAAAGCGCGAAAGACGTTCTGGCAGAAAGACTTTTTCCGAAGAAAATTTTGACGTAGAGGGGGTTCCTCCCTTCTAGCCCCCGAGGGAGAGTCGGGCTTCGCCGAGGCAAGGCTGACCCTTCCTTGACGGTTAGACTCTATTTGTGTATGTAAAGAAAACGAGGCATATGAACGACTTGAAAACATCTTAAGGGTAAAAGCGACGTAGTTGTTGGATGTTCTAAGCGTTGCTGTAGACCTCGCCTTGATCGTTGGCCAGCTTGTCTGTCCCGGGCTTCAAAATCTTGGCGATGATGAACGGCCCTTCCCAGGGGGGAGTAAGCTTGTGGCGCCCTCGAGCGTCCTGCCGCAGCCGAAGTACCAAGTCTCCCACCTGGAAGTCTCAGGACCGAACCCCTCGGGCGTGATAGCGTCGTAGAGACTGCTGATATCGTGCCGAGTGTAGTAAGGCCATGTCCTGAGCCTCTTCCAGCTGGTCCAGCGATTCTTCTCGGCTGGTCTGGTTTCTTTGGTCGTCGTACGCCTTTGTCCTCGGGGAACCGTATTCTAAGTCTGTGGGCAAGATAGCCTCGGCCCCATAGACTAGAAAGAACGGCGAGAAACCCGTGGCCCGGCTTAGCGTCGTCCTCAGACTCCAGACCACTGAGGGTAGTTCCTTCATCCACCGCTTGCCGAACTTGTTGAGGTCGTTGTAGATCCTCGGTTTAAGTCCCTACAGAATCATGCGTTGGCACGCTCCACTTGCCCATTTATCATGGGGTGAGCCACGGTGGCCCAATCCACCCGGATGTGGTGGTCCTCGCAGAAGTCGAGGAACTTCTTCCCAGTGAACTGGGTGCCGTTGTCGGTGATGATGGAGTTCGGGACCCCAAAGCGATGGATGATGTTGGTGAAGAACGCCACCGTCTGCTCGGACCTGATGCTGGTTAGGGGTCAGACCTCGATCCACTTGGAGAATTTGTTGACGGCGACCAGCAGGTGCGAGAAGCCCTCGGGTGCCTTCTGCAAGGGACCGACGAGGTCCAGACCCCACATAGCAAACGACCAAGTGATGGATATTGTCTGCAGCGCCTGAGCGGGTAGGTGCGTCTGTCTCGCATAGAATTGACACCCCTGGCAGGAGCGTACAATCCTAGTGGCGTCGACCACCGCGGTTGGCCTTAGAAGCCTTGTCGGAAGGCGTTCCCAACGAGGGCTTGAGGTGCTGCGTGGTCACCGCAAGCCCCCGAGTGTATCTCCTGCAATAGCTCCTGTCCTTCGTCGATGGATATGCATCGTTGGAGAATGCCTGAGGGGCTGCGTTGGTAGAGCTCCTTTTCATCACCCAGTAAGACGAACGACTTGGCGCGCCGCGCCAGTCGCCGAGCTTCGGCTTTGTCGAGGGGGAGCTCTCCTCGGTGGAGATATTGCAGGTACGGGGTCTGCCAGTTTCAATTAGGCATAACCCCATTCCGCTTTCCCTCGACGTGCAGTGCCTCACCTTCGGCGGTCGAGGATGCCTCGGGCTGGGCCAAGGCTTCCTCGGGCTCGGGCGTGTCGTCGATCTTGACAGAGGGTTGATGTATGTCTCTGGAGAAGACGTCCGGGGGAACCGTTGTCCGCCCTGAAGCTATTTTAGCTAGCTCATCCGCAGTCGCGTTGTAGCGTCGAGCGACGTGGTTGAGCTCGAGCCCGTAGAACTTGTCTTCTAGGCGCCGAACCTCGTCGCAGTAGGCCTCCATCTTCCTCTTTGATGAACCCTGCAGCCATCAGCTTGTGGATCTCCTCGCCTATGGCTCTGCGCTTTTCTTCGTCGAAACGGCACAGAGGCTGCTTCACGGGTCGGGCACCGACTCAGATATCCAGTGAGTGCTCGGCGACATCCCTTGGTATGTCGGGCATGTCCGAAGGACTCCACGCAAACACCTCGGCGTTTGCGCGGAGAAAGTCGACGAGCACTGCTTCCTATTTGGGATCGAGCTCGGAGCCGATCCGGACATGCTTGCGGGCGTCGTTGCTGGGGTCGAGAGGGACGGACTTAACCGCCTCCGCTGGTTCGAAGTTGCCGGCGTGGCGCTTCGCATCAGGCACCTCCTTGGAGAGGCACTCCTGGTCGGCGATGAGGGCCTCGGACTCGGCGAGGGCCTCAGCGTACTCCACGCACTCCATGTCGCATTCGTACGCGTGTCGGTACGTGGATCCGACGGTGATGACCCCGTTGGGGCCCAACATCTTGAGCTTGAGGTAGGTGTAGTTGGGGACGGCCATGAACTTGGCATAGCACGGTCTCCCTAGCACCGCGTGGTAGGTCCCTCGGAACCCGACCACCTCAAACGTGAGGGTTTCTTTTCGAAAGTTGTAGAGAGTTCCGAAGCAGACGGGCAGATCGAGTTGTCCAAGGGGCTGGATGCGCTTCCCGGGGATGATCCCGTGAAAGGGCGCCACACCGGCCTGGATCGTGGACAGATCGATTTCCAAGAGCCCGAGGGTCTCGGCGTAGATGATGTTGAGGCTGCTGCCTCCGTCCATGAGGACCTTGGTGAGCCTGACGTTGCCGATGACGGGGTCGACGACGAGCAGGTACTTTCCTGGGCTCGGCACGCAGTCGGGGTGGTCGCCTTGGTCGAAGGTGATGGGCTTGTCGGACCAGTCTAGGTAGACTGGCACCGCCACCTTTACCGAGCAGACCTCCTGGCGCTCCTTCTTGCGGTGCCGAGCTGAGGCGTTCGCCACTTGCCCACCGTAGATCATGAAATAGTCGTGGACCTCGAGGAACTCCTCTACCTTGTCGCCCTCCTTCTTGTCGTTGTCCTGGCCTTTGCCACCTTCCGCCGGGGCCCCGGCCTTATGGAAGTAGCGCCGAAGCATGACGCATTCTTCAAGTGTGTGCTTGACGGGACCCTGGTGGTAGGGGCATGACTCCTTGAGCATCTTGTCGAACAGGTTGGCCCCTTCGGGAGGCTTCCGAAGGTTCCTGTGCTCGGCGGCAGTGACAAGATCTGCGTCGGCGGCGTCGCGTTTCGCTTGCGACTTCTTTTTTGCCTTCTTCTTCGTGCCGCACTGGGCAGACGCCTCGGGGACGTCTTCCTGCTGGCGTCCCTGAGGCTGCTTGTCCTTCCAGAAGATGGCCTCGATCGCCTCTTGACCAGAGGCGAACTTGGTGGCGATGTCCATCAACTCGCTCGCCCTGGTGGGAGTCTTGTGACCCAGTTTGCTCACCAGGTTGCGGCAAGTGGTGCCAGCGAGGAACGCCCCGATGACATCCGAGTCGGTGATGTTGGGCAGCTCGGTGCGCTGCTTCGAAAATCATCGGATGTACTCCCGCAAGGATTCCCCTGGCTGCTAGCAGCAGCTTCAGAGATCCCAGGAGTTCCCAAGGCACACGTATGTGCCCTGGAAGTTTCCAGCGAAGGCTTTGACCAAGTCGTCCCAGTCGGAGATCTGCGCAGGAGGCAGGTGCTCCAGCCAGGCTCGGGCGGCGTCGGAGAGGAACAGGGGGAGGTTGCGGATGATGAGGTTGTCATCGTCCGTTCCACCTAGCTGGCAGGCCAGCCGGTAGTCCACAAGCCACAGTTCCGGCCTTGTTTCCCCCGAGAACTTGGTGATGGTAGTCGGGGCTTGGAACCGGGTCGGGAACGGCGCCTGTCGTATGGCCCGGCTGAAGGCTTGCGGACCAGGTGGTTCGGGCGAGGGGCTCCAATCCTCCCCACTGTCGTAGCGTCCCCCACGCCTGGGGTGGTAGCCTCGACGCACCTTTTTGTCGAGGCGGGCTCGACGGTCATGGCGGCGGTGCTCGTTGTTGAGGCGACCCGGGGCTGCAGGTGTCGCGTCCCGCGTGCGCCCGGTGTGGACCGAGGCTTCCCGCATGAATCGGGAAGTCGCGGCGCGATGCTCCGGGGAGCACCCTTGCCTTCGGGAGGCAGAGCTCTCGGCCCGCCGGACCGCGGCATCCTCCAGGAGATTCTTGAGTTCTCCCTGAATACGCCGCCCCTCGGTGGTGGATGGCTCCGGCATCGCTCGGAGTAGAATTGCCGCTGCAGCCAGGTTCTGGCCGACCCCACTGGAAGCCGGGGGCAGCCTTGCCCTGGCATCTTCAGTGATACGGCGCTGGACGTCTTGGGCCTAACGACGCGCTTCTCCGGCTAGTGCTCGGCCTACCCGCTCCTGCTCGATGTTTTGCTGGAGCTGCACAAGTTGTCCTGCTTCCTTGTCGAGCTTGGCCTGCATCTCGCGGATTTGCTCGAGCTATGTGTCCTGACCCCCCGCAGGGACTGGGACCACAGCTAGCTCCAGCAGGATGTCAACGCGAGACACAGGCCCAGGGGGATCGTCATCCTCCGGTATACCAAGGTGGTTGCCTTCGTCGTGACCTCCTAGATCGACGTGGAAACATTCGCGACTTGGGCCACAACCCTCGTTGTCAAGGCTGTGGCCATCATCGGAGCAATCGGAGAGGCAGTAGTCACATGCGACCATGAAGTCTCGCATGGCACTAGGATTACCGAGCCCGGAGAAATCCCAACCAGAGTCGGGCTCATCTTCTTCCTCGGAACCCAGGGGCCCGTAGGTTGAGACGACCGTCAGTCGGTCCCAGGTCGACCACATATGATACCCCGGAAGGTTAGGATATGCCTTCATGAAAGCGCTCACCGAAGCGGGGTCGCTTGGTGGATCGAAGCTGAATCTAAAAGGCACAGGGTGGAAAACGGACGGTACCTCTCGATCGATGGACGGTGACGAAGTCGCGTCGGGGACGGACTGCACTGTTATCTCAGGTACGAGGCTAACGCCCAGCAAGTCCTTCGCGAGTGTGCTGGCGTCATCTGTCCGCTTGGGGTTGGTACGTTGCGAGGAAATGACACTCACCGTCGTTTCAGGCACGAGGTCAACGCCCGACATGTCCCCCGCTGGGGTGCCGGCGTCGTCGACTCGCTCGACAGCCGACGAGGTGTCGCTTCCTGCCTGACCACGGTTGCCCCGCCTCCTCCTCCTGCGGCGAGGAAGGTGGCGGGACAGACCCAGATGCTGCTCTTCCACCACGGGGGGAAGATGTCGTTGAGTTCGCCGCCGCCGGGCGGGCTGACGGCCGTCGTTGTCGCTGTCGCGCTGCGGGGGAAGGAGTATCATGTCGTAGCTGCCGTCGAGGGACATGAACTCGAGACTCCCGAAACGGAGCAACGTCCCGCGCTGAAGAGGTTGATGGAGACTACCCATTTGGAACTCAACGGGAAGTTGTTCGTCAACACGCAGCAGGCCCCTACCTGGTGTGCCAACTATCGGCGTTTCGACCCCGGGGGGGGGTCCCTGGACCGACGAGTAAAATTGTCGCTGCGTGCCCCAGCCCAGATGGGTTGGCGCGATATGGAACACAAAGGGGGGAAAACCGCGGCTCGTGTTATCCTGCGCCAAAGGTGGGATGCGCTTGCAGTAGGGGTTACAAGCGTTTGCGGGAGAGAGAGAGAGAGAGTGTGTGAGCCGGTTCATCGGCCCGTCCTCCCGCATGAGGGCCCTGGACCTTCCTTTTATAGATGCAAGGAGAGGGTCCATGTGTACAACGGGGGTGTAGCTATGTGCTAACGTGTCCGACAGAGAGGTGCCAAAGCCCTGTGTACATGCCAACATGGCTGTCGGAGAGGTGCTAGAGCCCTGTGCACGCGGTGTCGTGGCCGTCGGAGGAGCGCTGGAGCCCTGTAGAAGCACAGCTGTCGGGGCTGCTGGGACCTTGCTGACGTCGATCTCCTTGCTTCCATAGGGGTCTGAGAACCACCGTCGTCATGGACGCACGCGGGGAGCCATCATTACTTGTTACCGGGGCGAGCCTGGATGGGACGTCGGTCTTGTTCCCCCGTAGCCTAAGCTAGCTAGGGATAGGGTAATGATGTACCCCCTGCGGCGTGGTCGGTCCGAGCCCAAGGTCGGGCAAGGCGGAGACTCCTCCTAAGGCCGAGGTCGGGGTCGGGCGAGGTCGCGATTCCTCCCGAGGTCGAGGTTGAGGCCGAGCCCTGGGTCGGGCGAGGCGGAGACCACCTTCTGAGGTCGAGGTTGAGGCCGGGCCCTTGAAAGGGAAATGTGCCCTTGGGCCATTTCTAAGTATTTTGGTGATTGAGTGCCAACACATGTGTTTAATTGTGAATTTGTGTACATGGATGAACAAGGTGCAAATCATGAAGTAAAGGTATGTTTCTAAGCCTTAGTACATTGGTTTTGTGGACTAACATATTTGTCTAAGTGTTAGAAACAGAAAGAAGAAAAAGAGAAAAGGGGAGAGAATGACTTGGCTGTGTGCAACCAAGTCCCAGCTCGGTCTGGAGCACCGGACTGTCCGGTGTGCACCGGACAGTGTCCGGTGCGCCAGACTGACTCGACTCGAACTGGCCGCTCTCGGGATTTTGGCCGGCGGCGTACGGCTAAAATTCACCGGACTGTCCGGTGTGCACCGGACTGTCCGGTGAGCCAACGGTCGGCCAGGCCAACGGTCGGCCGCGCAATCGGCGCGGGACACGTGGCCGAGCCAACGGTCGGAAGACGGCACCGGACTGTCCGGTGTGCACCGGACATGTCCGGTGCGCCAACGGCTCGCAGATCTCCAACGGGCTGCAACGGTCGGCAGCGCCAGAAAAGGAAACAAATCGGGCACCGGACAGTGTCCGGTGTGCACCGGACTGTCCGGTGCCCCCGACGACAGAAGGCAAGGATGGCCTTCCGGATTTGCGCTCAACGGCTCCTAGCTGCCTTGGGGCTATAAAAGGAGCCCCTAGGCGCATGGAGGAGACACACAAGCAACTCTTAAGCATTCTTGATCATCCACACAAGTTCTTTGCGCATTCGTTTGTGATTCTAAGTGATTCGAGCTCTGTTCTAGTGTGAACTCTGAGATAGTCATTCGAGCTCGAGTCTTGGCCGTGTGTGTGCGCTTTTGTTGTGGATTTGTGTGCGTTGCTTCCCTCCCTTACTCTGTGCTTCTTTGTGATCATATACTTGTAAGGGCAAGAGACTCCAATTTGTGGAGATTCCTTGCAAACGGGATAGTGAAAGGAACAACAAAACACCGTGGTATTCAAGTGGGTCTTTGGACCGCTTGAGAGGGGTTGATTGCAACCCTCGTCCGTTGGGACGCCACAACGTGGAAGTAGGCAAGCATTGGCTTGGCCGAACCACGGGATAAACCACCGTGTCACCTCTGTCTTGATCTCTTGTGGTATTGTGTTTTGTTGAGACTTCACTTTAGCCACTTGGCAATAATCGTGCTAACACATAACAAGTTTTTGTGGCTTAAGTTTGAAGTTTTTACAGGATCACCTATTCACCCCCCCCCCCTCTAGGTGCTCTCAATTGGTATCGGAGCCGTTCTATTCAAAGGGACTAACCGCCCGAATAGATGGATCCTAAGGGGAAGGGTATAGTGATCAACAAAAGAGAGAAGAAGAAGCAATACAAGAAGGCAAAGGGCGAGGCGCATCTAGGAAAGGAGTGGGACTCGGATTGCTCCTCCTCCGACTCCGACAACGAAGGACTCGCCGCCACTGCCTTCAACAAATCGGCTCTCTTCCCCAACGAGCGTCTTACTTGTCTTATGGCAAGGGAGAAGAAGGTAAGTACTCAAGACTCCACTTATGCTTCTTCGAGTGATAGTGAGTCTAGTGATGATGACATAGATTATTCATGTTTGTTCAAGGGCTTAGATAGATCTAAAATAGATAAAATCAATGAATTGATTGATGCTTTGAATGAAAAGGATAGGCTTTTAGAAAAGCAAGAGGATTTATTGTATGATGAACATGATAAGTTTGTAGAGGCACAAAAATCATATGCTTTAGAAGTGAAAAGAAATGAAGTGCTTTCTAGTGAAATATCTTCTTGTCATGAAACCATTGCTACTTTACAAAGTGTTAACCATGATTTAAATGCTAAATTAGAAGTAACAAATAAATCTAAGTCTTGTGTTGAAAATGTTACAATTTGCACTAGGTGTAAGGATTTTGATGTTAACACTTGTAGCAAACACTTAGTTTCAATTTCAAAACTAAAAGATGAAGTGGCTAGTCTTAATGCTCAACTTAAGACTAGCAAGAGTGAAGTTGAAAAGATAAAATTTGCAAGGGATGCCTATACAATTGGAAGACATCCCTCAATTAAGGATGGGCTTGGCTTCAAGAGGGAAGCCAAGAACTTAACAAGCCATAAGGCTCCCATCTTCGTCAAGGAGAAGGGGAAGGCCCCTATGGCTAGTAATGCTAAAAAGAATCATGCTTTTATGTATTATGATAGGAGAAATGCTAGAAATGCTTATAATCATTTTGATTCACATGTTTATGATTCTCATGCCATGTTTGTTTCTAGTTCTTCTTATAAGCATGGTAGAGATATGTGTAGGAGAAATGTTGTACATATGCCTAGGAGAGATATTGCTCATGTACCTAGAAAGAATGTTATTCATGCTCCTAGGAAAGTAGTGAATGAACCTTCTACCATTTATTATGCTTGTAATGCTCCCTTTGCTATTTGTAGAAAGGGTAAGAAGGTAGTTGCTAGGAAATTAGGGGCTAGATGCAAGGGAGATAAATCTTGCATTTGGGTCCCTAAAGACATTTGTGCTAACCTTGCAGGACCCAACATGAGTTGGGTACCTAAGACCCAAGCCTAAATTTGCCTTGCAGGTTTATGCATCCGGGGGTTCAAGCTGGATTATCGACAGCGGATGCACAAACCATATGACGGGGGAGAAGAAGATGTTCACCTCCTACGTCAAAAATAAGGATTCCCAAGATTCAATTATATTCGGTGATGGGAATCAAGGCAAGGTAAAAGGGTTAGGTAAAATTGCAATTTCTAATGAGCATTCTATATCAAATGTATTCCTAGTGGAGAGTCTTGGATATAATTTGCTATCTGTTAGTCAATTATGTCAAATGGGATATAATTGTTTATTTACAAATGTAGATGTGTCTGTCTTTAGAAGATGTGATGGTTCACTAGCTTTTAAGGGTGTACTAGACGGCAAGCTTTACTTAGTTGATTTTGCAAAAGAAGAGGCCGGTCTAGATGCATGCTTAATGGCTAAGACTTGCATGGGCTGGCTGTGGCATCGCCGCTTAGCACATGTGGGGATGAAGAACCTCCACAAGCTTCTAAAGGGAGAACACGTGATAGGTCTAACAAATGTTTATTTCGAAAAAGATAGACCTTGTGCAGCTTGTCAGGCAGGTAAACAAGTTGGAGGAGCACATCACAGCAAGAATGTGATGACCACGTCAAGACCTCTGGAGCTGCTGCATATGGACCTCTTCGGACCCGTCGCCTATCTAAGCATAGGAGGAAGTAAGTATGGTTTAGTTATCGTTGATGACTTTTCCCGCTTCACTTGGGTGTTCTTTTTGCAGGATAAGTCTGAAACCCAAGGGACCCTCAAGCGCTTCCTCAGGAGAGCTCAAAATGAGTTTGAGCTCAAGGTGAAGAAGATTAGGAGCGACAACGGGTCCGAGTTCAAGAACCTTCAAGTGGAGGAGTTTCTTGAGGAGGAAGGGATCAAGCACGAGTTCTCCGCTCCCTACACACCACAACAAAATGGTGTGGTAGAGAGGAAGAACAGGACGCTAATCGATATGGCGAGGACGATGCTTGGAGAGTTCAAGACCCCCGAGTGCTTTTGGTCGGAAGCCGTGAACACGGCTTGCCACGCCATCAACAGGGTCTACCTTCACCGCCTCCTCAAGAAGACGTCATATGAGCTACTAACCGGTAACAAACCCAATGTATCGTACTTTCGTGTATTTGGGAGCAAGTGCTACATTCTAGTGAAGAAGGGTAGAAATTCTAAGTTTGCTCCCAAAGCTGTAGAAGGGTTTTTATTAGGTTATGATTCAAATACAAAGGCGTATAGGGTCTTCAACAAATCTTCGGGTTTGGTTGAAGTCTCTAGCGACGTTGTATTTGATGAGACTAATGGCTCTCCAAGAGAGCAAGTTGTTGATTGTGATGATGTAGATGAAGAAGATGTTCCGACGGCCGCTATACGAACCATGGCGATTGGAGACGTTCGGCCACAGGAACAAGATGAAGGAGATCAACCTTCTTCCTCAACGACGGTGCATCCCCCACCTCAAGACGATGAACAGGTTCATCAAAAGGAGGCGTGTGATCAAGGGGGAGCACAAGATGATCACGTGATGGAGGAAGAAGCGCAACCGGCACCTCCAACCCAAGTTCGAGCGATGATTCAGAGGGATCATCCCGTCGACCAAATTCTGGGTGACATTAGCAAGGGAGTAACTACTCGATCTCGATTAGTTAATTTTTGTGAGCATTACTCTTTTGTCTCCTCTATTGAGCCTTTCAGGGTAGAGGAGGCCTTGCTAGATCCGGATTGGGTGTTGGCCATGCAGGAGGAACTTAATAACTTCAAGCGCAACGAAGTTTGGACGCTGGTGCCTCGTCCCAAGCAAAATGTTGTGGGAACCAAGTGGGTGTTCCGCAACAAACAGGACGAGCACGGGGTGGTGACGAGGAACAAGGCTCGACTTGTGGCAAAAGGTTATGCCCAAGTCGCAGGTTTGGACTTTGAGGAGACTTTTGCTCCTGTGGCTAGGCTAGAGTCCATTCGTATCTTGCTAGCATATGCCGCTCACCATTCTTTCAGGTTGTACCAAATGGATGTGAAGAGCGCGTTCCTCAACGGGCCAATAAAGGAGGAGGTGTACGTAGAGCAACCCCCTGGCTTCGAGGATGAACGGTACCCCGACCACGTGTGTAAGCTCTCTAAGGCGCTCTATGGACTTAAACAAGCCCCAAGAGCATGGTATGAATGCCTTAGAGATTTTTTTAATTGCTAATGCTTTCAAGGTTGGGAAAGCCGATCCAACTCTTTTCACTAAGACTTGTAATGGTGATTTGTTTGTGTGCCAAATTTATGTCGATGACATAATATTTGGTTCTACTAATCAAAAGTCTTGTGAAGAGTTTAGCAGGGTGATGACGCAGAAATTCGAGATGTCGATGATGGGCGAGTTGAACTACTTCCTTGGGTTCCAAGTGAAGCAACTCAAGGACGGCACCTTCATCTCCCAAACGAAGTACACGCAAGATCTGCTAAAGCGGTTTGGGATGAAGGACGCCAAGCCCGCAAAGACACCGATGGGAACCGACGGACACACCGACCTCAACAAAGGAGGTAAGTCCGTTGATCAAAAGGCATACCGGTCAATGATAGGGTCTTTACTTTATTTATGTGCTAGTAGACCGGATATTATGCTTAGCGTATGCATGTGTGCTAGATTTCAATCCGATCCTAAGGAGTGTCACTTGGTGGCGGTGAAGCGAATTCTTAGATATTTAGTCGCTTCGCCTTGCTTCGGGATCTGGTATCCAAAGGGGTCTAACTTTGACTTAATTGGGTACTCAGATTCCGACTATGCTGGATGTAAGGTCGATAGGAAGAGTACATCGGGGACGTGCCAATTCTTAGGAAGGTCCCTGGTGTCATGGAACTCTAAGAAACAAACCTCCGTTGCCCTATCCACCGCTGAGGCCGAGTACGTTGCCGCAGGTCAGTGTTGCGCGCAACTACTTTGGATGAGGCAAACCCTCAGGGACTTTGGCTACAATCTGAGCAAAGTCCCACTCCTATGTGATAATGAGAGTGCTATCCGAATAGCGGAAAATCCTGTTGAGCACAGCCGCACAAAGCACATCGACATCCGGCATCACTTTTTGAGAGACCACCAGCAAAAGGGAGATATCGAAGTGTTTTATGTTAGCACCGAGAACCAGCTAGCCGATATCTTTACCAAGCCTTTAGATGAGAAGACCTTTTGCAGGCTGCGTAGTGAGCTAAATGTCTTAGATTCGCGGAACTTGGATTGAATTATAGCATACATGTATTCATGCTTTTGATCATGTTTCCTTTTTGCATTTTGTTGCTTATTATGGTGCTCAAGTTGTACAAACACTCCCTGGACCTCACAAGTCCGTTGCAAAGTGATGCACATGTTTAGGGGGAGATGTGTTACAACTTGACCCTTTGAGACTAACCATATGCTTGAGTTTGTTTGATTTAGTCACAAAGGAGAATTGAAAGGGAAAAGGTGGACTTGGATCATGCAAGACTTCCACTGCACTCCGATGAGGGGTAACTTATTCCAAGTTCATCTCATGACCTCTTATTGCCATTTGCTCTTAATTGAAGATTTTGGTGAGGCAATGGGGTTAAAGGGCCAAAATTGATTCCGTTTTGGTGTTTGATGCCAAAGGGGGAGAAAATAAAGGCCAAAGCAATAAATGGATCAGCTACCACTTGAGAGATTTTGAAAATAGTAGAATAGAGCTTTTGGTTTGTCAAAACTCTTTTGTTGTCTCTCTTGTCAAAAGTTGGCTTCTTGTGGGGAGAAGTAGTAATTATGGGAAAAAGGGGGAGTTTTTGAATTCCTGATCAATCTCTTTTTGAATGACTCTCTTTATGCTTAAACATGTGTGTTTAACTTAGAGATAGAGATTTGTGTTTGATTTGCAAAAACAAACCAAGTGGTGGCAAAGGATGATCCATATATGCCAAAATTGATTCAAAATAAATTTAAGTGTTATTTGAATTGAGTTTGCACTTGTTCTAGTGGCTTTATGTAGTGTTGGCATAAATCACCAAAAAGGGGGAGATTGAAAGGGAAATGTGCCCTTGGGCCATTTCTAAGTATTTTGGTGATTGAGTGCCAACACATGTGTTTAATTGTGAATTTGTGTACATGGATGAACAAGGTGCAAATCATGAAGTAAAGGTATGTTTCTAAGCCTTAGTACATTGGTTTTGTGGACTAACATATTTGTCTAAGTGTTAGAAACAGAAAGAAGAAAAAGAGAAAAGGGGAGAGAATGACTTGGCTGTGTGCAACCAAGTCCCAGCTCGGTCTGGAGCACCGGACTGTCCGGTGTGCACTGGACAGTGTCCGGTGCGCCAGACTGACTCGACTCGAACTGGCCGCTCTCGGGATTTTGGCCGGCGGCGTACGGCTAAAATTCACCGGACTGTCCGGTGTGCACCGGACTGTCCGGTGAGCCAACGGTCGGCCAGGCCAACGGTCGGCCGCGCAATCGGCGCGGGACACGTGGCCGAGCCAACGGTCGGAAGACGGCACCGGACTGTCCGGTGTGCACCGGACATGTCCGGTGCGCCAACGGCTCGCAGATCTCCAACGGGCTGCAACGGTCGGCAGCGCCAGAAAAGGAAACAAATCGGGCACCGGACAGTGTCCGGTGTGCACCGGACTGTCCGGTGCCCCCGACGACAGAAGGCAAGGATGGCCTTTCGGATTTGCGCTCAACGGCTCCTAGCTGCCTTGGGGCTATAAAAGGAGCCCCTAGGCGCATGGAGGAGACACACAAGCAACTCTTAAGCATTCTTGATCATCCACACAAGTTCTTTGCGCATTCGTTTGTGATTCTAAGTGATTCGAGCTCTGTTCTAGTGTGAACTCTGAGATAGTCATTCGAGCTCGAGTCTTGGCCGTGTGTGTGCGCTTTTGTTGTGGATTTGTGTGCGTTGCTTCCCTCCCTTACTCTGTGCTTCTTTGTGATCATATACTTGTAAGGGCAAGAGACTCCAATTTGTGGAGATTCCTTGCAAACGGGATAGTGAAAGGAACAACAAAACACCGTGGTATTCAAGTGGGTCTTTGGACCGCTTGAGAGGGGTTGATTGCAACCCTCGTCCGTTGGGACGCCACAACGTGGAAGTAGGCAAGCATTGGCTTGGCCGAACCACGGGATAAACCACCGTGTCACCTCTGTCTTGATCTCTTGTGGTATTGTGTTTTGTTGAGACTTCACTTTAGCCACTTGGCAATAATCGTGCTAACACATAACAAGTTTTTGTGGCTTAAGTTTGAAGTTTTTACAGGATCACCTATTCACCCCCCCCTCTAGGTGCTCTCAGCCCTGGGGTCAGACGAGGCGGAGACCACCTTCCGAGGCCGAGGCGGGGGCCGAGCCCTGGGGTCGGGCGAGGCGGAGCTTCCTGTTGCGCCTGAGGCTGGACTTAGCTGCTGTGAGCCTCACCCTGGCGGGTGGCACAGCAGTCGGAGAGGGGCGAGCGACGCTGTTTTCCTGTCAGGTCAGTCAGTGGGAGGGCGAAGTGACTGCGGTCACTTCGACCTTGCCGACTGAGGCACGCGTGTCAGGATAAGGCGCTAGGCGATCCTTGCATTGAATGCGCCTGCGATACAGTCGGTTGGTGAGGTGATTTGGCCAAGGTTGCTTCACAACGAAGCCTGCCCGAGCTGGGCTTCGGGCGAGTCGAGGGTGCGCCCGTTGCTTGAGGAGGCCCTCGGGCGAGGCGTGAATTCGCCTGGGACTACAGTTCCCGCCCGAGGCTGGGCTCGGGCGAGGCGAGATCGCATCCCTTGAGTAGACGAAGTCTTGACCTGAATTGCGCCTATCAGTCTCTGCAGTTTGTGCTGATGGTGATTACCATCCGAGTATAGGAGTGTTGGGGGTACCCCTAATTATGGTACCCGAACCTCCCGTGAAGAATGAGGGCGTGAGAAAGATATATAAGAGCTCATTTCCTTTTCCCTAACTATGCAGGTAAAATGGGAGATACAATGGTCAAAACAATGAAGATTTTTTATCTTGTCATTTATTATAAAGGTTAAAAATCCATTATAAAAATAAACTGTTTAATATGAGACCCTAGGGTTTTAGCAAGATGCATAAGCCAAACAGTTGGATTTATGCTAAGTTGATTCATTGGAATAAACTGCTACGCAACTAAGGTCTTGTTTGATAGAGTTCCTTTAGGGCTAGTTTGGAAGCTCAAATCTCTTTGGGATTGAAGGAGATCGAAGAGGAAATAGTTCATTTCCACCTCAATTCCCTCCAACCCTGAAGAGGATTTGAGGTTCCTAAAATAGCCCTTAAAGGTTTCTCTAAAAGCTCCTTGAAAAAGTCTACCAAAGGGGAAGTTTTTTAATGTGCTCTCCCTAGAGAAAAAAGGGAGAAACTCTTCAAAAAATTATTAGGAGTGGGGAGCTAGAAAAAGAAGCTTCTATCGGTTTCTCTTCCATATTTTTTTTCTCGTTGACGCTATATTATAGAAAAGCTGCAGGATAAGCTATATTTCAACTAAACAATGTGCTCTTCCTAAAGCTTTTACTAAAAATAAGAAATAAACTGTTCTATTTGCCTAACTCAGCGTGTTGTGCATTTGGGCCGCTGTTTTTCCCCCCGAGTGAGCAACAGTGGGGTCTCAACATGGGCCGCCTATGTAGCTCAACACTGAAATGCGGCAGACGCGTGGGTGGTCGGAGCTGGGGCCTCAGCTTGATCCCAGGCTGCCGTTCGCGGAATCTCTCTTCCCACTAGCGACGACTGGGCGACCTCCGCCGCCACACTAAACCCTACTCCAGGTGCCCAGGTCTGCGTCGGGCCCTTGCCGGCGACGAGCACCCGCTAGGTATGTCTATCCCGTCTCTTCCCTTGGTGCTGCGCGAAACCGAGCACCCAAACCCTAACTCAAGTTATCTGGTTATTTGTGTTCGGATCTGACCTAATACTACAACATAATATATTATGCTTACTAACTTCGACTTTACTGCAAAAATTACCGTATGTACATGTGTACACTCATGTCCTTTACTGGGCTCGCCCCTGATTGGTAAGGAACCCTGACCTGCTTCGACGCAATTTGTTCTTACTAGCTCTGCTACGAGCTATCGGATCCAAATTTCCCAGAACGGTTAATAGATTTTTTGTTCATTTGAACGCCCATCCAACGCTAAGTTCGCACCTCACTGAGTAGCGATTAGCAGCTAGGACTTGATGCATCTGTGTCCTTATATTATGAAATTTGTGTTGATCGCTGGTCTTGCCTGCCCATGTGTTCCCAATTGGCGATGCTATGCTAGAGAGGAAGAATGCTTAATGCTGTTTCTCATGTAGTTAGTGTTGAGTAAGTAAGCACTGAACAAAGACACTAGGTTTATCTTTCCAGTTACCTCTGTGCGGTTTCCAAGATGGCTCGCCGTGGATTGATGGAACAGGACTTAAGCAAATTGGATGTGACAAAGCTTGACCCACTGTCACCTGAAGTTATCTCACGCCAAGCAACAATCAATATTGGTATGGATGCAATCTGTTTACCATGGTTGTATGGTTCTCTGATTTGATGTCAGCACACCTGATCTATTGATTTATTTTGTTTCTTTGAAGTTTTCTTATGCACAAAAACTATTTTGATCTCTAGAATAATGATCCAGCCATTCGTCACTAGCATTAAGCTCTTTGTGTGTGGCACCATGCAATCCTACATTTCATGCAGCCCTGTACCTCATGACTAATAATTCTTGAGTTTCATGTCTATGCTATTACTTATTTTCTGATACTTAAGATGTTGGACCCATCCTCTTCCTTCTGGATGCATCTGCTTAAGCTTTTTCTCCCGAACTGAAACCTCATGTGTCATGTTAACCTAATATTGCGATGAAACTTTGTTATTTGTTGTTGTCCCACATCACTACTTTTACTGGTAAGATATGTGGTTACTTTTTATATGATGATTTGTGTCTAATAAAAATGTACATGGTGCATTCTATAATGCATATAAATACAAAAAACCTGTGATTTTATGAACAATCAGTCACTTTTGTTTGTAAAGCTTATTATGGATTTGGAAATGGCCTGTATATGTATTCAAATTATGCGAAATGAGAACTCCTGCGATAGCATAATATTTTTTTTCTACAAATATCTCAGGTACCATTGGCCATGTGGCTCATGGAAAGTCTACTGTTGTGAAGGCTATATCCGGAGTTCAGGTGTGATTCACATATTCT
This sequence comes from Zea luxurians, assembly GCA_029449295.1. NCBI lineage: Eukaryota > Viridiplantae > Streptophyta > Magnoliopsida > Poales > Poaceae > Zea > Zea luxurians. The sequence goes on from JAOPSE010000004.1 coordinate 167,096,961, forward strand.
AGTATAATATTTGTTTTCAAGCATTGGGTCCAAGTCATGTCTTTGGTGTCAGTTTTATGTGTCATTTTTCTGTATCTGCTTATGTGTTCACCACATTACTCCGGCATTTGATGATTATACACACATTTTAGAATTTGGTACATTAGTGAGCAAACTGCTCTGGAAGGTTCGAAATTCATTACAATACATGTACAATTTTGTTAAATATATGGCTCAGGGAACTTTCTGGGAGTTTATTTGATATTAGTATATATTACTGTGACATACAAATTGTGGTTTGTGCTTTTGTTTCTTAGCATATGTTACAATGACATAGACTGGTTAGGAACTTTTTTTTTGAGTCCCAATCATTTTTCACCATGTTTGTGCTTGGTATGTTATTTGTTTTCCACAAATATTTTGATGGCTAAGTTTTGCCTTGTAGACTGTTCGGTTCAAGAATGAGCTGGAACGTAACATTACTATAAAGCTGGGCTATGCTAATGCAAAAATCTACAAATGTGAGGATGACAGATGTCCACGACCAATGTGCTACAAGTATGCTTACCATACACTGAATGTCAGAGTTCTTTATTAACATCATCATATATTTCTATTTTGTCACTTGTTAATAATGAAGAGTCAGCATGATTGCTCTAAGCTTTGACCTCTTCTGAATTTTGTGTTCATACAATTCATTTACTGGTTTATATCTTTCAAAGACCATGCTCAAACTCTCCAATGACTAGTTGTAAAAATTGTATTAGATAGGAGTATTATTTAGCATTTGATGATCAAATGTGAAGAATTATATGCTGTGTCATGACTCATGACGCCCTTGTTCACCATCTGTTGATTATGTTTCATTTTAATTAAGGGCCTATGGAAGCGGAAAAGAAGATAGCCCTCTATGTGATGTGCCTGGATTTGAAAACACTAGAATGAAGCTCCTGAGACATGTTTCTTTTGTTGATTGCCCGGTATGATAAAATATTTACCACTTCTCTCCTAGCATTATTCTGTTGTACTAGTTTTTAAATATTCCAGGCCTAACTATACTGTGCCACTTCAAATCCTTGTTAATATGGATGCAACCGAACAAGTGACAACTTGTTTTGCATTATGTCAATTTTGATCATGGAGTTGTAGTTGCATTAAGCTTGTAATTGTTAATGACGTTATGTTACAAAATGGTTATCTTAATTTCTTTGACATTTCATTTGATATTGATCAATTATGATATAGAAAATAATTGTATGTTTCAACAATACCTATCTCCTTGAATAGGGACACGACATTCTCATGGCTACAATGCTTAATGGAGCTGCTATCATGGATGGAGCTCTTCTTTTGATCGCAGCAAATGAAAGTTGTCCACAGCCCCAGACATCTGAGCATCTTGCTGCTGTTGAAATCATGCGCCTTCAACATATCATCATTCTGCAGAACAAGATTGATCTTATCCAGGAAAGTGCAGCAATGAATCAACATGAAGCAATCCAAAAATTCATCCAGGTCAATACTCAGTGTGCCTTTGCGGCACCATCCAATACTTATCACCATCTCTCTTGTTACAGTGTCTTCTCTTTCTTGGTCTGACCCTTCTTTGCTCATTTGATCAGGGAACAATAGCTGAAGGTGCACCTGTGGTGCCTATATCTGCCCAGCTGAAATACAACATTGATGTTATTTGCGAATACATTGTGAAGAAAATCCCCATCCCCGAAAGGAACTTTACCTCGCCTCCCAACATGATTGTTATTCGTTCCTTTGATGTTAACAAGCCTGGTTCAGAGGTTGACGAAATTAGAGGTGGTGTAGCTGGTGGCAGTATCCTCAGGGTATGTATATCTTAGTCATGGTGCTACCATTCTGTTCTCCATTATGTTTAATATGAACAAAATAGCAATGGTTTTGCTACAGGGAGTTCTTAGGGTGAACCAGAAGATTGAAGTTCGCCCTGGCATTGTTATGAAAGATGAGAATGGAAACATTAAGTGCACGCCAATCTACTCAAGGATTGTCTCACTCTATGCTGAGCAGAATGAGCTCCAATTTGCTGTCCCAGGAGGGCTTATTGGTGTGGGAACAACCATGGACCCAACTCTAACGCGTGCTGATAGGCTGGTTGGCCAGGTTCTTGGTGAAGTTGGTTCACTACCTGATGTTTATGTAGAGCTTGAGGTTTGTAAAAATATTTGCTTCTTCATGATATAGATGAATAGAAATAATATCTCCTTCACTACCTGATGTTTGTGTAGAGCTTTAGGTATGTCATTGAGCATTTGCTTTGCAGATCAATTTCTTCCTACTCCGGAGGCTGTTGGGTGTGAGGACGAAAGGTACAGAGAAGGCAGGGAAGGTGTCGAAGCTCACCAAGGGCGAGATCCTCATGCTTAACATAGGATCCATGTCCACAGGCGCCCGTGTACTCGCCGTTAAGAACGATCTTGCCAAGCTACAGCTCACCGCGCCTGTCTGCACGAGCCGAGGAGAGAAGGTTGCTCTGAGCCGTCGTGTTGAGAAGCATTGGCGTCTCATCGGATGGGGCCAGATCCAGGCCGGTACAACACTTGAAGTACCACCCTGCCCGCTCTAAAGCGTCATACTCAGACGTGAGCTTAATTTGTGAGTGCCAAAGAAAAAAAATGAGTTTGTTGTTAGTATTGTCTTTGTGTTACTGCATATCCAAAGCCTTAGGCCATTCTAGTTTAATTTTGTTTCGTTCAATTTTGGAGGCCACTTCCATTATGATTCCTGTGAACATTAGCAGGTCAGAAACCAGTACTGTGAACGTTATGAGTACGACGTGTGGATCAGTATTGCCAATGTCTTGCTTTCACACCAAATTTTAGACTTGTATTCATAGGGTCCTTGAAAGTAATGTCCAGAGGAGAATTGAGCTAATATAAAATTCTCATAAATTTAAAACTCATAACTCAGTCTATTTTACCTTCAGTATCTAATAATATTTTTATCGGTAGTTATACCAACGATTTGAATCATTAGTTTTGATGGTGTTAAGTCTGAGTTTAATTATACTGGTCAGTTGTTTGCGACGACTTCTAACAATACCCACGTAAACTATCCACTAAAAAAATTTCAAGATTTTTTATTGATAGTCTTCGCTCTTCATATAATATTTTTTTTATTTGGTTAACTGATGTTATTGTTTACTCCATGTAATATGTGTGAGTTATCCACAACCACTCAAAGCACTAGTTAGATCTTCCACAAGCACCACTTGTGAGAAATCACCGAGCTCCTAATCCTCATTAAACAGTCTAGATGATGCGATCACCATGAGTAACAACTACAATATCTTTGGAGGCCATGTAACAACTGTTATTGGCTCTTTACTTGTCCATGTCCCCACTTCGTCTTGATCATCTACTTCTACTATTTGTGAGCTCTTGGTTTATCTAGATATTGACGATGCCACTTCTTATGAGGATGATTTAAAATCCCCCTCTAGTGGCATGAGTATAAACTAACCTATCCAATACTAACATCATGTCAGTTTCTATGTCTAGTATCTCTTTCAAATCTTATTTAGCTTCACTGGTTGAATAATTAAAGTGGTTGAATAATTAAAGAGCGGCGACAACGTTTGTTACCTTAGACTTTGGAGATGTTTATCTGCATAGGATTGAGAGCTAGAACAAAGAAGAGGGCAACATACTATTGAGAACAAAGAGCTTGAACACACATTCAAAAGCTTGTACCTTGACGAAGATGTGTTGGTGCTACTTAGTGAGACAGAGGGAGAGTGTGGAGTCTGAGTTTGTCACGAGAATGTGAGTTTCTGACTGTAATACTTGTTTACGAGTTCAGCAATGATTTAAAAAATTAATTTAAAATTTTGTTACACTTTCCCCCCTTTTTTGAGTTTCTCGTGAGGGTAGGGTTTGTTTATAAATACTTTTAACGACACAAAATTGCATAAAACAATTGTTTTTTGCTGATTCTATTGCTTTAGTTGTTTGCTGGTTCTATGATGTTGTGACTTCTCTGTGTGAACTTGTGATCAGTGAGACCGTGACCGTGAACACGAGAATATTAACACCCCCCCCCCCCTCTAATTAACACATGTTAACTGTAAAATGAATATAAGTGAAATTTTGTTCCTCCGAGTAATTCTAAGTATTTTGAAGCGCCTTCACGGTAATCGTGTTTTTTTAGGTAGCTCGACATGGAAAAAAGATACTGTGTCTGATATGGATCCGTGCAATTCCTGGCGTCTAAAGTCGCCAGCGCGACACAGCGGCCGGCCGGACGCTGTCGGAGTCGGGCACGGCGCGCGCGACGCGGACCAGAGGCAGTGGCGCCCAGGACCGCGTCGTGGCGTGCTAGTGCGCGCTGCCTGTCGTGTCGCCGGTCGCGGACTCCGCTCGTGTGAGGCTCCAGCCTCCAGCAGACAGCTATTGGAATAGGCAGGCAGGTGCGAGTGGTGCTGCCGTGCTAATGTCTTTTCAGATTTGACCCTTCCTCGGTGTCTTCGGGAATTGACCAATCGTCCTGCTCACGTACGGACACCTGCAACTCTGCACGCGACATTTCTCCGTGGTTCAACCGTGCAAGCAAACAGGACAGAGCATGTCCCGAAAGATTGCGGAATATCGCTGGCCGTAGATAGTACTGATGACTGCTGCCGTGTCGCTGGTCAGCGACAGATTGGATGGGAGATCCAGATCACGCGATGGGTTGGGTACCCGTCGGTACTGCTACGGTGCCTGCCGAGTTGCATATGGTCCTACAACTACAAAGCTATTAGGTGACAACGATAACGTGGGGGGGTGTCCGAGCAGAGCAGAGTTGCACCATGAAAATTCCTTCGAGCAGAGCAGAGTTGCAGACGCTTGTCCGCGGCCCATCGTCCCTGTCCTTTTCTACTACCATCAGTGCCATCTACAGCTTGTACCATGCAATAGCAGTTACACAGTCATTGTAATCTAGTAGGGGACCTGCAACAGCCAAATCAGCTGCAAACGATTAGATCCACGAAGCCTTCGCATCGCAGGGATACCGGATACCTTACTTGTGTCGCTGTACAGCACATTTCGGCCAGGTCACATACATTCCAGACAAGATGCAGCATGCAAGGCGTACGGCTACCGAGAAGGGCAAAAATGGCAAGGCACTGCACTGGGACTCAGGTCAGGGTGCCATGGCAAGCAAAATGCAGAATTGCAGATGCAGATCGATCGGTAAAGCCGACACACACACACACACACAGCGCTCCGAGCCCCGCCGCCCGGGAAAAAGCCCAGACAGACGTATGTATCACTTTACATAGCCAAGCGCCGGTGGTGGAATTTACAGGTCAACCGACAGCGTCACCATCCCAGATGACTGGCGCCTTAGCATGCGTTTGCGCCCACTGTGCTTAGGAGCTGTTCGTTCGCTTTAAACACAGCAGAAATGCAAGCTCTGAACAAAGGTGCCCTTGCTGCTTCACCTTTCAGGCATGCTTATGAGCATGTCATACCTGAAGGTAGTAAAACACACACAACAGGGTGAACCCTCTGTACTTTCCAGAAAGCACATCTCTTGCTGTGCTAAGGGCTAGTTTGGAAGTCCAAAACCCGGAGGGGATTGAAGGGGCTAAAATCCTCTTCTTATTCAAAATTGTATAAGGAGGGGATTTTAGCCCCTCCAATCCCCTCCGGGTTTGAGGCTCCCAAACTAGCCCTAAATGTCGCAGCTCACCTCACACCCTAACCACCACCACCACAGTGGCTCAAACACACCAGCTTACGCGCGCGCCGATGCAAATCACAACACCATATTTCTGTTTCTACCGTGTCCCTTCCTCTCAAACAACAACGGGGCGACTACTAAACTAGATTTCCAAAAAAACGAGGAAACAAACAACTCAACAACCAAAACCAAAGAATCGCATGCAGCAGCCGCCGGCTCATCAGCCAACCGCCGCCTTCTCCTCGGAGAACCTAGGGAGCTGGACGAGCGAGTTCACCCGCGTCACCCCGTCAAGGCCCGACCAGCTCTGGTCGTGGGCGCAGGCTGCGCCGCCGGCGACGGCGACGGCCGCGTCTGCCGCCCCCGACAGCGCCTTCTCGTGGGCACTTCCGGCCACCGTCCTGACCGTGAAGTTGCGGGTCAGCGCCGGCTCCTGCAGCTCCTGCGCTTCGTTCGGGTCCGCGGCTGAACCTTCGTAGTCCAGGCTGATGTTGTCCATGGACGCCGTCGAGTCGCGTTCGTGGTCCATCTTGCCGTCCAAGTATAGGCAGACCACCGCGCAGTCGTCGGTCTTCGATGTCGGGTACTTGGCTTTCCATTCACGAGCGGCGGCCTCGACCAGGGATCTCGCGGCCTTTGATCGGCTTGGGGACGACGACACGATGTCAACGGCCTCCTGGTTGCTAAGGACATCCCACACCTGCATGATTTGCATTAGCATTAGGTAGATAGATATTAAGATATAGAAGTACAATTATGCATCTTATATAATTTCGTTAAGTACAACTACATAGAAACAGGGAAACTGAGCCAAACAAGAGAAGACGGAATATAAAACTAAAAGACGCATCCATAAGGGGACCAAAAAAAAAAAACACTCATGCTGATTCCACACGAACGTTCTTTTAACTTTTTCCCTTATAAAACATATGTATGCTAGAATGGGCTAAAGTAGCATGCTTTGAAATTTTTCATTAAGAAACAGTGGCAAAAGGTAAAACCAATAACGCAGCCAGCGACTTAAAAATCGACCCAACTGGTCGTGCACTAAAGGAATGTTTGAAAAACGACAGAGAAGTCCATCACAAATGGGAAAATAAACTATCATCACCAACCACAACCACTTCAACAAAGGGCCAAACTTCTACCAGGACAAAATCGCACTTTTGATAGTAATACGCTTATTTAGGCAAATGTAGAGTGGGTGCACTCATCAAACGAGGGAGGATGTATGGATCAAAAAACAGTATTTTCAGCCAATACTTTACTGACGAGCGATAATCAGTTTCATTGAAACAGCTTCACTCTTTTTTTTATTGGTCCCTGAAATTTACAACAGCTACATAATGACTTGTGGTAAATAAGTTGTCTAAATAGAGATTATATATGTTTCAATGACAGCAAACTGTGCAAAGTCCATCCATTACTCAGAAATCCACATCATTCAGATGCAAATATCATCAACAGGGAATCAATGGGGAAGCAAGTTACTAGACAGTGAGAATCTTGGTTTACCCTAATTGAAGAGCCCTTGATAATTTTAATTTTATTGAATGCAATGAACAGTCCCTAGCCACAGGCTTAATCTCCAAATTGTTCAAGTAGGAAGGCGCACCTGATCTCATCACAGTTCACAAATGACTAAACCAGTTTGTCCTCTCAAGTTGAACACGGAAAAGATTTAACAGCTGGAGGACAGCAGATAACAACAGGTCACAGGTGGTGACGGTGCAATGGAGAATGGTGTTAAGCTGGCTAATCATTATCTACACAGCAGGCACGAAAGGAACCTATATCAGAAAATCATCATCCTTGCACCTACCATGATGACAGTTTATCAACTAACCCCTAAAAGCTAAAACATTTTGAAGTCAAAAGACTGGATCACTTGTAGGTATGATCACGATTTCTCTTTCAGCTTCTACGAAATGAACGGGACATCCTGGACCCTGAAGGCCCACCATGTGCGGTTACTTAGATCACGACTGCTGCGAAAGTGCCGCATATTGACATTACATTGCAACTAATCATGTTATGATGAAAGAGAGATACTCTGAAATCCATATCTTTGCAAGTGCAAACATCCAGAACGAACAGAGAGCAACAAAGTGGACCGCTTGGTAGAGAAAAAAATTACCCCATCTGATGCAAGGATGACGAACTGGTCCTTCTCCGTGAGCGACCAGTGGAAGAACTCTGGAACCGAAATGACACCATAATCCTTGAGGCAGAAGTCCCCAAACGCCCGCGCCATCGCCAGGCCTGGCGCGTCGTCGAACGGCAGCCAGACCCGAGGCACCTCCGGTTCGTCCTGCAGAGCAAATACCCTGCCCCTGCACTTCTTGATCCGTTCTGCCTCGCCTGAAACGACAGAAGGCAGCATTTAACGCTCAGATTCATAGCACGGCACCACATCCATAAATCTGAAACAGTGATGGAGCATATGGAGGCATACTGGGAACATCTGGTTTGAGGTCGACAGTCAGTTGCACGGCCACCATGCCGCCGCCGTCCCTTGAGCCTAGCACGGCGCGCGAGTCACCAATGTTGGCCATGTAGAGATCCGAGCCCTGCGTGCAGGAACCCGGTCGTAAGTGGACTGTGTGCAGCTGAACGCATACGTCCAACAGAATTGTTGATTTGACATATGTTTCTGCGAGGATGGACGAATCGATGGACGGATGGCAAGAGTCGCGTCAGGTCCGGTGGCAGGCACGTACGAGCTTGAGGACGGTGACGGCGGTGCTGCCACTGCAGAAGCAGTCTAGGGTGGCGTGGGAGCGAAGATCTTTGTCCATGGCCTTGTAGGCGCGCGCAAAGGCCTTCCTCCACGCGGCGGCGGCCATGTCCAAGCCAGGCTTGGACTCGCGCACCGCGGCCATGAGCTTCAGCGGCAGCGCGTCGCGGACCCTGCGCGCCACCAGGTGGCCATGCGGGCCGTGCCCGTCGAACACCCCACACAGCACGACGTCCTCCTCCCCGCCGAACCCCTGCCCAAGGCGACAGTCAGACACTCGACCACCATTACCACCATCCTCGGAGGAACGGGGGACAGGAGTGAGAGATGGGCGAGAGATTCGGTGTCTTACATCCCAGACGAGCATGGCGTCCTGATTGACCCCCTTCCGGCCCTGCTGCGTGAACACGGCGGCGGTGCGGCTGCGGCCGTCGTTGGAGAAGATCCGGCCGGGGACCGAGCCGAGCTGCTCCTCCCGCGGCGCCTTCCACCTCCTCCCCCGCCGCCTACCGTCCTCCCCCGCCGCCGTGACCGTCGTCGCGCCCCCGCTCGCCACGCAGTTCCCCATCGATCACGCCTCCGGTCTCCCTCCTCCCGACTCCTCCAATGCCGCGCTCGCCCGGCCAGGAAACGCCGAACGGAAACACCCGCACGGAGACCGAAGATGCCGCCGCCGCCGCCGCGCGCAAGAGGGAGTAGGATTCCCTGTCGGGTGGTCAGGTAGGGTGTGGCGTGGAGGAATCGCAGATCAGCAGCACCGCTGCGGCGCTCACACACGACACGACGTGAGAAGTCAAGGCGCGTCCCTGGATGGATGAGGAGGGAGGTGAGAACGGAGAACAGAGAGAGGCGAGTTTATTTATTGCGGGAGCGGGCGCAGCGGCACGGCAGACCGGCAGTGACGCACGCACGCAGAGGCAGTGAGGGTGAGGTAGACAGCTCTCGAGTCACGGAGGAGATGGTGCCCGTGCCGGTGCCACGCCGTTGCTTGTCGCTGGTGACTGTTGCGGTCCGGTCGTTGGCGCTGCTGGATTACCGTGACTCCGGATTGATTATATGCGCCGTTGGCTACGAGTGACTTGTTTACTTGTGCAGCAGGACGTACTCACGTATACCAGCTGAGACTATCTTCAACGGTGAACCCTTGACTCCCCCTCCCCTAACACTGTAGCCGATTTAGAGGCTACAGTGTGCCTCTATCGCATTCATCGGCTTCCTCCTCCTCCTCCTCTCCCCTCCCGATTCCTTCTCTCTCCCCCTACATGGATCGGCACGCTACGGTAGAGACCTCCCCCGCAGCAGCTTCCTTCGCACACAAGCGCGCGCGCGGAATACTCCGAGGAGGGAGCGTCCGGCGATCCAAGGGCGACGGAACCGCCGCCGGAGAAGGTACCCGTCGATCCGCCCTCGCCCGCGATTTCGTTGTCTTGCTCCGGGCGGCGACAAGCAGTGGGCGTCCCCCACGCGGATCCACCGTCCAGCTTCTCGGACCGGCGACCCGGCCGATCCGTGCGCAGACGGCGGCGCCGCTCGTCTCTCTCCGCCGGCACGTTGGTTTCGGGGTCGAGGTCAAAGGGAGTTCATCGGTTCGGCGACAGATCTACGCTCAGCCGATCTGCCTCATTCGAGCTTCAAGGTCCAAGGTACGCTTCGTCGCTTCTCCAAGTTGTACACCTCGGATTCAATCCGTGTCCCCAAAAAACATCCCTTCGATTTGCACTAGGGTTTAGATGTACTTAACTTCTTTTACCCGTATGATTTATGTGTTCTTCGCCAACTTTGATAGTTAGGGTTATGCTTAAGTCCGATCTATGATTCCCCTATTGTTTATGTACATCAAGCAAGTTTGATATTAGGGTTAACTTAGATCTGAACCTATACTCAATCCCGTATAGCTTACTGATCCGTGCTAATCATGTACAACATTTAAGCTACTTTTAGTATGTTACATACGAAACAACATTCAGACTTTTGGTTTGTAGCCACAATTTTGTCGCATGTCAATTCATTTGCAGTAATGTTGTTTGTATGTTGTTTGCTCAATGTTGCTGGTACACAATTGCATGTTAATCTTCCTATTGGAACAACTACGTACCAATACCGTTCAATTCCCCAACACTAACCCTTCTTTCTTCGATATCCATTTCTTTGAATTGGACTAAGTTACTCTGTCTATGAATTGGACTCAATCAAGCTACACTTTCGACTAGTCTTTCCTTACAGGACTAACCATTGCATGCAACTGACGAAACCTTTACTTATTATGCAGCTTCATAAAATTATTTGATTATTTGACGTCCACTTCAACTAATTGAGGTTCTAAATCCTTTTTCGCTATAGTTCATTGTTTTTAATCAACTGCATAAGTATACTTTCCATGTATGTTGTCTGTGCTTTCATGTTTGTTGTGCAACTTTAGCTTACTATATGCAACCAACAGATGTACCAAAGGCACGATTAATGTGTACAAATACTTTAGCTTATTATATTGTAACCAACAGTTGTTTGGTACCTGCCATGACCACAGTAGTTTATTACATTGGAATATTAGTTTATTATTGCAACCCACAGTTGTTTGCTAACTGCCATGAACACTTTAATTTCACCAATTAGTAACAACACTGGCCCTAATTTTTTCATGTATGCACCTTGTAGAGCCAATTAGGTACTGGTTGAGTATACGAATCAAGATGAGCAGTCACGATGCCAAACTGCTGCAACACTTGGTCCTCAATCTTGCATCATCAGTGGAAACTGGTGCTTTCAATATTAGAAGCTTTCTAGAAGAGGCTTTCCGGCATTTGGGTGACGAGCATTACCTTCTCAATGCTCTACTTGCAATTCGAAAGGAGGTAGACCAGATGGAGCAGGATGCACTTGAGAGCAAAGCAAGGTCTGACCCAGAGAAGGAGAGGATGGAGGAACAAATTAGCCTTGCGGAGCCTGTGAGGCCAGTGCCTAGACAAATAACTTTCACCCCACCTTCCTCCCCAGAACTGTATGAGGCCAGTGATAATGACTCGTACGACTCGGACAGGTCCACTAGGTATAGCATTTGGAACCTGTAATTGTGGTACGTAGACTACGTTGTTAGTACTAGTACTGCATCGAAATGAAATAAGGACTTCTGTGTTCTGTATGTGATGCATGGGTGACCGATGTACGACTGCTCCTACCTTATGTTTCCTTTGTATGAACCTTATGTGCAATGGTTCATCCTTATGTGTTCCTTCTCTATGAGTCCTATGAGGAATGCTTAATCATTATGTTGGTTTCGTATGAACCTTTATGTGCAATGCGTCATTGGTTTCGTATGCATTACAGTTCATAATTTACAGTACAAGTCTGTTATATGTTGTCCAAATTAATGTATTCCTATGTTTCATTCCAGAATGGCTGACAACAACTCAAACACACCTATTCGACCTACTGGTGCCAGCCCCAATTCAGGTAACCAGTGTTTCCCCCCACCCATGTGGGATCCTCAGATGTGGCAGGGCCAAGGTTTCGACCCAACCCATCCTTCTACATTTTCTACTCCTACAAACCATATCACCAATCCTACCTGGTCCCAGGGAGCTAATGACCCATCTACATATACCTTTCGTAGTCCATGGAACCCATTTTTTGGTATGATCAATCCTGGGGGTCCTCCACAACAACCATCATTCGGTCAACCCCAGTTTGCACCACCCATTCCATGTCCACAGGGTTCTACCCATGTTCCGAACCATACTGACCCAATAACTTTTGAATCCGAAGCAGAACATAGTGTCCAGGAAGTAAACAGCCCAACCAAACCTTCAGACACACCTACGACATTTAGAAGGACAAAGGAACAGAACTTCAAACCAGCTGAAGACCTGTTGCTTTGCAAAACATGGCTAGAGATTAGTAGTGACCCAGTAATTAGCACAGGCCAGAGAAAGGAGGGGTTATGGGCTAGAATTGAGAAAAGGTATAATGAACTTAGAGGTGAGTTTCCAATGAGACTGAATAGGGCTCTCAGCAGTAGGTGGGACAAAATCAGAGCTGAAACAGGCAAATTTGCTGGATTCTACGCAAGAGTCCTAAGGGAAAACCAGAGTGGGCTCACGGATAACGACAAGGTACACAGTTATATTAATTTGTAATACTTTATGTGTGCTCCTGGTTTATGTGAACTTATTATTATTCATGCACTCACAACTGCTTGTACATGTACTGTAGACTTCAAAAGCAGCAACTTTGTATGCAACATCACAGAAAAAGCCATTTCATTTCATGCACTGCTGGACGCGACTGAAAGACGAACCCAAATGGGATGCCATGGTTCATGGCAGCCCATGGAAAGGCAATGCGGGGACCGAGCCTGTGCGTAGTCTAACACCAACAGGTTCTGTGAATGAAGTGGAATCTGAGGACGGAGGTTCGAAAGGCAAGAGACCATTAGGACGTGACTCGACTAAAGCATCCAGGAAGAAGTCAATGTCGAGTTCATCCCAGTCTGCTGACTACCTGTCAAGACTCCATGACATTCAAATTGCAAGATTGAAGCACAGTGAAGAAAAATCTGACCTCAAACAACACAACATTGAGTTCATGAAGGAAGTTGAACTTAAGAAGTTGGAGGTTCAGTCCAAGGAAATAGAAGTGCAGGAGAAAAAATTGATGATGGAAGATAGGAAGCAAAAGGTTGAAGAGCTCAACAAACTTTATGCCATGGATATGGATGCTTTACCAGAAGAGTTGAGAGCTGTGTACATGGCGATGAGAAAAGGTTTAATTGATTTTTTCATCAACAATCCTATCTGAAGAGTACTTATTTATTTCATAAGGTGTTGCTCACCTTTGTATCGGCGTACCCAACTTCATGTGTGTTTGCACTTTTTACAATTTGGACTAGTCTGAACATTTGCTTACTATATTGAGAACATGAGCATGGAATTTGAACAATGTTTATTGTAATAAAATTGATATTCATAATAACGTTCTCATACATGACTAAATGTTTGGCAACATATGCAAATTATTTGAAGCAAATGCATTGCAGAGGATAGTTACCATGACTTCTGCACTGACGCCCAACTTACATCACTTCCATTGCTACAACTACTTGTACTTAGTTCATAATCGAAATATAGAACATTATCGAACCACATAACATGGATGAAGACCTTCAACCCATCGAGCCTCGACGTGCCCAAAGGTGTTCTATCAGGTTGTGCTGCAAAGACAAGTACGTGGTCTGAGATGTGATGTCCTGGTCGGGGTCGTTTGGTAATTCAGAACGGATATGATTGTTTAGCCACTCGTTGCGGACCTCAGGAATATTGTTACAAACTTCGGGGGGACCTGTGGGGCCAACGAAATCCAGATTTGTTGCACCATCACCTTCGTCCTCGACAATCATGTTGTGCATAATAATACAAGCAGTCATCATGTCTGCGAGGTGATTACGATCCCAACCATAAGCAGGTCCACGTAGAACTGCCCACCTCGCCTGCAAAACCCCAAATGCTCGCTCTATGTCCTTTCGACAACTCTCCTGCTTTGTTGTGAAGTGAACCTTTTTTTCCTCAAAAGCGTGCCGAATTGCTTTTACAAAGGTAGGCCAATTGGGATATATACCATCGGCTAAGTAGTATCCGAAATTGTATGTGGTACCATTAATAGTGAAGTGCACAGGTGGCATGGATCCATTACGTAACGGATCAAACACTGGTGATCGATGAAGGACGTTGAGATCATTGTTAGTACCTGGCATTCCAAAGAAGGCATGCCAAATCCACAGGTCGTATCCTGCGACTGCCTCTAGTATCATTGTTGGCCTCGAGTTGCGCCCACAAAACTGTCCGCGCCATGCAGTAGGACAGTTGCGCCATTCCCAATGCATACAGTCGATGGAGCCTAGCATACCCGGAAACCCCCTGTCCGCGTTAACACTAAGTATGCGAGAAATGTCGTCGTGGTTAGGGATACGGAGGTATTGTTCGCTAAAGGAAGATATGATTGCGCGACAGAAACGGATAAGGCAGTCCCTAGCCGTAGTCTGTCCAATCTGTATGTACTCATCGACGGCATCGCTTGGTAACCCGTACGCAAGGATTCGCAAAGCAGCACATACTTTTTGCAATGGACCAAGACCTGCTAAACCAGTTGCATCACATCTTACTGTGAAGTAATCGTCTTCTCGTTGAACGGCACGAAGGATACGTAGAAACAATGGGCGTTGCATCCGAAACCTAAAATCGAGAACAACGCAAAAAATAAGAATGTGAAGCTCCAAATGAAAGTCAAAATATAACTTAGGAAACGTACCGTCGACGAAATACATGGGATGGATACACTGGATTAGGTCCGAAGTAGTGGTGCTTGATGAGATTTTCTCCAGCAGCGTGATCCCTATGGATAACACGGCGAGGCAATGAGGAGCGCCTACGACGCATGCTCGTGTCTCCGATTACATGGTGCTCAACATGGTGCAAAAGCAAACAGTTATCGATCTCATCGTCGGACTCATCGGACGATGAAGACAACACCAGGCTTCGCAATGAGTCCATCAAGAACTCAATGCAGAGTACGTAGTATGTATTTTTGATGGAATGTCGGATGAAACAGAAGACACGAATGTGTAGGTGGGTGGAGCATGGCCGCAGGGGGACCGTATTTAAAGATAGCTTCGGTGTGTGAAGGAAGCCAGAGGGTCGTGGCTTGCCGGAGAAGACTGTCGTGTGCTGGAAGCCAATCGTGTCGTGTACGAGTAGAATGTTAATTCTTTTTTTGAAAATACATAAAATGGAAAGGTATTTCTAATACCGTATTAATACTAATTATGGCGTTTGGTAATTAATTGTGGAACACGTGAAGCCGGTGTACTGTTCAAATAACAAATACAAATAAAATTATTATGTCATGGTACGATTGCCCTTGTACTGTGCAAATAAGAAATAAAATTTAAATTAAAATTTAATGGTAATTATCCCCGTATACAGTAGATACAAGAAATATAAATAATATTAATATTGGATGGTAGTTGAGTTAGTTGATGAAGAAAGTATAAAATATTGTTGTGGTGGGGTATAGAGGATTGATATAGGGGGAACCGTTGTAGAGTGTGGAGAAATAGGGGGAGAGAGAACGCTGACGTGACACGTGAGTGGGATATAGGGGGATAAATTTAGGGGAACCGTTGAAGTCAGTCTGACGGGTGACGCACTGCCAAGCAGCGATCAGGGGCGACCGCCGACCGGGTCGACGGGGCGCGGACGTGGCGGCAGCGGTCAGAGCGGGGAGGAGCCCAATAACGGACGGTTTACGCTACGCTCCTCCCGAAGTCCCGAGTCTTTGTTGACCCGATTGTATTGGGTTGGGAGACTGAGGGGACCTTTTTGTCATTTTTGTTGATTTCTGATGGAACATATAGAAGATGGAGTTCGATTGCTATTCTCGTAAAAAAACTTCTATTGCTGTTTATTGCTGTTGGGACTCCTTCCAGCGCCAACGACTTAGCGAGGTCCAATACCATGTTTGAATGTAGATATTTGAGCACGGAATTGGAAATTAAAATCAACTTCACTAAATTATGTTGATTAGTTGCGAGATCTAGAATAAAAAGACTCAATTCTATGGAATTTGAATATAACTAAAAACCCTCTCTCCCAATACAAAGTTCAACCCCTCGTTATTGCGTGTAATTAGACAGCACAATTTCAAACTCGTGACATCCAAACAATATAATTAAAATTACATGTCATTTAAATACCATGCATGATTTGGTATTAAACTCAATTCAATTTAATTCTCTCCAATATCATATCGACATTCAAACGGAGCACAAGTGATTTTTGGACAGAAGACGTAGAAAACCGACAGTTCAAATACATGATAAAAAAGCAGAAGTTTTTTTGTTTTCTTTTTAATTTATGTAGATACTGATGGGCTCATGTGCAGTTTGTTTTGAGCTATTAACTGGACTAGTTAATAATTGCTGCGATGTCTGAATCACTGTTTTTAGTTGCTGATAGTATGTGTACTAGCTGATCTGAACATCACTGAAATTCGTATCCTCTTTGCATACTACTACCACTACTTGATTCCTGTCGAAGTATTTTTTTTATCCGACGTCGCGGCGCAAAGGAACGGCACGGGTGTGCAGGGCTGCTGCCATTTTTTTTTTCAAAAAGTAAGAAAGCAACATGAAACGTATCTAAATCCTTAGAAGATCTGAGCAAAACCGGGCAGCCAAATCCGTTGGCCCGGTGCGAGGAAGGCTCGTCTCGTCTCGTCTCGTCAGGCCGGCGCGTCGTCGCGTGCGCACGCACGGAGTTCGTCGGAGGCTGCTCGCGCTTGCTCTCGTTCGTTCGTCTCCGGCTTTCTGCGCCTGCGACCAACTAGCTGCACGTGTCTTTCCGCATTCGTACCGGCGCTTTATGGTGGGGGGGGGGGGATCCGAGTCCACCTGCCCATTCAATCCGAGCTCGCTCCAGCCGATGATGCTCTTGCTTCGAGTTCCGGCGGGGCCCCCACCCCCAGCGAGCGGCCGGCGATCCCATCCCATGATCGCGCCCACGGCCCACTTGCCGTTTTGCCGCAGCATCCATCCATCGCTTGATGAATGCCCAACTACCCCCCTCGCCCCGGCCGTGGACCAGGACCATCTGCGTGCGTGGGTCGGAACCGGACCCATCATTAGCAAAGGGAAGAAGGAAGAAGGGGCGCGCACGTACGGGGGCGATTGATCGCTCATTAGCCGCATGTCAAGTGCCCCCCCCCCCCCCACCCCCCCCCCCCCCACTAACCGCTAGTAAGCGCGGCGCATGGAGATTTTCCCCATGTAGTAGCATCGAGGTGACGGCGCTTTATGCATAAGCTTGCAGTTCGGCTCGTAGTGACCAGCAACGGTCCGTGGATTGCCCAAAACATGCAGATGGCCTATATATATAATAAAAAAAAATTTGCGCATGGATGCAAGGCGTGGCTGTGCCTACATATCTGGTAACCGTTGCTCCAGTGACCTATTTCTAGCTGTCACGTTGCGTACGAGTACGAATAACCTTTTCCAGGCGATCTTGTGTTCCATGTAGGGCTTGTTCGGTTATTTTCAATCCATATGGATTGGAGGGGATTGATATGGATTGGGAGAGATTTTGACTTGTTAGGGATTAAAACCCCCTCAATCCATATGGATTGGGGTGGAACCGAACAAGCCCGTAGGAGTATTTTTCCGAGTGATTTTCTGCGAGTGTGGCTTTTACAGCCCAAAACACCACCTTCGCATTGGAGCATCTCTGTCAGGATCGGGCCGGACTCTCCAAGGTGGGTGGTCCATACGTAGAGTTTTCCTTCTGACGGCCCGGTATGAAGTTCCAGATGAGGCCCAACGTCAGTTCCGTCCGTCTCCATTCCTGCACGAGATGCCACTCTCGCATGTATATACCACAGGGGATATATAGGGCCTGTTTGGTTCAGCTTTTTTCTGACCAGCTTTTCTGAGAATCTAGCTATGGGGAGAATCTGGCTGTGTAGATAATCTGAGTATCATTAGGATACGTATGGAGGAAGATAAAGGTGTCCATAGGACTCAGGATCTAGAAAGTGACAGATTCCTACTATTGCAATGATTCAACCGATTATGTGTTTATGTTGATTTTAAATGGTTTTTACCCAAATGAATTTTATAGAAGCTGACTGAAAAGCTGAGCGTTTGGCAGTCCGCAGCAGCTTTTGGTGGCCAGAAGCTCCAAAAAGCTGAAACAAACAGGGGCATAGTGCAATTGGTCTAGGTAGCCATTGTTAAAGTCGATCGTCTGTATATATATACATTACAGTCCAATAACTCAACCGAAAAACATAGCTGCCTTGCACACAACTTGCAGGTGCCTAGATGGCGACAATTAATGACCAGCGACGGGTTTTATATCTAGTAATCAACCCATATATTGCATTGCAAGCTATATATAGCTGCGGCTCAATTAGGAAATTCTGTATGCATGTATATATGTACTAGGCTACTAGCTTAGCTAGTATGAACAATGTTCATGCATGCGTGTTCATATGCATGAACCAAGCATAAATGTATACTAGGTGAGTGCCCGTGCGTTGCAACGGGAATATATAATGACATGATGACTTATGTACAAATGTGTGTTATATTATTGTGAGAAAATGTTTTGTAATCTATTTATGATCTTAGTCATACATAAATTTTGTTATTTTAATCTAGCTATTTCACCACTACATTACAACCATTAGTATCACACGGACTTTTATATACGATTTTAATAATGTCATGTCAATTGCATCATTTAAATGCTAAGACTATTACAATAAATTACAAACTTATACACAATTTCTGAAGTGAGGCGTTTTCTGAACAACCGACAGTTTCTGAAGCTGAGGCGCCTTTCGAAGCTGGAACTGCGTTGCGCTATGGCTGTCACTGCTCCGTTGTTGCGGTGTGCACCCTCATTATTGCTCACAATTAACACACCGTTGCCAAACTTCTGCTGATGGGAATTCAGCCCACGAGCCTGACTCCAACTGAAATTCTGGAAACCTTTCTAGACACTCGGTAGCAATGAGGTTCCACCAACAGCACTCCTCTGCTCCCATGTCCTCTCATCCACCTTAGAATTAGATACACCGATCGCCAGCCCGACTGAAGGCCGGACAAGGTTCAAATCCTTCCCAAAGATCTTCGCCAAACCGGGTGACCTTTCAGCCTCGTGCCTCTGCACTGCAGATTTATTACCACTTGTTACTGCAAATACAGACCTTATGGTCTGAACAGTACTGTCGGCGTTTCGAGACCGGGGGGGTCCCCGAGCCGACGAGTGAAGTGTCGTCGCGTGCCTCAGCCCAGATGGGTCGACGCGAGGCCGAGCGCGAAGGGGGGAAAGCGAGGAGGCAGGAGATGGGTCGTGAGAGAGGTGGAAATCCCGCGGCCTTCGTGTTCGTCCCGCGCCCAGGTCGGGTGCGCTTGCAGTAGGGGGTTACAAGCGTCCACACGGGGGAAGGAGCGAGCGGCCTCACGCGAGCGCCCGTCTCGTCCTCGTTCCCGCGCGGCCGACCCTCTCTAAGAGGGCCCTGGTCCTTCCTTTTATAGGCATAAGGAGAGGATCCAGATGTACAATGGGGGTGTAGCAGAGTGCTACGTGTCTAGCGGAGGAGAGCTAGTGCCCTAAGTACACGCCATCGTGGCGGCCGGAGAGATTTTGGCGCCCGGTTCGTGTGATGTCGTGGCCATCGGAGGAGCGCCAGAGCCTGGTGGAGGGACAGCTGTCGGGGCCGTCGAGTCCTTGCTGACATCCTCTTGCTTCCGTAAGGGGGTCGAGAGTCGCCATCGTCAGGGAGCGTGCGGGACGCCATCATTGCCTATCTAGCAGAGTGAGCCAGATGGGACGCCGGTCTTGTTCCCCGTAGCCTGAGTCAGCTTGGAGTAGGGTAATGATGGCGCCTCCTGTTGATGTGGCCGGTCCGCGCCCTGGGTTGGGCGATGTGGATGCTCCTCCGAGGTTGAGGTCGAGTCCGTCTTCCGTGGCTGAGGCTGAGTCCGAGCCCCCGGGTCGGGCGAGGCGGAGTTCGTCGTCTTCCGGGGCTTAGCCCAAGTCCGAGCCCTGGGTCGGGCGGAGCGGAGTTCGCCGTCTTCCGGGGCTTAGCCCGAGTCCGAGCCCTGGGTCGGGCGGAGTGGAGTTCGCCGTCTTCCGGGGCTTAGCCCGAGTCCGAGCCCTGGGTCGGGCGGAGCGGAGTTCGCCGTCTTCCGGGGCTTAGCCCGAGTCCGAGCCCTGGGTCGGGCGGAGCGGAGTTCGCCGTCTTCTGGGGCTTAGCCCGAGTCCGAGCCCTGGGTCGGGCGGAGCGGAGTTCGTCGTCTTCCGGGGCTTAGCCCGAGTCCGAGCCCTGGGTCAGGCGGAGCTTCCTATGGTGTGCGGTCGGGCCTGACTGCCTGTCAGCCTCACTCTGTCAAGTGGCACCGCAGTCGGAGTGGCGCAGGCGGCGCTGTCTCTCTATCAGACTGGTTAGTGGAGCGACGAAGTGACGGCGGTCACTTCGGCTCTGTCAGCTAAGGGGCGCGCGTCAGGATAAAGGTGTCAGGCTACCTTTGCATTAAATGCTCCTGCGATTTGGTCGGTGTTGCTTCTTGGCGAAGACAGGGCCTCGGGCGAGCCGGGAACGCATTCGCCGCTGGAGGGGGGCCTCAGGCGAGGCGGAGATCCTTCGGGGTCGGCTGCCCTTGTCCGAGGCTAGGCTCGGGCGAGGCATGATCGAGCCCTTCGAATGGACTGATCCCTGACTTGATCGCACCCATCAGGCCTTTGCAGCTTTATGCTGATGGGGGTTACTAGCTGAGAATTAGGAGACTTGAGGGTACCCCTAATTATGGTCCCCGACAGTAGCCCCCGAGCCTCGAAGGGAGTGTTAGCACTCGCTTGGAGGCTTTCGTCGCACTTTTTTGCAAGGGGACCAGCCTTTCTTGGTTGCATTTTTGTTCCGGTGGGTGCGCGTGAGCGCACCCGCCGGGTGTAGCCCCCGAGGCCTCGGAGGAGTGGTTTGACTCCTTCGAGGTCTTAACGCCTCGCGCAATGCTTCGGCTGGTCTGGTCGTTCCATCATGCGAGCTGGTCGTAGCCTGGGTGTACGGTCGGGTCCCAAGTTCTCGGGCTGGTATGTTGACGCTATCAACGGTCTGGCCGGAGCCAGGTTTGCGAGAGCAGCCCCCGAGCCTCTGCACAGGGCGAGAGGGCGATCAGGGACAGACTCGACTTCTTTATATACGCCCCTGTGTCGCCTTTCCGCAAGGAGGAGGGGGGGGAGAGCGCCATGTTGCCCTCGGTGGGCGCCGAACATGGTGTCTCCGGTGAGCTACAAGCGGGTGATCCGAGCGGACGCCCGTGCCCCATTCGTTAGGGGTCGGCTAGGGGCCCAGAGGCGCGCCCAAAAGTACCTGCGGTGATCTGCCAGACCCGGTCCCTTGGTGACGGGGTCCGAGGGCTCGATGCCTCCCTCTGATGGGATTCTGTTACAAGATCGTTCCCGCTGGTCTCGGAAATGTCCTAGGGTACCTCGGGAGCGCAGCCCGAGCCTCGGTTATGTATCGAACGTACCCATGGTCATCCCTCGCTCTGTGTCTGAGGTGGCTGTGAACCCTTCGGGGGCCAGCCTTCGAACCCCTGATCAGTAGTGGGCGCGGAGCCCGAGTAGCCTGAGGCGGCCGTTGAACCCTTCCGAGGGGCCAGCCTTTGAACCTCTGACCAGTAGTGGGTGTGGAGCCCACGTGCTCTGAGGCGGCTGTTGAACCCTTCCGAGGTGCCAGCCTTCGAACCTCTGATCAGTAGGGAGGCTTGGAGCCTGGTTCCTTCACAGGGAAGGATCCTTTCCGGGGTATCCCCCTTTCCCGGTCCCTGTTGCAAGAGAGAGAAAGAGGAAAAAAGGAAAAGGATACGAAATCGAACGACACGGCGTACCTTTTTTGACGTGGTCGTTATGGCGAAGGTGAAGCGTCGCTTGCTTCTCCTGCCAGAGGCGCCGCCTGTCCTGCCGCGGAGTTAATGCGACGGGGCGAGTGGTTCGCGGGGCAGCCGTTGCGCGCGCGCGAGCCGTTCGAGGAACGGAACACGGGCGCGTTGTCTTCACGCCGTGAGAGAGGGTTCTCTCGCTGCCCCCGGATGGGACGTAAGCTTGGCTGACGACGTGACCGCTGCTTCTGCCTGCCTGCCACCGCCATCACTGCCGGCCCAATTTTGACCGCATTTGACCGTCGCGCTTGGCTGGCATTGCAGGGTTGCCTCGAGTCGCGGTATTGTCTCCGCAGTCGAGGAGGCGTGGTAGTGGCGTGAGTGGTGGTGCAGTTACTCACACGTAGCAACCGGCGCACCAGTTGCATGACGCGTGGGCCTGGTCCTCCAAGCTGGGCGCGTTGGAAGTCGGAGAGGTGCGCCCACCTAGCGCGGTTGCATGCCGCCTGCATGGCTGCCCGCCCTTTCGCCCGCTGGTCTGGGCAAAAGTGGAGAGCCACTTGTAACCGCTGGGCGGTTGTACGCACCGCGCGCGACAGTTTGGCTTCTTCTGCCCTGGGCCGGCTTGCATGACGCGTGGGACCCAGCCCCCGCGCCGTGGGGGAGGACCTTGGAGCGTGTTGGAGAAGACTCAGCCCACAATGGCCGGGGACGCAAGTAGGGAGAGTTGCCTTTAAAAGGAGGGTGACCCTCTTGGAAGGCGACCGTGTCTTCGCGCTCCCTTAAGCATTGTGTCTTTCCACCTTCCAAGCCCCCGGATGGGGGACATCCGCCGTCTTTCTGCTTCGTCGTTGGAGGAACGCAACTCTGCGGGAGTTGGTACCTTTCAGCCGTCGTTCGGCTTCAAGGATTTTCATCAGGTAGCCTGGCTGCATCCCCTCGCCGGCGGTCACCCAAGACGGTGATTACCAGCCTCTGGGTGGGGAGGAGCAAGCCAGGCTACGATCTTGGCTCTGCCCTCAGCAGCAAGGATGTTCATCATCCTTGCAGGGGCAGAGAGCGAGGCGAGCCGGGGCTCTACCTCCTGCGCGGGTTGGCTGGCCACCACCTCTTCCAGCTTCTGGTGGTGGAAACCATCCTCCAGCTCTGCGGAGGAGGCGTCCTCCAGCCATGCCGAGGAAGGCGAACTGTTGTTGTCCAGCTAGGATGCAACATTCCGTCCTTCTCCTCGCTTTCGCGGTGAGGACGGGAGTGAGGACCTGCCGGTGCGCCTTACAGGCCGTCGGCGTTGGTGGAGAGGCGGACGCCACCGTCCGTGCTGATGTGGTGGCAGCCGGAGGAAGCTCCCCCTCCATTGAGGCCGTCGGCGCCGCCCACGGGCCGGTCCCCGGCTCTTTGGCTTTGATGTCTGTTTCGCATCCCTTGAGTGGGGACACGAATGAAAGCCTTCCGGTGGCCGCGCCCGTACTGGGATCATGGCTGCTGCTGTGGGGTAAGAACCGGAGTTCCGTTTGTAATGGCACCTTGAGTGCCGGTGTTTTTGTTCATTGTGGCTGTCGAGGCCTGAACATGTATGTAATTTCGGCACGGAGCCGTGCTTTTTCCTCATTTTCGAGCACTAAGACTCACCTGTTGGTTGTCTGAACCGCTTCACCAAGCGCGAGTCGCCTCGTGTAAAGGCGACGAGTGAGGTATCCGTATCCCGGAGGCGTAGGAGTCCCTCGGCTCGGCCAGCCTTGTTGTCTGAGGCTTCCCTTGCTTAGTTAGAGGAAAGCCCTCGACCGCTCTTCGATGAGCCGAGGCCAGGGGTAGCGGTGCCAACGCAAACAGAGGCGGAGTTGGCTCGAAAAGAAGACCAGGTCGGCCGGAGCCCGGCCGGGTCGTCCGTTAGCGGGACCAACACCGGAATCGACCTGCCGAGGCCTCGGGCCGGGCTGATGTCCTTGGGGGACAGCTAGCCGAGGCCCCGGGGTGACCGGCCGAGCCGCCTGCTCGGGCTGGATTCTTGGAGAAGACCCTGGCGGCGATGGCCCGGGCTTGGTGATGACGTTGTCCTTCAGAGCGGAGACCCTTGGACCGTGTCGCCGTCCGAGGCTAGGTCGGACCTCGCCAAAGGTGTGCCGAGGGTGCTGCCGTTCCCTTTAGCCGCCAAGATCCGAGCTTGCAGGATCGGATTATCTTGTAGCGCGTGTTTTCTGCGGCCGCCGAGGCCGAAACACACCCTCTCCGTATTGTAAAGCCGCGTCTTCTTTCCTCTTGTTTTGAGTATCTGGACTTTTTTTGTTGGTAACAGAACTGTCTGTGCGAGCGAAAGTTGCTTCTCACGGAAGGTGATGAGTGAGGTATCCGTATCCCGGAGGCGTAGGAGTCCCTCGGCTCGGTCGGCCTTGCCACCTACACGCACTCTTACCCGTCCATGGGGTTCTGTCACCGACGCAGTCGAGAAGGCTCGAAGAATCGCTCCGGCGGAAGAGCTTCCGAACATGAAGACTTGTTCGGTCCGCGGAATCACTTATCCGAACGTGAGTTACTTATGGCAGAAGGTGATGAGTGAGGTATCCGTATCCCGGAGGCGTAGGAGTCCCTCGGCTCGGTCATCCTTGGCTGCTTACGTGTACTCCATCGTTTTCAGGATCCACTTTTGAAGTAGTCGAAAAGCACGAAAGACATTCCGGCGGAAAAGATCTTTTTTCGAGGAAAATTTCGACGCAGAGGGGGTTCCCCCCTTTTAGCCCCCGAGGGAGGGTCGGGCTTTGCCGAGGCAAGGCTGACCCTTCCTTGATGACTAAACTTTGCGTGGGAGCGAGGTATATGAACAACTTGAAAACATCTTAAGGGTAGAAGCGACGTAGCTGTTGGATGTTCCAAGCGTTGCTGTAGACCTCGCCTTGACTGTTGGCCAGCTTGTAGGTTCCGGGCTTTAGAACTTTGGCGATGACGAACGACCCCTCCCAGGGGGGCGTGAGCTTGTGTCGACCTCGGGCGTCTTGTCGCAGCCGAAGCACCAGGTCGCCCACCTGGAGGTCTCGGGACCGGACCCCTCGGGCGTGGTAGCGTCGCATGGACTGCTGGTACCGCGCCGAGTGTAGTAAGGCCTTGTCCCGAGCCTCTTCCAGCTGGTCCAGCGAGTCTTCTCGACTAGCTTGGTTGCTTTGGTCGTCATAGGCCCTCGTCCTCGGGGAACCGTATTCCAGGTCTGTGGGCAAGACGGCCTCGGCCCCATAGACTAGAAAGAACGGCATGAAGCCCGTGGCTCGGCTCGGTGTCGTTCTCAGGCTCCAGACCACCGAGGGGAGTTCCTTCATCCATCGCTTGCCGAACTTGTTGAGGTCGTTGTAGATCCGAGGCTTGAGCCCTTGTAGAATCATGCCGTTGGCGCGTTCTACTTGCCCTTTCGTCATGGGATGAGCTACGGCGGCCCAGTCTACCTGGATGTGGTGATCCTCGCAGAAGCCCAGGAACTTTCTGCCGGTGAACTGGGTGCCGTTGTCGGTGATGATGGAGTTCGGGACCCCGAAACGATGGATGATGTTGGTGAAGAACGCCACCGCCTACTCGGACCTGATGCTGTTCAGGGGTCGGACCTCGATCCACTTGGAAAATTTGTCGATGGCGACCAACAGGTGCGTGTAGCCCCCGGGTGCCTTCTGCAAGGGGCCGACGAGGTCCAGACCCCACACAGCAAAAGGCCATGTGATGGGTATCGTCTACAGAGCCTGAGCGGGCAGATGGGTCTGCCTTGCGTAGAACTGACACCCTTCGCAGGCGCGGACGATTCTAGTGGCGTCGGCTACCGCTGTTGGCCAGTAGAAACCTTGTCGGAAAGCATTTCTGACGAGGGCTCGAGGTGCTGCGTGGCGGCCGCAAGCCCCCGAGTGTATTTCTTGGAGGAGTTCCTGACCTTCGGTGGTGGAGATGCATCGCTGGAGGATGCCTGAAGGGCTGCGGTGGTAGAGCTCCTTCCCTTCTCCCAGCAAGACGAACGACTTGGCGTGCCGCGCCAACCGCCGAGCTTTGGCTCGGTCAAGGGGTAGCTCCCCTTGGTGGAGATATTGCAGGTACGGGGTCTGCCAGTTTAGATCAGGCGTGACCCCGCTTTGCTCCCCCTCGACGCGCAGCGTTTCGCCCTCGGGGGTCGAGGGTACCTCGGGCCAAACCGAGGGTGCCTCGGGCGGAGCCGAGGTTGCCTCGGACTGAGCCGAGGGTGCCTCGGGCTCGGGCGCGTCGTCGATCTTGACGGAGGGTTGATGCAGATCTCGGGTGAAGACGTCCGGGGGAACCGTCGTTCGCCCCGAGGCTATTTTTGCCAGCTCGTCCGCAGTCTCGTTGTAGCGCCGAGCGATGTGGTTGAGCTCAAGCCCGTAGAACTTGTCTTCCAGGCGCCGAACCTCATCACAGTAGGCCTCCATCTTTGGGTCGCGGCAGTGGGAGTTCTTCATGACTTGGTCGATGACGAGCTGCGAGTCACCGCGAGCGTCGAGGCGTCGGACCCCTAGCTCGACGGCAATCCGCAACCCGTTGACCAGGGCCTCGTACTCAGCTACATTGTTGGACGCCGGGAAGTGGAGGCGTAACACGTAGCGTAGGTGCTTCCCGAGGGGCGAGATGAAGAGTAGGCCCACGCCGGCTCCTATCTTCATCAGCGACCCATCGAAGAACATGGTCCAGAGCTCCGGTTGGATCGGGGCTGTTGGCAGCTGGGTGTCGACCCATTCAGCCACGAAGTCCGCCAAGACCTGGGATTTGATGGCCTTCCGAGGGGCGAACGAGATTGTTTCGCCCATGATTTCCACCGCCCACTTTGCAATCCTACCCGAAGCCTCTCGGCATTGGATGATCTCCCCCAGGGGGAAGGATGACACCACAGTCACCGGATGAGACTCGAAGTAGTGTCGCAACTTCCGTCGTGTCAGGATCACTGCGTACAGCAGCTTCTGAACTCGTGGGTAGCAGATTTTGGTTTCGGACAGTACCTCACTGACGAAGTAGACTGGCCTCTGAACGGGCAATGCATGCCCCTCTTCTTGTCTCTCGACCACAATCGCGGCGCTAACCACCTGAGTGGTTGCGGCGACGTAGACCAAGAGGGTTTCTCCGGCAGCTGGGGGCACCAAGATAGGCACCTTCGTGAGGAGTGCCTTCAGGTTCCCGAGGGCTTCCTCGGCCTCAGGGGTCCAAGTGAAGCGCTCGACCTTCCTTAAGAGGCGGTACAGGGGTAGACCTCTTTCGCCGAGGCATGAGATGAAGCGGCTCAGAGCCGCGAGACATCCCATGACCCTCTGTACGCCTTTCAAGTCCTGGATGGGCCCCATGCTGGTGATGGCTGCGATCTTCTCCGGGTTGGCTTCGATGCCTCGCTCGGAGACGATGAACCCCAAGAGCATGCCTCGGGGCACCCCGAAGACACACTTTTCGGGATTGAGCCTGACACCTTTCGCCTTGAGACACCGGAATGTCACTTCAAGGTCGGAAAGGAGGTCGGAGGCTTTCCTCGTCTTGACTACGATGTCATCGACGTAGGCCTCGACCGTGCGGCCAATGTGCTCGCCGAACACATGGTTCATGCACCGCTGGTACGTCGCGCCCGCATTCCTCAAGCCGAACGGCATGGTGACATAGCAGTACATGCCGAAGGGTGTGATGAAGGAAGTCGCAAGCTGGTTGGACTCTTTCATCCTGATTTGGTGATACCCTGAGTAGGCGTCGAGGAAAGACAGGGTTTCGCACCCAGCAGTGGAATCCACGATCTGATCGATGCGAGGCAGAGGGTAGGGAACCTTCAGACATGCTTTGTTCAGACCAGTGTAGTCTACACACATCCGCCATTTCCCCCCTTTCTTTCTCACAAGCACAGGGTTGGCAAGCCATTCGGGATGGAATACCTCTTTGATGAACCCTGCCGCCATTAGCTTGTGGATCTCCTCGCCTATGGCTCTGCGCTTCTCCTCGTCGAATCGGCGCAGAGGCTGCTTGACGGGTCGGGCTCCGGCCCGGATGTCCAGCGAGTGCTCGGCGACATCCCTCGGTATGCCGGGCATGTCCGAGGGACTCCACGCGAAGACGTCGGCGTTCGCGCGGAGAAAGTCGACGAGCACTGCTTCCTATTTGGGATCGAGCCCGGAGCCGATCCGGACTTGCTTGGAGGCGTCGCTGCTGGGGTCGAGGGGGACGGACTTAACCGTCTCCGCTGGCTCGAAGTTGCCGGCATGACGCTTCACGTCGGGCACCTTTTTAGAGAGGCTCTCCAGGTCGGCGATGAGGGCCTCGGACTCGACGAGGGCCTCGGCGTACTCCACGCACTCCACGTCGCATTCGAACACATGTTTGTACGTGGGGCCGACGGTGATGACCCCGTTGGGGCCCGACATCTTGAGCTTGAGGTAGGTGTAGTTGGGGACGGCCATGAACTTCGCGTAGCAGGGCCTCCCCAATACCGCGTGGTAGGTTCCTCGGAACCCGACCACCTCGAACGTCAGGGTCTCCCTTCGGAAGTTGGAGGGTGTTCCGAAGCAGACGGGAAGATCGAGTTGTCCGAGGGGCTGGACGCGCTTCCCAGGGATGATCCCATGGAAAGGCGCAGCACCCGCCCGGACCGAGGACAGATCGATACGCAGAAGCCCGAGGGTCTCGGCGTAGATGATGTTGAGGCTGCTGCCTCCGTCCATGAGGACCTTGGTGAGCCTGACGTCGCCGATGACAGGGTCGACGACGAGCGGGTATTTCCCCGGGCTCGGCACATGAGCGGGTATTTCCTCGGGCTCGGCACATGGTCGGCGTAGATGATGTTTTTTTCTCAAAGTGATCAAATTGGTTAAACTACACTATGCGCTAATTTAGTAAATTTGGTCTATTCTGTTTTAGCGTTTAACTTGTTATCAGTGGGCATGCCTCACTTAACATACTTATCGAGTCTGCTGTTATGACAAAAGGATCAGCCCATTCAAGATGTCCCATGTTAGGTTTAGGTTCTACAGAAGTAAAAATAGTCGCTAGTTCATCAAGTTGAGCAAAAAGCATAAATACTGAACAACTTAGAGCTAGTCTTCAGATTGTACCTTCACCATTCCAAATATAGACCTTTGGATGTCAAGCAAATTCTTTAAATACAACATCAGCGACCTGCAAACAGATAGTTAAACTATCAAGCCTAACAACTTGTACTATAGAATAAACTATCAAATTCCATATCTTCCATGGTGTTCTCAGAAAGAATGAGATTCTGACACTCCCACAACTATCTAGCACATAAAAATTTCTATGTTCCATTTTCTAGCCAAGGCCCTAAATCCTGAAAGGTGGAATTGGAATACCTGGTTTCTGATAGAAATCGCTTTTGTGAAGTCAAATTCAAGTGGGTTAATCACCCAGAGTTAGAGGTGGTGGAATCGTATTCGATTCAAAATGGCTTCCAGTTTTCCCCTACATGATTTATAAACAGAACAAATTCAAAGGAGATGAGAAAGATCATAGATGTACCAACCTAAAAAATCATATGATATTTGCAATGACCAGTTTAAAAACTCTTAATCCAGTAGAGCATGATTAATTTAGTTGCAAGTAAAAGGTACACTAAAATATCAAACAAACAAAACTATTAGAGGTTGCTGTCATGTGAACCCATGTAGCAAATCTTCACTGCAGAATGGTTAAGAGGGTGTGGACCTTGTGCACTTACAGAGACGGTTCCATCCCCAACTTTGTCGTCGAAGAGAACTCCCCACCCATGGATGTCGTCCATCAGGCTCTTGGTCATCCATAGGATAATGAGATCCTATAAGAATTGTCCAATTGTTCTAGTGAGATTCATGTTATCCAAAACCTGAATTGGCAAGAAAATCACAAATGCATGCGACACCCCGAAGACGGCCAAAACCATCTTCCCTGTAAATGTCATCGAACATGTCAGTCTGTCACAAATCAATCAAGATGGAGACCCCATCAGAAAACTGGAATAAATGACATGCGCTAGACTTTTGTGCTTTAGAATAACTATCAAAGGAACAATTCAAGCCATTGTGGCGTTTATTTTTAGAATATTCCAGAGATCGCCAAAAGGGGAAAACCTACCCATCAAACTGAACTCTGAGGTGGTTCCTGTCGAGGTAAGCGGACATCACCCTTCCCATGTTATTGGTGCAGACTCGAGGTAGAGCACCAGAAACAGGAAGAGCGTCATTGGGAGCCTAAAGGACATCAACGAGCTGAAGGTGATGGGGCACTGCTCCGGGACGTAGGTGGACCACATCCCCACAAAGCCACTTACGGATGCACGGGGCAGAATATGATGTGCGGTGGGAAGGGCGGGGGCATGGTGAGTACTGTGGACGTCCACAGTAGGCTCATATAGAATAGTAGTGGGTGTAGATAGAGGACTGTGTGCGAAAACTATAACCAAGTAATATTTGGGGTGAATTGAGAACCGGAAAAATGAAGTACCAAATTATTCTTGCTGGTCCGCTTAAATTTAACTATAGTATTTTTTGGTACATCTAGGCTGTGAGCTAAATCTGTTGGGGAGCTCTATAGTGTGAGCTAAATTCCACTAAAAGGTATCAAATGTAGTATGCTTGGTCACATTGTGTACATACGGACAACTTTCCAGTGATGTTAGAGTAAAGCAATTTAGAGCTTGTAAGCAAAACCTCTATGCAAGGTTCAAGGTTCACACTTCATGTTCGAATGGCGTTTTGGGGTGGATACCGAAACCAAGAAATAATGGATTTGTACAGCTGTGTTGAGGCATGTAAAAAAAGTCATTACCTATGCGCCAACCTACTAACATGAATAAAATGCTAAGATGTACCTGAATGCTTGTTACGTTTAGGGGAGGGTCCGGGAACTGGTCGTCGATGCCGCTGTTGCATGAACCTTCGATTTCGCTGTTCCAAGGGGGGAGAGAGGGGCATGTCGTTGTTGCAAGGGGGGAGAGGGAGTGATGTGCGGCACCTTCTGCTTGACGCTGGGTTGCGCCGAGATTTATTCTCTTAATCAAGAAAATGAGCTCACCGTAGAAATTCTCGTGACCCAAGTAACATACTGATGCTAGTCAAAATGTTAGCAAAAATACAATGAACCAGCAGGTATATCTTGTGTTCTTGCATCCTGAAACTTGTGAGGTATATCCTGAAACTGCTGCATACCAAGCAGTTGTTACTTAAGAGCTCCTCAGTTTTAGTCAAAACGCGTACACTTTACATTTTAGGCTTCAATTGTGTATCAAGCACAACACTTACGGGGTTTGGAGATGTAGGACCGTGAGCGATACAAACCTGGGCCATAATAAAAAATGGTGTTTCACAATGCATTCAGCCACAAAAAATAGAACCGTGCTATAGAAAGCTTGCTATTCAATTAACAGGCTTATAACAAATTTAAGAATATACCTTAAGATGGATTGGTGCAGGTAATAACTGCTTCCTCCGTGATCTAGAATTCTGGATAGCATTTCTTGCTGAATTGAAACCTGGATTCTTGATGGGGGCAACAATAAACAAATGCGTCCACCTACACTTTAGTGAACGCAAGCCCCTCCACAAGTACAACAGCAACAACGAATTGTTGTTCATAGCAAGACTACTCAAAGATCACTCACCAAGTGGAGACGCGCTGACAGCAAGGTTTCTTCCATGGACAGCACGGACACGGATCGAGAGGACTCCCCTTCCATGGAGGCTGGGGCAGCGATCCGGGGCGTCTGATTATCCTTCCATGGACAACCTTCAACAACCAACAAACACACGGAGTTTCTTTGATCTGAAAATAAAGACCAACAAACGCAGAAGTTGTCAGCCCTGCACCCAAGAGCAGTGGTACTTCTATAGAGGCAGAAATCCCTCTAATTACGACAAAGAAACTCCATGATAGATGCCAGTATGTTCATCCTGTGCTAAACACGGTTCAGAATATGTCATAGTGGAAAGAAGCTAAGAGTCTCAAGGCCCAACCAGTGCATGGTAAAATGTTGGATAAGGAGCATGTAAACTCAGTGGCAGATGTAGGTCCAAGCCATGACTGTAATTCTGCCCGCCACACAAGGATGAACCCTAGCTTGTCAAGTAAGAATGAAATTTCTTTGGACGCTAGCAGTGGACAATGTGCAAAGCAAATCTACTTGTGACCATTTATCACGCTCAAGGTTAGGTAATTTTGGCCATCATCACAAAGTGTGACAAAATCCCCTTCCATTAAATTGGACCCCACACGTCAAATTCACAGCAAACTAAATTGGTCATGAGGCACATCTTCTGAGTGCCCCATGAAGGTCCGAATCGGTTTTTCTGACAGCGCAAACACATGCTCTGGCAGCATTAGCCGGTCTGAGCTCACAGACCTACGACCCTCCAAGAACCTTGCCCGACGCTTCTTCTCACGATTGCTCCCATCCACACTGCTAGCCACGGCTAATGTTGGCTCCGGCGAACCGTTGCACACCATCGCAATAAAAGGATTGCACACTCCGTTCTCCTCGCGTTTCCTATCGAACTCTGACACTTCCCAGACATGGATCACGCAGTCTTCCCCAGCACTCCCGAGGTACCGGCCATCTGGACTAAACCTGATGCTCCAGATGGAGCCATCGTGAGCCTGAATCTCCTGGTTCATGAACAGGCCACTGAACTCCTTGTACGACTTGCCATACTGCCTCACCTTAACGCACACCGGGCCGTGGCGCACGGCTCCAGCGCTGTCCTGGCTGTCGTCTGTGGCCGAGCTGGACCGACGCCCGCCTTTCTCCGAGCACGTGTCCTTGTCGTCGCTGCTGCGGCGGTCGCGGGAGCTGGCCACCACGGAGCCGGCGACGTTCCGGATGCCCCGAAGCTAGCTGCTATGCCACCGCCACCGCCGGTGGCGCGTCGCTCCGTTGCTGGAGTCGGAGTCGGAGCGCTGGACGGGGGTGGACGAGCCGGAGCTCGCAACGTTCTCACGCCGCATGAGCTCCTGGACGATAGGCGAGCGGCCGACGCAGAGGTCAACGAACTCCTCCATGGTGAGCTGCCGGCCCGTGCCGACCTCGCGGAGCTCGGACCCCTCCTTGACCACGAACTCGCTGCCGTCGTCGAGGTTCCGGATCAGACACCTCGGGTCGGCCTCCTCCTCCTCCTCCCCTTCGGGCATGGCCTCGGAGGAGCCCGGCGACCGCCCTCCCAGCGGCGGCTTGGTCGCCGAGGCCGGCACGGCACCGCCGTCTGATCTAGATCGGGAGATGGGCAGCGAGGCCGGCGCCGGGCGGACGGGCACAGGCCCGTCGTCGTAGGAGACCGATCGGCCCATCTCGAGGCGCGCCAGGGCGGGGTCCCCGGCGAGCCCCAGCATCTGGAGCAGCTTCCGGCGCCGCTCCTGCACGGGCGCCGGCTCGGACGTCCACACGTTGAGCGCCGCGGCGGTTGCGCGGGGGCGGGCGGGGGCACGACCTTGCCTCTTGTGGACGCGTCCCTTCCAGGGCGGCGAGCAACACGGACGCCAGGCGGGGAGGTGGGGCGGCGAACACGGTCGGTGGCTGTTGCGTGGGGAGGGTGGATTTGGTGAAGCCGGGCGGATCGGAGACTGCGGGGAAGGAAGAGGATCGGACGAGGGTAACGGGGGTGGGGGGCACCGGGGCAGGGGCCATCCCTCGCATCTCCAACCTCCGGGGCGGGGATCGGGCGATGGGATCGGATGAATGTCGGCGGTGGGGGGATCGAGCGGCTGGTGATCGAACGGTTGAAATTGCAGAACAATGGAATGGATGGTTGAGGTTGCAGGATGGCAGAACGGCAGAACGGCAGGAGGCAGACTACTATTACACTCTTAATAAGTAGTACTAGATATCTACACCAGGGCCGTTCCTGACTTTTTAGGGGTCCGGTGCGAAATCTGAAATGAAGGCTCCATCTACACACAATATATATAATATTCAACGTATACAAATTATTATGCACTATTTTCAAGTTTATAAGATGACAAATACAAAATATAGCAAAAACACATACTTGTTATCCGATGTCATTAAAAATATATTCTAATATTTTGTGATACAAATCATCGCTTATACTATTAAGATCAATCTCATCCAACAACTTCTTTTAGATACATATAATCGCCAAACCATTTAACCTCTCTTAAGTCATTGTTGACCTTAAATAGTTCAAAAAATATTTCAAGTTTAAAAATCTTCTCTCCGTCGACGTAACCATCATGTGTATAGTAAATAATACTCTCTCTGTATCAAAATAGAATTTATTTTGCTTCTCTAGTTGATTCCGCATCATCTAGTTGAATATAGCCATAAAAATCAAGAGTTAAAACAAATACTATTTTGGAACGAAGTGAATATTAGATAAGTAATTGAGACATTAGTTTAACAATCTAAACGAAACTGATCGATAGTACATCGCTCTTGCGTATTTATATCTAGGGTAGATATACTTAGCGGGAAAAAAGTGCTAACGTCCAGTGGCTAGAGGGGCCCTTTGTTTTTGGGGGCCCGGTGCGGCCGCACCTGCCGCACCCGCTCAGGGCCGGCCGTGATCTACACGCATGCAATATATAATCACTACCGTACGTGTCCTATATTGTTTCCCTGATAACTACATGCTACTTATTAAGTAAGCAATAGTAGTCTGCCTCTGACGTGTTCTGCCTCTGACGCGTTCTGCCAACGGCTGTTCTGCCTCCGTTAGTCCCGTGCAACAAAATAAACAATACATGCACAAGTTTATGCGCCACGTTCTGTTTCATCTCTCTCAGTGAGCAACATAGAATCCACAGCTGCCCTTATAAGCCATGTTCCGTCACTCTCAATGGCCGATGTGGCACTAATAAAATAGATGGCACCCGCATGTGGCAGCGGTTCGTGCGGCCCAATGATTTTTGTGTGGATCTGAGGCCCATCCCATCGTGCAGCCCACTGTCCAGCGTGCAGCCTACCGTCCAGCCACGGCCCACGGCCGCCGGCGGCTCCAGCCACGGTTGTGCCGCGCGCTTCCTTCACTGCGCTCAACTCCGGCGGCCTCCCCTTCCTCTCCTCCACCCCATCATCGGATTCCACCTCCTCCCCCACCGCACCGTCGGACTCCTCCTCCCCAATGGCGGCCTCCAGCGCACTGCCGTCCTCCAACTCCTCCCCATCGGCTGCCTTCACCCAACCGGTCAGCGGACTCATGCGCGGCACAACCGTCCCCAATCCCATGACCCCCCGGTCAGCGGACTCTCCCTCTACCCACGACCTCCACTCTCGCATGCTCCCTCTGCACGACCTCTACTTTACCTGTGTCGCGGTTCGGCGCGCTGGTGGCCCAGCTGGAGTCCGTAGTGGCATCGGCCAGGCAGAAGACCCCCGACGCGCTGCTCTGCTTCGACCTCCTCTCCGAGCTCTCATCTGCCATCGACGAGGCCCCCAAGGTCCACCCCACTGCCTCCTGACCTCACAGTTTCGTTGGATCCAATCTTTTATCCAAGCTCAGTGATGGCTTCTCGTCAGCAGCATCCTACTAGCTACCACGCCGGCGAGACCAAGGCCCATGCCGAGGTGATGAGATGAGACGCGCGTGCACCACGCTTCCAGCCGCCGTGCCCGCGCGTTGCTCGCTCCGTCGTCCTTTTGCAGTTACCTACTCCACACGATAGAGTGGACACTAACGTTGGCTGCTGCATCGCAGGAGAAGACGGGTCAAGTGATGGGGGCAGCGCAGGAGAAAGGGAGGGAGGCCAAGCACAAGGCATCCGACACCGCTGATCGCGCCATGGGGATGGGCCACGACGCCGGGGAGGCGGCCAAGGACAGGGCGTACTGGGCCAAGGACGCGCCCTCCGGCGCCGCTGGCCGCGCCAGGGACACTGCGTCCGACGCGGCCGGCGCTGCCGGGGACCGCGCCCGCGACGGCGCGTAGCAGACCGGGAGCTACGTCGCGCAGACGGCCGAGGCCGCGAGGCAGAAGGCGGCCGGCGCCGCGCTGTACGCCAAGGACACCGTGGTCGCCAGCAAGGACAAGACCGGCGCCCTCCTGCAGCAGGTGAGATGCACGGTTGGAAGGGGTTATCTGTGGATGTATTATGTCATTGAGTGTGCTGCTGATCTACAAGTTTTTGTTTTAATTTTCCTTTCCTTTTTAATGCAGGAAACTCGAATACAACAGTGGCTCTTGCTGGGAACAAGGCTGATTTGTTAGATACGAGGCAGGTGTCAGCAGATGTATGTTAATGTGCTTCTCAAGTTCTATTTTTAACACATTCATGAGCTACCACATTTGTTTATGTAGCTGCTGCCATCTTCATTCTTTAGTGATTTCTCATCCTAGAAGCTTTTGCATTCAATCGCTGCATCTTTATCGGCCAACAATATGTTTCAGAGTGGTAGGGAACACAGAATGTTTTTTTAGTGATTACCTCCAGTTTGATGTCTCGTGTAAGCTGAGACCTGGGAGCATGAAAATGTTGGTGCATGATAGCAGCAATGTTTTTTTGTCTTCCTCTCGTTTGATTGTGATGGTGTCTACTGAACCAAAACAAAATACATTAGGTAACATTATCCTATGCTGCAGGAAGCAAAGGCGTTCGCTCAAGAGAATGGTCTCTTCTTCATGGAAACTTCTGCCAAAACAGCTACCAATGTGAACGACGTGTTCTATGAGATTGGTGAGTAACTAGCATTTAAACACACAGACAGTGTGCTGCTGCTCAATCATTTACCCACTGTCACTATTACATCCTCATTTCAGCGAAGAAACTGCTTCAAGGGCAGCAGGTTCAGAACCCACAAGGCAGGATGGTTCTCAACCAGATACCACCTGAGAGGATGTCTGTTAAATTGGAGGTAGGTTACTGACTGCACTTGTTTGTGAATACTTGGAGTGACCACAACTAAGTCACACAATGAAACTTTACTTTCCAGAGTGTAACCTGGTAACTGGTAACCATTCATAATATTTCGTTTTTACATTTTTGATATCAATATCCATTAATATGTTTCCCCGTTTTGTTTGTAAATCAGCCGGACTTCTGATAGAATGAACTGAAAGACTTCTCTAACAAAAGTGGAGCTGAGGGGAGCAAGAGTGCTGAAAGTAGTCCAATGTTTTTAGATGTTCTCGAATGTTATCTGAAATATGAGGTTTATCTCTTGCTTGATCAACAATAGAAGCAAAACATCATCCTATTGTATTTCATTCTGGTTGTGTTTTGTACAGGAGGAATCCAATGGGAAGCGGTGCATATCGACCAAGCGCGGTGGCACGGAGGACAACCCGAGAATGGTGGAAAGAAGCAGGGGAAGGACAACGCAACGAAGCCCCCCTAGCTGCCCAAGGACTACATCCATGTCTGGGCAAGGCGTGGCGAGCAAGGCATGGCGAGGCGATGGACTGTCACAACCTCACGGAGAGGGTACATTTCCCTAAGGCTCTGTTGCACTATTATTTCTTTGCATCGTCATCCTTGCTGGCTACAGAGATTCGTGTGTTGAGTTTTTTTCCTTGCTTCTTATGTATAATTCATGTGAGACGGGAGAAGATCAGCTAGCAGATGAAGCCGCTATAGGATCTCGTGCCGAGTTGCAACAAGGTAACCGAGAAGACACTCTCACTCACTCAATTAACATCAGGCACTTGCTGTCACTCGAGTAGTTTGGTGTGCTGCTTAGGTTTGAATTCAGAGTAAAATGTTTCTCATTTTGGGTGGTGGGCAAGGCAGTGATGCTCGATGAAATCATAAACTATGTGCGGTAGTCTGCCTCTGACATGTTCTGCCATCGGTCTGTTCTGCCATCCAACCATGCCCACGCGCAATAAATAAAAAAGGCAACAGACCGAGGGATCGAACCCCTGACTGCTCACTTAGCTCACCCCTTCAAACCACTTGACCACCTTTGGTTCTTTGTTAGAAGTAACACTCGGTCTCCCTTTACCATTTTCGTGGTTCAACTACTCATCTCTACTACATTTGGCATACCTTTTCCATAAAATAATAAAAGATCAGCAACCCAGCCTCCAGATTCTGAGGCAACATTTGGCATACCTTTTCCATCATATGAGTAGTTATGAGCACTTGGTAGTAAGTAGTAACATAAGTAACTCAGCTCTTTTGTCGAAAGTACAAATCACAGAAGAGCAGGCCCTAGAAGTTGAATTTAAACCACAAATCACAATCACACAGGATCTACCTGAACCACAAGTAAGTCCCTATCAGAAAGAAGAAAACACATGCCGTTTAGCGACAAATTAGCTGGTCGCTGGTAAGGGCTCCATCACCATCAATTACAAGAAATCAACCTGCCACAATATCATGTCCTCCAGAACTGAAAGCCCCACACTTGGTATATTCCAGCTACCTCGGGCACTTTCAGTTTTCTAAAATGTATTGTTGTCAAGACTGAATAGTGAAGATAGGCATGGCATTGCACCGTGAAGTGTTAACAACACTGGACTATTATCTCCACCGTTTCTAACTTCCTATGGGGTTTACATGAAATGTAAGATGACAAAGTGCTTAGCCACAGCGGAGCACTGTTCTGATGACTTGATGAGTCGCGACACATTCAATTTTACATGCTACTTGGCTCCCACCTAGAAAAAAGGTGGGATTCTATTTCTAATGCCCCTGCAGCTTCTGTAAACAGAGGATCCAATTATTGTACTACAGCAGTGTAGCCTGTTCAGATTTGAGCTTGTTCGGCCATTAATAGTGTTTAGAAGCCTAACAGAGTGATTCTGTGTTGATGGCACACACTTGACACCTGGAGTGGTATCACTTGTAAGAAGAGGGTACCCGTTATTTTGTCGTGATCCAGCAAGTCACAATATGTTCTGAAACAAAGTAGCTAGAGCAGTAGAGCACACATGTGAGTTCCAGCAAACAGAATTATCACGAGACATACCCTATGGTGGTGGGGTTGATTCAACAATCAAAATAGTATTAGATGCATGCACTAAAATGAAACTGCAATTTAAAGCTCCTTGCAAACTCTACAAATGTTCTGAAACGGTGGATAGCAAGTGCATATGCTAACTTACCAAAAGATGATAAGGAAATATTTTTCTCAAATATGCATTAGAGCAGCAAGTGCCCTCATATTGGATATGAGTGCTGTTCATAACAATTATCACCAGAAACTTGACAGGTTTTTCTCCTTCTAATTATTGGACCACAATGGAAAGAAGAATACTCTAGAATTTTTTTCTCCTTTGGATGGAATTAGAATATTCACACAAAAAAACTTAGAAAAGGCCTCCAAACAAATATTGCAATTAAGACGAACAAATAATGTTACCTTTTCAGCCACTTTGGTCTGCCAGGCTTCTTATTTGTTGTTGTTGGTACAGGAACAGATTGAGATGCATCAGATTGAAGAGAAGAAGAGTTCATTCTAGAATCATCAGGTTGACTAGCAGGTTTCAGCAGAAGTGACAATCCATCCAAACTTAGAATTTCTTCGCGGAGAAAGGGTCCTGCTTTTAGATCATCTGCATTTAACAACGAATCTGCAGGTCCAAAGCATTTGATACAACTCATTGCAAGAAGTCAAGACCTCATGAGTATCTAAATGTCTAACAAAGTGACAACCATGATACTCTTGTATAGTATCAGACTAACAGGGGCGAAATAAATAATTTGCCATAGGCACCACCAGTGACAAATTATTTCATGTATTTGCATGTATTTCTGCGTGTGCCGACGGGGTGAGGAGAAAAGCATGGCATTGGAATTGACCTCTGTTAAATTACACCATATATTTGAAACATACAGCTGAGAGGTAATTGTTGTTTATTTCTTAACTTGGCATGAGTCATTATGATGATGCATACCTTCAGGGAGATCATAAGAAAAATGAACATTAGCCCCAGGGACAAAACCAGCTGTATAGAAGTCCTGTGATGTGTCCAGTATTCGCTTCTTTGGAGGTACTGTATCTGTTGTTGAATCAAACAGACCCAGGCATTAAAAGATTGCAAACAGTACAGGTTTAAGTCTTTAAGATATGAGTATGGAAGATGCATAGAATTATAACTTTATATACAAGTCAAACCCACGCCAAATAATACCAAAGATCACAACGATTATCAGACTAAGGAACATCTGGCATACAAGTTCAGTGATGCATGTTTGATTTATCTAAAAATAGGCACTATGATAGATAATCATAAGCATCACTTTATAAGCTGTGGTTGTTTAACTTTTACAACATAATCTCTTCACTGAAAATGATTCTGTGGTCCAGAATAGGCACCAAACTACCAGAAGGAATCGAATTGAAAATAGACTTCCCATTTCTTACTATTGTATTGACTTGATGAATCAGTGTTCAGGGGCTCTACACTTATACAATCTGTCACGTGCAGATTATAGGTGTTACTGTTGACGCGAACAGTTACCTATCCTTGTAGCCAATGGGACTATTCTTATCTTTAGCGTTATAAGGAATCAGAAGATTGGATAGCAAGTATATCAGTTTTGTTAAGGATTAGTGACTAGAAAAGATTAGTTTTAATCTGTTAGGGCCATGCAAGATTACTACAAGATGTCTATGGCTTGATAATGGAAGATTGTTGGACGCACTCTACAAAGCAGCTCATGCTGCATTGTCAAGCTGTCCTGTGAATTGTCCACTTAGTCACATGGAGAAGATGGTAGCTGAAATCTTGAGGAAAATGGTACGGAAGTATAGTGAGAAGAGGCCTGATGTCATTGCGGTTGCTATGGAGAACACCACAGCAAGTTTCTCAGAACACCTCGATGCTAAATCATCTGGAAATTTTGAACCTTCCTCAGCTACTAGTCATCTGAGCAGGAGTCCAGCTATAATATGTACGAGATTGGTGTGACGCCAATACTGCGCCCACCCTCGCCCAGGTTAGTCTGCATTCTGTTTACCATTACTCTTGTGTTGTAGCAGTTCGTGATCACGCATAACCATGATCAACCATGTCATACCTTCCTGTTGATAACTGAAAAATTACTAATCGTGTTCTTTTATATTGCTGTACAAATAAATTCAACAGTACCTGACCTTTTCTTTGCACTGTGACGCCAATGATTACAGTTACATATCCTTTAATTCTCCTCGTACATATTATTCTGTGGACTAATAAATCTCCCAGGCCCGGGGAGGACTCGGATTTGGTGTGACTGCGAGTGAGTACTGATCCCTCGATCTCGATGTGTACTAACGAGAGCATGTTGGCGTCACTGATTCTTAACGAGCCAACAACGACTTATCAATATCGCTAAAAAGGATTAGATTAATGTACGGTTGTCGACATATTTGCCTATTATTAAAAATTCTATATTAACTCTTTAAAATAGTTTGTCCCATGATATCACGCGCTTATAGTACATTCCAATTTCAAATGTACTCTCATGTTTCATCTGGAGGATGCAACTTTCTAAGTATCCTCCATCAACGCGCTTATCTCCGGTGTAGGACACCTCCTGTTTATCCAAGTTACTGATGAAAGGTCAAATTCCAAACCTTTAGACCATAGGTATCTCTATGTTGCTTATCTTTAGATCATTGTTTGGCGATATTATACATTTTGGCCTGTTTATTTTAACAGTACATTGAATTTCATTTATTGGTTCTCTCTCGTTGCCCCTTCTTTTTTTGTTTGGGTGAGGGATAAGCTTCAAGAGTTTTTATCTTTTTGTCTGGAAATGATGTTTACTTTTATTATCAAATATTATGTCAATCACTGTGTGTTGTGCCATGTGCTGCAGTTTTTTACATGTGCCATGAATTGTTATGCATTTCCTAAAACAGCCTTCCCTTTACCTCCTACGTATGATCCCTTTATTATTTTCCTTTCAGGTTTTCTCGGCTTTTGGGTATGTTCATAAAATAGCCACCTTTGAAAAGCTACAGGTTTTCAGGTCAGGTTAAAGTTACTTGCTTCAGATACTTAGTAATTTTGAAATGAACATCAAGAGCCTTATCTTATTCTTTCTGGCAGGCATTGATCCAGTACACTGATGCGGCTACTGCTTCAGCTGCTAGAGAATACTTAGATGGAAGGAGCATCCCAAGGTGACATTTGTGTGGCCTTCCCTTTGTCATCCATTCTTGTTGTTTGTTGTACTTTCTTATGCTTGTTATAAATTGAATTTTCCTTTGGACCTTTATCGTAGTTACTTGCTTCCGGAGCATGTAACATCCTGCTGCCTGCGAATTCCTTTTTCTGCACATAAGGATTTGAACATCAAGTTTCAGTCGAACCGCAGCAGGTAATGCCCATAATTTGTTTTCATGGAGTTATTCATTATTATTTCTGATGTAAGATCCATCCTTTTGTCCCATGTTCTCTTAAGTTTGATCATTCACTACTTTATGGTGTTCTTAGATAGAAGTGCTTAGAAAGAACCTATCCACATGCCCAAACCGTGATTAGGCCTTTTTTCTTTTTAATGCTCTCAAAAGCTTTTTCCCCTCGCTTTGTTTGTCTTTTTCTTTTTGGTGACTTCTTGTTGGTTTTCAACTCCAGCCTACCCCAACTTGCTTTAGGGTTATGTTGATGTTGGTTTTGTCATTTAAGCATCTCTATCTATCCCAGTCCCCACTTACGTGGGAGCATATAGCACTGGGTCTGCCCTTTTATCTATTCCAATAACTAATTATTGTGGAGTAACCATTTGATTTGTTTTTCAACTTCATTCTTCATTGTCTGATTTAAATTAAACTTAAATAGGCATGCTGGTTACTAATGTTTTATTTCATTATTATTTACCATAGTTTCCTCTTATAATGGATAATATCTGATGTTATGTTTCTTTCACCAGTGGAAATTTGCTCATGTTACATTCAGTAAGCCAGAATACCTCCAAGATTCAGATATTGTAATGAATAGATTCCATGTGAGATACGTTTTCCTTTTGGCGAAAGAATCCTTTCGCAAGAACATTCATTGTAACATTGAAGTATTGTATAAGCTTTTCCTGGTATTGTTTTAGAAACAGAGACCTGTTTATGGAGGTTGGGAACAACACCTTGGATTGGAGCATACAACCACTACCCCAAAAAGGTCCTACTTAGGCAACAACCAGGTATCATGCTTAAGAATGCTCACATTAAAAGACTTTACTGTTGCATAAAAGTTGAACATATTCTGATTATGATACTAGAGCAATTACAGAACCGCCATTCTTTTGAGAAGCCTGTGAGGATTTACAACTAAAACTGGGAATACTTTTTACATGTGATGAATGGTGAGTAACCTCCTTGTTAATTGAAAATGGATGGTTAGTATTAGGATCATCTTTTTTAATGTCCTGAAGTATGTCTAAACTAAAGCTGGGAATGCTTTCAAACTGCAGATGAACAGGATATGAAGGCAGCCTTGTTCCAAAAGCAGTCTTTTGGTGATGTACATGGAGCTTTTGCATAGAGTAGTTTATGTGGCAGTTATCTCAAGAATTTTCATCTGGTGGATGTACAGGGTTCGTATAGCAACATTTCCTTGTAGAAAGTTGAAGTTGTATATCGAGGGTGGATTTACCTGTGTTTATCTTTTCGACCCCAAGCCTCTGGGAAGCTGTGAACCATAACCTCATGAAATATGCCCGCTGTTGATTCAGTGTTTGTGTTTTTCTTGTTTGTCATTATTTTGCACTCGCTTTTAATATAACACACATTTTATATATAAGTTACTGTGGTATTATATGTCCCCGTTGCAACGCACGGGCACTCACCTAGTATATAGTAAAAGAGTTAAACTCAATAGTTTGTTTTATGACGGCTAAATTATTTCATGCAGGGTTCAATCTATATGTAGATGCAAGTGGCTAACTAAATGGCTAAAGTATTGGCTTTGCTAGATTTTTGTTTCAAGTATGACCACTCCTACTTGCAAGGCTGCTTAGCTCCGTACAAGCACGTCCTGGTCCTAGACTCCTAGTGGTAGGCAATGCAGCGGTATGCAAATGCACTTGTCCTGTGGTTCACTACCACTATAGCAACTGTACCAGCCGCTGGCGATGCTGACTACCTGAAAAGCCAGCCATATGCATCGATGCATTGCATGCCCATAGGAGATGTCAGTATCACGAATTCACGCGTTCCAGTTGACCAGTTCACGCCGGAGAGGCGGAGAGCTGGTAGGGCTGCTGGAAACTGCAATGTGGCGGCAGCGGCAGCTTCCGGGGTTACTGATGTTCCAAAAATGGCGTGGTGGTCATAAGACGTCGCACTGGAAAAATATTTGGTGCAGCCCAGATGCAAACAAGGTTTACAGCCCTTCACCAAAAGAAGAATATGTCCCACATGCAGATCCACCAGATAATGTTTTAGTTATTGTTGTTGCTGCTGCTGGTGGGATCTATCCTTCTTTTTTGTGTTTGCATCCGGGTTGCACCAAAATTTTTTTCGTCGTACCTGTTGGCGCCGATCCGGACGCCAATCACTGCGTGAGAACCGACGACGGTGCTCTCTGCACATGCGCGGACAGTCCACGACCTAGCGCAGGGCTTGGGTTCCCTGCCTGACGGCCCGGACAGTCTGTGCCTATAGAGCGGACTGTCCACGCGCGCGCAGGGACGGCGGAATTCGTCGACGGTGTCTAAATCTCGCTCCCGGAAGGGACCCCGTCGGGAAAGAGAGATCTTAGGTGTTGTCTAGAGACGACAGACCACTCTAGACACCTCTAATCGACGTAAAGCCGAAGAGAAGCGAAGAATTTGGAGATTGGGAGGCTAAACTAGAACTAAACTAGAACTACTCCTAATGTCTAAGGTAAAAACGAGAGATAAACTGATGATTGATTCGATTGTTTATAATTAATCGGTTGTATTCCTCTATATTTATAGAGGAGGGGGCTAGACCCGTTACAAACCAATCTCCCGGGCTAATTCCGCGAATTTAGCTAATAACCATAGCAAGAAACTCGGAACCCTAACTGGCTCTGCACGCGCGCGGACCGTCCGGACCA
The DNA here is from genome assembly GCA_029449295.1 of Zea luxurians. Classification (NCBI taxonomy): domain Eukaryota; kingdom Viridiplantae; phylum Streptophyta; class Magnoliopsida; order Poales; family Poaceae; genus Zea; species Zea luxurians. The sequence goes on from JAOPSE010000004.1 coordinate 167,141,695, forward strand.
CCAGTGCGGACCGTCCGGATGTCTGTTTTGGTGCCCAACATATGCCCCCTGCCTTTTGGCGAAGCTGAGTGAACCAAAAGCAACTAACATGATATGATCACATCAGTTTTCTTTAGCATCTTGCCACATACTAGGATGATACTGCATGAGAAAACACCCGTTTAATGCCTTAGGCAAGTCTTTGCCTTGTAATGTTTGCAACAAGTAGGTGTTACCGGAGATCACCTGCATGACCTTATAAGGGCCTTCCCAGCTTGACGACCACTTCCCAAACTTCCGGTCTTTGCTCCTCAGAGGCAAGACGGTCTTCCATACCATGTCCCCTACTTGAAACGATTTAGCCTTAACCTTCTTGTTGTAAGCTTTGGCGACCATGATCTTATCCTTTTCTATTTCTCCTAAGGCTGTCACTCTCTTGTCAGTTACTTCATCAATATTGTCCATCATTGAATTATAATAATCACCGACAGTTAGATCATTTTGCTTGGTGAACCTGACATCATTTAAACTTATTTCCACAGGCAACATTGCTTCCTGTCCATAGACAAGCTCAAAAAGAGATACTTTAGTAGCACTGTGTTTAGATATTCTGTGAGTCCACAAAGTTTCAGACAAAATCTTATGCTACTGCTTAGGATTATCAGATATCTTCTTTTTTATCAGGCTAATCAATGTTCTATTACTGGACTTGGCCTATCCATTGGCCTGAGCATAATATGGAGATGAGTTGAGCAATTTAATCCTATATAATTCGGCAAATTCACGTACCTCTTTTAATATAAAAGAAGCCCCTTGGTCTATAGTCAAAGTTTGAGGAATGCCGAATCTATGAATGATATGCTCAGTTATGAACTCAATTACCTCCCTGTGTGTCATGTTCTTCAGAGCAACAACTTTAGTCCATTTGGTAAAGTAGCCAGTGACAACTAAAATGAATCGATGCCCTTTTAATGATGAAGGATGAATTTCTCCTATAAAGTCCAACCCCATCGTCTGAAAGGCAAATGTTTAATGATAGGATGTAATTTGGCTGTAGGGATCAACTGTAAGTCACCGAATTTTTGACATACTTGGTATCCTTTGTAGTACTTGAAACAATCTGCTATCATGTTAGGTCAATAGAAGCTAGATCTTCGTAATAACCACTTCATCTTTAGAGCCGATTGATGGGTACCATAAATTCCTTCATGTACTTCGGCCATGGCTAATACAACATCACTTGGGCCCAAGCACTTAAACAGGATGTCATCGACCGTTCGGCGGTATAGTTCATCGCTCATTAAAACATACTTGAAAGTCGTACGTCGAACGTTCCTATCCGTCCTAACACTGTGATTTCGTAGGTAATCAACTATGGGTGTCCTCCAATCAGTCCCATCGGCTTCGTTATCAGCCAATTTTACTAGGAGTACTTCCCTGGCAACCCCGACGATCCGAAGACCTCATCCGAACGGTCCGCGACCTAGGGAATTAGCCCTGTACCGGTTATCAGATTTTCGGTGTTGTGAAATTTCCCTCGTTTTATCCGATAACCTAATGCATCTTGTGCTAAATTGTTAGCTCTGTGATTCTCAACTCTAGAGATATGTCGAATGCTGAATTCGTTAAAAGAATGAATTATGTCCTAATATTTTTCAAGGTAACTATTTAGAGTACCATCAAAACAATGATACTCTTCTAATACCTGTTGGACAACCAGCTGGGAATCACTAAATGCCTTCACATGTTTTACTCCCATACAACTTAAAAGCTCCAAGCCGAACAAAAGGGCCTCATATTCGGCTTGATTATTAGTGCAATAAGTTTGTTGGGGGCCTTCGTCTTTTGAAGGTCCTAAAAACATGACTAACATGCTTTCCAAGTATAATATGCTATTACAAGGACCTTCGGACATGGTATGGAGCTGTACACAATAAGGAAAGCGCGGTCTAGGAGAAGGTCGAACCAGTTCCGAAGCTACGCATAAAGATGCTTCGGCTTAGCAATGGATAATGTAACCAACCTAAAGGGGAAAAGACTATCTGGTCCTTGGCAGATTGTTCTTGAGTCAATAGTAAATGCATGGGCATGAATGTAATTTCACACAGGCTGCGTCCTGTGCCTATAAATAGATGAACAGTAGCACCATACTGGACACGTTGACTTGTATTCACTCGTGCGTCACACTTAGACTTTTGCCTTCTATCAAGCCGAAGGTATAAAAGTAATTCAATATTATTCATGTTAATTAATGATGATATAAAAAAGATATATTAACGATGTCATATGGTTGTTCATGTTATTTCCCATGTTCTATATGCTTCTTCTTTCATTAATATGTGCTGTTATGATGAAGGTATGTCCTTCATAACCTTTGTCTGAAGATCATTATATCCTAAGGGAGATAATGCTTCGAAGGACGAAGGACCTTTAACCATTAACATTTTGTGTTGCCTTGTTCTTAACTCATAGCATTTGAGAACAAGTGACCAACAAAGTTTTTAATCGGCTAGAGAAGTCGAAGGAGACATTACTTGGTGAAACAAGCACGATGCCAATTCCTTGTCCTTCATTGCAAACCGATCCATCAAAATATAAAGTCCAGGGAGTAACAGTGAGGTATGATATGTCTAGTTTATGAGTATCATCAATCTGATGTTCTACAATAAAATCTGCTACGACCTGGCCTTTCATAGATTTCAATGGTTCATAAGCCAAGTCATATTCTATGAGTGCATAAGCCCATTTACCAATTCTACCACTCATAATCAGGTTTTGCAACATGTATTTGATCACATCGGTTTGACCGGAAACGGTGCAATGACTAGCCAACAGATAACATCTACACTTGGTGCATGCATAAAACAGGCATAAGCAACTTCTCGATGAAAGTGTACCTTGTTTCAGCATCCACCAACCTCTTGCTTATGTAGGTTACCACATGCTCCTTTCCTTCGGTCTCTTGCGTCAGAACAACTCCAATAACTTCATCTTCAGCTACAATGTATAATTTGAATGGCACTCCTGGCCTACCTGTGCCACTTTTAACATAGGAGCCGAAGACAAATACTTTCTAATGAGATCAAACGCTTCCTGTTGTTCTGCCCCCAGGTGAATTTGACATCATTTTTAAGTTGAAGGATAGGAGTGAAGGCATCAATCTTCCCGACTAGGTTAGAAATAAATCTCCATAAATAATTTACCTTGCCGAGGAACTTCTGCACTTCAAGCTTATAGGTCGGAGGTACCACATTCCGAATGGATTTAATTTGGTCAGGGTCTATCTCTATACCATGTTCATGAATGATGAATCCTAAGAACTTACCAGCCGACACTCCAAAAGCACTTTTACGTGGGTTCATTTTCAGAGCATACCGACACATTTTGTCAAAGGCTTTGCGCAAATCAGCTATATGAGATCCAAACTCAGCCGATTTGACTACAATATCATCAATGTAGACTTCCACAGTGTTTCCTAATAGCTCGTGAAAGATCAAATTCATAGCCCTCTAATAAGTAGCACCAGCATTTTTCAGACCAAATGTCATGACAACCCACTCAAATAAACCAATGAAGCCTAGGCATACAAAGGCAGTTTTAGACGTATCTTCTTCAGCCATGAAAATCTGATTATATCTGGCATTACCATCAGAAAGCTAATAACTCTATTTCCTGACGCATTATTGATCAACGTGTCGGCTATGGGCATGGGATATTCATCTTTAGGAGTTGCTCTATTCAAATTGCGAAAATCAATGCATACTCTGAGCTTACCTGATTCTTTCTTCTCCACCGCACAATATTTGAGACCCACTCTGCGTATCTGCAACGTCTAATAAAATTAGCTTCTAGCAGACGGTGAATTTCGTCCTTTATTCGTGGGAGTAGGTCTGGACGAAATGTTCTAGCTTTCTGCTTGAAAGGTCTGAAACCGGATTTAATAGGCAGCCGATGCTCTACTATCTCTTAGCTTAATCCTGGCATCTCAGTATAATTCCAAGCAAAGCAATCAGAATATTCTTTCTATAGACCGATCATTTCATCTTTAGGATTGGTCTCCAGGGTTTCGTTTACAAACGTCAGCCTTGGAGTTTTACCATCTCCTATATCGATCTCCTCCAAAGGATCGACCGATGTGAACCTCTTTCCTAATTTGTCGAGATCTCTGAACTCCTCTATTATGTCTCCCACAGAGGAATTAGATGATCTCTATGTGACGGCGGACCATCCGATTTCAAAAGCTGGACCGTCCGTGACACTGGTTTTATGTTGTGGCGGTCGCTTAGCCTTAAAGCCGAACTGTTCTGCGACAGACCGGACCGTCCGGCCTCAGAGGCTAGACCGTCCGCGACTAGGGACTCATTCATTCTGTGTGCACTCATCATTTAAACTTTATTTAGGATTCAGCCGATTCTCCATCGGCTCTAGCATCACAGGAATGAACCCCTTTTTATCTACACTTATGAACTGGTAATCAGAAAAATCTACTCCTGTGAGACATGTAGCAGTCTCATAGGTCCAGAGTACAGGGGCATCGGCCATAGCAATACAGACCGATGCATCAGCATGTACATGCTCTACCTCGTCGCCTATCCATTGTAGTAACATTTGATGTAACGTAGAAGGTACACATTGATTAGCATGAATCCAATCTCTGCCTAAGATTAGGCTGAAATTTCCTTCTACATTAGCAACGAAGAATGCACCAGCAAGGGTCTTAGTTCCGATGGTTAAATCAGCAGACGCGACTCCCTTGGCTTTGATTGAACTATCAGTTCCAACGCCGCTGAGGGTCATGTTTGTCTTGACAAGTTCGTCGTCCTGTTTACCTAATTTTCTGTACAATGAATAAGGCATTAGATTTACACCCCCCATCTACCAACATTTTAGCAATCGATATCCCATCAATGTGACCGTGCAAGAAGAGCGACTTTAAATGATTTTCTGATTCCTTTGATTTAGTGAAGGCGACCTCTTTAGGACCAAAGTCGAACTGGGCAACGACAGGTTCATCATCACCGACAATAGTACAATCGGTGGAGAATATAATAAAATTTACGTCCATACCTGGGTGCTCTGGAGAAGCTTCATAGTCGACCAGGTCTTCCCCAGTAGATCGTTCTCCTCCATGGGTGTCAACACGTCGTTGGAGGTGTCCTGGTGTAGTGCGAACGGTCCAGACTCAGGGGTCGGACGGTCTGCGTCCTTGTAATACCCAAATGGCAAGATTAGTGGAATGTCCAAGAATTGAGAAATATAAGGGGTTTAATTGACCACTTGTGTTATTATTTCCATTTTTGCATATTTCAAATCATGGAATTATCCTTGGCTAACAATAAATGTACTAAATAAAAGAATGGTGCATCATGTTGGAGTTTAATTGCTTGTGCATCCAATTATAAAAATAAACATAATAAAAACACATTGATAATGAAAAGGAGGTTTTGACCTAATTTAAAGCTTGGGATTTGGAAAAGAAAAGATAAAGGAGATGAATAGGTAAATAATATATATAAATAAATATATCCAGAGTTAATACCCTAATTTAAAAAAAAATAATTTGTAAGAAAGAGCCACAAAAAGTTTGAATTAAATTTGAATTCAAATTGGAGTTTGAATTGGAAAAGGGAGAAAAGAAAATGGAAAATAAAATAGAAAAAGATAAAAACCCTGGCTGGGCCTCGGATTCCCCTTTCGGCCCAGCCTGGAATTGCCATCCGCGCGGCCCATCAACCAAAGGGGTGCGCCGACGGGATGACCCCACGCGACAGACGCCATCCGCTACGATTCCCAGGGATCTCACTGGAATGTGGGGCCGGCCCGTCATCCGCGCGCGCGTGTTGGCTCACTGAAGCGTGGGCCCCGTTGGTCAGCCGCTGAACTACCTTCCTCTTCCTTCGCCGCGCGAATCGCGCATGCTCGGTCATGGCGGGCGCTGCGGATTCCGTTGTAGGCACGTGGACCTATCGCGAGCGGCCATAAGATGGGCGTGGCCAGGCCCTTACTCTCCCCTCCACTTCGACCTCGCGCGAACACCCGCAACCAAGCAAACCCCCCCATTGCGGCCGTGTGAACCGTGAGGACCGTGATCCGCCGCCGGGATTGCCGCCGCTGGGGGAGTCTCCGCTCTCGGAGTCGGCTCGACGGGTATCGCCTTTGCCCGGGGAACGCATTCGTGCACTAGGGAAGCCAAGAGGCCCGTCCAGCGCGGGGCAATTTCTCGCCGGGATTCGCCGTCCGCCGCGTCGTGTGGTCGATCTACTCTGGCGCCCGAATAATACGTAAGTAACCTCGCGCCATGCTCGTTATCTGTTGCTCGCTGCATAGTAGCTATCGCGGTGAGGAAGCGTGCACTAGGGGCACGAATCCAGTGTTCGCCGGCGATGGCGCGACGCGGGTTGGGGCGGCGCCGCCGTCTCATGGAGCTGGGAAGGGGGAAGCGCCCTAACCGTTGATCGCGTGATATGGGGCTAGGATTAGATAATGCGTACCAATTCGCTCCCTGCACACCTCGGCCGTCAGATCTCCGATGGACGATCAAGATTAGAACAACGAATACCCCCTTCGCGCTTTAGATCTGGGCCGTAGGAAAGATCGGACGGCTCGGAGTATAGGAAACCCTCATTAAATCTGAGCCATCGATCCTGGATCCTTCGGCTAGAGTGGCGTACCGGTTCGCACGTCTGTTAATTTAATCTGGACGCGTGATTTCTAATCGGACGGCCGATATTAAGCGATACCCCTTCGGCTCTGGATTTTTGCGTAAGAAACCCTGGGGTTGAAAGAATTCAACCCGCCGTCCACCCTGTCGGTGCTCTGAGTCTGTGGAAATCTTGCGCCAGACCCCCTGCATTTTCCAGAAAATGAGGCTCCGTCGAGAGAATTATAAAATCAGGGAAATGAATTAGAAAATGAGTTTTTAATATAAAAACAATTCATATAATTTGTATAATTCATAGAAAATGCATAGGAACTCCAAATTGGTCCATTCCAGTTCCTAAATTTTTGTAATAATATTGTCTACCCATTAGTGCCTCTGTTCTGACATGACAAACACATTAAAATTATTCTTTCACTTAATCTTGTATTAAATGCATAAAACCTTAGAAAATCCATAACTTAAAATATATAACTCCAAATTTAATGATTCCAATTCCTGTGATCTTATTTTAATGTCTAGTTTATTACTGTATATTCTATTTGCATGTTTGATGTGATGTTAATTTATGCTATGCTATGTATGTATTGTATTGATGCGAGTAGACGAGCAAGCCACTGTGGAATCTGAGGTTCAACAAGTAGAGACTGCTGAGCAGGAGCTCGTGGAAGGCAAGTTCTGCCCTTGATCACTTCTTTTACCCATTCATGTTCTTATTATTCATAATGATCTGCATAGGTTAATTTTGATGGGACCCAATAGGATACCCTAGATTTGACTATCTTTATACCTTGTTTCACCACTGGTTTTACTACTAAAGTTTTGGGTAGTTCATGCTATTGATTTATGTGGATTTGGGTATAGAGATATTCATTACTCATTTTTATACTTGTTATTATCTGTTCATTATTTAATGTTCATGTTAAGATCATTATGTTAATGGGAACATGGAGAACCACCCGGGAAAACAGTGCTACCACAAGGGTTTAATGGGACGCCCTTGGCTGATTAACTAGGAAAGCTAGTGGAGGGCTACCTTACCCGAAAGGGGCAAGGGCAGTAGGGGAGTGGTCAGTGTAGGGAGGTCCTTGGGTTGATTTTGCTGCGATGGCGGTCAGACAAGAACCCTACACTAGAGCTTCCTATAAACTGTAGCGGGTAGTCTGAAGCTAGTGGAACTTTGTAAAGGCCTCGTAGTGGTACCCTGCCTCGCTTCCTTGGTAGAGGTGTATGGAGTCTGATCAACTCTGTGGCAAATGGGTAACACGACTTGTGGGTAAAGATGCGCAACCTCTGCAGAGTGTAAAACTGGTATACTAGCCGTGCTCACGGTCATGAGCGGCTCGGACACTCACATGATTAATCTATGGAACTTAAACTTAACCTGTCATTTCATTGCATTTGGGATTATTTTATTATTACTTTTACTTATTATTACTATGGTTTGGTATTTACTTACACTTAGTAACTGCTAATAAAATTTTGACCAACTTATAAAAGCTATGCTCAGCTTCAGCCTTTATTTCATTGATCAGCCTTACACTTCATGAATTCCCACCTTTGGTGAGTTCATGCCACATTATTCCCCACGACTTGTTGAGCTATGAACGTATGTGAGCTCACTCTTGCTGTCTCACACCCCTCCACAGGAGAAGAACAGGTGGTCGAAGAGGAGCCGCCTAACACCGAGGCCTTCGACTTAATCTAGGTGGCGTTTCTCAGTTGACATTGGCGCCGACGATCCTTAGTTCGTTTTATATTTATCTTTATTTTGTAATAAGTCTTCCGCTATGTAATAAATACTCTGATGTTTTGTGACATTTATCTCTACACACTCTGTTATTATATATGTTGTCTTCTTTGGCGCATGTATGAGATGCATCCGGTTTTGTTCCTTAAAGCCGGGTGTTACAGAAGTGGTATCAGAGTAAATGTTGACTATAGGACGAAACCTAGATAGAAATGGACAGACCATTACCTACTTATCTTACTCTGATTCTTTCTACACTTATCTTGATCTTGTCTCACCTTCTACTGTTCTACTCTGATCATTCTTACCTTTTTATTCTAAGACAAGATGGATTTCACACCTTGGAATCCCTACCCCTATGACATTTTTAAGAGATAGGAGACCTAAGACAAAAAAATATTTTCTCTATTAAAAATGTTGGTTGATTGTTCTGATGAAAAATGTCTGATTTGCTTCTTTGATTGATTGAAGTAATATTATATGGACATCTTAGCATGTGCCAGCATAAGGTAATAAATTAGCTATGGTGGGTAAAATATTTAACTGCTTAACTAATAAATCCCCCAAAGTAACATGATTTGTAATTACTGCCTTGTCTACTATTCTCTTACCTTATGTATCTAACTCAGATGGTCAATACCAGGCGGGGTGGTGGAATTGATTTGCCTCCTAACCGACACACTCGAAGGATATATAGACAACCTCAGCCATAGCCAGCAGAGATGAATCCTCCTAATCCTCCACCAGGCGGAGTTGACCCACTGGTTGCTGCTCAGATGGCGGTGATGCAGCAAATAGCGGACACTATGGCTGATATGCGTGCCCAGATGCAACAAGAACACCAGGAAATGCGTCAGGAAAGAGAAGATATACGCCAGGAGTTGCGCCAGGAGAGAGATGAGATACGCCAAGAAAGGAGGGCGCAACAACAGCAGCTGCAACAACAACTTCAACAGCAGCAGCAACAGCAACAAGTGCCATTGCCTCCACCACCACCACCAGTTCCACCTCGTGATAAGCACCGGGAGTTTATGAGTCATAAGCCACCGACCTTCGCCAGTTCGCCAGATCCACTTGATGCAGACGATTGGTTGAAGTCAATTGAGAAGATGCTGAATATTGCACAATGAACTGATCGGGAGAAGGTTCTATATGCTTCTGGACGTCTGACAGGTGCTGCTGCTGACTGGTGGGATTCTTATACTGCTGCCCATGATGCTGCTGATACTATTACTTGGGCAGAGTTCAGTACGCAGTTCAGGAACTACCATATTCCAGCTGGGATGATAAAGATCAAGAAGAAGGAGTTTCTGTCATTGAAGCAAGGCAATATGTCGGTCAGCGAGTACAGAGACAAATTTATTCAGCTGTCGAGGTATGCTCCGGAGGAAGTTGCTGAGGATGAAAGAAAGCAGGAGCACTTCATTGAAGGACTGAATGGACCCTTGCAATATGCACTGGTTGCACACACTTTTCCATCATTTCAGAGGCTACTGGATAAGGCTCTTGCTATTGAACACAAGCGTGTTCAACTGGGTGATTTGAAGAGGAAGGCTATCTCACAAGGATAGGGTAGCAGCAGTGTTCGTCCTCGCTACAGTTCACCACAGGGTACACCGACTCGACCCGGAGGACCACGCCCAGTTCAGCAATCACCACTGAGGACTCCACCTCCTCGACAGGCCACTCCCACTGGCACCCCGACGAAGTTTTCAGGACAGAGTTCAGGCACTACTTGTTTCAAGTGTGGGAAGACTGGTCATTATGCAAATGTCTGCCCACAGAGGATTGCTACCACTCCGGTTCAGAACAAGCAGCAGACTCCTGGCAAGGGATATTCTATAGCCAGGGTGAATCAAGTCAGCGTTGATGATACTCCTGATGGTGGTGACCTCGTAATTGGTATGTTTTATGTTAATGCAATTCCTGCAACCATATTATTTGATTCTGGTGCTACACATTCATTCATGTCTGCTAGATATGCCAACACAAATGAAATACCACTGCTAAATATGAGAAAACCCATGATAGTAATTACACCTAAAGGGCCTGTTGAGGCGAATCAAATGACACGTAGATTGACATTAACCATTATGGGTAGAGAATTTGGAGCTACTGCCATAATATTAGAGTCAAGCAGTATAGATCTGATCCTTGGTATGTCATGGCTAAGAAAGGCAAAGGCCGTTATAGCATGTGGTAGAGGTACCGTAGAACTCACTACCACTAAAGGAGAAAGATTTCAAGTTAATATTGCAGTAACCTCCTCATCCATGCGTACAATGTTCTTTATGCCTGAGGAGTTTGTTGGTAACAACATCCGGGTGGTTAGAGATTTTCCGGATGTCTTTCCAGAGGAGTTACCAGGGATGCCACCTGATAGAGAAGTTGAGTTTGTTATTGATCTCTTACCTGGAACCGCCCCTATTTCAAAACGGCCATATAGAATGTCCATAGAGGAGTTGAAGGAACTGAAGAAGCAGTTGACGGAGTTACAAGAGGCTGGTTACATTCGTCCGAGTTCCTCACCTTGGGGAGCACCGGTTCTATTTGTACAGAAGAAGGATGGATCCCAGAGGATGTGTGTGGACTATAGATCACTTAATGATGTCACAGTGAAGAACAAGTATCCATTACCCCGTATTGAGGATTTATTTGATCAGATGAGAGGTGCTAGAGTATTCTCGAAGATTGATCTCCGATCGGGTTACCATCAGATGAGGATTAGACCATCGGATATTCCCAAGACGGATTTCTCGACTCGATATGGATTATATGAGTTTACTGTTATGTCATTTGGATTGACCAATGCACCAGCTTATTTCATGAATTTGATGAACAAAGTGTTTATGGAGTATTTGGATAGATTCGTCGTGGTGTTTATCGACGATATTCTGATCTATTCTAGGAATGAAAGTGATCATGAACAGCATCTAAGGTTGGTGCTACAAAAGTTACGAGATAATCAACTCTACGCTAAGTTCAGCAAGTGCGAGTTTTGGATTGACAAGGTGCCATTCCTTGGTCATATTATTTCTAATGGTGGAATAGCAGTGGATCCTGCTAAAGTGAAGGAGATAATGGAGTGGAGAGTGCCCACTACAGTTACTGAGATTCGGAGTTTCTTGGGACTCGCAGGATATTATCGGAGATTTATTGAAGGGTTCTCTAAAATTGCTAAGCCTATGACATCGCTTTTGGAAAAAGGAAGAGAATTTAAGTGGGATGAGAAATGCCAAGAAAGCTTTGATCAATTGAAGGAGAGATTGATGTCACCTCCAGTATTGATTATGCCAGATCTGCAGAAGGGATTTAACATTTACTATGATGCATGTGGCCAAGGATTGGGATGTGTGCTCATGCAAGAAGGACATGTGATCGCCTATGCATCTCGTCAGTTGCGGAAGCATGAATTAAACTACCCCACTCATGATTTAGAGCTGGCAGCAGTTGTGCATGCACTGAAGATTTGGAGACACTACATTATGGGAACTAAGTGTCAAGTGTACACGGATCATAAGAGTTTGAAGTATATATTCACTCAGAAGGATCTCAACCTTAGGCAACGCCGTTGGTTGGAGCTCATTAAGGATTATGATTTGGATATTCACTATCACCCGGGCAAGGCAAATTTGGTTGCAGATGCCTTGAGTCGGAAGGAGCATGTTCACTCCGCTTTTGTAGTCCAGCTACCCGATGAACTAGCAAAAGATTTTGAGAGACTCAATTTGGGAATTGTTACACACACTGAAGGAGTCACCATTGAATTGGGACCTACCTTGGAGCAAGAGATTTGTAAAGGTCAGGTTGGTGATGCTAAGATTCAAGAGATTAAAGATCTGATTACGGAAGGTCGAGTTCCGGAATTCACGGAGGATGAGCAAGGTACTATATGGTTCAAGGATCGGATATGTGTTCCGGAGATTGATAGCCTTCGTGAGACGGTATTGAAAGAAGCTCATGATTCTAATTATTCTATCCACCCTGGTAGCACTAAGATGTATCAAGATTTGAAGCAAAAGTATTGGTGGTATGTGAAAGGGAATTAGGCTTACACCTAGTTCCTAAATAATTTTGGTGGTTGAATTGCCCAACAAAAATATTGGACTAACTAGTTTGCTCTAGTGTGTAAGTTATACAGGTGCAAAAGGTTCACACTTAGCCAATAAAAAGACCAAGTATTGGGTTCAAATAAAGGAGCAAAGGTCAACCGAAAGCACCTCTGGTCTGGCGCACCGGACTGTCCGGTGTGCCACCGGACATGTCCGGTGCACCAGGGGACTCCGACTTCAAACTCTTCACTCTCGGGAATTTCCGAAGGCCACTCCGCTATAATTCACCGGACTGTCCGGTGTACACCGGACATGTCCGGTGCTCCAAGGAAGAGCGGCCTCAGGAACTCGCCAGCCTCGGGTTTTCACTTCGGCTGCTCCGCTAAAATTCACTGGACTGTCCGGTGTACACTAGACTGTCCGGTGTAACAGCGGCGCCAACGGCTATTTCGGCGCCAACGGCTACCTGCAACGCATTTAATGCGCGCCAGAAGCGCGCAGTCGTCAGGCACACGGGAGCAGGCGCACCGGACAATCTACAGTTCATGTCCGGTGTGCACCGGACATCCAGGCGGGCCCAGAAGTCAGAACTCCAACGGTCAAATTGCAACGGCTTTGGTGACATGGCTGTCGCACCGGACATGTCCGGTGTGCACCGGACTGTCCGGTGCGCCATCGAACAGACAACCTCACCAAACGGCTAGTTTGGTGGTTGGGGCTATAAATACTCCCAACCACCCACCATTCATTGCATCCAAGTTTTCCAGCTTCCAACCACTATACAAGAGCTAGCATTCATTACAAAGCACATCAAAAAGAGATCAAATCCTCTCCCAACTCCACACAAAGCCTTAGTGACTAGAGAGAGTGATTTGTAGTGTTCATTTGAGCTCTTGCGCTTGGATCGCTTCTTTTTCTTGGCCATTCTTTCTTGTGATCAAACACTCACTTGTAATTGAGTCAAGAGACACCAATTGTGTGGTGGTCCTTGCGGGAAGTTTGATTCCCAAGTGATTTGAGAAAGAGAAGCTCACTCGGTCCGAGGGACCATTTGAGAGAGGGAAGGGTTGAAAGAGACCCGGCCTTTGTGGCCTCCTCAACAGGGAGTAGGTTTGAGAGAACCGAACCTCGGTAAAACAAATCCGCGTGTCTCACTTCGTTATTTGCTTGCGATTTGTTTTTGCGCCCTCTCTCGCGGACTCTATTATATTTCTAACGCTAACCCGGCTTGTAGTTGTGTTTATTTTTGAGAATTTCAGTTTCCCCCTATTCACCCCCCCTCTAGGCGACTTTCAATTGGTATCAGAGCCCGGTGCTTCATTAGAGCCTAACCGCTCGAAGTGATGTCGGGAGATCACACCAAGAGGGAGATGGAGACCGGCGACAAGCCCACTACAAGCCAAGGGAGCACTTCATCGGAAGAGTCCCGCACCAAGAGGAGGGAGAAGAAGAAGGACTCCTCCAAACGGAAGGAGAAAAGATCTTCCTCTTCTCACCACAAAGAGAAGAAGGAAAAATCTTCTTCTCACAAGTCGCATCGGAAAGGCGACAAGCCCAAGAGGATGAGGAAGGTGGTCTACTACAAGACCGACACTTCATCAACATCGACCTCCGACTCCGATGCGCCGTCCGTAACTTCTAAGCGCCAAGAGCGCAAGAAGTTTAGTAAGATCCCTTTACACTATCCCCGTACACCTAGACATACTCCATTACTTTCCGTTCCATTAGGCAAACCGCCAACTTTTGATGGCGAAGATTATGCTAGGTGGAGTGATTTAATGAAATTTCATCTAACCTCACTCCACAAAAGTATATGGAATGTTGTTGAGTTTGGAGCACAGGTACCATCCATAGGGGATGAGGATTATGATACGGACGAAGTGGCCCAAATCGAGCACTTCAACTCCCAAGCCACAACCATACTCCTCGCCTCTTTAAGCAAGGAGGAATACAACAAAGTGCAAGGGTTGAAGAATGCAAAGGAGATTTGGGACCTACTCAAGACCGCGCACGAGGGTGATGAACTCACCAAGATCACCAAGCGGGAAACGATCGAGGGGGAGCTCGGTCGCTTCCGTCTTCGCCAAGGGGAGGAGCCACAAGATATGTACAATCGGCTCAAGACCTTGGTGAACCAAGTGCGCAACCTCGGGAGCAAAAAGTGGGATGACCACGAGGTGGTTAAGGTTATTTTAAGAGCTCTTATTTTCCTTAACCCCACTCAAGTTCAATTAATTCGTGGTAATCCTAGATATCCACTAATGACCCCCGAGGAAGTTATCGGGAATTTTGTGAGCTTTGAATGTATGATTAAAGGTTCAAAGAAGATCAACGAGCTTGATGAACCCTCCACGTCCGAGGCGCAACCGGTGGCGTTTAAGGCGACGGAGGAGAAGAAGGAGGAGTCTACATGTAACACCCTGAATTTGGGGGTATAAAATTTCTTTGCTCATATTCACAAATTCAGGTGTTACTTCCCTTTTCTCATCCTTCCCCAATCTCCTCTTTCTCATTTCTATAGGAGAAAAGTGGTTATTTTATTTGTAACTATAGTCTATTAGCTCAAACTCCAAGGGAGTATGAATTGTTGCATCATGTTGAACCCTAGATTTCACTTTTGTTTGGTGCATAATTCTTAGAAAGTCTAATTTGAATTTGTGGCTTATTTGAATTTGAATCAAATAGAGAAAATAAAAAGAAAAGAGAAAACAATTCCAGATTAAAAAGAAAAGGAAAAGAAGCCCACTCCCCCGCCCCCCTCAGCCTTTCGGCCCAGTTAGGCCCATCCCGCGCGCGCGCCCTCCCCCCCTCTCTCTCTGCGCCGCGGGCCCGGCCTGTCAGCGCGGCCGCCATCTCCGCGCCCGCCTCCCTCTCTCTCTACGCCGCGGGCCCGGCCTGTCAGCCCCGCCTTCCCCGCGCCCGCGTTCGCTTTCCCCTCTCTCTCTGCTCGCGGGCCCGAGCTGTCAGCTCCCCCGTCCCCGCGTAACCGCCGCCGCGCGTACCGCGGACTCCGCGCCCACGTCGCGCGTGGAGCTCGCCCCAACCCCGCCCCGGCCACTTGAGCCCGGAACCCCACTCGCCCTCTCCCCCTCCCTCATTTGCGCACCTGCTGACCCCTCTCTCACCTCCCCCTCGCTGCGCGCACGCCAGAGCGCCATCGCCGCGAACCGCCGCCGTCCCGAGCTCGTTTCCCGGCCGCCGTTGGAGCTCCGCCGTGTCCATTGCCACGGTGAGCTTCGCCCCGGCGTCCGCAACCCGGGATGCGCCCCAATTCCCTCTCCCCCTCCCTATTTCTCTCTGCCCGCGCTCACCCGCCGTCCTCCGTGCAGCCGTGGAGGTCCGCCACCGTCGCCCCGGGTCACCGTCGCGTCATCGCCGCCACCGAGGAGTCCCCGGAGCCCGCCTTGAGGTAAAGAACCTCTCCCGCCCCTATTGACCTTTGTTTTGCTCTCTGCTGCGTTTAATTCCTCGTCGGAGTAGATTTTTGCCGCCGCCGAACCACTCCGCCGTGAACCGCCCCCCTCCGGTGCCCCTACCCCGACCCAGACCCCACCAAAGGATTCCCCGTGCCCTTCCCAACCTTCCCGGCCACTCAGGTCGCCCCAGAGACCCGCCAAGCGCCCGCGCCCCTCGTCTCCGGCGAGTCCTCCGCCGCGGGGACGAGCGCCGCCGCCCCAGCTAGCCGTAGGAGAAGCCCAGGCCGGCCACCCAATCCCCACCGTCCGTCCCAGATCGGGCGGTCCCGTTTTAATTAGGCCAAACCTAATCCTGGCCGTCCGCCGGAGATCCAGCGGCCCAGGCCCGCTTCCCCCACACCCCGTCTCCCTGCCGTCTGGGTCCCGCCTGTCAGCCCGCCCGCGCGCTCGCGCTGCCCGCCGGTCCCGCCTGTCAGCCCGCCCGCGCGCTCGCGCTGCCCGCCGGTCCCGCCTGTCAGCCCGCCCGCGCGCTCGCGCTGCCTGCCGGTCCCGCCTGTCAGCCACCCAGGCCGCCGCGCGCCCGCGCGCCCGCCCGTAGGATCTAATCCTGGCCGTCCGCCTGAGATCCGACGGCCGTAGGAGTCCGATACCCCTTCGCCCGCGCGTTTTCTTAAAGAACCCCCCTGTTTTCTGGAAATTGAACCCGCCGTCCCTGGTTTCTTATAGTTACGTCCTCGGACCTTTTATTTAATTCAAAATAGGTCCTTAGGGTATATTTTTAACCCCTAAACTTGTAAAATTCATAACTTTGCCATATGAACTCCAAATTAGGTGCTTCAAATTGCAAAATGTTCATAATATTATTATCTATCTGTTTAAGCAATGTTTCCCTGCTGTTTCTATGTCCCAATTAATAGTTGATCATTAGGGTAAAATTAAGGTTATGGGAACCCTATTTGAGATAAATAAAAGATAGTAGACTTTAATAAAAGTTGGAGCACTTAAGTTTATGGACTTAAACACCCAAGTTTAGGAACTTAAAACCAGATAATGATTTAATCCCACCACTGACTTAAACCTGATTAGTGGATAATGAATCACTTTGTATAGTCCTCTACACCAGACCCAGAGAATACCAGAGTGCCTATCCCTTTTCTATTATGAACTTGTGATCTCTCTCTGCTGCATATGTTTGGTATATTGTTTTTGTTTGTTATTTCCCAAGTGCATAGTGTGAATGATTACTTTACGTAGACAACGAGCAGTCTGTGTTTCTCGAGGGAGTTGCAGAGGAAGTTCCGGATCAACAGTTTGGTGAAGGCAAGTGTCCTCTGACCCATTATGTCCTATTCATTTATAACTTACTACCCCGCATTACTTACTTGAAACCTAAGGATTGACTAGCTTTACACTTTACTTTATCCTTGATGACCTTATGGGCTATTATGGTTAGCATTCTGCTACTGCCTTAACTTAATCAATGAACATGATGTGAATATTTATGATACTGTTATCCTGATGATGTTGATGATCTTGTGATACTCTAGGGGGCTTAGGCTGTTTCCTGAGTACCTCTCCGTAAGGACCTGTTCGTTGAGAGACCACCCGGGATAACAGTGCAACCATGAGGGTGAAATGGGGTGCCCTTAGCTAATTAATTAGAGGAACTAGAGGTGTAGTTGCTTCGCCGTCGTGCCGTCAACGGGGTCCAGGCACAGTGCTTGCTTTGCCGAGGCTGAGTGCCGAGGTTCTTTCGTTTTGCTTTTGTTAGTCACTCTCCTGCGGGGAGGAGTACTGTGTTTATCAAACTGGAGAAACCTAACGGGCAGCTATGATCTCTAGGGAATCTTTGTAAAAGCTACGTAGTGATACCCTGCCGGACCACCTAGGTAGTGGTCAATGGGGATTAGCTCTCCCCGGGCAGAAAGGGAATCATGACTCATGGGTAAAGTGTGCGACCTCTGCAGAGGGTAGTGAAACTGATATATCAGCCGTGCTCACGGTTAAGAGCGGCCTTGGGATCCTCTTTGATTAGAGATACAGATGGTTCGAGATATAAGGATTATGTTATGGTTTTGGTTCCAATATGATGATGTTGTTCCTCGATGAGGAAATGGTTCATGGGTTGGTTAATGATAAAATCTGGCTTCTACTAATGATAAATACCTGACCAACTAAAAGCAACTGCTTGAGCCTAACCCCACATAAAGCTAGTCCACTTCAGCCAAACGGGACATTTGCTGTGTACGTTGATGTGTACTCATCCTTGCTTTACCACAAAACACCAGGTTGTCCGCATTGTAACCACTGCTCCGGAGAAGGCGAAGTCGTGGAAGGAGACTTCCAGGAGTTCCAAGACTACGACGAATTCTAGGTGTGGGTTGGTGGCAACCCCCAGTCAGCTGCCTGTGAAGGCCTTATCCTTACTGCGTTTCGCTAGCACTTTGATTCACCTGTTAAGACGATGACTATGTGGATGTCTATGACTCTGTGATGTAATTAAGTTAATACTTTCTTAAGTTATTATTCGAGCAATGTGCATTGATGTTCATTTATGTAATCACTGTGTACGTGAGTTCTGATCCTGGCACGTACATAGTTCGCACTTGGTTTGCCTTCCAAAACCAGGTGTGACACTACACTAAGTAGACAACCAATTGACGCCTCCAAGCTCGACAATGAGGAGATGGCCTTAATCATCAAAAGCTTTCGGCAAATCCTCAAGCAACGGAAGGGGAAGGATTACAAATCCCGTTCCAAGAAGGTTTGCTACAAGTGTGGTAAGCCCGGTCACTTTATAGCTAAATGTCCATTATCAAGTGACAGTGACAGGGACAACGACAAGAAAGGCAAGAGAAGAGAAAAGAAGAGGTACCACAAGAAGAGGGGCGGCGATGCCCACGTGTGCCGCGAGTGGGACTCCGACGAGAGCTCCACCGAGTCCTCCTCCGACGAGGACGCCGCCAACATCGCCGTCACCAAGAGACTTCTCTTCCCCAACGTCGGCCACAAGTGCCTCATGGCTAAGGACGGCAAAAGAAAGAAGGTTAAATCTAAATCCTCCACAAAGTATGAATCCTCTAGTGATGATAATGCTAGTGATGAGGAGGATAACTTGCTTACCCTTTTTGCCAATCTTAACATGGAACAAAAGGAAAAATTAAATGAATTGATTAGTGCTATTCATGAAAAGGATGACCTTTTGGATTCCCAAGAGGATTTTCTAATTAAAGAAAACAAGAAACATGTTAAGGTTAAAAATGCTTATGCTCTAGAGGCAGAAAAATGTGAAAAATTGTCTAGTGAGCTAAGCACTTGCCATGAGACCATTAACAACCTTAGAAATGAAAATGCTAGATTAATTGCTAAGGTTGATTCTCATGTTTGTATTGATTCAACTTCCAATCCTAGAAATGATAATGTTGAATTACTTGCTAGGATTGATGAATTGAATGATTCTCTTGCTAGCCTTAGAATAGAAAATGAAAATTTGATTGCTAAGGCTAAAGATTTTGATATTTGCAAAACTACTATTTCTGACCTTAGAACTAAGAATGATATGTTGCATGCTAAGGTTGTAGAACTAAAATCTTGCAAATCCTCTACATCTAATGTTGAGCATGTTTCTATTTGTACTAGATGTAGAGATGTTGATATCAATGCTATTCATGATCACATGGCTTTAATTAAACAACAAAATGATCATATAGCAATATTAGATGCTAAGATTGCTGAGCATAACTTAGAAAATGAAAAGTTTAAATTTGCTAGAAGTATGCTCTATAATGGGAGACGCCCTGGCATCAAGGATGGCATTGGCTTCCAAAGGGGAGACAATGTCAAACTTAATGCCCCTCCTAAGAACTTGTCTAACTTTGTTAAGGGCAAGGCTCCCATACCTCAGGATAACGAGGGTTACATTTTGTACCCTGCCGGTTATCCCGAGAGCAAAATCAAGAAAATTTATTCTAGGAAGTCTCACTCTGGCCCTAACCATGCTTTTATGTATAAGGGTGAGACATCTAGTTCTAGGCAACCAACCCGTGCTAAGTTGCCTAGAAAGAAAACTCCTAATGCATCAAATGATCATAGCATTTCATTTAAAACTTTTGATGCATCTTATGTTTTGACTAACAAATCCGGCAAAGTAGTTGCCAAGTTTGTTGGGGGCAAACACAAGGGCTCTAAGACTTGTGTTTGGGTACCCAAAGTTCTTGTTTCTAATGCCAAAGGACCCAAAACCGTTTGGGTACCTAAAGTCAAGAACTAAAATTGTTTTGCAGGTTTATGCATCCGGGGGCTCAAGTTGGATACTCGATAGCGGGTGCACGAACCACATGACAGGGGAGAAAAAGATGTTCTCCTCATATGAGAAAAACCAAGATCCCCAACGAGCTATCACATTCGGGGATGGAAATCAAGGTTTGGTCAAAGGATTGGGTAAAATTGCTATATCACCTGACCATACTATTTCCAATGTTTTTCTTGTAGATTCTTTAGATTACAATTTGCTTTCCGTATCCCAATTATGTCAAATGGGCTACAACTGTCTATTTACTGATGTAGGTGTTACTGTCTTTAGAAGAAGTGATGATTCAATAGCATTTAAGGGAGTGTTAGAGGGTCAGCTATACTTGGTAGATTTTAATAGAGCTGAACTCGACACTTGCTTAGTTGCTAAGACTAACTTGGGTTGGCTCTGGCACCGCCGACTAGCCCATGTTGGAATGAAGAATCTTCATAAGCTTCTAAAGGGGGAACACATATTAGGACTAACCAATGTTCATTTTGAGAAAGACAGGATTTGTAGCGCATGTCAAGCCGGGAAGCAAGTTGGCACTCATCATCCACACAAGAACATCATGACTAGTGACAGGCCACTGGAGCTCCTACACATGGATTTATTCGGCCCGATCGCTTACATAAGCATCGGCGGGAGTAAGTACTGTCTAGTTATTGTGGATGACTATTCTCGCTTCACTTGGGTGTTCTTTTTGCAGGAAAAATCTCATACCCAAGAGACCTTAAAGGGATTCTTGGGACGAGCTCAAAATGAGTTCGGCTTAAGGATCAAGAAAATTAGAAGCGACAACGGGACGGAGTTCAAGAACTCTCAAGTTGAAGGCTTCCTTGAGGAGGAGGGCATCAAGCATGAGTTCTCATCTCCCTACACCCCACAACAAAATGGTGTAGTGGAGAGGAAGAATCGAACTCTATTGGACATGGCAAGAACCATGCTTGATGAGTACAAGACACCGGATCGGTTTTGGGCCGAGGCGGTCAACACCGCCTGCTACGCCATCAACCGGTTATATCTACACCGAATCCTCAAGAAGACATCCTATGAACTCCTAACCGGTAAAAAGCCAAATATTTCATATTTTAGAGTTTTTGGTAGCAAATGTTTTATTCTTGTCAAAAGAGGTAGAAAATCTAAATTTGCTCCTAAAACTGTAGAAGGCTTTTTACTAGGATATGACTCAAACACAAGGGCATATAGAGTCTTTAACAAGTCCTCCGGACTTGTTGAAGTTTCTTGTGACGTTGTGTTTGATGAGACTAACGGCCCTCAAGTAGAGCAAGTTGATCTTGATGAGATAGGTGAAGAACAGGCTCCATGCATAGCGCTAAGGAACATGTCCATTGGGGATGTGTGTCCTAAGGAATCCGAAGAGCCTCCACATGCACAAGATCAACCATCCTCCTCCACGCAAGCACCTCCACCAATCCAAAATGAGGACGAGGCTCAAGTTGATAAAGATGAAGAAGACAATGATGAGCCACCTCAAGATGACGACAATAATCAAGGGGGAGACGCAAATGATGAAGACAAGGAGGATGAACAACCGAGGCCGCCACACCCAAGAGTCCACCAAGCAATACAATGAGATCACCCCGTCGACACCATCCTCGGTGACATTCATAAGGGGGTAACCACTCGATCTCGTGTTGCACATTTTTGTGAACATTACTCTTTTGTTTCCTCTATTGAGCCACACAGGGTAGAGGAAGCACTACAAGATTCGGATTGGGTGATGGCGATGCAAGAGGAGCTCAACAATTTCACAAGGAACGAGGTATGGCACTTAGTTCCATGTCCTAACCAAAATGTTGTAGGAACCAAGTGGGTCTTCCGCAACAAGCAAGATGAGCATGGTGTGGTGACTAGGAACAAAGCTCGACTCGTGGCCAAGGGGTATTCACAAGTCGAAGGTTTGGATTTTGGTGAAACCTATGCACCCGTAGCTAGGCTTGAGTCAATTCGCATATTATTAGCCTATGCTACTTACCATGGCTTCAAGCTTTTTCAAATGGACGTGAAGAGTGCTTTCCTCAATGGACCGATCAAGGAGGAGGTCTATGTTGAGCAACCTCCCGGCTTTGAAGATAGTGAGTACCCTAACCATGTTTATAGGCTCTCTAAGGCGCTTTATGGGCTCAAGCAAGCCCCAAGAGCATGGTATGAATGCCTTAGAGATTTCCTTATTGCTAATGGCTTCAAAGTCGGCAAAGCCGATCCTACTTTATTCACTAAAACTCTTGACAATGATTTGTTCGTATGCCAAATTTATGTTGATGATATCATATTTGGGTCTACTAACGAATCTACATGTGAAGAATTTAGTAGGATCATGACAAAGAAATTCGAGATGTCGATGATGGGGGAGTTGAAGTATTTTCTAGGATTCCAAATCAAGCAACTCCAAGAGGACACCTTCATTAGCCAAATGAAGTATACTCAAGACATTCTAAGCAAGTTTGGAATGAAGGATGCCAAGCCCATCAAGACTCCCATGGGAACAAATGGGCATCTCGACCTCGACACGGGAGGTAAGTCCGTGGATCAAAAGGTATACCGGTCGATGATTGGTTCATTGCTCTATTTATGTGCATCTCGACCGGACATTATGCTTTCCGTTTGCATGTGTGCAAGATTCCAAGCCGACCCTAAGGAATCACACCTTACGGCCGTAAAACGAATCTTGAGATACTTGGCTTTTACTCCTAAGTTTGGGCTTTGGTACCCTCGGGGATCCACATTTGATTTGATTGGTTATTCGGATGCCGATTGGGCGGGGTGTAAGATTAATAGGAAGAGCACATCGGGGACTTGCCAGTTCTTGGGAAGATCCTTGGTGTCTTGGGCTTCAAAGAAGCAAAATTCGGTCGCTCTTTCTACCGCCGAAGCTGAGTATATTGCCGCAGGCCATTGTTGCGCGCAATTGCTTTGGATGAGGCAAACCCTGCGGGACTATGGTTACAAACTAACCAAAGTTCCTCTTCTATGTGATAATGAGAGTGCAATCCGCATGGCGGATAATCCCGTTGAACATAGCCGCACTAAACACATAGCCATTCAGTATCATTTTCTTCGGGATCACCAACAAAAGGGGGATATCGAGATTTCTTACATTAACACTAAAGATCAATTAGCCGATATCTTTACCAAGCCACTTGATGAACAATCTTTTACCAAACTTAGGCATGAGCTAAATATTCTTGATTCTAGGAATTTCTTTTGCTAATTTGCACACATAGCACACAAGCGTACCTTTGATCATATCTCTTTTATATATGCTATGACTAATGTGTTTTCAAGTGTATTTCAAACCAAGTCATAGGTATATTGAAAGGGAATTGGAGTCTTCGGCGAAGACAAAGGCTTCCACTCCACTCTACTACTCATCCTTCGCCGTCGCTTCGAGCATCTCTCCAACTTTGGTATAATCTTCACTCATTTATTTTATGACCAAAGGAGGAGAAAGTACTTCATTGGGCTCTAATAATTTCGTTTTTGGCGATTCATGCCAAAGGGGGAGAAAATATGAGCCCAAAGCAAAAGGACCGCACCACCACCTAACTTTACAAAATTTGGAGATTTTCAATTGGTCAATTTCAAATTAATATCTTACTATGTTCTAAAGGGGGAGGAAGTAGTATTTCAAAAATGGTATATCAAAACCCTCTTGAACACTAAGAGGAGGATTTCATTTAGGGGAATCTTATTCATTTACCTTTGACTATCTTGCAAAAGGACTTTGAAAAGAATTTACAAAAGGATTTGCAAAAACAAAACATATGGTGCAAATGTGGTCCAATATATTAAAAATAAAGAAACAATCCATGCACATCATGTAAGTATTTATATTGGCTCAATTCCAAGCAACCTTTGCACTTACATTATGCAAACTAGTTCAATTATGCACTTTTACATTTGCTTTGGTTGTGTTGGCATCAATCACCAAAAAGGGGGAGATTGAAAGGGAATTAGGCTTACACCTAGTTCCTAAATAATTTTGGTGGTTGAATTGCCCAACAAAAATATTGGACTAACTAGTTTGCTCTAGTGTGTAAGTTATACAGGTGCAAAAGGTTCACACTTAGCCAATAAAAAGACCAAGTATTGGGTTCAAATAAAGGAGGAAAGGTCAACCGAAAGCACCTCTGGTCTGGCGCACCGGACTGTCCGGTGTGCCACCGGACATGTCCGGTGCACCAGGGGACTCCGACTTCAAACTCTTCACTCTCGGGAATTTCCGAAGGCCACTCCGCTATAATTCACCGGACATGTCCGGTGCTCCAAGGAAGAGCGGCCTCAGGAACTCGCCAGCCTCGGGTTTTCACTTCGGCTGCTCCGCTAAAATTCACCGGACTGTCCGGTGTAACAGCGGGGCAACGGCTATTTCGGCGCCAACGGCTACCTGCGACGCATTTAATGCGCGCCAGAAGCGCGCAGTCGTCAGGCACGCGGGAGCAGGCGCACCGGACAATCTACAGTTCATGTCCGGTGTGCACCGGACATCCAGGCGGGCCCAGAAGTCAGAACTCCAACGGTCAAATTGCAACGGCTTTGGTGACGTGGCTGTCGCACCGGACATGTCCGGTGTGCACCGGACTGTCCGGTGCGCCATCGAACAGACAGCCTCACCAAACGGCTAGTTTGGTGGTTGGGGCTATAAATACTCCCAACCACCCACCATTCATTGCATCCAAGTTTTCCAGCTTCCAACCACTATACAAGAGCTAGCATTCATTACAAAGCACATCAAAAAGAGATCAAATCCTCTCCCAACTCCACACAAAGCCTTAGTGACTAGAGAGAGTGATTTGTAGTGTTCATTTAAGCTCTTGCGCTTGGATCGCTTCTTTTTCTTGGCCATTCTTTCTTGTGATCAAACACTCACTTGTAATTGAGTCAAGAGACACCAATTGTGTGGTGGTCCTTGCGGGAAGTTTGATTCCCAAGTGATTTGAGAAAGAGAAGCTCACTCGGTCCGAGGGACCGTTTGAGAGAGGGAAGGGTTGAAAGAGACTCGGCCTTTGTGGCCTCCTCAACGGGGAGTAGGTTTGAGAGAACCGAACCTCGGTAAAACAAATCCGCGTGTCTCACTTCGTTATTCGCTTGCGATTTGTTTTTGCGCCCTCTCTCGCGGACTCTATTATATTTCTAACGCTAACCCGGCTTGTAGTTGTGTTTATTTTTGAGAATTTTAGTTTCGCCCTATTCACCCCCCTCTAGGCGACTTTCAGTATGGACTGAAAAGAGATGTCGCTGCCCATGTGGCTAAGTGTGATGTATGTCAAAGAGTCAAGGCCGAACATCAAAGACCCGCTGGATTATTGCACCCATTGAAGATACCTGAGTGGAAATGGGAAGAAATTGGTATGGATTTTATTGTTGCACTACCCCGCACTCCAGCAGGATATGACTCTATTTGGGTAATTATGGACAGATTGACAAAGGTGGCTCATTTTATACCTGTGAGGACTAATTACACGGGAGCCAAGCTAGCAGAATTGTATATGACTCGGATAGTTTGTTTACATGGAGTGCCTAAGAAGATCGTTTCAGATCGAGGATCACAGTTTACTTCTCGATTTGGGAAGAAGTTGCATGAGAGCTTGGATACAAAGTTGAATTTTAGTTCAGCCTACCATCCCCAGACTGATGGACAGACAGAGAGGACTAATCAAGTGCTGGAAGATATGTTAAGAGCTTGTGCTCTCAGGCATGGTGGCAGTTGGGAGAAGAGTTTACCATATGCTGAGTTTTCTTATAATAATAGCTATCAGGCCAGTTTGAAGATGTCACCATTCGAGGCTTTGTATGGCAGAAAATGCAGGACTCCCCTATATTGGGATCAAACTGGAGAAAGACAGTTCTTTGGGCCTGAGCTTATTCAAGAGGCGGAAGAACAAGTTCGAATGATAAGAGAAAATTTGAGAATTGCACAATCAAGGCAAAAGAGCTATGCTGATAACAGAAGGAGACTACTGGAGTTTAAGGAGGGTGATCATGTCTATTTGAAGGTGTCACCACTTCGTGGTATGAGGAGATTTAAAGTTAAAGGGAAGTTGTCCCCTCGCTTTATTGGACCCTTCTTGATCTTAAAGCGAGTGGGAGAAGTTGCATATCAACTGGAGTTACCCAATCATCTGTCAGATGTACATGATGTGTTTCATGTGTCCCAGCTAAAGAAGTGCCTCAGGGTACCTGAGGAGCAGCTACCACTGGAGGACCTTAGTGTTCAAGATGACCTGACTTATGCGGAGTACCCTATCAAGATTCTGGACAACCTGACTCGAGTTACAAGAAATAAGGTGATAAAGATGTGCAAAGTTCAATGGAGTCACCACGGTGAAGATGAAGCAACGTGGGAAAGAGAAGAAGAGCTTCGCATAGACTTTCCCCATCTTTTCCTTAGTTCTTCCTAAATCTCGAGGATGAGATTATTTTTAAGGGGGGTAGGATTTGTAATACCCAAATGGCAAGAGTAGTGAAATGTCCAAGAATTGAGAAATATAAAGGGTTTAATTGACCACTTGTGTTATTATTTCCATTTTTGCATATTTCAAATCATGGAATTATCCTTGGCTAACAATAAATGTGCTAAATAAAAGAATGGTGCATCATGTTGGAGTTTAATTGCTTGTGCATCCAATTATAAAAATAAACATAATAAAAACACATTGATAATGAAAAGGAGGTTTTGACCTAATTTAAAGCTTGGGATTTGGAAAAGAAAAGATAAAGAAGATGAATAGGTAAATAATATATATAAATAAATATATCCAGAGTTAATACCCTAATTTTTTAAAAAAATATAATTTGTAAGAAAGAGCCACAAAAAGTTTGAATTAAATTTGAATTCAAATTGGAGTTTGAATTGGAAAAGGGAGAAAAGAAAATGGAAAATAAAATAGAAAAAGATAAAAACCCTGGCTGGGCCTCGGATTCCCCTTTCGCCCAGCCTGGAATTGCCATCCGCGCGGCCCATCAACCAAAGGGGTGCGCCGACAGGATGACCCCACGCGACAGACGCCATCCGCTGCGATTCCCAGGGATCTCACTAGAATGTGGGGCCGGCCCGTCATCCGCGCGCGCGTGTTGGCTCACTGAAGCGTGGGCCCCGTTGGTCAGCCGCTGAACTACCTTCCTCTTCCTTCGCCGCGCGAATCGCGCATGCTCGGTCATGGCGGGCACTGCGGATTCCGTTGTAGGCGCGCGGACCTATCGCGAGCGGCCATAAGATGGGCGTGGCCAGGCCCTTACTCTCCCCTCCACTTCGACCTCGCGCGAACACCCGCAACCAAGCAAACCCCCCCATTGCGGCCGTGTGAACCGTGAGGACCGTGATCCGCCACCGGGATTGCCGCCGCTGGGGGAGTCTCCGCTCTCGGAGTCGGCTCGACGGGTATCGCCTTTGCCCGGGGAATGCATTCGTGCACTGGGGAAGCCAAGAGGCCCGTCCAGCGCGGGGCAATTTCTCGCCGGGATTCGCCGTCCGCCGCGTCGTGTGGTCGATCTACTCTGGCGCCCGAATAATACGTAAGTAACCTCGCGCCATGCTCGTTATCTGTTGCTCGCTGCATAGTAGCTATCGCGGTGAGGAAGCGTGCACCGGGGGCACGAATCCAGTGTTCGCCGGCGATGGCGCGGCGCGGGTTGGGGCGGCGCCGCCGTCTCATGGAGCTGGGAAGGGGGAAGCGCCCTAACCGTTGATCGCGTGATATGGGGCTAGGATTAGATAATGCGTACCGATTCGCTCCCTGCACACCTCGGCCGTCGGATCTCCGATGGACGATCAAGATTAGAACAACGAATACCCCCTTCGCGCTTTAGATCTGGGCCGTAGGAAAGATCGGACGGCTCGGAGTATAGGAAACCCTCATTAAATCTGAGCCGTCGATCCTGGATCCTTCGGCTAGAGTGGCGTACCGGTTCGCGCGTCTGTTAATTTAATCTGGACGCGTGATTTCTAATCGGACGGCCGATATTAAGCGATACCCCTTCGGCTCTGGCTTTTTGCGTAAGAAACCCTGGGGTTGAAAGAATTCAACCCGCCGTCCACCCTATCGGTGCTCTGAGTCTGTGGAAATCTTGCGCCAGACCCCCTGCGTTTTCCAGAAAATGAGGCTCCGTCCAGAGAATTATAAAATCAGGGAAATGAATTAGAAAATGAGTTTTTAATATAAAAACAATTCATATAATTTGTATAATTCATAGAAAATGCATAGGAACTCCAAATTGGTCCATTCCAGTTCCTAAATTTTTGTAATAATATTGTCTACCCATTAGTGCCTCTGTTCTGACATGACAAACACATTAAAATTATTCTTTCACTTAATCTTGTATTAAATGCATAAAACCTTAGAAAATCCATAACTTAAAATATATAACTCCAAATTTAATGATTCCAATTCCTGTGATCTTATTTTAATGTCTAGTTTATTACTGTATATTCTATTTGCATGTTTGATGTGATGTTAATTTATGCTATGCTATGTATGTATTGTATTGATGCGAGTAGACGAGCAAGCCACTGTGGAATCTGAGGTTCAACAAGTAGAGACTGCTGAGCAGGAGCTCGTGGAAGGCAAGTTGTGCCCTTGATCACTTCTTTTACCCATTCATGTTCTTATTATTCATAATGATCTGCATAGGTTAATTTTGATGGGACCCAATAGGATACCCTAGATTTGACTATCTTTATACCTTGTTTCACCACTGGTTTTACTACTAAAGTTTTGGGTAGTTCATGCTATTGCTTTATGTGGATTTGGGTATAGAGATATTCATTACTCATTTTTATACTTGTTATTATCTGTTCATTATTTAATGTTCATGTTAAGATCATTATGTTAATGGGAACATGGAGAACCACCCGGGAAAACAGTGCTACCACAAGGGTTTAATGGGACGCCCTTGGCTGATTAACTAGGAAAGCTAGTGGAGGGCTACCTTACCCGAAAGGGGCAAGGGCAGTAGGGGAGTGGTCAGTGTAGGGAGGTCCTTGGGTTGATTTTGCTGCGATGGCGGTCAGACAAGAACCCTGCACTGGAGCTTCCTATAAACTGTAGCGGGTAGTCTGAAGCTAGTGGAACTTTGTAAAGGCCTCGTAGTGGTACCCTGCCTCGCTTCCTTGGTAGAGGTGTATGGAGTCTGATCAACTCCGTGGCAAATGGGTAACACGACTTGTGGGTAAAGATGCGCAACCTCTGCAGAGTGTAAAACTGGTATACTAGCCGTGCTCACGGTCATGAGCGGCTCGGACACTCACATGATTAATCTATGGAACTTAAACTTAACCTGTCATTTCATTGCATTTGGGATTATTTTATTATTACTTTTACTTATTATTACTATGGTTTGGTATTTACTTACACTTAGTAACTGCTAATAAAATTTTGACCAACTTATAAAAGCTATGCTCAGCTTCAGCCTTTATTTCATTGATCAGCCTTACACTTCATGAATTCCCACCTTTGGTGAGTTCATGCCACATTATTCCCCACGACTTGTTGAGCTATGAACATATGTGAGCTCACTCTTGCTGTCTCACACCCCTCCACAGGAGAAGAACAGGTGGTCGAAGAGGAGCCGCCTAACACCGAGGCCTTCGACTTAATCTAGGTGGCGTTTCTCAGTTGACATTGGCGCCGACGATCCTTAGTTCATTTTATATTTATCTTTATTTTGTAATAAGTCTTCCGCTATGTAATAAATACTCTGATGTTTTGTGACATTTATCTCTACACACTCTGTTATTATATATGTTGTCTTCTTTGGCACATTTATGAGATGCACCCGGCTTTGTTCCTTAAAGCCGGGTGTTACAGTCCTGTGCAGACGGTTCGGTCTATATAGCCGGACTGTCCGCCATACCTGCAGAGAGTTGCACAATTGTTGTTTTATTTTCTGTTTTTGTGGCCATTTGCTTTTCCTCAATGGCCTTTGGTCTATATCTCTTTTGTGGTGGCGGGTACTATGGATGTGTGTCATTGAATATCTTTTCCGCCTCCTTTTCCTGGTTCTCCTTCGCTCTTAGCTGCTGTAATTTTAGCTTTTGCGATCGTGTCAATCCCGATGGGCACCATCGGGGCATGAATTATTTTGGATCGGTTGTTTTGTTGACAGTCGTAACTTCTTTTTTGCTTGTGCTGGTCGATTCACCAAAAATCATCGGCCCTTCATTATTTTCTTGTACGACGACATCTGCTGTTCCTATTTTGATGATGTCACCTTTTGTCGTCCTGTTGGAGGTTGTAGCTATATGCCACCTGCCGGATTGGTCGGCCTTTGTGACCCAGTGGTCTGGCAATCTTGCTGAGCCTGTGTTTGATGATTGGATTGAGTTGTGCCCAATCGGTCTTATAGTGGAGGTGCCATCCTATTGAATACAGATGTTTGGGGTACCCCCCAAGCGGGGTACTGGGGCATCCCAAATGGGTATGGTGGCATGCCCACATTTGATTCACGACATATGGCGGTGGCATGTATCAATGTATGTATATTGATATGGCACGAGTGGATATGGGGGTGGAGGTGTCCATGCAGGTATGTTGGGTCATAATTGGACATTATGACCTGTCATTCTTTCTGATTCGTGAGGTGGTCCAATCGGTTTTACCTGCTGTCGCTCTTGAGTGGGTGAGCGAGATCGCTTTGCTGGCCGGTCACATGGATCGACCTTCTTTTTTACATATTTAGACAATAATTGGTCAAATGTCGGGCCGGATCTGACTAGTCGGCCAGCTGCCTTTACCGTGTTAGTTTTCCATGTACCTATTTCTGGTCGTCGCGGTTTGAAGGTACATGGTCGTCGTGGTTCCTGGGCATTCCTAGACCGTCCACTGGAATGGTCCAAACTGTCCGGTGGTGTCCCGGATCGTCCGTGATGCGCAAAATAGGTGCACACACCTGGTTCCTTGCTTGCGCTTGTCCTCGGCGTTGGAGGTAGTGATGGTAACTTTCAAAGTCTCCCCTCCATTAGGAGTCTTTTTCGCCACCACTTTCCTGCAAGAGATTTTATTATTCTCATCGGCATTTCGCGCATCGTCGATGATTACTTCCTTGCCTTTGCCCTTATCAGCCATGCTGGGTCGAATTAGGACCTTTTTGCCTTCGAAATCGATCACATTCACTGGGAAAGGCTCTGTATCCACCTGCATTTCCTGAAATTTCAATCATCCCTCGTTAATGGCTGATTGGATTTGTCGTCGAAATACATTACAATCATTAGTGGCATGAGAAAACGTGTTATGCCACTTGCAGTATGCACAACGTTTTTGTTCGTCGGCGAATGGAACGGTATGATTTATTTTAATATTGCCATTTTTGAGTAATTCATCAAATAGTTTGTCACATTTACCAACATTAAATGTAAGTTTAACCTTCTCTTGCCGTTTTTTGAACTGGCTGTAAGGAGGAACAAGCCGAATATTTGGCTTGCTTTGGCCAAACCATTTCATCCGCGTATACATCTTTTGATTCATCGTTCGAGCTACTCTAGTCAAACTCTACTATATGGACGTTGTGGTGAATTGTTTTAGCAGTTTCTTTGCTTCCGCTTTCTTAAGAAAAAACTCTCTGATGTAATTGTGCTAGCGTGAAAAACTGGATGCCTTCTAATATTTCCTTTAAATAATATCATAGTCCATTAAAGGCTAATCCCGCTAGCTGTTTTCTGCTAAATAAATTTGAAAGCATCAGTTTCTTGTATCCCAGAATCTCCGGATGTACTCATTAAACGATTCGTCTTTTCCTTGTCGCAGGGCCACTAGGTCTACCAAATCTAACTCATACTCACCGGAAAAGAAGTGATCATGGAATTTTTATTCTAAATCCCCCCATGACAAAATAGAATTAGGAGGTAATGTGGCATACCATGTGAATGCAGTTCCTGTTAAAGATAATGAAACTTAACGCACACGGAACACCTTTGTGTCGGCCAATTCTCCTAATTGCGCTAAAAACTGGCCTATGTGTTCACGTGTGCTTTTTCCTTGGTCACCCGAAAATTTTGCGAAGTCGGGTATCATGGTTCCCTGTGGGTATGAGTGGTGGTCAAATCGGCTGTCATAAGGCCTCCGATATGACTGCCCCCAGGGACCATGCTTACTCCGAGCTTATCTCGGAACGCCCCGGCTTTTCTTCCCTTACTATATCAATAGCAGCCGGTGGGAGATCACCGGCTCTTTGTCCTATCATAGGTGAGGTTGTTTGGACATCAAATTGTTGTCTTCCCCCCACTAGTTTGAGTTCTGTGGTACATTACTATTTGCCCTATATGGTTCATAGGACTGACCATTCTTTTCTGGCCTTTTAGGCGGAGCCGGAAAGTACTCGCCTCCATGGGCTTGGGATTCTGTATTAATGGGCTGGTGCATTGTATAGTGCGATGGGAGATGTTGCTGGGATGGGCGAGGATTTAGGCAATAATCCTCCTCAAATGACCCTATGCCAGACCGTCCGGTCGGATACGCGGACCGTCCGACTACATGCGCGGACTGTCCCGCCATATGGCCGGACCGTCCGTGATCGTATGCGGACCGTCCGTCGCTGTATGCAGACGGTCTGACTGGGTAGTTTAGGGCTTGTGTAGCATGTGGCGGCTCGAACGCATATCTCGGTAACTCATTAAAAATGGGACCGACCTTTGCTAGCCCGAACGGTCCGCGCTCACGTGCGGACAGTCTGGACATGTGCAGATCATCTAATTTATTGTCGATGTGCGTAGGAGGTTATGGTTGCTCAGGGTATGTGTCCATGAGCATCCCATAAAGGAGTTGTGACTGGTCATGACAACCTGCATTCGATGAATTACCCGTGTTTTCTCCAATTCAACCTCGTGCGAAGGAAAATTTGCAATAGTAGATTTATCAAACGCACGTAATAGCCGTTTATAATCCTTTTGTATACCCCCTATGATATGTTGCATTTGCTCTCGCTGTTCATCTATGTAAGCTTTAAGAGATTGGAGCTCATTGGTCTTACTTACATTGGGGGTATCCGTTGTGGGTCGGAGCGAAGCCAGATCAGTCTCCCGTTGCCGAACGACCTTGTTGTTCCTGTCCACCTTGAAGTTGGCAAGGAACTTCTCCTTTGCTTCTTGGATCAGCTGGAGCTGTTCGTCAGTCGGCAAGGTTTCCCAAGTCGACTCTATGATATTGCTAGGGGAGACGTCAGAGTTATCCCTTGAACCGGCCATTGAGGGCTTATCTTATAGGTCTATATATGCTTTCTCTAGCAGAGTCGCCAAAAAGTGTGTTGGCGCCGATCCGGACGCCAATCACTGCATGAGAACCGACGGCGGTGCTCTCTGCACATGCACGGACAGTCCACAGCTAGGGGCCGGACGGTCTGCGACCTGGCGTAGGGCTCGGGTTCCCTTCCTCACGGGCCAGACGGTCTGCACGTGCGTAGGGGCGATGGAATTTGCCGACGGTGGCTAAATCTCGCTCTCGGGAGGGACCCTGTAACATCCCAGGTGTTTATCTCTCGTTCAACAGCAACTATGGATTTAAGCGCGGGATATCAGTAAATAAAATGGACACTAAATTTTAATCATCTTCGTTTGTCACGATTTTGATATCGTGTCTGTCTCCATCTGTCTAAATTGTCCTAATTTATTTTGCAAAATTCAGACTTGAGTAATCTTCCGAAACATCGAATCCAGTATCGTTTGGGGTTAAGCCATCGACGTCTTGCCCAAACTCTAATCCTTGAAATTGAATCCGGTTTCTTAAACTTTGTTTGAAATTCTTTCGTGCTTGCGTTGCACGTGTCTCTCTGTGGCGCGTGGTAGGTGCTAACAGGTGTCTGGACTGGGCACAGTCTCTCGTCCACGTGAACGATGCGTGACTTCGCTTTCGAAGGGATCACAAATTTCGATGCTATATCGATCTCGCGTATTTATTTCACGAAATGTCAAGTTTGGGGTCCCTTTAAAATTTATGGATTAAGAGAACATGAATTTGGAGCCTCGACCACTCTTGTGATTTTTGACCCAAGTAAATAGAGCCTCGACCACTCTTGTGATTTTTGACCCAAGTAAATATTATTAGAACTCGACGATAGAAGTACTGCAAAATTAAATCGGACCGAGATGACTAGAACCGAACTGAGTACATGTAATTAATCTGTTCCACTGTCTATAACTATGGAAATTTGTCTGATCCCGAAAATATCTACCAGTGTTAGCGTAGCCTAAAAATATTAAAATTTATATTGTTTTGATGGGTCTGTTTGCATCTCGCTCGGATTCAAATTCCAGTTTTTTCACTTATTTGGGTATTCTATTGGTTAGAGATTGGAGAAGGAAAAATCTGAATTTTCTTACCTCTACTTGTCCATCTCCAACTAATCCTCATCCTACGTAAACCATGACTGCTAGAAAGTGTCTCTCGTATGTTACTTGATTCCTTGGAAATTTCATCCACCGCCTAACCCTCAGCCGCCCTCATCTCTAGAATTTTCACCACCGCTCTTCTCAGCCTTATCCTCCTGATGTGCTCGCTTCTGTGGAATATCCTTCACGGTCATTATATTCCTCACGCCACTTGAGTCTCTCCCAGCCGTTCCTCCATTTCTCTGGCTCGTCCTTCTCCACGGTCACGCCCTGCTACGCCGTCGTGCTCTGGCCGACGTTCCCTGCTCCAGCCCTTCCCATGGCCGTCCCTCCCTATCCCAACTCTCTCGCCGGCCGCTCTGCTTGTTCTCCATGGCGCCTCTCTTGTATTTTCTCTGGCCGTCAGCCGCAGTGCTTGCTGTGGGCGCTGCCTGCCCTGCCCCTATCCGGTTCTCCACGCCGTCGCTGAGATCGCCCCTGCATTCGTGCTCGCCCAAGATCCCCTTCCCTATTCCAGCCACCTCTCATGGACGCCAGCCCTCACCTCATGGTCGCCCCAGCTCGCCCAGCCCCCTCTCTGCTGGTGGCCAGCCACCTCTGCTGCTTCCGTGGTGTGGCACTTAGGGTATTTAAGATGGAGTGAAATATTTCAGCACATCACACACCAGGTGTTCGGTGAAAGGTCCAAGCCAAAAGTCGTCGTCGTTTTAGAATATATCGAGTCGATTCGATCTTGGTGAGATGATTCACAATATTCGTATTTAGTTTGATGAATGGATTAGATAAATATACTAGTTGTGCTTAAAGTGTTTGTTGTTATATATTATCATTTGCAGCAGTATTGTTAGTGTTTCGAAACCCGGGGGGTCCCTGGACCGACGAGTGAATTATCGCCACGTGCCCCAGCCCAGATGGGTCGACGCAAGGCGGAACGTGAAGGGGGGTAAGGAGGTAGCCGGAGGGAGGCAGGCGTAAGAGAGTGTGGATCCCGCGGCCTTCGTGTTAGCCCAGCGCCTGAGTCGGGTGCGCTTGCAGTAGGGGGATACAAGCGTCCACGCGGGAGTGGGAGCGAGAGGCCTTGAGCGAGCGTCGTCCCGTCCTTCCCCGCGCGGGCCAACCCTCTGTAAGAGGGCCCTGGTCCTTCCTTTTATAGGCGTAAGGAGAGGATCCAGGTGTACAATGGGGGGTGTAGCAGAGTGCTACGTGTCTAGCGAAGGAGAGCTAGTGCCCTAAGTACATGCCATCATGGCAGCCGGAGGGGTTTTGGCACCCGGTTCGTGTGGTGTCGTGGCCGTCGGAGGAGCGCTGGAGCCTGGCGAGAGGGGCAGCTGTCGGGGCTGTCGAGTCCTTGCTGACGTCCTCTTGCTTCCGTAAGGGGGCCGAGAGCCGCCGTCGTCCCGGAGTGTGCGGGGCGCCATCATTGCCTATCTGGCGGAGCAAGCCAGATGGGACGCCGGTCTTGTTCCCCGTAGCCTGAGTCAGCTCGGGGTAGGGTAATGATGGCGCCTCCTATCGACGTGGTCGGTCCGCGCCCTAGGCTGGGCGAGGTGGAGGCTCCTCCGAGGTCGAGGTCGAGTCTGTCTTCCGTGGTCGTGGTCGAGTCCGAGCCCTTGGGTCGGGCGAGGCGGAGACCGTCGGCTGAGGCTAGGGCTGAGTCCGAGCCCTGGGGTCGGGCGAAGCGAAGTCCGTCGTCTTCCGGGGCTGAGCCCGAGTCCGAGCCCTAGGGTCGGGCGAGGCGGAGTTCGTCGTCTTCTGGGGCTGAGCCCGAGTCCGAGCCCTGGGTCAGGCGGAGCGGAGTTCGCCGTCTTTTGGGGCTGAGCTCGAGTCCGAGCCCTGGGTCGGGCGGAGCGGAGTTCGCCGTCTTCCGGGGCTGAGCCCGAGTCCGAGCCCTGGGTCGGGCAGAGCGGAGTTTGCCGTCTTCCGGGGCTGAGCCCGTGTCCGAGCCCTGGGTCGGGCGGAGCGAAGTTCACCGTCTTCCAGGGCCGAGCCCGAGTCCGAGCCCTAGGGTCGGGCGAGGCGGAGTTTCTTATGACGCCCGAGGCCGGCCTTGGCTGCTGTCAGCCTAACTCTGTCGGGTGGCTCAGCAGTCGAAGCGGCGCAGGCGGCGCTGTCCTCTTGTCAGACCGGTCAGTAGAGCGGCGAAGTGACTGCGGTCACTTCGGCCCTGTCGACTGGAGGGCGTGCGTCAGGATAAAGGTGTCAGGCCACCTTCGCATTAAATGCCCCTGCGATTTGGTCGGTCGGCGTGGCGATGTGGCCAAGGTTGCTTCTCGGTGAAGACTGGGCCTCGGGCGAGCCGATAGTGTGCCCGTTGCTGGAGGGGGGTCCTCGGGCGAGACGTAGGTTCTCCGGGGTCGGCTTCCCTTGCCCGAGGCTAGGCTCGGGCGAGGCACGATCATGTTCCTTGAATGGACCGATCGTTGGCTTAATCGCACCCATCAGGCCTTTGCAGCTTTGTGCTGATGGGGGTTACCAGCTGAGATTTAGGGGCCCTGAGGGTACCCCTAATTATGGTCCCCGACAGTAGCCCCCGAGCCTCCAAGGGAGTACTAATACTCGCTTGGAGGCTTTTGTCGCACTTTTTTGCAAGGGGACCAGCCTTTTTCGGTTGCATTCTGTTCCGGTGGGTGCGCGCGAGCGCACCCGCCGGGTGTAGCCCCCGAGGCCTCGGAGGAGTAGTTTTACTCCTTCGAGGTCTTAGTGCGCTTCGCAACACTTCGGCTGGTCTAGTTGTTCCCTCATGCGAGCTGGCCGTAGCCCGAGTGCACGGTCTGGTCCCAAGTTCTCGGGCTGGTATGTTGACGCTGTCAACGGTTTGGCCGGAGCCGGGTTTGCGAGAGCAGCCCCCGAGCCTCTGCACAGGGCGAGAGGACGGTCAGGGACAGACTCGACTTTTTTACATACACCCCTGCGTCGCCTTTCCGCAAGGAGGAGGGGGGGGGGGGGAAAGCGCCATGTTGCCCTCAGGTGGCGCCGAACATGGTGTCTCCGGTGAGCTGCTGGCGGGTAATCCGAGCGGACGTCCGTGCCCCATTTGATAGGGGTCGGCTAGAGGCCCAGAGGCGCGCCCAAAAGTACCTGCGGGTGATCTGCCGGACCCAGTCCCCTGTCGACGGGGTCCGAGGGCTCGATGCCTCCCTCTGATGGGATTCCGTTACAAGATCGTTCCCGTTGGTCTCGGAAATGTCCTAGGGTACCTCGGGAGCGCAGCCCGAGCCTTGGTTATGTATCGAACGTACACATGGTCATCCCTCGCTCTGTGTCTGAGGCGACTGTGAACCCTTCAAGGGCCAGCCTACGAACCCCTGATCAGTAGTGGGCGCGGAGCCCGAGTGGCCTGAGGCGGCCGTTGAACCCTCCGAAGGGCCAGCCATCGAACCTCTGATTAGTAGTGGGTGTGGAGCCCACGTGCTCTGAGGCGGCTGTTGAACCCCTCCGAGGGGCCAGCCTTCGAACCTCTTATCAGTAGGGAGGCTCGGAGCCTGTTTCCTTCACGGAGAAGGGTCCTTTTCGGGGTATCCCCCTTTCCCGGTCCCTGTTGAGAGAGAGAGAAAGAGGAAAAGGGAAAGGACACGAAATCGAATGACGCGGCGTACCTCTTTCGACGCGGTCATTACGGCGAAGGCGAAGCGTCGCTTGCTTCCCCCGCCAGAGACGCCGCCTGTCCCGCCACGAAGTTAATGCGACGGGGCGAGCGGTTCGTGGGGCGGCCGTTGCGCGTGCACGAGCCGTTCGAGGAACGGATCACGGGCGCGTCGTCTTCGCGCCGTGGGAGAGGGCTTCCCCGCTGCCCCTGGATGGGACGTGAGCTTGGCTGGCGACGTGACCGCTGCTGCTGCCCGCCTGTCACCGCCATTACTGCCGGCCCATTTTTGACCGCGTTTGACCGTCGCGCTTGGCTGGTACTGCAGGGTTGCCTCGAGTCGCGGTATTGACTCCACAGTCGAGGAGGCGCGGTAGTGGCGTGAGTGGCGGTGCAGTTGTTCACACGTAGCAACCGGCGCGCCGGTTGCATGATGCGTGGGCCTGGACCTCCATGCTGGGCTCGTTGGAGTCGAAGGGGTGCGCCCACTTGGCACGGTTGCATGCCTCCTACATGGCTGTCCGCCCTTCCACCCGCTGGTCTGGGCGAAAGTGGAGGAGTGCTTGTAACCGCCGAGTGGTTGCATGCACCGCGCGCGCGCGGCGGTTTGGCTTCTTCTCCCCTGGACCGGCTTGCATGACGTGTGGGACCCAGCCCCCGCGCCGTGGGGGGGTGAATCTTGGAGCGTGTTGGAGAAGATTCGACCCGCAACGGTTGAGGGCGCAGGTAGGGAGAGTCGCCTTTAAATGGGGGGTGACCTCCTTGGAGGGCAACCATGTCTTCGCGCTCCCCACATGCATCGTGTCTTTCCACCTTCCGAGCCCCCGAGCGGGGGGCACCCGGAGCCCTTCCGTCTTGTCGTCGGAGGAACGCAACTTCGTGGAAGTTGGTACCTTTCAGCCATCGTTCGGCTTCAAGGATTTTCATCAGGCAGCCTGGCTGCATTCCCTCGCCGGTGGTCACCCAAGACGGTGACCACTAGCCTCTAGGTGGGGAGGAGCAAACCAGGCTGCGGCCTCCGCCCCGCCCTCGGCTTCAAGGATCTTCATCATCCTTGCTGGGGCGGAGGGTGAGGCGAGTCGGGGGGCCGCCTCCGCGTGGGTCGGTAACCCTTTTCTTCCCCCGACGGACGGGGGAGAAAGGTATCTTCCAGCTCCACGGAGGCCTCCCTCAGCCACGCCGGGGTGGGCGGACTACCGCTGCTCAGCCAGGGTGCAGCATTCCATCCTCCGTCCGGACGATGGTCGCGCCGCACGTGGGCCGGCCACGTCCAGGCCTTCCTCGTGCCGACAGCCGCGTCAGTGGGTCGCCCAGCACGTCGTGTGCCGCGAGGGCGGCGCTCATGTTCTGGGCGGCTCCGGCGAGGGCGAGGA
Organism: Zea luxurians; assembly: GCA_029449295.1. Classification (NCBI taxonomy): domain Eukaryota; kingdom Viridiplantae; phylum Streptophyta; class Magnoliopsida; order Poales; family Poaceae; genus Zea; species Zea luxurians. Next base: position 167,181,138 of record JAOPSE010000004.1, read on the forward strand.
CCTGCCGGTGCGCTTTGAGGCATCCGGCGCCCGCTGGCGCGGTGTTTAGGCGGTGGCAGCCGGAGAAGGCTTCTCTACCGACGAGATTGCCAACTCCGCCCGCACCCCTGGGCCTCCGTCTCCCGGCTTGAATGGCTGGTTCTCGTCCTCGGTGAACGAGAGCCCTCCTGCCGTAGCACCCGCCCCGAAGCCGTTGCTGAAGCTGCTTCGTCGCCCGGGGCGGGGGTCGTTGTCGCTGTTGCCGGATCGGGCGGCGGTGAGCCACCCGTCGGCCCTCAATTGCTCCGCGGGTCCCCCAATCTTGGGGGGTTGTTCGTTCCCGTGGAGACGGAACCGGAGCTCCGCTTGTAATGGCACCTTGAGTGCCGGTGTTTTGTTCATTGCGGCTGTCGAGGCCTGAACATGTATGTATTTTCGGCACGGAGCCGTATTTTTTCTTCATTTCGAGCACTAAGACTCGCCTTGTTGATTATCTGAACCGCTTCACCGAGCGTGAGTTACCTCGTGCAAAGGTGACGAGTGAGGTATCCGTATCCCGGAGGAGTAGGAGTCCCTCGGCTCGGTCGGCCTTGTTGTCCGAGGCCCCTCTTGCTTAGTTAAAGGAACCCCTCGGCCGCTCTTCGATGAGCCGAAGCCGGAGGTAGCGGTGTCAGCACGGACGGAGGCAGAGTTGGCTTCGAAAAGGAGGTGTAGTTGGCCAGAGCCTGGCCGGGTCGTCCACTGGTGGAGTCAACGCCGGAGTTGAGCTGCCGAGGCCACAAGCCGAGCTGATGTCTTTGAGGGTCAGCTGGCCGAGGCCTCGGGGTGGCCGGCCGAGCCGCCTGCTCGGGACGGATTCTCGAAGAAGACCCTGGCGGCGATGGCCCGGGCGTGGTGCTGATGGCGTCCTTCAGAGTGGGGACCCTCCGACCACGTCGCCGTCTGAGGCTAGGTCAGACCCCGTCGAAGGTGTAGTTGATGCCGAGGGTGCTGCTGCCCCCTTCGGCTTGTCGGACCAGTCTAGGTAGACTGGCGCCGCCACCTTTACCGAGCAGACCTCCCGACGCTCTTGCTTGCGGTGCCGAGCCGAGGCATTCGCCACTTGCCCGCCGTAGATCATGAAGCTGTCGCGGATCTCGGGGAACCCTCCTGCCTTGTGATCTTCCTCCTTGGCGTCGTCGAGGACCTTGCCACCCTCTGCGGGTGGCCCGGCCTTGTGGAAGTGTCGTCGAAGCATGGCACACTCCTTGAGGGTGTGCTTGACGGGCCCCTGATGATAAGGGCACGACTCCTTGAGCATCTTGTCGAAGAGGTTGGCACCTCCGGGAGGTTTCCGAGGGTTCTTGTGCTCGGCGGCGGCGACAAGATCCGCGTCGGTGGCGTCGCGTTTCGCTTGCGACTTCTTCTTGCCCTTCTTCTTGGCGCCGCGCTGAGTTGACGCCTCGGGAGCATCTTCCGGTGGGCGGCCCTGGGCTGCTTGTCCTTCTGGAAAATGGCCTCAACCGCCTCCTGGCCAGAGGCGAACTTGGTGGCGATGTCCATCAGCTCGCTCGCCCTGGTGGGGGTCTTGCGACCCAGCTTGCTCACCAGGTCGCGGCAGGTGGTGCCGGCGAGGAACGCGCCGATGACATCTGAGTCAGTGACGTTGGGTAGCTCCGTGCACTGCTTCGAGAATCGCCGGATATAGTCCCGGAGAGACTCTCCCGGCTGCTGGCGGCAGCTTTGGAGATCCCAGGAGTTCCCAGGGCGCACGTACGTGCCCTGGAAATTGCCGGCGAAGGCTTGGACCAGGTCGTCCCAGTTGGAGATCTGCCCCGGAGGCAGGTGCTCTAACCAGGCTCGAGCGGTGTCGGAGAGGAACAGGGGGAGGTTGCGGATGATGAGGTTGTCATCGTCCGTTCCACCCAGTTGGCAGGCCAACCGATAGTCCACGAGCCACAGTTCCGGTCTTGTCTCCCCCGAGTACTTTGTGATAGTAGTCGGGGTTCGGAACCGGGTCGGGAACGGTGCCCGTCGTATGGCGCGGCTGAAAGCCTGCGGACCGGGTGGTTCGGGCGAAGGACTCCGATCCTCCCCGCTGTCGTAGCGTCCCCCACGCCTGGGGTGGTAGCCTCGGTGCGCCCTGTCATCGAGGTGGGCCCGACGGCTGTGATGATGACGCTCGTTGCCGAGGGGACCTAGGGCCGCAGGTGCTGTGTTGCGCGTGCGCCCGGAGTGGACCGAGGCTTCCCGCGTAAATTGGGAAGTCGCGGCGCGATGTCCCGAGGGGAAACCCTGCCTTCGGGAGGCAGAGCTTTCGGCCCATCGGACCGCGGCGTCCTCCAGGAGATTCTTGAGCTCTCCCTGGATACGTCGCCCTTCCATAGTCGATGGCTCCGGCATCGCGCGGAGGAGCATTGCTGCTGCAGCCAGGTTTTGGCCGACTCCGCTGGAATCCAGCGGCGGCCTCACCCTGACGTCGTCGGCGATGCGGTGCTAGATGTCGTGGGGGAGATGACGCGCTTCTCCGGCCGGGGGTTGGATTGCCCATTCCTGCCCGACGTCCCTGCGGATCGGCACAAGCGTTCCTACTCCCCCGTCGAGCCTGGCCTGCCTCTTGAGGGTTTGCTCGAGCTGTGGGTCAGGACCCCCCGCTGGGACGGGGACCACAGCTCGCTCCCGAAGGATGTCAACGCGAGGCGCGGGCCTAGGGGGATCACTGTTCTCCGGCATACCAAGATGGTTGCCTTCGCCGGGACCCCCTAGATCGACGTGGAGACATTCACAACTTGGGCCGCGGTCCTCATTGTCGAGGCCGCGGCTGCCGTCGGAACAGTCGGAAAGGCAGTAGTCGCATGCGGTCATGAAGTCCCGCACGGCACTGGGGTTACCAAGTTCGGAGAAATCCCAACAGATGTCGGGCTCGCCATCTTCCTCGGACCCCGAGGACTCGTAGGTCGAGTCGGCCGTCAGTCGGTCCCAGGGTGACCGCACACGATACCCCAGAGGGTTTGGACTCGCCTCTATGAAAGTGCTCACCGAAGCGGAGTCGCTTGGTGGGTCGAGGCCGAATCCAAAAGACACGAGATGGGAATCGGTCGGTACCTTTCGGTCGACGGTCGGTGACGAGGTCGCGTCTGGGACTGACTGCACCGTTGTCTCGGGTACAAGGGTGACACCCAGCAAGTCCTTCGCGAGCGTGCTGGCATCGTGCGTTTGCTTGAGATCGGCGTGTTGCGGGGAGGCGGCGATCGTCTTCGTCTCAGACGCGGGATCGATGCCCGACGCGCCCTCCGTTGGGGCGCCGGCGCCGTCGACTCGCTCGACAGCCAACGAGGTGCCGCTTCCCGCTTGGCCTTGGTTGCCCCGCCTCCTCCTCCGTCGGCGGGGGAGGGGATGGGACAAGCTCAAATGTCGTCCTTCCACCCCGTGGGGAAGGCGTCGTCGATTTCCCCGCCGGCGAGCGGGTTGTCGACCGCCATTGTCGCTGTCGCGCGGCAGGGGAAGGAGTATCATGTCGTAGCTGCCGTCGAGGGACATGAACTCGAGATTCCCGAAACGGAGCACTGTCACGAGCTGGAAAGGTTGCTGGAGACTGCCCATCTGGAGCTTGACGGGAAGCTGTTCGTCAACACGCAGCAGGCCCCTACCTGACACGCTAACTGTCGGTGTTTCGAAACCCGAGGGGTCCCTGGACCGATGAGTGAATTGTCGCCGCGTGCCCCAGCCCAGATGGGTCGACGCAAGGCGGAACGCGAAGGGGGGAAAGGAGGTAGCCGGAGGGAGGCAGGCGTAAGAGAGTGTGGATCCCGCGGCCTTCGTGTTAGCCCAGCGCCTGAGTCGGGTGCGCTTGCAGTAGGGGGATACAAGCGTCCACGCGGGAGTGGGAGCGAGAGGCCTTGAGCGAGCGCCGTCCCGTCCTTCCCCGCGTGGGCCAACCCTATGTAAGAGGGCCCTGGTCCTTCCTTTTATAGGCGTAAGGAGAGGATCCAGGTGTACAATGGGGGGTGTAGCAGAGTGCTACGTGTCTAGCGAAGGAGAGCTAGTGCCCTAAGTACATGCCATCGTGGCAGCCGGAGGGGTTTTGGCACCCGGTTCGTGTGGTGTCGTGGCCGTCGGAGGAGCGCTGGAGCCTGGCGAGAGGGGCAGCTGTCGGGGCTATCGAGTCCTTGCTGACGTCCTCTTGCTTCCGTAAGGGGGCCGAGAGCCGCCGTCGTCACGGAGTGTGCGGGGCGCCATCATTGCCTATCTGGCGGAGCGAGCTAGATGGGACGTCGGTCTTGTTCCCCGTAGCCTGAGTCAGCTCGGGGTAGGGTAATGATGGCGCCTCCTATCGACGTGGTCGGTCCGCGCCCTAGGCTGGGCGAGGTGGAGGCTCCTCCGAGATCGAGGTCGAGTCTGTCTTCCGTGGTCGTGGTCGAGTTCGAGCCCCTGGGTCGGGCGAGGCGGAGACCGTCGGCTGAGGCCAGGGCTGAGTCCGAGCCCTGGGGTCGGGCGAAGCGGAGTCCGTCTTCTTCCGGGGCTGAGCCCGAGTCCGAGCCCTAGGGTTGGGCGAGGCGGAGTTCGTCGTCTTCCAGGGCTGAGCCCGAGTCCGAGCCCTGGGTCGAGCGGAGCGGAGTTCGCCGTCTTCCGGGGCTGAGCCCGAGTCCGAGCCCTGGGTCGGGCGGAGCGGAGTTCGCCATCTTCCGGGGCTGAGCCCATGTCCGAGAACAGGGTCGGGTGGAGCGGAGTTCGCCGTCTTCTGGGGCCGAGCCCGAGTCCGAGCCCTAGGTTCGGGCGAGGCGGAGTTTCTTATGACGCCCGAGGCCGGCCTTGGCTGCTGTCAGCCTAACTCTGTCGGGTGGCTCAGCAGTCGAAGCAGCGCAGGCGGTGCTGTCCTCTTGTCAGACCGGTCAGTAGAGCGGCGAAGTGACTGTGGTCACTTCGGCCCTGTCGACTGGAGGGCGTGCGTCAGGATAAAGGTGTCAGGCCACCTTCGCATTAAATGCCCCTGCGATTTGGTCGGTCGGCGTGGCGATGTGGCCAAGGTTGCTTCTCGGTGAAGACTGGGCCTCGGGCGAGCCGATAGTGTGCCCGTTGCTGGAGGGGGGGGTCCTCGGGCGAGACGTAGGTTCTCCGGGGTCGGCTTCCCTTGCCCGAGGCTAGGCTCGGGCGAGGCACGATCATGTCCCTTGAATGGACCGATCCTTGGCTTAATCGCACCCATCAGGCCTTTGCAGCTTTGTGCTGATGGGGGTTACCAGCTGAGATTTAGGGGCCCTGAGGGTACCCCTAATTATGGTCCCCGACAAGTATAATGGCGTTCATGATTAATATAGACACTATATATATATATATGTATGTATGATGGAGTTTAGGTATTATATGCATAGTGTCATGAAAGTGGGTCTTCGGTTGTGATATGATCTCTGAGTTTAAATTGCAAGTAATGTGAAGTGAATATATTTATGATTGTGAAGTAGAAGGTTTTAGCTCTAATTTAAGTTAAGGTGTTAGAGTATTTGAGGTGTTAAGAACATGATAATTGTAGAAACCAAATAGGAGCTAAATGGAATGCTTGCTGTTTGAGACTGTATGACCAGTTTTAATTGCGCAGCTAGTTCAATAAAGTAAACAATGTTTTCTGTAGAAATGTTATATATAAAAGTTGTAGCTCACTTCTTTATCTTGCTTGTGTAAAAATTTCATGGTCATATGTCTAGTAGTTTAGAAGTTATGATTTTTCCAAGTCCAGTTTTAGAATCTATCTAAATTCTGTACAGGTTTCGAAAATTGGATTGTTTGGCTAAGTTAAAATGAGAATCAATCATTAGAAAATATATAAGAATTGTAGTACTTTCCTTGAGCTTTCCAAAAAATTTTGGATCACCCTTTTTGGTGATCTATAAATTAAGTTACAACTGTTTGAGTTAGGATCTCTGAATCTGTCCCAATTTAGACAGCAGAGCCTTTCTCATATTTTCTGATCTTGATATATATTGAATTAACCTGGGATGTTTATAAATGAATTGTAGACAATTCTGTTAGATTTCTAAAAAGTCTAGGATCACCTGATTTGGATGCCTGAAACTCTAGTTATGGATTTTAAAGTAAGTAGTCGAATTATGTCCAAATCTGGACATAATTTACGTTTAGCTCTGTTTGACCTTTTTAAAGGTTGAATCTTGTGATGAGGATAATACAAAAGTTATAGAGGACTTTATAAGCTTTCCATAAAGTTCTAGTTTACTATTTTTGGATGCATATCTTGTGTGTTATGAGCTAAACAAGTAGTTGCTGTTCTGCTGTCCAAAAATCAGCAAGTAGTGAAACGAGTTGCTTGGAGTTTATTTTGTGTAGGTAACTAGAATTGTTTAGTTCTTGGCTTGATTATTGAAGTCTTATAATTGCATAAGGACGTTTCTTAATGTTCGGATTATGTCGGCGTTTTGACCCCGGGGGGTCCCTGGACCGACGAGTAAATTGTCGCTGCGTGTCCCAGCCCAGATGGGTTGGCGCGAGACGGAGACACAAGGGGGAAATCAGTAAGGGGAAAACCCGCGGTCTCGTGTTGTCCTGTGCCCAAGACGGATGCGCTTGCAGTAGGGGGTTACAAGCGTTCACGAGGGAGAGAGAGAGAGGGCGTGAGACTGCGCGTCAGCCCGTTCTCCCGCGCGGCCACCCTCCCGTACGAGGGCCCTGGACCTTCCTTTTATAGACGTAAGGAGAGGGTCCAGGTGTACAACGGGAGGTGTAGCAGTGTGCTAACGTGTCTAGCAGAGAGGAGCCAGAGCCCTATGTACATGCCGACGTGGCTGTCGGGGAGGTGTTGGAGCCCTGTTCATGTGGCGTCGTGGCCGTCGGAGGAGCGCTTGAGCCCTGTAAAAGCACAGCTGTCGGGGCTGTCGGATCCTTGCTGACGTCTCCTTGCTTCCGTAAGGGGCTGAGAACCGCTGTTGTCATGGGGCACGCGGGGTGCCATCATTACTTGTTTTACCGGGGCGAGCCAGATGGGACGCCGGTCTTGTCCCCGTAGCCTGGGCTAGCTAGGGGTAGGGTAATGATGCCCCCCCCCTTGTGGCGTGGTCGGCCCGAGCGAGGTGGTGACTCCTCCGAGGTCGAGGTTGAGTCCAAGCCCGGGGGTCGGGCGAGGCGGAGACCGTCGTCCGAGGTCGAGGTTGAGTCCGAGCCCTGGGGTCGGGCAAGGCGGAGACCGTCGTCCGAGGTCGAGGTTGAGTCCGAGCCCTGGGGTCGGGCGAGGCGGAGACCGTCGTCTGAGGTCAAGGTCGAGTCCGAGCCCTAGGGTCGGGCGAGGCAGAGACCGTCGTCCGAGGTCAAGGTCGAATCCGAGCCCTAGGGTCAGGCGAGGCGGAGATCGTTTTTCCGGAGTCGAGGTTGAGTCCGAGCCCTGGGGTCGGGCGAGGCGGAGATTCCTATAGCGCCCGAGGCTGGACTTGGCTGCTGTCAGCCTCACCCTGGCGGGTGGCACAGCAGTCGGAGCAGCGCAGGCGGCGCTGTTTTCCCGTCAGGTCAGTCAGTGGAGGGGCGAAGTGACTGCGGTCACTTCGGCCTTGTCGACTGGAGAGCACGCGTCAGGATAAGGTGTCAGGCGATCCTTGCATTAAATGCTCCTGCGATCCGGTCGGCTGGTGAGGCGATCTGGCCAAGGTTGCTTCTCCGCGAAGCCTGCCCGAACTAGGCCTCGGGCGAGTCTAAGGTGCGTCCGTTGCTTGAGGAGACCCTCGGGCGAGGTGCGAATTTTCCTTGGTCTTCCATTCCTGCCCGAGGCTGGGCTCGGGCGAGGCGAGATCATATCCCTTGAGTGGACGGGGCCTTGACCGGAATTGCGCCCATCAGGCCTTTGCATCTTTGTGCTGATGGGGGTTACCAGCTGAGATTAGGAGCCTTGGGGGTACCCCTAATTATGGTCCCCGACAGATTAGGTTCGAGTAAGTGGGAGAACATGATCGTTGTGTTGGGTTGTATAAACCTATCGAGTGCTTAATTAAGACTGTTTGTGACATCTTGCCATTAAGTATTAGTGTTATTTGTGTGAATTTCTATTGTTTGGTTTCCTGCATACCTTGTCTTAAAAAGTTTCATCTTCTATATTAATTGCTTAAGTTAATAAATCATGGAGGATGGAGATTTACTTATGGTTCATTACTGGTTTGTCATATTGCTTCTATCAGGTCATGTCGTTTAAGTGTTCTCCATTGCTAAAAGAAAGTTAGTAAGGGATAGTGTTGTGGATTTGTATATCTCTAGGCCTTCTCATGCTGTTACTTGAGTTTTTGGTTGGGGAGTAAAGTATCCAGGTAGTAATGATCATGCAGCTTAATTAACTGGTAATTCATTGATTACAATACAGGTGACTTAGAATTAGCTTTGGCTATGTCCTTATGCTTACGTAGTAGAAAATAAATGCTTGATCAAATGCCTTGTTGTCTAAATATGATGTATTGCTTTCTTGATATTTGGTTAGGTCCATTTGACTAGAAAGTCATGACTGATATAGAATTGAGTGTATCTAGTAGTTACCCCCAAGGGTTGTAATGTTTGTTTTAAGTGTTATCCTCTTTAGTATAGCTTATCTATATTGTGCTTTTTATGCCCATGCTCATGTGTATTATGCATATCATTTAGGTACGTTAAGTGATCACGTGATGTGGAGGATCAGAACTGAGTCAACCACAAGATGGTGTTAAGCGTGGGTTTCTTTGCAAGATGATGCTGATGAACGAACTTAAGGATGGATAGACTGAACCCGTGCCAACACACAAGGCTGGTCGCGAAGTGGTCATCATCTAACAACACTGACTTAGTGTTATCCCAGGCAAGCCCCGGTGCATTTGCCACCTCCTTGTTGTTTTTAAAACTTTTATCACTTATATGCTGCATTAGGTGATAGGAGTTGAGTGAAGAAACAATTGATGCATTACCATTCCTTGGAATTTGATTATCCTCCTTGCTACCTGTTTTATAAAGAGAACTAATGAGGCTTAGCCCTACCTAGAGAATTAAAATTTGTTTCTGTTTAAAAGAATGTTGTGTAACACTGGGTATGGGTTTGTTTTATGAAAAAGGACTTGTAATGGTGAGAGCATCATCTGTAGTGATAAATTCATCATTCAAGTATGGTACCTCTGTCAGGTACATGGTTTTGGGAAGGAAAATAATAAGATAAGACCAGACGTTGAGCAGGAAAGGTCGCCCGTCTGTGTCGATTAAGGACTGCACCGAAAGTAGGCTTGCTGATCTAGGACCCTTTAACTGGCCACATGCCTCGTCATGGGTAAGCTTAGCCTCGGTTGGACCAATACCTGAACAGCTCGCACGCACTGGGTGTGGAGAGATGGCGAGAGTAACGTGTGCCCACCTGGCAAGTGGCTGGATGGTGGGGTGCTGTGCTCTCAGGTCGCGTGAACCCGTTCTGGTCTTGAAAACCCGTGGGTGAGTTGACATATGCAAGGGTTAAGTGCTACATATGTCGTGTGGTTGAAGATCCTCAGCTGAGTATTAATCGATTCAGATCACCGTTACTTCTCAGATATAAAGACTGGATCACTGCCCTGCATCGTAGATAACAAGTAAAACTAAAGTTGCTAAAATGAAACTAGTGTAGGAAAAGTGAGTGCTCTAGATCAGGCGAATCTAGATTCAGGGAAAATACTTAACTGTGAAGTAAAATTTTGGCATAAGGATCCACTACTAGTAAGCTCTTCTACAAAATGAGTCTTTGAAATTTGATGAGCCTTACCTTGAATCCTTTTAAAACCAGCATACCCTTGAGAGTCTTTTCTTTAGTCGGGTAAGTCTTGCTGAGTAATTGCGTACTCAGGGTTTTATTTCCTGTTATTTTTCAGGTCATGATTTTGTTCTGTTGTGGATGGTGCTAAGTGCTGGTGGGCTTGGCCTTCTTATATAGGTGTATTCCATCCTAAGCTTCTTTATTGAGGATTGTCACTTAAGCTAGCATATATTTTCAAACTTATAAATATTTTATAACACTTCAAATTGTAATTCTTTTGAATCATTTTTTTATCACTCCGATGATGTATAATGAAATCTTGATGTAACTTGTAATCATTTTGTAATAAAGAATTTATTTCCGCTGCAAGTGTTTGTATGTGAGTTGTGTTTACTTAATCCTGCGATCTTGGTGGTAAGTCGTTTATCCGGGGTCCTCGGGGCACTCAGACAGTTCCTATTAAGTTGTTTGGTGCACATGCATAGGCGTCTGAGGTCTTTGAGACAAGGACAGGTGCATGTGGGCCCAATAACTTAGGAGGTTCTGCGATAGACCCCATCGGGAGGAGAGATCCTAGGTGTTGTTTAGAGTTGGCAGGTCACTCTAGACACCTCTAATCGACGTAGAGCCGAAGAGAAGCGAAGAATTTGGGGATTGAGAGACTAAACTAGAACTAAACTAGAACTACTCCTAATGTCTAAGGTAAAAACGAGAGATAAACTGATTATTTATTCGATTGTTCATAATTAATTGGCTCTGCGCGCGTGCTGACCGTACGAACCACCAGTGCGGACCATCCGGCCTAGGGCTGGACCGTCCGGTCGTCTGTTTTGGTGCCCAACAACACTGAGTCAGTTGAGAAATTTAGGAACGGTGGAATTAGTGCCACCGCCGGCAGGCGTCACCACTACAGATGACCCCAAGCTTGTTGTTCTTCTTGTAGATGTGGCATAACACCCAGTCATCAAGCTGAGACATTAGTTAGAGCTTGATCAAACCACACCAGCTATTATATTGGCTAGCGCAATGCAATCTCAAGCTAGATTGGGTTATATGCCGGTATTTACACTGCAGAACAGTAGCACACATGCATACCCTGAGAGATGTGGTCTTGCTTTTGGCGGCGGTGGCAGCCGGCTGGCGGTTGAGCTCATCGCATCCGCGATGCGGTACTCATGCATGATCCAGTTGCTCTTGAGGCCCTTTGGCGGCTTCCCGCAGTATTACACGAGCGCCTTCTCGACGCCGACCTTCTCGTGGTTGCCGCCACCGGATGCTAGGATGGGCTTGTCTGTGTGACTGTAGCCGGACGTTGCCGCCCTGTTCGACCACACTCCGTTGGTGTCCTTCAGTACTTGCGGTCCCTCGGGCTGAAGTACCATTCCTGCTCACCGAAGGTCGTCTTAGGCATATACAAGCATGAGACGGTGGCTCGGTTTTCCATGACAGTTAAAATACTACATGATACAAACTTAAGACACTAGACCATAAATATGGTCAAGAGATAATATGTATTGGCGGTCATGTAAAGACGGGCTCTTCACGAAGAGTCTGTCTCTTATATTTTTTCAATTGACCCCCCTAAAAACTTTTTAAAATAATATATATTAAATAGGTTTGCACATGCCCTATCTGATCCACGTATCCACCCATGCATCTCTAAGCCATAGCGCGTGAGACTGAGAGAGCAGTAAAGCCACACACATTTCCTATAATTAAACCCAGTTCAAAATGGGGACGGACACGATATCCATGCCTGCACAATTGATTCTAGTCACTCGATTGCCAATCAACGGCCCACATTGGTCGACTTTCATCGCCTCTTCCCTTGAATTCTCTGGAATAGGAATCACCGTCCTCCGCTTCAGATCTCCTTCAATCGTCGTCTTCCACTTCGCGTTTCCATCTTCGTACTCATATGGCTTTGTCTGCAGCAATGCTTTAAGGGCCGCGAGGCCCTTTGTTTTCTCCAGTTTGCAGTTTGCATAGCTGCCTCCTTTGGATCTAAGGTTAGTTGTTGTCCCCACTCCTTACCCTATCGATTCTAATCTAGCGCGCCTATGCCTGAGGTGATGCATCCTAGTTGTCGGTGTTTTGACCCTGGGGGGTCCCTGGACCGACGAGTAAATTGTCGCCGCGTGCCCCAGCCCAGATGGGTCGGCGCGAGACGGAGCACGAAGGGGGAAGAAGCCGGAGGGAGACAGGCGTAAAAGGGGAAACCCGCAGCCTTCGAGTTTGTCCCGCGCCCAGGTCGGGTGCGCTTGCAGTAGGGGGTTACAAGCGTCCACGCGGGAGGGAGCGAGAGGCTTACGCGAGCGCCGTCCCGTCCTTCCCCGCGCGGCCAACCCTCTGTAAGAGGGCCCTGGACCTTCCTTTTATAGGCGTAAGGAGAGGATCCAGGTGTACAATGGGGGGTGTAGCAGTGTGCTAACGTGTCTAGCGGAGAAGAGCTAGTGCCCTAAGTACATGCCGTCGTGGCAGCCGGAGAGGTTTTGGCACCCGGTTCGTGTGGCGTCGTGGCCGTCGGAGGAGCGCTGGAGCCTGGCGGAAGGACAGCTGTTGGGGCTGTCGAGTCCTTGCTAACGTCTCCTTGCTTCCGTAAGGGGGCTGAGAGCCGCTGTCGTCATGGAGCGTGCAGGGCGCCATCATTACTTGTTTATCGGGGCGAGCCAGATGGGACGCCGGTCTTGTTCCCCGTAGCCTGAGTTAGCTTGGGGTAGGGTAATGATGGCGCCTCCTGTGACGTGGTCGGTCCGAGCTCTGGGTTGGGCGAGGCGGAGGCTCCTCCGAGGTCGAGGTCGAGTCTGTCTTTCGAGGCCGAGGTCGAGTCCGAGCCCCTGGGTCGGGCGAGGCGGAGACCGTCGGCTGAGGCCAGGGCTGAGTCCGAGCCCTGGGGTCGGGCGATGCGGAGTTCGACGTCTTCCGGGGCTGAGCCCGAGTCCAAGCCCTGGGGTCGGGCGATGCGGAGTCCGTCGTCTTCCGGGGCTGAGCCCGAGTCCGAGCCCTAGGGTCGGGCGAAGCGGAGTTCGTCGTCTTCCGGGGCTGAGCCCGAGTCCGAGCCCTAGGGTCGGGCGAAGCAGAGTTTCCTATGGCGGCTAAGGCCGGACTTGGCTGCTGTCAGCCTCACTCTGCCGAGTGGCACAGCAGTCGGAGCGGCACAGGCGGCGCTGTCCTCTTGTCAGGCCGGTCAGTGGAGCGGCGAAGTGACAGCGGTCACTTCGGCTCTGTCGACTGAAGGGCGCGCGTCAGGGTAAGGTGTCAGGCCACCTTTGCATTAAATGCTCCTGCAATACGGTCGGTCGGCGTGGCGGCTTGGCCAAGGTTGCTTCTTGGTGAAGTCTGGGCCTCGGGCGAGCCGAAGGTGTGTCCGTTGCTAGAGGGGGTCCTCGGGCGAGACGTAAATCCTCCGGGGTCGGCTGCCCTTGCCCGAGGCTGGGCTCGGGCGAGGCGAGATCGTGTCCCTTGAGTGGACCGATCCTTGACTTAATCGCACCCATCAGGCCTTTATAGCTTTGTGCTGATGGGGGTTACCAGCTGAGATTAGGATTCTTGAGGGTACCCCTAATTATGGTCCCCGACAGTAGCCCCCGAGCCTCGAAGGGAGTGTTAATACTCGCTTGGAGGCTTTTGTCGCACTTTTTTGCAAGGGGACCGGCCTTTCTCGGTTGCATTTTGTTCCGGTGGGTGCACGCGAGCGCACCCGCCGGGTGTAGCCCCCGAGGCCTCGGAGGAGTGGTTTGACTCCTTCGAGGTCTTAATGCGTTTCGCAATGCTTCGGCTGGTCTGGTTTTTCCCTCATGCGAGCTGGTCGTAGCCCGGGTGCACGGTTGGGTCCCAAGTTCTCGGGCTGGTATGTTGACGCTGTCAACGGTTTGGCCGGAGCCGGGTTTGCGAGAGCAGCCCCTGTTGGGGGCCTTCGGCTTCCGAAGCTCCTCAAAAACATGATTTGACAATATTTTCTGAGTGAAACATGTGAACAAGTATCTTTGGAATCAGGTTGCGGGTGTACAAGAGCATGGTCAAGACAAAGCTTGACTGGGGTGTAAAGCGATCACGACGAAAGATAGGACGATCACGAAGCTACGTACAGAAAAGCTTCGGCATGACGAAGGAAAGGAGGAACCGACCTAAGGATGAAAAGTCAAGTTAAACCTCGAAGGATTGCTATAAAGTTATTATCAAATGTAAAGGGCATCAATGTAATTTTACACGGGCTGCGTCCCATGCCTGTAAATAGATGAACAGCAGTCCCGTACTGTTCACGCTGACTTGGCATACGTTTTTTCACGTTACGTCTGCATCCTTACTTTCCAACAATCCGAAGGTACACTTGTAATGTGTTTTTATGAATTTGGCGATAAAGATAAGTTGATGATAATACTCGAGCCATTGTTTGTATTTTATATATGTGTCCTTTTTTATCGTTAATCAACCTTATGAAAATCTTTTCCTTTACAACCTTCGTCCAAGATTCATTATATCCGAAGGGATATAATGTTTTTAAGGACGAAGGAGCTTAACATTTAACACTTTCTATGTTGCCTTGTTCTTAACTCTTAGCATTTGAGAACAAGTCCCCAACATTGGCGCCCACCTCCAATAAACTCACGCCCATTTTCTGAAGTTCTGAACACCTTCGGCAAGTGTCACCTTCGTCATGCCGCCTAAAAAAGCTTCAGCGACAGGGGCTGCCACTCTACAGCCGCTGGACCCCAATCAAGATGTCGTTTCTCTTAGGGAGGCCCGAAGCCAGAAGAGGAAGGTCACCAGTCCAACGCCTCCGGAGGACGACTTGGATCAAGAAATCCAAAATTTAGAGATGATCAATCAACAGGTCCAACGGAAGAAGGAGAAGATGGCTCGTCTAGCTGATCTTCAAAGGCAGATAGACGAGGCCTCTGAAGAGCTTCGACATCTTGCTCAAGATGACCAGAACCAAAGGCCCCACGCAGAGAGCTTCATGAAGAGGGCTTCTACAACGAGGGCGACTGGTATGAAGATTTCCATCACGGAAATTTTGCTTTTGATGATGCTTCTCCCTTGTCAACAGAACTGCAGGCTATTCCTTGGCCACATCTTACAAGCCACCCCAGCTCCCCATGTACGACGGTCATTCAGACCCGAAACAATTCTTGATGAGCTATGAGGCAACTATATCTTCGTACGGTGGAAACACGGCGGTCATGGCAAAGTCCTTCGTCATGGCTGTCAGGAGCGTTGCACAAACTTGGTACTCCTCCCTTAGGCCAGGGACAATCACCTCATGGCAAAAGTTGAAGGATATGTTGATAACCAGCTTCCAAGGGTTTCAGACGAAGCCAGTCACTGCTCAAGCTTTATTCCAGTGCACCCAGGATCACGAAGAATACCTTCAGGCATATGTCCGAAGGTTCCTACGTCTGAGGGCACAGGCACCAACAATGCCCAATGAAATTGTCATTGAGGCCATGATCAAGGGGCTTCGGCCAGGACCTGCAGCTCAGTACTTTGCCAGGAAGCCTCCTCAAACTCTGGAGAAGCTGCTCCAGAAGATGGACGAGTACATTCGAGCTGATAATGATTTTCGCCAAAGAAGGGAGGAAGCTCTCAGGTTCTCTGAAATGACTAGGGGCTTCGGAGGAAGATTTTATGCTAGGCACGTCAGGTCAATTCACAATTCTACTCAAAATGACGACAAAGGGAGTCAACAGCAAAGGCCACAGTGCTCCTCGCAAGCTTCGGGGCAACAGCAAAGCTCCTTCCGGCCGCTAGCGCCAAGGGGCAGAGGCGCCAGGGGCTTCGGGGGAAGATTTGGAGATCAACCAAGAAAAATTTACTGCCTATTCTGTGGTGAAGGCAAGGGCCACACCACCAGGATGTGCCACATTACCATCCAGAAGCAAAAGGAGCTAGCAGAAGCTGCTGCACAACAGAGCCAGCCGAAGCAGGTCATGCATACTGCTTCGTACCATTCGCCTTACATTCCAGAATATGTAGGCAATCACCCTGCAGCCTCTGTTGCTTCGGCAAGCCAACCGCAAGCTTCCTAGCAACAGCTTCCACCGCCACCACCAATACAACGAGCTCCGCAGCCAGAAGGGAGCCAGCACTCTCATCCCCAGAGGGACTTCAGGGAGGAGTCCGAGGCTCGTACAGTCAATAGCACTGTGCCAGAGTCGAAGCACATTTACTGAAAATATCCTACCTCGACAGCAGCTTTTTGCATTTTTGCATTCAGTTTTACTTTCTTTGTAGTAAAGAACAGTTATGGGAAGTTTAAATGTCTTTTATCAGTTTTTCAAATTCTTGTAAAAGTTTAGCTTATTATCATAATGAAAATATATCTTTTCCATAGGCTTGAGTTACTGAAGCACAAGAACTTATGGTGGCACGGAGAACCTTCGAATTATCAAAAACTTGTTTTAAGGAACACACTATAACTTCTTCAAAGTAGTAAAAAGCCGTTCCTAAAGGAGCGCAGTGTAAGGTTTCTGCTCAAAAGTCGTTCCAAAGGGAATGCAGAGCTTACAGCGAAAAATAAACGCTGATTCCGCTGAAAGTAAAAGGCGAAGAAGCTCCTAAGGGAGGCTTACAGCGAAAAATAAATGCTGATTCCGCTGAAAGTAAAAGGCGAAGAAGCTCCTAAGGGAGGCTTACAGCGAAAAATAAACGTTGATTCCGCTGAAAGTAAAAGGCAAAGAAGCTCCTAAGGGAGGCTTACAGCAAAAAGTCAGCGCTGAGATAAAAAGATTATGTGCTCTATTGCAGAGATGTGTGTATCTTCGGCATAAATATCATTTTGCATAGCATAACATCATCGCACCATTTTGCATAACATAAGCATCATACATCATATTGCATGAGGAACGAGAAGGGGACACAGTATTGATCTTCGAAGAATGTTTTGGAAAAAGAGAAAATCGTGCTAAAGCACAAGATAAATTGAGAAGAAGTATAGCTTCGTCAGACAGGCAACATAAAACTTTTTTATAGCTTCGAAGAATGTTTGCATGAAGCTTGGATATTCTTCATCAGAGAAGTATGGAAATTCTTGTGATACATAAAGGATTTTCTTCACGAAGCATGAAAAGAAGGGAAGGTGTTTTTTCGCCGAAGGCTCAAAAAGCGGTATGTATGTAAAATTTCATGCATCGTAAAGAATTGAACCATGAATAGATTATATATTACATTCAAAGTTACAAAGTTTTACACATGTCATGTTCTAAGTATTTTTACATTAGCACTTAATCTTCCCTAAGAACTACTTCTGCAGCTTCGTTTAGTAGCTGATTGACAACTTTGTCCATGATGGCTTCGGCCATTTGTCTAATTTCGTCGTCCCCCTTCGGGGGGGGGGGGGGGGGTCCGGAGCTGCCTCAGCAGGTTCTGAGGGAGGAGAGGATACGACTATATTACTATTACAGAATCGCGAACAAAGTTTAAAATAAAAAATCACAACAGAATAAAAGCCACTAACTAATACCTATTTGCCCTTCGGGCCCTGTGCTTTTTTCAGCAACCTCCGCTACCTTCCTAGCGTCATAGATGCCTTTTTCGCTTCTCTGAATGATTTCTTGAGCCATTTCTCGGCCGCCATTATCCCAAATGTCGGTGAAAAATTTTCCACCGACCTGGCTTGCTTCGGCTGAAGGGTCTTTGATATCTTCAGAGGATAAAGCAGCTTCAGACTGTGCTAAAGATTTCACATGTTCGCACCCTTTCTTCTCCAAAATAGTAACAATTCCTCTAGCGCCTGAAAAAGCACAAATGTCCCCGCGACTATTCAAGATTTCCTCGAAGGCCTCAGCTTCGTGACTGATCCATTCAATCGGGCCTTCTGGATTCC
This sequence comes from Zea luxurians, assembly GCA_029449295.1. Lineage (NCBI taxonomy): Eukaryota > Viridiplantae > Streptophyta > Magnoliopsida > Poales > Poaceae > Zea > Zea luxurians. Next base: position 167,198,651 of record JAOPSE010000004.1, read on the forward strand.
CTCTTGTGAAATTTTCTTCACTAGAAAATGCGCCGACGCTGGCGAAGCTGGATTTTATCTTTTTAACACATTCTATGGATTTATCATAGCACCTTTTCTTCGAAGCACGAAGCTCTTCAACATTTATTTCCAAATGATTTGCCCATTGATCACTTAGTTCTCGTTTTGTTTCTTTAAGAATGTGTTCTTCTTTAGCTCGGGCTAATTGTTTCCGAAGAGCTTCGATTTCACGCTTCTGAGCTTCGGCTTGAGTTTTAGAGCTAGCTTCGTCTTCCTTCATTTTATCCACCAATGTAACCAGAATCTTGTCCTTTTCCAAGGCTTCGTTTCTTAGCCTGATAACCTCTGTTCGAAGGTTGTTAAGAGCAATAGTGTAGCTCTCGTCTTCAGCATTCTTTTGTGCCCTTAAGGCATTGCTGAGTATTAAGCCCTATTCAAAAGAATGAATGGATTAACATAACAACAAAGGACTAATTCAAAATTCACAAAATTCAAAATTTACAATCTTTGTACCTTCAGACTATTATATGCAAGACTATCTGCAAGATCCTCCTTCGTCATGGCGCAAAGGCCAGCTTCAAGCTTCGGGAATCCCATGCTTCTAGCCATCTCCTGGTAGACAGATAATTCTTTATTGTCTGGGAGGCAGTACAGGAAGTCATCTTCGCCTGTCCCATTGAACACTACGGCCCCCTTCGGATACTTCAGTTCTCGGGCATAGTGATTAGCTTCAAAGATCTCTTCTTCAGATAATTTCTTTCCCAAAGCATGTCGCACAATATAATCATGTATTTTGGAAGATGCTTCGGGGACGGTAGTGTCAATTTCCTCAACCAAAATTGGCTCTGTCATTTTTGTTTTTTCGGTTTCCAAAGTTGCCTCTGTCAATTTTGTTTCTTCAGCTTTCAAATGTTTTTCCTTGGTGGGCTCTGAAGGCCCAGCTTCAGTTACAAATTGTTGCTTCAAAGCTTCAGTAACAAAGGCTTCAGTAGACACTTCAGAAGCTTCAGCAGTTTTCTTCGGAGTTACGCTCGAAGATTTAATTGTTTCCAAAACATCTAGCACATTAACCATCCTTTTTTCTTTTCGGGGTCGCTGCTCGACTCTTTTGGATTTTTGTTGAAAGACTTAAAATTTCTAATGTTTTTGCTTCTTCAGTCCTCGGTTCTTTTGTTTTCTCTGCTGCTGGTACTTCGGCCATTTCCTCGATTTTTGCCACTAGAGTTGGTTCTCTGGCTTCGGTGGCCGAAGAGGCCTCACCAATAAACTCAGGCACTGTGGCCGGCTCAATATAACGTGGAGGGTGTGTGAGCACCTTTACCTTTTTCCTCTTCGGCGCTGGCTCACTAGGAGCAGCTGAAGCAATTTCCTTTACAGGAGAAGTATTTTTCCTTTTTTGGCCTCGTGATGGGTAATGGTAGTCGGGGTAGATAAACCCAATTGCATCGAATACTCGGTTAAGTCTCTTCTTCTTTCGGCCTCCGAAGGCCGCTGATAGTGCAGTATCTTCGGCCTTCGAATACACCCCAAGCAATTCGTCACTTATGGCCTCAATACTTTTCAACCAGTCATCATCTGGTTCAACAAACTTATCTCCATATTTGAATGTGTATTTTAGCCTAACTAGCCCGCCTTCGTCAGGTTCCTTGACGGTCTCTTTCGGCATTTCCCACTTTTCTACAAGTGGCCAAACTCTGAAGGCAATATGCTCTTGAACCAAATCCCTTGTCCCAATAAAAGAGCAAACCATGCCGAAGGCTCTCTGGCATTCTTCGGCTGCTTCATCCATTTCCACCTTCGGCTTTCGGAGGCCGAAGCGTTGCCAGATAGGGCGCATAATGATACCCTTGATATCTTCACGAGATTTCAGGTCGTTTTTCACGTAAAACCATTCTGTCATCCAGTCGCCGGGCCACCTCTTCCGAAAGGTTGGCACAGGGCAGCTTGACCCCGACCGAGCGCCGAAGCTGTAGCAGCCAAAGTTGTTATGATACTGCTCTTTGCCCCAGGGCTTTGTCTCATACAATAGCTTGTGTATGTTACAGAAGCTCTTTGCGTTAGGCTCCAAACCTTGGCTTCTCACGGCCCACACGAAAATGTTCATCCTTATGATTGCTTCAGGGATAAGCTGGTGAAGGTAGATTTCAAATGTCTTCAATACTTCTATGACAAAATTACTCAAGGGAAATCGTAATCCAGCTTTCAAGAAGCTTCGGAATATCACGACCTCATTTTCCTCGGGAGTTGGACAAGTCTTCTCTCCTTCGTCAGCCCTCATAATAGACAAGTCCCGAAAGTATCTCCCTCTCATATTGACAAGATGGTTTTTTTAATGCTGGACTTACCAAAAACTGCATGGCTTGGTCGCCATGGTCGATCTTCGGAATCTTCACCACCACTATCCACATCGTAACTGTCACTGTCGCCAGTATCTTCAGATAAACCCTCCAAAATCTCCCTGGTAATCTTCTCCGTATTAGTCTTCGACATTGATTCAAGAAAACCCAGGTGCATTTCCTCAGAAAGGCTTAGCTTCGAACCACCAACGGCTTTCTTATCCTCAGGCATCTTCGAAAATGCTGGCAAAACACACTCGAAACCGAAGCTTAAAAATCTAAAACCGAGCAAGTGCTGTTGCGTGCAGGCTAAAATTTTTTCGGGTGACTAAAAGCGGATGGCAAGAGAGCGTGCCAAATAAACTTGTGGCGAGCCCTTATTTATACACCCAGTGTGTCGGAAACTGGAGGGCCCAGTCTGTCAATGACTGCTGCTATTCTAGCAGAAGGAAGGTGTTTTTTCGGACCTTCGTCTCAAAGCCTTCGTCCACGTCGCAATATGAATTTATCATTGCAGTAAATTAATATTGCGAGGGGCTACTGTTGGGGGCCTTCGGCTTCCGAAGCTCCTCAAAAACATGATTTGACAATATTTTCCGAGTGAAACATGTGAACAGGTATCTTCGGAGTCAGGTTGCGGGTGTACAAGAGCATGGTCAAGACGAAGCTTGACTGGGGTGTAAAGCGATCACGACGAAAGATAGGACGATCACGAAGCTACGTACAGAAAAGCTTCGGCATGACGATGGAAAGGAGGAACCGACCTAAGGATGAAAAGTCAAGTTAAACCTCGAAGGATTGCCATAAAGTTATTATCAAATGTAAAGGGCATCAATGTAATTTTACACGGGCTGCGTCCCGTGCCTATAAATAGATGAACAGCACTCCCGTAGTGTTCACGCTGACTTGGCATACGCTTTTTCACGTTACGTCTGCATCCTTACTTTCCAACAATCCGAAGGTCCACTTGTAATGTGTTTTTATGAATTTGGCGATAAAGATAAGTTGATGATAATACTCGAGCCATTGTTTGTATTTTATATATGTGTCCTTTTTTTATCGTTAATCAATCTTATGAAAATCTTTTCCTTTACAACCTTCATCCAAGATTCATTATATCCGAAGGGGTATAATGTTTTTAAGGACGAAGGAGCTTAACATTTAACACTTTCTATGTTGCCTTGTTCTTAACTCTTAGCATTAAAGAACAAGTCCCCAATAGCCCCCGAGCCTCCGCACAGGACGAGAGGACAGTCAAGGACAGACTCGACTTTTTTACATACGCCCCTGTGTCGCCTTTCCGCAAGGAGGAGAGGGGAAAAAGCGCCATGTTGCCCTTGGAGGGCGCCGAACATGGTGTCTTCGGTGAGCTGCTAACGGGTAATCCGAGTGGACGCCCGTGCCCCATTTGTTAGGGGTCGGCTAGAGGCCCGGAGGCGCGCTCCAAAAGTACTTGCGGGTGATCTGCCGGACCCGGTCCCCTTTTGACGGGGTCTAAGGGCTCGATGCCTCCCTCTGATGGGATTCCGTTACAAGATCGTTCCCGCTGGTCTCGGAAATGTCCTAGGGTACCTCGGGAGCGTAGCCCGAGCCTTGGTTATGTATCGAACGTACCCAGGGTCATCCCTCGCTCTGCGTCTGAGGCGGCTGTGAACCCTTCGAGGGCCAGCCTACGAACCCCTGATCAGTAGTGGGCGCGGAGCCCGAGTGGCCTGAGGCGGTCGTTGAACCCTTTCGAGGGGCCGGCCTTTGAACCTCCAGTAGTGGGCGCGGAGCCCGAGCGCTCTGAGGCGGCTGTTGAACCCCTCCGAGGGGCCAGCCTTCGAACCTCTGATCAGTAGGGGGCTCAGGGCCCGTTTCCTTCGCGGGGAAGGATCCCTTTCAGGGCATCCCCTTTCCCGGTCCCTGTTGTAAGAGAGAGAAAGAGGAACAGGAAAAGGATACGAAATCGAATGACGTGACGTACCTTTTTGGACGCGGTCATTATGGCGAAGGCGAAGCGTCGCCCGCTTCTCCTGCCAAAGGTGCTGCCTGTCCCGCGGCGGAGTTAATGCGGCGGGACGAGTGGTTCGCGGGGCGGCCGTTGCGCGTGCGCGAGCCGTTCGGGGAAAGGGCGTTTCGCTTTGAGTTTTGAATCCCGCGGCGGGTTCGGGTGAAGCGTTGAACGGGTCTCGCCTGGGTCTTTATATATTCGGGAGAGGGTCCGGTGATAGTTCCTTGCTCTGCTACTTGCCTCCTTCTTAGGTTTTCGCAACCCGAGAGAATAGCCAGAGAAAGGGAAACCACCCACCCAGTCCTTTCCGCCGCCACCTCCTCTGCTTGGTGATGGCCGACCGGGTGACCATTGTTCCGCCGAGAGATCCGTGGCCTTTCTCCACCGTCACGGCGGATGACCTGGAGGCCCTCGTCGCTGAGGGTTTGCTTCGCCCTCTCTCCGATGAGAGGCAGCCAGAGTGGATGCCCCCCCCGAGCGGAGCCGCCCGTCCCCGCCGCCGGGGTATGTCGTGAGCTTCGTCTCCTTTCACGAGCGGGGGTTCGGAGTGCCGGCGAGCCGTTTTATGCGGGCGATTCTGCATGTCTACGGGGTGGAGCTGCACAACCTCAGCCCCAACTCCATCTCGCAAGCCGCCATCTTCGCGGCGGTTTGCGAAGGATACTTGGGGATTGACCCTCACTGGGACCTGTGGACTCATTTCTTCTCCGTGGAACTTTTTGCTTCGCCGACAGGGGAGAGAAGGGTCCGCACGGCAGTGCGGGCCGGTGGCTGCATCCTCCAGCTGAGGCAGGCACGGGCGCCGCTGTATATCCCCGCCATCCTTGCGTCCTCGAACAAAGGGTGGCAACGCCGGTGGTTCTATCTCCGGAATGACGACGGGAGGCTCCCGTCGTTTTCTCAGTGTGTGGTGACTGCCGCCGCTGACGCCTGGCGTTACGGGACCCCGCACGACAGACAGAAGAATCTCCAGCCCCTTCTGAAGGCCCTGGAGGGGTTGCGGAAAGGAGGGCTCACCGCTGCGGGAGTGATTGCCGCCATTCATCGCCGGAGAGTGCTCCCCTTGACGGAGCGGCGGTTGCCGCTTTGGGAGATGACGCCGGAGGCCGACTTGGAGGGTTCGCGGATGTCCTCGGATCCCCTTCCCGTCAACGACCTCCACAGGAGGGTAGCCGTCACGTTGGGGAAGCCGGACGCCGGTGCCCTGTCCCAGCCCTTGATGCGTCCCGACCGCGGGTGCGTGTGCCTGGTGAGTGTCCGCTCCTTCTTTCTCCTTGCGTCGGATTGCCCTTGGTTCTCACAGCCGAGACTTTTCATCTGTCTCCAGGAGGTCGGGTGTCACAAGCCTTCCCGGCCACCGGTCCCGGAGGACGCGGTGGACCGAGCTGCACGGAGGGTTGCCGCGGAGAAGAGGAAGGAGAAAAAGGACGCGAAGAAGGCTCAGGCCCGCGAGCGGACGCGGGCCCGAGACGCCTTGGAAAGGCTCCGTCGTCGGCAGGAGAGGGATGGACTCCCGAGGGAGCCGTCGCCGGAAACGCCTGACGACGACAACGACGATGAAGACGATGACGAAGACGACGATATGGCTGCCCGCCTTGGCCTCAGCCCAGGTCTGAGGCTAGGCCAGGAGTCATCAAGCCAGCCCCCGAGCGGGCTGGCGCCATCAGTTTTCGGGGCCGGGACGCCGGGGTCTCGGTCCGAAGAGCGGGGGCAGACCGCGGGGGTACTTGACCCCTTGGCTGGGGAGGTTGAGGTGACCCCGGGGAGTCAGGCTGAGCTGCCTGTTCCTCGAGAACCGTCGCCCGTGCCGGGTGTGGAGGAGGGTGATCCTCAGGTCATCGTGGTTGCGCCTGGGCAGTCCGTCTCTCGGGCGTCTAGGGTGCCCAAGGCGAGGATGGTACCGAAGCTGGCAGCGAGGCAGACCTCGGTGGTACCTTCGGGGGTCGATGTTCAAGAGACCTCCCCACAGGCACGGTTGATCATGGCCCGGAGTGGGTAAGTACCTTAGGATGTCTTTGTCCCGGCTCCTCCTTTGTATGTCCCAACCCTGACTTTCCTTTTCTCCTTAGCAAGCGGAGTCATGGTCCGACCGATCTGGCTCCCCAGAAGGTCCTCAAGATGGCGTCGGCTTCCGCAGCCGGTGCCGCGCCGGGCCTTGCTGGCCAGCTGACCTTCTCGCAAGACGCCCCACAGCGGGGGGACTCAGGCAGCACCAGTTGCCGTGGAGCGAGTTCCTGAGGCCGGCTCTTCTGTCGAGGCGGCCGCCACGCTGGGGGTGGCGGCTGGCGCGGCCGTGGCCTTGGGCCCACCAGACATGCTGCCGGCGCTGGCGCCGGCTGCTGCCGAGGCCGTTGTCGTCCTGGCCGTGGAGCGACCCGTCGCCGCCGACGCTGAGATGGCCGAGGCGTCGCTACTTGGTGCCTCGGAGGAGGGGGGCGCGGGACCGCGACCCGTCCCGCCGAGCGGCAGCCTTGTCCCTGCGCGGCGGAGCTCCGAGGGGCGGCACCAGTTGCTCCGGTTCCAGACCCGTGAGGCCTCGGATCCCTTCTTCGTTCTTGATGACGAGTGGGATGAGCAGTCTTGGGACGAGCTCCGTGAGTGTGCCGAGGCGATGGTGGGGTCGCTCCGATCATCCTTGGAGGTCTTTTGCAGGGACGTTCCCAAGATCCTCCAGGTAATGATTTCAGGCATACGTTTCTCGTGATCAAGGCGTCCTCTGTGACACCCCGCTTCCTTCCCTCAGGATCTGACGGATCTGAGCGCCGCCAAGTCGTCGTTCATCCGCCGCGAGGTTGATGTCTGGGGTTCGCTGCGGTCCCTAAGGACCTCGCTTGCCAGGGCTACCACGCGCCTCTCCCTGCAGAGCGCCGAGGTGGCAGACCTTCGGTTGCTCTGTGCCGATCTGGGAGCAGAGGCAGCAGCGGCACGCGCAGAGGTGCAGCGGCGGCAGTCGGAGCTTGACCAGGTCACCAGCGAGCGGGACCAATCTCGGGGCCGGGCCGCCGAGGCCGAAAGCTGGGCCGGAGCCCTTGCAGCAGACCTAGCCGTGGCCCAAGCCGCATCCTCGGAGCAGTGCGCCCGAGCCGGAGGTATGTCTTGGCTGTTTTAAGTTTTTGTTTCAGCTCGGTTCCTCAACTTGTGTTTGAGGTCTTGCGCTTTGGCTGTTCGCAGAGCTCGAGTCTGCCCTTGATAAGTCCACCAGGGCGCTTGCTCAGGTGGCCGAGCAGAGGGAGGCCGACCAAGCGGCCATGTCCGAGGCCATCTCGGCTTTCTGCCGGGTCTTTGGCTTCGACGACGTCCCCTCGGGAAGCTCCCCTCAAAGTTGCCTGCAGGCCTTGGGTGACCATGTGCGTGGCAGACTCCGCGAGGCGCTACATCACGGCGTCAGGCGGGCCTTCGCCGTGCTTGCTTCCCACTATGTCGTGGATCTAGAGCGGGTCAGCGAGGGGTATTGCCTCCCCGACGAAGATGAAGCCGCCCTGGCTGAAGTCCAGAGGCTCGACGCAGCCGCCACGGGCCCGAGCGCGGTGCTGGCAACCACCTTTGAGGCAGAGATCCTCCCGCCTGCGCCGTCGTCCGAGGCCAGGGCGGACTTTGCCGAGGGTGGGGACGATGACGAGGGCGCGGCTCCTTCTCTGGGCGACGCCTGACTCTGCCGGAGCAGTTTTCTTTGAATGCACATGTGTCTTTTGCGGCCGCTGAGGCCCGAACACTTTATTATCGTAGTATAAGGTTGTGCTCCTTTTCCTTCCATTTTGCGTATCCGGCCTCGTTCGTTAGTAGCAGGGTGGCTTGCCCAAGTAGGAGTCATTTTTTGTGGTAGGTGACGAGTGAGGTATCCGTATCCCAGAGGTGTAGGAGTCCCTCGGCTCGGTCGGCCTTGCCACTTACATGCGCCCTCGTTCGCTTCTTGGGGCCCTGCTACTGATGTAGCCGGGGAACGCAGAAGCCTTTTTGATAGAAGACTTTTTTGGAGAAAAATTTTGACGCAGAGGGGGTTCCCCCCTTCTAGCCCCCAAGGGAGGGTCGGGCTTTGCTGAGGCAAGGCTGACCCTTCCTTGATGACTAGACTTTGTGTGTGAACGAGGTGTATGAACGACTTGAAAGCATCTTAAGGGTAGAAGCGACGTAGCTGTCGGATGTTCCAAGCGTTGCTGTAGACCTCGCCATGACTGTTGGCCAGCTAGTACGTCCCGGGCTTCAGAACTTTGGCGATGAAGAATGGCCCTTCCTAGGGAGGCATGAGCTTGTGCCGCCCTCGGGTGTCTTGTTGCAGCCGAAGCACCAGGTCGCCCACCTAGAGGTCTCGGGACCGAACCCCTCGGGCGTGGTAGCGTCGCAGGGATTGCTGATACCACGCCGAGTGTAGCAAGGCCATGTCCCGAGCCTCCTCCAGTTGGTCCAGTGAGTCTTCTCGGATAGCTCGGTTGCTTTGATCGTCGTAGGCCCTCGCCCTCGGGGAACCGTATCCTAAGTCTATGGGCAAGATGGCCTCGGACCCATAGACTAGAAAGAACGATGTAAAGCCCGTGGCTCGGCTCGGCGTTGTCCTCAGACTCCAGACCACCGAGGGGAGCTCCTTCATCCATCGCTTGCCGAACTTGTTGAGGTCGTTGTAGATCCGTGGCTTGAGTCCTTGCAGGATCATGCCGTTGGCACGCTCTACTTGCCCATTCGTCATGGGATGAGCCACGGTGGCCCAGTCCACCCGGATGTGGTGATCCTCGCAGAAGTCCAGGAACTTTCTGCCGGTGAAATGGGTGCCGTTGTCGATGATGATGGAGTTCGGGACCCCAAAGCGATGGATGATGTTGGTGAAGAATGCCACCGCCTGTTCGGACCTAATGCTGTTTAGGGGCCGGACCTCGATCCACTTGGAGAATTTGTTGATGGCGACCAGCAGGTGCGTGTAGCCCCCGGGTGCCTTCTGCAAGGGGCCGACGAGGTCCAGACCCCACACAGCAAACGACCAGGTGATGGGTATGGTCTGCAGAGCCTGAGCGAGCAGGTGGGTCTGTCTTGCGTAGAATTGACACCCTTTGCAGGTGTGGACAATTCTAGTGGCGTCGGCCACCGCGGTCGGCCAGTAGAAGCCTTGTCGGAAGGCGTTTCCAACAAGGGCTCGAGGTGCTGCGTGATGACCGCAAGCCCCCGAGTGTATTTCTTGTAAGAGCTGCTGGCCTTCGGCGATGGATATGCATCACTGGAGGATGCCTGAGGGGCTGTGGTGGTAGAGCTCCTTCCTGTCCCCCAGCAAGATGAATGACTTGGCGCGCCGCGCCAACCGCCGAGCTTCGGCTCGGTCGAGGGGTAGCTCTCCTTGGTGGAGATATTGCAAGTATGGGGTCTGCCAGTTTCGGTTAGGCGTGACCCCGCTTTGCTCCTCCTCGACGCGCAGTGCCTCATCTTCGGGGGCCGAGGTTGCCTCGGGCTGAGCCGAGGGTGTCTCGGGCAGAGCCGAGGGTGCCTCGGGCTGGGCCGAGGCCTTCTCGGGCTCGGGCGTGTCGTCAGTCTTGACGGAGGGTTGCTGCAGGTCTCAGGAGAAGACGTCCGGGGGAACCGTTGTTCGTCCCGAGGCTATCTTGGCCAGCTCGTCCACTGTCTCATTGTAGTGTCGGGCGATGTGGTTGAGCTCGAGCCCGTAGAACTTGTCTTCCAGGCGCCGAACCTCATCGCAGTAGGCTTCCATCTTCGGGTCGCGGCAGTGGGAGTTCTTCATGACTTGGTCGATGACGAGCTGTGATTCACCGCGAGCGTCGAGGCGTCGGACCCCTAGCTCGATGGCGATGCGCAACCCGTTGACCAGAGCCTCATACTCGGCCACATTGTTGGACGCCGGGAAGTGGAAGTGTAGCACGTAGCGTAGGTGCTTTCCGAGGGGCGAGATGAAGAGCAGGCCCACGCCTGCCCCTGTCTTCATCAGCGACCCATCGAAAAACATGGTCCAGAGTTCCGGTTGGATCAGAACTGTCGGGAGCTGGGTGTCGACCCATTCAGCCACAAAGTCCGCCAAGACCTGGGACTTGATGGCCTTCCGAGGGGCGAACGAGATCGTCTCACCCATGATTTCCACTGCCCACTTTGCAATTCTACCCGAGGCCTCTCGGCACTGGATGATCTCCCCCAGGGGGAAGGATGACACCACAGTCACCGGATGAGACTCGAAGTAGTGTCGCAACTTCCGCCGCGTCAGGATCACCGCGTACAGCAGCTTCTGAATTTGTGGGTAGCGGATCTTGGTCTTGGACAGTACCTCACTGATGAAGTAGACTGGCCTCTGGACGGGCAATGCATGCCCCTCTTCTCGTCTCTCAACCACGATCGCGGCGCTAACCACCTGAGTGGTAGCGGCGACGTAGATCAAGAGGGCTTCTCCGACGGTGGGAGGCACCAAGATGGGCGCGTTCGTGAGGAGCGCCTTCAGGTTCCTGAGGGCTTCCTCGGCCTCAGGGGTCCAAGTGAAGCACTCGGCCTTCCTTAAGAGGCGGTACAGAGGCAGGCCTCTTTCGCCGAGGCGTGAGATGAAACGGCTCAGAGCCGCAAGGCATCCCGTGACCCTCTGTACGCCTTTCAAGTCCTTGATGGGCCCCATGTTGGTGATGGCCGCGATTTTTTCCGGGTTGGCCTCGATGCCCCGCTCAGAGACGATGAACCCCAAGAGCATGCCTCGGGGGACCCCGAAAACGCACTTCTCGGGATTGAGCTTTACACCTTTCGCCTTGAGACACCGGAATGTCACTTCAAGGTCGGAAAGGAGGTCGGAGGCTTTCCTCGTCTGGACTACGATGTCATCGACGTAGGCCTCGACCGTTCGACCAATGTGTTTGCCAAACACGTGGTTCATGCACCTTTGGTATGTCGCACCCGCATTCCTCAAACCGAACGGCATGGTAACATAGCAGTACATGCCGAAGGGTGTGATGAAAGAAGTCACGAGCTGGTCGGACTCTTTCATCCTGATTTGGTGATACCCTGAGTAGGCATCGAGGAAAGACAGGGTTTCGCACCCAGCAGTGGAATCCACGATTTGATCGATGCGAGGCAGAGGGTAGGGAACTTTCAGACATGCTTTGTTTAGACTAGTGTAGTCTACACACATCCACCATTTCCCTCCTTTCTTTCTCACAAGCACAGGGTTGGCAAGCCATTCGGGATGGAATACCTCTTTGATGAACCCTGCTACCATTAGCTTGTGGATCTCCTCGCCTATGGCTCTGCGCTTTTCTTCGTCGAATCGGCGCAGAGGCTGCTTCACAGGTCGGGCTCCAGCTCGGATTTCCAGCGAGTGCTCAGCGACATCCCTCGGTATGCCGGGCATGTCCGAGGGACTCCACGCGAAAACGTCGGCGTTTGCGCGGAGAATGTCGACGAGCACTGCTTCCTATTTGGGGTCGAGCTCGGAGCCGATCCGGATCTGCTTGGAGGCATCGTTGCTGGGGTCGAGAGGGACGGACTTAACCGTCTCCGCAGGCTCAAAGTTGCCGGCATGGCGCTTCACATCTGGCGCCTCCTTAGAGAGGCTCTCCAGGTCAGCGATGAGGTCCTCGGATTCGGCGAGGGCCTCGGCGTACTCCACGCACTCCACGTCGCATTCATACGTGTGTCGATACGTGGGGCCGACGGTGATGACCCTGTTGGGGCCCGACATCTTGAGCTTGAGGTAGGTGTAGTTGGGACGGCCATGAACTTGGTGTAGCATGGCCTCCCCAGCACTGCGTGGTAGGTTCCTCGAAACCCGACCACCTCAAACGTGAGGGTCTCCCTTCGAAAGTTGGAGGGTGTCCCAAAGCAGACGGGTAGATCGAGTTGTCCGAGGGGCTGAATGCGTTTCCCGGGGATGATCCCTTGAAAAGGCGCAGCGCCTGCCCGGACCGAGGACAGATCGATCCACAGGAGCCTGAGGGTCTCGGCGTAGATGATGTTGAGGCTTCTGCCTCCGTCCATGAGGACCTTGGTGAGCCTGACGTTGCCGATGACGGGGTCGACAACGAGCGGGTATTTCCCCAGGCTCGGCACGCAGTCGGGGTGATCGCCCTGGTCGAAGGTGATGGGCTTGTCGGACCAGTCTAGGTAGACCGGCGCCGCCACCTTTACTGAGCAGACCTCCTGATGCTCTTGCTTGCGGTGCCGAGCCGAGGCATTCGCCACGGGCCCACCGTAGATCATGAAGCAGTCGCGAACCTCGGGGAACTCTCCTGCCTTGTGATCCTCCTTCTTATCGTCGTCGCGGGCCCTGCCACCTTCCGCAGGTGGCCCGACCTTGTGAAAGTGGCGCCGAAGCATGGCGCACTCCTCAAGGGTATGCTTGACGGGCCCCTGATGGTAGGGGCACGACTCCTTGAGCATCTTGTCGAAGAGATTGGCACCTTCGGGAGGTTTCTGAGGGTTCTTGTACTCAGCAGCGGTGACAAGATCCGCGTCGGCGGCGTCGCGTTTCGCTTGCGACTTCTTCCTGCCTTTCTTCTTGGTGCCGTGCTGAGTTGACGCCTCGGGGACATCTTCCGGTGGGCGGCCCTGGGGCTGCTTATCCTTCCGAAAGATGGCCTCAACCGCCTCCTAGCCAGAGGCGAACTTGGTGGCGATGTCCATCAGCTCGCTCGCCCTGGTGGGGGTCTTGCGACCCAGCTTGCTCACCAGGTCGCGGCAGGTGGTGCCGGCGAGGAACGCGCCGATGACATCCGAGTCGGTGACGTCGGGCAGCTCGGTGCGCTGCTTCGAGAATCGCCGGATGTAGTCCCGGAGAGACTCCCCCGGCTGCTGGCGGCAGCTTCGGAGATCCCAGGAATTCCCAGGGCGCACGTACGTGCCCTGAAAATTACCGGCGAAGGCTTGGACCAGGTCGTCCCAGTTGGAGATCTGCCCCGGAGGCAGATGCTCTAGCCAGGCCCGAGCGGAGTTGGAGAGGAACAGGGGAGGTTGCGGATGATGAGGTTGTCATCATTTGTTCCACCCAGGTGGCAGGCCAGCCGATAGTCCGCGAGCCATAGTTCCGGTCTCGTCTCCCCCGAGTACTTTGTGATAGTAGTCGGGGTTCGGAACCGGGTCGGGAACGGCGCCCGTCGTATGGCTCGGCTGAAAGCCTACGGACCGGGTGGTTCGGGCGAGGGACTCCGATCCTCCCCGCTGTCGTAGCGTCCCCCAAGCCTGGGGTGGTAGCCTCGGCGCACCCTCTCATCGAGGTGGGTTCGACGGTTGCGGTGAGGGTGTTCGTTGCCGAGGTGACCCGGGGCCACAGGCGCTGTGTTGCACGTGCGCCCGGTGTGGACCGAGGCTTCTCGCATGAATCGGGAAGTCGCGGCGCGATGTTCCGAGGGGTACCCCTGCCTTCGGGAGGCGGAGCTTTAGGCCCGTCGGACCGCGACATCCTACAGGAGATTCTTGAGCTCTCCCTGGATACGCCGCCCCTCGGTGGTAGATGGCTCCGGCATCGCGCGGAGAAGTATTGCCGCTGCAGCCAGGTTCTGGCCGACCCCACTGGAAGACGGTGGCGGCCTTGCCCTGACATCGTCGGCGATGCGGTGCTGGATGCCCTGGGGTAGATGACGCGCTTCTCCGGCCGGAGGTTGGCCTGCCCATTCCTGCCCGATGTCCCGGCGGAATGGCTCAAGTGTTCCTGCTCCCTCGTCGAGCCTGGCCTGCATCTCGCGGATTTGCTCGAGCTGTGGGTCATGACCCCCCACCGAGACGGGGACCACAGCTAGCTCCCGAAGGATGTCAACACGAGGCGCAGGCCTAGGGGGATCACCGTTTTCCGGCGTACCAAGATGGTTGCCTTCGCCGGGACCCCCTAGATCAACGTGGAAACATTCACGACTTGGGCCGCAGTCCTCGTCGCCGAGGCTGCGGCTACCGTCGGAACAATCGGAAAGGCAATAGTCGCATGCGGTCATGAAGTCCCGCATGGCACTGGGGTTACCAAGTCTGGAGAAATCCCAACAAAAGTCGGGCTCGTCATCTTCGTCGGAACCCGAGGGCCTGTAGGTCGAGACGGCCGTTAGCCGGTCCCAGGGTGACCGCATACAATACCCCAGAGGGTTTGGACTCGCCTCTATGAGAGCGTCTACCGAAGTGAAGTCGCATGGTGGGTCGAGGCTGAATCCAAAAGGCACGAGATGGGAGTCGGTCGGTACCTCTTGATCGACGGGCGGTGATGAAGTCGCGTCAGGGGCAGACTGCACCGTCGTCTCAGGTACGAGGGTGATGCCCAGCAAGTCCTTTGCGAGCGTGCTGGCGTCGTCCGTCCGCTTGGAGTTGGCGTGTTGCGGGGAGACAGGCGCTCGTCTTCGTCTCAGACACGAGGTCGATGCCCGACGTGCCCCCCGTTGGGGCGCTGGCGCCGTCGACTCGCTCGACAGCCGATGAGGTGCCGCCTCCTGCTTGGCCTTGGTTGCCCCGCCTCCTCCTCCGTCGGCGGGGGAGGGGACGGGACAAGCTCGAATGTCGTTCTTCTGCCATGTGGGGAATATGTCGTCGATTCCACCGCCGGTGGGCGGGTTGTCGGCCGCCATTGTCGCTGTCGCGCGGCGGGGGAAGGAGTATCATGTCGTAGCTATCGTCGAGGGACATGAACTCAAGACTCCCGAAACGGAGCACCGTCCCGGGCTAGAAAGGTTGCTGGAGACTACCCATCTGGAGCTTGACGAGGAGCTGTTCGTCAACACGCAGCTGGCCCCTACCTGGCGCGCCAACTGTCGGCGTTTCGACCCCGGGGGGTCCCTAGACCGACGAGTAAATTGTCGCCGCGTGCCCCAGCCGAGATGGGTCGGCGCGAGACGGAGCGCGAAGGGGGGAAGAATCCGGAGGGAGACAGGCGTAAAAGGGGAAACCCGTGGCCTTCGTGTTTGTCCCGCGCCCAGGTCGGGTGCGCTTGCAGTAGGGGGTTACAAGCGTCCACGCGGGAGGGAGCGAGAGGCTTACGTGAGCGCCGTCCCGTCCTTCCCCGCGCGGCCAACCCTCTGTAAGAGGGCCCTGGACCTTCCTTTTATAGGCGTAAGGAGAGGATCCAGGTGTACAATGGGGGGGTGTAGCAGTGTGCTAACGTGTCTAGCGGAGAAGAGCTAGTGCCCTAAGTACATGCCGTCGTGGCAGCCGGAGAGGTTTTGGCACCCGGTTCGTGTGGCGTCGTGGCCGTTGGAGGAGCGCTGGAGCCTGGCGGAAGGACAGCTGTTGGGGCTGTCGAGTCCTTGCTGACATCTCCTTGATTCCGTAAGGGGGCTGAGAGCCGCCGTCGTCATGGAGCGTGCGGGGCACCATCATTACTTGTTTATCGGGGCGAGCCAGATGGGACGCCAGTCTTGTTCCCCGTAGCCTGAGTTAGCTTGGGGTAGGGTAATAATGGCGCCTCCTGTGACGTGGTCGGTCCGAGCCCTGGGTTGGGCGAGGCGGAGGCTCCTCCGAGGTCGAGGTTGAGTCTGGCTTCCGAGGCCGAGGTCGAGTCCGAGCCCCTGGGTCGGGCGAGGTTGAGACCGTTGGCTGAGGCCAGGGCTGAGTCTGAGCCCTGGGGTCGGGCGAGGCCGAGTTCGTCATCTTCCGGGGCCGAGCCCGAGTCCGAGCCCTGGGTCGGGCGAGGCGGAGTTCGTCGTCTTCCGAGGCCGAGCCCGAGTCCGAGCCCTAGGGTCGGGCGATGCGGAGTTCGTTGTCTTCCGGGGCTGAGCCCGAGTCCGAGCCCTGGGGTCGGGCGATGCGGAGTTCGTCGTCTTCCGGGGCTGAGCCCGAGTCCGAGCCCTGGGGTCGGGCGAAGCGGAGTTCGTCGTCTTCCGGGGCTGAG
This sequence comes from Zea luxurians, assembly GCA_029449295.1. Lineage (NCBI taxonomy): Eukaryota > Viridiplantae > Streptophyta > Magnoliopsida > Poales > Poaceae > Zea > Zea luxurians. Next base: position 167,214,747 of record JAOPSE010000004.1, read on the forward strand.
CCCGAGTCCGAGCCCTGGGGTCGGGCGAAGCGGAGTTTCCTATGGCGCCTGAGGCCGGACTTGGCTGCTGTCAGCCCCACTCTGCCGAGTGGCACAGCAGTCGGAGCGGCGCAGGCGGCGCTGTCCTCTTGTCAGGCCGGTCAGTGGAGCGGCAAAGTGACTGCGGTCACTTTGGCTCTGTCGACTGAAGGGCGCGCGTCAGGATAAGGTGTCAGGCCACCTTTGCATTAAATGCTCCTGCGATACGGTCGGTCAACGTGGCAGCTTGGCCAAGGTTGCTTCTTGGTGAAGTCTGGGCCTCGGGCGAGCCGAAGGTGTGTCTGTTGCTGGAGGGGGTCCTTGGGCGAGACGTAAATCCTCCGGGGTCGGCTGCCCTTGCCCGAGGCTGGGCTCGGGCGAGGCGAGATCGTGTCCCTTGAGTGGACCGATCCTTGACTTAATCGCACCCATCAGGCCTTTGCAGCTTTGTGTTGATGGGGGTTACCAGCTGAGATTAGGAGTATTGAGGGTACCCCTAATTATGGTCCCCGACACTAGTCATCACACTCAAGCCCTTCTACTATCTCTTGCTACTCTATCCGCGGCTCCGGTACTTCCATTCCCCTGCTAGCCCCACAGATTGCTGCATGTTGCTACCCCACCGCTTCCATTCCCCTGCAAGCCCACAGTCTGCTATGGATTTCTCACCTAAAGTTGCTTGACCATTCATGACCCATGTTCATGTGCAATAGCTACAACTTTCAAGGTATTTGAGAGAATGCTCAAAAAGGTGTGTCAACGGGTTAGTGAGAGGACGTTGTTTTTTACATCTTCATTAGATTTTTTTATTTGAGCATATATATTTCTATATAGTCTGATGTTTATGTTCAAATTAGCTTTAAATATATGCCCATTTTTTAGCCGACGACATCATGTCATTATGTTTGTTCTTCGCTGATTATATATTTATTTCAAAATGCGTGATTTGGTGGCATATCATATGCACTCTTTTATGTGATACAGTAAGGTCATATAAATCTTACTGACATGTTATAGACAGACAATTGAAATAATAAAAATAGCATGATACATAAATGGAGAAAAACAAGTTGCCTCAATCGTAAGCCTAAAATCAGCCCATGATATTGAAGTTTAATAATGAATAGTTGAGTATTTGGATTGGACCTAAAAATAATCTAATTGGTAGGGCTCATATTTTAGACAGAAAATATACCTTCTGATGTGATTCAATGAACAAATATGCTAACATTTAGTCTACTAAAATATGCAAGAATATAATGTGCAAGGATTGTAGCTTCGCACCATATAAGCTAAAGTTGGGCTCAACAAAATTTTAACAAGAAGGCATTCCGACTTATTTGCTTTTAGCCTTTATGGTCTTTAGAGAACAACACATTTATTAGACATAGTGTGCTTCTACACCAATTTGGATCTTTTTGCTCATCAAATAAGATCCTAATTGAAAGCTTACTCTCTTCAGTTTGCCAGATCTAAAGCATCACGTTGAACGGTCATAATGGCGAATCAACAAGGAATTCGGTGGGGCATCTCTAAAAGGTTCAACTTGGTTGTAAACTTGTAATCAACAAACTGGAGGTAAATAAAAACACTTACTATGCAGATAATTTTTATCAAGGATACCTTATTGCACACTAGAATGTTCAGCATTGGTGAATTAGTCAATGTGTTTATATGTGATTGCAGTCACTATTTATTATGTTTTAATCATAATAAGGTTTACAAATTGATATTGTAATATGGTTATTGTTACTTAGATTGTCCTTACAAGCATTTGGTGATGTTCAGATCCACAATAATGGATTTGTTAATAGGAGTAAAATTCATGTTAGCCCCCATTAGCTAATATTATCTAAATTTGGGTAGATAATAAGATAATGAGGATTTCAAAAAAAGTAAAGTTTATTCAAACCTATTATCTAGACCTATTTATATTCAGAGAGATAAAGTTTAGCATATTGCTAGATTTGCATTATCAGTCTGGATCCAAACATGTCCCGAGTAGGGGTGGTAATGGATCGTGATCTAAATGTTTCTTCACAAATTCCTAGGGCCCTAAATTATTTTTAGTTCAAAAATTAATAGAAATAGAGCCCGATCCTAACCCGATCCGATTCTTACATTTTGTAGTGTAAAATTTAGAGCTCATTGTCACCCCTAGTCCTGAGTGTATAATTTAAGTGTTTGTAGGAGTAACCAATTTGTTTTAGCTTAGCTATTTTACCGGTGTCAAAATGCTTAACTATTTCATACTTGCCTTGTAGGAATGTAGATACCAATGACGTCTTACTCCATCAGAAGCTACTAGCTCCTAACGAAGAACCAAATTTCTGGAAAAAATACGGACTACAACATTATCTGCCATTTTAGTAGTTTATGAAACTATGAACATTGCTTTTTGACATGTAAATGATATTATCTTCCAAAAATGCTATTTTGTCACTCCCGTTTTGGGCTCTCTGTTATTATGTCACCCCATGTCTATGACTTATGGGATCATTTATCATCTGTGTCTATAATTTGTGGGTCTAATGGTAAACTAGAGAAGTCCACAACTGAGAGTGACAAAATAGCAAATGGCTCTCTTCTTCTACATGCGCCTAAGAAATGTAATACACCCCTTATCTGCATTCCACCCCTTATCTGCATTCCATATGAATTATGGATTGAACCAAAACATTGTAAAACTACAAAAACACACACATGGCACTATGCGCGCATGGGTGCGCGCAAGCCACTAGTAAATATTAGTATTTTAATAAAATATGGTAATATAAAAGCACATATAATATCAACAGGTTCACGAAACGTATGCGTCACACATTTCCATCGGCATGCCTAATAAAGCACATTCTGCATGGCTATAGGGTCCCACCTAACAAAGTACAAGTTTTTGGAGATTATACCATCCTCGTCATGTTTGTGTGTGTTAATGCTCAATTAACCGAGTAGCACACCGCAACGATGATTTATACTTCATTACTCCCAATCATAGAGCAAAATAATTATCAACCACATTTGGAGACTAGAAGCACATAAGAATATAGAAATGCACTTTCTTATTTCTGGGAAGCCACAAACATCAGCCAAAAAACTTCATTATTGAACTATAACTTATAAGCAATCTAAAAGAGGGCACCACCAATGATGGGTTGTTGGTAGAACGCTGTCGGGTTTGTCAAAGCAAGTTGGTTGAATGGCAACAATTGTTGCAGCTGTAAGAGGGTGCCAGCATTAGGTGCAGCATGCAGGTAGAACGGCAACAACTGCTGCTGTGTCAAGAAGGCAGCAGGGTTCACAGCAGCTAGCTGACTGAATGGTAGTAGTTGTTGTTGCTGTAAATAAGCCACAGAGTTCAATGCAGCGAGTTGGTTGAATGGAAGAAATTGCTGGGGGTAGGCAGCAGCTAGCTGGCTGAATGGAAGTAGTTGTTGTTGCTGCAAATAAGCAGCAGAGTTCAATGCATCCAGTTGGTTGAATGGAAGAAACCGCTGTTGCTGAGAGTAGGCAACAAGGTTTGCCAGCATAAGTTGTTGTAGTTGTTGTGCCCTGATGCTTTGTGCCAACAAATGCACCAAAGGTAACTGTTGTAATAGGGCTGACGGTTGTTGGAGGAACAAAGGTGATAAAGGTAAGATGTCTGCTGCGATTGCCTGTTGGATCCTGTAGGGTTGAAGAATTGGGTTTTCACATACTGAAGACGTCGCTGGTGAGAGGTATGGGGGAAGAAGGGAAGCTATTGGAACTTGTGAGTATTGCGGGAAAATGGTCGCGGTAGCAACACTTGCAGAAAGAGCAAGGAGCATAAGGAGGCAAAATATTTTGGATGCCATTGTTGCTACACAATTGTGCTTTCTTTGTTGCTAGTTGGTCTCAATAATATGTGAGATGTATTAGCTACTAATCTAAGAGATATTTATACACATCTCAGTCCTTGTGCTTGTGCAAGATTAATTTTGGATTTTTCAAAAGAATATTAGTAAGATAAGGTAGAGATGACATGGTATCTAGTTGGTTTTGACATTTAGTGATTACTTTGTTTGGTTATAATTTATACGTAAGCAAGACAAACTTGATAAAATACAATAAATAAGTGGTTTTTCCTCTCCGTATTGTCCAAATACATGGGTGACAATGGTGTGAAGCAATACCTTTACACATGTGTAACGATAGCCACATATGTGTTGCTTTGTTTGGCTGTTTTGCACTAGAAAAAAATCATGGCAGGATTCAACAATGTTAATTTTAGTGTGGTTAACTTGTGTAATAATCGGTTAACTTGTGTGATAGATCTTCGCGCCAACCCCCTTTATACCGCACGGGGTCACCTTTCTTCCCCATTTTTCTCAAGCCCGCTGCCGCCCCGCGCCCTTCATGCCCCGCCGCGCCCGCCGGCCCACCGCCCCTGCGCTCCGCGCGCCGCCCCCACGCCCGTGCCTATCGGCCGAAAGGCCCACGCTGCCGCCCCCGCGCCACGCCGCACCGCCACCCCCGCGCCCCGCCGCCCCTCCGCCACCACGCCTCGGACCGCTTGCCCCGCCGCCCCGCTGCCGCCGGCTCACCTCATCTCGTCGTTGTTGCCCCAGGCCACCGTTGTCCGACCCTGCCTCGCAGCCACCAGCTCACCTCCCTGCGCCGCCGTTGCCGCCCCGGGCCGCCGTCGTCCTACCCCGCCCCGGCCGTCTAGGTAATTTTTTGAGTATTTAGTTAGTATTTTTAGTTATTGTGTTAGCATTTTTGTTAGGTATGTTAGTTTTGTTGCTATAGTTAGTTGTTTGTTGAATGTGAGTATCGTGAAAATGAATGTGATAAATGTGCATTTGATCGAATATGATGAACGTGAGTTGAATGTGCAGGTTTTACTTTCCTCCCCGTGCAGGGGAGGTGCTGTCAAAATTTATAGTTAGTTATATGGTGGTTAGTATTTTAGTGGGTTGTGGTTATAGTTATAGTTATGTAGCTAGTTATTAGTGGGTTGTGGTTAGGCAATAACCATTCATAGTGGGTATTGAATGTTTAATTCGTGTTTCAAATAGATGGACAATTTTATGAGCTTATATCATGGAGACAATGTGGAAGAAGATCCCTATGGAAATGCCAAGTTCATTGACATGCGACACGTGCCTGTACTATTTGTTGGTAGACCCTCCTTGAGTGATGTGTTTACAAAGGCTAAACAAAAGCTAGGTTACCATGAAGATGATGACATTGCGGTTAACAGAGTCATCCCAATTGATTCTCAACTGGATTGGGATAATTATGTTACTTTGGATATGAAGACCTAGTTGCAACTCATGGAGGTTGTTGTAACACCCTGAATTTGGGGGTATAAAATTTCTTTGCTCATATTCACAAATTCAGGTGTTACTTCCCTTTTCTCATCCTTCCCCAATCTTCTCTTTCTCATTTCTATAGGAGAAAAGTGGTTATTTTATTTATAATTATAGTCTATTAGCTCAAACTCCAAGGGAGTATGAATTGTTGCATCATGTTGAACCCTGGATTTCACTTTTGTTTGGTGCATAATTCTTAGAAAGTCTAATTTGAATTTGTGGCTTATTTGAATTTGAATCAAATAGAGAAAATAAAAAGAAAAGAGAAAACAAATACCAGAATAAAAGAAAAAGGGAAAGAAGCCCAACCCTGCCGCCCCCTCGGCCTTTCGGCCCAGCCGGCCCAGCCCCGCGCGCGCGCCTCTCCCCCCCGCTCTCTCTGCCCTGGTGGGCCCGCCCGTCAGCGCGGCCGCCGTCTCCGCGCCCGCCTCCCTCTCTCTCTGCTCACGGGCCCGGCCTGTCAGCCCCGTCTTCCCCGCGTAACCGCCGCCCGAGCTGCGCGTTGCCGCAGTCTCCGCGCCCACGTCGCGCGTGGAGCTCGCAACTGCCCCGCCCCCGGCCACTTGAGCCCAGAACCCCACTCGCCCTCTCCCCCTCCCTCATTTGCGCACCTGCAGGCCTCTCCCTCCCCTCCTCCTCGCTGCGCGCACGCCAGAGCGCCGCCGCCACGAACCATCGCCGCCCGAGCCCGTTTCCCCGTCGCTGTTGGAGCTCCGCCGTGCTCTCTGCCACGGTGAGCTTCGCCCCGACGTCCACAACCCGGGACGCGCTCCAATTTCCCCTTCCCCTCCCTATTTCCCTCTGCCCGCGCTCACCCGCCGTCCTCCGTGCAGCCGCGGAGGTCCGCCACCGCCGACCCGGGCCGTCGTCGCGCCATTGCCGCCACCGAGGAGTCCCCGGAGTCCGTCTTGAGGTAAGGAACCTCCCCTGCCCTCTCCCTTCCTCTCTATTGCTCTCTACTGCGCTTAATTGCTCGCCGGAGTCCCATAGCGCCGCCGCCGAGCCGCTTCGCCGTGGACCGCCCCCCTCCGGTGCCCCTGCCCCGACCTAGCCCCCACCGGACGATTCCCCGCGCCCTCCCCAACCTTCCTGGCCGCTCAGGTCACCCCAAAGACCCGCAGAGCGCCCGCGCCCCTCGTCTCCGGCGAGTCCTCCGCCGCGGAGACGAGCGCCGCCGCCTCTGCTAGCCGTAGGGAAGGCCAAGGCCGGCCACCCGACCCCCGCCGTTCATCCCAGATCGGGCGGCCCTGATTCAATTAGCCCGGGCCCAATCCTAGCCGTCCGCCGGAGATCCAACGGCCCAGGGCCGCTTCCCTCACACCCCGCGCCCGCTCTGTCGCCTGGCCCCGCCTGTCAGCCCGCCCGCGCCCGCGCTGCTCGCCCGGCCCCGCCTGTCAGCCGTCCGCCCCGCGCTGCCCGCCCGGCCCCGCCTGTCAGCCGCTCAGGCCGCCGCGCGCTAGCGCGCCCGCCCGCGGATCTAATTTCGGGCGTTGATCCGAGATCCAACGGCTATAAAAGCCCGATACCCCTTCGCCCGCGCGTTTTCTTAAAGAGACCCCCGGCTTCCTGAAAATTAACCCGTCGTCCCTGGATTCTCGCAGTTAGGTCCTCGGACCTTTTATTTAATTCAAAATAATTATTTAGGGTATATTTTTAATCCCTAAACTTGTAAAATTCATAACTTTGTCAAATGAACTCCAAATTAGGTGCTTCAAATTGCAAAATGCTCATAGTATTTTTGTCTACCTATTTAACCAATGTTTCCCTGCTGTTTTTATGTCCCAATTAATAGTTGATCATTAAGATAAGATTAAGGTTATTGGAACCCCTATTTGAGATAAATAAAGGATAGAAGACTTTAATAAAAGTGGGAGCACCTAAGTTTATGGACTTAAAACCATGTAATGATTTAACCCCACCACTGACTTAAACCTGATTAGTGGATAATGAATCCTTTTGTATAGTCCTCTACCCTAGACCTAGGGAATACCAAAGTGCCTATCCCTTTTCTATTATGAACTTGTGATCTCTCTGCTGCATATGTTTGGTATATTGTTTTTGTTTGTTATTTCCCAAGTGCATAGTGTGAATGATTACTTTACGTAGACAACGAGCAGTTTGTGTTTCCTGAGGAAGTTGCAGAGGAAGTTCCTGATCAACAGTTTGGTGAAGGCAAGTGTCCTCTGACCCATTATGTCCCTTTCACTTATAATACACTCTCCCGCATTACTTAATTGAAACCTAGGGATTGACTAGCTTTCTATTTACCTTATCCTTGTTTACCTTTTGGGTTATCATGGTTAGCATTATGCTATTGCTTTACTTTAATCAATGAACATGATGTGAATATTATGATACGATGATGTTATCCCGATGATGTTCTTGTGATACTTTAGGGGGCTCAGGCTGTTTCCTGAGTACCTCTCCGTAAGGACCTGTTCGTTGAGAGACCACCTGGGGTAACAGTGCAACCATGAGGGTGAAATGGGGCGCCCTTAGCTAAATAATTAGAGGAACTAGAGGTGTAGTTGCTTCGCCGTCGTGCCGTCAATGGGGTCCAGGCACAGTGCTTGCTTTACCGAGGCTGGGTGCCGAGGTTCTTTCGTTTTGCTTTTGTTAGTCACCCTCCTGCGGGGAGAGGTACTGTGTTTATCAAACTGGAGAAACCTAACGGGCGGCTATGACCTCTAGGGAATCTTTGTAAAGGCTACGTAGTGATACCCTGCCAGGCCACCTAGGTAGTGGTCAATGGAGAGTAGCTCTCTCTGGGCAGAAAGGGAATCACAACTCATGGGTAAAGTGTGCGACCTCTGCTGAGGATTAGAAACTGATATATCAGCCGTGCTCACGGTTATGAGCGGCCTTGGGATCCTCTTTGATTAGAGATACATATGATCTGAGATACAATGATTATGTTTATGATTTTGGTTCGATGGTGATAATGATGTTCCTCGATGAGGAAATGATTCACGGGTTGGTTATTGCTAAAACTTGGCTTCACTAATAATAAATACCTGGCCAACTAAAAGCAACTGCTTGAGCTTAACCCCACATAAAGCTAGTCCACCTCAGCCAAACGGAACATTTGCTGAGTACGTTGATGTGTACTCACCCTTGCTTTCACAAAACACCAGGTTGCCTTTTGTGCAATCTATGCTCAGGTAAAGAAGAAGGCGTCGAGGCGGACCTCCGGGAGTTTCAGGACTTCGGCGAGTTTGAGGATTAGGCTAGCGACCTCCCCCAGTCAGCTGCCTGTGGTGGGTTAATTTATGTTGGCTACGTTTCTATTCTGTGTACTTTGATTATATTATGTAAATGACTCTGGTCTTTAATATTATTAATTACTCTTTATTGTTATTCGAAGTATTGTGCTATGATGAGTCATTTATGTAATCGCTGTGTACGTGAATTTCTGATCCTGGCACGTACATGGTTCGCATTCGGTTTACCTTCCAAAACCGGGTGTGACATAAGTGGTATCAAAGCCGTGCTGACTGTAGGACCGCTGACCTAGAGTAGCACTGGTCGTACTAAGGACTATTGACCTTCCCTCTCACCTTGACCTCTGATGTTACTTCAAAAGTCGGTCACCTCGACCAACCCTATGTTTTACTACATATATATACTATATTATACCTTGTTAAAATTTTTATCTTATTCTGTCTATGGTTTATTCACTTGTCATATTAGTTCTGCTCTTACTCTTATGCTTACGGTGTCTTTTGTAGATGGCTCGTCTTAGACACACTGCACGTAAGTCGGTGATTCCTTTCCTGCCGTCTCGACTTGCGGAGCGTCCTCTGCACCGCACCGTATCCGGTCAGTCGAGTCACCTGGAGAGACTGCACCACCGCCTGCGTGAGGAGCAGGAACGCCGGCGCCAGCATAGAGAGCAGCAGGGCTCTTCCTCCCCACCCCAGCAGGAGGTGGAGTCCGTGAGGCCCCGTTCATCTGTTGCCCAGCTGGAGGCGCCCCCTGCACCACCGCGGGACGCCTCGGCTGTTGGAGGAGCTACCGGAGGAAGTCCTGGAGGAGACCCCGACGATGACGACTCAGACCACAGCACGGAGTCCTCTGAGCCGCAGGAGGCAGAAGGATGGGTCGCCCGACCCATCACCCGTGACGCCGCCCGCGGTTGTCACTCCCACGACGCACTCGACACCTTGCTGCGCCAGGCTTTTGACCGGCACACCTGGTCGATCGAGTATCGTTGTGTAGTCTACCAGCACAGTCGCGGGAGGTACCCGGACCGCTGGGAGGCTACCTGCCTAGTTCGCCGTCCGGAGGATGACCTCCGGGGTGCGGAGGCCATTTCGGAGCACTATTCCATCTCCGAGAGGGACACTGCAGAGGCGGCTATGCAGGATGCAGCACGACGTGCACTCTCCCAGTACTGTTCTTTGTTCGGTGGGGTGGCCGACGGTCTTAACCTTCGGTACTACCCCCGCTGCCCTACTGGCAGCACAGAGAGTGTGGTTGTCTCACCTGTTGGTGAGGCTAACCCTAGGTTGAGCAGCACAGTCAACCTAGTCGCAGTGCTTAACACTGAGCTAGATCACTCTCTGGACGAGCTGAGCAGGGCTCGAACGGAGATTGCGGAGTTGCGTGCTGAGCTGGCAGAGCGCCATCACCAGGAGGGTGGTTCTCCCGCTCCTATTGGGACTCAGCACCCTTACCGCTCGCCGCCACGTGGTCACCACACTTATGGTTCCCCTGCCTGTAAGACCAGGATAGATCTGGATCCTTAGATCGTTAGCGTCGAAGTTTGTAATAATTCTTAAGTCAGATGTCTCAGTCTTAAAATAGTTAGTTTAGTTTGCTTATCAGTTGCTTCCAATTAGCTTAGTTTGCTTATCAGTTGCTTGCATGCTTGTTATGATGAACTTGTGCTGGATTTGAATCTTTGTAATGACTGTTGCCAACCTGTGGGTTTCTCCTGCAATTTGGCCTAGCTATAATGTTAATAAAGTCAGTTATTTAGTTGGGAAGCCATTTACTTCTACTTTCCTTCTTATCTGAGAAGCTGTGTTGAATCGTAATGAGGATCAGTGAAGCTCTTTGTTCACTCAGTGTCATGAAGAATTCTGTATTCTCTTTTCTTATGCTGGAGGGTTGTAAGATCAATGCTGATGTATGAATGTCTTCCACAGATGTCTGACAACAGGCGCCGATGCAACAGGCGTGCTCAGCAAGAGCAGCAGGACCAGCAGGAGGAACAACAGAGGCAGCCTCCCCCGCCACCCCCGATGTTAGTGGAGCAGATGTTCTTGATGCAGACTCAGGCAGTGCAGGCCATTGGGCAGACTCTGGCAGCCATGCAGCAGGCTCAACAGCAACCCCAACCCCAATTGCAAGTACAGATGCCCCAGATGCCACGGGATAAGCGTGGTGAGTTCATGAGAGGGCACCCTCCTACCTTCGCCCATTCTGCCGACCCCATGGATGCAGAAGACTGGCTGCGCGCAGTGGAAAGAGAACTGCTCACCGCTCAATGTAATGACAGGGAGAAGGTTCTGTATGGCCCCCGTCAGCTAAGGGGAGCAGCCCAGTCCTGGTGGGAGTCCTACCTCGCCACACATGCTGACCCCGAAGCCATCACCTGGGAAGAATTCAGCGAGAGTTTCCGCAGGTACCATGTGCCGGAGGGACTGATGATCGTGAAGAAGGAGGAGTTTCTGGCTCTGAAGCAGGGACCCCTGTCTGTTAGTGAATACAGAGACAAGTTTCTGCAGCTATCTCGTTATGCACCTGAGGATGTCAACACTGATGCTAAAAGGCAGTACAGGTTCATGAGAGGTTTGGTGGATCCCCTGCATTACCAGCTGATGAATCACACCTTCCCCACCTTCCAGCACCTGATCGATAGGGCAGTTATGACTGAGAAGAAGCGTAAGGATATGGAAGATCGGAAGCGCAAGATGAGTGGACCCCAGACCGGAGGCATCAGCCGTCCACGTTTCTCAGGCAGTTCATCTCAGCAAGGCAGGCTCGGTCACCCACGGGGATATCAGAATCAGAATCAGCGTCCGCATCAGCAGCAGTTTCAGAGACAGTACCCACAGCAGCAGCAGTATCGTCAGAACAGCCAGCAGGGAGGTAATCAGTATCAGAAGCAGAACAACCAGGCACCTCGCCTTCCTGCCCCAGCAGCAAACCAGAGCAACCAAGCAGCCCCAGCACAAGGAGGAGGCAGAGGATGTTTCCACTGTGGAGAACAAGGCCACTGGGCGATGCAGTGCCCGAAGAAGGCGGCGTAGCAGCAGACCAACCCCAATGCTCCAACAAGGCAAGGTGTACTGCAGCCGACAGCAGGCAATCGTAACCAAGCGTACAACCGTGGAAAGGTGAACCACTTGGAGGCCGAAGCGATCCAGGATGCACCAGATGTGGCAGTAGGTATGTTCTCAGTCGAATCTCATCCCACGAGAGTGCTATTTGATACTGGTGCAACTCATTCATTTGTCACGGCAACCTGGGTAGAATTGCATAACATCTCAGTAGAGGCAATGATGCCGCCCATGAGGATTAATTCAGTTGGTGGCAAGGTGCAAACAGATAAAATATGCTCAAATATAAGGGTGGAAATAAGGGGGATAGGATTCCCCAGTGACTTAATAGTAATAGACACCCCTGGGATAGATGTCATTCTAGGGATGAATTGGTTAATGAAGTATGAAGCGAATGTTAGCTGTGACAAGAGGACCGTAACATTGAAGTCCCCGTCAGGAGAAGAGGTAGTGGCCGAGCTAAGGATGCCTAAATCAGCGGAGGGTGTCTGTCACCAGATTTCAGTTGATAGTAAGGAGCCCAACCCGCTCGAGACTGTCAAGGTTGTGTCGGACTTTCCGGACGTATTTCCCGAGGAGCTAACGGGCATGCCACCCGAGAGAAAAGTTGAATTTGCCATAGAGCTTATCACTGGTACCGCCCCCATCTCCAAAAGAGCCTACCGAGTGTCTGGACCAGAATTGGTGGAACTCAAGAAGCAGATAGATGAGATGTTAGAGAAGGGTTACATCAGACCAAGTACCTCGCCTTGGGCCGCTCCGGTGTTGTTTGTAGAGAAGAAAGATGGTACCAAAAGGATGTGCATAGACTACAGGGCCTTGAATGAAGTCACTGTCAAGAACAAGTACCCCCTGCCAAGGATAGAAGATTTGTTCGACCAGCTCAGAGGTGCCAGCGTATTCTCGAAGATAGATCTGAGATCAGGTTACCATCAACTCAGAATCCGACCCTCGGACATACCGAAGACGGCATTCATCACCAAGTACGGGTTATATGAATTCATAGTTATGTCCTTTGGTTTGACAAATGCGCCAGCCTTCTTTATGTACTTGATGAACAGTGTGTTCATGGATTATCTGGACAAGTTTGTGGTAGTGTTTATCGATGATATTCTTATATACTCTCAAAGTGAGGAAGATCATGTAGAGCATTTGAAGATGGTACTGCAAAGACTTCGAGAGCATCAGTTGTATGCCAAGCTGGGCAAATGCGAGTTCTGGATTCATGAAGTCCTGTTTCTGGGTCACATCATAAATCAAGATGGGTTGGCAGTGGATCCAAAGAAAGTGGCAGATATCCTGAACTGGAAAGCACCAAAGGATGTTCGTGAGATCAAGAGCTTCATTGGAATGGCTGGGTATTACAGGCGTTTCATCGAAGGCTTCTCAAAGATTGCTAGACCAATGACAGCGTTACTAGCGAAGAAAGTTGAGTTTAAGTGGACCCAAAAGTGTCAGGAAGCATTTGAAGAACTGAAAAATAGATTGACTACAGCTCCGGTGTTAGTCCTGCCTGATGTTCACAAGCCATTCTCAGTGTATTGCGATGCTTCTTACACCGGATTGGGATGTGTGCTAATGCAAGAAGGAAGAGTTGTAGCATATTCATCTCGACAGCTGAACATCCATGAGAAAAATTATCCCACACATGACCTGGAGTTGGCAGCAGTAGTTCATGCCTTGAAGACCTGGAGACATTACCTGTATGGGCAGAAGTGCGACATTTACACAGATCATAAAAGTCTGAAGTACATATTCACCCAGTCAGAGTTAAACATGAGACAGCGAAGATGGTTGGAATTGATCAAGGACTATGAGTTGGAGATACATTACCATCCAGGCAAAGCCAATGTGGTTGCAGATGCTCTGAGCAGGAAGAGTCAAGTCAATATGATGGCCACGTACCCAATGCCATATGAGTTAGCCAAGGAGTTCGACAGACTGAGTCTCGGTTTCCTGAACAGTACGCAAGGAGTAACAGTGGAATTAGAGCCCACTCTAGAGCGGGAGATCAAAGAAGGGCAGAAGGATGATGAAAACATCAACAAGATCCGGCAGCTAATCTTAGAAGGAAGAGGCAAAGACTTTCGAGAGGATGAAGAGGGGGTAATATGGTTCAAGGACCGATTGTGTGTCCCCGACCTCAAACCTATTCGGGAACTGATTCTCAAGGAAGCTCATGAGACAGCCTACTCCATACACCCTGGGAGCGAGAAGATGTATCAGGATTTAAAAAGGAGGTTTTGGTGGTATGGCATGAAAAGAGAGATCGCAGAATATGTCGCCATCTGTGATAGCTGTCAAAGAACCAAAGCAGAGCATCAAAGGCCCGCCGGATTGTTGCAGCCATTGCGGATTCCTCAGTGGAAGTGGGATGAGATCGGGATGGATTTTATAGTTGGCCTACCTCGTACCCGGGCCAGTTATGATTCCATCTGGGTGGTTGTGGACCGCTTAACAAAGGTGGCCCATTTCATACCTGTGAAGACCACATACACCGGAGCAACGTTAGCTGAGTTATACATGTCACAGATAGTCTGCCTTCATGGTGTGCCGAAGAAGATAGTGTCAGATCGAGGAACGCAGTTCACCTCTCATTTTTGGCAGCAGCTACAAGAAGCTTTGGGCACCCATTTGAACTTCAGCTCGGCTTATCACCCGCAGACAGACGGTCAGACTGAAAGAACTAATCAGATCCTAGAAGATATGCTGAGAGCCTGTGCGTTGCAAGATAAGTCAGGATGGGACAAAAGGTTACCTTATGCAGAATTCTCCTATAACAATAGTTACCAGGCCAGCTTGAAGATGTCGCCGTTTCAGGCACTCTATGGGCGGAGTTGTAGGACTCCGCTGCATTGGGACCAGCCTGGAGAGAGACAGGTGTTTGGCCCCGACATTTTGCTTGAAGCCGAAGAGAATATCAAAATGGTTCGGGAGAATCTGAAGATAGCACAATCAAGGCAGCGAAGCTACGCGGACAGAAGGAGAAGAGAACTGAGTTTTGAAGTGGGAGATTACGTCTATCTGAAGGTGTCACCCATCAGGGGAGTCAGAAGGTTCGGAGTTAAAGGCAAGTTAGCACCCCGGTACGTTGGACCATATCAGATTCAAGCAAAGCGTGGAGAAGTGGCTTACCAACTCAACCTACCAGAAAGTTTGTCGGCAGTGCACGATGTGTTCCACGTGTCACAATTGAAGAAGTGTCTGCGAGTACCAGAAGAACAGTTGCCAGTGGAGGGTTTGGAAGTCCAGGAGGATCTGCCATACATAGAGAAGCCAACGCAGATTCTGGAGTTTGCAGACAGAGTCACCCGGAGGAATACCATCAGAATGTGCAAAGTCAGATGGGGTCACCACTCCGAGGAAGAAGCAACCTGGGAACGAGAAGATGATCTGAAGGCCAAATACCCTGAACTCTTTACTGACCAACCCTGAATCTCGGGGCGAGATTCTTTTAAGGGGGATAGGTTTGTAACACCCTGAATTTGGGGGTATAAAATTTCTTTGCTCATATTCACAAATTCAGGTGTTACTTCCCTTTTCTCATCCTTCCCCAATCTTCTCTTTCTCATTTCTATAGGAGAAAAGTGGTTATTTTATTTATAATTATAGTCTATTAGCTCAAACTCCAAGGGAGTATGAATTGTTGCATCATGTTGAACCCTGGATTTCACTTTTGTTTGGTGCATAATTCTTAGAAAGTCTAATTTGAATTTGTGGCTTATTTGAATTTGAATCAAATAGAGAAAATAAAAAGAAAAGAGAAAACAAATACCAGAATAAAAGAAAAAGGGAAAGAAGCCCAACCCTGCCGCCCCCTCGGCCTTTCGGCCCAGCCGGCCCAGCCCCGCGCGCGCGCCTCTCCCCCCCGCTCTCTCTGCCCTGGCGGGCCCGCCCGTCAGCGCGACCGCCGTCTCCGCGCCCGCCTCCCTCTCTCTCTGCTCGCGGGCCCGGCCTGTCAGCCCCGTCTTCCCCGCGTAACCGCCGCCCGAGCTACGCGTTGCCGCGGTCTTCGCGCCCACGTCGCGCGTGGAGCTCGCAACCGCCCCGCCCCCGGCCACTTGAGCCCAGAACCCCACTCGCCCTCTCCCCCTCCCTCATTTGCGCACCTGCAGGCCTCTCCCTCCCCTCCCCCTCTCTGCGCGCACGCCAGAGCGCCGCCGCCACGAACCATCGCCGCCCGAGCCCGTTTCCCCGTCGCCGTTGGAGCTCCGCCGTGCTCTCTGCCACGGTGAGCTTCGCCCCGACGTCCGCAACCCGGGACGCGCTCCAATTTCCCCTTCCCCTCCCTATTTCCCTCTGCCCGCGCTCACCCGCCGTCCTCCGTGCAGCTGCGGAGGTCCGCCACCGCCGACCCGGGCCGTCGTCGCGCCATTGCCGCCACCGAGGAGTCCCCGGAGTCCGTCTTGAGGTAAGGAACCTCCCCTGCCCTCTCCCTTCCTCTCTATTGCTCTCTACTGCGCTTAATTGCTCGCCGGAGTCCCATAGCGCCGTCGCCGAGCCGCTTCGCCGTGGACCGCCCCCCTCCGGTGCCCCTGCCCCGACCTAGCCCCCACCGGATGATTCCCCGCGCCCTCCCCAACCTTCCCGGCCGCTCAGGTCACCCCAAAGACCCGCAGAGCGCCCGCGCCCCTCGTCTCCGGCGAGTCCTCCGCCGCGGAGACGAGCGCCGCCGCCTCTGCTAGCCGTAGGGAAGGCCAAGGCCGGCCACCCGACCCCCGCCGTTCATCCCAGATCGGGCGGCCCTGATTCAATTAGCCTGGGCCCAATCCTGGCCGTCCGCCGGAGATCCAACGGCCCAGGGCCGCTTCCCTCACACCCCGCGCCCGCTCTGTCGCCTGGCCCCGCCTGTCAGCCCGCCCGCGCCCGCGCTGCTCGCCCGGCCCCGCCTGTCAGCCGTCCGCCCCGCGCTGCCCGCCCGGCCCCGCCTGTCAGCCGCCCAGGCCGCCGCGCGCTCGCGCGCCCGCCCGCGGATCTAATCTCGGGCGTTGATCCGAGATCCAACGGCTATAAAAGCCCGATACCCCTTCGCCCGCGCGTTTACTTAAAGAGACCCCCGGCTTCCTAAAAATTAACCCGCCGTCCCTGGATTCTCGCAGTTAGGTCCTCGGACCTTTTATTTAATTCAAAATAAGTATTTAGGGTATATTTTTAATCCCTAAACTTGTAAAATTCATAACTTTGTCATATGAACTCCAAATTAGGTGCTTCAAATTGCAAAATGCTCATAGTATTTTTGTCTACCTATTTAACCAATGTTTCCCTGCTGTTTTTATGTTCCAATTAATAGTTGATCATTAAGATAAGATTAAGGTTATTGGAACCCCTATTTGAGATAAATAAAGGATAGAAGACTTTAATAAAAGTGGGAGCACCTAAGTTTATGGACTTAAAACCATGTAATGATTTAACCCCACCACTGACTTAAACCTGATTAGTGGATAATGAATCCTTTTGTATAGTCCTCTACCCTAGACCTAGGGAATACCAGAGTGCCTATCCCTTTTCTATTATGAACTTGTGATCTCTCTGCTGCATATGTTTGGTATATTGTTTTTGTTTGTTATTTCCCAAGTGCATAGTGTGAATGATTACTTTACGTAGACAACGAGCAGTTTGTGTTTCCCGAGGAAGTTGCAGAGGAAGTTCCTGATCAACAGTTTGGTGAAGGCAAGTGTCCTCTGACCCATTATGTCCCTTTCACTTATAATACACTCTCCCGCATTACTTAATTGAAACCTAAGGATTGACTAGCTTTCTATTTACCTTATCCTTGTTTACCTTTTGGGTTATCATGGTTAGCATTATGCTATTGCTTTACTTTAATCAATGAACATGATGTGAATATTATGATACGATGATGTTATCCCGATGATGTTCTTGTGATACTTTAGGGGGCTCAGGCTGTTTCCTGAGTACCTCTCCGTAAGGACCTGTTCGTTGAGAGACCACCTGGGGTAATAGTGCAACCATGAGGGTGAAATGGGGCGCCCTTAGCTAAATAATTAGAGGAACTAGAGGTGTAGTTGCTTCGCCGTCGTGCCGTCAATGGGGTCCAGGCACAGTGCTTGCTTTACCGAGGCTGGGTGCCGAGGTTCTTTCGTTTTGCTTTTGTTAGTCACCCTCCTGCGGGGAGAGGTACTGTGTTTATCAAACTGGAGAAACCTAACGGGCGGCTATGACCTCTAGGGAATCTTTGTAAAGGCTACGTAGTGATACCCTGCCAGGCCACCTAGGTAGTGGTCAATGGAGAGTAGCTCTCTCTGGGCAGAAAGGGAATCACGACTCATGGGTAAAGTGTGCGACCTCTGCAGAGGATTAGAAACTGATATATCAGCCGTGCTCACAGTTATGAGCGGCCTTGGGATCCTCTTTGATTAGAGATACATATGATCTGAGATACAATGATTATGTTTATGATTTTGGTTCGATGGTGATAATGATGTTCCTCGATGAGGAAATGATTCACGGGTTGGTTATTGCTAAAACTTGGCTTCACTAATAATAAATACCTGACCAACTAAAAGCAACTGCTTGAGCTTAACCCCACATAAAGCTAGTCCACCTCAGCCAAACGGAACATTTGCTGAGTACGTTGATGTGTACTCACCCTTGCTTTCACAAAACACCAGGTTGCCTTTTGTGCAATCTATGCTCAGGTAAAGAAGAAGGCGTCGAGGCGGACCTCCGGGAGTTTCAGGACTTCGGCGAGTTTGAGGATTAGGCTAGCGACCTCCCCTAGTCAGCTGCCTGTGGTGGGTTAATTTATGTTGGCTACATTTCTATTCTGTGTACTTTGATTATATTATGTAAATGACTCTGGTCTTTAATATTATTAATTACTCTTTATTGTTATTCGAAGTATTGTGCTATGATGAGTCATTTATGTAATCGCTGTGTACGTGAATTTCTAATCCTGGCACGTACATGGTTCGCATTCGGTTTACCTTCCAAAACCGGGTGTGACAGTTGTGGTGCGGCTGGTTGTAGTAGGCCATCCCCCCGAAGACTATGATTGTGTTGTGGATGACGTGCCAACTGTGCCTGATGCTCAATCTGGCCCCAATTTGATCCCATTAAGTTAGCCAGGAGATGGCCTGCAGACAGATTCTGTTGCGTGTATCCCTTTGGCACAAACCAATTGTAGTAAGTTTCATTGGCATTACATCTTCATTTTGGACCATGAGCACTTTGCTCATTCCATTTGATGTGGGACTGATGATCTTGTACATGTTGCAGGAGAGACCGCTGCTCTTGTGGTTGATCCTCAGACCATGGCACGTGGCTGCTTCGGTGTTGGATTTATTGCCTTGAACAGTCCTGAGTTTAGGAATGAAGAGGAGCCATATGCCTTTGCGATGACTGCCGATTCAGATGATGATCGTCCGGTTGGTGAACTCACAGAGAGTGACATGGAGATGTTGCAACGTGTTTTTCCAGACGGCCGGGATCCAAGAGTGCATGAGTTCAGCGATCTTAGTCTTTCTCATTAGGCAAATGCAGAAGGAAGGTATGATGAGCTGCTAGATGCTCCTAAGGCCGGTCCTAGCATGGTCTTCAAGGACCTGACTGCCTTGAAGAGGTGGTTGCAGCATTATGCAGTCTTACGTAAGAGGTCGTATAGAATACTTCATTCGTACGAGAAACGTCGTTACACGGTTGTATGCGACAAGGATAACGGTGCATGGAGGGTCTGTGCTAGGATACAAAAGATCACCTCAAAGTGGAAGATAACAAAAGTAGTGGGGCCACACACCTGTGCTGAACATGAGTTAACGATGAAACATCGCCAATTGACATCTACCCTCATTAGGAAGTGGCTTATGGGAATACTGCAGTTGGAACCAAATATTAAGGTTAGGACAATCATGAGGATTGTGGAGAATGTGCTTGATGGGTATAAGATAACATATGGTAAAGCTTGGAGGGCTAAGCTGTGTGCATGGAAGATGATATATGGGGATTGGGAGTCTAGTACGAGCAACTACCTGTTCTTTTAAATGCAATGAAGGCGGTTAATCCAGGCATGCATTATGAGTACATCCCTAAACCAGTGTGTGTTTTGGTGCTTTCCCAGTGTGTGGATGCTTTCCGGCATTGCTGTCCTATATTTTCAATTGACGACACGTTTCTTCTTGGCAAGTACCAGGGCATGCTTATAATTGCCATATCCTTAGATGCAAACAACAAGCTAGTTCCCCTGGCATTTGCTCTGGTTGAGAAAGAGAACAAAGACAGTTGGGGGTTGTTTTTGCGACTGGTCTGGATACATGTGATTGGCCTAGGACGAGAAGATGGTGTAATATCAGATCGGCACCAGGGAATTGAGAGCACCTAGAGGGGGGGTGAATAGGTGATCCTGTAAAAACTTGAAACTTAATGCCACAAAACTTGATTAGGAGTCAGCACAATAAAGCCAAGTGGCTAGAGAGGAGTTCTTGCAAGACACGATAACCACAAGAAGATCAACACAGATAGACACAGTGGTTTATCTCGTGGTTCGGCCAAGTACAAAGCTTGCCTACTCCACGTTGTGGCGTCCCAACGGACAAGGGTTGCAATCAACCCCTCTCAAGCGGTCCAAAGACGCACTTGAATACCACGGTGTTTTGCTTTGTTTACTATATCCTGCTCGCGAGGAATCTCCACAACTTGGAGCCTCTCGCCCTTACACTTTGATGTTCACAAAGAAGCACGGAGTAAGGATGGGATGAGCAACGCACACAAGACACAAAATCAGAGCAACAACACGCACACAAGTCACAACACGAGCTCTGAACACAACCCGAAGAGTACACTACTCAAATGGAGCTCTAGTTGCTATCACAAAGAATCGAATGTGCGGAATTGAAGTCTTGGTGCTTGGGAATGCTTAGAGAATGCTTGGTGTGTCCCTCCATGCGCCTAGGGGTCCCTTTTATAGCCCCAAGGCAGCTAGGAGCCGTTGAGAGCATTCCAGGAAGGCAATTCTTGCCTTCTGTCGCCTGGCGCACCGGACAGTCCGGTGCACCACCGGACACTGTCCGGTGCGGATCTCTTTCCTTATTTGGCGAAGCCGACCATTGCAGATTCAGAGCCGTTGGCGCACCGGACACTGTCCGGTGCACACCGGACAGTCCGGTGCCCCCTTGTGACCGTTGGCTCGGCCACGCGTCATGCGCGGAATCCTCGGCCGACTGTTGGCCCGGCTGACCGTTGGCTCACCGGACAGTCCGGTGCCTCATCGGACAGTCCGGTGAATTATAGCCGTACGCCGTTAATCGCTTCCCGAGAGCGATGACTTCGCCTGTGAATGGCTCACCGGACAGTCCGGTGCACCACCGGACAGTCCGGTAATTTATAGCCGTACGCCGTTAATCGCTTCCCGAGAGCAGCTAGTTGACAGTCGCCAGCCTGGCGCACCGGACACTGTCCGGTGCACCACAGGATAGTCCGGTGCACCCAGACTGCGCAGACTTTGGCTGAACAAAGCCATCTCTATTCCAAAGTGATTTCTCCTGTTTCCAGCACTTAGACACAACACATTAGTCTCTAAAACAATGTACTAAGTCTTAGAAACATACCTTTACTCTTGATTTGCACTTTGTCCATCAATTGGCATAGATTAACACTTAAGAACTTGTGTTGGCACTCAATCACCAAAATACTTAGAAATGGTCCAAGGGCACATTTCCCTTTCAATCTCTCCCTTTTTGGTGATTTATGCCAACACAACAAAAAGCAACTAAAAAGTGCAACATCAATGCAGATGAGAACACAAATTTGTTTTGATTCAACTTTGGCATATTTGGATCATACTTTGCCACCACTTGGTTTGTTTTTGTAAATCAAACTCAATTTCCTATCTCTATGTCAAATTCACTTGAAGAGACATAAAGAGAGGTATTCCAAGAGAAATTGATCAAAGATTAAAAAAAACTCCCCCTTTTTCCCATTATCAAACATTCTCCCCACAAGAGACCAACTTTTGACAAAGAGAGACAATAAGAGGATTTTGACAAAACAAAAGCTCTATTCTAATGTTTTCAAAATTCTCAAGTGGTAGCTGATCCATTTCTTGCTTTGGCCTTATTTTCTCCTCCTTTGGCATCAAGCACCAAAACGGGATCAATCTTGGCCCTTTAACCCCATTGCCTCACCAAAATCTTCAAATAAGAGTACCAAGGCAATAAGGATATTGAGATGGACTTGGAGTAAGTTACCCTCTCATCGGAGTGTAGTGGAAGTCTTGCATGGTCCAAGTCCACCTTTCCCTTTCAATCCACCTTTGAGACTACATCAAGCAAACTCAAGCACACGGTTAGTCTCAAAGGGTCAAGTTGTAGCACATCTCCCCCTAAATATGTGCATCACTTGCAAAAAGGACTTGTGAGGTCCGGGGAGTGTTTGTACAACTTGAGCACCATAAGTAAACAACAAAATGCATAAGGAACATGATCAAAGGCATAAACACATGTATGCTGTAAATCAATCCAAGTTCCGCGAATCTAAGACATTTAGCTCACTACGCAGCCTGCAAAAGGTCTTCTCATCTAAAGGCTTGGTAAAGATATCGGCTAGCTGGTTCTCGGTGCTAATATAAAACACTTCGATATCTCCCTTTTGCTGGTGGTCTCTCAGAAAGTGATGCCGGATGTCAATGTGCTTTGTGCGGCTGTGCTCAACAGGATTATCCGCTATGCGGATAGCACTCTCATTGTCACATAGGAGTGGGACTTTGCTCAGATTGTAGCCAAAGTCCCGGAGGGTTTGCCTCATCCAAAGTAGTTGTGCGCAACACTGTCCTGCGGCAACATACACGGCCTCAGCGGTGGATAGGGCAACGGAGGTTTGTTTCTTAGAACTCCATGACACCAGGGACCTTCCTAAGAATTGGCACGTCCCTGATGTACTCTTCCTATCGACCTTACATCCAGCATAATCGGAGTCTGAATATCCAATTAAGTCAAAGGTAGACCCCTTTGGATACCAGATCCCGAAGCAAGGCGTAGCGACTAAATATCTAAGAATTCGCTTCACAGCCACTAAGTGACACTCCCTTGGATCGGATTGAAATCTAGCACACATGCATACACTAAGCATAATATCCGGTCTACTAGCGCATAAATAAAGCAAAGAACCTATCATGGACCGGTATGCTTTTTGATCAACGGACTTACCTCCTTTGTTGAGGTCGACGTGTCCATCAGTTCCCATCGGAGTCTTTGCGGGCTTGGCGTCCTTCATCCCAAACCGCTTTAGCAAGTCTTGCGTGTACTTCGTTTGGGAGATGAAGGTGCCGTCCTTGAGTTGCTTCACTTGGAACCCAAGGAAGTAGTTCAACTCGCCCATCATCGACATCTCAAACTTTTGAGTCATCACCCTGCTAAACTCTTCACAAGACTTTTGGTTAGTAGAACCAAATATTATGTCATCGACATAAATTTGGCACACAAATAAGTCACCATCGCAAGTCTTAGTGAATAAAGTTGGATCGGCTTTCCCAACCTTGAAAGCATTAGCAATTAAAAAGTCTCTAAGGCATTCATACCATGCTCTTGGGGCTTGCTTAAGTCCATAGAGCGCCTTAGAGAGCTTACATACGTGGTCGGGATACCGTTCATCCTCGAAGCCAGGGGGTTGCTCCACGTACACCTCCTCCTTGATTGGCCCATTGAGGAAAGCGCTCTTCACATCCATTTGGAACAACCTGAAAGAATGGTGAGCAGCATATGCTAGCAATATACGAATGGACTCTAGCCTAGCCACAGGAGCAAAAGTCTCCTCAAAGTCCAAACCTGCGACTTGGGCATAACCTTTTGCCACAAGTCGAGCCTTGTTCCTCATCACCACCCCGTGCTCGTCCTGTTTGTTGCGGAACACCCACTTGGTTCCCACAACATTTTGCTTGGGACGAGGCACCAGTGTCCAAACTTCATTTCTCTTGAAATTATTGAGCTCCTCTTGCATGGCCAACACCCAGTCCGGATCTAGCAAGGCCTCTTCTACCCTGAAAGGCTCGATAGAAGAGACAAAGGAGTAATGCTTACAAAAGTTAACTAATCTAGAACGAGTAGTTACTCCCTTGCTAATGTCACCCAAAATTTGGTCGACGGGATGATTCCTTTGAATCGTCGCTCGAACTTGGGTTGGAGGTGCCGGTTGTGCTTCTTCCTCCATCACATGATCATCTTGTGCTCTCCCTTGATCACACTCCTCTTCTTGACGAACCTGTTCATCGTCTTGAGTTGGGGGATGCACCATTGTTGAGGAAGAAGGTTGATCTTGCTCCTTTTGTTCTTGTGGCCGCACATCTCCAATCGCCATGGTGCGTATTGCGGCCGTTGGAACGTCTTCTTCATCTACATCATCAAGACCAACAACTTGCTCTCTTGGAGAGCCATTAGTCTCATCAAATACAACGTCGCTAGAGACTTCAACCAAACCCGATAATTTGTTGAAGACTCTATACGCCTTTGTATTTGAGTCATAACCTAACAAAAACCCTTCTACAGCTTTGGGAGCAAACTTAGAATTTCTACCTTTCTTCACTAGAATATAGCATTTGCTCCCAAATACACGAAAGTAAGACACAATGGGTTTGTTACCGGTTAGAAGCTCATACGAAGTCTTCTTGAGGAGGCGGTGAAGGTAGACCCGGTTGATGGCGTGGCAAGCCGTGTTCACGGCTTCCGACCAAAACCGCTCGGGGGTCTTGAACTCTCCAAGCATCGTCCTCGCCATGTCTATGAGCGACCTGTTCTTCCTCTCTACCACACCATTTTGCTGTGGTGTGTAGGGAGCGGAGAACTCGTGCTTGATCCCTTCCTCCTCAAGGTACTCTTCTACTTGAAGGTTCTTGAACTCGGACCCGTTGTCGCTCCTTATCTTCTTCACCTTGAGCTCAAACTCATTTTGAGCTCTTCTTAGGAAGCGCTTGAGGGTCCCTTGGGTTTCAGATTTATCCTGCAAAAAGAATACCCAAGTGAAGCGGGAAAATCATCAACTATAACAAGACCATACTTACTTCCTCCTATGCTTAGATAGGCGACGGGTCCGAAGAGGTCCATATGCAGCAACTCCAAAGGTCTTGATGTGGTCATCACATTTTTGGTATGATGAGAGCTTCCCACCTGTTTACCTGCTTGACAAGCTGCACAAGGTCTATCTTTTTCGAAAGTTACATTAGTTAGACCTATCACGTGTTCTCCCTTTAGAAGCTTGTGAAGGTTCTTCATCCCCACATGAGCTAAACGGAGATGCCACAACCAGCCCATGCTAGTCTTAGCAATTAAGCATGCATCTAGACCGGCCTCCTCTTTTGCAAAATCAACTAAATAGAGTTTGCCGTCTAATACACCCTTAAAAGCTAATGAACCATCACTTCTTATAAAGACAGACACATCTACATTTCTGAATAAGCAGTTATACCCCATGTTACAAAGCTGACTCACAGACAACAAGTTATATCCAAGCGACTCAACTAAAAACACATTGGAAATGGAGTGCTCAGATGAAATAGCTATTTTTCCTAACCCTTTCACCTTGCCTTGATTCCCGTCACTGAATATGATTGAGTCTTGGGAATCTTTGTTCTTGACGTAGGAGGTGAACATCTTCTTCTCCCCCGTCATGTGGTTTGTGCATCCGCTGTCTGTTGGTACTGTCTCTCGACAGCAAGGAGATCCAACACGAGTGAATGGTGATGGCAACAGGGCACTCGCGCGTGATGGCAAAAGCTCTATTAATCTGGCCTCTCACGGGCACTGTGCGGGGGTATTTATAGGTATCCGAGTGCACGGCGCCTTGCGTTAAGGACGCATGTGCCCTCAGGTACCTAGTTTATCCCCAGAATATTCCCATAAAGCGGGGTTACAAGCTGTAATTACAAGTACGCCTTTACAAATTAGGCCCGTAACACAACCGCGGCCACGCAGGGCCCGTTACAATGGGCCCGACCTCATGTGGGCCTCGGAGCTGACCGAGGCCGCGCCGTGGGGAGGCGTTGCCGCAGGCCTTCGTCTGGTGCCGAATCGAGCGAAGGGTCTCCATGTTGTCCTTGGTGTCGATCAAGCGAAGGGTGTCCCTGCCTGCTTTGCCTGTCAGGGCAGGGGCTAAGCGGTGGAGACTTCGGGCGAAGGGTGGCGTTTCTGCCTTCGCTCCAACATTTGCCCTCCGAGGGACCAGTTCGACAAAGTCACCTGGTGCCGAAGACGTCGCTAGATGGCGGAGACGCTGCCCTCGCTCGAAGTGGTTCCGCGGGGGTTTTTGATGTGACCGCTGATGGACATCGTACTGTTGGACTGCGGGTTTTCCGAAGCGTCGCGCCCTGTGGGATTGCGAGTTTCCCGAGGAGCCGCGCCCTGCCTATAAAGGGGGGCGGGGGACGGCGCTGTTTGCACTTTGCCTTCCGTGCTCCGTGAAAACCCTAGCCGCCCGCCGTCTTTCTGCTCCTCTTCTTCTACTGCTCGCTTTGCTCGTCGGAGATCTGGCTCGAGTGAAGCAGACCGCCCGCCGCCGCCGACGGTACGTAGCAATGCCATCCTCTTCTTCTTCCGCCGACGCCACGCCGCCGGCCGCCGCCTCGTCTGAGGAGACGTTGAGTAGCGTGATGGTGGAGGAGCTGCGCGCCGGCGACTCTGTTGATTTTGGTGTGTCACGGATGACGTCGGCCCGCGTCGAAGAAATGCAGCGCTTGGGCTACTTTGGCGGCGGAGTCGCTCGTGCTCCGGGGACGGAGGAAGTCCCCGAGCCGGAGGGTGAGTTGGTTGTCTTCGAGGCGTTCTTCGTCGCCGGTCTCCACTTGCCTGCGCACCGGTTTGTTGGCGAAGTCCTGCGTAGATTCAACGTTCAAATTCATCAGCTGACACCGAACGCCGTGGTGGCGCTGGCGAAGTATGTCTGGGCGACGACTTCGTACGGCGGACAGCCGTCGGTTGAAGTTTTTGCGAAGAATTACTGCTTGCATTGGCAGAAGAGGGTGGTTGAGGACGGAGTTGCCCAGTTTGGGTCGTGCACATTCACGCCGAAGACCGGCAAGACCACAATGCCAGTAGTGGAGTTGGTTCCGTGCGCCCGCAACAAGTGGGGCAATTGGAATGAATTTTGGTTTTACGTTGCTGAGGCTACTGTCGAAGGCCATGAAGGACTGCCCGTGTCTAAGATGTGCTCTCACTATTACTCTGCGTATCCGCCTTTTGAAGTGGCAGAAGAGGATGCAGACGAAGGGGCCCTTCGATGCGCCGCCGGCCAGAGCAGTGGTCGTGATTTAGTTGAAGAGTTTGTGGCGTACGGGGTCTGGCCCTTGGCGCACGGCTGGGCGCTGGGCGAAGTGTGCCCTCGCCAGATGCCCTTTCACGGAGGAAGGGTGGTGCGAAGTCCTGCCTTTGCACTGAATTTGCGAAACCGTGACCCGGCCGCCTTTGTGCGTGATGCGGAGGACTTGGCGGTGCGGCTCGTGGGGCGGTACGTGGCGAGGACGGAAGGCCAGCGCAGCTTTGATATTCGCGGGTCAAATGAACGTTTGAACAGGGTCTTCGAATTAAATCAGTTGCCGTACGACGGCTACCCTGGTCAAGACGAAGCGGACCGCCGTGGGAAGAAGCCGGCGGTGGAGACTGGAGGCGACCCTGCGCTGACGGCCGCCCCCCTCCTCAAAAAAGAGAAAATTAGGTACTGCGATGGGAGGAATCGGGGTGTCTGATAGTTTTGCTAGGGAGTTAATGAGGACGTGTGCGGCCCCGGGGGAGAGGATGTCTTCGCCCGAGCTCCGGGAGTCCTCGGCTCGAATGCTGAGGGTTACCGGTGGCTGCTGGCCTAGAAATGTTCCTGTCCCCTGCGCGGCTGAGGAAGGCTGTTTTACGTCTCGTATGGCTCGTCAGTGGAGAGTTTTTCCTTACGGGCGGAATATCGGTGCTGTTGTGTGGGCAGTGATGGACAAGGATCGCCAAGGGGCGGCGCAAAAACGCCAGGCGACCGTGAGGATTCATGAAGCCCGGCCGAAAAGGCAGCGGGGAGCGGCGAAGGCTGCGGCCTCCAGCGGAGGCAAGCCGCCGCTGGCGGCGAAGGCGGGCGCCTCTGCATCTAGCAAGGCGCCGGAGACAACGGCGGGCGCCGGGGTCTCCAAACTGACGAAGGTGGTGCCGCCGGCCAGCGGAGTGGCGGAGGCTGCGAAGGCGTCCAGAACGTTGCCGCCGCCGGGCAAGCGCGTTGCCGACTTCGGCACCGATATCAGTGTGGACGATTATCTTGGGGGTAAGTCACCTGACCGCCTTTCTTCTTCTTCTTTTTTTTTACTCGTTGACGCGTTGCAGGGTCGGACGAAGGCCGGCCTGCTGTGGTTGTGCCTGCCACGGCAATTGCGACGGCTGCGCTGTCGTCGAAGGCGAGGGGCGGGACCCTTGGCGCCGGAGGCGAGGTGTCGGCCCTCGCGCTGGTCAGGGACGAGGCTGGCGCGGCGACCCGCCGGCTGAAAGGAGTGACGGAGGCGCTGAGTCAGGCGACGGAGGCACTGAGTCAGGTCCACCGAGCTCTTTCTTTTTTTTTCTTTTTTTTCTTTTTCGGCCATGGCCTTACGTGTGCTCTGCAGGTGGCTGACTTCACCAGCCGTACTGCGTCGGGGGCGCTTACGGCAGCCTTATCTGCCGAAGTCGAGAGACTTCGGACGCAACATGCTGACGCTGTCCGTGAGAAGTCGGCCTCCGACAGCAAGTGTCGTAAACTGGCGGACAAGGTGGCCGCCCTGGAGGAGGAAAAGGCTGACCTCCGGCGCCAGCTGGCGGGGGAGAGGAGGGAGGCCAACGAGGCCGTCGCCAAGGAGCAGGCCGCGCAGGCGGAGGCTAGGCTGGCACGGGCGGAGGCCAATCTTGCCAAGGATCTCGCCGAAGACCTGCGGGGGCGGCTCACCGCTCTGGAGAGCCGCACGAAGGGGGCCGAAGCCGCGGCACGAACGGAGGCCGAACGGACGCGCACACAGCTTATGGCCACATACCGCGAGCTGGGTGCGCGGACCGGTGACTTCGTGGTGCCGGAGCGAGAGGCCGGGCTTCGCTGCTTGGAATGGGTGCAAGAGGAGCTGCAGGAGCTCCCCACTGTCTTGGGTGGATTAATGTCGTTCGCCTCCCTGGTCACCTGCGAGGGGGCGATGAACGCACTCTCTCGTGAAGGGTGCCGGCACTATGAGGCCTTCGACCAGGCAGATGAAGATTTTGGGCGAGACATCTATAAGGTCGAAGACCCCATGGTGAAGGAGTCCGCCGGCGCCCTCTATGACCGGATGTGGGGTCTGTATGGTGGTGATGTGGTCAGGGAGCGGGCTGAGGCTGCGAGGGCTCAGGTGACGATGTTGTTTGTTCGGCGTTCGCTGAATGTGGTTGGTGCGTGTGTTTGCTGACTTTTTGTATGTTTTGTCTTAGGCGGAGCGAGGCGAGCGGGTGGACGACTTCGGAGCACTGAACGACGCCCTGCCTGACCCGGAGCCGACCCCGGAGACCACGGAAGACGCACCAGGCGCCCCCACATCTGCTGCGACAGCTGAGGACCTGCCCCTGAAGGTGGCCGAAGGCGCTCCCGATGCCCTCGCAGCAGCTGCGCCGACCGTCGAAGATCCGGCGGCGGAGGCGGTGGGAACAATGGCGGAAGTGGCAGCGGAGCCAACGGCGGAGGCCCCCGCGGCGTCAGGGCCCTCGCAGGTGGCGTAGTGGTTGTTTAGGGTTGGGGAATTTTGGATGTTGTACTGAATTTTGGTTGCTGCGCAGGTTCAAGATTTTGGGCCTGCGCACGCAACCGCTGCTACTGAGTTTTTGGCGGCTTCGACCGCGGAAGGTGGTAATGAATATAGTGGGTCTGCATCTGAGTTTTTTGATTTTGCCGACTCCGGGAGCTCGGTTGAGTGGACTGAGGAGTCATCGGAGGATTTGGATTATTTTGCGGCCTTGGACGTGGCTGCGGCGGAGGCTTCGCCACGCGCCGCGGACGCGTCGGACGTGCCAGGCCCTAGCACCGGGCGCCGTCGACGAAGGGCGGTTGCAAAACGTAGGGTTAGCGCGGAGGAGCGGGCTCTGCTTCGTGTGAGTGGGGCTGGTCGGCAGGAACTGTTGTCCCTGCCAACCGCCGAGGGTGTAGGTGAAGGGGAGCTGCGAAGGCTTTTTGCGGGTGAGGAGCTCAGGATAATGTTATTTAATTATAGGGAGATGGGAATTATTCCTAAGGTTGAGCCGATGTAGAGTGTGGTGCCCTCGCTTGTGTACGTCGAGGCTTGTATGGTGGAATTGTGTGCCCTCGCGTGCATGTGTGTGCGCGAAGGCGTTTTGTACTTACTAATTTGTTTTGCTGCGCTGTGTTGGGTTGATTATAGTTGGTCTTGGTGTGGATGGTTTGATGTTGTCGTTTCGGCCGTTGTTGTGCTAGTCCAGGTGTACCCTTAGGTGTCTTCTGCACAGATAGTCTTCGATTTTTTCGCACTTGTTGCGCTGATCCGGCTGCACTTTTAAGCGACTTCTGCACGGATAGCCTTCGCGATAGACTCAGATTTTTCCCGCACCTGTTGTGCTAATCCGGCTGCACCCTTAGGCGACTTTTGCGCGGATAGTCTTCGCGATAGACTTAGATTTTTTTTTTCGCACTTGTTGTGCTAATCCGGCTGCACCCTTAGGCGACTTTTGCGCGGATTTGTCGCACGCGAGGGTAGCTAGCGCTTAGCCTCGCGGTGACCTCGTGGTGGTCGAATGTCGAAGACCGTCATCGCGGTCTTTTTCGACGCATGTCTTTTTGCGGGGGATTTTTTACGCATATATTACATGGCTCCGCCTCGTTAAAAACCTCACCCCCCGGGAGGAAAAGAGTGCGGGCCGGTGCAAGAATGCTTTTGCGAGTTACAAGGGCGAAGACGGCCCTGAGGTTGGGCTGGTGGGCGCAGGGACCTCGCACTGTGTCGCGAGACAGTGCACGTTTCTCTGACCCGGCACGAAGTCTCGCTCTATGTTGCGCGCTGTCTGCTGGTTACCGAAGACTGTAATTACGCCTAGCGGGCCTGGTATCTTCATGCACAAATACAGTCCGTGGATGGCAGCTTCAAACTTATTGATGGAGCCCCGGCCCATGATGGCGTTGTATGGGTATACCATATCCACAATGTCAAAAGTCACCTGCTCACTTCGGGCATTGGGTGCTACACCGAAGGAGAGGGGCAATTCTATTTTGCCGACGGGGAAGGTGCCCTTGCCGCCGAAGCCATACAACGGGTTATCCGAAGGCTTAAGCAGGCTGTGGCTGATGCCCATGCGATCGAAGGCGTGGAGGAAGATGATGTCTGCCTGGCTGCCGTTGTCAACGAGGACCTTGTGTAGGTCCCAGCCTGCCACGCTGCAATTGATGACCATGGCATCGCAGTGGGGGGCGCTGCGCAAGTCGACGTCCCGTGCGTCGAAGGTGAGCGGTACGTGGGACCACTTTGTCTGTACAACTGGGCCCGTGACGGCGACATGGTTTATGCTGCGGTAGTGGTCCCGCTTGTGCCGCTTGGTGTCGAAGTCGGTGCTGGACCCCCCAGTTATCATATGAATGACTCCGCGAAAAGGTTGATCGGCGAAGTCCTCCTGCTTTGGGGCGTGGGGGATGTTTTGTTGTTGCTGGTGTGGTGGTGGAGGCGGAGGATGTACGATTTGTACTTCCTGATGATGTTGGTAAGCGTGGTGCGGTGGATGCGGGGCGGGAGCGTGGAGATATGGTGGAGGGGGTGGCTGGTAGTTATGCGCGACAATTCTGGGGTTGTCGGCTGGCTGCGCCCCTGCCATTCTGTCTCTGGTGGCCTTCACTTCGGGGCAGTCTTTGGTTGGGTGGGCGCAGTCTTCGCCATGGAAAAGGCAGTAAAATCGGCGCGGTGGAGGGGGTGGCTGCGCACGCCCTCGGCCCCTGTCGCGAGTTTCACTTCCGCGGCCCTGGGGGGGATATTCCTGGCGCCGAATGGGGTCGGCGGCCGGCTGCTGGTTGGCAATGTTGTGCACTTGCGGCTGACCGCGGCCATCTCGACCGGAGTCTGGTTGCGGAGTTCTTGTCCACGTGTGGCTGGACTGTGGAGCGTCTTTTGGTTTCCGCTGGGACTCAATCTTGCGCTGGTGGAGCTCCTCGGATCTGGCATACTTTTCAAACAGCTGGTACAGCTCTTGGAGGTTCTTCGGCGGATCTCTGATGCAGTGGCTGTAAAGGACGCCAGCGCGAAGACCACTGATAGCATAGTGGATGGCGATCTGGTCATCGACTGAGGGTAGCTGTGACTTGAGTGTGAGGAATTTGCGGTAATATTCCCTCAGGGTCTCCCTCTCTAGCTGCTTGCAGAGCGAGAGCTCGGCCAGGGCGTCGGTGTCCGGGCGGTACCCTTGGAAGTTGAGGAGGAACTTGTCCCGGAGACTTCGCCAGGAATCGATGGACAGCGGAGGCAGCCTGGTGAACCAGGTGAGTGCGGGGCCCTCGAGGGCGATGATGAAGGACTTCGCCATTGTGGCGTCGTCCCCCCCGGACGATGCGACGGCGACCTGGTAACTCATTATGTATTGAGCCGGGTCGGTGCTGCCGTTGTACTTGGGGTAGGTCCCGGCCCGGAAGTTAGCTGGCCAGGGCGTCACTTGCAGGTGAGGCGCCAGGGGACTTCGCTCATCGAGATAATTGACCCCTTGGAATGGCGCGGCGTGCGGGAAAGTGAAGTCGCGCTGGGGGAAACGCGGGTCCTCCGGTTGCGCGCGGTGTTGCAGGGGTGGCTCATGCTGCAGGCCGGGGTGGCCTTCGCGCGTGTCTTCGTTTTGTGTGCGGTGCTGGAGGGATGACTCGTGCTGCGGGCCGAGGTGGCCTTCGCGCTGCATCAGCGCGATCTCCCGCTCGAGTTCCTGGGCCTTGTGCTCTTCGTCGCGTATCATCTGCCGCACTTTGGCGAGTGCGGACACACGCTGGCGCTTCGCCTCCAGTATCTCCTTCTGCCTCTGGAGGTTGCGGTTCTTGAGGCGCAGAGCGCGCAGCTGTAGCTGTTCTTCTGCTGAGATGCCGAGGACTTCACCGTCCTCGGCGAGGTCCGCGCCCTCCGGTGGTGCGAAGCCTGAGGGAGGTGCGAAGCCTGAGGGTTGTCCCTCAGGGTCGCAGGTGCAGAGGGTGTCGTCTTCAGTGGCCTCTTGGCGGGTGGATTGGGTGAGGGCGAGGGCCTTGCCCTTTCTTGCGGCGAGCAGTGCTGCCTTCGCAGCCTCGTCAGCCTTCGGGTTAGCTCTCTTGGGTGCCATCGCGGGTGGTTGTCTCGTAGCACGAACGGTGGACGCCAAATGTTGGTACTGTCTCTCGACAGCAAGGAGATCCAACACGAGTGAATGGTGATGGCAACAGGGCACTCGCGCGTGATGGCAAAAGCTCTGTTAATCTGGCCTCTCACGGGCACTGTGCGGGGGTATTTATAGGTATCCGAGTGCACGGCGCCTTGCGTTAAGGACGCATGTGCCCTCAGGTACCTAGTTTATCCCCAGAATATTCCCATAAAGCGGGGTTACAAGCTGTAATTACAAGTACGCCTTTACAAATTAGGCCCGTAACACAACCGCGGCCACGCAGGGCCCGTTACAATGGGCCCGACCTCATGTGGGCCTCGGAGCTGACCGAGGCCGCGCCGTGGGGAGGCGTTGCCGCAGGCCTTCGTCTGGTGCCGAATCGAGCGAAGGGTCTCCATGTTGTCCTTGGTGTCGATCAAGCGAAGGGTGTCCCTGCCTGCTTTGCCTGTCAGGGCAGGGGCTAAGCGGTGGAGACTTCGGGCGAAGGGTGGCGTTTCTGCCTTCGCTCCAACATTTGCCCTCCGAGGGACCAGTTCGACAAAGTCACCTGGTGCCGAAGACGTCGCTAGATGGCGGAGACGCTGCCCTCGCTCGAAGTGGTTCCGCGGGGGTTTTTGATGTGACCGCTGATGGACATCGTACTGTTGGACTGCGGGTTTTCCCTTGCTAATGTCACCCAAAATTTGGTCGACGGGATGATTCCTTTGAATCGTCGCTCGAACTTGGGTTGGAGGTGCCGGTTGTGCTTCTTCCTCCATCACATGATCATCTTGTGCTCTCCCTTGATCACACTCCTCTTCTTGACGAACCTGTTCATCGTCTTGAGTTGGGGGATGCACCATTGTTGAGGAAGAAGGTTGATCTTGCTCCTTTTGTTCTTGTGGCCGCACATCTCCAATCGCCATGGTGCGTATTGCGGCCGTTGGAACGTCTTCTTCATCTACATCATCAAGACCAACAACTTGCTCTCTTGGAGAGCCATTAGTCTCATCAAATACAACGTCACTAGAGACTTCAACCAAACCCGATAATTTGTTGAAGACTCTATACGCCTTTGTATTTGAGTCATAACCTAACAAAAACCCTTCTACAGCTTTGGGAGCAAACTTAGAATTTCTACCTTTCTTCACTAGAATATAGCATTTGCTCCCAAATACATGAAAGTAAGACACAATGGGTTTGTTACCGGTTAGAAGCTCATACGAAGTCTTCTTGAGGAGGCGGTGAAGGTAGACCCGGTTGATGGCGTGGCAAGCCGTGTTCACGGCTTCCGACCAAAACCGCTCGGGGGTCTTGAACTCTCCAAGCATCGTCCTCGCCATGTCTATGAGCAACCTGTTCTTCCTCTCTACCACACCATTTTGCTGTGGTGTGTAGGGAGCGGAGAACTCGTGCTTGATCCCTTCCTCCTCAAGGTACTCTTCTACTTGAAGGTTCTTGAACTCGGACCCGTTGTCGCTCCTTATCTTCTTCACCTTGAGCTCAAACTCATTTTGAGCTCTTCTTAGGAAGCGCTTGAGGGTCCCTTGGGTTTCAGATTTATCCTGCAAAAAGAATACCCAAGTGAAGCGGGAAAATCATCAACTATAACAAGACCATACTTACTTCCTCCTATGCTTAGATAGGCGACGGGTCCGAAGAGGTCCATATGCAGCAACTCCAAAGGTCTTGATGTGGTCATCACATTTTTGGTATGATGAGAGCTTCCCACCTGTTTACCTGCTTGACAAGCTGCACAAGGTCTATCTTTTTCGAAAGTTACATTAGTTAGACCTATCACGTGTTCTCCCTTTAGAAGCTTGTGAAGGTTCTTCATCCCCACATGAGCTAAACGGAGATGCCACAACCAGCCCATGCTAGTCTTAGCAATTAAGCATGCATCTAGACCGGCCTCCTCTTTTGCAAAATCAACTAAATAGAGTTTGCCGTCTAATACACCCTTAAAAGCTAATGAACCATCACTTCTTATAAAGACAGACACATCTACATTTCTGAATAAGCAGTTATACCCCATGTTACAAAGCTGACTCACAGACAACAAGTTATATCCAAGCGACTCAACTAAAAACACATTGGAAATGGAGTGCTCAGATGAAATAGCTATTTTTCCTAACCCTTTCACCTTGCCTTGATTCCCGTCACTGAATATGATTGAGTCTTGGGAATCTTTGTTCTTGACGTAGGAGGTGAACATCTTCTTCTCCCCCGTCATGTGGTTTGTGCATCCGCTGTCGATAATCCAGCTTGAACCCCCGGATGCATAAACCTGCAAGGCAAATTTAGGCTTGGGTTTTAGGTACCCAACTCTTGTTGGGTCCTACAAGGTTAGTCACAATGGTCTTAGGGACCCAAATGCAAGTTTTATCTCCCTTGCATCTTGCCCCTAACTTCCTAGCAATCACCTTCTTATCCTTTCTACAAAGAGCAAAGGAAGCATTGCAAGTATGAAAAATTGTAGAAGGTTCATTGTTTACTTTTCTAGGAATATGAACAACATTCCTTCTAGGCATAGCATTTTTCTTAGCCAAATTTCTATCATGCATAATATAAGAACTAGAAGCAAACATGGCATAGGAATCAAAAGCATCATAACTTCTATAAGCATTCCTAGAATGTATCCCATCATGATACATGAAGGCATGGTTCTTTTGAGTACTACTAGCCATAGGGGCCTTCCCTTTCTCCTTGGCGGAGATGGAAGCCTTATGGCTTGTTAAGTTCTTGACTTCCCTCTTGAAGCCAAGACCATCCTTAATTGAGGGGTGTCTACCAATCGTGTAGGCATCCCTTGCAAATTTTATTTTGTCAAGTTCACTCTTGCTAGTCTTAAGTTGGGCATTAAGACTAGCCACTTCATCATTCAATTTAGAAATTGAAACTAGGTGTTCACTACAAGCATCAACATTAAAATCTTTACACCTATTGCAAATTGCAACATGTTCTACACAAGATGTTGATTTATTAGCTACTTCTAACTTAGCATTTAAATCATCATTTATGCTCTTTAAGCTAGAAATAGAGTCATGGCATGTAGACAATTCACAAGAGAGCATTTCATTCCTTTTAATTTCTAAAGCAAGGGATTTTTGTGCCTCTACAAACTTATCATGTTCTTCATACAATAGATCCTCTTGCTTTTCTAATAACCTATTCTTATCATTCAAGGCATCAGTTAATTCATTAATCTTATCAACCTTAGTTCTATCTAGGCCCTTGAATAAACATGAATAGTCTATTTCATCATCGCTAGATTCTTCATCACTTGAGGAAGCGTAAGTACTAGTATCACGAGTGCTTACCTTCTTTTCCCTTGCCATGAGGCAGGTGTGATGCTCGTTGGGGAAGAGGAACGATTTGTTGAAGGCGGTGGCGGCGAGTCCTTCATTGTCAGAGTCGGACAACAAACAATCCGAGTCCCACTCCTTGCTAAGGTGTGCCTCGCCCTTAGCCTTCTTGTAAGTCTTCTTCTTTTCCCTCTTGTTCCCTTGTTCCTGGTCACTATCATTATCGGGACAATTAGCGATAAAATGACCAATCTTACCACATTTGAAGCATGAGCGCTTCCCCTTTGTCTTGTTCTTGTTGGGAAGCCCCTTGCGACCTTTTAGCGCAGTCTTGAAACACTTGATGATGAGGGCCATTTCTTCATCATTAAGCCCGGCCGCCTCAACTTACGCCACCTTGCTAGGTAGCGCCTCCTTGCTCCTCGTTGCTTTGAGAGCAATGGTTTGGGGCTCTTGGATTGGGCCATTCAACGCATCATCAACGTATCTAGCCTCCTTGATCATCATCCACCCGCTTACGAACTTTCCAAGTATCTCCTCGGGCGACATCTTGGTGTACCTAGGATTCTCACGAATATTGTTCACAAGATGTGGATCGAGGATAGTAAAAGACCTTAGCATTAGGCGGACGACATCGTGGTCCGTCCATCGCGTGCTTCCATAGTTCCTTATTTTGTTGACGAGGGTCTTGAGCCGATTGTACGTTTGGGTTGGCTCCTCGCCCCTGATCATTGCGAATCTCCCAAGTTCGCCCTCCACCAACTCCATCTTGGTGAGCATGGTGACGTCGTTCCCCTCATGTGAGATCTTGAGGGTGTCCCAAATCTACTTGGCGTTATCCAAGCCGCTCACCTTATGGTATTCGTCCCTGCACAATGAAGCTAGAAGAACAGTAGTAGCTTGTGCATTTTTGTGAATTTGCTCATTAATGAACATGGGACTATCAGTACTATCAAATTTCATTTCACTCTCTACTATCTCTCATATGCTTGGATGGAGAGAGAACAAGTGACTACGCATTTTGTGACTCCAAAATCTATAGTCCTCTCCATCAAAGTGAGGAGGTTTGCCGAGAGGAATGGAAAGCAAATGAGCATTGGAACTTTGCGGAATATGAGAATAATCAAAGGAAAAGTTTGAATTAACCGTCTTCCTTTTCTCGTAGTCGTTGTCGTCGTCCTTTTGGGAAGAGGAAGATTCGTCGCTGCCGTAGTAGATTATCTCCTTGATGCGCCTTGTTTTCTTCTTCCTCCCGTCTTTTCTTTTGTGGCCCGACCCTGAGTCAGTAGGCTTGTCATCCTTTGGATCATTGACGAAGGACTCCTTCTCCTTATCATTGACCACCATCCCCTTGCCCTTAGGATCCATCTCTTTGGGCGATTAGTCCCTTCATGAAGAGAACGGCTCCGATACCAATTGAGAGCACCTAGAGGGGGGGTGAATAGGTGATCCTGTAAAAACTTGAAACTTAATGCCACAAAACTTGATTAGGAGTCAGCACAATAAAGCCAAGTGGCTAGAGAGGAGTTCTTGCAAGACACGATAACCACAAGAAGATCAACACAGATAGACACAGTGGTTTATCTCGTGGTTCGGCCAAGTACAAAGCTTGCCTACTCCACGTTGTGGCGTACCAACGGACAAGGGTTGCAATCAA
This sequence comes from Zea luxurians, assembly GCA_029449295.1. Lineage (NCBI taxonomy): Eukaryota > Viridiplantae > Streptophyta > Magnoliopsida > Poales > Poaceae > Zea > Zea luxurians. The sequence goes on from JAOPSE010000004.1 coordinate 167,252,607, forward strand.
TCCCTCTCAAGCGGTCCAAAGACCCACTTGAATACCATGGTTTTTTGCTTTGTTTACTATATCCTGCTCGCGAGGAATCTCCACAACTTGGAGCCTCTCGCCCTTACACTTTGATGTTCACAAAGAAGCACAGAGTAAGGATGGGATGAGCAACACACATAAGACACAAAACAACAACACGCACACAAGTCACAACACGAGCTCTGAACACAACCCGAAGAGTACACTACTCAAATGGAGCTCTAGTTGCTATCACAAAGAATCGAATGCGTGGAATTGAAGTCTTGGTGCTTGGGAATGCTTAGAGAATGCTTGGTGTGTCCCTCCATGCGCCTAGGGGTCCCTTTTATAGCCCCAAGGCAGCTAGGAGCCATTGAGAGCATTCCAGGAAGGCAATTCTTGCCTTCTGTCGCCTGGCGCACCGGACAGTCCGGTGCACCACCGGACACTGTCCAGTGCAGATCTCTTTCCTTATTTAGCGAAGCCGACCGTTGCAGATTCAGAGCCGTTGGCGCACCGGACAATGTCCGGTGCACACCGGACACTGTCCGGTGCACACCGGACAGTCCGGTGCCCCCTTGTGACCGTTGGCTCGGCCACACGTCACGCGCGAAATCCTCGGCCGACCGTTGGCTCACCGGACAGTCCGGTGAATTATAGCCGTACGCCGTTAATCGCTTCCCGAGAGCGACGACTTCGCCTGTGAATGGCTCACCAGACAGTCCGGTGATTTATAGCCGTACGCCGTTAATCGCTTCCCGAGAGCAGCTAGTTGACAGTCGCCAGCCTGGCGCACCGGACACTGTCCGGTGCACCCAGACTGCGCAGACTTTGGCTAAACAAAGCCATCTCTATTCCAAAGTGATTTCTCCTGCTTCCAGCACTTAGACACAACACATTAGTCTCTAAAACAATGTACTAAGTCTTAGAAACATACCTTTACTCTTGATTTGCACTTTGTCCATCAATTGGCATAGATTAACACTTAAGCACTTGTGTTGGCACTCAATCACCAAAAAACTTAGAAATGGTCCAAGGGCACATTTCCCTTTCAGGAATACTCAACGTGGTCCGTGAGCAGATTGATGGGTACCCTCCTTTGCATCACAGGTGGTGTACTCGACACCTTGCTGAGAATCTTCTACGCAAGGATGGTGTCAAGGATAACATTGAGCTTTTCCAGGAGACATGTCGCTAGCTAGAAGACAAGTTCTTTAGAGAAAAGTTAGAAAAGCTCAAAGTCGCAACAAATGCCGAAGGCAGAGATTAGTTGACTGGATTGATGCCGGATTTGGAGAAGTGGACGAGAGCTCACGACTTAGGTGGATGGAGATATGAGTTCCAGTGTAGTAACATGGCTGAGTCATTCAACAAATTATTGTTGGGCATATGTGGTATGCCGGTCACTACTATAGTATCCTTTACCTTTTACAAGCTTGTGGCTTGGTTTAATGATAGACACACCCATGCAGTTGGATTGCAGAATGAGGGAGAGAGATGGGCTCCAAAACCTAAGACTTTTCTAGAGAAGGCAAAGGAAAGGGCAAACACACACTATTGATTGTTTTGACTTATAGCCAGGGACATATGAGGTATTCCTTCAAGCTGGTACTACTTCCGACGGCGAGTCACAAGAGTCCAGGAAGCATGTGGTTGTCCTTAATGACTTGTCATGTACTTGTGGGGCATCAAGGCAGTACCATTTTCCATGTTCTCATCTTATCGCAGTTGCCCGAGCTCGCAACTTTGACTTAGAGAGGAGGATACCCTAAGAGTTTACTATTGACAAGCTTGTGTTGACTTGGAGTCCAAGATTTATTCCTTACCGTGACCCGGGTGAGTGGCCTACATACGATGGCCCAAAGTATGTCGCCGATCCAAGCAGTCGTTGGACCAAGCATGGATCTAGGAAGAGGATGAGGCACAATATGGTTATGGATCAGGTAGGTGGTAGGAGTAGGAGGGGAAGAAGAACACCATTTCTTACCGACCCTGAATAGTATGAGTGTGGCAAGTGTGGTAGACTTGGTCATAATTCACGCACTTGTCGTTAGCTGATTAGCGAGGTTTGTATTGTTTAGTTTTTTTATATTACCTTATTTTTATTTATTAAGTACATATTACTTACTAACATTAATTTGATTTTGTAGGATGGCACAGTTCCACCTGCTCGACCCATTCTACGACGAGAGCCACCGGGGGCGCCTTTTGGCGGAAGGCCAGGTATTCAATTGTAACTACTTTTGTAGAATTGTTGTTGTACACATATTGTTGCTAATATAACCTTTTTCCATGTAGGACCTAGCAACCCTTCGTTCTAGGACACACAATGGGTTCCTAGACATGGTGTTCGACGAGAGGTACACTCCTTACCTCAAATGAGCAGGTCTAGATGTAATATCGTACCAGTTACGTCGATGGTTGCCTACTATTGACTCGGCGGCCATTACTGCACTTGTGGACATGTATTGTTTTAGGATTTTATCAAATTATTCTTGAATCATTGAGCTCCTTTACACTAAATTGTTTTTTTTAATTATGTAGGCGGCGGCCCGAGACACATAGTTTTCATCTTCCTTTTGGTGAGATGACAGTCACATTAGAGGATACACAGAAGATACTTGGACTCGATGTTTCTGGTAGAGCAGTGACATGCCAATGTGACTCTGAAGGTTGGAGGGCTAGAGTTGAGGCCTTTCTTGGTAGAGAGCTTCCTGCTGAGGGCGTTGACAGGATTGCTGGAGTACGCATCACATGGCTCCGTCAGTCGTTTGGTGTGTGCCCTACTAATGCTGATGAGGATACATACCAGTTCTACTGTCGGGCTTGGATCCTACACATGTTTGGTTGTGTCCTCTTCCCAGACGCAACAGGAGACTACGCGTCATGGATGTACATCCCATGTCTAACCGACTAGGATACAGTTGGGCCTCCATGTGACACTATGAAAAACATAAAATAAAAATAATACATTTAGTTAACAGTGATATTTATGGTAATAAATTTTTTTTAAGTGTTTGTCATTTACGTGCATTTGGAACGATTTTTAATTGCTCATTATTGATTTTAGATATAGAATAGCATTTTCTCTTAAATAAAAATTTACATAACTAATATAATAATTATTAGTCCAAAAATAAATACTTTATTTATAAATAATTTTGGTTTGATTCTTACAAATTTTATGATTATTTAAATATGTATTTTGAAATTTGCAAAGAAAAAAAAAAGAAAAAAAACAAAACCTAATCTAACCTAGCTGGCCGAATTGGCCCACTTGGCCCATTCCCCAGCCGGCCGCCGCCCCTGCTAACCCTAGCCGCCGCTACCCCTGGTTCCCTCTCCCAGCCACCACCTTCCTCTCTCCTCTCTCCCACCCGGCTGTCTCTCTCTCTCCTCCCTCTCGTTTCTCTCTCCCAGGTGCGTTGCCAGGACACCGGCCGAGCCGCCTGCGCGCCAGCGCCCCCGCCCGGCCGAGCGCCCATGCCAGGAGACGGCGCGAAGACCCCGACCGCAGCCGACCGCTCAACTGGCGCCGAGCAGCCCGTGGAGCACCGCGCGCCGAGCCTGCCCTCGCCCTTGAAGCCGACGCCGCGCCGAACCCCGGCATCCCCTGTGCCTGCGCGCCCGATGCGACCCGAGCGCTGCGAGGACCGAGCCGCGCGCGCTCCTGCGCGACGACCCGTCGCCCAAGCATCCTCGACCGCAGCTGCCACGACCGTGCCATGAAGCCGAGCCGTCCGTTCTTCTCCCGCGTAAAGGAACTTCAATGCCGGCGTTACTCCCCTCCATTGATGAACGCCATCAATAGCCTCCATGGAGAACCCGTCGTTTCTCTTCCCTCCCCCGGCGCTCTCTCTATAAAATCTGGCCGAGCCTGGACCTCTCTCTCCCTCCCCAAGCTCGCTCTCTCTCTCCCACTCGCCCAAACCTCGCCGGAGTTCGTCCACGTCATACGCCGTTCACCATCCGTTCGCGCCCCGCCGTCCAATCGCAGCACCGGTGTTGCGCCGTCCGTTGTCGACGCGACCGTGCTGCACAACGACCATGCTTGTTCCCCCGACTGTCGTTCGTCCATGCGCATGAACGAGAACCCAACCAAGGTTGAAGACAATCCACTGATTTATTTCTTATTTTGAATCTTGCGATTTATCGTTGTAATATTACGGTGATACGATTTGGTGATTCGTGTATGATTGTAGAGATTTCATTTTATACGTGTAGTCAAAATCGAACCCCGCGACAATATTTTAAATACGCGTATGATTTTATAGTTCTAAAAATGAACACGGTCACTATTCACTACTACAGTGATTTTTATACTAGAATTGTTTACAGATTTGATTTCGCTGTAGTGTGTGGAATAATAATGGTTAGTAGTATTTTAAGTGTAAACATATTGACGTGAAGAAATTGAAATAGACACCAAGTCACGTATTTTCGGTCGAATGAAAAATTTATAGATTTTACTGTTCATAATAAAAGTATTCATAAGTATGACACTTAATTACTTAGAATTAGTAAGATGCTCATTTATGTCATAATAACCATGAATTGGTTATTAAAAGTCCCATTTAATAATTTACAATTAATTCTTAGTATATTAGTGTTAGAGGAATTAAATAAACAATTTTTAGTTATACGTATAAATTCTATTTAGAAAAGAAAGGAGAAAACCGAAAGAGTAGAATTTATAATAATGTAAAATGACTTAACTAGACACTCATGTTTTCCTATTAAAGAAATTGATAGTTAAATTGGTAAATATAGGTTTCTTACTAAAGAATTAGAGAATTTGTTTATAACTATAAAATGACCTTTTTTTTAGACATCATGATTTTGATTTAATGGAATTTGTTATAGAGGTTTAAGTATAGCCGTACTAAATAGTAATATGTCTAATAATGATATAATGGTTTAAATAAGTGCTCACACTGTCATAACTAAAATGATAGTTAATAATATACTAATAAATATAGTATTCATTCTAATTACCTAGATCATTTGTTCCTACAATAGAATTTAAAGGTAATTAATAGACTAATTATCCTTTATCATAACCAAACCAATAGTCAATTTGTTCTTAACTAGATTTATGGCAGGATTAATGATTTCGTAGAATTTAATCCACATTATATATGAATCACTTAGTTTTTCTTAAAGGATAAAATAAAGTAATAAGAGTTTAAGTTCTTTTATAACTTAAAATGTTACTTTATATGTATTGACTTCAAATATATAGGCTATGTGCTTTTAATGATATTAAATGATAGTTATGCGTTCATTATCTTTTGCATGAAAATCCACTTAAAATCCATAACCTAACTCGTCTTAAATAAGTGATTAATAACATAATTATGGTCTTTTCACATAAAACCTATTTAGACTTATATTTTAATTTGTCATAAGTGAATGATTAATAATATGCTCCATAATGCTTCTACAATTAATAACGTGATTAGTAGCCCATTAACGTTAGATATAACATATATCTTTTCTAAAATGTTAAAAAGGTTTAATATTGTTATAACGTGTTTTATCATCTTATAAACCCTTTATCTTAGATATATCGCGTATGTCGTTTTATAAAAGATTAATTTGGTGAACCTAATATTTGTATATTTTAATTAAGATATTTATAAGCTTATGTCTTGTTTTATAAAGTATAGATCACACATTTTTGAAAAGAATACCCGCTTATTATAACCATTACTTGCGACGTTTTTGAAAAGCGAACACTCTTTTCGTTAGGCTTTCTTTTAGCTTTACGCATGGTGAATGTGGTATGTTATTGAGTGGTGTTTGTTCTTCTTGTTTGTTTGTGTGATATTCAGTGGTTGATCTAGTAGTTAAGAATCAAGATCTATTCCTATCCGTGGAAGGACTTCAAGTTTTCAATAAGCAAGGCAAGTGGACTTCTCCCTCTGCATACTCTGTTTGATCCCAAACAATACATTTAATAAATTTTATTCTTTTGGATATATATGCATAATTTGACGGGTTACCTATTTAGATAACCTTTCCAACCTTATTCCTTGATCAAACCTGGGAATTATACTTTACCTTCGTAGCTATGCTATTGCTACAACTTAACTTTATGCAGTCACTCCTGTATGATACTAATGTTCCAAATGGTAAGTTTTCATTATTATTGTTAACCCGATGGTTAAACAAGATCATTGCATATTAATTGGAACATGGAGTGACCACCCGGGAAAACAGTGCTACCATGAGAACTATCATGGCTCTGGTCTTGGCTAAATAACTAGGGAAGTCTTATGTTGGGTGTTGGTCGTGGTCGACCGGGACGGGGGCATCTAGCAAGCGCTTATAGTACCGGCTCAGGCAGATTGGATACGGGCATAGTTCCCAAAGCTTTACCCTGTGGTTCGGACTATAAGTTGGTTACGGTAGGTGTGCCTTATGCAGTTTGACCATTTCCAGCATTTGCGTAATGAGGACTCTAGGGAGAAGCCTCGTAGTGAGACCCTGGCCATTCACCTCGGAAGTGAATACGGGTCTGGCTAACCCAGGCAAAAAGGGAATCGCGACTCATGGGTAAAGATGCGCCACCTCTGCAGAGTGTAAAACTGATATATCAGCCGTGCTCACGGTTATGAGCAGCCTGGACTCCTCACATGATAATTGAACTTGAAGATGGAAATAAATCAAGATCCGATGATCTGCCAATGGTTTGCTTAAGTGGTTTCACTTAAGTGTTTTTGAAATACTCTCATACTTTTGTTTAATGGGAATACTTGGGATTTACACTTATTAGTAAGACAGGTGTTGTTAATAAAATGTTGACCAACTAAAATGCTTACTGCTCAACCTCAGCCTCACCTTGTTAGACCTTGCATTAGTTTTTCCCCCACTTGCTGAGCCCCGACCATAAGTGAGCTCACCCTTGCTTAATTTTGATCAGAAGTTGCAGATGAAGATATGATGCTGAACTCCATGGATGCTAGTCTAGTGATACCCCCGGTCATCTTCCTGTGGATGGATGTCCATGTTCGCTGTACTTTGATGAATAAAGGTTAAGACATTATGTCTGTTTGAAGTGTAATATGTTAATAAAGTCGTTATTTATGCTTTTATGCATTGTTCTTTTGATATATTACACTTGTGACGTCAACATATGTGTGGAAATAGATCCTGGCACACATATGCTATGCACCCGGCTCTGCCCCTTAGAAACGGGTGTGACACTCCACCGTGCTTTCTTTTTTGTACCGGCAGCTTTGTGAGGCTTGCCGTCGTACGTCCTCCTCTTCGTCTATAGGCGGTTGCGTCTACCTCTTGTAGATATGGATGTGGTTTCATATACCAGTTGGTCGGCCACATGTTTTCCAGCCTAGACCATGGCCATGGAACATTGTTGGAAATGACCGTCTTCGACCGACGTATGCTAATGTTTGGGACCAAGTGGCAGCTCCTTTTTCCAGAGCTAAGAGGGCATATATGGAGTATGTGAACGAGTTTGACACGCTCTCAGCCTCTAACGTAAGTACTCAACATTTATATCTTATCATTATGAAATTTGTTTCATTATACTTAACATAGATTTCTTCATTTATTTCAGGTCACCTGGCAACCATACAACGCACCTGAGTTGGATGGGATGATCTTTAGTTCAGTATGCAACAGCGAAGATGAACTCTATAGGATGCAATGTCCTATGATCTGTTTCTGGTGTGTTGAGTGGCACCTACCGCATAGGGTTCAGAGGCAGTTTGGCAGGAACCAGATATGGCCGGTTGAAGATATTCCAACTTCTAAGGAGCTACACAAGTAAGTTTGCAATATACAAATTCAATTATTCCAGTTGACTTTGTAACATCAATCATTTGTAAAAAAATTTTGTTCTTTAAATGATATGGTTTGTGTGTAGATTTGAGCGGCGGAAGAAAAAGAAGATAACAGACTTTCGTCAACATAATCTGGCATTTATTGAAGAGTGGGATTTGGCTACGGAGAATGTGCATAACAACGATGAGTTGCACAACAACAGTGACTACAGGCGGTACCAAGCTTGGTACCAGGGTGTGACTCGTTGTAAGCTTCGCTAGCAGTGGACAGCGGATGACTATGCCGACATTGATTCTTCCGACGATGAAGACACAGAGTACGACCAGTCCACTAGACTAGGAACCCAAGTGGAGGCGGCACCCATCTTGGATCGAGTGGTAAGTTCTACTCAATTTTAATACTAGACATGTATCAATTGTATGTTTGATGCAAATTGTGTTGTATAACGTAACACATTGAGATGCTCTGTATAGGACATTGATCGCCAGTTTTTGACTGTGGGCGACAACAGCATGCGTAGCTTCTTGGAGGTAAGCCTACCTGCAGCGTTTATAGCCTTTAGCTTGTTATGATTATAGCTTTGATATGTTGTAAACTAATATGTCTTTGGCGTGCAGCATTTATCTAGGCGCCTACGTGGAGCTGCTGCTCGCTGTGGCTGCAGGACCAATGTTGCACATGATGTTCATGTACCGTCGTATAGCTAGACAGCAACGCCGTCCATAGGACTAGGTGTTGGCTTCGACTACGATCAGGACGAGATCGGACCTTCACAGCTTCAGGAGGCTCCTTCGACACAACCATTACAACCAGAACATTGTAGGCGACACCACTCTCCACAACGTTACACTCCAGGCACCGACGCTTTAGGCAAGGGTAAGACTAGGAGACGTTGACTTGGTTTGGGCTGGTATGGACTTGGCACTGGACAAGAATTGTAATGGACTTGTTTGGCCTCTACAGACTTGTATGGCCTTTTTATGGACTTGTATGAACTCTATGGACTATTATGCACTTGTTTGGACTTTTATGAGCTTGTTTGGAATTTTTAAAACTTATACGCACTTGTATGTTATATGCTTATGTATGTGTATATGTTGGATTGATATAAAACAGGGAAAACTCTGCTAAAATTTTGTGAAAATTGTGAATATGTCATCTAGCCTTTTCAGAACTATTACATAGCCTTTTCAGAAGCATCAATATCCTATATTATGAGTATGGCGTCTTGCTTTTTCAGATCCATTTCGTAGCCTTTTCAGGAGCAATAATATCCTACAATGTCGCTGTTACATATAGCCTTTTCAGAGCTTTTACATAGCCTTTTCAGAAGCATCAATATCCTATATTATGAGTATCGCATGTAGCCTTTTCAAATCCATTTCGTAGCCTTCTCATGAACAATAATATCGTACGTTGTCGCTGTTACATCTAGCCTTTTCAGAACATGTACATAGCCTTTTTAGAGTGTGACTTGTAGCCTATTCATAGCCTGTACATAACCTTTTTCAGAATCCATTACACTACCCATCCATTCGCCTATATATACATGATCCTTTGTACATTTGCTTCATTGTGCAATGCAAATGTCTTTTGGGTCTTCTAGGGGCAAGGGTGTGGGAAATGAGAGACGAAAGGATGGAGGGAAGTTACCTCCAATGTGTTTCGATGGCCTCTTGGTCCAGATTTTTTTGAAGAGGCAGTTTTTAACTTTCTAGTTCAAAGTAAAAGAGATTTCAACAAAGAGGTTAGACTTAGGTCCTACGATAACAAGAGAGAAGATTGGTCGAAGTGCATGCATGGTGAGGATTGCTTGGTGTAGATGATCGTCGAGGGGGGGGGGAATTGATGGAGGCCGACATTTCTTTGGATGTCCTTATGCATATGTAAAAATTAATTCTAATCCTTTGTTCTATATGATTTTGTTGTTGAGTGAAACTAACTATAAACATTTTTGCAGCATTCATTGGTCAAGGAGAATTGTGGGTTCACTCATTGGGTAGATCATCGTCTGATTTTTCCGCATGCGGAATACATATCCTACCAACAGAATAGGATATTTGATCTAGAGAGGGAAGTAAGCAACATAAATGACGAGGAAGAAAGAGACAACAACAATGGAGGTGGTTCACAGGTGCAAGTATGCTTAGATCCATATTGTTGATGCCCTTATCACAGCAAGAATGTTGGTCCTCCAATGTCTCCACCGCAGCCACAGCAGACAACAACAATGGGAGGATACTATGGAGAAGGGTCCACACAATTTGGAATGTGGGAGCACTACTAGGGAACTCTTCTGTATCAATTGCTTTAAGTATGTTGATTTTCTTTATCACTTGCTTTAAGTCGTCTTCATCAATTGCTTTTAAAGTCCAATTTGAATCCATAATTGTTCACCAATTGCTTTTTTAAGTCGTCTTCATCAATTTTAAAGTAGTTCATTACCAAATAACATTGTTCGATACTAAATAATATAGAATAAGAAGTTCATTACTACATAATATCAAATAAGAACCTAGACTACTGAGTGCAACGGGGCCATTTGCCATTGCGAAATGCATCAGGGTTCTCCTCCATTGCTTCCTTTGCACGACGTGCACGCTCAAGCTTCTTCTCCTTCTCTTCCCTGCATTCAGCAACACGCCTCATTTCCTGCTCTTCTTCCCGTTGTTGCTCGGCAGCAAGCTTCTCTTGTTTTTTCTCCATCCTCTCTTTGTCCTCTGCATCCCACTTTTTAAGATTCTCCAACCACTTCTTGTCTTTCTGTGACATTTCTGTGTCAATCCACTGCTCAAAATCACAAAGCGGTGGAGGAGTCTATAAAACATGCAATGATCAGTAGACAAAGAAAACATGCACCACTTTGAGTCTTCAAATTGTTAACATATTAAAAGACTATTCTCACCATTAAATTTATCCGGCGCTGAACAATTGTTGGCTCAAATGCATAGTTAGCACACATCCAATACCTCTGTCGATAGGTGTCATGATCCTCAGACTTGTCAAGCTTGCAAGGATCACCACAAAAACACATAGGCACTGGAACACCAGTTGGCAAAGGCAGTGGGTCAAAGGCAGTTCCGGTCAAAGGACCCTTCCTAAATTTCGATAAGATCTATAACAATCACAAATATAATAGACTCACAAAAAATGATTTAATACAATGCTTACCTTTGTTTAGCAGGTTTACCACGCCTAGACATCCTATAATTTAGGTTGATGTCTCTCGTGTCGAAGAATAGAAATGAGCACAAAAATTGACGGCTAAATGGGCTATTTATAGGCACGTACCTTGGCGCTGTAGATCTTGGCACCGAGGTGCGCGCCGAGATCAATGGCGCCTACCTCGACACTGAGGTACGTGCCATGTTGAAAGGGAAATGTGCCCTTGGGCAATTTCTATTATGTTTTGGTGATTAAGTGCCCAACACATTCATTTAAGTTCTTATGTGCTAAATGAAGAGAAAAGTGCAAATCAAGACATGAGATATGTTTCTAGACTTAGTACATTGTTTTGAGTACTAACATATTTTGTCAAGTGCTAGAAACAGGAAAAGAAAGAATTGCAAAAGACTTGGCTATGTGCAGCCAAAGTCCAGCTCGATCTGGCACACCGGACTGTCCGGTGGTGCATCGGACAATGTCCGGTGCGCCAGGCTGGACTCCGGTGAAAAGGTCGCTCTCGGGAAAAGTTTGGCGGCGTACGACTATAATTCACCAGACTGTTCGGTGGTGCAACGGACTGTCTGATGAACCAACGGTCGCCAGCGCAACAGTCGACCGCGCAATCTGCGGGTGACGCGTGGCCCGCACCAACGGTCGGCAGGGGGCACCAGACTGTCCGGTGCGCCAACCGGCCCAGAGCTACAACAGTCGTCTGTGCCAGAAAAGGAAGGAAATCAGCACCGGACCGTCTACAGTGACTGTCCGGTGCGCCACTCGACAGAAGGCAAGGATAGCCTTCCTTGTAGATCTTCAACGGCTCCTAGCTGCCTTGGGGCTATAAAAGGGACCCCTAGGCGCATGGAGGAGCTACGCAAGCTTACAAGAAACATTCTAAGACTCCAAGACTCCAACTTCACGCATTCGATTCTTTGAGATAGTGACTTGAGCTCCATTTGAGTTGTGAACTCCGTGCGTTGCATTTTGAGCTCGAGTTGTGACTTGTGTGCGTGATTGTGCTGTGGATTTGAGTCTTGTGTGTGTTGCTCTTCCCTCCCTTACTTCTGTGCTTCTTGTGTGATCATCATTGTAAGGGGCTCCAAGTTGTGGAGATTCCTCGCAAACGGGAGAAAGACTAAGAAAGAAAAAACCATGGTATTCAAGTTGATCATTGGACCACTTGAAAGGGGTTGAGTGCAACCCTTGTCCATTGGGACGCCACAACGTGGAAGTAGGCAAGTGTTACTTGGCCGAACCATGGGATAAAATTGCGTGTCTCTTGTGTGCTTTCTCTTTGATTGTCTGTGTTCACAAGAGCTCGTTTCAAGCTACTTAGCCATTCTAACTTTCATAACTAAGTTTTGTGGCTATTAGTGTTGAATTTTACAGGATCACCTATTCACCCCCCTCTAGGTGCTCTCTATTGGTATCAGAGCCGTTCTCTTCACATAAAGGACTAATCGCCCGAAGAGATGGATCCTAAGGGAAAGGTGATGGTGGTCAATGACAAGGAGAAGGAGTCCATCTTGAACGAGCCAAGAGATGACAAGCCCACTGACTCTGGCTCGAGTCACAAGAAGAAGGATGGGAAAAAGAAGAGGCGCATCAAGAAGATCGTCTACTACGACAGCGATGAATCTTCTTCTTCACCAAGAGACGACGATGATGATGATTCATCTAAAAAGAAACCGGTTAATCAAAACTATTCATTTGATTATTCTCGTATTCCATTCAATTCTAATGCTCATTTGCTATCAATTCCACTTGGGAAACCTCCACACTTTGATGGAGAAGACTACTCTTTTTGGAGTCACAAATGCGTAGTCACTTATTTTCTCTCCATCCTAGTATTTAGGAGATAGTTGAAAATGGAATGCATTTCGATAGTATGGATAACCCGGTGTATATTAATGAGCAAATTCATAAGAATGCACAAGCTACCACTGTTTTGCTAGCTTCTTTGTGAAGGGATGAATACAACAAGGTGAGCAGCTTGGACAAAGCCAAGCAAATCTGGGACACCCTCAAGATATCTCATGAGGGAAACGACGTCACCATGATCACCAAAATGGAGTTGGTGGAAGGCGAGCTAGGGAGATTTGTGATGATCAGGGGAGAGGAGCCAACGCAAACCTACAACAGGCTCAAGACCCTGGTCAACAAGATTAGAAGCTATGGAAGCACAAGATGGACGGACCACGACGTCGTCCGACTTATGCTAAGGTCATTCACGGTAATTGACCCCCATATTGTAAACCTCATTCGTGAAAATCCCAGGTACACCAAAATGACGCCCGAGGAGATACTCGGAAAATTCGTGAGCGGGCGTATGATGGTAAAGGAAGCGCGATACGTGGATGATGCTCTTAATGGCCCTCTACCCATCTACGAGCCTCAACCCGTTGCTCTCAAAGCAACAAGCAGCAGGGAGGCGCTACCAAGCAAGGTGGCACAAGTTGAGGCTGCCGGGCTAAACGAAGATGAGATGGCCCTAATCATCAAGCGCTTCAAGACCGCACTAAAAGGACGCAAGGAGTACCCCAACAAGAACAAAGCAAGGGGAAAGCGCTCCTGTTTTAAATGCGGTAAGACTGGTCATTTTATAGCACAATGCCCCGATAATGATAATGATTAGGAACAAGAAAAGCATGGGAGGAGGGAGAAGAAGAAGGCTTACAAGAAGGCGAAGGGCGAGGCGCACCTTGGCAAAGAATGGGATTCGGACTGCTCTTCATCCGACTCCGACAATGAAGGACTGGCAGCCTCGGCCTTCAACAAATCTTCTCTCTTCCCCAAGAACGCCACACTTGCCTCATGGCCAAGGAGAAGAAGGTGAGTGTTCGAGATTCCCCTAAGTACTCTACTTCTAGTGATGAGGATTCCTCCGATGATGAAGTAGATTACTCTAGTCTATTTAAAGGATTAGATAGAGCTAAAGTAAAAAAGATTAATGAACTAATTGATGCTTTAAATGAAAAGGATAGACTTTTAGAAAAGCAAGAGGATATTTTGTATGAAGAGCATGATAAATTTGTTAGCGTTCAAAAATCTCTTGCTCTAGAAATTAAGAGAAATGAAATGTTATCCTCTGAATTGTCTGTGTGCCATGAATCAATCTCTAGTTTAAAGATTTTGAATGATGATTTAAATGCTAAGCTAGAGGAAGCTAATACTACTAGATCTTGTGTAGAACATGTAGTTATTTGCAATAGATGCAAGGATTTTGATATTGATGCTTGTGATGATCATCTTGCGTCCATTACTAAATTAAATGATGAGGTGGCAAGTCTTAGCGCTCAACTTAAGACTTGCAAGATTGATTTTGATAAATTAAAGTTTGCTAGGGATGCCTACACAATTGGTAGACACCCCTCAATTAAGGATGGGCTTGGTTTTCGAAAGGAAGCCAAGAACTTAACAAGCCAAAAGGCTCCCATTCTCGCCAAGGAGAAAGGGAAGGCCCCTATGGCTAGTAGCATTCAAAAGAATCATTCTTTTATGTATAATAGGAAAATTGCTAGTCATTCCAATTATAATAAGAGTTATGATCATGATGCTTTTGATTCACATGCAATGTTTGCCTCGAGTTCTACTTTTGTCCGCGGTAGAAGTAGGCCTAGGAGAAATCATGTTGTGCATCATGTGCCTAGGAAAGTGTGTAATGAATCTGCTACTATTTACCATGCTTGCAATACTTCATTTGCGCTTTTATGAAGAGTGCAAAAGTAATGGCCAGGAAATTGGGATCCAAATGCAAGGGAGACAAAACTTGTATTTGGGTTCCAAAGGCTATTATGACTAACCTTGTAGGACCCAACAAGAGTTGGGTACCTAAAACCCAAGTGTAAATTGCCTTGCAGGTTTATGCATCCGGGGGCTCAAGCTGGATTATCGACAGTGGATGCACAAACCACATAACGGGGGAGAAGAAGATGTTCACCTCCTACGTCAAGAACAAGGATTTCTAGGATACCATTATTTTTGGAGATGGGAACCAAGGCAAGGTTAAAGGTTTGGGAAAGATAGCCATCATAAGCGAGCACTCTATTTCAAATGTATTCTTAGTAGAGTCATTAGGGTATAATCTCCTGTCTGTAAGTCAATTGTGCCACATGGGCTACAATTGTTTGTTTACAAATGTTGATGTTTGTCTTTAGAAGGAGTGATGGTTCATTAGAATTTAAGGGTGTATTAGACGTCAAACTCTACTTAGTTGATTTTTCGAAAGAGGAGGCCGATCTAGATGCATGCTTAATAGCTAAGACTAGTATGGGCTGGCTGTGGCATCGCCGTCTAGCACATGTTGGGATGAAGAACCTTCATAAACTTCTAAAGGGAGAACATGTGTTAGGACTAACCAATGTATGTTTCGAGAAAGATAGACCTTGTGCAGCTTGTCAGGCGAGAAAACAAGTGGGGAGCACTCATCACAACAAGAATGTGATGACAACATCAAGACCACTGGAGCTACTACATATGGACCTCTTTGGACCCATTGCCTACCTTAGCATCGGGGGAAGTAAGTATGGTCTTGTTATTGTTGATGATTTTTCCTGCTTCACTTGGGTGTTCTTTTTGTAGGATAAATCCGAAACCCAAGGGACCCTCAAGCGCTTTCTAAGGTGGGCTCAAAATGAATTTGAGCTCAAGGTGAAAAAGATAAGAAGCGACAACGGGTCCGAGTTCAAGAATCTGCAAGTGGAGGAGTACCTTGAGGAAGAAGGCATCAAGCACGAGTTCTCCGCTCCCTACACACCACAGCAAAATGGTGTGGTAGAGAGGAAGAATAGGACACTTATCGATATGGCGAGAATGATGCTTGGAGAATTCAAGACGCCCGAGCGGTTTTGGTTAGAAGCTATGAACACAGCTTGCCACGCCATAAATCGGCTCTACCTACATCGCCTCCTCAAGAAGACCTCGTACGAACTTCTTACCGGTAACAAACCCAACGTCTCATACTTTCGTGTATTTGGGAGCAAATGTTACATTCTAGTGAAGAAAGGTAGAAATTCTAAATTTGCTCCCAAGGCAGTAGAAGGGTTTTTACTAGGGTATGACTCAAATACAAGGGCGTATAGAGTCTTCAACAAATCATCGGGTTTGGTTGAAGTCTCTAGCGACGTTGTATTTGATGAGACTAATGGCTCTCCAAGAGAGCAAGTTGATCTTGATGATGTAGATGAAGATGATGTTCCAACGGCCGCAATACGCACGATGGCGATAGGTGATGTGCGACCACAGGAACAACAAGAGCAAGATCAGCCATCTTCCTCCACAATGGTGCATTCCCCAACTCAAGATGGTGAACAGGTACCTCAAGAAGAGGGATAGGATCAAGGGGGAGCACAGAAAGAACAAGTGATGGAGGAAGAAGCACCATGGGCCCCTCCAACTCAAGTCCGAGCGACGATCCAATGACATCACCCCATCGATCAGATACTAGGTGACATAAGCAAGGGAGTAACAACTTCAAGAGGAATGAAGTTTGGAGCCTGATGCCACGTCCAAAGCAAAACGTTGTGGGAACCAAGTGGGTGTTCCACAATAAGCAAGACGAGCATGGCGTGGTGACAAGAAACAAGGCTCGACTTGTGGCAAAAGGTTATGCCCAAGTCGCAGGTTTGGATTTCGAGGAGACTTTTGCTCCTGTGGCTAGGCTAGAGTCTATTCGAATATTATTAGCCTATGCCGCTCACCACTCTTTCAGGTTGTTTCAAATGGATGTGAAGAGCGCTTTCCTCAATGGGTCAATCAAGGAGGAGGTGTATGTGGAACAACCCCCTGGCTTCGAGGATGACAGGTACCCCGACCATGTGTTCAAGCTCTCTAAGGCGCTCTATGGACTTAAGCAAGCCCCAAGAGCATGGTATGAATGCCTTAGAGATTTCTTAATTGCTAATGCTTTCAAGGTTGGGAAAGCCGATCCCACTCTTTTCACTAAGACTTGTGATGGTGACCTTTTTGTATGCCAAATTTATGTCGATGACATAATATTTGGTTCTACTAACCAAAAGTCTTGTGAAGAGTTTAGCAGGGTGATGACTCAAAAGTTTGAGATGTTAATGATGGGCGAGTTGACCTACTTCCTTGGGTTCCAAGTGAAGCAACTCAAGGATGACACCTTCCTCTCCCAAATGAAGTACACTCAAGACCTTCTCAAGAGGTTTGGGATGAAGGACGCAAAGCCCGCGAAGACACCGATGGGAACTGACGGGCATGTCGACCTCAACAAAGGAGGTAAGTCCGTTGATCAAAAGGCATACCAGTCTATGATAGGTTCCTTGCTTTACTTATGTGCTAGTAGACCGGACATTATGCTTAGTGTATGCATGTGTGCTAGATTTCAATCCAACCCCAAGGAATGTCACCTTGTGGCCGTTAAGCGAATTCTTAGGTATTTAGTTGCTACACCTTGCTTCG
Source organism: Zea luxurians (assembly GCA_029449295.1). Lineage (NCBI taxonomy): Eukaryota > Viridiplantae > Streptophyta > Magnoliopsida > Poales > Poaceae > Zea > Zea luxurians. The sequence goes on from JAOPSE010000004.1 coordinate 167,270,001, forward strand.
GGATCTGTATCCAAAGGGGTCTACCTTTGACTTGATTGGATATTCAGACTCCGATTATGCTAGATGCAAGGTTGATAGGAAGAGTACATCAGGGACGTATCAATTCCTAGGAAGGTCCCTGGTGTCTTGGAGTTCAAAGAAACAAACCTCCGTTACCCTATCCACCATTGAGGCCGAGTATGTTGCTGTAGGACAATGTTGCGCGCAACTACTTTGGATGAGGAAAACCCTCCGGGACTTTGGCTACAATCTGAGCAAAGTCCCACTCCTATGTGACAATGAGAGTGCAATCCGCATAGCAGATAATCCTGTTGAACACAGCCGCACTAAGCACATAGACATCCGACATCACTTTTTGAGAGACCACCAGCAAAAGGGAGATATCAAAGTGTACCATGTTAGCACCGAGAACTAGCTAGCCGATATCTTTACCAAGCCATTAGATGAGAAAACCTTTTGCAGGTTGCATAGTGAGCTAAATGTCTTAGATTTGCGTAACTTGGATTGATCTATAACATACATGTGTTTTATGCCTTTAATCATGTTACTTCATGCATTTATGAAATTTGTTGCTTATTTATGGTGCTCCGTTGTGGTGCTCAAGTTGTACACATGATCCCCGGACCTCACAAGTCCATTTGCATGTGATGCACTTATTTAGTGGGAGCTATGCTACAACTTGACCCTTTGAGACTAACCTTTGTGTTTGAGTATTCTTGATGTAGTCTCAAAGGTGCATGGAAAGGGAAAATGGACTTGGACGTGCAAAGACTTCCACTGCACTATGGTATTTGTGTATGTACTTCCAAGTTCATACCTATGCTCTTATTGCCATTTTGCTCTTAATTGACATTTTTGGTGAGACAATGGGGTTAAAGGGCCAAGAATGATCCCATTTTGGTGCTTGATGCCAAAGGGGGAGAAATTAAGGCCAAAGCAAATGGATCAGCTACCACTTGTGAATTTTGAAAAAAAATAGAGTTAGAACTTTTGATTTGTCCAAAATACTCTTATTGCAAAATTTAGTCTCTTGGTGGGGGAGAATTTTTGATCATGGGAAAAGGGGGAGTTTTTGGCACTTGATCAATTTCACTCTTGGATTATCTCTCTTTGTGCCCAAACAAGTGAGTTTGACTTAGAGATAGGAAAATGAATTTGATTTGCAAAAACAAACCAAGTGGTGGCAAAGAATGATCCAAATATGTCGAAACTTGTGCAAAGACAATTTTGTTCTCAATTGCATTGATGTTGCACTTCTTGTGGTTGCTTTTGGATGTGTTGGCATAAATCACCAAAAAGGGGGAGATTGAAAGGGAAATGTGCCCTTGGGCAATTTCTATTATGTTTTGATGATTAAGTGCCCAACACATTCATTTAAGTTCTTATGTGCTAAATGAAGAGAAAAGTGCAAATCAAGAAATGAGGTATGTTTCTAGACTTAATACATTGTTTTGAGTTCTAACATATTTTGTCTAAGTGCTAGAAACAGGAAAAGAAAGAATTGCAAAAGACTTGGTTGTGTGCAGCTAAAGTGTAGCTCGGTCTGGCACACCGGACAGTGTCCGGTGCGCCAAGCTGGACTTCGGTGAAAAGGCCGCTCTCGGAAAAAGTTTGGCGACATACGACTATAATTCACCGGACGGTCAGGTGAGCCAACGGTCGCCAGCGCAACGGTTGGCCGCGCAATCCACGAGCGACGCGTGGCCCGCACCAATGGTCGGCAGGTGGCACCGAACTGTCCGGTGCGCCAACTGGCCCGGAGCTGCAACGGTTGTCTACGCCAGAAAAGGAAGGAAATCAGCACCGGACCGTCTACAATGACTGTCCGGTGGCGCACCGGACTGTCCGGTGCGCCACTCGACAGAAGGTAAGGATAGCCTTCCTTGTTGATCTTCAACGGCTCCTAGCTGCCGTGGGGCTATAAAAGGGACCCCTAGGCGCATGGAGGAGCTACACAAGCTTACAAGAAACATTCTAAGACTCCAAGACTCCAACTTCACGCATTTTATTCTTTGAGATAGTGACTTGAGCTCCATTTCAGTTGTGAACTCCGTGCGTTGTGTTTTGAGCTCGAGTTGTGACTTGTGTGCATGATTGTGCTGTCGATTTGAGTCTTGTGTGTGTTGCTCTTCCCTCCCTTACTTCTGTGCTTCTTGTGTGATCATCATTGTAAGGGCGAGAGGCTCCAAGTTGTGGAGATTCCTCGCAAACGGGAGAAAGACTAAGAAAGGAAAAACCATGGTATTCAAGTTGATCATCGGATCACTTGAAAGGGGTTGAGTGCAACCCTCGTCCAATGGGACGCCACAACATGGAAGTAGGCAAGTGTTACTTGGCCGAACCACGGGATAAAATTGCGTGTCTCTTGTGTGCTTTCTATTTGATTGTCTGTGTTCACAAGAGCTCGTTTCAAGCTACTTAGCCGTTCTAACTTTCATAACTAAGTTTTGTGGCTATTAGTGTTGAATTTTACAGGATCACCTATTCACCCCCCCTCTAGGTGCTCTCACATGTCAGTTCCACCGTGGCCCCAATCTGACATATGCATGCTAAAAAAATTGGCGCCGACACACAGAACCTAGGCGCCAATGATGACGGCGTCGAGCTAACGGTCCATTTTTTGAAATGAAATTGCAAAGGGCATAGTTGTGCAAAAAAACCCAAAAGGGCTGAAATGCAAAAAAGTTGGTCACCTCTCTTTGTTCCCGTCGTAGCGTCCCTCTTCCACCTCTTATCTCCCCACTTCCTTGTCTAAATTGATTCGTCACCCATTGCTTTTGTCCTTACTGCAGTGTCCGTTTTGGTTGTTTGGTGAAATTCATCGCTATCTTCGTCGACTCCAGTTCATTGTCCATTTCTTAAAGATCAAACAGGCCTACTTTGTCCCCCTTTTTTCTCCTGTCCCGAGGTACACGATTGCAGCAGATTCGGCTTCTTCCGCTTCGGATCTCCTTCAATCGTCGTCTTCCACTTCGCGTTCCCCTCTCCGTACTCATATGGCTTTGTCTGCATCAATGCTTTACGGGTCGCGAGGCCCTTTGTTTTCTCTAGTTTGCAGTTTGCATAGCTGCCTCCTTTGGATCTAAGGTTAGTTGTTGTCCCCCCTCCTTACCCTATCGATTCTAAATCTAGCGCGCCTATGCCTGAGGTGATGCATCCTAGTCATCACACTCGAGCCCTTCTACTATCTCTTGCTACTCTATCCGTGGCTTCGGTACTTCCATTCCCCTGCTAGCCCCACAGACTGTTGCATGTTGCTACCCCCGCCGCTTCCATTCCCCTGCAAGCCCACGGTCTGCTATGGATTTCCAACCTAAAGTTGCTTGTCCATTCATGACCCATGTTCTTGTGCAATAGCTACAACTTTCAAGGTATTTGAGAGAATGCTCAAAAAGGTGTGTCAATGGGTTAGTGAGAGGATGTTGTTTTTTTACATCTTCATTAGACTTTTTATTTGAGCATATATATTTCTATATAGTCTGATGTTTATGTTCAAATTAACTTTAAATATATGTCCATTTTTAGCCGATGACCTCATGCCATTATGTTTGTTCTTCGCAAATTATATATTTATTTCAAAATGCGTGATTTGGTGGCATATCATACGCACTATCTTATGTGACACAGTAAGGTCATATAAATCTTGCTAAAATGTTATAGGTAGGCAATTGAAATAAGAAAAATAGCATGCTACATAAATGGAGAAAAACAAGTTGCCTCAATCGTAAGCCTAAAATCTGCCCATGATATTGAAGTTAAATAATAAATAGTTGAGTATTTGAATTGGACCTAAAAACAATCTAATTGGTAGGGCTCATATTTTAGACAGAAAATATACCTTCTGGTGTGATTCAATGAACAAATATGCTAACATTTAGTATACTAAAATATGCAAGAAAATAATGTGCAAGGATTGTAGCTTCGCACCTGTTGGTACCCTGTAACAGGGGTACCCCTCACTACTGTGCAAAAAAAGCAGTGCCCACGCGGCTATCACTTAGTCGCATGAAAAAAGTGCTATGTGTGGGACCAAGCCACGGCTCGCCCCAATCTCAGGCGGCTATTTTGGGTCCACAGCAGCACCTGACCCCGCCACATGGGCGGGTCCGAAGCCGCCACGTGTCCAGAGAAGGTGGCGTACTCCAAAGCATCAACAGTGGGTCCGGACACCCACGTGAGAGCGCCGAACCCCTAGATATACAGTTCAGACCCTCAAGGATGGTCCCGGACCCCCGAGTATATAGTCCGGACCACCACGTGTGCAAGCCAGACCCCTCCGTATGGGGTCCGGGTCGCCCATAGTGGGGTCCCAAGGTCCCAGGATAGGACGTACACGGGCCTTGGGCAGGACCCAAGAGGGGGTCCGGTGTCAACACGTCTCCAGGCCCAGCCTGGTGCGGACCTGTCCGCATACGCTTCTGCTCCCCGCTCAGACGGAGTCCCGATGCCGCCACGTGGCCTGCTGCGCGTGACGTAAGCCAGCGGGTGGGGCCTGACGTAAGGCCTTCGGGTTGCGCGGACCCTGCATTTATTGCGGATAAGGCGCACCGTCTGACAAGCGATGTGCCACCTCGGCATTTAATGAGGCCTGCCCACTCTGCTGTCAGGCGGCGACCTGTCCATTCTACTGGCAAGCAGTTTGCCGCCTCAGCATTTAATGAGACTTGTCCATTCCGCTGGCAGGCGGCACGCCCATGCTGCCGCATGCGCTATACTCATCATCACTCGTACGTACCAAGGAAGCTACCATTGTGTATCAACACTGCGCGGGTAGCGGACATCTGGACGCCAGAAGATCTCTCAGGTGTCACCTGTATTAGTTGCTCCATGTATTTCTTCCATTATGTCCCTGGGCCCACATGTCGGGGCTAAGCAACCTTGTATGTGCCTCCCTTGAGCTATAAAAGGGAAGGCACACGATGTTACAAGGCAGACTCACACCCACTCAAGCCAACTTAGACGCGACTCAAGCTCTCAAGCTTAGAGATTCTCATACTCAATACAACTCACAGTGGAGTAGGGTATTACGCTCCAGCGGCCTGAACCACTCTAAATCCTTGTGTCATCTTGTGTGTTCTTCCATAATCTAGCAACAGGCAAAACGCTTAGGCCCCCTCCTCATCCTAGGATTTAGGGCGGGTGCATTCCGCCACCCGGACAGAGATTTCCTCTCCGACAGCACCATATAAGCTAAAGTTGGGCTTCACAAATTCCTAGGGCCCTAATGTTTTTTAGTTCAAAAATGAATAGAAATATAGCCTGATCCTAACCCGATCCGATCCTTACATTTTGTAGTGTAAAATTTAGAGCTCATTATCACCCCTAGTCCCGACTGTATAATTTAAGTGTTTGTAGGAGTAACCAATTTGTTTTAGCTTAGCTATTTTACCGGTGTCAAAATGCTTAACTATTTCATACCTGCCTTGTAGGAATGTAGATACCAATGACGTCTTACTCCATCAGAAGCTACTAGCTCCTAACGAAGAACCAAATTTTTGGAAAAAATACGGACTACAACATTATTCGCCATTTTAGTAATTTATGAAACTATGAACATTGTTTTTTTACATGTAAATGATATTATCTTCCAAAAATTGCTATTTTGTAAAGCCCAAAATTGAAAAAATAAAATAATAATAATAATAATGAATAAAGTCATCATAATTAATGCCTTGATAAATGTTTGAACTTTAGAATTCACTCTTTATAAAGTAGATGCTCGTAATAGAATAATATTAGCTAAATCATAACCTAATAAAGATTAGACATTAGAAAATGTTTTCTATCAAAACAAAGGGGTTAAGAACATTGGAATATACCTTTAATTTAACTACACACCTAAAATAATATTCTATTGGAATAAATAAGGTGTGAATCTCATGTTGAAAGTATTACCTAAAATAAAATAATAATACTAAAATAAAGTAGTTAAATAGATTAATATAATTATTGCACATTATGTTGGAATTCCATTTGTGCATTAGACTTGAATTTAGAGTAGATTTGGGTTCAAATTCAAAATGGAAAAAAATCATAAAGGAGGAATAGAAAACAAAATAAGAGAAAGCTTTCCTCGGCCGCTTGGGTCGGATTTCTCCTAGCCCAGTCGGATTCTTTACGCCAGCCCATATGGGCGTGTGTGGGCGGCTGCCCTGTGGGACCTGCGGGCCGGCCTCACCATCCCCTGCGGCCACGTTATCGCAGTGTATGACGATGTGGGCCCTGCGCGGTGGTCGTCTTCTTGCGAAACAGAAACGTGGAGTTCTTGGGTGATCTCCCGTGCAGATTTCTCGGCACAATCCCAACAATCGCAGTGTATAAATATGTACCCTCGCCTCGTCGTGACCTCTTCACCGCCGTCACCTTAGCTGTGGTCGCTTCTCTCCTCGCCCAGCTGCCACAGTGCGCCCAATAGTTTTGGCGCTCTCCGGTGTGGCCCGCCGCATGGATCCTGCCGCCAACCCGCTACGTTCCCTCGCCGTCCTCGAGCTGGCGGCAACCACCGCCGTGGCCAACTCCGGCTTCGCGGACTCCAACCCGATCCATCCCGTCACCGATTGGGCGGCCTCCGCGCTCGAGTCCACCGTCTTTGTCGTGCTCGGTCGCACCCACGTCATGCTTCGATTCACCACCCTTGATACACCTGGTGCAGGCCGAGGTGTTGCTTCTTGCCGCTGGGGGGTTCTCGTGGATTCACTAGCGAGGTTACCCTCGGATGCTCGCTCAATTTCTCCTCAGAGCTTCGGCTCCATCGTGTGCCCGCACTGTGCCATATGAGGCTCTCCGGACTTGTGTCTGCCTCTGGTAAGTTCCCAGCTATGTTAGTCGCATTCACAGGATCGTGTAGCGCATGTCCAATTCAATTTTGGTACAAGGGATGGTCGTGCGGCATGCCTGGCGCCGCCGTATTGTGGGCTGGGGGATGAAGATAGCATCGTGGCGTTGATCTTGGGATCAACGGCTTCGGTTTGATGATGGGGTGGTATGCGCAGGACCGTTGGGTCTACGTAGGGCGGAGGGGATTAGATCTGGGAGAGAGTCACCATGGGCCGTTGATCGACTGATGATCGGGCTGGATCAAATCGGGGCATAGCGTTTCGCCCAAGGGGGGTTTACCACCGTGGATCTTTGATCCAGCGGACAACATCGCATACCGGTTCATGCAAGGGATCCGTTTAATGTGGGCCATAGGATTAGATCTGAGTGGCCGTGGTTAGCGGATACCCCTTCATGGTGTATCATTTGCTAAAGAGCCCTTGGAGTTTTAAGCAATCAACCTGTTGTCCATCATAATTCAAAGAGTGTTATAAACAGGCCCAGATATTTATAACAGTGCCCCTGTAGTTTCTGATAATTATGCGCCCAGTCCAGAAGCTTAGGAAATTTAGGAAAATGATTTAGGAAATGGTTTTTGTGTATAAAAATATATCCAGAACTTATTTAATTCATAGAAATTCCATTTTAACACCTTTTTAGTCCGTTTTAGTTGCAATAATTTTGTTTTAATATTTTCCATCATCTCGTGCCTCTGTTTAGCCATGAAACTTGAATTAAAAATGTTCATTTGAATTAATCTATTCTAGGTGCTTAATAACTTTAGAAATTCATAACTTGGTAATCGTAGCTCCGAAATTAGTAATTCTTGTTCCTACGATCTCGTTGCGCAGCATAGAATATTATTATGCAGTTTGATCCTATGTTTGGTGTGATGTTAATTTTGCCTAAACCATGTTTGTTTGTATTGCTACGAATAACAGTGAGGTCCGAGAATCTTGAAGATCATCCTGGTACCTGGAATCTCAAGTCTTAGGCAAATTGTGCCCTTTATCACTTCTTATTACCCAATCATGTTCTTATTAATCATAATGATATGCATAGGTTAAATTGGATGGGACCCAATAGGTTACCCTAGTTTGGCTATCTTTATACCTTGTTCACCACTGAATTTCTGGGTAGTACCTGCTATTGCTTTATGTGGTTTTGGGTATAAAGAAACACATTATTCATGATGATACTTTTATTATTAGTTGTTATTTAGTATTCATGTTAAGATCATTATGTTAATTGGAACATGTAGAACCACCCGGGAAAACAATGCTACCACAAGGGTGGAATGGGATGCCCTTGACTGACTAATTAGGAAAGCCAGTGGAGGTCTACCTTACCCGAAAGGGGCAAGGGGAGTAGGGGAGTGGTCAGTGTAGGGAGGTCCTTGGGTTGATTTTGCTGTGATGGCGATCAGGCGAGGGATCCCTGCATTGGAGCTTCCTAGAAACTGTAGCGGGTTTTCTGAAGCTAGTGGAACTTTGTAAAGGCCTCGTAGTGTTACCCTGCCTCGCCTCCTCGATAGAGGTGTATGGGAGTGGCCTTCCCTTGGTAGATGGGTAACATGACTTATGGGTAAAGATGTGCAACCTCTGTAGAGTGTAAAGCTGGTATACTAGCCGTGCTCATGGTCATGAGCAGCTCGGACCCTCACATGATTAATTTATGGACCTAAATTCAATTTGTCATATGCATTACATTGATGGTATTTGTCGGGGACCATAATTAGGGGTACCCTCAAGGCTCCTAATTCTCAGCTGGTAACCCCCATCAGCACAAAGCTGCAAAGGCCTGATGGGTGTGAATAAGTCAGGGATCAGTCCATTCGAGGGACTCGATCACGCCTTGCTCGAGCCTAGCCTCGGACAAGGGCAGCCGACCCTGGAGGATCTCCGTCTCGCCCGAGGCCCCCCTTCAGCGGCGAATGTGTTCCCGGCTCGCCCGAGGCCCTGTCTTCGCTAAGAAGCAACCCTGACCAAATCGCCGCACCAACCAACCAAGTCGCAGGAGCATTTAATGCAAAGGTGGCCTGACACCCTTATCCTGACGCGCGCCCCCCAGCCGGCAGAGCCGAAGTGACCGCCGTCACTTTGCCGCTCCACTGACCGGCCTGACAGAAGGACAGCGCCGCCTGCGCCACTCCGACTGCGGTGCCACTTGACAGAGTGAGACTGACGGGCAGTCAGGCCCGGCCGAAGGCTCCATAGGAAGCTCCGCTTCGCCCGACCCCAGGGCTCGGACTCGGGCTAAGTCCTGGAAGACGGCGAACTCCGCTCCGCCCGACCCAGGGATCGGACTCGGACTAAGTCCCGAAAGACGACGAACTCCGCCCGACCCAGGGCTCGGATTCGGGCTAAGTCCCGGAATACGGCGAACTCCGCTCCGCCCGACCCAGGGCTCAGACTCGGGCTAAGTCCTGGAAGACGACGAACTCCGCCCGACCCAGGGCTCGGACTTGGGCTAAGTCCCAGAAGACGGCGAACTCCGCCCGACCCAGGGCTCGGACTTGGGCTCAGCCCCAGAAGACGACGATCTCCGCCTCGCCCGACCCGGGGGCTCAGACTCGACCTCGGCTTCGGAGGAGCTTCCACATCGCCCAACCTAGGGCGCAGACCAGCCACGTCAACAGGAGGCGCCATCATCACCCTACCTCGAGCTGACTCGGGCCGCAGGGAACAAGACCGGCGTCCCATCTGGCTCGCTCCGCCAGATAGGCAATGATGGCGCCCCGCAAGCTCTGTGACGACGACGGCTCTCAGCCCCCTTACGGAAGCAAGAGGACGTCAGCAAGGACTCAACCACTCCGACAGCTGTCCCTCCGCCAAGCTCCATCGCTCCTCCGACGGCCACGACATCACACCAGCTGGGTGCCAAGATCTCTCCGGCTGCCACAACGGCATGTACCTAGGGCGCTAGCTCTCCTCCGCTAGAAACGTAGCACTCTGCTACACCCCCCATTGTACACCTGGATCCTCTCCTTGTGCCTATAAAAGGGAGGACTAGGGCCCTCTTAGAGAAGGTTGGCCGCGCGGGGACGAGGACGAGACACGCGCTCGCCCGGAGCCGCTCGCTCCCTCTCCCACGTGGACGCTTGTAACCCCCTACTGCAAGCGCACCCGACCTGGGCGCGGGACGAACACGAAGGCCGCGGGATTCCCACCTCTCTCACGCCGGTCTCCGGCCGCCTCGCTCTCCCCCCTTCGCGCTCGCCCTCGCGCTCGACCCATCTGGGCTGGGGCACGCGGCGACATTCACTCGTCGGCTCAGGGACCCCCCGGTCTCGGAACGCCGACAGTTGGCGCGCCAGGTAGGGGCCTGCTGCGTGTTGACGAACAGCTTCCCGTCAAGCTCCAGATGGGCAGTCTCCAGCAACCTCTCCAACCCGGGACGGTGCTCCGTTTCGAGGGTCTTGAGTTCATGTCCCTCGACGGCAGCTACGACATGATACTCCTTCCACCGCCACGCGACAATGACAGTGGCGGCCGACAACCCGCCCGCCGGCGGCGGAATCGGCGACGTCTTCCCCGCGTGGTGGAAGAACAACCTTCGAGCTCACCCCGTCCTCTCCCCCGCCGACGGAGGAGGAGGCGGCGCAACCAAGGCCAAGCAGGAGATAGCGCCTCGTCGGCTGTCGAGCGAGTCGATGGCCCCAGCGCCCCAACGGGGGGCGCACCGGGCGTCGACCTCGCGTTTGAGACGAAGGCGAGCGCCATCTCCCCGCGACACGCCAAACCCGAGCAAGCGGATGACGCCAGCACGCTCGCGAAAAGCTTGCTGGACGTCACCCTCGTACCTGAGACGACGGTGCAGTCAGCCCCCGACATGACATTATCGCCACTCGTCGCCCAAAAGGTACCGACCGATTCCCATCCCACGTCTTTCGGATTCAGCCTCGACCCGCCTAGCGGCCCCGCTTTAGCGGGCGCTCTCGTAGAGGCAAGTCCAAACCCTCTGGGGTTTCGTACGCGGTCACCTTGGGACCGGCTGACGGACGTCTCGACCTACGGGCCTTCTGGGTCCGAGGAAGACGACGAGCCCAGCATCTGTTGGGATTTCTCTGGACTTCGCAATCCCAGTGCCATGCGGGACTTCGTGACCACATGCGACCACTGCCTTTCCGACTGTTCCGACGATAGCCGTAGCCTCGGCGACGAGGACTGTGACCCAAGTCGCGAATGCTTCCACGACGATCTAGGGGGTCCCTCCGAAGGCAACCATCTCGGCATGCCGGAGGACGGTGACCTCCCTAGGCCGGTGCCTCGTGTTGACATCCCACGGGAGCTAGCTGTGGTCCCCGTTCAGGCGGGGGGTCATGACCCACAGCTCGAGCAAATCCACGGGGTGCAGGCCAGGCTCGACGAGGGAGCAGGAACGCTTGAGTCGATCCGTCGGGACGTCGGGCAGGCATGGGCGGGCCAACCTCCGGCCGGGGAAATACGTCATCAACTCCAGGGCTTCCAGCACCGCATCAACGATGACGTCAGGGTCAGGCCACCACCCGCATCTAGTGGGGTCGGCCGGAACCTGGCTGCAGCAGTGATGCTTCTCCGCGAGATGCCGGAGCCATCAACCACCGAGGGACGGCGAATCCAGGGAGAGCTCAAGAATCTCCTGGAAGGCACCGTGGTCCGACGGGCCGAGAGCTCTGCCTCCCGAAGGCAGGGGTACCCCTCGGAACCTCATGCCGCGACTTCCCGATTCATGCGGGAAGCCCCGGGTCGCCTCGGCAACGAGCACCATCACCGTGACCGTCGGGCCCACCCCGACGAGAGGGTGCGCCGAGGCTACCACCCCAGGCGTGGGGGACGCTACGACAGCAGGGAGGATCGGAGTCCCTCGCCCAAACCACCCGGTCCGCAGGCCTTCAGCCGGGCCATACGACGGGCGCCGTTCCCGACCCGGTTCCGACCCCCGACTACTATCACAAAGTACTCGGGGGAGACGAGACCGGAACTGTGGCTCACGGACTACCGTCTGGCTTGCCAACTGGGTGGAACGGACGATGACAACCTCATCATCCGCAACCTCCCCCTGTTCCTCTCCGACACCGCTCGCGCCTGGTTGGAGCACCTGCCTCCGGGGCAGATCTCCAACTGGGACGACCTAGTCCAAGCTTTTGCCGGCAATTTCCAGGGCACTTACGTGCGCCCCGGGAATTCCTGGGACCTCCGAAGCTGCCGACAGCAGCCGGGAGAGTCTCTCCGAGACTACATCCGACGATTCTCGAAGCAGCGCACTGAGCTGCCCAACATCACCGACTCGGATGTCATCGGCGCGTTCCTCGCTGGCACCACCTGCCGTGACCTGGTGAGCAAGCTGGGTCGCAAGACCCCCACCAGGGCGAGCGAGCTGATGGACATCGCCACCAAGTTCGCCTCTGGCCAGGAGGCGGTCGAGGCTATCTTCCGAAAGGATAAACAGCCCCAGGGCCGCCCATCGGAAGATGCTCCCGAGGCATCAACTCAGCGTGGCGCCAAGAAGAAGGGCAAGAAGAAGTCACAAGCGAAACGCGACGCCGCCGACGCGGACCTTGTCGCCGCCGCCGAGTACAAGAACCCTCGGAAACCCCCCAGAGGTGCCCACCTCTTCGACAAGATGCTCAAGGAGCCGTGCCCCTATCACCAGGGGCCCGTCAAGCACACCCTTGAGGAGTGCGTCATGCTTCGGCGCCACTTCCACAGGGCCGAGCCACCCGCGGAGGGTGGCAAGGCCCGTGACGACGACAAGAAGGAAGATCACCAGGCAGGAGAGTTCCCCGAGGTCCGCGATTGCTTCATGATCTATGGTGGGCAAGCGGCGAATGCCTCGGCTCGGCACCACAAGCAAGAGCGCCGAGAGGTCTGCTCGGTGAAGGTGGCGGCGCCAGTCTATCTAGACTGGTCCGACAAGCCCATCACCTTCGACCGAGCCGATCACCCCGACCATGTGCCGAGCCGAGGGAAATACCCGCTCGTCGTCGACCCCGTCATCGGCGATGTCAGGCTCACCAAGGTCCTCATGGACGGAGGCAGCAGCCTCAACATCATCTACGCCGAAACCCTCGGACTCCTATGTGTCGATCTGTCCTCCCTTCGAGCAGGCGTTGCGCCCTTCCATGGGATCATTCCCGGGAAGCGCGTCCAGCCCCTCGGACAACTCGACCTTTCCGTCTGCTTCGGAACACCCTCCAACTTCCGAAGGGAGACCCTGACGTTCGAGGTGGTCGGGTTCCGAGGAACCTACCACGCGGTACTGGGGAGGCCATGCTACGCGAAGTTCATGGTCGTCCCCAACTACACCTACCTGAAGCTCAAGATGTCGGGCCCCAACGGCGTCATCACCGTCGGCCCCACGTACAAACACGCGTTCGAATGCGACGTGGAGTGCGTGGAGTACGCCGAGGCCCTCGCCGAGTCCGAGGCCCTCATCGCCGACCTAGAAAGCCTCTCTAAGGAGGTGCCAGACGTGAAGCGTCACGCCGGCAACTTTGAGCCAGCGGAGACGGTTAAGTCCGTCCCCCTCGACCCCAGCGGCGACGCCTCCAAGCAGATCCGGATCGGCTCCAGGCTCGATCCCAAATAGGAAGCAGTGCTCGTCGACTTTCTCCGCGCGAACGCCGACGTCTTCGCGTGGAGTCCCTCGGACATGCCCGGCATACCGAGGGATGTCGCCGAGCACTCGCTGGACATCCGAGCCGGAGCCCGACCCGTCAAGCAGCCACTGCGCCGATTCGACGAAGAGAAGCACAGAGCCATAGGCGAGGAGATCCACAAGCTAATGGCGGCAGGGTTCATCAAAGAGGTATTCCATCCCGAATGGCTTGCCAACCCTGTGCTTGTGAGAAAGAAAGGGAGAAATGGCGGATGTGTGTAGACTACACTGGTCTCAACAAAGCATGTCCGAAGGTTCCCTACCCTCTGCCTCGCATCGACCAAATCGTGGATTCCACTGCTGGGTGCGAAACCCTGTCTTTCCTTGATGCCTACTCAGGGTATCACCAAATCAGGATGAAAGAGTCCGACCAGCTCGCGACTTCTTTCATCACACCCTTCGGCATGTACTGCTATGTCACCATGCCGTTTGGCTTGAGGAATGCGGGCGCGACGTACCAGCGATGCATGAACCATGTGTTCGGCGAACACATCGGTCGCACGGTCGAGGCCTACGTCGATGACATCGTAGTCAAGACAAGGAAAGCCTCCGACCTCCTTTCCGACCTTGAAGTGACATTCCGATGTCTCAAGGCGAAAGGCGTCAAGCTAAATCCCGAGAAGTGTGTCTTCGGGGTGCCCCGAGGCATGCTCTTGGGGTTCATCGTCTCCAAGCGGGGCATCGAAGCCAACCCGGAGAAGATCGCAGCCATCACCAGCATGGGGCCCATCAAGGACTTGAAAGACGTACAGAGAGTCATGGGATGTCTCGCGGCTCTGAGCCGCTTCATCTCACGCCTCAGCGAAAGAGGTCTACCTCTGTACCGCCTCTTGAGGAAGGCCGAGTGCTTCACTTGGACCCCTGAAGCCGAGGAAGCCCTCGGGAACCTGAAGGCGCTCCTCACAAAGGCGCCTATCTTGGTGCCCCCAGCTGCTGGAGAAGCCCTCCTGGTCTACGTCGCCGCGACCACTCAGGTGGTTAGCGCCGCGATTGTGGTCGAGAGGCAAGAAGAGGGGCACGCATTGCCCGTTTAGAGGCCAGTCTACTTCGTCAGTGAGGTACTGTCCAAAACCAAGATCCGCTACCCACAAGTTCAGAAGCTGCTGTACGCGGTGATCCTAACGCGGCGGAAGCTGCGACACTACTTCGAGTCTCATCCGGTAACTGTGGTGTCATCCTTCCCCCTGGGAGAGATCATCCAGTGCCGAGAGGCCTCGGGTAAGATTGCAAAGTGGGCGGTGGAGATCATGGGCGAGACAATCTCGTTCGCTCCCCGGAAGGCCATCAAGTCCCAGGTCTTGGCGGACTTCGTGGCTGAATGGGTCGACACCCAGCTACCGACGGCTCCGATCCAACCGGAGCTCTGGACCATGTTCTTCGACGGGTCGCTGATGAAGACAGGAGCCAGTGCAGGCCTACTCTTCATCTCACCCCTCGGAAAGCATCTACGCTACGTGCTACGCCTCCATTTCCCGGCATCCAACAATGTGGCTGAGTACGAAGCTCTGGTCAACGGGTTGCGGATCACCATCGAGCTAGGGGTCCGACGCCTCGACGCTCGTGGTGACTCGCAGCTCGTCATCGACCAAGTCATGAAGAACTCCCATTGCCTCGACCCGAAGATGGAGGCCTACTGCGATGAGGTTCGGCACCTGGAAGACAGGTTCTACGGGCTCGAGCTCAACCACATCGCCCGGCGCTACAACGAGACTGCGGACGAGCTGGCTTAAATAGCCTCGGGGCGAACAACGGTTCCCCCGGACGTCTTCTCCCGAGGCCTGCATCAACCCTCCATCAAGATCGACGACACGTCCAAGCCCGAGGTACCCTCGGCTCAGTTCGAGGTACCCTCGGCTCAGTCCGAGGCACCCTCGGCTCAACCCGAGGCGCCCTCGGCTCAGTCCGAGGCACCCTCAGCTCGGCCCGAGGCGCCCTCGGTTCAGCCCGAGGTACCCTCAGCCCCCGAGGGTGAGGCACTGCGCGTCGAGGAGGAACGAAGCGGGGTCACGCCTAATCAAAGCTGGCAGACCCCGTACCTGCAATATCTCCACCGAGGAGAGCTACCCCTCGACCGGGTCGAGGCTCGGCGGGTGGCGCGGCGCGCCAAGTCGTTCGTCTTGCTGGGAGATGGAAAGGAGCTCTACCACCGCAGCCCCTCAGGCATCCTCCAGCGATGCATCTCCATCACCGAAGGTCAGGAACTCCTGCGAGAGATACACTCGGGGGCTTGCGGCCATTACGCAGCGCCTCGAGCCCATGTCGGGAATGCTTTTCGGCAAGGCTTCTACTGGCCGACGGCGGTGGCCGACGCTACCAGAATCGTCCGCACCTGCGAAGGGTGTCAATTCTACGCGAAGTAGACCCACCTGCCCGCTCAGGCTCTGCAGACGATACCCATCACCTGGCCTTTTGCTGTGTGGGGTCTGGATCTCGTCGGCCCCTTGCAGAAGGCACTCGGGGGCTACACGCACCTGCTGGTTGCCATCGACAAATTCTCCAAGTGGATCGAGGTCCGACCCCTGAACAGCATCAGGTCCGAGCAGGCGATGGCATTCTTCACCAAAATCATCCATCGCTTTGGGGTCCCGAACTCCATCATCACCGACAACGGCACCCAGTTCACCGGCAGAAAGTTCCTGGACTTCTGCGAGGATCACCACATCCGGGTGGACTGGGCCGCCGTGGCTCATCCCATGATGAATGGGCAGGTGGAGCGTGCCAACGGCACGATTCTACAAGGGCTCAAGCCTCGGATCTACAACGACCTCAACAAGTTCGGCAAGCGGTGGATGAAGGAACTCCCCTCGGTGGTCTGGAGTCTGAGGACAACGCCGAGCCGAGCCACGAGCTTCACGCCGTTCTTTCTAGTCTATGGGGCCGAAGCCATCTTGCCCACAGACTTAGAATACGGTTCCCCGAGGACGAGGGCCTACACCGACCAAAGCAACCAAGTCAGCCGATAAGACTCGCTGGACCAGCTGGAGGAGGCTCAGGACAATGCCTTGCTACACTCGGCGCGGTACCAGCAGTCCCTGCGACGCTACCACGCCCGAGGGGTCCGGTCCCGAGACCTCCAGGTGGGCGACCTGGTGCTTCGGCTGCGACAAGACGCCCGAGGGCGGCACAAGCTCACGCCTCCCTGGGAGGGGCCGTTCGTCATCGCCAAGGTTCTGAAGCCCGGAACGTACAAGCTGGCCAACAGTCAAGGCGAGGTCTACAGCAACGCCTGGAACATCCAACAGCTACGTCGCTTCTACCCTTAAGATGTTTTCAAGTTGATCATATACCTCGCACCCACGTAAAGTTTAGTCATCAAGGAAGGGTCGGCCTCGCCTCGGCAAGGCCCGACCCTCCCTCAGGGGCTAAAAGGGGGGGGACCCCCTCTGCGTTGAAATTTTCCTCGAAAAAAGATCTCTTCTGCCAGAATGTCTTTCGCTACTTCGAAAACGACGGAGTACACGTAAGCAGCCAAGGCTGACCGAGCCGAGGGACTCCTACTCCTCCGAGATACGGATACCTCACTCATCACCTTCTGCGATAAGTAACTCACGCTCGGATAAGTGATTCTGCGGACCGAACAAGTCTTCACGTTCGAAAGCTCTTCTGCCGAAGCGATCCTTCGAGCCTTCTCGACTGCGTCAGTGACAGAGCCCCATGGACGGGTAAGAGTGCGCGTAAGCGGCAAGGCCGACCGAGCCGAGGGACTCCTACGCCTCCGGGATACGGATACCTCACTCATCACCTTCCGCGAGAAGCACCTCTTGCTCGCACAAACATTTCTGTTACCGACAAAAAAGTCCAGATACTCGAAACAAAAGGAAAAGAGACGCAGCTTTACAACACGGTGAGGGTGTGTTTAGGCCTCGGCAGCCGCAGGAAACACACGCTACAAGACAATCCGATCCTGCAGGCTCGGATCTTGACGGCTGAAGGGAGCAGCAGCACCCTCGGCATCGACGACACCTTCGGCGAGGGCCGACCTAGCCTCGGACGGCAACGCGGTCCGAGGATCTCCACTCTGAAGGACGATGTCATCGCCACGCCCGGGCTATCGCTACCAGGGTCTTCTCGGGAATCTGGCCCGAGCGGGCGGCTCGGCCGGTCACCCCGGGGCCTCGGCCAGCTGCCCTCCAAGGACGTCAGCCCGACCCGAGGCCTCGGCTGGTCAACTCCGGCGTCGGTCCCGCTAACGGACGACCCAGCCAGGCTTAGGCCAACCAGGTTTTCTTTTTCGAGCCAACTCTGCCTCTGTTCATGTTGACACCGCCACCCCTGGCCTCGGCTCATCGAAGAGCGGCCGAGGGTTTCCTTTAATTAAGCTAGAGAAGCCTCGGACAACAAGGCCGACCGAGCCGAGGGACTCCTACGCCTCCGGGATACGGATACCTCACTCGTCACCTTTACACGGGGCGACTCACGCTTGGTCAAGCGGTTCAGACAACCAACAGGCGAGTCTTAGTGCTCGAAAATGAGGAAAAAACACGGCTCCGTGCCGAAACTACCTACATGTTCAGGCCCCGACAGCCACAATGAACAAAAACCCTGGCATTCAAAGTGCCATTACAAACGGAACCCCGGTTCCGTCTCCGCAGGTACGAACAACCCCACAAGATTGGGGAACCCGCGGAGCGATCGCGGGCCGACGGGCAGCTCGCCGCCGCCCGATCCGGCAACAGTGACAACAACCCCCGTCCCGGGCGACGAAGCAGCTTCAGCAGCGGCTTCGGGGCGGGTGCTACGGCAGAAGGACTCTCACCCACCGAGGACGAGAGCCAGCCATTCAGGCCGGGAGACGGAGACCCAGGGCTACTGGCGGAGTTGGCAATCTCATCGGTAGAGAAGCCTTCTCCGGCTGCCGACGCCTCAAAGCGCGCCGGCAGGTCTTCGCCCTCGCCAGAACCACCCAGAACATGGGCGCCGCCCTCGCGGTACGCGACGCAACCATCGTCCGGACGGAGGACGTAATGCTGCGCCCTGGCTGAGTGGCGGCGGTCCGCCTTTCCCAGCATGGCTGGAGGAAGCCTCCGCGAGGCTGGAGGATGCCTTTCTCCCCCAGACGCCAGGGGAAGAAAAGGGTGACCGACCCACGCGGAGGCAGCCCCCCGACTCGCCTCACCCTCCACCTCAGCCTGGATGATGAAAATCCTTGAGGCTGAGGGAGGGGCAGAGGCCGCAACCCGGCTCGCTTTCCCCCACCATTAAGCTGGAGGTCACCGTCTTGGGTGACCGCCGGCGGAGGGGTGCGGCCGGGCTGCTTGACGAAAATCCTTGAAGCCGAACGATGGCTGAAAGGTACCAACTCCCGCGGAGTTGTGTTTCCTCCAACGACGAGGCGGAAAGACGGCGGATATCCCCCATCCGGGGGCTTGGAAGGCGGAAAGACGCGATGCATAAGGGAGCGTGAAGACATGGTCACCTTCCAAGGGGGTCACCCTCCTTTTAAAGGCGGCTCTCCCTACTTGCGTCCCCAGCCGTCATGGGCTGAGTCTTCTCCAACACACTCCAAGGTCCTCCCCTACGGCGCGGGGGTTGGGTCCCACACATCATGCAAGCCGGCTCAGAGCAGAAGAAGCCAAACCGCCGCGCGCGGTGCGTACAACCGCCCAGCGGTTACAAGCGACCCCCCACTTTTGCCCAGACCAGCGGGCGAAAAGGTGGGCAGCCATGCAGGTGGCATGCAACCGCGCCAAGTGGGCGCGCTTCTCCGACTCCCAACACGCCCGGCATGGAGGCCCAGGCCCACGCGTCATGCAACCGGCGCGCCGAATGCTTCATGCATGCAACTGCACCGCCACTTGTGCCACTACCGCGCCTCCTCGACTGCGGAACCAATACCGCGACTCGAGGCGACCCAGCGCGCGACCCAGTAGCACCAGCCTGGCGCGACGATCAATGCGGCCAAAAGTGGGCCGACAGTAATGGCGGTGGCAGGCGGGCAGGAGCAGCGGCCACGTCGTCAGCCAAGCTCACGTCCCGTCCGGGGGCAGCGAGAGAACCCTCTCTCACGGCGTGAAGACAACGCGCTCGTGATCCGTTCCTCGAACGGCTCGCGCACGCGCAACGGCCGCTCCTCCAACCACTCGCCTCGTCGCATTAACTCCGCGGCGGGACACCCGGTGCCTCTGGCAGGAGAAGCGGGCGATGCTTCGCCTTCGCCATAATGACCGCGTCCAAAAAGGTACGCCGCGTCGTTCGATTTCGTATCCTTTTCCTTTTTTCCTCTTTCTCTCTCTTGCAACAGGGACCGGGAAAGGGGGATACCTCGAAAAGGATCCTTCCCCGAGAAGGAACCAGGCTCCGAGCCCCCTACTGATCAGAGGTTCGAAGGCTGGCCCCCCGGAAGGGTTCGACAGCCGCCTCAGATCGCGTGGGCCCTACACCCACTACTGGTCAGAGGTTCGAAGGTCGGCCCCTCGAAAGGGTTCCACGGCCGCCTCAGGCTACTCGGGCTCCGCACCCATTACTGATCAGGGGTTCGAAGGTTGGCCCCCGAAGGGTTCACAGCCGCCTCAGACGCCGAGCGAGGGATGACCATGGGTACGTTCGATACATAACCAAGGCTCGGGCTGCGCTCCCGAGGTACCCTAGGACATTTCCGAGACCAGCGGGAACGATCTTGTAACAGAATCCCATCAGAGGGAGGCATCGAGCCCTCGGACCCCGTCACCAGGGGACCGGGTCTGGTAGATCACCCGCAGGTACTTTTGGGCGTGCCTCTGGGCCCCTAGCCGACCCCTAATGAACGGGGCACGGACGTCCACTCGGATCACCCGCTTGCAGCTCAACGGAGACACCATGTTCGGCGCCCATCAAGGGCAACATGGCGCTTTCCCCCCCTCCTCCTTGCGGAAAGGCGACGCAGGGGCGTATGTAAAAAAGCCGAGTTTGTCCCTGATCGCCCTCTCGCCCTGTGCAGAGGCTCGGGGGCTGCTCTCGCAAACCCGGCTCCGGCCGAACCGTTGACAGCGTCAACATACCAGCCCGAGAACTTGGGACCCGACCGTACACCTGGGCTACGGCCAGCTCGCATGAGGGAACGACCAGACCAGCCGAAGCACTACGCGAGGCATTAAGACCTCGAAGGAGTGAAACCACTCCTCCGAGGCCTCGGGGGCTACACCCGGCGGGTGCGCTCGCGCGCACCCCCCGGAACAAAACGCAACCGAGAAAGGCTGGTCCCCTTGCAAAAAAGTGCGACGAAAGCCTCCAAGCGAGTGCAAACACTCCCTTCGAGGCTCGGGGGCTACTGTCGGGGACCATAATTAGGGGTACCCTCAAGGCTCCTAATTCTTAGCTGGTAACCCCCATCAGCACAAAGCTGCAAAGGCCTGATGGGTGCGAATAAGTCAGGGATCAGTCCATTCGAGGGACTCGATCACGCCTCGCCTGAGCCTAGCCTTGGACAAGGGCAGCCGACCCCGGAGGATCTCTGTCTCGCCCGAGGCCCCCCTTCAGCGGCGAATGTGTTCCCGGCTCGCCCGAGGCCCTGTCTTCGCTAAGAAGCAACCCTAACCAAATCGCCGCACCAACCGACCAAGTCGCAGGAGCATTTAATGCAAAGGTGGCCTGACACCCTTATCCTGACGCGCGCCCCCCAGCCGGCAGAGCCGAAGTGACCGCCGTCACTTCGCCGCTCCACTGACCGGCCTGATAGAAGGACAGCGCCGACTGCGGTGCCACTTGACAGAGTGAGACTAACGGGCAGTTGTAACACCCCTGGTGTTACTGTAACTAAAATTTGAGCATGGCATCATAAACATTGGCATTGCATATGTTTGACACACCTAGAGTGCATTCACTAGGCAAAAATTTCAAACAAGTTGTATTGTTTTAAGTGTTTTTGCAAATAGCACCCTAGATAGGAAACTTAACCCTAAATAGGGATTAAAGGGGTAAAACTTAACCCAAGATGAGAAAACATAAAGACTTTAGGGAAAGAGTCATAAAATATCCCCAAAAACAAAGTGGAGTCACATTTATACCCCTGGGATACAAGAAACCCTAAATGGAACCCTGGAAAACCCTAAAACTAAACCCTAGGGGCCTAAGTGCAAAATTGGTCCACTTTTGGACTAAAGTGCAAAAACCAAGTCAAATAAGGTTCTTAAGTCCTTTGGTTCACAAATATGTGGACTTGAAAGCCAAACCCTAAGTTTTGGACTCAATTGCAAAATGGACCTCATTTGAGTTCTATACTAAGTCTGAAATTTCAGTGATATTGGCTCCACTTTGGGGCTTTGTAACTTACAAAGCATGGGGTTTGTGCCCTAGGTCACCACATCAAAGTTATAGCCCAATTATAGGACAACAAGTTTGCTTAAGAGTGCAGGCCATGTTCTTGTAAGAAAATGGGAGATAATCATGCCCAAACTTTGGCTGTCAGGCGGATTAAGTCTGAAAATCAGACTGACACTGACATTGGATCATCTTTGGAAACAGTTTATGACTAATCTAGTAAGAATTTGCCCATGGCTGCTGTAACAAAGATGAAGATGGTATAATGAACAACAACTTTGCTGCAGAACCTCGGATAGGTTGCCATGGAAATTTGAGAGAAAATCAAGCTCCAACTCGCTCTGTCAGTCAACTGAATACCATTTCCCATGGTACAGTGTCTGCACCGGATCAGACCGCCAGCGTGGCTGTCCTCACCGTCGACGACCGATCTTCGCCATGATTCGCGTAGCCGCCGTTGTGATTCACGTCGACGATGACCCGATAAGGCCGCCAAGTAAAAACCATGCACCTGGGGATAACTCCGGTGACTCACCGCCGTACCCCTCGTGCTCTGCGGCTGTGGCAGATAAGTTCACCGACGAGAGCCGCCTTCCGGCCTTGTGCCACGTGCCTGAGTATCTCTACCGCATCGCCGTAAGCCTTAGTGACTCTCCGTTGATCGTCGGAATGACCGCCACAGTAGAAGCCACGAATCCATTGCGCCAGTATTCTTCTCCCTTTCCGGCCGCCGCGCGTCCTCCTCAAAATTCACCGGCCACCGCCCTTGGAGCCTATAAATTGAGGGCGGGGATAGTTGCGCCATGTAATCGTGAAGCTGTAGCACCCACTCCCGTCTCCGATTAACTCCCATAGCCAGAGAATTGCTCATTTTCCCCAACTTCGTTCTCCGCCACCGTGAAACGAGTCTCGTCGCGGCCAGCCCATTTCAGGTCGGTTCATGTTGCTTTGTTGCTCGTTCTAGCATCCCTAGGCTCTTCTAAAGCTTCCTAAACCCCTTAATTGTACTGGACCGCCATGAATACATGGGAACGCGTTCATCCACCCGCAACATTCACGGTCGCCGTAGCCAGAGCAAACCGGGTAGCTATTCATGAAATTGTTTGAGGGGAAACCCTCGTTAGGTCTCAGATTTGATCTCTACCAAAGATTAGCGCCGGTCCTTGCGTAAATCGGCCGGTGCATGAGCTCACCGGAGCTCTGCAGCGCCGCTCGACGACGAGGACTTCACCCTGCGAATAAATAGAAACCGAGGGACTTCACTGCAAACGGTCAGCGACACAAGAAACAGTACACGAACTTGTATCCAGTTAGTTAAAACCCCAAGGGCCTTTGTGCAAGTCTGCCAGCGCGGGCGCGCGCGCGGGCGCCTTTCTGCCCTAGCTGGGCCGCCTGGGCTGGATTCGGCCCAGTGCTATTCAATTGTTTTTCTTTTTCTTTTATTCCCAGAGCCAAAATAATTATAGAAAAATGTATAAAAATGCTAAAATTGTGAAACTAATTTTCCTAGGCTTGTTTTTTTCTCTAGTATTTAGTAAAAATAGTTTTGTGATTTTTAATGGAAATAAGAAATTTTAGGGTATTTAAAGTAGTTAAAAGTATTAGTTATGGATTTTTAGAAAATAAATGGTAAGTCCAAAAATGTCCAAATTTTTTATGGGCACTTAAACCAATATTTAGAAGCCTTGGGTAGAGTTTGGGTTAATTTGGACCTTGTTTGATCACTAAACCCAAAACCAACCCCCCCGCCCTATGAACTCCTTTACTGACTCCGGAAACCCTAGGTTCTCGGAGTACCGTGAAGGAAAGTTGTATTCAAGACTTAGATAATAAGTTCATATTATCTTTGCATCCTCATGAGCATCCCATGGCATCCATTCTTATGCATATATATGGTTATGTTAGAACACGAAGAAGAAGAAGAAGTCACTGAAGAGGGAACTCCACCAACCTCAGATCCTCAAGTAGGCAACTGCTTTTATTTCGATATTTGTGGATCCGAGCAGGACTCACCTGATAACAAAGGCAAGCCCCGGTGCATTTGCCACCCTCCTTGTCGTTTTTAAAATCTTTCTCACTTGCTTGATGCATTAGGTGATAGGAGTTGATTGATAACACAATTCTTGCATTACCTTCCTTGAATTTGATTACCTTCCTTGATCACCTGTTTTACAAAAGATTTTGATGCTTAGCATTGCTTTAGAAAAACAAAATGTTTTGTTTTTACAAAAGTTGATGTGGCAAAGGTGGGAGGGTTGTTTTCAAAAATAAAACTTGATGGTGAATCCATCACGGCCGTGATGGATTCAACATCGGAAAAGATGTACCCTTGTCAGGTACCAAGTTTTTGGGTTAAAAAGCTTAAGCTGAGACCGGGCGGGTGACTTAAACGAGAAGAGAGTCTCGGTGTAGTGTCTCCGTCTGAGTCGATTAAGGACCGTCTCGATGTAGGCTTGATGATCGAGGACCCTTTAACTGGTCACATGCCTCGTCATGGGTAAGCCTTGCCACAGGCAGACTAAGGCCGGAATAAGATAACACGAAATGGGCGTGGAGCAGTGGCGAGAGTAGCGTGTACCCTCCGTAGCAAGAGGCTGGACGGTGGTGTATCTGTGCTCTCGGTTTGCGTGAACCTGATCCGGTCTTAAGAACCCCGGTGGCGGGTTGACATATGCAAGGGTTAAGTGCTACATATGTCATGTGATTGGAGATCCTCAGCTGAGTATAATCGATTCGGATCGCCGTACCTTCGCGGTTATGAAGACTTGGTCACTGCCCTACACGTAGCATTCCACTAAAGATGATGGGTATTTGTTAAGAAATTGGCTAGTACAGGACCAGTGATTGAACTAGGGTAGAAAGAACTCTAGTTGCAGGTAATTGAACTTAACTTGACAAATAAAATTGGATTTTTAAGGATCCACTTTAGTAAGCATTTCTGCAAAACAGAGTCTTTGATTATTGAGAAGCCTTACCTTGACTCCCATATAACCAGCATACCCTTGAGAGTCTTTTCTTTAGACTGGTAAGACTTGCTGAGTAATTTCATACTCAGGGTTTATCCCTTCGTTGTTTTTAGGTGAGCAAGTAGCAGATTTCTGCTGCTTCTGTGCCAAGGTGGTTCCCAAAGAAGAAACCCAAGACTGAAGTGCGGGAGGACTTGGTCCTCCATATAGATCTTTTACTTAAATCTTCTCGGGAGGAGTTTTTGCCTCCCTTGGTTTGTATAATATTACTACTCAGCACTCGCTTTTAGTTCTGGTCTGTAATAAAACAACTTGAGCTTGCTTTTAAATAAATGTGAATTATGTAATCGCTTCCGCAATTCTTTATCTCCGATTTTCTGTAATATCTGCAAGACGGGTGAATCGTTCCTGGTAAGGTAAGAAAAGATACCGAACTTGTCGAGTAATTCAGGGGCACCTACAGGGTTGTCTGAAGTCTGTTGGACAAGGACAACTGTAGGTGGGCCTAATTACTTGGGAGGTTCCGTCACAGTTGGTATCAGAGCGTAGCCTTTCTTTGCAGATATTATGAGGCATCTTCAAAAGGATTTTCGAAAGTCTTACCTAAAAACTCTTTTCTCTTCTTACCTAAGTATTCTGAAGAGTTTATCTTAAAGACCAGATAGGAAGAGTGCAATGTATAGAAGGTTGAATCGACTAAGGTTGATTCTGTACTTACACATGCATCATGCTAAGAATTATATTAATAAATTTTCCCCCTTAGAAAGATGCCGCCACGCACAAGGCTAACGGCACGTAAGTCAACGGGACCAATTGGAGTACCCCGGCATCAACTAGCCCCTCGACACGAAAGCAGCAGCAGTGGAAGCAATGACCCCATAGGAGACCTTGAAGCCCAAGTGAGTCGACTTCAAGCAACGCTGCAACACAGGACCAATGCTTGGATCGCAGACGGAGATAGAATCAATGAACTAAGAAGGGACATCCGTCACCTGCAGGATCAGCTTGCTGATCGAGACTTAGCACTTGACTGGGCAGTACAGTCTCATATGCTGGCATGTGCTAAGGAAGCGAGGGCTCAGGCCCGAATTAAAGAACTTAGCTCAGCTGTCGACAACCTGCAGGTCTACTGCAATACGTTGCATGAGGAAGTCCATATACTATACTCACAATTACACCCTAATGTGCCTGCACACTCTGCTGAGGCGGAAGCCGGACCCTCTCACGTTGCGGGACGCGCGCTGGGTGGGGAGTTAGACCTTTTTGAACCCCCTCCTTCCTTGAGGTTGGTTGACGTCTGGACTCCCACACCTGACGATGAGGCCGCCAAAAGTAACGGAAAGCAGGACTAATGGTGTAATAGAAGTAGAGTAGTGTATGGTAGAATGCACGGTTGTATAATAGGTTGAACTTTTGTATAATGGGTAATGTATCCTGTTATGTAATATCGAGTCTGTATCATTACTTTTTATAGTAATGTAAAATGGAAGGTCTCTTTGGCATATTATGTTTATTTAAATGTTTTTGCCTCAGATGCCGACCAGGACTCGCGGACAGGACGCAGCCGGAACTTCTGGGGATCGGGATGTCACCCCAAATCCACCTCCGGTTCCACCCACGCTAGCCGAGGCGATTGTCGCCTTGGTAAATGCCACCGCAGACAATACCCGCTTCCTTAGGGAAATGGCGGGTCAGCAGCAGTTCCAGCAGCAGGCAGGAAGAGGTTTTTAGCAAGGTCCCCGTGAAACCACCTATCTGGACTTCTCCGAAACTCGTCCACCTCTTTTTACCAAAGCAGAAGACCCACTGGAAGCTGACGAATGGATACGAGTCATTGAACAGAAGTTTGGTCTTCTTCGTTGTTCTGAAACGCAGAAGCCATTGTTTGCGGCACAGCAACTATGAGGCCCTGCCAGTACTTGGTGGGGAAATTTTGTGGCTATCCAACCCGACAACCATCAAATCACCTGGGAAGAATTTAAAGCAGCCTTCCGTGAGCACTACATACCGGAAGGGGTGCTGCATATGAAACAAGAGGAATTCATGAAGCTGAAACAAGGAGGAGACACCATCAATCAGTATCTTAACAAGTTTAATCACCTGTCGTAGTATGCCATCGACCAGGTGAATACTGATTTGAAGAAAAAGAACTGTTTTATGAGAGGTCTAAATGACCGGTTGCAGCGAAAGATGGCCACATGTATTGATCTCACATATGGAAAGGCTGTCAGTACAGCCTTATCTGTGGAAGCAAAATATGCAAGTTCTGGGAAAAATAAGGGATTTAGTGGTGAGAGGCCTAATCAGGGCTAGGCGAAGAGGCAACGGTTCGTCATCCGGCCTTCTAGCCAAAACCGTACTTTTTCCCGTCCACCAGCATTCCCTTTCAAACAGCCCATTATTATCCACCCCAACAATACCTCCACTTCCCCAAATCAGCCGGGTGCCCCAGGCACTCGATTCCCTGCCTTGCCCAGCTCTTCAACTGGGTGTTTCAACTGCGGCAAGTCAGGACATTTTATCAAAGACTGCCCGTACCCCAAGCAAAATCAATCCAATGCTCAGCAAGGAACTGGGAAGTCCACTCAGCCCAAGGGAAATGCTGTGGGGAGAAATACCAAGAAAACGGGGCGTGTATATTACACTCAAGTGGCCACTACACCGGAAGGAGAGCCGGTGATGATGGGTACGTTTTCCGTGGCCAGTCACCCTGCAATTATTCTTTTTGATTCTGGTGCTTCGCATACCTTCATTAGCAAGAAATTTGTGGAGCAACATCACATTGCATGTCATGAATCAAAAGAAGGATTTAAAATTCATTCACCTGGGGGACACATTTTTACTAGAGAAGTGGCCTATGAAGTGCCAGTAACAATGGCCGGACGGAACTTTCCTGCTAACATGATTGTTCTGAAAGGCTAGGATATAGATGTAATTTTGGGTATGAATTGGTTAACCCAACACAAGGCAATCCTCAACACTGAACTCAGAACCGTCAGGTTGAGCTATAATCAAGAAGAAATTCTTTTGTCTCTCCCTGAAACCAATCCAGCCAAAGCTTCTGGTAGAATATTTGAAGCCATTGTACCGGAGATCAAGAACATTCCGGTAGTATGTGAGTTTCCAGATGTATTTCCGGAAGATTTGCCTGGACTGCCCCCTGAAAGAGATGTAGAATTCGTAATTGAGCTAAAGCCCGGTACGGCTCCCATCTCCCGAAGGTCGTACCGTATGCCCCCTAATGAGTTGGCGGAATTGAAAATTCAATTACAAGATCTACTGAATAAGGGATTCATCCGGCCAAGTTCGTCCCCATGGGGTTGCCCCGCCATTTTTGTTAAGAAGAAGGATCAAACCTTGCGGATGTGCGTGGATTATCGACCCCTGAATGAGGTCACCATTAAGAATAAGTACCCTCTTCCAAGGATCGACATCTTATTTGATCAACTGACTGGGGCGAGGGTATTTTCCAAAATTGATCTCAGGTCGGGCTATCACCAAATCCGTATTCGGCCCGAGGATATACCGAAAACCGCATTTACTACGCGGTATGGATTGTTTGAATACTTGGTAATGTCTTTCGGGCTCACAAATGCTCCTGCCCACTTCACCTATTTGATGAACTCGGTGTTCATGCCCGAGTTGGACAAGTTCGTCGTGGTCTTCATCGATGATATTTTAATATACTCTAAAAATGAAGAGGAGCATGCTCAGCATCTACGGATTGTATTGACGCGCCTGAGGGAACATCAGCTGTATGCCAAGTTCAGCAAGTGCGCGTTCTGGCTGGAGGAAATTCAATTTTTGGGGCACGTGTTATCAGCTAAAGGAATTGCGGTAGATCCTAGCAAGGTCAAAGATATTCTGGAATGGAAACCCCCAACCACTGTTCACCAAGTCCAGAGTTTTCTTGGACTAGCTGGATATTATCGCAGATTCATACCCGATTTTTCTAAGCTTGTGAAGCCAATCACAAGTTTATTGAAGAATGATATTAAGTTCAATTGGTCTTCTAAGTGTAATGAAGCCTTTGAGCAATTGAAGACATTATTAACCACTGCTCCGGTATTGGCTCAACCGGACATCACTAAGCCTTTTGATATATATTGTGATGCATCTGGCAATGGGCTCGGCTGTGTACTGATGCAAGAAGGCCGAGTAATTGCGTATGCTTCAAGGCAGTTGCGCCGACATGAGGAGCATTATCCAACTCATGATCTGGAGCTAGCTGCTATGGTTCATGCCCTGAAAATATGGTGTCACTATCTGCTGGGAAATATCTGTCACATATATTCAGATCATAAAAGTTTGAAGTACATCTTCACCCAGTTAGAGTTAAATATGAGGCAAAGACGATGGCTTGAGCTCATTAAAGACTATGATCTGGAGATCCATTATCACCCAGGCAAGGCCAATGTGGTGGCAGATGCACTGAGTCGTAAGACTTCCTGCCACTGTCTTATGGCGAAGACCTCCGAGAACACCTTATGTCAAGAAATGGAGAAGCTAAACCTGGGGATAATCCAACAAGGGACTCTAAATCAGCTAAGGCTTGAGTCAATCATTCTGTAGAAGATAATTGATGCTCAAAAGGATAATCTAGGTATGAAGCACATACGAGAGAAGATAAGGGCTGGAACAGCCAAATGTTTCAAGGAAGACGATCAAGGTGTGTTATGGTTTAACAACCGCATAGTAGTGCCAAAGAATGAAGAACTCCGCCAGCAAATCTTAGATGAAGCGCATCTTAGTCGTTATTCTATTCATCCGGGAAGCACTAAGATGTATCATGATCTAAAACAACACTACTGGTGGACGAAGATGAAAATTGAAATTGCACGCTATGTGGCTAAGTGTGACATTTGCAGACGTGTCAAGGCCATACACATGAAAACTGCCGGTCCATTGCAGTCATTACCATACCAACATGGAAATGGGAAGACATAAGCATGGACTTCATTGTGGGATTGCCCAGGACCGCAAAAGGATATGACTCTATTTGGGTTATCATTGATCGACTTACCAAGATCGCCCACTTCCTCCCTGTCAAAGTAAAATATCCTGTCATTACCTATGCGGAGTTGTACATCGCCCATATTCTCAGTTTGCATGGTGTTCCAAAGACTATAGTGTCGGATCGTGGACCACAATTTGTATCTAAATTCTGGGAAGAACTTCATAAATTCCTGGGTACTAAACTGCTCCATAGTTCGGCCTATCATCCTCAAACCAGTGGACAAACTGAGAGAGTGAATCAGATACTTGAAGATATGCTGCGGGCATGTGTCCTGGATTTCTCACAGAAATGGGATGAATGTTTACCTTTGGCGGAGTTTTCATATAATAATAGCTATCAAGACAGTATCCAGATGGCACCCTTTGAAGCTTTATATGTGTCGGGGACCATAATTAGGGGTACCCTCAAGACGCCTAATTCTCAGCTGGTAACCCCCATCAGCATAAAGCTGCAAAGGCCTAATGGGTTTGATTAAGTCAGGGATCAGTCCATACGAGTGACTTGACCACGCCACGCCCGAGCCTAGCCTCGGGCGAGGGCAGCCGACCCTAAGATGACTCCGTCTCGCCTGAGGTCTCCTCTTTCACGGCAGACGCATCTCCGGCTCGCCCTAGGCCCCGCCTCCGATAAGGAGAAACCCTGACTAAATCACCGCACCAACCGACCGAGTCACCAGGGCGTTTAACGCAAAAGGTAAGACCGACGGGCGACCAGACTTCGCCAGTGGTGCCATAGGAGACTCCGCCCGACCCAGGGCTCGGACTCGGGCTAAGGCCCCGGAAGACGGCGAACTCCGCTCCGCCCGACCCCAGGGCTCGGACTCGGGCTAAGGCCCCGGAAGACGGCGAACTCCGCTCCGCCCGACCCCAGGGCTCGGACTCGGGCTAAGGCCCCGGAAGACGGCGAACTCCGCTCCGCCCGACCCAGGGCTCGGACTCAGGCTAAGGCCTCGGAAGACGGCGAACTCCGCTCCGCCCGACCCAGGGCTCGGACTCGGGCTAAGGCCCCGGAAGACGGCGACCTCCGCCTCGCCCGACCCAGGGCTCGGACTCCGCCTCGGCCTCTGCCGAATAATCTCTGCCTCGCCCGACCCAGGGCTCGGACTCTGTCTCTGTCTTGCAGGACGGACTCAGCCTCGGCCTCGGAGGAGCCTCCACGACGCCCGACCTAGGATACGAGACCGCCACGTCAACAGGAAGCGTCATCATCACCCTGCCCTGAGCCGACTTGGGTCGCAGAGAACAAGACCGGCGTCCCATCTGGCCAGCTATGCCAGATAGGCAATGATGGCGCCCCGCTAGATCATGACGACGGCGGCTCCCAGCTCCCTTACGAAAGCAGGAGAACGTCAGCAAGGACCAGCCACCTCGACAGCTGTCCCCCCGTCCGGCTCCGTTACTCCTCCAACAGCCACGACGCCACACCAACAGGGTGCCACGATCTCTCCGGCTGCCACCTGGGCATGTACATAGGGCGCTAGCTCTCCCTCGCTAGACACGTAGCACCTTGCTACACCCCCGTCTTGTACACCTAGACCCTCTCCTTACGACTATAAAAGGAAGGGCCAGGGCCTTCTTAGAGAAGGTTGGCCTCACGGGGACGAAGGGCAGGGGCAGGCGCTCTCTCGGGGCCGCTCTCTCCCCTCACCTCGTGCGGACGCTTGTAACCCCCTACTGCAAGCGCACCCGACCTGGGCGCGGGACGAACACGAAGGCCGCGGGAATTTCTCCGACTCCCTCACGACCCGGCTCCGGCCACCGACTCTCTCTCTCTGTTCCCCCCTTCGCGCTCGCTCCACGCGCTCGACCCATCTGGGCTGGGGCACGCGGCACTCTCACTCGTCGGCTCGGGGACCCCCCGGTCTCGGAACGCCGACAGTTGGCGCGCCAGGTAGGGGCACGCTGTGTGTTGACGTTCGATTTCCCGTCAAGCTCCAGATGGGCAGTCTCCAACAACCCCTTCAACCCGGGACGGTGCTCCGTTTCGGGAACCTCGAGTTCATGTCTCTCGATGGTGACTACGACATGATACTCCTTCCACCGCCGCGCGACGGCGACATCGGTGGCGGACAGCCCGCCCGCCGGCGGCGGAATCGACGACGTCTTTCCCGCGTTGGGGAAGGACAACGTTCGAGCTCGCCCCATCCTCTCCCTCGCCATCGGAGGAGGAGGAGGCGGGGCAACCGGGGCCGAGTGGGAGGCCGCGCTCCGACGGCTGTCGAGCAAATCGACATCCCCGGCGCCCCAGCGGAGGACACGCCAAGCGTCGCCCTCGCGTTCGAGGCAAATGCGAGCGCCATCCCCCCGCAACACGTCGACCCCGAGCAAGTGGACGACGCCAGCACGCTCACGGAGGGCCTGCAGGACGTCGCCCTCGTACCCAGGACGACGGCGCGGTCAGCCCCCGACACGACTTCATCGCTCCTCGTCGACAAAAAGGTACCGACTGCTCCCCATCTTTCGTTATTTCGACTCGGCCTCAGCCCGCCTGGCGATCTCGCTTTGGCAGGCACTCACATTGAGGCGAGTGCAACCTCTCTGGGGTTTCCTGTGCGGTCGCCTTGGGACCGATTGACGGGTGTCTCGACCTACGGACCCTCTGGGTCCGAGGAAGATGACGACCCCAGCATCTGCTGGGATTTCTCCGGATCTGGCAACCCTAGTGCCATGCGAGACTTTATGACCGCATGTGACTACTGCCTCTCCAACTGTTCCGACGGCAGCCGCAGCCTTGGCGACAAGGACTGCGGCCCGAGTCGCGAATGTTTCCACATCGAGCTAGGGGATCCCTCCGGAGGCGGCTGTCTCGGCATGCCGGAGGATGGTGATCCCCCTAGGCCAGCGCCTCGCGCCGACATCCCGCGGGAGCTAGCTGTGGTCCCCGTTCCGGCGGGGGGTCACGACCCACAGCTCGAGCAAGTCCGCGGGGCGCAGGCCGGGTTCGATGAAGGAGCAGGAGCGCTCGAGGCAATCCGCCAGAACATCGGGCAGGTATGGGCGAGCCAACCCCCGGCCGGAGGAATACGTCACCTGCCCCAAGGTCTCCAGCACCGCATCGCCAACGATGCCAGGGACAAACCGCCACCCGCATCTAGCGGGACTGGCCAGGACCTGGTCGCTGCAGCAATGCTCCTCCGCGCAATGCCGGAGTCATCAACCACCGAGGGTCGGCGAATCCAGGGAGAACTCAAGCATCTCCTGGAAGGCGCTGCGGCCCGGCGGGCCGAGAGCTCTGCCTCCCGCAGGCAGGGATACCCCTCGGAACCTCGTGCCGCGACTTCCCGGCTCACGCGGGAAGCCTCGGCCTTCACCGGGCGCACGCGCAACACCGCGCCTGCGGCCCCGGGCCACCTCGGCGTCGAGCACCCTCATCGCGACCGTCGGGCACGCCTCGACGAAAGGGTGCGCCGAGGCTACCACCCCAGGCGTGGGGGACGTTACGACAGCGGGGAGGATCGAAGTCCCTCGCCCGAACCACCCGGTCCGCAGGTCTTTAGCCGAGCCATTCGGCGGGCGCCGTTTCCGCCCCGATTCCGACCCCCGACTACTATCACGAAGTACTCGGGGGAAACGAGACCGGAATTGTGGCTTGCGGACTACCGCCTGGCCTGTCAGCTGGGTGGGACGGACGATGACAACCTCATCATCCGGAACCTCCCCCTGTTTCTCTCCGACACCGCTCGTGCCTGGTTGGAGCACCTGCCCCCGGGGCAGATTTCCAACTGGGAGGATCTGGTCCAGGCTTTCGCCGGGAACTTCCAGGGCACGTACGTGCGCCCCGGGAATTCCTGGGGCCTCCGAAGCTGTCGGCAACTGCCGGGAGAGTCCCTTTGGGACTACATCCGGCGGTTCTCGAAGCAGCGCACCGAGCTGCCCAACATCACCGACTCCGATGTCATCGGCGCGTTCCTCGCCGGTACCACCTGCCGCGACCTGGTGAGCAAGCTGGGTCGCAAGACCCCCACCAGGGCGAGCGAGCTGATGGACATCGCCACCAAGTTCGCCTCCGGCCAGGAGGCGGTAGAGGCCATCTTCCGAAAGGACAAGCAGCCCCAGGGCCGCCCGTCGGAAGATGCTCCCGAGGCGTCCGCTCCGCGCGGCGCCAAGAAGAGAGGCAGGAGGAAGTCGCAAGCGAAACGCGACGTTCCCGATGCAGACCTTGTCGCCGCCGCCGAGCGCAAGAACCCTCGGAAGCCCCCCGGAGGTGCTAACCTCTTCGACAAGGCACTCAAGGAAACGTGCCCCTACCATCAGGGGCCCGTCAAGCACACCCTCGAAGAGTGCGTCATGCTTCGGCGTCACTTCCATCGGGCCGGGCCACCCGCAGAGGGTGGCAAGGCTCACGACGACGACAAAAGGGAGGATCGCCAAGCAGGAGAGTTCCCAGAGGTCCGCGATTGCTTCATGATCTACGGAGGGCATGCGGCAAACGCCTCGGCTCGACATCGTAAGCAAGAGCGTCGGGAGGTCTGCTCGGTGAAGGTGGCGGCTCCAGTCTATCTAGACTGGTCCGACAAGCCCATCACCTTCGACCGAGACGACCACCCCGACCACGTGCCGAGCCCGGGGAAGTACCCGCTCGTCGTCGATCCTGTCATCGGCGACGTCAGGCTCACCAAGGTCCTGATGGATGGAGGCAGCTGCCTCAACATCATCTACGCCGAGACCCTCAGGCTCTTGCGCGTCGACCTGTCGTCTGTCCGAGCAGGCGCTGCGCCCTTCCACGGGATCATTCCCGGGAAGCGCGTCCAGCCCCTCGGACAGCTCGACCTCCCTGTCTGCTTCGGAACACCCTCCAACTTCCGAAGGGAGACTTTGACGTTCGAGGTGGTCGGGTTCCGAGGAACCTACCATGCAGTGTTGGGAAGGCCATGCTACGCGAAGTTCATGGCCGTCCCCAACTACACCTACCTAAAGCTCAAGATGCCGGGACCCAACGGGGTCATCACCGTCGGCCCCACGTACGAACACGCATTCGAGTGCGATGTGGAGTGCGTGGAGTACGCCGAGGCCCTCGCCGAGTCCGAGGCCCTCACTGCCGACCTGGAAAGCCTCTCCCGAGAGGTACCAGACGTGAAGCGGCATGCCGGCAACTTCGAGCCAGCGGAGACGGTTAAGGCCGCCCCTCTCGACCCCAGTGGCGACGCCTCCAAGTGTGTCCGGATCGGTTCCGGGCTCGACCCCAAATAGGAAGCAGTGCTCGTCGACTTTCTCCGCGCAAACGCCGACGTTTTCGCGTGGAGTCCCTCGGACATGCCCGGCATACCGAGGGAAGTCGCCGAGCACTCGCTGGATATTCGGGCCGGGGCCCAACCGGTCAGACAACCTCTGCGCCGATTCGACGAAGAAAGGCGCAGGGTGATAGGCGAGGAGGTCCACAAGCTGATGGCAGCAGGGTTTATCAAAGAGGTATTCCATCCCGAATGGCTTGCCAACCCTGTGCTTGTGAGGAAAAAAGGGGGGAAGTGGCGGATGTGTGTAGATTACACTGGTCTCAACAAAGCATGTCCGAAGGTCCCCTACCCTCTACCTCGCATCGATCAAATCGTGGACTCCACTGCAGGGTGCGAAACCCTGTCCTTCCTCGACGCTTACTCAGGGTATCATCAAATCAAGATGAAAGAGTCCGACCAGCTCGCGACTTCTTTCATCACGCCCTTCGGCATGTACTGTTATGTCACAATGCCGTTCGGTTTGAGGAACGCGGGTGCAACGTACCAGCGGTGCATGAACCTTGTGTTCGGCGAACACATTGGTCGCACGGTCGAGGCCTACGTCGATGACATCGTAGTCAAGACGAGGAAAGCCTCCGACCTTCTCTCCGACCTCGAACTGACATTCCGGTGCCTCAAGGCGAAGGGCGTCAAGCTCAATCCCGAGAAGTGCGTCTTCGGGGTGCCCCGAGGCATGCTCTTGGGGTTCATCGTCTCCGAGCGGGGCATCGAAGCCAACCCGGAGAAGATCGCAGCAATCACAAACATGGGGCCCATCAAAGACTTAAAAGGCGTACAGAGGGTCATGGGATGCCTCGCGGCCTTGAGCCGTTTCATCTCGCGCCTCGGCGAAAGAGGCCTGCCCCTGTACCGCCTCTTAAGGAAGGCCGAGTGCTTCACATGGACACCCGAGGCCGAGGAAGCCCTCGGGAACCTGAAAGCGCTCCTCACCCAGGCGCCCATCTTGGTACCCCCAGCTGATGGAGAAACCCTCCTGGTCTACGTCGCCGCAACCACTCAGGTGGTCAGCGCCGCGATCGTAGTCGAAAGGCAGGAAGAGGGGCATGCTTTGCCCGTTCAGAGGCCAGTCTACTTCGTCAGCGAAGTGCTGTCCGAGACCAAGATCCGCTACCCACAAGTCCAGAAGCTGCTATACGCTGTGATCCTGACGAGGCGAAAGCTGCGACATTACTTCGAGTCCCATCCGGTGACTGTGGTGTCATCCTTCCCCCTGGGGGAGATCATCCAGTGCCGAGAAGCCTCGGGACGGATCGCGAAGTGGGCGGCGGAAATCATGGGCGAGGCAATCTCGTTCGCCCCTCGCAAGGCCATCAAGTCCCAGGTACTGGCGGATTTCGTAGCCGAATGGGTCGATACCCAGTTGCCAACGGCTCCGATCCAGCCAGAGCTCTGGACCATGTTTTTCGACGGGTCACTGATGAAGACGGGGGCTGGCGCGGGCCTGCTTTTCGTCTCGCCCCTCGGGAGACACCTGCGCTACGTGCTTCGCCTCCATTTCCCGGCGTCCGACAATGTGGCTGAGTACGAGGCTCTGATCAACGGATTGCGAATCGCCATCGAGCTAGGGGTCCGACGCCTCGATGCACGTGGCGACTCGCAGCTCGTCATCAACCAAGTCATGAAGAACTCCCACTGCCGCGACCCGAAGATGGAGGCCTACTGTGAAGAGGTTCGACGCCTGGAAGACAAGTTCTACGGGCTCGAGCTTAACCACATCGCCCGGCGCTACAACGAGACTGCGGACGAGCTGGCGAAGATAGCCTCGAGCCGAACGACGGTTCCCCCGGACGTCTTCTCCCGAGATCTGCACCAACCCTCCGTCAAGATAGGCGACGCGCCCGAGCCCGAGGCACCCTCGGCCTCGTCCGAGGTAACCTCGGCCCAGCCCGAGCCGTCCTCGGCTCAATCCGAGGAACCCTCGGAGCCCGAGGGCGAAGCGCTGCACATCGAGGAGGAGCAGAACGGGGTCGTGCCAGATCAAGATTGGAAAACCCCGTACCTGCAATATCTCTGCCGAGGAGAACTACCCCTCGACCGAGCCGAGGCTCGGCGGGTAGCGCGACGAGCAAAGTCGTTCGTCCTGCTGGGCGATGAGAAGGAGCTCTACCACCGCAGCCCCTCGGGCATCCTCCAGCGATGCATCTCCATCGCCGAGGGTCAGGACCTCCTGCAGGAAATACACTCGGGGGCTTGCGGTCATCATGCAGCACCTCGAACCCTCGTTGGGAATGCTTTCCGCCAAGGCTTCTACTGGCCAACGGCGGTGGCTGACGCCACTAGAATTGTCCGCGCCTGCGAAGGGTGCCAATTCTATGCGAAGCAGACCCACCTGCCCGCTCAGGCTCTGCAGACGATACCCATCACCTGGCCCTTCGCTGTGTGGGGCCTGGACCTCGTCGGCCCACTGCAGAAGGCGCCCGGGGGCTACACGCACCTGCTGGTCGCCATCGACAAATTCTCCAAGTGGATCGAGGTCCGACCCCTGAACAGCATCGGGTCCGAGCAGGCGGTGGCGTTCTTCACCAACATCATCCATCGCTTCGGGGTCCCGAACTCCATCATCACCGACAACGGCACCCAGTTCACCGGCAAAAAATTCTTGGATTTTTGCGAGAATCACAACATCCGGGTGGACTGGGCCGCCGTAGCTCACCCCATGTCGAATGGGCAAGTAGAACGTGCCAATGGCATGATTCTACAAGGGCTCAAGCCTCGGATTTACAACAACCTCAACAAGTTCGGCAAGCGATGGATGAAGGAACTCCCCTCGGTGGTCTGGAGCCTGAGGACGACTCCAAGCCGAGCCACAGGTTTCACGCCGTTCTTCCTGGTCTACGGGGCCGAGGCAATCCTGCCCACGGACCTGGAATACGGCTCCCCGAGGACGAGGGCTTACAACGAAGAAGGCAACCAAGCCAGCCGAGAAGACTCGCTAGACCAGCTGGACGAGGCTCGGGACAGGGCCTTACTACACTCGGCGCGGTATCAGCAGTCCCTGCGACGCTACCACGCCCGAGGGGTCCGACCCCGAGATCTCCAGGTGGGCGATCTGGTGCTTCGGCTGCGGCAAGACGCCCGAGGGAGGCACAAGCTCACGCCTCCCTGGGAGGGGCCGTTCATCATCGCCAAAGTTCTGAAGCCCGGAACGTACAAGCTGGCCAACAGCCAAGGCGAGGTCTACGGCAACGCTTGGAACATCCAACAGCTACGTCGCTTCTATCCTTAAGATGTTTCCAAGTTGTTCATATACCCCGTACCCGCGCAAAGTTTAGTCAACAAGGAAGGGTCGGCCTCGCCTCGGCAGAGCCCGACCCTCCCTCGGGGGCTAAAAGGGGGTTAACCCCCTCTGCGTCAAAATTTTCCTCGAACAAAAAACCTCTTTCACCAGAACATCTTTCGTGCTTTTTGACTACTTCGGAAAGTGGGTCCTGGAAACGACGGGGTACACGTAAGCAGTCAAGGCTGACCGAGCCGAGGGACTCCTACGCCTCCGGGATACGGATACCTCACTCATCACCTTCTGCGATAAGTAACTCGCGCTCGGATAAAGTGACTCCGCGGATCGAATGAGTCTTTACGTACGGAAGCTCTTCTGTTGAAGCAGGTTCTTCGAGCCTTCTCGACCGAGTCGGTGACAGGGCCTCATGGATGGGTAAAAGTACGCGTAAGCGGCGAGGCCGACCGAGCCGAGGGACTCCCACGCCTCCGGGATACGGATACCTCACTCATCACCTCCCGCGAGAAGCAACTCTTGCTCGCACTAACATCCCTGCTACCGACAAAAAGTCCAGATACTCGAAACAAGAGGAAAAGAGACACAGCTTTATAACGCGACAAGGGTGTGTGTTCTGGCCTCAACGGCCGCACAAGGCCCACGCTACAAGACGATCTGACCCTGCAGGCGCGGATCTTGACGCTGGAAGAGGGCGACGACACCCTCGGCATCAGCAGCACCTTTGGCAAGGCCCGACCTGGCCTCGGGCGGCGACGCGGTCCGAAGGCCTCCGCTCCGAAGGACGACGTCGTCACCGCGCTCGAGCAATCTCCGCCAGAGGCTTCCCCGAGAATCCGGCCCGAGCGGACGGCTCGGCCGGCCACCTCCGGGGCCTCGGCCGACCACCTTCCGAGGGCGCCAGCTCGGTCCGAGGCCTCGGCCAATCAGCTCCGGCGTCGATCCTGCCAGCAGACGACCCAGCGGGGCTCCGGCCAACCAGGTTTCATTTCCGAGCCAACAACGCCTCTGCTTGTGCTGATATCGCTACCCCTGGCCTCGGCTCGTCGAAGAGCGGCCGAGGGGTCTCCTTAACTAAGCTAGAGGAGCCTCGGGCAACAGGTCCGACCGAGTCGAGGGATTCCTACGCCTCCGGGATACGGATACCTCACTCGTCACCTGGACACGGGGCGACTCATGCTTGGTGAAGCGATTCAGACAATCGACAGGCAAGTCTTATTGCTCAGAAATGAGGAAAAAACACGGCTCTGTGCCGGAGTTACATACGTGTTCAGGCCCCGAAAGCCGAAAATGAACAAAAAACCCGGCACTCGAAGTGCCATTACAAACGGAACTCTGGTTCCCCCTCCGCAGGTACGAACAACCCCACTCGATGGGGGTGGGCCTGCGGAGCAACAGAAGACCGACGAACGGCATGTCGCCGACCGCCCCGACAGCGGCAACGACGATGAAGACTTCTGCCCCGGGGAGCCGAACAGCAGCAGTGATGGCCTCGGGGCGGATACTGCTGCTAGGAGGCCCCCGCCCTCGCCCAAACTCGAGAGGCAAGGACGGGCAGAAGGCCGTAGAGTTGGAGGTCGGCCCGTGGCCAACCTGGGCTGTCGCGCCGGCGGAAGAACCTCTTCCAGCTGCCGTGGCGGGAGGCGGCACCGGGAGCGATTCCGAAACTGCTCGGCTCAGAGAGCCGGGCACGGTGCAGCTGTTAGCGCCACGGGCGACTCCCGCCCTTCCCCCCGATCACTGAGGGAAGGAGCGGGCCACCGCCCGCGCAGAGACCGACCCCAACTCGGTACACGCCCCTCCTCAGCCCTGGTGATGAAAATCCTTGAGGCTGAGGAAGGGGCGGATGCCGCAGCCCGGCTCGCTTTCCCCCACCATCAAGCCAGAGGTCGCCTTCTTGGGCGATCGCCGGTGGAGGGGTGCGGCCGGGCTGCATGATGAAAATCCTTGAAGCCGAACGATGGCTGAAAGGTACCAACTCCCACAGAGTTGCGTCCCTCCGGCGATGGAGCGAAAAGACGGCGGTTCCCCCCATCCGGGGGCTCGGAAGATGGAAAGACACAATGCATAAGGGAGGTAGGAGACATGGTCGCCTCACGAAGAGGGTCGCCCTCCTTTTAAAGGCAACTCCCCCTGCTTGCGCCCTCAACCGTCACGGGCGGAGTCTTCTCCAACACGCCTCCAAAGTCCTCCCCTGCGACACGGGGGCTGGGGCCCGCCTGTCATGCAGACCGACTCCAAGCAGAGAAAGCCGAACCGCCGCGCACGACGCACGTAACCGCCCAGCGGTTACGAGTAACCCTCCACTTTTGCCCAGACCAACGGGCAAAAGGGGCGAGCGGCCATGCAGGCGGCATGCAACCGCGCCAAGTAGACGCGCCTCTCCGACTCCTGACAGGCCAGCGCGACGGCTCAAGCCCACGCGTCGTTCAACTGGCGCGCCGGGCGCTGCATGCAAACCGCCGCGCCTCTCGCTCCACCACCGCACCTCCTCGATTGCGGAACCGATACCGCGACTCGAGGCCGCCCAGCCTGCGATCCAGCGGCGCCAGCCTGGCGCAGCGGTCAAACGCGGTCAAAAATGGGCCGGCAGTGATGACGGTGGCAGGCGCGCGAGGGCAGCAGTCACGCCATCGGCCGGGCTCACGTCCCATCCGGAGGCAGCAAGAGAACCCCCTCTCACGGCGTGAAGACGACGCGTCCGTAACCCGTACCTCGAACGGCTCGCGCACGCGCAACGGCAACCTCGCCAACTACTCACCCCGGCGCGTTAACTCCGCGGCTCGACGGACAGCGCTACGAGCGGGAGCGGCTGGTGACGTTTCGCCTTCGCCAAAACGACCACGCCGAAAAAGGTACGCCACGACGTTCAATTTCGAATCCATTTCCCTTTTCCTTCTTTCTCTATCTCTTGCAACAGGGACCGAGAAGGGGGATAACCCCAAAGGGATCCTTCCCCGTGAAGGAACTAGGCTCCGAGCCTCCCTACTGATCAGGGGTTCGAAGGCTGGCCCCCCGAAGGGTTCAACAGCCGCCTCAGATCGCGTGGGCCCGACACCCACTACTGGTCAGGGGTTCGAAGGTCGGCCCCCGAAAGGTTCCACGACCGCCTCAGGCTACTCGGGCTCCGTGCCCCCTACTGATCAGGGGTTCGAAGGCTGGCCTGTCGAAGGGTTCACAGCCGCCTCAGACGCCGAGCGAGGGATGACCAGGGGTACGTTCGATACATAACCAAGGCTCGGGCTGCGCTCCCGAGGTACCCTAGGACATTTCCGAGACCAGCGGGAACGACTCTGTAACGGAATCCCATCGGAGGGAGGCAACGAGCCCTCGGACCCCGTCGCCAGGGGACCGGGTCCGGCAGATCACCCGCAGGTACTTTTGGGCGTGCCTCCGGGCCCCTAGCCGACCCCCAACGAACGGGGCACGGACGTCCACTCGGATTACCCGATCGTAGCTCACCGGAGACACCATGTTCGGTGCCCATCGAGGGTAACATGGCGCACTCCCCCCCTCCTCCTTGCGGAAAGGCGACGTAGGGGCGTATATAAAAAGTCGAGTCTGTCCCTGATCGTCCTCTCGCTCCGTGCGAGGGCTCGGGGGCTGCTCTCGCAAACCCGGCTCCGGCCGAACCGTTGACAGCGTCGACATACCAGCTCGAGAACTTGGGCCCCGACAGTGCACCTGGGTTACGCCCTGCTCGCATGAGGGAACCGCCAGACCAGCCGAAGCATTGCGCAAGGCATTAAGACCTCGAAGGAGTGAAACCACTCCTCCGAGGCCTCGGGGGCTACACCCGGCGGGTGCGCTCGCGCGCACCCACCGGAACAAAGCACCTCCGAGAAAGGCTGGTCCCCTTGCAAAAAAGTGCGATGCAAGCCTCCAAGCGAGTGTTAACACTCTCTTCGAGGCTCGGGGGCTACTGTCGGGGACCATAATTAGGGGTACCCTCAAGACGCCTAATTCTCAGCTGGTAACCCCCATCAGCATAAAGCTGCAAAGGCCTGATGGGTTTGATTAAGTCAGGGATCAGTCCATACGAGTGACTTGACCACGCCACGCCCGAGCCTAGCCTCGGGCGAGGGCAGCCGACCCTAAGATGACTCCGTCTCGCCTGAGGTCTCCTCTTTCACGGCAGACGCATCTCCGGCTCGCCCTAGGCCCCGCCTCCGATAAGGAGAAACCCTGACTAAATCACCGCACCAACCGACCGAGTCACCAGGGCGTTTAACGCAAAAGGTAAGACCGACGGGCGACCAGACTTCGCCAGTGGTGCCATAGGAGACTCCGCCCGACCCAGGGCTCGGACTCGGGCTAAGGCCCCGGAAGACGGCGAACTCCGCTCCGCCCGACCCCAGGGCTCGGACTCGGGCTAAGGCCCCGGAAGACGGCGAACTCCGCTCCGCCCGACCCCAGGGCTCGGACTCGGGCTAAGGCCCCGGAAGACGGCGAACTCCGCTCCGCCCGACCCAGGGCTCGAACTCAGGCTAAGGCCTCGGAAGACGGCGAACTCCGCTCCGCCCGACCCAGGGCTCGGACTCGGGCTAAGGCCCCGGAAGACGGCGACCTCCGCCTCGCCCGACCCAGGGCTCGGACTCCGCCTCGGCCTCTGCCGAATAATCTCCGCCTCGCCCGACCCAGGGCTCGGACTCTGTCTCTGTCTTGCAGGACGGACTCAGCCTCGGCCTCGGAGGAGCCTCCACGACGCCCGACCTAGGATACGAGACCGCCACGTCAACAGGAAGCGTCATCATCACCCTGCCCTGAGCCGACTTGGGTCGCAGAGAACAAGACCGGCGTCCCATCTGGCCAGCTATGCCAGATAGGCAATGATGGCGCCCCGCTAGATCATGACGACGGCGGCTCCCAGCTCCCTTACGAAAGCAGGAGAACGTCAGCAAGGACCAGCCACCTCGACAGCTGTCCCCCCGTCCGGCTCCGTTACTCCTCCAACAGCCACGACGCCACACCAACAGGGTGCCACGATCTCTCCGGCTGCCACCTGGGCATGTACATAGGGCGCTAGCTCTCCCTCGCTAGACACGTAGCACCTTGCTACACCCCCGTCTTGTACACCTGGACCCTCTCCTTGCGACTATAAAAGGAAGGGCCAGGGCCTTCTTAGAGAAGGTTGGCCTCACGGGGACGAAGGGCAGGGGCAGGCGCTCTCTCGGGGCCGCTCTCTCCCCTCACCTCGTGC
Source organism: Zea luxurians (assembly GCA_029449295.1). Classification (NCBI taxonomy): domain Eukaryota; kingdom Viridiplantae; phylum Streptophyta; class Magnoliopsida; order Poales; family Poaceae; genus Zea; species Zea luxurians. The sequence continues at coordinate 167,313,339 of JAOPSE010000004.1, forward strand.
GGACGCTTGTAACCCCCTACTGCAAGCGCACCCGACCTGGGCGCGGGACGAACACGAAGGCCGCGGGAATTTCTCCGACTCCCTCACGACCCGGCTCCGGCCACCGACTCTCTCTCTCTGTTCCCCCCTTCGCGCTCGCTCCACGCGCTCGACCCATCTGGGCTGGGGCACGCGGCACTCTCACTCGTCGGCTCGGGGACCCCCCGGTCTCGGAACGCCGACAATATGGACGACGGTGTCGGACTCCGCTAAAGTGGTCTGAACCTGGTGAGAGGTGCTTCTTTAGACCTGATCTAGTGAAAGAAACCGAGGATAAGGTTCAGAAAATTATTCATAATCTAAAGAAAGCACAAGCTCGTCAGAAAAGTTATGCAGACAAACGGCGAATGCCCTTATACTTCTTAGAAGGAGACTACGTCTACTTAAAGGTTTCACCAATGAAGGGGGTATCGCGTTTCGGGGTAAAGGGAAAACTTGCACCCAGGTACATTGGTCCATTTCCTATTCTTCAAAGATATGGGCCAGTAGCGTATCGACTTCAACTTCCCGAAACATTGTCTGCTGTACATAATGTGTTCCATGTATCGCAATTGAAGAAGTGTCTTCGGGTTCCCGATCGAACCATTGAAGTGACAGATGTTGTCCTGGAACCAGACTTAATGTACTCGGAACATCCTATTCGAGTTCTGGATCAAAAGGACAGGGTTACCCGGAGAAAGACTCTCAAGTTCTACAAGGTACAATGGAACCAGCATTCTGAGGAAGAGGCTACGTGGGAAACTCAAGACTTCTTGAATAAGAATTTCCCAGGCTTTCTAGCCTCATGTAATTTGTAAAGTGTATATAGTTATTGCAATAAAGGAGTGAATCCCACACCACCCTGCCTTGTACCAGAAATAAGGAAATAAAAACATGACACATTTCCTTTTCCATTACTCACCCTAGGACTTTAAATCTCGGGACGAGATTCTTTTATGGGGGAAAGGATGTAACACCCCTGGTGTTACTGTAACTAAAATTTGAGCATGGCATCATAAACATTGGCATTGCATATGTTTGACACACCTAGAGTGCATTCACTAGGCAAAAATTTCAAACAAGTTGTATTGTTTTAAGTGTTTTTGCAAATAGCACCCTGGATAGGAAACTTAACCCTAAATAGGGATTAAAGGGGTAAAACATAACCCAAGATGAGAAAACCTAAAGACTTTAGGGAAAGAGTCATTAAATATCCACAAAAACAAAGTGGAGTCACATTTATACCCCTGGGATACAAGAAACCCTAAATGGAACCCTGGAAAACCCTAAAACTAAACCCTAGGGGCCTAAGTGCAAAATTGGTCCACTTTTGGACTAAAGTGCAAAAACCAAGTCAAATAAGGTTCTTAAGTCCTTTGGTTCACAAATATGTGGACTTGAAAGCCAAACCCTAAGTTTTGGACTCAATTGCAAAATGGACCTCATTTGAGTTCTATACTAAGTCTGAAATTTCAGTGATATTGGCTCCACTTTGGGGCTTTGTAACTTACAAAGAATGGGGTTTGTGCCCTAGGTCACCACATCAAAGTTATAGCCCAATTATAGGACAACAAGTTTGCTTAAGAGTGCAGGCCATGTTCTTGTAAGAAAATGGGAGATAATCATGCCCAAACTTTGGATGTCAGGCGGATTAAGTCTGAAAATCAGACTGACACTGACATTGGATCATCTTTGGAAACAGTTTATGACTAATCTAGTAAGAATTTGCCCATGGCTGCTGTAACAAAGATGAAGATGGTATAATGAACAACAACTTTGCTGCAGAACCTCGGATAGGTTGCCATGGAAATTTGAGAGAAAATCAAGCTCCAACTCGCTCTGTCAGTCAACTGAATACCATTTCCCATGGTACAGTGTCTGCACCGGATCAGACCACCAGCGCGGCTGTCCTCACCGTCGACGACCAATCTTCGCCGTGATTCGCGTAGCCACCGTTGTGATTCACGTCGACGATGACCCGATAAGGCCGCCAAGTAAAAACCATGCACCTGGGGATAACTCCGGTGACTCACCGTCGTACCCCTCGTGCTCTGCGGCTGTGGCAGATAAGTTCACCGACGAGAGCCGCCTTCCGGCCTTGTGCCACGTGCCTGAGTATCTCTACCGCATCGCCGTAAGCCTTAGTGACTCTCCGTTGATCGCCGGAATGACCGCCACGGTAGAAGCCACGAATCCATTGCGCCAGTATTCTTCTCCCTTTCCGGCCGCCGCGCGTCCTCCTCAAAATTCACCGGCCACCGCCCTTGGAGCCTATAAATTGAGGGCGGGGATAGTTGCGCCATGTAATCGTGAAGCTGTAGCACCCACTCCCGTCTCCGATTAACTCCCATAGCCAGAGAATTGCTCATTTTCCCCAACTTCGTTCTCCGCCACCGTGAAACGAGTCTCGTCGCGGCCAGCCCATTTCAGGTCGATTCATGTTGCTTTGTTGCTCGTTCTAGCATCCCTAGGCTCTTCTAAAGCTTCCTAAACCCCTTAATTGTACTGGACCGCCATGAATCCACGGGAACGCGTTCATCCACCCGCAACATTCACGGTCGCCGTAGCCAGAGCAAACCGGGTAGCTATTCATGAAATTGTTTGAGGGGAAACCCTCGTTATGTCTCAGATTTGATCTCTACCAAAGATTAGCGCCGGTCCTTGCGTAAATCGGCCGGTGCGTGAGCTCGCCGGAGCTCTGCAGCGCCGCTCGACGACGAGGACTTCACCCTGCGAATAAATAGAAACCGAGGGACTTCACTGCAAACGGTCAGCGACACAAGAAACAGTACAGGAACTTGTATCCAGTTAGTTAAAACCCCAAGGGCCTTTGTGCAAGTCTGCCAGCGCGGGCGCGCGCGGGCGGCTTTCTGCCCTAGCTGGGCCGCCTGGGCTGGATTCGGCCCAGTGCTATTCAATTGTTTTTCTTTTTCTTTTATTCCCAGAGCCAAAATAATTATAGAAAAATGCTAAAATTGTGAAACTAATTTTCCTAGGCTTGTTATTTTCTCTAGTATTTAGTAAAAATAGTTTTGTGATTTTTAATGGAAATAAGAAATTTTAGGGTATTTAAAGTAGTTAAAAGTATTAGTTATGGATTTTTAGAAAATAAATGGTAAGTCCAAAAATGTCCAAATTTTTTATGGGCACTTAAACCAATATTTAGAAGCCTTGGGTAGAGTTTGGGTTAATTTGGACCTTGTTTGATCACTAAACCCAAAACCAACCCCCCCTGCCCTATGAACTCCTTTACTGACTCCGGAAACCCTAGGTTCTCGGAGTACCGTGAAGGAAAGTTGTATTCAAGACTTAGATAATAAGTTCATATTATCTTTGCATCCTCATGAGCATCCCATGGCATCCATTCTTATGCATATATATGGTTATGTTAGAACACGAAGAAGAAGAAGAAGTCACTGAAGAGGGAACTCCACCAACCTCAGATCCTCAAGTAGGCAACTGCTTTTATTTCGATTTGTGGATCCGAGCAGGACTCACCTGATAACAAAGGCAAGCCCCGGTGCATTTGCCACCCTCCTTGTTGTTTTTAAAATCTTTCTCACTTGCTTGATGCATTAGGTGATAGGAGTTGATTGATAAAACAATTCCTGCATTACCTTCCTTGAATTTGATTACCTTCCTTGATCACCTGTTTTACAAAAGATTTTGATGCTTAGCATTGCTTTAGAAAAACAAAATGTTTTGTTTTTACAAAAGTTGATGTGGCAAAGGTGGGAGGGTTGTTTTCAAAAATAAAACTTGATGGTGAATCCATCACGGCCGTGATGGATTCAACATCGGAAAAGATGTACCTCTGTCAGGTACCAAGTTTTTGGGTTAAAAAGATTAAGCTGAGATCGGGCGGGTGACTTGCACGAGAAGAGAGTCTCGGTGTAGTGTCTCCGTCTGAGTCGATTGAGGACCGTCTCGATGTAGGCTTGATGATCGAGGACCCTTTAACTGGTCACATGCCTCGTCATGGGTAAGCCTTGCCACGGGCAGACTAAGGCCGGAATAAGATAACACGAAATGGGCGTGGAGCGGTGGCGAGAGTAGCGTGTACCCTCCGTAGCAAGAGGCTGGACGGTGGTGTATCTGTGCTCTCGGTTTGCGTGAACCTGATCCGGTCTTAAGAACCCCGGTGGCGGGTTGACATATGCAAGGGTTAAGTGCTACATATGTCGTGTGATTGGAGATCCTCAGCTGAGTATAATCGATTCGGATCGCCGTACCTTCGCGGTTATGAAGACTTGGTCACTGCCCTACACGTAGCATTCCACTAAAGATGATGGGTATTTGTTAAGAAATTGGCTAGTACAGGACCAGTGATTGAACTAGGGTAGAAAGAACTCTAGTTGCAGGTAATTGAACTTAACTTGACAAATAAAATTGGATTTTTAAGGATCCACTTTAGTAAGCATTTCTGCAAAACAGAGTCTTTGATTATTGAGAAGCCTTACCTTGACTCCCATATAACCAGCATACCCTTGAGAGTCTTTTCTTTAGACGGGTAAGACTTGCTGAGTAATTCCATACTCAGGGTTTATCCCTTCGTTGTTTTTAGGTGAGCAAGTAGCAGATTTCTGATGCTTCTGTGCCAAGGTGGTTCCCAAAGAAGAAACCCAAGACTGAAGTGCGGGAGGACTTGGTCCTCCATATAGATCTTTTACTTAAATCTTCTCGGGAGGAGTTTTTGCCTCCCTTGGTTTGTATAATATTACTACTCAGCACTCGCTTTTAGTTCTGGTCTGTAATAAAACAACTTGAGCTTGCTTTTAAATAAATGTGAATTATGTAATCGCTTCCGCAATTCTTTATCTCCGATGTTCTGTAATATCTGCAAGACGGGTGAATCGTTCCTGGTAAGGTAAGAAAAGATACCGAACTTGTCGAGTAATTCAGGGGCACCTACAGGGTTGTCTGAAGTCTGTTGGACAAGGACAACTGTAGGTGGGCCTAATTACTTGGGAGGTTCCGTCACAGCAGTCAGGCCCGGCCGAAGGCTCCATAGGAAGCTCCGCTTCGCCCGACCCCAGGGCTCGGACTCGGGCTAAGTCTCGGAAGACGGCGAACTCCGCTCCGCCCGACCTAGGGATCGGACTCGGGCTAAGTCCCGGAAGACGACGAACTCCGCCCGACCCAGGGCTTGGATTCGGGCTAAGTCCCGGAAGACGGCGAACTCCGCTCCGCCCGACCTAGGGCTCGAACTCAGGCTAAGTCCCAGAAGACGACGAACTCTGCCCGACCCAGGGCTCGGACTCGGGCTAAGTCCCAGAAGACGGCGAACTCCGCCCGACCTAGGGCTCGGACTTGGGCTCGGCCCCAGAAGACGATGATCTCCGCCTCGCCTGACCCGGGGGCTCAGACTCGACCTCGGCTTCGGAGGAGCTTCCACATCGCCCAACCTAGGGCGCAGACTAGCCACGTCAACAGGAGGCACCATCATCACCCTACCCCAAGCTGACTCGGGCCACAGGGAACAAGACCGGCGTCCCATCTGGCTCGCTCCGCCAGATAGGCAATGATGGCGCCCCGCAAGCTCTGTGATGACGGCGGCTCTCAGCCCCCTTACGGAAGCAAGAGGACGTCAGCAAGGACTCAACCACTCCGACAGTTGTCCCTCCGCCACGCTCCATCGCTCCTCCGACGGCCACGACATCACACCAGCTGGGTGCCAAGATCTCTCCGGCTGCCACAACGGCATGTACCTAGGGCGCTAGCTCTCCTCCGCTAGACACGTAGCACTCTGCTACACCCCCCATTGTACACCTGGATCCTCTCCTTGCGCCTATAAAAGGGAGGACCAGGGCCCTCTTAGAGAAGGTTGGCCGCGCGAGGACGAGGACGAGACACGCGCTCGCTCGGAGCCGCTCGCTCCCTCTCCCGCGTGGACGCTTGTAACCCCCTACTGCAAGCGCACCCGACCTGGGCGCGGGACGAACACGAAGGCCGCGGGATTCCCACCTCTCTCACGCCGGTCTCCGGCCACCTCGCTCTCCCCCCTTCGCGCTCGCCCTCGCGCTCAACCCATCTGGGCTGGGGCACGCGGCGACATTCACTCGTCGGCTCAGGGACCCCCCGGTCTTGGAATGCCGACAGTATTGTTATTGCTTTTGTTCTACTTCTTAATTGGGTTGTTATTTAGTAATTGCTAATAAAATTTTGACCAACTTTAAAAGCAATGCTCAGTTTCAACCATTCTCTTTGGTAAGCCTTACACTTCACATGAGCTCCCACCTTTGGCGAGTTCATGCACATTATTCCCCACAATATTTTGAGCTATGAATGTATGTGAGCTCACTCTTGCTGTCTCACACCCCCCACACACAGGTCAAGAATAGGTACCGCAGGATGAGGCGCATGGAGGATGTTGTGATGAGTTCGTGAGAGGTCTAGGCTGTCGTCTCCCAGTCAACTTTGGGTTGCTGGATCGTTGTCTCCTTATGATGTAATTATTTATTTATTTTGTATAGAACTCCTATTATATAGTAATGATGTGACATTCGTTTCTGTATCACTACTCATCATATGTGTGAGACTTGGTCCCATCACACATGGTGATTATTTCGCGTCCGGGTTTTAGAACCCCAAAACCCGAGTGTGACAGAAGTGGTATTAGAGGCATGTTGACTGTAGGACGAAACCTAGATAGATCTGGACAACCATTATCTACTTACCTTTGCTACTCCGATTCTTTCTAAACTTTTCTTAATCATTTCTCATCCATTATTGTAGCGCCCCAATCCTTTGGGACTCAAGTGTGATACAATTACTAGTCCCAGGAGGCTAGTAAACACATTTATACAACAGATGATTCCAGATCTGCTTAAATGAGACAAACCTATAAAGGTGGCGATCAACTTTAAGAGTTGGTCCACAACTCGGGACATATCATCAGGGTGGGGCTGAAGCAGCCCGATATACGCAGCGAAGCAATTCAGCGGTCCAACATTCACAGGCAAGGTTGGGAACAGTCGTAACTCTTACCCGATCTCCTTTTCTAAAAAACAACAAATAAGCAAGGGTGAGTACAAACGTACTCAGCAGCCCACCTTCACCCGCAGAATTGGGAAATCAGATATAATGCATGGAATATGTGGAGCTCAGGATATTTTGCAGAAACAACAATATTTTATGCAGGGTTGTTTTATAAAACATTTTGTATTTTGCAAAGTGCATCCTCTCCCAAAGGAGCAGGAAGTTTTTTTGTATAGAACAAAATCCCCTGGACTAAACCATCCAGGTATCTCAGCAGTTTCCCATTGGTTTTCATTTTCAAAAACAGCTACTGGACTTCCCGTCCACCATAGCTCACGGCTCAACCGCCGGACCTTTTAAAAACCACTTTTCTCAAACGCACCCTTTTTTTAAAACAAAACACTAATTGTCATACCACACCAGACTCGTCTATATCAGTGGACACGAACTATTCAAATAGGTTTTCAAACTCTGCGCAGAGGTGTACACTTTACCCACTAGTCCGGCTCTGCGATCTCATAGCTAGTGAGACCCGAAACCGAATCTCTTTCTTTCCTCGCACGTCCTTACCTTAGCGGTTATACCGGAAGGAGTCAGGCTACCGCCATGCCCAAACCGGACAAAACATTCCCCCTCCTTATCCTCCCGGTGCTCCCCAGCCTTCATAACCCTAGGGTTTGGACCGTACGAGTTCAGATTGAGTGACTGCCCATACAGTCTCGAGTGGTTGTACTTGTCATGAGTACAGGTAGTGAAGGATGACAAACCGGTCCTTATATGAGGGGACAATCCTTCTGCTCATACCTAAACTAGCTGAGCCATCACCTTAGGCCCTCCCCTAAACCAGGGAGTTCCTGATCATCCCTACTCAAACGTGATAAGGGTGAAAACCCTTCATCGTACACATTTTGAAAAGCATTTTCTTTTGAAAACTCACACCTTTTCTCAAATCCTTTGTAACAAATATATCAAGGATTGATTGCGGTAAGCGGCTTGGTGGCCATAATAACTTGTCTCAAAATCATATTATGCATAAAATAACAGGCTGAGGGTTGTGGTTGAAAAATCATAGGTAATTTATGCATCAAAGGGATCCAGTGAGCTTGTCGTGCTTATCCGGCGAAGGGAAGGGGAGCTCGGGGAACTGGCTTCAAGCTCCACTGCCTGGCGTAGACTTGCAGATCTAGCCTCCACGAGACGGCACGAACGCTCCGATAACTATGCAACATGAACAAGCAAACATACAAACCAGCAAGTATACCAACAAATATTTAGTAAAGTGGTCAGAATAACGCTATATGGATGGGTAGAGTCTTGAGTAGAATCTGTGTCATGTGGTGTTGAGATACTACTAGTGGTGGAGCAGAGGTGCTTACCAGGAGGGTGAACTGGAGGCGAAGCGACACTATGCATGTAGCCGGTAGAGCGAAGTAACTGAGTGGGTGGGGTGTTTGCCTTGGCTGAGGGTGTTGAGTGTGTGTGGAGAGGGAGAGGGTAGCTGGGTGTATTTATAGCTGGGTGTATGTGGTGTAGCACAGTGAAGTTTACTGTTGGTGAGAATAGTGACGAATGAATCGTCTGACTTAATATGAACAAGAGAGTTATAGGCAGAATATGGGACAAGAGTATTTTGGGAGTTTTCTGGAATGTGAACCATGCTTAAGGGATGACATAGTTGGATAGGGAATAGTTTGATAAGAATTTAGAAACAAGAATTATTGGAATCAGAGTTTGGAAGCCTGGTTCGAAGGAATCTCAAAGTTAAGCGTGCTCAACTTGGAGAAACCTGGAATGGGTGACCAGATGGGAAGTTCCCTACTAGAAGGAAAATCACAGTCACCGGAGTTCGTATGACTGGAATATGGGTCTGGCTGATCTTAGGTGGACTGGACAGCATGATGGATGAGTAGTTGAAATTTGGGGGTGATCGAATGCTCGATGAATAGTAACGATGGATAGTGACGACGGGAAAAGTTACCATAGATATTGTGACACCCCAGGTGTCTATTTCGTGTTATGTCGGGAGATTCATCCTAATCTCGGATGCTCAGTGAAAATTTCTATTTCTCGATCACATCTATCTCCATTCATCAAGTTACTCATGAATGTTTCACTATGTTTGGAATTATTCAATATCAAGAACAGCCAAATTTGGAGCCTGTTAAAACTTTTGTTTCTCAGAGCAAATGCAAATTCAAAAGTCAATATCGTCTCGCAACTCCCATCCAGACTCATTTATTCAGACTCTCGATAGTTTTTATGTTATCCAATCGATGTCCGAATCCGCTTTCTCGATAGTCGAACTACGTCCAAATACTTAATCCGAATCCGCATTCTTCCGTAGAATCTCTTTGTGTCGACCTCTAATTAATTTTTATGCAAATCAGCTTGTTATCTTTATGTCATCATTCATCTCTATCTAGTATTCTAAAGATTTCTTAAAGTTTGAACCAAATATTCGTGTGAAGTTATAAATCCTACGCTTGCCTGAGACTGCTCGATTAAGTAAAAGAAAATTTATAAATTCAACCAAGTCATGCCAACTATCCCAAAACACTCTATATAAACTTTACAACAAAAGTTATTAAGGGTCCGTGCCATGAAAATGTCGAGAAAATACCCTGATTGCCTTAAAAATATAATTTGAAGCTTTATAATAATACTACTTTGACCAAAGTGAAACTTTAATTTATATTCAAGATATGAGGTTTGACCTTTAATAAAAATTGTAGAACTTGTGTTATACAATAAATTTTATATTTAGACCAAGTCTTGATTCAATTTCTAAGTATCTCAAACAGTGCCATCAAGATAGAATAAAAATCTGATTTCAGAATTCGAATTCTTCTAAGTCTAAAATCAGCATCGTTCGGGTCGACGTCTCGCGTTCCCAAATTTTTGTTAAACAACTCAAGTTTTTCCAAAAATAAAAGTTGTTAATAATTAATAGGGGCACAACATATTAAAAGATGGCATTCATCCGATTTTGTTTGACATGCTTTGACATTCAGTTTTCACAAGTTTCCACTGATTTCTAACCCGCTGACAATCTAGTTTTCGTGGATCTATAACTTTCTAACCAGTGCCCGAATCAACTCAATCTCTATACACGATTTGTAGAGTATACATCAAGGAACAAATCTTCTGCACTGATCCGGGTCCGAATCCAAACAGAAAATGCCAAAACTAGGCGCCCAAAGTCGTCCTGCCATCACCTGCCAGCAGACTGTCATGAGCAGAGCTCTGCAGCATGCCACCCATGTCCACCAATGGCTGCAGCGAGCGCCTCTTTAAATGGCAGCCCACCTGCCCTGCTCCCTTGCTACCCACGCCGTCCTCCCTCTCCCTCACGGCAGCAGCAAGCCCCTGCCCTTCCTCCACTGCGCCCCTCCTCCCATCGGCATAGGAGCTTTCCATGGCCGGCGCGCGCCCCTGCTCGTGTCTTCACGGCCATCGGGGCATCGGCTCTGAGCTCCCTCCTCCACTACACCCTTCCTCCCCATGGCGTGCAGCCCCTGCAGACCAGCGCGACAACCCCTTCCCTGCTCCCGTCGCGAGGCTCGGTGGGTAGAACAGCCGGCGTCGCACGTCCAGCTCCTTTGCTGTTACGTGGCTGAAGGTTGAAGATGACTCGTTGAGTCTATGACAGGTGGGTCTAGGTTCAAGTTCATTTGTGTTCCAAATTCTAGATTTTGTAATATCTTCTAAAATTCATATCTTGAGTTTGGTAGCTCCAAAAATCACGAAACTTGTTTTGTTGCCTTCCTTATGAACTTCTCTGTCTAATAGATCTATAGGTTGGCATGTGTTAGTGAAAAAGTTTTTCTGTAGAAATTCGTATTTAAAAACTGGTTTAGAGAATAAACGAACTTGCTTCTCTCCATAATTTTATTTATAAAAATCTAAAAATGATGAAACTTGTTTTGTTAGTTAAATGTTGTCATACTCCATCTAAAAAAATATAAAACTTATAGGTTGTTCACTGTTTTCTTGGTGTGTTAATTAAAACATGTTAAATAGGAAAAAGATGATTATTTTGATTGTTATTTTTGGATCTGTAGCTCTAGTGCTCCAAATGGGTTGAAATTTTTACAATAGACTCTTGGTGTGATGCTTGGTGACTGGTAAAAATTTTATGAATTGTGGTACATGTATGATTAAGTTAGTGATTTAACTTGATTGGTGCATATTAAGTAGTTTTAAATGATTTATAAATAATGTATGAGTGTAAAAATAGAAAATGGTGCTCCACTGTCCTTATATGATATTATAGTAGCCTAAGTAAACTTAATATGGTCATACATCCATGAAAAATAATTAGTTTTAGATTTAACTTGCTCTCACATGCTTTATTGCATTAACAATTTGTTATTTTTGTATTAAATAAAATACAAAACCTGGGCATGTGAAATTTATACATTGGTCATGATTTGTTATTACCTATGCCTCATAAAAATTCCAGCCCCAAATTAGATAGTTTCATATGATGCTAAAATAACACTCATTTTATAATTACAAGACTTAGTGAAAAATTAGGAGTAAACAAAATCATGCATATTCATGGAATGCTTGGGTTACACCTTAAAACTAATTAGAGATTTAATGGTTATGTCATGGTATTTTAAAGATAAATATTAATAGTGCTTCATCATAATTTTTTGTGATATCGGGCATGTGTGCCGAAATGCTTCATTTTGGTGTATACGTTTGTTAATTGTGTGGTAATTCTAGAGCGCGAAATAACTCGTATAAAAATTAGTAAGTCTACTTGTTGGTTCTCACTTGGTTATTTTAACTCTAACAAATAGCAAAATGTTAGAATGGTTCAAATCTCTAGAACGCGGCAATTCTTGAAGTAATTAGGAGCTGAATTTTATTGGTTGCTGTTTTAGGCTGCCCGCACTGCTTTTGTCGTGCTGTTTGTTTGATGAACTAAAATATGTTTTCTGTAGACAAGTCATATAGAAGAGTTGTAGATAACCTTATTATCTTGCTTGTACTAAAATTTAACAACCATAAATCTGATCGTTTAGGAGTTATGATTTTCACAAGTCCTGCACCTAAATCTGTCGAAATTCTAAAGAGATTTCGGAGATTGCAATGGTTACTTAAGTTAATTTTAAAATCAGTTATTGGTGGTCAAAATAAAGTTGTATATAACTTCATTATCTTACTTGTGTTAAAATTTGACAGCCATAAGTCTCATCGTTTAGAAGTTGTGCTTTTCACAAATTCAGTAACTAATTCTGTCCAATTTCTGTACAGATTTCAGAGATTGAATTGTTTGCTTAAGTTAATGTTAAACTCTGTTCATGGTCGTTATAAGAAACTTGTAGGTGTTTTTCTTATCTTCCTTGCGTTGAAATTTCATAACCATAGGGCTGATAGTTTAAAAGTTATGAATTTTACAAACTGGTTGTTGTGTTCTGTCTACTATCAGAACAGATTTCAAAAACTGAATTATTTGACTTGGTTAAACATAGAATCGCTTCTTGGTGATTATAAACGTTATGTAGTACTTTTGCTAAGCTTTCCAAAAAGTCTTGGATCACTCTCTTTGGTGATCTGAAGATTAAGTTATGGATGTTTAAAGTGTAAAGACTGAATCTGTCCAGTTCTGGACAGCATAGCCTTTGTAGTGTATTTTACCCTTGATACATATTAAACCAGTCAGGGATGTTTATAAATAATTTGTAGAACATTTAATTAGATTTCCAGAAAGTCTAAGATCACCTTGTTTGGATGCCTGAATCTCTAGTTATGAATTTTTAAAGTCGTAAGTCTAAATCTGTCCAAATCTGAATAAAACTGTCATTTATCACTATTTAATCTTGTTAAGTGCCTAATCACCTTGAGATGACAATACCAAAGTTGTAGAGTGTTTCTTAAACTTTCCAAAAAGTATTTGATCACTATTTTTGGATGAATGTCTTGTATGTTATAACTGAAACAATCAACTGTTGTGCTGCCGTCACAAACATATTAAATGTGATTGATTGCTCTACTCTGTCGTAGCTATCTTGAGTTGACTGCTTGCTTGTTTTGGGTTTTAATTGAAGATGAGTAATAATGATAGTAACTAATATAATTGAGGTTATATTTAAGTCAGTAGTACATGCCTCACTAAGTTAGTAAACTAATTTTGTTGAGGTCTAATAAGTAGCTTAGCTTAATCAACAGTTAGCAAGTGCAGTTATATATTAGGGAAACAAAATGAATAATGTCCTGTCTTTGGCTTTCTGCTAATACTACTATGTAACCAACATCATTAAAGTAGTATAATATGTAATTGTGATTAAACTATCTCCTCATGTATGTTCTATGGGGTGTATGCTTGCAGTAGAAGGTTGTGAATGATTGTAAAACCCGATTAAGCAACTATTCCTTTTTAACTAAGTCTGTCTATGTGTAAGTCATCGTAAATTTATGCGTACTTAATTAGTTTAATAATAAGTAGCCAATGAACGATTAAAGTGAACATGGTAAATGCTTGTACTCGTGATGTCGTGTTGTGTTGGTCAAATATAGGAAATGTTTGTCGTCTTTCCAGTAATGTTGACTTGTTGTGCCCGATGATGTATGGATAGCTAGCGCTAGTGTCTGTGGTCGTTTACAGTGTCTTACAACTTAATGTTAGTTCGCTATCATGTACTTGGAGTACCTTGTGCTATTTCATTATATTCATACATATGCATCTTGCATCTCATTTAGGACCGAGAGAGAATGATCGTGCAAGTGATGTGGTGCCACCCACAGGATGGAGTTGGTGGACGACCCAAAGAAGGATGGACTTAACTAGTGGATGCTCGTCAAGCGAGTACCTCCCTCAGCAAACACTATCTAAGTGTTAAATTAAAGGCAAGCCCCGGTTTTATGTATAACCGTTTATATATGCTACTTTACTACACTTAATGTTTGTAGGATTGTAATGTGCACTTAAGTGTAGGAGTTGCTTGAAACCTCTAGATGCATGAACTTAGGATTCCTTTTTGAGATGAATACTAGTATGCTAGGTCGAGTAGCTGCTTGCTAATCAGGCTCTCGGTAGAAGTCGAGTGATTTTTCTAGCACTCGCGCGAGGTCGGGAATTGATTATATTCATCTTGATAACGGAATCTATGTTAGTCTATGGACTTGGATCCAGGGAGGATGCCTTGACCATGAGACGGGAAAAAGGAATTAAGGATTAATGTGTGGATACCTGAGTCAAGCTTTTGAACGTACTAAGCACATGCCGGGAAAAATGGTAACCGGTAAACCTAGTACCTGAGTGAAGCCGGGCGCGGACTTTATCCCTCACGCGACCTAAGACTGGGTCTCCCATTCTAGATATGGTGGGTACAAGTGCGGCCACTGCACGGCGGCAGTCGGGGTCAGTGGAGCATTGTATGCCAAGGCGGTGAGGCCTGGACGCGAACGGGGAATCGATGGGGACGGTTGTCATGTGCAGGGTCGGAGTGCCCTGACATGCCGTGTGTTTAGGTTTACCTTGCAAGGTTAAAACTCGATTCGAATCGTCTGCTTCTCGCAGCTAATGAGACTGCTTGACCCCTTGTACTGCATCGAGTAAGAAGTGAAATGAGGATTACATGAGATAATTTGTTGATTGAACTAAAATGTTTGTTACCATGTATGCTTAGAAGGAGCAAACCTAGCTAAGTTAATGATGATAGAAGTTGAAAAGCTAAAAATGGACTCTAGAAACATCTAGTGTTTTTGGCAAACCAAACCCCTCAGCCAAACAGCTGCATAGTCTAGAGGTAGAGGAGTAGACTCCTCACACCGGATAAGTCTAGCTGAGTATTAGTATACTCAGCCTTGCTTGTGGCATAATTTTTGCAGGTACATCCTTGTTTTGGTTGATGGTGTGACTTGGCCTCCATCCCCGCCACCGGGATAGATGGTCGAGAGGGTTATTGCTTCCGCAGGAGAGGACCAGGAAGAGTAGCGTGGCTAGACTTCGCCATGTTACCCGGTTTTCTCCGTTAGTTATTTTCGCTGCATTAAAACTTATAGTTAATATTACTGAAACTCCGATGATGTAATCACTAATGATACTTTCTTAATTTATGGTATTATGCTTTATTGTATTTCTCTGTGCCTCACCTTCGAGTGAGCTAGTGGTATTCGATCCTGGATAAGTGGCTTTATCGGACTAGATCCGAGGGACTGAAGGGTTATTCTGATTTAAGTGTGTTGCCACCTCTAAGGGTGCGACTTGGGCACTTAAGCTGGAATAATTCGGGCGGTTCCGCCACAGCTGGTATCGGAGCGAATACCACTATAGAGAAGTCAATAAGTCATGATTACCAACCTTTTCTAAAGTAAAACTTGCTTAGAAACCAAAGTTGGATAGATATCAGGACGATAAGGATAGAACTAGGACGTGAAGCCTTAGGAAATAGATGGGTAGCTAGGTGGCTATTTATATAGGCCATAAAGGCTACTACTACTACTATTAGTAAGGATGCTATAGAAGCACCCGAAAATTTAGTTAGGCCTGAGAAGACGTTTAGAATGAGCATGCATCATGATTGCCGCATCATTGTCTCTTGTGCACTAACATGCTTCTCTCACCTTTAATCCAATAATAAGAAATTGTGAATAATGTGTTGTATTGCTATGAACTGCAAAAAAATGTTTTATCCTGTGTGTCATGATAATCTTGACTAGGTTGTGTTATGTGCTTCTCTTGTCTTGTTATCTAGGAAATGTTTTAGTTGTTCAACCCTTTTTGCCCCCCCCCAACCAGCAAATATATATATATATATATATAAGTTGTTTGTTTTTCTCATGAAAAGACCCCCGCACTTTAAACAACCTAGTGGTTAGCAAGTGAAACCATTTAAAAAAATCACCTGCTCATGTAGGTGTTTCTCTAGCCCTCGTGTGTTTACCCTTGAATTTACACCTGCACAGCTTGTAGACCCCCATAGCTTGACCGCTAAACCCACCCAAGCTTCCTTGTGCACTTGTTTATGTTAAAAAAATTTATATAAAACTTTGGTTGGTGTCTGTTGCGCAAAACAATATCCAGTCTCAAATTCTTTTTAGAAATCTTGTCCAGAAGCCTCTTTAAATTCCCCTCTGCTCAACCTAGAAGCCATCTAGTTTTATGACCTCTCTTTTCACCTGGATCTAGTAAACCTTTACCTTTGTGAATCATGTTGTGGCCTTATCATCCGAATCTCTGGATCTTTCATTGATTCTGCTCCGTTATCTGGTTATCTGCTATAACCCGTTCTCAAGTATCAGATGTTGATCTTGCCTAAATCTCTCATTTCTGGTCATTCTCATACCCCCTTCTCTGAGGATCATGACGTTGTTTTATCGATTTTATCTCTATGCAGTGTATCCATTTGGTTCAATGGATTATGCTGTTGACTTTAGTTCTCTCATGTCTCAGCAAGTTGCCAATCTTGATCTCATGGTTGGTTCCCCTCATATCCACTCTCGTATAAATCTCTGACCTGATAATCTCCGTGTTAATCATAAAATAATTCTCTGAGTTGAAGAAAATTTTCATGTGATGATCTTTTGCCAGCAATCTCTGCTTCAACTCCAATCACATTCTTATTTTCTGAGCCATACTCTCATGGGCTCCATCTATTTGTGTCGTGTGGATTTATCGTTGGTTACGTTTGGTAATGGTATTATGACTAACGACTGATGGTGCCGCGACGAAACCGAGAGCCTACTATGGTGCACACATGGTTGAGCTGCTCGGCACGCGCTGCTATCATGGTTAATAGTCGTGATCCATTACGAGACAATACTGATGTGCTATCTTTTGTGGACGTTCTCTCAAAGTGATCACTGCATTTTGTCTCAACATGTCGCGATATTCTATCCAAATCTATCTTCATTATCTTGTCAGATACCCTCTCATAAATTTGTATCTATCTTCAGTCTACGAGTTACATGCTTCTCCACCCTTAAAGATCCTCATTCGAATCTCGGGACGAGATTCCTTTAAGGGGGAAGGCTGTGACACCCCAGGTGTCTATTTCGTGTTATGTCGGGAGATTCATCCTAATCTCGGATGCTCAGTGAAAATTTCTATTTCTCGATCACATCTATCTCCATTCATCAAGTTACTCATGAATGTTTCACTATGTTTGGAATTATTCAATCTCAAGAACAGCCAAATTTGGAGCCTGTTAAAACTTTTGTTTCTCAGAGCAAATGCAAATTCAAAAGTCAATATCGTCTCGCAACTTCCATCCAGACTCATTTATTCAAACTCTCGATAGTTTTTATGTTATCCAATCGATGTCCGAATCTGTTTTCTCGATAGGCGAACTACGTCCAAATACTTAATCCGAATCCGCATTCTTCCGCAGAATCTCTTTGTGTCGACCTCTAATTAATTTTTATGCAAATCAGCTTGTTATCTTTATGTCATCATTCATCTCTATCTAGTATTCTAAAGATTTCTTAAAGTTTGAACCAAATATTTGTGTGAAGTTATAAATCCTACGCTTGCCTGAGACTGCTCGATTAAGTAAAAGAAAATTTATAAATTCAACCAAGTCATGCCAACTATCCCAAAACACTCTATATAAACTTTACAACAAAAGTTATTAAGGGTCCGTGCCATGAAAATGTCGAGAAAATACCCCGATTGCCTTAAAAATATAATTTGAAGCTTTATAATGATACTACTTTGACCAAAGTGAAACTTTAATTTATATTCAAGATATGAGGTTTGACCTTTAATAAAAATTGTAGAACTTGTGTTATACAATAAATTTTATATTTAGACCAAGTCTTGATTCAATCTCTAAGTATCTCAAACAGTGCCATCAAGACAGAATAAAAATCTGATTTCAGAATTCGAATTCTTCGTCTGAAATCAGCATCGTTCGGGTCGACGTCCCGCGTTCCCAAATTTTTGTTAAACAACTCAAGTTTTTCCAAATATAAAAGTTGTTAATAATTAATAGGGGCACAACATATTAAAAGATGACATTCATCCGATTTCGTTTGACATGCTTTGACATTCAGTTTTCATAAGTTTCCACTGATTTCTAACCCGCTGACAATCTAGTTTTCGTGGGTATATAACTTTCTAACCAGTGCCCGAATCAACTCAATCTCTAGACACGATTTGTAGAGTATACATCAAGGAACAAATCTTCTGCAGTGATCCGGGTCCGAATCCAAACAGAAAATGCCAAAACTGGGCGCCCAAAGTCGTCCTGCCATCACCTGCCAGCAGACTGTCATGAGCAGAGCTCTGCAGCATGCCACCCATGTCCACCAATGGCTGCAGCGAGCGCCTCTTTAAATGGCAGCCCACCTGCCCTGCTCCCTTGCTCCCCACGCCGTCCTCCCTCTCCCTCACGGCAGCAGCAAGCCCCTGCCCTTCCTCCACTGCGCCCCTCCTCCCATCGGCATAGGAGCTTTCCATGGCCGGCGCGCGCCCCTGCTCGTGTCTTCACGGCCGTCGGGGCATCGGCTCTGAGCTCCCTCCTCCACTACACCTTTCCTCCCCATGGCGTGCAGCCCCTGCAGACCAGCGCGACAACCCCTTCCCTGCTCCCGTCGCGAGGCTCGGTGGGTAGAACAGCCGGCGTCGCACGTCCAGCTCCTTTGCTGTTACGTGGCTGAAGGTTGAAGATGACTCGTTGAGTCTATGACAGGTGGGTCCAGGTTCATGTTCATTTGTGTTCAAAATTCTAGATTTTGTAATATCTTCTAAAATTCATATCTTGAGTTTGGTAGCTCCAAAAATCACGAAACTTGTTTTGTTGCCTTCCTTATGAAATTCTCTGTCTAATAGATCTATAGGTTGGCATGTGTTAGTGAAAAAGTTTTTCTGTAGAAATTCGTATTTAAAAACTGGTTTAGAGAATAAACGAACTTGCTTCTCTCCATAATTTTATTTATAAAAATCTAAAAATGATGAAACTTGTTTTGTTAGTTAAATGTTGTCATACTCCATCTAAAAAAATATAAAACTTACAGGTTGTTCACTGTTTTCTTGGTGTGTTAATTAAAACATGTTAAATAGGAAAAAGATGATTATTTTGATTGTTATTTTTGGATCTGTAGCTCTAGTGCTCCAAATGGGTTGAAATTTTTACAATAGACTCTTGGTGTGATGTTTGGTGACTGGTAACAATTTCATGAATTGTGGTACATGTATGATTAAGTTAGTGATTTAACTTGATTGATGCATATTAAGTAGTTTTAAATGATTTATAAATAATGTATGAGTGTAAAAATAGAAAATGGTGCTCCACTGTCCTTACATGATATTATAGTAGCCTAAGGAAACTTAATATGGTCATACATCCATGAAAAATAATTAGTTTTAGATTTAACTTGCTCTCACATGCTTTATTGCATTAACAATTTGTTATTTTTGTATTAAATAAAATACAAAACCTGGGCATGTGAAATTTATACATTGGTCATGATTTGTTATTACCTATGCCTCATAAAAATTCAAGCCCCAAATTAGATAGTTTCATATGATGCTAAAATAACACTCATTTTATAATTACAAGACTTAGTGAAAAATTAGGAGTAAACAAAATCATGCATATTCATGGAATGCTTGGGTTACACCTTAAAACTAATTAGAGATTTAATGGTTATATCATGGTATTTTAAAGATAAATATTAATAGTGCTTCATCATAATTTTTTGTGATTTTTGTGATACCGGGCATGTGTGCCGAAATGCTTCATTTTGGTGTATGTGTTTGTTAATTGTGTGGTAATTCTAGAGCGCGAAATAACTAGTATAAAAATTAGTAAGTCTACTTGTTGGTTCTCACTTAGTTATTTTAACTCTAACAAATAGCAAAATGTTAGAATGGTTCAAGTCTCTAGAACGCGGCAATTCTTGAAGTAATTAGGAGCTGAATTTTATTGGTTGCTGTTTTAGGCTGCCCGCACTGCTTTTGTCGTGTTGTTTGTTTGATGAACTAAAGTATGTTTTCTGTAGACAAGTCATATAGAAGAGTTGTAGATAACCTTATTATCTTGCTTGTACTAAAATTTAACAACCATAAATCTGATCGTTTAGGAGTTATGATTTTCACAAGTCCTGCACCTAAATCTGTCAAAATTCTAAACAGATTTCAGAGATTGCAATGGTTACTTAAGTTAATGTTGAAATCAGTTATTGGTGGTCACAAGAAAGTTGTATATAACTTCATTATCTTACTTGTGTTAAAATTTGACAGCCATAAGTCTCATCGTTTAGAAGTTGTGCTTTTCACAAATTCAGTAACTAATTCTGTCCAATTACTGTACAGATTTCAGAGATTGAATTGTTTGCTTAAGTTAATGTTAAACTCTGTTCATGGTCGTTATAAGAAAGTTGTAGTTGTTTTTCTTATCTTCCTTGTGTTGAAATTTCATAACCATAGGGCTGATAGTTTAAAAGTTATGAATTTTACAAACTGGTTGCTGTGTTCTGTCTACTGTCAGAACAGATTTCAAAAACTGAATTATTTGACTTGGTTAAACATAGAATCGCTTCTTGGTGATTATAAACGTTATGTAGTACTTTTGCTAAGCTTTCCAAAAAGTCTTGGATCACTCTCTTTGGTGATCTGAAGATTAAGTTATGGATGTTTAAAGTGTAAAGACTGAATCTGTCCAGTTCTGGACAGCACAGCCTTTGTAGTGTATTTTACCCTTGATACATATTAAACCAGTCAGGGATGTTTATAAATAATTTGTAGAACATTTAATTAGATTTCCAGAAAGTCTAAGATCACCTTGTTTGGATGCCTGAATCTCTAGTTATGAATTTTTAAAGTCGTAAGTCTAAATCTGTCCAAATCTGAATAAAACTGTCATTTATCACTATTTAATCTTGTTAAGTGCCTAATCACCTTGAGATGACAATACCAAAGTTGTAGAGTGTTTCTTAAACTTTCCAAAAAGTATTTGATCACTATTTTTGGATGAATGTCTTGTATGTTATAACTGAAACAATCAACTGTTGTGCTGTTGTCACAAACATATTAAATGTGATTGATTGCTCTACTCTGTCGTAGCTATCTTGAGTTGACTGCTTGCTTGTTTTGGGTTTTAATTGAAGATGAGTAATAATGATAGTAACTAATATAATTGAGGTTATATTTAAGTCAGTAGTACATGCCTCACTAAGTTAGTAAACTAATTTTGTTGAGGTCTAATAAGTAGCTTAGCTTAATCAACAGTTAGCAAGTGCAGTTATATATCAGGAAAACAAAATGAATAATGTCCTGTCTTTGGCTTTCTGCTAATACTACTATGTAACCAACATCATTAAAGTAGTATAATATGTAATTGTGATTAAACTATCTCCTCATGTATGTTCTCTGGGGTGTATGCTTGCAGTAGAAGGTTGTGAATGATTGTAAAACCCGATTAAGCAACTATTCCTTTTTTAACTAAGTCTGTCTATGTGTAAGTCATCGTAAATTTATGCGTACTTAATTAGTTTAATAATAAGTAGCCAATGAACGATTAAAGTGAACATGGTAAATGCTTGTACTCGTGATGTCGTGTTGTGTTGGTCAAATATAGGAAATGTTTGTCGTCTTTCCAGTAATGTTGACTTGTTGTGCCCGATGATGTATGGATAGCTAGCGCTAGTGTCTGTGGTCGTTTACGGTGTCTTACAACTTAATGTTAGTTCGCTATCATGTACTTGGAGTACCTTGTGCTATTTCATTGTATTCATACATATGCATCTTGCATCTCATTTAGGACCGAGAGAGAATGATCGTGCAAGTGATGTGGTGCCACCCACAGGATGGAGTTGGTGGACGACCCAAAGAAGGATGGACTTAACTAGTGGATGCTCGTCAAGCGAGTACCTCCCCCAGCAAACACTATCTAAGTGTTAAATTAAAGGCAAGCCCCGGTTTTATGCATAACCGTTTATATATGCTACTTTACTACACTTAATGTTTGTAGGATTGTAATGTGCACTTAAGTGTAGGAGTTGCTTGAAACCTCTAGATGCATGAACTTATGATTCCTTTTTGAGATGAATACTAGTATGCTAGGTCGAGTAGCTGCTTGCTAATCAGGCTCTCGATAGAAGTCGAGTGATTTTTCTAGCACTCGCGCGAGGTCAGGAATTGATTATATTCATCTTGATAACGGAATCTATGTTAGTCTATAGACTTGGATCCAGGGAGGATGCCTTGACCATGAGACGGGAAAAGGAATTAAGGATTAATGTGTGGATACCTGAGTCAAGCTTTTGAACGTACTAAGCACATGCCGGGAAAAATGGTAACCGGTAAACCTAGTACCTGAGTGAAGCCGGGCGCGAACTTTATCCCTCACGCGACCTGAGACTGGGTCTCCCATTCTAGATATGCTGGGTACAAGTGCGGCCACTGCACGGCGGCAGTCGGGGTCAGTGGAGCATTGTATGCCAAGGCGGTGAGGCCTGGACGCGAACGGGGAATCGATGGGGACGGTTGTCATGTGCAGGGTCGGAGTGCCCTGACATGCCGTGTGTTTAGGTTTACCTTGCAAGGTTAAAACTCGATTCGAATTGTCTGCTTCTCGGAGCTAATGAGACTGCTTGACCCCTTGTACTGCATCGAGTAAGAAGTGAAATGAGGATTACATGAGATAATTTGTTGATTGAACTAAAATGTTTGTTACCATGTATGCTTAGAAGGAGCAAACCTAGCTAAGTTAATGATGATAGAAGTTGAAAAGCTAAAAATGGACTTTAGAAACAGCTAGTGCTTTTGGCAAACCAAACCCCTCAGCCAAACAGCTGCATAGTCTAGAGGTAGAGGAGTAGACTCCTCACACCGGGTAAGTCTAGCTGAGTATTAGTATACTCAGCCTTGCTTGTGGCATAATTTTTGCAGGTACATCCTTGTTTTGGTTGATGGTGTGACTTGGCCTCCATCCCCGCCACCGGGATAGACGGTCGAGAGGGTTATTGCTTCCACAGGAGAGGACCAGGAGGAGTAGCGTGGCTAGGCTTCGCCATGTTACCCGGTTTTCTCCGTTAGTTATTTCCGTTGCATTAAAACTTATAGTTAATATTACTGAAACTCCGATGATGTAATCACTAATGATACTTTCTTAATTTATGGTATTATGCTTTATTGTATTTCTCTGTGCCTCACCTTTGAGTGAGCTAGTGGTATTCGATCCTGGATAAGTGGCTTTATCGGACTAGATCCGAGGGACTGAAGGGTTATTCCGATTTAAGTGTGTTGCCACCTCTAAGGGTGCGACTTGGGCACTTAAGCTGGAATAATTCGGGCGGTTCCGCCACAGATATCATCGATGAATAGTAACAATGATGAATAGTGTCAGTGAGTAGTAAAGATGGTGAATAGTAACGATGATGAATAGTAGCGGTGAATAGTGATGGTGAATAGTTTGTATCAACGAACGATGAACGATGAATAGTGACTATGAACAAACGATGAACGATGAATAGGAACTATGAACGAACGGACGAACGATCGAACGATCGGACGAACGAACGATCGGAATTTCGGCAACATAACGGCAGGACAAAGATTATCTAGAAGAACGATGAATAGGGAATATAAACGAACGATGAATGATGAATAGGAACTATGAACGAACGGACGAACGATCGAATGATCGGACGAACGAACGATCGGAATTTCAGCAGCATAACGGCAGGACAAAGATTATTTGGACGAACGAACGGACGAACGAACCGTGAACGATCGGACGAACGATCGGACGATCGAACAAACGAACAAACAAACTAAGAACAGGGGGACGAACGATCGAAGAACGACCGAACGATCCTTGTGCTAGTGTGTGCTTGTGTGGGAAGTGGAGTGGGCATGTGGGGGGAGTGGAGAGAGTTGCCATGAAATGGCTTGGGGTGGGATGAGAGGAGGCCCTTGCCTCTCTATTTATAGCCATGGTGGGGGGATTAGGGGGAGGGATGAGAGGATTAGTGGGAGGATGAGAGGATTAGTGTGAGATTAGCATGGATTTGTCTTATTTGAGTGTAATTAGCTTGTAGAGCTCACCGTATGACACCGGAGGCATACGTATACGTATGAGCATGAGGAAAGTTATGAAGAAAATATTTGTAGGGACTTCAAAAATGATTCTGAAGGTATTTCTGAGGAGAAAAGTATTTGGAGATATATTGGTGGAATATTTGGGCAGTATTTCTGGAAAGAACTTGAGGGGGATTACTGGGGAAATATCTGGGCAATATTTCTGGAAAGAATTTGAGGGGGATCACTGGGGAAATATTTGTAGGATATTTTTAGGAGGATTTTGGAGAGAATATAGACCACTATATTTTATTTGTTGATATCAACTTGCAAACAAACATTTTGAAACAAAATTTAAAATTCATTTTGAATTTAGAGCAAGTTTGAGAAAATTTCAAGATTTGAATTTTTGGGATGCTACAGATCTACCCCACTTAAAATGAATCTCATCCTCGAGATTCGGCTTAGAAGGGTTATGGGTATAGCTTTACTTCAGCTACATATCTTCACTTTGCAGACTCTTCGAGGAGATGAAACTTCAACAAAATTCGGCCTTTGAGGAGCATCTGGTTGCCGATTGCAAACGCTGATTCTGGCTACTCAAAGATCATCTTCAGACTTCTAGGTTTCGCTTGGTAGCTAGCTTATTGAAGAAGCATTGATGCCAACACGCAAACCTTCCTCTTGCGAACTTCCACATGGATTCCTTCCTTTATTGGTCTTCTAGTGCTTCATCAACGGAACTTGGGTGACCACTTCTCATTCAGAAACTTATATGCTTTGATGATTTGGTTCTCCACCAGCTTGCTACAGGCCTTCTTCTTTTTCTCCACGGCATTAACCTTACTGGAACACTACCCCACTTAAAAAGAATGAGGGTAGAACTCTTGAATCTTGGGGATTTGAACTCCTTGAAGTACCACATAACAAGGGTGTTACGGGGCCTTCTTCTGTTGTTGCTGCTTGAGTAGGCTGCGGAGAAATGACTGACATAGTGTTAATTCCGGGAGAACCTTCTTCTTATCTTCTCTTCACTATCTACTTTTCACTTTCCACTTTCCACTTTTCACTGACCCTTTCTTTCTCTTTGCTCTTCCCACTGAAGGATTCTATCAAAGAGTATTACCATCATACTGAGGAGGAAACCGAAGACTATGAACCATGTACAAAAGTGTTCAACCCAAGAATCACCAAGCATTGTGATCTTAGGAGCGAGGGAGTGGAAAATGGAGTTGCTTGCGATTTGGCAGAGGGGATTTTATCTGGTATGTGCTTTGCTTGGGATGGGAATCGAGGGAGCTGGTGCGGAAGTTTTATAGGCGAGCAGTATGCGAGGTGGTGCTCGGGTGCGGAGTGGCGGTGATGGAGCAGGTGACACGAGGCAGCAGGTGCGATGGAGGGGGGGATGGTGTTGTTGGCGGCAATGGCGGCGGTGGGTGCGTTGCAAAGGGGGCATGGGTGGCAGTAGTGCGCTGCAAAGGGGGTGTGGGGCGGCGATGGTAGTGCGCATGGAGGCGAGCACGCGTGCGGGGAGCACGGGTGAGTGGTGGGGTCGATGATCCTGATGTTTGTGATCTCTGGTTCCAAGAATCTTTGCCTCTCTGTATGGTAATAACTCCTTTTGTCCTCTTTTCCTGTTTACTTTGACTCAAGGGCAATGCTTTGATTCTCACGGTCGGTCCTTTTGACTGAGCAGCTGGACTGGTTTCTTCTGTAGCTTATTCCAGGCTTCAAGGGTAAGCTTCTCGGTATCTTCTTGGGTAAGGTGCTTTTCTCTTGAGAAGGGTTAAGATGAGAATGGAAGCATAAGGTGAGGATTAGCTCTAATTTGCGATCTATGTTTTAGAGAAAACCTTTCTTAAAAAGAAAGAAAACACACAAGCTCAGTAATGATAAGCACAAATAAATCAAATGTTTTGAATAAGGGAATAATAGAGTTTTTCCAAAGCACGGATTACTCAGATTCGGGGGCTAAGCATAACTACTATTGCTTGGCTCCTGAATTGAGAACTACGCTAAATGCGACTTATGAGCACTAACGTTAAAGCATCACATATGCACTCAAAGGGGGAGACAACATCAAGCGAAATTCATTTTGAAATGCCCTAGGGGGCCACACAAATAGAGTTTTGCAAAACATGAGTCTACACGATTACCTCTCATACATGCAGGGCTCTAGCCAAAGTGAAGAAAAACTTCACTACCCAACACATGCGGAGGACTGGGCATAACTAACCCAGACCTGGCAGCTTCTCTTCTAGCGAGGCTAGCACACAATTTCAATCTGAGACATCTCCTGGAAGGGTTAAGAGGGAGCTGATGTTGATGACTTCTTCTGGCGGTGACTGAGATGGCAAGACGGGGTCAAACTCTTCTTCAAACTGGATTGGCTCTTGTAACTCCTCAGAGGGCGGTGGTGCTAGTGGGGTGCTTGCAGCTTCTTCCTTGATCTCACGGGACGGTGCTGGAATCTTCTTCAAGGTGAGGGGCTCAAACAACTCTGGCGGGGGATCTTGGGAGGATTTAGGGTGCTCTTGCTTATCCATAGCCTGAGGGAAGACTGGAATTCCTTCCAAGACTATGGCTCCTTCGGGGAGTTCCCAAGCCTTCTTATCTCCTCTGGTAGAGACCGGGTGACCTTCAAGAATCTAGGGGTCTTCAGCTTTGATGGGTTGAATAGGGTTGGATGAAGCGGGCTCTTGGATCCGTAGGGCTCTACGTTGGTTATGGGTTACCAAGTAGGCCTCCATCAGCTTCTGGACATGCTCTTCCTTTGCTTGCTTCAGGGCTTCAACAGCAATGACTTCACGACTTTCCAAGGCAGCTACACGGGCTTGAGCTGTGGTGAGATCCACATGGAGCTTATGATTGCGCTTCTCTACATCTTCTGCTTGGGCAATCATCTGACGGTGGTGCCAAGCCAAGAAATCATACTGTGCATCTAGGGTGAGCAGGTATGCAGTGAGGTACACAACTGTGGGGTCGTCCTCAAGCAGCTGTTAACCTTCCAATGCACGCATCCTGGCCATCCAAACGGGACGGTCTCTCTGAAAGGGCGGAAAGAATCTGAGCGGGGTGTCGACCACTTCTTCTTCTTCATAGATCTGACACAGGGCCCTCAATGCCTTGCGAGCGATGACTTGGCAGGTGCCTTTGAATCTGTGCCCCACAGCAGTGACACTCCATTCCACATGGTGCGGACTAGATCTAATGTATACAATCACGACACACTTATCTGTGCCATGCTCAACGAATTCACGACCATCATACTCTGGCTGGCTCCTGATTCCGAGGCGAACTGTGCATGCTCTCAACAACTTGGGGAAACCATCTTCATTCTGGCAAAAGCTGGTTTGGCAGTGAACCTCCATCTGACTTCTGAGAGAAGGAAAGGGGAAAACCATTTTTGAAATGAAGGGATAAGAGCAAGAATTTTTTTTAGAAAATAGATTTGACTCAAAAACTTTTGGATCAGGCTAAGGGTTACGTCCTGCGGCCAACCTAACAGCTCCGATACCACCTGTAGCGCCCTAATCCTTTGGGACTCAAATGTGATACAATTACTAGTCCCAGGAGGCTAGTAAACACATTTATACAACAGATGATTCTAGATCTGCTTAAACGAGACAAACCTATAAAGGTGGTGATCAACTTTAAGAGTTGGTCCATAACTCGAGACATATCATCAGAGTGGGGCTGAAGCAGCCCGATATACGCAGCGAAGCAATTTAGCGGTCCAACAGCCACAGGCAAGGTTGGGAACAGTCGTAACTCTTACCCGATCTCCTTTTCTGAAAAATAACAAATAAGCAAGGGTGAGTACAAACGTACTCAGCAGCCCACCTTCACCCGCGAAATTAGTAAATCAGATATAATGCATGGAATATGTGGAGCTCAGGATATTTTGCAGAAACAGCAATATTTTATGCAGGGTTGTTTTGTAAAACATTTTGTATTTTGCAAAGCGCATCCTCTCCCAAAGCAGCAGGAAGTTTTTTTTGTATAGAACAAAATCTCCTGGACTAAACCATCTAGGTATCTCAATAGTTTCCCACTGGTTTTTATCTTCAAAAACAGCTACTTGACTTCCCGTCCACCATAGCTCACGGCTCAACCGCCGGACCTTTTAAAAACCACTTTTCTCAAACGCACTCTTTTTTTAAAACAAAACACTAATTGTCATACCACACCAGACTCGTCCATACTAGTGGACACGGACTATTCGAATAGGTTTTCAAACTCTGCGCAGAGGTGTACACTTTACCCACTAGTCCGGCTTTGCGATCTCATAGCTAGTGAGACCTGAAATCGAATCTCTTTCTTTCCTCGCACATCCTTACCTTAGCGGTTATACCGGAAGGAGTCAGGCCACCGCCATGCCCAAACCGGACAAAACATTCCCCCTCCTTATCCTCTCGATGCTCCCCAGCCTTCATAACCCTGGGGTTTGGGCCGTACGAGTTCAGATTGAGTGACTGCCCATACAGTCTCGAGTGGTTGTACTTGTCATGAGTATAGGTAGTGAAGGATGACAAACCGGTTCTTATATGAGGGGACAATCCTTCTGCTCACACCTAAACTAGTTGAGCCATCACCTTAGTTCCTCCCCTAAACCAGGGAGTCCCTGATCATCCCTACTCAAAGGTGATAAGGGTGAAAACCCTTCATCATACACATTTTGAAAAGCATTTTCTTTTGAAAACTCACACCTTTTCTCAAATCCTTTGTAACAAATATATCAAGGATTGATTATGGCAAGCGGCTGGATGGCCATAATAACTTGTCTCAAAATCATATTATGCATAAAATAATAGGCTGAGGGTTGTGGTTGAAAAATCATAGGTAATTTATGCATCAAAGGGATCCAGTGAGCTTGTCGTGCTTATTCGGCGAAGGGGGAAGGGGAGCTCACGGAACTGGCTTCTAGCTCCACTACCTGGCGTAGACTTGTAGATCTGGCCTCCATGAGACGGCACGAACGCTCTGATAACTATGCAACATGAACAAGCAAACATACAAACCAGCAAGTATACCAACAAAAATTTAGTATAGTGGTCAGAATAGCGCTATATGGATGGGTAGAGTCTTGAGTAGAATCTGTGTCATGTGGTGTTGAGATATTACTAGTGGTGGAGCGGAGGTGCTTACCAGGACGGTGGACTGGAGGCGAAGCGACACTATGTGTGTAGCCGGTAGAGCGGAGTAACTGAGTGGGTGGGGTGTTTGCCTTGGCTGAGGGTGTTGAGTGTGTGTGGAGAGGGAGAGGGTAGCTGGGTGTATTTATAGCTGGGTGTATGTGGTGTAGCACAGTGAAGTTTACTGTTGGTGAGAATAGTGACGAATGAATCGTCTGACTTAATATGAACAGGAGAGTTATAGGCAGAATATGGGACAAGAGTATTCTGGGAGTTTTTTGGAATGTGAACCATGCTTAAGGGATGACATGGTTGGATAGGGAATAGTTTGATAAGAATTTAGAAACAAGAATTATTGGAATCAGAGTTTGGAAGCCCGGTTCGAAGGAATCTCAAAGTTAAGCGTGCTCAACTTGGAGAAACCTGGGATGGGTGACCAGATGGAAAGTTCCCTACTGGAAGGAAAATCATAGTCACCGGAGTTCGTATGACTAGAATATGGGTCTGGCTAGTCTTAGGTGGACTGGATAGCATGATGGATGAGTAGTTGAAATTTGGGGTGATCGGATGATCGATGAATAGTAACGATGAATAGTGACGACAAAAAAAGTTACCATAGATATCATCGATGAATAGTAACGATGATAAATAGTGTCGATGAATAGTAAGAATGAATAGTAACGATGGTGAATAGTAACGATGATGAATAGTAACGGTGAATAGTGATGGTGAATAGTTCGCATGAACGAACGACAAGCGATGAATAGTGACTATGAACGAACGATGAACGATGAATAGGAACTATGAACGAACGGACGAACGAACGATCGGAATTTCGGCAGCATAATGGCAGGACAAAGATTATCTGGAAGAACGATGAATAGGGACTATGAACGAACGATGAACGATGAATAGGAACTATGAACGAACGGACGAACGATCGAATGATCGGACAAACGAACGATCGGAATTTCGGCAGCATAACAGCAGGACAAATATTATTTGGACGAACGAACGGACGAACGATCGAACGATCGGACGAACGGACGAACGAACCATGAACGATCGGACGAACGAACAAACTAAGAACAGGGGGACGAACGATCGAAGAATGACCGAACGATCCTTGTGCTAGTGTGTGCTTGTGTGGGAAGTGGAGTGGGCATGTGGGGGGAGTGGAGAGAGTTGCCATGAAATGGCTTGGGATGGGATGAGAGGAGGCCCTTGCCCCTCTATTTATAGCCATGGTGGGGGGATTAGGGGAAGGGATGAGAGGATTAGTGGGAGGATGAGAGGATTAGTGGGAGATTAGCATGGATTTGTCATATATGAGTGTAATTAGCTTGCAGAGCTCACCGTATGACACCGGAGGCATATGTATACGTATGAGCATGAGGAAAGTTATGAAGAAAATATTTGTAGGGACTTCAAAAATGATTCTGAAGGTATTTCTGAGGAGGAAAATATTTGGAGATATATTGGTGGAATATTTGGGCAGTATTTCTGGAAAGAACTTGAGGGGGATTACTAGGGAAATATCTGGGCAATATTTCTAGAAAGAATTTGAGGGGGATCACTGGGGAAATATTTGTAGGATATTTTGAGGAGGATTTTGGAGAGAATATAGACCACTATATTTTATTTGTTGATATCAACTTGCAAACAAACATTTTGAAACAAAATTTAAAATTCATTTTGAATTTAGAGCAAGTTCGAGAAAATTTCAAGATTTGAATTTTTGGGATGCTACAATTATTGCTTTACTCTGATTACTCTTATCTCTTCCTTCTAAAGACAAACATGGATTTCACACTTTAAAGTCCTATACCTAAAGTGACCTTTAGGAATAGGAGACCTACTCTTAACTATTTTTTATAGGTATCTATGTACTTCAATGTTTGTTCTTATGATACTTGCATGATTTGGATCTTTGATTGAGTGTGATGAGTTGTGGAGTAATGTCCACAATTACATCTGCATATACATATAGGCATAAATATAAATAAATAAAATTCCTAAGATAACCAAACAACCTAGATTATCCACCATTAAAGTGTATCTATTTTAAGTAGATCCCTCTTAACTTCAAGGATTATATCTTATCCTAACAGGTTCATCTTATGTTAAAGAAAAAAATCTTATCTTTATAAATTGTTTATAAGATAAACTAGACCAACTAAGAATACCCCATTAAAATATATCTAGCTTCATAAGATCCATCTTACTTTAAAAGATACTCTCTTACCCTAATAAGTTCATCTTGTCTTGAAAAGATTTTATGTCATCCTAATAGATCTAACTGACCTCAAAAGATTCTACCTTATCCTTATGGATTCAACTTGCCCTAATAAGCATACTTATCCAACACTAGTGTAACAACCATGATCTAATCCAAAGTAATTAGATATTATCTAGTCTAACCTAGTTATACCGATCTAATCTAGATCCCAAACAATCTAATATGATCCAATCTAAAGTGAGTTACTTAATGGATTAGTTAATACTAGTGAAATAGATTAGGCCACTCACCTAATAGCTAAAACCTAATGTACCCTGTTTTCTATGCCACACCTGCTAATAACATGAAAATTTTAGATGTAAAAAATACTAAATGGAAGTTCCACTTAGAAAAAAAATACTAGAATTTCATAAAGATAAAGTCCGCTTGATATGATCAACTAAATTGTATCCTTAAATAGGATTATAGAATCTAATATGATCTAATCTAATGTGGTCTACTTAAACAGATTAGTGATACTGGTAGAAGAGATTAGACCCTACTAACCAGGTGTTAACTTAGCACATCAGACCAACTCAACCATGAGCAAAAGAGCTAACCCAACCAATAGAGTCATGATGGATTTCATAATATGTCTATCCCCACCTAACGTCAAAATAAACTTTTGACCTACATCATGTAGTCTATCTCATCCATATCTATCTCCACCATATTCCCCAACCCCGATGATATAAACCAACCTCGAATAAATGAGACCAAGGCTGGAAAAGACAAGATCAACCTCATCAAGGAAGGAGAGAAGTCAAATTCAATCTTCAAATGCATTACCACCCAACACAGAGTTCTTTCTCACCATAAACTTTCTTACCCCAGGCTATTCTTGCCCTAACCTACCCATATTTTATCCTACATAATAAAATGACTATACATATAGATACCCATGCTCTCCTAATCACTCACTAAAGAAAAAAAGAGAGGCTCTTGATTTTGAACTAATTAAAAACTAAAAAGCTAAATTGCAAACCACTCTTCCTACATCCTTTTTCTTACAAATCTGGGGGATAAGATTTTTGTTAAGAGGGTAGGATTTGTAAAGCCCAAAATTAATAATAATAATAATAATAATAAATAAAGTCATCATAGTTAGTGCCCGTGATAAATGTTTGAACTTTAGAATTCACTCTTTATAAAGTAGATGCTCATAATAGAATAATATTAGCTAAATCATAACCTAATTAAGATTAGACATCGGAAAATGTTTTCTATCAAAACAAAGGGGTTAAGAACATTGGAATATACCTTTAATTTAACTACACACCTAAAATAATATTCTATTGGAATAAATAAGGTGTGAATCTCATATTGAAAGTATTACCTAAAATAAAATAACAATACTAAATAAAGTAATTAAATAGATTAATACAATTATTGCACAATATGTTGGAATTCCAATTGTGCATTAGACTTGAATTTAGAGCAGATTTGGGTTCAAATTCAAAATGGAAAAAAACATAAAGGAGGAATAGAAAACAAAAATAAAAAAGAGAAAGCTTTCCTCGGCCGCTTGGGCCGAATTTCTCCTAGCCCAGCCGAATTCTTTACGTCAGCCCATATGGGCGTGTGTGGGCGGCTGCCCTGTGGGACCCGCGGGCCGGCCTCACCATCCCCTGCGGCCACGTTATTGCAGTGTATGACGATGTGGGCCCTGCGCAGCGGTCATCTTCTTCCTGCGAAACAGAAACACAGAGTTCTTGGGTGATCTCCCGTGCGGATTTCTCGGCACAATCCCAATAATCGCAGCGTATAAATACGTACCCTCGCCCCGCCCCATTGTGACCTCTTCACCACCGTCACCTTAGTCATGGCCACTTCTCTCCTTGCCCAGCTGGCACAGTGCGCCCAATAGTTTTGGCGCTCTCCAGTGTGGCCCGCCACATGGATCTGGCCACCGACCCGCTACGTTCCCTCACTGTCCTTGAGCTGGTGGCAACCACCGCCACGGCCAACTCCGACTTCGTGGACTCCAACCCGATCCGTCCCGTCACCGACCGCGCGGCCTCTGCGCTCGAGTCCACCATCTTCGTCGCGCTCGGCCGCACCCGCGTCGCGCTTCGATTCGCCACCCTTGATACACCTGGTGTAGGCCGGGGTGTTGTGACTTGCCGCTGGGGGGTTCTTGTGGATTCACTAGCGAGGTTACCCTCGGATGCTCACTTTCTCCTCAGAGCTTCGGCTCCATCGTGTGTCTGCACCGTGCCATATGAGGCTCTCCGGACTTGTGTCTGCCTCCGGTAAGTTCCCAACTATGTTAGTCGCATTCGTAGGATCGTGTAGCGCCTGTCCAATTCGATTTTGGTACAAGGGAGGGTCGTGCGGCATGCGCCCATGGCGCTCCGCCGTGGGGATGCCTAGCGCCGCCGTCTTGTGGGCTGGGGATGAAGATAACATCGGGGCATTGATCTTGGGATCAACGGCTTCGGTTTGATGATGGGGTGGTATGTGCAGGACCG
This sequence comes from Zea luxurians, assembly GCA_029449295.1. NCBI lineage: Eukaryota > Viridiplantae > Streptophyta > Magnoliopsida > Poales > Poaceae > Zea > Zea luxurians. The sequence goes on from JAOPSE010000004.1 coordinate 167,347,197, forward strand.
TTGGATCTACGTAGGGCAGAGGGGATTAGATCTGGGAGAGAGTCACTGTGGGCCATCGATCGACTGATGATCGGGCTGGATCAAATCGGGGCATAGCATTTCGCCCAGGGGGGTTTACCACCGTGGATCTTTGATCTTGCGGACATCATCGCGTACCAGTTCGTGCATGGGATCCGTATAATGTGGGCCGTAAGATTAGATCTGAGTGGCCGTGGTTAGCGGATACCCCTTCGTGGTGTATCATTTGCGAAAGAGCCCCTGGAGTTTTAAGCAATCAATCTGCCATCCATCATAATTCAAAGAGTGTTATAATCAAGCCGAGATATTTATAACAGTGCCCCTGTAGTTTCTGATAATTATGCGCCCAGTCTAGAAGCTTAGGAAATTCAGGAAAATGATTTAGGAAATGGTTTTTGTGTATAAAAATATATCCAGAACTTATTTAATTCATAGAAATTCCATTTTAACTCCTTTTTAATCCGTTTTAGTTGCAATAATTTTGTTTTAATATTATCCATCACCTAGTGCCTCTGTTTAGCCATGAAACTTGAATTAAAAATGTTCATTTGAATTAATCTATTCTAGGTGTTTAATAACTTCAGAAATTCATAACTTGGTAACCGTAACTCCGAATTTAGTAATTCTTGTTCCTACGATCTTGTTGCACAGCGTAGAATATTATTATGCAGTTTGATCCTATGTTTGGTGTGATGTTAATTTTGCCTATACCATGTTTTTTTGTATTGCTACGAATAACAGTGAGGTCCGAGAATCTTGAAGATCATCCTGGTACCTGGAATCTCAAGTCCTAGGCAAGTTGTGCCCTTGATCACTTCTTATTACCCAATCATGTTTTTATCAATCATAATGATCTGCATAGGTTAAATTGGATGGGACCCACTAGGTTACCCTAGTTTTACTATCTTTATACCTTGTTCACCACTGAATTCCTGGGTAGTACTTGCTATTGCTTTATGTGGTTTTGGGTATAAAGAAACACATTATTCATGATGATACTTTTATTATCAGTTGTTATTTACTGTTCATGTTAAGATCATTATGTTAATTGGAACATGGAGAACCACTCGGGAAAACAGTGCTACCACAAAGGTGGAATGGGACGCCCTTGATTGACTAATTAGGAAAGCTAGTGGAGGTCTACCTTACCCGAAAGGGCCAAGGGCAGTAGGGGAGTGGTCAGTGTAGGGAGTTCCTTGGGTTGATTTTGCTGCGATGGCGGTCAGGCGAGGGATCCCTGCGTTGGAGCTTCCTAGAAACTGTAGCGGGTTTTCTGAAGCTAGTGGAACTTTGTAAAGGCCTCATAGTGTTACCCTGCCTCGCCTCCTCGGTAGAGGTGTATGGGAGTGGCCTTCCCTTGGCAGATGGGTAACATTACTTATGGGTAAAGATGTGCAACTTCTGCAAAGTGTAAAACTGGTATACTAGTCGTGCTCACGGTCATGAGCAGCTCGGACCCTCACATGATTAATTTATGGAACTAAATTCAATTTGTCATATGCATTGCATTGAGGGCATTGTTATTACTTTTGTTCTACTACTTAATTGGGTTGGTATTTACTTATACTTAGTAATTGCTAATAAAATTTTGACCAACTTTAAAAGCAATGCTCAACTTCAACCATCCTCTTTGGTAAGTCTTACACTTCACATGAGCTCCCACCTTTGGCAAGTTCATGCACATTATTCCCCACAACTCGTTGAGTGATGAATGTATGTGAGCTCACTCTTGCTGTCTCACACCCCCCCCCCACAGGTCAAGAACAGGTACCGCAGGATGAGGCGCATGGAGGATGTTGTGATGAGTTCGTGAGAGGTCTAGGCTGTCGTCTCCCAGTCAAATTTGGGTTGTTGGATCGTTGTCTCCTTATGATATAATTATTTATTTATTTTGTACAGAACTCCTATTATATAGTAATGATGTGATATTCATTTCTATACCACTATTCATCATACGTGTGAGACCTGGTGAGTATTTCGCGCCCGGGTTTTGGACCCTAAAACCCGGGTGTGACATATTTTGTCACTCCCATTTTGGGCTCTCTGTTATTATGTCACCCCGTGTTTACGACTTATGGGATCATTTGTCATATGTGTCTATAATTTGTGGGCCTAGTGGTAAACTAGAGAAGTCCACAACTGAGAGTGACAAAATAGCAAATAGCTCTCTTCTTCTACTTGCGCCTGAGAAATGTAATACACCCCTTATCTGCATTCCACCCCTTATCTGCATTCCATATGAATTATGGATTGAACCAAAACATTGTAAAATTACAAAAACACACACATGGCGCTACGCGCGCATGGGCGCGCGCAAGCCACTAGTAATATTAGTATTTTAATAAAATATGGTAATATAAAAGCACATATAATATCAACATGTTCACGAAACATATGCGTCACACATTTCCATCGGCATGCCTAATAAAGCACATTCTGCATGGCTATAGGGTCCCACCTAACAAAGTACAAATTTTTGGAGATTATACCATCCTCGTCATGTTTCTGTGTGTTAATGCTCAATTAATCGAGTAGTACACCGCAACGATGATTTATACTTCGTTACTCCCGATCATAGAGCAAAATAATTATCAACCACATTTGGAGACTAGAAGCACATAATAATATAGAAATGTACTTTCTTATTTCTGGGAAGCCACAAACATCAGCCAAAAAACTTCATTATTGAACTATAACTCATAAGCAATCTAAAAGAGGGCACCACCAATGATGGGTTGTTGGTAGAACGCTGCTGGGTTTGTCAAAGCAAGTTGGTTGAATGGCAACAATTGTTGCAGCTGTAAGAGGGTGCCAGCATTAGGTGCAGCTTGCAGGTAGAACGGCAACAACTGCTGCTGTGTCAAGAAGGCAGCAGGGCTCACAGCAGCTAGCTGACTGAATGGTAGTAGTTGTTGTTGCTGTAAATAAGCCGCAGAGTTCAATGCAGCCAGTTGGTTGAATGGAAGAAATTGCTGGGGGTAGACAACAGCTAGCTGGCTGAATGGAAGTAGTTGTTGTTGCTGCAAATAAGCAGCAGAGTTCAACGCATCCAGTTGGTTGAATGGAAGAAACCGCTGTTGCTGAGAGTAGGCAGCAAGGTTTGCCAGCACAAGTTGTTGTAGTTGTTGTGCCCTGATGCTTTGTGCCAACAAATGCACCAAAGGTAACTGTTGTAATAGGGCTGACCGTTGTTGGAGGAACAAAGGTGATAAAGGTAAGATGCCTGCTGCGATTGCCTGTTGGATCCTGTAGGGTTGAAGAATTGGGTTTTCACATACTGAAGATGTCACTGGTGAGAGGTATGGGGGAAGAAGGGAAGCTATTGGAACTTGTGAGTATTGCGGGAAAATGGTCGCGGTAGCAGCACTTGCAGAAAGAGCAAGGAGCATAAGGAGGCAAAATATTTTGGATGCCATTGTTGCTACACAATTGTTCTTTCTGTGTTGCTTGTTGGTCTCAATAATATGTGTGATGTATTAGCTACTAATCTAAGAGATATTTATACACATCTCAGTCCTTGTGCTTGTGCAAGATTAATTTTGGATTTTGCAAAAGAATATTAGTAAGATAAGGTAGAGATGACATGGTATCTAGTTGGTTTTGACATTTAGTGATTACTTTGTTGGGTTATAAGTTATACGTAAGCAAGACAAACATGATAAAATACAATAAATAAGTGGTTTTTCCTCTCTGTATTGTCCAAATACATGGGTGACAATGGTGTGATGCAATATCTTTACACATGTGTAACGATAGCCACATATGTGTTGCTTTGTTTGGCTATTTTGCACTAGAAAAAAATCATGGCACGATTCACCAATGTTAATTTTAGTGTGGTTAACTTATGTAATAATCGGTTTAAAGAATCACTCGATCCCCACCGATAGAAATTTAGGTACTTTTAGTTACATTTTAATCTAGAAAGTTGATACTAATTTTTTGATGTCAATAGAAAGGTGCACATGTGATTTAAACATAATGAATATGAACAAAAATAAATAGTAACATATAACGAAGACATTACCGGTTGATATAGTAGTACTGGTTGTAATAGTGTAGTGTTGTCGCTGTGTCGACTCAATAACAACAAAAAACACTAGAAAGAGGCGGAGGAAGTAAGGAGTTGTGTCACTGATATGTCCCAAGAACATGATTGTCGTCCTTCATCGGAGTAGATAAACACTTAGCTGATATTCATTTCAGAGGCCTCCTCTCATAGAACTCGTGTACGTAAGTGTTGTAATGGAGTACTCATCTGACAGTTGAGTTGTGACAGAGAAGTGATTCGAGAGCAAATGATAGGATGGTGTTTATACTGGCGAGTCAGGAGACCTAAATAGTCAGGGTGAGACCAGAGAACGAGAGAGCTAAAAGGGCATGTGAGATCAGTGGTCAGGTAACTCTGTGTCATTAAGATATAACTTCTTAATTAAGTTAAATTATGAAAATTCTAGTTTTGCATTCAAAAACTCATGCGCTCTAACTATAATAGTAGTTTACCTATCTATCAACAACAATGCTACACCGTGCCACGACCATGATTACGATCATGCTGCACCATACCATGCCTCACCTTGCAATGCCATGCCTCTTCTCGGCGGAGGCGGCGCACATGTGAATGTGACACGCCTTTACCTTTTTCTCAACCACTAAAGGAATATAGATAGGTCCAACTATATAAACCATGTAACTGTCCCATCGACCATCTGTACGGTGCTAAAGGATCATACATAGTTAGTTTAATCTTGTCTTTCATAATTATTAAATACTTTAAATGAGCCAAGCCCATAAACTACATATTAGACAAATTCAAATCCACTACTCATAGATATATATGTGTTCTGGTGGAGGCTGTTAAGTTGACCATCCATCTAGAACAGGGATTAAACATTCACATCTGAACAATGGACTATACCTTAAATTGATAGTTTTGCATGAAGTGAGTTTCACCAAAGTTCTTATTTAGTACTAGACTGTTACAAGAATCCCCTTGGTTTGAAGCATATAAGTCAAACTTCAAGGCCTTTCATGAGTATATAAAGATTGCCCACATATCATAGACCGTGACTAACAGTCAAACTCATATAGGCGTGTTCCTTCTAAGATGTTCTGTAAGATAACATCCCTGCTTATATAAGTCCCTTAAATCATATTAAGATTTTAGTTAGCCTACCGTACATCAAAGGAGAAATGTGCATATCAAATTACCTAGATTTTATTTAAGGAGTTTCTCCATCAGTCATTCTCTAGCTTGTTTCACAATTCTACTTCATGGAATCTCCAATCACATAGAAAATGCTACTACTATGGAATAGCATTAAGTGGGTCTCAAGTCCATCTTCCTCGATGCTCCATCTATCACATTGTGTGACAAATCTTCTGTAAATTGGCATACCAAATTCTTAGAAATAAGTCCAACACAATTAATCTAGAGTTTCTTAGTGTTTTAACAGTTTCAACCATTTTTTGACATGCTTTGTAGTCTTCATGTTAACCTAAGAACTATTCACTTTGATTACCAATGTTTAATTATTATAGCTCATATAGATAACCAGTATTGGTTTTTCAACTACTAGTGACACATGCATGCGTGGAAGTAAGCAAGCTAGTAGATGGTAGACGTGCCCATAGTTTATTGTCACACCCGGATTTAAGGGACAAACCCGGGTGCATCTCATATGTGCGCCAAGGAATAACGACACACATAATAACAGAGTGCATAGAGAAAAATGTCATAAATATCATAAATGTACTTATCACATAGCGGAAGTCTTACAAAAATAAATGATGAAGTAAAGCGAACTAAATATATTCCCTGACGCCACAAAGCTGGCTGGGAGACGCCACCTAAATCAAGTCGAATGCCTCAGTGTTAGGCGGCTCCTCTTCGACCACCTGTTCTTCTCCTGTGGGGGGTGTGAGACAGCAAGAGTGAGCTCACATATGTTCATAGCTCAACAAGTCATGAGGAATAATATTCATGAACTCACCAAAGGTGGGAGTTCATGTGAAGTGTAAGGCTGATTAACAAAATAGAGGCTGAAGCTGAGCATTGCTTTTATAAGTTGGTCAAAATTTTATTAGCAATTACTAAGTGTAAGTAAATACCAAACCTTAATAATAAGAAAGAAAGTAATAGTAAAATAATCCCAAATGCGATGCAAATGTCAAATTAAATTTAAGTTTCATAAATTAATCATGTGAGGGCTCGAGCTGCTCATGACCGTGAGCACGGCTAGTATACTAGTTTTACACTCTGCAGAGGTTGCACATCTTTACCCACAAGTCATGTTACTCATCTGCCAAGAGATGGCCAATCCCATACACCTCTACCGAGGAGGCGAGGCAGGGTAACACTACAAGGCCTTTACAAAGTTCCACTAGCTTCAGAAATCCCGCTACAGTTTATAGGAAGCTCCAGTGCAGGAATCCCTCGCCTGACCGCCATCGCAGCAAAATCAACCCAAGGACCTCCCTACACTGACCACTCTCCTATTGCCCTTGCCCCTTTCGGGTAAGGAAGACCTCCACTAGCTTTCCTAGTTAATCAGCCAAGGGCGTCCCATTAAACCCTTGTGGTAGCACTGTTTTCCCGAGTGGTCGCTCCATGTTTCCATTAACTTAATGATCTTAACATGAACAGTAATAATAAAAAGATAATAAAAGAATAATCATGAACAGCGTATCTCAATACCCAAATCCATATAAAGGTACTACCCAAAAATGTTTCAGTGGTGAACAAGGTATAAAGATAACCAAAACTGGGGTAACCTATTGGATCCCATCAAAATTAACCTATGCAGATCATTATAATTAATAAGAACATGGCTGAGAAAAAGTAAGTGATCAAGGGCACAACTTGCCTTCAATGAGCTCCTGCTCAGCTACTTCTACTTGCTGAACCTCAGAATCCACAGTGGCTTGCTCGTCTACTCGCATCAACACAATACATACATAGTATAGCATAAATTAACATTGCACCAAACATGTGAATAAAATACACAATAAAAATCTACACATTAAAATATGAACCGAGGAACAGGAATCACTAAATTTGGAGTTATAGATTTTGAATTATGAATTTCCAAAGGTTTAATATGCTTGAAAAGGAATTACATGAGAAATATTTTCTTTCTGTTTTCATGACAAAACAGAGACCCTAAGTGATAGAGAATATTATTACAAAAACTTAGAAATTGGAATGGGTTAATTTGGACTTCATATGAATTTTATATGGAATAAACAAGTTCTAGCACTTATTTTCATATTAAATATTCATTTTCTAATTCAATTATTCAATTTAAATAGGCTTTGGATTAGGCGTCAAAATCTGAGAACCGCAGGGGCCTAGCTACAAAAATCCCTGTGACTCAGAGCGCTACAGATAGGATGGCAGGTTTATTTTTGTGAAATCAGGGGGCTCATTTGCATAATCGCACGGCCGAAAGGGTATCAGTGAATCCTAGCCGTCCGATCTACAGTTGAGGGCTCAGATTAGATCCTAAACCTAACCGAACCGGTACGTGAAATGGGCCACTGGATTAGATTTGGGCGGTCAGAATTTTATGTGCGTGAGATCTACCAGAGATCGTTGGATCCAAATCCACGGCACAGATTTGTTTTTGGTCGAATCGTTATCCTCGCTCTAATCCCCGTCGTCGCTAGAACAATCAACGGTGCATTGCGCCCCAACCCGAGACGACGCCGGCGGCGACGAGCAGAGCCAAATCGCGGCGGCGCCATTGCCAGAGGTCCCCGGCCCCGCAGCCCACGCGTTAAAACTCCGATTCCTACGTCCTACGCGCCGCGGAGATTGAAACAGGGAAGATGGGAGTAGATCTACCTCAAATCGAGACGGCGACTGTCCTGCCCACGCGACAGTGCGGAACCGCGGCGGAGGTTGAACGTCGTCGAGAAATTAGTGGCGGTCCGTTGGGCTATTCCGTCAGAATGTGTCATAGAATGCTTCAGTGGTCTCCCGCGAACACTCTTGTCACCTTGCTACGGTCGGTCACCCTCGCGGTGTGATTTTAGCTGGCGGCGGCACTCCTCTCCTCGAAACAGCGCACGGCGGGGAAGGTTTCGGAGGGCGCAGGCGGTGTGGGTCGAGGGTCGCGAGGGTGGAATGAAGAGGGGAAGGAGACGGACCGGGTCCCGCTCCTATAAGAACGTGGCCACGGCCGGAACGCTCCAACGAGCATCACGGAATCCGCGCGCCCGCCATGCTCGGAGAAGTCTATTGAGGGAGGTGGGAGACGGCTGACATGCGGGTCCCGCAGACCAGAGGCAGAGCACGGGTTGGGAGGCTGACCAGGCACGCCCACGCGACAGCAGTCCGAGCACGGAAAAGGGCTGGGCCACGCGATGGAAACGTGGATTGGGCCGGAAAGGAGGTAGTCGGCCCATGTAGCTTTTTTTCTTTTTCTTTTTCTGATTTCCTTTTTCTCTCTTATATTTTGAGTTTTCAAATTTGAATTCAAATTTTATGGTGAGTTTCACCTTTGAGCAAATGAACAAATTCAAATCTTAATATAGAAATGATATATTTTATTATCTATATTTTTATTCTATATATTTTTTTGTCACATAGTATTCCCTTTCCCCTTTTTCAAACTCTAGAATTTCTTTTAGGATTTAATTTCCCATTGGAGTATTAACATACTTATTATTATATTTTTACTATATTTTTATATCATCACAAAGTGCACACAAAGTAAGATCCAACATGATGCACAGGTTAATTATGTGTTCTTTGTTCTATTTATCCACTTTTATCTAGTGTTGATCACATGTAATGAATAGTAGAGGCCGCCAATTATTGAGACTATCTCTATTCTCTTTATTACACTTCTGAGTATTACAAATCCTACCCCCCTTAAAAATAATCTCGTCCTCGAGATTTAAGAAGATATAGGGAAAAGGTGGGGAAAATCTAAGCGAAGCTCTTCTTCTCTTTCCCACGTTGCTTCATCTTCTCCGTGGTGACTCCATTGCACTTTGCATATCTTTATAACCTTATTCCTCGTGACACGAGTCAGTGTATCAAGAATCTTGATGGGGTACTCAGCATAAGTCAGGTCATCTTGAACACTAAGGTCCTCCATTGGTAACTGCTCTTCAGGTATCCTGAGACATTTCTTCAGCTGAGATACATGAAAGACGTCATGAACATCCACAAGATGATCCGATAACTCCAATTGATATGCCACCTCTCCCACTCGCTTTAAGATTAGAAAGGGTCCAATAAAGCGAGGGGACAACTTTCCTTTGACTTTAAATCTTCTCATGCCCTGGAGTGGTGACACCTTCAAATAGACATAATCACCCTCTTTAAACTCTAGTTGTCTTCTCCGGGTATCAGCATAGCTTTTCTGCCTTGACTGTGCAGTTCTCAAATTCTCCCTTATTGTTGGACTTGCTCCTCTGCTTCTTGTATAATCTCAGGCCCAAACAACTGCCTTTCACCAGTCTGATCCCAATACAGTGGAGTCCTGCACTTTCTGCCATACAAAGCCTCAAACGGTGACATCTTCAAATTGGCCTGATAGCTATTATTATAAGAGAACTCCGCATAAGGCAAACTCTTATCCCAACTTCCACCATGTTTAAGAGCACAAGCTCTTAACATATCTTCTAGCACTTGGTTGGTCCTCTCAGTCTGCCCATCAGTCTGTGGATGGTAAGTCGAACTAAAATTCAATCTTGTATCCAAGGACTCGTGCAACTTCTTCTAATACCGAGAAGTAAACTGTGATCCCCGGTCTGACACAATCTTCTTAGGCACACCATGTAGGCAGACAATCCGTGTCATGTACAATTCTGCTAGCTTGGCTCCTGAATACGTGGTCTTCACTGGAATAAAGTGGGCTACTTTAGTTAGCCTTTCCACAATCACCCATATAGAATCATACCCAGCAGATGTGCGGGGTAATCCAACAATAAAGTCCATGCCAATCTCTTCCCATTTCCACTCAGGTATCTTCAGTGGATGCAGTAGTCCGGCTAGCCTCTGGTGTTCAGCCTTAACCCTTTGACACACATCGCACATAGCCACATGTGCAGCCACATCTCTCTTCAATCCATACCACCAATATTTTTGCTTCAAATCCTGATACATCTTAGTACTCCCAGGGTGGATAGAAAAAACTGAGTCATGTGCCTCCTTCAATATGGTTACCCGAAGACTATCGATATCAGGAACACAAATCCGATTCTTGAACCATACCGTGCCTTGCTCATCCTCCGTGAAATCTAGGCCTCTACCCTCTGTTATCAGATCCTTGATCTCCTGGATTTTGGCATCACCAATCTGACCTCTTCAAATTTCTTGCTCCAAGGTAGGTTCCAATTCAATGGTAACTCCTTCCGTATGTGTAACAATTCCCAGGTTGAGCCTCTCAAAATCTTTTGCTAATTCATCGGGTAGCTGGACAACAATAACGGAATGAACATGCTCCTTTCGACTCAAGGCATCTGCAACCAAATTTGCCTTGCCTGGGTGATAGTGAATCTCCAAATCATAATCCTTAATAAGCTCCAACCAACGGCGTTGCCTAAGGTTGAGATCCTTCTGAGTGAATATGTACTTCAAACTCTTATGATCCGTGTATACTTGGCACTTAGTTCCCATAATGTAGTGTCTCCAAATCTTAAGTGCATGCACAACGGCTGCCAGCTCTAAGTCATGAGTGGGGTGGTTCAATTCATGTTTCCGCAACTGACGAGACGCATAGGCGATCACATGTCCTTCTTGCATGAGCACACATTCCAGTCCTTGGCCACATGCATCACAATAAATGTCAAATCCCTTCTGCAGATCTAGCATAACCAACACTGGTGGTGACATCAATCTCTTCTTCAATTGATCAAAGCTGTCTTGGCATTTCTCATCCCACTTAAATTCTCTCCCTTTTTCCAGCAGCGAGGTCATAGGCTTAGCAATCTTAGAAAATCCTTCAATAAATCTCCAATAATAACCAGCAAGCCCCAAGAAACTCTGAATCTCAGTGACGGTAGTGGGCACGCTCCATTCCATTATCTCCTTCACTTTAGCAGGATCCACTGCTATTCCTCTATTAGAAATAATATGTCCAAGGAATGGCACCTTGCCAATCCAAAACTCGCACTTGCTAACTTGGCATAGAGTTGATTATCTCGTAACTTCTGTAGCACCAACCTTAGATGTTCTTCATGATCACTTTCACTCTTAGAATAGATAAGAATATCATCGATGAACACCACGACGAATCTGTCCAAATACTCCATAAACACCTTATTCATCAAATTCATAAAATAAGCTGGTGCATTGGTTAATCCAAACGACATAACAGTGAACTCATATAATCCATATCGGGTTGAGAAAGCTGTCTTAGGAATATCTGATGGTCTAATCTTCATTTGATGGTATCCCGATCGGAGATCAATCTTCGAGAATACCCTAGCACCTCTCATTTGACCAAATAAATCCTCAATACGGGGTAATGGATACTTGTTCTTCACAGTAACATCATTAAGTGATCTATAATCCACGCACATCTGTTGTGATCCATCCTTCTTCTGTACAGACAGAACCGGCGCTCCCCAAGGTGAGGAACTCGGACGAATGTACCCTGCTTCCTGTAACTCAGTTAACTACTTCCTAAGCTCCTTTAGTTCTTCTACAGCCATCCTGTATGGTCGTTTAGAAATAGGGGCAGTTCCAGGTAAAAGATTAATGACAAACTCAACTTCCCTATCTGGTGGCATCCCTGGTAACTCCTCTAGAAAGACATCCAGAAAATCTCTAACCACCCGGATATTGTCACCAACAAACTCCTCCGCTATAAAGTATATCGCCCATTTTGAAGAGGTGGTTACTGCAATTTGAACTTGAAATGTTTCTCCTTTAGGGCTAGTGAGTTCTATAGTACCCCTACCACATGCTATAATGGCCTTTGCCTTCCTTAACCATGACATACCAAGGATCAGATCTATACTGCTGGCCTCTAATATTATAGCGGTAGCTCCAAATTCTCTTCCCATAATAGTTAATGTCAATCTATGTGTCATTTGATTTGCCTTAATAGGCCCTTTAGGTGTGATTACTATCATTGGTTTTCTCATATTTAGCAGGGGTATCTCATTGGTGTTGGCATATCGAGCAGACATGAATGAATGTGTAGCACCCGAATCAAATAATATTGTTGCAGGAATGGCATTAATGTAAAACATACCAAGTACGATGTTAGCACCATCAGGAGTATCATCGACGCTGACTTGATTAACTCTAGCTATAGAATATCCCTTGCTAGGAGTCTATTGCTTGTTCTTAGCTGGTGTACCAGAATTCCCCATCGGACAAGCATTAGCATAGTGCCCAATCTGACTGCACTTGAAGCATGTAGGGCCGGTCTTCTATCATGTAGACCTCGTCGGGGTGCTAGTGGGAGTAGCCTGACGAGTAGGAGGTGTCCGTGGAGACCCCTGTGGAGCATACTGAGCTGGGCGTGGTCCTCCTCCTGGACGAGTAGGTGTACCCTATGGCGAAACGTAGCGGGGACGAACACTGTTGCTACCCTGTCCCTGTGAGATAGCCTTCCTCTTCAAGTCTCCCAATTGAACACGCTTGTGTTCAATAGCAAGAGCCTTATCCAGCAGCCTCTAAAATGATGGAAATGTGTGTGCAACCAGTGCATACTGTAGGGGTCCATTAAGTCCTTCAATAAAGTGCTCCTGCTTTCTCTCATCCTCAGCAACCTCATCCGGAGCATATCTCGACAGCTGAATGAATTTATCTCTGTACTCGCTGACAGACATGTTGCCTTGCTTCAATAACAGAAACTCCTTCTTCTTGATCTTCATCAATCCAGCTGGAATATGGAAGTTTCTGAACTGTGTACTGAATTCTGTCCAAGTAATAGTATCAGCAGCATCATGGGCAGCAGTATAAGAATCCCACCAGTCAGCAGCAGGACCTGTCAGACGACCTGAGGCATAAAGAACTTTCTCCCGGTCTGAGCATTGGGCGATGTTGAGCATCTTCTCAAATGACTTCAACCAATCATCTACATCAAGTGGGTCTGGCGAACTGGCGAAGGTCGGTGGCTTATGACTCATAAATTCCCGGTGCTTATCACGAGGTGGAACTGGTGGTGGTGGTGGAGGCAATGGTACTTGCTGCTGTTGCTGTTGTTGTTGAAAGTGCTACTGCAGCTGCTGTTGCGCCCTTCTCTCTTGGCATATCTCTTCTCGCTCCTGGCGCAACTATTGGTGTATCTCTTCTCTTTCCTAGCGCATCTCCTGGCGTTCCTACTGCATCTGAGCATGCATATCTGCCATAGTGTCCGCCATTTGTTGCATCATCCTCATCTGAGCAGCAATCAGTATGTCAACTCCACCTGGTGGAGGATTAGGAGGATTCATCTCTGCTGGTTGTGGCTGGGGTTGTCTATATATCCACCGAGTGTGTCGATTAGGAGGCAAATCAATTCCACCACCCCTCTTGGTATTGACCATCTGAGTTAGATACATATGGTAAGAGAGAGTAGTAGACAAGGCAGTAATTACGAATCATGTTACTTTGGGGAATTTATTAGCTAAGCAGATTAATGTTTTACCTACCATAGCTAACTCATTACCTTGCGGTGGCACATACAAAGATGTCCATATATAATATTTCAATCAATCAAAGAAGCAAATCAGACATTTTTCATCAGAATAATCAAACAATATTTTTAAATATAGAAAATAGTTTTGGTTTGGTCTTAGGCCTCCTATCTCTTAAAAATGTCATAGGGGTAGGGATTCCCAGGTGTGAAATCCATCTTGTCTCAGAATAGAAAAGATAAGAATGATCAGAGTAGAACAGTAGAAGGTGAGACAGGATCAAGATAAGTATAGAAATAATCAGAGTAAGGTAAGTACAGAATGAATCAGAATAAGATAAGTAGGTAAGGGTTTTGTCCATTTCTATTTAGGTTTCGTCCTACAGTCAACATTTGCTCTGATACCACTTCTGTCACACCCGGATTTAAGGGACAAACCCGGGTGCATCTCATATGTGCGCCAAGGAAGAACAACACACATAATAACAGAGTGCATAGAGAAAATATCATAAATATCATAAATGTACTTATTACATAGCGGAAGTCCTACAAAAATATATGATGAAGTAAAGCGAACTAAATATTATTCCCTGACGCCACAAAGCTGACTGGGAGACGCCACCTAGATCAAGTCGAATGCCTCAGTATTAGACGGCTCCTCTTCGACCACCTGTTCTTCTCCTGTGGGGGGTGTGAGACAGCAAGAGTGAGCTCACATACGTTCATAGCTCAACAAGTCGTGGGGAATAATGTGCATGAACTCACCAAAGGTGAGAGTTCATGTGAAGTGTAAGGTTCATCAACAAAATAGAGGCTGAAGCTGAGCATTGCTTTTATAAGTTGGTCAAAATTTTATTAGCAATTACTAAGTGTAAGTAAATACCAAACCTTAATAATAAGAAAGAAAGTAATAGTAAAATAATCCCAAATGCGATACAAATGTCAAATTAAATTTAAGTTCCATAAATTAATCATGTGAGGGTCTGAGCTGCTCATGACCGTGAGCATGGCTAGTATACCAGTTTTACACTCTGCAGAGGTAGCGCATCTTTACCCACAAGTCATGTTACCCATCTGCTAAGAGATGGACAATCCCATACACCTCTACCGAGGAGGCGAGGCAGGGTAACACTACGAGACCTTTACAAAGTTCCACTAGCTTCAGAAATCCTGCTACAGTTTATAGGAAGCTCCAGTGCAGGAATCCCTCGCCTGACCGCCATCGCAGCAAAATCAACCCAAGGACCTCCCTACACTGACCACTCCCCTACTGCCCTTGCCCCTATCGGGTAAGGAAGACCTCCACTAGCTTTCCTAGTTAATCAGCCAAGGGCGTCCCATTAAACCCTTGTGGTAGCACTGTTTTCCCGGGTGGTCGCTCCATGTTCCCATTAACTTAATGATCTTAACATGAACAATAATAATAAAAAGATAATAAAAGAATAATCATGAACAGTGTATCTCCATACCCAAATCCATATAAAGCAATAGCAGGTACTACCTAAAAATGTTTCAGTGGTGAACAAGGTATAAAGATAACCAAAACTGGGGTAACCTATTGGATCCCATCAAAATTAACCTATGCAGATCATTATAATTAATAAGAACATGGCTGAGAAAAAGTAAGTGATCAAGGGCACAACTTGCCTTCAATGAGCTCCTGCTCAGCTACTTCTACTTGCTGAACCTCAGAATCCACAGTGGCTTGCTCGTCTACTCGCATCAACACAATACATACATAGTATAGCATAAATTAACATTGCACCAAATATGTGAATAAAATACACAATAAAAATCTACACATTAAAATATGAACCTAGAAACAGAAATCACTAAATTTGGAGTTATAGATTTTGAATTATGAATTTCCAAAGGTTTAATATGCTTGAAAAGGAATTACATGAGAAATAATTTTCTTTCTGTTTTCATGACAAAACAGAGACCCTAAGTGATAGAGAATATTATTACAAAAAAATAGAAATTGGAATGGGTTAATTTGGAGTTCATATGAATTTTCTTTGGAATAAACAAGTTCTAGCACTTATTTTCATATTAAATATTCATTTTCTAATTCAATTATTCAATTTAAATAGGCTCTGGATTAGGCGTCAAAATCTGAGAACCGCAGGGGCCTAGCTACAAAAATCCCTGTGACTCAGAGCGCTACAGATAGGACGGCGAGTTTATTTTTATGAAATCAGGGGGCTCATTTGCATAATCGCACGGCCAAAAGGGTATCAGTGAATCCTAGCCGTCCGATCTACAGTTGAGGGCTCAGATTAGATCCTAAACCTAACCGAACCGGTACGTGAAACGGGCCACTGGATTAGATTTGGGGGTCAGGATTTTATGTGCGTGAGATCCACCAGAGACTGTTGGATCCAAATCCACGGCACATATTTGTTTTCGGCCGAATCGTTATCCTCGCTCTAATCCCCGCCGTCGCTAGAACAATCAATGGTGCATTGCGCCCCAACCCGAGACGACGCCGGCGGCGACGAGCAGAGCCAAATCGCGGTGGCGCCATTGCCAGAGGTCCCCGTCCCCGCAGCCCACGCGTTAAAACTCCGATTCCTACATCCTACGCGCCGCGGAGATTGAAACAGGGAAGATGGGAGCAGATCTACCTCAAATCGAGACGGCGACTGTCCTGCCCACGCGACAGTGTGGAACCGCGGCGGAGGTTGAACGTCGTCGAGAAATTAGTGGCGGTTCGTTGGGCTATTCCGCCAGAATGTGTCACAGAACGCTTCAGTGGTCTCCCGCGAACACTCCTGTCACCTTGCTACGGTCGGTCACCCTCGCGGTGTGATTTTAGCCGGCGGCGACACTCCTCTCCTCGAAACAGCGCACGGTGGGGAAGGTTTCGGAGGGCGCAGGCGGTGTGGGTCGAGGATCGCGAGGGTGGAATGGAGAAGGGAAGGAGATGGACCGGGTCCCGCTCCTATAAGAACGTGACCACGACCGAAACGCTCCAACGAGCTTCACGGAATCCGTGCGCCCGTCATGCTCGGAGAAGTCTGTTGAGGGAGGTGGGAGACGGCTGACATGCGGGTCCCACGGACCAGAGGCAGAGCGGGTTGGGAGGCTGACCAGGCGCGCCCACGCGACAGCAGTCCGAGCGCGGAAAGGGCTGGGCCACACGGTGAAAACGTGGATTGGGCCGAAAAGGAGGTAGTCGGCCCATGTAGCTTTTTTTCCTTTTTCTCTCTTATATTTTGAGTTTTCAAATTTGAATTCAAAGTTTATGGTGAGTTTCACCTTTGAGCAAATGAACAAATTCAAATCTTAATATAGAAATCATATATTTTATTATCTATATTTTTATTATATATATATATATATTGTCACATAGTATTCCCTTTCCCTTTTTTAAACTCTAGAATTTCTTTTAGGATTTAATTTCCCATTGGAGTATTAACATACTTATTATTATATTTTTACTATATTTTTATATCATCACAAAGTGCACACAAAGTAAGATCCAGCATGATGCATAGGTTAATTATGTGTTTTTTTATATTTATCCACTTTTATCTAGTGTTATTATATGTAATGAATAGTAAAGGCCACCAACTATTGAGACTATCTCTATTCTCTTTATTACACTTCTGAGTATTACATTTATTCACTTCGAAAAATATTGCACGTATAATCACTAGCAGAATGAGTAAGATGAGATAATCACACCGATAAATAACTCATCGATCGAGTTGGTGCGGTATGAGCCTTAACTACCAGGTAGCTCCCACGGATCAAACTTGTAAAGGTCGATCTCGGCGATGATGGCGACGGGGAGTGGCACCGACGCGGCCTTCTTCTTGAGGTAGTGGACGACCAGCTCCTCGTCCGTCGGGTGGAACCGGAACCCCGGCTCTGTGTTGCAGAGAGCTTTACGCTGTCGGTTGGCAGGGTCCAAATGGAGCAGGCGGCGGTCGAGTGATCTGCGCTGGGATTTTTGGTGGTTTCGCCCGGGCCCCCTTGAAACGTTGCAATGGAGGAGAGCCGGCCGGAGACGGAGGCGCGTGCGGGCAGGGGAAGAGAGAGTGGGAAGGTGCCGAAGGCATTGCCCCGAGAAATATAGCTCCGTTGCTCGACTCGTACTCGTACCCCGCCGCCGCCCGTACCTGCGTGTCAGCTCGCCACCGGCCGCTCCCTGCTACACCCGCCGTGGCCGCGATTCCGGTCGCCCCCTGGGCGGCCCTCCATGCGCTCGCGGGCCTTCGTGGCCTCGTCTCGGCCCGCGCTCGTAAACGAATGGGCCGATTTCTTCTCGGTTAGCCCGTCCAGAGCCGCTACAGTGGCCCACATGCTATCATGGAATTGGAAGCGCAGAGCAGGACCAAGCTGCAACTGGTAGAAAATTACCAATTGCAGTGCAGGTCAGGAGTTTCTTCTTTTCCTAAACTAAGAGAGAGAGAGAGAGAGAGAGAGAGAGAGAGATGAGTAGAATTTAACCAGATCCTTCGAATGTTCATGCGCTGAATTTCAAGATTTGAGCTCGCTTCGTACGGCGTCCAGACCGTGGCCATGGATTGATGGTTCATGACTTGACTGTGCCCATGGTTTTTTTAAAGCTAATAAGTACTTTTTTAAAAAAAAGTCCCTCCTAGTCCAAGGTGAGTAGTTCAACATTCAAGCAATAACAAACAAACAAATTAAATCTAAATGAAAGACGGAACTGAACCGAAGTGCGGTAGAATCGGTGCCAACTGCCAAGCGAAATTCTTTGACGTGTGCCTCCACTTTCCGGAACGGGTCTTGGACGCGCAAATAATAGAATGTTGTTCCATTTCTTAATCGAGGCTTCAGCATACTCAATCTGATCTAACTAACACCATATATAGCTCCGAAATTTAATAAGATTAGTCTGACGAGATTTCGTGTCAGTCCAATTGAATCGCCTCGTCCAGACATTCCATTCCAGCCTATAATCTTTGGAAGAAACTAAGCTAGCCTAGCCGCGGCATGCATTATTTTAATAATGAGCCAGCGGTCATCATGATTCATGCGACTACAGTCCCGAGTCCATGCTTGGCTGCACGCTGCATAGGACCAGCAGCTCCAGATGCAAGAAAGTCACTGTCAACATACATAAAAGGAGGTCGACGATATTACACTATTTAAAAAATGTGTAAATAAATACAGCTAGTCGATTCTAAGATCAAAGACCAGTCCTTGACCACACTAATCATCAATATTTAGTTTCAGTGCCACACCGCCAGCGGCGGTTGTATTAACCGCCAGAATCTCCAGCAGCCAATGAGAAGATTCACCGAAAGAACAGGCAGACCGTCTGAGTAGCTTCCAAAGCTAGGCTGCATCCTCCCGTAGTCCGTACAGGGAGTGAGATCGGGCGCTTGGAATTCCGTTTTGGGGAAACGCCGCGATCCGTTTGGCTGACCTTGACCGTGTCAATTCCGGGGTCTCTTGCATCATCTGCCTCTGACGACCGGCCGGACGGTCCATCGCCGATTGATCAGACCCTAACCCAAACCTGTGTTTGTGATTAATGATCCCCAGTCAACGCCTATCTAAGTCACGTGGCTGCATTGCATTGCGTTGTATGCAGCAGGTCAAACAAGAGTAGCCGCTGTTATGATTTTTTTAAAAAATTTAACTCACTTCTCTAGCCACTCGAGGCTAAGATGACACATAAAAAATATTACAGAAAGAGCACTTTTGCTTAAATTCGAGGAGATGGATAGATATGTATCATGGATCCGTGCTAGATCTCTCGGCTTATTGGTAGCGTTAGCGTAGCTGTTGCAACTGCTCGAACTGCTGTAGCTACAATACATAGAAACAAAATACTCTAGAAACCGCAGCCACAACCAGGTTAAATCCGCAACCAGCCTTTTACTACGCCACCTGTTTCTTTTCTTTTACCCAATGAAGCACATGGAGGCATGTAGCTAAGCCGCATAGGTAGTACTGTGCGATCTGCATTAGAAACATTGAATTGAATTCTGAGGGTCAACATTCTGGTCAGACGACAGCGCCGCCGAGTCCTGCGGTTTCTTTGGCAGCTTTAGGAAAACAGAAACAACACACACAGAGATAGAGAGGTTGGCTGAATCGATAGAGAAAGTTCAGGGGTCGTCAGGTACTGCCGCCGGAGGCCGGTTGAACCTAAGGAAGTGCGCGCAACACCCGAGCAAGTAGTACTAGCTAGTATGGTTAAAAAAATTTAAAACCGTTGGCCTGGTTTGATTTCTTTTGCCACCTCAGCACTCGTTTGTGGGGCTCTCCACACACACACTCTCTCTCCAGGTCGGATGCATGCAGCGAGAAGACGAGGCATGAAAGTCGTTGCTGAAGAAAAATGGTCGTCTTTGTCGGGTGGGGTGTGGCGGCAGGGCAGGCACGCGATCGTCGTCTGCGTACGTGACTGCCTTTTTTTTTATGTGTGTGTCTTTCTCCTTCGGTTCCCTCGTCGTCTTGGTTTTCAAGTCTTTCATTTTCATTATCTTTGAGGTCGACTTTACGATCTGCACGCGTTCACACATGTCTTCATTAGAACTCTACGTACGATTGTGGCCATGCTTGTACTTGTTCTCTCGTATGCATGTCTGCATCCGCACGATTCGAAAATGGAGCTGCTTGAATAGCAAGCAACAACTTCACACAGCTAGCACAGGCATACCACAAACTACGGGTACGTAGAGATTAGGGGTGAGCGTTAACTTGCCGGTTAAGACTAATAACCTTCTTCTTACTAATCTTCAATTCGCGGAATTAATATAAATAATCCATGCACTACTAGACATCTAGTAACGCAAGGCTAGGACATTTTCTTCCCAAGCTCAACTCTAACCTCTCGTGGGATTCCAACAATGTATCTTTTCATAATAATCCAACTAATAGCTAGGCAGCGCGCCAACGCTGGTGACGACTCGCGCGAGAGAGAGCCATGAAACTGCCGTACAAGTTCCAAAGCTAGGGGGGCACACGGTCGCACGTATAGCCCACGACCCGTTCGACCAAGCATTCTCGCGAATTGGAACTTGAACACGACTGTGTTGCGGGCATTATCCGGTCGGCACGTGAGCTCACCGTCGCCATCCGGTGCCGATTTTAAGGAGGGGGGAAGCCTGTCCGTACGCATGGTTGGACGGGGAGGGAGACACGGTTTGTACGAAACTAGCTTACTGCAGCTCACCGGGGTACCGTATACCAGGCCTGAGAAGCGGTCTTCCAATGTGTAACCATCTGTGCCCAGCGTAGACGGTTTGTCGCGCGTTGAATGCCATATAGTCTGTGCTGCATGGGACTAGTTCTTACTCCTACTTCTTTAGCGTTACCACGCATGCATGCACCCCACTACAGTGCATATGCATGCATGCGCTTTGACACGACGATCTATCGACGTTTTTTGCTCATGGGCTCATGGCCATCTTTGCGATTTGCCCTCTGATCCCCCCTGTTCACATCTATAAATTTCTTTGTCACGGAGAGGGAGAGGGGCTAATAATAACCGAGTAGGCCCGCAGTCAACGTCGATCGCTTTTATTTGTCCATTCATCACAACCCTTTCTTGTAGTTGTATTAACGTCGAGTAAAAAAGTATCAGCAGGACCCTTGCCATACGTTCTTTTTTTTCCAGCAGTTAACCCCCATGCAAGGTTAAGTTGATCAGAGCACGTACTAGCTAGCCTTGCCACCAGTAGAAATACAAACGGTAGAGCTTTTCGGACTGTTCGTTCCAATTCAAGGCCAAGAATTCAGCAGTACGTGCCAGTCTTTGGATGCAAAACAAAAGGCAGCACACACTTAATTAACCTAAAGGAAGGTCCGCGTACGATGATAGATCGAGTAGGTACGAAGCAACTATATATATCTACGTACACAAATCTCATCAGAGAACAGATCTAGAAGAAGGCCAGAATGTGAAGTTTCAAAGTTCGGGTCTCCTAGCTAGCTATAATTCCTTCGAGTCTACAGGAAGTGTCGGTGGGTGACGTAATTTATTTAACGTTCGTTCTTTTTGAACGTGGAAATTTCTGTTTAACACCGTACGTACTCACCATTTGAATTCCGTCAGCGTCGTAGTTATGCCGGTACAGCTTTTCAAAATGTGTGTCTATAGTTTCCATTGTAAATCATCAGTGCACATAATGTTCGTTGGCTCCCGTGTGAAACCGTACGCGTTCATGAGATTGAGATGTTGAGTCATATATATATACTAGGTGAGTGCCCGTGCGTTGCAACGGAACCGTATAATAACACGATAACTTATGTACATATAGGTATATGCTCATGTGTCCACGAGAGTTAAAAATTAGTATAAAATATAGATACAGAATGACAAACATTAATATTATAGAAAAATACACAAGCAGTTGTAGCAACATCCTAGACTGAGCATTCACAATATGAAGTAGCCGATGACATGTCTATTTCCCAACAAGGCACAAGAACATTTTCATATAGATTCCAATAAAGATGTTGTAATAACACAAATAATACCACTTGTGTAGCAAAAAAATTACAACAACTGAATTGCATAAATTGCTAAAATGTCAGTACCTAGCCAATCACTACTACAGTTAATCCCCACACCTTTCATCAAATTCAAAAATCCACAGAATAGAAAAAACAGCTCAAATATGTGAATACTGCACAAGACAATGAAATGAAAATGAGATCCTGAATTCAACAGCACAAAAATAAAAGAAAAGGATAGGATAAAGCTGAAATAACATTAGTCCCTATGAAGAACTGCAAGCTAATGTAAATACTAATCCCCACATCTAACCAACCACTAATACAGTTAATCTGTGATTTCCTCTGTAGGCAATACCTACTAAAAGGTAGCAAGCCCATCTAGAAATATTAAGTTCCGAAGAAAATGCAGGTTCTGAACGTGAATATAGAAGGAATAATCCTTTAGTGTGCCACATAGTAATTAGCGATTAGCGAAATGGGAATCAAATGAGATGAAACACAAAAATAATAGTCATCTATGGAACAGAGTACATCTTGTTCAGTGATGTTATAATGAATGCTCTAAAAGTAGGACTACTAAGTGACCCTATACCGGAATGTGAGGATTGTTTACCTTAGAAAAGAAAGATCAACAGAGTTTAGGGGCCCTATACCATCTTGTGGCAACATAATTTTGAATTCTTTGTGAAACTGACTATTATAATTAAGTGAATGCTCTAAAAGTAGGACTACTAAGTGACCCTTTACCAGAATGTGAGGATTGTTTACCTTAGAAAAGAAATATCAACAGAGTTTAGGGGCCATATACCATCTTGTGGCAACATAATCTTGAATTCTTTGTGAAACTGAATATTATAATTAAGTGATGAAACGACATATGAATATATCTTGTTCAATAAAACGCTACGCTAAATCTATGAGGCAGTATCTTACATATCGTCCAGAATAATGTTGTAGGAGTGTCATTGAATGCCACTCTTGCCAATCCAAAATCACATATTTTAAGTTTATAATTAGCATCATCAGATTCTTTGTCCTCAAATCATATGATAAATATTAGCTGCAATAACATAAAACACATGTTTCAGTTCTGTTTTGTCTTGGAAGATATAATAATAATGAGCATGCAAATAGAAACCAATGTTGTTGATGGATCAACCACTAAAAATGGATGGCACCAAGTAATTGTGATAGCTTTGAAGGTATAGTGAGTGGATACAAGTCTATGTATGAGATGAGTGTACAAATATATACACTACATAGGAATAACAAAAACAATCAACGACAACAGCTTTCGTTAATAGATTAATGCTGAAGCGGTATTAATGTGTGAAAATCTTTTCAAGAGAAATGATAACAGACATGTAAATTGCTGTATGAGGTATGACAATCATAGAGACGTGCTTTTACCTACCACAAAACAACATGCAAGCATGGCATTGATCAATAGTTTGACCACACAGTGGGGGAACCATCCAAACCTAATTTGTAAACAAATCACAAATGAAAACAAAAGGTGTCTATAAATTAATGAAGCTCCATCTCGCTTAAAAAACAAAAAATGAAGCACCCATATCACATAATGCAAATGCCCCTACTGGCTATAATAAAGTGACCGACATCAAGAGTCATGAAAGTATGCATTCAAGGATTGGATGGAGAATCAATAAGGCCAGATACTCTGTTATACCAATTCTATGTCATGTTTCGTGTTTGTACCAGAAAGATGCATCAACACCGTGCGGACGTGTCCTAGTTTTTCTCACCTATACTTGAAGCTGCAGTTGCTTCAGATACACAATGGCCTCATCAAGCATGGATGCCTTGTCGGTCTACTCTCCCAAAATAAAACATCACAACAGAAACACATTAAGGTCAAATCTAGCATGAACACAACTGAACAACCTTCTGTGAGCGAGAGAGAGAGTCAGAGAAAACAACCTTTTTAGGAACCATTTGCTATAGCTCCTTAAGCTAAAAATATCATAAGGTAAAATTATATTGTACTCTTTTCCATTTCACCATCAATCGACATAAGGCAATGAGCACACAGAAGGTTGCAGCAGTAGCTCCAGCAAACAGGCCTAGGAAAATGAAGAATAAGCATTAAAGGCACAAGCAAACCTTCTCCAGAAACAGCTTAATCTCAACAAGGCTCCATACGATGGGGTGGCCATCCACCGAGAGCCCCTTGGCCTTGCGAAGGAGGTAGTAGACGATGTCCTGGCAATAGCCAAGGAGCAGGTGGTTCTTCGCTTCTAGGTACCCGATCCTGTTGGCCACCAGCAACTGGTTCGCCTTGACCTATCGACACATGAGAGAGCGAACCAGAGTTCATTCCACCATAAGGCAATGAGGCTGCTAATCTGGAATGATCAAAGAGTAGAAATCTAAGCACATATATAAGATAAATTGCAAATAAACATCTGAATGTATATAACGGAAACCTTAACATAAGGATAATCTAGATTTTTTACTAACCACACTGATAATAGATATGACGATAAGGAGCCCAAACCAGATGATACTGATGAAAAACTATAGAACAATCAAAAAATCCCTACTGGTAAAGCTCTTCCAGTTCTCTCCCAGGTATTTGTTCATCTTTTCAGCTAGACATACTCCTGAATCTGCATAGGTAAACCATGAACCTCATCAGAACCAAAGCAAATCAAAATACAATGACCCAAATTCCCAATCTTCAAAAACTCATTTGGGCCAAACCGTACAACTTGTCAGCAAGCGAGATGGAACGTTGATTAGGAGCAGAGTGATCCCTACCAAAATTTTTCAAAGAAGTAGATTAAGCATGGTTCAGATACTCACTACAAGGTGTTGCCAAGAAGAAATAGAGTTCTGTACCGCTCCCTTACCGACCTCACTACAAGGTGTTGCTCCCTTACCGACCTCTACCATCGCTAGGGTGGGAGAGGTAGCGCGTGGGTGGGGGAGCATAATCATCACGAGCGCAGATTCGGGCATCGCAGCGGGTGTGGGGGAGGACGAGGGCAACCTCGACGAGAGGACGAAGGGGGAGTCGTCGAGCACGGGGGGGCGTCGGGCTGGGGCGGGCATGGAGCGGAGTGCCGAGGATGGGGAGAATGGGGCGACGCGATGGTGGCTAGGGTGGGGCGGGCAACGTGAGGGGAGCGTAGAACGGGTCCACTATGGCAGTGACATGTTGGAGGGGAGGTGGAGGGGGAGGGAGAGGCGAGGCGGGGGCATGGCCGCACCGTGTGCCCACACTGCTTTCTTAATTAGTAGTAGGGATAGGGATTCAGTAGGGACCTTCCCTACTACTCCTTTTTCAAAAAAAACCTACTACTGCGAGAATGAAGTATATTCTGCAGTATTAAGTTACAGTTTTTTGCTTTAAGAAATAACCTGCTTGTGTTGTTTTAACACATTGGGTGAAGCGCAGGTAAAAGAGAGTTTTGATCAGCTTGGCAAGCTAGTGCAAAGCCCTGCTACACATACTATAATCAAACCCTTATTAGTTATCTTTAGATAAGATCAAGTAGAAATTAACAATGCACATTCTGAAACCATAAGCAGGATAGCGACCTTCTTTTAGTTTCATACGACATGTGTTATGTGACGTTTTTGCCCTTTGTGTGTTTTGGGAGGGTAGGGGGTCAATTAAAATATTACACTTAATAAGCAACAACTAAAACATTACTTTTATTTTCATGTATTTAAAAAAGGTAGCTGGGTTTGGACTTTGAAAATTATGAAGGCTAGCTTAATATACACTTAGAAGCAAGCAGAACCCAATTTCGCTGAGTTACTGCTCGATTGCTCGACTAAAAACATTCTGCAAGTAATCCTAGAAATTTTAAGTCTAAAAAAGCAGGATGAAATGGCTTAAACAGAAAGGCACGCAACACAATTCATTAAATAATAAAAAATGATATTTTTCGCTGGTCCATCACATAGCCTTGTATATATGAAGAAAAAATAACAAGTTACCTACTGATGAGCTGTTTCGCTTCATGTAGTTGGTGGTTGCAGTAGCGGATGGCCTCCGCCTCGTCGTCGTAAACACATCACCCACCTATACTCGCCAAAACTCTGCATCCACCTGGGATTTGTCGTAGACGATGTAATGCAGCGAGTATGTGTGCCTCTGTCATGTTTAGAAAAACATTTAGTGTGCATCATTTCTTCTGCAGTTTTTATTAGAAACATCTAGTAACAATCTTATATTCTCTAATTTTATCAAGAATCGATATGTTAAAATAGTATGCAGCAGCCTAGCAAGGGAGGAAAGAAACAAAAACAGAATGGTACCATTAAAATGTACACATATAAAAGGATAATTACGGACCAGAGAAAACATATATGTTGTCTAAAAAAATCAATTTGTCATATGAGCTACAAGAAAAATAGGAAAATCTTTAGCATTAAAGGCAATCTGTCTATCTCTTGTACATTGTACTAAAACGGGCAAGCAACTCGTGCCTCTTTGTGCATAATTAGAAATTTGTTGTAGTGAGCACTGGTCTACCAAGGTCAATGTTTTCCTAGCAAGAATGTGGCAATGCAGCAAGGAAGCACAAGCACTCCTAGCTGAAATGTATAAACTCTACCTCAATATAAGACTGAAGCATAAGGTTGCATCTAGCAAACTTGGGGATAGTTTCAAACATCAAATTGCATCTAGCTGAAATGCTCATAGTGACATTGCATACAGTTCATGGTTTGAAGGTAAAATTCACAACCAATAGGCTTTACTACATTTTCCTTAAGCATGAAACTCAGGAAACATTGACAGTAAAAAGTCTCATGTAGGCTGTATACTTGAGCTTATCACCTGAGCACGAACAAACCTAGAGAGAGCAAACATGGTGAAGTGACCATCATATATGCCATTCACATCCAAGTGGCCAATGTTGATCTAGACAGAGCAATGGTCCTTGGTAGTGATGATCCTGTTTGTGGCCGAGCTACAAGAATAGAAATTCAACCTTAGCACTTAGGTTACTGTCTTGTTACTCTAGTTTCTGCTTCATTGTCTCTTAGTGTCCAGTCTAGCACCTAGGTTAAAACTAAATAGAAATTGATGATAGATGAGTTTAGACAAATAAGAATCGAGCTAAATAAACCAGTTTTTAATCTCATGTTAGTAGCATGTATCTAACAAATAGGCAAGGTATAAAGCACAAACAAGCATAGCTCACCATGTGCCTCTGAAGCTAATTCTTTGCACTTCATGAAGCTGAGGCAAAATTCACAGAAAATAGTTTTGGGCAGTCATTATAATCTAGTGGAAAAGGAGAGAAATACCATGTATGATGTATCTATCTCATATCTCCCTAGTTCAACCTTTGTGATATTTTTCACCTTTGTGAATTCTTCATGTTCTTGCAAGCTGGCTCCATCAAGCTCCTCATGTCCTTGCTACAAAAATGATTGAGGTCAAATAAGAAAGAAGTATCTCTTGGATTGAATGCACAGAGAAATAAGCTGGCTCCATTTGTTGACTTGTTCGTTACTTGAGTTGTTGACAAATTAAAGTACCTACACATATGATTTATACAAAGATGAGATTTCTGCAAAGAATACCATGTTGCATCACTGAGATATGAGATAGAACGTATCATGAGATAGAAAATGTTGCATCAGTGGCAGAATAATGTCTTGTATCATTGTAGAACGTATCATGAGATAGAAAATGGAGGTTTAAAAATCATCCATAGTAGAAGTAGCCCCTACTACCTAAAGGTCACCAGTCTTCCACCGGTCTTCCAAGGCCGCCACCAAATCCTAAGTGGGAAACCCCCCTAGATCCAGAATCCTTGGACCCCAGGCTGAATAGGACACAAGGAGGCCAAAGATCAGCGAGTAGAGAAGGAGGAGCTGTTGAGACGACACACTCACCATAGCCGGCCAGGCCGGGAAGCGCTTCATCTTGGTAAGCACGAGGTCGCCCACCTTCCACTTGACGACTGTCGCGACCACGGCGGCACCTATCGCCCATGACCACCCAACCTGGAAGCACGTCGTGCAGGGCGCCTCCAGCTCATGCACAGCGCGCGGAAGTTCTCTGCGGTCTTGGGCACCTCGTTGGCCTACAGCTCCATCACGATCCAGCCGGCCGGGGCACCACCGACGGTCATGTCAAAGAAGACGCGGGGGTTCGCCATCGAGATCCGAAGCTAGGGTTTGGGGGAAATTTTCCTTCTCTATCCGCGGCTGTGGTGTGATCTAGGGCACCTCCAGCTGCGCTTTGAACAGCCCGCGGTGGTGGTCGTCGAGGAGGAGGCGGAGAGGTGCGAGGCGGTCATGGAGGCAGTACTGATGGGGATCGACGGGACGGGTCGGGTGGCGTCGGCCTCGACGCTCGTCTCCGGATCTCTTCTTCCTCTCCGGGCGGGGCGCGGGGGTCACAGAGGCAGGGCGTGCCGGGGGTGGGGGCGGAGCCAAAGGAAGGCGCGCGAGGTCAGGGGCATGAGGACAGCGCAGGGGGCGATGATGGCGGGGCATCGACGGAGGATTTAGTGGGATTGGGCGACGGGAACACCGCGCAGCAAGGGCGCGAGGGGGAGCACAGGCGCGGGGCAGAACCGTGGTGCACGGTGTGGACGCCTACAATAGTGTCTTATAGAGTAGTAGGGATACGTTGTAATACCATGAACTGGTCGAGCTCTGGGTCTGCTGCTCGTTGCTGTTCTTGTCAGTCGTCTGAATTCATTTTGACGTCATCAGCGAGGGCGGAAAGCCGACCGACAATCTCTGGCGGCGCTCCGACCTCAAGTAACAAAAAAAACACACAATATATAAGGACGGAGCTAGCACATTAAAAAAATCAAGAAGCCATGCTAGCTTTTGCTCTCTGGCAAAATTAGCTGTAGAATTGTATGTATCTGGGAAACCTGTTGCACGCATACCTTCCGGCAGTCTATGAAGGCTCTCAAGACAGCCGGATAGAGTGGGTGGGACATGATCTTCGCCTTGATTATTTCGGATCCCCTCTCGCTGTTGGCAGCACACGGAAGCGGCGGCGCCTCCGCCGGCGGTGGAGACGACGTGGCGGAAGCTGTGTGATCTAAGGCGAGGTAGAAGGGCGTCGTGGTGGCCGCCTGCTTTGAGCCACCGGTAAGATTAGCAGGCAGCTCCTCCTCCACCTCCATGCGTACGTCCCGGCCGAGCCTAGCTATCGCGGTCGGATCTGGGTGAGTAGGGCGCTAATAATTTAGAGCATGTCCATTTAAATGACTAAATCATTAGTAAAAAACAGAGCTGTAGTTTGCTCCATGAAAAGCTACCATGTAGACAGATTGACAACCAATGTCATATACTCATATGTCTATGCTATCAAAAATAAAGAGGAATATGGATATAGTAAGCATTGGACTGACCTACGCACTGTGTCTACATAGAAAGAATTTTCACGCATGCATATTCCCGCTTCTCTAACTTCAGTAATTGGTTTATCAACAACTCTTTTGTGCGCCTGCATTGTGGCGTAAGAACATCCATGCAAGGCTCGCCAAAAGAGAATTTACCAGTGAATTTGGGAACAATACCTTTTGGTAGTATTTCTTCAAACGATCCTTCAATTTAAGTAAATGTTATGGTTTTGAGAGGTCAAGAAAAGGCTTTGACGATGCAATGCCACCAGATTGAATCAGTTCTGATTCAATTTGCCTCTTTATGTGATAATAGTCACTACAAAACATAACTGCATTAAAAAATATTCATAAAAATCATAGCACATAATTTTTTAGAAACATACTTCTTTTTTGCCATGTAGGTCTCTCCTCACCAGACCCATTCAAGCTTTATGAGGCAATTTTTTCCAGGACGCTTGAAATCACATGTTGTGCAGTCCACATCTGTAACTATGGATGGTGGCTGCAATGAACAAGGAGTAAAAGGTTCATTTATTTATATAATCATGTAGGGTCTATTATGGTAGCACAACTTGACGAAAGTGGATGGTTTTTGAATAAACAAAATAGTTCATGGAACTGAGCTATTGATTCAAAGAGACCTTAGTTGTTTCCATAGCAGTCACTAATTTACATTGATACTAAGGCAACCACCAAGGTGCCTGTTGAAATATTTACATGTGCAGCCTTCTAATAGCTTATCCTTTTAGGTGAATTGGTTTGTGTACAAATCTCAGTACAATTATTTGGAGCCGGAGGTATCAAGTAAAGGCTAACAAAAGTTTCATCCAATGTGACATGTGCTAAACTTCAGTCTCTAGAACCAAACACCACTTTATGAAAAGTAACAGTTCGCCTTGTTCAACAAAAAAGAAACATGAATCTATTTACAATATAATTAAACAGAGTCATCCACTATATAACTCTTGCATGTTTCATTGACAATATAATGAAATACTGGATGAGATATATGGGCAGCATGACTCATGAGCAAGTATAAAAGAAGTGAAGCATGAACTGTTGTCTAGGCATCTCAGTTCCAAGTTCCACAAACGAACCGAGGCCATCATCCTCAACGAAATAACCAAAAGCAGAAATTCGGGTTATTAGAACAACTAAAATCGGAGAAAATCAGAGGACCATACCACCATCACACCTAAGGAACAGACAATCTAATACAAGAGCAATGGGGACGGAACAGAGCCAAGCTTCCATGCAGTTGAGCAGGATTTGTATAAGCAGATTTAATTGCAAATGGAATCAAGTGCGGGCTTGGACACTGTGAAACCAAAAACATTTTGTGAAGATGTTCGTTACTTTTTTTTAGCAAATTTATTCTGATATTCCTCTGTGTTGCACCCACCAAATTTGAGCAAAGTTAAGCAGCAGTCCACACTGAAGCATAAGAATCGTTTGAAGTCCAAATTAGTTGGATGGTAAGTACAAATTTGAGGTGCACTTGAACAAAACATTAGTCAATTCTTCAGTCTCGACTCTTGAGCAACTCACCAACATGACACAAGTCGCAAGACGATTTGAGAGCGTCCCTGATATAATACTACGATGACAAGATCCACATTGCGCGACCAAACCAGTCTTGCAAATGAGGGGAAAACGCATCCTAAAACCAAACAAGAAGTGCTCATGTATGTAATCCGCCATGGCGCCATCGTCAGTTTTCCTCCACCACGACAGGAGGCGCACCTTGACGTCGCACGAGCTGGACACCACCCTGGCGTCGGCCGCGAGCCTGTCGACCGCCACGGTGCAGCGCGCCCACAGCGGCACGACCCACGTCCTGACCTCGCCGAGCTGGAGGCGCACGGGCACGTCAACGTCCACGTCGAACGACACCAACCGGAGCCGTTCCGCCGCGGCCAACTGCTCTCGCACGCTCCGCGACAGCCGTACCCCGGACCCCCTCGCCCTCGCCACGACCACCGTCACGTTCCGGGGAGCCTGGTAGAGCGCCGGCCACGCGCCGTCGGCCAAGAGCGCGCCGCCGTACGACACGGAGACGCGGCCCCGGCCCCCCTCGTACCGCACGCCGAGCCTGCCGTTGCGGTTGTCGGTGCGCACGGTCGCGTCGAACCCCGACGAGAGCGCGACCGAGGAGGAGGAGGAGGAGGCGTTGCCGAGACCGAAGATGGCCAGCGCCTGGACCGCGTACGCCGGCGGCTTCAGCCCGAGGACCAGGCACGCGAGGACGCCGGCGAGGGCGGCGGCGGCCCCGGCTCCAAATTGCTTTGCTGGTCGGGGACTCGAGTTCCTCACATGGCAGGCGGGGATTGTGGAGGGCGGGTGGGGAGTTCGCGGCGGGGACTGCGGCGGGCGGGCGGATCGCGGCTGTCGCGTCTGGCGGGCGGGCGGGCGGGCGGGGTAGGGAGGCGGGGGCAGTCTACAGTATGGGACAGTCGGGCTCGAGCGCGTCGGTGACGACGAGCCCGCACGGACCGGACGCGTGCATCATGCCTTCAAGCGTGAACATCCCACCGGCGTCAACACCTCCTCCCTCGCCTCCCCGCTCCTCCTCCTCCTGCTGCTCCTCTTCCTACTCGTCGACGCCGTCGGACTCGTTGTCCCAATCCATGGCGTTGTCGCCGAGGACAGAACCCTAGCTCTAGATCCGGGCTCCCCACCGGGACGCGGTCAGCCCATGGATACCACGAGCACGAGGTCTAGGGTTTGGTTGCCCTGCCCTGGCTCTGGATTGGGTTAGGGCGAAGGAGGAGGAGAGGAGGCAACCGCGAGCGAATGGGCGGAGGTCGTTCGGTTGTTGCGCGGAGGCAAGGCGAGTGCGGATCTCCCGACCATCTCATGGGGATGAGGGAGGGCGGGCTCACGAGGATCGACAACGCACGAGAGAGAGAGGTGCGCACGGACGGTCTAGATCGCCGGGAGGCAGAACGTCAAAAAGGCAGGCTACCCTTAGAGCCTTAATAGATAGTAAAGATATGATCGAATGACGACCGAGTCTTCAGCTGAACTTCGCAAAAAAATAAATATGTTTGTACCCACCTTTATTCCAAATTGTATTTCGTTTTAGCTTTCACTACCAGAATTCAGCTCTTTATCGAGTGTTAAATGTTTTGCCGACTATTTTTTCGACACTCGGCAAAGAAACTCTTTGCCGAGTGCCAAACAAAAAAACCTCGATAAAAGAAAACACTCGGCAAAGAAGCTCTTTGTCGTGTGTTTTATTTTTACACTCGACAATAAGTTTCTTTGCCGAGTATTTTTTTAGCACTCAGCAAAGAGCTTCTTTGCCGAGTGTCAAATATATAACACTCGGCAAAGTGTTTCTTTGCCGATTGTTTTTTTTTTCCAACACTAGTCAAAGACAATTTAAAAATCACATTTTAAAGCAGTAATTTAATTCAAATGTAAAAAGTTTTCAACTACAAATTGGTATAACTTATCATGATGTACAATTTATATTTTGAACATTTCTTCATATGACAAAATAAAAGTAAATTTGTCCATAAAACCTATATCTCTCTCGTAGTTTATGAAACTACAAGGGAGATGTATTAGATTTGTGCATATTGTTAGAACCATCATGTGAGATGAACTCGAAAAAAACCACCAACATGAAAGTTGTAGGTATTGAAGAGTTATGAAACTTTGTAGTTGATAATGTTTTGGTTTGAAATCATCTTGTCATACAAAACTAGGTTTAAATTTTAAAATTTGAATTTTTGAAACTACCTCGGATGGAAAAACCACCAAAATAAAAGTTGTAGGACTTAAAATGTAATGAAACTTTGTAATTAACAATTTTTGAATTTGAAATCATCTTATCATTGAAAAATTGGTGTGAGGTTTTCAAAATTGAAATTCAAATTTTGTAAACGACCTCGGATGTAGAAACTATCAAAATAGAACTTGTAGATCTTGAAAAGTTATGCGACTTTATAGTTGGTCACATTTTTAAATGAATTCATTTATTGTTTTAAATAATCAAATTAGTCTCGGATTGTTATAGTACATGAAGAATGAAAACGTAGTATAGATATAATTGATGTAGTAGTGTAGTGGTAGAAGAGGGTTTAGGGTATTCACGAGAGAGGGGTTGCGAGTTCGATTCTCAACATTCACAAAACATGTAAATTTAATTCAAAATAATAGTGAAAAATGATAGAGCGATGTGTAGACTAATGTCTAGTACGATACAGATATCTTTTCTGTAACCATCCCCTCAGACTATAAAAGAAGAGATGAGATGTTCCAAAAGGGTAGATCATAATCAATAGCCACCAACATAGATGGCATAGGTATTATCTCATATCGAGAGCTTGAACATGTCTAAATTTTTATCTCTCCTATGCATTACCTTCGGTTCTCAATCTTACTATCTACCAGATAAATTTACTGCTTGAATAATACGATATAGAGAGAGAGACATTAGTGTCACATTCCTTTCTTAAATTAAGATGTACTTAATTATCCACCGTACAGTTCTAAAGAATCAAACAATGAAACATTATCCAGATATTCTTTTTTTCTCAAATATCAAGATATGATGCATTATATTAGTGTCACGAGTACTCTGCAAAACTGAGCAAATGTAGTGTTGCAACGATTGCATGCAGTGGCGGACCCAGGATTTGAAGACAGTCTAGGCGAAATTACACTGCTATACTCTACGCCTGTGCCCTATACTCTACGCCTGTGCCTAGACCCTTTGCTGCTCTGCTTGCTTGCTTGTGGGTATGATGTTTGCTTGCTTCTGTCCATTGTCGCAGCCGAGGCAGCCCAGGCCACCGCCTGTGGTGCCTGGGCGGTAAGTCCGCCACTGATTGCATGGTTCAAACCACACACACTAAGGCCCTCTAGCATACAATATAAATGATACAACTGACTAGCCGAGAGTTGTACTTAACCCACACACACTAAGGCCCTCTAGCATACAATATAAATGATACAACTGACTAGCCGAGAGTTGTACTTAACCCACACAAACATGCGATTTTCTTTGGAAAGTTGTATGCAGCTACGCATGCATATACATATACCTCATACACGTAGCCAATGCAAAATGATCTAATTTGGAATGTAGCTGTCATATACCCATTGCTGCCATGGTGAATAATATAGGTTAAGGGCTAGTCTGGGAACCTTAATTTTTCAATGAATTTCTATTTTTCTATAGAAAAATGAACTAATTTTCCTTAGGAAAATAGAAATCCCTTGAGAAATTGAGGTTCCCAAACTAACACTAAAATGTGAATCATAAGTTACCACTCTTTCAAGTTTGAACGAGATCCAGCATATGTACCTACTACATGCATGCACACACACACGTAACGAGGAAAATGAGTGAGACAAATTATGACGTTGAATCCAAAACTCGTCATGCAATGAGTCATAGAGACACATTGCAACAGCAGTATGCAACAAAAAACATCTTTAATCTCGACATACAATTTTATTTTCTTTCTACACAATGTACATGTGTGTGGCTGTCATTATTTGCAAAGGCCACATGATATCTTCGGAGGACTGTTTTATGGTCAGTCGTGTGATAGCTTATTCTACATCGACAGTGGGGCACATACATCTCTACCGCCCCAAGTTTAATTACCAAAATTAAGACCAAAACCTCTAAATTTAAAAACGAAAAAAAAACAAATCATTGTTACAATGAACAAAAACAATCAAATGAACCAATCCCTCCATGTTAATGAGTCATTATTCACCGAATGCAGGCCACCTCTTCGAGAAGCTGTGGTCTGAATAGTAGCCGATGCCCCGTTAAAAAAAAAATTCACAGCCTCGAAATGATCATCTGCTGGCGTCGTGGAACGCGCTGTTCTATTTCTTGAATCCTCTCCATCACCGCGTTTGCTGCCTTTAACACCAGGTCCGCCAAGTCACTGCAGATCGCCATTGCACAAAGATGGAGTCAGTTCAAAGCTACTTGTTGCTTGCATCATTGCATGCGTTCATATGCAATGCACACGTACGCTGAGGCTAGCTAGCTAGAGGTGAATGCCTGACGAATAATGTCAATGGCGCGTGCATGGAGAACTGGACATGGAGTTGCGAATGGAAGGCCGGTCGCAGCCGGTGACGCATGCACGTACCCTGTGGCGGGGTCGTAGGTGAGACCGACGGTTGACTTGGCCTCCTGGAAGGCGAGGCTGAAGCGCTTGACGTCCTGGCTCGTGTACAAGTCGGCGACCTCCTGCGGCAGGACGAGCTCCGAGGGCTTGATGCCGTAGAAGATGGGGATGAGGACCTTGCGCGCCTCCACGATGGAGGCGAGCTCGCGGAGGCAGTAGTCGGAGTCGAAGTAGCGCTGGGAGAAGATGGCCACGGCGACCTTGCACTGCCTGATGCCCTCGTCGATGCTCTCCTGCAGCCTGTCGCCTGGGCGCATGGACTTGTTGTCCAGGAAGGAGCGCACCCGGCCCGCGCTGAGGTGGTCGAGGCGGTCGTACAGGAGGCGCGCCACCGTGTGCTTCGTGTCCACCCCGCGGTGGTTGATGAACACGTCGTACTCCTTCTTGTTGGGCGACGACGACGCGGGCCTCTCGTCGTCGACGCGCCCCGCCCACCGCGCCGCGAGCTCGGCGTTCCCAGTGGCCACCTCCAACGACGCGGTCAGCCGCGACGCGATGGCGCGGTCGTCGTCGTCGCTGATGGCGGCGGACGACCTCTGTGGCGGCAGCGCGGACGACGCCATTATATCGACGGAATGCGTGAATTCCCTCCTCGATCGGATCGAACCGAACCGGAGCAAGGGTTCTAGAATGTAGCTAGGGGCGGGAGCTAGTGTGACCGAAGGGCTCGATCGAGGACCGAGACGATCGTGCAGCAGAAGCAGCTAGCACTGAGAAAGCAAAGCACGTCGAGAGGGCGACGAGGTCACTAGCAGAGCGACCGGCGATACGTGCGTGCTGTCGGAGCTGATTGAGATTGCTAGTAGCGGCGGCTGCTCGCTCTCGATGCCGATGTCGTCGTCTCTGGCGCTATAGAGCTCTTTGTCGATGTGGCTGGCGATCTGGAACGGGTTCTGTTTTTATAGAGTAGCGCGCGGGGAAGTTAAGAGCCGTTGATTTCAAAAAAATTGAATTGAAAATTATACGCGGCGTCAGCTGGTGGGCTCGATCGAGCTCTCTAAGAGCAGTCTCACATTCAACGGTGCCCGCGGCGGAAGACAGCCAGGAAGGAGAGGAGGCGGCTTGGAGGCTCGGGCTGTGTTGGTTCAGTGTGGCTGCCTGGCCAGTCATCTTTCCAGACCGCTAAAATATACTATATAGATTTTGCATTTGCTTATGCATGTAAGCCTAAATAAATAATAAAAGCTATATTATATTATATATTGGAACAAACAAACAAACCACAAGGACCAGTGAGCTAAACTAACTAAAACTGAGAAAGTAATATAGTTGGGCTGCATCCAGATTCGTGCTCCCGCATCCACGCAGCCGATCTCCTTCCTGTCTTTGTCCCGGACCGTGTGCTTCGCACGCATGCATCATCGAATTCGCAGCCTGAGCCTCGCCGCTGCCCACGACCGTCGTTGCCTGAATTCCTCGGTTTGATTTGTCTGCCTGCACGTGGACCGGAGCTAGTACAGCGTCTGGATTTTACTCAGTATATAATATTTGGATTGGGCCGGGTCTCCAAAACCCCTCGAACGAGACGAGGCTCCCGGAATGGAAGACCCCTTCAAATACGCGCGCGAGAGCCAGGGATGATGACGCCAGCCAGCGCGGTTGGACCCCACAATACGATCCTCCTCGGCAGCTCGCTGCTGCTGTCTGTTGAGACACATTCGACTCACACCTCTAAATCTTACTTTTCACCATTCTCCATCCGGCGACGGTTACCTCATCGAGTTTGGTTCACATAATTGTAACGTAATGAGTAATCGATAATATTAAATCATGTTTTTTGAAGTCTACTTGTAATCAGATACAATATAATACTAAAAATTGGCACCGATCTGTTCAAACTTATTACTAGAGATGAAAAAAAACTCGAAGCTCGCGAGTCGGCTCGAGCTCGGAGCGGCTCGCGAGGCTCGAGCGAGCCGAGCCGAGTCAGGTTTTCGAGTTCGTTGAGGCAACGAGCCGAGCCATTCTAGCTCGCGAGCCGGCTCGAGGGCGGCATAAAATTAATCAACCTACACAATAATAATGATGAATATTGAATAATTTTATAGATATCTAACTCGTTTTTTAGTCTTTAATGATTGATATATGATAATTATAATTTAGATTACTTGTAATTTTGTGTTATGATTATTTATTTCACATTTATAAACTAT
The DNA here is from genome assembly GCA_029449295.1 of Zea luxurians. Classification (NCBI taxonomy): domain Eukaryota; kingdom Viridiplantae; phylum Streptophyta; class Magnoliopsida; order Poales; family Poaceae; genus Zea; species Zea luxurians. The sequence goes on from JAOPSE010000004.1 coordinate 167,384,918, forward strand.
TAATTTACTATATAATACAATATTAGTTTTTAACGTGCAGCTCGCGAGCCGGTATCGAGCCGAGCTCGTTTCCAGCCCTACTTATTACTGCTGTTACTTGAGTGTTAGTTATTATTGTTGCTATTTGCGTTACAGTTCGTGAACCAAACAACACCTAAATTCATCCCCTATACATAATACACTACATTCCTAACATATTTTGAATTAGATTTTTTTCACATATGTATTTATCATAGTCTAAAATGATATGTACATTAATTATGTGTTTAACTCATAGTTTAGAGTATAAAAAACTTTAGGAGAGAAGAGAGAACACCTCAGAGTTAGGGGGTAGAAGTACGTGTCTCTAAATTTATGGTGTCTTCTAGGGACAACAGTTACAACTTTAGGGTACCCCTAAAACTTTAGGGGCCACCGTTGAACACAGCCTCTCCACCCATAGTTATGGATGAAAACGATGGGAAAATCCCGTTTCGTTCGGTACCATATTTCGTTTTTACTCGGACCGCTTTCAATTCGTATTTGTGTGAAAAAACGGGAACAAGACAAAAGCGAGATGGTATATTGCGGGAACAGAAACGAAAACAGTCCAGTATTTTTTCGTCCGTATTTCCAAAATCTCGTTTTTTATCGGGATAGCCCCGTTTCAATAATCCCATTTTAGGTAGCACATAAAACAATACTAGTTGGTTGCCCGTGCGTTGCGACCGATTACAACAATATCCATATAAACTATCCCCCAAAAAAATCTGAAGATTTTTTATTGATTGTCTCCGCTCTCCGTATAATATTTTTTTTGATTTACCTGACTGATGTTATTGTTTACTCCATCCAATATGTCTTGGTACAATACGGCCAATGAAGTAAGTGATTAAAATAAAGTTTACAACGACTGACAGAACGAACAGAGATTATAGAATGACATAATTCCACCATACAGAGACCAAATAAGAGAAAGTTTGTGAGCTCAAGTTTCTAAAATAAGTTACACGAACTCAAACTTATAAAAAAAGATAGATCAAAATATAGAGTGATTGCTAAAGTCATGCATCAATAAAAACTAGATGCACTCCATATAAAGTATGCTACTTCATAGCAATTACTAACGTTTAAAACCAACAAATAATATTTCCTTTTACTATTAGTGCGACAAATCATTGTTGCTTCATCCAATTCAGCAACCTCAAACACTATGGAGTCTATTGCGCCAATGTGGTCTCAGAAACAACCTAAATCTTGCAAGAACCAAGAACGTCGTGTCGTGCTTGGGCTGTAGCCTTGGCCCATAGTGCTGGCTCGGCCTGACATGATTATATTTTTTATTTTACAAAAAAATATATACATATATACAATTTATATTCAATATTAAAAACATCTGAGCATAGTGTTTTATTGGTTAGATAGCTTCGCTCAGTGTCTTTAGCCTTTCTTCCATCAGGGCATGGGTTCAAACCCCACTTGCACCGTTTTTAACATTTTACACTGATTTAATCAAATTGGCCGACGGGCTAACGGGCCGATCCGGCACAGTCAGCAGGCCGACATAACATGTCTGGGCCAGAGCTGTGGCCCGCGGGCATCTGACCCGTGCTGGACCGCCGCTTAGCCATCTATAGACGTGCAACGGGTTAATTTGAAATAGTTGTGCGGGGTTATTTGTAAAAAAAAATAACACGGGACGACCGTTGAAACTGATGCTTTAAGTATAGTAGAGAAAAGGTACCGCATTATCCCTACCCTCTATAGCAAGCTTGCTTAATCCGTGCTTCTCTCATTTTTTATTTATTAGTGACTATAATTGTTCGAACTAGCATTTGTGGATAATTCTATTGTGGTCTAAACTTTATTGGACTATCTTGTACATCTTGTGGTGGATAATTCTACTGTTTTTTCCTATGAAATGTGGTGTCTTTGAAACTGAAGCCCGCGAATTGTAATGCTTGTGATGGCACGGTGAATTAGGACTTCCGTCCACAACCTCTAATGTTATCATGTTACGTACAACCATACTAGTAGTCCCTCTTCTCTTATATCCACAAATTGAGATTCATGATCGAAGAATGTTGACGAAAAAAGTGTTACCTTTGTATAAGCTGTTGATCTTTAAAAAAATGTTTTTGTGCCAACTTTTAAACTTATAAAGTTGTGATTTATAGTGTCCTTAACTCTTAATATTGTAGTTTGGTTAGTGATTGTATAACATTGTATATTTCGGCCAAAGTTTTCGATTACCAACCGTTTTTGTTGTATATCCATTTGTTTTAATCCGTTTTCGTGTAACTGTATATCACACAATTGTTTTCGTTTCCGGCTATACCACTCCCCGCTCCTGTTTTGGGTAGAAAAATATACGAATGGAAGAAATGGAAATAGAAGAGAGACTTTTCGGAACATTTCCGACCATTTTCATTTTCATCTACCCACAGTCACACCACACCAGCACAGACCGTACTCGTACGGAGCTCCCGCGCGTCTGCGGTTAATTAGGAAGGAATTCTTGGTGTGCTGTACGCCCGCAAAAACGATTACTACTATTTTTTCTTACTGCTGTGTGAAGGAATAATGGTGGTAGACTCCGCCCTGTACGATGGAGTACAGTCCACGTAGATTACTTGGATGGGGATATGCAAATGCATACTGACGAAGGTGATTGCGGTCGACAGCTGGCCCGTTGTGTTTTCGTTTCCCTCCCCTCTAAGCTAGGCGTCAGAAGCGCAGTCAAATAATAAAACCCGGGTTACCTTATCTGGTCTAGTGTAATCGTCTTATTATCAAGGCATTGCTGCGTCATGGCTGATGAGATAATAGATTAGATATGAGCAATTGCACCAGAGGCGCCACCAAAAAATCGTTCTCAGTACCCAGTCGGAGCAACAGCGTTTTCCATCTTTGAACATGACTGAGGTTTTTTTTTCCACTACTTTGTCTGTATGTTGTCGTCCAATTTCTTTTGGATTACTGTGTGTGTGAGAGAGACCAGAGACTTAATTGTTATTTAGAACAAATAGGGAGATGTCACAGGTTTTGAATAAGCTTGGACTATTTTACTTCAATTAGAATTGAATAAACTAGCAAGGATACATCATAAATAGCAGCGGTTATTATTGTTCAGTAGTACCTAACCAGAGAGATTACTTCGACTCCTCAATTAGCACCGTGATAGTATGATTAACTTCTAAGTTCTAACTAGTTGTCCTAATCATCTAGTGGCTCTCGGACTATACACTCGCACTATGTCAAAGTTTGGGAGGCTCCCAAACTTGAAAGCCAAATCAAGGAAGGCCACAAGGGCCACTATATCGTTCTATCTGAGCTCCGTGCCCTTAGTGACATGAAGAATATACATCTAAAATCTAACAAATGCTCTAAACTTGATATGAGTGAAAGCTTTATCATTAAAACAACTAATGGACTAACCTATACCATTGATTTCATGATTGAGTTTGATAATGTCCACAACAAGGGTTGGGCGAGGATTGCTTTCATGGAGCAAATGTGAGGTGGCTTGGCTACAAGGTGGTCAAGTGCTCAACAATGGGAAAAGAAGAAAGAAAAATCAAACCATATGGATCGAAGGCAAAGGTATAAGATAGGTTGTTTGTTTTGTTGGTTAAGACACAATAGAGTGTATGATCGGGTTTATGATGGTAGTCGTATTATTAAGAGGGAAACTCTAAAGTCCAATCAGTTATCTAAGTGTCACTAGTTGTCAAAATTCATTGTATATTCATTATATCTAGTGACGAGGTGAGATCAAGTGAAAACTCTTTGAAAAATAGTTGCAAAAATGCCTAACTCACTTACACACATGGTGGATGAAAGGCCCTACTTTGATTTTGGTAAATGAGTAACAACTTAGATGGACTAATATGTTATAAGTTGAGATACACAAGTGTTTAGTCCATGTGAACAATAGTGCACTCAACATGAGTCATGGTGGAGAAATGACTTTTGTTGCAATGCTTAATTAGTGTGATGGAGGAGCTCATTGCATACAAGACATGACATGAAGTCATGTGGCTACGTAGAGTAGATCAAGAGATATGACTTGACTATGAAGGATACAATTTATTGTGTCAAGGGCAACTTAGAGGGTAAGGTGTGATGGGCCGCATGACGGTGAAGCTAGAGCAAGGACTTTTGCGTTGATAGATCGAGTGCAACAATGAAGAGCAAGTACTCATATCACGTTAAAAGGCAAAACTTCATGCTCGTGTAAGATCTACTTGAAGCGCCTTACATATGTGATCTCAAGTACTCATAGCACATTGAGAAGACCAAGAATCAAATCCAAAACACCCACGCCAACTGAATCAGCAAAACGCCAAAACAAGTGAAAACTAGATATTAGAAGTAAAAGATCCCTAAACAACTCACAAGATTGTGCCACCATGAACCTAGGACATAATGGACTCCATTCCCACAAGATCCATCAGTTACAGAATCAAATTACTTAATGAATGATTTTTGTAGTGCCTAAATCATCTATGGATCTCAATAGCAGACTAGAGGAACATAAAAACCTACAAGGATGAAATAAAATGAGTGCTAGATATATAAACTGGTTGAATTAGCCTTCCCCTTAGACCTTATTTATACGAGTATTAAATATTGTTAACTTTCCCTTGGGTAACTAGAATCGAACCACTAAACCCTAGGGTGTTATGGTCCAACTCAAGAGTTATAGATCCGACGACCATGGTCTCTTCATGAGATGGATTCTCAACACAAACCCCTCAATGCCACCACATGCCATCTCTAGCTCCCGCCATAACTGCACTCAGGTTCCCGGCATCGGCCACAACCTCTGTGGTCCACACATACGCATCATAAGCCAATAGACATATTCCATAATATCATATTCATGCCATGGTTAGTCTCCAAAGTCAATTAAAGTCAACCATCTTATTAACAATCACTTATCACGCTTAAGTATTGGAGAAATACCATGGTTCTAAAAAAACTACTTTCGTTTTCAAAAGTTATTGGGTGTTTGGGTAAAATAAACTTTGTAGTTTCTAAAATTATAGTTTTATCAAAATTCTGGTTTCTTTTGGAGTTTTAAAAACTCCACTCATGGTTCTTTTTTTCTAAATCAAACATCCACCACGAGAAATTACAAAGAAACATGATAGTTAATAAATATCGGTACATACACACCAACATTGAACAAAGAGATGTACATGCAAAAGAAGGATTAAAAAGTAGCAGTTACATTGAAATCGGGTTAAAAAGTAGGCGCATATAGAATTCAGATTCTGCGTTTCTGCCTAACAAAAAATCACAGTTTAAACAAAAGGAAGTTCGCGGCTCGCCCGTTTATGCTACTTCAGTGTTTTTTGCTTCATTTGCTCATCAGTTGCACTTGCGTCAGATTCCACGAGCAGCTAATCACAGACGAAGCCACCAGCCCTGATATGAGTCATATGACAGACGAAGCCTCTGGCTCTACTATACAAAATCGCAACAAACCTACAGCCGTGTCAAGTAGAGACACGGCACTCAGGTCATAGCTAATGCCTATTTGAACTCGTGAATTATTATTACAGTCAACAACAACGGTACCCTTTTGGCACATGAACCGCTAATGCAAATGCAACATCTCCTTTTCGCTGTCTCAGAATTGTCCTCCCAGCAGTTTCAGAGCAGCAAATGCAAATAATCCCTTTTTCAAATGTTTCAATCAATAGTTTCAGCGGCTGTCCATCTTACGAGGCATTTAGAATATCGAAGCCCACACAGCAAATCCCAAACACTCACTCCGTGTTTTTGGACAGGCTCATTAGCTCAGTGTTCAACGTTATATATTTAAAAACGGAGGGAGCAATTCAAGTGCAAGTATCGGCTGGGACAGGCAAGGTTCTTCGAAGTTGCTCTACACCTCACACTGTTTTAAATCAATAGCAAGCAAATTGCAATTCATGTTCTTTTTCACAATAATACAACTGGAAACTTGTGAACGCAGCATGAATTTCGCATCCAACTATCCAAGCCAAGAAGCAAAATGTCTGCAAATTTTTTTTTGAGAGTTCATTATTGCTATTTTTCTCTCCTGACCCTCTCATCTGGAGTCTCCGGCACACTGGGTCTGTCCTTATTCTTGCTAAAATGTTGCCTTCAGCACTAATCCCCAATGTGATCCTTTACGGATAGGGGTGTTAATGGTTTGAACTAAAACTAAGGGCTTAACTAAATTGTGAAGCACCGCTATTTACAGACAGTTGGTTGGGAGCTTGGGGCTCCAATGTTCCATAACAAGATTGTATTTTACAAAATATATAAATAGACTACAGAATAGAACGGAGACGTGTGGTTATCAAAGAAAATCGCTGTACACGGGAAGAGATTCCTCACATACACGGATAGCAGATTAGGATTTAGGGCTCTTGATGCGCCTCGAGGCAGAGGGCGAGGTCGATGCGCGCCCGCTGGCACTGCTTGCGCTTGAGCGCGGTGCCAGCGCTGCCGCAGAGGGTACGGACAGCGTCGATCTCGTCGGGGCAGCACGCGGTCACGACGCACTCCGCTAGCGCGCGGTTCAGGTGGCGGCACAGCACCTCGGGCTGCAGCGGCCCGCGCGCGGCGCGGCGGCGGCACTCGGCGAGCGCGCGCTGCGTCGAGGCGCAGGGTCCCGGGACGGGCAAGGCTGTCGATGCGTCTCGGTCGGACTCGTGGTCTCGTCTCCCGCCGCTTCCGCCAGTCATGGAGTCTGGTTGTGTTGGGAGATCGGCTGCCGGCGTGATCTCTTTCCCCTCCTGCCGGCTCGTCCTGGTCTCTTTCCCCTCCGGTCGGACTCGAGAATTCGCCATCGATTTCCGCGGGCTGATTTCCTGATTCCAACAAAAGTTTCTCAAAGGCCTAAAAAATGTTGGACTGGTTCATGGAAGTTCCTAGTAAGCCCAGTTGTTTGTGGATCGGCCCATGATGAACGAAATTCTTCCGGCAGTTGATTCGGTCTGAGCCAAGAGTTCTTCTGAGATCCAAATCCTAGCGCCAGTATTGGACTATCGGTGCTCTAAAACAGTAATATAAATAAAGTTTTTCTCTTGTTTTTTTCACACTCGCAAGTTAGCACGGTGAGAAATGATGTATTGGACTATAGATGATTAAAGGGGTTGTGTCTAGCGGGCCGGACTAAGGCACGACCCATTTAATTATGTCACGACTCGAGCCAATATGATTTAAAGTGGGCACGTGTTGAGCCGTCTTCTTGGCCTACAGTGTCAACCCAGTCCGACACGATTTTTTCATTATAAATATTAGTATATATGTACATTACATGTCCTTTATACAACACAAATTAACAAGTGGTGTAGTGGGTAAGAGGCGGTAGTAATTCATATACTTCATAAATCAACAAGTGATTTAGTAGTGGTTATGAGGCGATAGTTTGTTGTATAGTAGTAGAGAAATGTGTGGTATGGCAAATAAACGTTATCTGATCCGTTGAAGGAAGGCACCGACATCCGGCAGTGCTGCGGGGTGCAGTGTGGTGATGGTCACGTGCGACAGTGCCTCAAAAGTCAAAGCTCAGCTTGCTCGGCGACGGATCTAGTAACCTGCTCAATCACAACGGAGCAATGCTACGTGGGGAGAGGAGGTGGAGGTTTCCAAGGTGGCAGTGAGGCCTACAGCGACATTATTCCCTCTTGTTGCATACATCTGAGATTATACTCTGAATAGCATGTCTCCGTTGTGGTGTCTCGAACGATAGGATTGCACCCAACCCTATCAAATGATCCAAAGATCAAGCTTGTGACCACGGATTGAAGTCTCTCGCTAGCTTTGCATAAGTTGATGGGAGTTACAACTCCAAGAAAGCGAGAGAGGAGAGCACACACAAAAAGCGAGACAAAGCACACAACACCAAGAACAATAGCACAATTTCTCCAAAATGTTTGTCTCATATGAGATGTGTGCCAGGATTTCTCCAAAAATAGATTGTAAGTGTTGCTAAAGCGTATGAGAATGATTTTTAGCTCTTGGAGTTCTTGTTGTGTTGAGAGGGATGGTTGGGGCTCTATTTATAGCCCCAAATCCCCAAAGCGCCATTGACAGGAAGGTGGCTAGATCTGCTCTGCGTCGATGCACCAGACCGGTCTGATGCACCACTAGACCGGACCATGTAACCCAATCCTTGGGATCTTGATTGATGCCTTCCATCTGACGCTAGCACCGTACCCGTGCCACATCAACTATGTGTTGTGTTACTCGTTGGAGCCTGAGATAGCCGTTGGACCCTGTCGATCTCGTGCACACCGGAATGGGCGCGAGTCTTCTACAACCTTCTTCTGGAAAACTGGTTTGGTGCACCATCAGTCTGGTGCAGTGTGTGAAGATGTCGAAGCCTTCTGTAGGGCTCTATGGAAAAGTGCTCTCGTGCACCACTAGACTAATCCGATGCGCTAGGACGCCGAAGCTGAGAGCACCTAGAGGGGGGTGAATAGGTGATCCTGTAAAATTCAACACTAAATTCCAACAAGCTTGATTAAAGAGATATTAGCGCAAGTTAATCAAGTCTATGCGGTGAGCTCTTGCGAACACAAATAATCACAGAGAGAGTACTTCCACGTTGTGGCGTCCCAATGGACGAGGGTTGCACTCAACCCCTTTCAAGTGATCCAATGATCAACTTGAATACCACGACTTTCTTCCTTATAGTTTTCTTCCCGTTTGCGAGGAATCTCCACAAGTTGGAGCCTCTCGCCCTTACAATATTGATCACAAATAAATCATGGAGTAAGGGTGAGAAGAGCAACACACACAAGACTCAAATTCGCAGCACAACCATGCACACAAGTCACGACTTGAGCCCGAAACACACCACACGGAGTTCACAATTCAAATAGAGCTCAAATCACTAACACAAAGAATCAAATGCGTGAAGTTGAAGTCTTGGAGTCTTAGGATGCTTAGTGAATGCTTGGGGTAACTCCTCCATGCGCCTAGGAGTCCCTTTTATAGCTCCAAGGCAGCTAGGAGCCGTTGGAGATCAACATGGAAGGCTATCATTGCCTTCTGTCGAGTGGCGCACCGGACAGTCCGGTGCGCGATCTCCTTCCAAATTTGGCATATCCGATCGTTGCTCCTCTGGGCTGATTGGTGCACCGGACACTATCTGGTGCACCAGCTGACAGTTGGAGCAGTCCACGTGTCGCGCGAAGATTGCGCGGTCGACCGTTAGCGCAAGCGACCGTTGGCTCACCGGACAGTCCGGTGCACCACCGGACAGTCCGGTGAATTATAGCCACGTCGCCCCTTTGCTTTTCCCGAGGGCGACGAGTTCGCCGTGGATGACTCACCGGACAGTCCGGTGCGCCACTGGACGGTCTGGTGATTTTTAGCCGTACGCCGCCGTCGAATCCCGAGAGCGGCATTTTCACCGGAGACTAGCCTGGTGCACCGGACAGTCCGGTGTGCCAGGCTGAGCTGGACTTCGGCTGCACACAGCCAAGTCTTTTGCAATTCATTTCTTTTCTTCTCTACTCTGTTTCTAACACTTAGACAAATACATAGTATACAAAAACCAATTACTAAGTCTAGAAACATACCTTGTTATATGATTTGCACTTCTTGCTTGTTGGCACATAGTAACTCACTTACTATGTGTTGGACACGTAATCACCAAAACATTATAGAAATGGCCCAAGGGCACATTTCCCTTTCAGAAGCCCCTCTGCAGGGCTCTCTGAAAAAGTGGTCCGATACACACCTGACTGGCCCAATGCCCATCTGCAGGCCTTAATTTCTCCCCCTTTGGCATTAAGCACCAAAACAGAATCATTCTTGGCCCTTTAACCCCGTTGCCTCACCAAAAATGTCAATTAAGAGCAGAAAAGGCAAATAGAGCATAAGAATGAACTTGGAATTAAGTACACTAATACCGGAGTGCAGTGGAAGTCTTTTCATTGTCCAAGTTCACCTTTCCCTTTCAATGCACCTTTGAGACTACATCAAGTATACTCAAACAAACAGATTAGTCTCAAAGGGTCAAGTTGTAGCACATCTCCCCCTAAATATGTGCATCATTCACATATGGACTTGTGAGGTCCGGGGAGGTCTTGTAAAACTTGAACACCACAAATAGATAACACATGTAGTAAATGCATAAAGTAACATGATCAAAGGCATAGAACACATGTATGCTATTGATCAATCCAAGTTACGCGAATCTAAGACATTTAGCTCACTACACAACCTGCAAAAAGTTTTCTCATCCAACCGCTTGGTAAAGATATCGGCTAGCTGGTTCTCGGTGCTAATATGGTACACCTCGATATCTCCCTTTTGATGGTGGTCTCTCTGGAAGTGATGTCGGATGTCTATGTGCTTAGTGCGACTGTGTTCAACAGGATTATCCGCCATGCGGATTGCACTCTCATTGTCACATAGGAGTGGGACTTTGCTCAAATTGTAGCCAAAGTCCTGGAGGGTTTGCCTCATCCAAAGTAGTTGCGCGCAACACTGTCTTGCAGCAACATACTCGGCCTCAGCGGTGGATAGGGCAACATATGTCTGTTTCTTTGAACTCCAGGACACCAGGGACCTTCCTAGAAATTGGCACGTCCCCGATGTGCTCTTCCTATCAACCTTGCACCCGGCATAATAGGAGTCTGAGTATCCAATCAAGTCAAAGGTAGACCCCTTTGGATACCAGACCTCGAAGCAAGGCGTAGAAACTAAATATCTAAGAATTCGCTTAACGGCCACAAGGTGACATTCCTTGGGGTCGGATTGATATCAAGCACACATGCATACATTTAACATAATGTCCGGTCTACTAGCACATAAATAAAGCAATGAACCTATCATAGACCGGTATGCCTTTTGATCAACAGACTTACCTCCTTTGTTGAGGTCGACATGCCCGTCGGTTCCCATCGGTGTCTTTGCGGGCTTGGCGTCCTTCATCCCAAACCGCTTGAGAAGATCTTGTGTGTACTTCGTTTGGGAGATGAAGGTGCCGTCCTTGAGTTGCTTCACTTGGAACCCAAGGAAGTAGTTCAACTCACCCATCATTGACATCTCAAACTTTTGAGTCATCACCCTGCTAAACTCCTCACAAGACTTTTGGTTAGTAGAACCAAATATTATGTCATCGACATAAATTTGGCACACAAAAAGATCACCATCACAAGTCTTGGTAAAAAGAGTGGGATCGGCTTTTCCAACCTTAAAAGTGTTAGCAATTAAGAAATTTCTAAGGCATTCATACCATGCTCTTGGGGCTTGCTTAAGTCCATAGAGCGCCTTAGAGAGCTTGAACACATGGTCGGGGTACCTGTCATCCTCAAAGCCAGGGGTTATTCCACGTATACCTCCTCCTTGATTGGCCCGTTGAGGAAAGCGATCTTCACATCCATTTGAAACAAACTGAAAGAGTGGTGAGCGGCATAGGCTAATAATATTCGAATAGACTCTAGCCTAGCCACAAGAGCAAAAGTCTCCTCAAAATCCAAACCTACGACTTGGGCATAACCTTTTGCCATAAGTCTAGCCTTGTTTCTTGTCACCACCCCATGCTCATCTTGCTTGTTGCGGAACACCCACTTGGTTCCCACAACAATTTGCTTTGGACGTGGCACGAGGCTTCAAACTTCATTCCTCTTGAAGTTGTTGAGCTCTTCCTGCATGGCCAACACCCAGTCTGGATCCTACAAGGCCTCTTCTACCCTGAAAGGCTCAATAGAATAGACAAACGAGTAATGCTCACAAAAATTAGCTAAACGTGAGCGAGTCATTACTCCCTTACTGATATCACCCAGAATCTGATCGACGGGGTGATTTTTTTGGATTGTCGCTCAGACTTGAGTTGGAGGGACCCATGGTACTTCTTCCTCCATAACTTGTTCTTCTTGTGCTCCCCCTTGATCACGCACCTCTTCTTGAGGAACCTGTCCATCATCTTGAGTTGGGGGATGCACCATTGTAGAGGAAGATGACTGATCTTGCTCTTATTGTTGAAAGTTGCCTAGAGGGGGGTGAATAGGCAAGTTAAAACTTTTTCAACAAAACTAGAAACGAACTGGGTAAAACCGGTTCAACCGGTGTCAAAACCGGTTCAACTGGTTTGCACGAGCTCAACTAAAGAATGAGATATAAAACTGAATTAATCTCAAAATCCACCCAATTAACTTTAGAAATGAGATGTTCTAAATGATCCATAGGGTTCAAGGTAGTAGATCTCAGAAGGGAATTTCTCAAAATCCACACACCAAAAAGATATAAACAAATCTTTCACGGAATGGTGAGAGAACGAAGAACACAAACAAACACAATGAGCAAGAACACAAGAGACACAAGATTTATCCCGAGGTTCGGTCACACCACCAAGGTGCCCTACTTCCTCGTTGAGGCGCCCACAAAGAGCCGGGTCTCTTTCAACCCTAATCCTCCCTTTGCCGACCACAAAGGTCAAGCCCACACACTATTCTTTGCTCAAATGAGCGGGTAATACAAACTTTCTTGTGGTCTTCCACAAGATTTGTAGACTCACAAGAGACACCTATTCGTCTAGGAGCTAGAAGCTCCAAGAGTAATGAATCCACAAAGAACTCGATGTAGTACCAAAGCTCGAATGAAGAAGAGCAAGAGAGATTTGGAGATGAAGCACAAAAAACCGCAGCTCTCAAACTCACTCAAAGATTTCTCTCCAAAGATTTGAAATGGGAGAGGCAAGATATGTGTGAGAGGGAGTGGGAGGTGTTTCTCAGGTTAGAAATGGAGTTTTGTGCGTGCTCTTCTGTGGGGGAGAGAGGTAGGAGTGAGTATATATAGGTGGGGCTCCAAAACTAGCCGTTTTTTACTTTTCTGCCCAAAAACCGGTTGAACCGGTTTTCAAAAAGCTGCGCACAGTTTTTTGGCTCACACAGCAGACTGGCAGAAAAGGTGAACAGTGCAAAAACCGGTTGAACCTGTTTTAAAACCGGTTGAACCTGTTTCCACCAGACAAAAACCGGTTGAGTGTCCGGCTGAACCAGTATTTTCCAAAAAGGTGAACAGTGCAAAAACCGGTTGAACATGTTTTAAAACCGGTTGAACCTGTTTCCACCAGACAAAAACCGGTTGAGTGTCCGGCTGAACTAGTATTTTCCAGAGAGCAATTTTGGCCAAGATAGACTTAAAAAGGTTGTACTTGAAAGTGCATCCATCCCTTTTGTGAGTTTTGGTGATTTGGATGACAACACATTTAAAAGACTAACAAGTTTGCTAAGTGTTGAATAGGAAATTCAGTATGATGAACATACTTGAATAGTGTATAATGACAGTGAACAAAGGTTCAACACAAGGTTAAATAACCAATGAGACAATGCAAATGGATATAATATGATCTCTATATTGGTTTGAATATATGGACAAGACCTGAGAAATCACTACATACATATGATTAGAATAGAGGATGAAGTGATTAAGAGGATTGGTCAAGCCAAAGTGAATAAGATATGAGGAATCGTGAATTGGCTTGACCATATTACTATCAGTCCATATATGCTTCTACGAGAATCAAACTAGAGCTTGATTGATCGTAACAGTTATATCTAGAAGACATTCAAGCAAGGTTCACAATATTGAAGAAATGATTCTCTCAATGGATGCTCAATATGATGTGACTCAAGAATTGATAGGGTGAAGATAGCAAGGAAAGTGCTTCGAGGAACTAAGCGAAGGTGAAGGCCAAGCGACGGCTTGTGGACCGAGGTACCATGGCTAAGGTGAAGAAGAGAGTACTTGCACTAAGTCGATGAACTAATCAGCTATGAAGAGTTATAACATGTTGATACATCAGTACGGTGACTTGAAGCCATGATTTGATCTCATATATGGTGATATGGTACAAGTCATAGGGTTTGATTTGTGTTTGCTTCAAAAGGTGAGACAAAGATGTTTGTGATCCTTATGAAGCAACACCATGGAGAAATCACACATGAGACACCAATGACTCAAGGAGTTTACTTAATTAATTTTATTTAATTTGAGTATAGGAATCGTCGTACTATAAAGGGGGATCCAAAAGGAAGGTTGGTGTTTTGCCAAAGCTCAAGCCTCTATATTCAAAAGCTATTTTTTGAAAACCAAAAATCTCTTTAAAATTCTATGGTTGACCGTGGTTAGGTTTGAGAAACCTAGAGTGTTCTTGTTGAAAAGCAGCTGAACTTCTTAAACTGCAGCTGAGCTGAACTTAAGCTGAGTTGAGCTTCTTCAGCTGCAGCTGAGCTTTTCAGCTGATCTGAACTTCAGCTGAGTTGAGCTTTCTCAACTCCAGCTGAACTTCAACTTCAACTGGGGTCCAGGGCAAGTTCAACCAGGGTCCAGAGAGGTTCAACCAGTGTCCAGGGAAAGTTCAGTCGGGGTATTTTCCTCGGACCTCACTGGTCAAAACCGGTTGAACCGGTCCTAGGGTAGGTTCAACCGGTGTCAGGGTCACCTGACCGGTCTGACCTCCTAACTGGCAGACTGACTGCCAGTCTAACCCCCTGGCGGTTGAACCGGCTCTAGGGGCGGTTCAACCGGTGTCAGGACCTGTTTTTGCAGTCTGGCCAGACTGTCTGTCAGACTGCCCCAGGCGGTTGAACCGGTCTTAGGGGCGGTTCAACCGGTCTTGGTCAACTTGACCAGTCTGCAGGTCAGTCTGCCAGTCAGTCTGACAGTCAGACTGGCAGACAGTCTGCCTGACCTACCAGGGGCGGTTCAACCGCCCTAGGGGGCGGTTCAACCGGTCTCAGACAGAAAAATCTGCCCAACGGCTAGTTTTGAGCTCCACCTATATATACTCACTCCTACCTCTCTCCCCACACACAAGAGCACGACCCAAACTCCATTTCTAACTTGAAGAACACCTCTCACTCTCTCACACACATCTCTTGCCTCCCCCATTTCAAATCTTTGGAGAGAAATCTTTGAGTGAGTTTGAGAGTTGCGGTTTTTGTGCTTCATCTCCAAATCTCTCTTGCTCTTCTTCATTCGAGCTTTGGCACTACATCGAGTTCTTTGTGGATTCATTGCTCTTGGAGCTTCTAGCTCCTAGACGACTAGGTGTCTCTTGTGAGTCTCCAAATCTTGTGGAAGACCACAAGAAAGTTTGTATTGCCCGCTTGTTTGAGCAAAGATTAGTGTGTGAGCTTGACCTTTGTGGTCGGCAAAGGGAGGATTAGGGTTGAAAGAGACCCGGCTCTTTGTGGGCGCCTCAATGAGGAAGTAGGGCACCTTGGTGGTGTAACCGAACCTCGGGATAAATCTTGTGTCTATTGTGTTCTTGTTCATTGTGCTTATACATGTTCTTCGTTCTCTCACCATTCTGTGAAAGATTTGTTTATATCTTTTTGGTGTGTGGATTTTGAGAAGTGCCCTTCTCAGATCTACTACTTTGAACCCTGTGGATCATTTAGAACATCTCATTTTCAAAGTTAATTGGGTGAATTTCGAGATCAATTCAGTTTTACCCAGTTTGCTTCTAGTTTTTGTTGAAAAAGTTTTAACTTGCCTATTCACCCCCCTCTAGGCAACTTTCAATTGGTATCAGAGCCTAATCCTCGTTCTAACGCTTAACCGCGTGAGGAAAGATCATGTCAGGGGAACTAAGAAACGAAAGTGCTTCTAAGCTTGAAAAAGTTGAGGTTGCCTCGACTTCATCTTTTGTTGCAGATGTTGATCCTAGGGCAATAGATCTTGCCATGAGAATCGCCGAAAGGATGTTCCTCAAAATGAAGGTAGATGAGGCGAAGAACAAAATTGAAGAAGAAAATGATCGATGGAGACCAAACGACGAATCCACCTCTTCATAAGGTTCGTCTTTCAAATCCACTTCTCATATGTGCTTTATTGCTAATGGGAGTGACAGTGAAAGCGAAAGTGAGGATGAGGAGGAGCAAAAAAGTGATAGTGAAGATGAGGACGATCTTCAACAATTCTTCGCTCAACTAAGCAAGAAACATCAGATGAGCTTGCTCAAACTCATGAAAAGAGCAGAAGAACAAAAAGAAATGCTTCATAAGCAAGAAGACTTCCTCATCAGAAAAATCGAAGACTTAGAGAAGTTGACCAAAGAGCATGAGAAGCTAAAGTGCTCTCATGATGATTTGGTCCAAAGGTATGAAGCCATTTCAATTGAGCAAATTAAAGTTGTTAATCATTCATCACATATTGCTCAATTAGAAAATAAAAATGCTATGTTCAAGAACACGATAGAAAGGCTAAATATTGAAAATCTAGCTTTGCAAGAAAAACATGATATGCTTGTGTGCTCTCATAATAAATTTATGGATTCACATATCATGTTAGAAATGGCTCATGAGGTTGTGTTAACTAATTTGAAATCATACCAACCTCACATATGCACATGTACTCAAGTAGAAACTATATTATCAAGTGCTAAGAAATGTTGCTCTCAAGAAAGCCAATCTTCCATTGAGCTAGAAATTTCAGGAATTAGTGATATTTCTATCACACAAGAAAATAAAGAGCTCAAGGAAGAAGTTGGAAGGCTAAGAAGGAGCTCAACTCTTTTGAAGGGAAAGTGTCATGCTCAACCTTCTCAAGATAACCGTGATAATATGGTTAAAAAGCTTGAGAAAGGGACAACCGTAGCATGCACAAAACCCCTTCAAAAAAATACCAAGCTTTCCAAGAAGGGCATGAGAAAAATTCATGGTAAGAAAATTAATGCTCATACTATTTGCTCTAACAATGTACCTATGTGCTTCAACAAAGAAAGATCAAAGAGAAGCGATAGAAGGTGCTATGGATGCAAGGAGAAGGGTCATGAAATTGATTCATGCCCCCACATGAAGAACCAAAACCTTGCACGATCAAGAAAGATGACCATCAAAAAGGATGAAAGCAAAAGGCAAATGCATTGCAAGGACAAGCACCACATTTGTTACAATTGCCGTGAAAAGGGTCATCTATTCAAGGTTTGTCCAAAGGGTAAAACTCCTAAGCCTAACTTGGCAATACATTCAAATATGCTTAGGAGACCCAAATTTGACTCTTGTGCTAAAAGGTGATGAGTTCACCACATTCTAGGACCAAGGCTATTTGGGTGCCTAAGTCCTTATTGGCTAGCCTTGATGGACCCATCATGAGATGGGTACCAAAATGTACTTAATAATTTTTGTAGGTACCTAGAGATGATATGAAGCTTTGGGGTGCTTGAGCGGTTTAACTCAATTCTTATCTCAAGCTATCAATCTTACATTGACTATTCTTTTAAGATTGGCCCAAAGATGAATTGAGTTGTTATATCACTAACTTCATATTCATCACTAGCAAGAACTTGTGTTGTAGGGAATAAGGATTAATTTTTGTGGGAATCAAGCAAAAGGCCTACAACTATAGGATATCCAAAGGATGGTAATAATTAAATCTTAAGTGCACATTGCTTTTAATTAGTATATTCCTTTGTGTCTTTTGTAGCCACAAAGGAAAAATGAAGCACTTGAGAATGAACTTAAAATATTTTTACCTTGCTTTGGAAAAGATCTAATTATATGGTAGATTGCAAGTTCATATTTTTATATTGTGACAATCTACATGCTTTAAAATTGGTTGTATGTATCTTGTGGCATATTTCAAGTTAATCATCATATTATTGCCATGACCTAGACATAAAGAGTATTATCCCATGTTCTTAAATGAATAGAGTGCTAAGTAAGAAATTCAAATTCTTAAAGCACTTATCAAAAGGGGAATTCTCTATATGACTATAGTTGTGAGACTAATGTTTTTATCTGAGTGATTTATGTAGTTTCACAACATGAGAATGTGTTTCCCAAATGAAGTGTGTCATTAAACATTCAAAGAAGATCGAACCAATACTATGTGATGTATTCATTCTTGTTTAAATTGGTTTTGAGTCTTCTACATTAATCACTCACCATGATGTGAATTAAACTTGCCATGTAAACTTATTTTAATAATCATGATAGTTTCATCTTTTTTCAATTGATGTTACACATGATGCTTGTAAGGGTAATTTAGTTCATATCATGAGGTTTCCTTATTTTAGTGACCTTCTTGTTATTCATATACTAGAGGTTTCTAAATAGGAAACTATTGCTTGTGTTTCAAATGCAAGCTCTTTTAAGATATTTCATGGAAATTCATAAGTAGAGATTGTGCTCTTTCAATTGGTAAAATCACAAGCATTAAAGGTTAATCTTCACCTAAAAGAAAGATTAGGAATGCTCAAGGCAAAGGTATTGAACTAAATGCTTCAATTGGTTGTTGATCAATGGTAGTTCCTTTCAAGTGACATTCTTTCAATTGCTAATAATATATTCTATGGACAAAATGTCAATATGAAGGTTAAATTTCTTTTGGCTTAAATTTGTAAATTGGTGCACATTGTTAATTCATTCCTCCATGTGCATTAACTTAAAAGGAATTTAATTTATGCATTTATGCCTCATAATGATGATTTGTTTGCCATTCATATATAAATATCATCATTCATTAAATGCTTCCTTGTACCACTAATATCTCTTTTCAAAGTGCTTTTCGACTAGTTTTAAAAGTAAAAGAGATAACAAGCTAAAGAAGGAAGTCTTCGCAAATGAAGAAAAGAAGAATACTTAGATGATACAATCTCACATAGTAAGACCTTTTAATTGATATAACAAATGGTACATTCTATATGGTGGTAAGTATTCTTAGGCATAAGTTTAATCATTGCAAATTTGTCATGCCTTGACCAATATATCTAATGTACTCCTCATGCGACTCTTAATTGAATTGAAAGTGCATTTGACAAGTCATTCAAATACTTGATGCACATATCTAGTAGGAGCACATTATATATCTTGTGTCTTAGAGAATAAGTTTCTCTTTAGTAAGCTATACTAACTCAATCCATAATGGTAAATTTGTATCTCATTCATATGGATTGTAATCTTTGGTTTCTAAATAGCTACTCCTGAGGCAGTTTAAAATTTCCTTATCATTAAATCTAAAAGTGCATAAGAATCCTTTTTGTTGATATTTATGACATACATATGCACTAACATGGATATGATTTTTAAACTGTAAAAGGTACAATTAGTGATCCATACTATCTACATTTTGGAAACCCATATTTTGATATCTTAGAAATCTACTTCAATCGGTATCCATATGCTTCACATTGAATTGGATCACTAAGTTGTAAATTTCATGCTTAACTTGTCTTCATGATATGAGTGCTTGTGCGACTAACCTTGATAAGCTAGGTGCACCCAAGGTCAAGCTAGGTTCATCATCAAGAAGGCAACACAATGATGTATCAAGAAAAGGAGAAAAGGCTCCTATTCATAACTCTAGTTTTCTTTTATCTGTGTGATTAAAATATTGACTTGAAACCATGTAAGATGGTTGTCAAGTATATGTGGGTGCGTACACAATGAGAAAGGCTACAATAAGGATTGTGTGGGTACTCAAGGCTCTTCCTACTAATCTCAAAGGACCCAATTCAAATTGGGTACCAAGATATGAAGCTTAAACTTGTTTTGCAGGATCACTCCTTCAACGGATCAAGTTGGGTGCTCGATAATGAATGTATAAATCATATTTGGAGATAGTAGCAAGGGTGGTAACAACTGAATCTCAAGTGCATAATATTTTCAAATCTTATCTCTTTTGTGACTTGTGTAGCCACTAAAAAAAGAAGCACTTGAGGATATACATCAGTTGTTGATTATGAAATAAAGGTCTAATTGGAAGATGAATGAATATTATCATATGGTGAACAATCCAAAATTATGTGACATATTCTCTATCTAGTTAATTTGGATTTGATTCTTCTTTATTAGACATCCACCATAATATGGATTAAGTCAGCCCTTTAGACTTCATTGTACAACCATGCATATTATCCATGTCATTCAAAATATATTGTGCACGAGGGCTCAAGGGAAATTTAGTCCATATTATGAGGTTTCTCTATTTTAGCAACTCGCTTGCCTTCCACATATAAAGGGTTGCTAAATAAGAAACTAGTGCTTGTGCTACTAATGTCATCTCTTGTGTTGAGTTTATCCATAGAACATCTATGTTAAGAGATGGTGCTTGTTTTAAATTGGATAAATCATAAGCTTAAAGGATACTATTCAACTAAAGTAAGAAGGAAGTTGAACTATCTTGTAAACCAAATAATGAAGAAGTAGTGACATAATCATATAATATCCTTCATTATGAGGTTTGAGGTTCATATAGCATGCTTTAACCTTCAAGATTTCAGTTGATATACTTTTAGTTCTTAAACATTTAATTGGTATAATTTTCATCATCTATTTAAAGCATGTTATGTTAAATCAAGATATAGTACAAACTTCACCTTTAACCTGATATTGTTGATATGCATAAGTGTACTATGTGTACCCTTGCATGCACAAATTGAGGGAGAGTTTAGCCTATATCTTGTGAGACTAATGATTTCTTTCAAGTTCATGTTGTTTAGTCTCACCTTGATGAAAAGAGAACATCAAATGAGGATAAGTGGTTCCAAGGAAATGATCAAATATTTACCACATGTCACCCCATGGATTAGTTCTATTGGGGAACGATATGTGTTCTCTAGCATAAATTCAATTGTTTCAAATATATTATGCCTTAACTAAGATATATGCTGAACTCCTCTAAGAATATTAATTGAATCAAGTGCATGTTACAAGTAATTCGAGTACTTGATGCATACATTTAGGGGGAGCTCATTCTATATCTTGTGTCCTTAAAAGACTAACATTTTCTTTTAGTGAATTTGTGTAGTTCTTTGAAGAGAATGAGTTTCTGTTGATTTTTGAAGAGGATAAGTTTCTCTTTGGTATGCTAAATTGACTCAATCCAATTCATTATGAAGACTGATGGACATCAATGAAAACTATCTTGCTTTGTAAAGAAATGTCAAGCCTATCAAAAGCTAAGATGGAAATTCATGATTATAATGGAGACCATGTGGCGTAGAACAAAGGTGTGTCACTCCATGAACTATTGTATTACATTTGTGTATCTAGGCTCTTACATGCTAGTGTGTGCATGTATATGCAATATCTTAAGTCACATCATAAGGTTGCACTTGTGGTGACGATTAAAGAATCTCTAGATATTTGATTAATACCTCTTGTGGTGATGTCATAAGTTTTTCTTAAGTCATCTTAGTGAGGTATGAGTCAAACATGCTAACTTCTCAAGAATCTTGGCTTAAAATATTGCATATCATGTCTATTAGTATACCTTTTGATTATGAGTAATTCCTTCAATTGGTGCAATTTCATATTTTCATACTTTATTTGTACCAAGGTTCAAATTATAGAACTTAATCCCCTGCCTCATAAGTCCAAGTGCATAAGCTAAACAAGTATTCATCACTTGTACGCACACATTTAGGGGGATAATGGTTTATAATTTGAATCTTTGAGACTAACTTCATTTTGAAGTCTATTATGTGTGTAGTCTCAAATTAGAAAGGAACCTTCGGGCAAAGACAATCGCTTACACTGCAAATTTTGATGGGTATCAAAGATTCTTTGCTCCAATAAATGTATCTTTTATACATTTCATAAGGGAATGAGTTTTTCTTTTATATGCTACTCCAACATCATCTAAAATTGGTAAACATGTATCACATCTTTCTGGATTGCAAATGTCTAAAGTAGCATAGCTTATAAATTCTCCTATCTAGAACTTAATTGATTAAATAGTGCACATGTTTCTTATGTTGCATGATTATGTTCAATTGATACTCCTTTTATGCCAATGGTACTTTAAGTTGCAAATAAGTACTCTCAACAGATATCAATTGAATTCATATATATGTGTGCACTAAAACTTGAGGAGAACTTAGTGTAATTTGCTATTAGTGATCTGCTTATCTATCAAATTGTATCAATTGGTGTTTTTCAATTGATATTTTTCATACATGATCACTAGTTGCATAATCCATACTTGTGCAATTTTCATGTTGCCTCTTGTTGTGATGAAAAAATGCTAGGTAAAATCTAGACTCTAGGTATCAAGTTTCACCTTTGATTTAGTATGACAATCTTCATTTAATATCTTGGACCTATGTCACAACTATACCAACAAGAGGTTGCAAATGAATTCTAAATCCAACACAAGTTTTGAACACCACCTTGAAAAGGTAAAACGCAAAGGTACATCACTTCATGTCACTTCTACATTACTTTTGTGTCATCTAAGGACCCTTTTCATGATAGCGTGTCCACATCTTGCTTAATCATAATTCTACCCTTTATATTCTTTGTATCTTTTGGAGATTTATGACAAAGGGGGAGAAATTTTGCATTAAAGCTTATCTTTATTTTTGAAAAGGGGATAAATAATTAACAAAAAGGGGGATTCATAAGAAAACATAAGATGTAGAAAATTGATGACTGCATACTATGTCATGAGCATCACGTTTATTTTATGACACACTGCACCCCATGAATAGTATGATATAAGTTGTCTCTATACTTTGACCCAAATATGTGCTTTTGGCATTTGAGTACAAAAGTGTTGTTTTCTGAAATGCACATATTTAGGGGGAGGAAACTATATCATAGGATTCAAAATCTTATTTATCAAATCTTATGTAAGCTTTAAATGTGTTGTCATCAATCACCAAAAAGGGGGAGATTGAAAGTGCATCCATCCCTTTTGTGAGTTTTGGTGATTTGGATGACAACACATTTAAAAGACTAACAAGTTTGCTAAGTGTTGAACAGGAAATTCAGTATGATGAACATACTTGAATAGTATATAATGACAGTGAACAAAGGTTCAACACAAGGTTAAATAACCAGTGAGACAATGCAAATGGATATAATATGATCTCTATATTGGTTTGAATATATGGACAAGACCTGAGAAATCACTACATACATATGATTAGAATAGAGGATGAAGTGATTAAGAGGATTGGTCAAGCCAAAGTGAATAAGATATGAGGAATCGTGAATTGGCTTGACCATATTACTATCAGTCCATATATGCTTCTACGAGAATCAAACTAGAGCTTGATTGATCGTAACAGTTATATCTAGAAGACATTCAAGCAAGGTTCACAATATTGAAGAAATGATTCTCTCAATGGATGCTCAATATGATGTGACTCAAGAATGGCTTGATAGGGTGAAGATAGCAAGGAAAGTGCTTCGAGGAACTAAGTGAAGGTGAAGGCCAAGCGACGGCTTGTGGATCGAGGTACCATGGCTAAGGTGAAGAAGAGAGTACTTGCACTAAGTCGATGAACTAATCAGCTATGAAGAGTTATAACATGTTGATACATCAGTACGGTGACTTGAAGCCATGATTTGATATCATATATGGTCATATGGTACAAGTCATAGGGTTTGATTTGTGTTTGCTTCAAAAGGTGAGACAAAGATGTTTGTGATCCTTATGAAGCAACACCATGGAGAAATCACACATGAGACACCAATGACTCAAGGAGTTTACTTAATTAATTTTATTTAATTTGAGTATAGGAATCGTCATACTATAAAGGGGGATCCAAAAGAAAGGTTGGTGTTTTGCCAAATCTCAAGCCTCTATATTCAAAAGCTATTTTTTGAAAACCAAAAATCTCTTTAAAATTCTATGGTTGACCATGGTTAGGTTTGAGAAACCTAGAGTGTTCTTGTTGAAAAGCAGCTGAACTTCTTAAACTGCAGCTGAGCTTTTCAGCTGAGCTGAACTTCAGCTGAGCTGAGCTTCTTCAGCTGCAGCTGAGCTTTTCAGCTGATCTGAACTTCAGCTGAGTTGAGCTTTCTCAACTCCAGCTGAACTTCAGCTGGGTCCAGGGCAAGTTCAACCGGGGTCCAGAGAGGTTCAACCAGTGTCCAGGGAAAGTTCAGCCGGGGTATTTTCCCCGGACCTCACTGGTCAAAACCGGTTGAACCGGTCCTAGGGGAGGTTCAACCGGTGTCAGGGTCACCTGACCGGTCTGACCTCCTAACTGGCAGACTGACTGCCAGTCTAACCCCCTGGCGGTTGAACCGGCTCTAGGGGCGGTTCAACCGGTGTCAGGACCTGTTTTTGCAGTCTGGCCTGCAGTCTGCCAGTCTGCCCCAGGCGGTTGAACTGGTCTTAGGGGCGGTTCAACCGGTCTTGGTCAACTTGACCAGTCTGCAGGTCAGTCTGCCAGTCAGTCTGACAGTCAGACTGGCAGACAGTCTGCCTGACCTGCCAGGGGCGGTTCAACCGCCCTAGGGGGCGGTTCAACCGGTCTCAGACAGAAAAATCTGCCCAACGGCTAGTTTTGAGCTCCACCTATATATACTCACTCCTACCTCTCTCCCCACACACAAGAGCACGACCCAAACTCCATTTCTAACTTGAAGAACACCTCTCACTCTCTCTCACACATCTCTTGCCTCTCCCATTTCAAATCTTTGGAGAGAAATCTGAGTGAGTTTGAGAGCTGCGGTTTTTGTGCTTCATCTCCAAATCTCTCTTGCTCTTCTTCATTCGAGCTTTGGCACTACATCGAGTTCTTTGTGGATTCATTACTCTTGGAGCTTCTAGCTTCTAGACGACTAGGTGTCTCTTATGAGTCTCTAAATCTTGTGGAAGACCACAAGGAAGTTTGTATTGCCCGCTCGTTTGAGCAAAGATTAGTGTGTGAGCTTGACCTTTGTGGTCGGCAAAGGGAGGATTAGGGTTGAAAGAGACCCGGCTCTTTGTGGGCGCCTCAACGAGGAAGTAGGGCACCTTGGTGGTGTGACCGAACCTCGGGATAAATCTTGCGTCTCTTGTGTTCTTGTTCATTGTGCTTATACATGTTCTTCGTTCTCTCACCATTCCATGAAAGATTTGTTTATATCTTTTTGGTGTGTGGATTTTGAGAAGTGCCCTTCTCAGATCTACTACTTTGAACCCTGTGGATCATTTAGAACATCTCATTTTCAAAGTTAACTAGGTGAATTTCGAGATCAATTCAGTTTTACCCAGTTTGCTTCTAGTTTTTGTTGAAAAAGTTTTAACTTGCCTATTCACCCCCCCTCTAGGCAACTTTCAGTACTACATACTTTCACTAAGGATTAACAAGGGTAAAATGGAAGTTTTAGATCAAGGATTTTGAGCTTTAGTACCAACACCAACCTTCTCTATGGTCTATGGATCCCCCTTGATAGTACGATGATTCCTATACTCAAGTTAAATAAAATAAAATTAAGTAAACTCCTTGAGTCATTGGTGTCTCAAGTGTGATTTCTCCATGGTGTTGCTTCATAAGGATCACAAACATCTTTGTCTCACCTTTTGAAACAAACACAAATCGAGCCTGTGACTTGTGCCATTTCACCATATATGAGTTCAAATCATGGCTTCAAGTCACCTTACTGATGCATCAACATGCTGTAACTCTTCATAGCTGATTAGTTCATCGACTTAGTGCAAGTACTCTCTTCTTCACCTTAGCCATGGTACCTCGGTCTACAAGCCGTCGCTTGGCCTTCACCTTCGCTTAGTTCCTCGAAGCCCTTTCATTGCTATCTTCACCCTATCAAGCCATTCTTGAGTCACATCCTATTGAGAATCCATTGAGAGAATCATTTCTTCAATATTGTGAACCTTGCTTGAATGTCATCTAGATATAACTGCTAAGATCAATCAAGCTCCAGTTTGATTCTCATATATTCATATATGGACTAATAGTAATATGGTCAAGCCAATTCACGGTTCCTCATATCTTATTTACTTTGGCTTGACCAATCCTCTTAATCACCTCAACCTCTATTATGATCATATTTATGCATAGTGATTTCTCAGGTCTTGTCCATATATTCAAACCAATATAGAGACCATATTATATCCATTTGCATTGTCTCACTGGTTATTTGACCTTATGTTGAACCTTGTTCACTGATCATTATACACTATTCAAGTATGTTCATCATACTGAATTTCCTGTTCAACACTTAGCAAACTTGTTAGACCTTTAAATGTGTTGTTATCTAAATCACCAAAACTCACAAAAGGGATTACTGCACTTTTAATCTCCCCCTTTTTGGTGATTGATGACAACACATTTAAAGCTTACATAAGATTTGATAAATAAGATTTTGAATCCTATGATATAGTTTCCTCCCCCTAAATATGTGCATTTCACAAAATACCAATTTTGTACTCAAATGTCAAAATCACATATTTGGGTCAAAGAGTGAAGACAACTTATATCATACTATTCATAGGGTGCTTTGTGTCATAAAATAAACGTGATGCTCATGACATAGAATGCACTAATAAACTTTCTACATCTTATGTTTTTCTTATGATTCCCCCTTTTGTTAATTATACTCCCCTTTTCAAAAGTCTTCTAACACTTAGTTACATAGGACTAAAGGTAAGCTTTAATGCACAATTTCTCCCCCTTTGTCATAAATCTCCAAAAAGGATACAAAGGATATAAAGGGAAGAAATTTTGATTAAGCAAGATTTAAACACGCTATCATGAAAAGGGTCCTTAGATGGCACAAAAGTAATGGATAAGTGTCAAAAGTGATGTACCTTTGCGATTTACCTTTTCAAGGGATTTCCATACTTGTGTTGGATTTAGAATTCATTAGCAAGCTCTTGTTGGCATAAATGTGACATAGGTCCAAGATATCAAATGAATATTGTCATACTAATTCGAAAGATAAATCTTGATACCTGGAGTCTATATGTCACCTAGCATTTTCTTATCACAACAAGAGGCAACATGAAAATTTCACAAGTATGGATTGTACAACTAGTGACCATGTACGAAAAATACCAATTGAAAAACACCAATTGATACAATTTGATAGATGAACAGATCACTAATTGCATATTACACTAAGTTCTCCTCAAGATTTATTGCACACATATATATGAATTCAATTGATACCTAGTTGAGAGTACTTATTTGTAATTTAAAGTACCAGTAGCATAAAATGAGTATCAATTGAACATAATCATGCAACATAAGAAACATGTGCGCTATTTAATCAATTAATTTCTAGACAGAAGAATTTATAAGCTATGCTACTTCAGATATTTGTAATCCAAAAAGATGTGATACATATTTACCAATTTTAGATGAAGTTGGAGTAGCATATACAAGAGAAACTCATTCTCTTATGAAATGTATAGAAGATATATTTATTGGAGCAAAGAATCTTTGATACCCATCAAAATTTGCAGTGGATGCGATTGTCTTTGCTTGAAGATTCCTTTCTAATTTGAGACTACACACATAATAGACTTGAAATGAAGTTAGTCTCAAAGATTCAAATTATAGACCATTCTCCCCTAAATGTGTGCATACAAGTGATGAATACTTGTTTATCTTATGCACTTGGACTTGTGAGGCCAGGGGATTAAGTTCTACAATTTGAACCTTGGTACAAATAAAGTATGAAAATATGAAATTGCACCAATTTAAGGAATTACTCATAATCAAACAGTATACTAATAGACATGATATGCAATATTTTAAGCCAAGATTCAAGTGCAACCTTATGATGTGACTTAAGATATTGCATATACATGCATACACTAACTTGTAAGAGCCTAGATACACAAATGTAATACAATAGTTCATGGAGTGACACACCTTTGTTCCATGCCATATGGTCTTCATTATAATCATGAATTTCTATCTTAGCTTTTGATAGGCTTGACATTTCAAAGAAAAACTTATCCTCTTTAAACGATCAAGAGAAACTCGTTCTCTTCAAAGAACTACACAAATTCACTAAGGCCCCGTTTGTTTGGTTGGAATTGAATTCCATTTTAATAATTATAATTTAGAAAAAACTAATTAAATTTATATATTTATATATGTAATATATTTGAATATTATCCTAAATCATATGAGAGAGATAGTTATAAACTACATTTATGTTATATCGAAGCAAGTAGAAGAGTGTGCTATAAGTTGTGCATCGGAAAAATAGTATGTAAATCTATAGAATCAATTTCCATCTCTCACCCCATGAATTTGAGATAGGCTAAAATGATAACTTTGGAAAGTGGTGGAATGTCACATTCTAAAAAAATAGCCTATTCCATTAGTAATATTTCAATTCCTTAAAATGAAATGAAACAAACGGGACCTAAAAGAAAATGTTAGTCTTTAAGGACACAAGATATAGAATGAGCTCCCCCTAAATGTATGCATCAAGTACTCGAATTACTTGTAACATGCACTTGATTCAATTAAGATTCTTAGAGGAGTTCATCATATATCTTGGTCAATGCATAATATATTTGAAACAATTGAATTTATGCTAGAGAACACATATCGTTCCCCAATAGAACTAATCCATGGGGTGACATGTGGTAAATATTTGATCATTTCCTTGGAACCACTCATCCTCATTTGATGTTCTCCAAGGTGTGAGACTACAAAACATGAACTTGAAGAAATCATTAGCCTCACAAGATATAGGCTAAACTCTTCCTCAATTTGTGCATGCAAGAGTACACAAAGTACACTTATGCACATTAACAATACGAGGTTAAAGGAGATGTTTGCACTATATCTTGGTTTAACATAACATGCTTTACATAGATGATGAAAATTAAACCAATTGAAAGTTTAAGAACTGAAAGTATATCAATTGAAATCCTGAAGGGTAAAGCATGCTAATATGAACCTCAAACCTCATAATGAAGGATATCATATAAATATGTCGCTACATCTTTATTATTTGGTTGACAAAAAGTGTAACTCCCTTCTTGAATCACTATGATTTCTTTTCTCTTTATGATTTCATCCAACCAGGCGATCTTGAACTTCATTCATCTTGGCTTGGTTCAATCATACTTGATATGAGACCCATTGAAACTCAATGATTGAAACAACCAAGACTTTTATATCCGTAGATTTTGAATCCATCTTGAAAGCACTTGGAAGGACCTTATTGAGACACTTAGAAAAGAGAACATTAGAAACACAAGGGAGGGTTTCACAAATGATGATCCTTATATACGGATGGCAAATGAATCATCATTATTGAAACCCAAAAGGATAGACTAAATTCTTTTAAATAAGTGCACACATATAGTTGATGTCAAAGTTATATGCACTATTGACCATTTTATATTGCGAGGAATTTAACCTATACTATGGTACATTCCACTAAGGATAAAATGCTAAAACAACTGAAGGAGAGGAAGTTTTCATACCTTGGCCTCTTATCAACTTCATCTTACTTTAGTTGAATAGTATCCTTTAAGCTTGTGATTTATCCAATTTAATAATAAGCACCATCTCTCAACATAGATTTTCTTATGGATAAACTCAACACAAGAGATGACATTAGTAACACAAGCACTAGTTTCTTATTTAGCAACCCTTTATATGTGGAAGACAAGCGTGTTGCTAAAATAGAGAAACATCATAATATGGACTAAATTTCCTTGAACCCTCATGCACAATATATTTTGAATGACATGGATAATATGCATGGTTATTCAATGAAGTCTAAAGGGATGACTTAATCCATATTATGGTGAGTGTCTAATATAGAAGAATCAAATCCAAATTAACTAGATAGAGAATACGTCACATAATTTTGGATTGTTCACCATATGATAATATTCATTCAACTTCCAATTAGACCTTTATTTCATAATCAACAACTGATGTATATCCTCAAGTGCTTCTTTTTCCTTAGTGGCTACACAAGTCACAAAAAGATAAGATTTTGAAAATATATGCACTTGAGATTCAGTTGTTACCACCCTAGCTACTATCTCCAAAAATGATTTATACATTCATTATGGAGCACCCAACTTGATCCATTGAAGGAGTGATCCTGCAAAACAAGTTTAAGCTTCATATTTTGGTACCCAATTTGAATTGGGTCCTTTGAGATTAGTGGTAAGAGCCTTGAGTACCCACACAATCTTTATTGTGGCCTTTCTCTTTGTGTAGGCACCCACATATACTTGACAACCATCTTACATGGTTTCAAGTCAATATTTAATCACATAGATAAAAACTAGAGTTAAGAATAGGAGCCTTTTCTCCTTTTATTAATACATTGTTGTGTTGCCTTCTTGATGATGAACCTACCTTGACTTTGGGTGCACCTAGCTTATCAAGGTTAGTCGCACAAGCATTCATATCATAAAGACAAGTTATGCATGGAATTTACAACTTAGTGATCCAATCCTAGTGTGAAGCATATGGATACCGATTGAAGTAGATTCCTAAGATATCAATTTGTAGGTTTCCAAAATTTAGAGATTATGGATCACTAATTGTACCTTTTACAGTTTAAAATCATATCCATGTTAGTGCATATGTATGTGATGAATATCAACAAAAAAGATTCTTATGCACTTTTAGATTCAAGGATAAGGGAATTTTAAACTGCATCAAGAGTAGCTATTTAGAAAACAAAGATTACAATCCATATGAATGAGATACAAATTTACCATTTTGGATTATCTTAGTATAGCTTACTCAAGGGAAACTTATTCTCTATGACACAAGATATATATAATGTGCTCCCACTACATATGTGCATCAAGTATTTGAATGACTTGCCACATGCACTTTCAATTCAATTAAGAGTCGCATGAGGAGTACATTAGATATATTGGTCAAGGCATGACAAATTTGCAATGAATAAACTTATGCCTAAGAGTACTTACTGAAAGGGAAATAGGCTTACACCTTTTTCCTAAATGATTTTGGTGGTTGAATTGGCCAACACAAATTATTGAACTAACTAGTTTGCTCTAGTCCATAAGTCTTTACAGGTGCCAAAGGTTCACAACAAACCAATACAAGTCAAAGAATAGGGGTTCAAAACAAAGGAGCCAAGTATACCGAAGTGTCCCCTGGTCTGGCGCACCGGACAGTGTCCGGTGCACCAGGGAACTCGACGCCCAACTCTTCACCTTCGGGAATTTTCAGAGGAGCTCCGCTATAATTCACCGGACTGTCCGGTGCACCACCGGACAGTGTCCGGTGCCCTAAGGGAGAGCAACTCTGAACTCGCCAGCTTCGGGAATCCGCTCCACTATAATTCACCGGACTGTCTGGTGAGTCACCAGACAGTGTCCGGTGCACACCGGACTGTCCGGTGTGACAGCGGAGCAACGACTACTTCACGCGCAACGGTCGACTGCAACGCATTAAATGCGCGCCTGCGCGGGCAGAGGAGCAGAGCACGCGTGGGTGGCACACCGGACAGCCTACAGGGCCTGTCCGGTGCACCACTGGACAGCCAGGCGGGCCCACAAGTCAGAGCTCCAACGGTCGGAACCCAACGACCAGGTGACGTAGCTGGCGCACCGGACAGTGTCCGGTGGCGCACCGGACTGTCCGGTGCGCCCGTCGACAGCAGCCTCCACCAACGGTCAAGTTTGGTGGTTGGGGCTATAAATACCCCAACCACCCCCACATTCAAGTCATCCAAGTTTTCCACTCTTCTACACATTACAAGAGCTAGCATTCAATACAAGACACACCAAAGAGGTCAAATCCTCTCCCAACTCCACACAAAGCTTTAGTGATTAGAGAGAGTGATTTGTCGTGTTCTTTTGAGCTCTTGCGCTTGGATTGCTTCCTTCTTTCTCATTCTTCTTGCGATCAAACTCATTTGTAATCGAGGCAAGAGATACCAATTGTGTGGTGGTCCTTGCGGGAACTTTGTGTTCTGATTGATTGAGAAGAGAAGCTCACTCGGTCTAGGTGACTGTTTGAGAGAGGGAAAGGGTTGAAAGAGACCCGGTCTTTGTGACCACCTCAACGGGGAGTAGGTTTGCGAGAACCGAACCTCGGTAAAACAAATCCTTGTGTCTCACTTCTTATTCGCTTACGATTTGTTTTGCGCCCTTTCTCGGACTCGCATTTATTTCTAACGCTAACCCGGCTTGTAGTTGTGCTTAAGTTGTTAAATTTTAGATTCGCCATATTCACCCCCCTCTAGGCGACTTTCAATTGGTATCAGAGCCTAACCGCTCGAAGTGATGTCAGGAGATCACGCCAAGAAAGAGATGGTGACCGGCGAGAAGCCCGCTACAAGCCACGGGAAAGCTCCATCGGGAGAGTCCCGCAACAAAGGGAAGGAAAAGGAATCCCCTTCACACAAGTCGCGTCGGAGCGGTGACAAGAAGAAGAAGATGAGGAAAGTGGTATACTACGAGACTGACACCTCATCGCCATCCACCTCCGGCTCCGACACGCCGTCCGTAACTTCTAAGCGCCATGAGGGCAAGAAGTTTAGTAAGATCCCCCTACGCTATCCTCGCATTCCTAAACATACGCCTTTACTTTCCGTCCCATTAGGCAAACCACCAACGTTTAATGGTGAAGATTATGCTAGGTGGAGTGATATGATGCGATATCACCTAACCTCACTCCACAAAAGTATATGGGATGTTGTTGAGTTTGGTGTACAGGTACCATCCGTAGGGGATGAAGATTATGATGAGGATGAAGTGGACCAAATCCAACACTTCAACTCCCAAGCCACAACTATACTCCTCGCCTCTCTAAGTCGAGAGGAGTATAATAAGGTGCAAGGGTTGAAGAGTGCTAAGGAGATTTGGGACGTGCTAAAGACCGCGCATGAAGGAGACGAGGTGACCAAGATCACCAAGCGGGAAACGATCGAGGGGGAGCTCGGTCGCTTCCGACTTCGCCAAGGGGAGGAGCCACAAGACATGTACAACCGGCTCAAAACCTTGGTGAACCAAGTGCGCAATCTCGGGAGCAAAAAATGGGATGACCACGAAGTGGTTAAGGTTATTCTAAGATCACTTGTTTTCCTTAACCCTACTCAAGTTCAATTAATTCGTGGTAATCCTAGATATACACTAATGACTCCCGAGGAAGTAATCGGGAATTTTGTGAGCTTTGAATTTATGATCAAAGGCTCAAAGAAAATCAACGAGCTAGATGGCCCCTCCACATCCGAAGCACAACCGGTCGCATTCAAGGCGACGGAAGAAAAGAAGGAGGAGTCTACATCAAGTAGACAACCCATCGACACCTCCAAGCTCGACAACAAGGAAATGGCGCTCATCATCAAGAGCTTCCGCCAAATCCTCAAGCAAAGGAGGGGGAAGGATTACAAGCCCCGCTCCAAGAAAGTTTGCTACAAATGTGGTAAGCCCGATCATTTCATTGCTAAATGTCTGTTATCTAGTGATAGTGACAGGGGCGACGACAAGAAGGGCAAGAGGAGAGAAAAGAAGAGGTACCACAAGAAGAGGGGCGACAATGCCCATGTGTGTCGCGAATGGGACTCCGACGAGAGCTCTAGTGACTCCTCCTCCGACGAGGACGCCGCCAACATCGCCGTCACCAAGGGACTCCTCTTCCCCAACGTCGGCCACAAGTGTCTCATGGCAAAGGACGACAAAAGGAAGAAGGTAAAATCAAAATCCTCCACTAAATATGAAACCTCTAGTGATGAGGATAATGCTAGTGATGAGGAGGATAATTTACGCATCCTTTTTGCCAACCTTAACATGCAACAAAAGGAAAAATTGAATGAATTAATTAGTGCTATTCATGAGAAGGATGAACTCTTGGACACCCAAGAGGACTTCCTAATTAAGGAAAATAAGAAGCATGTTAAGGTTAAAAATGCTTATGCTCTAGAAGTAGAAAAATGTGAAAAACTATCTAGTGAGCTAAGCACTTGCCATGACACTATTGTCAACCTTAGAAATGAAAATGCTAAATTAATTGCTAAGGTTGATTCTAATGTTTGTGATGTTTCGATTCCCAATCTTAGAAATGAAAATGTTGATTTGCTTGCTAAGATTGAAGAATTGAATATCTCTCTTGCTAGCCTTAGAAATGAAAATGAAAAATTGATTGTTAAGGCTAAAGACTTTGATGTTTGCAATGTTACTATTTCTAACCTTAGAAGTGAAAATGATATATTACATGCTAAGGTTGTAGAATTAAAATCTTGCAAACCCTCTATATCTACCATTGAGCATACTTCCATTTGTACTAGATGTAGAGACATTAATATTGATGCTATCCATGACCACCTAGCTTTAATTAAAAAACAAAATGATCACATAGCTCAACTTAATACCAAGATCAATGAGCATGACTTAGAAAATGAAAAGTTTAAATTTGCTAGAAGCATGCTCTATAGTGGGAGACGCCCTGGCATCAAGGATGGCATTGGCTTCCAAAAGGGGGACAATGTCAAACTTAATGACCCTCCTAAAAGATTGTCTAATTTTGTTAAGGGCAAGGCTCCCATGACTCAGGATAATGAGGGTTACATTTTGTACCTGCCGGTTATCCCGAGAGCAAAATTAGGAGAATTCACTCTAGGAAGTCTCACTCTGGCCCTAATCATGCTTTTATGTATAAGGGTGAGACATCTAGTTCTAGGCAATCAACCCATGCAAAATTGCCTAAGAAGAAAACTCCTAAGGCATCAAATGATTCTAACATTTCGTTTAAAACCTTTGATGCCTCTTATGTTTTAACTAACAAATCCGGCAAGGTAGTTGCCAAATATGTTAGGGGCAAGCACAAGGGGTCAAAACCTTGTGTTTGGGTACCCAAAGTTCTTGTGTCTAATGTCAAAGGACCCAAAACCATTTGGGTACCTAAAAACAAGAACTAAACTTGTTTTGTAGGTTTATGCATCCGGGGGCTCAAGTTGGATAATCGATAGCGGGTGCACAAACCATATGACAGGGGAGAAGAAGATGTTCTCCTCCTATGAGAAAAACCAAGATCCCCAACGAGCTATCACATTCGGGGATGGAAACCAAGGTTTGGTCAAAGGTTTGGGTAAAATTGCTATTTCACCTGACCATTCCATTTCCAATGTTTTTCTTGTAGATTCTTTAGACTACAATTTGCTTTCCGTTTCGCAATTATGTCAAATGAGCTACAACTGTCTTTTTACTGATTTAGGTGTCACTGTCTTTAGAAGAAGTGATGATTCAATAGCATTTAAGGGAGTGTTAGAGGGTCAACTATACTTAGTAGATTTTGATAGAGCTGAACTCGACACTTGCTTAATTGCTAAGACTAACATGGGCTGGCTCTAGCACCGCCGACTAGCACATGTTGGAATGAAGAATCTTCACAAGCTTCTAAAGGGAGAACACATTTTGGGACTAACAAATGTTCATTTTGAGAGAGACAGGGTTTGTAGTGCATGTCAGGCAGGGAAGCAAGTTGGTGTTCATCATCCACACAAGAACATCATGACGACTAACAGGCCACTAGAGCTCTTACACATGGACCTATTCGGCCCGATAGCTTACATAAGCATCGACGGGAGTAAGTACTGTCTAGTTATTGTGGATGATTATTCTTGCTTCACTTGGGTGTTCTTTCTGCAGGAAAAATCTCATACCCAAGAGACATTAAAGGGATTCTTGAGACGGGCTCAAAATGAGTTCGGCTTAAGGATCAAGAAAATTAGAAGCGACAACGGGACGGAGTTCAAGAACTCTCAAATTGAAGGCTTCCTTGAGGAGGAGGGCATCAAGCATGAGTTCTCTTCTCCCTACACGCCACAACAAAATGGTGTAGTGGAGAGGAAGAATAGAACTCTATTGGACATGGCAAGAACCATGCTTAATGAATACAAGACTTCGGATCAGTTTTGGGCCGAGGCGGTCAACACCGCCTGCTACGCCATCAACCGGTTGTATCTACACCGAATCCTCAAGAAGACATCATACGAACTCCTAACCGGTAAAAAGCCCAATATTTCATATTTTAGAGTCTTTGGTAGCAAATGCTTTATTCTTGTTAAAAGAGGTAGAAAATCTAAATTTGCTCCTAAGACTGTAGAAGGCTTTTTACTAGGATATGATTCAAACACAAGGGCATATAGAGTCTTTAACAAGTCCTCAGGACTAGTTGAAGTTTCTTGTGACGTTGTGTTTGATGAGACTAACGGCTCTCAAGTAGAGCAAGTTGATCTTGATGAGATAGGTGATGAAGAGGCTCTGTGCGTCGCGCTAAGGAACATGTCCATTGGGGATGTGTGTCCTAAGGAATCCGAAGAGCCTCCAAATGCACAAGATCAACCATCCTCCTCCACGCAAGCATCTCCACCAACTCAAAATGAGGATAAGGCTCAAGTTGATGAAGGAGAAGATCAAGAAGATGAGCCACCTCAAGATGACGGCAATGATCAAGGGGGAGATGCAAATGATCAAGACAAGGAGGATGAAGAACCAAGGCCGCCACACCCAAGAGTCCACCAAGCAATCCAACGAGATCACCCCGTCGACACCATCCACGACGACATTCATAAGGGGGTAACCACTAGATCTCGTGTTGCACATTTTTGTGAGCATTACTCTTTTGTTTCCTCTATTGAGCCACACAGGGTAGAGGAAGCACTACAAGACTCGGATTGGGTGGTGGCGATGCAAGAGGAGCTCAACAACTTCACTAGGAATGAGGTATGGCATTTAGTTCCACGTCCTAACCAAAATGTTGTAGGAACCAAGTGGGTCTTCCGCAACAAGCAAGACGAGCATGGTGTGGTGACAAGGAACAAAGCCTGACTTATGGCCAAGGGATATTCACAAGTCAAAGGTTTGGATTTCGGTGAAACCTATGCACCCGTAGCTAGGCTTGAATCAATTCGCATATTACTTGCCTATGCTACTTACCATGGCTTTAAGCTTTACCAAATGGACGTGAAAAGTGCCTTCCTCAATGGACCAATCAAGGAAGAGGTCTATGTTGAGCAACCTCCCGGCTTTGAAGATAGTGAGTATCTTAACCATGTTTACAAACTCTCTAAGGCGCTTTATGGGCTCAAGCAAGCCCCAATAGCATGGTATGAATGCCTAAGAGATTTTCTTATCACTAATGGCTTCAAAGTCAGAAAGGCCGATCCTACTTTATTTACTAAAACTCTTAACAATGATTTGTTTGTATGCCAAATTTATGTTGATGATATCATATTTGGGTCTACTAACGAATCTACATGTGAGGAATTTAGTAGGATCATGACACAAAAATTCGAGATGTCGATGATGGGGGAGTTGAAGTACTTCTTGGGATTTCAAGTAAAGCAACTCCAAGAGGGCACCTTCATTAGCCAAACGAAGTATATTCAAGACATTCTAAATAAGTTTGGGATGAAGGATGCCAAGCCCATCAAGACACCCATGGGAACCAATGGGCATCTCGACCTCGACACGGGAGGTAAATCCGTAGATCAAAAGGTATATCGGTCGATGATAGGCTCTTTACTATATTTATGTGCATCTCGACTGGATATTATGCTTTCAGTATGCATGTGTGCAAGATTCCAATCCGACCCTAAGGAAGCTCACCTTACGGCCGTAAAACGAATCTTGAGATATTTAGTTTATACTCCTAAGTTTGGGCTTTGGTACCCTAGGGGATCCACATTTGATTTAATTGGTTATTCGGATGCCGATTGGGCGGGGGTGTAAGATTAATAGAAAGAGTACATCGGGGACTTGCCAGTTCTTAGGAAGATCCTTGGTGTCTTGGGCTTCAAAGAAGGAAAATTCTGTAGCTCTTTCTACCACCGAAGCCGAGTACATTGCCGCAGGTCATTGTTGCGCGCAACTACTTTGGATGAGGCAAACCCTTAGGGACTATGGTTACAAATTAACCAAAGTTCCTCTTCTATGTGATAATGAGAGTGCAATCCGCATGGCAGATAATCCCGTTGAGCATAGCCGCACTAAGCACATAGCCATTCGGTATCACTTCTTAAGGGATCACCAATAAAAGGGAGATATCGAGATTGCATATATTAACACTAAGGAACAATTAGCCGATATCTTTACCAAGCCACTAGATGAACAAACTTAGGCATGAGCTAAATATTCTTGATTCTAGGAATTTCTTTTGATGTTTTGCATACATAGCTCATAAATATACCTTTGATCATGTCTCTTTTACATATGCTATGACTAATGTGTTTTCAAGTGGATTTCAAACCAAGTCATAGGTGTATTGAAAGGGAATTGGAGTCTTCGGCGAAGACAAAGGCTTCCACTACACTCCATAACTCTTCCTTCGCCGATGCTCCGAGCAACTCTCCAACTTTGGTATAATCTTCACTCATATTTTGTTTGCCAAAGGGGGAGAAAGTAGTTTCCAAGGGCTCTAATGCCTCCGTTTTTGGCGATTCATGCCAAAGGGGGAGAGAATGTTAGCCCAAAGCCAAAGGACCGCACCACCACCAATTTCAAAAATTTTAGTTTGGTTTCAAAGAAGTATTTTCAAATTGGTATCTTACTTGTGATATAATTGGTATACCCTCTTCAAAATTAATATCAAAATCCTCTTGAACACTAAGAGGAGGATTTCATTAAGGAGGAGTTTGTCTAGTCAAAGGAAAAGCATTTGAAACAGGGGGAGAAAATTTCAAATCTTGTAAGTGCTTTTCAAGAATCTTATTCATTTACCTTTGACTCTTTGCAAAAGACTTTGAAAATAATTTCCAAAAACAAAACATGTGGTGCAAGCGTGGTCCAAAATGTTAAATAAGAAAGAAAATCAATCCTTGCATATCTTATGAAAATATTGGTTTCAATTCTAAGTAACCTTTTGCACTTACAATATGCAAACTAGCTCAATTCTGCACTTTTATATTTGCTTTGGTTTGTGTTGGCATCAATCACCAAAAAGGGGGAGATTGAAAGGGAAATAGGCTTACACCTTTTTCCTAAATGATTTTGGTGGTTGAATTGGCCAACACAAATTATTGAACTAACTAGTTTGCTCTAGTCCATAAGTCTTTACAGGTGCCAAAGGTTCACAACAAACCAATACAAGTCAAAGAATAGGGGTTTAAAACAAAGGAGCCAAGTATACCGAAGTGTCCCCTGGTCTGGCGCACCGGACTGTCCGGTGTGCCACCGGACAGTGTTCGGTGCACCACCGGACAGTGTCCGGTGCACCAGGGAACTCGATGCCCAACTCTTCACCTTCGGGAATTTTCAGAGGAGCTCCGCTATAATTCACCGGACTGTCCGGTGCACCACCGGATAGTGTCCGGTGCCCTAAGGGAGAGCAACTCTGAACTCGCCAGCTTCGGGAATCTGCTCCGCTATAATTCACCGGACTGTCCGGTGTGACAGCGGAGCAACGGCTACTTCACGCGCAACGGTCGACTGCAACGCATTAAATGCGCGCCTGCGCGCGCAGAGGAGCAGAGCACGCGTGGGTGGCACACCGGACAGCCTACAGGGCCTGTCCGGTGCACCACCGGACAGCCAGGTGGGCCCACAAGTCAGAGCTCCAACGGTCGAAACCCAACGGCCAGGTGACGTGGCTGGCACACCGGACAGTGTCCGGTGGCGCACCGGACTGTCCGGTGCGCCCGTCGATAGCAGCCTCCACCAACGATCAAGTTAGGCTTCAACACAAAAAGGACAGTCCAATCAAAAGAACAAGTTATGCTTCAAAAAGACAGAGCAAAAAGGAAACCGAAGTGTGCCCTGGTCTGGCGCACCGGACTGTCCGGTGTGCCACCGGACAGTGTCCGGTGCACCAAGGTGAATCAACTCCAACTCCTCAGCTTCGGGTTTCACAGGCGCAGATCCGCTATAATTCACCGGACTGTCCGGTGCACCAGCGGAGCAACGGCTATCTGCGCGCGACGGTCGACTCTGCAAAGTGAACTGTGCAATTCAGAATGTCAGAGCAGAAGTCAGAGGGGCACCGGACTATCCGGTGTGACACCAGACTGTCCGGTGCCACATAAGGACTAAGCCTCCAACAATCGACCAGCTCCAAGCCCTAACGGGAGGATGACGTGGCGGCGCACCGGACTGTCCGGTGCGCTCATCGCCAGCAACCTTCTCCAATGGCTACAATTTGGTTGGTGGCTATAAATACCACCCCAACCGGCCACTTCAATGTGTGGGAGTCCAAGCAACATTCCAAGTCATCTAGTTGACATACTCAAGCCCTCCCAACCACATATATTCATTGATCCATCCTATGCGCAAGATTTAGGCCACTACAACCAACACAAGTGCCACAAAAAGAGAGCTAGCAAAAGAAAGCCTCTCGTGTGAGCCTAGCAAGAGTGCCTTGTGAGAATTATTGAGAGTTAGTGAGCACTACATCTTGTGATCATTTGTGCGTGGAGTTTTGACTCCCATTGAACTTCCTCCAAAGTTTTGGAGGCTTGTAAAAGCTAGCAAGAGACACCAAAGAGTGTGGTGGTCCTTGCGGGGTCTTAAGTGATCCTTGAAAAGAAGAAGAGCTCGCCGGTCTTTGGTGATCGGTGGAGAGAGGGAAAGGGTTGAAAAAGACCCGTCCTTAGTGGACTCCTCAACAGGGACTAGGCCTTCGAGGGCCGAACCTCGGTAAAACAAATCACCTGTGTCTCGTGTGCTTATTGCTTGTGATTTGTTTGTTCTTTCCCTTTCTAAGTTTTATTTCTTGCACTATTCTTTGCTAATACTATTTGGTGTTGCTTTAAGTTAAATTATCATTTAGTGAAGCAACACATTGCAAGAAAGAACTTGTGTTATTGCTCTTCTTACCTAAGCCCTCTTGCTTTATTCTCATAGACTTATTAGTAATATTGATTTATCAATTCCGCATTATTTGAAAGCAATACTCCTTACAAGCAAAGGACTTAGATTTTATACTCCGATAATTGTGTATCTTGTTCTAACCACTAATCAAGGGATCTAGTTGGGGTGTAAAGTTATAATTTTCAGGTTTCGCCTATCCACCCCCCCTCTAGGCGACTTTCATATATGAATGGCAAACAAATCATCATTTATGAAGCATAAAGGCATAAATTAAATTCCTTTTAAGTTAATGCACATGGAGGAGTGAATTAACATTATGCACCAATTTACAAATTTAAGCCAAAAGGAATTTAACATTTATATTGACATTTCTTTCAATAGAATAAATTATTACCAATTGAAAGAATGCCACTTGAAAGGAACTGCCATTGATCAACAACCAATTGAAGCAATTAGTTCCATACCTTTGCCTTGAGCATTCCTAATCTTTCTTTTAGGTGAAGATTAACCTTTAATGCTTGTGATTTTACCAATTGAAAGAGCACAATATCTACTTATGAATTTCCATTAAATATCTTAAAAGAGATTGTATTAGTAACACAAGCAATAGTTTCCTATTTAGCAACCTCTAGTATATGAATGATAAGAAGGTTACTAAAACAAGGAAACCTCATGATATGAACTAAATTACCCTTACAAGCATCATGCATAACATCAATTGTAAAAAAGATGAAAGTAGCATGATTATTTAATTAAGTTTACATGGCAAGTTTAATTCATAGCATGGTGAGTGATTAATGTAGAAGACTCAAAACCAATTTAAACAAGAATGAATACTTCACATAGTATTGGTTCAATCTTCTTTGAATGTTGAATGGCACACTCCATTTGGGAAACACATTCTCATGTTGTGAGACTACATAAACACTTGGATAGAAACATTAGTCTCACAACTCTAGTCATATAGAGAATTCCCTTTTGGTAAGTGCTTTAAGAATTTGAATTTCTTACTTAGCACTCTATTCATTTAAGAACATGGGATAATACTCTTTATGTCTAGGTCATGGCAATAATATGATGATTAACTTGAAATATGCCACAAGATACATACAATCAATTTAAAGCATGTAGATTGTCACAATATAAAAATATGAACTTGCAATCTACCATATTATTAGATCCTTTCCAAAGCAAGTTAAATCTTTTAAGTTCATTCTCAAGTGCTTCATTTTTTCTATGTGGCTACAAAAGACACAAAGGAATATACCAATTAAAAGCAATGTGCACTTAAGAATTAATTGTTACCATCCTTTGGATATCACTTGGTTGTAGGCCTTTTGCTTGATTCCCACAAAGGTTAATCCTTATTCCCTACAACACAAGTTCTTGCTAGAGATGAATATGAAGTTAGTGATATAACAACTCAATTCATCTTTGGGTCAATCTTAAAGGATAGACAATGTAAGATTGATAGCTTGAGATAAGAATTGAGTTAAACCGCTCAAGCACCCCAAAGCTTCATATCATCTCTGGGTACCTGCAAAACTTATTAAGTACATTTTGGTACCCATTTTTGGATGGGTCCACCAAGGTTAGCTAATAAATACTTAGGCACCCAAATGGCCTTTGTGCTAGTTTTAGGTGAACTACTTACCTTTCTAGCACAAGTGTCATTTTTGGGTCTCCTAAGTGAATATGAATGAATTGACATGGTAGGCTTAGGATACTCACTCATGGGACAATCCTTGCATAGGTGTCCCTTTCTTCGGCAAGTGTAGCAAATCTGATTTTTAATTTTGCAAGACTCCTTGCCTTGCTTCTTGTTTGCTACATGGTTAGTGGTCCTCTTTCTTTCTAAAGTTAAGCCACTATCATTTGTGTAGGGACATGACTTAATCTCATGTCCCTTCACATGACATTGATAACACTTTCTAGCGCATCTTCTCTTATTTGGAAGAGTGACTTGTTTGTTACCTTGTGTGGAGCATGTGGAGGCGTGGTTGAGGCACTTGTCATGAGCTTTGGCTTTCTTCTCTTGATGTTTGCTCATGTCCTTCTTGGAAAGCTTGATAATCTTTTGAAGGGGTTTTGTGCATGCTACTATTGTCCCCTTCTCAAGCTTTTTCACCATACTATCGCGGTTATCTTGAGAAGGTTGAGCATGACACTTTCCCTTCAATTGAATCAAGCTCCTTTTTAGCCTCTCATTTTCTTCCTTGAGCTCATTGTTTTCTTTTGCATAGGAAACATTAGTTGTTCCTGAAAGTTTTAGCTCAATGGAAGATTGGCTTTCTTGAGAGCAGCATTTGTTAGCACATGATAATATAGTTTCTGTTTGAGTACATGTGCATAAGTGAGGTTGGTATGATTTCAAATTAGTTAACACAACCTCATGAGCCATTTCTAACATGATATGTGAATCCATAAATTTATTATGAGAGCACACAAGCAAATCATGTTTTTCTTGCAAAGCTAGATTTTCAATATTTAGCCTTTCTATCGTGTTCTTGAAGATAGCATTTTTATTTTCTAATTGAGCAATATATGATGAATGATTAACAACTTTAATTTGCTCAATTTAAATG
The DNA here is from genome assembly GCA_029449295.1 of Zea luxurians. Taxonomy (NCBI): domain Eukaryota; kingdom Viridiplantae; phylum Streptophyta; class Magnoliopsida; order Poales; family Poaceae; genus Zea; species Zea luxurians. The sequence continues at coordinate 167,427,946 of JAOPSE010000004.1, forward strand.
TCTTCATACCTTTGGACCAAATCATCATGAGAGCACTTTAGCTTATCATGCTCTTTGGTCAACTTCTCTAAGTCTTCGATTTTTCTGATGAGGAAGTCTTCTTGCTTATGAAGCATTTCTTTTTGATCTTCCGCTCTTTTCATGAGTTTGAGCAAGCTCATCCGATGTTTCTTGCTTAGCTGAGAGAAGAATTGTTGAAGATCATCCTCATCTTCACTATCACTTTCTTGCTCCTCCTCATCCTCACTTTCGCTTTCACTGTCACTCCCATTAGCAATAAAGCACATATGAGAAGTGGATTTGAAAACCGAACCTTGTGAAGAGGTGGATTCGTCGTTTGGTCTCTATCGATCATTTTCTTCTTCAATTTTGTTCTTCGCCTCATCTTCCTTCATTTTGAGGAACATCCTTTCGGCGATTCTCATGGCAAGATCTATTTCCCTAGGATCAACATCTGCACCAAAAGATGAAGTCGAGACAATCTCAACTTTTACAAGCTTAGAAGCACTTTCGTTTCTTAGTCCCCCCGACATGATCTTTTCCTCACGCGGTTAAGCGTTAGAACGAGGATTAGGCTTTGATACCAATTGAAAGTTGCCTAGAGGGGGGGGTGAATAGGCAAGTTAAAACTTTTTCAACAAAACTAGAAACAAACTAGGCAAAACCGGTTCAACCAGTGTCAAAACCGGTTCAACCGGTTTGCACGAGCTCAACTAAAGAATGAGATATAAAACTGAATTGATCTCAAAATCCACCTAGTTAACTTTGGAAATGAGATGTTCTAAATGATCCACAGGGTTCAAGTAGTAGATCTGAGAAGGGCATTTCTCAAAATCCACACACCAAAAGATATAAACAAATCTTTCACGGAATGGTGAGAGAACGAAGAACACAAACAAACACAATGAGCAAGAACACAAGAGACACAAGATTTATCCCGAGGTTCGGTCACACCACCAAGGTGCCCTACTTCCTCGTTGAGGCGCCCACAAAGAGCCGGGTCTCTTTCAACCCTAATCCTCTCTTTGCCAACCACAAAGGTCAAGCCCACACACTAATCTTTGCTCAAACGAGCGGGTAATACAAACTTTCTTGTGGTCTTCCACAAGATTTGGAGACTCACAAGAGACACCTATTCGTCTAGGAGCTAGAAGCTCCAAGAGTAATGAATCCACAAAGAAATCGATGTAGTACCAAAGCTCGAATGAAGAAGAGCAAGAGAGATTTGGAGATGAAGCACAAAAAACCGCAGCTCTCAAACTCACTCAAAGATTTCTCTCCAAAGATTTGAAATGGGAGAGGCAAGAGATGTGTGAGAGGGAGTGGGAGGTGTTTCTCAGGTTAGAAATGGAGTTTTGTGCATGCTCTTCTGTGGGGGAGAGAGGTAGGAGTGAGTATATATAGTTGGGGCTCCAAAACTAGCCGTTTTTGACTTTTCTGCCCAAAAACCGGTTGAACCGGTCCCAAAACCTGTTGAACCGGTTTTCAAAAAGCTGCGCACAACTTTTTGGCTGACACAGCATACTGGCAGAAAAAGGTGAACAATGCAAAAACCGGTTGAACCTGTTTTAAAACCGGTTGAACCTGTTTCCACCAGACAAAAATCAGTTGAGTGTCCGGTTGAGTGCCCGGCTGAACCAGTATTTTCCAAAAAGGTGAACAGTGCAAAAACCGGTTGAACCTGTTTTAAAACCGGTTGAACCTGTTTCCACGAGACAAAAACTGGTTGAGTGTCCGGCTGAACCAGTATTTTCCAGAGAGCAATTTTGGCCAAGATAGACTTAAAAAGGTTGTACTGCATACTTTTACTAAGGATTAACAAGGGTAAAATGGAAGTTTTAGATCAAGGATTTTGAGCTTTAGTACCAACACCAACCTTCTTTATGGACCCCCTTGATAGTACGACGATTCCTATACTCAAGTTAAATAAAATATAATTAAGTAAACTCCTTGAGTCATTGGTGTCTCAAGTGTGATTTCTCCATGGTGTTGCTTCATAAGGATCACAAACATCTTTGTCTCACCTTTTGAAGCAAACACAAATCGAGCCTGTGACTTGTGCCATTTCACCATATATGAGTTCAAATCATGGCTTCAAGTCACCTTACTGATGCATCAACATGTTGTAACTCTTCATAGCTGATTAGTTCATCGACTTAGTGCAAGTACTCTCTTCTTCACCTTAGCCATGGTACCTCGGTCTACAAGCCGCCGCTTGGCCTTCACCTTCGCTTAGTTCCTCGAAGCCCTTTCATTGCTATCTTCACCCTATCAAGCCATTCTTGAGTCACATCCTATTGAGCATCCATTGAGAGAATCATTTCTTCAATATTGTGAACCTTGCTTGAATGTCATCTAGATATAACTGCTAAGATCAATCAAGCTTCAGTTTGATTCTCATATATTCATATATGGGCTAATAGTAATATGGTCAAGCCAATTCACGGTTCCTCATATATTATTTACTTTGGCTTGACCAATCCTCTTTAATCACCTCAACCTTTATTATGATCATATTTATGCATAGTGATTTCTCAGGTCTTGTCCATATATTCAAACCAATATAGAGACCATATTATATCCATTTGCATTGTCTCACTGGTTATTTGACCTTGTGTTGATCCTTGTTCACTGATCATTATACACTATTCAAGTATGTTCATCATACTGAATTTCCTGTTCAACACTTAGCAAACTTGTTAGACCTTTAAATGTGTTGTTATCGAAATCACCAAAACTCACAAAAGGGATGACAGCACTTTCAGTTGTTCCTGTGGTCGCACATCACCTATCGCTATTGTGCGCATTGCGGCCGTTAGAACATCATCTTCATCTATGTCATCAAGACCAACTTGCTCTCTTGGAGAGCCATTAGTCTCATCAAATACAACGTCGCTAGAGACTTCAACCAAACCCGATGATTTGTTGAAGACTCTATACGCCTTTGTATTTGAGTCATGCCCTAGTAAAAACCCTTCTACTGCCTTGGGAGCAAATTTAGAATGTCTACCTTTCTTCACCAGAATGTAACATTTGCTCCCAAATACACGAAAGTAAGAAACGTTGGGTTTGTTACCGCTAAGGAGTTCATACGAGGTCTTCTTGAGAAGGCGATGTAGGTAGAGCTGGTTTATGGCGTGGCAAGCTGTGTTCATAGCTTCCGACCAAAACCGCTCGGGCGTCTTGAATTCTCCAAGCATCGTTCTCACCATGTCGATAAGCGTCCTGTTCTTCCTCTCTACCACACCGTTTTGTTGTGGTGTGTAGGGAGCGGAGAACTCGTGCTTGACGCCTTCTTCCTCAAGATACTCCTTCACTTGCAGATTCTTGAACTCGGACCTGTTGTCGCTTCTTATCTTTTTCACCTTGAGCTCAAATTCGTTTTGAGCCCTCCTTAGAAAGCGCTTTAGGGTCCCTTGGGTTTCTGATTTATCCTGCAAAAAGAACACCCAAGTGAAGCGATAAAAATCATCAACAATTACAAGACCATACTTACTTCCCCCGATGCTAAGGTAGGCAACGGGTCCGAAGAGGTCCATGTGAAGAAGCTCCAGTGGTCTTGATGTTGTCATCACATTCTTGCTGTGATGAGTGCTTCCCACCTGTTTCCCTGCCTGACAAGCTGCACAAGGTCTATCTTTTTCGAAACATACGTTGGTTAGTCCTAACACATGTTCTCCCTTTAGAAGTTTATGAAGATTCTTCATCCCAACATGTGCTAGACGGCGATGCCACAGCCAGCCCATACTAGTCTTAGCTATTAAGCATGCATCTAGATCGGCCTCCTCTTTCGAAAAATCAACTAAGTTGAGTTTGTCGTCTAATACACCCTTAAACGTTAATGAACCAACACTCCTTCTAAAGACAGATACATCAACATTTGTAAACAAACAATTGTAGCCCATGTGGCAGAATTGACTTACAGACATAAGGTTGTACCCTAATGACTCTACTAAAAATACATTTGAAATAGAGTGCTCGCTTGTGATGGCTATCTTTCCCAAACCTTTGACCTTGCCTTGGTTCCCATCTCCAAAAATAATCGTATCCTGGGAATCCTTGTTCTTGACATAGGAGGTGAACATCTTCTTCTCCCCTGTCATGTGGTTTGTGCATCCGCTGTCGATTATCCAGCTAGATCCCCCGGATGCATAAACCTGCTGTAACGCCCCGAATTTCGAGTTGAATTTTTTCTTTCTCTATCGCTCGCTAAATTCGGGCGTTACCTCTCTTTCCTATTTCTTTTCGCTAAAACCCTACCTATTTCCAAAACTCCAAGTAGTATAATAATAATAAACCCTAAGAGTATTTCATTTGAATTGTTGCACCATGCCGGTCCTTGCATATCTTTTGTTTATGGATTGAATTTGTGAAAACATGCTTTTAGAAAAAAATGATTAAAAAAAGAAAAACCTTTCCTTCTCTCTCTTTCCCCCTCCTCCCCTTTTAGCCCGGCCGGCCTGGGCGGCCCAGCCAGGCGCGCGGCCGCCCCCCCCCCTCTCTCGCGCCCGGCCCAGCCGGCCTCCCTCCCCCCTTCTTCTTTCCTCCCCGCCGTGGGCCGGCCACGCCGCAGCCCAGCTCCCCCCCCGCCCCCCGCTTTGGGCCCGTGGTGGCCCAGCCGCCCCCAGCCGGCTCACCCGCTCCCCACGCCGCGCCGACCACGCGTGCGGTTTGGAAAGCCGCCGCCGCCTTGGGTGGGCCCCACCCGTCAGCCGCGCCCTCCCCCAAACCGCCTCCCCCTTTCCTCTCTCCTCCCCTGCTCGTCCCCGCTCCCTTGCCCTGCTCGCCGCCACTCCCCTGCCCGCCCCAGCTCGCTCGCCGCCGGCGCCCCGCCCGCCCGTGGTAAGCCCCGGCCCCCTCCCCTTCTTCCTTCCCTCTCTCCTCCCCTCCCTCCTTCTCCCCGGCGCGGTCCCGCCCGCCCGGCACCTGCCCTCGCCTCGGCCCCGAGCTCGCCGGACATGGCGGCCCGGTGCCCTGCCCCGACCCCGTCCGCCCCTCCCTTCGGCTCGCTGGCCATGGCGGCCCGACGCCCTCCCGCGGCGGCGGATCCCGCCCCGCCCACGCGCGCTCGTCCGCCGGCCTCGTCCGCCCGTGCTCGGCACGGCGGCGCTCGGCCCGGCCTCGCCGGCCATGGCGCCCGGCCCCCGGCGCCCTCCCGCGACGCGGCAAACCCCGCCCTCGGCTCGCCGGCCTCGCCCCCCTGTCCTCGCTCCCTCCCCGGCTTGGGCGCGGCCCAGCCATGGCAGCCCGCCCGCGGCTCGCCGGCGCGGCGCGCTCGCCGGCCATGGCGCGGCTGTGGCGCGCGGCCCAGCCTCGGCCCCCGCCCAGCGCGGCGCGCCCTCTCCGGCGCGGCTCCCCAGCCCGCCCCGCTCGGCGCGGCCTCCCCCGCCCGGCGCGCGCGGCGGTCCCGTCCCGGCTTTCCCCGCCTGCGGCGCTCGACCCCGGACCCTGCGCGACCTCGCCCGCCCGCGCAGCCACAGTCCCGGCGTGGCCTCGGCGGTGCGCGCGGAGCCCCGATGCGGCCCGTGCACGCACGGTGCCCCCGGTGAGCTCGCCGCACCCGCGGCTCGCGGTCATGGCGGCTCGGTCCCGCCCGCCTTGGCGTGTCCCGCCCCTGTGCAGCGCGGCCGTGGTGCCCCTGTGTAGCGCGTGCGCGGCTCGGCCCCGGCGTGTGCGCGACTCGTTCGCGACATGTCAGCGCGGCCTTGCGCGTACGTGCTCGCGTGGTGCATGGTGCATTAGCGTGGCTCGTCGTGCCCGCGACGCAACGCATAGCGCCCTGTCACGCCCGCGACACGATCGTCTACCCCGAGCCACCCATCTACCCCCCCCCCCCCGTGCATTCCGTGCGTAGTGATCGTGTTATGTAATCAATAAATGGAAACCCAAATTAGAAATTGTTTACGTTAGTTAATACATGTAAGTAATTATCTGCCTCATCTAATGTCGATCAACTAAAAATGGTCATGATTCGAGTTATGCATGTAGCTAATCCTTTTGTTAGAACTAATTGGAGCTAAGTAGAACTAGGGCACGTAACGTCTAATTATTCGTCTACCCGTAGTGCACCTCGAGCATAAGCTTTAACCCTCGCGAGACCTTTCCCTGCCTCTTTCTAACCATGGTAAGTTCATTATCGTATGTGATATTATATGCATATCTACTTTATTTGTTCTCTTGTATGATGTACTGTTTGTTTCCTAATTTGAATGGATAGATGTATGTATGCTTGCAATCGCATAGAGAACGATTTGGTCGAGGAGCCCGAAGAATTCGCAGGAGAAGCCCCTGAGCAGCAGTCAGTTGGTGGAGGCAAGTGTCCCTTGACCTATCTCTGTCCTATTCATTCTTTAATTCACCTCCCGCATTACACATTTATGCCTAAGGATTGACTAGCTTTGATATCCATGTCCTTGTTTACCTATTTGGGTTGGATTATTATTGCTTAATTTTATGCTATTGCTCAACACTAATCAATGAACATGATGAGATTATCTATGATACGCTATTTTCCCTTCTCTTATCATGATGTTATACTTGTGGTCTTCAAGGGGGCTTGAGCGGTTTCTCGAGTGCCTCTCCGTAAGGACCTGTTCTATGGATGACCGCCCGGGAAAACAGTGCAACCATGAGGGTGGAATGGGGTGCCCTTAGCTGAATAATTAGAGGAACCGGGGTGTAGTTCGCTTAGCCGTCGTGCCGTCAATGGGGCTCGGTGTATGCGGCTCGCTCTGCCAAGGTTGATTTGTCCCTTGGGGAGGAGTGTGGTACATTTAGGAAACCTAACGGGCGACTACAGCCCCAGGGAATCTTTGTAAAGGCTACGTAGTGAAACCCTGCCTATTCACCTTGGTAGTGTTTAAGGGTTTGATCGGCCCGAGGCAAGAGGGAATCACGGCTTGTGGGTAAAGTGCACAACCTCTGCAGAGTGTTTGAAAACTGATATATCAGCCGTGCTCGCGGTTATGAGCAGCCAAGGGAGCTCCAGTGATTAGTGGCACTTGATCAGAGACCTTTGGTTTACAGGTGACAATGAAACTGATGGTTTTGGTTATGACTATGGTGCTGGTAAGTGGTATTCTTTCCATTTGGAAATGGTACATCGGGCTAATAACTTGGGTTAATGCTAAAACCTGGCTTCCTACTAGTAAATAATAATCTGACCAACTAAAAGTAACTACTTGACTTACCCCCACATAAAGCTAGTCCACTACAGCCAAACGGGATACTTGCTGAGTATGTTGATGTGTACTCACCCTTGCTCTACACACCAAACCCCCCCCATCCCTAGGTTGTTAGCATTGCAACCACTGCTCAGGCGAAGATGAAGCTGTGGAAGGAGACTTCCAGGAGTTCCAAGACTATGACGAGTTCTAGGCGTGGGTTAGCGGCAACCCCCAGTCGGCTGCCTGTGAAGGCCGCATTTATCTACGTTTCTTTTCCGCACTTTGATTTATTGTAAGGACTATATGGACGTCTCAGACGTATGATGTAATCGACTATTATTTCCCTTTTTAATACTATTTGAGCACTGTGTGATGATGTCCATGTTACATAACTGCTGTGTACGTGAATTGCTGATCCTGGCACGTACATGGTTCGCATTCGGTTTGCCTTCTAAAACCGGGTGTGACATAGGTGGTATCAAAGCCGTGCTGACTGTAGGACCGCTAACCTAGAATAGAATGGTCGTTCTAAGGACTATAGACCTCTGTCCCTGCCTTGACTTTGATATCCCTTCAAAAGTTGGTCATACCGACCAAACCTATATTCTACTATATATTATACCTTGCTGAAAATTGTGTTTTATTCTAATCCTTCATTTATTTATGGTTCATTACTTGCTGGTCATATTAATTCTGTTCTCACTCTTTTGCTTGTGGTGTCTTTTGTAGATGGCTCGACTTAGGCATACTGCACGAAAGTCCGTCATCCCCTTCTTACCCTCCCGCCTTGCTGAGCGTCCGCTACGTCGTCCCGTGGCCGGACAGTCCAGCCAGTTGGAGAGACTGCACCACCGCCTGCACGAGGAGCAGGAACGTCGACGACAGGAGCAGGAGCAGCAGGGCTCTTCTTTCTCGCTCCAACAGGAGATAGAGTCCGTGAGGAGCTGCTCCCCTGTGCTTCCCCTGGAGGCGCCCCCTGCACCACCACTAGGCGCCCCAGCTTCTGGAGTAGCTGCTGGAGGAGACCCAGACGACGGAGGTGGCGACGACAGCTCGAGCCACGACACCGACTTCTCTGCTGACCATGAGCCAGAAGGATGGGTTGCTCGACCCATCACTCGCGACGCTGCTTGCGGGTGTCACTTCCACGATGCGTTCGACACCCTGCTACGTCGGGCACTTAACCGGCGTACTTGGTCCATCGAGTATCGCTGTGTGGTCTACCAGCACAGTCGCGGGGTCTACCCGGACCGCTGGGAGGCAACCTGCTTGGTGCGCCGTCCGGAGAACAGTCTCCAGGGTGCAGAGGCCTGCTCAGAGCACTATTATATCTCTGAGCGGGACTCAGCTGAGGCGGCCATGCAAGATGTTGCACGGCGTGCGCTTTCGCACTACTGCTCGGTTCTCAGTGGGGTAGCTGACGGTCTCGACCTGAAGTACTACCCCCGCCGTCCATCTGGCAGCACAGGAGGCGTGATTGTTTCACCTGTCGGTGAGGACAATCCTAGGTTGAGCAGCACAGTCAACCTAGTCGCCGTGCTAAACACGGAGCTGGACCATGCACTAGACGAGCTGAGTAGGGCTCGTGCTGAGATCGCCTTGTTGCGGACTCAGCGTGTGGAGCGTCGTCACCTGGACGGTGGTTCCCCCGCTCCCGTCGGGACTCAGCACCCGTACCGCTCTCCTCGGCGTGGACACCAGCCTTATGGCAATCCCGACTGCAAGACCAAGATAGACTTGGAACCATAGATCGTTAGTGTGGAGTCTTGTAATAAGTGCTTAATATAGAAGTTTTACTCTTAGTCTTAGTCTCAGTCTTAGCGTTAGTCTCGCTCTTAGTTAGTCTTAGTTAGACAGGGTAGTTTGCTATATCCTGTGCATTTATGTTTGTCATGATGAACTATGTTTGGTTTGGATCTTTGTAATGACTGTCACCAGAGTGTGGGCATCCCCTGCATTTTGGTTTACCTATTATATGTTAATGGGGTTAGCTATATAGTTGGGAAACCTTTTGTTCCACTTTCCTCTTTATCTGAGAAGTTGTGTGGTCTGTGTTGGAGATCAGTGAAGATGCTCATCTGTTCAGTGTTTTGGAGAATTCTAAAATCTTTTCTTATGTTGCAAGATTTGCAGGATCAGTTCTGATATGTGGTTGCATTCTGCAGATGTCAGAGAACAGGCGCAAAGGAGGAAGGCGTGCTCAGCAGGAGCGAGCCGCTCAGCAGGATGAGGTGCCCCAGCAACAGCACCTGCCACCCCCGCCCCCGATGTCAATCGAGCAGATGTTTCTGATGCAGACTCAGGCAGTTCAAGCCATCGGTCAGACTCTGGCCGCCATTCAGCAGCAGCAGCAGCAACAACAGCAGCAGTCCCCACCTCAGCCTCAGATGCCTCAGATGCCCAGAGACAAGCGTGCTGAATTCATGAGGGGTCATCCACCAACGTTTGCTCATTCTTCTGACCCCATGGATGCTGAAGACTGGCTGTGCACTGTGAAGCGGGAATTGCATACCGCTCAGTGTGATGATAGGGAGAAAGTCTTGTATGGTCCCCGTCTGTTGAGAGGAGCAGCTCAGTCATGGTGGGAGTCTTACCTCGCCACCCATGCCAACCCCGACGCCATCACTTGGGAAGAGTTCAGAGGTAGCTTTCGTCAGTACCATGTGCCTGCGAGTCTGATGACAGTGAAGGAGGAGTTCCTGGCCCTCAAGCAAGGGTCATCGTCTGTCAGTGAGTACCGGGACAGGTTTCTGCAGCTGTCTCGCTATGCTCCTGAAGATGTCAACACCGACGCCAAGCGACAGTATCGCTTCTTAAGAGGCTTGGTTGACCCTCTTCAGTACCAACTGATGAACCATACCTTCCCGACTTTCTAGCACCTGATTGACAGGGCAATCATGACAGAGAGGAAGCGTAAGGAGATGGAGGATCGTAAGCGCAAGATCAGTGGACCCCAGCCTGGAAGCAGCAGTCGTCCTCGTTTCTCAAGCAATCAACCTCAGCAGTTCAGGCAGAACCAGCGTCCACCTCAGCAGCATCAGCAGTTCCAAAGGCAGTACCCTCAGCACCAATATCAGAATCGTCAAAGCAATCAGTCAGGAGGTCAGTTTCAGAGGCAGAATCAGCAGGCACCTCATCTTCCTGCCCCAGCGAACCAGCAGAACAATCAGACAGCACCAGCTCAGGTTGGAAACAGGGCATGTTTCCACTGTGGAGAGCAAGGCCACTGGGTGATGCAATGTCCGAAGAAGGCAGCCCAGCAGTAGTCAGGCCCCAATGCCCCAGCAAAGCAGAACGTGCCTCAGCCTGGAGTAGGCAACCGCTCTCAGCCGCGCTACAATCATGGAAGACTGAACCACTTGGAGGCTGAAGCAGTTCAGGAGACCCCCGGCATGATAGTAGGTATGTTCCCAGTCGACTCCCATATTGCAGAAGTGTTATTTGATACTGGAGCAACGCATTCTTTCATTACTGCATCATGGGTAGAAGCACATAATCTTCCAATAACTACCATGTCAACCCCTATTCAAATTGACTCAGCCGGTGGTAGAATTCGAGCCGATAGCATTTGTTTGAATGTATGTGTGGAAATAAGGGGGATAGCGTTTCCCGCCAACCTTATAGTAATGGGTACTCAGGGAATAGATGTCATCCTAGGGATGAATTAGATAGATAAGTATCAGGCAGTTATCAGTTGTGATAAGAGGACAATCAAGTTGGTGTCCCCACTAGGAGAGGAAGTGGTGACCGAGTTAGTCCCGCCTGAGCCAAAGAAAGGAAGTTGTTATCAGATATCTGTCGATAGCAGTGAAGCAGACCCCATTGAGAGTATCAAGGTTGTGTCCGAGTTCCCAGATGTATTTCCAAAGGACTTACCGGGTATGCCACCAGACCGGAAAGTTGAGTTTGCCATAGAGCTTCTTCCTGGAACCGCCCCTATCTTTAAGAGAGCTTACAGAATATCCGGACCAGAGTTGGTTGAACTTAAGAAGCAGATTGATGAGCTGTCAGAGAAAGGTTACATCCGGCCAAGCACCTCGCCTTGGGCCGCCCCTGTCCTATTTGTGGAAAAGAAAGATGGCACCAAAAGGATGTGTATCGATTATCGAGCTTTGAATGAGGTCACAATCAAGAACAAGTATCCCTTGCCCAGAATAGAAGATCTATTCGACCAGTTGAGAGGAGCCAGTGTGTTCTCCAAGATTGATTTGAGGTCAGGTTATCATCAGCTCAGGATCCGACCTTCGGACATTCCGAAGACGGCATTCATTATCAAGTATGGTTTGTATGAGTTCACTGTGATGTCTTTTGGTTTGACCAATGCGCCTGCCTTTTTCATGAATCTGATGAATAGTGTGTTCATGGACTATCTCGACAAGTTTGTGGTGGTATTCATTGATGACATTCTGATTTATTCTCAAAGCGAAAAAGAGCATGCAAGTCATTTGAAGATGGTATTGCAGAGATTGCGAGAGCACCAGTTGTATGCAAAGTTGAGCAAATGTGAGTTCTGGATCAGCGAAGTCCTTTTCTTGGGTCACATAATCAACAAAGAAGGATTGGTTGTGGATCCGAAGAAAGTGACAGACATTCTGAACTGGAAAGCGCCAACAGATGCCCGAGGAATCAAGAGTTTCATTGGAATGGCCGGATATTATCGGTGATTCATCGAAGGGTTTTCGAAGATTGAACCAATGACAGCGTTGCTAGGCAACAAGGTTGAGTTCAAGTGGACCCAGAAATGCTAAGAGGCCTTTGAAGCGCTGAAAGAGAAGTTGACAACAGCGCCTGTCCTAGTCTTGCCTGATGTGCACAAGCCCTTCTCGGTGTATTGTGATTGCTTGTTACACAGGTTTGGGATGTGTGTTGATGCAAGAGGGAAGAGTTGTGGCTTACTCGTCCCGACAACTGAAGGTTCATGAGAAGAACTACCCAATCCATGACCTAGAGTTGGCAGCAGTGGTTCACACACTGAAGACATGGAGGCACTACCTGTATGGACAGAAATGTGATGTTTACACAGACCACAAGAGTCTGAAGTACATATTCACTCAGTCAGAGTTGAATATGAGGCAATGAAGATGGTTAGAGCTGATCAAAGACTATGAGTTGGAGATTCATTACCATCCAGGCAAAGCAAACGTAGTGGCAGATGCTCTGAGCAGGAAGAGTCAACTCAACCTGATGGTCGCTCGTCCGATGCCTTACGAGTTGGCCAAGGAGTTTGACAGGTTGAGTCTCGGGTTTCTGAACAACACGCGAGGAGTCACAGTCGAGTTGGAACCTACCTTGGAGCGCGAAATCAAAGAAGCACAGAAAAATGATGAGAAGATCAGTGAGATCCGGCGACTGATTCTAGATGGCAGAGGCAAAGATTTTCGAGAAGATGCAGAAGGTGTGATATGGTTCAAAGACCGCTTGTGTGTTCCCAATGTCCAATCCATTCGGGAGTTGATCCTCAAGGAAGCTCATGAGACAGCCTATTCGATTCACCCTGGCAGTGAGAAGATGTATCAAGATCTGAAGAAGAAATTCTGGTGGTACGGAATGAAGAGGGAAATCGCAGGGCATGTGGCTATGTGTGATAGTTGCCGAAGAATTAAGGCAGAGCACCGGAGACCTGCTGGATTGTTGCAACCATTGCAAATCCCTCAGTGGAAATGGGATGAAATCGGTATGGATTTGATAGTCGGATTGCCTCGCACTCGAGCCGGCTACAATTTCATTTGGGTAGTAGTGGACCGCTTAACCAAGTCAGCCCACTTCATACCAGTCAAGACTAACTACAGCAGTGCAGTATTGGCAGAGTTGTACATGTCTCGGATCGTTTGTCTTCATGGTGTGCCAAAGAAGATAGTGTCAGACCGCGGAACGCAGTTCACCTCTCATTTCTGACAGCAGTTGCATGAAGCCTTGGGCACACATCTGAATTTCAGTTCAGCTTATCATCCACAGACAGATGGTCAGACCGAAAGAACCAATCAAATTCTTGAAGACATGTTGAGAGCCTGTGCGTTGCAAGATCAGTCCGGATGGGACAAGCGATTGCCTTATGCAGAGTTCTCCTATAACAACAGTTACCAGGCCAGTTTAAAGATGTCACCTTTTCAGGCGCTTTATGGAAGGAGTTGTAGAACTCCGTTACAATGGGATCAGCCTGGAGAAAAGCAAGTGTTCGGGCCAGACATTCTGCTTGAAGCCGAAGAGAACATCAAGATGGTTCGAGAGAATCTGAAGATAGCGCAATCAAGACAGCGAAGCTATGCAGACACAAGAAGAAGAGAGCTGAGTTTCGAAGTCGGGGACTTTGTCTATCTGAAAGTGTCACCGATCAGAGGAGTCAGAAGGTTCGGAGTCAAAGGCAAGCTAGCACCCCGCTACATTGGCCCGTACCAAATTCTCTCAAGGCGTGGAGAAGTGGCCTATCAGCTCAGTCTGCCAGAGAATCTGTCCGCAGTGCATGATGTCTTTCATGTGTCCCAGTTGAAGAAGTGCTTGTGTGTGCCAGAAGAGCAGTTGCCAGTGGAAGATCTTGAAGTCCAGGAGGACTTGACCTACGTTGAGAAGCCAACGCAAATCCTTGAGACCGCAGACAGAGTCACTCGAAGGAAGACCATCAGAATGTGCAAAGTCAGATGGAATCATCACTCTGAGGAAGAAGCAACCTGGGAGCGTGAAGATGATCTGATGGCTAAATACCCTGAGCTCTTTGCTAGCCAACCCTGAATCTCGAGGGCGAGATTCTTTTAAGGGGGATAGGTTTGTAACACCCCGAATTTCGAGTTGAATTTTTTCTTTCTCTATCGCTCGCTAAATTCGGGCGTTACCTCTCTTTCCTATTTCTTTTCGCTAAAACCCTACCTATTTCCAAAACTCCAAGTAGTATAATAATAATAAACCCTAAGAGTATTTCATTTGAATTGTTGCACCATGCCGATCCCTGCATATCTTTTGTTTATGGATTGAATTTGTGAAAACATGCTTTTAGAAAAAATGATTAAAAAAAGAAAACCCTTTCCTTCTCTCTCTCTTTCCCCCTCCTCCCCTTTCAGCCCGGCCGGCCTGGGCGGCCTAGCCAGGCGCGCGGCCGCCCCCCCTCTCTCGCGCCCGGCCCAGCTGGCCAATCCGGCCCAGCCGGCCTCCCTCCCCCCTTCTTCTTTCCTCCCCGCCGTGGGCCGGCCACGCCGCGGCCCAGCTCCCCCCCGCGCCCCCCGCTTTGGGCCCGTGGCGGCCCAGCCGCCCCCAGCCAGCTCACCCGCTCCCCACGCCGCGCCGACCACGCGTGCGGTTTGGAAAGCCGCCGCCGCCTTGGGTGGGCCCCACCCGTCAACCGCGCCCTCCCCCAAACCGCCTCCCCCCTTTCCTCTCTCCTCCCATGCTCGTCCCCGCTCCCTTGCCCTGCTCGCCGCCGCTCCCCTGCCCGCCCCAGCTCGCTCGCCGCCGGCGCCCCGCCCGCCCATGGTAAGCCCCGGCCCCCTCCCCTTCTTCCTTCCCTCTCTCCTCCCCTCCCTCCTTCTCCCTGGCGCGGTCCCGCACGCCCGGCACCTGCCCTCGCCTCGGCCCCGAGCTCGCCGGACATGGCGGCCCGGCGCCCCGCCCCGACCCCGTCCGCCCCGCCCCTCCCCTCGGCTCGCCGGCCATGGCGGCCCGACGCCCTCCCGCGGCGCGGCGGATCCTGCCCCGCCCACGCGCGCTCGTCCGCCGGCCTCGTCCGCCCATGCTCGGCACGGCGGCGCTCGGCCCGGCCTCGCCGGCCACGGCGCCCGGCCCCCGGCGCCCTCCCGCGGCGCGGTGAACCCCGCCCTCGGCTCACCGGCCTCGCCCCCCTATCCCCGCTCCCTCCCCGGCTTGGGCGCGGCCCAACCATGGTAGCCTGCCCGCGGCTCGCCGGCGCGGCGCGCTCGCCGGCCATGGCGCGGCTGTGGCGCGCGGCCCAGCCTCGGCCCCCGCCCAGCACGGCGCGCCCTCTCCGGCGCGGCTCCCCAGCCCGCCCCGCTCGGCGCGGCCTCCACCGCCCGGCGCGCGGCCCGGCACGGCCGCGGCGTTCCGGCGCGCGGCCCGGCACGGCCGCGGCGTTCCGGCGCGCGCGGCAGTCTCGTCCCGGCTTTCCCCGCCTGCGGCGCTTGACCCCGGACCCTGCGCGTCCTCGCCCGCCCGCGCAGCCACGGTCCCGACGTGGCCTCGGCGGTGCGCGCGGAGCCCCGGCGCGGCCCGTGCACGCACGGTGCCCCCGGCGAGCTCGCCGCACCCGCGGCTCGCGGTCATGGCGGCTCAGTCCCGCCCGCCTTGGCGTGTCCCGCCCCTGCGCAGCGCGGCCGTGGTGCCCCTGCGTAGCGCGTGCGCGGCTCGGCCCCGGTGTGTGCGCGACTCGTTCGCGACACATCAGCGCGGCCTTGCGCGTATGTGCTCGCGTGGTGCACGGTGCGTTAGCGTGGCTCGTCGTGCCCGCGACGCAACGCATAGCGCCCTGTCGCGCCCGCGACATGATCGTCTACCCCGAGCCACCCGTCTACCCCCTGTGCATTCCGTGCGTAGTGATCGTGTTATGTAATCAATAAATGGAAACCCAAATTAGAAATTGTTTACGTTAGATAATACATATAAGTAATTATCTACCTCATCTAATGTCGATCAACTGAAAATGGTCATGATTCGAGTTATGCATGTAGCTAATCCTTTTGTTAGAACTAATTGGAGCTAAGTAGAACTAGGGCACGTAACGTCTAATTATTCGTCTACCCGTAGTGCACCTCGAGCATAAGCTTTAACCCTCGCGAGACCTTTCCCCGCCTCTTTCTAACCATGGTAAATTCATTATCGTATGTAATATTCTATGCATATCTACTTTATTTGTTCTCTTGTATGATGTATTGTTTGTTTCCTAATTTGAATGGATGGATGTATGTATGCTTGCAATCGCATAGAGAACGATTCGGTCGAGGAGCCCGAAGAATTCGCAGGAGAAGCCCCTGAGCAGCAGTCGGTTGGTGGAGGCAAGTGTCCCTTGACCTATCTCTGTCCTATTCATTCTTTAATTCACCTCCCGCATTACACATTTATGCCTAAGGATTGACTAGCTTTGATATCCATGTCCTTGTTTACCTATTTGGGTTGGATTATTATTGCTTAACTTTATGCTATTGCTCAACTCTAATCAATGAACATAATGAGATTATCTATGATACGTTGTTTTCCCTTCTCTTATCATGATGTTATACTTGTGGTCTTCAAGGGGGCTCGAGCGGTTTCTCGAGTGCCTCTCCGTAAGGACCTGTTCTATGGATGACCGCCCGGGAAAACAGTGCAACCATGAGGGTGGAATGGGGTGCCCTTAGCTGAATAATTAGAGGAACCGGGGTGTAGTTCGCTTAGCCGTCGTGCCGTCAATGGGGCTCGGTGTATGCGGCTCGCTCTGCCAAGGTTGATTTGTCCCTTGGGGAGGAGTGCGGTACATTTAGGAAACCTAACGGGCGACTACAGCCCCGGGGAATCTTTGTAAAGGCTACGTAGTGAAACTCTGCCTATTCACCTTGGTAGTGTTTAAGGCTTTGATCGGCCCGAGGCAAGAGGGAATCACGACTTGTGGGTAAAGTGCACAACCTCTGCAGAGTGTTTGAAAAATGATATATCAGCCGTGCTCGCGGTTATGAGCGGCCAAGGGAGCTCCAGTGATTAGTGGCACTTGATCAGAGACCTTTGGTTTACATGTGACAATGAGACTGATGGTTTTGGTTATGACTATGGTGATGGTAAGTGGTATTTTTTCTGTTTGGAAATGGTACATCGGGCTAATAACTTGGGTTAATGCTAAAACCTGGCTTCCTACTAGTAAATAATAATCTGACCAACTAAAAGTAACTGCTTGACTTACCCCCACATAAAGTTAGTCCACTACAGCCAAACGGGATACTTGCTGAGTATGTTGATGTGTACTCACCCTTGCTCTACACACCAAACCCCCCCCATCCCCAGGTTGTCAGCATTGCAACCACTGCTCAGGCGAAGATGAAGCTGTGGAAGGAGACTTCCAGGAGTTTCAAGACTACGACGAGTTCTAGGCGTGGGTTAGCGGCAACCCCCAGTCGGCTGCCTGTGAAGGCCGCATTTATCTATGTTTCTTTTCCGCACTTTGATTTATTGTAAGGACTATATGGACGTCTCAGACGTATGATGTAATCGACTATTATTTCCCTTTTTAATACTATTTGAGCACTGTGTGATGATGTCCATGTTATGTAACTGCTGTGTACGTGAATTGCTGATCCTGGCACGTACATGGTTCGCATTCGGTTTGCCTTCTAAAACCGGGTGTGACACCTGCAAGGCAATTTAAGCTTGGGTTTTAGGTACCCAACTCTTGTTGGGTCCTACAAGGTTAGTCACAATAGTTTTTGGAACCCATATGCAAGTCTTGTCTCCCTTGCAATTGGATCCCAACTTCCTAGCAACCAGTTTTTCATTCTTACAAGAAAGTACAAAAGAAGTGTTGCAAGCATAAAAACAGTAGTAGGTTCATTACACATTTTCTTAGGTACATGATGCACAACATGATTTCTCCTAGGCCTACTTCTACCATGAACACAAGTAGAACTAGAGGCATACATAGCATGTGAATTAAAAGCATCATGATCATAACTCCTATTATAATGAGTATGATTAGCAATTTTCCTATCATAAATGAAGGCATGGTTCCTTTGAGGATTACTAACCATATGTGCCTTCCCTTTCTCCTTGTTGGGAATGGGAGCCCTTTGGCTTGTTAAGTTCTTGGCTTCCTTTTGAAAACCAAGCCCATCCTTAATTGAAGGGTGTCTACCAATGGTGTAGGCATCCCTAGCAAATTTTAATTTATCAAAATTAATTTTGCAAGTCTTAAGTTGAGTATTAAGACTTGCCACCTCATCATTTAATTTAGTAATAGAAATAAGGTGTTCATCACAAGCATCAACATCAAAATCCTTGCATCTATTACAAATAAACATGTTCTACACATGAACTAGATTTATTAACTCCCTCTAGCTTAGTAGTTAATTCATCATTTACACTCTTTAAACTAGATATAGTTTCATGGCAAGCAGATAACTCAGAAGATAACATTTCATTCCTCTTAGTTTCTAAAGCAAGAGATTTTTGAACACTAATAAATTTGTCATGCTATTCATACAAAATATCTTCTTGCTTTTCTAGTAATCTATCTTTTTCATTTAGAGCATCGATTAATTCATTAATTTTCTCTACTTTAGCTCTATCTAAACCTTTAAATAAGCTAGAGTAATCTACTTCATCATCGAAAGAATCATCATCGCTAGAAGTAGTGTACTTAGGGGTATCTCGAACATGTACCTTCTTCTCCTTGGCCATGAGGCAAGTATGGCGTTCGTAGGGGAAGAGCGACGACTTGTCGAAAGCCGAGGCCGCCAGTCCCTCATCGTCGGAGTCAGATGAGGAGCAGTC
Source organism: Zea luxurians (assembly GCA_029449295.1). NCBI lineage: Eukaryota > Viridiplantae > Streptophyta > Magnoliopsida > Poales > Poaceae > Zea > Zea luxurians. Next base: position 167,446,566 of record JAOPSE010000004.1, read on the forward strand.
GGAATCCCATTCTTTTCCAATATGAGCCTCGCCTTTCGCCTTCCTATAGCTTTTCTTCTTCTCCTTCTTCCCATGTCTTTCTTGTCCTTGGTCATTTTCATTATCGGGACATTGAGCAATAAAATGACCAGTCTTACCGCATTTGAAGCAGGAGCGCTTTCCCTTTGTTTTATTCTTGTTGGGGTACTCCTTACGTCCTTTAAGTGCGGTCTTGAAGCGCTTGATGATAAGCGTCATCTCATCTTCGTTGAGGCAGACAGCCTCCACTTGAGCTACCTTGCCTGGTAGTGCCTCCTTACTGCTAGTTGCCTTGAGCGCAATGGGCTGCGGCTCGTAGACGGACAGAGGTCCGTTTAAGGCATCATCTACATACCTTGCCTCCTTAACCATCATGCGCCCGCTTACAAATTTTCCGAGTATCTCCTCGGGCGTCATCTTTGTGTACCTGGGATTTTCACGGATAAGATTCACAAGATGGGGGTCAATAACTGTAAAGGACCTGAGCATGAGTCGGACGACGTCATGGTCTGTCCATCTTGTGCTTCCATAGCTTCGAATCTTGTTGACCAGGGTCTTGAGCCTGTTGTAGGTTTGTGTTGGCTCCTCTCCCCTGATCATCGCAAATCTTCCTAGCTCACCTTCCACCAACTCCATTTTGGTGATCATGGTGGCGTCGTTTCCCTCATGAGATATCTTGAGGGTGTCCCAGATTTGCTTGGCATTGTCCAAGCTGCTAACCTTGTTGTATTCATCCCTGCACAGAGATGCTAGCAAAACAGTAGTGGCTTGGGCATTTTTATGAATTTGCTCATTAATAAACACAACATTGTCAGTACTATCAAATTCATTCCGTTTTCAACAATCTCCCAGATACTAGGATGGAGAGAAAATAAATGACTATGCATTTTAAGAATAGTCTTCTCCATCAAAGTGGGAAGGTTTTCCAAGAGAAATTGATAGCAAATGAGCATTAGAATTGTACGGAATACGAGAATAATCAAATGAATAGTTTTGATTAACCGGTTTCTTCTTTGATGAGGAGTCATCATCGTCGTCGTGTGGTGAAGAAAACGAGGCATCACTATCGTAGTAGATGATCTTCTTGATGCGCCTCTTCTTCTTCCCGTCTCTTTTCTTGTGACTCGAGCCTGAGTCGGTTGGTTTGTCGTCTCTAGGCTCGTTGAGGAAGGACTCCTTTTCCTTGTCATTGACCACCATCCCCTTTCCCTTAGGATCCATCTCTTCGGGCGGTTAGTCCCTTAGATGAAGAGTACGACTCTGATACCAATTGAGAGCACCTAGAGGGGGGTGAATAGGTGATCCTGTAAATTCAACACTAAATTCCAACAAGCTTGATTAAAGAGATATTAGCGCAAGTTAATCAAGTCTATGCGGTGAGCTCTTGCGAACACAAATAATCACAGAGAGAGCAATTACAAGAGACACACGATTTTATCCCGTGGTTCGGCCAAGTAACACTTGCCTACTTCCACGTTGTGGCGTCCCAATGGACGAGGGTTGCACTCAACCCCTTTCAAGTGATCCAATGATCAACTTGAATACCACGACTTTCTTCCTTATAGTTTTCTTCCCGTTTGCGAGGAATCTCCACAAGTTGGAGCCTCTCGCCCTTACAATATTGATCACAAAGAAATCACGGAGTAAGGTTGAGAAGAGCAACACACACAAGACTCAAATTCGCAGCACAACCACGCACACAAGTCACGACTTGAGCTCGAAACACAACACACAGAGTTCACAACTCAAATGGAGCTCAAATCACTAACACAAAGAATCGAATGCATGAAGTTAGAGTCTTAGGATGCTTAGTGAATGTTTGGGGTAACTCCTCCATGCGCCTAGGGGTCCCTTTTATAGCCCCAAGGCAGCTAGGAGCCGTTGGAGATCAACATGGAAGGCTATCCTTGCCTTCTGTCGAGTGGCGCACCGGACAGTCCGGTGCGCCACCGGACAGGTCCTGTAGACGGTCCAGTGCGTGATCTCCTTCCAAATTTGGCATATCCGACTGTTGCTCCTCTGGGCTGATTGGCGCACCGGACACTGTCCGGTGCACCAGCTGACCGTTGGAGCAGGGCACGTGTCGCGCGAAGATTGCGCGGTCGACCGTTAGCGCAGGCGACCGTTGGCTCACCGGACAGTCCGGTGCACCACCGGACAGTCCAGTGAATTATAGCCACGTCGCCCCTTTGCTTTTCCCGAGGGCAACGAGTTCGCCGTGGATGACTCACCGGACAATCCGGTGCGCCACCGGACGGTCCGGTGATTTTTAGCCGTACGCCGCCGTCGAATCCCGAGAGCGACATTTTCACCGGAGACTAGCATGGCGCACCGGACACTGTCCGGTGCACCACCGGACAGTCCGATGTGCCAGGCCGAGCTGGACTTCGGCTGCACACAACCAAGTCTTTTGCAATTCGTTTCTTTTCTTCTCTGCTATGTTTCTAACACTTAAACAAATACATTAGTATACAAAAATCAATTACTAAGTCTAGAAACAAACCTTGTTATATGATTTGCACTTCTTGCTTGTTTGGCACATAGTAACTCACTTACTATGTGTTGGACACGTAATCACCAAAACATTATAGAAATGGCCTAAGGGCACATTTCCCTTTCAGAAGCCCCTCTGCAGGGCTCTCTGAAAAAGTGGTCCGATGCACACCTGACTGGCCCAATGCCCATCTGCAGGACTTTCTTTATTTCTCCTGCTTAATTTCTATTTATCTAACTTTAATCCCTGCATATTCATACTTAGCAATCATGTTAGTCCACATTATTGTGTTGGTCATTAATCACTAAAACATTTATAGAAATGGTCCTAAGCACATTTCTCTTTCAGCAGGTACAATCTTGACCATTTGGATCAGTTTTTCAATTACATAATACAAATAAGAGACCATTACAAAGATATTTGAAAATCTAGTCACATCATATTATAGCTAAGAACCAATATTTCTAGAGAGTCCTATAACATATACTCTTTATAAAGAGACTGAGTCTTTTATTTTTCATCTAACATCTTACAACATGCACAATCTTTAGGGTTTTCGAAGTATAAGAGACGACTAAGAGACTATTTCACAAGACTAAGCTCATATATCATAAATGTACTTTAGAGACAATATGTATACAAAACCGTATAGAGACCTCTAAAGAGGCTATATATTAAATGGGATTGTACATGTTTGTCGGATACTCAGGAACGAGGTACCCAAGGCAAGGCCCATAATTCTCTCTTTGGCCCATTTACTGACCAATTCCTCACCGAGCAAGTCTGCATGGCGGGACGAACAACCAAGTCCTCGCCAAGCAAGTCGGTGAGACGGGGCGAACGACCATGTCCCTATTGAGCAAGTCTGCGAGGCGAGGTGAACGACCAAGTACCCGCCAAGCTGATCCATAAGAAGAAAACACAGGCCGAAGCTGCCAAGCCACGTCTGAACCGTACATACAATATCAAAAGGGCTCTGGCTGACGCGACAGAACACCCCCGCATGCGCCCACAGATATACCCCTCACTGACTCATGGGCCAGTCAACCCAATCATGAGGGCCTCAACGCTGCAGTCTCTATTGTGACCCGCATACCCGAAAGAACGTAACAAGTATGCATATCGGGGGTTATGTCCACACACGCAGGGGTGACATAGGCCCATGACGATAGGTGGAACCGCGCCACGCACAACCCGCTCCATGTGACTCGCCCTAGGGACCTCGTGCACTACTATGGAGGTGTTATGAATGGACTAACTATAGGAGGCCGTGTGACAAACGAGCAAGACGATACGCCATACCAAGAGTACGACTATGCACGACCCTACGGAGGACCCACCACGACAAACCCGGGGGTCCAACCTCTCTCTCTTGTAGAAAACAAATCTCCTCTGTAAGGTCCTACCTCTGAGATATAAAAGGGTAGACCCCCTCCTCCTTCACACACAAGCACAACTAATGTAACACGCCTCGAAGCAATACTACGATCAACACTACACTGGACTATTATGAGAGCCTGAATAAGTATAACTCCAGTATCTCAGTTGCTTGCTCGTATCCCCGTGATCCACCATTAAGAGTGAGGCCGCACAAGTATCCCCCACCGAACACAAATTTATTGTCTCCGGTTTTCAAAACCACGACAATGTCCTTAAAGGCCTCGTAAGGTCATTTTTATTAAGCATTTTATGAGTTTTGTTCTTATTAAATGATATGTCATATAAGGAAGCATGATGTCATGATATGCAATCTGACAAAGAGAGTTTTATGGGAGATAAGATTGTTTTATCAAGATGAAATTTTAGAGATGTTATTTTTAGACAAATGTTGACATGAAAGTCTAGAGACCTCTAATGCAGTGGGTTAAATAGACCCTTCATGAAAAGATCATCTTTATACTTTTTACTAGTTAGTTGCCCGTGCTTTGTTACGTTTTTTTATATCGTACAAATAAGTACTAAGATATTTATTCAAACATAATCATTGTTTATTTCTAAACATTAATATACATGTGTCTTGGTGGTTAGCCCCAAATTTATAGAGCAGGGGACGTGGTTTTGAGTGCTCGCTCTGTACTATTTTTTATATAATTATTGTTTATTTCTAAATAGTAAGGCATGTGACGTGGGTCTAGAGTGTCAGCGCGGAGAATGAAGATGTGCTAGGATGTCCACCTTGCATCCCCTGATGCAGTTAACCAAATATAATCTGAGATAAAGTCAATGCATGTGGTGATTAGTAATAAAACGGGCAACCAATAAAACGAATTATGTTCTTAATAAATTAGTATAGATATAGATTTAAACCTTTTAAAATGAGATATTAAATGGACTCTACGTGCTCAACCGTTCAGTTTCGATCGTCGCCGCGCACCGTTTCCATACTTCCGTTTCCACCAACTCATCACGAGCAGGCGGGTCTAGAGATGGCAATGGGTAAATACCCACCGGTTATTACTACCCCATACCCATACCCACGATACAAAAATAACCCTATCGGGTCATCCATATACACTGGCGGGTATGGATTTACCCCCATACCCATACCCATGTGGGTATGGGTCACCCATCGAGTCACCCATACCCACAAAAGCTAAACATCTATCAAAATATTATATGATACAAATGTCAAGTATATCCATCTAAATACCATTACAAAATTTCTAGCATCATTTAACCATCCATTCAACACACCAAAGATAATTGGATAAAGTAGTAACACTAGGATAGTACTACATAGCACATTACATGTTCCATTGCATGGTCATTAAATTGCTGTTAAGTCTTCTATAACATTATGGCCTAAAAGGTTGTTAAATAGTAAAAAAGATGGATGACTAAAGTCAAAGTTCATGCTTGGGCTAAATTTATATTGGGTATTTTATACCCACGGGTTAACGGGTATGGGTGAAGGCAGAACGTTCTAATACCCGTTTACCCATTGGGTGAAGATTTTTGCCCAATAACAGACCAATGGGTAAAATATTTAGCCCACATACATACCCTAATGGAGTAAATACCCATCGGGTATCGGGTCACGGGTACCCATTGCCATCTCTAGGCGGGTCCAACCTCGCAGTCGCAGCCCCGAGATTTGACTGCTGTCCTTGGCTCCGCTGCGGGCCCACTATCACCATTGCCCCGCTCCCGGAGCTCACCAACCCCGCATCCAATCCACCTCTGCGGCCCACTCGAGCGCCCGACGCGTCCGCTCCCTCCCCTGGACCGCGCTCACCGTACTCCGGTCCACGGCCACGTTTGTCACATTCGTGCGCATCTGAGAGCGGTTCACAGACCCAAGTCCATACTACGCCACCGACGACCTCTCCGCGCGCCGACCTCTCGGTACCGAGGCTTTCGGCGCCGAATCTCCCGTCCCCCACCTGCCCGAACGGTCCCTGGCCGTCCGTATGGCCAGGCGACGGCCGGATGGGCCTCCAGCCGGGCACGTGGCGGCCGAGCAGGAGCAGCCACCCCCGGACCCCACTGCGACGCGAGCGGCCTGCACCGCGCACCGGCACGGCACCCGGCTGTTTGAATCCCGTGGGCCCCACTCGCAGTAAATTCACCTGCATAAATCCTTCAGCAGTCCGGCCCCATACGCTTCTTAACCCATTTCCATGACAAGCGGCCCTACGGAACTCCATGACCCACATGTCGGTGGGTGTTTCAACACAGCGGAACCGACGAAGCAGAACGTGGTGCCCAAGGAATAAGACAGTTAACTCCACGTCTCCACCTCACCACTGCCAGTAAACAGCGAGTCCTCCCTTGCTCCGTCCTCCTCCCTGCCGTTCCCCAAACCCAAAGCAGAGCAGCCTCGGCTTCTCTTATCCGGAGAGGAGGGCGGCCGCCGGCGTCGACCTTCGCGAGGAAGGAGAGGAGGCCGTTGGATCTCGCTGGATTCGACTGGGCTAGGACGGGATCACCGCGGGCAGGTAAATACTGCTCATTAATCGATTTCCTTACTCGCGTCGATCCGGCCTTTGAATCGAGAGATTGCTCCCGGTTCTGGCTGGATTGAATAACCGATTTCATTTCAAGGAAAGGTACTTCGATTCTTGGAGCTATTTTTCGCTCTCCTTTCCATTTTCACCCTTTCCTTGTTTGATGATTTCTTGATCTCGTTTTGGATTTATCATGTATCTCCGCCCGCCTCTTGCTGAATTGAGTCCTCGCCGCCGTTGCAGATGCGCTGAGCTCTTGGCGTGTGCAGTGCACGATGGTCGATCTTGCTGATCTCGAGGGTGCGGGCGAGGCGGCGCGCTCGCATCCCGCCGCTTCCGGCCAGCGGGACAGGCTGGCGGCGCTGCTGGAGCTCGCTGCGGCGGACGACGCCGCGGGGTTCCGCGAGGCGCTCGCGGGAGGAGGCGGCCAGGGCGACGCAGCGGAGCTGGCGGACGGGGTCGGGCTGTGGTACGGCCGAAGCAAGGCGTACGAGCCGCGCACGCCGCTGATGGTTGCGGCGACGTACGGCAGCGTCGAAGTGGTGTCGTTGCTGCTCGGCCTCGGATGTGTCGACGTCAACCGGCGCCCCGGCGTCGACGGCGCCACCCCGCTGCACTGCGCCGCCTCCGGCGGCTCGCGAAACGCCGTGGCCGTCGTCAAGCTGCTCCTGGCTGCCGGTGCCTGCCCGGTAACCCCCGACTCAGCCGGTCGCTTGCCTGCCGACGTCATCTTGCCTCCTGCTTCGCCCGACGCTTTGGGCGATCTGGAGATGCTTCTTGGCCGCCGCCGAGGGCTCGCTGTCGCGACCTCGGTACCATCGCGCTCGTCGTCCCCGCCGCTCTCGACCTCCCCGGATGAAGGTAACAGGTCGCCATCCTCGCGGTCGTCTTCGTTGTCACCGATTACCGTGGACCGCGCCAAGAAGGAGTACCCGGTGGATCCGACGCTGCCCGACATCAAAAGCAGCGTGTATGCCTCGGACGAGTTCCGCATGTTCGCGTTCAAGGTGCGGCCGTGCTCCAGGGCCTACTCGCATGACTGGACAGAGTGTCCGTTCGTGCACCCCGGTGAGAACGCCCGCCGCAGGGACCCCCGCAAGCACCCATACACGGCTGTACCCTGCCCCAACTTCCGCCGCCCTGGAGGTTGTCCCAGTGGTGATAGCTGCGAGTTCTCCCATGGTGTTTTCGAGAGCTGGCTCCACCCATCGCAGTACCGCACAAGGCCCTGCAAGGAGGGCGCAGCTTGTGCCCGCCGCATCTGCTTCTTCGCCCATGATGAAGATGAGCTCCGCCATGTGCCTCACAATAGTGGTGCAGGCCTGCTGTCTCCCCGAGCCTCTTCATCCATTGACATGACCGCTGCTGCTGCTGCTCTTGGGCTTCTACCTGGATCTCCTACCAGACACTTTGTGCCACCACCTCTGTCACCATCTGCCGCCAACAATGGTGGAGGTGCTGCTGCTCATTGGCTTCAAGGTAGCAGGCTACGTTCTTCTTTCAATGCAAGGGATGCACAGGTTGATGACCTTGGCGTGCTCCTGGAATGGGAATCACAATACCTTGGAGCTCTCAGCCTCTCACAAAGCAGCCGATCCCAGCCGCGTCTTTCTACTGGTCTGAGTATTCGTCCAACCGCAATTGCTCCATCCAACCTTGAAGAGATGTATGCTTCAGACATGGCTATGTCGCCAAGATTCTCCAATGATCAAGTTCACTCAGTCTACTCACCAGCACACAAATCAGCACTTCTAAACAAGTTTCATCATCAGCAAAAGGGCCTTCTGTCGCCTGTCAATACTAACAGGATATACTCGCCTAGGGGTCTTGATCCATCAGTTCTCCATTCTCCATTTGGTGGTATGTGTCCTCGGTCCCCTCGGACTATGGAGCCAGCATCTCCCTTAACTGTCTGTGTCGGGGCTACTGCTACGCAGCGTGATATGTTGGATCAGTTCTCTTCCCTGAACAAGCATCAGGTGCCATCTGCGGGATCGCCACGGAATCTTAATGTCTCATGGGGCAACATTGGTACCCCAAAGAGTAAGGTGGATTGGGGTGTTGACAACGATGAACTAGTCCGCTTGAGGCACCCTGTGCAACCTGGAAATACAGAAGAGGAGCCAGATGTGTCTTGGGTGCAGTCACTGGTGAACCATGCTGAGCTGAGTGGCAAGAGGGGTGAAATGGCAGGCATGGCTTCTCGACCAACTAATAGGCCTGAACTGAGCAGTCAGGATGACTCACTGGATGAGAGTGTTATTGCTTCTTGGCTTGAGCAGCAGATGCACTTGGAGCCGAAGTAACTGTGAAAGAGGTCTTTTGCTCTCAAGGTGGATGAAACCATCTTTTTGCCGGGTTAGTTTCCTAGAAGAATATTTGTCCTAGTAAATAATAATATTCCTTTTGTATTCTTGAATTTTTTGTTCGCGAAGTCAGAGATGGTGGTTTTCAGGAAAGCATTCGCTCACAGATTGGTAGCTGAAAGCAGCTGTCAAGAATTGGTAAACAGCCTCGTTACCTTGGAGGTCCTAACTAGTATTCTTTTGATTAGTTCAGATGAGGTAAAATTCATATATTCCACCGTGAGAGTCAATAGTATCTGTGTTGGTCTCTGTAACAAGAGAGGTTATAGATATTTTTTTTCCATTTATCAATGAACGATTTCATGAATACATTGATAATTCCCATTTATTCTTCTGAATACATTTTTCCAATGTTTTTCCTATTTTCTGCCATGGAAATTGCGTATGTGTCAATGCTATTATAATTCTGTTATGAAGTCCCCAATCTGGAGACAATTCTCGCTATGCAGGACTGGAAACAAACTGCCCCAAGTGTATATGAAATTTTTGGTACTACTACAGTTCCCAATGATGCTCGTATCTTCTTTGTAATGATTTTATTCAAGAAACTTGCGTTTCATAAGCATTTTGCGGAAATTTCATAGGTCGTTACAACTGATATCTGACAGTACCGAACTAGTAAATTATCATTGACTAGGGTGGTGGCTTTTGGTGCCCCGTCGGGTTGTTAATCGTCGTCTGGTTAGTGAAGCTTTACTCGGCCGATAGGGGAAATACATTGTATTAAGAAAAGCTTAATCGGAGTCTTGATTGAGCCCTTTTGAATATTTACTCTTGTTTTCAACCTCTCTAGCTCAATCCATCTCATGTGCAGACGACCAATAGGATTCGAACTTAGGACTTGTGTCCACGATCGGCATATTTGGAGTTCTCTTCAGGGCAAATCTACGTATAAAGCGCTGCTGCAAGGGACCATTTCTTTCGAGCCGGCTGAGAAGATTTGGCAGTCTTGGGCGCCCGAGAAGTGTCGGTGTTGGTCAAGCAAAACAAATGTTGGACGACGAACAATTTAGCTAAGTGTGGCCTTCCCATCTGGAGCATTGCTCTCTTTGTGATCAACATGAGGGCACCGACCATTTGCTGCCGGGTTGCATTTTTGCCAGACAGTCTTGGTTCCATTTGTTTGGGCCCGTGGGTGTACAGGAACTGTCACCTCTCCCTCCCTGATGATCTTTCTTTTAAAGACCGGTGAAGGCGAGCTAGTGAGAGTGGACAGTCAGCGGCAACGAGGCTTTAGCTCTTTGGTTAGTTTGGGAGCATAGATCATTTGGAAGTATAGGAATTTATGTTTTTTTCGTAAGCCTCCTGAGAATCTTCAAGAATCTTTCTAAATTTCATTTTTAAAATTACCATTTAAAGATTCATTATCATAAAAGCTACTTTCTATATCTTTTTAATCTCCAACAACTTTTTATAACTTATTTATATTCTAGAGAGTCATTTACGTTTTCTATATTTTGCCAACTAGAAATCCAGAAAAGAAGATGGCCATATTTGGATAGTTGTTTAGATAAGCTATCGGAGGGTATTTTTTTTATAAAAATCTCTATTTATATCAATTAGAAAAAATATAGAGTCTTTTGGAGTTGCTCTAAGGCTTTGTTTCTTTGTATAGAGACCAGAAGAAATTAAGGGGAACTAAATCTCTTTCGATTTAATTTTGACTAGCAAGAGAATTAATCTCCTTCAATCCTCTTTAAGGTTTGTTCGGTTTAGATTTAATCACCGTTTTGATCTGTAGCAAGTTCGTTTGGTTCAACTGTCACGTGGCGGCGTGGCAGCAAATTCTAGATGAGGGATTTGCTACGGTCAGCAGTGCATTTTCCAACAAATCGAGAACACGCTGATCAAGAATGCACAAGCACAAGTGGTCTGACATGTAAATAAGCCTATGTATGTATGCAGATATACCACTACTAGATCAAGAACGCACAGGCACAACCGCACAAGTGGTGTCATGGTGTGGCATTGCTCCGACCATGCTCTAGTGGAAACAAATCTGAATATGGAAACGGAACTGCGTACAAAGCTCACATCTTAGGGTGTTTGATTTTGTCACACCCAGTTTTAGAAAGCAAACCGAATGCGAACCATATACGTGCCAGGATCAGCAATTCACGTACACAGCAGTTACATAACGTGGACATCATCACACAGTGCTCAAAATAGTATTAAAAAGGGAAATGATAGTCGATTACATCATATGTCTGAGACATCCACATAGTCTTTACAATAATCAAAGTGTGAAAACGAAACATAGATAACTGCGGCCTTCACAGGCAGCCGACTGGGGGTTGCCGCTAACCCACACCTAGAACTCGTCGTAGTCTTGGAATTCCTGGAAGTCTCCTTCCACGGCTTCATCTTCTCCTGATCAATGGTTGCAATGCGGACAACCTGGGGGAGGGTTTGGTGTGTAGAGCAAGGGTGAGTACACATCAACATACTCAGCAAGTATCCCGTTTGGCTGTAGTGGACTAGCTTTAAGTGGGGGTAAGTCAAGCAGTTGCTTTTAGTTGGTCAGATTATTATTTACTAGTAGAAAGCCAGGTTTTAACATTAACCCAAGTTATTAGCCCGATGTACCCTTTCCAAACAGAAAGAATACCACTTACCAGCACCATAGTCATAGCCAGAACCATCAATCTCATTGCCACCTGTAAACCGAAATGTCTCTGATCAAGTACCACTAATCACTGGAGCTCCCTTGGCCACTCATAACCGCGAGCACGGCTGATATATCAGTTTTCATAACACTCTGCAGAGGTTGTGCACTTTACCCACAAGCCGTGATTCCCTTTCTGCCCGGAGAGAGCTACTCCCCATTGACCACTACCTAGGTGGTCCAGCAGGGCATCACTACGTAGCCTTTACAAAGAATCCCCGAGGCTGTAGCCGCCCGTTAGGTTTCCTAAATGTACCGCACTCCTCCCCAAAGGATAAATCAACCTTGGCAGAGCGAGCCGCATACACCGAGCCCCATTGACGGCACGACGGCTAAGCGAACTACACCCCGGTTCCTCTAATTACTCAGCTAAGGGTGTCCCACTCCACCCTCATGGTTGCACTGTTTTCCCAGGCGGTCATCCAACGAACAGGTCCTTACGGAGAGGCACCCGAGAAACCGCTCGAGCCCCCTTGAAGGTCACAAGTATAACATCATAATAAAAGAGGGGAAAACAGCGTATCATAAGTAATTCTCATCATGTTAATTGATTAACGTTAAGCAATAGCATAAAGCTAACCAATAATAATCCGACCCAAGTAGGTACACAAGGACATGGATAACAAAAGCTAGTCAATCCTTAGACATAAATGTGTAATGCGGGAGGTGAATTAAAGAATGAATAGGACAAAGATAGGTCAAGGGACACTTGCCTCCACCAACCGACTGCTGCTCAGGGGCTTCTCCTGCGAGTTCTTCGGGCTCTTCAACCGGATCGTTCTCTATGCGAGTGCAAACATACATACATCCATCCATTCACATTAGGAAACAAACAGTACATCATACCAGAAAACAAATAGGTTAAACATGCATAAAATATGACATACGATATTGCATTTACCAGGGTTGGAAGGAGACGGGGGAAGGTCTCGCGGTGTTAAAGCTTACTCGAAACGTATTACGGGTGGGTGCATAACTAAGCGCTACGTGACTTAATTCCATCGAGTTTCACTAACAAGTATTAGCCACAAGCGCTAATATAACTATAACTATTTTCAATTGATCAACATTAAACGAGATCCAAGATTAGCTACATGCACTAATAGAAACATAACCACTTTTAGTAGATCAACATTAAATGAGATAGACGATTAACTATATGAATTAACTAACGTAATCGAATTTCTAAATTGAGTTTCCTATTTCATTAACATGAACAATCATAATTAGCGCGCATAAAATATAGGGGGGTAGACGAGATCGTGATGAGTCGTGCCAAGGCATCGCGCGCTACGCGAGTAGCGCGCGCAAGGCCGCACACACGCATCGCGAACTAGCCGTGCACACGTCGGAGCCGCGCGCTGGCCGAGCTCAAGGCCGCGCGCCATAGGCACGCTGGGCCGAGCTTGAGGCCGCGCCGGGGCCGTCACGACGCGAGCAGGGCACGCCGGGGCGGGCGGGCGAGCACGGAGCAAGGGCGGGGCGAGGCATGGGCGGGGCGGGGCACGGCCGGGGCCGGGGTGGCACGGCCGGGCGCGACCAGGACGGGGCCGGGCGGCACGGGGCGGCGCGGCCGGGGCCAAGGCGGGGCCGGGCGGCGCGCACGGGGCGGCAGCGCCATGGCCGGAGCCGAGGCGGGCGCGGCCGGGGCCGGGGCGGAGGCGCCATGGCCGGGAACGGGGCGAGGCGGGGGCGACCGGGGTCGGGGCGGGGGCCGGGCGGCGCGGCCGGGGGCCGGCGAGCCGGGCACGGGCGCGGCCGAGCCGGGGCGAGGCGGGGGCGGTCGAGGTCGGGGCGGGAGCGGCCGAGCCGGGGCGGGACGGGGGCGGCTCGCCGGGCGGGCGCGGGGCGGGGGCGGCTCGCCGGGCGGCGCGAGGGCGGCCGGGCGGGCGGGGAAGGGGGAGGGAGGGGAGGGAGAAGAGGGGAGGGGGGCCTCACCGCGGCGCGGCGGCGGCGCAGGGAGAGGGCGGCGGCGGCGGTTAGGGCAGGGGAGAGGGAGAGAGGGAGAGAGAATGACGGGCGGGGCCCGCGGGGAGGGAAATTTTTGGGGGGAGGGGGGAGGGGGCGCGGCTGGGCCGCTTGGGCCCAAAGCAGGGCGCGTGCGCGAGGGGGGGGGGGGAGCGGCTGGGCCGGCCGGGGTGGCCCACGGGAGGGAAAGGGGAGGGGTGGCTGGGCCAAAAAATGGGGAAGGAGAGGGGGGGGGGGGAAGGGGAGAGAGGAAAGGATTTTCCTTTTTTTCAAAAATCTATTTTCCTAGATGAATGCATTTATATTTTGAAACAATCAAAATAATGCATGGTTCGACATGGTGCACCAAGCAAAATAAAGTACTTTTAGGGTTTTGCTTTACATGGGATCTCAAGCCGAATCCCGCTATAACTTTGGAAAAGATCAAGGTTTAGCGAGGAGGAAAGGGAAAAAGAAAGGGTAACGCCTGAATTTGGTGAGGGAAAAGAAGAAAAAAATCTACTCCCAAATTCAGGGCGTTACAAACCTATCCCCCTTAAAAGAATCTCGCCCTCGACATTCAGGTTTGGCTAGCAAAGAGCTCAGGGTATTTGGCCATCAGATCATCTTCGCGCTCCCAGGTTGCTTCTTCCTCAGAGTGATGACTCCATCTGACTTTGCACATTCTGATGGTCTTCCTTCGGGTGACTCTGTCTGCAGTTTCAAGGATTTGCGTTGGCTTCTCAACGTAGGTCAAGTCCCCCTGGACTTCAAGACCTTCAACTGGCAACTGCTCTTCTGGCACACGCAAACACTTCTTCAACTGAGACACATGAAACACATCATGCACAGCAGACAAATTTTCTGGCAGACTGAGCTGATAAGCCACTTCTCCACGCTTTGCGAGAATTTGATACGGACCGATGTAGCGGGGTGCTAGCTTGCCTTTGACTCCGAATCTTCTGACTCCTCTGATCGGTGACACTTTCAGATAGACGGAGTCTCCAACCTCGAAACTCAGCTCTCTTCTTCTCGTGTCTGCATAGCTTCGCTGCCTTGATTGCGCTATCTTCAGGTTCTCTCGAACCATCTTGATGTTCTCTTCAGCTTCAAGCAAAATGTCTGGCCCGAACACTTGCTTTTCTCCAGGCTGATCCCATTGCAATGGAATTCTACAACTCCTTCCATAGAGCGCCTAGAATGGTGACATCTTCAAACTGGCCTGGTAACTGTTGTTATAGGAGAACTCTGCATACGGCAACTTCTTGTCCCATCCGGACTGATCTTGCAACGCACAGGCTCTTAACATGTCTTCGAGGATTTGATTGGTCCTTTCAGTCTGACCATCTGTTTGCGGATGATAGGCTGAACTAAAATTCAAATGTGTGTCCAAGGCTTCATGCAACTGCCGCCAGAAATGAGAGGTGAACTGCATTCCTCTATCTGACACTATCTTCTTTGGCACACCATGGAGACAAACGACCCGAGACATGTACAGCTCTGCCAATACTGCACTGCTGTAGTTGGTCTTGATAGGTATGAAGTGGGCTGACTTGGTCAAACGGTCCACCACTACCCAAATGGAATCATAGCCGGCTCGGTGCGAGGCAATCCGACTATGAAATCCATACCGATTTCATCCCATTTCCACTGAGGAATTTGCAATGGTTGCAACAACCGAGCTGGTCTCTGGTGCTCTGCCTTGATCCGCCGACAACTATCACACATCGCCACATGCTCTACGATTTCCCTCTTCATTCCGTACCACCAGAATTTCTTCTTCAGATCCTGATACATCTTTTCACTACCAGGGTGAATCGAATAAGCTGTCTCATGAGCTTCCTTAAGAATCAACTCCCGAATAGATTGGACATTGGGAACACACAAGCGGTCTTTGAACCATATCACACCTTCTGCATCTTCCCAAAAATCTTTGCCTTTGCCTTCCAGAATCAGTCGCCGAATCTCACTGATCTTCTCATCATTCTTCTGTGCTTCTTTGATTTCCCGCTCCAGGGTAGGTTCCAACTCACTTGTGACTCCTCGCGAATTATTCAGGAATCCGAGACTCAACCTGTCAAACTCTTTGGCCAACTCATAAGGCATCGGACGAGCGACCATCAGATTGACTTGACTCTTCCTGCTCAGAGCATCTGCCACTACGTTCGCTTTGCCTGGATGGTAGTGAATCTCCAACTCATAGTCTTTAATCAACTCTAACCATCTTCGCTGCCTCATATTCAACTCTGACTGAGTGAATATGTACTTCAGACTCTTGTGGTCTGTGTAAACATCACATTTCTGTCCATACAGATAGTGCCTCCATGTCTTCAATGCGTGAACCACTGCTGCCAACTCTAGGTCATGAATTGAGTAATTCCGCTCATGAACCTTCAGCTGTCGGGACGAGTAAGCCACAACTCTTCCCTCTTGCATCAACACACATCCCAAACTAGTGTAACAAGCATCGTAATACACCGAGAAAGGCTTGTGCACATCAGGCAAGACTAAGACAGGCGCCGTAGTCAACTTCTCTTTCAGCGCTTCAAAGGCCTCTTGACATTTCTGGGTCCACTTGAACTCAACCTTATTGCCTAGCAACGCTGTCATTGGTTTCGCAATTTTCAAAAACCCTTCAATGAATCGCCGGTAATATCCGGCCATTCCAATGAAGCTCTCGATTCCTCGAGCATCTGTTGGCGCTTTCCAGTTCAGAATGTCTGCCACTTTCTTCGGATCCACAACCAATCCTTCTTTGTTGATTATGTGACCCAAGAACAGGACTTCACTAATCTAGAATTCACACTTGCTCAACTTTGCATACAACTGGTGCTCTCGCAATCTCTGCAATACCATCTTCAAATGACTTGCATGCTCTTCTTCGCTATGAGAATAAATCAGAATGTCATCAATGAATACCACCACAAACTTATCAAGATAATCCATGAATACACTGTTCATCAGGTTCATGAAGAAGGCCGGTGCATTAGTTAAACCAAAAGACATCACAGTGAACTCATACAAACCATACTTGGTAATGAATGCCGTCTTCGGAATATTCGAAGGTCGGATCCTGAGCTGATGATAACCTGACCTCAGATCAATCTTGGAGAACACACTGGCTCCTCTCAACTGGTCGAACAGATCTTCTATTCTGGGCAAAGGGTACTTGTTCTTGATGGTTACCTCGTTCAGAGCTCGATAATCGATACACATCCTTTTGGTGCCATCTTTCTTCTCCACAAATAGGACAGGCGCGACCCAAGGCGAGGTGCTTGGCCGGATGTAACCTTTCTCTGACAGCTCATCGATCTGCTTCTTAAGTTCAACCAATTCTGGTCCAGATATCCTGTAAGCTCTCTTGAAGATAGGGGCGGTTCCAGGAAGAAGTTCTATGGCAAATTCAACTTTCTGCTCTGGTGGCATACCTGGTAAGTCCTTTGGAAACAAATCTGGGAACTCAGACACAACCTTTATACTCTCAGTTGGGTCTGCTTCACTTCTATCGACAGCCATCTGATAACAACTTCCTTTCTACGGTTCAGGCAGGACTAACTCGGTCACCACTTCCTCTCCTAGTGGGGACACCAACTTGATTGTCCTCCTATCACAATTGATAACTGCCTAATACTTATCTAGCCAATTCATCCCTAGGATGACATCTATTCCCTGAGTACCCATTACTATGAGATTAGCGGGAAACACTATCCCCCTTATTTCCACACTTACATTCAAACAAATGCTATCGGCTCGAATTCTACCACCGGCTGAGTCAATTTGAATGGGGGTTGACATGGTAGTAATTGAAAGATTATGTGCTTCTACCCATGATGCAGTAATGAAAGAATGTGTTGCTCCAGTATCAAATAACACTTCTGCAATATGAGAGTCGACTGGGAACATACCTACTATCATGCCGGGGGTCTCCTGAACTGCTTCAGCCTCCAAGTGATTCAGTCTCCCATGATTGTAGCGCGGCTGAGAGCGGTTGCCTGCTCCAGGCTGAGACACATTCTGCTTTGCTGGGGCATTGGGGCCTGACTACTGCTGGGCTGCCTTCTTCGGACATTGCATCACCCAGTGGCCTTGCTCTCCACAGTGGAAACATGCTCTGTTTCCAACCTGAGCTGGTGCTGCCTGACTGTTCTGCTGGGTTGTTGGGGCAGGAAGACGAGGTGTCTTCGGATTCTGCCTCTAGAACTGACCTCCTCCTGACTGATTGTTCTGACGATTCTGATACTGGTGCTGAGGATACTGCCTTTGGAACTACTGCTGCTAAGGTGGACGCTGGTTCTGCCTGAACTGCTGAGGTTGATTGCCTGAGAAACGAGGACGGTTGCTGCTTCTAGGCTGGGGTCCACTGATCTTGCGCTTACGATCCTCCATCTCCTTACGCTTCCTCTCTGTCATGATTGCTCTGTCGATCAGGTGCTGGAATGTCGGGAAGGTGTGATTCATCAGCTGATACTACAGAGGGTCAACCAAGCCTCTCAGAAAACGATATTGTCTCTTGGCGTCGGTGTTGACATCTTCAGGAGCATAGCGAGACAGCTGCAGAAACCTGTCCCGGTACTCGCTAACAGACGATGACCCTTGCTTGAGGGCCAAGAACTCCTCCTTCTTCACTATCATCAGACCTACAGGAACATGGTACTGACGAAAGCTACCTCTGAACTCTTCCTAGGTGATGGTGTCGGGGTGGGCATGGGTGGCGAGATAAGACTCCCACCATGACTGAGCTGCTCCTCTCAACAGACGGGGATCATACAAGACTTTCTCCCTGTCATCACACTGAGCGGTATGCAACTCCTGCTCCACAGTGCGCAGCCAGTCTTCTGCATCTATGGGGTCAGAAAAGTGAGCAAATGTTGGGGGATGACCTCTCATGAATTCAGCATGCTTGTCCCTAGGCATCTGAGGCATCTGAGGCTGAGGTGGGGCCTGCTGCTGCTGCTGCTGAATGGCGGCCAGAGTCTGACCAATGGCTTGAACTGCCTGAGTCTGCATCAGAAACATCTGCTCCATGGACATCGGGGGCGGGGGCGGTAGATGCTGCTGCTGGGGCACCTCATCTTGCGGAGCTGCCTGCTCCTGCTGAGCACGCCTTCCTCCTCTACGCCTATTTTCTGACATCTGCAGAATGCAACCACACATCAGAACTGATCTTGCAAATCTTGCAGCATGAGAAAAGAGTATAGAATTCTCCATAACACTGAACAGATGAGCATCTTCACTGATCTCCAACACAGACCAACACAACTTCTCAGATAAAGAGGAAAGTGGAATAAAAGGCTTCCCAACTAAATAACTAACTACATTAACATATAACAGGTAAACCAAAATGCAGGGGATACCCACATCCTGGTGACAGTCATTACAAAGATCCAAATCAAACATAGTTCATCATGACAAACATAAATGCACAGGATATAGCAAACTACCCTGTCTAACTAAGACTAACTAAGAGCGAGACTAACGCTAAGACTATAGCTTCTATGTATATATTTCGTATTAATTACAAGATCCGACTCTGACGATCTATGGCTCTAAATTTATCTTGGTCTTACAGTCAGGATTGCCATAAGACTGGTGTCCACGCCGAGGTGAGCGGTACGGGTGCTGAGTCCCGACGGGAGCGGGGGAACCATCGTCCAGGTGACGATGCTCCGCGCGCTCAGCCCGCAGCAGAGCGATCTCAGCACGAGCCCTACTCAGCTCGTCTAATGCATGGTTCAGCTCCGTGTTTAGCACGGCGGCTAGGTTGACTGTGCTGCTCAACCTAGGATTGTCCTCACCAACAGGTGAGACAATCACGCCTCCTGTGCTGCCAGATGGACGGCGGGGGTAGTACTTCAGGTTGAGACCGTCAGCTACCCCACCGAGAACCGAGCAGTAGTGCGAAAGCGCACGCCGTGCAGCATCTTGCATGGCCGCCTCAGCTGAGTCCCGCTCAAAGCTGGAATAGTGCTCCGAGCAGACCTCAGCACCCCAGAGACTGTTCTCCGGTCGGCGCACCAAGCAGGTCGCCTCCCAGTGGTCCGGGTAGACCCCGCGACTATGCTGGTAGACCACACAGCGATACTCGATGGACCAAGTACGCCGGTCAAGTGCCCGACGTAGCAGGGTGTCGAGCGCATCGTGGAAGTGACACCCGCAAGCAGCGTCGCGAGTGATGGGTCGAGCAACCCATCCTTCTGGCTCCTGGTCAGCAGGGAAGTCGGTGTCGTGGCTCGAGCTGTCGTCGCCACCTCCGTTGTCTGGGTCTCCTCCAGCAGCTACTCCAGAGGCTGGGGCGCCAGTGGTGGTGCAGGGGGCGCCTCCAGGGGAAGCACAGGGGAGCAGCTCCTCATAGACTCTATCTCCTGCTGGAGCGAGAAAGAAGAGCCCTGCTGCTCCTGTCGTCGACGTTCCTGCTCCTCATGCAGGCGGTGGTGCAGCCTCTCCAAGTGACTGGACTGACTGGCCACAGGACGGCGAAGCGGACGCTCAGCAAGGCGGGAGGGTAAGAAGGGGATGACAGACTTCCGTGCAGTGTGTCTAAGATGAGCCATCTACAAAAGACACCGCAAGCAAAAGAGTGAGAACAGAATTAGTATGACCAGCAAGTAATGAATCATGAATAAATGAAGGATTAGAATAAAACACAAATTTCAGCAAGGTATAATATATAGTAGAACATAGTTTGGTCAATATGACCAACTTTTGAAGGGATATCAAAGTCAAGGCAGGGACAGAGGTCTATAGTCCTTAGAACGACCATTCTACTCTAGGTTAGCGGTCCTACAGTCAGCACGGCTCTGATACCACCTATGTCACACCCGGTTTTAGAAGGCAAACCGAATGCGAACCATGTACGTGCCAGGATCAGCAATTCACGTACACAGCAGTTACATAACGTGGACATCATCACACAGTGCTCAAAATAGTATTAAAAAGGGAAATGATAGTCGATTACATCATATGTCTGAGACATCCACATAGTCTTTACAATAATCAAAGTGCAAAAACGAAACATAGATAACTGCGGCCTTCACAGGCAGCCGACTGGGGGTTGCCGCTAACCCACACCTAGAACTCGTCGTAGTCTTGGAATTCCTGGAAGTCTCCTTCCACGGCTTCATCTTCTCCTGAGCAATGGTTGCAATGCGGACAACCTAGGGGGGGGGGTTGGTGTGTAGAGCAAGGGTGAGTACACATCAACATACTCAGCAAGTATCCCATTTGGCTGTAGTGGACTAGCTTTATGTGGGGTAAGTCAAGCAGTTGCTTTTAGTTGGTCAGATTATTATTTACTAGTAGAAAGCCAGGTTTTAACATTAACCCAAGTTATTAGCCCGATGTACCCTTTCCAAACGGAAAGAATACCACTTACCAGCACCATAGTCATAGCCAGAACCATCAATCTCATTGCCACCTGTAAACCGAAATGTCTCTGATCAAGTACCACTAATCACTGGAGCTCCCTTGGCCGCTCATAACCGCGAGCACGGCTGATATATCAGTTTTCATAACACTCTGCAGAGGTTGTGCACTTTACCCACAAGCCGTGATTCCCTTTCTGCCCGGAGAGAGCTACTCCCCATTGACCACTACCTAGGTGGTCCAGCAGGGCATCACTACGTAGCCTTTACAAAGATTCCCCGAGGCTGTAGCCGCCCGTTAGGTTTCCTAAATGTACCGCACTCCTCCCCAAAGGACAAATCAACCTTGGCAGAGCGAGCCGCATACACCGAGCCCCATTGACGGCACGACGGCTAAGTGAACTACACCCCGGTTCCTCTAATTACTCAGCTAAGTGAAAGTTCCCTTTGACCCGGGAACAGGATCTGGATGTCGCCTAGAGGGGGGGTGAATAGGCGAATAAAACTTATTACTTTAAAACTTAAATTCTTACTCTACTCGAAGACTTAGTAGGCAATGGAATGAGAAGACTTTTCGAGTAGGTCGCAGCGGAATGGAAGATCCTGTCTCAAAATGTCCTGCACTTCAAATCAAGCTTATACCACAGATAAGTATTGAAGTGCAGATATAAAGGCGAGTAAGACAGAGAGTCAGGATACAATACAGAATAGAGCACACAAACGCAAGGATTTATCCCGAGGTTCGGCCAAGCCTGAAATGCTTGCCTAGTCCTCGTTGGAGTTAGCCACACCTGGGCTTGGAGTCTATTTCAACTCCTTCCTCCGTTTGCTCAGATCTGTCAGTATGACAGATAGAGCCTTTCACTATTGAGTGGGGTTACAACAGAACCGCGGCTGCTTACAAACTTCTTGGCAGCACCCCGGCAGAGTAACGATACGCTCAAGACCTTGCTCTAGCTCTTAGCAGCACTACTCCTCTCTCTAAAGGCTTATAGTTGTGCCTTCTACACAAACTATAGAGTTACACACAAGAGGGAGAGCGAGAATTGATTCCAATGAAGTCTACACTTGTTGGCTGCACTTATATATTGCTGGAGGCGCCTAGGGGTCCCTTTTATAGGCACAAGGGGCCTAGGAGCCGTTGGAAGCAATCCAGGAAGGCAAATCTTGCCTTCTGTCGGGTGGCGCACCGGACAGTCCGGTGCACACCGGACACTGTCCGGTGCCCGATTTCTTTCCTTCTACGTCGAAGCCGACCATTGGCAGTCTTGGAGCCGTTGGCGCACCGGACATGTCCGGTGCACACCGGACAGTCCGGTGCCTCCATCTAGCCGTTGGCTCGGCCACGTGTCCTGCGCAGATCGCGCGGCCGACCGTTGGCTCACCGGACAGTCCGGTGCACACCGGACAGTCCGGTGAATTATAGTCGTACGTCGCCGGTGAATTCCCGAGAGCGGACAGTTCGCCAGAGTTCAGCCTGGCGCACCGGACACTGTCCGGTGCGCCACCGGACACTGTCCGGTGCACCACCGGACAGTCCGGTGTGCCAGACTGAACTAAGTCTTGGCTGTACATAGCCAAGCCTT
The DNA here is from genome assembly GCA_029449295.1 of Zea luxurians. NCBI lineage: Eukaryota > Viridiplantae > Streptophyta > Magnoliopsida > Poales > Poaceae > Zea > Zea luxurians. The sequence continues at coordinate 167,468,950 of JAOPSE010000004.1, forward strand.
TTGCACCTCTTTCCTTTTCTTCTTCTTTCTGTTTCTATCACTTAGACAAGTATATTAGTCCACAAAACCGATATACTAAGTCTAGAAACATACCTTCTCTTAATTATTACATCTATAGCATTTCACATGCTTGAGCTTTGATGTTGGACTCATCAAGTCGGCTTGACTTGATCTAGATTGACATTTCTTGGCTCCAACATCCTGCAAAGGTCACATAGAACATCTCCAAACATAGGAACAACCCAAACTAAAGATTAAGGTGAACTTAGCTCTTTTGGGCTGCTTCCAGTTCTGGTTTTGACACTTGTTCTCCTTCTAGTGACCTTGATCTCCTTCTTAGAGCTTGATCTTGAGCCTTATGACTCACACCACATAAGTGTAGCTGTTACCTCATTGGCTGTAAGTCACGTTCTTATGTAGTGATCCTTGATGTGCCGTAGCTGTTCTCAACTCGATCACCCTTGACTTTGCAAGTCTTCTTCTTCACCCTTGGCTTTGGGTTCCTCAGCCTCCTTGACCTTCTCCCGTGCACTTGGTACCTCGAAGCTTTTCTTGCCTCCGTCCTTGGCTTGATCAGTTGTCTCCGAGCTACGCACCCGAGTCTCACTTATGCAATGTCCATCTTACTTGTGATGTCCATCATGTATCCATAATCCAGTTCTTGGACCATCACATTTGTTCACTTGTGTTGAACCCTGTAGGCTTTACCTTAAGCACCTGTTCAACACTTAGTACACTTGTTAGTCCTTTAATTGAGTTGTCATCCAAACACCAAAACTCACAAGAAAGCTTTCAATCTCCCCCTTTTTGGTGATTGATGGCAACACAATTAAAGCTTACATAAGAATAAGATTTGAAGCACAAATTTTGAATTAGAATGCTCCCCCTAAATATGTGCTTACTTCAAGAACCTAATTTTGGCCTCAGACGCCAATTTGCACATACTTAGGCAATTCAAAACATTTCTCCACCTTAGCACTTTTTAGGATGCAATGTGTCAAGATTCAAACCATGATGCTATAACACACAAATGCGCATAATCAGAGTTAAACACCATTCAAATTAGCGGATATATCACAGGAATATCAACCTACCACTATTCATCATTAAGATACCAATTCAAACTAATACCAATTTAAACTAACACACTAATTTAAGACAATCTTAAAGCACCATTAACCACATGACTATCTATTACACTATAGAAGCCAAATAATTCATCACAGCGGAAACACTAGTCCATATGAGCAACACATGTAATACTGCAAGAAACATATGATTATCACACTTGGCAAAGCTCAAACTAACACATCACCCATTAGGATAAGCTTTCCTCTCAGGTCAGCGGAAACACTAGTCCATATGAGCAACACATATAATACTGCAAGAAACATATGATTATCACACTTGGCAAAGCTCAAACTAACACATCACCCATTAGGATAAGCTTTCCTCTCAGGTTGAGATAAGCTTTAATACACAAATTCTCCCCCTTTGACATCAAACACCAAAAACCATACTCAAGCAAGAACATAGGATGATGTCAAGGGACAGCAGGGTGTTAAGGAGGAAAAACGACTGTCAAAAACTCCCCCTTACTTATTGAACATATGCACTGTCAACATTTAGGTAAGATACATATATGCAAAAAGATTAATACTCCCTTTGTACCTTTACCATGTTGTAGTGTACTTCCCATCTTGAAAGTATCTAATCTCTCAAGAGCTTCTCCACACTTGTGCCTGATTCTTTCTCCTAACTTTTTCTTGTTGCTAAGACACCAAACTTAGAACAAGTTATAGTATTGGGCATAAGAAGAAACTTCTATTCTCATGATTATCAAAAGATGTCAATTGAAGCGAACTATTACGGCTACCAATTGAAAGATACCATTTGCAAAGTTCATTTATTATCATGACTCCATGATATTTAAGAATAAGCATCTATTATCACCAGATATTATAGAGCATGAGTGTAACGCCCCGAATTTTGCAGTCGAATTTTTTCTTTTCTTTACTCGCCAAAATTCGGGCGTTACCTTTTCCTTTTCTTTTCCCCTCGCTAAACCTTGACCTTTTCCAAAGTTTTAGCGGGACTCGGTTTGGATTTCCCGTGTAAGAAAACTCTAAAAAAATACTTTGTGTTGTTTGATGCACCATGCCGAACCTTGCATTTTTTTTGATTGCTTTGAAAGTGCAAATGCATTCATGTGGAGAGATCGGATTTCGAGGATAAGCGGAAAAATCTTTTCTTTCTTTCTTTTTCTTTCTCTCTCTCCTTTTTTTTTCTCTCTCTCCCGCGCCGTGGGCCGACCCCGGCCGGCCCAAGCCCCTGCGCGCCCCCCTCTTGGGCCTTGGCAAGGCCCAGCCGCCCCCCCTCTCTCCCTTTTTCCCCTAACCCTCTCCCTCTCCCTCTCATTTTTTTCTCTCTCTCCCTAAGCCGCCGCCGCCCTAACCCCTGCCCTAGGCCGCCGCGCCGCCCCCTGCCGCCGACCGCCCCTCGCCGTCGGCCACCCCCGCCGGTGAGCCCCCTCCCCCTCCCCCTCCTCCCTCTCCTCCCTCCCCTCTCCTCTCCTCTCCCCCTCCCTGCCCGGCCAAGGCCTGGCCGCCCCTGGCCGCGCCGGCCACCCCCCAGCCCCGCCGTGGCCGCTGGCCGGCCGCTGCCGCGCCGCCCGGCCGCGCCCAGCCGCGCCCTGGCCCGCCCCCTGCTCGGCCCAGCCGGCCGTTGGCCGCCCGCTCGGCCGCCCAGCCCGACCCCCCCCCCCCCCCCCCCGCGCCCGCCTGGCCGCCGGTTCAACCGGCCGGCTCAGCGGCTCAGCCGCCCCGGCCCCAGCTCGGCCGCCCTCCCCCGCGCGCCCGCCCCAGCTCGGCCGCCCCGCCTAGGGCCGGTTCAACCGCCCTAGGGCCGGTTCAACCGCCCCCCCCCTCTTTTTTTTTATTTTTTTTATTTTATTTTATTTACTTTCTGTGATCATAATTACTTTATTTTAGGTAGAATGATCATTGTTCATGCTATGGAAAATAGGAAGTTTAATTTAAAATTCCGTTATGCTATTGATTCACGTAGTTAATTGTTTAACCCGTGCAATGTTGATCAACTAAAAATGATTAGGTTTCCATTAGTATATATATAACAGAATTCTTTTGTTAAGAACCAATTGTAATTAATCATTAGTGCATAAGATTTAACCCCCCCCCCCCTGCGAGATCTTTCCCGTTTCTTTCTAACCATAACAAATGCGATGTCAAATGTCATACTTGATGCATATTCGTTTTACTTGTTCCCTTGTATGGTGTATTGTTCTTTTGTATTAAAATATGTGGATGTATGTATGTTTGCGCTCGCATAGAGAACGATCCGGTCGAAGAGCCCGAGGAATTCGCAGGAGAAGCCCCTGAGCAGCAGTCGGTTGGTGGAGGCAAGTGTCCTTTGACCTATCTCTGTCCTATTCATTCTTTAATTCACCTCCCGCATTACACATTTATACTTAAGGATTGACTAGCTTTTGTTATCCATGTCCTTGTTTACCTATTTGGGTCGGATTATTACTGCTTAGTCTGATGCTATTGCTCAACTCTAATCAATGAACATGATGTGATTATCTATGATACGCTGTTTTCCCCTTCTTATTTATGATCGTACTTGTGGCATTTAAGGGGACTCGAGCGGTTTCTCGAGTGCCTCTCCGTAAGGACCTGTTCAATAGATGACCGCCCGGGAAAACAGTGCAACCATGAGGGTGGAATGGGACGCCCTTAGCTGAATAATTAGAGGAACCGGGGTGTAGTTCGCTTAGCCGTTGTGCCGTCAATGGGGCTCGGTGTATGCGGCTCGCTCTGCCAAGGTTGATTTGTCCCTTGGGGAGGAGTGCGGTACATTTAGGAAACCTAACGGGTGGCTACAGCCCCGGGGAATCTTTGTAAAGGCTACGTAGTGAGACCCTGCCTATTCACCTTGGTAGTGTTTAAGGGTTTGATCAGCCCGAGGCAAGTGGGAATCACGGCTTGTGGGTAAAGTGCGCAACCTCTGCAGAGTGTTATGAAACTGATATATCAGCCGTGCTCGCGGTTATGAGCGGCCAAGGGAGCTCCAGAGATTAGTGATACTTGATCAGAGATACTTTGGTACAGGTGGCAATGAGATTGATGGTTCCGGTTATGATTATGGTATTGGTAAGTGGTATTCTTTCCGTTTGGAAAGGATACATTGGGCTAATAACTTGGGTTAATGTTAAAACCTGGCTTTCTACTAGTAAGTAATAACCTGACCAACTAAAAGCAACTGCTTGACTTATCCCCACATAAAGCTAGTCCACTACAGCCAAACAGGATACTTGCTGAGTATGTTGATGTGTACTCACCCTTGCTCTACACACCAATTCCCCCCCCCCCAGGTTGTCAGCATTGCAACCACTGCTCAGGAGAAGATGAAGCTGTGGAAGGAGACTTCCAGGAGTTCCAAGACTACGACGAGTTCTAGGCGTGGGTTAGCGGCAACCCCCAGTCGGCTGCCTGTGAAGGCCACGTTATCTACGTTTCTTTTCCGCACTTTGATTTATTGTAAGAACTATATGGACGTCTCAGACGTATGATGTAATCGACTATTATTTCCCCTTTTTAATACCATTTGAGCACTGTGTGATGATGTCCATGTTATGTAACTGCTGTGTACGTGAATAACTGATCCTGGCACGTACATGGTTCGCATTCGGTTTGCCTTCTAAAAACCGGGTGTGACATAAGTGGTATCAAAGCCGTGCTGACTGTAGGACCGCTAACCTAGAGTAGAATGGTCGTTCTAAGGACTATAGACCTCTGTCCTTGCCTTGACTTTGATATCCCTTCAAAAGTTGGTCCTACTGACCAAACCTATGTTCTACTATATATTATACCTTGCTGAAAATTATGTTTTATTCTGATCCTTCATTTATTTATGATTCATTACTTGCTGGTCATATTGATTCTGTTCTCACCCTTTTGCTTGCGATGTCTTTTGTAGATGGCTCGACTTAGACACACTGCACGAAAGTCCGTCATCCCCTTCTTACCCTCCCGCCTTGCTGAGCGTCCGCTTCGCCGTCCCGTGGCCGGACAGTCTAGCCACTTGGAGAGACTGCACCACCGCCTGCATGAGGAGCAGGAACGTCGACGACAGGAGCAGCAGGGCTCTTCCTTCTCGCTCCAGCAGGAGATAGAGTCTGTGAGGAGCTGCTCTCCTGTGCTTCCCCTGGAGGCGCCCCCTGCACCACCACTGGGCGTCCCAGCTTCTGGAGTAGCTGTTGGAGGAGATCCAGATGACGGAGGTGGCGACGACAGCTTGAGCCACGACATCGACTTCTCTGCTGACCATGAGCCGGAAGGATGGGTTGCTCGACCCATCACTCACGACGCTGCTCGCGGGTGTCACTTCCACGACGCGCTCGACACCCTGCTACGTCGGGCACTTGACCGGCGTACTTGGTCCATCGAGTATCGCTGTGTGGTCTACCGGCATAGTCGCGGGGTCTACCCGGACCGCTGGGAGGCGACCTGTTTGGTGCGCCGTCCGGAGAACAGTCTCCAGGGCGCGGAGGCTTGCTCAGAGCACTATTCTATCTCTGAGCGGGACTCAGCTGAGGCAGCCATGCAGGATGCTGCACGGCGTGCGCTTTCGCACTACTGCTCGGTTCTCGGTGGGGTAGTTGACGGTCTCGACCTGAAGTATTACCCTCGCCGTCCATCTGGCAGCAAAGGAGGCGTGATTGTTTCACCTGCTGGTGAGGACAATCCTAGGTTGAGCAGCACAGTCAACCTAGCCGCCGTGCTAAACACGGAGCTGGACCATGCATTAGACGAGCTGAGTAGGGCTCGTGCTGAGATCGCCCTGCTGCGGGCTGAGCGCGCGGAACGTCGTCACTTGGATGATGGTTCCCCCGCTCCCGTCGGGACTCAGCACCCGTACCGCTCACCTCGGCGTGGACTCCAGTCTTATGGCAATCCCGACTGCAAAACCAAGATAAATCTAGAACCATAGATCGTTAGAGTTGGATCTTGTAATTAATACAAAATATATACATAGAAGCTTCAGTCTTAGCGTTAGTCTCGGTCTTAGTTAGTCTTAGTTAGACAGGGTAGTTTGCTATATCCTGTGCATTTATGTTTGTCATGATGAACTATGTTTGGTTTGGATCTTTGTAATGATTGTCACCAGAGTGTGGGTATCCCCTGCATTTTGGCTTACACATTATGTTAATGGAGTTAGATATATAGTTGGGAAAACCTTTATTCTACTTTCCTCTTTATCTGAGAAGCTGTGTGGTCTGCGATGGAGATCAGTGAAGATGCTCATCTGTTCAGTGCTGTTGGAGAATTCTATACTCTTTTCTTATGCTGCAAGATTTGCCAGATCAGTTCTGATGTGTGGTTGCGTTCTGCAGATGTCAGAGAACAGGCGCAGAGGAGGAAGGCGTGCTCAGCAGGAGCAAGCCGCCCCGCAGGATGAGGTGCCCCAGCAGCAGCACCTGCCGCCCCCGCCCCCGATGTCGATCGAGCAGATGTTTCTGATGCAGACTCAGGCAGTTCAGGCCATCGGTCAGACTCTGGCCGCCATTCAGCAGCAACAGCAGCAAGCACCACCCTAGCCTCAGATGCCTCAGATGCCCAGGGACAAGCGTGCTGAATTCATGAGAGGTCATCCACCAACGTTCGCTCACTCTTCTGACCCCATGGATGCTGAAGATTGGCTGCGCACTGTGGAGCGGGAGTTGCATACCGCTCAGTGTGATGACAGGGAGAAAGTCTTGTATGGTCCCCGTCTGTTGAGAGGAGCAGCCCAATCATGGTGGGAGTCTTACCTCGCCACCCATGCCAACCCCGATGCCATCACCTGGGAAGAGTTTAGAGGTAGCTTTCGTCAGTACCATGTGCCTGTAGGTCTGATGACAGTGAAGAAGGAGGAGTTCCTGGCCCTTAAGCAAGGGTCATCATCTGTCAGTGAGTATCGAGACAGGTTTCTGCAGTTGTCTCGCTATGCTCCTGAAGATGTCAACACCGACGCCAAGCGACAGTACCGCTTCTTGAGAGGCTTGGTTGACCCTCTGCAGTATCAGCTGATGAATCATACCTTCCCGACATTCCAGCACCTGATTGACAGAGCAATCATGACAGAAAGGAAGCGTAAGGAGATGGAGGATCGTAAGCGCAAGATCAGTGGACCCCAGCCTGGAAGCAGCAGCCGTCCTCGTTTTTCAGGCAATCAACCTCAGCAGTTCAGGCAGAACCAGCGTCCACCTCAGCAGCATCAGCAGCGTCAGCAGTATCAGCAGTTCCAAAGGCAGTATCCTCAGCACCAGTACCAGAATCGCCAGAGCAATCAGTCAGGAGGTCAGTTTCAGAGGCAGAATCAGCAGACACCTCGTCTTCCTGCCCCCGCAACTCAGCAGAGCAATCAGGCAGCACCAGCTCAGGTTGGAAACAGAGCATGTTTCCACTGTGGAGAGCAAGGCCACTGGGTGATGCAATGTCCGAAGAAGGCAGCCCAGCAGCAGTCAGGCCCCAATGCCCCAGCAAAGCAGAATGCGTCTCAGTCTGGAGCAGGCAACCGCCCTCAGCAGCGCTATAATCATGGAAGGCCGAACCATTTGGAGGCTGAAGCAGTTCAGGAGACCCCCGGCATGACAGTAGGTATGTTCCCAGTCGACTCCCATATTGCAGAAGTGTTATTTGATACTGGAGCAACGCATTCTTTTATTACTGCATCATGGGTAGAAGCACATAATCCTCCAATTACTGCCATGTCAACCCCCATTCAAATTGACTCAGCTGGTGGTAGAATTCGAGCTGATAGCATATGTTTGAATGTAAGTGTGGAAATAAGGGGGATAGCGTTTCCCGCTAACCTTATAGTAATGGGTACTCAGGGAATAGATGTCATCCTAGGGATGAATTGGCTAGATAAGTATCAGGCAGTTATCAGTTGTGATAAGAGGACAATCAAGTTGGTGTCCCCACTAGGAGAGGAAGTGGTGACCGAGTTAGTCCCGCCTGAGCCAAAGAAAGGAAGTTGTTATCAGATGGCTGTCGATAGCAGTGAAGCAGACCCAATTGAGAGTATCAAGGTTGTGTCTGAGTTCCCAGATGTGTTTCCAAAGGATTTACCGGGTATGCCACCAGAGCGGAAAGTTGAGTTTGCCATAGAGCTTCTTCCTGGAACCGCCCCTATATTTAAGAGAGCTTACATAATATCTGGACCAGAGTTGGTTGAGCTTAAGAAGCAGATTGATGAGCTGTCGGAGAAAGGTTACATCCGGCCAAGCACCTCGCCTTGGGCCGCCCCTGTCTTGTTTGTGGAGAAGAAAGATGGCACAAAGAGGATGTGTATCGATTATCGAGCTTTGAATGAAGTCACGATTAAGAACAAGTATCCCTTGCCCAGAATAGAAGATCTGTTTGACCAGTTGAGAGGAGCCAGTGTGTTCTCCAAGATCGATCTGAGGTCAGGTTATCATCAGCTCAGGATCCGACCTTCGGACATTCCGAAGACGGCATTCATTACCAAGTATGGTTTGTATGAGTTCACAGTGATGTCTTTTGGTTTGACCAATGCACCAGCGTTCTTTATGAATCTGATGAACAGTGTATTCATGGATTATCTTGATAAGTTTGTGGTGGTATTCATTGATGACATTCTGGTTTATTCTCAAAGCGAAGAAGAGCATGCAGATCATTTGAGGATGGTATTGCAGAGATTGCGAGAGCACCAGTTGTATGCAAAGTTGAGCAAGTGTGAGTTCTGGATCAGTGAAGTCCTGTTCTTGGGTCACATAATCAACAAAGAAGGATTGGCTGTGGATCCGAAGAAAGTGGCAGACATTCTGAACTGGAAAGCGCCAACGGATGCTCGAGGAATCAAGAGCTTCATTGGAATGGCCGGATATTATCGGCGATTCATTGAAGGGTTTTCGAAGATTGCGAAACCAATGACAGCGTTGCTAGGCAACAAAGTTGAGTTCAAGTGGACCCAGAAATGTCAAGAGGCCTTCGAAGCGCTGAAAGAGAAGTTGACAACAGCGCCTGTCCTAGTCTTGCCTGATGTGCACAAGCCCTTCTCTGTGTACTGTGATGCTTGTTACACAGGTTTGGGATGCGTGTTGATGCAAGAGGGAAGAGTTGTGGCTTACTCGTCCCGACAGCTGAAGGTTCATGAGAAGAATTACCCAATCCATGATCTAGAGTTGGCAGCAGTGGTTCACGCACTGAAGACATGGAGACACTATCTGTATGGACAGAGATGCGATGTTTACACAGATCACAAGAGTCTGAAGTACATATTCACTCAGTCAGAGTTGAACATGAGACAGCGAAGATGGTTAGAGTTGATCAAAGACTATGAGTTGGAGATCCATTACCATCCAGGCAAAGCAAACGTAGTGGCAGATGCTTTGAGCAGAAAGAGTCAAGTCAATCTGATGGTCGCTCGTCCGATGCCTTATGAGTTGGCCAAGGAGTTCGACAGGTTGAGTCTCGGATTTCTGAACAATTCGCGAGGAGTCACAGTTGAATTGGAACCTACCTTGGAGCGCGAAATCAAAGAAGCGCAGAAGAATGATGAGAAGATCGGTGAGATTCGGCGACTGATTCTAGATGGCAGAGCTGTATATGTCTCGGATCGTTTGTCTTCATGGCGTGCCAAAGAAGATAGTGTCAGACAGAGGAACGCAGTTCACCTCTCATTTCTGGCAGCAGTTGCATGAAGCTTTGGGCACACATCTGAATTTCAGTTCAGCTTATCACCCGCAGACAGATGGTCAGACCGAAAGAACCAATCAAATTCTTGAAGATATGTTGAGAGCCTGTGCGTTGCAAGATCAGTCCGGATGGGACAAGCGATTGCCTTATGCAGAATTTTCCTATAACAACAGTTACCAGGCCAGTTTGAAGATGTCACCATTTCAAGCGCTTTATGGAAGGAGTTGTAGAACTCCGTTGCAATGGGATCAGCCTGGAGAGAAGCAAGTGTTTGGGCCAGATATTTTGCTTGAAGCCGAAGAGAACATCAAGATGGTCCGAGAGAATCTGAAGATAGCGCAATCGAGGCAGCGAAGCTATGCAGACACAAGAAGAAGAGAGCTGAGTTTTGAAGTCGGAGACTTTGTCTATCTGAAAGTGTCACCGATCAGAGGAGTCAGAAGGTTCGGAATCAAAGGCAAGCTAGCACCCCGCTACATTGGTCCGTACCAGATCCTCTCAAAGCGTGGAGAAGTGGCCTATCAGCTCAGTCTGCCAGAGAATTTGTCAGCTGTGCATGATGTCTTTCATGTGTCTCAGTTGAAGAAGTGCTTGCGTGTGCCAGAAGAGCAGTTGCCAGTGGAAGGTCTGGAAGTCCAGGAGGACTTGACCTATGTTGAGAAGCCAGCTCAGATTCTTGAGGTTGCAGATAGAGTCACCTGAAGGAAGACCATCAGAATGTGCAAAGTCAGATGGAGTCACCACTCTGAGGAAGAAGCAACCTGGGAGCGTGAAGATGATTTGATGGCCAAGTACCCAGAGCTCTTTGCTAGCCAGCCCTGAATCTCGAGGGCGAGATTCTTTTAAGGGGGATAGGTTTGTAACGCCCCGAATTTTGCAGTCGAATTTTTTCTTTTCTTTACTCGCCAAAATTCGGGCGTTACCTTTTCCTTTTCTTTTCCCCTCGCTAAACCTTGACCTTTTCCAAAGTTTTAGCGGGACTCGGTTTGGATTTCCCGTGTAAGAAAACTCTAAAAAAAATACTTTGTGTTGTTTGATGCACCATGCCGAACCTTGCATTTTTTTTGATTGCTTTGAAAGTGCAAATGCATTCATGTGGAAAGATCGGATTTCGAGGATAAGCGGAAAAATCTTTTCTTTCTTTCTTTTTCTTTCTCTCTCTCCTTTTTTTTTCTCTCTCTCCCGCGCCGTGGGCCGACCCCGGCCGGCCCAAGCCCCTGCGCGCCCCCCTCTTGGGCCTTGGCAAGGCCCAGCCGCCCCCCCTCTCTCCCTTTTTCCCCTAACCCTCTCCCTCTCCCTCTCATTTTTTTCTCTCTCTCCCTAAGCCGCCGCCGCCCTAACCCCTGCCCTAGGCCGCCGCGCCGCCCCCTGCCGCCGGCCGCCCCTCGCCGTCGGCCACCCCCGCCGGTGAGCCCCCTCCCCCTCCCCCTCCTCCCTCTCCTCCCTCCCCTCTCCTCTCCTCTCCCCCTCCCTGCCCGGCCAAGGCCTGGCCGCCCCTGGCCGCTGGCCGGCCGCTGCCGCGCCGCCCGGCCGCGCCCAGCCGCGCCTTGGCCCGCCCCCTGCTCGGCCCAGCCGGCCGCTGGCCGCCCGCTCGGCCGCCCAGCCCGACCCCCCCCCCCCCCCCGCGCCCGCCTGTCCGCCGGTTCAACCGACCGGCTCAGCGGCTCAGCCGCCCCGGCCCCAGCTCGGCCGCCCTCCCCCGCGCGCCCGCCCCAGCTCGGCCGCCCCGCCTAGGGCCGGTTCAACCGCCCCCCCCCCCTCTTTTTTTTATTTTTTTATTTTATTTTATTTACTTTCTGTGATCATAATTACTTTATTTTAGGTAGAATGATCATTGTTCATGCTATGGAAAATAGGAAGTTTAATTTAAAATTCCGTTATGCTATTGATTCACGTAGTTAATTGTTTAACCCGTGCAATGTTGATCAACTAAAAATGATTAGGTTTCCATTAGTATATATATAACAGAATTCTTTTGTTAAGAACCAATTGTAATTAATCATTAGTGCATAAGATTTAACCCCCCCTGCGAGATCTTTCCCGTTTCTTTCTAACCATAACAAATGCGATGTCAAATGTCATACTTGATGCATATTCGTTTTACCTGTTCCCTTGTATGGTGTATTGTTCTTTTGTATTAAAATATGTGGATGTATGTATGTTTGCGCTCGCATAGAGAACGATCCGGTCGAAGAGCCCGAGGAATTCGCAGGAGAAGCCCCTGAGCAGCAGTCGGTTGGTGGAGGCAAGTGTCCTTTGACCTATCTCTGTCCTATTCATTCTTTAATTCACCTCCCGCATTACACATTTATACTTAAGGATTGACTAGCTTTTGTTATCCATGTCCTTGTTTACCTATTTGGGTCGGATTATTACTGCTTAGTCTGATGCTATTGCTCAACTCTAATCAATGAACATGATGTGATTATCTATGATACGCTGTTTTCCCCTTCTTATTTATGATCGTACTTGTGGCATTTAAGGGGACTCGAGCGGTTTCTCGAGTGCCTCTCCGTAAGGACCTGTTCAATGGATGACCGCCCGGGAAAACAGTGCAACCATGAGGGTGGAATGGGACGCCCTTAGCTGAATAATTAGAGGAACCGGGGTGTAGTTCGCTTAGCCGTTGTGCCGTCAATGGGGCTCGGTGTATGCGGCTCGCTCTTCCAAGGTTGATTTGTCCCTTGGGGAGGAGTGCGGTACATTTAGGAAACCTAACGGGTGGCTACAGCCCCGGGGAATCTTTGTAAAGGCTACGTAGTGAGACCCTGCCTATTCACCTTGGTAGTGTTTAAGGGTTTGATCAGCCCGAGGCAAGTGGGAATCACGGCTTGTGGGTAAAGTGCGCAACCTCTGCAGAGTGTTATGAAACTGATATATCAGCCGTGCTCGCGGTTATGAGCGGCCAAGGGAGCTCCAGAGATTAGTGATACTTGATCAGAGATACTTTGGTACAGGTGGCAATGAGATTGATGGTTCCGGTTATGATTATGGTATTGGTAAGTGGTATTCTTTCCGTTTGGAAAGGATACATTGGGCTAATAACTTGGGTTAATGTTAAAACCTGGCTTTCTACTAGTAAGTAATAACCTGACCAACTAAAAGCAACTGCTTGACTTATCCCCACATAAAGCTAGTCCACTACAGCCAAACAGGATACTTGCTGAGTATGTTGATGTGTACTCACCCTTGCTCTACACACCAATTCCCCCCCCCCCAGGTTGTCAGCATTGCAACCACTGCTCAGGAGAAGATGAAGCTGTGGAAGGAGACTTCCAGGAGTTCCAAGACTACGACGAGTTCTAGGCGTGGGTTAGCGGCAACCCCCAGTCGGCTGCCTGTGAAGGCCGCGTTATCTACGTTTCTTTTCCGCACTTTGATTTATTGTAAGAACTATATGGACGTCTCAGACGTATGATGTAATCGACTATTATTTCCCCTTTTTAATACCATTTGAGCACTGTGTGATGATGTCCATGTTATGTAACTGCTGTGTACGTGAATAACTGATCCTGGCACGTACATGGTTCGCATTCGGTTTGCCTTCTAAAAACCGGGTGTGACAATGAGCAATCTAAAAATATGCACTTACTCACAACTTGAGATACCAATTTCTTGACTTACAGAGGTACCCAAGTCCTGATTGCTCCATTTCTTGCTTATCTTCTCTTTTCCACCTAGAGACTATACAAGATTGCTCAAGAAACAGTTAGTCTCAAAAGACACAAGTTATGTGTGCTCCCCCTCAAGTTGTGCATCAAGTATTTGAATGACTTGCACTTTGCACATTCTAGCTTCCTTAGAACTAGAGGGGATCACAACATACCTTGGTCAAGGCATACTCTACCACTTTCATCACCCAAAGATGCCAATTTGAATATCAAATGAAACACCACTTAACACCAATTGAAGGCTAAATGAAAGGTTGACTAAATACAACAATGCACGCCTCAGTGGCACCTAAGCCAATTGAATACTCACAGGAAGTCTAACATTTACGCAACTTGTACATGCTTCATATTTAACTATCATTGCATATACCAATTGAAGATCAACACAATCATGTATATAAAGCGAAATATCTAAGCATGTCATAATTAAGAAGGTTTCTTAGGTGCACAAAAGAAACAACATTTTAAAGGCATAAATTACCTAAGCCAAGATATTACCAATTGAAAGATAAGAACATAGCTATGATCACAATGAATGGAATTTCAAGAATATTTAATGAAATTGCATAGCTTCATTTTCCATACCTTTGCCTTTATGAGAGCCCTTGTTATCGCCATTTCAGGGCTCCTTTTGCTTACGCACCTCATAGCTCAAAAGGGCACGACATGGATTTGAAATTCACACAGTACCAAACTAGGGTAATCATGTGAACATGGACTAAACAAAATGTCATAATTGCACATAGCATGACTTACAAAAAGTTACAGGTTTATCCATATACACCAAGAGAGTTAATCGTTGTGGATATAACAAATGAAATAGCTACCCATGAATGATTCAAAAGATATATCCTATATAGCATCAGTCATGATTAAGCAAACATCATTATGATACATTTAACACAGGCAATCATAAAGCATAACTACTCCAAAGACAGGAAGCACAACAAGCCAATTTAAGAGCAATACTAAATTGCAATTATGTACTTAAAATACACGGGGTACCGTCCTTTGGAGAGCTAGTTGTAGATTCTCATCAAAGTCCTTTTACTTGATTCACCAATAATGATTAAGGAACTATACACCTTATTTTACTTGAGATGAACATGGGATTAGTGTCTCACAATAATTCAACCTTGGGACAATAAACATCAAACCAATTAACAGCTTAAGCATAGAGTTTTAGATAACCGTCTTAAGCTCTCCCATGGTCTCCAGTCCATCTCAAGGCACCTGCATGGTCTAGTTAGCACAGTTTGGTACCCATCTCGGGATGGGTACATAATGATCATGTAAATGTGCCTTTGGTACCCAAATTGCCTTTGTGCTAGTTCTAGGTGATCTCGTTATAGATTTAGCACAAGTGTATGATTTGGGTCTCCTACGCGAATAAGATTGACACAAATTCACTTGTTTCGGAATCTTACCTTTGTAACATACCTTGGATAGATGACCCTGCTCACCACACTTGTAGCAGAAACGTCGCTCAACTTGACGTGACGCTTGCTGTGTGTCATTTTCCTTGGTGAGGGTCACTTTGGAGGATGCACATCCTTGATTCTTCATGACCGGACATGAAGTGATCGTGTGGTCCTTATTGTTGCATCCAAAACAACTCCTTGTCCCTTCATTTTTGTCTTTGTATGGACAAGACGCGATGAGGTGGCCTAACTTCTTGCACTTGAAACACCTCCTTTTTCCTTTTCCCTTTGTGTACTTGAATGACATGGAGAGAGGGTCAGTGCAAACAACATGATTAATTGAATCTTTACCTTTTTCCAAGCTCATGTTGATTTCTTCATCTTTAGGAACATTTTTTTATTGAGCTTGACACTTGCTGCTGTTTTTCCTTTCTCAAGCTTCTTCACCATGCGCCCGTGGATATCTTGAGAGAGTTGAGCAAAGTGTCTTCTCCTCAGTTGTCGTTGCTTCTTATTCCCACAGAATTTCTTTTGTGACCCTAAAACTTGTTGCTCAATCAATGATTGGCTTTCTTTTGAGCAACAGGGGTTAGCACATGATGATATACAATTCAATTGCGCACACGTGCGAGAATGAGGTTCACATGAATTTAAGTTTGCAATTATAACCTCATGAGCAACATTAAGCATGATATGGTCATCAACTAATTTATTATGAGAATATGACAACATATCATACTTTTTACCTAGAGCATGTTTTTCTAAGTCCATTGTTTCTACTTGACTCTTAAGCATAGAATTTTCCGTTTTAAGTTGAGCAATGTTAGATAAAACATCATGACTATTTCTTTGCTTAATTAAAACATATTCATACCTTTGGACCAAATCATCATGAGAGCACTTTAGCTCCTCATGTTCTGTGGTCATCTTTTCCAGGCTGTTGTTGGTTTTGATGAGGGACTCCTCTAGCCTGAGAAGCGTATCGCCTTGTTCCTTGTTCCTTCTCAACAGCTTAACCAAGAGTGCCTTGTCCTCTTCTTCCACATCATCGGTATCATTTTCCCTGTCATTAATGTCAGTGGAAGCCAAACAGGAAAATGTACCTTGAGGTGATGAAGACTCATCCTCACTATCATCCTCATATTCCTCATCATCATGGCTTTTGTCTCCACCGTCATTGTTAGCAACAAAACACTTATTATTAGTGGAGACCAAACCTGTCGACGAGGTGGATTCATCGTTGGGTGCCCATCATTCTTGATCTTCTCCCTTTGAAAGGTTAGCATCACAAGCAATATAGGGAGTAGAAGCAGTACAATTTGCCACACAATATTTTACTTTAATTCTATTCCATAAATCATGAGCATCACCAAATAAATCATTATCACTACTCATGATGGCAAAATAAGCACCTCTAGAAAGAGATTCAACTAAGATGTTGCAAGCACGGTGATTGAGAGATAAACATCTTAGTTCATCATTAGAGGGATTTTTACTAATATCAGATGGAAAAATACTTCTACTAAAGATCTGTCTCAAATCAGGATCAACACTCATGAAAGCATTATAAATAGAGACAGACCAGGATTTGTAATTAGAGCCATCGCCTAAAAGAAGTTCTACAGTTACCTCTTGTGACGACATCGTTATCTCCGGACGGCTAAGCCCACACTGGAGAGGCCTAGTTCTAATACCAATTGAAAGTTCCCTTTGACCCGGGAACAGGATCTGGATGTCGCCTAGAGGGGGGGGGGGGTGAATAGGCGAATAAAACTTATTACTTTAAAACTTAAATTCTTACTCTACTCGAAGACTTAGTACGCAGTGGAATGAGAAGACTCTTCGAGTAGGTCGCAGCGGAATGGAAGATCCTGTCTCAAAATGTCCTGCACTTCAAATCAAGCTTATACCACAGATAAGTATTGAAGTGCAGATATAAAGGCGAGTAAGACAGAGAGTCAGGATACAATACAGAATAGAGCACACAGACGCAAGGATTTATCCCGAGGTTCGTCCAAGCCTGAAATGCTTGCCTAGTCCTCGTTGGAGTTAGCCACACCTGGGCTTGGAGTCTATTTCAACTCCTTCCTCCGTTTGCTCAGATCTGTCAGTATGACAGATAGAGCCTTTCACTATTGAGTGGGGTTACAACAGAACCGCGGCTGCTTACAAACTTCTTGGCAGCACCCCGACAGAGTAACGATACGCTCAAGACCTTGCTCTAGCTCTTAGCAGCACTACTCCTCTCTCTAAGGGCTTATAGTTGTGCCTTCTACACAAACTATAGAGTTACACACAAGAGGGAGAGCGAGAATTGATTCCAATGAAGTCTACACTTGTTGGCTGCACTTATATATTGCTGGAGGCGCCTAGGGGTCCCTTTTATAGGCACAAGGGGCCTAGGAGCCGTTGGAAGCAATCCAGGAAGGCAAATCTTGCCTTCTGTCGGGTGGCGCACCGGACAGTCCGGTGCACACCGGACACTGTCCGGTGCCCGATTTCTTTCCTTCTACGTCGAAGCCGACCATTGGCAGTCTTGGAGCCGTTGGCGCACCGGACATGTCCGGTGCACACCGGACAGTCCGGTGCCTCCATCTAGCCGTTGGCTCGGCCACGTGTCCTGCGCAGATCGCGCGGCCGACCGTTGGCTCACCGGACAGTCCGGTGCACACCGGACAGTCCGGTGAATTATAGTCGTACGTCGCCGGTGAATTCCCGAGAGCGGACAGTTCGCCAGAGTTCAGCCTGGCGCACTGGACACTGTCCGGTGCCCCACCGGACAGTCCGGTGTGCCAGACTGAACTAAGTCTTGGCTGTACATAGCCAAGCCTTTTGCACCTCTTTCCTTTTCTTCTTCTTTCTGTTTCTATCACTTAGACAAGTATATTAGTCCACAAAACCGATATACTAAGTCTAGAAACATACCTTCTCTTAATTATTACATCTATAACATTTCACATGCTTGAGCTTTGATGTTGGACTCATCAAGTCGGCTTGACTTGATCTAGATTGACATTTCTTGGCTCCAACATCCTGCAAAGGTCACATAGAACATCTCCAAACATAGGAACAACCCAAACTAAAGATTAAGGTGAACTTAGCTCTTTTGGGCTGCTTCCAGTTCTGGTTTTGACACTTGTTCTCCTTCTAGTGACCTTGATCTCCTTCTTAGAGCTTGATCTTGAGCCTTATGACTCACACCACATAACTGTAGCTGTTACCTCATTGGCTGTAAGTCACGTTCTTATGTAGTGATCCTTGATGTGCCGTAGCTGTTCTCAACTCGATCACCCTTGACTTTGCAAGCCTTCTTCACCCTTGGCTTTGGGTTCCTCAGCCTCCTTGACCTTCTCCCATGCACTTGGTACCTCGAAGCTTTTCTTGCCTCCGTCCTTGGCTTGATCAGTTGTCTCCGAGCTACGCACCCGAGTCTCACTTATGCAATGTCCATCTTACTTGTGATGTCCATCATGTATCCATAATCCAGTTCTTGGACCATCACATTTGTTCACTTGTGTTGAACCTTGTAGGCTTTACCTTAAGCACCTGTTCAACACTTAGTACACTTGTTAGTCCTTTAATTGAGTTGTCATCCAAACACCAAAACTCACAAGAGAGCTTTCAATCTCCCCCTTTTTGGTGATTGATGGCAACACAATTAAAGCTTACATAAGAATAAGATTTGAAGCACATATTTTGAATTCTAAGTTTATAGAATGCTCCCCCTAAATATGTGCTTACTTCAAAAGCATAATTTTGGCCTCAGACGCCAATATGTGCTTACTTCAAAAACATGTTTATCCCTCTAATCTCGCGGATTCTATTGGGTAACGCCTAGATTGGGTTCAGACCTCCCCTCTTATATATATGAAGGGTACGGTCGATTGTGTGTGCCAACAATCGAATCAAGTCAATATATCTTCTATTCATTACTTTTTGCCCTAAGAGTAGACAATAAAGTGGCCTTCTTCACATCACTCTTCACCTCTCTTCGACTTTACGTCGTATGCATACGTCTTGTTGGGTGGTCCGCCGATTCTAAGACAAACACTAGGATCTCTCATCCCTGACGGGGTCCCTCCGGGCGAGATTTAGGTGTCGTTGGTGAAAGTTCCCTTTGACCCGGGAATAGGATCTGGATGTCGCCTAGAGGGGGGGTGAATAGGCGAATAAAAACTTATCACTTTAAAACTTAAATCCTTACTCTACTCGAAGACTAGAACGCAGTGGAGTGAAGAACCCTTCGAGTAGGTTGCAGCGGAATAGAAGATCCTGTCTCAAAATGTCCTGCACTTCAAATAAAGCTTATACCAGAGATAAGTGTTGAAGTGCAGATATAAAAGCGAATAAGACAGAGAGTCAGAATACAATACGGAACAGAGCACACAGACACAAGGATTTATCCCGAGGTTCGGCCAAGCCTGAATTGCTTGCCTAGTCCTCGTTGGAGTTAGCCACACCTGGGCTTGGAGTCTATTTCAACTCCTTCCTCCGTTTGCTCAGATCTGTCAGTATGATAGATAGAGCCTTTCACTATTGAGTTGGGTTACAACAAAACCGTGGCTGCTTACAAACTTCTTGACAGCACCTCGGCAGAGTAACGATACGCTCAAGACCTTGCTCTAGCTCTTAGCAGCTCTTCTCCACTCTCTAAAGGCTTATAGCTGTGCCTTCTACACAAGCTAGAGAGATACACACAAGAGGGAGAGTGAGAATTGATCAGAGTGATATCTACACTTGTTGGCTGCACTTGTACATTGCTTGAGGCGCCTAGGGGTCCCTTTTATAGGCACAAGGGGCCTAGGAGCCGTTGGAAGCAAACCAGGAAGACAAATCTTGCCTTCTGTCGGGTGGCGCACCGGACAGTCCGGTGCACCACCGGACACTGTCCGGTGCCTGATTTCCTTCCATAAATGGAGCAGTCGACCGTTGTAGTCCTGGAGCCGTCCGATGCCCCCATCTGACCGTTGGCTCGGCCACGCGTCATGCGCGGATTACGCGGCCGACCGTTGGCCCAGCCGACCGTTGGCTCACCGGACAATCCGGTGTACCACCGGACAGTCCGGTGAATTATAGTCGTACGTCGCCAGACTCCTCCCGAGAGCGGCCTGTTCACCGGAGTTCAGCCTGGCGCACCGGACATTGTTCGGTGCACCACTGGACAGTCCGGTGTGCCAAGCCGAGCTGAGTCTTGGCTGAACACAGCCAAGCCTTCTGCACTTCTTTCCTTTTCTTCTTCCTTCTGTTTCTAACACTTAGACAAATATATTAGTACACAAAAACCAATGTACTAAGTCTAGAAACATACCTTCTCTTTGATTTTTACATCTATAGCATTTGACATGCTTGAGCTTTGATGTTGGACTCATAAATCATCAAGTCAGCTTGACTTGATCTAGATTGACATTCCTTAGCTCCAACATCCTGCAAAGGTCACATAGAACATCTCCAAACATAGGAACAACCCAAACTAAAAGTCAAGGTGCACTTAGCTCTTTTTGGGCTGCTTCCAGTTCTGGTTTTGACACTGCTTCTTCTTCTAGTAACCTTGATCTCCTTCTTAGAGCTTGGTCTTGAGCCTTATGACTTACACCACATAACTAGATATGTTTCCTCATTGGTTGTAAGTCACGTCCTTATGTAGTGATCCTTGATGTGCCGTAGCTGTTCTCAACTCGATCACCCTTGACTTTGCAAGTCTTCTTCTTCACCCTTGGCTTTGGGTTCCTCAGCCTCTTTGACCTTCTCCCATGCACTTGGTACCTCGAAGCTCTTCTTGCCTCCATCCTTGGCTTGATCAGTTGTCTCCGAGCTACGCACCCGAGTCTCACTTTATGCAATGTCCATCTTACTTGTGATGTCCATTATGTATCCATAATCCAGTTCTTGGACCATCACATTTGTTCACTTGTGTTGAACCCTGTAGGCTTTACCTTAAGCACCTGTTCAACACTTAGTACACTTGTTAGTCCTTTAATTGAGTTGTCATCCAAACACCAAAACTCACAAGAGAGCTTTCAATCTCCCCCTTTTTGGTGATTGATGGCAACACAATTAAAGCTTACATAAGAATAAGATTTGAAGCACATATTTTGAATTCTAAGTTTATAGAATGCTCCCCCTAAATATGTGCTTACTTCAAAAGCATAATTTTGGCCTCAGACGCCAATTTGCACATACTTAGGCAATTCGAAACATTTCTATACCTTAGCAATTTTTGGAATGCATTGTGTCAAGAATCAAACCATGATGCTATAACACACAAATGCACATAATCAGAGTTAAACACCATTCAATTTAGTGGATATATCACAGGAATATCAACCTACCACTATTCACCATTAAGATACCAATTTAAACTAAGATACTAATTTAAAACAATCTTAAAGCACCATTAATCACATGCACCATTATCCACATGACTATCTATTTCAGAATGAACACAATAGATGTCAATCAATTCATAGCAGCAGAAGTACTAGTCCTATGATGCAACACATATAATACCGCAAGAAGCATATGAATAACACACTAGCAAGTCCATATGATGCAACACATATAATACTGCAAGAAGCATATGAATAACACACTAGCAAAGCTCAAACTAACACATCACCCCTTAGGATAAGCTTTTCCTCTCAGGTTGAGATAAGCTTTAATGACAACTTCTCCCCCTTTGACATCAAACACCAAAAACCATACTCACGCAAGAACATAGGATGATGTCAAGGGACGCAGGGTGTTGAGGAGATAGACACTAACAATGCTCCCCCTTACTCATTCAACAATTGCACCATAAGCATTTGGAGGAAAGTTAAGGTACATATACGCAAAAGATCAATACTTCCTTTGTACCTTTGCCCGGATGTGGTGTACTTCCTCTCTTGAATGTATTAGTCTCTTGGGAGCTTCTCCACACTTGTGCCTGTTCCTTTATCCTAACCTTTTCTTGTTGCTAAGACACCAAGCTTAGAGCAAGTTATAGTATAGTGGCACAAGATGAAGCTTCTATTCTAGTGATTACCAAAGGATGTCAATTGAAGCAAACTATCATGGCTACCAATTGAAAGATACCAATTGCAAGATCATTTATTATCATAGCTCCATGATATTTTAAGGATGAGCATCTATTATCACCAGATATTATAGAGCATGAGCAATCTAAAAATATGCAATTACTCACGACTTAAGATACCAATTTCTTGACTTACAGAGGTACCCAAGTCCTGATTGCTCCATTTCTTGCTCATCTTCTCTTTTCCACCTAGAGACTATACAAGATCGCTCAAGAAACAGTTAGTCTCAAAAGACACAAGTTATGTGTGCTCCCCCTCAAGTTGTGCATCAAGTATTTGAATGACTTGCACTTTGCACATTCTAGCTTCCTCAGAACTAGAGGGGATCACAACATACCTTGGTCAAGGCATACTTTATCACTTTCATCACACAAAGATACCAATTTGAATATCAAATGAAAGATTGACTTAATCCAACAATGCATGCCTCGAGAAGTATAACATTTTACGAGCAACCTAGACATGCTTCATACTTGACAATCATTGCACCACATATACCAATTGAAAAACAACACGATCATGCATATAAAGCGCGATGTCTAAGCACATCATAATTAAGAAGGTTCCTTAGATACACCAAAAGAATCAACATTATAAAGAAGGAGCACCTAAGCCAAGATACTACCAATTCAGAGGCAAAACCATAGCTGTGATCACAATTAATGGAACTTCAAGATATTCAATGAAATTGCATAATTCCATTCTCCATACCTTTGCCTTTTCCTGAATTGCTATGAGAGCACCAGTTGTCACTAATTGAGGGCTCCTTTTGTTCATGCACCTTATAGCTCAAAAGAGTGCATTAGAGGCACAACATGGAGTTGGTATTCACACAATGCCAGACTAGAGTAATCGTGTGAACATTAACTAAACAAAATATCATATTTGCACATGGGTTTAATCATTAAAACCATATAGCATAACTCACAAAGGAATACATGTTTATTCACGAACACGAAAAGAGTTAATCATGGTGGATATAAAAACTACCCATTAAATGATTCAAGAGACAAAACCTCTAAAGCATACAATCATGATTAAGCACGCATGGTTACGATCTTGGAAATCACTAATCATTGATTGAAAGATACTCAACACAGGCAATCAAGAGACATAACTACTCCAAGGACAGGTAACACAACAATCAGTTTTAAGAGCAATACTGATTATCAACAAAGTACTTAGGATACAAGGGTACCATCCTATGGAGAGCAAGTTGAAGAATCTCATCAAGGTCCTTTGTTTGATTCACCAATAATGATTAAGGACCTATTCACCTTATTTCACTTGAGATGAACATGGGATTAGTGTCTCACAATAATTCAACCTTGGGTCAATAAACACCAAAACAATTAACAGCTTAAGCATAGAGTTTTAGATAACTGTCTTAAGCTCTCCCATGGTCTCCAGTCCATCTCAAGGCACCTGCATGGTCTAGTTAGCATAATTTGGTACCCACCTCGGGATGGGTCCATGACGTTCAACCAAAAATGCCTTTGGTACCCAAATAGTCTTTGTGCTAGTTCTAGGTGATCTCGTTATAGATCTAGCACAAGTGTATGAGTTGGGTCTCCTAAGCGAATAAGATTGAGACAAATTTACTTGCTTAGGAACCTCACCTTTATTACATACCTTGGATAGATGACCCTGCTCACCACACTTGTAGCAGAAGCGTCGCTCAACCTGACATGACGCTTGTTGTTTGTCATTTTCCTTGGTGAGAGTCATCTTGGAGACTACACATGCTTGATCCGTCAATAGAGGACAAGAAGTGATCGTGTGGTTCTTGTCATTGCATCCGAAGCATCTCCTTATCCCTTCACCCTTGTTGGTGTATGGACACGACGCAATGAGGTGTCCTAACTTGTTGCACTTAAAGCACCTCCTTTTCCCTTTTCTCTTTTTGTTTTTGGATGACATAGAGAAATGGTCAGTGCAAACAACATGATTAATTGAATCTTTACCTTTTTCCAAGCTCATGTTGATTTCTTCATCTTTAGGAACATTCTTCTTATTGAGCTTAACACTTGCTGCAGTTTTTCCTTTCTCAAGCTTCTTCACCACGCGCCCGTGGATATCTTGAGAGAGTTGAGCAATGCGTCTTCTCCTTAGTTGTCTTTGCTTCTTGTTCCCACACAATTTCTTTTGTGACCCTGCAACTTTTTGCTCATTTAAGCACTCGCTACCTTTTGAGTGACATGGGTTAGCACATGGTGATAGATTATCCAAATGTGCACATTTACAAGAATGAGGTTCACTTGAGTTAAAACTAGTAATTACTATTTCATGAGCAATATCAAGCATGATATGGTCATCAATTAATTTATTATGAGAAAATGATAACATATCATATTCTTCACCTAGAGCAAGTTTTTCTAAGTTTATCATTTCGACTTGACTCCTAAGCATGGCATTTTCCGTTTTAAGTTGAGCAACACAAGATAAAGCATCATCATTATTTCTTTGCTCAAATAAAATTGAATCATACCGTTGGACCAAATCATCATGAGAGCACTTTAGCTCCTCATGTTCTTTGGTCATCTTCTCCAGGCTGTTGTTTGTTTTGATGAGTGTCTCCTTTAGCCTGAGAAGTGTCTCACCTTGTTCCTTGTTCCTTCTCAACAGTTTAACCAAGAGCGCTTTGTCCTCTTTGTTGAGATGGATGTAGAAACAGCGAATCTCCTCTTCTTCCACATCGTCGGTCTCATTTTCCCTGTCATCAATGTTAGTGGAAGCAATACAGGAAAATGCACCTTGTGGTGATGAAGATTCATCCTCATATTCCTCCTCATCATGGCTTTCGTCTCCACCGTCATTGTTAGCAATAAAACATTTATTACTAGTGGAGAACAAACCTGTTGACGAGGTGGATTCATCTTTTGGTGCCCATCGTTCTTGTTCTTCTCCCTTTGAAAGGTTAGCATCACAAGCAATATAGGGAGTAGGAGCAGTACAATTTGCCACAAAATATTTTACTTTAATTCTATTCCATAAATCATGAGCATCAGCAAATAAATCATTATCGCTACTCATGATGGCAAAATAGGCATCTCTAGAAAGGGAATCAACTAAGATGTTGCAAGCATGGTGATTTAGAGATAGACATCTTAGTTCATCTTTAGAAGGATTTTTACTAACATTAGAGGGAAAAATACTTCTACTAAAGACCAGTCTCAAATCAGGATCAACACTCATGAAAGCATTATAAATAGAGACAGACCAAGACTTGTAATTAGAGCCATCACCTAAAAGAAGTTCTACAGTTACCTCTTGTGACGACATCGTCATCTCCGGACGGCTAAGCCCACACTGGAGAGGCCTAGCTCTGATACCAATTGAAAGTTCCCTTTGACCCGGGAATAGGATCATGATGTCGCCTAGAGGGGGGTGAATAGGCGAATAAAAACTTATCACTTTAAAACTTAAATCCTTACTCTACTCGAAGACTAGAACACAGTGGAGTGAAGAACCCTTCGAGTAGGTTGCAGCGGAATAGAAGATCCTGTCTCAAAATGTCCTGCACTTCAAATAAAGCTTATACCAGAGATAAGTGTTGAAGTGCAGATATAAAAGCGAATAAGACAGAGAGTCAGAATACAATACGGAACAAGGCACACAGACACAAGGATTTATCCTGAGGTTCGGCCAAGCCTGAATTGCTTGCCTAGTCCTCGTTGGAGTTAGCCACACCTGGGCTTGGAGTCTATTTCAACTCCTTCCTCCGTTTGCTTAGATCTGTCAGTATGACAGATAGAGCCTTTCACTATTGAGTTGGGTTACAACAAAACCGTGGCTGCTTACAAACTTCTTGACAGCACCTCGGTAGAGTAAAAATATGCTCAAGACCTTGCTCTAGCTCTTAGCAGCTCTTCTCCACTCTCTAAAGGCTTATAGCTGTGCCTTCTACACAAGCTAGAGAGATACACACAAGAGGGAGAGTGAGAATTGATCAGAGTGATGTCTACACTTGTTGGCTACACTTGTACATTGCTTGAGGCGCCTAGGGGTCCCTTTTATAGGCACAAGGGGCCTAGGAGCCGTTGGAAGCAAACCAGGAAGACAAATCTTGCCTTCTGTCGGGTGGCGCACCGGACAGTCCGGTGCACCACCGAACACTGTCCGGTGCGTGATTTCCTTCCATAAATGGAGCAGTCGACCGTTGAAGTCCTAGAGCCGTTGGCGCACCGGACAGTCCGGTGCCCCCATCTGACCGTTGGCTCGGCCACGCATCACGCGCGGATTGCGCGGCCGACCGTTGGCCTAGCCGACCGTTGGCTCACCGGATAGTCCGGTGTACCACCGGACAGTCCGGTGTACCACCGGACAGTCCGGTGAATTATAGTCGTACGTCGCCAGTCTCCTCCCGAGAGCGGCCTGTTCACCGGAGTTCAGCCTGGCGCACCGGACACTGTCCGGTGCACCACCGGACAGTCCGGTGTGCCAAGCCGAGCTGAGGCTTGGCTGAACACAGCCAAGCCTTTTGCACTTCTTTCCTTTTCTTCTTCCTTCTGTTTCTAACACTTAGACAAATATATTAGTACACAAAAACCAATGTACTAAGTCTAGAAACATACCTTCTCTTTGATTTTTACATCTATAGCATTTGACATGCTTGAGCTTTGATGTTGGACTCATAAATCATCAAGTCAGCTTGACTTGATCTAGATTGACATTCCTTAGCTCCAACATCCTGCAAAGGTCACATAGAACATCTCCAAACATAGGAACAACCCAAACTAAAAGTCAAGGTGCACTTAGCTCTTTTTGGGCTGCTTCCAGTTCTGGTTTTGACACTGCTTCTTCTTCTAGTAACCTTAATCTCCTTCTTAGAGCTTGGTCTTGAGCCTTATGACTTACACCACATAACTAGATATGTTTCCTCATTGGTTGTAAGTCACGTCCTTATGTAGTGATCCTTGATGTGCCGTAGCTGTTCTCAACTCGATCACCCTTGACTTTGCAAGTCTTCTTCTTCACCCTTGGCTTTGGGTTCCTCAGCCTCTTTGACCTTCTCCCGTGCACTTGGTACCTCGAAGCTCTTCTTGCCTCCATCCTTGGCTTGATCAGTTGTCTCCGAGCTACGCACCCGAGTCTCACTTTATGCAATGTCCATCTTACTTGTGATGTCCATTATGTATCCATAATCCAGTTCTTGGACTATCACATTTGTTCACTTGTGTTGAACCCTGTAGGCTTTACCTTAAGCACCTGTTCAACACTTAGTACACTTGTTAGTCCTTTAATTGAGTTGTCATCCAAACACCAAAACTCACAAGAGAGCTTTCAGTTGGTGAACGTCGCCACTTTGCGCACACGCGGACCATCCGACCACCAGGCATAGATAGTCCAGTGCAAGGCAGAAACCCAGCTCCTGCTTCCAGGTCATGGAACGTCCGGCCATATATCACGGAACTTCCGTACTGCCACAGAGAGTCCGCCGAGCGAAACAACTCCTAGGTGTTTGGCGTCTGGATCGGCGTCAACACACATGGACTAAAAGAGGGACTAACTCTATTTTAGTCCCTGTGTTTAGAAATTAGAAATTAAAAGGGAATAAAATATAGGAACTAAAAATTAGTCCTTTGTCAGGGACCATAATTTGGGGTACCCCTAAGACTCCTAATCTCAGTTGGTAACCCCCATCAGCACAAAGCTGCAAAGGCCTGATGGGTGCGATTAAGTCAAGGCTCGGTCCACTCAAGGGACACGACCTCGCCTCGCCCGAGCCCAGCCTCGGGCAAGGGCAGCCGACCCCGGAGGATTCATGTCTCGCTCGAGGACCCCCTCAAGCGACGGACACACCTTTGGCTCGCCCGAGGCCCAGTCTTCGCCAAGAAGCAACCTTGGCCAGATCGCCACACCGACCGACCGTATCGCAGGAGCATTTAATGCAAGGATGGCCTGACACCTTATCCTGACGCGCGCCCTTCAGTCGACGGAGCCGAAGTGACCGCAGTCACTTCACCTCTCCACTGACCGGCCTGACAAGAAGACAGCGCTGCCTGCATTGCTCCGACTGCTGTGCCACTCGACAGAGTGAGGCTGACAACAGCCAAGTCCGGCCTCGGGCGCCATAGGAAACTCCGCCTTGCCCGACCCTAGGGCTCGGACTCGGGCTCGGCCCCGGAAGATGACGAACTCCGCCTCGCCCGACCCTAGGGCTAAGACTCGGGCTCAGCCCCAGAAGACGGCGAACTTCGCCTCGCCCGACCCCAGGGCTCGGACTCAGGCTCGGCCCCGGAAGACGACAAACTCCGCCTCGCCCGACCCCAGGACTCGGACTCGGGCTCGGCCCCGGAAGACGACGAACTCCGCCTCGCCTGACCCCAGGGCTTGGACTCGGGCTCGGCCCCGGAAGACGACGAACTCCGCCTCGCCCGACCCCAGGCCTCGGACTCGGGCTCGGCCCCGGAAGACGATGAACTCTGCCTCGCCCGACCCCAGGGCTCGGACTCGGCCTTGGCCTCAAACGACAGTCTCCGCCTCGCTCGACCCGAGGCTTGGACTCGACCTCGACCTCGGAAGACAGACTCGACCTCGACCTCGGAAGACAGACTCGACCTCGACCTCGGAGGAGCATCCACCTCGCCCGACCTAGGACTCGGACCGACCACGTCGCAAGAGGGGCCATCATTACCCTACCCTTAGCTAGCTCAGGCTACGGGGAACAAGACCGGTGTCCCATCAGGCTCGCCCCGGTAAACAAATAGTAATGATGGTGCCCCGCGTGCTCCGTGACGACGGTGGCTCTCAACCCCTTACGGAAGCAAGGAGACGTCAGCGAGGACTCGACAGCCCCGACAGCTGTCCTCCCTCAAGGCTCCAGTGCTCCTTCGACGACCACGACATTACATGAATAGGGTGTCAAGACCTCTCCGGTGCCACAAAGGCATGTACTTAGGGCGCTAGCTCCTCTCTGCTAGACACGTTAGCACATTGCTACACCCCCACTGTACACCTGGGCCCTCTCCTTACGCCTATAAAAGGAAGGACTAGGGCTCTCTTACGAGAAGGTTGGCCGCGCGGGAGGACGGGACGGCGCGTAGGGTCCCTCGCTCTCCCCCCACGCAGACGCTTGTAACCCCCTACTGCAAGCGCACCCGACCTGGGCGCAAGACAACACGGAGGCCGCGGGTTTCCCCTTTTTTCCTCTCCTCTCCCCCCCTTCGTGCTCTGTCTCGCGCCGACCCATCTGGGCTGGGACACGCGGCGACAATTTACTCGTCGGTCCAGGGACCCCCCGGGGTCGAAACGCCGACAGTTGGCGCGCCAGGTAGGGGCCTGCTGCGTGTTGATGAACAGCTTCCCGTCAAGCTCCAGATGGGTAGTCTCCAGCAACCTTTCCAACCCAGGACGGTGCTCCGTTTCAGGAGTCTTGAGTTCATGTCCCTCGACGGCAGCTACGACATGATACTCCTTCCTCCGCCGCGCGACGGCGGCAATGGCGGCCGAAAACCCGCCCGCCGGCAGCGAAATCGACGACGTCTTCCCCACGAGGCGGTAGAACAACCTCCGAGTTTGTCCCGTCACCTCCCCCACCGACGGAGGAGGAGGCGGGGCAACCGTGGCCAAGCAGGAGGCGGCACCTCGTCGGCTGTCGAGCGAGTCGACGGCACCGGTGCCCCAACGGGGGACGCGTCGGGCGTCGACCTCGCGTCTGAGACGAAGATGAGCGTCGTTTCCCCGCAACACGCCAACTCCAAGCGGACAGACGACGCCAGCACACTCGCGAAGTACTTGCTGGGCGTTACCCTCGTACCTGAGACGACGGTGCAGTCCGCCCCTGACGTGACTTCGTCACCGCCTGTCAACCAAGAGGTACCGACTGATTCCCATCTCGTGCCTTTTGGATTCAGCCTCGACCCACCAAGCGACCCCGAAGCCTTCATAGAGGCATGCACCAACCCTCCGGGGTATCATATGCGGTCACCCTGGGACCGGCTGACGGCCGTCTCGACCTATGGACCCTCGGGTTCCGAGGAAGATGACGAGCCCAACTTTGGTTGGGATTTCTCCGGGCTCGGTAACCCCAGTGCCATGCGGGACTTCGTGACCGCATGCGACTACTGCCTTTCCGATTGTTTCGACGGTAGCCGCAGCTTCGGCGACGAAGACTGCGGCCCAAGTCGTGAATGTTTCCACGTCGATCTAGGGGGTCCCGACAAAGGCAACCATCTTGGTATACCGGAAAACGGTGATCCCCCTAGGCCTGCGCCTCGCGTTGACATCCTTTGGGAGCTAGCTGTGGTCCCAGTCCCTGCGGGGGGTCAGGACGCGCAGCTCGAGCAAATCCGCGAGATGCAGGCCAGGCTCGACGAGGGAGCAGGAACACTTGAGCCGCTCCGCCGGAACATCAGGCAGGAATGGGTAGACCAAGCTCCGGCCGGAGAAGCGCGTCATCTACCCCAGGGCATCCAGCTCCGCATCGCCGACGATGTCAGGGCAAGGCCACCACCGACTTCCAGTGGGGTCGGCCAGAACCTGGCTGCAGCAGCGATACTTCTCCACGCAATGTTGGAACCATCAACCACCGAAGGGCGGCGTATCCGGGGAGAGCTCAAGAATCTCCTGGAGGATGCCGAGGTCCGACGGGCCAAAAGCTCTGCCTCTCGAAGGCAGGGATACCCCTCGGAGCATCGCGCCGCGACTTCCCGATTCGTGCGGGAAGCCTCAGTCCACACCGGGCGCACGCGCAACACAGCGCCTGCGGCCCCGGGTCGCCTCGGCAACGAGCACCACCACCGCAACCATCGAGCCCACCTCGACGAGAGGGTGCGCCGAGGCTACCACCCCAGGCGTGGGGGACGCTACGACAGTGGGGAGGATCGGAGTCCCTCGCCCGAACCACCCGGTCCGTAGGCTTTCAGCCGAGCCATACGACGGTCGCCGTTCCCGACCCGGTTCCAAACCCCGACTACCATCACAAAGTACTCGGGGGAGACAAGGCCGGAACTGTGGCTCGTGGACTACCGGCTGGCCTGCCAACTGGGTGGAACGGACGATGACAACCTCGTCATCCGCAACCTCCCCATGTTCCTCTCCGACTCCGCTCGAGCCTGGCTGGAGCATCTGCCTCCGGGGCAGATCTCCAACTGGGACGACCTGGTCCACGCCTTCGCCGGTAACTTCTAGGGCACGTACGTGCGCCCTGAGAACTCCTAGGATCTCCGAAGCTGCCGCCAGCAGCCGAGAGAGTCTCTCCGGGACTACATCCGGCGATTCTCAAAGCAGCGCACCGAGCTACCCAACGTCACCGATTTAGATGTCATCGGCGCGTTCCTCGCCGGCACCACCTGCTGCAACCTGGTGAGCAAGCTGGGCCGCAAGACCCCCACCAGGGCGAGCGAGCTGATGGACATCGCCACCAAGTTCGCCTCTGGCCAGGAGGCGGTTGAGGCCATCTTCCGGAAGGACAAGCAGCCCCAGGGCCGCCAGCCGGAAGATGTTCCCAAGGCGTCCACTCAGCGCAGCACCAAGAAGAAAGGCAAGAAGAAGTCGCAAGCGAAACGCGACGCCGCCAACGTGGACCTTGTCATCGCCGCTGAGTACAAGAACCCTCGGAAACCTCCCAGAGGCGCCAATCTCTTCGACAAGATGCTCAAGGAGCCGTGCCCCTATCATCAGGGACCCGTCAAGCACACCCTTGAGGAGTGCGCCATGCTTCGGCGCCACTTTCACAAGGCCAGGCTGTCGGTGTTTAGGGTCCGACCGCACACCCGGGGTTGCCCCTCAAGGTGTTTTAGGAGTAGGAAGGTGTCGACAACTGTAGCAGAATGGTTCGTGCTGATCGCACGAGGGACGGTGGACAAGATTTACAGGTTCGGGCCGCTTAGTGATGCGTAACACCCTACGTCCTGATGAGTATGCTCGGTGGATATGGTTACAAGAGAGCTCTCTGGATTGAGAATGCAGAGAGTTGAGGTGGGTGGCTAAGTAATGGGTCGATCGTTCTGAAGGGGTGCCCCCTAGGCCTTATATACTCGACCGTGGGGCAGTACACATGGATAAGATAGCAACAAGTGGCTAAAAGATAGTGAACCTCTCGAGATTATCCTTTACGTAACCCTCGCCGACTTATCCTCACGTGGCTTCGTTGCATGGAGGCCCCGACGCGAGAAAGTCGGATCTTTGTTGCGGCCAATGGCTTGACGCTATGGGCCGTCCGGGTTTGCACCAATCCGGCCTCATGTCGTCATGCGTTGCTGGTTGTCTTTCCCCAGGCCCACGAAAGAATAACCTTACGATTTATTGGGCCCTTGGGCCTTTCGTGAGGTCCTTTACTCTTTTAGTGGACCCGGGGGATATCTATCCCCCACAAGCCCCCGATCTTTGGGTTAATTTAGAAATAATCAACCCGAAGATCTCAGGTCCAGCTTGTAGGTGATTTGAAGAAAGATGACTCCTTGTTGTTCTCTCCTGCTTCGATCATTCGTTGACCAAAACCTAGCTTTGTGCCTGTGCCTTAGAGATCGGCATTCCTGTTTGTAGGATTCTGAACTTCATTGGGTGCACCGGAGGTGCACCCAATGGGTGTAGCCCCCGAGCTTCGAGTAGATTTTAGAAAATAATCTACTCGAAGGTCTTCATCAGAGATTACTTCCATTTGTGTTCCTTTATTCCAGTTGAAGATTGGCTTCTTGATCTTGTCCCATGCCCTTAGAGATTGGTGCTATCCTGGCTTAGAATGACAATCCATGGGGTGCACCGAAGGTGCACCCAATGGGTGTAGCCCCCGACCTTCAAGTGGATTTTTTGAGGATAATTCGCTTGAAGGTCTTCTTTTTGTGTCCTCTTGCTGAAAATTACTCTTTCTGCTTATAAAAAAGTTGGCATGATGTCATCCGTGCTATGTCATCAATATTATGCTTCAGAGGTCAGCATATGTTTTGTCTTTTGCAGCTGAGTTTGCAATCCTTCCGTATCTTGCTAGGTAGCATAGTGTATTTGCTCTGCACTCGATTGGACATTCGATGGACGTTCCCTGTCTAGTCTTCAAGTCATGTCTGTCGACCATATTTTGCACTTTGCTGGCTATACTTGGCTTCCCTTTAACTCTTGTTGATATCTCATTTTTGTCTTGAGGCATTCACTGCATGCTCTGCACAGATGTGACCATTTTGAAAAATATACTGACAATTCCTGGGCGTCCCCCCCCCAATGGGTGTGGGCAAGGGACGGCTTGGTACGCTGAGTGTTTTAACCGGCTGCTTCTGAGTTGTAATGTGATGGGACGGCGAGTGTAATCATATCCTTTGCGCTGTTGACTGGAGTCCCAATGGGTGTAGTGCTGCATAAAACGGCGTCCGCCGCCTGACGTGTCTTTGGACGGGTGGAGGTGTATATTGAATGCTTAGCGACTGTTCAATGACCGCGGTTGGAGGTGAGCGGTTGCCTTTCTCTTCTATAAATAACGCTGTTGTTCCTCTGGTTTCTTCACATCCCTTCGCTATTCCTTACTGCCTCCTTCTCTTCTTTTTCTGCTTGCCTCCATGGGAAAGAAACGCAAGCGCGAGCCGACTCCTCCATCGGAGGACTTCGGCGACTCGGAGTACTCGGAGGAGGAGTTCTCCTCCGAGTCCGAGAGGTCCCCGGCCCCCGTCTCTCCCCCGGCGTCGTCCGATGACTCGGACGACTCCCAGGGGTTAGCCGCGGAGGTCTGGTCCTACATCCGGGCCGTCGAGCGCTCCGGGCTCGAGGGCTCGGATGAGTCCAAGTACTCCTCGGACGAGGAGGACTCGGACGGCGGCGGCGAGGGCGAGGACGACGACGACGACGAGGACGACGACGACGACGACGACGATGACGACGACGACGATGACGGCAGCGGCAGTGGCGGGGGCTGCACCAGGGGCGGCGGCGACAGGGGCGGCACCAAGAGCGGCGGCGGCGGGGGCGGCACCAAGAGCGGCGGCGGCGGCAGGGGCAGGGCCAGTGGCTAGATGCCACTGGTCCTTTTAAATATTAGTATAGATTAGAAGTAGTATAGTTAGATAATGTAGTAGTATTAGTAATGTAGAGTAGTATAGTGTAGTGTAGTAGTAGTAGTAGCAGTAGAGTGTAGTTTAGTAGTAGAAATAGGGAAGTATCAACTCATAATGAGTTGATTTGTAAATGTTGTCACTTCCCTTGAATGAAGAACGAGTTTGGTTTCCTTTTGATGAATCGTTTCGTTTGACTATGAATCTGAGTCTTTTGAGGCCATAGACGAACAGCTTGATCATTATACTGATGCTTCCGAGCAATATTGCAGTCTGTATCAATGTTTTTAGAAGTAATGCCGAGTGATCGGAAGTCGCCGTCGACATTTTAGAAGTAATGCCGAGTGATCGGAAGTCGCCGTCGACATTTTAGAAGTAATGCCGAGTGATCGGAAGTCGCCGTCGACCTTTTAGAAGCAATGCCGAGCAATTAGACTCGAGGTAAGCGTTTTAGAGGCGACACCGAGTGATTAAGTAGTGACTTCGGCATTTTAGAGGCAATGCCGAACAATTTAACTCAAGGTCAGCGTTTTAGAGGCAACGCCGAGTGATTGAGGGTCAACGTTGGCATTTCTAGAAGTAATACCGAACGGTTGAACCCGAGGTCAGTGTTTTAGAGGCAACACCGAGTAACTGAATAGTGATGTCGGCACTTTAGAGGCAGCGCCGAGTTATTGAACTCGAGATCAGCGTTTTAGAGGCAACACCGAGTGATTAAGGGTCAACGTTGGCATTTTAGAGGTAATACCGAACGATTGGACTCAAGATCAGCGTTTTAGAGGCAACGCCGAGTGACTGAATAGTGACGTCGGCATTTTAGAGGC
This sequence comes from Zea luxurians, assembly GCA_029449295.1. Taxonomy (NCBI): domain Eukaryota; kingdom Viridiplantae; phylum Streptophyta; class Magnoliopsida; order Poales; family Poaceae; genus Zea; species Zea luxurians. Next base: position 167,503,645 of record JAOPSE010000004.1, read on the forward strand.
AACGCCGAGTTATTTCGAGGATTAGCACCCGAGTAAGGAGAGGGCCCACCAGTTTTTTGGGAAATAACTGCCGAATGACCACGTGGCGTGCTGGGATTTCGGAAATAACTGCCGAGTGATGACTGGGCACTTTTTGAAACGGTATCTGGTCCGAGAATATCCCATAAAAGTTGCACTTTTAGCCGCCTTTGCTTTCCGCGCCCTAGTTTTTGCATTCCTGCTTCCAAATCCTCTCTGCGCTTGCCTCCCATTTGCTCGCTGGTGAAATCGAGATGGCTCCCAAGAGGAAAATCGCGAGTTCTTCCGCTGTGGTGATTCCCCCAATTGATCCCAACAGCCAGTTGCCTTTCGCAGGTAACCACACGTCCATCATCTCTGACACCGAACTCCTCCACCTCGTGTCCATCGGGGTTCTTCCTCCCCGGGAACTCTGTTCTTGGCGGATTTGCCACGGAACTACGGTCCCGACGGAGGATACCCATGAGTCTGTGGTTTACGCTCCCTTTCTTCTCCGCGGCCTTGGCCTTCCTATTTCTCCCTTTTTCCGTGGTCTTCTTGATTTCTACCACATCAACCTAACCCATCTGAACCCTAATTCAATTCTGCAAATTTCTATCTTCGTCCACTTATGTGAGGCCTTTCTTGGCGTGCTGCCGCATTTTGGATTGTGGAAACACCTGTATCATTGTCGCCCTGGGATGGCCGGGGGACAACATCAGTTGGTTGGAGGTGCCAGCTTGGAGATGCGCCGGGGACGGAAAACTGAGTATCTTGAAATCCCCCTTAAAGACAGCATTAAGGGATGGCGCCTGGAATGGTTTATAGTTGATAACTATGGAAATTCTCTCCCCCCCCCCGGTCAGGAAGACAGCCAGATGTTCGCACCCCGAGCTGGACCGAGTCTCCTACAGACGAAGAGGTGGCTGAGGCCAGTGTGCTGCTAGCTGAAGTTGGGCTATTGAAAGAGAGGGGTTTAACTGCTGAAGCTATAGTTGCTGACTTCGTTTTCAAAAACATTCAGCCACTGAAAGACAGGGTCCACCCGGCTTATCTGTATCAAGGGCTAGCCGACCCAACTCGAGTTACCAATAGAAGGATCCCTTCTGCAGATTTGGTGAGCCGACTGGAGATGATTCTCAGAGGCAAAGTCTCCAATGTTGGTGCTCCGGTGGCGTATTCAGCCTGGAATCTGCCCCCTGCCAAGGCCTTCACTCGCTTCGTGTCAAACCCACCTGCGACTGATGGCAGTTTGGGCCTTAGAACGCGGCCTTCTGACGAGGAGGTTAGTGCTTTGGTTGCCTCACTTGGGAAAATCCCTGATGATGAACGACAAATCCATTTCGAGGTGCCTTTGGATCCTACTGATGCTGAAATAAATGCCGTGCTTGACATGTTGGCTGAAGATTCTTCTGACGCTATTCCCGCTGAGTCATTGGCGGTGGCACCTCTCCCAGAGGTCGGTATAATCTTGGATGTTCAGAGACCTGTCCGTGCTCGCTCGAGGCGTCCCCGCCGAACCAATCAGACTGATCTTTCTGCTGATGAGCAGAAAAAGAAGAAGAGACGTATTCGGCGAGTATCTAGTTTGGATCAGGGTGCTGGTCCCTCGGTTCCTGCTGATGAGGAGGTTCCTGCGCCTGAATTTGCTGATGCTGATCCCAATGGGTGTGGTATGACTGTTGCTGATCCCAATGGGGGTGTTGCCAGTGTTGCTGGTGAAGACGACGAAGAGGAAGAGGATGAGGTTCCTCTGACTCGGAAGAACAGTCGGCAATTCCTCGCCAGTGGGGAAAGTAGTGGGGTTCCTTCTCCGGCTTTGTCTGCTCTTGTTGGTCTGCAAAACATATCCCTGGCCGACTTTGATCAAACTTTGGAGGATATGGTCCCAGAGGACTTGCTATCAGGGCCAGTGGATGATGATGTGACAGAAGCTTGTGATGCCGTGCCGGACGCTGGGTTGAGGTCATCCCGTGCCTCATCAACCTTAGAGCGCGATCTTGAGGGACGGGATGTTAACCTGGATTGTCCTGATTCCATGGAAGTAGCCGAGGGCCCATCAACCTTAGAGATGGTTATTGCTGAAAGTTTGGACCCCAGGGATGGTGTTGATACATGTCCAGCCCCCGAGGGTGTCGTCGGGGACGACTTAGCCCGGGCGAAGAGTGCAAGCTACTGCCCAGCCCCCGAGGGTGTTGCCGGGGATAACCCGGCTCAAGTGGGCAGTGCCAACTATGGCCCAGCCCCCGAGGGTGCCCAGACAGGGTCTCCTTCCGGCGCTTCCATGGACGTTCACGCTGGGTCACCTCCACACTCTGGCTGCATGGTGGTGGCCCAAACTTCAGACCGGGGCGTCGCTTTGGAGGGCAGCGTCCCCGTTGATCGAGTATCCGGCTCTGTTGAAGGAGATGAACTGATTCCCACTGTTCCATTGCATGCTGCTTCGGGTGATGACCTTGCGCCGGGTTATCATCTGATTTCTCCTGACTTGGGGATCCCTTCGTTCTTCTCCAACCTCCAGGTACTGTGCTGTTTCTTAGCTTGACTTTTACATGAACTCTTGCCATTATGCTCATCTGCTCTTCTCATCAGGTTTTGATGGATGGGATGACCAGTCAGCTGAAATTGCATGGTGCTCCTATCCCGGAAGTAGCTTCATCCTTGTCGTGTTGGAATCCGGTGTCTCTTCATCGCCGTGTATCCGAGTTGGAGGCGACTAACGCTGGTTAGTGCCCCTTTTTCTTTTCTTCGTGCTTGTTGTGGACTGTTTGACCTTCTGACCTCGCTTTGTTTGGTTATCCTTCGCTAGGAATGACTCGACAGATTACAATGCTTGAGGAGAAACATTCTCAAGATCGGGCTGAACTGTCTCGGCGATGCACTGATCTTGAGGAAAAGTACTCTCAAGGTCAAATTGAGCTGAGTCAAGTCTCTGCCGCTTTAGATGATGCCAACGTGTTGAGTTCTTCCTTGCATGCTCAGCTAGACTCTGAAAAGGTGAAATACGAAACTGCGCTTTTGACTTGCTATACTCCTATTGTCTGCCTGGTTTTTCTGAAGGAACTGATTTGTGCTTGCAGGAAGAAAAACGCATCCTTGCTGCTTCTCGTGACAATCTTGATAGGTTGTATCGAGATTCTAGCAACTCGCTGACTATTCTGGAGAGGAGTCATCGCTTTTCCATGGAGGAGTTGAACAATCTTCGCTATAAGCTGCAGGAGTCCTTGGATGATGTGATTCGCCTTCGGGAGTTAATATCGGCTAAAGACGTTGTCATCAAGAATCTGCGTGCTTCCAAGAAATCCGTTACCCAGGAGCTAGAGGCTGCCCAGTTGGCTGTCAAGGTTGCTGAAGAGACTTCCAATACTCTGAGAGCCCAACGCGATAGGGCCATGGATAAGGCCATTCGGGCGGGACGAATTCTGATGAGGAGGCCTGGCATAGTCGTTCCTGAAGATATAAAGGCTGACGTGAACGCTGCCCCTGACTCCTCGAGTCGTCCTTCTTCGTCGACTGCTCCTGGAAAAGACATTGCAAAATAGAGAAAACATTTCGCGTGCTCCGAGCGCGCAACTTGCACGATTGAACATTTGTTAGAGGACACCAGTTTATTTGAACAACATAATTACTCACTTATTGTATCAGAATTTTTTAGTTAATGAGTTTGCATGATGACTATGAATTTTGTCTGTGGGATATGGAAATCATCCCCTGAATTAAATAGGCGAGAGCATGTTGCATTGGTCTTAAGTAGACGCCAACTGGAGTTGATTGCTTCGTTAGCTGGGCATAGTGGTCGCCCTGGGTTAAGTAAAGCGTGAGCATGTCACACCGCCTTGAGTCGTTGCCGACTCAAGTCGATTGCTCCATTAGCAGGGCATAGTGGTCACCCCGAGTTAAGTAAGCGTGAGCATGTCGCACCGCCTTAAGTCGTTGCCGACTTAAGTCGATTGCTCCGTTAGCAGGGCATAGTGGTCACCCCGAGTTAAGTAAGCGTGAGCATGTCGCACCGCCTTAAGTCGTTGCCGACTTAAGTCGATTGCTCCGTTAGCAGGGCATAGTGGTCACCCCGAGTTAAGTAAGCGTGAGCATGTCGCACCGCCTTAAGTCGTTGCCGACTTAAGTCGATTGCTCTGTTAGCAGGGCATAGTGGTCACCCCGAGTTAAGTAAGAATGCAAGTCAATCGTAAATAAATTGAGTATCCTTGAAACCTTTTCTTTATTGATGACATATTTCCACTTTACAGAGTACATCATTGTTATCCCAGCAGTTTTGAGGTACGGCTAAGGATAAAACTTCCTCAGGTGTTCTATGTTCCAAGAGTTCCCGACTTCCGTGCCATCCATCTGAGTGAGGCGATATGATCCAGGCCGAGTGACTTCTGCTACTATGAAGGGTCCTTCCCATAAGGGTGATAACTTGTGTCGTCCTTCTCCCGTTAGAATTCGGCGAAGGACGAGCTCCCCTACTGAAAAGGATCGTTGCCGCACAGCCTTGTCGTGATAGCGCCTTAGAGTCTGCTGGTATCTTGCTGACTGGATTACTGCGCTTAGCCGTTCTTCTTCGAGTACGTCTATGTCCTCCAGCCTGGTGGTCTCAGCTTCTGCTATGCTTTCAAAAATCAGCCTTGGCGCCCCAAACTTGAGATCAGCAGGCAGCACTGCCTCCGACCCATAGACCATGAAGAAAGGAGTGTTTCCATGCAAAGCTCGGCTAGGTTGGGTTCTTAGGCTCCAAACAACATAGGGTAATTCCCTTATCCACTTTCCTGCGAATTTTTCGTTCTTATCGAAAATCTTTTTCCTGAGTGCATCCAATATCATCCCGTTGGCTCGCTCAACTTGCCCGTTGGCTCTTGGATGGGCTACAGATGCATACTTGATCTGAATGCTTTTTTGCTCGCAGAAGTCAAAGAATTCTGAACTCGTGAAATTGGATCCTAAATCAGTTATGATGCTATTTGGTATCCCGAATCTGAATATTATGTCTTGTATGAACTCCACGGCCTTAGCAGAAGTTAAGGAGGCGATGGGCTTGAATTCTATCCATTTAGTGAACTTGTCAATTGCTACCAACACATGGGTATATCCCCCTTGAGCTTTCTTGAAAGGTCCAATCATATCCAGCCCCCAGCATGCAAAAGGCCAGGTCACTGGTATGGTCTGCAGCTGCTGTGCTGGCAGGTGTTGTTGCTTTGACAAGTATTGGCAGGCTTCGCACCTCTGAACTAACTCGGCTGCATCATTCTTTGCTGTTGGCCAATAGAATCCTGACCTGAAGACTTTCCCAACTAGTGTTCTGGAGGCCGCATGTATCCCACATTGTCCAGCGTGGACCTCTTCTAAGAGTTGCTTTCCAGTGGATGGGAGAATGCACTTCATGAAGACGCCTGATGCACCCCTTCTGTATAATGTTTCCCCAATAAGTGTATAGTGAGCTGATTGTCTTGCAATGCGCTCTGCCGAGTTCTTATCATCTGGTTCTTCTTCATTCCTTATGTACTTAATGATTGGCTTTCTCCAGTCTTCGGGATCTGACTCGGGTTGATCTATGATGTTGCATTCTTCCATTTGACCCAATGAGATACTTGGCTGCAGAATTTCTTGCACAAAAACCCCGGGTGGGACCTGAGCTCGACTGGACCCTAGCTTGGACAGTACATCGGCTGCCGCGTTCCGGTCTCTCTCTACATGATGAAATTCTAGACCCTCGAACTTATCCTCCAGTTTTCGGACGGCAGTGCAGTATCTTCCCATCGAATCGTTTGAGCAATCCCACTCCTTATTTATCTGGCTGATGACTACCAGAGAATCCCCATATACCATTAATCTTTTGACGCCCAGTGATATGGCAATGTTCAATCCATGGATCAAAGCTTCATACTCGGCTGCATTGTTGGAGGCCGGGAATAGCAGCTGGAGGGCGTACTTGAGGTGTTCGCCTCCTGGTGCAGTGAAAAGAATCCCCGCTCCTGCTCCCTGCAGCTTGAGTGAGCCATCAAAATACATTCGCCACACTTCTGCAGTCTCCGGGTTGTCTGGTACTTGTTGTTCAGTCCATTCTGATACGAAATCAACCAGTGCTTGGGTTTTGATTGCAGTGCGAGGCCGAAACTCGATGTCATGAGATCCCAGCTCACAGGCCCACTTGGCTATTCGACCGATGGCTTCCTTGTTGTGAAGAATATCCCCTATTGGAAAACTTGTGACTATTATGACTTTGTGGTCGTCAAAGTAGTGACGCAGCTTGCGGGCAGTCAGAAGTACTGCATACAATAGTTTCTGAACTTGAGGATACTTTTTCTTTGAGGGGCCGAGGACCTCACTGATGAAGTAGACAGGATGTTGTACTGGGTAGGCATGCCCTTCTTCTACTCGCTCGACTACCAACGCGGTGCTCACCACGTGAGTCGTGCAAGAGATGTACAATAGTAAATCTTCGGCTGGTTGAGTTGGTGTGGCTCGCCGAGGTGGTTTCAGTACTGGCGGTGTTGTCAAGAATTTTTTCAAAGCATCTAGAGCTTCTTGTGCTTCTGAAGTCCACTGAAATTTATCCACCTTCTTGAGTAACTTGTAAAACGGCAAACCTTTTTCCCCCAGTCTGGATATAAATCTGCTTAAAGCTGCCATGCATCCAGTAAGTCGCTGAACCTTCTTCTGCGATCGAGGTGCTTCCATCTTCATGATAGCTTCAATCTTATCCGGATTAGCCTCAATTCCTCGGTGACTGACAATAAATCCGAGCAACTTTCCGGCTGGTACCCCAAAAACACATTTCTCGGGATTAAGCTTCCATCTATACCGCCTCAGGCTGTTGAAAACCAGTTGCAAATCTTCGATGAAGTCTTTTGAGTCCTGTGTTTTGATCACCACGTCATCCACATAAGCCTCCACACGCTTGCCCCAGTGATCGGCTAAGCATGTTTGAATAGCTCTCTGGTAAGTCGCTCCAGCGTTTTTGAGGCCGAACGGCATGGAGGTATAACAGAAAGCGCCAAACGGAGTAATGAATGCCGTTTTTTCTTCATCTTCCTTTGCCAGACTGATCTGATGATACCCGGAATAGCAATCCAAGAAAGACAGCATAGAACACCCAGCGGTGGAGTCCACCACCTGATCTATCCTCGGGAGCCCGAAGGGATCCTTCGGACAGTGTTTGTTGAGATCGGTATAATCAACACACATGCGCCAGTCCACTTTATTCTTTTTGAGTACAAGAACAGGATTGGCTAACCACTCAGGATGTAATACTTCTCTAATAAATCCAGCCGCGACCAAGCGAGCTAACTCGGCGCGAATGGCTTCCCTCTTATCAGGCGTGAAACGACGTAATTTCTGCCGAATCGGCCTCGCCTGGGGAAAAACCTTCAGTTTGTGCTCGGCCAGTTCTCTCGGGACTCCCGGCATATCCGCAGGTTGCCATGCGAATACATCTCGGTTATCTTGCAGAAACCGGACGAGCGCGCTTTCCTATTTGTCATCCAAACTAGAGCTGATGATGGCCGTCTTGCGCTCATCAGCAAACCCCAGGTTGATTCTCTTGGTTTCTTCAGTCGGCCGCATAGAGGTCGCGGTCTGAGCTTCATTTGCTGGTATTGCGAGGTCCTCCTCAGGCTTAGAGTTCGCCATTGCGGAGGGAGCTGTCGATGGCTTGGCGGTGAGGGCTGCTTGAATAGCCACTCGGAAACATTCTGCGGCGCCTTGGAGGTCGGCGCGCACAGTTATGATCCCCTGTGGCCCTGGCATCTTCAGTATCATGTATGTGTAATGCGGAATGGCCATGAACTTGGCCAATCCTGGCCTCCCGATGATGGCGTTGTACCCGCAGTCGAAGTTCGCCACTTCAAACCTCAGGAACTCGGTTCTGTAGTTCTCCGGAGTTCCAAAGGTGACCGGCATGTAGATGTGGCCCAGCGGGTATTCCCCTTCCGTCGGCACGATGCCGAAGAAAGGAGTGTCCGACTCGTGGAGCTCTTTGAGATGAACTCCCAAGCTCTGGAGTGTCCGGGGGAAGGTGATGTTGATGCTGCTCCCCCCGTCCACTAACACCTTTTTCACCCGGCTCTCTCGGATCACCGGATCGACGAGAAGCGGGTACTTGCCCGGGTGGTCGAAGTTGAGCCATTGATCCGCCCGAGTGAAGGTGATCGGGTGCTCCGACCATCGGTATGGGGCGGGAGGGCCGATGGTCGCCACCAGTATCTGGCGATCATTGAGCTTTTGCTGTCTTCTGCTCTCCTGCGACCCGTGTCCGCCGAAGATGACGTTGACCTCCCTGTCAACGCGCGGAAAAGCTCCTCCTCCTCCTCCCTCCTCCTGCCGATGGGGTTGTCGCGGTTCATCTGGTCCTCCCCTCGGCGGAGGAGGAGGTAGAGGTTGGAAGGGTCGGCCGTGTCCGACGGAGTGCTTGAAGTCTCGGCAGTTACGAAGAGTGTGGCGCATGTCCTTGTGGTACGGGCACTGGGCGTCGAGGATGTCGTCCAGCGTACGCTCGCCTCCACGAGGTCCTCCTCGAGCGCGAGAAGCAGGTGGTCCGGCGGCGTGCACTTCTTCGCGTGGCCTCTTTTCCCACCGCTTGTCAGGTTGCTGGTTCGTGTCGCGTCGTGGTGCTGCCGGTGCGGGCTTTGCTCCTCCGATGAGATCCTGGGCTCGCTCGTCGGCGGTGATGTAGAGGTCGGCTTCCCGGAACAGCTCCTCCGAGGTGGTCGGCGCCCTTTGTAGTATGGCTCGGACGAAAACCGAATCATTAGATCCTCGGTAGAAGTCCTCGATCACGGCCGCCTCCGTGACATCGGGGATTCGATTCCTCATGGTTTGGAACCTCTTGAGGTACGATCGGAGAGTTTCATCCCCCCGGCGCTTGATAGATTTAAGGTCCCACGGCTGCGCCGGCTTGTCGGAGAGGGACTGGAAGTTGGCGGTGAAACGCCGACTGAAGTCTCCCCAGGCGTCGATGCAGTGTCGGGGTAGATGTCGTAGCCATTGCAGCGCGTCTTGTCCGAGGACAATGGGCAAGTACGCGGTCATCACGTCTTCGGATGCTCCGGCAGCTCGAGCAGCGGTGGTGTAGACGGCTAGCCAACCCCATGGATCCTGCTTAGGTTCATACTTGTCAACATTGGATACCTTGAAGTTGGGAGGCCATTGGATGGCCCTGAGGCGCGGAGTAAGGGCGGACACTCCGCACGTGTCCTCCTGTCGCCGGGGTCGATGTCTGTCCCGGGGAGGGGAGTTGTGGTTGTGATTCCTCGACCGTCCCCGGGAGGTTCCGCCAGTTGAAGCCGTCGCCGACTCAGTCCTGGTGGCTTGGCTCTGAGTCGGGGCACCATGATCCCTGTCGTACTCCTCTCGACGACGAATTTCGTTCTCATGCCGCCGTTCCCGCGAAGCGTTGATGGAGCTCCGCGCGTCCCGGCGACTGTTGATGGCGTGTCGTAGATCGTTCGGCGGGTGAGCAAGCGGTAGAAGATGGTTGGCCGCCTGGGTGAACAGTCGTCGGTAGCCGTCGGCGTCAGGAGTCCGAGGAAGTCCTTCCGCTATCCGAGCCAGCACCCCTCCGACTTCGCTCGGCGTGTTCATGGCTCGGGCGAAGTCGGGGTTCAGATTGCGCCCGAAGAGTGGATTCTCTCGACGTTGCCTTGCATCATGCTCAGCCTGTTCCTGAGCTCGTCGGCGATCACGTCGTCGGGAGTTCCTTCGCTCTCTGAAGACGCGTTCTTCCGGGGTTTCTCCTACCTCCGAGACCTCGTCTCGCGAGACAGGTTGTTCCAGATTCCGCTCTCCGGCCGTGTGATGTCGTCGAACATTCCTGCGCCGGTTTCTTCGTCGACGGGACTCTCGCTGAGGCGGTTCCTCCCCGGGTACAGTCGGCTCGTCGTCGGAGATGGTGGGCGATTCCGCCCTTCCGACGAAGAGGACGTCGGGGTAGAACGGTGCTGCCGTCGTGGTGATCTTCTTCCGGGGGGTCGGAGGTCGCGCCTCTCCGGTATTGTCGGAGTTTGTTGAGGAAGACTCCTTTTCCGGCAGATCCGCGATACGGTGCAGAGTTCCTTCTTCGTCCGCTACGAATGAGATTGTCCCGAAGCAGAACATAGATCCGGGGCGTAGGGCGATCTTGCTGTAGAAAGAGATGGCCATTGAGCTAGCTTGGATTGTCGACACACCCCCTACCTGGCGCGCCAGCTGTCGGTGTTTAGGGTCCGACCGCACACCCGGGGTTGCCCCTCAAGGTGTTTTAGGAGTAGGAAGGTGTCGACAACTGTAGCAGAATGGTTCGTGCTGATCGCACGAGGGACGGTGGACAAGATTTACAGGTTCGGGCCGCTTAGTGATGCGTAACACCCTACGTCCTGATGAGTATGCTCGGTGGATATGGTTACAAGAGAGCTCTCTGGATTGAGAATGCAGAGAGTTGAGGTGGGTGGCTAAGTAATGGGTCGATCGTTCTGAAGGGGTGCCCCCTAGGCCTTATATACTCGACCGTGGGGCAGTACACATGGATAAGATAGCAACAAGTGGCTAAAAGATAGTGAACCTCTCGAGATTATCCTTTACGTAACCCTCGCTGACTTATCCTCACGTGGCTTCGTTGCATGGAGGCCCCGACGCGAGAAAGTCGGATCTTTGTTGCGGCCAATGGCTTGACGCTATGGGCCGTCCGGGTTTGCACCAATCCGGCCTCATGTCGTCATGCGTTGCTGGTTGTCTTTCCCCAGGCCCACGAAAGAATAACCTTACGATTTATTGGGCCCTTGGGCCTTTCGTGAGGTCCTTTACTCTTTTAGTGGACCCGGGGGATATCTATCCCCCACACAGGCCACATGTAGAGGGTGGCAGGGCCCACCATGACGACAAGAAGGAGGATCACAAGGCAGAGGAGTTCCCCGAGGTCCGCGACTGCTTCATGATCTACGGTGGGCAAGTGGCGAACGCCTCGGCTCGGCACCGCAAGGAAGAGCGTCGGGAGGTCTGCTCGGTAAAGGTGGCGGTGCCAGTCTACCTAAACTAGTCCGACAAGCCCATCACCTTCGACCAGGGCAATCACCCCGACCGCGTGCTGAGCCCGGGGAAATATCCGCTCATTGTCGACCCCGTCATCGGCAACGTCAGGCTCACCAAGGTCCTCATGGACGGAGGCAGCAGCCTCAACATCATCTACGCCGAGACCCTCGAGCTCCTGCAGATTGATCTGTCCTCGGTCCGGGCCGGTGCGGCGCCTTTTCACGGGATCATCCCCGGGAAACGCGTCCAACCCCTCGGACAACTCGATCTGCCCGTCTGCTTCGGGACTCCCTCCAACTTCAGAAGGGAAACCCTCACGTTCGAGGTGGTCGGGTTTCGAGGAACCTACCACGCAGTGCTGGGGAGGCCATGCTACGCTAAGTTCATGGCCGTCCCCAACTACACCTACCTCAAGCTCAAGATGCCGGGCCCCAACGAGGTCATCACCATCAGCCCCACGTACCGACACGCTTACGAATGTGACGTGGAGTGCGTGGAGTACGCCGAGGCCCTCGCCGAATCCGAGGCCCTCATCGCTGACCTGGAGAGCCTCACCAAGGAGGATCCAGACGTGAAGCGCCATGCCGGCAACTTCGAGCCAGCGGAGACGGTTAAGTCCATCCCTCTCGTCCCCAACTACACCTACCTCAAGCTCAAGATGCCGGGCCCCAACGGGGTCATCACCGTCGGCCCCACGTACCGACACGCGTACGAATGCGACGTGGAGTGCGTGGAGTACGTCGAGGCCCTCGCCGAATCCGAGGCCCTCATCGCCGACCTAGAGAGCCTCACTAAGGAGGCGCCAGACGTGAAGCGCCATGCGGGCAACTTCGAGCCAGCGGAGATGGTTAAGTCCATCCCTCTCGACCCCAGCAACGACGCCTCCAAGCAGATCCGGATCGGCTCTGAGCTCGACCCCAAATAGGAAGCAGTGCTCGTCGACTTTCTCCGTGCAAACGCCGAAGTTTTCGCGTGGAGTCCCACGAACATGCCTGGCATACCGAGGGATGTCACCGAGCACTCGCTGGATATCTGAGCTGGAGCCCGACCCGTGAAGCAACCCCTGCGCCGGTTCGATGAAGAGAAGCGCAGAGCCATAGGCGAGGAGATCCACAAGCTAATGGCCGCATGGTTCATCAAAGAGGTATTCCATCCCGAATGGCTTGCCAACCCCGTGCTTGTGAGAAAGAAAGGAGGGAAATGGCGGATGTGTGTAGACTACACTGGTCTAAACAAAGCATGTCCAAAAGTTCCCTATCCTCTGCCTCGCATCGATCAAATCGTGGATTCCACTGCTGGATGCGAAACCCTGTCTTTCCTCGATGCCTACTCAGGGTATCACCAAATCAGGATGAAAGAGTCCGACCAGCTCGTGACTTCTTTCATCACACCTTTTGGCATGTACTGCTATGTTACTATGCCATTTGGTTTGAGGAATGCGGGTGCGACGTACCAAAGGTGCATGAACCACGTGTTCGGCAAACACATTGGTCGAACGGTCGAGGCTTATGTCGATGACATCGTAGTCAAGACGAGGAAAGCCTCCTACCTCCTTTCCGACCTTGAAACGACATTCCGGTGTCTCAAGGCGAAAGGCGTAAAACTCAATCCCGAGAAGTGTGTCTTCGGAGTCCCTCGAGGCATGCTCTTGGGGTTCATCGTCTCCGAGCGGGGCATCGAGGCCAACCCAGAGAAAATCGCGGCCATCACCAACATGGGGCCTATCAAGGACTTGAAAGGCGTACAGAGGGTCATGGGATGCCTTGTGGCTCTGAGCCGTTTCATCTCGCGCCTCGGCGAAAGAGGCCTACCTCTGTACCGCCTCTTAAGAAAGATCGAGTGCTTCACTTGGACCTCCAAGGCCGAGGAAGCCCTCGGGAACCTGAAGGCGCTCCTTACGAACGCGCCCATCTTGGTGCCCCCCGCCACCGGAGAAGCCCTCTTGATCTACGTCGCCGCTACCACTCAGGTGGTCAGCGCCGCGATCGTGGTTGAGAGACAAGAAGAAGGGCATGCATTGCCCATCCAGAGGCCGGTTTACTTCATCAGTGAGGTACTATCCGAGACCAAGATCCGCTACCCGCAAATTCAGAAGCTGCTTTATGCGGTGATCCTGACACGGCGGAAGTTGCGACACTACTTCGAGTCTCATCCGGTGACTGTGGTGACATCCTTCCCCCTGGGGGAGATCATCCAGTGCCGAGAGGCCTCGGGTAGGATTGCAAAGTGGGCGGTGGAAATCATGGGCGAGACGATCTCGTTCGCCCCTCAGAAGGCCATCAAGTCCCAAGTCTTGGCGAACTTTGTGGCTGAATGGGTCGACACCCAGCTCCCGGCGGCTCCGATCCAGCCGGAACTCTGGACCATGTTTTTCGATGGGTCGCTGATGAAAACAGGGGCAGGCGTGGGCCTGCTCTTCATCTCACCCCTCGGGAAACACCTACGCTACGTGTTGCGCCTCCATTTCCCGGCGTCCAACAACGTGGCTGAGTACGAAGCTCTGGTCAACGGGTTGCGCATCGCCATTAAGCTAGGGGTCCGACGCCTCGACGCTCGCGGCGACTCGCAGCTCGTCATCGACCAAGTTATGAAGAACTCCCACTGTCGCGACCCGAAGATGGAAGCCTACTGCAATGAGGTTCGACGCCTGGAGGACAAGTTCTACGGCTCGAGCTCAACCACATCGCCCGACGATACAACGAGACTACGGACGAGCTGGCTAAGATAGCCTCGGGGCGGACAATGGTTCCCCCGGACGTCTTCTCCCGAGACCTACATCAACCCTCAGTCAAGACCGACGACACGCCCGAGCCTGAGAAGGCCTCGACCCAGCCCGAGGCACCCTCGGCTCAGCCCGAGGCACCCTCGGCATAGCCCGAGGCGCCCTCGGCTCGGCCGGAGGCACCCTCGGCCCCAGAGGGTGAGGCACTGCACGTCGAGGAAGAGCGGAATGGGGTCCAACCTAATCGAAACTGGCAGACCCCGTACCTGCAATATCTCCACCAAGGAGAGCTGCCCCTCGACCGAGCCGAGGCTCGGCGACTGGCGCGGCGCGCTAAGTCGTTCGTCTTACTGGGTGACGGGAAGGAGCTCTACCACCGCAGCCCCTCCGGCATCCTCTAGTGGTGCATATCCATCGCCAAAGGCCAGGAGCTCTTACAAGAAATACACTCGGGGGCTTGCGATCATCACGCAGCGCCCTGAGCCCTTGTTGGAAACGCCTTCCGACAAGGTTTCTACTGGCCGACCGCGGTGGCCGACGCCACTAGAATTGTCCGCGCCTGCCAAGGGTGTCAATTCTACGCAAGGCAGACCCACCTGCCCGCTCAGGCTCTACAGACAATACCCATCACCTGGTCGTTTGCTGTGTGGGGACTGGACCTCGTCGGTCCCTTGCAGAAGGCACCCAGGGGCTACATGCACCTGCTGGTCGCCATCGACAAATTCTCCAAGTGGATCGAGGTCCGACCCCTGAACAGCATCAGGTCCGAACAGGCGGTGGCATTCTTCACCAACATCATCCATCGCTTTGGGGTCCCGAACTCCATCATCACTGACAACGGCACCTAGTTCACCGGCAGAAAGTTCCTAGACTTCTGCGAGGATCACCACATCCGGGTGGACTGGGCCGCCGTGGCTCACCCCATGACGAATGGGCAAGTAGAGCGTGCCAACGGCATGATTCTGCAAGGACTCAAGCTGAGGATCTACAACGACCTCCACAAGTTCGGCAGGCGATGGATGAAGGAACTCCCCTCGGTGGTCTGGAGTTTGAGGACAACACCGAGCCGAGCCACGGGCTTCACACCATTCTTTCTAGTCTATGGGGCCGAGGCCATCTTGCCCACGAACTTAGAATACGGTTCCCCGAGGACGAGGGCGTACGACGACCGAAGAAACCAGACCGACCGAGAAGACTCACTGGACCAGCTCGAAGAGACTCGGGACATGGTCTTACTACACTCGGCGCGGTACCAGCAGTCCCTGCGACGCTACCACGCCCGAGGGGTTCGGTCCCAAGACCTCCAAGTGGGCGACTTGGTGCTTCGGCTGCGACAAGACGCCCGAGGGCGGCACAAGCTCATGCCTCCCTGGGAAGGGTCGTTCGTCATTGCCAAGGTTCTAAAGCCCGGGACATACAAGCTGGCCAACAGCCAAGGCGAGGTCTACAGCTACGCTTGGAACATCCGACAGCTACGTCGCTTCTACCCTTAAGATGTTTTCAAGTTGTTCGTGCACCTCGTTCACGTGCAAAGTCTAACCATCAAGGAAGGGTCAAACGGCGACACAGTCGGAGGATCTCCGCTCCGAAGGACGACGTCAGCACCACACTCGGGCCATCGCCGCCAAGGTCTCCTCCAAGAGTCCGGCTCGAGCAGACGGCTCGGCCGGTCGCTCCAAAGCCTCAGCCAACTGTCCCCCGAGGACATCAGCCCGGCCCATGGCCTCGGCAACTCGACTCCGGCGCCGGTCCCGCTAGTGGACGGCCCGGTCAGGCTCTGGCTGACGTAGTCTTCTTTTCGAGCCAACTCTGCCTCTGTCCACGCTGATACCGCTGCCTCTGGCTCTGGCTCATCGAAGAGCGGCCGATGGTTTCCTTTAACTAAGCAAGAGAAGCCTCGGGCAGCAAGGCCGACCGAGCCGAGGGACTCCTACGCCTCCGGGATACGGATACCTCACTCATCACCTTCGCACGAGGCAACTCATACTTGGTGAAGCGGATCAGTTAGCTGATAGGCGAGTCCTAGTGCTCGGAATGAGGGAAAAACACGGCTTCACGCCAAGAGATACATACATGTTCAGGCCCCAACAGCCACAATGAACAAACACCGGCACTCAAGGTGCCATTACAAATGGAACTCCGGTTCCACCCCCGCAGGCACGAACAACCCCCCACGTTGGAGGGCCTGTGGGGCGACAAAACCCCTCGTGACTCGCCGGCGCCCGCTCCGGTAGCAGCGACAACGACGCCCGCTCCGAAGTGGCCAAACAGCAGCAGCAATGACCTCAGGGCGGATGCTGCTGCGACGAGCTCCTCGCCCACGCCCCCACTCGAGGGGCGAGGACAAGCTATCAAAGCCAAAGAGCCGGAGGCCCGGAGCGTGGATAGTGGTGGTGACCCCGTCGGCGACGAGGACTTCTTTAGCCGCCACCACCTCAGCGCCGACGACGGAAGCCATCTGCCCACCGGCAGATTCCCACTCGGATCCTCCCGGACGAGCGAAGCACCAACCTCCGTGCAGAGGCACCGTACCGGGGCAAAGGCAGTACAGCCCCAGAACACGAACGCCACCCTAGCAGCGCGCGACGTCTTGGGCGGTCCCCCGGTGCGCGTGGCGCGACGACCGCTCTCGTGGCGGGAGGGGGCACCGGGAGCCGAGCCAGGCCAGCTGAGCCAGCGAACCCAACGCGTTGAGGCTGACGACGCTCGCCGCCGACCAGCCCTGCGTTATCGAAGTCCGGCCCTCCCGCTAGGCTGGTGAGCGCCCTCTCCCTTGAATGCTGAGGGAGAAGGTGACCCACGAACCCGCGTGGAAGGTAGAGCTCCGGCTCAGCCCGGCCTCCGCCCCAGCCAGGATGACGAAGATCCTTGAAGCTGAGGGCAGGACCAAGATCGCAGCCCGACTCGCTTCTCCCCACCACCGAACTGGTGGTCACCATCTTGGGTGACCACCAGCGAGGGGATGCAGCCGGGCTGCCTGATGAAAATCCTTGAAGCCGAACGATGGCTGAAAGGTACCAACTTCCGCGAAGTTGCGTTCCCCCAACGACGACAAGGCGGAAGAACCGCGGGCGCCCCCCATCTAGGGGCTCGAAAGCTAGAAAGATGCGATGCATGAGGGGAGCGCGAAGACGTGGTTGCTTTTCAAGGGGGTCACCCTCCTTTTAAAGGCAACTCTCCCCACTTGCGTCCTCAGCCGTCGCGGGCTGAGTCTTCTCCAACACGCTCCAAGGTCCTCCCCCTACGACACGGGGGCTGGGCCCCACGCGTCATGCAAGCTGGCCTAGGACAGACAAAGCCAAACCGCCACGCACGGTGCGCGCAACTGCCCAGCGGTTACGAGCATTCCTCCACTTTCGCTCAGGCCAGCGGGTGAAAGGGCGGACCGCCATGCAGGCGGCGTGCAACCGCACCCAGGGGGCGCACCCTTTCGACTTCGATGCGTCCAGCATGGAGGCCCAGGCCCACACATCATGTAACCGGCGCGCCGGTTACTACGTGCAAGAAGCTGCACCGCCACTCGCGCCAGTACCGTGCCTTCTCAACTGCGGAACCAGTGCCGCGACTCGAGGCGACCCTGCGCATGACCCGACAGTGCCAACCGAGCACATCGGTCACGGGTCAGTCAGTCGCGGGAGAGGGCGCGACGGTCGATACGGCCAAAAATGGGCCGGCAGTAATGGCGGTGGCAGGCGGGCGGAAGCGGCAGTCAAGTCGTCAGCAAGCTCACGTCCCCTCCTGGGATAGCGAGAGAACCTTCTCCCACGGCGTGAAGACGACGTGTCCGCGTTCCGTTCCTTGAACGGCGCGCGCACACACAATGGCCGCCCCGTGAACCACTCGTCCCGTCGCATTAACTCTGCGGCAGGATAGGCGGCACCTTTGGCAGGCGAAGCAGGCGACGCTTCACCTCTGCCATAATGACCGCGTCAAAAAAAAGGTGTGCCACATCATTTGATTTCGTATCCTTTTCCACTTCCTCTTTCTCTCTCTTGCCTCAGGGATCGGGAAAGGGGATACTCTGAAAGGGATCCTTCTCCGCGAAGGAAGCGGGCCCCGAGCCCCCCTACTGATCAGAGGTTCGAAGGCTGGCCCCTCGGAAGGGTTCAACAGCCGCCTTAGAGCACTCAGGCTCCGCGCCCACTACTGGTCAGAGGTTCGAAGGCCGGCCCCTCGGAAGGGTTCAACGGCCGCCTCAGGCCACTCGGGCTCCGCGCCCACTACTGATCAGGGGTTCGTAGGCTGGCCCCCTAAGGGTTCGACAGCCGCCTCAGACGCAGAGCGAGGGATGACCCTGGGTACGTTCGATACATAACCGAGGCTCAGGTTGCGCTCCCGAGGTACCCTAGGACATTTCCGAGACCAACGGGAACGATTTTATAACAGAATCCCACCAGAGGGAGGCATCGAGCCCTCGAACCCTGTCAAAAGGGAACCGGGTCCGACAAATCACCCGCAGGTACTTTTGGAGCGCGCCTCCGGGCCACTAGCCGACCCCTAACAAATGGGGCACGGGCGTCCACTCGGATTACCCGTTAGCAACTCACTGGAGACACCATGTTTGGCGCCCTCCGAGGGCAACATGGCGCTTCCCCCCCCTCCTCCTTGCAGAAAGGCGACGCAGGGGCGTATGAAAAAAGCCGAGTCTGTCCCTGACTGTCCTCTCGCTCTATGCGGAGGCTCGGGGGCTGCTCTCGCAAACTCGGCTTCGGCCGAACCGTTGACAGCGTCAAAATACCAGCCCGAGAACTTGGGACTCGACTGTGCACCCGGGCTATGGCCAGTTCACATGAGGGAACAACCAGACCGGCCGAAGCATTTCGAAACGTACTAAGACCTCGAAGGAGTCAAACTACTCCTCCGAGGCCTCGGGGGCTACACCCGGCGGGTGCGCTCGCGCGCACCCACTAGAACAAAACGCAACCGAGGAAGGCCGGTCCCCTTGCAAAAAAGTGCGACAAAAGCCTCCAAGCGAGTATCAACACTCC
Source organism: Zea luxurians (assembly GCA_029449295.1). Classification (NCBI taxonomy): domain Eukaryota; kingdom Viridiplantae; phylum Streptophyta; class Magnoliopsida; order Poales; family Poaceae; genus Zea; species Zea luxurians. The sequence goes on from JAOPSE010000004.1 coordinate 167,522,353, forward strand.
CTTCGAGGCTCGGGGGCTACTGTCGGGGACCATAATTAGGGGTACCCCCAAGACTCCTAATCTCAGCTGGTAACCCCCATCAGCACAAAGCTGCAAAGGCCTGATGGGTGCGATTAAGTCAAGGCTCGGTCCACTCAAGGGACACGACCTCGCCTCGCCCGAGCCCAGCCTCGGGCAAGGGCAGCCAACCCCGGAGGATTCACGTCTCGCTCGAGGACCCCCTCAAGCGACGGACACACCTTCGGCTCGCCCGAGGCCCAGTCTTCGCCAAGAAGCAACCTTGGCTAGATCGCCACACCGACCGACCGTATCACAGGAGCATTTAATGCAAGGATGGCCTGACACCTTATCCTGACGCGCGCCCTTCAGTCGACAGAGCCAAAGTGACCGCAGTCACTTCGCCGCTCCACTGACCGGCCTGACAAGAAGACAGCGCCGCCTGCATCGCTCCGACTGCTGTGCCACTCGACAAAGTGAGGCTGACAGCAGCCAAGTCCGGCCTCGGGCACCATAGGAAACTCCGCCTCGCCCGACCCCAGGGCTCGACTCGGGCTCGGCCCTAGAAGACGACGAACTCCACCTCGCCCGACCCCAGGGCTCGGACTCGGGCTCGGCCCCGGAAGACGACGAACTCCGCCTCGCCCGACACCAGGACTCGGACTCGGGCTCGGCACCGGAAGACGACGAACTCCGCCTCGCCCGACCCCAGGGCTCGGACTCGGGCTCGGCCCCGGAAGACGACGAACTCTGCCTCGCCCGACCCCAGGGCTCGGACTCGGGCTCGGCCCCAAAAGACGACAAACTCCGCCTCGCCCGACCCCAGGGCTCGGACTCAGCCTTGGCCTCGGACGATAGTCCCCGCCTCGCCCGACCCGGGGCTCGGACTCGACCTCGACCTTGGAAGACAGACTCGACCTCGACCTCGGAGGAGCATCCACCTCGCCCGACCTAGGACTCGGACCGACCACGTCGCAAGAGGGGCCATCATTACCCTACCCCTAGCTAGCTCAGGCTACGGGGAACATGTCACACCCGGTTTTGGAAGGTAAACCGAATGCGAACCATGTACGTGCCAGGATCAGAAATTCACGTACACAGCGATTACATAAATGACTCATCATAGCACAATGCTTCGAATAACAATAAAGAGTAAGTAATAATATAAAGACTAGAGTCATTTACATAATATAATCAAAGTACACAAAATAGAAACGTAGCCAACGTAAATAAACCCACCACAGGCAGCTGACTGGGGGTGGTCGCTAGCCTAATCCTCGAACTCGTCGAAGTCCTAGAACTCCTGGAGATCCGCCTCGACGCCTTCTTCTTTACTTGAGCATAGATTGCACCAAAGGCAACCTGGTGTTTTGTGAAAGCAAGGGTGAGTACACATCAACGTACTCAGCAAATGTCCTGTTTGGCTGAAGTGGACTAGCTTTATGTGGGGTTAAGGTCAAAGCAGATTGCTTTTAGTTGGTCAGGTATTTATTATTAGTGGAAGCCAAGTTTTATCATATAACCAACCCGTGAACCATTTCCTCATCGAGGAAACCTCATTATCATCATCGAACCGAAATAATAAAAAGAACCATTGTATCCTGAACCATCTGTATCTCTAATCAAAGAGGATCCCAAGGCTGCTCTTAACCATGAGCACGGCTGATATATCAGTTTCATTACCCTCTGCAGAGGTCGCACACTTTACCCATGAGCCGTGATTCCCATTTTGCCCGGGGATCATGACTCCCCATTGATCACTTCCTAGGTGGTCCGACAGGGTATCACTACGTAGCTTTTACAAAGATTCCCTAGAGGTCATAGCCGCCCGTTAGGTTTCTCCAGTTTGATAAACATAGTACCCCTCCCCGCAGGAGGGTGACTAACAAAAGCAAATCGAAAGAACCTTGGCACCCAGCCTCGGCAGAGCAAGCACTGTGCCTGGACCCCATTGACGGCACGGCGGCGAAGCAACTACACCTCTAGTTCCTCTAATTAATTAGCTAAGGGCATCCCATTTCACCCTCATGGTTGCACTGTTATCCCGGGTGGTCTCTCAACGAACAGGTCCTTACGGAGAGGTACTCGGGAAACAGCCCGAGTCCCCTTAAATGCCACAAGTATATCATCATATCCAGAATAAAATCATAGTATCATCATTGTATCTCATCATGTTCATTGATTAAAGTAAAGTGCTAGCATGTAGCTAACCATAGTAACCCAAAAGGTAAATCAAGGACAAGATAAATAGAAAGCTAGTAAATCCTTAGGTTGTTCATAGTATGCGGGACAGTGTATTATAAAGTAAATGGGACATAATGGGTCAGAGGACACTTGCCTTCACCAAACAGGTGCTCAGGGTCTTCAACCTTGTAGAACTCGAAGAGCCAGATCACTTGGTCGCAACGCTTGATCTTTGATCCCTCAAAGCTCGGAAACGGATCATAGTCTATTCGCGATGCACAATAAATACAAACAGGCATAAGCAAACAAACATATATAAATACATAAGAACATTACACCAGACAAGATAAAATGTTATAAACACATGGCATAAAATAGAGCTCGATTCTATGGTCACGCAAGGGAAAGAAACGTCGAACTCGAAACTACGGTTAAGAAGTTAGCGCGTTAACGTTAAACAAGTATTAACAATAACTTTTAGTTCAAACATGATCAAATATAAATATTATACATCAGTTAGTTCGATTAATCTGCTACACTAACAATGTCCGTTAATTAAATAATCCAATTAAAACAAGAGATTCTAAGCGAGATGAATTTATGACGCGTGAAACAGCACGACAGCGTGCAAATGACGCGCGGACACGCGCGACCTAACACGCTGACGACACACGAAAGACGAAACAGCGTGCGCGACGAGCGCGAACGCGCACGAATCAGCACGCCGGCGCGCGCGGAACGGCACCCGCGATAGACGAGAATAATTAAACAGGTGACACCTTTATACTAAACGAATGTTAAATAAAATAGAAAAGCAGTTAAATTAATATTATCCATGTTAATATTTATTATAAAAGCCCAAGATAGACACTACACCCTTTAATCTGATTGGAATATTAATCTAATAAATATTAGTCGAGCAACATTAAATAAATTATTTAAAATATATGACCTGACGAATTAACGTTATTTAACATAAGTGATTATAAACGGAATCAATTTATCATCACCAGTAGACGCTGCGCGACCCACGTGATCAACACGCGAGACATGTGCGACATGCGCGAGCAACGCGCGGCGATACACGCGACAGCGCGTGTGAACGGCACGCGACAACGCATGCGAACAACACGATGACGCGCGAACGATGTCGCACGCGAATAATAACAAACTGATAAATAAATAAATAAAAATAGTTAAGTCGGTATTAATCAAGTTAACATTTATTTATAACAACCTGAGTTAAAACTATCAATCAGTTTTAATTAGAAGGTCATTTTTAATAAGCATCAAATAAACAACTAATAAAATGCTTAAAACTTGTGACGTGACAGGATAACGTTACTAATATGAGATCGATGTTGTTACGAAATTGACATGACTAAAACGAGTTGAAATAGGTTTACGATGCAATATATATTAATTAACTAGCAATTCGCTGCTAAACACGACGCGACGTACGAATACCACTAGATTATGATTAAACGCGAAAAACTATATTTCTAAGATGTTTTAGATAAATGGAATTACCAATTAGTCAACGATTAAACAAGAACTAATTACTAAGCATGAATGAATATAGCGAAACAATTAACTAATGTGCGTGGATCACGCGCGCGACATGCACGAAACAGCGCGAATGGATGGAGACGGCGCACACGAACGACAGCAAAGACACGTGTGACCGATGCGAACGCGCGCACGTGCAGGAGGGTAGACGAGGTAGACAGGGGTAGACGGGATAGACGGGGGTAGACGGATGTCGTCGGGACCCTGCCGACGCGCTGCGCGTGCACGAAACAACACACACAACAGCACGCGATACGCGATACTCGTTGAACCATAACAAGTTTATAATAAACAAGTATTAAAATGAAAAGCGCTTGAGTTGACATTAATCAAGTTAACATTTATTTATAAAAGCGCAAGGTGAGCTATAAACTAGTTTTAATTAGACGGTCGTAAGTATCGAATAAACCGCTAATTAAATAATTAAAACTTGTGTTGTGATGAAATAAAATTATTAATATGTTGACGGTATTGTTGTGAAATTAATCTTAATGCGAATGGGTCGAAACGGATTTAATAATGCGCACGACCGCGCGGAATAGCGTAAATGATGAGTACGAACGACACGCGGATCAGCACGTAACCACGAGCAAAGCACGTGCGCTATACGTGAGATAAATTAATTAATCAACACATTTATATTAACGGGAATTTGGGCAAGACGTTTGAGTTACTACTATTGACATGGATTCATTAGAGCATAAGTTAACTACCATAAATTATTTTAGTTAAAAGGTCAAATTAACTAACGTTGGTTAAACAAAAGTATAATTAATTAATTAAAATGTGCGACATGGTGAAACAAGGTTACTAACGCGTAGACGATGCTCACCTCGCAACGACGGCGGACAACCAGATGAGCTCGCGGCAAGGCACGAGAACAGCGAGACTGCTGCTGTGCTAGGGCCGCGCAAAATTCGAGCCGGGGCTACGCAGGCCACGCCGGGGCACACACGCGGGCCACGCCAGACGCGAGCGCGAGGGCCACTCCAGCCGTGCTAGGCAAGCTGCGCTGCTAGGGTTGGCTGGGAAGGGACGCCCTGCTGGAGAGCTTCCTGCCGGCTGTTGGTGTCCCTAGCCAGTGTCTCTGCTACCGATCAGCCGTGTATACATCAGCCGCCAGAGGTGGGGAAATGGCATGGGGCGCCATTGACCGGAGCTCAGTAGATGCCGAGGTCGATGAAGACTGGGTGAAACCGACGAAACTGGTGAAGGTGCAGGGGAGCCGAGCTCGAGGGAGATGAGTTCCCATGGCGATGGCTGGCTGCCTAAGGGAAGACGCCAGGGAAGGGGGCTGTCGAGCGGAGGGGATGGAGGAGGGCTGGGGCGCTGAGAGGGTACAGGGAGGGGGAATCCATGTAGGTGCGCCGGCCACCAGGGACAACGGAGCTGCTGGAGGTTGAAGATAGAAGGGCGTGCGTGAGGAAGAGGCTTACGGCTGGGAAATGAGAAGGGGAAGTGACGGTTGCCAGGGAGGAGTGGGAACGTGGGGGGCTGAGGGAGGCTTTTACTTTTGTTTTTCTTCATTTTCATTTTCTTTTCCTTCTCTTTTCTATTTTCCTACTATTTCAAATCAAATTCCTAATTAAATGTATACTTCACAAACTTGCTTATCAAACAAAGTGAATGCTTCAGCATGATACGACAATCAAGGCACCTCTAGAATTTTATTTTACTGCGCTAAAAAATTATATGTATATATATATTTATATATCTATTATATAATAAATTAACTCTCTATTATTTAGAAAAAGAGAAGAAAAGCGGTAAGGGAAAGGGTAACACCTGAATTTAGTGAATATTAGAAAAGAAATTTTATACCCCTAAATTCAGGGTGTTACAGAACAAGACCGGCGACCCATCAGGCTCGCCCCAGTAAACAAATAGTAATGATGGCGCCCCACGTGCGCCGTGACGACGGCGGCTCTCAGCCCCTTACGGAAGCAAGGAGACGTCAGCGAGGACTCGACAGCCCCGATAGCTGTCCTCCCTCAAGGCTCCAGCGCTCCTCCGACGGCCACGACATTACATGAACAGGGTGTCAAGACCTCTCCGGCTGCCACAAAGGCATGTACTTAGGGCGCTAGCTCCTCTCTGCTAGACACGTTAGCACATTGCTACACCCCCACTGTACACCTGGGCCCTCTCCTTACGCCTATAAAAGGAAGGAGCAGGGTTCTCTTACGAGAAGGTTGGCCGCGCGGGAGGACGGGACGGCGCGTAGGGTCCCTCGCTCTCCCCCCACGCGGACGCTTGTAACCCCCTACTGCAAGCGCACCCGACCTGGGCGCAGGACAACACGGAGGCCGCGGGTTTCCCCTTTTTTCCTCTCTTCTCCCCCCCTTCGTGCTCCGTCTCGCGCCGACCCATCTGGGCTGAGACACGCGGCGACAATTTACTCGTCGGTCCAGGGACCCCCCGGGGTCGAAACGCCGACATCCTTATAAACCAAACACCATTTTAATCGTTTTTATCTGTAAACGGCCAATGGATGCTGACACCCATTTCTACAAGCAGTCATGTTCACAATTCAAACAAGCTAGATGACCTCAGCAGATATTTTCAAAGTATGTCATTTTCTTAATCTCTCCCTTTCCTTAAATAATGAAAGTAAATATCTCTAATTAGTTTCCTTACATGGCTCATGCATGGATTGGGCACAAGCAGATAAATGTAATTGCTCTTGTTCACTTCTTTTTCATGCATAGTTTCCCCGCTTCGCTGCACCTTATTTTACCAAATTGTTCGTGACACGGTTTCCAAGCCATGTAAAAACAAGTTTTTCTCGTTTTTTGTCAACTGGTTATCATTTCCTACATTGATTCTTTGAGATATTTAGCCTCCAAACTATGCTAAAGAACTTATCAACATGTTCCTCAACTTCAAGAACCAAATAACATTTGGTTCACCGTTCGAGCCAGTTGTTTTGTTTGTACTTGGAGCCTTGCTCCTAATTGGTTAGAGTGTTGCATGTGGTGCTTGCCATCTTGTGTGGCCCTAAAAGTTTATTGAAAGGGAAATAGTCTCAATATTTCCTATAATCGATTTTGGTGTTTGACGACCATCACAAACCTTGTGGACTAACCAGTTTGCCTAGTTGATCATTTCACAGGTACATAAGTTCATCTACAACTATTCTCAATCGACTGTCCAGAATATCGTAGATTATTCCGGATATGAGAAGCTTTTTGGAAAAACAGACTAAGCGCGGACCGTCTGGGCCCTTGCAGTGGACCGTCCGCGACACCAAGGTGACCCTCGGACAAGAACACTGCATAAAAACGAGTCTACACTACGGACCGTCCGATTGAAAAGCAAGCACCGTCCGAGACCAAGCGCGGACCGTCCGGTCGGCACAGAACCGAAAAACCCGAAGGTGACGGGTTCGGTAAAATAATTTTTAGCGTCCTCGCGGACCGTCCGGGGTGCACGACTGGACCATCCGCGACTGCCTTTATCTGATATCTGACGACGCATTTAATGCATTATAGCCGTTGATATAGCCGTTACTACTGACCGTTGCGTTTTCAGCCGTTGATGTGCAGATGCGGACCGTCCGGACCAGGGGCACGGACCGTCCGCGGTCGGCAGAAAGGAGAAACGGCTAGGAAGTGGTTGGGGGCTATAAATACAACCCCAACCACCTCCATTCACTACATCCAAGCATTCCAATCCTCTACATTCAATACAAGAGCTAGCAATCCATTCAAAGACACAATCAAAGCTTCCAATCTTTCCAAGTTCCACAATTGAGACAAGTGATCATTAGTGATTAAGAACTTGAGAGAGAGTGATCCGTGTGTTATTTGTCGCTCTTGTCGCTTGGTTTTTGCAATCGTGCTTTCTTCTTCCCCGTTCTTATTCTCAAGACACTTGTAATCAAAGCAAGAGACACCAAGTTGTGGTGGTTCTTGTAGGGGTCTAAGTGACCCGTTTGATTAAGGAGAAAGCTCACTCGGTCTAAGTGACCGTTTGAGAGAGGGAAAGGGTTGAAAGATATCTGATGTTTGTAACCACCTCAACAGGGACTAGGTTTGCAAGAACTGAACCTCGGTAAAACAAATCACCGTGTCATCCACTTCATTTGCCTTTCATTTGTTTTTCACCCTCTCTTTCGGACTCACATTTTATTTCTAATGCTAACCCCGGCTTGTAGTTGTGCTTAAAGTTTGTAAATTTCAGTTTCCGCCTATTCACCCCCCTCTAGGCGACTTTCAATTGGTATCAGAGCCTAGTACTTCATTAAGAGTTTAACCACTCGAAGTGATGTCGGGAGATCGTGACCGGCGGTGACAAGTCTACAAGCCACGGGAAGGCTCCATCAAGGGAGTCTGGCTCCAAAGGGAGGAATCACCTCCCCACGTCAAGTCGCACCGGAGTGGCGACAAGAAGAAGAAAATGAAGAAAGTGGTCTACTACGAGACCGATTCTTCGTCGCCCTCCACCTCCGGCTCCGACGCACCGTCCGTCACTTCTAAGCGCCACGAGCGCAAGAAGTTTAGTAAGATCCCCCTTACGCTATCCCCGCATTTCCAAATGCACTCCTTTACTTTCCGTCCCATTAGGCAAACCACCAGTTTTTGACGGTGAAGATTATTGTATGTGGAGTGATAAAATGAGGCATCATCTAACCTCACTCCACGCTAGCATTTGGGACATTGTTGAGTTTGGAGCGCAGGTACCATCCGTGGGGGATGAAGGCTACGACTCGGATGAGGTCGCCCAAATCCGGCACTTCAACTCCCAAGCCACTACTATACTCCTCGCCTCTCTATGTCGAGAGGAGTATAATAAGGTGCAAGGGTTGAAGAGTGTCAAAGAGATTTGGGACATACTAAAGCCCGCACACGAAGGAGATGAGGTGACCAAGATCACCAAGCGGGAGACGATCGAGGGGAGCTCTGTCAATTCATGCTCAACCAAAGGGAGGAGCCATAAGCTATATACAACCGGCTCAAGACCTTGGTCAACCAAGTGCGCAACCTCGAGAGCACCAAGTGGGATGACCATGAAATGGTCAAGGTTATTCTTAGATCACTTGTTTTTCGTAATCCCACTCAAGTTCAATTAATTCGTGGTGATCCTCAATACAAGTTAATGTCTCCCGAGGAAGTGATAGGAAAGTTTGTGAGCTCTGAGTTGATGATCAAAGGCTCCAAACAAATCATCGAGCAAGGCGGCACCTCCACACCCGAGGTGCAACCCGTCGCATTCAAGGCGACGGAGGAGAAGAAAGAAGAGTCTACATCAAGTAAACTCCCCATCGACGCCTCCAAGCTCGACAACGAGGAAATGCCGCTCATCATCAAGAGCTTCCGCCAAATCCTCAAACAAAGGAGGGGGAAGGATTACAAACCCCGCTCCAAGAAAGTGTGCTACAAATGTGGTAAGCCCGGTCATTTTATTGCTAAATGCCCTATGTCTAGTGATAGTGACAGGGACAATAATAAGAGGGGGAAGAAGAAGGAGAAGAAGAGATATTACAAGAAGAAGGGCGGCGATGCCCACGTATGTCGAGAATGGGACTCTAACGAGAGCACCACCGACTCCTCCTCCGACGAGGACGCCGCCAACATCGCCATCAATAAGGGCCTCCTCTTCCCCAACGTCGGCCATAAGTGCCTCATGGCAAAGGACGGCAAAAAGAAGAAGGTAAAATCTAGAGCCTCCACTAAATATACAACATCTAGTGATGAGGGTAGCTCTAGTGAAGATGAAGATGATTTGCTTGCCCTTTTTGCCAACTTAAACATGCAACAAAAGGAAAAATTGAATGAATTGATAGGTGCTATTCATGAGAAGGATGAACTCTTGGATAGCCAAGAGGAATTCCTTATTAAGGAAAACAAAAAGCATGTTAAAGTAAAAAATGCTTATGCTCAGGAGATAGAAAAATGTGAAAAATTAACTAGTGAGCTTAGCATTTGCCATGAATCAATTTCCAACCTTAGAACCGAGAATGCCAACTTAATTGCTAAGGTTGAAAAATTAGATGCATGTAATAATTCAATTGTTAGTCTTAGAAATGAAAATGATGATTTAATTGCTAAGATTGACAAATTGAATGTTGCAATTTCTAGCCTTAAGATTGAGAATGATAAATTAATTGCTAAGGCTAAGGAGTTAAATGTTTGCAATGATTCTATTTCCTATCTTAGAGATGAGAATGCCATGCTAAAATCTAAGATAGATGAATAAAATGTTTGCAAACCCTCTACATCTACTATTGATCATGTTTCCATTTGTACTAGATGTAGAGACATTAATGTTGATGCTATCCATGATCACCTAGCCTTAATTAAACAACAAAATGATCACATAGCTCAACTTAGTGCTAAAATTAGTGAACATGACTTAGAAAATAAAAAATTTAAATTTGCTAGAAGTATGCTCTATAGTGGGAGACGCCCTGGCATTAAGGATGGCATTGGCTTCCAACATGGAGGCAATGTCAAGCTTAATGCCCCCAAGAAATTGTCTAATTTTGTTAAGGGTAAGGCTCCCATGGTTCAGGATAACGAGGGTTACATTTTATATCCTGCTGGTTATCCCGAACATAAGATTAGGAGAATTCATGCTAGGAAACCTCATAATGTTTCACACCACGCTTTTATGTATAAGAATGAGGCTTCTAGCTCTAGGCAGTCAACCCATGTTAAATTGCCTAAAAGGAAATCTCCTGCTGCATCAAATGACCATAACATTTCATTTAAGACTTTTGATGCTTCATATGTGCTTACTAACAAATCAGGCAAAATATTTGCCAAATATGTTGGGGGCAAACACAAGGGCTCCAAGACTTGTGTTTGGGTACCCAAGGTGCTTGTTTCTAATGTGAAAGGAACCAAGACCGTTTGGGTACCTAAGAACAAGGCCTAAACTTGTTTTGTAGGTTTATGCATCCGGGGGCTCAAGTTGGATCATCGATAGCGGGTGCAAAAACCATATGACTGGGGAGAAAAAGATGTTCTCCTCCTATGAGAAAAACCAAGATCCCAAAGAGCTATCACATTCAGGGATGGAAATCAAGGTTTGGTCAAAGGACTTGGTAAAATTGCTATATCACCTGACCATTCTATTTCCAATGTTTTTCTTGTAGATTCATTAGATTACAATTTGCTTTCTGTTTCTCAATTATGCAATATGGGCTACAACTGTCTATTTACTGATGTAGGTGTTACTGTCTTTAGAAGAAGTGATGATTCAATAGCTTTTAAGGGAGTGTTAGAGCGTCAGCTATACTTAGTTGATTTCAAAAGAGCTGAACTTGACACTTGCTTAATTGCTAAGACTAATATGGGTTGGCTCTGGCATCGCCGACTAGCCCATGTTGGGATGAAGAATCTTCACAAGCTTCTAAAGGGAGAGCACATTTTAGGACTAACCAATGTTCATTTTGATAAAGACAGGGTTTGTAGCGCATGTCAAGCAGGAAAGCAAGTTGGTGCCCATCATCCACACAAGAACATCATGACGACCGACAGGCCGCTTGAGCTACTCCACATGGATTTATTCGGCCCGATAGCTTACATAAGCATCGGCGGGAGTAAGTATTGTCTTGTAATTGTGGATGATTATTCTCGCTTCACTTGGGTATTCTTTTTACAGGAAAAATCTCAAACCCAAGAGACTTTAAAAGGATTCTTGAGACAAGCTCAAAATGAGTTCGGATTGAGGATCAAGAAAATAAGAAGCGACAATGGGACGGAGTTCAAGAACTCTCAAATTGAAGGCTTTCTTGAGGAAGAGGGCATCAAGCATGAGTTCTCTTCTTCCTACACACCTCAGCAAAATGGTGTAGTGGAAAGAAAGAATAGAACTCTACTGGACATGGCAAGGACCATGCTTGATGAGTACAAGACTCCGGACCGATTTTGGGTCGAGGCGATTAACACCGCCTGCTACTCCATCAACTGGCTCTACCTTCATCGAATCCTCAAGAAGACATCATATGAAATCCTCACCGGTAAAAATCCCAATGTTTCATATTTTAGAGTCTTTGGAAGCAAATGTTTTATTCTTGTTAAAAGAGGTAGAAAATCTAAATTCGCTCCTAAGGCTGTAGAAGGTTTTTTACTTGGTTATGATTCAAACACAAGGGCATATAGTCTTTAACAAGTCCACTGGACTAGTTGAAGTTTCTTGTGACATTGTGTTTGATGAGACTAACAGCTCTCAAGTAGAGCAAGTTGATCTTGATGAGCTAGATGATGAAGAGGCTTTGTGCGTCACGCTAAGGAACATGTCCATTGGGGATGTGTGTCCTAAAGAATCTGAAGAGCCTCCACAAGCACAAGATCAACCATCATCTTCCATACAAGCATCTCCACCAACTTAAGATGAGGATGAGGCTCAAGGTGATGAAGAAGAAGATCAAGAAGATGAGCCACCTCAAGAAGAGGGCAATGATCAAGGGGTGATGATGAAGACAATGATAAGGAAGATGAACAAGAAATACAGGGTCAAAGACCGCAACACCCAAGAGTCCACCAGGCGATTCAAAGAGATCACCCCGTGAACACCATCCTCGGCGATATTCATAAGGGGGTAACCACTCAATCTCGAGTCGCACATTTTTGTGAACATTACTCTTTTGTTTCCTCTATTGAGCCATACAGGGTAGAGGATGCACTAAGAGATTCGGATTGGGTGCTGGCAATGCAAGAGGAGCTCAACAACTTCACGAGGAATGAGGTATGGCACTTGGTTCCACGTCCTAATTAAAATGTTGTAGGTACCAAGTGGGTATTCTGCAACAAGCAAGATGAGCATGGTGTGGTGATAAGAAACAAAGCCCAACTTGTCACCAAAGGTTATTCATAAGTCGAAGGTTTGGACTTTGGTGAAACTTATGCACCCATAGCTAGACTTGAGTCAATTCGCATATTACTTGCCTATGCTACTTACCATGGCTTCAAGCATTATCAAATGGACGTGAAAAGTGCCTACCTCAATGGACCAATCAAGGAAGAGGTCTATGTTGAGCAACCCCCGGCTTTGAAGATAGTGAGTATCCTAACCATGTTTATAAACTCTCAAAGGCGCTTTATGGGCTCAAGCAAGCCCCAAGAGCATGGTATGAATGCCTAAGATATTTTCTTATCACTAATGGCTTCAAAGTCAGAAAAGCCGATCCTGCACTCTTTACTAAAACCATTGCAAATGATTTGTTTGTATGCCAAATTTATGTTGATGATATCATATTTGGGTCTACTAACAAATCTACTTGTGAAGAGTTTAGTAGGATTATGATTCAAAAATTCGAGATGTCAATGATGGGGGAGTTGAAGTACTTTCTAGGATTTCAAGTCAAACAACTCTAAGAGGGCACCTTCATCAGCCAAACTAAATACATTCAAGACATTCTTACAAAGCTAGGAATGAAGGATGCCAAGCCCATCAAGACACCCATGGGAACCAATGGGCATCTCGACCTCGACACGGGAGGTAAATCCGTAGATCAAAAGGTATACCGGTCGATGATAGGATCTCTACTCTATTTATGTGCATCTCGACCGGACATTATTCTTTCCGTATGCATGTGTGCAATATTCCAAGCCGATCCTAAGGAAGTTCACCATAGGGCCGTGAAAAGAATCTTGAGATATTTAGTTTATACTCCTAAGTTTGGTCTTTGGTACCCCAAGGGATCCTCTTTTGATTTATTAGGATATTCAGATACTGATTGGGCAGGGTGCAAAATTGATAGGAAGAGCACATCAGGGACTTGTCAGTTTCTGGGGAGATCCCTGGTGTCTTGGGCTTCAAAGAAACAAAACTCAGTAGCTCTTTCTACCGCCGAAGCCGAGTATATTGCTACAGGCCATTGTTGCGCACAATTGCTTTGGATGAGGCAAACCCTCAGGGACTATGGCTACAAATTTAGCAAAGTCCCTCTCCTATGTGATAATGAGAGTGCAATTCGCATGGCGGATAATTGAGAGCACCTAGAGGAAGGGTGAATAGGTGATCCTGTAAAATTCAACAACTAATAGCTACAAAACATGGTTAAGTGTTAGTGCAATAGAACCAAGTGGCTAAGGACCAAGCTCTTGTGAAACACAATGGTCACAAAGAAAGACAACACACAAGACATGGTGATTTATCCCGTGGTTCGACCAAGTATAATACTTGCCTACTCCACGTTGTGGCGTCCCAATGGACGAGGGTTGCACTCAACCCCTTTCAAGTGATCCAATGATCAACTTGAATACCACGGTGTTTTCCTTTCTTATACTTTCTCCCGTTCGCGAGGAATCTCCACAACTTGGAGCCTCTCGCCCTTACACTTGATGATCACAAAGAAGCACGAAAGTAAGGGAGGGGAGAGCAACACACACAAGACTCAAAACGAGAGCACAATCACGCAAACAAGCCATAACTTAAGCTCAAAACACAACGCAAGGAGTTCTCTACTCAAATGGAGCTCAAGTCACTATCTCAAAAAATCGAATGCATGAGAATGGAGTCTTGGTGCTTTGGAATGATCAAAGAATGCTTAGTTGACTCCTCCATGCGCCTAGGGGTCCCTTTTATAGCCCAAGGCAGCTAGGAGCCATTGGAGGCAACTTTGGAAGGCAAATCTTGCCTTCTGTCGGGTGGCGCACCGGACAGTCCCTGTAGTTGTCCAGTGCGCGATCTCCTTCCTTTTCTGGTGCACCCGACCATTGCAGATTTGTGGCAGTTGGCACACCGGACACTGTCCGGTGCAAACCGGACAGTTCGGTGCCCACCGGACAGTCCGGTGCCCCCTGCCGATCGTTGGCGTGCCCACGCGTCGTGCGCGGATTGCACGGCCGACCGTTGGCACAGTCGACCGTTGGCTCACCGGATAGTCCGGTGCCTCACCGGACGATTTGGTGAATTATAGTCGTACGTCGTTGATCGTTTCCCGAGAGCGACGACTTCGCCGCGGACGACTCACCGGACAGTCTGGTGATTTATAGCCGTACGCCGCCGTCAAGTCCCGAGAGTGGCCTGTTCAACGGAGGCTGGCCTGGCGCACCGGACACTGTCCGGTGCACCACCGGACAGTCTGGTGCACCCAGACCGAGCTGCATTTGGCTGTACACAGACAACTCCATTCCAAACCAATTTCTCCTGTTTCTAACACTTAGACACAATACATTAGTACTCAAATCAATGTACTAAGTCTAGAAACGTACCTTGTAATGTGATTTGCACTTCTTCACTCTTTGGCACAAATTAGTACTTAGAGAAAATGTGTTGGGCACTTAATCACCAAAACACTTTAGAAATGGCCCAAGGGCACATTTCCCTTTCAATCTCCCCCTTTTTGGTGATTTATGCCAACACATCAAAAAGCAACTAAAAGAAGTACAACATCAATGCAATTGAGAACGAGAAATGTTTTGATTCAAATTTGGCATATTTGGATCATTCTTTGCCACCACTGGGTTTGTTTTTGAAATCAAACTCATTTTCCTATCTCTAAGTCAAACACACTTGTTTAGGCATAAAGAGAGGTATTCCAAGAGAAAAATTGATCAAGAGCCAAAAACTCCCCCTTTTCCCCATAATCAAACATTCTCCCCATAAGAGACCAAAATTTGCAAATTAGAGTGTTTTGACAAATCAAAAGTGCTAACTCTACTATTTTCAAATTTCTCAAGTGGTAGCTGATCCATTTGCTTTGGCCTTTAATTTCTCCTCCTTTGGCATTAAGCACCAAAACGGGATCATTCTTGGCCCTTTAACCCCATTGCCTCACCAAAATTGTCAATTAAGAGCAAAAGGCAATACGAGCATAGAAATGAACTTGGAGTTAATACCGGAGTGCAGTGGAAGTCTTTGCATGGTCCAAGTTCACCTTTCCCTTTCAATCCACTTTTGAGACTAAATCAAGAACTCAAATACAAAGATTAGTCTCAAAGTGTCAAGTTGTAGCATGCGTCCCCCTAAATAAGTGCATCACTTGCACATGGACTTGTGAGGTCCGGGGATCATGTTTACAACTTGAGCACCACAAATGAACAAAAATAGATTGAATGCATAAATTACATGATCAAAGGCATAAAACACATGTATGCTATAGATCAATCCAAGTTACGCGAATCTAAGACATTTAGCTCACTACGCAACCTACAAAACCTTTTCTCATCTAAAGGCTTGGTGAAGATATCGGCTAGCTGGTTTTTGGTGTTAATATGGTACACCTCGATATCCCCCTTTTGCTGGTGGTCTCAGAAAGTGATGCCAGATGTCTATGTGCTTAGTGCGACTGTGTTCAACAGGATTATCCGCCATGTGGATTGCACTCTCATTGTCACATAGGAGTGGGACTTTGCTCAGATTATAGCCAAAGTCCCAGAGGGTTTGCCTCATCCAAAGTAGTTGCGCGCAACACTGTTCTGCGGCAACATACTCGGCCTCAGCGGTGGATAGGGCAACGAAAGTTTGTTTCTTTGAACTCCAAGACACCAGGGACCTTCCTAGGAATTGGCACATCCCTGATGTACTCTTCCTATCAACCTTGCACCCGGCATAATCGGAGTCTGAATATCCAATCAAGTCAAAGGTAGACCCCTTTGGATACCAGATCTCGAAGCAAGGCGTAGCAACTAAATATCTAAGAATCCGCTTAACAGCCACAAGGTGACATTCCCTTGGGTCGGATTGATATCTAGCACACATGCATATGCTAAGCATAATATCTGGTCTACTAGCACATAAGTAAAGCAAGGAACCTATCATATACCGGTATGCCTTTTGATCAACGGACTTACCTCCTTTGTTGAGGTCGACATGTCCGTCGGTTCCCACTGGAGTCTTTGCGGGCTTGGCGACCTTCATCCCAAACCGCTTGAGCAAGTCTTGCGTGTACTTCGTTTGGGAGATGAAGGTGCCATCCTTGAGTTGCTTCACTTGGAACCCAAGGAAGTAGTTCAACTCGCCCATCATCGACATCTCAAATTTTTGAGTCATCACCCTGCTAAACTCCTCACAAGATTTTTGGTTAGTAGAACCAAATAATATGTCATCGACATAAATTTGGCACACAAATAAGTCACCATCACAAGTCTTAGTGAAAAGAGTTGGATCGGCTTTCCCAACCTTGAAAGCATTAGCAATTAAAAAATCTCTAAGGCATTCATACCATGCTCTTGGGGCTTGCTTAAGTCCATTGAGCGCCTTAGAGAGCTTACACACATGGTCGGGGTACCGTTCATACTCAAAGCCAGGGGTTGCTCCACGTACACCTCCTCCTTGATTGGCCCGTTGAGGAAAGCGCTCTTCACATCCATTTGGAACAACCTAAAAGAGTGGTGAGCGGCATAGGCTAACAAAATGCGAATAGACTCTAGCCTAACCACAGGAGCAAAAGTCTCCTCAAAGTCCAAACCTGCGACTTGGGCATAACCTTTTGCCACAAGTCGAGCCTTGTTCCTTGTCACCACCTCGTGCTCGTCTTGTTTGTTGCGGAACACCCACTTGGTTCCCATAACGTTTTGCTTGGGACGTGGCACCAGGGTCCAAACTTCATTTTGCTTGAAGTTGTTGAGCTCTTCCTGCATGGCCAACACCCATTCCAGATCTAGCAAGGCCTCTTCTACCCTGAAAGGCTCAATAGAAGAGACAAATGAGTAATGCTCACAAAAATTAGCTAGACGTGAGCGAGTTGTTACTCCCTTGCTTATATCTCCCAAAATCTGGTCGACGGGATGATTCCTTTGAATCGTCGCTCGGACTTGAGATGGAGGGCCCGTGGTGCTTCTTCCTCCACAACTTGGTCTTCTTGTGCTCCCCCTTCATCACACGCTTCCTCTTGAGGAACATGTTCATCATCTTGAGTTGGGGGGTGCACCATTGTTGAGGAAGAAGGTTGATCTTGCACTCCTGTGGTCGCACATCTCCAATCGCCATGGTACGAATTGCGTCCATTGGAACATCATCTCCATCTATATCATCAAGATCAACTTGCTCTCTTGGAGAGCCATTAGTTTCATCAAATACAACGTTGCTAGAGACTTCAACCAAACCCGATGATTTATTGAAGGACTCTATACGCCTTTGTATTTGAGTCATAACCTAGCAAAAACCCTTCTACAGCTTTGGGAGCAAATTTGGAATTTCTACCTTTCTTCACTAGAATGTAAAATTTACTCCCAAATACACGAAAATAAGGCACGTTGGGTTTGTTACCGGTTAGAAGTTCATACGACGTCTTCTTGAGGAGGCGATGAAGGTAGACCCGGTTTATGGTGTGGCAAGCTGTGTTCATAGCTTCCGACCAAAACCGCTCGGGCGTCTTGAATTCTCCTAGCATCGTCCTTTCCATGTCTATAAGCGTCCTGTTATTCCTCTCTACCACACTGTTTTGCTGTGGTGTGTAGGGAGCGGAGAACTCGTGCTTAATTCCTTCCTCCTCAAGGTACTCCTCCACTTGTAGGTTCTTGAACTCGAACCCATTGTCGCTTCTTATCTTCTTCAATTTGAGCTCAAATTCGTTTTGAGCTCTCCTTAGAAAGCACTTAAGGGTCCCTTGGGTTTCTGATTTATCCTACAAAAAGAATACCCAAGTGAAGCGGGAAAAATCATCAACAATTACTAGACCATACTTAGTTCCCCTGATGCTAAGGTAGGCGACGGGTCCAAAGAGGTCCATGCGAAGTAGCTCCAGAGGTCTTGATGTGGTCATCACATTCTTGCTGTGATGAGTGCTTCCCACTTGTTTACCTGCTTGACAAGCTACACAAGGTCTATCTTTTTCGAAAAACACATTGGTTAGACCTAACACATGTTCTCCCTTTAGAAGTTTATGAAGGTTCTTCATCCCAACATGTGCTAGACGGCGATGCCACAGCCAGCCCATGCTAGTCTTAGCAATTAAGCATGCATCTAGATCAGCCTCCTCTTTTGAAAAATCAACTAAATAGAGTTTGCCATCTAGTACACCCTTAAAAGCTAGTGAACCATCACTCCTTCTAAAGACAGACACATCTACATTTGTAAATAGACAATTATAACCCATGTTACATAATTGACTTACAGATAATAAGTTATACCCGAGCGATTCAACTAAGAACACATTGAAATAGAATGCTCGGATGAAATAGCTATTTTTCCTAGACCTTTAACCTTGCCTTGGTTCCCATCTCCAAAGATGATCGAATCTTGGGAATTTTTGTTCTTGACGTAGGAGGTGAACATCTTCTTCTCCCCTGTCATATGGTTTGTGCATCCGCTGTCGATAATCCAGCTTGAGCCCCCGGATGCATAAACCTGCAAGGTAAATTAGGCTTGGGTTTTAGGTACCCAACTCTTGTTGGGTCCTATGAGGTTAGTAACAATAGCCTTTGGGACCCAAATGCAAGTCTTGTCTCCCTTGCATTTGGCCCCCAACTTCTTAGCAACCACTTTCTTATTTCTATATGAAAGTACAAAAGCAGTATTGCAAGCATGGAAAACAGTAGCAGATTCATTATGCATTTTCCTAGGCACATGATGAATAACATTTCCCTTCCTAGGCCTACTTCTACCATTCACAAAAGTAGAACTTGAAGCAATCATAACATGTGAATCATAAGCATCATAACTCCAATTATAATGAGCATTCCTAGAAAATTGTCTATCATAATTGAACGCATGATTCTTTTGAATGCTACTAGCCATAGGGGCCTTCCCTTTCTCCTTGTTGGGAATGGGATCCCTTTAGCTTGTTAAGTTCTTGGCTTCCTTGCGAAAGCCAAGCCCATCCTTAATTGAGGGGTGTCTACCAATCGTATAGGCATCCCTAGCAAATTTTAACTTATCAAAGTCACTTTTGTAAGTCTTAAGTTGAGCATTAAGACTTGCTACTTCATCATTCAATTTTGTAATAGCAATGAGATGTTTATTACAAGCATTAACATCAAAATCCTTACATCTATTGCAGATAACAACATGTTCTACACATGAACTAGATTTATTAGCTACTTCTAGCTTAGCATTTAATTCATCATTAACACTCTTTAAGCTAGAAATAGACTCATGACAAGCAGATATTTCAGAAGATAGAATTTCATTCCTTTTAGTTTCTAAAGCAAGAGATTTTTGTACACTAACAAATTTATCATGCTCTTCATACAAAATGTCTTCTTGCTTCTCTAAAAGTCTATCCTTTTCATTTAGGGCATCAATTAATTCATTAATTTTATCTACCTTTGCTCTATCTAAGCCCTTAAATAAATCAGTATAATCTACTTCATCATCACTAGATTCATCATCGCTTGAAGTAGTATACTTAGGAGTTTCTTGAACGCTTACCTTTTTCTCCTTTGCCATGAGATAGGTGTGGCGTTCGTTGGGGAAGAGAGAGGACTTGTTAAAGGCTGAGGCAGCGAGTCCTTCGTCGTCGGAATCAGAAGACGAGCAGTCCGAGTCCCATTCCTTTCCGATGTGTGCCTCGCCCTTTGCCTTCCTATAGCTCTTTTTCTTCTCTTTCTTCCCGCCCTTTCCTTGTTCCTGGTCACTAGAGTTATCGGGACAATTTGCTATGAAATGACTAGTCTTACCACATTTAAAACAGGAGCGCTTTCCCTTTGCTTTGCTCTTGTTGGGATGCTCCTTTCGTCCTTTTAGCGCCGTCTTGAAGCGCTTGATGATGAGGGCCATTTCATCTTCATTTAGCCCGGCAGCTTCAACTTGTGCCACCTTGCTAGGTAGCGCCTCCCTGCTGCTGCTTGTTGCCTTGAGTGCAACGGGTTGGGGCTCATAGATGGGCATTGGGTCATTCAATGCATCATCAACGTATCTTGCTTCCTTGATCATCATACGCCCGCTCACAAACTTTTCGAGTATTTCCTCAGGCGTCATCTTTGTGTACCTAGGATTCTCACAGATTGAGTTCACAAGATGAGGGTCAATGACAGTAAGTTTGTGTCCATCTCATGCTTCCATAGCTCCTGATCTTGTGCTTCCATAGCTCCTGATCTTGTTGACCAGGGTCTTGAGCCTGTTGTAAGTTTGCGTCGGCTCCTCCCCCCTGATCATCACGAACCTTCCCAGTTCGCCTTCCACCAACTCCATTTTGGTGATTATGGTGGTGTCATTCCTCTCATGTGAAATCTTGAGGGTGTCCCATATTTTCTTGGCGTTGTCCAAGCCGCTCACCTTGTTGTATTCATCCCTGCACAATGATGCTAACAAAACAGTGGTAGCTTGTGCATTTTTATGGATTTGTTCGTTAATGAATATAGGGTTATCCGTACTATCAAATTGCATTCCATTCTCAACTATCTCCCAAATACTAGGATGGAGAGAGAAAAGATGACTACGCATTTTGTGACTCCAAAAAGCGTAGTCCTCTCCATCAAAGTGTGGAGGTTTACCAAGAGGAATAGAAAGCAAATGGGCATTGGAATTATACGGAATACGAGAATAATCAAATGAAAAATTTGAGTTAACCGGTTTCTTTTTCTCGTCGTAGTCGTCGTCTCTTTGGGAAGAAGAAGACTCGTTGCTGTCGTAGTAGACGATCTTCTTAATGCGCCTCTTCTTCTTCCCATCCTTCTTCTTATGACTCGAGCCAGAATCAGTGGGCTTGCCGTCCCTCGGCTCGTTGAAGATGGACTCCTTCTCCTTATCATTGACCACCATCCCCTTTCCCTTAGGATCCATCTCTTCGGGCGATTAGTCCCTTTCATGAAGAGAACGGCTCTAATACCAATTGAGAGCACCTAGAGGGGGGTGAATAGGTGATCCTGTAAAATTCAACAACTAATAGCCACAAAACTTGGTTAAGTGTTAGTGCAATAGAACCAAGTGGCTAAGGACCAAGCTCTTGTGAAACACAATGGTCACAAAGAAAGACAACACACAAGACACAGTGATTTATCCCGTGGTTCGACCAAGTATAATACTTGCCTACTCCACGTTATGGCGTCCCAATGGACGAGGGTTGCACTCAACCCCTTTCAAGTGATCCAATGATCAACTTGAATACCACGGTGTTTTCCTTTCTTATACTTTCTCCCGTTCGTGAGGAATCTCCACAACTTGGAGCCTCTCGCCATTACACTTGATGATCACAAAGAAGCACGGAAGTAAGGGAGGGGAGAGCAACACACACAAGACTCAAAACGAGAGCATAATCACGCACACAAGCCATAACTTAAGCTCAAAACACAACGCAAGGAGTTCTCTACTCAAATGGAGCTCAAGTCACTATCCCAAAGAATCGAATGCGTGAGAATGGAGTCTTGGTGCTTTGGAATGATCAAAGAATGCTTAGTTGACTCCTCCATGCGCCTAGGGGTCCCTTTTATAGCCCCAAGGCAGCTAGGAGCCGTTGGAGGCAACTTTGGAAGGCAAATCTTGCCTTCTGTCGGGTGGCGCACCGGACTGTCCGGTGCGCCACCGGACAGTCCCTGTAGCTATCCGGTGCGCTATCTCCTTCCTTTTCTGGCGCACCCGACCGTTGCAGATTTGCGGCAGTTGGCACATCGGACACTGTCTGGTGCACACCGGACAGTCCGGTGCCCCCTGCCGACCGTTGGCGCGCCCACGGGTCACACGTGGATTGTGCGGCCGACCGTTGGTGCAGTCGACCGTTGGCTCACCGGACGGTCCGGTGAATTATAGTCGTACGTCGTTGATCGTTTCCTGAGTGCGACGACTTCACCACGGACGACTCACCGGACAGTCCGGTGATTTATAGTCGTACGCCGCCGTCAAGTCCCGAGAGTGGCCTGTTCACCAGAGGCTGGCCTGGCGCACCGGACACTGTTCGGTGCACCACCGGACAGTCTGGTGCACCCAGACCGAGCTGCATTTGGCTGTACACAGCCAACTCCATTCCAAACCAATTTCTCCTGTTTCTAACACTTAGACACAATACATTAGTACTCAAATCAATGTACTAAGTCTAGAAACGTACCTTGTAATGTGATTTGCACTTCTTCACTCTTTGGCACAAATTAGTACTTAGAGAAAATGTGTTGGGCACTTAATCACCAAAACACTTTAGAAATGGCCCAAGGGCACATTTCCCTTTCAATAATCCCGTTGAACACAGCCACACTAAGTACATAGTCATTCGGTATCACTTTTTGAGAGATCACCAACAAAGTGGGGATATTGAGATAGCCTATATTAACACCAAAGAACAATTAGCCGATATCTTTACCAAACCATTAGATGAAAAAAACTTTACCAAATTTAGGAATGAGCTAAATATTCTTGATTCTAGGAATTTTGATTGATACTTTGCACACATAGCTCATTTATATACCTTTGATCATATCTCTTTCATTTGCTATAACTAATGTGTTTTCAAGTGAATTTCTTCTAAGTCATAGATTGAAAGGGAAATGGAATATTCGACAAAGACAATGTTTCCAATCAACTCCATCGGTATTATTTACTCTTTGTTGGTATTCCGCCATCTCTCCACATTGGTATAATCTTTCACTCATATATTGTTGGCCAAAGGGGGAGAGAATTTATAAGGGCTCACAAAGTCTCCGTTTTTTGGCGATTAATGCCAAAGGAGGAGAGAGTATTAGCCCAAAGCAAAAGGACCGCACCACCACCAATTTCAAAATTTTTGAAATAAAGTTTTCAATTAGTATCTTTCAAATTAGTTTTCCTCTAAAGAATATCTCAATTGGTATCTATATTTCAAATTGATATATATCTTAAAACCCTCTTGAAAACTAAGAGGAGAATTTCATTTAGGGGGAGTTTTGTTTAGTCAAAGGAAAAGCATTTGAAACAGGGGGAAAAATTTCAAATCTTTAAAATACTTCTTGCGATCTTATTCATATACCTTTGACTATTTACAAAAGACTTTGAAAAGATTTTTCCAAAAGAATTTGCAAAAACAAAACATGTGGTGCAAATGTGGTCCAAAATGTTAAATATCAAATCAAACTTATATACTTAGAAATACTTGCATTTCAAAATAACTTATGCACATATGTCAAAATGCAAACTAGTTACATTTCTACTCTTTATATTTGCTTTGGTTTGTGTTGTCATCAATCACCAAAAAGGGGGAGATTGAAATGGAAATAGTCTCAATATTTCCTATAATTGATTTTGGTGTTTGACGACCATCACAAATCTTGTGGACTAACCAGTTTGCCTAGTTGATAATTTCACAGGTGCATAAGTTCATCTACAACTATTCTAAATCGACTGTCCGGAATACCGTAGATTATTCCGGATAGGAGAAGCTTTTTGGAAAAACGGATTAAGCGCGGACCGTCCGAGCCCTTACGGCGGACCGTCCGCGACACCAAGGTGACCCTCAGATAGGAACACTGCATAAAAGCGAGTCTACACTACGGACTGTCCGATTGAAAAGCAAGCACCGTCCGAGACAAAGCGCGGACCGTCCGGCCTCAGGCGTGGACCGTCCAGTCGGCACAGAACCGAAAAACCTGAAGGTGACGGGTTCGGTAAAATGATTTTTAGCGTCCTCGCGGACCGTCTGGGGTGCATGACCGGACCATCCGCGACTGCCTTTATCTGACATCTGACTACGCATTTAATGCATTATAGCTATTGATATAGCCGTTACTGCTGACCGTTGCGTTTTCAGCCGTTGATGTGCAGGGGCCGACCGTCCGGACCAGGGGCGCGGACCGTCCGCGATCGGCAGAAAGGAGAAACGACTAGGAAGTGGTTGGGGGCTATAAATACAACCCCAACCACCTCCATTCACTACATCCAAGCATTCCAATCCTCTATATTCAATACAAGAGCTAGCAATCCATTCAAAGACACAATCAAAGCTTCCAATCTCTCCAAGTTCCACAATTGAGACAAGTCATCATTAGTGATTAGGAACTTGAGAGAGAGTGATCCATGTGTTATTTGTCGCTCTTGTCGCTTGGTTTTTGCAATCGTGCTTTCTTCTTCCCCATTCTTATTCTCAAGACACTTGTAATCAAAGCAAGAGACACCAAGTTGTGGTGGTCCTTGTAGGGGTCTAAGTGACCCGTTTGATTAAGGAGAAAGCTCACTCGGTCTAAGTGACCGTTTGAGAGAGGGAAAGGGTTGAAAGAGACCCGGTCTTTGTGACCACCTCAACGGGGACTAGGTTTGCAAGAACCGAACCTCGGTAAAACAAATCACCGTGCCATCCGCTTTATTTGCCTTTGATTTGTTTTTCACCCTCTCTTTCGGACTCACATTTTATTTCTAACGCTAACCCTGGCTTGTAGTTGTGCTTAAAGTTTGTAAATTTCAGTTTCCGCCTATTCACCCCCCCTCTAGGCGACTTTCATTTATAATCATCATCTTCAACTGAGTAAAAACGACTAAAGAGCTTGCCATATTGACTTGAGAACGAGGATAGACTTTAACAAACCCAAGTCTTTGACTTCCATAATAACATGGAGGTAGCTTAACTTTGTGGCGAGCTAAATCACAAAATAAATCATCATGTCCATTGTGTTCTTGCTTTATTTTGTGCATTACTTGCTTATGAGGTGATTTTAGGGTTTTGTCCCTATCTATTAGCTTGTGTTTGTATGACAATTTTTGAGTGGTGAATTAAACTATACTCTATTATAGGAAGCTCAAAATTTTACTGGATCTAATTTTCTTTAGTCAATTTTCAAATTATGATCTAAAGTAGGTGTCGGGGAGCACGCACAACGGCTGCCCTGCGAACCACTCGTCCCGTCGCATTAACTCTGCGGCAGGGCAGGCATCACCTTTGGCAGGCGAAGCGGGCGACGCTTCACCTCCTCCATAATGACCGCATCAAAAAGGTACGCCACGACGTTCGATTTCGTATCCTTTTCCATTTCCTCTTTCTCTCTCTCTCTTGCCACAGGGACCGGGAAAGGGGATACTCCGAAAGGGATCCTTCTCCACGAAGGAAACGGGCCCCGAGCCCCCCTAATGATCAGAGGTTCGAAGGCTGGCCCCTCGGAAGGGTTCGACAGCCGCCTCAGAGCACTCGGGCTCTGCGCCCACTACTGGTCAGAGGTTCGAAGGCTGGCCCCTCGGAAGGGTTCAACAGCCGCCTCAGGCCACTCGGGCTCCGCGCCCACTACTGATCAGGGGTTCATAGGCTGGCCCCCGAAGGGTTCGACAGCCGCCTCAGAGCACGCAGAGTGAGGGATGACCCTGGGTACGTTTGATACATAACCAAGGCTCGGGCTACACTCCCGAGGTATCCTAGGACATTTCTGAGACCAGCGGGAGCGATTTTCGTAACGGAATCCCACCAGAGGGAGGCATCGAGCCCTCAGACCCCGTCAAAAGGGGACCGGGTCCGGCGAATCACCCGTAGGTACTTTTGGAGCGCGCCTCCGGGCCACTAGCCGACCCCTAACGAATGGGGCACGGGCGTCCACTCGGATTACCCGCTAGCAACTCACTAGAGACACCATGTTCGGCGCCCTCCGAGGGCAGCATGGCGCTTTCCCCCCTCCTCCTTGCGGAAAGGCGACGTAGGGGCGTATGAAAAAAGCCGAGTCTGTCCTTGACTGTCCTCTCGCTCTGTGCGAAGGCTCGGGGGCTGCTCTCGCGAACTCGGCTCCGGCCAAACCGTTGACAGCGTCAACATACCAGCCCGAGAACTTGGGACTCGACTATGCACCCGGGCTACGGCCAGTTCGCATGAGGGAACGACCAAACCGGCCGAGCCATCACGAAAGGCACTAAGACCTCGAAGGAGTCAAAATACTCCTCCGAGGCCTCGGGGGCTACACCCGGCGGGTGCGCTCGCGCGCACCCACCGAAACAAAATGCAACCGAGAAAGGTCGGTCCCCTTGCAAAAAAGTGCGACAAAAGCCTCCAAGCGAGTGCAAACACTCCCTTCGAGGCTCGAGGGCTACTGTCGGGGACCATAATTAGGGGTACCCCAAGACTCCTAATCTCAGCTGGTAACCCCCATCAGCACAAAGCTGCAAAGGCCTGATGGGCGCGATTAAGGTCAAGGCTCAGTCCACCCAAGGGACACGATCTCGCCTCGCCCGAGCCCAGCCTCGAGCAAAGGCAGCCGACCTCGGAGGATTCACGTCTCGCCTGAGGGCCCCCTCAAGCAACGGACACACCTTCGGCTCGCCCGAGGCCCAGTCTTCGCAGAGAAGCAACCTTGGCCAGATCGCCATGCCAACCGACCGTATCGCAGGAGCATTTAATGCAAGGATCGCCTGACATCTTATCCTGACGCGCTCTTCAGTCGATAGAGCCGAAGTGACCGCAGTCACTCCGCCGCTCCATTGACCGACCTGACAAGAAAATAGCGTCGCCTGCCCCGCTCCGACTGCCGTGCCACTCACCAGAGTGAGGACGACAGCGGCTAAGTCCAGCCTCAGGCGACATAGGAAGCTCCGCCTCGCTCGACCCCAGGGCTCGGCCCCCGTCTCGGCCTCGGCTCCGGAAGACGACGAACTCTGCCTCGCCCGACCCCAGGGCTCGGACTCGGCCTCGGCTCCGGAAGACGACGAACTCCACCTCGCCCGACCCCAGGGCTCGGACTCGGCCTCGGCTCCGGAAGACGACGAACTCCGCCTTGCCCGACCCCAGGGCTCGGCCTCGGCTCCGGAAGACGATGGACTCCACCTCGCCCGACCCCAGGGCTCGGACTCGACCTTGACCTCGGAGGAATTGCCACCTCGCCCGAACTCGGGTTCGGACCAGCCACGTCGCCAGGGGGGCCATCATTACCCTACCCCTAGCTAGCTCAGGCTACGGGGAACAAGACCGGCGTCCCATCTGGCTCGCCCCAGTAAACAAGTAATGATGACACCCCGCACGCTCCATGACGGCGGCAGCTCCCAGCCTCTTATGTCAGCAAGGAGACGTCAGCAAGGACCCGACAGCCCCGACAGCTGTACTTCCGTAGGGCTCCAGCGCTCCTCCGATGACCACGACATCACATGAACAGGGTGCCAAAACCTCTCCGACTGCCACAACGGCATGTACTTAGGGCTCTAGCTCCTCTCTGCTAGACACATTAGCACATTGCTACACCCCCCATTGTACACCTGGACCCTCTCCTTACGTCTATAAAAGGAAGGCCCAGGGCTCTCGTACGGAGAGGTTGGCCGCGCTGGAGGACGGGCCGGCGCATAAGGCTCTCTCTCTCTCTCTCTCTCTCTCTCTCTCTCTCTCTCTCGCTCCCGCGCGAACGCTTGTAACCCCCTACTGCAAGCGCATCCAGCCGCCCTGGGCGCAGGACAACACGAAGGCCGCGGTTTCCCCTCGCTATTCTCCCCCTTTATGTCCCGTCTCGCGCCGACCCATCTGGGCTAGGGCACGCAGCGACAATTTACTCGTCGGTCCAGGGACCCCCCGAGGTCGAAACGCCGATAGTTGGCGCGCCAGGTAGGGGCCTGCTGCGTGTTGACGAACAGCTTCCCGTCAAGCTCCAGATGGGTAGTCCCCAGCAACCTTTCCAACCCAGGACGACGCTCCGTTTTGGGAGTCTCGAGTTCATGTCTCTCGACGGCAGCTACGACATGGTACTCCTTCTTCCGCCGCGCGACGACGACAATGGCGGCCGTCAGCCCGCCCGCCGGCGGCGGAATCGACGACGTCTTCCCCACGTGGCGGAAGAGCAACATTTAGTTCTGTCCCATCGCCTCCCCCGCCGACGGAGGAGGAGGCGGGGCAGGCATGGCCAAGCAGGGGGCAACACCTCGTCGGCTGTCGAGCGAGACGACGGCGCCGGCGCCCCAGTGGGGGACACGCCGGGCATTGACCTCACGTCGGAGACGAAGACGAGCGCCGTTTCCCCGCAACACGCCAACATCGAGCTGACGGATGACGCCAGCACGCTCGCGAAGGGCTTGCTGGGCGTCGCCCTCGTACCTGAGACAACGGTGCAGTCTGCCCCTGACGCGACTTCGTCACCACCCGTCGATCAAGAGGTACCGTCCGTTTCCCGTCCCATGCCTTTCAGATTCAGCTTCGACCCACCAAGCGACCCCGCTTCGGTGGAGGCTTTCGCAAAGGCATGTCCAAACCCTCCGGGGTACCATGTGCGGTCACCCTGGGACAGACTGACGGCCGTCTCGACCTACGGGCCCTCGGGTTCCGAGGAAGATGACGAGCCTGACTCTGGTTGGGATTTCTTCGGGCTTGGTAACCCCAGTACCATGCGGGACTTCATGACCGCATGTGACTACTGCCTCTCCGATTGTTCCGATGGTAGCCATAGCCTCGGCGACGAGGACTGTGGCCCAAGTCACGAATGTTTCCACGTCGATCTAGGGGGTCTCGGCGAAGGTAACCATCTAGGTATGCTGGAGAACGGCGATCCCCCTAGGCCTGCGCCTCGCGTTGACACCCTTCGGGAGCTAGTTGTGGTCCCAGTCCCTGCGGGGGGTCAGGACGCACAGCTCGAGCAAATCCGCGAGATGCAGGCCAAGCTCGATGAGGAGGCAGGAACGCGTGCGCAGCCTCGGCTGAACCTCAGATAGGAGTGGACGGGCCGGGCTCTAGCCGGAGAAGCGCGTCATCTGGCCCAGGACGTCCAGCACCGCATCACCGACGATACCAGGCCAAGGCTGCCCAAGGTTTCCAGTGGGATCGGCCAGAACCTGGCTGCAGCTGCGATACTACTCCGAGCGATGCCGAAACCCTCCACCACCGAGGGGCGGCGTATCCAGGGAGAGCTCAAGAACCTCCTGGAAGATGTCGCGGTCCGACGGACCGAAAGCTCTGCCTCCCGAAGGCAGGGGTACCCCCTGGAGCATCGCGCCGCGACTTCCGGATTCATGCGAGAAGCCTCGGTCCACACCGGGCGCACGCGCAACACGGCGCCTGCGGCCTTGGGTCGCCTCGGCAACGAGCACCACCACCGCAACCGTCGAGCCCACCTCGACGAAAGAGTGCGCAGAGGCTACCACCCTAGGCGTGGGGGATGCTACGACAGCGGGGAGGATCGGAGCCCCTCGCCCAAACCACCTGGTCCACAGGCTTTCAGCCGAGCCATACGACGGGCGCCGTTCCCGACCCGGTTCCGAACCCCGACTACCATCACAAAGTACTCTGGGGAGACGAGGCCGGAACTGTGGCTCGTGGAATACCGACTGCCCTGCCAGCTGGGTGGAACGGACGATGACAACCTCATCATCCGCAACCTCCCCCTGTTCCTCTCCGACACCGCTCGAGCCTGGCTGGAGCATCTGCCTCCGGGGCAGATCTCCAACTGGGACGACCTGGTCTAAGCCTTCGCCGGCAACTTCCAGGGCATGTACGTGCGCCCTGGGAACTCCTGGAATCTCCGAAGCTGCCGCCAGCAGCCGAGAGAGTCTCTCCGGGACTACATACGGCGATTCTCGAAGCAGCGCACCGAGCTGCCCAACATCACCGATTCCGATGTCATCGGCGCGTTCCTCGCCGGCACCACCTGCCGCGACCTGCTGAGCAAGCTGGGTCGCAAGACCCCCACCAGGGCGAGCGAGCTGATGGACATCGCCACCAAGTTCGTATCTGGCCAGGAGGCGGTTGAGGCCATCTTCCGGAAGGACAAGCAGCCCCAGGGCCGCCAGCCGGAAGACGTCCCCGAGGCGTCCGCTCGGCGCGACACCAAGAAGAAGAATAAGAAGAAGTCGCAAGAGAAACGAGACGCCACCGATGCAGACCTTGTCGCCGCCGCTGAGTACAAGAACCCTCGGAAACCTCCTGGAGGTGCCAATCTCTTCGATAAGATGCTCAAGGAGCCGTGCCCCTATCATCAGGGGCCCATCAAGCACACCTTTGAGGAATGCGTCATGCTTCGGCGCCACTTTCACAAGGCCAGGCCACCGGCGGAAGGTGGCAGGGCCCACAACGACGACAAGGAGGACCACAAGGTAGAGGGGTTTCTCGAGGTCCACGACTGCTTCATGATCTACGGTGGGCAAGTGGCGAATGCCTCGGCTCGGCGCCGCAAGCAAGAGCATCGGGAGGTCTGCTTGGTAAAGGTGGCGGCGCCAGTCTACCTAGACTGGTCCGACAAGCCCATCACCTTCGACCAAGGTGACCACCCCGATCGCGTGCCGAGCCCGGGGAAATATCCGCTCGTTGTCGACCCCATCATCGGCAATGTCAGGCTCACCAAGGTCCTCATGGACGGAGGCAGCAGCCTCAACATCATCTACGCCGAGACCCTCGGGCTCCTGCAGATCGATCTATCCTCGATCCGGGCAGGCGTGGCGCCTTTTCACGGGATCATCCCCGGGAAACGCGTCCAACCCCTCGGACAACTCGATCTGCCCGTCTGCTTCGGGACTCCCTCCATCTTCCGAAGGGAAACCCTCACGTTCGAGGTGGTCGGGTTCCGAGGAACCTACCATGCAGTGCTGGGGAGACCATGTTACGCCAAGTTCATGGCCGTCCCCAACTACACCTACCTGAGTACGAATGCGACGTGGAGTGCGTGGAGTACGTCGAGGCCCAACGGGGTCATCACCGTCGGCCCAACGTACCGACATGAGTACGAATGCGACGTGGAGTGCGTGGAGTACACCGAGGCCCTCGCCGAATCTGAGGCCCTCATCGCCGACATGGAAAGCCTCCCCAAGGAGGTTCCAGATGCGAAGCGCCACGCCGGCAACTTCGAACCAGCAGAGGCGGTTAAATCCGTCCCTCTCGACCCCAGCAACGACACCTCCAAGCAGATCCGGATCGGCTCCGAGCTCGACCCCAAATAGGAAGCAGTGCTCGTCGACTTTCTCCGCGCAAATGCCGATGTTTCCGTGTGGAGTCCCTCGGACATGCCGGGCATACCGAGGGAAGTCGCCGAGCACTCACTGGATATCCGAGCTGGAGCCCGACCCGTGAAACAGCCTCTGCGCCGATTCGACGAAGAAAAGCGCAGAGCCATAGACGAGGAGATTCACAAGCTGATGGCTGCTGGGTTCATCAAAGAGGTATTCCATCCCGAATGGCTTGCCAACCCTGTGCTTGTGAAAAAGAAAGATGGGAAATGGCGGATGTGTGTAGACTACACTGGTCTAAACAAAGCATGTCCGAAGGTTCCCTACCCTCTGCCTCGTATCGACCAAATCGTGGATTCCACTACTGGGTGCGAAACCCTGTCTTTCCTCGATGCCTACTCAGGGTATCACCAAATCAGGATGAAAGAGTCCGACCAGCTCGCGACTTCTTTCATCACACCTTTTGGCATGTACTGCTACGTTACTATGCCATTTGGTTTGAGGAATGCGGGTGCGACGTACCAAAGGTGCATGAACCACGTGTTCAGAAAGCACATTGGTCGAACGGTCGAGGCTTACATTGATGACATTGTAGTCAAGACGAGGAGAGCCTCCGACCTCCTCTCCGACCTTGAAACGACATTCAAGTGTCTCAAGGCGAAAGGCGTAAAACTCAACCCCGAGTAGTGCGTCTTCGGAGTCCCCCGAGGCATGCTCTTGGGGTTCATCGTATCCGAGCGGGGCATCGAGGCCAACCCAGAAAAAATCGCGGCAATCACCAACATGGGGCCCATCAAGGACTTGAAAGGTGTACAGAGGGTCATGGGATGCCTTGCGGCTCTGAGCCGCTTCATCTCGCGCCTCGGCGAAAGAGGCCTACCTCTGTACCGCCTCTTAAGAAAGATCGAGTGCTTCACTTGGACCCCCGAGGCCGAGGAAGCCCTCAGGAACCTGAAGGCGCTCCTTACGAACGCACCCATCCTGGTGCCCCTCGCTGCCGAAGAAGCCCTCTTGATCTATGTCGCCGCTACCACTCAGGTGGTCAGCGCCGCGATCGTGGTCGAGAGACGAGAAGAAGGGCATGCACTGCCCGTCCAGAGGTCGGTCTACTTCATCAGTGAGATACTGTCCGAGACCAAGATCCGCTACCCACAAATTCAGAAGCTACTGTACGCGGTAATTCTGACACGGCGAAAGTTGCGACACTACTTTGAGTCTCATCCGGTAACTGTGGTGTCATCCTTCCCCCTCGGGGAGATCATCGAGTGCCGAGAGGCCTCGGGTAGGATTGCAAAATGGGCGGTGGAAATCATGGGCGAGACAATCTCGTTCGCCCCTCGGAAGGCCATCAAGTCCCAAGTCTTGGCAGACTTTGTGGCTGAATGGGTCGACACCCAGCTTCTGGCACCTCCGATCCGACCGGAACTCTGGACCATGTTTTTCGATGGGTCGCTGATGAAAACAGGGGCAGGCGCGGGCCTGCTCTTCATCTCGCCCCTCGGGAAGCACCTCCGCTACGTGCTGCGCCTCCATTTCCCGACGTCCAACAACGTGGCTGAGTACGAGGCTCTGGTCAACGGGTTGCGCATCGCCATCGAGCTAGGGGTCCGACGCCTCGACGCTCGCGGTGACTCGCAGCTTGTCATCGACCAAGTCATGAAGAACTCCCACTGCCGCGACCCGAAGATGGAAGCCTACTACGACGAGGTTCGGCGCCAGGAAGACAAGTTCCACGGGCTCGAGTTCAACCACGTCGCCCGGCGGTACAACGAGACTGCGGACGAGCTGGCAAAGATAGCTTCGTGGCGGACAACGGTTCCCCCGGACGTCTTCTCCCGAGACCTACATCAACCTTAGGTCAAGACCAGCGACACGACCGAGCCCGAGGCACCCTCGGCTCAGCCCGAGGCACCCTTGGCCCCCGAGGGTGAGGCACTTCGCGTCGAGGGAGAGCGGAATGAGGTCACGCCTGATTGAGACTGGCAGACCCCGTACCTGCAATATCTCCACCGAGGAGAGCTGCCCCTCGACCGAGCCAAAGCTCGGCGACTGGCGCGGCGCGCCAAGTCATTCGTCTTGCTGGGTGACGGGAAGGAGCTCTACCACCACAGCCCCTCCGGCATCCTCCAACGATGCATATCCATCGCTGAAGGCCAGGAGCTCTTACAAGAAATACACTCGGGGGCTTGCGGTCATCATGCAGCGCCCTGAGCCCTTGTTGGAAACGCTTTCTGACAAGGTTTCTACTGGCCGACTGCGGTGGCCGACGCCACTAGAATTGTCCGCACCTGCCAAGGGTGTCAGTTCTATGCAAGGCAGACGCACCTACCCGCTCAGGCTCTGCAAACAATACCCATCACCTGGCCATTTGTTGTGTGGGGTCTGGACCTCGTCGATCCCTTGCAGAAGGCACCCGGGGGCTACACGCACCTACTGGTCTCCATCGACAAATTCTCCAAGTGGATCGAGGTCTGACCCCTAAACAGCATCAGGTCCGAACAGGCGGTGGCATTCTTCACCAACATCATCCATCGCTTTGGGGTCCCGAACTCCATCATCACCAACAACGGCACCCAGTTCACTGGCAGAAAGTTCCTGGACTTCTGCGAGGATCACCACATCCGAGTGGACTGGGCCGCCGTGGCTCACCCCATGACGAATGGGCAGGTAGAGCGTGCCAACGGCATGATTCTGCAAGGACTCAAGTCGAGGATCTACAACGACCTCCACAAGTTTGGCAGGCGATGGATGAAGGAACTCCCCTTGGTGGTCTGGAGCCTGAGGACGACGCCAAGTCGAGCCACGGGCTTCACGTCGTTCTTTCTAGTCTATGGGGCTGAGGCCATCTTGCCCACGGACTTAGAGTACGGTTCCCCAAGGACGAGGGCCTACGACGACCGACGCAACCAGACCAACCGAGAAGACTCACTGGACCAGCTGGAAGAGGCTCGGGACATGGCCTTACTACACTCGGCGCGGTATCAGCAGTCCCTGCGACGCTACCACGCCCGAGGGGTTCGGTCCCGAGACCTCCAGGTGGGCGACTTGGTGCTTCAACTACGACAAGATGCCCGAGGGCGGCACAAGCTCACGCCCCCCTGGGAAGGGCCATTCATCATCGCCAAGGTTTTGAAGCCCGGGACATACAAGCTGGCCAACAGTCAAGGCGAGGTCTACAGCAACGCTTGGAGCATCCGACAGCTACATCGCTTCTACCCTTAAGATGCTTTCAAGCCGTTCATATACCTTGTTTACATATGAAGTCTAACCATCAAGGAAGGGACGGCTTTGCCTCGGCAAAGTCTAACCCTCCCTCGGGGGCTAGAAGGGGCGAACCCCCTCTGCGTCAAAATTTTCCTCGAAAAAAGTCTTTCGGCAAGAACATTTTTCGTGTTTTTCGACTACTTTGATGGTGGGATCTTGAAAACGACGGAGTACACGTAAGCAGGCAAGGCTGACCGAGCCGAGGGACTCCTACACCTCCGGGATACGGATACCTCACTCATCACCTTTTGCGATAAGTAACTCGCGCTCGGATAAACGGTTCCGCTGACAGAACAAGTCCTAACGCTCGAAGACTCTTCTGCCGAAACGGTTTTTCGTGCCATCTCGACCATGTCGACAAAAGAATCCTACGGACGAGTAAGAGTACACGTAAGCGGCAAGGCCGACCGAGCCGAGGGACTCCTACACCTCCGGGATACAGATACCTCACTCATCACCTTCCGTGAGAAGTAACTCTCGCTCGAATGAATGATTCTACCACCGACAAGCAAGTCTTGATACTCGAAACAAGGGGAAAAGAAACACAGCTTTACAACACGACGACAGTATGTTTGGGCCTCGGCGGCCGCAAAAAACATATGCATACTACAGGCGAACCGATGCTGCAGGCTCAGATGTCGATGGAGAGGGAGCAGCAGCACCCTCGGCGTCAACTCCACCTTCGGCGAAGTCCGACCGAGCCTCGGACGGCAACACGGGCAAAGGATCTCCGCTCCTAAGGACGATGTAAGCACCACGCCCGGGCCATCGCCGCCAGGGTCTCCTCTAGGAACCCGCCCCGAGCAGACGGCTCGGTTGGCTGCCCCGAAGCCTCAGCCAGCTGCCCCCTGAGGACACCCGCTCGGCTCATGGCCTCGGCAACCTGACTCCGGCGTTGGTCCCGGCCAAGCCTCGGCCGACGAAGCTCCCTTTTTCGAGCCAACTCTGCCTCTGTCCGTGCTGGCACCGCTGCCCTCGGCTCCGGCCCACCGCAGAGCAGCCGAGGGTTTCTTTAACTAAGCAAGAGAAGCCTCGGGCGCAAGGCCGACCGAGCCGAGGGATTCCTACGCCTCTGGGATACGGATACCTCACTCGTCACCTTCCGCACAGAGCAACTCACATTTGGTTAAGCGGTTCGGCTAGCCGACAGGCGAGTCCCAGTGCTCGAAAATGAGGGGAAAAACATGGTATTACACCCAAAAATACCTACATGTTCAGGCCCCGACAGCCACAATGAACAAACACCGGCACTCCAGGTGCCATTACAAACGGAACTCCGGTTCCACCCCCGCAGGTACGAACAACCCCCCACGTTGGAGGGCCTGCGGGGCAACAAAACCCCTGGTGGCTCGCTGACGCCCGCTCCGGTAGCAGCGACAACGACCTCCGCTCCGAAGTGGCCAAACAGCAGCAACGATGACCTCAGGGCGGACGCTGCTGCGACGAGCTCCTCGCCCACGTCCCCACTCAGGGGGCAAGGACAAGCTATCAAAGCCAAAGAGCCGAAGGCCCGGAGCACGGATGGTGGCGGCAATCTCGTCGGCAACGAGGACTTCTTCAGCCGCCACCACCTCAACGTCGACGACGGCAGCCATCTGCCCACCGGCAGATCCCCACTCGGATCCTTCCGGGCAGGCGAAGCACCGACCTCCACGCAAGAGGCGTCGTACCAGAGCAAAGGCAGGACCGCCTAAGAACACGAACGCCGCCCTAGCAGCGCGCGACGTCTTGGGCGGCCCTCCGGTGCGCGTGGCGCAGCGACCGCTCGCACGACGGGAGGGGGCACCGGGAGCCGAGCCAGAGCCAGCGAGCCCAATGCGCTGAAGCTGACGACGCTCGCGGCCAGCCCCGCATTTTCGGAGTCCGCCCCTTCCGCTAAGGCCAGTGAGCACTCTCTCCCCTGAATGCTGAAGGAGAGGATGACCCACGAACCCGTGTGAGAGGTAGAGCTCCGGCTCAGCCCGCCCTCCGCCCCAGCAAGGATGATGAAGATCCTTGAAGCTGAGGGCGGGGCAGAAGCCGCAGCCCAGCTCGCTTCTCCCCACCATCGAACTGGAGGTCACCGTCTTGGGTGACCACCGGCGAGGGGATGCAGCCGGGCTGCCTGATGAAAATCCTTGAAGCCGAGCGATGGCTGAAGGGTACCAACTTCCGCGAAGTTGCGTTCCTCCAACAACAGCAAGACGAAAGCGACGCGAGCGCTCCCCATCCGGGGGCTCGGAAGCTGGAAGGATGCGATACATGGAGTGTGACTCTCCCCACTTGCGTCCTCAGCCGTCGCGGGATGAGTCTTCTCCAACACGCTCCAAGGTCCACCCCCTACGACACGAGGGCTGGGTCCCACGCATCATGCAAGCTGCCCCAGGACAGAAGGAGCCAAACCGCCGCGTGCGGAGCGCACAACAGCCCAGCAGTTACAAGCATTCCTCCACTATCGCCCGGACCAGCGGGTGAAAAAGCGGACCACCATGCAGGCAGCATGCAACCGCACCAAGAGGGCGCACCCTCCCGACTTTGCCGCGTCCAGCATGGAGGCCCAGACCTACACGTCATGTAACCGGCGCGCCGGTTACTACGTGCGGGAAACTGCACCGCCACTCGCGCCAGTCCCGCGCCTCCTCGACTGCAGAACCGGTGCCGCAACTCGAGGCAACCCTGTGCACGGCCCAGTAGTGCCAACCAGGCACGCCGGTCACAGGTCAGTCAGCCGCGGGAGAAGGCGTGACGGTCGATACGGCCAAAAATGGGCCGGCAGTAATGGTGATGGCAGGCGGGCGGAAGCAGCAGTCAAATCATCTGTAGGCTCACGTCCCCTCCTGGAACAGCGAGAGAACTCTCTCCCACGGCGTGAAGACGACGCGCCCGTGTTCCGTTCCTCGAACGGCTCGCGCACGCACAACGGCTGCCCTGCGAACCACTCGTCCCGTCGCATTAACTCTGCGGCAGGGCAGGCGGCACCTTTGGCAGGACAAGCGGGCGACGCTTCACCTCCGCCATAATGACCGCGTCAAAAAGGTACGCCATGACGTTCGATTTTGTATCCTTTTCCATTTCCTCTTTCTCTCTCTTGCCACAGGGACCGGGAAAGGGGATACTCCGAAAGGGATCCTTCTCCACGAAGGAAACGGGCCCCGAGCCCCCCTACTGATCAGAGGTTTGAAGGCTGGCCCCTCGGAAGGGTTCGACAACCGCCTCAGAGCACTCGGGCTTCGCGCCCACTACTGGTCAGAGGTTCGAAGGCTGGCCCCTCGGAAGGGTTCAACAGCCGCCTCAGGCCACTCGGGCTCCGCGCCCACTACTGATCAGGGGTTCGTAGGCTGGCCCCCGAAGGGTTCGACAGCCGCCTCAGAGCACGCAGAGCGAGGGATGACCCTGGGTACGTTCGATACATAACCAAGGCTCGGGCTACGCTCCCGAGGTACCCTAGGACATTTCCGAGACCAGCGGGAGCGATTTTCGTAACGGAATCCCACCAGAGGGAGGCATCGAGCCCTCGGACCCCGTCAAAAGGGGACCGGGTCCGGTGAATCACCCGCAGGTACTTTTGGAGCGCGCCTCCGGGCCACTAGCCGACCCCTAACGAATGGGGCACGGGCGTCCACTCGGATTACCCGCTAGCAACTCACTCGAGACACCATGTTCGGCGCCCTCCGAGGGCAGCATGGCGCTTCCCCCCCCCCCCCCTCCTCCTTGCGGAAAGGCGACGTAGGGGCGTATGAAAAAAGTCGAGTCTGTCCTTGACCGTCCTCTCGCTCTGTGCGAAGGCTCGGGGGCTGCTCTCGCGAACCCGGCTCCGGCCAAACCGTTGACAGCGTCAACATACCAGCCCGAGAACTTGGGACTCGACTATGCACCCGGGCTACGGCCAGTTCGCATGAGGGAACGACCAAACCGGCCGAGCCATCACGAAAGGCACTAAGACCTCGAAGGAGTCAAAACACTCCTCCGAGGCCTCGGGGGCTACACCCGGCGGGTGCGCTCGCGCGCACCCACCGGAACAAAATGCAACCGAGAAAGGCCGGTCCCCTTGCAAAAAAGTGCGACAAAAGCCTCCAAGCGAGTGCCAACACTCCCTTCAAGGCTCGAGGGCTACTGTCGGGGACCATAATTAGGGGTACCCCCAAGACTCCTAATCTTAGTTGGTAACCCCCATCAGCACAAAGCTGTAAAGGCCTGATGGGCGCGATTAAGGTCAAGGCTCAGTCCACCCAAGGGACACGATCTCACCTCACCCGAGCCCAGCCTCGGGCAAAGGCAGCTGACCCCGAAGGATTCACGTCTCGCCCGAGGGCCCCCTCAAGCAACAGACACACCTTCGGCTCGCCCGAGGCCCAGTCTTCGCAGAGAAGCAACCTTGGCCAGATCGCCACGCCAACCGACCGTATCGCAGGAGCATTTAATGCAAGGATCGCCTTACATCTTATCCTGACACGCTCTTCAGTCGACAGAGCCGAAGTGACCGCAGTCACTCCGCCGCTCCACTGACCGACCTGACAAGAAAACAGCGCCGCCTGCCCCGCTCCGACTGTCGTGCC
Source organism: Zea luxurians (assembly GCA_029449295.1). Classification (NCBI taxonomy): domain Eukaryota; kingdom Viridiplantae; phylum Streptophyta; class Magnoliopsida; order Poales; family Poaceae; genus Zea; species Zea luxurians. The sequence continues at coordinate 167,561,514 of JAOPSE010000004.1, forward strand.
ACTCGCTAGAGTGAGGTCGACAGCGGCTAAGTCCAGCCTCGGGCGACATAGGAAGCTCCGCCTCGCTCGACCCCAGGGCTCGGCCCCCGTCTCGGCCTCGGCTCCGGAAGACGACAAACTCCGCCTCGCCCGACCCCAGGGCTCGGACTCGGCCTCGGCTTCGGAAGACGACGAACTCCGCCTCGCCCGACCCCAGGGCTCGGCCTCGGCCTCGGCTCCGGAAGACGACGAACTCCGCCTCGCCCGACCCTAGGGCTCGGACTAGGCCTCGGCTCCGGAAGACAATGGACTCCGCCTCGCCCGACCCCAGGGCTCGGACTCGACCTCGGAGGAATCGCCACCTCGCCCGAACTCGGGTTCGGACCAGCCACGTCGCCAGGGGGGCCATCATTACCCTATCCCTAGCTAGCTCAGGCTACGGGGAACAAGACCGGCGTCCCATCTGGCTCGCCCCAGTAAACAAGTAATGATGACACCCCGCACGCTCCATGACGGCGGCAGCTCCCAGCCTCTTATGTCAACAAGGAGACGTCAGCAAGGACCCGACAGCCCCGACAGCTGTACTTCCGCAGGGCTCCAGCGCTCCTCCGACGACCACGACATCACATGAACAGGGTGCCAAAACCTCTCCGACTGCCACGACGGCATATACTTAGGGCTCTAGCTCCTCTCTGCTAGACACATTAGCACATTGCTACACCCCCCATTGTACACTTGGGCCCTCTCCTTACGTCTATAAAAGGAAGGTCCAGGGCTCTCGTATGGAGAGGTTGGCCGCGCGGGAGGATGGGCCGGCGCATAAGGCTCTCGCTCGCTCTCTCTCTCTCTCGCTCCCGCGCGAACGCTTGCAACCCCCTACTGCAAGTGCATCCAGCCGCCCTGGGCGCAGGACAACACGAAGGCCGCGGTTTCCCCTCGCTGTTCTCCCCCCTTTGTGTCCCGTCTAGCGCCGATCCATCTGGGCTGGGGCACGCAGCGACAATTTACACGTCGGTCCAGGGACCCCCGGGGTCGAAACGCCGACAGTAGGTCAGTGCATAAGGCAGTGCCGCTCTAGATCCCATAGTGTCGAGACATGACAGGGTCAGACTATTCACAATGTTGCTAATAGATTTTACAATATTGTTTTTAATAGGTCTATTCACCGCTTTCTAGGCATACCAGGTTTTTACACTTAGTAATTTACAAGAATCAAGGAGAAACGTCTTTTAGATGCTAACATGTATTAACATCTTATTATACTCTCTTTTGGGAACGACTGTTGTGCCAATAAACCTTAGTTACAAAGGTGTAAACCACCATTCTAGACGTTTCGGACCGTAAATCACATTTAATACTTAAACCCCTCCACTAATAGCCCGCGGAGCTTTATCAAAAACCACTCCATTACATTTACAATTAGATCATGATCTAAAGACTCAAAAGTCATTTCGACATTTACACCTAAGATTTGCTTGCACAGGAGCCGTTGGGTCTGTCCCCTTTTCTTTTACAAGTTCTACTCACAAGTTTCTCTTGTTAAAGTTTAAATGAGGTAAAATTAACGTAAGCATGTGCAATATTTTCTATTTTTCTTATTGAGGGTTTTTATGGGAAATATCAAAGACTCAAATTGCCCTCACAACTCATTCATGGTTTTTCATCGGGGTTTTTTTTTCATATGAGCTACCTAGAGGCATTACCTACAACATGTTGTCATATTGTACATGAGTTTTCGTCATGTTCACTACAGCTTGCTGCCGCTTTAATCCAGCTGTGGCTACACTTCTACAGCCGAACAGCTAGCAACATATCGTATCATATTATTCCTCATTTCTTTCATAAGGTTTTAAAGAGAATTAGTATTCTATGTCATACCTTCAATATCTCTCCATAGGGGTTTTCAAATGGGATGGTGGTTTTTTCAAATCATGATGTAATGTGTCATGATCATTTCTCTTTAATTTTCAATAAAATATAGAAGAGTTTTTATAGCATATCTATACATACATATTCCTCAGATTTTTCGAGAAATTGTAGCTAGCAGTTTCATTGATCTAAAAAAGAATTCAATTGAGGGGATATTTAGTGATCTTATTAATTCATAGAATGCAGCTAGTGATGAGATTAGTCAGCTAATCATATCTCAGATGGGACATGTCCATTCAATGAACTGTTGTTTCTTTCCCAAACTCTACCAAACTGTTGTTAGGCAAAATATTCACAAAGTCCTCATGGAAAGAGTAAACTTCACAGGCAGTACAAGTCTCAAAATTTCTTCGTAACCCCTCCATTTTGTTCCAGCTTCATCTCAAGTTCTCAACTTAGAGCTGCGGGTCACCATATAATGCACAATTTAATGCATTTCAACCCTGAAGTATAGACCGAACCAAGTTCGCATAAAAACAAGTAGTGCCCCTCAAAACAAAATTTGCAGGTAGTCAACGTACATTGAATAACATCTGAGGAACAAAAATCAATCGCAGTGTTGTTCGAATGCTATTGTACCAGCTGGTCCTATGATAAGTAGCCATTTCAAAAAAAAACACCCTTCTTGAATCCCGGACCTTATAAACACCTATCTGAACAGATTTAGATCAGAGTGAATGAAAGCAGTATGGGATATGAATGGGACATTAGGATACATTCCACAAAGAGCACACCGCAAACACTCGAGCACTGTGAAGATCTGTATGAATGCAATAGACATCCAGAGGTACTGCATTGGCTTCCCCTGATAAACGATGCTTGGCATCCAGGTACACATGGTGGCCACTGCTTGGGAGCCAGTGTCCAGAAGGATTGCTAGGATCACATGGAACCTCAGAAAGTGCGGCGACCACTTCCGCCTCACAACGAAGAAGTACACTGTCATAAATATCACCAGAAAGAGCCACCCAGGACACAGAGTCATGGTATCGATGAAGGTGTACAACAGAGAAAACCCCTGCAAATAAGTGTGCAGCTGGTAGATCACGTCAGCATAAGACCACATGTTGTGCAGTGGCAGCAAGTACGGCACACAAGCTAGAGTTCTCCACCACCATCTGGGTTTGGATGTCAGCTCAGGGTAGCTGAAAGATGCCAGTGAGGATGCCTGACAACTAACGGACCTTGGATGCTGATTGTGCTGTCTTGATAGTGATGGGATTCCCCTGACAGAATTTTCCCTTGGGGATGATGTAGGCATGGCATGATGAATAGAATCAGTACCAACTGAAAAACACAAATAATGATGAAAATCAAATCCATTATAGTAACTAGGAAAATAATCAAAGAGTGTGACAATGGGACGGATAGATAAATCCTGGACATCAAAGAAATCAATATATATAACACTTGCAAAACGGTTTCATTTCCAATGTCATTCTAAACATAAAAAAGTACCAATGGAAATAACTAAACCAAGGCTTGAATTTCATATATCGTGTTATTATCTTGTTGATAATATGTTCTGGCTGGAATTCTGAACTATTCAAATTCATATCCTGTTCAAATGATTGTATTTTGTTTATTACTTTGCATTGTCTTGAACATTTGCCAAAAAAAAACATTATATTGTTTTTTTCAGCAAACCTATATCCAAAATAGGTCCTCAACAAGTAACCAAAGGAATAAACATACTAAAACCACAAAAAGTTTTTTTGGGTTAATTAGAAATATGCCACTCCAGCTTTGAAAAGTTGGAAACTAGTTCATCTTCATGCCACTCCATGGCATCAAAATGAACTAACCATCTAAATTTGCAAAAGCTGAGTGGCGTGTATACAATTAATCCTTTTTTATGAAACACGAAATATTGAACTGTCAGGTAGAGCCCAGGAAATCAGCAACACCAGACATTATAGCATCTAATACAGGACTATAACTATATGATTACACTTAATAGGAAACAAAATATTTTGCAGAAATAGCATATAATGATAAGGTTAAATGAATAAGTCAGTACACATAAAAGAATTGATAGCACTAGCCATCTTCTAGAGAAGCACAGGATCGGTTTAGCCGAGGTAACTCTACAGGCTCTAAATCATAACACCATTTCTTTAGTTATATTTCAGTTATCCTACTCTGGACATTCAATGGTCCATTGTGTTATTGTCCCATGTCCTGCATGCTTACCCATATGGCCATATTATATAGTGACAAGAGAATTATGAAGCTGAATAGCTGATTTTTACAGACTTTGCTAAGACAGGATTCTGAATTAACGAATATGGTTTTACATGCTCAGATTGTCTGCAGAAAAGAATAAATTAATATAGTGCTAGTCACTATAATGATAATACTGTTTGAGAAGCAACATGCATGAATAAAGTAGAATAGTTTAAGACAATACTTTGCTTTGAGGCATACAGTGAGCTACATTTGAAGGGAGGTCTTTGGGTATCAAAAGAAACATTCAGTTCATAAGAAAAGAACAGCTTCATGATATTTTGTCTAGAACTCGAATTATGAATAAAAAGGCTCAATCAAGAACATATGAAGGCAGAAATTCAAGAAAACAATATTGGCAATGGCAATAAAAGAGTATGTGCGTCGAAATTAAAGTGAACCAAAGGAAAATAGATTTGTTGTCTTCATACCACGTAGAGCTCTTGCAGGAAAATGATTCGTTTTAACAAGAAACTGGGTGCTCTTAAGGCTTGATGATCTACCAGGAAAAGCTAGCAACTGAGCATTTCCAACAGATACGCCCTGGCATAGCACCATTTTGCATGAGCTCGGCCTTATGCAGTTATCTGCACATAGAAGTAATCGAACTGAGTATTTGGTCTGGCACTGAAATCATGTAGCAGTACACGACGCAAACCCAACACAGATTAGCTTATTTATTAGGCCAGTTTCAGTGGGGATTTTATGTCAATGTTTCCAAGACTCCGATATGTTAGAAGCAGTGCACATAAGTTTCATCGCCCGTGGAACTCATTTCATTCGATAAAACTTTTTACCTTATCTCTCTTCGTTAATAATATGTCACATCAACATATTTAATGCCCATAATCCTCTCGTGAAACCACCACAGAGACTAGTCTTAGTTCATCAGTTCGACAAGCATATTGGAACTGTTGGACACCTAACCGAAGTGATGTAGAATATTTCAGAGCTAATAGCTGAAGCCATGGACCTACCAGAGAATTATGGAAAGACAGCGAGAACAGACCAGCAGCTGACTTAAACTAAGTGACAATGAAAAACTAATAGAAATCGCCAAGAGGCATACGGCGAGGAGAGAATAGAGAGAGGCACAGGTGCGGTACGTGACTACCTGGAAACCGGTCGAGACGTGCTCACCGGACGCGGCGGCGGAGGCTCTGGAGAGCTGGGAAAGGGATGGACGGCGGCCGATCTGTGCCGTAGCGCGCTCCGCTGGACAGGACTCCGGAGGGCGGAGGAGCAGCAGACCGGAGCGTGCAAGGGACGCCCCCCAAATCGGGGAACACCGGTCACCAGGACGTGGAGGACGCGCCGACAGGAGCGTAGGAAGACTGGAAGAGATAGGGTATGTGGAATTCACTCTCGAATACAACATGGACCTCTGCTCTCGCTGGGCTCGATCAAAACAAGCAGGCCCTAGGAAAATCCAGGCCCATGTAAGTCTGGCTCGACCTCGGCGTTGCATTTGGCCTGCTTTGTCTTTCCTACCAAATAGTAGAAAGTTAAAAATTCCGGCACCTCTTCGGTAGTTTGCCACGACAAACATTGGTCGAACTGTGTACTTGTAATTAGTTTAGCAAAAAAAACTATATCACCTGTAGAATAGAGTGATAAAGAATACAGTACGATGTAGTTACGGCAACAAACTAAACAACTGTAAAAAAAATATGGCATGACTAACCTTGTGGCATACTGTTGACGCTTTTTCGGAGCGTCAAACACTCAGCAAGAACCGTAGCGGTGCCCTCTGCACAGGGGCGGACGGTCCGCGTGCGGGGCCGGACGGTCCGCGGCCTGGTGCGAGGCGCGGTGGTACTCTCTGCGCAGGGGCGGACTGTCCGCGGCCTGGGGCCGGACGGTCCGCGACCTGGTGCCCGGCTAGGGCTTCTCTGCCTGACGGCCGGACGGTCCGCGCCCTGGGGGCCGGACGGTCCGCGTGTACGCAGAGGCGGCGGGAGTCGCCGGCGGCGCCTGGATCTCACTCCCGAGAGGGACCCCGTCGGGAAGGAGAGATCCTAGGTGGTGTCTAGGCTCGGGCCGGCCGACCTAGACTCCTCTAATCGACGTAGAGCCGAAGAGAGACGAAGAATTTGGGGATTGGATAGCTAAACCTAAACTAGACTAGAACTACTCCTAGGATAAAATGTAAATTGTATTGATTGAAGGTTCGATTCGTTGTTTCAAATCGGCCGTAGACCTCTCTATTTATAGAGGAGGAGGGCTGGACCCGTTACAAACAAATTTCCAAATTTCCGAGTGAATCCCGCGAATCTAGCTAACAACCGTAGCACAAAACTCGGAACCCTAAACTGCTCTACGCACGCGCGGACCGTCCGGCCTCAGGGCCGGACCGTCCGCCCTGCTCAAAATGGGCTCCAACATATGCCCCCTGCCTTTTGGTGGAGCTGAGCGAACCAAAAGCATCTTAACACGATGTGATTACATCGGTTTTCTTAAGCATTTTGCCACATACTGGGATGATACTGCTTGAGGAAACGCTCATTCAAAGCCTTAGGCAAATCTTTGCCTTGTAATGTTTGTAGCAAATAGGCGTTACCAGACATCACCTGTTTCACTTTATAAGGACCCTCCCAGCTTGGCGACCATTTCCCGAACTTTCGGTCTTTATTCCTTAGAGGCAGAATGGTCTTCCACACCAAGTCTCCTACTTGAAATGATTTTGCTTTGACCTTCTTGTTGTAGGCCCTGGCTACCATGATCTTGTCCTTTTCTATTGCTCCCAAAGCTATCATCCTTTTGTCGGTCACCTCATCAATATTATCCATCATTGAATTATAATAATCAGTAGCAGTTAGATCATTTTGTCTGGCAAACCTGACAGCATTCAAACTTATTTCCACAGGTAACACTGCTTCCTGCCCATAGACAAGCTCAAAAGGAGATACTTTAGTAGCACTATGTTTAGATATTCTATGAGCCCATAAAGATTCCGACAAAATCTTATGCCAATGTTTAGGATTATCAGATACCTTCTTTTTTATCAAATTAATCAATGTCCTATTACTAGACTCGGCCTGTCCATTGGCCTGAGCATAATATGGAGACAAATTAAGCAGCTTAATTCTGTATAATTCAGCAAATTCACGTACCTCCTTTGACATAAAAGAAGTACCTTGATCTGTAGTCAAGGTCTGGGGAATGCCGAATCTATGAATAATATGCTCAGTTATGAACTCAATTACCTCCTTGTGCGTCATGTTCTTTAGAGCAACGGCTTCAGTCCATTAGGTGAAATAGTCAGTGGCAACTAACACAAACTGATGCCCCTTTGATGATGAAGGATGAATTTCTCCGATAAAGTCTAATCCCCATCCTCTGAACGGCCAAGGCTTGATGATAGGATGCAATTCGGCTGCAGGGACCAACTGTAGGTCGCCGAATTTTTGACACACTTGGCAACCCTTGTAGTACTTGAAACAATCAGCTATCATACTAGGCCAATAAAAACCAGACCTTCGCAACAACCACTTCATCTTTGGAGCTGATTGATGAGTACCACAAATTCCTTCATGTACTTCGGCCATGGCTAATATAGCATCATCTGGGCCTAAGCACTTAAGCAGGACATCATTGACCGTTCGGCGGTAAAGTTCATCACTCATCAAAACATACTTGAAAGTTGTTCGCCGAATGTTCTTATCTGTCCTGATATTGGGATTTCGTAAATAATTAAGTATAGGTGTCCTCCAATCACTTGCATCGGCTTCATTGTCAGCCGAATCGATTAAGAGAACATTTCTGGTAATCCCGGACGGTCCGGCGTCATCACGCGGACGGTCCGCGACCTGGGAATTTGGCTCTGCACTGGTTATCAGATTTTCAGTTTTGTGAAATTTCCCTCTCTTTATCCGATAACCTGACGCATCTTGTGCCAAATCGTTAGCTCTATGATTCTCAACTCTAGAAATATGCCGAATACTGAATTCGTCAAAAGAATGGATTATGCTCCAACATTTCTCAAGGTAACTATTTAGAGTACCATCAAAACATTGATATTCTTCTAGCACTTGTTGGAGAACCAGCTGAGAATCACCAAATACCTTCACATGTTTTACTCCCATACCATTTAAAAGTCCTAAGCCGAATAGGAGGGCCTCATATTCAGCTTGATTATTAGTGCAATAAGTTTTCAACCGGCTAGAGAAGTCAAAGGAGACATTACTTGGTGAAACAAGCACAATGCCAATTCCTTGCCCTTCATTGCAAACCGATCCATCAAAATATAAAGTCCAAGGAGTAATAGTGAGGTATAACATGTCTAGTTCATGAATATCATTAACCCGATGTTCTACAATGAAATCCGCTACGACTTGGCCTTTCATAGATTTCAATGGTTCATAGGCCAAGTCTTATTCTATGAGTGCATAAGCCCACTTACCAATTCTACCACTCATAATTGGGTTATGCAACATGTATTTGATCACATCGGCTTGACTAGAAACAGTGCAATGACTAGACAGTAAATAACATCTACATTTGGTGCATCCATAAAACAAGCATAAGCATAATTTTTCAATAAAAGTGTACCTTGTCTCAGCATCCACCAACCTTCGGCTTAGATATGTCACCACATGCTCCTTCCCCTCAGTTTCTTGTGTCAGAACAGCCCCAATGACCTTATCCTCAGCTGCAATGTATAATCGGAATGGTACTCCTGCTCGTGGTGCTTTTAATACGGGAGCCGAAGATAAATATTTTTTGATGAGATCAAATGCTTCTTGCTGTTCTGCCCCCCAAGCGAATTCGGCATCATTCTTAAGCCGAAGAATAGGGGTGAACGCATCAATCTTTCCGGCTAGGTTAGAAATAAACCTTCGTAAATAATTCACCTTGCCGAGAAACCTCTGTACCTCGACCTTACAGGTCGGAGGTCCCACATTCCGAATAGACTTGATTCGGTCAGGGTCTATCTCTATACCATGTTCATGTATGACAAATCCTAAAAACTTACCAGCCGACACTCCAAAAGCACATTTACGTGGGTTCATTTTCAAACCATACCGACGCATTTTATCAAAGGCTTTGCGCAAATCAGCTATATGAGGACTAAACTCAGCCGATTTGACTACAATATCATCAATGTAGACTTCCACAGTGTTTCCTAACAACTCATGGAAGATCAGATTCATAGCCCTCTGATAAGTAGCACCAGCATTTTTAAGACCGAATGTCATGACAACCCATTCAAATAAACCAATGAAGCCTGGACATATAAAGGCCGTTTTAGACGCATCCTCTTCGGCCATGAAATCTGGTTATATCCGGCATTACCGTCAAGAAAGCTAATAATTCTATTTCCTGATGCATTATTGATTAATGTGTCGGCTATGGGCATGGGATATTCATCTTTAGGAGTTGCTCTATTTAAATTGAGAAAATCAATGCATACCCTAAGCTTACCTGACTCCTTCTTCTCTACCGGCACAATATTGGAGACCCACTCTGCGTATCTGCAAGGTCTAATAAAATTAGCTTTTAGCAGCCGGTGGATTTCGTCCTTGATTCGTGGGAGAAGATCTGGACGAAATGTTCTAGCTTTTTGCTTGAAAGGTCTGAAACCAGACTTAATAGGCAGCCGATGTTCGACAATCTCTCGGCTTAGTCCAGGCATTTCAGTGTAATTCCAAGCAAAACAATCTGAATATTCCTTCAATAGACCGATCATCTCATTTCTAGAATCGGTCTCCAGGGTCTTGTTTACAAAAGTCGGCCTTGGAGTTTTACCATCTCCTATGTCAATCTCCTCCAAAGGATCGGCCGATGTAAACCCCTGTCCTAGTTTATCAAGATCCTTGAATTCCTCTATCATGTCCCCCACACAGGAATCAGATGATCTTTGTGTGATGGCGGACTTTCCGGTCTCAGTGACCGGATTATCCGTAATACTGTCTTTCCGCTGTGGTAGATGTTCGGTCTTAAAGTCCGAACTGTTTTGTGAAAGACCAGACCATCCGGCTTTGAGAGCCGAATTGTCCATGATCAACGACTCATGAACTTTGTGTGTATTCATCATTTAAACTTTATTTAGGATTTAGCCGATTCTCCATCAGCTCTAGCATTACAGGAATGAAACCTTTCTTATCTATACTTATGATCTGATAATCAGAAAAATCTACTCCTGTGAGACATGTAGCAGTCTCATAAGTCTAGAGTACAGGGGCATCGGCCACAGCGATGCAGGCCGATACATCAGCATGTACTTGTTCTACCTCATCGCCTACCCATTGTATTAGCATTTGATGTAATGTAGAAGGTATACATTGATTGGCATGAATCCAATCTCTGCCTAGAATTAAACTGTAATTCCCTTCTACATCAGCGACGAAGAATGCAGCAGCAAGGGTCTTAGTCCCGATGGTTAATTCAACGGACGTGACTCCCCTGGCTTTAATCGAACTATCCCCAACACCGCTGAGGGTCATGTTGGTTTTGACAAGTTCGTCATCTTGTTTACCTAATTTTCTATATAATGAATAAGGCATTAGATTTACAGCCGCCCCTCCATCTACCAACATCTTAGCAATCGATATTCCATCAATGTGACCGCGCACGAAGAGCGGCTTTAAATGATTTACCGATTCCTTTGGTTTAGTAAAGGCGGCTTCTTTAGGACCGAAATCACACTGGGCAACAACAGGTTCATCGTCGCCGATAATAGTACAATCGGCAGAAAATGTAATAATATTTACATCCATACCTGGGTGTTCTGGAGAAGCCTCGTAGTCGACCAGGTCTTCTCCCAGCAGGCCGTCCTCTTCCATTGATGTTGTCGTGTCGTTGGAGGCTTCCTGATGAACGGCGAACGGTCCGTGCGCGGGGGCCGGACGGTCCGCGCTTGGTGCAGATTGACTTTCTATTTCTGTGGCCGTTTGTTTTTTCTCAACGGCCTTCGGTCTCCATTTCTTTTGCGGTGGCGGGTATAGTGGATGTGTGTCATTAAATGTCTTTTCCGCCTCCTTCTCCTGGCTCTCCTTTGCTCTTAGGCGCTGTAATTTTCTCTTTTGGGATCGTGTCAATCCCGCTGGGCACCATCGAGGCATGGAGTATTTTGGATCGGCTGTTTTGATGGTAGTCGTATCCTTTTCGGTTGTGTTGGCCGATTCGCCGAAAATCATCGGCCCTTTATTGTCTTCCTGTATGACAACATCTGCAGTGCCTATTTTGATGATGTCCTTTTTTGTTGTTCTTTGAGTTGCTTCAGGCATATGCCCCCCTGCCGGATTGGTCGGCCTTGAAGGCCGAGTAGTCCGGCAATCTTGTTGGGTTTGTGCCTGGTGACCGGATTGAGCAGTGCTCAATCGGTCTTGTACTGGTGGCGTCAACCTGCCAAAAACAGATGTTTGGGGTGCCCCCCAGGCGGGGTACTGTGGCATCTCAAACGGATATGGTGGCATGCCCCACATTTGATTTGGGACATATGGCAGAGGTAAATATGTGTATGGATATGGCATAGGTGGATATGGAGGTGAAGGTGTCCATGCAGGTACGTTAGGTCTCACTTGTACGGTATGACCTTTCATTTCTTCTGATTGGTGGGGTGGTCCAATCGGCCTGACCTGACGCTGCTCATGAATGGGTGAGCGGGGTCCCTTTGCTGGCCGGTCACTGGGGCCGGCCTTCTTTTTTACGTATTTAGACAATAATTGATCAAAAGTTGGGCCGGCTTTAACCAATCGACCAGCTGCCTTGAATGTATTTGTTTTCCACGTACCTATCCCTGGTCGTCGTGGTTTGAAAGTACGTGGCCGTTGTGAGTCCTGAGTACGGCCGGACCGTCCGCCGGAGCTCTCCGGACCGTCCGGTGGGGTCCCGGACCGTCCGCGCCTACGTGCCGGACCGTCCGGGATACGCAGCATGGGTTCCTGCATCTGTCTCCCTGTCTGCGCTTGCCCCCCAGTACTGGAGGCTGTGATGGTCACCTTTAGGGTCTCCCCTCCATCGGGAGTCTTCTCGGTTACCACTTTCCTGCAAGAAACTTTACGATCCCCATCGGCCTCTTTAGCATTGCCGATGATTGTCTCTTTGCCTTTGTCTTTATCGGCTGTGTTTGGCCGAACTAGGACTTTCTTGCCCTCGAAGTCAATCATGTTCATTGGAAAAGGCTCTGTATCCACCTGCATTTCCTGAAATTTCAATCGTCCCTCGTTAATGGCCGATTGAATCTGTCGCCGAAATACATTACAATCATTAGTGGCATGAAAAAATGAGTTGTGCCACTTGCAGTATGCACGACGTTTTAGCTCGTCGGCAGATGGAATAGTGTGATTTATTTTAATGTTGCCATTTTTGAGTAATTCATCAAATATTTTATCACACTTGCCAACATTAAACGTAAACTTTACATCCTCCTGCCGTTTCTTTTGAATCGGCTGTAGGGAAGCACAAGCCGAAGATTTGGCCTGCTTTGGCCAAACCATTTCAGCAGCATATATTTCTGTTGACTCGTCCTCTGAGCTACTTTGATCGCACTCTACTATATGTACGTTATGACGAATTACTTTAGCAGTTTCTTTGCTTCGGCTTTCACAAGCCGAAGCTCTCTGGTGTAACTGTGCTAGTGTAAAAAATTGGATGCCTTCTAATCTTTCTTTTAAATAACATCGTAGGCCATTAAAGGCTAATCCTGCTAGCTGTTTCTCTGCTAAATGAATTTGGAAGCATCGGTTTCTTGTATCTCGGAATCTCCGGATGTAATCATTAACCGATTCATCTTTTGCTTGTCGTAATGACACTAAATCTACCAAATCCAACTCATAGTCACCGGAGAAAAAATGATCATGAAATTTTTGTTCTAGATCCCCCCATGATGAAATGGAATTAGGAGGTAAAGTGGCGTACCACGCAAATGCAGTTCCTGTTAAAGATAATGAAAATAAACGTATGTGAAATGCCTCTGTGTCGGCCAACTCTCTTAATTGTGCTAAAAATTGGACTATGTGTTCACGTGTGTTCTTTCCTTGATCACCCGAAAATTTCGCGAATTCAGGTATCCTGGTTCCCTGTGGGTATGGGTGGTGATCAAATCGGCTGTCATAAGGTTTCCGATATGATTGCCCCCCAGGGACAATGCTTACTCCGAGCTTATCTCGGAATGCTCCGGCTATTTCTTCCCTTACTATATCAATGGCAGCCGGTGCGAGACCACCGGCTCTCTGATCAAACATAGGTGGGGTTGGCTGGATATTAGCATATTGTCTTTCTCCCCATTGGTTTGAACTACGTGGTGCATTGCCACTTGCCCTATATGGTTCATATGTTTGATCGTTCCTTTCTGGCCTTCTCGGTGGGGCCGAAAAGTTTTCCTGGGCTCTAGATCTCGAATTAATGGGTTGATGCATTGTATAGTGCGATGGGAAGTGCTGCTGGGACGGGTGAGGATTCAGGTAACAATCCTCCTCAAAAAGGTCATGTGCGGATTGTCCGGACATTGGCCTGGACCGTTCGTGATTATGTGCGGACCGTTCGTCGTTGTACGCGGACGGTCCGACTGGGTAGTTTAGATTCTGTGTCGTGTGTGGTGGTTCGGACGCATATCTAGGTAACTCATTAAAAATAGGCCCGACTGTTGTTGGTCCGGACGGTCCGCGCTCACGTGCGGACGGTCCGGGCATGTGTAGATCGGCTGATTTGCTGCCGATTTGCGGTTGCTCAGGGTATGTGTCCATAGGCATCCCATAAAGGGGTTGTGACTGTTCGTGACAACCTGTAGCTGACGTGTTACGCGTGTTACCTCCTAACTCAACCTCGTGCGAAGGAAAATTTGCGATACTAGATTTATCAAATGCACGTACTAGTCTCTTAAGATCGCTTTGCATACCCCCTATGATATTCTGCATTTGTTCACGTTGCTCTTCTACATAATTTCTAAGAGATTGTAGCTCGTTGGTATTACTTACATTGGGGATATCTGGCGTGGGTTGGAGCGAAGTCGGATCCGTCGTCCGGTGTCGGACGACCTTGTTGTTCCTGTCCACTTTGAAGTTGGCCAAGAATTTTGCTTTCGCCTCCTGGATCATCCGCTCCTTGTGCTCCTCAAACTGGAGCTGCTCGTCAGCCGGCAAGGTTTCCCAAGTCGGCTCTATGATGTTGCTTGGAGAAATATCAGAGCTATCCCTTGAACCGGCTATTGAGGGCCGATTTGATGAGCCTAGATGTGTTTTCCCCAGCGGAGTCGCCAAAAAGTATGTTGACGCCTTTTCGGAGCGTCAAACACTCAACAAGAACCGTGGCGGTGCCCTCTGCACAGGGGCGGACGGTCCGCGCGCGGGGCCGGACGATCCGCGGCCTGGTGCGAGGCGCGGTGGTACTCTCTGCGCAGGGGCGGACTGTTCGCGGCCTGGGGCCGGACGGTCCGCGACCTGGTGCCCGGCTAGGGCTTCTCTGCCTGACGGCCGGACGGTCCGCGCCCTGGGGGCCGGACGGTCCGCGCGTACGCAGAGGCGGCGGGAGTCGCCGACGGCGCCTGGATCTCGCTCCCGGGAGGGACCCCGTCGGGGAGGAGAGATCCTAGGTGGTGTCTAGGCTCGAGCCGGCCGACCTAGACTCCTCTAATCGACGTAGAGCCGAAGAGAGACGAAGAATTTGGGGATTGGATAGCTAAACCTAAACTAGACTAGAACTACTCCTAGAATAAAATGTAAATTGTATTGATTGAAGGTTCGATTCGTTGTTTCAAATTGGCCGTAGACCTCTCTATTTATAGAGGAGGAGGGCTGGACCCGTTACAAACAAATTTCCGAGTGAATCCCGCGAATCTAGCTAACAACCGTAGCACAAAACTCGGAACCCTAAACTGCTCTACGCACGCGCGGACCGTCCGGCCCCCAGGCGCGGACTGTCCGGACCGCGGACCGTCCGGCCTCAGGACCGGACCGTCCGCCCTGCTCAAAATGGGCTCCAACACATACTGGCATGATACGTTCTGATCACGAAGCAACACAGACGTAAAGTTTCCGACAAATTACCATTGCCCGTTTGATGTCTGTAAATTGGCATGGATTAGGGTATTTTAAGGTGGTCTTGTGGCATCTTCTTGTTAGTTCAGGCATGGCCAAAGCCTGTTGGACCATTAATCGCATTATCAAGTCTTTATTCTTATGCAAGCAACGTTTCATTGGTCAGTCTTGTCTTATGTGTCATGCAGGACGCAGCAGACATATGAGGGCCCCGCGTCTGCACGAATCCGAGCAGATCACACAGGATGGAACCTCACGTACGAAACATTGCAGCCTGAGTTTGGAATTAAAGCCAGCTTCCTAAACGCTGTAATCTATATAGAAACAATAGAAATCGGTACGGATTAAAATCAAACGAATTAAGCCGGTAACCCGGTACGTGCATCTGGCGTCAACCACACAACCGGGCTCTCTTTCTGTCTCTAGACCGTGTAAATAGCCGTGGAGGAGTTCGTGGACGTCAGCTGCAGGTGGCCAAGCCGGCAACGCCCGCTCGCTCAGGTCGCTGGCGGTGCCTCGGCGAGGCAACCCGTTCCCGGACGGCTATGTGCACTGGCCGATTTTTCAGGCGCATTTACGTTTCGCTTTGTTTAGCGTCATAGGCAGGCTTGTTGACCAGTTCACCAGTCCAATTTCAAAATTGTGTGTTCAAACGTAGTGACATGTCACGTCTAAACAAACCCATATGTTTCCATCATTTGGATGCCAAATTGCCAATGCCCTCTTTTTTTTCCTAGGCAGGGACGGGAAAACCTCACGTTTGGCGCTGCGCTCACAATGACCATACAAGACTCAGAACGCGTTTGCCGCCACAGCCAGCAGCCTGGCTATGCTCCCGGCTGCAACTCTCATGTGTTTAGGTAGCCTAGCTACTGTGCGCGCGTGCAAATTTAGCCTTTCAGTTTGGTTTCACCGAAACGAGATCAAGGTCCATTTTCTAAGAGACTGATTAAGCTTTGCATTTTAAGTAGTTTTAGTCTTCTAGTCTGGTTGTATATTATGTGATAAACATCAGCTCGTCTGAACCAAACTCATATGGTTCAAGTAGGTAAACACAAAGTGAGTTACAGCCTAGCCTCGAACCAGTTGGACGGGCGGGCTGAGCAGGCCAGGCAAACACGCCAGATCTCTGGCTTGACTGTCCATGTATAGCATATGGGTCATCTACACTTCAGAAAACTGGCAATGTTAAGACGTGGTCAAGCAGCAGACTTCGGCAATGTGAGACGTAGTCAAGCAGCATGGCTTCGTCCGTTAAGTTGACCCGTAAATTAAATTCATCCATCCAGCACTTCAGGTTCAATTCAACCAACCGTTATCGAGCACCATATGCAGGAACTCGTCATCAGGACATTCACAGAACAATGCACAAACAAATGGGTCCACAGAAGTTAAGAAATGCGTACAAACTCCTAATCATTTTCCCCTCTTTCTCTTGTACAGTACACTTCGCCCTAAGGCGTGGAAATCAGTGAGGTATGGATCATGCAGTCTAAATACAATCACGGCATCAACAATCCCCCCCAATGCTTCAAACAGACGAGTGAAGAATAGAAAGCAATAGAAGATCAGGACGAGCAGAAGAGCTGTCAACAAACAACCAGAAAATCTACACAGGGTTTTCCTTCTGTAATTCACAACTTGCCTATGGGTGTTATCGACTACTGCGTACTCTCCATCTGCAACGATCCATCCTTTTGCAGCTTAAGGCTCAGGCTGGTGAACCGCTCTCTCGAATACTGTCTCGACGCTTTCCTCCAGTCTGTTCCGGCCTTCATCATCGCTGCAAACTCATCATAGCTTATCTTGCCATCCTGAGGAACAAGACAATGAAAACAGTTTTAGATAGTCCGTACCACAAAGTTCAGTCTTGTAACCATTACGCCAAATGAGCTAAACAAGAAGCGAGAAACAAGCTAATGCATCCATTTAAAACCGATTGATCAAGTACGAACCTTATCTGTGTCTACGTCACGGATAATGGCATTGATAACCTCTTCATGATTCTGTCCGAGGTCATCAGCTAATGACTCACGGAGTTCATCGATTTCAATATAACCACTCTGGTTCCGGTCAAAGTATGCAAATGCCTTATGCAGATGCTCATCATTTCCAATCTTTCTTAGATGAACAGATAGTGTAACAAATTCTCCATAATCCAAGGACCCGTTTCCATCAGCATCCGCCTGGCATAACATGCACAAACAGTAAATATAAAAGGCCCAAACACATCACCTTCGTGAAAGAATGCTTAATTAAAATGAAAAATGAAAACATTAAACCAGGTTGATAAAATACATTCAAAGGTGATTGACATTAGCAAAAAAACATCCAGTCCAATATTAAAGAGGTGCAATAAGTTTCTGTTGTGGAGGAAAAGAATGTCAACTCACAGCTTCCATTAGTATTTGAACATCTGCATCAGGGATTTGGTGACCAAATTTATGCAGACCAAGCTTCAGCTCATCGAAATTAAGCATTTGATCCTTGTTAAGATCCATCTTCTCAAACATATCCTTTATGTCAGCAGCCTCTTCTACTGAAAGATGCTCAGCTATGACCTGTATTCAAAGATGTGAGGAATTCCAGAGCAAGTATGACAATTAAAGGGTCAAGTCAGACAGAAATGTACCCTAAGTGCATGCTTCTTGAACTTGTTCATCACAGAGAATTGTTGGAGTCTGGCCTTAACAGTTTCGCCCAAATTGATATTTGGAGCCTTCTTAATGTTCTGCAACCATGGGTGATCTGGAGGGAGATACAAGGATATCAGACCAAGGTTCAAGAAAGCACTAAGCGCTGAGCGAGCGATATGGTGGTGAAAATGCTTAAGCGTGATTAATCGTGCTTAATCATTTTTGTTAAAAAGAGAAAAAAAAATACATGATATTGGGCCACACTGCAGCAGCCCTTAACCCCCACCTCCTCTCTTCATGAGTCTGCAGCCCACTAGGCCCACCTGCCAGGAGGCTCAACGCAAAACCCCTCTCCCGTGATGACCTAGTACTCTGCTGCCTCCTTCCACGCCCCGCGCCGCCGCCCTGTGCTCTCTGCCTCCCTCTCCCGAAGCCTATCCTCCTCCGTGCCGTACGCTCTCCGGCTCCCTCTCCCGAAGCCTCTCCTCCCTCGTGCGATCTTCACCTCTACCGCGAAGCCGCTCCGCCTCTCTCTCACCAATCTGCTGCCTGCAGCCATCGTAGGTCCGTCCGCTCTCTCTCTCTCTCGTCGATCCGTCGATTTGCTGCCTGCTGGATTGACCCCGGAGGTGTTCCTCCTCTTCCTCTCCCTCCTCTTCTCCCTTAAACATGCCGAATGGGCACGATTAAGCAGAGCCAGCGCTTAATTGCCCGCTTAGTAGGTAAGCGATGCGTTGACCCTCTGTTCAGCGCTTAACCGCGCCTAATCGCGCTTTCTTGAACCTTGTATCAGACAAATATATAAGGGAGAAAAAAATTATAGCATTATCTTCCATCAATGCTAACAAAAGGTTCAGCAATCTAGGAATATAGTTTCTCGCTGTTTTAAGATTGAAAAAATGAGCTAAAATATAGTCATCTACTGTGAGAATAAATATTACCAAGCACTTGCTGAGCTGTCAATCGTCGCTTTGGATCTGGGTTGAGCATTCCTCTTACAAGGTCTTTGGCATTATCAGACACCCTTGGCCATGGATCTCTTTTGAAATCAATGACAGATCGGATAATTGCCTGAGCAACACCTTGCTCCGATTCTGCATTGCAACATTGAAACACAAAAAATGTCAGACACGTTTAGGGGTGACAATGGGCCTCAAATTTTACACTATAAAACTTAAGGATCGAATCGGATTAGGATCGGGCTTTATTTCTATTCATTTTTGAACTAGAAATAATTTAGGGCCCTAACAAATTGTGAAGAGGCATTTGGATCACGATCCATTACCACCCCTAGACACGTTTAACAACACAAAATTAAGGTGTACTTTCATCTTCTACAGCCCCATCTCCCAATCACCACACCCAAATTCAATGTCAAGAAAAAAGTCAGTCCACAATATGCCATATTGAGCATTTGAATTTACAATAGATTAGAATGTACTCCTTTTTGTAATTCTAAACATTCGAAACTGCTATTGTATACAGATGTATCACAGCTGTCTATCATTCCAGATACAAAACTAACCTGCCCAGAATGGAGGGACACCACAGAGAAGAATGTACAGAATCACCCCTGCACTCCAAACATCAACCTCTGGGCCATAATTTCTCTTTAGTACCTCTGGGGCCATGTAATAAGGACTCCCAACAATCTCTGTAAACCGTTCGCCTACACAAATTCAAATTTGGTGTTCAATATATGCCATGAAACCAAACAGCAAAAGAGACAAGACAGATCACCACAGTCCAAAGACCATATTGTCAATAAGACAACATTATTGATAATGACTGATGAAGCAAAATGACAAACAGATAAAGGAAGAGAAACTGCACCTGGAGTGAAAAATACAGACAGGCCAAAATCAATGGCCTTAAGGGCTGCTGATTCTTTTTTGTTCGCAAACAAGAAATTTTCTGGTTTGAGATCCCTGTGCATCACTCCATGCTTATGGCACATCTGACATTGCACAAGACATATCAATGAACAAGTCAACTCATAGCTCAGGTTATAACTTATAAACAATTAAAGACAGAAGAAATGAAATTACAAACAATCTAAATACACGATGATTAGCCATGGAATGATAAGGTAGTGGCCACAATAAATACAGCTTACATTTAATACATAACCTATCGAATCAAATTTTCAGAAAGCTATCATACTAGTGACCGAAAATTGATCCCACGCAACATAATAGAGTAACCGAAACGCGTATAACTAATTCATTTGTAGTTTTGCTGTCAAATAATAATGATTCTACTATGTATCAAAACAAAATCTCACCTGCACGACCTCGACGATAGTGCGTGTGACCAAGGCGGCGGCGCGTTCCGTGTAGTGCCCCCGCGCCACGATGCGGTCGAAGAGCTCCCCACCCTCACAGAGCTCCATGACGAGGTGCACGGCATTGTCGTCCTCGTAGGTATCCCTGAGCGTGACGATGTTGGGGTGCTTGGGGAGGTGGCGCATGATCTCCACCTCCCGGCGCACGTCCTCGACGTCGACGGGGGTGCGGAGCTTCTTCTTGGAGATGGACTTGCAGGCTAGCGCCTCCCCTGAGGCGCGGTCCGTGCAGAGATAGGTGACCCCGAACTCGCCGCGCCCGAGCTCCGCTCCAAGCTCGTACCGCTCCGCGATGTCCCGCCCCGTAGGCTCCCGCAGCACCACCAGCCTCGGCGCGCTCGCCGGCGCCGAGCGGTTGTACTCGATCGAGAAGGGGTTCGGCTTCTTGCCCTTCTTCTGCTTCGGCTCCTTGGGCTTCTTGCCGCCGCCGGCGTCGGTGGCTCCGTTCGGTGTTACGCAGCAGTTGCCCATCCCCAGCCGCCGCGGAGATCCGGCAGCCTCGGAGAAGGCGAATCAAGGAACCTCACGGCCCGCGGAGATCTGTGGGGGGAGAAGGACGTGGGTAGGGAGAGCGGCCGAGGAACGAACACCGCGTGCGCGTTTGGTGTGCGCGTTGTAGGGAACCGGAGGCAGCGAGCGAGGCGAGGGGTTAAATCGCGCGGGGGGAACTCGGTGTAGACGGGGACAGCGGTGGCGGCGTCTGGCCCCCGTGTGGGAACCCGCCCCAGTGGTAAAGCCAAGCCCAGCAGCGACGGGGACGCGGAGGGGGAGGCAACGGAGGAAGGTGGGAGACGTTCCGAGAGGGGTGGTCAAACACGACCTCGCTCCCGCCTGGCTCACGCCATTCCTCTTCCCCTATCGTCTTTCTTTTCTCCTCTCGCTTTCATTTTATTTTATTTTTTCTCATTCTTTTTAAAATTTAGGTTTATTTTTCCTTATCGTTTTAAAATTTGTTCGGTTATTTTTATGGCATAAATGAAATTAGAGCTGTTGAGGCCCGCGCCGGCTCGAGCTTAGGACGGTTCGCGAGTCTGGAGCGACCCAAGTCGGATCTGTTTTTGGTTAAGCGAGCCGAGTCGTTTTAACTCGCGAGCTATGTCAATTTAATCAACCTATAAAATAATTATAAATATTAGATATTTTTATAGATATTTGACTTGTTTTTAGTCTATGATGATGAATATATGATAATTAATAATTTATATTACTTACATTATAACGTTGAATGATAATTATATTTTTCACATTTGTATACTATTAAATCACTATATAATACAATATTATCTATCAAGGTGTAACTCCTGAGCCGGTTTAAGCCGAGCCGAGCTAAGCTGAACTCGATCAACCAACGATCCACGTATCGTTTTAGCCCTAGATCATATAAGATTGAAAAAAATAAGTACTTTGGCTTGCGCTAAAGATTTAAACCTATCTAATCTCCTCCAATCCATATGTATTGAGATGAAAACAAACAACCCCTTAATGGCCTCAAGGGAGAAGGAGAATTTGATGTTAGGGCATGTACAACCTAGATAATATGGTCCGGTTCTCGAAGCACTAGATACATCTAAGAAACTACTTTATACAACTCAACGTATATAATTCTTGTATCTTATTCGCTAGAACCCCTCAAGCTATGACTCATTTATATGTGTGTTATGGTTGCAACCGTATCTAAACTTATAGAATCATATTAGAAATATTCCTTCATCAAAATATATCTCTTGTGTGTGTGTGTTTTTTTTTGCATTTGCTCCTTTAATACCACTTAAGATAGAGGTTATTTACATGGTTTGTGCATGCCCAAAGGTTGGAGAGGACTGAACGGATAAACAGGTTTGGTGATGGGAGTTAAAATGGCATTGAGCAGTATTAGGGACATTGGTAATTCTGAAAGAAGAGTGGTAGGAATAAGTTTGAGTTCCACATTTAAGCATATTTCTATAACTATTTTTATATAAAAAGCTTAAATCTCTACACATAATTTATATAAAATTATTTTTATAGCATGCGGTAGTTCCAAGGAAAGATATATGATAAAAAAATTAACTTCAAACATGGAGGAACTCAAATAGTATAAATTGCAAACGAAAACTTCGTCGATGGAATTATACTTTCAAAGGCTCCTGGATGGCATGAGAGATTGAGAGTGATGTCAAGTACAAATCACACAAATGGTCGACCCATCTGGCAGTCACACTCACATATAACTTTGATCGAATTTATAGTAAATAATATTGATTTTCATGTATTCAATTAGGCTTACTATAAAATACTAGTAAAATGATGGTATATTATGACAACACACCAATCATATTTGACCGTATGATGCACGGGCACACCAATCATATTGGATGGTACAGTGCAACGGTTATACGACACGCGAGGTTCCAGTGACAAATCAATGTGATGGATACTCCCAACAAAATAATTAAAATTAGAGTGAACCCTCACCACCAAAAAATAAATTAAAGTGAACAGATAGCCCACATCTCATATATTAAACCGTAGATAATGTTCTTAGATGATAGTGGAACCATTGAACAGTGGAAACTAACGCTTTTAAAAAAGTAGAAAAGTGATATTTTATAATTAGTTTAATAATGCTTATTATGTATCATAGGTATTATTATATTTCTAATTAAACTTTGAAATATTTGATTTCCTAGAACAAAGAACTATTTTTTGAAACGGAGTACAACCTGTGGGAAGTTTGTTCACTTAGTTCTGCCTAAAGCAAAAGGGTGAAAGTGTGACTTTCTACTTTGATGCAGAGATGGATCCAAGGGGGGCCTACCCCACCTCAAGTTTTATATCATATTATACCTAGATTTAGATATACATCAAAATAAAAAACTTTTATGTAGTAGGTACAACCAAATCTAATGAAACTTAGTTTTGATCTAACTTTTCTCGACAGTCCATTGCTTAGCTTGCTTTCCATCCAAATCGTTCGATTCCTTCCCTAGCGGCTAGCCACTCGTTGCTCGATCGCTCCTTCGGTCATGACTGGATCGGTAGTGGGTGACCAACCACGTCTGCTACTAGTGTCACTTTGTCTTCTCGTCACTCGTCAGCTCACCGCGTTGTCGGGATTCCACACGCAGTGTCACTATTTTGCATCCTAGTCTGCATTAACTGGCGGGCATGCTACTGGTGGGACCCTACCTTGGCACTACAGTGCCACCACCACCTACCCTCATTATGTCACCAGGGTACTGCCACGTCGTCGCAATGCAACAATTTTTTGTCGCTTGCCACCGCCTACCTTCACTTGCCCTCGCTACCCCTCGTATGTTGCTGCCTCATTGTCGTCATCTCGAGGTAGACTCACCACAACGACACGTCGATGCGACCGCTTCACCCCGAAGCTCTCCCCTCGCCCCTTGTTGGCCCACCCCTTTCACTCCTTCCGCCTTTCCCCTAGGGTGGCTAAAAATGCTTTCTAATATTCATATCATTTTAGAACGCTTCTAGTATTATCATCTAACCTCGTTATTATCATGAAGCTATATTTATCTAATGGTATAGTATCGTGATTTGTCTCTTATAGTGTCGCCCACCTACAATTTTGTTCTACATCTGCCACTGCTTTGATGCTATGACAATAATTTGTTAGTCGTGGGATGGTTTTGGACTTGCTTAGAACACAAAAGTTCCTAAAAGTCCTTCAAAACTTTTGATCATGATTTTCATAATGGAGATGTTTGTTTTTTTTGGTAGTGATCGTGTTGGGTTCCGGAGATCATGATGCATCCTTTTTTATTGAAAAAATGGGTGTAGAAATTATTAAAGGAATCACAGCAGTCCAAAAAACATTTGCTTAAAATAAGCGACTACAAAAGCTAGTTTGAGAGCCACAAAACCGAAGGTGATTGGAGGTCCGGTTTTATAGCTCGCAAACTAGCCCTAATGGTATGTTTGGTTTATAAGAACTAATTTTTAGTCATTACATTTTATTATATTTTAGTCTTTAAAATGTCTAATAAGAAAACTAAAACTCGGTTTTATTTTTTATATTTAATTATTTAGAGACTAAAATAAATAAAATGAAGGGACTAAAAATAGTTTCATGGAAGCCAAACAACTCCTAAAACTTTCACAGATCTAGCTTTTCCCTTGCCATTCAAGATGCCTTACTTGACCACTTTCCATTAATTACACTTCACACACCGTGTTTCGCTTTGAGTAAATCCCAACTTAATGGTACCTTGTGTATTAGGCATCCGTACAGATTCAGCGACCATAACGCGATTTGAACGCCGATACCATGGCAGTGTCAGCAGCAGTGTGCGTGGTACTGTTGCGGTGTTGCCCTCCGTTTCGCTGTACGGTACGACCCCCGTTCGTCAGCACCCGCTGGACTGGAGTCTGGAGGTCGCACGCACGCTCGCAGCAAGCAAAGCAAGTGATCGCGGATCACGGGTCGGCGTCGACAGGAACCGGGCATTGATGGCCCCCTGAAGGACCCAATCACGTGATTGATAGGAATGAACGAAAGCAAAACTTTCTTGCTACATGGTCGTTGTTCTAAATATTTTTTTTTTCAAAATATCAAATCTCGTAAGGGCACCTACAATCCTGTTTAACGCAGGGTCACTTGAGAAGCCTCTAGAGATTAATTGAAAAAATATATAAGAGACAAATTTTTCATCAAAAGTTTATCTCTACACGATTCTCTATACACATTGTCTCTTAATTTTATTATTGATATATGAACTCGGAATTGTACAGTATAATCTATGTTAGCTTTTTCTTATGTTTAAAAAACCGATCATGGTTTCAGGGTTGTGCCTGCCTCAAGTAAGATATATTTGAACCAACACATATCTTTCTTAGAAAACGACACAGGATATACTACTCATCACACCAAAAAAATCAAATTTTGTTTGCTGACTTGAAAAAATTATGGCCACCATAGAAAACACATGACAAAAAGACAAAATGAAGAAAAGGGACTTACAAAAAAAGATCAACTCCAAAATTCAGAGAAAACTCTGGGGATCTAAAAAAAATCTAAACGAGATCGAGGTTGTCTTCACATATTTTTTGCTGAACTACTTAACCTCAAGACAAATCGGTGCATCTGACGACTACGATCTCTTCAAGACTTTGATTCGTCCTAACACAAACTTCGTGATGATGTCACGTGTTGCCTTCCATTTTGGATAGAGCTTCAATTAGGTTTTGAAGCCAAAACCCAAAAAATCGTTCGTACTGGGTCCAAAATCACTAAAGTCCTCATGATTAGTCTATTCGATATGTTTTCTCCACGATCTTGAGTTGTTGACACGTGACATCTTTGGTTCTCAAATGTCCGATCATAAAGTTCCCTAATGTCTTTGCTGGACTTTGGTCAACCGTTGTCTTGATTTAGTCAACACATTTCCTACTCCTTATATACTTTTGCACCCCATTTGGATGTAGATAATAAAATCATAGCTGGAATTAAAGTTTATTATCTTAGTATTGGACTATAACTAGAAGCTGTCACTCACAATTCAGAGCCTAGACCCCATGGCTGAAATTACAATTCCAATTACATATAAACAACATATTTTTATTATAACTCATTTCCAACACCGGATAGTTTCGGTATTGGGATCCAATTAAATTCTAACACTGGATAGTTTCAGTATTGTCGATGTTCCTAACTGTCACTCGTATACGGTCAGTCTATGAGGCTCTTTGGTTTCTCGCTTTAAGCCTCACTAGATCAGGTGGCGCCCCTTCGGGCGCCCTATCTAACATGAGGGAAAATCAGAGTGAACAATTATTCATGTCATATTCAAATTCAGCCAAAGGTTTCATAAATTATTTAGCACAATTGCTGCTTTAAAGATTGAATCTCCCACAAAACTGGTTAGTGCGAGACGTACAGAGCCTTAAAGAAGGATGTCCATGATATTGTCCTCTCTCCAAAACATTTTCTGCCTTTCTTGCAACCTAGAACATTTTCGACCTTTTTTGCAGCCAACTTTTCCATTGATGAAAATATTACATGTGGAATTATAATAAACTTTGAAAAATTGAAATCACATGGTAAAGGTACATAAGTAAAAAAATAATTCCATTCCAATCTATTCCTCTAATGTGATTCTCTATTTTGTTTATATCTTCCGAATACATAATAATTTACCTACATGTTTGGTAATGTATTTCATGACACAATTCATGTAGCCATGCGTTTTATGGTGAATTGGGAAGGGATTTCAGTTTTAGGGTTAGTTTAGGAACATCATTTTCCGAAGCGATTTCAATTTTTCCAAGGAAAAATAAACTAATTTCCAAAGGAGTTGAATCCTAAACTTAGGTTGAGAAGGGAAATTGATGTGACATTCAGCAACCTAAAGAGTATCATTGCTTGTCCATCGATCGCCTTGGGCTCAAAGAAACGTAAGTGTTATGCCACATGGAGGGTGCAAAAGGTCACCATGAGATGACATCTTGTTAATGTTATAGCTGCATAGGTTCATAAAGAAGACAAGTCAACATCCCGCCCGCTCTGAGCAGCTATACTTGATGCTTAGTTATTCAAGGTGCATTGATGCATGGGAAAAACAAAGTATGAGAGCTTCGTTGCAAATGACAATGGCAATTGAAGATGCAGCAAAGAGTGCAAGCGACCTGATCACTGAGAGCACCTAGAGGGGGGGTGAATAGGTGATCCTATAAAAACTTAAAAACTCAAAGCCACAAACTTGATTAAGTGTTAGGACAATAAAGCCAAGTGGCTAGAGAAGAGTTCTTGCTAAACACGATAACCACAAGGAAATCAACACAGAGAGGCACAGTGGTTTATCCCGTGGTTCGGCCAAGTCCAACACTTGCCTACTCCACGTTGTGGCGTCCCAACAGACGAGGGTTGCACTCAACCCCTTTCAAGCGGTCCAAAGACCCACTTGAATACCACGGTGTTTCTCTTCCTTTCACTATATCCCGTTTGCGAGGATCTCCACGACTTGGAGCCTCTCGCCCTTACAATTTGATTATCACAAATAAGCACGGAAGTAAGGATGGGATGAGCAACACACACAAGACACAAAATCAGAGCAACAACACGCACACAAGTCACAACTTGAGCTCGCGACACAACTCAAAGAGTTCTCTACTCAAATGGAGCTCTAGTTGCTATCACAAAGAATCAAAAGCGCGAAAATGGAGTCTTGGTGCTTAGGGATGCTCAAAGAATGCTTAGTGTACTTCCTCCATGCGCCTAGGGGTCCCTTTTATAGCCCCAAGGCAGCTAGGAGCCGTTGGAAGCAATCCAGGAAGGCAAATCTTTCCTTCTGTCGGGTGGCGCATCGGACAGTCCGGTGCACCACCGGACACTGTCCGGTGCAGATTGCTTTCCTTATTTAGCGCAGCCGACCATTGAAGATTTGGAGTCGTTGGCGCACCGGACACTGTTCGGTGCACACCGGACAGTCCGGTGCCCCCATCCGACCATTGGCTCTGCCACGCGTCACGCGCGGATTGTGCGGCCGACCGTTGGCGCGCCCGACCGTTGGCTCACCAGACAGTCCGGTGCCTCACCAGACAGTCCGGTGAATTATAGCCGTACGCTGTTGACTTGGTTCCCGAGAGCAGCGACTTCGCCGCAGATGACTCACCGGACAGTCCGGTGCACCACCGGACAGTCCGGTGATTTATAGTCGTACGCCACCGTCGAGGCCCGAGAGCAGGCAGTTCACCGAGACTGGTCCTGGCACACCGGACACTGTCCGGTGCACCACCGGACAGTCCGGTGCACTCAGACCGAACAACCCTTTGGCTGAACATAGCCAACTAATCTCCAAAGTGATTTCTCCTGTTTCTAGCACTTAGACACAGCACATTAGTCTTCAAAACAATGGACTAAGACTAGAAACATACCTTTAATCTTGATTTGCACTTCTTGAATCTTTGGCACAAATATAACTCAAAGCATTTTTGTGTGAAGCCCTAAATCACCAAAATCTTATAGAAATGGCCCAAGGGCACATTTCCCTTTCAATTTCCCCCTTTTTGGTGATTTATGCCAACACAACTAAAGAAGTGCAACACATGCAAATGAGAACAAAAAATTGTATTTGATTCAAATTTGACATATTTGGATCATTCTTTGCCACCACTTGGTTTGTTTTTGCAAATCAAACTCAATTTCCTATCTCTAAGTCAAAGTCACTTGTTGAAGCATAGAGAGAGGTATTCCAAGAGAAATTGATCAAAGATTGAAAAACTCCCCCTTTTTCCCATAATCAAACATTCTCCCCACAAGAGACAAACTTTTGACAATAAGAGACAATAAGAGTATTTTGACAAAACAAAAGCTCTACTCTACTATTTTCAAAATTCTCAAGTGGTAGCTGATCCATTTCTTACTTTGGCCTTAATTTCTCCCCCTTTGGCATCAAACACCAAAAACGGGATCATTTTTGGTCCTTAAACCCCATTGCCTCACCAAAATCTTCAATGAAGAGTAAAAAGGCAATAAGAACACGGAGATGAACTTGGAGTAAGTTACCCTCTCATCGGAGTGCAGTGGAAGTCTTGCATGGTCCAAGTTCACCTTTTCCCTTTCAATCCTCCTTTTGAGACTAAATTAAGAAAACTCAAGCACTCGGTTAGTCTCAAAGGGTCAAGTTGTAGCATTTCTCCCCCTAAATATGTGCATCATTCACACATGGACTTGTGAGGTCAGGGGGATCCCTTGCACAACTTGAGCACCATAAATAAGCAATAAAATGCATAATGGAACATGATCAAAGGCATAAAACACATGTATGCTCTATATCAATCCAAGTTACGCGAATCTAAGACATTTAGCTCACTACGCAGCCTGCAAAAGGTCTTCTCATCTAAAGGCTTGGTAAAGATATCGGCTAGCTGGTTTTCGGTGCTAACATAAAACACTTCGATATCTCCCTTTTGCTGGTGGTCTCTCAAAAAGTGATGTCGGATGTCTATGTGCTTTGTGCGGTTGTGTTCAACAGGATTGTCTGCCATGTGGATTGCACTCTCATTGTCACATAGGAGTGGGACTTTGCTCAGATTGTAGCCAAAGTCCCTGAGGGTTTGCCTCATCCAAAGTAGTTGCGCGCAACACTGTCCTGCGGCAACGTACTCGGCCTCAGTGGTGTATAGGGCAACAGAGGTTTGTTTCTTATAACTCTAGGACACCAGGGACCTTCCTAGAAATTGGCACGTCCCTGATGTACTCTTCCTATCGACCTTACATCTAGCATAATCGGAGTCTGAATATCCAATCAAGTCAAAGGTAGACCCCTTTGGATACCAGATCTCGAAGCAAGGCGTAGCAACTAAATATCTAAGAATTCGCTTAACGGCCACAAGGTGACACTCCCTTGGGTCAGATTGAAACATAGCACACATGCATACGCTAAGCATAATATCCGGTCTACTAGCACATAAATAAAGTAAAGACCCTATCATAGACCGGTATGCCTTTTGATCAACAGACTTACCTCCTTTGTTGAGGTCGACATGCCCGTCAGTTCCCATTGGAGTCTTTGGTGGCTTGGCGTCCTTCATCCCAAACCGCTTGAGCAAGTCTTGTGTGTACTTCGTTTGAGAGATGAAGGTGCCGTCCTTGAGTTGCTTCACTTGGAACCCAAGGAAGTAGTTCAACTCGCCCATCATCGACATCTCGAATTTTTGAGTCATCACCCTGCTAAATTCTTCACAAGACTTTTGGTTAGTAGAACCAAATATTATGTCATCGACATAAATTTGGCACACAAATAGATCACCGTCACAAGTCTTAGTGAAAAGAGTTGGATCGGCTTTCCCAACCTTGAAAGCATTAGCAATTAAAAAGTCTCTAAGGCATTCATACCATGCTCTTAGGGCTTGCTTAAGTCCATAGAGCGTCTTAGAGAGCTTACACACATGGTCGGGGTACCGTTCATCCTCAAAGCCAGGGGGTTGCTCCTGAGAGCACCTAGAGGGGGGGGGGTGAATAGGTGATCCTGTAACACTTCAAAAACTTAAGCCACAAAACTTGGTTACTTGTTAGCACAGTAATATGCCAAGTGGCTAGAGAAGGATCTCAACACAACACAATAACCAAGAGATATCAATCACAGAGATGGCACGGTGGTTATCCCGTGGTTCGGCCAAGACCAACGCTTGCCTACTCCACGTTGTGGCGTCCCAACGGACGAGGGTTGCAATCAACCCCTCTCAAGCGGTCCAAAGACCAACTTGAATACCACGGTGTTGCTTTGCTTCTCTTAATCCCGTTTGCGAGGAATCTCCACAGCTTGGAGCCTCTCGCCCTTACACAAGATGTTCACGAAGAATCACAGAGCAAGGGAGGGATTAGCAACTCACACACGACACAAAGATCACAGCGAATACGCACACGCAAAACCAAGATTTGAGCTCAAGAGACTAGCACACTAGAACGGAGCTCAAATCACTAGAATGTCGAACAAGTGCGCAAGAATGAAGTGTGAGTGATCAATGATGCTCAAAGGATGCTTGGTGTACTCCTCCATGCGCCAAGGGGTCCCTTTTATAGCCCTAAGGCAGCTAGGAGCCGTTGAGCACAAGTTTGGAAAGCCATTCTTGCCTTCTGTCATCGGGGGCACCGGACAGTCCGGTGCACACCGGACACTGTCCGGTGCCCGATTTCCTTCCTTAAATAGCGAAGCCGACCGTTGGCAGCCTGAGAGCCGTTGGCGCACCGGACATGTCCGGTGCACACCGGACAGTCCGGTGCCGTCTTCTAGCCGTTGGCTCGGCCACGTGTCCCGCGCAGATTGCGCGGCCGACCGTTGGCTCACCGGACAGTCCGGTGCACACCGGACAGTCCGGTGCACACCGGACAGTCCGGTGAATTTTAGTCGTACGTCGCCGGTGAATTCCCGAGAGCAGCCACTTCGCTCGAGCCAGCCTGACGCACCGGACACTGTCCGGTGCACCACCGGACAGTCCGGTGCTTGCAGACTCAGCAGATTCTTGGCTGCTCGAGCCAAGACATTTCCAATTGGATTTTTCCTGTTTCCAGCACTTAGACACAATATATTAGACCATAAAACAATGTACTAAGTCTGAGAAACATACCTTTATCCTTGATTTGTACTTTGTCCACCTTTTTATACTTAGGCACTTGTGTTGGACACTAAATCACCAAAATACTTAGAAATGGCCCAAGGACACATTTCCCTTTCAATCTCCCCCTTTTTGGTGATTTATGCCAACACAACATAAAGCAAGTAGAACAAGTACAAAATCAAATCAAATAAGAACTCAAAATTGTTTTGATTCAATTTTGACATATATGGATCACTCTATGCCACCACTTGGTTTGTTTTTGCAAATCAAACTCAAATTTCTATCTCTAAGTCAAACACACATGTTAAGACATAAAGAGAGTCATTCTAAGAGAAATTGATTTAAGATTTCAAAAACTCCCCCTTTTTCCCATAATCAATACTTCTCCCCACACGAAGCCAACTTTTGACAAGAGAGACAACAAAAGAGTTTTGACAAACCAAAAGCTCTATTCTACTATTTTCAAAACAACAAAAGAGTTTTGACAAACTAAAAGCTCTATTCTACTATTTTCAAAATTTCTCAAGTGGTAGCTGATCCATTTTTGCTTTAGCCTTTATTTTCTCCCCCTTTGGCATCAAGCACCAAACCGGGATCAATCTTGGCCCTTTAACCCCATTGCCTCACCAAAATCTTCAAGTAAGAACACAAAGGCAATAAGAGTATAACGATGAACTTGGAAGAGTTACTCTTTTCATCGGAGTGCAGTGGAAGTCTCGCATGGTCCAAGTCCACCTTTTCCCTTTCAATTTTCCTTGGAGACTAAAACAACCAAACTCAAGTACATGGTTAGCCACAAGGATCAAGTTGTAGCACAGCTCCCCCTAAATATGTGCATCTCTTGCAAACAGGACTTGTGAGGTCCAGGGAGTGTTTGTACAACTTGAACACCACAATAAGCAACAAAATGCAGAATGAACATGATCAAAGGCATAAACACATGTATGCTACATTTCAATCCAAGTTCCGCGAATCTAAGATATTGAGCTCACTACGCAGCCTGCAAAAGGTCTTCTCATCTAAAGGCTTGGTAAAGATATCGGCTAGCTGGTTCTCGGTGCTAACATGAAACACTTCGATATCTCCCTTTTGCTGGTGGTCTCTCAAAAAGTGATGCCGGATGTCAATGTGCTTTGTGCGGCTGTGCTCAACAGGATTTTCCGCTATTCAGATAGCACTCTCATTATCACATAGGAGTGGGACTTTGCTCAGATTGTAGCCAAAGTCCCGGAGGGTTTGCCTCATCCAAAGTAGTTGCGCACAACACTGTCCCGCAGCAACGTACTCGGCCTCAGCGGTGGATAGGGCAACGGAGGTTTGTTTCTTAGAGTTCCATGACACCAGGGACCTTCCTAAGAATTGGCACGTCCCCGATGTACTCTTCCTATCGACCTTACATCCAGCATAGTCGGAATCTGAGTACCCAATCAAGTCAAAGTTAGACCCCTTTGGATACCAGATCCCGAAGCAAGGCGTAGCGACTAAATATCGAAGAATTCGCTTCACAGCCACTAAGTGACACTCCTTCGGATCGGATTGAAATCTAGCACACATGCATACGCTAAGCATAATATCCGGTCTACTAGCACATAAATAAAGCAAAGAACCTATCATGGACCGGTATGCTTTTTGATCAACGGACTTACCTCCTTTGTTGAGGTCGGTGTGTCCGTCGGTTCCCATCGGTGTCTTTGCGGGCTTGGCGTCCTTCATCCCAAACCTCTTTAGCAAATCTTGTGTGTACTTCTTTTGGGAGATGAAGGTGCCGTCCTTGAGTTGCTTCACTTGGAACCCAAGGAAGTAGGTCAACTCGCCCATCATCGACATCTCGAATTTCTGCGTCATCACCCTGCTAAACTCTTCACAAGACTTTTGGTTAGTAGAACCAAATATTATGTCGTCGACATAAATTTGGCACACAAAAAGATCACCATCGCAAGTCTTAGTAAAAAGAGTTGGATCGGCTTTCCCAACCTTGAAAGCATTAGCAATTAAAAAGTCTCTAAGGCATTCATACCATGCTCTTGGGGCTTGCTTAAGTCCATAGAGCGCCTTAGAGAGCTTACACACGTGGTCGGGGTACCGTTCATCCTCGAAGCCAGGGGGCTGCTCCACGTACACCTCCTCCTTGATCGGCCCGTTGAGGAAAGCGCTCTTCACATCCATTTGGTACAACCTGAAAGAATGGTGAGCGGCATATGCTAGCAAGATACGAATTGATTCTAGCCTAGCCACAGGAGCAAAAGTCTCCTCAAAGTCCAAACCTGCGACTTGGGCATAACCTTTTGCCACAAGTCGAGCCTTGTTCCTTGTCATCACCCCGTGCTCGTCCTGTTTGTTGCGGAACACCCACTTGGTTCCTACAACATTTTGCTTGGGACGAGGCACCAGTGTCCAAACTTCGTTGCGCTTGAAGTTGTTGAGTTCCTCCTGCATGGCCAACACCCAGTCCGGATCTAGCAAGGCCTCTTCTACCCTGAAAGGCTCAATAGAAGAGACAAAAGAGTAATGCTCACAAAAATTAACTAATCTTGAGCGAGTAGTTACTCCCTTGCTAATATCACCCAATATCTGGTCGACGGGATGATCCCTTTGAATCGTCGCTCGAACTTGGGTTGGAGGTGCCTGAGGTGCTTCTTCCTCTTGAACATCCTGTGCTCCCCCTTGATCATGTGCCTCCACTTGAGGTACCTGTTCGTCATCTTGGGTTGGGGGATGCACCATAGTTGAGAAAGACGGTTGATCTTGCTCCAAATGTTCCTAAGGCCGTACATCTCCAATCGCCATGGTGCGTATTGCGGCCGTTGGAACGTCTTCTTCATCTACATCACAAAGATCAACATCTTGCTCTCTTGGAGAGCCATTAGTTTCATCAAATACAACGTCGCTAGAGACTTCAACCAAACCCGATGATTTGTTGAAGACCCTATACGCCTTTGTATTTGAATCATAACCTAATAAAAATCCTTCTACGGCTTTGGGAGCAAATTTGGAATTCCTACCCTTCTTCACTAGAATGTAGCATTTACTCCCAAAAACACGAAAATACGATACATTAGGTTTGTTACCGGTTAGCAGCTCATACGACGTCTTCTTGAGGAGGCGGTAAAGGTAGACCCTGTTGATGGCGTGGCAAGCCGTGTTCACGGCTTCCGACCAAAAGCACTCAGGGGTCTTGAATTCTTCAAGCATAGTCCTAGCCATATCTATGAGCGTCCTGTTCTTCCTCTCTACCACACCATTTTGCTGAGGTGTGTAGGGAGCGGAGAACTCGTGCTTAATCCCCTCCTCCTCAAGAAACTCCTCCACTTGAAGGTTCTTGAATTCGGACCCGTTGTCGCTCCTTATCTTCTTCACCTTGAGCTCAAACTCATTTTGAGCTCTCCTTAGGAAGCGCTTGAGGGTCCCTTGGGTTTCAGACTTATCCTGCAAAAAGAACACCCAAGTGAAGCGGGAAAAGTCATCAACGATAACTAGACCATACTTACTTCCTCCTATGCTCAGATAGGCGACGGGTCCGAAGAGGTCCATATGTAGCAGCTCCAGGGGTCTTGATGCTGTCATCACATTTTTGGTGTGATGAGAGCCTCCCACCTGTTTCCCTGCTTGACAAGCTGCACAAGGTCTATCTTTTTCGAAATGAACATTGGTTAGACCTATCACGTGTTCTCCCTTTAGAAGCTTGTGGAGGTTCTTCATCCCCACATGTGCTAAGCGGCGATGCCACAGCCAGCCCATGCAAGTCTTAGCCATTAAGCATGCATCTAGACCGGCCTCTTCTTTTGCAAAATCAATTAAGTAAAGCTTGCCGTCTAGTACACCCTTAAAAGCTAGTGAACCATCACATCTTCTAAAGACAGACACATCTACATTTGTAAACAAACAGTTATATCCCATATTGCATAATTGACTAACAGATAGCAAATTATATCCAAGAGACTCTACTAAAAACACATTAGAGATAGAGTGCTCATTTGAGATTGCAATTTTACCTAACCCTTTTACCTTGCCTTGATTCCCATCACCGAAAATTATTGAATCTTGGGAATCTTTATTCTTGACGTAGGAGGTGAACATCTTCTTCTCCCCCATCATATGGTTTGTGCATCCGCTGTCAATAATCCAGCTTGAACCCCCGGATGCATAAACCTGCAAAGCAAATTTAGGCTTGGGTCTTAGGTACCCAACTCATGTTGGGTCCTGCAAGGTTAGCACAAATATCCTTAGGGACCCAAATGCAAGTTTTGTCTCCCTTGCATCTTGCCCCTAATTTTCTAGCAACTATCTTCCTATCCTTTCTACAAATAGCAAAAGAAGCATTTAAAGCATGATATATTGTAGAAGGTTCATTAACTCTCCTAGGAACATTAACGACATTTCTCCTAGGCATATTATGAATAACATTTCTCCTACCAACATTTCTATCATGCACATAAGAAGAACTAGAAGCAACCATGGCATGAGAATCAAAGGCATTATATACATTACAACTCCTATAAGCATTTCTAGGTTGTCTTCTATCATAGTACATAAAGGCATGGTTCTTTTGCACACTACTAGCCATAGGGGCCTTCCCTTTCTCCTTGGCGGAGATGGGAGCCTTATGGCTTGTCAAGTTCTTGGCTTCCCTCTTGTAGCCAAGTCCATCCTTAATTGAGGGGTGTCTACCAATCGTGTAGGCATCCCTTGCAAATTTTAGCTTGTCAAATTCATTCTTGCTAGTCTTAAGTTGGGCATTAAGACTAGCTAATTCATCATTTAATTTGGAAATTGAAACTAAATGATCACTACAAGCATCAATGTCAAAATCTTTACACCTATTACAAGTTTCAACAATTTCTACACAAGAATGAGATTTACTAGCTACTTCTAGTTTAGCATTTAAATCATCATTAAAACTTTTTAACTTAGCAATAGTTTCATGACAAGAAGATAATTCACTAGAGAGCATTTCATTCCTCTTAGTTTCTAGAGCAAGAGATTTCTGTGCTTCTACAAATTTATCATGTTCTTCATACAACAAATCCTCTTGTTTTTCTAAAAGCATATTCTTGTCATTCAAGGCATCAATTAATTCATTAATTTTGTCTACCTTGGTTCTATATAATCCCTTGAATAAGCATGAGTAATCTATCTCATCATCATCACTAGACTCATCTTCACTCGAAGAGGCATAAGTACTAGTATGAGTGCTTACTTTCTTCTCTCTTGCCATGAGGCAAGTGTGACGCTCGTTGGGGAAGAGGGATGACTTGTTGAAGGCGGTGGCGGCGAGTCCTTCATTGTCAGAGTCGGAGGAGGAACAATCCGAATCCCACTCCTTTCCGATATGTGCCTCGCCCTTGGCCTTCTTGTAATGCTTCTTTTTCTCCTTCTTGTTCCCTTGGTCCTGATCACTATCATTGTCGGGACAGTTAGCAATAAAATGACCAAGCTTACCGCATTTGAAGCATGAGCGCTTCCCCTTGACTTTGGTCTTGCTCGGCTGCCCCTTGCGACCTTTAAGCGCCGTCTTGAAGCGCTTAATGATGAGGGCCATCTCCTCATCATTGAGTCCGGCCGCCTCAACTTGCGCCACCTTGCTTGGTAGCGCCTCCTTGCTCCTTGTTGCCTTGAGAGCAATGGGTTGAGGCTCATGACTAGGACCGTTCAACGCGTCGTCCACGTATCTTGCCTCCTTGATCATCATTCGCCCGCTTACGAACTTCCCAAGAACTTCTTCGGGCGACATCTTGGTGTACCTGGGATTTTCACGTATATTGTTCACCAAATGAGGATCAAGAACGGTAAATGACCTTAGCATTAGGCGGACGACGTTGTGGTCCGTCCATCGCGTGCTCCCGTAGCTCCTTATTTTGTTGATAAGGGTCTTGAGCCGGTTGTATGTTTGTGTCGGCTCCTCGCCCCTTATCATCGCGAACCGTCCAAGCTCGCCCTCCACCAACTCCATTTTGGTGAGCAAGGTGACGTCGTTTCCCTCATGAGAGATCTTGAGGGTGTCCCAGATCTGCTTGGCATTGTCCAAGCCGCTCACCTTGTGATACTCGTCCCTGCACAAAGAGGCTAGCAACACAGTAGTAGCTTGTGCATTTTTATGAATCTGTTCATTAATAAACACAGGGCTATCCGAGCTATCAAATTTCATTCCACTTTCCACAATCTCCCAAATGCTTGGATGGAGAGAAAACAGGTGAGTACGCATTTTGTGGCTCCAAAATCCGTAATCCTCTCCATCAAAGTGAGGGGGCTTGCCAAGTGGAATGGGGAGCAATTGAGCATTTGAGCTATGCGGAATGCGCGAATAATCGAAAGAAAAGTTTGAGTTAACCGTCTTTCGTCTGTCGTAGTCGTCGTTGTCCTTTTGGGAGGAGGAAGATTCGTCGCTGTCGTAGTAGACAATTTCCTTGATGCGCCTTGTCTTCTTCTTCCTCCCGTCTTTTCTTTTGTGGCCCGAGCCTGAGTCGGTGGGTCTGTCATCATTGGGCTCGTTGACGAAGGACTCCTTCTCCTTGTCATTGATCACCATCCCCTTGCCTTTAGGATCCATCTCTTCAGGCGGTTAGTCCCTTTCTTGAAGAGAACGGCTCCGATACCAATTGAGAGCACCTAGAGGGGGGGGGGTGAATAGGTGATCCTGTAACACTTCAAAAACTTAAGCCACAAAACTTGGTTACTTGTTAGCACAGTAATATGCCAAGTGGCTAGAGAAGGATCTCAACACAACACAATAACCA
The DNA here is from genome assembly GCA_029449295.1 of Zea luxurians. Lineage (NCBI taxonomy): Eukaryota > Viridiplantae > Streptophyta > Magnoliopsida > Poales > Poaceae > Zea > Zea luxurians. The sequence continues at coordinate 167,599,402 of JAOPSE010000004.1, forward strand.
AGAGATATCAATCACAGAGATGGCACAATGGTTATCCCGTGGTTCGGCCAAGACCAACGCTTGCCTACTCCACGTTGTGGCGTCCCAACGGACGAGGGTTGCAATCAACCCCTCTCAAGCGGTCCAAAGACCAACTTGAATACCACGGTGTTGCTTTGCTTCTCTTAATCCCGTTTGCGAGGAATCTCCATAGCTTGGAGCCTCTCGCCCTTACACAAGATGTTCACGAAGAATCACAGAGCAAGGGAGGGATTAGCAACTCACACATGACACAAAGATCACAGCGAATACGCACACGCAAAACCAAGATTTGAGCTCAAGAGACTAGCACACTAGAACGGAGCTCAAATCACTAGAATGTCGAACAAGTGCGCAAGAATGAAGTGTGAGTGATCAATGATGCTCAAAGGATGCTTGGTGTACTCCTCCATGCGCCTAGGGGTCCCTTTTATAGCCCCAAGGCAGCTAGGAGCCGTTGAGCACAAGTTTGGAAAGCCATTCTTGCCTTCTGTCATCGGGGGCACCGGACAGTCCGGTGCACACCGGACACTGTCCGGTGCCCGATTTCCTTCCTTAAATAGCGAAGCCGACCGTTGGCAGTCTGAGAGCCGTTGGCGCACCGGACAGTCCGGTGCCGTCTTCTAGCCGTTGGCTCGGCCACGTGTCCCGCGCAGATTGCGCGGCCGACCGTTGGCTCACCGGACAGTCCGGTGCACACCGGACAGTCCAGTGCACACCGGACAGTCCGGTGAATTTTAGCCGTACATCACCGGTGAATTCCCGAGAGCAGCCACTTCGCTCGAGCCAGCCTGACGCACCGGACACTGTCCGGTGCACCACCGGACAGTCCGGTGCTTGCAGATTTAGCAGATTCTTGGCTGCTCGAGCCAAGACATTTCCAATTGGATTTTTCCTGTTTCCAGCACTTAGACACAATATATTAGACCATAAAACAATGTACTAAGTCTGAGAAACATACCTTTATCCTTGATTTGTACTTTGTCCACCTTTTTATACTTAGGCACTTGTGTTGGACACTAAATCACCAAAATACTTAGAAATAGCCCAAGGGCACATTTCCCTTTCAGCTCCACGTACACCTCCTCCTTGATTGGCCCGTTGAGGAAAGCGCTCTTCACGTCCATTTGGAACAACCTGAAAGAATGGTGAGCGGCATAGGCTAACAAAATACGAATCGACTCTAGCCTAGCCACAGGAGCGAATGTCTCCTCAAAGTCCAAACCTGCGACTTGGGCATAACCTTTTGCCACAAGTCGAGCCTTGTTCCTTGTCACCACCCCGTACTCATCCTGTTTGTGGCGGAACACCCACTTGGTTCCCACAACATTTTGCTTGGGATGCGACACTAGTGTCCAAACTTCATTTCGCTTGAAGTTGTTGAGCTCTTCCTGCATGGCCAACACCCAGTCCGGATCTAGCAAGGCCTCTTCTACCCTGAAAGGCTCAATAGAAGAGACAAAAGAGTAATGCTCACAAAAATTAGCTAATCTAGAGCGAGTAGTTACTCCCTTGCTAATATCACCCAAAATCTGGTCGACGGGATGATTCCTTTGAATCATCGCTCGAACTTGAGTTGGAGGGGCCTGTGGTGCTTCTTCCTCTTCAACTTAGACATCTTGTGCTCCCCCTTGATCACATGCCTCTTCTTGAGGGACCTGTTCGTCATCTTGAGTTAGGGGATGCACCGTTGTTGAGGAAGAAGGTTGATCTTGCTCCTTGTGTTCCTCGCACGTCTCCAATCGCCATGGTACGAATCGCGTCCGTTGGAACATCATTCTCATCTACATCATCAAGCTCAACTTGCTCTCTTGGAGAGCCATTAGTCTCATCAAATACAACGTCACTAGAGACTTCAACCAAACCCGATGATTTGTTGAAGACTCTATACGCCTTTGTATTTGAGTCATAACCTAACAAAAACCCTTCTACGACTTTGGGAGCAAATTTTGAATTTCTACCTTTCTTCACCAGAATGTAGCATTTACTCCCAAAAACTCGAAAATACGAAACGTTGGGTTGTTACCGGTTAGTAGCTCGTATGATGTCTTCTTGAGGAGGCGATGAAGGTAGACCCGGTTTATGGCGTGGCAAGCCGTGTTCACAGCTTCCGACCAAAACCGCTTGGGCGTCTTGAATTCTCCAAGCATCATCCTCGCCATGTCTATAAGCGTCCTATTCTTCCTCTCTACCACACCGTTTTGCTGTGGTGTGTAGGGAGCGGAGAACTCGTGCTTGATTCCTTCCTCCTCAAGAAACTCCTCCACTTGCAGGTTCTTGAACTCGGACCCGTTGTCGCTCCTTATCTTCTTCACCTTGAGCTCAAATTCATTTTGAGCTCTCCTTAGGAAGCGCTTGAGGGTCCCTTGGGTTTTAGTTTTATCCTGCAAAAAGAATACCCAAGTGAAGCGGGAAAAATCATCAACAATAACAAGACCATACTTACTTCCCCCGATGCTGAGGTAGGCGATGGGTCCGAAGAGGTCCATATGCAATAGCTCCAGAGGTCTTGATGTAGTCATCATGTTCTTGATGTGATGAGCACTTCCCACTTGTTTACCTGCTTGACAAGCTGCACAAGGTCTATCTTTTTCAAAAGTTACATTTGTTAGACCTAACATATGTTCTCCCTTTAGAAGCTTGTGAAGGTTCTTCATCCCCACATGTGCTAGACGACGATGCCACAGCTAGCCCATGCTAGTCTTAGCAATTAAGCATGCATCTAGACCGGCTTCCTCCTTCGAAAAATCAACTAAATAGAGTTTGCCGTCTAGTACACCCTTAAAGGCTAATGAATCATCACTCCTTCTAAAGACAGACACATCTATGTTTGTAAATAAGCAATTGTAACCCATGTTACATAATTGACTAACGGACAACAAGTTATATCCGAGTGATTCTACTAAAAACACATTAGAAATGGAATGCTCGGAAGAAATAGCTATTTTTCCTAGTCCTTCAACCTTGCCTTGATTCCCGTCACCGAATATGATTGAGTCTTGGGAATCTTTGTTCTTGACGTAGGAGGTGAACATCTTCTTCTCCCCCGTCATGTGGTTTGTGCATCCGCTGTCGATAATCCAGCTTGAGCCCCCGGATGCATAAACCTGCAAGGCAAATTAGGCTTGGGTTTTAGGTACCCAACTCTTGTTGGGTCCTACAAGGTTAGTAACAATAGCCTTAGGGACCCAAATGCAAGTCTTGTCTCCTTTGCATTTGGCTCCCACCTTTTTAGCAATCACCCTTTTATTTTTACATGAAAGAATGAATTTAGCATTGCAAGCATGAAAGATAGTGGTAGATCCATTAAACACTTTCCTAGGAGCATGAGACACAAAATTCCTCCTAGGTCTACCATTAATGCTAGAACTTGAAGCAATCATGGCATGAGAGTCAAATGCATTATAACTCCTATCATAATGATCATTTCTAGAATATTTCCTATTATGATACAAGAAAGCATGATTTTTATGAACACTATTTTCCATAGGGGCCTTCCCTTTCTCCTTGGCGGAGATGAGAGCCTTATGACTTGTTAAGTTCTTAGCTTCCCTTCGAAAGCCAAGCCCATCCTTAATAGAGGGGTGTCTACCACTAGTGTAGGCATCTCTTGCAAATTTTAGTTTATCAAAATCATTTTTGCTAGTCTTAAGTTGGGCATTAAGAATAGCTACTTCATCATTTAATTTAGAAATGGAAATCAAATGTTCATTGCAAGCATCAACATTAAAATCCTTACACCTATTGCAAATTACTACATGTTCAATACAAGAACTATATTTATTTGCAATTTCTAGCTTAGCATTTAAATCATCATTCAAAATCTTCAAGCTAGAAATAGATTTATTGCAAATAGACAATTCAGAAGATAGTAATTCATTTATTTTAATTTCTAAGGCAAGAGACTTTTGAACATTAATAAATTTATCATGTTCCTCATACAAGATGTCCTCTTGCCTCTCTAGAAGTCTATCTTTTTCATTTAATGCATCAATCAGCTCATTAATCTTTTCTATCTTAGCTCTATCTAATCCCTTGAACAAAATCAACTTCATCATCATCACTAGATTCCTCATCACTAGAAGTAGAGTACTTAGGAGTTTATCTAGTGATTACCTTCTTTTCCTTTGCCATTAGGCAAGTGTGGCGCTCGTTGGGGAAGAGCGACGATTTGTCGAAGGCGGTGGCGGCGAGCCCCTCGTCGTCGGAATCGGACGAAGAACAATCCGAGTCCCACTCTTTGCCAAGGTGTGCCTCGCCCTTAGCCTTCTTGTACGCCTTCTTCTTTTCCTTCTTCTCGCTTTTCTCTTGTCCCTGGTCACTATCATTATCGGGACAATTAGCAATAAAGTGACCAGTCTTACCACACTTGAAGCAGGAGCACTTTCCCTTCGTCTTGTTCTTTTTGGGATGCTCCTTGCGACCCTTTAGCGTCGTCTTGAAGCGCTTGATGATGAGGGCCATTTCTTCCTCGTTGAGCCCTGCCGCCTCAACTTGCACCACCTTGCTAGGTAGCGCCTCCCTGCTACTTGTTGCTTTGAGAGCAACGGTTTGAGGCTCGTGGATTGGACCATTCAACGCCTCATCGACGTATCTTGCCTCCTTGATCATCATTCGCCCGCTTACGAACTTTCCAAGTATTTCCTCGGGCGACATCTTGGTGTACCTAGGATCCTCATGAATAGAGTTTACAAGATGTGGATCAAGGACAGTGAAAGACCTTAGCATTAGGCGGACGACGTCGTGGTCCGTCCATCTCGTGCTTACATAGCTTCTTATTTTGTTGACTAGGGTCTTGAGCCTGTTATACATTTGGGTTGGCTCCTCCCCACTGATCATTGCGAACCTTCCTAGTTCGCCCTCCACCAACTCCATCTTGGTGAGCATGGTGACGTCATTTCCCTCATGCGAGATCCTGAGGGTGTCCCAAATTTGCTTGGCGTTATCCAAGCCGCTCACCTTATGGTACTCTTCCCTGCACAAGGATGCTAAAAGAACAGTGGTAGCTTGTGCATTTTTGTGGATTTGTTCATTAATAAACATGGGATTATCAGAACTATCAAAATGCATTCCATTCCCTACTATCTCCCATATACTTGGATGAAGAGAGAACAAGTGACTACGCATTTTGTGACTCCAAAATCCGTAGTCCTCTCCATCAAAGTGTGAAGGTTTGCCAAGAGGAATGGAAAGCAAATGTGCATTTGAATTATGCGGAATACGAGAGTAATTAAAAGAAAAGTTTGAGTTGACCGTTTTCTTTTTCTCGTAGTCGTCGTCGTCGTTCTTTTGGGAAGAAGAAGACTCGTCGCTGTCGTCGTAGTAGACGATCTTCTCGATACGCCTCTTCTTCTTCCCGTCCTTCTTATGACTTGAGCCCGAGTCAGTGGCTTGTCGTCTTTTGGCTCATTGATGAAGGACTCCTTCTCTTTGTCGTTGATCACCATCCCCTTTCCCTTAGGATCCATCCCTTCAAGCAATTAGTCCCTTTCTTGAAGAGAACGACTCTGATACCAATTGAGAGCACCTAGAGGGGGTGAATAGGTGATCCTGTAAAAACTTAAAAACTCAAAGCCACAAACTTGATTAAGTGTTAGGACAATAAAGCCAAGTGGCTAGAGAAGAGTTCTTGCTAAACACGATAACCACAAGGAAATCAACACAGAGAGGCACAGTGGTTTATCCCGTGGTTCGGCCAAGTCCAACACTTGCCTACTCCACGTTGTGGCGTCCCAACAGACGAGGGTTGCACTCAACCCCTTTCAAGCGGTCCAAAGACCCACTTGAATACCACGATGTTTCTCTTCCTTTCACTATATCCCGTTTGCGAGGATCTCCACGACTTGGAGCCTCTCGCCCTTACAATTTGATTATCACAAATAAGCACGGAAGTAAGGATGGGATGAGCAACACACACAAGACACAAAATCAGAGCAACAACACGCACACAAGTCACAACTTGAGCTCGCGACACAACTCAAAGAGTTCTCTACTCAAATGGAGCTCTAGTTGCTATCACAAAGAATCAAAAGCGCGGAAATGGAGTCTTGGTGCTTAGGGATGCTCAAAGAATGCTTGGTGTACTTCCTCCATGCGCCTAGGGGTCCCTTTTATAGCCCCAAGGCAGCTAGGAGCCGTTGGAAGCAATCCAGGAAGGCAAATCTTGCCTTCTGTCGGGTGGCGCACCGGATAGTCCGGTGCACCACCGGACACTATCCGGTGCAGATTGCTTTCCTTATTTGGCGCAGCCGACCGTTGAAGATTTGGAGCCGTTGGCGCACCGGACACTGTCCGGTGCACACCGGACAGTCCGGTGCCCCAATCCGACCGTTGGCTCTGCCACGCGTCACACGCGGATTGCGCGGCCGACCGTTGGCACGCCCGACCGTTGGCTTACCGGACAGTCCGGTGAATTATAGCCGTACGCTGGTGACTTGGTTCCCGAGAGCAGCGACTTCGCCGCAGACGACTCACCGGCAGTCCGGTGCACCACCGGACAGTCCGGTGATTTATAGCCGTAGCCGTTGTCGAGACCCAAGAGCAGGCAGTTCACCGAGACTGGTCCTGGCACACCGGACACTGTCCGGTGCACCACCGGACAGTCCGGTGCACTCAGACCGAACAACCCTTTGGCTGAACATAGCCAACTAATCTCCAAAGTGATTTCTCCTGTTTCTAGCACTTAGATACAACACATTAGTCTTCAAAACAATGGACTAATACTAGAAACATACCTTTAATCTTGATTTGCACTTCTTGAATCTTTGGCACAAATATAACTCAAAGCATTTTTGTGTGAAGCCCTAAATCACCAAAATCTTATAGAAATGGCCCAAGGGCACATTTCTCTTTCAATCACACCGAGCTAGAATGTGATGCTAGCAAAAATATAAGAACATCGTGAAATATGAACAGAAGCATTTTCTCACAGTATCCTAGGAGCATAAGACATCTAATTCATGTACCTGTAAGTAGGAATGCATCATGAGGAACGAGTGCAACACCTAGTAACCCGAGGAATTAATAAAGAACTAACCTAACACGTGTTACCATTTCCAGGAACCAATTAACAGGGCAAGTATTCATAAAATTAAATTTGAGGGACTAAAAATGTATGCACACTTTGCACCTAAAATTGTTTATAGCTGCACATTTTGTAAGTAAAGGCATGGTCGGTAGATTAACATACAAAGCATAATTTAGGCAGAGGTGTGGGTGAATTAAGGTTTTGTAGCCTTGAACAAATTTGTCCCACAAACTATAGCTATATTATATGTAATCAATCATGACAGAACTACCTTAATGAAATGGAGACAGTGAATGATGCTAAAAAACAGGAATGTTTTACTAATCAATACGCCATAGGACTGTCGAGTCTGCAAACAAAACTATGTTAAACCAAAAGAACGATTCAGTCTCTGGAAAAGGAGCATAACAGGATTGATGGAACATCAAGCATTTCGAAAACTATGAATGATGGCCTTCTGAGAGTGCCATCTAGTTGCCATAAACCCTAGTTTATGACTGCAGTAGGCCTAAACCTGTCTTTAATCATCAACACACGAGATCTGACCAGTTTAGCATGAGCAAAAATTAGGTTAACTGTAAGGACCAACCAATATTGAACCAAGCGTTCATCCCTTCATGGATTTAGACAACAACATTGTAGGTCCGTGCATAGCAATCTAGGATTTGGGACATACCGACGTGGTCGCCGAAGTTTGCCGCCGAGGTGCCTGGTCGTTGAAGGGGATCTATGCCGATGTCGTGCCCGGCCACTCCTGCTGGTCAGCCAACAAGCCGCGGCATCTGATTGGCCTCGCGCACGCTGACAAGCTCGTCGTTCTCCAAGGCCATCCGGCCAATGCTGTCAAGTAATGGACTCTTCCAGATCTAGTGGAGACGTGTCGTCGGAGCCTCGATCTGCTATTGCGGTGCCAAGCATCGGAGTCAGGTGGTCGCTGGACACAGACTTCAACTGTGATGGCGGTCGGCTGCCACCAGAGGCTTCTAATGAGGGAGACGACCACGTGGAGCGCCGCGAGCGAGCCGGAGGTGACAGCGGCGGCGACGTCCTCTGAACGGACGGTGTTGAGGAAAGGCTGCAACACGACGGCGGGGAGCGTGATGGCTGCCTAGGGGTGGGGGAGAAGGCGAGGCGACATTGTGTGCGGAGGGAGGTGGACGAGAGAGACAGAAGATGGGAGCGAGAGAAGGACTGGAAAATTCGCGTCCGTGAGAGGCAAAATTTCGCGTTCGCGGAGGCGTGCACGCGTCGGCACGCCCGGGCTCGCCGTACACGGAAACGCGGAGAGGGCTTCAAATCCCAACGTCTTTTAAGACTTTAGATAGCGTATGAGCTCCTAGTTATTGATATGAACATGCTTCGTCTTCTTCATCGTCGTTGTTTTATACTCGGCACCCATGAGCCATAAAATCAAAAGGCATATTACATGTATCACAAATACCATTAAGGTTAGTCAATACTAAGCATAGATCAATTATCTTATTTGACGATCACATATGATATTTAGCGTGTGTTTGGTTGTAATGACAGAACATATGAGATAGAACGATCCCTTAAATAAGGTTGTTTGGTTAAAGGTTAAGGGTTGAAATAGGACTTTCCCAGTGTTGTCATCAATTATCCCTCAAAATTAGAGGGACGAGAGATGACACAGGGGACGTCTATAACATGCCTGTCCCCACAACCAAACGCATCCTTAAACACTCTCGACACGTCTATATGTGTGTTCGCACGGTCGCACCAGCCGTCGTGAGGCGCGGACCCTACGACTACGAGCGGGACTGCTGGCCGTAAAAAGCGCCGGTGCAGCGTGGAAAGGGACGCCACGGCCACACATTCACACTTCGCCGTCTCGCTACGTCCGTGAGCCGGCGGATCGCGTCGTGCGACACGGACACCGACTAGGCCGTGCGTGGCCTTTCTCTTTTGGCGGAACGATTTTTGCCGTGACACTGCAGCACCAGGGGCAGCCGCATACATCTGCGTCGCTCTGATCTGATGGCATGCATGACGGATAAACTTGCGTGCGCTTTGGCGTGGCGACCAGCCTACGGCCTACCCGAGTACAGTACCCATGCAGCAGCATAACGACAAGGAGAAACCCCACCCGTGACGGTTTGTGAACCCAGCGAATCACAGTGATGGAACGTAGTAGCCGGCTGGCTAATGGGATTATGGATATGCTCATATGCATCAAGTTGCTCGCCCTGCCTGCCATAATATAATCCACATCTACATTGGGGTTGAAGGTTGAAAACAGACACTTTGCAGCTGCATTGGCTTTATATTCATCGCAGATTCGCAGTTGTCTTGTGTTCGGCTGGTTGGCCCATTCATCTTTGAAACCAAACACAGGCGGTCCGGTCCAGAACTCCAAATCCGTAAAGGCCATCAGAGGCTTGACATGACTGGGCTATCATCGCCCAGTGGCCCAGGGAAGAGAAAGGCAACTATAAATATCGTGGGCCTCACTAAAAAAAAATAGGTACCTGAAAACACAGCCATCCAACAAATTCCCAGTTAATAATCTAGTCTCTGCTCCATTAAAACACGAATTCATCCATTCATGCAACTATGCGTCACCCCAACCCTTTCCGCTTCCTTAAAAATAAAGTAAAATTATACATAAATAGAGGTTTAAATCTTGATCGTTGGCTCCACATTCATATGCATGTAGCCAACAGATCACACATTTTTTTTGTATTTTATAGCCTATACTCAACATAATATAATTGTTTTAACGACATATAGGGAAAAAATAAAATCACTATGCACCGGGGCTAGTCTGTCGTGGCGCTGTCGTCCGCCATGTCTGTGAAGTCTGAATTCACGAGAACGTCAGAAGCACCCCAACCACCATCCTCGCTAATCACTCAGTATTTTCTGATGCTCACTACAAGGGTTTGGAACATATTTAAACAAATATCCCATTTTAACAAGGTGATATATAGAAATTGTAGCGATGCACAAACAACTAACTAATATATCTTGAAACTGGCAATATATCTAGTGTAAAAAGGACCAGAGTACTAACATGCTAATGTCAAATCTTATCCACTAGATCCACCATCTACGACCGAGTGAAATCCCACCTCACCCTCAGACTATTTTCTAAAGAACTCCCACGTTTTTATATAATAGGACACTTACCCTTTAAAGACCATGATGGTCGTAAGATCCCTTAAAAGGATACTAACCTATTTAGACTAAAGAGTGATGATAAGAAATCACTGGGATCTGAACTGCCTTACTTAGCACCATTGTAGCGCCGAAGTATTTGTGAGTTGCATTAGCCTTTATATTGCATTTGTAGTGATCTTCTAGATAAACACCGTGTGAACCCCACAAAAATATATTGGATAGACGTTAAGACTACACTAAGAATTAATTAGAATACTTTTTTTTTGAAAAAACAGGACCAAACTTTGGTGGATTATACAGACGTCATATATTTCTCAAATCCCCCTTGCTTTATGTTTCTCTATTGGTGATATTGTCGTATCATCAAGATTGATCAAACAGGCACTAGTAGGTACATCTGTTGACCAGTGGCGGAGACTGGCATATGGCCACTAGGGCTTGGGCCCTACTTTTAGGCTGAAAAATTGCTAGAAGTCCAAATATGTTCTAAAGGAATGAGATAATTCGCATAATTCGTTTATGGTTATATGTGACATTATCTATGTATTTGCATGATTTAAGATTTTCTAGCTGATATAAATATTTGTTAGTGTCATTTTGGGCTCTATACTTAAAGAAATACTGGCTCCGCCACTGATGTTGACCACTCAGGTATGATCACATTACATGAAGCCACGCGAGAATGTGTTTGGCTACAGCCTAAGGATGTTTTATTGTTTTATGTACCATGTCAAACATGGCAATGAAGAAATACTATTTTGTTTTTATGCTCTATGGCGGAAACTCAAAAGAGTGGCGAATTTTATTCGGGTCATGGGGATCAACTTCATTACAATTACATGATATGGATTTTCATAAGCTTGAACGATATTTTATTTTACTATAGGATTCACAAACGGACCTTTGGCGCTTGCAATCAACGATTAGTGTGATTTGCGCGGTGTTGAATAGGTTTAGTTAGTGTTCTTTATGACAGAGGGAACTCAGACTTGGACAAAAAGAAGGCGAAATATATTTTGTATGTTAGTAATATAGGTATTGTCGGGGACCATAATTAGGGGTACCCTCAAGACTTTTAAATCTCAGCTGGTAACCCCCATCAGCACAAAGCTGCAAAGGCCTGATGGGTGTGATTAAGTCCAGGATCGGTCCATTCGAAGGACGCGATCACGCCTCGCCCGAGCCCAGCCTCGGGCAAGGGCAGCCGACCCCGGAGGATTCACGTCTCGCCCGAGGACCCCCTCCAGCAACGGACACATCTTCGGCTCGCCCGAGGCCCAGTCTTCACCAAGAAGCAACCTTGGCCAAGTCGCCACGCCAATCGACCGAATTACAGGGGCATTTAATGCAAAGGTGGTCTGACACCTTTATCCCGACGCGCACCCTCCAGTCGACAGAGCCGAAGTGACCGTAGTCACTTCGCCGCTCCACTGACCGGCCTGACAAGGGGACAGCGCCGCCTGCGCCGCCCCGACTGCTGTGCCACTCGACAGAGTGAGGCTGTTTGTAACACCCCTGGTGTTACTGTAACTAAAACTGGAGCATGGCATCATAAGCATGGGCATTTCATATGTTTGATACACCTAGAATGCATTCACTAGGTAAAATTTTCAATCAAATGTATTGTTTCTGGTGTTTTGCAAATAGGACCCTGGATAGGGGACCTAACCCTAAATCAGGCTCAAAGGGGCAAAACTTAACCCAAGTTGAGAAAACCTAAAGACTTTGGGGAAATAGTTATAAAATATCCTCAAAAACAAAGTTGAATCACATTTATGCCCCTGGGATACCAAAAACCCTAAATAGAACCCTGGAAAACCCTAAAACCAAACCCTAGGGACCTATGTGCAAAATTAGTTCACTTTTGGGCTAAAGTGCAAAAACCAAGTCAAATAAGTATTTTAAGTCATTTGGTTCACAAATATGTGGACTTGAAAGCCCAACCCTAAGTTTTGGACTCATTTGCAAAAAGGACCCCAATTTTGATTCCTATGCTAAGTCTGAAATCAGGGTTATAGGCCCAACTTTGGGGCTGTGTAGCTTTCAAAATAGTGAGAATTCATATTAGGTCACCACATCAAAATTGTAACCTGATTATAGAAGAACAACTTTGCTTAAGGTGGTAAGCTCACTTGTTGAGAAAAATCCAGAGATAATCTTGCCTGAAGTTGCTCTGTCAGGCTTGTATCAAGAAACTGAAACTGAACCTGAAGTCAGAAGTGGTCACAGTGATATGGGACCGATTTAAGCACGCCATAACTTTTAATACGTTCGGTTTTGATCCAGGAATCCTATAGTGAGTTTGGAGACTGATGATTAGTGAACAAGTTTTATTAAGAGGGATCGCTCTGTTCCTAACAAGAATCTAGAGATAATCGGGTGGGATCATGGCCGGTTCAAGCGACTGAAATAGATGTGCCATGGTACAGTGTTCTGGATGGATCAGAACGCCAGCTCAGCTCGCCGTCGTTGATCGCCGTCCGGAATTGTGCAGGGTATTGGGAGGATAACACCGGGAAAAGGTAGCTCGTACGTGGCACCATCTCCTGTGCTTGGCCGGAGTTACTCACCGGCGGCCGCCGTGACTCAGTGGATTCCGCCGCAGTGGCACTCATGCCGTAGTTCTCCCTCACTGTACCATCTACCGACGTGGTCGACATGCGATTGTGGTGTTGTCCGGGGCCGCGAGGTGATCGCCGGACCGCCACGGCTATAAATAGCCATTGGGATCACGGCGAGGTGCTCGCTGTTCTTCAAGTGAGCTCGAGCACAACCAGAAATTCACACTGCCCTCTCCACCTTCTCTCAAATTGATTGTGCACGGTGAAAGCACAGTCTCTTACGATCCTATAGCCTCAATCCCCACCCCCAATTTCATCTAGAGTCGTTGAATTGCCGCTTTCCCCCAATTCAGTCCGCCGCGCCACCCAGAACTGCCCGCCCGTGGCCAGCTTACTCTGGTAAGTCATTGTCCAATCCTTGTGTCGTTCTAGTGCTCTTGCATACTCGCGAAGCTCATGGTGGTGTCCGTTTGCTCTGATCCACCATGGTTTGGCGGGAACATGTACTTCCGTGCTCGGTTTCCGCCGTGCACGTGGACCGGCTGTTCTCGGGGTGTTCGAGTCAAATTAGTGTGTGTTCCGAGGCCGTCTTAGGTCGGTAAAGCCTCCCCGATAATCGGCTTGAGCAATCATCGCCGACCATAGCCGGTATGTGCCTCGGCAGGCGTGAACGATGAGCGCGCCGCGGTCGAGGACTAATTTGGAGAAGAAAAAGAATTCCAGGGACCCTTGTGTAAGCTGTCAGCGAGACATTGAATAGTGGCCGAGGATTCTTAGCGCATTCCTTAGATCATCGGGGGCTTTTCTGCAAAACTGCCAGCACGCGCGCGGGCGCGCGAGGGCACTCCACTGTTTTCCCTGTGTTGCCGGGCCGACGGGCTAGATTGTGGCCCAACACTGTTGAATATTTTCCTTTTTCTTTTTCAGCGAAGCCTTAGAAATATGTAGAAAAATGTAGAAAAATGGTAAAATTGTAAAACCAATTTTCCTAGGCTTGTTATTTTCCCTAGAATTTAATAAAAATAGTTTTGTGATTTTTAGTGGAAATAAAAAATTTTAGGGCATTTAAAGTAGTTAAAAGTATTAGTTAGGGATTTTTAAAAGATAAATGGTAATCCCAAAAATACTCAAAATTTTTATATGAGTTCCTCATATTATCTAGAAGCCTTGGGTAGAATTTGGGTTGATTTGGACCTTGTTTGATCACCAAACCCCAAAACACCCCCCTGCCCTGTGAACTCCTTTACTGACTCCGGAAACCCTAAGTTCTCGGAGTTCCGTGAAGGAAAATTGTATTCAAGACTTAGATAATAAATCTTTATTATCTTTGCACTCTCATGAGCATTACATGACATTCATTCTTATATACATATATGGTTATCTTAGAACACGAAGAAGAAGTGGAAGTCACCGAAGAAAGGACACCACCACCCTCGGATTCTCAAGCAGGCAACTGCTTCTACTTTGATATTTGTGGATCCGAGCCTGACTCACCTGTTAACGAAGGCAAGCCCCGGTGCATGCAACCCCTTTTCCTTATGTTTTTAAATACTGTTCGCACACTTTAAGTCAAGTGAAATGTGCATTAGGTTCATAGGAATTGCTTGGAACCCTTTGATGCATTGCTTTCCTTGATATCCATACCTTTATAGATACTTCTGGTGAAGTATCAAAATTTGATTTACAAAAATGCTTAGCCCTGCTTAGATCTTGTGGATAGAGGTTGTCTTTTGCAATACTGCCTAGCTCAGGGGTTATCCTGAGGAAAGATGACTTCTACCTGCAAGAATACTTTTATTGAGAGCGTGGTGGGATCTTACTGCAAAGTTCCCTGTGATGCTCTTTTCATCCTAAGGAATAGAAACAATCCTAAGGATGGAAGTACTTAAATCGAGGCTTGGGTTAGGAACAGGTGATGTTCTACCCAGGTTGATTAAGGATTGAAAGAGTATGTAGGCGTGCTGATCGAGGACCCTTTAACTGGTCACATGCCTCGTCATGGGTAAGCCTTGCCTCGGGCAGACTAAGGCCAGAATAAGATAACACGAAATGGGCGTGGAGCGGTGGCGGGAGTAGCGTGTACCCACCGTGGCAAGAGGCTGGACGGTGGTGTATCTGTGCTCTCGGTTTGCGTGAACCTGATCTGGTCTTAAGAACCCCGGTGGCGGATTGACATATGCAAGGGTTAAGTGCTACATATGTCGTGTGATTGGAGATCCTCAGCTGAGTATAATCGATTCGGATTGCCGTACCTTCGCGGTTATGAAGACTTGGTCACTTCCCTACAACCTAAGTCAGGATGAGAAACAAGAGTGAAGACGCGGGAGGACGTGGTCCTCCATAAGGAAACTTTTGTGAAAAACTTATCGGGAGGAGTTTTTACCTCCCTTGGGATGTGTAATAATATTATTCTGCACTCGTTATATAGTTCTGGTCTGTAATAAACAACCTGATCTTACTTTTTAATAAATGTAAGTTATGTAATCGCTTCCGCATTGCTTTATCTCCGATGTTCTGTAATGTCTGCAAGACGGGTGAGACGTTCCTGGAAAGGTAAGGAAAGATACCGAGCTTGTCAAGTAGTTCAGGGGCACCTACAGGGTTGTCTGAGGTCCGTTGGAAAAGGACAACTGTAGGTGGGCCTAATTACTTGGGAGGTTCTGTCACAGCTGGTATCGGAGCGTAGCCCTTCTTGACAGATATTATGTAGCATCTTTAAAAGAGTTTTCTAAGACTTATCTAGAAAATTGCTTCTCTTCTTACCTAAAGTATTTCTGAAGAGTTTATTTCAAAGACCAAATAGGGAGAGTGCAATGTATAGAAGGTTGAATCAACTAAGGTTGATTCTGTAATTATTCATGCATCATGCTAAGAATTGTACTAATAATTTTCCCCCCTTAGCAAATGCCGCCGCGTACAAGGAAAACGGCACGAAAGCATACTGGACCTATCGGTGTGCCTCGACACCAACTTGCCCCATGGGAGCAAGATAGCAGTAGTGTCGGGGACCATAATTAGGGGTACCCTCAAGACTCCTAATTCTCAGCTGGTAACCCCCATCAGCATAAAGCTGCTAAGGCCTGATGGGTGCGATTAAGTCAGGGATCAGTCCATTCGAGCGACTCGATCACGCCTCGCCCGAGCCTAGCCTCGGACAAGGGCAGCCGACCCCGGAGGATTTCCGTCTCGCCCGAGGCCCCCCTCCAACGGCGGACATATTTCCGGCTCGCCCGAGGCCCTGCCTTCGCTAAGAAGCAACCCTGACTAAATCGCCGCACCGACCGACCAAGTCGCAGGAGCATTTAATGTAAAGGTGACCTGACACCTTTGCCCTGACGCGTGCCCCCCGGTAGAGCCGAAGTGACCGCCGTCACTTCACCGCTCCACTGACCGGCCTAACAGAAGGACAGCGCCGCCTGCGCCACTCCGACCGCAGTGCCACTTGACAGAGTGAGACTGACAGGCAGTCAGGCCCTGCCAAAGGCACCATAGGAAGCTCCGCCCGACCCAGGGCTCGGACTCGGGCTAAGTCCCGGAAGACGGCGAACTCCGCTCCGCCCGACCCAGGGCTCGGACTCGGGCTAAGTCCCGGAAGACGGCGAACTCCGCTCCGCCTGACCTAGGGCTCGGACTCGGGCTAAGTCCCGGAAGACGGCGAACTCCGCTCCGCCCGACCCAGGGCTCGGACTCGGGCTAAGTCCCGGAAGACGACGAACTCCGCTCCGCCCGACCCAGGGCTCGGACTCGGGCTAAGTCCCGGAAGACGACGAACTCCGCTTCGCCCGACCCCAGGGCTCGGACTCGGGCTCAGCCCCAGAAGACGACGAACTCCGCTTCGCCCGACCCCAGGGCTCGGACTCCGCCCTGGCCTCTGCCGAACGGCCTCCGCCTCGCCCGACCCAGGGGCTCGGACTCGGCCTCGGCCATGGAAGACAGACTCGACCTCGGCTTCGGAGGAGCCTCCACGTCGCCCAACCTAGGGCGCAGGCCAGCCACGTCAACAGGAAGCGCCATCATCACCCTACCCCGAGCTGACTCGGGCCGCAGAGAACAAGACCGGTGTCCCATCTGGCTAGCTCCACCAGATAGGCAATGATGGCGCCCCGCATGCTCTGTGACGACGACGGCTCTCAGCTCTCTTACGGAAGCAGGAGGACGTCAGCAAGGACTCAACCGCTCCGACAGTTGTCCCTCCACCAGGCTCCGTCGCTCCTCCGATGGCCACGACATCACACCAGCTGGGTGCCAAAATCTCTCCGGCTGCCACATCGGCATGTACTTAGGGCGCTAGCTCTCCCCCGCTAGACACGTAGCACTCTGCTACACCCCCATTGTACACCTGGATCCTCTCCTTACGCCTATAAAAGGAAGGACCAGGGCCCTCTTAGAGAAGGTTGGCCACGCGGGGACGAGGACGGGACAGGCGCTCTCTTGGGGCCGCTCGCTTCCCTCTCCCGCGTGGACACTTGTAACCCCCTACTGCAAGCGCACCCGACCTGGGCGCGGGACGAACACGAAGGCCGCGGGATTCCCACCTCTCTCACGCCGGTCTCTGGCCGCCTCGCTCCTTTCCCCCCTTCGCGCTCGCCCCCGCGCTCGACCCATCTAGGCTGGGGCACGCGGCGACACTCACTCGTCGGCCCGAGGGACCCCCCGGTCTCGAAACGCTGACAGTTGGCGCGCCAGGTAGGGGCCTGCTGCGTGTTGACGAACAGCTTCCCGTCAAGCTCCAGATGGGCAGTCTCCAGCAACCTCTCCAACCCGGGACGGTGCTCCGTTTCGGGAGTCTTGAGTTCATGTCCTTCGACGGCAGCTACGACATGATACTCCTTCCACCGCCGCGCAACGACGACAATGGCGGCCGACAGCCCGCCCGCCAGCGGCGGAATCGACGACGTCTTCCCCGCGTGGTGGAAGAACAACATTCGAGCTCGCCCCGTCCTCTCCCCCGCCAACGGAGGAGGAGGCGGGGCAACCAAGGCCAAGCGGGAGGCCGCGCCTCGTCGGCTGTCGAGCGAATCGACGTCCCTAGCGCCCCAACGGGGGGCGCATCGGGCGTCGACCTCGCGTTTGAGACGAAGGCGAGCGCCGTCTCCCCGCGACACGCCAATCCCGAGCAAGCGGACGACGCCAGCACGCTCGCGGAAGGCTTGCTGGGCGTCACCCTCGTACCTGAGATGACGGTGCAGTCAGTCCCCGACGTGACTTCATCGCCGTTCGTCGACCAAAAGGTACCGACCGATTCCCATCCTACGTCATTTAGATTCAGCCTCAACCCGCCTAGCGACCTTGCTTTGGCGGGCACTCTCGTAGAGGCGAGTTCAAACCCTCTGGGGTTTCGCACGCGGTCGCCTTGGGACCGGCTGACGGACGTCTCGACCTATGGGCCCTCCGGGTCCGAGGAAGACGACGACCCCAGCATCTGTTGGGATTTCTCTGGACTTGGCAACCCTAGTGCCATGCGGGACTTCATGACCGCATGTGACTACTGCCTCTCCGACTGTTCCGACGGTAGCCGCAGCCTCGACGACGAGGACTGCGGCCCAAGCCGCGAATGTTTCCACGTCGATCTAGGGGGTCCCTCCGAAGGCAATCATCTCGGCATGCCGGAGGACGGTGATCTCCCTAGGCCGGTGCCCCGCGCTGACATCCCGCGGGAGCTAGCTGTGGTCCCCGTTCCGGCGGGGGGTCACGACCCACAGCTCGAGCAAGTCCGCGGGGCGCAGGCCAGGCTCGACGAGGGAGCAGGAGCACTTGAGCCGATCCGCCGGGACGCCGGGCAGGCATGGGCGGGCCAACCCCCGACCGGAGAAATACGTCACCTGCCCCAGGGTCTCTAGCTCCGCGTCACCAACGACGTCAGGGTCAGGCCGCCACCCGCATCCAGTGGGGTCGGTCAGAACCTGGCTGCAGCAGCGATGCTTCTCCGCGCAATGCCGGAGCCATCAACCACCGAGGGTCGGCGAATCCAAGGAGAGCTCAGGAATCTCCTGGAAGGCGCTGCGGTCCGACGGACCGAGAGCTCTGCCTCCCGAAGGCAAGGATACCCCTCGGAACCTCATGCCGCGACTTCTCGATTCATGTGGGAAGCCTCGGTCTACACCGGGCGCACGCGCAACACCGCGCCTGCAGCCCCAGGCCACCTCGGCAACGAGCACCGTCATCACGACCGTCGGGCCCACCTCGACGAGAGGGTGCGCCGAGGCTATCACCCCAGGCGTGGGGGACGCTACGACAGCGGGGAGGATCGGAGTCCCTCGCCCGAACCACCCGGTCCGCAGGCCTTCAGCCGGGCCATCCGGCGGGCACCGTTCCCGACCCGATTCCGACCCCCGACTACTATCACAAAGTACTCGGGGGAAACGAGACCGGAATTGTGGCTCGCGGACTACCGCCTGGCCTGCCAGCTGGGTGGAACGGACGACGACAACCTCATCATCCGCAACCTCCCCCTGTTCCTCTCCGACACCGCTCGCGCCTGGTTGGAGCACCTGCCTCCGGGGCAGTCTCCAACTGGGATGACCTGGTCCAAGCCTTCGCCGGCAATTTCCAGGGCACGTATGTGCGCCCCGGGAATTCCTGGGACCTCCGAAGCTGCCGACAGCAGCCGGGAGAGTCTCTCCAGGACTACATCCGGCGATTCTCAAAGCAGCGCATCGAGCTGCCCAACATCACCGACTCGGATGTCATCGGCGCGTTCCTTGCCGGCACCACCTGCCGCGACCTGGTGAGCAAGTTGGGTCGCAAGACCCCCACCAGGGCGAGCGAGCTGATGGACATCGCCACCAAGTTCGCCTCTGGCCAGGAGGCGGTCGAGGCTATCTTCCGAAAGGACAAGCAGCCCCAGGGCCGCCCACCGGAAGATGCTCCCGAGGCGTCTACTCAGCGCGGCGCCAAGAAGAAAGGCAAAAAGAAGTCGCAAGCGAAACGCGACGCCGCCGACGCGGACCTTGTCGCCGCTGCCGATAGGCCTGGGCATAAAAACCGAAAACCGAACACCGAAACCGAAAAAAACCGGAACCGAAACCGAAAAAACCGGAACCGATCAAACCGTTATATTTTTCGGTTACCATTCTTCAGAAACCGAAATTTAGTTCGGTTTTCGGTTTTTAGTTCGGTTTAAACCGAAAAACCGAACTGTTAGCCCATCAGCCTATAATCCCATTTCAGCCCAAGTCTTCAGAAACGCGGCTTGCTGTCTTGGGCCTTCTCCGGCTCTCAGCCCCTCACGCTGCCTGGGCCCAGGTGCAGGCACCCTTGCTCAATCCCGTCGGCATGCAGAATAGCAATTCAGAATTCCTTGTATTATTCTATGTAGGCATGCAGCACTGACAATCGGTCAGTAGCAATAGCACTGGCATAGCAAATTAGCAATAGCAGGCGATCAGGCCTTGGAGTCGTCCGAGTGCTGGGACGGAAGCCGTGTAGGCGTGTACTATGCAGCACATAGCTATTTGTTTTTTTCGGACTACACAGCCAGCTAGCCGGCGGACAGGGTACTGAAAGTCTGAAACACAGCACAGCCTAGTTCGGTTTTTTCGGTTAAACCGAAAACCGAACCGAACTATACGGTTAACCGGAGGTCCGGTTTTTCCTTTTCTAAAGATAATTTCGGTTGGCATTTTTCAAAAACCGAACTTTAAAAAAAACCGAAAAACCGAACCGAAAAATTTCGGTTAACCGAGTGCCCAGTCCTAGCTGCCGAGCACAAGAACCCTCGGAAGCCCCCCATAGGTGCCAACCTCTTTGACAAGATGCTCAAGGAGCCGTGCCCCTATCATCAGGGGCCCGTCAAGCACACCCTTGAGGAGTGCGTCATGCTTCGGCGCCACTTCCACAGGGCTGGGCCACCCGCGGAGGGTGGCAGGGCCCGCGACGACGATAAGAAGGAAGATCACCAAGCAGGAGAGTTCCCCGAGGTCCGCGACTGCTTCATGATCTACGGTGGGCAAGCGGCGAATGCCTCGGCTCGGCACCGCAAGCAAGAGCGCCGGGAGGTCTGCTCGGTCAAGGTGGCGGCGCCGGTCTATCTAGACTGGTCTGACAAGCCCATCACCTTCGACCAAGACGATCACCCCGACCACGTGCCGAGCCCGGGGAAATACCCGCTCGTCGTCGACCCCGTCATCGGCGACGTCAGGCTCACCAAGGTCCTTATGGACGGGGGC
Organism: Zea luxurians; assembly: GCA_029449295.1. NCBI lineage: Eukaryota > Viridiplantae > Streptophyta > Magnoliopsida > Poales > Poaceae > Zea > Zea luxurians. Next base: position 167,620,317 of record JAOPSE010000004.1, read on the forward strand.
AGCAGCCTCAACATCATCTACGCCGAGACCCTCAGGCTCCTGCGCGTCGATCTGTCCTCCGTCCGAGCAGGCGCTGCGCCCTTCCATGGGATCATTCCCGGGAAGCGCGTCCAGCCCCTCGGACGACTCGACCTTCCTGTCTGCTTCGGAACGCCCTCCAACTTCCGAAGGGAGACTCTAACGTTCGAGGTGGTCGGGTTCCGAGGAACCTACCACGCGGTACTGGGGAGGCCATGCTACGCGAAGTTCATGGCCGTCCCCAACTACACCTACCTGAAGCTCAAGATGCCGGGCCCCAACGGGGTCATCACCGTCGGCCCCACGTACAAACACGCGTTCGAATGCGACGTGGAGTGCGTGGAGTACGCCGAGGCCCTCGCCGAGTCAGAGGCCCTCATCGCCGACCTGGAAAGCCTCTCCAAAGAGGTGCCAGACGTGAAGCGTCACGCCGGCAACTTCGAGCCAGTGGAGACGGTTAAGGCCGTCCCCCTCGACCCCAGTGGCGACGCCTCCAAGCAGGTCCGGATCGGTTCCGGGCTCAACCCCAAATAGGAAACAGTGCTCGTCGACTTTCTCCGCGCGAACGCCGACGTCTTCGCGTGGAGTCCCTCAGACATGCCCGGCATACCGAGGGATGTCGCCGAGCACTCACTGGATATTCGGGCCGGAGCCCGACCCGTCAAGCAGCCTCTGCGCCGATTCGACGAGGAGAAGCGCAGAGCGATAGGCGAGGAGATCCACAAGCTAATGGCAGCCGGGTTCATCAAAGAGGTATTCCATCCCGAATGGCTTGCCAACCCTGTGCTTGTGAGAAAGAAAGGGGGGAAATGGCGGATGTGTGTAGACTACACTGGTCTCAACAAAGCATGTCCGAAGGTTCCCTACCCTCTGCCTCGCATCGATCAAATCGTGGATTCCACTGCTGGGTGCGAAGCCCTGTCTTTCCTCGACGCCTACTCAGGGTATCACCAAATCAGGATGAAAGAGTCCGACCAGCTCGAGACTTCCTTCATCATGCCCTTCGGCATTTACTGCTATGTCACCATGCCGTTCGGTCTGAGGAATGCGGGCGCGACGTACCAGCGGTGCATGAACCATGTGTTCGGCGAACACATCGATCGCACGATCGAGGCCTACGTCGATGACATCGTAGTCAAGATGAGGAAAGCTTCCGACCTCCTCTCCGACCTTGAAGTGACATTCCGATGTCTCAAGGCGAAAGGCGTCAAGCTCAATCCGGAGAAGTGTGTCTTCGGGGTGCCCTGGGGCATGCTCTTGGGGTTCATCATCTCCGAGCGGGGCATCGAAGCCAACCCGGAGAAGATCGCAGCCATCACCAGCATGGGTCCCATCAAGGACTTAAAGGGCGTACAGAGGGTCATGGGATGTCTCGCGGCTCTGAGCCGCTTCATCTCACGCCTCGGCGAAAGAGGCCTGCCTCTGTACCGCCTCTTAAGGAAGGCCGAGCGCTTCACTTGGACCCCTGAGGCCGAGGAAGCTCTCGGGAACCTGAAGGCGCTCCTCACAAAGGCGCCTATCTTGGTGCCCCCAGCTGATGGAGAAGCCCTCTTGGTCTACGTCGCCGCGACCACCTAGGTGGTTAGCGCCGCGATTGTGGTCGAGAGACAAGAAGAGGGGCATGCATTGCCCGTTCAGAGGCCAGTTTACTTCGTCAGCGAGGTACTGTCCGAAACCAAGATCCGCTACCCACAAGTTCAGAAGCTGAGATCATCCAGTGCCGAGAGGCCTCGGGCAGGATTGCAAAGTGGGCAGTGGAAATCATGGGCGAGACAATCTCGTTCGCCCCTCGGAAGGCCATCAAGTCCCAGGTCTTGGCGGACTTCGTAGCCGAATGGGTCGACACCCAGCTACCGACGGCTCCGATCCAACCGGAGCTCTGGACCATGTTTTTCGACGGGTCGCTGATGAAGACGGGAGCCGGCGCGGGCCTACACTTCATCTCGCCCCTCGGGAAACACCTACGCTATGTGCTACGCCTCCACTTCCCGGCGTCCAACAATGTGGCTGAGTATGAGGCTCTGGTCAACGGGTTGCGGATCGCCATCGAGCTAGGGGTCAGGCGCCTCGACGCTCGCGGTGACTCGTAGCTCGTCATCGACCAAGTCATGAAGAACTCCCACTGCCGCGACCCGAAGATGGAGGCCTACTGTGATGAGGTTCGGCGCCTGGAAGACAAGTTCTACGGGCTCGAGCTTAACCACATCGCTCGGCACTACAACGAGACTGCGGACGAGCTGGCAAAAATAGCCTCGGGGCGAACAACGGTTCCCCCGGACGTCTTCTCCCGGGATCTGCATCAACCCTCCGTCAAGATCGACGACGCGCCCGAGCCTGAGGCACCCTCGGTCTAGCCCGAGGTGCCCTCAGCACAGCCGGAGGCACCCTCAGCTCGGCCCGAGGCGGCCTCGGTTCAACCCGAGGTACCCTCGGCCTCCGAGGGTGAGGCACTGCGCATCAAGGAGGAGCGGAGCGGGGCCACGCCTGATCGAAATTGGCAGACCCCGTACCTGCAATATCTCCGCCAAGGAGAGCTACCCCTCGACCGAGCCGAGGCTCGGCGGGTAGCGCGACGCGCCAAGTCGTTCGTCTTGCTGGGCGATGAGAAGGAGCTCTACCACCGTAGCCCCTCGGGCATCCTCCAGCGATGCATCTCCGTCGCCGAAGGTCAGGAACTCCTGCAAGAGATACACTCGGGGGCTTGCGACCATCACGCAGCGCCTCGAGCCCTTGTCGGGAATGCTTTCCGGCAAGGCTTCTACTGGCCAACGGCGGTGGCTGACGCCACTAGAATTGTCCGCACCTGCGAAGGGTGTCAATTCTATGCGAAGCAAACCCACCTGCCCGCTCAGGCTCTGCAGACGATACCCATCACCTGGCCCTTTGCTGTGTGGGGGCTGGACCTCGTCGGCCCTTTGCAGAAGGCGCCCGGGGGCTACACGCACCTGCTGGTCGCCATCGACAAATTCTCCATGTGGGTCGAGGTCCGACCTCTGAACTGCATCAGGTCCGAGCAGGCGGTGACGTTCTTCACCAACATCATCCATCGCTTCGGGGTCCCGAACTCCATCATCACCGACAACGGTACCCAGTTCACCGGCAGAAAATTCTTGGACTTCTGCGAGGATCACCACATCCGGGTGGACTGGGCCGCCGTGGCTCATCCCATGTCGAATGGGCAAGTAGAGCGTGCCAACGGCATGATTCTACAAGGGCTCAAGCCTCGGATCTACAACGACCTCAACAAGTTCGACAAGCGATGGATGAAGGAACTCCCCTTGGTGGTCTGGAGCCTGAGGACAACGCCGAGCCGGGCCACGGGTTTCACGCCGTTCTTCCTGGTCTACGGGGCCGAGGCCGTCTTGCCCACTGACCTGGAGTACGGCTCCCCGAGGACGAGGGCCTACAGCGATCAAAGCAACCAAGCTAGCCGAGAAGACTCGTTGGACCAGCTGGAAGAGGCTCGGGACAAGGCCTTGCTACACTCGGCGCGGTACCAGCAGTCCCTGTGACGCTACCACGCCCGAGGGGTCCGGCCCCGAGACCTCCAGGTGGGCGACCTGGTGCTTCGGCTGCGGCAAGACACCCGAGGGAGGCACAAGCTCACGCCCCCCTGGGAGGGGCCATTCGTCATCGCCAAAGTTCTGAAGCCCGGAACGTACAAGCTGGCCAACAGTCAAGGCGAGGTCTACGGCAACGCTTGGAACATCCAACAGCTACGTCGCTTCTACCCTTAAGATGTTTTCAAGTTGTTCATATACCTCGCACCCGCGCAAAGTTTAGTCATCAAGGAAGAGTCGGCCTTGCCTCGGCAAAGCCCGACCCTCCCTCGGGGGCTAAAAGGGGGGGAACCCCCTCTGCGTTGAAATTTTCCTCGAAAAAAAAGAGATCTCTTCTGCCAGAATATCTTTCGTGCTTTCTGACTACTTCGAAAAGTGGATCCTGAAAACGACGGAGTACATGTAAGCAGCCAAGGCTGACCGAGCCGAGGGACTCCTACACCTCCGGGATACGGATACCTCACTCATCACCTTCTGTGATAAGTAACTCGCGTTCGGATAAAGTGATTCCACGGACCGAACAAGTCTTCATGTTCGGAAGCTCTTCTGCCGAAGCGACCCTTCGAGCCTTCTCGACTGAGTCGGTGACAGGGCCTCATGGACGGGTGAAAGTGCGCGTAAGCGGCAAGGCCGACCGAGCCGAGGGACTCCCATGCCTCCGGGATACGGATACCTCACTCGTCACCTTCCGCGAGAAGCAACTCTCGCTCGCACAAACATCCCTGTTACCGACAAAAAAGTCCAGATACTCGAAACAAGAGGAAAGGAGACGCAGCTTTACAACACAGCGAGGGTGTGTATATTCTGGCCTCAGCGGCCGCAGAAGGCACACGCTACAAGACACTCTGATCCTGCAGGCTCGGGTCTTGACGCTGGAAGGGGGCAGTAACACCCTCGGCATCGACGACACCTTCAGCAATGTCCGACCTAGCCTCGGACGGTGACGCGGTCCAAGGATCCCCACTCTGGAGGACGACGTCATCGTCACGCCCGGACAATCGCTGCCAGGGACTTCTTCGGGAATCCGGCCCGAGCAGGCGGCTCGGCCGGTTACCCCTAGGGCCTCGGCCAACCCTCTTCCAAGGGCACCAGCCCGACCCGAGGCCTCGGCTGATCGACTCCGGCGTCGGTCTCGCTAACGGACAACCCGGCTAGGCTTCGGCCAACCAGGTTTCATTTTCAAGCCAACTCCGCCTCTGTTCATGCTGATATCACTACCCCTGGCCTCGGCTCATCGAAGAGCGGCCAAGGGGTCCCTTTAACTGAGCTAGAGGAGCCTCAGACAACAAGGCCGACCGAGCCGAGGGACTCCTACGCCTCCGGGATACGGATACCTCACTCGTCACCTTGACACGGGGCGACTCATGCTTGGTGAAGCGGTTCAGACAACCAACAGGCGAGTCTTAGTGCTCGAAAATGAGGAAAAAAACACGGCTCCGTGCCAAAATTACATACATGTTCAGGCCTCGACAGCCGCAATGAACAGAAAAACCCTGGCATTCGAAGTGCCATTACAAACGGAACTCCGGTTCCCCCTCCGCAGGTACGAACAACCCCGCTCGATAGGGGTGGGCCTGCGGAGCAACAGAAGACCGACGAACGGCGCGCCGTCACCCGCTCCAGCAGCGGCGACGACGATGACTTCTGCTCCGGGGGGCCGAACAGCGGCAGCACTGACCTTAGGGCGGATGCTGCTGCCAGGAGGCCCCCACCCATGCCCAAACTCGTGAGGCAAGGACGGGCAGAAGGCCGTAGAGTTGGAGGTCGGTCCGTGGCCGACCTTGGCTATCTCGCCGGCGGGAGAACCTCTTCCAGCTGCCGTGGCAGACGCCGGCGCCGCGAGCGGCTCCGAAGCCACTCGCGTCCGAGAGCCAGGCACGGTGCAGCTGCCAGCGCCACGGACGACGACCACCCTTCCCTCCGGTCACTGAGTGAAGGAGCGGGCCGCCGCCCACACAGGGGCCGACCCCAACTCGGCACACTCCCCTCCCCAGCCCTGGTGATGAAAATCCTTGAGGCTGAGGGAGGGGCAGAGGCCACGGCCCGACTCGCTTTCCCCCACCATCAAGCTGGAGGTCACCATCTTGGGTGACCGCGGTGGAGGGGTGCAGCCGGGCTGCATGATGAAAATCCTTGAAGCCGAACGATGGCTGAAAGGTACCAACTCCTACGGAGTTGCGTTCCTCCAACGATGAGGCGAAAAGACGGCGGGTATCCCCCATCCGGGGGCTTGGAAGGTGGAAAGACGCAATGCATGAGGGAGCGAGAGGACATGGTCGCCTTCCGAAGGGGGTCACCCTCCTTTTAAAGGCAACTCTCCCTACTTGCGCCCCCAACCGTCACGGGCTGAGTCTTCTCCAACACGCTCCAAGGCCCTCCCCTACGGCGCGGGGGCTGGGTCCCGCATGTCGTGCAAACCGGCTCAGAGCAGAAGAAGCCAAACCGCCGCGCGTGGTGCACACAACCGCCCAGCGGTTACAAGTGACCCTCCACTTTTGCCCAGACCAACGGGCGAAAGAGGCGGGCAGCCATGTAGGCGGCATGCAACCGCGCCAAGTGGACGCGCTTCTCCGACTCCCGACACACCAGCATGGAGGCCCAGGCCCACGCGTCATGCAACCGGCGCGCCGGATGCTGCATGCAAGCAACTGCACCGCCACTAGCGCCACCACCGTGCCTCCTCGATTGCGGAACCAATACCGTGACTCGAGGCGACCAGGCGCACGACCCACCAGCGCCAGCCTGACGCGGCGGTCAATGCGGCCAAAAGTGGGCCGGCAGTAATGACGGTGGCAGGCGGGCGGGAGCAGCGGTCACGTCGTCAGCCAAGCTCACGTCCCATCCGGGGGCAGCAAGAGAACCCCCTCTCACGGCGTGAAGACAACGCGCCCGTGATCCGTTCCTCGAACGGCTCGCGCACGCGCAACGGCCGCCCCGCCAACCTCTCGCCCCGTCGCATTAACTCCGCGGCAGGACAGGCGGTGCTTCCGGCGGGAGCAGTGGGCGACGCTTCGCCTCCGCCGTAATGACTGCGACAAAAAAAAAGGTACGCCGCATCGTTCGATTTCGTATCCTTTTCCTTTTTTCCTCTTTCTCTATCTCTTGCAGCAGGGACCGGGAAAGGGGGATACCCCAAAAAGGATCCTTCCCCGTGAAGGAACCAGGCTCCGAGCCTCCTTACTGATCAGAGGTTCGAAGGCTGGCCCCCCGAAGGGTTTCAACAGCCGCCTCAGATCGCGTGGGCCCTACACCCACTACTGGTCAGAGGTTCGAAGGCCGGCCCCCCGAAGGGTTCCACGGCCGCCTCAGGCTACTCGGGCTCCGCGCCCATTACTGATCAGGGGTTCGAAGGCTGGCCCCCGAAGGGTTCACAGTCGCCTCAGACGCCGAGCGAGTGATGACCAGGGGTACGTTCGATACATAACCAAGGCTCGGGCTGTGCTCCCGAGGTACCCTAGTGATAGAGGACGAGGCCCGATCTTCCGTGAGGTACGATAACTTGATTGGGTGGAGATCTCGACGTTGATGATCCAAGGCTCCGAGCGAACGGCTCCTCGCAATCACTACACCACTGCTCCGTTGGTTATCACCCGTGACACACGAGTGACCTCGCCACGAAGGCTTATCCCTGCAAGCGCAATCAAGAACACAAGCAAGAACAGGAAGAACGCAATCAAAACTGCATTGATCACGAGGTGGGGTCTCACAAACCGATGAACGTCGATACTGTTCGATGACAGATATGATCTAAGCAAAACACAAACCCTAATGTGGTGGTGGCTACTGGTAAAATAGAGGTTAGGGGCGTGCACAACCCCTGGTCGCACCCCTAATGGGCTCCAACACGATACACGGCCCAACAGCCCAACAAACGGTGTCGCAGCACCAAAACAGAATCTGAACGCTGACTTGTTTCGACGATTCCCGTTGACTCCGGATGAATTTTAAGGTGGTTCCAGTTGGGTTGGAAAGCTTATCTCCTTAGCTTTCCATCCATATAAAGCCCAACCTAATCGGAGTTCGGATGCATCCTGGGTGTTCATTTTAGTGCAGACTGGTCCTGGACTTCGAGGTGGAGACGTAGTTGAGTCGGACTTGGCTTTCTCTTGTTGTGAACGTCCTAGCTTCTCCTCCTTGACATGTTGGCCTCTCCCAAGTCCTTGTTGGTCCTCTCCAAGGTTCCTAATCATCAAAACATCCATGGCACCAAGCGTAAGCTCTAAAACACAATTGATTAGGTTAGAACGAACCTAGAGATTTAGCTATCGTGCACGTGCTCGTGTTGTCGGTCTATGCATTATTTGTATGGGAGAGATGTCCTCATCATCCTCCCCCACTTGAATTGGAGTCGTTCTCGACTCAGGCGGTGGCCAAGGGGGTGGCCGAGCTGCCGAGCTTATCTCCTTAGGATGTACAAGTACTTTAGGCCCAAAAACAGGCATCGTTAATTTCTGGCAGATTCTGGACGTCATCTTGTTATGACGATTCCCATCAGCTCCGTGTATATTTTGACGTGAAACCAGATGGGTTGGAAAGCTTATCTTCTTAGCTTTCCAACGATATCTAGAACGTCGAAAACGGAGTCCGTATGTGGTCTGGGCGTCCGTTTTCGTGAGGACCACTCCTGCAGTCCTAACCGGATTCGCGAATAAACTGGACTTCAACTCCCCTTGAGCTTGAGACTCTATGATTGATTGGGCCTTGACTATATAGTTTAAATCCATGTATTCATCATTCTCCCCTTCTTGGTTTTGAGTCGTCCTCGACTCAAAGTCGTTGGTGCCTGCAAAAGGTGTTGATGTAGTGCTTGATGTCGTCCAACCTTGCTTCCCTTCTTGAAGTTGACCCTGTTGTTGTAAAACATACAAAGAAGGACAAGTGGAACTGGACGTGATATGGTTAGCTTTAACACAGCCTTCTAGTTGATCATTTTGTTTTATGACAAAAGGAGAATTCATATTTGAACAAATATATACTCGATGTACCATATTTTCTCCTTTCCAATTATATCTTCCAATAAAATGATATGTATGTTTAGATAACCATAGTAAATTAGCACTAAAAGAAAGTTTCTCCTCTAAATTATTTAGATTACATAGAACATCAAATTCAATATAGCCCAAAGTATTTAAAGAAGATAACAATTTTAGCTCATCATGCACACTAGTTATATGATTGAATGTTCTAATTTTGGCACAATTAATAGGATCAGAAGCAACAACATCAAGTTTGTTCTTTAGTTGTGGCATAGAAATAATAGTATTATCATCACACAACTCTTCTTTATCATAAGGAACAACAAGATAATCTTCTTGTAACAAAGGCAACTCAGATTTATCTGAAGGCATGATATCGGTAGAATTACTTAAATTATTTTTAGTATCATCCATAGAAACAAATTGTTGTCTCATTAGTGCTTTTACATCAGTCCAAGTTTGTGGTTTCTCATAGTCATGCAAATTATTCCACCAAACTAACGCATCCTTCGTTAAAGTACTAGCCACAATTTTAATTTTTCGCCTATCACATATACGACGTCGTGCAAAAATCTTATCCATTGATATTTCCCATTCAGTATATTCATTTGCAATATTTGCATCAAAAGAAGAGAAATATGGATATATAGAACCTGAGGGAGACGAATCATCATCAATGGTGTGGCTCTGAAAAGCTTTAGTCAATGCGCGCATCATCTCCTTCAATTCCAGATGAGAGACACACTCATCGTCGTTAAGCTTAGGTTCCTTCTCCTTGTCCGTTTGGTTCTTTGGTCCTGTCATTGTTAGCACAAAACAGAGACAAAAAGGCAACAAACAAAGTGAATCCTACAACTATCTCTCAGGGTGGTGGTGGTGGTGGAACACAAGTTATGAAGCGTCTTACCCCGCTCTTACAAGGTTCTTACTAGCACTGCAGGTGGCAAACGGTGACCGGTGTGACTGTCCAACGAGCGTGGGTGTGATTGCAAAGGAGTACCTGTTCTGCTCGAGAGAAAGGTGGAGCTTTGGGAAGGCTGACTAAATATATATATGTGGCACACAAGTCAGTAACAGATAGCAATGCTGAATAAGTGTCCAAAGTACTCGTCCTAGTTGCTGGCCTAGAGAATGTAATAGCACAGTTGGAGGAAGACACAAAGGAGGTGACAAGGATCTAGGAACAGCAAGGTAACAAGTTGGAATGAAAAACAATCACAGAGGTGCACAGATCAATGGTGTTCCTGCTTATGCGCACTCTTTTTCTCTTTTTTTCTCTGATTTTTTTTCTTCTTCTTTTTTTCTTTGTTTTGTGCGGTTTTTTTGTTTTGCACTTGCCTTTTTATATTCCCTTTTTTTTACAAGAGTGCCGCAAAAACAAGATATAACACAAGACTATCAAAAAAAATTCTCGTCTGTCTATCACAGATTTTCTGCTCTAACTTCAACAGACTGTTTGACAAATTTAGAGACCCAAAACTCAAAAACTCAAAACACAAAAGTTGTAGGTCTTCTTTTTCTCTTTCTTTTGGATATATGGATCGCCTATTTTGGATAACATAAGTGGGATATATTGACCCCGAAATACAGACTGGTCCGAAATTTAAGGATCACAAATAGATTTACTTCTAAGATAGATAACTCCTCGATAATAATATTTTCTGGAAATCTCGTAAATATAAAAGTTGTAGATAATTTTCTAAGCTTTCCAGAAAGTACAAGAACACTAAATTCCGAGTTCGTATGCGAGAGTTATGATCAAAATACCGAACTAGATAGAAACTAATCTGATAAGGACGTGATGATGAGATAAAATAGGAACGGTTAGGATCGGTTTTGTAGATGGGATCTGTTTTGGAGGTCGATTTTGTAGGATGGAAAGGATCAAACTGAACCAAAACAAATCTAAACCAGCAACCAAACTCAACCTAGGACACAAACTCAGAACTGCGGACTCCAAAACTGAATTGTGCAAAGTCTAAGGCGATGGTTTTAGGTCAGGATAAACAGATCGTAATTTTTTTGGCTTTTTTGTGGGTTATAGGACGAACAAAATAAATCTAATGGTAGGATTGTACCTCACAGGTAACCTGGAATCTTGATACCACTTGATAGAGGACGAGGCCCGATCTTCCGTGAGGTACGATAACTTGATTGGGTGGAGATCTCGACATTGATGATCCAAGGCTCCGAGCGAACGGCTCCTCACAATTACTACACCACTGCTCCGTTGGTTATCACCCGTGACACACGAGTGACCTCGCCACGAAGGCTTATCCCTGCAAGCGCAATCAAGAACACAAGCAAGAACAGGAAGAACGCAATCAAAACTGCATTGATCACGAGGTGGGGTCTCACAAACCGATGAACGGCGATACTGTTCGATGACAGATATGATCTAAGCAAAACCCAAACCCTAATGTGGTGGTGGCTGCTGGTAAAATAGAGGTTAGGGGCGTGCACAACCCCTGGTCACACCCCTAATGGGCTCCAACACGATACACGGCCCAACAGCCCAACAAACGGTGTCGCAGCACCAAAACAGAATCTGAACGCTGACTTGTTTCGACGATTCCCGTTGACTCCGGATGAATTTTAAGGTGGTTCCAGTTGGGTTGGAAAGCTTATCTCCTTAGCTTTCCATCCATATAAAGCCCAACCTAATCGGAGTTCGGATGCATCCTGGGCGTTCATTTTAGTGCAGACTGGTCCTGGACTTCGAGGTGGAGACGTAGTTGAGTCGGACTTGGCTTTCTCTTGTTGTGAACGTCCTAGCTTCTCCTCCTTGACATGTTGGCCTCTCCCAAGTCCTTGTTGGTCCTCTCCAAGGTTCCTAATCATCAAAACATCCATGGCACCAAGCGTAAGCTCTAAAACACAATTGATTAGGTTAGAACGAACCTGGAGATTTAGCTGTCGTGCACGTGCTCGTGTTGTCGGTCTATGCATTATTTGTATGGGAGAGATGTCCTCATCACCTAGGACATTTCCGAGACCAGCGGGAGCGATCTTGTAACGGAATCCCATCAGAGGGAGGCATCGAGCCCTCGGACCCCATCGCCAGGGGACCGGGTCCGGTAGATCACCCGCAGGTACTTTTGGGCGTGCCTCTGGGCCCCTAGCCGACCCCTAACGAACGGGGCACGGACGTCCACTCGGATTACCCGCTTGCAGCTCACCGGAGACACCATGTTCGGCGCCCATCGAGGATAACATGGCGCTTTCCCCCCTCCTCCTTGCGGAAAGGCGACGCAGGGGCGTATGTAAAAAAGCCGAGTCTGTCCCTGATCGCCCTCTCGCCCTGTGCGGAGGCTCGGGGGCTGCTCTCGCAAACCCGGCTCCGGCCGAACCGTTGACAGCGTCAACATACCAGCCCGAGAGCTTGGGCCCCGACCGTACACCCGGGCTACGGCCAGTTCGCATGAGGGAACAACCAGACCAGCCGAAGCATTACGCGAGGCATTAAGACCTCGAAGGAGTGAAACCACTCCTCCGAGGCCTCGGGGGCTACACCCGGCGGGTGCGCTCGTGCGCACCCACCGGAACAAAATGCAACTGAGAAAGACTGGTCCCCTTGCAAAAAAGTGCGACGAAAGCCTCCAAGCGAGTGCTAACACTCCCTTCGAGGCTCGGGGGCTACTATCGGGGACCATAATTAGGGGTACCCTCAAGACTCCTAATTCTCAGCTGGTAACCCCCATCAGCATAAAGCTGCTAAGGCCTGATGGGTGCGATTAAGTTAGGGATCAGTCCATTCGAGCGACTCGATCACGCCTCGCCCGAGCCTAGCCTCGGACAAGGGCAGTCGACCCCGGAGGATTTCCGTCTCGCCCGAGGCCCCCCTCCAACGGCGGACATATTTCCGGCTCGCCCGAGGCCCTGCCTTCGCTAAGAAGCAACCCTGACTAAATCGCCGCACCGACCGACCAAGTCGCAGGAGCATTTAATGCAAAGGTGACCTGACACCTTTGCCCTGACGCGCGCCCCCCAGCAGAGCCGAAGTGACCGCCGTCACTTCACCGCTCCACTGACCGGCCTGACAGAAGGACAGCGCCGCCTGCGCCACTCCGACCGCAGTGCCACTTGACAGAGTGAGACTGATAGGCAGTCAGGCCCTGCCAAAGGCACCATAGGAAGCTCCGCCCGACCCAGGGCTCGGACTCGGGCTAAGTCCCGGAAGACGGCGAACTCCGCTCCGCCCGACCCAGGGCTCGGACTCGGGCTAAGTCCCAGAAGACGGCGAACTCCGCTCCGCCCGACCCAGGGCTCGGACTCGGGCTAAGTCCCGGAAGACGGCGAACTCCGCTCCGCCCGACCCAGGGCTTGGACTCGGGCTAAGTCCCGGAAGACGATGAACTCCGCTCCGCCCGACCCAGGGCTCGGACTCGGGCTAAGTCCCGGAAGACGACGAACTCCGCTTCGCCCGACCTCAGGGCTCGGACTCGGGCTCAGCCCCAGAAGACGACGAACTCCGCTTCGCCCGACCCCAGGGCTCGGACTCCGCCCTGGCCTCTGCTGAACGACCTCCGCCTCGCCCGACCCAGGGGCTCGGACTCGGCCTCGGCCATGGAAGACAGACTCGACCTCGGCTTCGGAGGAGCCTCCACGTCGCCCAACCTAGGGCGCAGGCCAGCCACGTCAACAGGAAGCGCCATCATCACCCTACCTCGAGCTGACTCGGGCCGCAGAGAACAAGACCGGTGTCCCATCTGGCTAGCTCCACCAGATAGGCAATGATGGCGCCCCGCATGCTCTGTGACGACGACGGCTCTCAGCTCTCTTACGGAAGCAGGAGGACGTCAGCAAGGACTCAACCGCTCCGACAGCTGTCCCTCCACCAGGCTCCGTCGCTCCTCCGACGGCCACGACATCACACCAGCTGGGTGCCAAAATCTCTCCGGCTGCCACATCGGCATGTACTTAGGGCGCTAGCTCTCCCCCGCTAGACACGTAGCACTCTGCTACACCCCCATTGTACACCTGGATCCTCTCCTTACGCCTATAAAAGGAAGGACCAGGGCCCTCTTAGAGAAGGTTGGCCGCGCGGGGACGAGGACTGGACAGGCGCTCTCTTGGGGCCGCTCGCTTCCCTCTCCCGCGTGGACGCTTGTAACCCCCTACTACAAGCGCACCCGACCTGGGCGCGGGACGAACACGAAGGCCGCGGGATTCCCACCTCTCTCACGTCGGTCTCCGGCCGCCTCGCTCCTTTCCCCCCTTCGCGCTTGCCCCCGCGCTCGACCCATCTGGGCTGGGGCACACGGCGACACTCACTCGTCGGCCCGAGGGACCCCCCGGTCTCGAAACGCCGACAAGTAGCGGGAGCAACGATCCTATTGGTGATCTCAAAGCTCGCGTGAATCAACTTCAAGCGGAGTTACAACGCAGGACCAATTTATGGGTTGCGGACGGTGACCGAATAAATGATTTAAGGAGTTACATCCGCACCCTGCAAGATCAACTAGCTGACCGAGATTTGGCGCTTGATTGGGCAGTACAATCTCGCTCAGTAGCTTTAGCTAAGGAAGCGAAGGCTCGAGCACGAGTCAACGAACTTAGCGTTGCTATTGACAACTTGCAGGTATATTGCAATACTTTACATGAAGAAGTTCATGTATTGTATTCGCAATTACACCCAAATGTCCCTGCGGATCCCATCAGGTCTGAAGCCGGACCCTCGCATAATGCGGGAGAAGCGCTTGGTGGGGAGTTAGACCTTTTTAGGCCCCCTCCTTCTTTGAGGCTGGTCGACGTATGGTCTCTATCACACCCGGGTTTCGGGGCACCAAGACCCGGGCGCGAACATAATCACCAGGTGTGCTGGGACCAAGTCTCACACATATGATGAATCATGGCACAGGATCGAATGTCACATCTTTACTATATAATTGGAGTTTTGTACAAAATAAATAAATAATTACATTATATGGAGACAACGGTCCAGCAACCCAAAGTTGACTGGGAGACGACGACCTAGACCTCTCACGAACACATCGCAGCATCCTCCATGCGCCTCATCCTGGGTACCTGATCTTGACCTGTGTGTGGGGGGGGGGGGGTGTGAGACAGCAAGAGTGAGCTCACATACGTTCATAGCTCAACAAGTTGTGGGGAATAATGTGCATGAACTCGCCAAAGGCGGGAGCTCATGTGAAGTGTAAGGCTTACCAAAGAGGATGGTTAGAGCTGAGCATTGCTTTTAAAGTTGGTCAAAATTTTATTAGCAATTACTAAGTATAAGTAAATACCAACCCAATTAAGTAGTAGAACAAAAGTAACAACATCACCTGCGATGCAATGCATATGACAAATTGAATTTAAGTTCCATAATTTAATCATGTGAGGGTCCGAGCTGCTCTTGACCGTGAGCACAACTGATATACCAGTTTTACACTCTGCAGAGGTTGCACATCTTTACCCACAAGTCATGTTACCCATCTGCCAAGGGATCGCGACTTCCCATACACCTCTACCGAGGAGGCGAGGCAGGGTAACACTACGAGGCCTTTACAAAGTTCCACTAGCTTCAGAAAACCCGCTACAGTTTATAGGAAGCTCCAATGCAGGGACCCCTCGCATGACCGCCATCGCAGCAAAATCATCCCAAGGGCCTCCCTACACTGACCACTCCCCTACTGCCCTTGCCCCTTTCGGGTAAGGTAGTCTTCCACTAGCTTTCCTAATTAATCAGCCAAGGGCGTCCCATTAAACCCTTGTGGTAGCACTGTTTTCCCGGGTGGTCGCTCCATGTTCCAATTAACATAATGATCTTATCATGAATAGTAATAATAAACAGATAATAAAAGTGTGATCATGAATAATGTATCTTCATACCCAAAACCACATAAAGCACTAGCAAGTACTACCCAAAAAGTTCAGTGGTAAACAAGGTATAAAGATAGACAAACTAGGGTAACCTATTGGGTCCCATCAAAATTAACCTATGCAGATCATTATGATTAATCAGAACATGGCTGGGTAAAAAGAAGTGATCAAGGGCACAACTTGCCTGGGACTTGAGATTCCAGGTACCAGGATGATCTTCGGATGACACGTGTCCTCACTGCTAGTCGTAGCATTACAAACAAACAGTGTATAGGCAAAATTAACATCACACCAAACATAAGGATAAACTGCATAATAATAATCTACGCGTCGCTACGAGATCGTGGGATCGAGAACTACTAAAATAGGAGTTATGGTTAAGAAGATATGGTTTTACCAGGTTCTAAGTGATTAATCAATAAAACTATATATTATGGTGATTAAAATAAATCTTGTGAGAAAATATGTAACTAACTTAACTTTCAATCTTAGTTACAACAGAATCATATTCCAGTAGATGATCATAATTAAAAATCCTATATTAACTCACATTAAACATGTCGATTCAATAGCCATAGGTTGGACAAATTAATTATTTATTTTTGAGAACATGTGACATGATAAAAATAATGTTACTATGGTGTAGGTAATATTAGCACGAGTCCAACGCAATTCGAATGGATCAAATCGAAATTAAAATGAGTAGATTATGGAGTTTACAAGTTTTCTAATCATTTTTATTTAAATTTTATACCTCAAAATAGATCCCAGGGGTTCATTTGCTGATTCCAGGGACTTAATTGTGAAATACTTATACTATTGAGGGATGGCAGGTTGTTTCTTTGGAAACCGAGGGGCTTATTTGCACTTTAGCGCGGTCAAAGGGGCACGGATGGTTTTCTGGCCGTTAGATCTATATCTGACCGCCAAGATCAGATCAGACACTACGTGAACCGGTATGCACTGCTGACCGCTGGATCAATAGTTGACGCTTTAGATTTTAATTTACCTAGATCGGTTTTCAAGCATCAGATCCAGATCAAACGGCCCAGGCGCAGCGGGTCGAGCCAGTGCCCGAGCTGTTCGATCTCGACCGCCCATCACGATTTGAACAGCTGGCGCAGGATCGGACGGTCGCGGGATGGTCTTCTTCCTCTGGCGGCTGCGCACGACGGCGCCCATAGCCCGTGCGGCTGCTCTCGCCGGTGAGTAGTGCGCCCGGAGCTACGGAGCCCAGTTCTTCTCCAACGCCGAGACCCCGACGATGGAGCCACAGGCCACGACGGTGTTGCCATAGGATCAACCCGACCGCACACCGGTGCTCGGTTCTCCACCCAGAACACGGTCACCAGTAGAGGGGAAGAAGAACGCCCGAGAGCTGTCTTACCTGATATCGTACTGTAGAAGCTTCCGTCCATGACGTAGAGCCGGTCCATGCCCATCTCTGCGGCCACCACCTCCATTTGCCGCTGTTGCCATACTTTGGTGTCCGAGTAGCGACACATCGCCGTGGTCACCGCTTTGGCTGCTGCCGCAGAAGGCTGTTCGCGTGCATGGGGAGGGAGGAGAGATGAGAGGACTCGGCGACGAAGACTCCAACCCAACCGTCTCTTTTGTGGCGCGAGGAATAGAGTTTATATGGCCAGGGAGCGACGCGCGCGCCCCGCCGGGGTCTTCGACGGGATCTGTTGAGCCGCCCACGAAGCACGGGTGACGGAGGGTTATTGGGGAAAGGAGTTGTTACGTGCCCAGATTCCAGAGCACGAGGCGAGTGGACGCAATGCCACCAATCGGGATTCCGTTGAGATCTCTAGAAATAATCTGGCGAAGGGAGCCACGAGCGCTTCCAAACTTACTCCCAGGTGGCCAGTGAGCTAATCCCGGAACAGTCCACGCGGATCTGGGGTAGAGGATAAACCCGACAGGGGTGGTCCACCGGTAAGTGGCTGAAGAAGGATGCGTGCTTGAGCCCTGTAAAGCCGGCCAGCGGGACCCGTCTGTCTGTGGCACAGAAGCGAAGGGAAGCAGGGCTGCGACGGTGTGACTCCGTGACCTGTAGCTGGAGAGGGAGCGTGCGGATGGATTGAGATGGTCTGCGCGATGGTGTATGAAATACTGGGCCGGTTAGAAAAATAAAATGGGCCCAGCACGCCAGTAGGTGAAGCCCTTTTTTTATTCTTATTTCTTGGTTTCTTTCTCTCATTTCTATTCCAAGATTAAGTTTTAAATTCATTCTTCAAATTCAAGTCTGTGATACAAATGCAACAATACCGAAAACGCAGAATGAGATGCATAATTTTATATTTCATTTATTAATTGTTTCTTTAATCTTCTAGTCCATGGAGGGAATACCCTACTTTACAAAACAGTTTGAAGGGATTTCGGTTCTTTTTCTTCATGTCAACATTTGATTTCCAATTTAAAAAGTCCAAATCAAAATTTTAAACTTATTATTTATCTATTCCTGAAAACTAAACTCGGAGGTAAAAAAAATCTTATTTAACAGATATCTTAATTCCAAACCTTAGGAGAATTTCCCTAAATTCCAGAAATAGAATTTTTGGTGTTACAAATTCTACCCCCCTTAACAGAAATCTCGCCCTCGAGATTTGTAAGAGAAAGGATGCAACAAGTTTGGTTCGTAGACTAGGTTTTAATTTCTAAGGGATTTTAATACCAAAAGACCTTTTTTCTTTTTGTTCAAGTTTATAGTACAAATTAGCAGGTGATTACGAAAACATGGGTATATATATGTATATCCACTTTATTATGTAGGGTAAAGAATATCTTTAAAGCATATATAGGTTTGGGTAACAAGCAGTGGGGTAAGAAAATACTCCATCCAAGATTGTGGATCTTGATTCATCTGGCGATCCAACTCGATCTTTGAAGACTTGAGTTGATGCCTATCCTTCTTTGACGTGGTTGGTCTTCTTTGGCCTTTATTCTTGGAATTGTCATCGGAGTTAAGGACATATGGTCAAGGACATATAGTTAGAATAGTCAGGGTACACGAGGTAGGTAGGTTTGAACAGAGTTTTACTTTGCTTTTGGAATAAAGGAACTAGGCAACCTGTGATGTAGGTTAGGTCATTGTTCAAGGACGAGTTGGTATAAGACATTAATTTAGGTTAAGATATGTTTGTAGAGACATTGTTTAATCTATATCACCAACTTAACTAACCTGTTAATAACTCACTTTAGATTGGATCATATTAGATTGGATGGGATCTGGATTAGATCGGTATAACTAGGTTAGACTAGATAATATCTAATTACTTTGGATTAGATCATGGTTGTCACACTGGTGTGGGATAAATATACTAATTAGGGCAAGATGAATCCATAAGGGTAAGGTAGAATCTTTTGAGGTCAGTTAGATCTATTGGGATGACATAAAATCTTTTCAAGATAAGATGAATCTAGTAAGATAAGAGAAAATCTTGTAAGATAAAATGGATCTATTAAACTACATATATTTTTAATAGGGAATATTCTGTGTTGTTTATTTTATAAATATTTTCCCTTATGTTTAGGTGTATATGCAGATGTAATTGTGGACATTACTCCACAACCGATCACGCTCAATCAAAGATCCAAATCAGACAAGTATCATAAGAACAAACACTCAAACACATAGGTACCTATGAAAATAGTTTTGTTTTTGTTCCTAAGATTTGGTCTCCTATTCCTAGAAGTCACTTTAGGTATAGGATTTCAAATTGTGAAATCCACATTTGTCTTTAGAAGGAAAGGTAAGGATAATCAGAGTAAAGCGGAAATAGATGAGAAAAGATTAAGAAAAGTTTAGAAAGAATCAGAATAGCAAAGGTAAGTAGATAATTGTTGTCCAGTTCTAACTAGGTTTCGTCCTACAGTCAACATTCCTCTGATACCACTTCTGTCACACCCGGGTTTCGGGGCACCAAGACCCGGGCGCGAACATAATCACCAGGTGTGCTGGGACCAAGTCTCACACATATGATGAATCATGGCACAGGATCGAATGTCACATCTTTACTATATAATCGGAGTTTTGTACAAAATAAATAAATAATTACATTATATGGAGACAACGGTCCAGCAACCCAAAGTTGACTGGGAGACGACGGCCTAGACCTCTCACGAACACATCGCAGCATCCTCCATGCGCCTCATCCTGGGTACCTGATCTTGACCTGTGTGTGTGTGTGGGGGGGGGGTGTGAGACAGCAAGAGTGAGCTCACATACGTTCATAGCTCAACAAGTTGTGGGGAATAATGTGCATGAACTCGCCAAAGGCGGGAGCTCATGTGAAGTGTAAGGCTTACCAAAGAGGATGGTTAGAGCTGAGCATTGCTTTTAAAGTTGGTCAAAATTTTATTAGCAATTACTAAGTATAAGTAAATACCAACCCAATTAAGTAGTAGAACAAAAGTAACAACATCACCTGCGATGCAATGCATATGACAAATTGAATTTAAGTTCCATAATTTAATCATGTGAGGGTCCGAGCTGCTCTTGACCGTGAGCACGGCTGATATACTAGTTTTACACTCTGCAGAGGTTGCACATCTTTACCCACAAGTCATGTTACCCATCTGCCAAGGGATCGCGACTTCCCATACACCTCTACCGAGGAGGCGAGGCAGGGTAACACTACGAGGCCTTTACAAAGTTCCACTAGCTTCAGAAAACCCGCTACAGTTTATAGGAAGCTCCAATGCAGGGACCCCTCGCATGACCGCCATCGCAGCAAAATCATCCCAAGGGCCTCCCTACACTGACCACTCCCCTACTGCCCTTGCCCCTTTCGGGTAAGGTAGTCTTCCACTAGCTTTCCTAATTAATCAGCCAAGGGCGTCCCATTAAACCCTTGTGGTAGCACTGTTTTCCCGGGTGGTCGCTCCATGTTCCAATTAACATAATGATCTTATCATGAATAGTAATAATAAACAGATAATAAAAGTGTGATCATGAATAATGTATCTTCATACCCAAAACCACATAAAGCACTAGCAAGTACTACCCAAAAAGTTCAGTGGTAAACAAGGTATAAAGATAGACAAACTAGGGTAACCTATTGGGTCCCATCAAAATTAACCTATGCAGATCATTATGATTAATCAGAACATGGCTGGGTAAAAAGAAGTGATCAAGGGCACAACTTGCCTGGGACTTGAGATTCCAGGTACCAGGATGATCTTCGGATGACACGTGTCCTCACTGCTAGTCGTAGCATTACAAACAAACAGTGTATAGGCAAAATTAACATCACACCAAACATAAGGATAAACTGTATAATAATAATCTACGCGTCGCTACGAGATCGTGGGATCGAGAACTACTAAAATAGGAGTTATGGTTAAGAAGATATGGTTTTACCAGGTTCTAAGTGATTAATCAATAAAACTATATATTATGGTGATTAAAATAAATCTTGTGAGAAAATATGTAACTAACTTAACTTTCAATCTTAGTTACAACAGAATCATATTCCAGTAGATGATCATAATTAAAAATCCTATATTAACTCACATTAAACATGTCGATTCAATAGCCATAGGTTGGACAAATTAATTATTTATTTTTGAGAACATGTGACATGATAAAAATAATGTTACTATGGTGTAGGTAATATTAGCACGAGTCCAACGCAATTCGAATGGATCAAATCGAAATTAAAATGAGTAGATTATGGAGTTTACAAGTTTTCTAATCATTTTTACTTAAATTTTATACCTCAAAATAGATCCCAGGGGTTCATTTGCTGATTCCAGGGACTTAATTGTGAAATATTTATACTATTGAGGGATGGCGGGTTGTTTCTTTGGAAACCGAGGGGCTTATTTGCACTTTAGCGCGGTCAAAGGGGCACGGATGGTTTTCTGGCCGTTAGATCTATATCTGACCGCCAAGATCAGATCAGACACTACGTGAACCGGTATGCACTGCTGACCGCTAGATCAATAGTTGACGCTTTAGATTTTAATTTACCTAGATCGGTTTTCAAGCATCAGATCCAGATCAGACGGCCCAGGCGTAGCGGGTCGAGCCAGTGCCCGAGTTGTTCGATCTCGACCGCCCATCACGATTTGAACAGCTGGCGCAAGATCGGACGGTCGCGGGATGGTCTTCTTCCTCTGGCGGCTGCGCACGACGGCGCCCATAGCCCGTGCGGCTGCTCTCGCCGGTGAGTAGTGCGCCCGGAGCTACGGAGCCCAGTTCTTCTCCAACGCCGAGACCCCGACGATGGAGCCACAGGCCACGACGGTGTTGCCATAGGATCAACCCGACCGCACACCGGTGCTCGGTTCTCCACCTAGAACACGGTCACCAGTAGAGGGGAAAGAAGAACGCCCGAGAGCTGTCTTACCTGATATCGTACTGCAGAAGCTTCCGTCCATGACATAGAGCCGGTCCATGCCCATCTCTGCGGCCACCACCTCCATTTGCCGCTATTGCCGTACTTTGGTGTCCGAGTAGCGGCACATCGCCGCGGTCACCGCTTTGGCTGCTGCCGCAGAAGGCTGTTCGCGTGCATGGGGAGGGAGGAGAGATGGGAGGACTCGGCGACGAAGACTCCAACCCAACCGTCTCTTCTGTGGCGCGAGGAATAGAGTTTATATGGCCAGGGAGCGGCGCGCGTGCCCCGCCGGGGTCTTCGGCGGGATCTGTTGAGCCGCCCACGAAGCACGGGTGACAGAGGGTTATTGGGGAAAGGAGTTGTTACGTGCCCAGATTCCAGAGCACGAGGCGAGCGGACGCAATGCCACCAATCGGGATTCCGTTGAGATCTCTAGAAATAATCTGGCGAAGGGAGCCACGAGCGCTTCCAAACTTACTCCCAGGCGGCCAGTGAGCTAATCCCGGAACAGTCCACGTGGATCTGGGGTAGAGGATAAACCCGACAGGGGTGGTCCACCGGTAAGTGGCTGAAGAAGGATGCGTGCTTGAGCCCTATAAAGCCGGCCAGCGGGACCCACCTGTCTGTGGCACAGAAGCGAAGGGAAGCAGGGCTGCGACGGTGTGACTCCGTGACCTGTAGCTGGAGAGGGAGCGTGCGGATGGATTGAGATGGTCTGCGCGATGGTGTATGAAATACTGGGCCGGTTAGAAAAATAAAATGGGCCCAGCACGCCGGTAGGTGAAGCCCTTTTTTTATTCTTATTTCTTGGTTTCTTTCTCTCATTTCTATTCCAAGATTAAGTTTTAAATTCATTCTTCAAATTCAAGTCTGTGATACAAATGCAACAATACCGAAAACGCAGAATGAGATGCATAATTTTATATTTCATTTATTAATTGTTTCTTTAATCTTCTAGTCCATGGAGGAAATACCCTACTTTACAAAACAGTTTGAAGGGATTTCGGTTCTTTTTCTTCATGTCAACATTTGATTTCCAATTTAAAAAGTCCAAATCAAAATTTTAAACTTATTATTTATCTATTCCTGAAAACTAAACTCGGAGGTAAAAAAAATCTTATTTAAAAGATATCTTAATTCCAAACCTTAGGAGAATTTCCCTAAATTCCAGAAATAGAATTTTTGGTGTTACAGTCTCCCACCCCTGACGATGAAGCTACCAAGAACAATGAGAAGCAGGAATAGTAGTGTAGTTGTAAAAGTAGAAATAGTAAGTTGTATAATAGGTTGAACTTTTGTATAATGGGTAATGTATCCTGTTATGTAACATCGAGTCTGTATCATTACTTTTTATGGTAATGTAAAATGGAAGGTTTCTCTGGCATATTATGTTTACTTCAAATGTTCTTTGCCTGAGATGCCTATCAGGACTCGAGGACAGGATGCAGCAGGAACTTCTGGGGGAAGGGATGTCACCCCAAATCCACCTCCGGTTCCTCCCACATTGGCCGAGGCGATTGCCGCCTTGGTAAACGTGACTGCGGACAATACCCGTTTTCTTAGGGAAATGGCGGGTCAACAATTCCAGCAGCAGGCAGGAAGGGGTTATCAGCAAGGCCCCCGTGAGACCACATACTTGGACTTCTCTGAAACCCGTCCACCACTATTCGTCAAGGCAGAGGACCCGTTGGAAGCTGATGAGTGGATACGGGTTATTGAACAAAAGTTTGGTCTTCTTCGTTGTTTAGAGACGCAGAAGCCGTTATTCGCAGCACAACAACTACGTGGCCCTGCTAGTACCTGGTGGGGAAATTTTGTGGCCATTCAACCTGCCTACCATCAAGTCACATGGGAAGAATTTAAAGCAGCCTTCCGTGAGCACTACATACCCGAAGGTGTGCTGCATATGAAACAAGAAGAGTTCATGAAGCTGAAACAAGGAGGAGATACCGTCAATCAGTATCTCAACAAGTTTAATCACCTGTCGCAGTATGCCATCGATCAGGTGAATACTGATTTAAAGAAGAAGAACTGCTTTATGAGGGGTCTAAATGACCGATTGCAGAGAAAGATGGCCACATGTATAGATCTCACGTATGGAAGGGCTGTCAGTATAGCCTTATCTGTTGAAGCAAAATACGCAAGTTCTGGGAAGAACAGGGGATTCAGTGGTGAGAAGCCTAATCAGGGCCAGGCGAAGAGGCAACGGTTTGTGATCCGGCCTTCTAGCCAAAATCGCACTTTTCTCGTCCACCCTCATTCCCTTTTAAGCAGCCAATCATTATTCGCCCCAACAATACCCCCACTACCCCAAATCAACCGGGTGCCCCGGGCACTCGATTCCTTGCTTTGCCCAGCTCTTCAACCGGGTGTTTCAATTGCGGCAAGTCGGGACATTTCATCAAAGACTGCCCATATCCCAAGCAAAATCAATCAAATGCTCAGCAAGGATTTGGGAAATCAGCTCAGCCCAGGGGAAATACTGTGGGGAAGAATACAAAGAAGACGGGGCGTGTGTACTACACCCAAGTGGCCACTACACCGGAAGGAGAGCCGGTGATGATGGGTACGTTTCCCGTGGCCAGTCACCCTGCAATTATTCTTTTTGATTCTGGTGCTTTGCATACGTTCATTAGCAAGAAATTTGTGGAGCAACATCACATCGCATGCCATGAATCAAAAGAGGGATTTAAAATTCATTCACCTGGGGGACACATTTTTACTAGAGAAGTGGCCTATGAAGTGCCAGTAACAATGGCCGGACGGAAATTTCCTGCTAACATGATTGTTCTGAAAGGCCAGGATATAGATGTAATTTTCGGTATGAATTGGTTAACCCAACACAAGGCAATTCTCAACACTGAACTCAGAACCGTCAGGTTGAGCTATAATCAAGAAGAGATTCTTTTATCTCTCCCCGTAACCAATCCAGCCAAAGCTTCTGGTAGAGTATATGAAGCCATTGTACCGGAGATCAAGGATATTCCGGTAGTATGTGAATTTCTAGATGTATTTCCGGAAGATTTGCCTGGACTACCCCCTGAAAGAGATGCAGAATTTGTAATTGAGCTAAAGCCCGGTACGGCTCCCATCTCCCGAAGATTGTACCGTATGCCCCCTAATGAGTTGGCGGAATTGAAGATTCAATTACAAGATCTACTGAATAAGGGATTCATCCGGCCAAGCTCGTCTCCATGGGGTTGCCCCGCCATTTTTGTTAAAAAGAAGGATCAAACCTTACGTATGTGCGTGGATTATCGACCCCTAAATGAGGTCACCATCAAGAACAAGTACCCTCTTCCAAGGATCGACATCTTATTTGATCAATTGACTGGGGCGAGGGTATTTTCCAAAATTGATCTCAGGTCGGGCTATCACCAAATCCGTATTCGGCCCAAGGATATACCAAAGACCGCGTTTACTATGCGGTATGGTTTATTTGAATATTTGGTAATGTCTTTTGGGCTAACAAATGCTCCTGCCCACTTCACCTATTTGATGAACTCGGTGTTTATGCCCGAGTTGGACAAGTTCATAGTGGTCTTCATCGACGATATCTTGATATATTCTAAAAATGAAGAGGAGCATGCTCAACATCTACGGATTGTATTAACGCGCCTGAGGGAACATCAGCTGTATGCCAAGTTCAGCAAGTGCGCGTTCTGGCTGGAGGAAATTCAATTTTTAGGGGCACGTGTTATCGGCCAAAGGAATTGCGGTAGATCCTAGCAAAGTCAAGGATATTCTAGAGTGGAAACCCCCAACCACTGTTCATCAAGTCCGGAGTTTTCTTGGACTAGCTGGATATTATCGCAGATTCATACCAGATTTTTCTAAGCTTGTGAAGCCAATCACAAGTTTATTGAAGAGTGACATTAAATTCAATTGGTCTTCTAAGTGTAATGAAGCCTTTGAACAATTGAAGACATTATTAACCACTGCTCCGGTATTGGCTCAACCGGACATCACCAAACCCTTTGATGTATATTGTGATGCGTCAGGCAGTGGACTCGGCTGTGTATTAATGCAAGAGGGCCGAGTAAT
Source organism: Zea luxurians (assembly GCA_029449295.1). Classification (NCBI taxonomy): domain Eukaryota; kingdom Viridiplantae; phylum Streptophyta; class Magnoliopsida; order Poales; family Poaceae; genus Zea; species Zea luxurians. The sequence goes on from JAOPSE010000004.1 coordinate 167,646,087, forward strand.
TGCATATGCTTCAAGGCAGTTGCGCCGACATGAGGAGCATTACCCAACTCATGATCTGGAGCTAGCTGCTGTGGTTCATGCCCTGAAAATTTGGCGTCACTATCTGCTGGGAAATATCTGTCACATATATACAGACCATAAAAGTTTGAAGTACAGCTTCACCCAGTCAGAATTAAATATGAGGCAAAGACGATGGCTTGAGCTTATTAAGGACTATGAACTGGAGATCCATTATCACCTAGGCAAAGCCAATGTTGTGGCAGATGCATTGAGCCGTAAGGCTTCCTGCCACTGTCTTATGGTGAAGACCTCTGACAACACTTTGTGTCAGGAGATGGAAAAGTTAAACCTGGGGATAATCCAACAAGGGACTCTGAATCAGCTAAAGCTTGAGTCAATCATTTTGCAAAGGATAATCGATGCTCAAAGGGATAATCTGGGTATGAAGCACATACAAGAGAAGATAAGGGCTGGAGTAGCCAAATGTTTCAAGGAAGACAAGCAAGGTGTGATATGGTTCAATAACCGCATAGTAGTGCTGAAGAACGAAGAACTCCGCCAGCAAATTCTTGATGAAGCACATCTTAGTCGCTATTCTATTCATCCCGGAAGCACTAAGATGTACCAAGACTTGAAGCAACATTACTGGTGGACAAAGATGAAGATCGAAATTGCACGCTATGTGGCTAAGTGTGACACTTGCAGACGTGTCAAGGCCATACACATGAAAACTGCTGGTCCATTACAATCTTTGCCGATCCCAACATGGAAATGGGAAGACATAAGTATGGACTTTGTTGTGGGACTGCCCAGGACGGCCAAAGGGTATGATTCTATTTGGGTTATCGTTGACCGACTCACAAAGATTGCCCACTTCTTACCCGTCAGGGCCAAATATACAGTAGCCACTTATGCAGCATTATACATTGGCCGTATTCTCAGTTTGCATGGTATTCCAAAAACTATAGTGTCGGATCGTGGACCTCAGTTCGTATCCAAATTTTGGGAAGAACTTCATAAATCCTTGGGTACCAAATTGCTCCACAGTTCGGCCTATCATCCTCAAACAAGTGGACAGACTGAGAGGGTCAATCAAATACTTGAGGATATGCTGCGGGCGTGTGTTCTGGACTTCTCACAGAAATGGGATGAATGTTTACCCTTAGCGGAGTTTTCATACAATAACAGCTATCAAGAAAGTATCAAGATGGCACCTTTTGAAGCTTTATATGGGCGACGGTGTCGAACTCCACTAAATTGGTCTGAACCTAGAGAAAGGTACTTCTTTAGGCCTGATATGGTGAAAGAGGTCGAAGAAAAGGTTCAGAAAATTATTCATAATATGAAGAAAGCCCAGACCCGACAAAAGGGTTATGCAGACCGACGATGACAACCCTTATGTTTTCTGGTGGGCGATTATGTCTACTTGAAAGTTTCACCAATGAAGGGTGTATCGTGTTTCGGGGTTAAAGGAAAGCTTGCACCCCGGTACATTGGTCCATTCCTTATACTTGAGCAATGTGGACCAGTGGCATACCGACTCCAGTTACCCGAAATTCTGTCTGCTATCCATAATGTGTTCCATGTGTCGCAATTGAAGAAGTGTCTTCGGGTTCCCGATCGAACCGTTGAAGTGACAGATGTTGTCCTGGAACCAGATTTAACATACTCGAAACATCCTATTCGAGTTCTGGATCAAAAGGACAGGGTTACCCGGAGAAAAACTCTCAAGTTCTACAAGATACAATGGAACCAACATTCTGAGGAAGAGGCTACATGGGAAACTCAAGACTTTTTGAATAAGAATTTCCCAGGCTTTCTAGCCTCATGTAATTTGTAAAGTGTGTACAATTATTGTAATAAAGGAGTGAACCCCCACACCACCCCTGCCTTGTACCAGAAATAAGGTAATAAAAATGTGACACATTTCCTTTTCCATTACTCACCCTAGGACTTTAAATCTCGGGACGAGATTCTTTTATGGGGGGGAAGGATGTAACACCCCTGGTGTTACTGTAACTAAAACTGGAGCATGGCATCATAAGCATGGGCATTTCATATGTTTGATACACCTAGAATGCATTCACTAGGTAAAATTTTCAATCAAATGTATTGTTTCTGGTGTTTTGCAAATAGGACCCTGGATAGGGGACCTAACCCTAAATCAGGCTCAAAGGGGCAAAACTTAACCCAAGTTGAGAAAACCTAAAGACTTTGGGGAAATAGTTATAAAATATCCTCAAAAACAAAGTTGAATCACATTTATGCCCCTGGGATACCAAAAACCCTAAATAGAACCCTAGAAAACCCTAAAACCAAACCCTAGGGACCTATGTGCAAAATTAGTCCACTTTTGGGCTAAAGTGCAAAAACCAAGTCAAATAAGTATTTTAAGTCATTTGGTTCACAAATATGTGGACTTGAAAGCCAAACCCTAAGTTTTGGACTCATTTGCAAAAAGGACCCCAATTTTGATTCCTATGCTAAGTCTGAAATCAGGGTTATAGGCCCAACTTTGGGGCTGTGTAGCTTTCAAAATAGTGAGAATTCATATTAGGTCACCACATCAAAATTGTAACCTGATTATAGAAGAACAACTTTGCTTAAGGTGGTAAGCTCACTTGTTGAGAAAAATCCAGAGATAATCTTGCCTGAAGTTGCTCTATCAGGCTTGTATCAAGAAACTGAAACTGAACCTAAAGTCAGAAGTGGTCACAGTGATATGGGACCGATTTAAGCACGCCATAACTTTTAATACGTTCGGTTTTGATCCAGGAATCCTATAGTGAGTTTGGAGACTGATGATTAGTGAACAAGTTTTGTTAAGAGGGATCGCTCTGTTCCTAACAAGAATCTAGAGATAATCGGGTGGGATCATGGCCGGTTCAGGCGACTGAAATAGATGTGCCATGGTACAGTGTTCTGGATGGATCAGAACGCCAGCTCAGCTCGCCGTCGTTGATCGCCGTCCGGAATCGTGCAGGGTATTGGGAGGATAACACCGGGAAAAGGTAGCTCGTACGTGGCACCATCTCCTGTGCTCGGCCGGAGTTACTCACCGGCGACCGCCGTGACTCAGTGGATTCCGCCGCAGTGGCACTGATGCCGTAGTTCTCCCTCACTGTACCATCTACCGACGTGGTCGACATGCGATTGTGGTGTTGTCCGGGGCCGCGAGGTGATCGCCGGACCGCCACGGCTATAAATAACCATTGGGATCACGGCGAGGTGCTCGCTGTTCTTCAAGTGAGCTCGAGCACAACCAGAAATTCACACTTCCCTCTCCACCTTCTCTCAAATCGATTGTGCATGGTGAAAGCACAGTCTCTTACGATCCTATAGCCTCAATCCCCACCCCCAATTTCATCCAGAGTCGTTGAATTGCCGCTTTCCCCCAATTCAGTCCGCCGCACCACCCAGAACTGCCCGCCCGTGGCCAGCTTACTCTGGTAAGTCATTGTCCAATCCTTGTGTCGTTCTAGTGCTCTTGCATACTCGCAAAGCTCATGGCGGCGTCTGTTTGCTCTGATCCACCATGGTTTGGCGGGAACATGTACTTCCGTGCTCGGTTTCCGCCGTGCACGTGGACCGGCTGTTCTCGGGGTGTTCGAGTCAAATTAGTGTGTGTTCCGAGGCCGTCTTAGGTCGGTAAAGCCTCCCCGATAATCGGCTTGAGCAATCATCGCCGGCCATAGCCGGTATGTGCCTCGGCTGGCGTGAACGATGAGCGCGTCGCGGTCGAGGACTAATTTGGAGAAGAAAAAGAATTCCAGGGACCCTTGTGTAAGCTGTCAGCGAGACATTGAATAGTGGCCGAGGATTCTTAGCGCATTCCTTAGATCATCGGGGGCTTTTCTGCAAAACTGCCAGCACGCGCGCGGGCGCGCGAGGGCACTCCACTGTTTTCCCTGTGTTGCCGGGCCGACGAGCTAGATTGTGGCCCAACACTGTTGAATATTTTCCTTTTTCTTTTTCAGCGAAGCCTTAGAAATATGTAGAAAAATGTAGAAAAATGGTAAAATTGTAAAACCAATTTTCCTAGGCTTGTTATTTTCCCTAGAATTTAATAAAAATAGTTTTGTGATTTTTAGTGGAAATAAGAAATTTTAGGGCATTTAAAGTAGTTTAAAGTATTAGTTAGGGATTTTTAAAAGATAAATGGTAATCCCAAAAATACTCAAAATTTTTATATGAGTTCCTCATATTATCTAGAAGCCTTGGGTAGAATTTGGGTTGATTTGGACCTTGTTTGATCACCAAACCCCAAAACACCCCCTGCCCTGTGAACTCCTTTACTGACTCCGGAAACCCTAAGTTCTCGGAGTTCCGTGAAGGAAAATTGTATTCAAGACTTAGATAATAAATCTTTATTATCTTTGCACTCTCATGAGCATTACATGACATTCATTCTTATATACATATATGGTTATCTTAGAACACGAAGAAGAAGTGGAAGTCACCGAAGAAAGGACACCACCACCCTCGGATTCTCAAGCAGGCAACTGCTTCTACTTTGATATTTGTGGATCCGAGCCTGACTCACCTGTTAACGAAGGCAAGCCCCGGTGCATGCAACCCCTTTTCCTTATGTTTTTAAATACTGTTCGCACACTTTAAGTCAAGTGAAATGTGCATTAGGTTCATAGGAATTGCTTGGAACCCTTTGATGCATTGCTTTCCTTGATATCCATACCTTTATAGATACTTCTGGTGAAGTATCAAAATTTGATTTACAAAAATGCTTAGCCCTGCTTAGATCTTGTGGATAGAGGTTGTCTTTTGCAATACTGCCTAGCTCAGGGGTTATCCTGAGGAAAGATGACTTCTACCTGCAAGAATACTTTTATTGAGAGCATGGTGGGATCTTACTGCAAAGTTCCCTGTGATGCTCTTTTCATCCTAAGGAATAGAAACAATCCTAAGGATGGAAGTACTTAAATCGAGGCTTGGGTTAGGAACAGGTGATGTTCTACCCAGGTTGATTAAGGATTGAAAGAGTATGTAGGCGTGCTGATCGAGGACCCTTTAACTGGTCACATGCCTCGTCATGGGTAAGCCTTGCCTCGGGCAGACTAAGGCCAGAATAAGATAACACGAAATGGGCGTGGAGCGGTGGCGGGAGTAGCGTGTACCCACCGTGGCAAGAGGCTGGACGGTGGTGTATCTGTGCTCTCGGTTTGCGTGAACCTGATCTGGTCTTAAGAACCCCGGTGGCGGGTTGACATATGCAAGGGTTAAGTGCTACATATGTCGTGTGATTGGAGATCCTCAGCTGAGTATAATCGATTCGGATCGCCGTACCTTCTCGGTTATGAAGACTTGGTCACTTCCCTACAACCTAAGTCAGGATGAGAAACAAGAGTGAAGACGCGGGAGGACGTGGTCCTCCATAAGGAAACTTTTGTGAAAAACTTATCGGGAGGAGTTTTTACCTCCCTTGGGACGTGTAATAATATTATTCTGCACTCGTTATATAGTTCTAGTCTGTAATAAACAACCTGATCTTACTTTTTAATAAATGTAAGTTATGTAATCGCTTCCGCATTTCTTTATCTCCGATGTTCTGTAATGTCTGCAAGACGGGTGAGACGTTCCTGGAAAGGTAAGGAAAGATACCGAGCTTGTCAAGTAGTTCAGGGGCACCTACAGGGTTGTCTGAGGTCCGTTGGACAAGGACAACTGTAGGTGGGCCTAATTACTCGGGAGGTTCTGTCACACTGTCAGCAACCAAGTCCGGCCTCAGGCGCCATAGGAAACTCCGCTTCGCCCGACCCCAGGGCTCGGACTCGGGCTCAGCCCCGGAAGACGACGAACTCCGCTTTGCCCGACCCCAGGGCTCGGACTCGGGCTCAGCCCCGGAAGACGACGAACTCCGCTTCGCCTGACCCCAGGGCTCGGACTCGGGCTCAGCCCCGGAAGACGACGAACTCCGCTTCGCCCGACCCCAGGGCCCGGACTCGGGCTCAGCCCCGGAAGACGACGAACTCCGCTTCGCCCGACCCCAGGGCTCAGACTCAGCCCTGGCCTCAGCCGACGGTCTCCGCCTCGCCCGACCCAGGGGCTCGGACTCGACCTCGGCCTTGGAAGACAAACTCGACCTCGACCTCGGAGGAGCCTCCGCCTCGCCCAACTCAGGGCTCGGACCGACCATGTCACAGGAGGTGCCATCATTACCCTACCCCAAGCTGACTCAGGCTACGGGGGACAAGACCGGCGTCCCATCTGGCTCGCTCCGCTAAACAAGTAATGATGGCGCCCTGCATGCTCTATGACGACGGTGGCTCTCAGCCCCCTTACGGAAGCAAGAGGACGTTAGCAAGGACTCGACAGCCCCGACAGCTGTCCTTCCGCCAGGCTCCAGCGCTCCTCCGACGGCCACGACACCACACGAACTGGGTGCCAAAACCTCTCCGGCTGCCACGATGGCATGTACTTAGGGCGCTAGCTCTCCTCCGCTAGACACGTTAGCACACTGCTACACCCCCCATTGTACACCTGGATCCTCTCCTTACGCCTATAAAAGGGAGGTCTAGGGCCCTCTTACAGAGGGTTGGCCGCGCGGGGAAGGACGGGACGACGCTCGCGCAAGGCCGCTCGCTCCCTCCCGCGTGGACGCTTGTAACCCCCTACTACAAGCGCACCCGACCTGGGCGCGGGGCAAACACGAAGGCCGCGGGTTCCACCTCCCACGCCTGTCTCCCTCTGGCTTCTTCCCCCCTTCGCGTTCCGCCTCGCGCCGACCCATCTGGGCTGGGGCACGCGGCGACAATTTACTCATCGGTCCAGGGACCCCTCGGGGTCGAAACGCTGACAGTTGGCGCGCCAGGTAGGGGCCTGCTGCGTGTTGACGAACAGCTTCCCGTCAAGCTCCAGATGGGCAGTCTCCAGCAACCTCTCCAGCCCGGGACGGTGCTCTGTTTCGGGAGTCTTGAGTTCATGTCCCTTGACGGCAGCTACGACATGATACTCCTTCCCCCGCCGCGCGACAGCGACAATGGCGGTCGACAACCTGCCCGCCGGCGGGGAAATCGACGACGCCTTCCCCACGTGGTGGAAGGACGACATTCGGGCTTGTCCCGTCCCCTCCCCCGCCGACGGAGGAGGAGGCGGGGCAACCAAGGCCAAGCAGGAGGCGACACCTCGTCGGCTGTCGAGCGAGTCGACGGCGCCGGCGCCCCAACGGGGAGCGCGTCGGGCATCGACCTCGCGCCTGAGATGAAGACGAGCGCCGTCTCCCCGCAACACACCAACCTCAAGCAAACGGGCGACGCCAGCACGCTCGCGAAGGACTTGCTGGGCGTCACCCTCGTACCTGAGACGACGGTGCAGTCATCCCCCGATGTGACTTCGCCACCGCCCGTCGACCAAGAGGTACCGACCGATTCCCATCTCGCGCCTTTTGGATTCGGCCTCGACCCACCAAGCGACTCCGCTTCGGTGGACATTCTCATAGAGGCGAGTCCAAACCCTCTGGGGTATCGTATGCGGTCACCCTGGGACCGGCTGACGGCCGTCTTGACCTACGGGCCCTTGGGGTCTGAGGAAGATGGCGAGCCCGACTTCTGTTGGGATTTCTCCGGACTTGGTAACCCCAGTGCCATGCGGGACTTCATGACCGCATGTGACTACTGCCTTTCCAACTGTTCCGACGGTAGCCGCAGCCTCGGCGATGAGGACTGCGGCCCAAGTCGCGAATGTTTCCACGTCGATCTAGGGGGTCCCGGCGAAGGCAACCATCTTGGTATACCAGAGAACGGTGATCCCCCTAGGCCTGTGCCTCGCGTTGACATCCTTCGGGAGCTAGCTGTGGTCCCCGTCCCGGCGGGGGGTCATGACCCATAGCTCGAGCAAATCCGCGAGATGCAGGCCAGGCTCGACGAGGGAGCAGGAACACTTGAGCCGATCCGCCGGGACATCGGGCAGGAATGGGCGGGCCAACCTCCGGCCGGAGAAGCGCGTCATCTCCCCCAGGGCATCCAGCACCGCATCGCCGACGATGTCAGGGTAAGGCCGCCACCGGTTTCCAGCGGAGTCAGCCAAAACCTGGCCGCAGCGGCAATACTTCTCCGCGCGATGCCGGAGCCATCAACCACCAAGGGGCGGCGTATCCAGGGAGAGCTCAAGAACCTCCTGGAGGATGCCGCGGTCCGACGGGCCGAGAGCTCCGCGTCCGAAGGCAGGGGTACCCCTCGGAACCTCGCGCCGCGACTTCCCGATTCATGCGAGAAGCATCGGTCCACACCGGGCGCACGTGCAACACAGCGCCTATGGCCCCGGGTCGCCTCTGCAACGAGCACCATCACCGCAGCCGTCGGGCCCACCTCGACGAGAGGGTGCGCTGAGGCTACCACCCCAGGCGTGGGGGACGCTACGATAGCGGGGAGGATCGGAGTCCTTCGCCCGAACCACCCGGTCCGCAGGCTTTCAGCCGTGCCATACGACGGGCGCCGTTCCCGACCCGGTTCCGAACCCCGACTACTATCACAAAGTACTCGGGGGAGACGAGACCGGAACTGTGGCTCGCGGACTATCGGCTGGCCTACCAACTGGGTGGAACGGACGATGATAATCTCATCATCCGCAACCTCCCCCTGTTCCTCTCCGACACCGCTCGAGCCTGGCTGGAGCACCTGCCTCCGGGGCAGATCTCCAACTGGGACGACCTGGTCCAAGCCTTCGCCGGCAATTTCCAAGGCACGTACGTGCGCCCTGAAAACTCCTGGGATCTCCGAAGCTGCCGCCAGCAGCCGGGAGAGTCTCTCCGGGACTACATCCGGCGATTCTCGAAGCAGCGCACCGAGCTACCCAACGTCACCGATTCGGATGTCATCGGCGCGTTCCTCGCCGGCACCACTTGCCGCGACTTGGTGAGCAAGCTGGGTCGCAAGACCCCCACCAGGGCGAGCGAGCTGATGGACATCGCCACCAAGTTCGCCTCTGGCTAGGAGGCGGTTGAGGCCATCTTTCGGAAGGACAAGCAGCCCCAGGGCTGCCCACCGGAAGATGTCCCCGAGGCGTCAACTCAGCGCGGCACCAAGAAGAAAGGCAAGAAGAAGTCGCAAGCAAAACGCGACGCCGCCGACGCGGACCTTGTCGCTGCCACCGAGTACAAGAACCCTCGGAAACCTCCCGGAGGTGCCAACCTCTTTGACAAGATGCTCAAGGAGCCGTGCCCCTATCATCAAGGGCCCGTCAAGCACACCCTTGAGGAGTGCGCCATGCTTCGGCGCCACTTTCACAAGGCCGGGCCACCCGCGGAGGGTGGTAAGGCTCTCGACGACGATAAGGAGGAAGATCGCAAGGCAGGAGAGTTCCCCGAGGTCCGCGACTGCTTCATGATCTACGGTGGGCAAGTGGCAAACGCCTCGGCTCGGCACCGCAAGCAAGAGCGTCGGGAGGTCTGCTCGGTAAAGGTGGCGGCGCCAGTCTACCTAGACTGGTCCGACAAGCCCATCACCTTCGACCGAGACGATCACCCCGACCATGTGCCGAGCCCGGGGAAATACCCGCTCATCGTCGACCCCGTCATCGGCGACGTCAGGCTCACCAAGGTCCTCATGGACGGAGGCAGCAGCCGCAACATCATCTACGCCGAGACCCTCGGGCTCCTGCGGATCGATCTATCCTCGGTCCGGACGGGCGCTGCGCCTTTCCACGGGATCATCCCCGGGAAGCGCGTCCAACCCCTCGGACAACTCGATCTACCCGTATGCTTTGGGACACCCTCCAACTTTCGAAGGGAGACCCTCACGTTTGAAGTGGTCGGGTTTCGAGGAACCTACCACGCAGTGCTGGGGAGGCCATGCTACGCCAAGTTCATGGCCGTCCCCAACTACACCTACCTCAAGCTCAAGATGCCGGGCCCCAACGGGGTCATCACCGTCGGCTCCACGTACCGACACGCGTACGAATGCGACGTGGAGTGCGTGGAGTACGCCGAGGCCCTCACCAAATCCGAGGCCCTCATCGCCGACCTGGAGAACCTCTCTAGGGAGGCGCCAGACGTGAAGCGCCATGCCGGCAACTTCGAGCCAGTGGAGACGGTTAAGTCCGTCCCTCTCGACCCCTGCAACGACGCCTCCAAGCAGATCCGGATCGGCTCCAAGCTCGACCCCAAATAGGACGCAGTGCTCGTCGACTTTCCCCGCGCAAACGCCGATGTTTTCGCGTGGAGTCCCTCGGACATGCCCGGCATATCGAGGGAAGTCGCCGAGCACTCGCTGGATATCCGAGCTGGAGCCCAACCCGTGAAGCAGCCTCTGCGCCGATTCGATGAAGAAAAGCGCAGAGCCATAGGCGAGGAGATCCACAAGCTAATGGCGGCAGGGTTCATCAAAGAGGTATTCCATCCCGAATGGCTTGCCAACCCTGTGCTTGTGAGAAAGAAAGGGGGGGGGGGGAAATGGTGGATGTGTGTAGACTACACTGGTCTAAACAAAGCATGTCCGAAAGTTCCCTACCCTCTGCCTCGCATCGATCAAATCGTGGATTCCACTGCTGGGTGCGAAACCCTGTCTTTCCTCGATGCCTACTCGGGGTATCACCAGATCAGGATGAAAGATTCCGTCCAGCTTGCGACTTCTTTCATCACACCCTTCGGCATGTACTGCTATGTTACCATGCCGTTTGGCTTGAGGAATGCGGGTGCAACGTACCAGCGGTGCGTGAACCATGTGTTCGGCGAACACATTGGCCGAATAGTTGAGGCCTACGTCGATGACATCGTAGTCAAGACGAGGAAAGCCTCCGACCTCCTTTCTGACCTTGAAGCGACATTCCGATGTCTCAAGGCGAAAGGTGTAAAACTCAATCACGAGAAGTGTGCCTTCGGAGTCCCCCGAGGCATGCTCTTGGGGTTCATCGTCTCCGAGCGGGGCATCGAGGCCAACCCAGAGAAGATCGCGGCCATCACCAGCATGGGGCCCATCAAGGACTTGAAAGGCGTACAGAGGGTCAAGGGATGCCTCGCGGCTCTTAGCCGTTTCATCTCGTGCCTTGGCGAAAGAGGCCTGCCTCTGTACCGCCTCTTAAGGAAGGCCGAGTGCTTCGCTTGGACCCCTGAGGCCGAGGAAGCCCTCGGGAACCTGAAGGCGCTCCTCACGAACGCGCCCATCTTGGTGCCCCCCGCTGCCGGAGAAACCCTCTTGATCTACGTCGCCGCTACCACTCAGGTGGTTAGCGCCGCGATTGTGGTTGAGAGACGAGAAGAGGGGCATGCATTGCCCGTCCAGAGGCCAGTCTACTTCATCAGTGAGGTATTGTCCGAGACCAAGATCCGCTACCCACAAATTCAGAAGCTGCTGTACACGGTGATCCTGACGCCTCGACGCTCGCGGTGACTCGCAGCTCGTCATCGACCAAGTCATGAAGAACTCCCACTGCCGCGACCCGAAGACGGAATCCTACTGCAATGAGGTTCGGCGCCTGGAAGACAAGTTCTACGGGCTCGAGCTCAACCACATCGCCCGACGCTACAACGAGACTGCGGACGAGCTGGCTAAAATAGCCTTGGGACGAACAACGGTTCCCCCGGACGTATTGTCCCGAGACCTGCATCAACCCTCCGTCAAGACCGACGACACGCCTGAGCCCGAGAAGGCCTCGGCCCAGCCCGAGGCACCCTCGGCTCAGTCCGAGACGACCTCGGCTCAGCCCGAGGCACCCTCGGCTCAGCCCGAGGTACCCTCGGCCCCCGAGGGTGAGGCACTGCGCGTCGAGGAGGAGCGGAGCGAGGTCATGCCTAATCGGAACTGGTAGACCCCGTACCTGCAATATCTCCACCGAGGAGAGCTACCCCCCGACCGAGCCGAAGCTCGGCGGTTGGCGCGGCACGCCAAGTCGTTCGTCTTGCTGGGAGACGAGAAGGAGCTCTACCACCGCAGCCCCTCGGGCATCCTCCAGCGATGCATTTCCATCGCCGAAGGCCAGGAGCTCTTACAAGAGATACACTCGGGGGCTTGCGGCCATCACGCAGCACCTCGAGCCCTTGTTGGAAACGCCTTCCGACAAGGTTTCTACTGGCCGATGGCGGTGGCCGACGCCACTAGAATTGTCCGCACCTGCGAAGGGTGTCAGTTCTACGCGAGGCAGACCCACCTGCCCGCTCAGGCTCTGCAGACCATACCCATCACCTGGCCGTTCGCTGTGTGGGGTCTGGACCTCGTCGGCCCCTTGCAGAAGGCACCCGGGGGCTACACGCACCTATTGGTCGCCATCGACAAATTCTCCAAGTGGATCGAGGTCCGACCCCTAAACAGCATCAGGTCCGAACAGGCGGTGGCGTTCTTCACCAACATCATCCATCGCTTTGGGGTCCCAAACTCCATCATCACCGACAACGGCACCCAGTTCACCGGCAGAAAGTTCCTGGACTTCTGCGAGGATCACCACATCCGGGTGGACTGGGCCGCCGTGGCTCACCCTATGACGAATGGGCAAGTAGAGCGTGCTAACGGCATGATCCTGCAAGGGCTCAAGCCACGGATCTACAACGACCTCAACAAGTTCGGCAAGCGATGGATGAAGGAGCTCCCCTCGGTGGTTTGGAGTCTGAGGACAACGCCGAGCTGAGCCACGGGCTTCACACCGTTCTTTCTAGTCTATGGGGCCGAGGCCATCTTGCCCACAGACTTAGAATACGGTTCCCCGAGGACGAGGGCCTACGCCGACCAAAGCAATCGAGCTAATCGAGAAGACTCACTGGACCAGCTGGAGGAGGCTCGGGACACGGCCTTACTACACTCGGCGCGGTACCAGTAGTCCCTGCGACGCTACCACGCCCGAAGGGTTCGGTCCCGAGACCTCCAGGTGGGCGACCTGGTGCTTCGGCTGCGACAAGACGCCCGAGGGCAGCACAAGCTCACGCCTCCCTGGGAAGGGCCGTTTGTCGTCGCCAAGGTTCTGAAGCCTGGAACATACAAGCTGGCCAACAGTCAAGGCGAGGTCTACAGCAACGCTTGGAACATCCAACAGCTACGTTGCTTCTACCCTTAAGATGCTTCCAAGTTATTCGTACACCTCGTTCACACATAAAGTCTGGTTGTCAAGGAAGGGTCAGCCTTGCCTCAGCAAAGCCCGACCCTCCCTCGGGGGCTAGAAGGGGGGAACCCCCTCTGCGTCGAAATTTTCCTCGAAAAAAGGAAAAAAATCTTTTCTGCCAGAATGCCTTTCGTGCTTTTCGACTACTTCGAAAGTGGATCCTGAAAACGACGGAGTACACGTAAGCAGCCAAGGCTGACCGAGCCGAGGGACTCCTACGCCTCCGGGATATGGATACCTCACTCATCACCTTCTGCGATAAGTAACTCACGCTCGGATAGGTGACTCCACGGACCGAACAAGTCTTCACGCTCGAAAGCTCCTCTGCCGAAACGATTTTTCGGGCCTTCTCGACTACGACGGTGACAGAACCCTATGGGCGAGTGAGAGTACACGTAAGCGGCAAGGCTGACCGAGCCGAGGGACTCCTACGCCTCCGGGATATGGATACCTCACTCATCACCTTCTGTGAAAAGTAACTCTCGCTCGGACAAACAATTTTGTTACCAACAAGTAAGTCCAGACACTCGAAACAAGAGGAAAAGGAACACAACTTTACAACACGATGACAGTGTGTTTGGGCCTCGGCGGCCACAGAAAACATACACACACTACAAGACAACCCGATCCTGCAGGCTCGGACGTCGACAGTTGAAGGGGGCAGCAGCACCCTCGGCGTCAACTACACCTTCGGCGGGGTCCGACCTAGCCTCGGACGGCGACGTGGTTGGAGGATCTCCACCCCGAAGGACGACAGCAGCACCACGCCCGGACCAGCGTCGGCGGGGTCTTCTTCAGGAATCCGGCTCGAGCAGACGGCTCGGCCGACCACCCCGAAGCCTCAGCCAGCCGTTCCCCGAGGACATCAGCCCGGCTCGTGGCCTCAGTGGCTCAACTCCGGCGTCGGTCCCGCCAGTGGATGACCCAGCCAGGCTCCGACCGACCAAATCTTCTTTTCGAGCCAACTCTGCCTCTGTCCGTGCTGACACCGCTACCTCCAGCTTCGGCTCATCGAAGAGCGGCCGAGGGTTCCTTTAACTAAGCAAGAGAAGCCTCGGACAGCAAGGCCGACCGAGCCGAGGGATTCCTACACCTCCGGGATACAGATACCTCACTCGTCACCTTTGCACGAGGCGACTCACGCTCGGTGAAGCGGTTCAAATAGTCGACAGGCGAGTCTTAGTGCTCGAAATGAAGAAAAAACACGGCTCCGTGCCGAAAATACATACATGTTCAGGCCCCGACAGCCGCAACGAACAAGACACCGGCATTCAAGGTGCCATTGCAAACAGAACTCCGGTTCCGTCCCCAAAGCAGCAGCTATGGCTCCAGGACGGACGCGGCCACCAGAAGGCTCTCGTTCGCGTCCCCACTCAAGGGACGTGAACCAGACATTAAAGCCAAAGAGCCGGGGGCCGGTCCGTAGGCGGCGCCGACGGCCTCGACGAGGCGGAAGCTTCCTCCAGCTGCCACCACGTCAGCACAGACGGTGGCGTCCGCCTCTCCACCAACGCCGACAGTTGGCGAGGCGCACCGGCAGGTCCTCACTCCCGTCCTCGCCACGAAAGCGAGGAGGAGGACGGAATGTTGCATCCTAGCTGGACAGCAACGGTTCGCCTTCCCCGGCATGGCTGGAGGACGCCTCCTCCGCAGAGCCGGAGGATGGTTTCCACCACCAGAAGCTGGAAGAGGAGGTGACCAGCCGACCCGCGCGGGGGGTAGAGCTCCGGCTCAGCCCGGCCCCCGCCCCAGCCAGGATGATGAACATCGTTAAAGCTGAGGGCGGAACCAAGATCGCAGCCCGGTTCGCTTCTCCCCACCATCAAACTGGAGGTCACCGTCTTGGGTGACCACCGGTGAGGGGATGCGGCCGGGCTGCCTGATGAAAATCGTTGAAGCCGAACGATGGCTGAAAGGTACCAACTTTCTCGAAGTTGCGTCCCTCCAACGACAAGGCGGAAGGATTGCGGGCGTCCCCCATCCGGGGGCTCGGAAGGTGGAAAGACGCGACGCATAAGGGAACGCGAAGACATGGTCGCCTTTCAAGGGGGTCACCCTCCTTTTAAAGGCAACTCTCCCCACTTGCGTCCTCAGCCATCGCGGGCTGAGTCTTCTCCAACACGCTCCAAGGTCCTCCCCCTATGACACGAGGGCTGGGCCCCGCGCGTCATTGAGAGCACCTAGAGGGGGGGTGAATAGGTGATCCTGTAAAACTTGAAACTTAAGCCACCAAAACTTGGTTAAGTGTTAGCACAATAATTGCCAAGTGGCTAGAGAGGAGTCTCAACAAAACACAATAACCACAAGAGATCAATCACAGAGATGGCATGGTGGTTATCCCGTGGTTCGGCCAAGACCAACGCTTGCCTACTCCACGTTGTGGCGTCCCAACGGACGAGGGTTGCAATCAACCCCTCTCAAGCGGTCCAAAGACCCACTTGAATACCACGGTGTTTTGCTTGCTTTTCTTAATCCCGTTCGTGAGGAATCTCCACAACTTGGAGCCTCTCGCCCTTACACTTGAAGTTCACAAAGAAGCACGGAGCAAGGGAGGGATTAGCAACTCACACAAGACACTAAGATCACAGCAAATGCACACACACAAGACCCAGACTTAAGCTCAAAAGACTAGCACACTAGAACGGAGCTCAAATCACTAGAATGTCGAACAAGTGCGCAAGAATGAAGTGTGAGTGATCAAGATTGCTCAAGGAATGCTTGGTTTTATCCTCCATGCGCCTAGGGGTCCCTTTTATAGCCCCAAGGCAGCTAGGAGCCGTTGAGAGCAATCCTGGAAGGCAGATCTTGCCTTCTGTCGACTGGCGCACCGGACAGTCCGGTGCACCACCGGACACTGTCCGGTGCAGATATCCTTCCTTATTTGGCGAAGCCGACCGTTGGAGTATGAGAGCCGTTGGCGCACCGGACACTGTTCGGTGCACACCGGACAGTCCGGTGCACCAATGTGACCATTGGCTCGGCCACGCGTCACGCGCGGAATCCTCGGCCGACCGTTGCCCCGGCTGACTGTTGACTCACCAGACAGTCCGGTGCACCACCGGACAGACCGGTGAATTTTAGCCGTACGCCGTTAATCATCTCCCGAGAGCGACGAGTTCGCCTGTGAATGGCTCACCAGACAGTCCGGTGCGCCACCGGACAGTGCGGTGAATTATAGCCGTACACCGTCGTCGAAGTCCCAAGAGCAGCCTGTTCGCCAGAGCCAGCCTGGCGCACCGGACACTGTCCGGTGCACCACCGGACAGTCCGGTGCACCCAGACTGAGCAGACTTTGGCTAAACAAAGCCATCTCATTTCCAATTCAATCTTTCCTGTTTCCAGCACTTAGACACAACACATTAGTCCATAAAACAATGTACTAAGTCTAGAAACATACCTTTTGACTTGATTTGCACTTTGTTCACACATTGCATAGATCAACACAAAAGCACTTGCGTTGGCACTCAATCATCAAAATACTTAGAAATGGCCCAAGGGCACATTTCCCTTTCAGTCATGCAAGCTGGTCCAGGGCAGAAGGAGCCAAACCGCCGCGCGCAGGGCATGCAACTGCCCAGCGGTTACAAGCATTCCTCCACTTTCGCCCAGACCAGCAGGTGAAAGGGTGGACAGCCATGCAGTCGGCATGCAACCGCGCCAAGTGGGTGCACCCCTTCGACTCCAACGCGCCCCGCATGGAGGCCCAGGCCCACACATCATGCAACCGGCGCGCCGGTTGCTACGTGCGAGCAACTGCACCGCCCCTCGCGCCACTACCGCGCCTCCTCGACTGCGAAACCAGTACCGCGATTCGAGGCAACCATGCGTATGACCCAACAGTGCCAGCCAGGCGCATCGGTCACGGGCCGGTCAGCCGCGGGAGGGGGCGCGACGGTCGATGCAGCCACAAATGGGCCGGCAGTAATGGCGGTAGCAGGCGGGCGGAAGCAGCGGTCACGTCGTCAGCCAAGCTCACGTCCCCTCGTGGGACAGCGAGAGAACCCTCTCCCACGGCGTGAAGACGGCACGCCCGTGTTCCGTTCCTCGAACGGCTCGCGCACGCGCAACGGCTGCTCCGCGAACCACTCGTCCCGTCGCATTAACTCCGCAGCGGGACAGGCGGCACCTTTGGCAGGAGAAGCAAGCGACGCTTCGCCTTCGCCATAAAGACCACACCAGAAAAGGTATGCCATGTCATTTCGATTTCGTGTCCTTTTTCCTTTCCTCTTTCTCTCTCTTACAACAGGGACCGGGAAAGGGGAATACCCCGAAAGGGATCCTTCTCCGTGAAGGAAACGGGCCCCGAGCCCCCCTACTGATCAGAGGTTCGAAGGCTGACCCCTCGGAAGGGTTCAACAGCCGCCTCAGAGCGCTCGGGCTCCGCGCCCACTACTGGTCAGAGGTTCGAGGGCCGGCCCCTCGGAAGGGTTCAACGGCCGCCTCAGGCCACTCGGGCTCTGTGCCCACTACTGATCAGGGGTTCATAGGCTAGCCCACGAAGGGTTCACAGCCGCCTCAGACACAGAGCGAGGGATGACCCCGGGTACGTTCGATACATAACCAAGGCTCGGGCTACGCTCCCGAGGTACCCTAGTGTAACACTCAAGTTGTATACCAAGAGTAATAAAGAGAGTTCCTCATTTTGTGTGTTTCATTTGCATCATAAAAAGAGCACCTATGTAATTGAGAGTGACTAAATAAAACAATTATTCTAAAATAAAGAAAAAAAATGCATTTGTTGGAGTTTTATGTGTTGTGCATTAAATAAAACCATAATGATAAAAAAATGATAAGGTAATAATTATTGGAAGCTTGATTAATCCACATTGAAAACTAGGGTTTAAAGGAAGAAGAGAAATGTTATGAAAATAAAGAAAATAATGTAAATATATTCCAAAAATTTGTATTTCATATTCCAGAATATGATTTGATAACAAATGTGCACAAGGGTTGAAAACTAAATTCAAATTCAAATTTAAAAGAAAGAAAGCAGAAAAACATAAAAGAAAAGGAAAAACCCTGCTGTTGGGCTTCGGCTGCGAAATTCGGCCCACCAAGGAAAGCCATCCGTGCGGCCCATCTCCTACACGTGAGTGCGCCGACACCTGGGCCCCACTCATCAGCCTCCTCGGCGCCAGCACCTGCCATAGTGCCACTGCGCGGTGGGACCCACTCGACAGACACTCCCTCGCGCCCGCACGCTCGATCTCCTCCCCTCCACTGGCGCGTGGGCCAGGCGCGTCAGCCCTCGCTTGTCAACGGACTCCGCGCGCTCCGCGTCGACCTCGCCGGAGATCTCGGGCGGGCGGCGTCGTGCGTTGACGAGTCCCACGGATACAAATAGCCAACCCATCCGTGGCACCCTGTGTCCACCTTACCCAGCCGCCGGTGCCGTAGAACCAGAGAGAGAGAGAGAGTAGGTGAGCTTGCGCGGTGCCGCCGCGGGGGAATCTCCGATTCAATCATCGTCCGCACCGTCGAGGGTGCCTGGGGTCTTCCTCGGGCTCGGGGGAAAGCTGCCGTGGCCGCTTCACCAAGGATTGGGCGCTTGTGGTGCCGGAATTGCTCACCGGAGCTCGGCATCCGCCGCTCACCGTGGGCAGAGCAGGGCGCTTCTCGATTCGATGTGAGCTTCCTTTCCCTGTTATCGTGTAGTTGTTCACTGTGTAATTGTCGCATTCAATTCGAAGCTCGAGTGGGTAAGGCGAATCTTGGCCAGAGCCGGCAATGGCGCCGCCGCTGGGAAGCGTTGCCGTCGTTGGGCGCGTCGGGGGAAGATGATAGTATGCGCACCGTTGGATGTTGTTTTAGCGGCTGAGATTAGAGGTAGCGTACCCCTTCGCTAGATTGCATCTGTGCCGTTAGATCATATCGGATGGTCCAGCAGGGTTGGCGCGCGTGATTGGATCTCGGCCCCAGATCTTTGATCCGACGGTCACAAGGAGCGCAGCTGTGTTATAACGACGGAGTGTAATCTGGGCGCTTGATTTAGATCCAACGGCCAGAAATCGTCGATACCCCTTCGCGGGTATACTTTGTTAAAGAGCCCCTGGAATATTATAGAATCAACCCGCAGTCCACGTATTACTATTCACTGAGTCTAGGATTTTATTCGCGCAGACCCCTGGACTTTCCAGAAATTGGCGCCCAGTCCAGAGCACGTTTAAAACATATAAATGAATTAGTAAAAGTATTTTTAATACAAAAATAATTCCTAGAACTTAGTTAATTCATAGAAAATTCATTTTAGCTCCAAATTGGTCCATTCCAGTTCCTAAATTTTTGTAATAATATTGTCTACGCATTAGTGCCTCTGTTTTGGCATGAAAGGCTCATTTAAATTTATCTAATACTTAATCTGGTATTAAATACATAAAAGCTACAGAAATTCATAACTTGAAATATATAACTCCAAATTCAGTGATTCCAGTTCCTATGGTTTCATTTTAATGTGTAGGTTTTTACTGTATATTTTATTCATCTGTTTGGTGTGATGTTGATTTTGGCTATACTATGTATGTATTGTGTTGATGCGAGTAGACGAGCAAGCCACTGTGGAAACTGAGGTTCAACAAGTAGAGGTAGCTGAGCAGGAGCTCATTACAGGCAAGTTGTGCCCTTGATCACTTACTTTTCCCAGCCATGTTCTTATTAATTTTAATGATCTGCATAGGTTAATTTTGATGGGATCCTTTATGTACCCCAGTTTTGATTACCTCTATACCTTGTTCACCCCTGGAATATTTTTGGGTAGTACTTGCTATTGCTTTATGTGGATTGGGTATGGAGATTCATTATTCATGATTATTCTGTTATTATCTTGTTATTATTACTGTTCATGTTAAGATCATTAAATTAATGGGAACATGGAGCGACCACCCGGGAAAACAGTGCTACCACAAGGGTTTAATCTGACGCCCTTGGCTGACTAATTAGGAAAGCTAGTGGAAGACTACCTTACCCGAAAGGGGCAAGGGCAGTAGGGGAGAGGTCAGTGTAGGGAGGTCCCTGGTTGATTTTGCTGCGATGGGGTCAGCCAGGAACCCTGCACTGGATCTTCCTATAAACTGTAGCGGGTTTTCGGAAGCTAGTGGAACTTTGTAAAGGCCTCGTAGTGGATCCCTAGCCATTCACCTCGGTAGTGTCTAAGGGCCTTGCAAACCCAGGCGACATGGGATACACGACTTGTGGGTAAAGATGCGCAACCTCTGCAGAGTGTAAAACTAGTATACTAGCCGTGCTCACGGTCATGAGCGGCTCGGACCCTCACATGATTAACTATGGAACTTAAGTTTAATTTGACATTTGCATCGCATTTGGGATTATTTTACTATTACTGTTCTTTATTATTATTAAGGTTTGGTATTTACTTACACTTAGTAATTGCTAATAAAATTTTGACCAACTTATAAAAGCAATGCTCAGCCTTAGCCTTTATTTTATTGATCAGCCTTACACTTCATGAACTCCCACCTTTGGTGAGTTCATGCCACATTATTCCCCACGACTTGTTGAGCTATGAACATATGTGAGCTCACTCTTGCTGTCTCACACCCCCCCCACAGGAGAAGAGCAGGTGGTCGAAGAGGAGCCGCCTAACACAGAGGAGTTCGATCTGATCTAGGTGGCGTTTCTCAGTCGACATTGGCGCCGACGATCCTTAGTTCGTTTTATCTTTATTACTTTATTTTGTAATAAGTCTTCCGCTATGTAATAAATACTCTGATGTTTTATGACATTTATCTCTATACACTCTGTTATTATATATGTTGTCTTCTTGGCGCATGTATGAGATGCACCCGGCTTTGTTTCCTTAAAACCGGGTGTTACAGAAGTGGTATCAGAGGAAATGTTGACTGTAGGACGAAACCTAGATAGAAATGGACAAAACCCTTATCTACTTATCTTACTCTGATTCATTCCATACTTACCTTATCTTGATCCTGTCTCACCTTCTACTGTTCTACTCTGATCATTCTTACCTTTTCTACTCTGAGACAAGATGGATTTCAAACCTTGGAATCCCTACCCCTATGACATTTTTAAGAGATAGGAAGCCTAAGACAAAATTAAAACTATTTTCTCTATTAAAAATATTGGTTGATTGTTCTGATGATCAATGCCTAATTTGCTTCTTTGATTGATTGGATTATTATAGATGGACATCTTAGCATGTACCACTATAAGGTATCAAATTAGCTATAGTAGGTGAAATATTAATCTGCTTAGCTAATAAATCCCCCAAAGTAACATGATTGTAATTACTGCCTTGTCTACTGCTCTCTCTTACTATATGTATCTAACTCAGATGGTCAATACCAGGAGGGGTGGTGGAATTGACTTGCCTCCTAACCAACACACTCGAAGACAACCTCAGCCACAGCCTGCAGAGATGAATCCTCCCAATCCTCCACCAGGCGGAGTTGACCCACTGGTTGCTGCTCAGATGGCGGTGATGCAGCAAATGGCAGATACTATGGCTGATATGCGTGCTCAGATGCAGCAAGAACGCCAGGAGATGCGTCAAGAAAGAGAAGATATACGCCAGGAGTTGCGCCAGGAGAGAGATGAGATACGCCAAGAAAGGAGGGCGCAACAACAGCTTCAACAACAGCAACAGCAGCAACAAGTGCCACTGCCTCCACCACCACCACCAGTTCCACCCCGTGATAAGCATAGAGAGTTTATGAGCCATAAGCCACCGACCTTCGCCAGTTTGCCAGATCCACTTGATGCAGATGATTGGTTGAAGTCAATTGAGAAGATGCTGAATATTGCACAATGCACTGATCGGGAGAAGGTCTTATATGCTTCTGGACGTCTGACTGGTCCTGCTGCTGACTGGTGGGATTCTTATACTGCTGCCCATGATGCTGCAGATACTATTACTTGGGCAGAGTTTAGTACACAGTTCAGGAACTACCATATTCCAGCTGGTATGATAAAGATCAAGAAGAAGGAGTTTCTGTCGCTGAAGCAAGGAAGTATGTCAGTCAGCGAGTACCGCGACAAGTTTATTCAGTTATCCAGATATGCCCCTGAAGAAGTTGCTGAAGACGAGAGGAAGCAGGAGCATTTTATTGAAGGACTTAATGGGCCACTGCAGTATGCTCTAGTGGCACACACATTTTCATCATTTCAGAGACTGTTGGATAAGGCCCTGGCTATTGAACACAAGCGTGTTCAGCTGGGAGATTTGAAGAGGAAGGCTATCTCACAAGGACAGGGTAGCAGCAGTGTTCGTCCTCGATACAGTTCACCACAGAGTACACCGCCTCGACCAGGAGGACCGCGCCCAGTTCAGCAATCACCACTGAGGACACCTACTCGACAGGCTACACCCACTGGCACCCCGACGAAGTTTGCAGGACAGAGTCCGGGCACTCAATGTTTCAAGTGTGGGAAGATTGGTCACTATGCAAATGTCTGCCCACAGAGGATTGCTACTACTCCAGTTCAGAACAAGCAACAGACCCCTGGCAAGGGATATTCTATAGCCAGGGTGAATCAAGTCAGCGTTGATGATACTCCGGATGGAGGGGACCTCGTAATTGGTATGTTTTATGTTAATGCAATTCCTGCAACAATATTATTTGATTCTGGTGCTACACATTCATTCATGTCTGCTAGATATGCCAACACAAATGAAATACCACTGCTAAATATGAGAAAACCCCTGATAGTAATTACACCTAAAGGGCCTGTTGAGGCGAATCAAATGACACGTAGATTGACATTAACCATTATGGGTAGAGAATTTGGAGCCACTGCTATAATATTAGAGTCAAGCAGTATAGATCTGATCCTTGGTATGTCATGGCTAAGAAAGGCAAAGGCCGTTATAGCATGTGGTAGAGGTACCATAGAACTCACTACCACTAAAGGAGAAAGATTTCAAGTTAATATTGCAGTAACCTCCTCATCCATGCATGCAATGTTCTTTATGCCTGAGGAGTTTGTTGGTGACAACATCCGGGTGGTTAGAGATTTTCCGGATGTCTTTCCAGCAGAGTTACCAGGGATGCCACCTGATAGAGAAGTCGAGTTTGTTATTGATCTCTTACCTGGAACCGCCCCTATTTCTAAACGGCCATATAGAATGTCCGTAGAGGAGTTGAAGGAACTGAAGAAGCAGTTGACGGAGTTACAAGAGGCTGGTTACATTCGTCCAAGTTCCTCACCTTGGGGAGCACCAGTGTTATTTGTGCAGAAGAAGGATGGATCGCAACGGATGTGTGTGGATTATAGATCTCTTAATGATGTTACGGTGAAGAACAAGTATCCGTTGCCCCGTATTGAGGATTTATTTGATCAGATGCGAGGTGCAAGAGTATTTTCGAAGATTGATCTCCGATCCGGTTACCATCAGATGAGGATTAGACCATCGGATATTCCCAAGACGGCTTTCTCGACTCGATATGGATTATATGAGTTTACTGTTATGTCATTTGGACTAACCAATGCACCGGCTTATTTCATGAATTTGATGAACAAAGTGTTTATGGATTATTTGGACAGATTCGTCGTGGTGTTTATCGACGATATTCTTATCTATTCTAAGAATGAAAGTGATCATGAACAACATCTAAGGTTGGTGCTACAGAAGTTACGAGATAATCAACTCTACGCTAAGTTCAGCAAGTGCGAGTTTTGGATTGGCGAGGTGCCATTTCTTGGTCATATTATTTCTAATGGAGGAATAGCAGTGGATCCTGCTAAAGTGAAGGAGATTATGGAGTGGAGAGTGCCCACTACAGTCACTGAGATTCGGAGTTTCTTGGGACTCGCAGGATATTATCGGAGATTTATTGAAGGATTTTCTAAGATTGCTAAGCCCATGACCTCGCTTTTGGAGAAAGGAAGAGAATTTAAGTGGGATGAGAAATGCCAAGAAAGCTTTGATCAGTTGAAGGAGAGATTGATGTCACCTCCAGTATTGATTATGCCAGATCTGCAGAAGGGATTTGACATTTATTGTGATGCATGTGGCCAAGGACTTGGATGTGTGCTCATGCAAGATGGACATGTGATTGCCTATGCATCTCGTCAGTTGAGGAAGCATGAATTGAACTACCCCACTCATGATTTGGAATTGGCTGCAGTTGTGCATGCACTTAAGATTTGGAGACACTACGTTATGGGAACTAAGTGCCAAGTATACACGGATCATAAGAGTTTGAAGTATATATTCACTCAGAAGGATCTCAACCTTAGGCAACGCCGTTGGTTGGAGCTCATTAAGGATTATGACTTGGAGATTCACTATCACCCAGGCAAGGCGAATTTGGTTGCAGATGCCTTGAGTCGGAAGGAGCATGTTCACTCCGCTTTCGTTGTCCAGCTACCTGATGAATTAGCAAGAGATTTTGAGAGACTCAACCTGGGAATTGTTACACATACGGAAGGAGTGACTATTGAATTGGAACCTACCTTGGAGCAAGAAATTCGTAAAGGTCAGGTTGGTGATGCTAAAATCCAGGAGATCAAGGATCTGATAACAGAGGGTAGAGGCCCAGAGTTCACGGAGGATGAACAAGGCACGATATGGTTCAAGAATCGGATCTGTGTTCCCGATATTGATAGTCTTCGGGAAACCATATTGAAGGAGGCACATGATTCAGTTTATTCTATTCATCCTGGGAGCACTAAGATGTATCAAGATTTGAAGCAAAAGTATTGGTGGTATGGACTAAAGAGAGATGTGGCTGCACATGTGGCTATGTGCGATGTATGCCAAAGAGTTAAAGCTGAACACCAGAGGCCAGCCGGACTACTGCATCCACTGAAGATACCTGAGTGGAAATGGGAAGAGATTGGCATGGACTTCATTGTTGGATTACCCCGCACGTCTGCTGGATATGATTCTATATGGGTGATTGTGGACAGGCTAACTAAAGTAGCCCACTTTATTCCAGTGAAGACCACTTATTCAGGAGCCAAGTTGGCAGAGTTATACATGGCACGGATTGTATGCCTGCATGGTGTGCCAAAGAAGATTGTGTCAAATCGAGGATCACAGTTTACCTCTCGATATTGGAAGAAGTTGCACGAGTCATGGGATACGAGATTGAATTTTAGTTCGGCTTACCATCCCCAGACTGATGGGCAGACTGAGAGGACTAACCAAGTACTGGAAGATATGTTAAGAGCTTGTGCTCTTAAGCATGGTGGAAGTTGGGATAAGAGTCTACCGTATGCGGAGTTCTCATATAATAATAGTTATCAGGCCAGTTTGAAGATGTCACCGTTTGAGGCTTTGTATGGCAGAAAGTGCAGGACTCCCTTGTATTGGAATCAAACTGGTGAAAGACAGTTGTTTGGACCTGAGATTATACAAGAAGCAGAGGAACAAGTTCAGCAAATAAGGGAGAATTTGAGAACTGCACAATCCAGGCAGAAAAGCTATGCTGACACCCGAAGAAGACTACTTGAGTTTAAGGAGGGTGATTATGTCTATTTGAAGGTGTCACCACTCCGGGGCATGAGAAGGTTCAAAGTCAAAGGAAAGTTGTCCCCTCGCTTTATCGGACCCTTCTTAATCTTAAAGCGAGTGGGAGAAGTTGCGTATCAACTGGAGTTACCCGATCATCTGTCAGATGTACATGATGTGTTTCATGTGTCTCAGCTAAAGAAGTGCCTCAGAGTGCCTGAAGAACAGTTACCAATGGAAGACCTTAGTGTTCAAGAGGACTTGACTTATGCTGAGTACCCCATCAAGATTCTGGATACTTTGACTCGAGTTACGAGGAATAAGGTTATAAAGATGTGCAAAGTTCAATGGAGCCACCACGGTGAAGATGAAGCAACTTGGGAAAGAGAAGAAGAGCTTCGTATAGATTTTCCCCACCTTTTCCCTAGATCTTCTTAAATCTCGAGGACGAGATTATTTTTAAGGGGGGTAGGATTTGTAACACTCAAGTTGTATACCAAGAGTAATAAAGAGAGTTCCTCATTTTGTGTGTTTCATTTGCATCATAAAAAGAGCACCTATGTAATTGAGAGTGACTAAATAAAACAATTATTCTAAAATAAAGAAAAAAATGCATTTGTTGGAGTTTTATGTGTTGTGCATTAAATAAAACCATAATGATAAAAAAATGATAAGGTAATAATTATTGGAAGCTTGATTAATCCACATTGAAAACTAGGGTTTAAAGGAAGAAGAGAAATGTTATGAAAATAAAGAAAATAATGTAAATATATTCCAAAAATTTGTATTTCATATTCCAGAATATGATTTGATAACAAATGTGCACAAGGGTTGAAAACTAAATTCAAATTCAAATTTAAAAGAAAGAAAGCAGAAAAACATAAAAGAAAAGGAAAAACCCTGCTGTTGGGCTTCGGCTGCGAAATTCGGCCCACCAAGGAAAGCCATCCGCGCGGCCCATCTCCTACACGTGAGTGCGCCAACACCTGGGCCCCACTCATCAGCCTCCTCGGCGCCAGCACCTGCCGTAGTGCCACTGCGCGGTGGGACCCACTCGACAGGCACTCCCTCGCGCCCGCGCGCTCGATCTCCTCCCCTCCACTGGCGCGTGGGCCAGGCGCGTCAGCCCTCGCTTGTCAACGGACTCCGCGCGCTCCGCGTCGACCTCGCCGGAGATCTCGGGCGGGCGGCGTCGTGCGTTGACGAGTCCCACGGATACAAATAGCCAACCCATCCGTGGCACCCTGTGTCCACCTTACCCAGCCGCCGGTGCCGTAGAACCAGAGAGAGAGAGTAGGTGAGCTTGCGCGGTGCCGCCGCGGGGGAATCTCCGATTCAATCGTCGTCCGCACCGTCGAGGGTGCCTGGGGTCTTCCTCGGGCTCGGGGGAAAGCTGCCGTGGCTGCTTCACCAAGGATTGGGCGCTTGTGGTGCCGAAATTGCTCACCGGAGCTCGGCATCCGCCGCTCACCGTGGGCAGAGCAGGGCGCTTCTCGATTCGATGTGAGCTTCCTTTCCCTGTTATCGTGTAGTTGTTCACTGTGTAATTGTCGCATTCAATTCGAAGCTCGAGTGGGTAAGGCGAATCTTGGCCAGAGCCGGCAATGGCGCCGCCGCTGGGAAGCGTTGCCGTCGTTGGGCGCATCGGGGGAAGACGATAGTATGCGCACCGTTGGATGTTGTTTTAACGGCTGAGATTAGAGGTAGCGTACCCCTTCGCTAGATTGCATCTGTGCCGTTAGATCATATCGGATGGTCCAGCAGGGTTGGCGCGCGTGATTGGATCTCGGCCCCAGATCTTTGATCCGACGGTCACAAGGAGCGCAGCTGTGTTATAACGACGGAGTGTAATCTGGGCGCTTGATTTAGATCCAACGGCCAGAAATCGTCGATACCCCTTCGCGGGTATACTTTGTTAAAGAGCCCCTGGAATATTATAGAATCAACCCGCAGTCCACGTATTACTATTCACTGAGTCTAGGATTTTATTCGCGCAGACCCCTGGACTTTCCAGAAATTGGCGCCCAGTCCAGAGCACGTTTAAAACATATAAATGAATTAGTAAAAGTATTTTTAATACAAAAATAATTCCTAGAACTTAGTTAATTCATAGAAAATTCATTTTAGCTCCAAATTGGTCCATTCCAGTTCCTAAATTTTTGTAATAATATTGTCTACGCATTAGTGCCTCTGTTTTAGCATGAAAGGCTCATTTAAATTTATCTAATACTTAATCTGGTATTAAATACATAAAAGCTACAGAAATTCATAACTTGAAATATATAACTCCAAATTCAGTGATTCCAGTTCCTATGGTTTCATTTTAATGTGTAGGTTTTTACTGTATATTTTATTCATCTGTTTGGTGTGATGTTGATTTTGGCTATACTATGTATGTATTGTGTTGATGCGAGTAGACGAGCAAGCCACTGTGGAAACTGAGGTTCAACAAGTAGAGGTAGCTGAGCAGGAGCTCATTACAGGCAAGTTGTGCCCTTGATCACTTACTTTTCCCAGCCATGTTCTTATTAATTTTAATGATCTGCATAGGTTAATTTTGATGGGATCCTTTATGTACCCCAGTTTTGATTACCTCTATACCTTGTTCACCCCTGGAATATTTTTGGGTAGTACTTGCTATTGCTTTATGTGGATTGGGTATGGAGATTCATTATTCATGATTATTCTGTTATTATCTTGTTATTATTACTGTTCATGTTAAGATCATTAAATTAATGGGAACATGGAGCGACCACCCGGGAAAACAGTGCTACCACAAGGGTTTAATGGGACGCCCTTGGCTGACTAATTAGGAAAGCTAGTGGAAGACTACCTTACCCGAAAGGGGCAAGGGCAGTAGGGGAGAGGTCAGTGTAGGGAGGTCCCTGGTTGATTTTGCTGCGATGGCGGTCAGCCAGGAACCCTGCACTGGATCTTCCTATAAACTGTAGCGGGTTTTCGGAAGCTAGTGGAACTTTGTAAAGGCCTCGTAGTGGATCCCTAGCCATTCACCTCGGTAGTGTCTAAGGGCCTTGCAAACCCAGGCGACATGGGATACACGACTTGTGGGTAAAGATGCGCAACCTCTGCAGAGTGTAAAACTAGTATACTAGCCATGCTCACGGTCATGAGCGGCTTGGACCCTCACATGATTAACTATGGAACTTAAGTTTAATTTGACATTTGCATCGCATTTGGGATTATTTTACTATTACTGTTCTTTATTATTATTAAGGTTTGGTATTTACTTACACTTAGTAATTGCTAATAAAATTTTGACCAACTTATAAAAGCAATGCTCAGCCTTAGCCTTTATTTTATTGATCAGCCTTACACTTCATGAACTCCCACCTTTGGTGAGTTCATGCCACATTATTCCCCACGACTTGTTGAGCTATGAACGTATGTGAGCTCACTCTTGCTGTCTCACACCCCCCCCCCACAGGAGAAGAGCAGGTGGTCGAAGAGGAGCCGCCTAACACAGAGGAGTTCGATCTGATCTAGGTGGCGTTTCTCAGTCGACATTGGCGCCGACGATCCTTAGTTCGTTTTATCTTTATTACTTTATTTTGTAATAAGTCTTCCGCTATGTAATAAATACTCTGATGTTTTATGACATTTATCTCTATACACTCTGTTATTATATATGTTGTCTTCTTGGCGCATGTATGAGATGCACCCGGCTTTGTTTCCTTAAAACCGGGTGTTACACCTAGGACATTTCTGAGACCAGCGGGAATGATCTTGTAACGGAATCCCATCAGAGGGAGGCATCGAGCCCTCGGACCCCATCAAAAGGGGACCGGGTCCGGCAGATCACCCGCAGGTACTTTTGGAGCGCGCCTCCGGGCTCTAGCCGACCCCTAACAAATGGGGCATGGGCGTCCACTCGGATTACCCGTCAGCAGCTCACTGGAGACACCATGTTCGGCGCCCTCCAAGGGAAACATGGTGCTTTCCCCCCTCCTCCTTGAGGAAAGGCGACACAGGGGCGTATATAAAAAATACGAGTCTGTCCTTGACCGTCCTCTCGCCCTATGCGGAGGCTCAGGGGCTGCTCTCGCAAACCCAGCTCCTGCCAATCCGTTGACGGCGTCAACATACCAGCCCGAGAACTTGGGACCCGACCGTGCACCCGGGCTACGGCCAGCTCGCATGAGGGAACAACCAGACCGGCTGAAGCGTTGCGAAATACATTAAGACCTCGGGGGCTACACCCGGCGGGTGCGCTCGCGCGCACCCACCGGAACAAAATGCAACCGAGAAAGGCTGGTCCCCTTGCAAAAAAGTGCGACAAAAGCCTCCAAGCGAGTATTAACACTCCCTTCGAGGCTCGGGGGCTACTATCGGGGACCATAATTAGGGGTACCCTCAAGACTCCTAAATCTCAGCTGGTAACCCCCATCAGCACAAAGCTGCAAAGGCCTGATGGGTGCGATTAAGTCCAGGATCGGTCCATTTGAGGGACGCGATCACGCCTCGCCCGAGCCCAGCCTCGGGCAAGGGCAGCCGACCCCGGAGGATTCACGTCTCGCCCAAGGACCCCCTCCAGCAACGGACACACCTTCGGCTCGCCCGAGGCCCAGTCTTCACCAAGAAGCAACCTTGGCCAAGTCGCCACGCCAACCGACCGAATTACAGGGGCATTTAATGCAAAGGTGGTCTGACACCTTTATCCTGACGCGCGCCCTCCAGTAGACAGAGCCGAAGTGACCGTAGTCACTTCGCCGCTCCACTGACTGGCCTGACAAGGGGACAGCGCCGCCTGCGCCGCCCCGACTGCTATGCCACTCGATAGAGTGAGGCTGTCAGCAACCAAGTCCGGCCTCAGGCGCCATAGGAAACTCCGCTTCGCCTGACCCCAAGGCTCGGACTCGGGCTCAGCCCCGGAAGACGACGAACTCCGCTTCGCCCGACCCCAGGGCTCAGACTCGGGCTCAGCCCCGGAAGACGATGAACTCCGCTTCGCCCGACCCCAGGGCTCGGACTCGGGCTCAGCCCCGGAAGACGACGAACTCCGCTTCGCCCGACCCTAGGGCTCGGACTCAAGCTCAGCCCCGGAAGACGACAAACTCCGCTTCGCCCGACCCCAGGGCTCGGACTCGGGCTCAGCCCTGGAAGACAACGAACTCCGCTTCGCCCGACCCTAGGGCTCGGACTCGGGCTCAGCCCCGGAAGACGACGAACTCCGCTTCGCCCGACCCTAGGGCCCAGACTCAGGCTCAGCCCAGGAAGACGACGAACTCCGCTTCGCCCGACCCCAGGGCTCGGACTCGGGCTCAGCCCCGAAAGACGACGAACTTCGCTTCGCCCGACCCTAGGGCTCGGACTCAGCCCTGGCCTCAGCCGACGGTCTCCGCCTCGCCCGACCCAGGGGCTCGGACTCGACCTCGGCCTTGGAAGACAGACTCGACCTCGACCTCGGAGGAGCCTCCACCTCGCCCAACTCAGGGCTCGGACCGACCACGTCACAGGAGGCGCCATCATTACCCTACCCCAAGCTGACTCAGGCTACGGGGGACAAGACCGATGTCCCATCTGGCTCGCTCCGCTAAACAAGTAACGATGGCGCCCACATGCTCTATGACGACGGCGGCTCTCAGCCCCCTTACGGAAGCAAGAGGACGTTGCAAGGACTCGACAGCCCCGACAGCTATCCTTCCACCAGGCTCCAGTGCTCCTCCGACGGCCACGACACCACACGAACTGGGTGCCAAAACCTCTCCGGCTGCCACAATGGCATGTACTTAGGGCGCTAGCTCTCCTCCGCTAGACACGTTAGCACACTGCTACACCCCCCATTGTACACCTGGATCCTCTCCTTACGCCTATAAAAGGGAGGTCCAGGGCCCTCTTACAGAGGGTTGGCCACGCGGGGAAGGACGGGACGGCGCTCGCGCAAGGCCGCTCGCTCCCTCCCGCGTGGACGCTTGTAACCCCTACTGCAAGCGCACCCGACCTGGGCGCGGGGCAAACACGAAGGCCGTGGGTTCCACATCCCATGCCTGTCTCCCTTCGGCTTCTTCCCCCCTTCGCGTTCTGCCTCGCGCCGACCCATCTGGGCTGGGGCACGCGGCGACAATTTACTCGTCGGTCCAGGGACCCCCCGGGGTCGAAACGCCGACATGTATTTTCCATATCATTTTAATTTCATAAATTAACATTATGGTGATGACATAAAAAAGATGATTAATCATAGAAATCATGATGACAAATATATCCATAACAATATGGAACATGAGAATATAAAACGTATAAATCATATAAATATAATAAGTATATAAACATGGTACATGGAGCATGATGGAACAACTGAAAATAAACAGATAGCAATATAAACAGCATGACTGTATAATTAAAACAAACAGATATGGTATATTAATAACATAAATAGGCATCATAAAAAGTCATGATACGATATGACAGAACAGTTTGGATAATTTTATGGCTACATACGAAACAACAGAGATGAACATATGAAACATATAGAATCTACAGAAAGTAAAACGGTAAGGAGCTGAATTGATCATACCCTCCCATACGCTCCGAAGATCCTGATCCTTGTCCAACTTCTCTTGTCATCCGTACGAGATAAAGACGCCAGGAAGAAGAAGATGTTTACCAGACGGATGTTGGGCAGTCGCGAAGACACTCTCCAAAAACCTAGTTGCCGACTCCTCGTGCAAGGTCTCGATCGGCAAGGGCTTCGGAGGCACCTGCCCTCTCGTTCCTCTGTGCGCGCAGAGTCATGAGATGGAAATACCCACTCTGCGGCTGGACTATGATTCTGAAAGAGTTCTGTTCTGGTACCAAGCGACATGAGTTCTCCCCCTTTTATCCTTATCGTGGAAGGGAAGCTGAAGAAGAAGGGTATCGCATGCGGCTGATCAAGAGACGGGCATCTGAAATGTTTAACCTGGAGTTCAAACTCCCATGGTTAATGAGTGCTAAAAATTAACACAACCACACTACGCCCGCTTGCCGCCTGCCTGCCTTGCCTCGCCTCGCCACCGGTTGGCAGCGGCGGCGCGCACATGTGGCAGGTCTGGTTCCCAGCATATAAATCAAGCCAACGACCCTTGAAATTCCAATATGGTACTATTGGTATTCTCCACCATTACACACCATATAGTTTATTAAATAAATGGGCCAAGCCCATAAAAGATCCAACAATCCCCACCAAACTCTAGGGTCTGTAATGATGAAGTATCAGAATCACAATCCTTTGATATACGAGTGTTTCAATGGAGACTGTTAAGTTGATCATCCATCTAGAATAAGAGTTTCACTCATTCACAACTAAACAATGGACTAAGCCTTGAATTGACAATTTTGTGCGAAATGAGATTCGCTCAAATCCTTTGCTAATACTAGGCTGCAAAAGGGCATCCCCGCTGTTTAGAAGCATATAAGTCGCACTTCAGTGCCTTTCATGAGTATTTAGGGATTACCCAAGTCCCATAGACTGTGACCAGCAGTCTGACTCATATAGGTGTACTCCTCAGAAGTTGTTATGTAGGACAACATCTCACCTTTATAAGACTCTTGGAATAAATTAAGGTAAATACCATCCTACCTTACAGATAGAAAAGATGTGCATCAGAAATGAGTTAAAGAAGGGATCTTTCCTCACAATCTACTACTAGCTTGTTTCTCCACTCTACTTCACGGGATCTCCGATCACATAGAGCAGGTTACCACTATAGTAGATTTCACATGGGTCTCATACCCATTTCTCTCGATGCACTTTCTATCACATTGCATGACAGACCCTTAGTGAATTGATCTGCCAGATTATTCGATGTGTGGACATAATCCACTGTAATAACTCCGGAGTTTTTCAGCTTTCTGACAGATTTTAATCTCCTCTTAACATGCCTTGTAGACTTCATGTTATTCCTAGAACTGTTAACCTTTGTAATCACCGTTTGGTTGTCACAGTTCATGGAAATAATTGGTATCGGTTTTTCAACTACTGGTAAATCCAATAGGAAATCACGGAGCCACTCGACCTTAGCCCCAGCAGTGTCTAATGCTGTGAGTTCTGCTTCCATTGTAGACTTCGTTAAGATAGTCTGCTTCCAAGACTTCCAGGAAACAACACCACCTCCAAACAGAAACACATATCCGCTTGTGGCATAAAACTCATCAGCATTAGAAATCCAGTTGGCATCACAATAGCCTTCCAGCACTTTTGGGATTCCAGTATAATGAATATCGTATGTCATAGTACCTTTCAAATACCGCAACACTCTCTTAAGAGCACGCCAGTGATCATCTCCTAGTTTTGACACAAACCGACTCAGCTTACTCACAGCATATGAGATGTCCGGCCTTGTTGCACTTGCAAGGTATATGAGTGAGCCAATGATCTGGGAGTATGTCAATTGATCCCTTGCTATTCTCCGATTCTTTCTCAATAGCATGCTAGGGTCATAAGGTGTTGGAGCAGGATCATGGTCACTAAAACCAAAGCGACTCAATACCTTTTCCACATAATGAGATTGTAACAAAGTTACCCCACCATCACCTTCTCTAACAAGCTTGATGTTTAGAATGACATCAGCTTTTCCCAAATCTTTCATTTCAAAATTGCTCGATAGAAGACTTTTAACTTCCTCAATCACATTGAGATTTGATCCAAAGATCAAGATGTCATCAACCTAAAGGCACAACATAACAGACTCACCCCACCATACCGATAATATACACACGTATCAGCTTCATTGACAACAAAACCAACAGATGTAAGAGTATTATCAAACTTTTCATGCCATTGCTTGGGTGCTTTTTTAGGCCATATAATGATTTTATCAACCTGCACACCTTTTTCTCTTGACCATCCGCAATGAACCCTTCTGACTGATCCATGTAGATCTCCTCATCTAACTCTCTATTTAGGAAAGCTGTCTTAACATCCATCTGATGAATGATAAGACCATAAGAGGCTGCCATGGCTATTAATGTGCGAATTGTAGTCAATCGAGCAACTGGTGAGTAGGTATTAAAGAAATATTCACCCTCTTTTTGGGTATATCCTTTGGCCACAAGCCTTGCCTTGTACCTTTCGATTGTACCATTAGGCCTAAGCTTTTTCTTGAAAATCCATTTGCAGCCTATAGGTTGACAACCATAAGGATGGTCAACGACCTCCCAAGTTCCATTAGACATAATAGATTCCATCTCACTCCTTACTGCTTCCTTCCATAAGTCAACATCAGGAGAGGAATATGCCTCACTAATGGTAGTTGGTGTGTCTTCCACAAGGTACACTATAAAGTCATTACCAAAGGATTTTACAACCCTCTGTCTCTTGCTCTTTCGAGTGACTATAGTGTCATCCTCCTCAGGGATGTGCACGCGAGGATCCTCAACATGATCTATCAGAATAGACAGTTCGTGCTCATGGGGAATTATAGTCTCATGACTTGTATCACTAGGTGTATTCTTCATGGGAAACTCATTCTCAAAAAATGTTGCGTCTCTTGATTCCATGATAGTATCAACATACATATCAGGCACATTAGATTTTATAATTAAGAACCTATACCCAATGCTGTGAAAAGACTACCCAAGGAATATACAATCAACAGTTTTAGGCCCAAGTTTACGCTTTTTGTTGATTGGCACATTAACTTTAGCCAAGCAACCCCAAGTGCGCAAATATGAGAGATTTAATCTTCTCTTTTCCCATTCCTCAAATGGTGTGATCTCTTTGTTCTTTGTTGGAACTCTGTTCAGGACATGACACGCTGTCAAAATCGCCTCACCCCACCATGCCTTGGATAATCCCACTGTACTCAACATGGCATTCACCAAATCTGTTAGAGTGCGGTTTTTCCTTTCAGCAATCCCATTGGATTGTGGTGAGAATGGCGGTGTCCTCTCATGAATAATACCATGTTTCAGGCAGAACTCATCAAAAACATTAGAGAAATATTCTCCACCTCGATTGGACCTTAACCATTTTATTTTCCTCTCAAGTTGGTTCTCAACTTCAGCTTTATAGGTCTTAAAATAATTAAACGCTTCATCTTTTGTTTTTAAGTGATACACATAGCAAAATCTAGTGGAGTCATCTATAAAAGTGAGAAAGTATCTTTTACCACCTTTGGTCAAAATTCCATTCATCTCGCACAGATCAGAATAAACAAGTTCTAGAGGTGCCAAATTCCTCGCCTCAGCAGCCTTGTGAGGCTTGCGGGGTTGTTTTGATTCAACACACACATGGCACTTAGACTTTTTGACCAAGTTAAATTTAGGAATTAGATTTAGATTTGCTAACCGAATAAGACAACCAAAGCTTGCATGACAAAAACGTGAATGCCATAAATCTGACTCATCAGAAAAATTAACAGAATTCACTATTTTATTACACACATCATGCAGTGATAAGCGGAACAAGCCTCCGTAGTCATATCCTTTACCAACAAAAGT
Organism: Zea luxurians; assembly: GCA_029449295.1. NCBI lineage: Eukaryota > Viridiplantae > Streptophyta > Magnoliopsida > Poales > Poaceae > Zea > Zea luxurians. Next base: position 167,681,992 of record JAOPSE010000004.1, read on the forward strand.
ACCATATTTTGACACAACACATTTATTTGACTCAAGAACAACTTTGTACCCATCTCGACATAGCATAGAAGCACTAACGAGATTCTTCTTGATAGAGGGCACATGCTGCATGCTCTTTAATGGCACCGTCTTTCCCAAAGTAAACTTCAGAATGACCGTACCAACACCAAGAACATGAGCACGGGACCCATTTCCCATTAACAAGGCGTCAGACCTCTCGACCTGGTAGGAAGAGAACATAGAGGCATCAGCACACACATGAATGTTTGCACCACTATCCATCCACCACTCACGTGAATTACAAACTGAAAGAACAAATGGTAAAGAATTACCATACCCAAATGTTCCATCTCTAGTTTCAGTAGTTACAACATTAGCTAAATTCTTGTCCTATGTGAACTTGCGATCAGGGCACTCTCTAGCCCAATGTTGATCACTACCACAGACAAAGCATCCTCCCTTTCCCTTGTTGTTGTTGTTGTTCTTCTTCTTTTTAAACTGTGCTATTTGAACAAGTTTATTTGTGTTCTCTTGTTTGTTCTGGTTTTTCTTCTTATTAAACTTGTGGAAGTTTCTCTTTTGCACCACATTAGCAGTAGAGATCTCAACACCTTTTCCATTGTCATTTGTTCTAGCCCTTTCCTCAACATCAAGAGTACCAATGAGCTCTTCCTATGGGGGATAGATATCCCCCGGGTCCACCAGAAGGATAAAAGACCTCACAAAAGGCCCAAGGGCCCCATAATTCGTAAGGTCATCCCCTTGTGGGCCTGGGAGAGACAACCAGTGAAGCGGATCGACATAAGGCCAGATCGGTGCAAGCCTAGACGACCCGATGAATTCAAACAAGGATCCCAACCTTTCCGCACGAGGGCTCCATGCATCAGAATCAAGCGAGGATGAGTCGGCTGAATTATAGGAAGATAGACACAGTTGGTTCACTATCGTTTAGGCGCACGCTGTTATCATATCTGCATGTATTGCCCCACGGTCGAATATATAAAGCCTAGGGGGCACCCCTTCAGAACAAGACGCTCACTACTCAGCCATCCACCCCAACTCTCCACGTTCCCCGCACTAGAGAATTCCCTTGTAATCCACCACATAAAGCACTCTCGCCAGGACGTAGGGTGTTACGCATTTCAAAGTGGCTCGAACCTGTAAACCATTGTCCACTGTTTCTCGTGCAACCAGCATGAACCATTGAGCTACAGTCGATAACACCGTCCTACTCCTAAAAGCACCTTGAGGGGTAACCCCGGGTGTGCGGTCGGACCTAGAACACCGACAGCTGGCGCGCCAGGTAGGGGGTGTGTCGTCGATCCAAGCTAGCTCAATGGCCGTCACCTTCCTGCACAAGATCGTCTTCCGCCCTGGGTCCACATTCTGCTTCAGAACCATCTCATCAGTAGCAGATGAGGAGGGAACTCTGCATCGCATTGCGGATCCGACGAAGAGAAGATCTTCCTCAGAAATCTCCAGGAAAATCGAGGCAAGGCAGGAAAAGGCGCAACCTCCAATGCTCCGAAAAAAGATCGCCTCTGGCAAGCCACAGGCCCAGGGTCCATCAACCCGGAGAACTCCACTGTCTACCTCTCCGAAAGAAAGAAACAAATAAAATCGGGAGGAAGCAAGTTGTTCTTTCTATGCCTCTGCCCTCAAAGGAGAACAGAAAGACGATCGTCACGACAGCTGCACCATTCTACCCCGACGTCCTCTTCATCGGGAGAGTGGAGTCACCCCCCATCTCCGACGACGAGCCGACTGCACCCAGAGAGGAACCTCCTCAGCGGGAATCCCGCCGACGAAGGAATCGACGCCGAAATATCCGGCGACATCACGAGGCCGGAGAGCGGGACCCAGCACATCCTATGTCACGAGACAAGTCCTCGGAGATGGGAGAAACCCCAGAAGAGCGTGTCTTCTGGGAAAGGAGGAATTCCCGACGACGCGATCGCCGACGAGCTCAAGAACAAGCCGAACAGGAAACAAGGCAACGTCGGGAAAATCCACTCTTCGGGCGCAACCTGAACCCCGACTTCGCCCGAGCCTTGAACACGCCGAGTGAAGTCGGTGGAGTATTGGCTCCGGTAGCCGACGGTCTCCCTCGGACTCCCGATGCCGAGGGCTACCGGTGACTGTTCACTCGAGCAGTCAACCATCTTCTACCTCTCGCACATCCGCCGAACGATCTACGACACGCCATCAACAGTTGGTGGGACGCACGGAGCTCCATCAACGCTTCGCGTGAACAACGACATGAGAGCAAGATCCGTCGCTGGGAAGAATACGACAGGGACCACGACGTCCCATCCCGGAGTTAGGCCACCAGGACTGAGTCGGCAACAGCTTCGACTAGCGGCACCACCCGGGGACGGTCGAGGCACCACGACAACCACTCCCCTCCCTGGGACAGACGTCATCCCCGACGACAGGAGGACACGTGTGGAGTGTCGGCACTTACTCCGTGCCTCAGAGCCATTCAATGGCCCCCTAACTTCAAGGTATCCAACATCGACAAATATGAACCTAAGCAGGATCCGGGAGGCTGGCTGGCCGTATACACCACCGCTGCCCGAGCTGACGGGGCAACCGAGGACGTGATGACCGCGTACTTGCCCATCGTCCTCGGGCAAGATGCACTGCAATGGCTGCGACACCTACCATGACACTACATTGACGACTGGAGTGATTTCAGTCGACGCTTCATCGCCAACTTCCAGTCCCTCTCCGACAAGCCGGCGCAACCATGGGACCTCAAATCCATCAAGCGCCGGGGGGACAAAACTCTCCGGTCGTACCTCAAAAGATTCCAGACCATGAGAAATCGTATCCCCGAGGTCGCGGAGGCGGCGGTGATTGAAGACTTCTACCGGGGATCCGATGACTCAGCCTTCGTCCGAAACATACTGCAGAAGGCGCCGACTACCTCCGAACAGCTGTTCCGGGAAGCCGACCTCTATATCACCGCCGACGAGCGAGCTCGGGACCTCATCGGAGGAACGAAGCCAGCACCGGCGGCGCCGCGACGCGACACGAACCAGCAGCCCGACAAGCGTTGGGAGAAGAGGCCTCGCGAAGAGGTTCACGCCGCCGGACCACCCGCCTCTCGCGCCCGAGGAGGACCTCATGGAGGCGAACGCACGCTGGACGACATCCTCGATGCCCAGTGCCCGTACCACAAGGACATGCGCCACACCCTTTGGAACTGCAGAGACTTCAAGCACTCCGTCGGGCACGATCGACCCTTCCAACCTCTACCTCCTCCTCCATCGCGGGGAGGACCAGAAGAACCGCGACAGCCCCAGCAACAGGAGGAGGGAGGAGGTGGAGCCTTCCCACGTGTCGACAGAGAGGTCAACGTCATCTTCGACGGACATGGATTGCAGGAGAACAAGAGACAACAAAAGCTCAACGATCGCCAAATACTGGTGGCGACCACCGGTCCTCCCGCTCCGTACCGATGGTCGGAGCACCCGATCACCTTCACTCGGGCAGATCAGTGGCTTAACTTCGACCACCCAGGAAAATACCCGCTCCTCGTCGATCTGGTGATCCGAGAGAGCAGGGTGAAAAAGGTATTAGTGGACGGGGGGAGCAGCATCAACGTCACCTTCCCCCGGACGCTCCAAGGATTGGGAGTTCACCTCAAAGAGCTCCATGAGTCGGACACACCCTTCTTCGGCATCGTGCCGACTGAAGGAGAATATCCGCTGGGCCACATCTACATGCCGGTCACCTTCGGAACTCCGGAGAACTACAGAACCGAGTTCCTAAGGTTCGAAGTGGCAAACTTCAACTGCGGGTACAACGCCATCATCGGGAGGCCTGGATTGGCGAAATTCATGGCCATTCCGCATTACACATACATGATATTGAAGATGCCAGGGCCGCAAGGGATCATAACTGTGCGCGCTGACTTCCAAGGCGCCGCAGAATGTTTCCGAGTGGCCATCCAGGCGGCCCTCACCACCAAACCGTCGGTGACTTCTTCTGTACAGGCAAACTCTAAGCCTGAGGAAGACCTCACGGTACCCGTGAACGAGGCTAAAGCTACGACCTCTATGCGTCCGACTGAAGAAACCAAAAGAGTCAACCTTAGGTTCACTGATGAACACAAAACCGCCATCATCAGCTCCAGCCTGGATGACAAATAGGAAGGCACGCTCGTCCAGTTCCTGCAAGATAACCGAGATGTATTCGCATGGAAACCTGCGGATATGCCGGGAGTCCTAAGGGAACTGGCCGAGCACAAATTGAAGGTCTACCCCCAGGCGAGGCCGATTGGGCAAAAATTACGACGTTTCACGCCCGACAAGAGAGAGGCCATTCGCGCTGAGCTGGCTTGCTTGGTCACGGCTAGATTTATTAGAGAGGTGTTACATCCCGAGTGGTTAGCCAACCCTGTTCTTGTACTCAAAAAGAATAAGGTGGATTGGCGCATGTGCGTCGACTATACGGATCTCAACAAACACTGTCCAAAGGATACCTTCGGGCTCCCTAGGATAGATCAGGTGGTAGATTACACCACTGGATGTTCTGTGCTGTCCTTCTTGGATTGCTACTCTGGGTATCATCAGATTAGCCTGGCGAAAGAAGACGAGGAAAAAACAGCGTTCATCACTCCATTTGGTGCTTTCTGCTATACCTCCATGCTGTTCGGCCTCAAAAACGCTGGAGCGACTTATCAGAGAGCTATTCAAACATGCTTAGCCGATCATTGTAACACCCTGAATTTGGGGTATAAAATTTCTTTGCTCATATCCACAAATTCAGGTGTTATTCCCCCCATCTCATCTTCCCCAATCTCTGTTTTTCTCTTTTCTATTGAAGAAGAGTGGTTATTTTATTTATATATGCAAGTATAATTTAATAGGTTAAACCCTAAGGAAAAAAATGGTTGTTGCATCATGTTGGAAAACAGTTATTTTGTTTGTTTGTTGTTTGATGAATGGTTTGCTTGATCTTTCAACTAATCATTTGCTTGTGCATAGTGTCAAACTGAAATAAATAGAAAAGAGTAAGAAAAAGAAAAGAAAAGGAAAAACAGATTTTAGCCCAACTCCCTCCCTGGCCCAGCTCGGCCGGCCCAGCCGCCCCTTCCCTCTCTCCCCTTTTTCCCCCCCGACCCACCGCGCCAGCTCCCCTTGTGGGCCCGCGCGCGCCATGCGGCCCAGCCAGCGCCGCGCCGCGCCCCCCCAGCCCATCCCCGCGCCAGCCGTCGGCCCAGCGCGCGCAAGCAGCCGCGCGGCCCAGCGCGCTAGCCAGCGCCGCGGCCAGCCCAGCCGCACCCGCCAGCGCAGCTAGCCCGCAAGCCAGCTTCCCCCCCGCGCGCGCAGCCAGCGCTCGGCCCAGCTCCAGCTTTTTCCCCCCCGCACGCGCGCAACGCAGCCCAGGCCGCACGCCCAGCCGCGCGTAGCGCTTCCCTGCGCGCAGCTGCTCGCCCGCGTGGAGGCCGCCGCCGCCGCTGCATGCGCGCCCACGACCGCACGGCCGCGCAGGGGCGGTTCCGCGCCCGTAGCCGCATGTCCAGCTGGGCCCACACGCCAGGGAGCCAAGCAACTACTGTATGTCTTCCCCAAACCGCTTGTGCGAACTTCCCGTGGAGCAATCGCGCACGCCGTTTCCAAAACCAATCGATCCCGCACCCGTCGCCCAGTTTCTTCGCCTCGCCCTCGCCAGGACTCGCCCCCGTCAGGACCTCGCCCCGCCCTGCTGTGCCGTTCGCCGGAGCCCGCTGTCCGCGTAGCCCGCCCGTGCAGCAGCACCGCGTCGCGTCCCCGTTGGTCGTCGAGGTGAGCTCTCTCCTCCTTCTTCCCTCTCCCCTCCCGGTGTAGCTTGTGGCGCGGCTGTTCGCGTCCACCTGTATGGCTCAGCTCGGGCATGGCAAACGCGGCCAGGGAGCCGTTTCCCCTGCGCACTTCACTTGCTTCGCATCCCGCATGCCCCGCCAGCCGTGCGAGCCGCCATGGCTGCTGCTACCTCATAGTACCCGCCCTGCTACCCCGTGGATGAGGCGCCGAGAAGCCCCTAGAGCGCCTTGCCGCATCCAGCACGCAGTCATGGTCACGCCTGTAGCCATTCGCTTCCTGTTCTACGTGCTGCTTCGCCACCGCGCTCTACGCATAGCCCGAATCGCCGAGCCCGACCCCGCCGCGCGTCCAGCAGCCCCGCGCGCTCTCGTCCGGCGAGCAGAGGCCACCGTCGCTTAGCGTCGACGTAGCAGCAGCATCCCCTCGCCGTCGAGCCTAGTCCCTGCGCGTCGCGACTGTGTTGCTGCGTGCTCGCCGCTGCCCAGCTCGCCCCGGCCGTTCGTCTACCGTCGCCGTGCCTCGCTACGATCACCTAGCGCATCGCGTACTCGTCAGTCTCACGTGCGCAGTTTCGCACGTGATCACGGGTATCTCGCGCGCCGTCGTGTTTGTTTGTAGAGTCCTCGCGCTGTTTCGCGCGCGTCGCGCGCGCAGTTTGCGCGCAATAATTATTTACTTTGTTATAATCGTCCGTACGCGTTAGTCAATTAGTTCTCGTATTAATCACCGATTAATTGATAATTCTTTTGTTATCTAAAATATTCCACACAAGTAGTTACGTCAACTAAATTGAACTTAGAAATATAATTGTCGCGTTTAAACGTAATATAGGTTGTCCGTCGTCACGTCATTAATTAGCCGCGGTTTGCTAACTATTTAATGTGTCGTGCGTCGCACAACTAGTGCGCGCGCTCGCGTTTGCTTGCGCGCAGTGCGTCGACGGGACTCCGTCTACGTTCGCTTACCCTTCGTCTACCCCTAGACGACTTTCGTATACCCCCGTCTACCCCCCGTCTAACCCCGTGCGCGTTCGTGTCGTTCGCCATCGCCCGCGCGTCGCGCAATAAATTGTTGCGTGCTGTCCGCGCGCGTTGTGCGTGCTGTTCACACATGTCGTCGTGCGTTTTACGCACGCTAGTGACCCATCTCACCTAGAATAGCTCGCGCTAATTAAATATATATTTAAGCAACGGTTATCCGAACAACACACTAATCGGGACTAAATAGTAATTTTACTCGGCATGTGATTATTGTCTGTTAATATGATTAAGCCAAATTAAATATTATAATTCACATTCGCTTAGTATACATGTGATATCTCTTGGCCGTAGTATCAGTCGCCTCGGTTCCGTTCTCACGTAGTCGTAGATGCGAATTCTTTGTCGCGTGCATATGTATTTGATCTATACTGTTGTATGGTGTACTGTTTTCTACCATTTCAAGAATGTTGGATGTATGTTTGCACTCGCGTAGATATCGGGCCGTTCGTGGAGTCTGAGGGAATTGCAGGAGAAGGCCCTGAGCAGCAGCAGCTTGGTGAAGGCAAGTGTCCTCTGACCTATTATGTCCCATTCACTTATAATTTATTGTCCCGCATTACTCAACTGAAACCTAAGGATTGACTAGCTTTCTATTTATCTCATCCTTGTTTACCTCTGGGTTATCATGGTTAGCATTCTGCTATTGCTTTAACTTAATCAACGAACATGATGAGACTATTTATGATACTGTTATCCTGATGATGTTGATGATCTTGTGATACTCTAGGGGGCTCCGGCTGTTTCCTGAGTACCTCTCCGTAAGGACCTGTTCGTTGAGAGACCACCCGGGATAACAGTGCAACCATGAGGGTGGAATGGGGTGCCCTTAGCTAATTAATTAGAGGAACTAGAAGTGTAGTTGCTTCGCCGTCGTGCCGTCAATGGGGTCCAGGCACAGTGCTTTCTCTGCCGAGGCTGGGTGCCGAGGTTCTTTCGTTTTGCTTTTTTAGTCGCCCTCCTGCGGGGAGAGGTACTGTGTTTATCAAACTGGAGAAACCTAACGGGCAGCTATGACCTCTAGGGAATCTTTGTAAAGGCTTCGTAGTGAATCCCTGGCCATTCACCTTGGGAGTGAATAAGGGTCTTGCAAGCCCGGGCTAGAGAGGGAATCACGGCTCATGGGTAAAGTGTGCGACCTCTGCAGAGGGTAGCGAAACTGATATATCAGCCGTGCTCACGGTTAAGAGCAGCCTTGGGATCCTCTTTGATTAGAGATACAGATGGTTCGAGATACCAGGATTTATGTTATGGTTTTGGTTCGAATATGATGATGTTGTTCCTCGATGAGGAAATGGTTCATGGGTTGATTAATGCTAAAATCTGGCTTCTACTAATGATAAATACCTGACCAACTAAAAGCAACTGCTGGAGCCTAACCCCACATAAAGCTAGTCCACTTCAGCCAAACGGGACATTTGCTGAGTACGTTGATGTGTACTCATCCTTGCTTTACCACAAAACACCAGGTTGTCCGCATTGTAACCACTGCTCCGGAGAAGGCGAAGTCGTGGAAGGAGACTTCCAGGAGTTCCAAGACTACGACGAATTCTAGGTGTAGGTTGGCGGCAACCCCCAGTCAGCTGCCTGTGAAGGCCTTATCTTTACTGCGTTTCGCTAGCACTTTGATTTAACTGTTAAGTTGATGACTATGTGGATGTCTATGACTCTGTGATGTAATAAGTTAATACCCTTTATTGTTATTATTCGAGCATTGTGCGACGATGTTCATTTATGTAATCGCTGTGTACGTGAGTTCTGATCCTGGCACGTACATAGTTCGCATTCGGTTTGCCTTCCAAAACCGGGTGTGACATAAGTGGTATCAAAGCCGTGCTGACTGTAGGACCGCTGACCTAGAGTAGCACTGGTCGTACTAAGGACTATTGACCCTCCCTCTCACCTCGACCTCTGATGTTACTTCAAAAGTCGGTCATCTCGACCAACCCTATGTTTTACTACATATATATATACACTATATTTTACCTTGTTAAAATTTTATTTTGTTCTGTCTATGGTTTACTCACTTGTCATATTAGTTCTGTTCTTACTCTTATGCTTACGGTGTCTTTTGTAGATGGCTCGACTTAGACACACTGCTCGTAAGTCGGTGATTCCTTTCCTGCCGTCTCGCCTTGCGGAGCGTCCCCTGCGCCGCACTGTGTCCGGTCAGTCGAGTCACCTGGAGAGGCTGCACCACCGCCTGCGTGAGGAGCAGGAGCGCCAGCGTCAGCACAGGGAGCAGCAGGGCTCTTCCTCCCCACCTGAGCAGGAGGTGGAGTCCGTGAGGCGCCGCTCCTCTGTTCCCCAGCTGGAGGCGCCCCCTGCACCACTGCGGGATGCCCCGGCTGTTGGAGGAGCCACTGGAGGAGGTCCTGGAGGAGACCCCGACGACGACGACTCAGACCACAGCACGGAGTCTTCTGAGCCGCAGGAGGCGGAAGGATGGGTCGCCCGACCCATCACCCGTGACGCCGCCCGCGGTTGTCACTTCCACGACGCGCTCGACACCTTGCTGCGCCAGGCTTTTGACCGGCACACCTGGTCGATCGAGTATCGTTGTGTAGTCTACCAGCACAGTCGCGGGAGGTACCCGGATCGCTAGGAGGCTACCTGCCTAGTTCGCCGTCCGGAGGATGACCTCCGGGGTGCGGAGGCCGTTTCGGAGCACTATTCCATCTCCGAGAGGGACACTGCAGAGGCAGCTATGCAGGATGCAGCACGACGAGCACTCTCCCAGTACTGTTCCTTGTTCGGTGGGGTGGCCGACGGTCTTAACCTTAGGTACTACCCCCGTCGTCCTACTGGCAGCACCGAGAGTGTGGTTGTCTCACCTGTTGGTGAGGATAACCCTAGGTTGAGCAGCACAGTCAACCTAGTCGCGGTGCTTAACACTGAGCTGGATCACTCTCTGGACGAGCTGAGCAGGGCTCGAACGGAGATTGCTGTGTTGCGTGCTGAGCTAGCAGAGCGCCGCCACCAGGAGAGTGGTTCTCCCGCTCCTGTTGGGACTCAGCACCCATACCGCTCGCCACCACGTGGTCACCACACTTATGGTTCCCCCGCCTGTAAGACCAGGATAGATCTAGATCCTTAGATCGTTAGCGTCGAAGTTTGTAATAATCCTCAAGTCAGATGTCTCAGTCTTGGGCAGTCAGTTTAGTTTGCTTATCAGTTGTTTCCATTCAGTTTAGTTTGCTTATCAGTTGCTTACATGCTTGTTATGATGAACTTGTGCTGGATTTGAATCTTTGTAATGACTGTTGCCAATCTGTGGGGTTCCCCTGCAGTTTGGCTTAGCTAGTAATGTTAATGAAGTCAGTTGTTTAGTTGGGAAACCATTTACTTCTACTTTCCTTTCTATCTGAGAAGCTGTGTTGAATCATAATGAGGATCAGTGAAGCTCTTTATTCACTCAGTGTCATGAAGAATTCTGTATTCCCTTTTCTTATGCTAAAGGATTGTAAGATCAATGCTGATGTATGAATGTCTTCCACAGATGTCTGACAACAGGCGCCGATGCAACAGGCGTGCTCAGCAAGAGCAGCATGACCAGCAGGAGGAACAACAGAGGCAGCCTCCCCCGCCACCCCCGATGACAGTGGAGCAGATGTTCTTGATGCAGACTCAGGCAGTGCAGGCTATTGGGCAGACTCTGGCAGCCATGCAGCAGGCTCAACAGCAACCCCAACCCCAGTTGCAAGTGCAGATGCCCCAGATGCCACGGGATAAGCGTGGCGAGTTCATGAGAGGGCACCCTCCTACCTTCGCCCATTCTGCTGACCCCATGGATGCAGAAGACTGGTTGCATGCAGTGGAAAGGGAACTGCGCACCGCCCAATGTGACGACAGGGAGAAGGTCCTGTATGGTCCCCGCCAGCTAAGGGGAGCAGCCCAGTCCTGGTGGGAGTCCTACCTTGCTACCCATGCTGACCCTGAAGCTATCACTTGGGAGGAATTCAGCGAGAGTTTCCATCGGTACCATGTTCCAGAGGGATTGATGATCATGAAGAAGGAGGAGTTCTTGGCTCTGAGGCAGGGACCCCTGTCTGTTAGTGAATACAGGGACAAGTTTCTGCAGCTATCTCGTTATGCCCCTGAAGACGTCAACACTGATGCTAAAAGGCAGTACAGGTTCATGAGGGGTTTGGTGGATCCCCTGCATTACCAGCTGATGAACCACACCTTCCCCACCTTCCAGCACCTGATCGATAGGGCGATCATGACCGAGAGAAAGCGCAAGGATATGGAAGATCGGAAGCGCAAGATGAGTGGACCACAGTCCGGGAGCATCAGCCGTCCCCGCTTCTCAGGCAGTTCATCTCAGCAAGGCAGGCCTGGTCACCCACAGGGATATCAGAATCAGAATCAGCGTCCGCATTAGCAGCAGTTTCAGAGGCAGTATCAACAGCAGCAGCAGCAGTATCGTCAGCACAGCCAGCAGGGAGGTAACCAGTATCAGAGGCAGAATAACCAGGCACCTCGCCTTCCTGCCCCAGCAGCAAATCAGAGCAACCAAGCAGCCCCAACACAAGGAGGAGGCAGAGGATGTTTCCACTGTGGAGAACAAGGCCACTGGGCGATGCATTGCCCAAAGAAGATGGCGCAGCAGCAGACCAACCCCAATGCTCCAGCAAGGCAAGGTGTACCTCAACAGGCAGCAGGTAATCGTGGCCAAGCGTACAACCGTGGGAAGGTGAACCACTTGGAGGCCGAAGCGATCCAGGATGCACCAGATGTGGCAGTAGGTATGTTCTCAATCGAATCTCATCCCGCAAAAGTGCTATTTGATACTGGTGCAACTCATTCATTTGTCACTGCAATATGGGTAGAAATGCATAACATCTCAGTAGAGGCACTGATGCCGCCCATGAGGATTAATTCGGTTGGTGGTAAAGTGCAAGCAGATAGAATATGCCCAAATATAAGGGTGGAAATAAGGGGGATAGGGTTCCCCAGTGATCTAATAGTAATAGACACCCTTGGGGTAGATGTCATCCTAGGGATGAATTGGTTAATGAAATATGAAGCGAATGTTAGCTGTGACAGGAGGACCGTAACATTGAAGTCCCCACTCGGAGAGAAAGTAGTGGCTGAGTTAAGGATGCCTAAACCCGCGGAGGGAGATTGTCACCAGATTTCAGTTGATAGTAAGGAGGCCAAACTGCTTGAGGCTATCAAGGTTGTGTCAGACTTTCCGGATGTGTTTCCCGAGGAGCTAACGGGCATGCCACCCGAGAGAAAGGTTGAATTTGCCATAGAGCTTATCCCTGGTACCGCCCCCATTTCCAAAAGAGCCTATCGAGTGTCTGGACCAGAATTGGTGGAACTCAAGAAGCAGATTGATGAGCTGTTAGAAAAGGGTTACATCAGACCAAGTACCTCGCCTTGGGCCGCTCCAGTATTGTTTGTAGAGAAGAAAGATGGTACCAAAAGGATGTGTATAGATTACAGAGCCCTGAATGAAGTCACTATTAAGAACAAGTACCCTCTGCCAAGAATAGAAGATCTGTTTGACCAACTCAGAGGTGCCAGCGTATTCTCGAAGATAGATCTAAGGTCAGGCTACCATCAACTCAGAATCCGACCCTCGGACATACCGAAGACAACATTCATCACCAAGTATGGGTTATATGAGTATACAGTTATGTCCTTTGGTTTGACAAATGCGCCAGCCTTCTTTATGTATCTAATGAACAGTGTGTTCATGGACTACCTAGACAAGTTTGTGGTAGTGTTCATCGACGATATTCTCATATATTCCAAAAGTGAGGAAGAACATGTGGAGCATCTGAAGATGGTATTGCAAAGACTACGAGAGCATCAGTTGTATGCCAAGCTGAGTAAATGCGAGTTCTGGATTCATGAAGTCTTGTTTCTGGGTCACATCATAAACCAAGATGGGTTAGCTGTGGATCCAAAGAAAGTAGCAGATATCCTGAATTGGAAGGCACCGAAGGATGTTCGTGGGATCAAGAGCTTCATTGGAATGGCCGGATACTATAGGCGTTTCATTGAAGGCTTTTCAAAGATTGCTAGACCAATGACAGCGTTGCTAGCGAAAAAAGTTGAGTTTAAGTGGACCCAAAAGTGTCAAGAAGCATTTGAGGAACTGAAGAATAGATTGACCACAGCACCTGTGTTAGTTCTGCCTGATGTTCACAAGCCATTCTCGGTGTACTGCGATGCTTCTTACACCGGATTGGGATGTGTGCTAATGCAAGAAGGAAGAGTTGTAGCATACTCATCTCGACAGCTGAAGATTCATGAGAAAAATTACCCCACACACGACCTAGAGTTGGCAGCGGTGGTTCATGCTCTAAAGACATGGAGACATTATCTATATGGGCAGAAGTGCGACATCTACACAGATCATAAAAGTCTGAAGTACATATTCACCCAGTCAGAGTTAAACATGAGGCAGCGAAGGTGGTTGGAATTGATCAAAGACTATGAGTTGGAGATACATTACCATCCAGGCAAAGCCAATGTTGTTGCAGATGCTCTGAGCAGGAAGAGTTAAGTCAATATGTTGGCCACGTACCCAATGCCATATGAGTTAGCCAAGGAGTTCGACAGACTGAGTCTCGGTTTTCTGAACAGTATGCAAGGAGTAACAGTGGAATTAGAGCCCACCCTAGAGCGGGAGATCAAAGAAGGACAGAAGGATGATGAAAACATCAACAATATCCGGCAGCTGATCTTAGAAGGAAGAGGCAAAGACTTTCGAGAGGATGAAGAGGGAGTAATATGGTTCAAGGACCGATTGTGTGTTCCCGACATCAAACCTATTCGGGAGCTGATACTAAAGGAAGCTCATGAGACAGCCTACTCCATACACCCTGGAAGTGAAAAGATGTATCAGGATTTAAAAAGGAGATTTTGGTGGTATGGCATGAAAAGAGAAATAGCAGAATATGTCGCCATCTGTGATAGCTGTCAAAGAACCAAAGCAGAGCATCAAAGACCCGCCGGACTGTTGCAGCCATTGCAGATCCCTCAGTGGAAGTGGGATGAGATCGGGATGGATTTCATAGTTGGCCTACCTCGTACCCGGGCCGGCTATGATTCCATCTGGGTGGTTGTGGACCGCTTAACAAAGGTAGCCCATTTTATACCTGTGAAGACAACGTACACCGGAGCAGTGTTAGCTGAGTTATACATGTCCCGAATAGTCTGCCTTCATGGTGTGCCAAAGAAGATAGTGTCAGATCGAGGAACACAGTTTACCTCTCATTTTTGGCAGCAGCTACAAGAAGCTTTGGGCACACATTTGAACTTCAGCTCGGCTTATCACCCGCAGACAGACGGTCAGACTGAAAGAACTAATCAGATCCTAGAAGATATGTTGAGAGCCTGTGCGTTGCAAGACAAGTCAGGATGGGACAAAAGGTTACCTTACGCAGAATTTTCTTACAACAATAGTTACCAGGCCAGCTTGAGGATGTCACCGTTTCAGGCGCTCTATGGACGGAGTTGTAGGACTCCGCTGCATTGGGACCAGCCTGGAGAGAGACAGGTGTTTGGCCCCGACATTTTGCTTGAAGCCGAAGAGAATATCAAAATGGTTCCGGAGAATCTGAAGATAGCACAATCAAGGCAGCGAAGCTATGCTGACAGAAGGAGAAGAGAACTGAGTTTTGAGGTGGGAGATTACGTCTATCTGAAGGTGTCACCTATCAGAGGAGTCAGAAGGTTCGGAGTCAAAGGCAAGTTAGCACCCCGGTACGTTGGACCATATCAGATTCAAGCAAAGCGTGGAGAAGTGGCCTACCAGCTCAACTTACCAGAAAGTTTGTCGGCAGTGCACAATGTGTTCCACGTGTCGCAATTGAAGAAGTGTCTGCGAGTACCAGAAGAACAGTTGCCAGTGGAAGACTTGGAAGTCCAAGAGGATTTGACCTACATAGAGAAGCCAACGCAGATTCTGGAGTTTGCAGACAGAGTCACCCGGAGGAATACCATCAGAATGTGCAAAGTCAGATGGGGTCACCACTCTGAGGAAGAAGCAACCTGGGAACGAGAAGATGATCTGAAAGCCAAATACCCCGAACTCTTTGCTGACCAACCTTGAATCTCGGGGCGAGATTCTTTTAAGGGGGATAGGTTTGTAACACCCTGAATTTGGGGTATAAAATTTCTTTGCTCATATCCACAAATTCAGGTGTTATTCCCTGTAACACCCGGATTTTAGGAGTCCAAAACCCGGGGTTAACATAAACACCAGGTATGCTGGGACCAAGTCTCATACATATGATGTATAGTGGCACAGGATCGAATGTCACAACTTTATATATAACAGGAGTTCTATACAAAATAAATAATTACATTATAAGGAGACAACGGTCCAGCAACCCAAAAGTTGACTGGGAGACGACGACCTAGACCTCTCACGAACTCATCGCAGCATCCTCCATGAGCATCATCCTGTGGTACCTGTTCTTGACCTGTGGTGTATGTGAGACAGCAAGGGTGAGCTCACATACGTTCATCGCTCAACAAGTTGTGGGGAATAATGTGCATGAACTCGCCAAAGGTGGGAGCTCACGTGAAGTGTAAGGCTTACCAAAGAAGATGGTTAGAGCTGAGCATTGCTTTTAAAGTTGGTCAAAATTTTATTAGCAGTTACTAAGTATAAGTAAATACCAAACCCAATTAAGTAATAGAACAAAAGTAACAACTTCACCTGTGATGCAATGCATATGACAAATTGAGTTTAATTCCATAATTTAATCATGTGAGTGTCCGAGCTGCTCTTGACCGTGAGCACGGCTAGTATACCAGTTTTACACTCTGCAGAGGTTGCGCATCTTTACCCACAAGTCATGTTACCCATCTGCCAAGAGACGGCCAATCCCATACACCTCTACCGAGGAGGCGAGGCAGGGTAACACTACGAGGCCTTTACAAAGTTCCACTAGCTTCAGAAAACCCGCTACAGTTTATAGGAAGTTCCAGTGCAGGAATCCCTTGCAGGACCGCCATCGCAGCAAAATCCTCCCGAGGGCCTCCCTACACTGACCACTCCCCTACTGCCCTTGCCCCTTTCGGGTAAGGTAGTCTTCCACTAGCTTTCCTAATTAATCAGCCAAGGGCGTCCCATTCCACCCTTGTGGTAGCACTGTTTTCCCGGGTGGTTCTCCATGTTCCAATTAACATAATGATCTTAACATGAACCATAAATAACAACTGATAACAAAAGTATAATCATGAATAGTGTAATCTTCATACCCAAAACCACATATAGCACTAGCAAGTACTACCCAGAAAGTTCAGTGGTAAACAAGGTATAAAGATAGACAAACTAGGGTAACCTATTGGGTCCCATCAAAATTAACCTATGCAGATCATTATGATTAATTAGAACATGAGTAGGTGAAAAGAAGTGATCAAGGGCACAACTTGCCTGGGCCTTGAGAATCCAGGTACCAGGATGATCTTCAGGTGACTCGTGACCTCGCACTAGTCGTAGTAATACAAACAAACAGTGTATAGGCAAAATTAACATTACACCAAACATGTATGCCAAAATACATATTAATCATCTACATATTGAAATAAGATCACAGGAACAAGAATTACTGAATTTGGAGTTATAGAATTCAAGTTATGAATTTCTGAAGTTATTAAGCACCTAGAACAGAGTAATTCAAATGAATAATTTTGCTTCAAGTTTCTTGGCTAAACAAAGGTACTAGGTGATAAATAATATTAAAACAAAATTATTGCAACTGGAATGGGTCAAAAAGGAGCTAAAATGAATTAGTTATGAATTAAATAAGTTTCTGGATTTATTTTAACACTAAAAATCATTTTCTAAATCATTTTCTATGATTTTCCTATCCACTGGACTGCGCCTCAATTAAACAGAAGCGCAGGGGGCTCGGCGCAAGATTCCCGAGACTCAGTCAACAGAGCCCGAGGGACGGCGGGTTGTTTTCGGGGAAACATAAGGGCTCTTTAGTAAAATGTACCCACGAAGGGGTACGGGGTTTTTACGGCCGTTGGATTGTAAGCGGACAGTGTAGATTAGATCGGTTAAATCCCGAACCGGTACGCAGCGTGGGGCATCAGATTAAGATCCTACGGCTAGGGTTTTATGAAGATGCGATCCAATCCCGCGCGTTCATCTGCAAATCAACGACCACCGATCAACCATCGCTAGATCCGATCGGAGCCATAAATCCAAGATCCAACGGTCGCGGCTGAATGGGTTCTGGATCTAATCGTGTCCACCCATCCTTGGACGGACGGTGCAGGGGCCTTCTTCCCCCCCAACGGAGCCGAGCTGGGGAGCGCCCTTGCCCATGGCGGCCACCACGTCGGAGCTCCCCAAATTCTACCACCCCGGCCACCGGATTCAGTTAAATTCGTGCGCAAAACGGAATTGAGAAGGTAGCGAACATGGGCATGGGCAACTCACTCCGAATTATACTGCGCAGTGGCTGGGCGACGATGAGGGGCGGATCCGCCGCGGCAGAGACGCTCCGGCGACGAATTCGCAGCTCCCCGGCCACCAAATCCGCAGGGTAAGGCCGCGGACACCACCCACGTATCGAGGCGAAGCAAGGGGAGGGAGTAGTACCAACAGGCACGGCGCGAAGCCCCCCGGCCACGGCGGATGGTGACCCAGCAGCGACGCTTCAACGACGGCGTGCAATTTCTTGCGCACATTCAACTCTCCGAGTCTGGCGACTTCACGAACGCTTCCGCCGAGTCACGGCGAAGTCCCCCGGCTGGTTCTCGAGGTCTGGACGACGACGCCCACGCGATTCCAGGCGGCGACAACCACACGGCGATGGTTCCACGGCTGCGAACAGCAGAACTCCAAGCTTCGGTCCCAAGCTCCCAGGGGTTGGCGTGGAGCGGATAGGGGCGAGGGGAGGTCCATTTATATACGCCAGGCACGGTGGAAGATGCCGAGTGGGATTCGTCAACGGACGCCGAGATTCCCGGCGCGCTCCCGTCCGCAGCGGCGAAGTCGTTGAAGAAGACGACCTGACGAGGCGGCCCCGCGAGGCAGCGAGACAATAGGTGAGCGAGGCGCGGGGAAAACGGGCCGGCCAGCGGGTCCCGCGGGACAGAGGGAGCGGTGCGCGTGAGTGCGGTGCGGAGGCAGACAAGTGGGCCCCGCCCGTCAGCGAGGGGAGGAGCGGGCGCGGTAAGGTGTCCTGGGCCGCGCGGGTTGGATTGTTTAGGTGGGCCGAAATGTGTGGTTGTGGCCCAGTTAAGGTTTTTCTCTTTTTCCATTTTATTTTCTATTTCTTTCCTTCATTTCCAAGTTAAATTTGAATTCAAACTTAAATTCAAATCTCTATGGCTCATCATTTCAACTTATTTTTGTGAAGTTAGGGATATTAATTCTGAATATACTTATTTATATATATATTATTTATATTTTTGTTTTATATCCCTTCTCTTTCTCTTATTTCCCCTTTCTTTCCTATTTTAAATTTTGAATTCAAATTTAAATTCAAGCTTGTGACTAGTTCATTTGCAAACCATATCTGTGCAAAAACATATTTTATATATTTCTTTATTTATTTTAGTTCTTTTAGACAAGCTTTCAATCATATAGTAGAGAATAATCCATACCTTATTAGTTCTAGGGAAATCAAATTTATATTGTAGACTTATATATATTAAGAAATAGTTTAATCATAATTCTCCTGTATAACCTAACCCAAAGGCAATTTAGATTATCTAAGTATCTTTAATTATGTATTTTTAACATATTCATGAGTGGAAACTTCTAAATTATGATTATCTTTAAGGAAAGGTGTTTTGATTTAAAATTTTTGAGAATTTTTCCTTGTCTTCACAAAATTGAACTTTAGGGTGTTACAAATCCTACCCCCCTTAAAAATAATCTCGTCCTCGAGATTTGTAAGAAAAGGGATGTATACTCATATTGTTCTTGGAACATATGCACAAACAAAGAAATCTCAGCATGAGGTATAATTCTTCAACAAAACATAGGGTCAATAGACCTTATTATTCCTTCTAAAATAATATTATATCATCTACTAACTAAACTAACACTCAGAGCTTACAAATAGTCGTAATCCATATATATGTTTATGTAGCTTGGTGGAACTAGTGGTTAGGAAAGCATGGGTGTATATATGTATGTCCACTTTATTATGTAGGATAGAAGATGTCTTTAGGGCATATATAGGTTTGGGTAAGAAAGAGTAGGATAAGAAAAGACTCCATCCAAGATTGTGGATCTTGACTCATCTTGGTGACCTCACTTGATCCTTGAAGACTTGAGTTGGTGCTCATCCTTTCTTGATGAAGTTGATCATCTTCTCTGGTCTTGTCTCATTGATTCGGGGTCGGTGTATATCATCAGAGTTTGGGGGAATATGGCTAAGATAGTTATGGATGAAATAGGCTACATGATGTAAGTCAAAATTTGGTTTGATGTCAGGTGGTGGTTGATAGATTTTGCAATCCATTAAGACTCTATTGATTGGGTAAGTTATGTAACTTGTTATATAGGTCGAGTTGTTGTGTATGGCCAAGTTGTTATAAGTCTCCAAATTAGGCTTAAGTGATTTTAGGAGTATGGACATATCTTGTGTACCAGCATTAAGTAACTCACACTAGATTAGACCATATTAAATTAGCTATGATCTAGATTAGACTAGTTTAAGTTAGATAGGTTTATCAGGGTAAGATATATCTTGTTAGGATATGTTAGAATCTTTTGAGATAGGATGGGGTATACAGTGTAGGTAGGTCAGAAGCTCTATTAGGTTAACACAGAGGGATTATGCAACTATCGGATGGGTAAGGTGGTTGCATATGTATATGGTCAAGTTAATTTAGGGCAGCACTTTAGCTTAAATCATTTTTATAGGAGTGAGGTCTAATCCATTTCACTAGTACTAACTAATTTATTAAATAACTCACTTTTAGATTGGGTCATATTTAGATTAGATAGAATCTGGATTAGGTTGGATATAACTAGATTAGACTAGATAATATCTAATTACTTTGGATTAGATCTTGGTTGTTACTAGGGTGAGGTAAATATGCTTATTAGGACAAGATGAATCCATAAAGATAAGATAGAATCTTTTGTGACCAGTTTAATCTATTAGGATAAGGATAAAATCTTTTCGAGATAAGATGAGTATCTTTTAAGATGAAATGGATCTATTAAGATAAGGGAGAATCTTTTAAGATAAGATGAATTAGTTAGAATGAGATCTTTTAGGATAAGATAAATCTCTTAAGCTAGATATGTTCCAATGGGGATAATCTAGGTTGTCTAGTTATCTTACAAATGCTATCCTTTATGCCTAGATGTATATGCAGATGTAATTGTGGACATTACTCGACAACCCATCACACTCAAACAAAGATCCAAATCAGACAGATATCATAAGAACAAACATTCAAATACATAGACACTTATAAAAATAGTTTTGTTTTTGTTCCTAGGATTAGGTCTCCTATTCCTAAAGTCACTTTAGGTACGGATTTCAAAGTGTGAAATCCATTTTTGTCTTTAGAAAAGAAAAGGTAAGAATAATCAGAGTAAAGCGGAAATAGATGAGAAAGATTAAGAGAAGTTTAGAAAAGAATCAGAGTAGCAAAGGTAAGTAGACAATGGTTGTCCAGTTCTATCTAGGTTTCGTCCTACAGTCAACATTCCTCTGATACCACTTCTGTAACACCCGGATTTTAGGGGTCCAAAACCCGGGGTTAACATAAACACCAGGTATGCTGGGACCAAGTCTCATACATATGATGTATAGTGGCACAGGATCGAATGTCACAACTTTATATATAACAGGAGTTCTATACAAAATAAATAATTACATTATAAGGAGACAACGGTCCAGCAACCCAAAAGTTGACTGGGAGACGACGACCTAGACCTCTCACGAACTCATCGCAGCATCCTCCATGAGCATCATCCTGTGGTACCTGTTCTTGACCTGTGGTGTATGTGAGACAGCAAGGGTGAGCTCACATACGTTCATCGCTCAACAAGTTGTGGGGAATAATGTGCATGAACTCGCCAAAGGTGGGAGCTCACGTGAAGTGTAAGGCTTACCAAAGAAGATGGTTAGAGCTGAGCATTGCTTTTAAAGTTGGTCAAAATTTTATTAGCAGTTACTAAGTATAAGTAAATACCAAACCCAATTAAGTAATAGAACAAAAGTAACAACTTCACCTGTGATGCAATGCATATGACAAATTGAGTTTAATTCCATAATTTAATCATGTGAGTGTCCGAGCTGCTCTTGACCGTGAGCACGGCTAGTATACCAGTTTTACACTCTGCAGAGGTTGCGCATCTTTACCCACAAGTCATGTTACCCATCTGCCAAGAGACGACCAATCCCATACACCTCTACCGAGGAGGCGAGGCAGGGTAACACTACGAGGCCTTTACAAAGTTCCACTAGCTTCAGAAAACCCGCTACAGTTTATAGGAAGTTCCAGTGCAGGAATCCCTTGCAGGACCGCCATCGCAGCAAAATCCTCCCGAGGGCCTCCCTACACTGACCACTCCCCTACTGCCCTTGCCCCTTTCGGGTAAGGTAGTCTTCCACTAGCTTTCCTAATTAAGCAGCCAAGGGCGTCCCATTCCACCCTTGTGGTAGCACTGTTTTCCCGGGTGGTTCTCCATGTTCCAATTAACATAATGATCTTAACATGAACCATAAATAACAACTGATAACAAAAGTATAATCATGAATAGTGTAATCTTCATACCCAAAACCACATATAGCACTAGCAAGTACTACCCAGAAAGTTCAGTGGTAAACAAGGTATAAAGATAGACAAACTAGGGTAACCTATTGGGTTCCATCAAAATTAACCTATGCAGATCATTATGATTAATTAGAACATGAGTAGGTGAAAAGAAGTGATCAAGGGCACAACTTGCCTGGGCCTTGAGAATCCAGGTACCAGGATGATCTTCAGGTGACTCGTGACCTCGCACTAGTCGTAGTAATACAAACAAACAGTGTATAGGCAAAATTAACATTACACCAAACATGTATGCCAAAATACATATTAATCATCTACATATTGAAATAAGATCACAGGAACAAGAATTACTGAATTTGGAGTTATAGAATTCAAGTTATGAATTTCTGAAGTTATTAAGCACCTAGAACAGAGTAATTCAAATGAACAATTTTGCTTCAAGTTTCTTGGCTAAACAAAGGTACTAGGTGATAAATAATATTAAAACAAAATTATTGCAACTGGAATGGGTCAAAAAGGAGCTAAAATGAATTAGTTATGAATTAAATAAGTTTCTGGATTTATTTTAACACTAAAAATCATTTTCTAAATCATTTTCTATGATTTTCCTATCCACTGGACTGTGCCTCAATTAAACAGAAGCGCAGGGGGCTCGGCGCAAGATTCCCGAGACTCAGTCAACAGAGCCCGAGGGACGGCGGGTTGTTTTCGGGGAAACATAAGGGCTCTTTAGTAAAATGTACCCACGAAGGGGTACGGGGTTTTTACGGCCGTTGGATTGTAAGCGGACAGTGTAGATTAGATCGGTTAAATCCCGAACCGGTACGCAGCGTGGGGCATCAGATTAAGATCCTACGGCTAGGGTTTTATGAAGATGCGATCCAATCCCGCGCGTTCATCTGCAAATCAACGACCACCGATCAACCATCGCCAGATCCGATCGGAGCCATAAATCCAAGATCCAACGGTCGCGGCTGAATGGGTTCTGGATCTAATCGTGTCCACCCATCCTTGGACGGACGGTGCAGGGGCCTTCTTCCCCCCCAACGGAGCCGAGCTGGGGAGCGCCCTTGCCCATGGCGGCCACCACGTCGGAGCTCCCCAAATTCTACCACCCCGGCCACCGGATTCAGTTAAATTCGTGCGCAAAACGGAATTGAGAAGGTAGCGAACATGGGCATGGGCAACTCACTCCGAATTATACTGCGCAGTGGCTGGGCGACGATGAGGGGCGGATCCGCCGCGGCAGAGACGCTCCGGCGACGAATTCGCAGCTCCCCGGCCACCAAATCCGCAGGGTAAGGCCGCGGACACCACCCACGTATCGAGGCGAAGCAAGGGGAGGGAGTAGTACCAACAGGCACGGCGCGAAGCCCCCCGGCCACGGCGGATGGTGACCCAGCAGCGACGCTTCAACGACGGCGTGCAATTTCTTGCGCACATTCAACTCTCCGAGTCTGGCGACTTCACGAACGCTTCCGCCGAGTCACGGCGAAGTCCCCCGGCTGGTTCTCGAGGTCTGGACGACGACGCCCACGCGATTCCAGGCGGCGACAACCACACGGCGATGGTTCCACGGCTGCGAACAGCAGAACTCCAAGCTTCGGTCCCAAGCTCCCAGGGGTTGGCGTGGAGCGGATAGGGGCGAGGGGAGGTCCATTTATATACGCCAGGCACGGTGGAAGATGCCGAGTGGGATTCGTCAACGGACGCCGAGATTCCCGGCGCGCTCCCGTCCGCAGCGGCGAAGTCGTTGAAGAAGACGACCTGACGAGGCGGCCCCGCGAGGCAGCGAGACAATAGGTGAGCGAGGCGCGGGGAAAACGGGCCGGCCAGCGGGTCCCGCGGGACAGAGGGAGCGGTGCGCGTGAGTGCGGTGCGGAGGCAGACAAGTGGGCCCCGCCCGTCAGCGAGGGGAGGAGCGGGCGCGGTAAGGTGTCCTGGGCCGCGCGGGTTGGATTGTTTAGGTGGGCCGAAATGTGTGGTTGTGGCCCAGTTAAGGTTTTTCTCTTTTTCCATTTTATTTTCTATTTCTTTCCTTCATTTCCAAGTTAAATTTGAATTCAAACTTAAATTCAAATCTCTATGGCTCATCATTTCAACTTATTTTTGTGAAGTTAGGGATATTAATTCTGAATATACTTATTTATATATATATTATTTATATTTTTGTTTTATATCCCTTCTCTTTCTCTTATTTCCCCTTTCTTTCCTATTTTAAATTTTGAATTCAAATTTAAATTCAAGCTTGTGACTAGTTCATTTGCAAACCATATCTGTGCAAAAACATATTTTATATATTTCTTTATTTATTTTAGTTCTTTTAGACAAGCTTTCAATCATATAGTAGAGAATAATCCATACCTTATTAGTTCTAGGGAAATCAAATTTATATTGTAGACTTATATATATTAAGAAATAGTTTAATCATAATTCTCCTGTATAACCTAACCCAAAGGCAATTTAGATTATCTAAGTATCTTTAATTATGTATTTTTAACATATTCATGAGTGGAAACTTCTAAATTATGATTATCTTTAAGGAAAGGTGTTTTGATTTAAAATTTTTGAGAATTTTTCCTTGTCTTCACAAAATTGAACTTTAGGGTGTTACATTCCCCCCATCTCATCTTCCCCAATCTCTGTTTTTCTCTTTTCTATTGAAGAAGAGTGGTTATTTTATTTATATATGCAAGTATAATTTAATAGGTTAAACCCTAAGGAAAAAAAATGGTTGTTGCATCATGTTGGAAAACAGTTATTTTGTTTGTTTGTTGTTTGATGAATGGTTTGCTTGATCTTTCAACTAATCATTTGCTTGTGCATAGTGTCAAACTGAAATAAATAGAAAAGAGTAAGAAAAAGAAAAGAAAAGGAAAAACAGATTTCAGCCCAACTCCCTCCCTGGCCCAGCTCGGCCGGCCCAGCCGCCCCTTCCCTCTCTCCCCTTTTTCCCCCCCGGCCCACCGCGCCAGCTCCCCTTGTGGGCCCGCGCGCGCCATGCGGCCCAGCCAGCGCCGCGCCGCGCCCCCCCAGCCCATCCCCGCGCCAGCCGTCGGTCCAGCGCGCGCAAGCAGCCGCGCGGCCCAGCGCGCTAGCCAGCGCCGCGGCCAGCCCAGCCGCGCCCGCCAGCGCAGCTAGCCCGCGAGCCAGCTTCCCCCCCCCCCCCCCCCCCCGCGCGCGCAGCCAGCGCTCGGCCCAGCTCCAGCTTTTTCCCCCCCGCACGCGCGCAACGCAGCCCAGGCCGCACGCCCAGCCGCGCGTAGCGCTTCCCTGCGCG
The DNA here is from genome assembly GCA_029449295.1 of Zea luxurians. Classification (NCBI taxonomy): domain Eukaryota; kingdom Viridiplantae; phylum Streptophyta; class Magnoliopsida; order Poales; family Poaceae; genus Zea; species Zea luxurians. The sequence continues at coordinate 167,706,858 of JAOPSE010000004.1, forward strand.
CAGCTGCTCGCCCGCGTGGAGGCCGCCGCCGCCGCTGCATGCGCGCCCACGACCGCACGGCCGCGCAGGGGCGGTTCCGCGCCCGTAGCTGCATGTCCAGCTGGGCCCACACGCCAGGGAGCCAAGCAACTACTGTATGTCTTCCCCAAACCGCTTGTGCGAACTTCCCGTGGAGCAATCGCGCACGCCGTTTCCAAAACCAATCGATCCCGCACCCGTCGCCTAGTTTCTTCGCCTCGCCCTCGCCAGGACTCGCCCCCGTCAGGACCTCGCCCCGCCCTGCTGTGCCGTTCGCCGGAGCCCGCTGTCCGCGTAGCCCGCCCGTGCAGCAGCACCGCGTCGCGTCCCCGTTGGTCGTCGAGGTGAGCTCTCTCCTCCTTCTTCCCTCTCCCCTCCCGGTGTAGCTTGTGGCGCGGCTGTTCGCGTCCACCTGTATGGCTCAGCTCGGGCATGGCAAACGCGGCCAGGGAGCCGTTTCCCCTGCGCACTTCACTTGCTTCGCATCCCGCATGCCCCACCAGCCGTGCGAGCCGCCATGGCCGCTGCTACCTCATAGTACCCGCCCTGCTACCCCGTGGATGAGGCGCCGAGAAGCCCCTAGAGCGCCTTGCCGCATCCAGCACGCAGTCATGGTCACGCCTGTAGCCATTCGCTTCCTGTTCTACGTGCTGCTTCGCCACCGCGCTCTACGCATAGCCCGAATCGCCGAGCCCGACCCCGCCGCGCGTCCAGCAGCCCCGCGCGCTCTCGTCCGGCGAGCAGAGGCCGCCGTCGCTTAGCGTCGACGTAGCAGCAGCATCCCCTCGCCGTCGAGCCTAGTCCCTGCGCGTCGCGGCTGTGTTGCTGCGTGCTCGCCGCTGCCCAGCTCACCCCGGCCGTTCGTCTACCCTCGCCGTGCCTCGCTACGATCACCTAGCGCATCGCGTACTCGTCAGTCTCGCGTGCGCAGTTTCGCACGTGATCACGGGTATCTCGCGCGCCGTCGTCGTTGTTTGTAGAGTCCTCGCGCTGTTTCGCGCGCGTCGCGCGCGCAGTTTGCGCGCAATAATTATTTACTTTGTTATAATCGTCCGTACGCGTTAGTCAATTAGTTCTCGTATTAATCACCGATTAATTGATAATTCTTTTGTTATCTAAAATATTCCACACAAGTAGTTACGTCAACTAAATTGAACTTAGAAATATAATTGTCGCGTTTAAACGTAATATAGGTTGTCCGTCGTCACGTCATTAATTAGCCGCGGTTTGCTAACTATTTAATGTGTCGTGCGTCGCACAACTAGTGCGCGCGCTCGCGTTTGCTTGCGCGCAGTGCGTCGACGGGACTCCGTCTACGTTCGCCTACCCTTCGTCTACCCCTAGACGACTTTCGTCTACCCCCGTCTACCCCCCGTCTAACCCCGTGCGCGTTCGTGTCGTTCGCCATCGCCCGCGCGTCGCGCAATAAATTGTTGCGTGCTGTCCGCGCGCGTTGTGCGTGCTGTTCACACGTGTCGTCGTGCGTTTTACGCACGCTAGTGACCCATCTCACCTAGAATAGCTCGCGCTAATTAAATATATATTTAAGCAACGGTTATCCGAACAACACACTAATCGGGACTAAATAGTAATTTTACTCGGCATGTGATTATTGTCTGTTAATATGATTAAGCCAAATTAAATATTATAATTCACATTCGCTTAGTATACATGTGATATCTCTTGGCCGTAGTATCAGTCGCCTCGGTTCCGTTCTCGCGTAGTCGTAGATGCGAATTCTTTGTCGCGTGCATATGTATTTGATCTATACTGTTGTATGGTGTACTGTTTTCTACCATTTCAAGAATGTTGGATGTATGTTTGCACTCGCGTAGATATCGGGCCGTTCGTGGAGTCTGAGGGAATTGCAGGAGAAGGCCCTGAGCAGCAGCAGCTTGGTGAAGGCAAGTGTCCTCTGACCTATTATGTCCCATTCACTTATAATTTATTGTCCCGCATTACTCAACTGAAACCTAAGGATTGACTAGCTTTCTATTTATCTCATCCTTGTTTACCTCTGGGTTATCATGGTTAGCATTCTGCTATTGCTTTAACTTAATCAACGAACATGATGAGACTATTTATGATACTGTTATCCTGATGATGTTGATGATCTTGTGATACTCTAGGGGGCTCAGGCTGTTTCCTGAGTACCTCTCCGTAAGGACCTGTTCGTTGAGAGACCACCCGGGATAACAGTGCAACCATGAGGGTGGAATGGGGTGCCCTTAGCTAATTAATTAGAGGAACTAGAAGTGTAGTTGCTTCGCCGTCGTGCCGTCAATGGGGTCCAGGCACAGTGCTTTCTCTGCCGAGGCTGGGTGCCGAGGTTCTTTCGTTTTGCTTTTTTAGTCGCCCTCCTGCGGGGAGAGGTACTGTGTTTATCAAACTGGAGAAACCTAACGGGCAGCTATGACCTCTAGGGAATCTTTGTAAAGGCTTCGTAGTGAATCCCTGGCCATTCACCTTGGGAGTGAATAAGGGTCTTGCAAGCCCGGGCTAGAGAGGGAATCACGGCTCATGGGTAAAGTGTGCGACCTCTGCAGAGGGTAGCGAAACTGATATATCAGCCGTGCTCACGGTTAAGAGCAGCCTTGGGATCCTCTTTGATTAGAGATACAGATGGTTCGAGATACCAGGATTTATGTTATGGTTTTGGTTCGAATATGATGATGTTGTTCCTCGATGAGGAAATGGTTCATGGGTTGATTAATGCTAAAATCTGGCTTCTACTAATGATAAATACCTGACCAACTAAAAGCAACTGCTGGAGCCTAACCCCACATAAAGCTAGTCCACTTCAGCCAAACGGGACATTTGCTGAGTACGTTGATGTGTACTCATCCTTGCTTTACCACAAAACACCAGGTTGTCCGCATTGTAACCACTGCTCCGGAGAAGGCGAAGTCGTGGAAGGAGACTTCCAGGAGTTCCAAGACTACGACGAATTCTAGGTGTAGGTTGGCGGCAACCCCCAGTCAGCTGCCTGTGAAGGCCTTATCTTTACTGCGTTTCGCTAGCACTTTGATTTAACTGTTAAGTTGATGACTATGTGGATGTCTATGACTCTGTGATGTAATAAGTTAATACCCTTTATTGTTATTATTCGAGCATTGTGCGACGATGTTCATTTATGTAATCGCTGTGTACGTGAGTTCTGATCCTGGCACGTACATAGTTCGCATTCGGTTTGCCTTCCAAAACCGGGTGTGACAATCATTGGGGCAAGCGTGTGGAAGCTTATGTGGACGATGTGGTAATCAAAACAGAAAGTTCGGAAAATTTCATTGAAGATTTACAGCTGGTTTTCAACAGTCTACGGCGATATCGATGGAAGCTTAATCCCGAAAATATGTCTTCGGGGTACCAGCAGGAAAGTTACTCGGATTTATTGTCAGCCACCGGTGAATTGAAGCTAATCCAGAAAAGATCGAAGCTATCATGAGGATGGAGGCACCGCGATCACAGAAGAAAGTTCAAAGACTTACCGGATGTATGGCAGCCCTGAGTAGATTCATATCCAGGCTGGGAGAAAAAGGCTTACCATTTTATAAGTTACTCAAGAAGGTGGACAAGTTTCAGTGGACTTCAGAAGCACAGGAAGCCCTAGACGCATTGAAAAAGTTCTTAACAACACCACCAGTGCTGAAGCTGCCACGACGGGCCACATCGACTCAACCGGCTGAAGATCTGCTACTATACATCTCTTGCACGACTCACGTGGTGAGCACCGCGTTGGTAGTCGAGCGAGCAGAAGAAGGACATGCCTATCCAGTGCAACACCCTGTTTATTTCATCAGTGAAGTTCTAGGTCCCTCGAAGAAAAAATACCCTCAAGTTCAGAAGCTATTATATGCAGTACTTCTAACTGCACGCAAGCTCCGTCACTACTTCGACGACCACAAAGTCATAGTAGTCACTGGATTTCCGATAGGAGATATTCTTCACAACAAAGAAGCCATCGGGAGAATAGCCAAATGGGCCTGCTGAAAGGGAAATGTGCCCTTAGGCCATTTCTAAGTATTTTGGTGATTTAGTGTCCAACACAAGTGCTTAAGTGTTAAACTATGCCAAATGGTGGACAAAGTGCAAATCAATACAAAGGTATGATTCTAGACTTAGTACATTGGTTTTTGTGTACTAACATATTTGTCTAAGTGCTAGAATCAGAGAAAATACATTTGGATAAGTCTTGGCTCGAGCAGCCAAGACTCTGCTTGGTCTGGGTGCACCAGACTGTCCGGTGGTGCACCGGACAGTGCGCCAGGCTGGCGTCTGATCAACTGGCTGCTCTTGGGTCTCGACGGCGGCGTACGGCTATAAATCACCGGACTGTCCGGTGGTGCACCGGACAGTGTCCGGTGAGTCGGCTGCGGCGAAGTCGCCGCTCTCGGGAACCAAGTCAACAGCGTACGACTATAATTCATCGGACTGTCCGGTGAGTCACCGGACTGTCCGGTGAGCCAACGGTCGGGCGCGCCAACGGTCGACCGCGCAATCCACGCGTGACGCGTGGCTGAGCCAACGGTCGGATGGGGCACCGGACTGTCCGGTGTGCACCGGACAGTGTCCGGTGCGCCAACGGCTCCAAGTCTCCAACGGTCGGCTGCGCCAGAAGAGGAAAGAAATCCGCACCTGACAGTGTCCGGTGGTGCACCGGACTGTCCGGTGCGCCAGTCGACAGAATGCAAGAATTGCCTTCCTGGATTGCTCTCAACGGCTCCTAGCTGCCTTGGGGCTATAAAAGGGACCCCTAGGCGCATGGAGGAGTACACCAAGCACACTTTGAGCATTCTTGATCATTCACACTTCGTCTTTGCGCACTTGTTCGACATTCTTAGTGACTTGAGCTCCGTTCTAGTGAGAACTTTGTGATATTCATTAGAGCTCAAGTCTTGGCCGTGTGTGTGTGCGTATTTGCTGTGGACTTGTGTGTGTTGCTCATCCCATCCTTACTTCCGTGTTCATTTGTGATCATCTTTTGTAAGGGCGAGAGACTCCAAGTTGTGGAGATTCCTCGCAAATGGGATATAGTGAAAGGAAAAGAAACACCGTGGTATTCAAGTGGATCTTTGGATCACTTGAGAGGGGTTGAGTGCAACCCTTGTCCATTGGGACGCCACAACGTGGAGTAGGCAAGTTTTGACTTGGCCGAACCACGGGATAAACCACTGTGCTTCTCTGTGTTGATATCTTTGTGGTTATTGTGTCTTGCAAGAATTCCTCTCTAGCCACTTGGTTTTATTGCTCTAACACTTAATCAAGTTTGTGGCTTCAAGTTTTAAGTTTTTACAGGATCACCTATTCACCCCCCTCTAGGTGCTCTCAATTGGTATCGGAGCCGTTCTCTTCACGTAAGGGACTAATCGCCCGAAGAGATGGATCCTAAGGGCAAGGGGATGGTGGTCAATGATAAGGAGAAGGAGTCCTTCGTCAATGATCCAAAAGATGACAAGCCTACTGACTCGGGCTCGAGCCACAAAAGAAAAGACGGGAAGAAGAAGAAAACAAGGCGCATCAAGGAGATAGTCTACTACGACAGCGACGAATCTTCCTCTTCCCAAAAGGACGACGACGACTACGAGAAAAAGAAAACGGTCAATTCAAACTTTTCTTTTGATTATTCTCGTATTCCGCAAAGCTCCAATACTCATTTGCTTTCCATTCCACTCGGTAAACTCCTCACTTTGATGGAGAGGACTACGGATTTTGGAGTCACAAAATGCGTAGCCACTTGTTCTCTCTCCATCCAAGTATATGGGAGATAGTTGAAAATGGAATGCAATTTGATAGTACGGATAGTCCCATATTCATCAATGAACAAATTCATAAAAATGCACAAGCTACTACTGTTCTTTTAGCGTCATTGTGCAGGGATGAATATCATAAGGTGAGTGGCTTGGATAACGCCAAGCAAATTTGGGACACCCTCAGGATCTCTCATGAGGGAAATGACGTCACCATGCTCACCAAGATGGAGTTGGTGGAGCGCGAACTTGGGAGATTCGCAATGATCAGGGGAGAGGAGCCAACCCAAACATACAACAGGCTCAAGACCCTCGTCAACAAGATAAGGAGCTATGGAAGCACGCGATGGACGGACCACGACGTCGTCCGCCTAATGCTAAGGTCTTTCACTGTCCTTGATCCACATCTTGTAAACAATATTCGTGAAAATCCTAGGTACACCAAGATGTTGCCCGAAGAAATACTGGGAAAGTACGTAAGCGGGCGGATGATGATCAAGGAGGCAAGATACGTCGATGAGGCGTTGAATGGTCCAATTCATGAGCCTCAAGCCATTGCTCTCAAGGCAACAAATAACAAGGAGGCGCTACCTAGCAAGGTGGTACAAGTTGAGGCGGCAGGGCTCAATGAGGAAGAAATGACCTGTCACACCCGGTTCCAGGGGGGTAGAACCGAGCGCATACCATATGTGTGCCAGGATCCATTTCCACACATATGTTGACGTCACAAGTGTAATATATCAAAAGACAATGCAATAAAGGCGTAAAGAGAGTATAAAACTTTATTACATCATCTGAGACATTGTGTCTTAAACAAGTATCACATCAAAGTAGAGCGGAAATAAACAACTGGGCAATCTTCCACAGGAAGTTGACCGGCGCATCGTTAGACTTAGAATTCTTCGTCGATAAATTCTCCATCAAAATCTCCAGCATCACCCTCTGATCAAAATATTAGCAAGGGTGAGCTCACTTATGGTCGGGGCTCAGCAAGTGGGGGAAAAATTAATGCAGGTATAACAAGGTGAGGCTAAGGTTGAGCAGTAAGCATTTTAGTTGGTCAACATTTTATTATCAACATCTGTCTTACTAATAGAAGTGGATCCCAAATATCTCAATTAAACAAAGGAATATGAATATAACAAAAACACTTAAGTGAAACCACTTAAGCAAATTATTGACAGATCATCGGATCTCAATTTATGTCCATCTTTAAGTTCAATTATCATGTGAGGAGTCCAGGTCGCTCATAACCGGGAGCACGGCTGATATATCAGTTTTACACTTTGCCGAGGTGGTACAACTTTACCCACAAGCCATGTATCCCATCTAGCTCGGGTTGATCGGACCCTTAGACACTACCAAGGTGAATGGCTAGGGATCCATTATGAGGTTTTCACAAAACACACTTAATACAAAGCAACCCGCTAAGGTTTCTAAGACGATGGTGGTGGCCCCCTGGGTGAAGTACCTTAGCCAAGAATACGACCCCATGTTAACGTGGGCTGCCAGCACCTACCGCTCCCCCTCTTGCCCATCTTTCAGGTAAGGTTGCTAGGCACTAAGCATATAGAGCTAATTACCAAAGCCAGAGCCATGATAGCACTCGTGGTTGCACTGTTATCCTGGGTGGTCACTCCATGTTCCAATTAAATTTGCAATAAAATTATCTTAACCATCGGGTTAATGCCATAATTGCCAATTAAATCTTTGGAACATTAAAATCAATTAATGAGTGACATTAAGAAATTATTAGGTTGAGCGGTAGCGTAAATCTCGCACAGCTTAATTATTTCCCCAGGTTTAACAAGGAATACATGTAGTAAATCTAGGAAATCCTTAATTAGGTGAAACCCATCAAATTATGCAGTATATCAAAAGTAAACATTATTAAATGCAATTACTGGGTACAAAAAGAGTATGCAGAGGGAGAATCCACTTGCCTTGCTCAAGCGAGTCCTGCGGATCGTCCTCGAACGAAATTGGTTCGCCTACCGCACAATCAACTTCTAATAACGATTCGCATAGCGTACATACAAAAGAAATCATTCACCAATAAATAAACACGCACCATTCAACAAACAATAAAATATACACTTTACAAATCATACATATAAAAGGAAGATGTCTAAAAATAAACTTGATTTGTAATTATAATATAAGTCTATCCATATCGACGATCGTTTTATTTGCTTCGAGGTAAACTACTAATAATTTAATCTCGGGAATACACTAGAGGAATCTATATGGCAAATTGACGATGGAAGCGTATATTATGCAAATTCTTATAAACTAAAAAAAAATGTAAATATAACACTAGTCCAAATCTTATGGAATCTAAATAATTAACTAGTTAAGTATTGTATTCCTATTGGAGAGCACGTGGGTTACGATTTCTTTTAACATTTCACTCGATAAACATTATATTGCTACTTATAAAATAACTAACCTATAATTCATTTAAAGAATTATTAAGCTGCTAGTAGACATGATCACTAGCATATTTTCAACATTTCTGTTAGAGGATCTCTATATCATTGTTAATATTGGTAGGCAATATGTGTACCTATCTACATACGTGTATATATATATATATATTTGAGTATCAAATTTATTCGTACTTATCGTGAAAGATAAGTAATTATCTAATGTATTAAAAAAAATGGTTCACAATTTCTTTTGAATTTCATACTAGGAAAACTACGCATAAATCAAATAAAGCAAACACAATCCAAAATCATCTAAAATCCTAAATTAACAAATGACATGAGTTCTATACCATTTTCTAATCCATCAAAAGTGCACCTATAATTTTCCAAATAGTTTCTAAAGTTTATTGTGGCCACATTTAACTACCAAAAATTTCTATCTAGTATTTTTATCACCAACGTGACTATTAAATCTACGTCATATTCTCAAATCCAAAAATCATCGCATCGATTAATATGAAAGATAACGGTACTAATAATCGCATATCTCAACCAAAAATTCCATAACACATACATATGTACATAATGTCGCGACTCACATGTGTTCATACAACAAACAAAATATGCAACTCATGGATCGAATCAAAAGTAATTTATAAAATATACAAAATAATTCGGGTCGCCAACAACCTCGGGTTCGTGCGTGTGACGGGGACGGATCGACGGAGAGCGGGGCTCGACTACGGACAGCGGATGGCGTAACTCCGGCGAACTCCGGCGACGAACGGCACGCTCCGGCGACGAACGGCACGCTCCGGCGACGAACTATGGCAACGGCACTAGCGAGGAGCAGGGAGTGCTAGAGAGAGAGGAAAATTCGAGTGGACAGGAAATGGGGAGGCTCTGCTGTCCCTTTTATAGAGAGAGGGAGGGGAGAAGAGAAGTCTGCCAGGGAGAGGGAGAGGCGTCGGTGGTTCATCAATGGCCATCACAGAGACAGTTTTAACGAGCGTAATGGAGAGAAGGAGAAACGGAAGGATTCATGCTCCATTAACACTGAGACGAACGGACGGCGGTTTCATGGCGTTGGACTCGGGTCACGCAGGGCTCGGTCGGCTTCGGCGGGGTGAGCAGGCGTCGCGCGGTTGGGATCGCGGCGTGGGCACGCTCGACGGGCAGCGGCACGGCTCGCGTGCAGGGCGGTGCGCCTGGATGCGCGCGCGGTGCCACGGCGTCGCGCGGTGGGGTCGGGCTGCTCGCGTGGCGGCTGGCGGGCGTGCAAAGCGCGCGGCGCGGGAGCGTGTCGAGCTCGGCGGCTGGGCGCTCGGCCGGCTGAGGTCGCGCGCGGGCGTCGGGGAGAGAGAAGCGACGAGGGAGAGAGAGGAGTGAGGGAGTGAATGAGTGAGAGAGAGAGAGAGAATAGAGGAGAGAGGGAGAAACGTGAGGGAGAGGAGAGGAAGGGCGGCGGCGGCTGGGGCTCTGCCCTGAGCACGCGCGCGCGCGCTGTAATTTTTAGGGTTAGGATTTGGGGCATGGGCCCCTAGTGGGCCGGTAGTATAGGATTTGTTTTTTTTTATTATTATTATTCCTAAACGCTTATTTAAAGAGCTCAAAAATTTATAAAAAATTCACCAAAAATGTTTATAAACAAAATACTCATTTTTAGACTAATAATTATTATTTTTCTTAATTATTGATTAATTACTAAGATTTCTTTTTAAAAGGAAATTAACAACAATCATCCGATAATCAATCAAGTGCATGCAAAGAAAACAATGCAAATGAACAATTAAACACTAAAAATTTTATTACCCTAATTAATATAATAACTAAATTTATTATTTTAATTGATGGTTTTTATGGTGTTACAAACCTACCCCTCTTAAAAAGAATCTCGTCCTCGAGATTAAGAAACTTCCGAGAATAACTGGGGAAATTCTGCTCTGAGTTCATCTTCTCTTTCCCAAGTGGCCTCATCTTCCGAATGATGACTCCACTGGACTTTGCACATGTTAATGACTTTACTCCGCGTAATTTTGCGAGATGTTTCCAGAATTCTGATTGGGTACTCCGAATAAGTCAAATCCTCATTAACATTCAGTTCTTCCATGGGTAACTGTTCCTCGGGTACTCTCAAGCACTTCTTGAGTTGTGATACGTGAAATACGTCATGCACATCCGATAATCTATCGGGTAGCTCTAACTGGTAGGCTACTTCACCTTTTCTTTCCAAAATCTTAAATGGGCCGATATAGCGAGGTGATAATTTTCCTTTAACCTTAAACCTTTCATTCCTCTCATCGGTGAAACTTTAAGGTAGACAAAATCTCCTATTTCAAACATCAATTCTCTTCTTCTATTATCAGCATAGCTCTTCTGTCTTGACTGTGCTGTCTTCAAATTTTCTCTGATAATTTGTACTTGCTTTTCCGCCTCTTGGAGAATTTCTGGACCAAATACTTGACTTTCTCCAGTCTGATTCCAATAAAGTGGTGTTCTACACTTTCGTCCATATAGTGCTTCAAACGGTGCCATTTTGAGACTCGCTTGATAACTGTTGTTATACGAAAATTCTGCATAAGGCAAACTTTTATCCCAGCTTCTACCATGCTTTAGAGCGCACGCTCTTAGCATATCTTCTAATACTTGGTTCGTTCTTTCCGTTTGCCCATCCGTTTGCGGGTGATAAGCTGAACTAAAATTTAGCTTGGTATCCATGGACTCATGAAGTCTTTTCCAAAAGCGCGAGGTAAATTGGGTTCCTCGATCTGATACGATCTTCTTCGGTACTCCATGCAGACAAACAATCCTTGACATGTATAATTCTGCTAACTGGGCTCCTGAGTAAGTTGTCTTCACAGGTATAAAATGTGCCACTTTGGTTAACCTGTCTACTATGACCCATATTGAATCATAGCCATCTCGAGTACGGGGTAGCCCAACTATGAAATCCATACTGATTTCTTCCCATTTCCATTCAGGTACCTTGAGAGGTTGTAGCAATCCTGCTGGTCTTTGGTGTTCGGCTTTAACTCGCTGACACACGTCACATAATGCAACATGAGTAGCAACATCTCTTTTCAAACCGTACCACCAATACTTTTCCTTAAGATCCTGGTACATCTTTGTACTTCCAGGGTGAATAGAGTAAGCTGAATCATGAGCTTCTCTCAAAATAAGTTGGCGTAAGTGCTCGATTTCCGGTACACAGATTCTCTTCCTAAACCATATTGTGCCTTGTTCATCTTCTGTGAAATCTGGGGCTTTACCCAAACTAATCAAAGTTTTAATTTCCTTAATCTTCTCATCGGACTCTTGTCCTTTACGAATCTCTTCTTCCAAAGTAGATTCGACTTCCATCACCGTTGCTTCTACATTATTGAGAAATCCAAGGTTGAGTCGTTCCATTTCCCAGCACAATTCCTGTGACATCAAATGAGTAGTGATGTTGTTCACTTGACCCTTACGGCTCAAAGCGTCAGCTACTACATTTGCCTTTCCGGGGTGATATTGTATTTCCAAATCATAATCTTTAATCAACTCAAGCCATCTTCTCTGTCTGAGGTTGAGTTCCTTCTGAGTGAATATATATTTCAGGCTTTTGTGATCCGTGAAGATTTTGCACTTGTTTCCAATCATATAGTGTCTCCAAATCTTCAAAGCATGCACTACGGCAGCTAGTTCCAAATCATGCGTAGGATAATTCTTCTCATGTTTCCTCAACTGTCTTGAAGCATAAGCAATCACCTTTCCTTCTTGCATTAGCACACATCCAAGTCCAAGGTGTGATGCATCGCAATACACATCAAATCCCTTATGGATGTCTGGCATCACCAGTATTGGTGCAGTGGTTAACCTCTTCTTGAGTTCCTCAAAACAATTCTGACAAGCTTCATCCCATTTGAACTCTTTGCCTTTCTCCAGTAGAGAGGTAAGAGGCTTCACTAACTTGGAAAAACCTTCAATAAATCTTCTATAGTAGCCTGCTAATCCAAGAAAACTCCTGATCTTGGACGCATCTGTGGGTTGCTTCCAATTTAGTATTTCACTTATCTTTCCTGGGTCCACTTTAATTCCACCATCGGTAACAATATGTCCTAAGAAAGCAACTTCTTTCAACCAAAAATCACACTTCGAGAGTTTTGCGTACAGTTGGTTGTCACGAAGCTTTTGTAGGACTAGCCTTAGATGATCTTCGTGTGTTTCTACATTCGGAGAATATATCAGTATGTCGTCAATGAATACGACCACAAACTGATCCAAATATTCCATGAATACTTTATTCATCAAGTTCATAAAGTATGCTGGTGCATTAGTCAGTCCAAACGACATGACCAAAAACTCATATAATCCATATCTCGTCGTGAAGGCTGTCTTCGGTACATCTTCTGCTCGGATCTTTAACTGATGATATCCCGATCTCAGATCTATCTTCGAGAATATCTTAGCTCCCTTCATTTGATCGAATAAATCTTCAATTCGAGGTAGTGGGTATTTATTCTTGATGGTTACTTCATTCAAACTTCTATAATCCACACACATTCTTCTCGAACCATCCTTCTTGTTCACAAATAGCACTGGGGCTCCCCAAGGGGATGAACTTGGGCGAATAAAACCTTTTTCTAGTAATTCTTCTATTTGTTTCTTCAGTTCTACTAAATCTTTGCCATCCATTCTATAAGGTCTTTTCGAGATAGGTGCGGTTCCAGGTACTAATTCAATAGAAAACTCTATATCACGGTCAGGTGGCATACCTGGTAATTCTTCCGGGAATACGTCTGGATATTCGCACACTACTTTGATATTTTCCAAGGGCTTTTCTTCCAAGTGATTGATCACTGTCTTCCCTTTTTCATCTGTTGACTTGTCTATGTTGACTTGGATTCTTTCACCTTGAGGACTTGTCAACGTAATTGTTCCGTTGGCACACCGTATCACTCCATCACAACTTTTCAACCAGTTGCATCCAAGAATCACATCAATACCGTTGGATCCTAGGACCACTGGGTCGACTGTAAAATCTATTCCTTGAATCTTGATATTAACATGAGGGCATGAGTGTGTGGCCTTCATGTCACCTCCCGGTGAACTAATGTGTAATATCCTCTTCAGAGGGTACTTAGGTATGTTATGTTTTTCCACAAATGACTCAGTTATAAATGAATGTGATGCTCCAGAGTCAAATAAAACTGATGCAGGTATGGAGTTAACAAGGAACATACCATACACAATGTCGGCATCCTCAGGCACTGATTCCGCAGTGACGTGATTGACCCTTCCTCGGCTCTGGTTCTGCGGAGTCTTGTTTTGAGCAGATCCACGAGCGGGGGTGCTCTGGTCATTTCTCTGAGTGTTGCTCCTTTGAGGTGTTTGCTGGTTGCGCCTTGGGCAATTGTTAGCATAGTGGCCTAGTTCACCGCACTTGAAACAGCCGTTGGGTTGGATAGGTGCGTTGTTTCTGGCCTGAGTGTTGTTGGTGCCACCCTGACGGTTCTGTGAATTTCCACCAGACCTCTGGTTGGTCTGGGGGTTGCTCCTTTGTTGATTCTGATTCTGGTTGTTTATCTGGCCTTGCTGTCCAGAGCGTTGCACTTGATAATTATTTCCACCCTGATTTCTAGAGCGGAACTGCGAACCTTGAGCATTATTCGGACGAGTGTTCCTGCTTGACTGACCCTGGAACTTCCTTTTATGGTCAGATAATTCCTTCCTTTTGCTCTCAAGGCCAATTGCCTTGTTCAGGAGTGTCTGGAAGTTGGGGAATGTGTGACTCTGAAGTTGATAGTTCAGAGGTCCAATCAACCCTTCCAGAAAACGCTCTTGGCGCTTCTCATCAGTGTCCACTTCCTCAGGGGCATAACGTGAAAGCTGAGTGAAGCGATCACGATACTCACTGACAGACATATTCCCTTGAGTAAGGGAAAGAAACTCCTTCTTCTTCAGCTTCAAGATTCCCGAAGGAATGTGGTGAGCGCGGAAGTTCTCTTGGAACTCCTGCCAGGTTATTGTGTCAGCATTGGGATGTGCCGCTGTGAAGGCATCCCACCAATCGGACGCAGCTCCCTCGAGTCTTCCCGAGGCGTACAAGACCTTCTCCCGGTCGTTGCACTGAGTGATGTCCAACTTCTTTCCGATAACCTTAAGCCAGTCATCGACATCCAAAGGATCAACCGCATGAGAGAAAGTTGGCGGGTGATGACTCATGAAGTCCCGGTGTTTATCCCTAGCCGGGGGTGCATATTGCTGCTGCTGGGGTTGCTGATTCTGTTGGTTCTGCTGCAATTGTTGAACCGCAGCAGTGAGTCCTTGCAGAATCTGCATTTGGGCGGCGATGAACTGTTCCATGTTGGGATTAGGTGGTGGCGGTGGTGGTGGTGCTTGTTGTCCACGCTGGTTCCGGTTGTTAGGTCCTTGACGTTGGTTCACCATCTGATTTGTTAGGAAGTGAAGTCCTTAGAAAAGTGAGGAGTAGAAAAGATTCAAGAGGGAAAATAGCTTAAGTTTTACAAATTTTATATGTTCTTATGGCCATCATTCCATAAGACCATAGCACTCAAACAAAGATTCAAATCAAGCATTTCAACCAATCACCATCACATGGTTGATATTTATTAATATAAAAAAAATTAAAGATAGTTTCATCGTCTAATGCGAATTGTAACTTATTACATCATGACTCAAAACTCCTAAAGCAGCCTAGTGACTGATCCGGCCTCTCCGTAGCGCAGCCTCTTGCGGGGAGGAGACAACGCCACGGCGGGAACCTGAGCTTCTGGCGGATTCAGTCCCTGCAGTTGGGCTTCCAGGGCTGCAATCCTGGCGTGGGCATTCTCCAGCTCCAAGTGCACACTGTAGAGGTCTAGAGTGGCACTGTCCAGGTCGGTGTTGAGACCGGCCACTACACCAGCTAGGGTGTTGAGGCGATCCTCACCAGGTTCACCTGGGACAATGTTGGTCTGGCTTTCTCCACGCAGGCGCTGAGGGAGATGCCTGAACCTTGTGTTCTGCAGCTGCTGCCGGTAGGTGTGGCTAAGCGACCACAGGGTCCGACGGGCAGCGTCGCTGACAGAGGCAGCGTAGGTAGACAGCGGTATCAGGGACTCGTGAGCAGACAGAGTCCTGAATCCCCTGTCACCTGCATCCATCACCCTGACATGGATGCGAGTGATGTAATAGCAAGCCCGGGGAGGCTCGCTCACTCGCCTCGTCTCGTACAGGGGGCGGACGTAGGCTCCTAGCTCGTGCAGCACTGCCTGCAGCAGGTTGGGGAAGTGCCCTGTTTCGAACATTGATGTATAATGTTCGACAACTGGACCAATCCCCATGAAGTGGTCCTCCTGGGCGTAGTCAGCTTCCTCGTGGACGTGTTCGTCCTCTCCATCGTCGTCGTCGTCGTCATCCTCGTCGTCGCCGTCTCCGGAGTCATCGGGGTCGTCGCCTCCAGGTGCAGGTGCTTGGAAGGCTGGTGCCGGCGATGCTGACGTCGATGACGCAGCAGCAAAGGCCAGGGACTCGGCCAACGGGGTGGGGGTCGGCAGCTGCTCCTCCAAGCTGTCCTCAAGGTTGATCACGTTCTCCACTCGGACGGGAGGGAGGTTTGCTGGAGCATCCTCGACTACCACTGGGTAGGCCGGGATCTGCCGGGGCTGAGGGGCGTAGCTGGTGTTGACGCGAGTGGTTTGAAGAGTGCGAACCATCTACAAGAGAAGAGTCAACTTAGTTGAATTTTAAAGAGGTAAGACTGATAAAGGAATTTATAGGAATGAAATTAGCAAGTTTTGAACAACTAGGCTTTCCATTTCTAACTAATCTAACAACCTAGGGTCAGCATAGCTTTGATACCACTTCTGTCACACCCGGTTCCAGGGGGGTAGAACCGAGCGCATACCATATGTGTGCCAGGATCCATTTCCACACATATGTTGACGTCACAAGTGTAATATATCAAAAGACAATGCAATAAAGGCGTAAAGAGAGTATAAAACTTTATTACATCATCTGAGACATTGTGTCTTAAACAAGTATCACATCAAAGTAGAGCGGAAATAAACAACTGGGCAATCTTCCACAGGAAGTTGACCGGCGCATCGTTAGACTTAGAATTCTTCGTCGATAAATTCTCCAACAAAATCTCCAGCATCACCCTCTGATCAAAATATTAGCAAGGGTGAGCTCACTTATGGTCGGGGCTCAGCAAGTGGGGGAAAAATTAATGCAGGTATAACAAGGTGAGGCTAAGGTTGAGCAGTAAGCATTTTAGTTGGTCAACATTTTATTATCAACATCTGTCTTACTAATAGAAGTGGATCCCAAATATCTCAATTAAACAAAGGAATATGAATATAACAAAAACACTTAAGTGAAACCACTTAAGCAAATTATTGACAGATCATCGGATCTCAATTTATGTCCATCTTTAAGTTCAATTATCATGTGAGGAGTCCAGGTCGCTCATAACCGGGAGCACGGCTGATATATCAGTTTTACACTCTGCAGAGGTGGTACAACTTTACCCACAAGCCATGTATCCCATCTAGCCCGGGTTGATCGGACCCTTAGACACTACCAAGGTGAATGGCTAGGGATCCATTATGAGGTTTTCACAAAACACACTTAATACAAAGCAACCCGCTAAGGTTTCTAAGACGATGGTGGTGGCCCCCTGGGTGAAGTACCTTAGCCAAGAATACGACCCCATGTTAACGTGGGCTGCCAGCACCTACCGCTCCCCCTCTTGCCCATCTTTCAGGTAAGGTTGCTAGGCACTAAGCATATAGAGCTAATTACCAAAGCCAGAGCCATGATAGCACTCGTGGTTGCACTGTTATCCTGGGTGGTCACTCCATGTTCCAATTAAATTTGCAATAAAATTATCTTAACCATCGGGTTAATGCCATAATTGCCAATTAAATCTTTGGAACACTAAAATCAATTAATGAGTGACATTAAGAAATTATTAGGTTGAGCGGTAGCGTAAATCTCGCACAGCTTAATTATTTCCCCAGGTTTAACAAGGAATACATGTAGTAAATCTAGGAAATCCTTAATTAGGTGAAACCCATCAAATTATGCAGTATATCAAAAGTAAACATTATTAAATGCAATTACTGGGTACAAAAAGAGTATGCAGAGGGAGAATCCACTTGCCTTGCTCAAGCGAGTCCTGCGGATCGTCCTCGAACGAAATTGGTTCGCCTACCGCACAATCAACTTCTAATAACGATTCGCATAGCGTACATACAAAAGAAATCATTCACCAATAAATAAACACGCACCATTCAACAAACAATAAAATATACACTTTACAAATCATACATATAAAAGGAAGATGTCTAAAAATAAACTTGATTTGTAATTATAATATAAGTCTATCCATATCGACGATCGTTTTATTTGCTTCGAGGTAAACTACTAATAATTTAATCTCGGGAATACACTAGAGGAATCTATATGGCAAATTGACGATGGAAGCGTATATTATGCAAATTCTTATAAACTAAAAAAAAATGTAAATATAACACTAGTCCAAATCTTATGGAATCTAAATAATTAACTAGTTAAGTATTGTATTCCTATTGGAGAGCACGTGGGTTACGATTTCTTTTAACATTTCACTCGATAAACATTATATTGCTACTTATAAAATAACTAACCTATAATTCATTTAAAGAATTATTAAGCTGCTAGTAGACATGATCACTAGCATATTTTCAACATTTCTGTTAGAGGATCTCTATATCATTGTTAATATTGGTAGGCAATATGTGTACCTATCTACATACGTGTATATATATATATATATTTGAGTATCAAATTTATTCGTACTTATCGTGAAAGATAAGTAATTATCTAATGTATTAAAAAAAATGGTTCACAATTTCTTTTGAATTTCATACTAGGAAAACTACGCATAAATCAAATAAAGCAAACACAATCCAAAATCATCTAAAATCCTAAATTAACAAATGACATGAGTTCTATACCATTTTCTAATCCATCAAAAGTGCACCTATAATTTTCCAAATAGTTTCTAAAGTTTATTGTGGCCACATTTAACTACCAAAAATTTCTATCTAGTATTTTTATCACCAACGTGACTATTAAATCTACGTCATATTCTCAAATCCAAAAATCATCGCATCGATTAATATGAAAGATAACGGTACTAATAATCGCATATCTCAACCAAAAATTCCATAACACATACATATGTACATAATGTCGCGACTCACATGTGTTCATACAACAAACAAAATATGCAACTCATGGATCGAATCAAAAGTAATTTATAAAATATACAAAATAATTCGGGTCGCCAACAACCTCGGGTTCGTGCGTGTGACGGGGACGGATCGACGGAGAGCGGGGCTCGACTACGGACAGCGGATGGCGTAACTCCGGCGAACTCCGGCGACGAACGGCACGCTCCGGCGACGAACGGCACGCTCCGGCGACGAACTATGGCAACGGCACTAGCGAGGAGCAGGGAGTGCTAGAGAGAGAGGAAAATTCGAGTGGATAGGAAATGGGGAGGCTCTGCTGTCCCTTTTATAGAGAGAGGGAGGGGAGAAGAGAAGTCTGCCAGGGAGAGGGAGAGGCGTCGGTGGTTCATCAATGGCCATCACAGAGACAGTTTTAACGAGCGTAATGGAGAGAAGGAGAAACGGAAGGATTCATGCTCCATTAACACTGAGACGAACGGACGGCGGTTTCATGGCGTTGGACTCGGGTCACGCAGGGCTCGGTCGGCTTCGGCGGGGTGAGCAGGCGTCGCGCGGTTGGGATCGCGGCGTGGGCACGCTCGACGGGCAGCGGCACGGCTCGCGTGCAGGGCGGTGCGCCTGGATGCGCGCGCGGTGCCACGGCGTCGCGCGGTGGGGCCGGGCTGCTCGCGTGGCGGCTGGCGGGCGTGCGAAGCGCGCGGCGCGGGAGCGTGTCGAGCTCGGCGGCTGGGCGCTCGGCCGGCTGAGGTCGCGCGCGGGCGTCGGGGAGAGAGAAGCGACGAGGGAGAGAGAGGAGTGAGGGAGTGAATGAGTGAGAGAGAGAGAGAGAATAGAGGAGAGAGGGAGAAACGTGAGGGAGAGGAGAGGAAGGGCGGCGGCGGCTGGGGCTCTGCCCTGAGCACGCGCGCGCGCTGTAATTTTTAGGGTTAGGATTTGGGGCATGGGCCCCTAGTGGGCCGGTAGTATAGGATTTGTTTTTTTTATTATTATTATTCCTAAACGCTTATTTAAAGAGCTCAAAAATTTATAAAAAATTCACCAAAAATGTTTATAAACAAAATACTCATTTTTAGACTAATAATTATTATTTTTCTTAATTATTGATTAATTACTAAGATTTCTTTTTAAAAGGAAATTAACAACAATCATCCGATAATCAATCAAGTGCATGCAAAGAAAACAATGCAAATGAACAATTAAACACTAAAAATTTTATTACCCTAATTAATATAATAACTAAATTTATTATTTTAATTGATGGTTTTTATGGTGTTACATGACCCTCATCATCAAGCGCTTCAAGACGACGCTAAAGGGCCGCAAGGAGCATCCCAAAAAGAACAAGACGAAGGGAAAGCGCTCCTGCTTCAAGTGCGGTCAGGTTGGTCACTTTATTGCTAATTGTCCCGATAATGATAGTGACCAGGATCAAGAAAAGAAGAGGGAAAAGAAGAAGACCTACAAGAAGGCTAAGGGCGAGGCACACCTTGGCAAGGAATGGGACTCGGATTGTTCATCGTCCGACTCCGATGACGAAGGACTCGCCGCCTCGGCCTTCAACAAATCATCCCTCTTCCCCAACGAGCATCACACCTGCCTCATGGCAAGGGAAAAGAAGGTAAACACTCGTAATACTAGTACTTACGCTTCTTCAAGTGATGATGAATCTAGTGATGATGAAATAGACTATGCATGTTTATTCAAAGGTTTAGATAGAACCAAAATTGATAAAATCAATGAATTAATTGATGCTTTGAATGAGAAGAATAGATTGTTAGAAAAGCAAGAGGACCTTTTAAATGAAGAGCATGATAAATTTGTTAGTGCGCAAAATTCTCTTGCTCTAGAAGTTAAAAGAAATGAAGTGCTTTCATGTGAATTGTCTACATGCCATGAATCTATCTCTAGCTTAAAAAGTATTAATGATGACTTGAGTGCTAAGTTAGAAATAGCTAATAAATCAACCTCTTGTGTAGAACATGTTGTGATTTGCAATAGGTGTAAAAATTTTAATGTTGATGCTTGTAGTGAAGACCTAGTTTCTATTTCTAAACTAAGTGATGAAGTGGCTAGTCTTAATGCTCAACTTAAGACTAGCAAAAATGAATTTGATAAATTAAAATTTGCAAGGGATGCCGACACTATTGGTAGACACCCCTCAATTAAGGATGGGCTTGGCTTTAAGAGTGAAGCCAAGAACTTAATAAGTCATAGAGCTCCCATTTCCGCTAAGGAAAAAGGGAAGGCTCCTATGACTAGTAGCAATCAAAAGAATCATGCCTTCATTTATAACGATAGGAAATTCTCTAGAAATGTTTGTAGGAATTATTCTTATAATTCACATGCTATGACTGCTTCTAGTTCCTATATGCATGGTAGAAATATGGCTAGAAATGTTCATTATGATAGGAGTTGTAATGCGTTCGATTCTCATGCCATGATTTCTTCTAGTTCAAACTTTTATGGTAGATCTAGGAAGAATGTTATGTCTCATGCTCCTAGGAAAGTATATAATGGATCTACCACTGTCTTTCATGCTTGCAATGCTAAGTTTATACTTTCATGTAAAAATAAAAAGGTGATTGCTAAAAATATGGGAGCCAAATGTAAGGGAGATAAAACTTGCATTTGGGTTCCTAAGACTATTGTCACTAACTGTCGGTGTTCCGAGACCGGGGGTCCCTGGGCCGACGAGTGAATGTCGCCGCGTGCCCCAGCCCAGATGGGTCGAGCGCGAGGGCGAGCGCGAAGGGGGAGAGCGAGGCGGCCGGAGACCGGCGTGAGAGAGGTGGGAATCCCGTGGCCCTCGTGTTCGTCCCGCGCCCAGGTCGGGTGCGCTTGCAGTAGGGGGTTACAAGCGTCCACGCGGGAGAGGGAGCGAGCGGCTCCAAGCGAGCGCCTGTTCTCGTCCTCGTCCCCGCGCGGCCAACCTTCTCTAAGAGGGCCCTGGTCCTCCCTTTTATAGGCGTAAGGAGAGGATCCAGGTGTACAATGGGGGGTGTAGCAGGGTGCTACGTGTCTAGCGGAGGTGAGCTAGCGCCCTAGGTACATGCTGTTGTGGCAGCCGGAGAGATCTTGGCACCCAGCTGGTGTCATGTCGTGGCCGTCGAAGGAGCGATGGAGCTTGGCAGAGGGACAGCTGTCGGAGCGGTTGAGTCCTTGCTGACGTCCTCTTGCTTCCGTAAGGGGGCTGAGAGCCACCGCCGTCACAGAGCATGCGGGGCGCCATAATTGCCTATCTGGCGGAGCGAGCCAGATGGGACGCCGGTCTTGTTCCCTGTGGCCCGAGTCAGCTCGGGGTAGGGTGATGATGGCGCCTCCTGTTGACGTGGCTGGTCTACGCCCTAGGTTGGGCGATGTGGAAGCTCCTCCGAAGCCGAGGTCGAGTCCGAGCCCCCGGGTCGGGTGAGGCGGAGATTGCCGTCTTCTGGGGCCGAGCCCAAGTCCGAGCCCTGGGTCGGGCGAGGCGGAGATCGTCGTCTTCTGGGGCTGAGCCCAAGTCTGAGCCCTGGGTCGGGCGAGGCGGAGATCGTCGTCTTCTGGGACTTAGCTCGAGTCCGAGCCCTGGGTCGGGCGGAGCGGAGTTCGCCGTCTTCCGGGACTTAGCCCGAGTCCGAGCCCTGGGTCGGGCGGAGCGGAGTTCGCCGTCTTCCGGGACTTAGCCCGAGTCCGAGCCCTGGGTCGGGCGGAGCGAAGTTCGCCGTCTTCCGGGACTTAGCCCGAGTCCGAGCCCTGGGTCGGGCGGAGTTCGCCGTCTTCCGGGACTTAGCCCGAGTCCGAGCCCTGGGTCGGGCGGAGCGGAGTTCGTCGTCTTCTGGGGCCGAGCCCAAGTCCGAGCCCTTGGTCGGGCGAAGCGGAGCTTCCTATGGTGCCTCCGGCAGGGCCTGACTGCCTGTCAGTCTTACTCTGTCCAGTGGCACTGCAGTCGGTGTGGCGTAGGCGGCGCTGTCCTTCTGTCAGGCCGGTCAGTGGAGCGGCGAAGTGACGGCGGTCACTTCGGCTCTGCTGGCTGGGGGGTGCGCGCCAGGATAAGGGCGTCAGGCCACCTTTGCATTAAATGCTCCTGCGACTTGGTCGGTCGGTGCGGCGATTTGGTCAGGGTTGCTTCTTAGCGAAGGCAGGGCCTCGGGCGAGCCGGGAATATGTTCGCCGCTGAAGGGGGCCTCGGGCGAGACGGAAATCCTCCGGGGTTGGCTGCCCTTGTCCGAGGCTAGGCTCGGGTGAGGCGTGATTGTGTCCCTCGAATGGACTGATCCCTGACTTAATCGCACCCATCAGGCCTTTGCAGCTTCGTGCTGATGGGGGTTACCAGCTGAGAATTAGGAGCCTTGAGGGTACCCCTAATTATGGTCCCCGACAGTAGCCCCCGAGCCTCGAAGGGAGTGTTTGCACTCGCTTGGAGGCTTTTGTCGCACTTTTTTGCAAGGGGACCAGCCTTTCTAGGTTGCGTTTTGTTCCGGTGGGTGCGCGCGAGCGCACCCGGCGGGTGTAGCCCCCGAGGCCT
The DNA here is from genome assembly GCA_029449295.1 of Zea luxurians. Taxonomy (NCBI): domain Eukaryota; kingdom Viridiplantae; phylum Streptophyta; class Magnoliopsida; order Poales; family Poaceae; genus Zea; species Zea luxurians. Next base: position 167,729,779 of record JAOPSE010000004.1, read on the forward strand.
CGGAGGAGTGGTTTCACTCCTTCGAGGTCTTACTGCCTCATGTAGCGCTTCGGCTGGTCTGGTCGTTCCCTCATGCGAACTGGCCGTAGCCCAGGTGTACGGTCGGGTCCCAAGTTCTCGGGCTGGTATGTTGACGCTGTCAACGGTTCGGCCGGAGCCGGGTTTTGCGCGAGCAGCCTCCGAGCCTCTGCACAGAGCGAGAGGGCGGTCAGGGGTAGACTCGGCTTTTTTACATACGCCCCTGCGTCGCCTTTCCGCAAGGAGGAGGGGGGGAAAGCGCCACGTTGCCCTCGATGGGCGCCGAACATGGTGTCTTCGATGAGCTGCAAGCGGGTAATCCGAGTGGACGTCCGTGCCCCGTTCGCTAGGGGTCAGCTAGGGGCCCAGAGGCACGCCCAAAAGTACCTGCGGGTGATCTGCCAGACCCGGTCCCCTGGCGACGGGGTCCGAGGGCTCGATGCCTCCCTCTGGTGGGATTCTGTTACAAGATCGTTCCCGCCGGTCTCGGAAATGTCCTAGGGTACCTCGGGAGCGCAGCCCGAGCCTTGGTTATGTATCGAACGTACCCATGGTCATCCCTCGCTCGGCGTCTGAGGCGGCTGTGAACCCTTCGGGGGCCAGCCTTCGAACCCCTGATCAGTATTGGGCGCGGAGCCCGAGTAGCCTGAGGCGGTCGTTGAACCCTTTCGAGGGGCCGGCCTTCAAACCTCTGACCAGTAGTGGGTGTAGGGCCCACGCGATCTGAGGCGGCTGTTGAACCCTTCCGGGGGGCCAGCCTTCGAACCTCTGATCAGTATGGGGGCTCGGAGCCTGGTTCCTTCTCGGGGAAGGATCCTTTTCGGGGTGTCCCCCTTTCCCGGTCCCTGTTGCAAGAGAGAGAAAGAGGAAAAACGGAAAAGGATACGAAATCGAACGACGCGGCGTACCTTTGTTGGACGCGTTCATTTTGGCGAAGGGGAAGCGTCGCCCGCTTCTCCTGCCAGAGGCGCCGCGTGTCCCGTCGCGGAGTTAATGCGACGGGGTGAGTGGTTGGAGGGGCGACCGTTGCGCGTGCGCGAGCCGTTCGAGGAACGCATCACGGGCGCGTCGTCTTCACGTCGTGGGAGAGGGTTCTCTCGCTGCCCCCGGATGGGACGTAAGCCTGGCTGACGACGCGACCGCTGCGCCTGCTCGCCTGCCACCGCCATTACTGCCGGCCCACTTTTGGCCGTGTTGACCGTCTCGCCAGGCTGGTGCTGCTGGGTCACACGCCGGGTCGCCTCGAGTCGCGGTATTGGTTCCACAGTCGAGGAGGTGCGGTGGTGGCGCGGGTGGCGATGCAGTTACTCACACGTAGCAACCGGCGCACCGGTTGCATGACGCGTGGGCCTGGGCCTCCATGTCGGGCGTGTTGGGAGTCGGAGGAGCGCGCCCACTTGGCGCGGTTGCATGCCGCCTGCATGGCTGCCCACCCTTTCGCCCATTGGTCTGGGCAAAAGTGGAGGGTCGCTTGTAACCGCTGGGCGGTTGTATGCACCGCGCGCGGCGGTTTGGCTTCTTCTGCCCTGAGTTGGCTTGCATGACGTGTGGGACCCAGCCCCCGCGCCGTAGGGGAGGACCTTGGAGTGTGTTGGAGAAGACTCAGTCCGTGACGGCTGGGGACGTGAGTAGGGAGAACCGCCCTTAAAAGGAGGGTGACCTTCTTGGAGGACGACCATGTCTTCGCGCTCCCTTATGCATCGTGTCTTTCCACCTTCCAGGCCCCCGGATGGGGGAGATCCGCCGTCTTTCCGCCTCGTCGTTGGGGGAACGCAACTCCGCGGGAGTTGGTACCTTTCAGCCATCGTTCGGCTTCAAGGATTTTCATCATGCAGCCCGGCTGCACCCCTACACCGGCGGTCACCCAAGACGGTGACCTCCAGCTTGATGGTGGGGGAAAGCAAGCCGGGCTGCGATCTTGGTCCCACCCTCAGCTTCAAGGATGTTCATCATCCTTGCTGGGGTGGAGGCCGGGCTAAGCCGGAGCTCTACCTCCCACGCGGGCTCGTGGGTCACCCTGTCCCGCGGCGTTCGAGGGAGAGGGCGCTCGCTGGCCCTGCAAGCGGGTTGGACTTCGACAACACGGGGCCGGTCGACGGCTGGCGTCGTCAGCCTCAGCGCGTCGGGCTCGTCGGGTTGGCCCCCGGTGCCCCCTCCCGCCGGAAAGTGGCTGTCGCGCCGTGTGCACGGGAGGACCGCCCAAGATGTCGCGCGCTGCTAGGGCGGCGTTCGTGTTCTGGGGCAATCCCGCCTTTGCACCGGTACGGTGCCTCCGCGGGGAGGTCGGTGCCCCGCTCGTTCGGGAGGATCCGAGCGGGGATCTGCCGGCGGGCTGACGGCCCCTGTCGTCGGTGCTGAGGCGGAGGTGGCTCGAGAAGTCCCCGTCGCCGACGGGATCACCGCCACCATCCACGCTCCGGGCCTCCGGCTCTTTGTACTTGTCCTCGCCCCTCGAGCGTCGGCGTGGGTGAGGGCAAGGCTGCAGCGGCGTTCGCCCTGAGGCCATCGCCGCTGCAGTTTGGCCACCCGTAGAGGGGGTCGCTGTCGCTGCTGCTAGAGCGGGCGAAGGCGAGCCGTCCGTCGGTCTTCTGTTGCTCCACAGGTCTCTCCCCTCGTCGAGTGGGGTTGTTCGTACCTGCGGAGGCGGAACCAGAGTTCCGTTTGTAACGACACCTTGAGTGTCGGTGTTTTTGTTCATTATGGCTGTCGGGGCCTGAACATGTATGTAATTTCGGCACGGAGCCGTGTATTTTCCTCCTTTTTGAGCACTGAGACTCGCCTGTTGGTTGTCTGAACCGCTTCACCAAGCGTGAGTCGCCCCGTGTACAGGTGACGAGTGAGGTATCCATATCCCGGAGGCGCAGGAGTTCCTCGGCTCGGTCGGCCTTGTTGTTCGAGGCTTCTCTAACTTAGTTAAAGGAACCCCTCGGCCGCTCTTCGATGAGCCGAGGCCAGGGGTAGCGGCGTCAACATGGACAGAGGCAGAGTTGGCTCGAAAAGGAAACCTGGTTGGCCGGAGCCTGGCCGGGTCGTCCGTTAGCGGGACCGACGCCGGAATTGACCAGCCGAGGCCTCGGGTCGGGCTCACGTCCTTGGAGGGCAGCTGGCCGAGGCCCCGGGGTGACCGGCCGAGCCGCATGCTCGAGCCGGATTAACGTCCTTGGAGGGTAACTCGCCGAGGCCCCGGGGTGACCGGCCGAGCCGCCTGCTCGGGCCGGATTCCCAGAGAAGACCCTGGCGGCGATGGCCCGGGCGTGGTGATGACGTCGTCCTCTAGAGTGGAGATCCTCGGACCGCGTCGCCGTCCGAGGCTAGGTCGGCCCTCGCCGAAGGTGTCGTCGATGCCAAGGGTGCTGCTGCTCCCTTCAGCCATCAAGATCGGAGCCTACAGGATCGGATTGTCTTGTAGCGTGTGTTTCCTGCGGCCGCCGAGGCCTAAACACACCCTCGCCGTGTTGTAAAGCTGCGTCTCTTTTCCTTTTATTTCGAGCATCTAGACTGTTTTGTCGGTAACAGAAATGTTTGTGCGAGCAAGAGTTGCTTCTCGCGGAAGGTGATGAGTGAGGTATCCATATCCCGGAGGCGTAGGAGTCCTTCAGCTCGGTCGGCCTTGCCGCTTACGCGCACTCTTACCCGTCCATGGGGCTCTGTCACCGACGCAGTCGAAAAGGCTCAAAGGATCGCTTCGGCAGAAGAGCTTTCGAGCGTGAAGACTTGTTCGGTCCGCAGAATCACTTATCCGAACGTGAGTTACTTATCGCAGAAGGTGATGAGTGAGGTATCCGTATACCGGAGGCGTAGGAGTCCCTCGGCTCGGTCTGCCTTGGCTGCTTACGTGTACTCCGTCGTTTTCAGGATCCACTTTCGAAGTAGCCAAAAAGCGCGAAAAACATTCTGGCAGAAAAGATCTTTTTTCGAGGAAAATTTCGACGCAGAGGGGGTTCCCCCCCTTTTAGCCCCTGAGGGAGGGTCGGGCTTTGCCGAGGCGAGGCCGACCCTTCCTTGATGACTAAACTTTGCGTGGGTGCGAGGTATATGATCAACTTGAAAACATCTTAAGGGTAGAAGCGACGTAGCTGTTGGATGTTCCAGGCGTTGTCGTAGACCTCGCCTTGGCTGTTGGCCAGCTTGTATGTTCCGGGCTTCAGAACCTTGGCGATGACGAATGGCCCCTCCCAGGAAGGCGTGAGCTTGTGCCGCCCTCGGGCGTCTTGTCGCAGCCGAAGCACCAGGTCGCCCACCTGGAGGTCTCGGGACCGGACCCCTCGGGCGTGGTAGCGTCGCAGGGACTGCTAGTACCGCGCTGAGTGTAGCAAGGCCTGGTCCCGAGCCTCCTCCAGCTGGTCCAGCGAGTTTTCTCGGCTGACTTGGTTGCTTTGGTCGGTGTAGGCCCTCGTCCTCGGGGAGCCGTATTCTAAGTCTGTGGGCAAGGTGGCTTCAGCCCCATAGACTAGAAAGAACGGCGTGAAGCCCGTGGCTCGGCTCGGCGTTGTCCTCAGACTCCAGACCACCGAGGGGAGTTCCTTCATCCATTGCTTGCCGAACTTGTTGAGGTCGTTGTAGATCTAAGGCTTGAGCCCTTGTAGAATCATGCCGTTGGCACGCTCCACCTGCCCATTCGTCATGGGATGAGCCACGGCGGCCCAGTCCACCCGGATGTGGTGATCCTCGCAGAGGTCCAGGAACTTTCTGCCGGTGAACTGGGTGCCGTTGTCGGTGATGATGGAGTTCGGGACCCCGAAGCGATGGATGATGTTGGTGAAGAACGCCACCGCCTGCTCGGACCTGATGTTGTTCAGGGGTCGGACCTCGATCCACTTGGAGAATTTGTCGATGGCGACCAGCAGGTGCGTGTAGCCCTCGGGTGCCTTCTGCAAGGGGCCGACGAGGTCCAGACCCCACACCACAAAAGGCCAGGTGATGGGTATCGTCTACAGAGCCTGAGCGGGCAGATGGGTCTGCCTCGCGTAGAATTGGCACCCTTCGCTGGTGCGGACGATTCGGGTAGCGTCGGCCACCACCGTCGGCCAGTAGAAGCCTTGCCGGAAAGCGTTCCCGACAAGGGCTCGAGGCGCTGCGTGATGGCCGCAAGCCCCCGAGTGTATCTCTCATAGGAGTTCCTGACCTTCGGCGATGGAGATGCATCGCTGGAGGATGCCTGAGGGGCTGCGGTGGTAGAGCTCCTTCTCATCTCCCAGCAAGACAAACGACTTGGGGCGCCGTGCCACCCGCCGAGCCTCGGCTCGGTCGAGGGGTATCTCTCCTCGGTGGAGATATTGCAAGTACGGGGTCTGCCAGTTTCGATTAGGCGTGACCCCGCTTCGCTCCTCCTCGACGCACAGTGCCTCACCCTCGGGGGCCGAGGGTGCTTCGGACTGAACCGAGGGCGCCTCGGGTCGAGCCGAGGGTGCCTCAGGTTGAGCCGTGGGTGCCTCGGACTGGGCCGAGGGTACCTCAGGCTCGGACGTGTTGTCGATCTTGATGGAGGATTGATGCAGGTCTCGGGAGAAGACGTCCGGGGGAACCGTCGTTCCCCCCGAGGCTATTTTAGCCAGCTCGTCCGCAGTCTCGTTGTAGCGCCGAGCGATGTGGTTGAGCTCGAGCCCATAGAACTTGTCTTCTAGGCGTCGAACCTCATCGCAGTAGGCCTCCATCTTCGGGTCGCGGCAATGGGAGTTCTTCATGACTTGGTCGATGACGAGCTGCGAGTCACCACGAGCGTCGAGGCGTCGGACCCCTAGCTCGATGGCGATCCGCAACCCGTTGACCAGAGCCTCATATTCGGCCACATTGTTGGACGCCGGGAAGTGGAGGCGTAGCACGTAGCGTAGATGCTTTCCGAGGGGCGAGATGAAGAGTAGGCCTGTGCCGGCCCCTATCTTCATTAGCGACCCGTCGAAGAACATGGTCCAGAGCTCCGGTTGGATCGGAGCCGTCGGTAGCTGGGTGTCGACCCATTTAGCCACGAAGTCCGCCAAGACCTGGGACTTAATGGCTTTCCGAGGAGCGAACGAGATTGTCTCGCCCATGATCTCCACCGCCCACTTTGCAATCCTACTCGAGGCCTCTCGGCACTGGATGATCTCTCCCAGGGGGAAGGATGACACCACAGTTACCGGATGAGACTCGAAGTAGTGTCGCAGCTTCCATCGCGTTAGGATCACCGTGTACAGCAGCTTCTGAACATGTGGGTAGCGGATCTTGGTTTCGGACAGTACCTCGCTGACGAAGTAGACTGGCCTCTGAACGGGCAATGCATGCCCCTCTTCTTGCCTCTCGACCACAATCGCGGCGCTAACCACCTGGGTGGTCGCGGCGACGTAGACTAGGAGGGCTTCTCCGGCAGCTGGGGGCACCAAGATAGGCGCCTTTGTGAGGAGCGCCTTTAGGTTCTCGAGGGCTTCCTCGGCCTCAGGGGTCCAAGTGAAGCACTCGGCCTTCCTTAAGAGGCGGTACAGAGGTAGACCTCTTTCGCCGAGGCGTGAGATGAAGCGGCTTAGAGCCGCGAGGCATCCCATGACCCTCTGTACGCCTTTCAAGTCCTTGATGGACCCCATGCTGATAATGGCTGCGATCTTTTCCGGGTTGGCTTCGATGCCCCGCTCGGAGACGATGAACCCCAAGAGCATGCCTCGGGGCACCCCGAAGACACACTTTTCGGGATTGAGCTTGACGCCTTTCGCCTTGAGACATCGGAATGTCGTTTCAAGGTCGGAGGCTTTCCTCGTCTTGACTACGATGTCATCGACGTAGGCCTCGACCGTGCGGCCAATGTGTTCGCCGAACACATGGTTCATGCACCGCTGGTACGTCGCGCCCGCATTCCTCAAACCGAACGACATGGTGACATAGCAGTACATGCCGAAGGGTGTGATGAAAGAAGTCGCGAGCTGGTCGGACTCTTTCATCTTGATTTGATGATACCCTGAGTAGGCATCGAGGAAAGACAGGGTTTCGCACCCAGCAGTGGAATCCACGTTTTGGTCGATGCGAGGCAGAGGGTAGGGAACCTTCGGACATGCTTTGTTGAGACCAGTGTAGTGTACACACATCCGCCATTTCCCCCCTTTCTTTCTCACAAGCACAGGGTTGGCAAGCCATTCAGGATGGAATACCTCTTTGATGAACCCTGCCGCCATTAGCTTGTGAATCTCCTCGCCTATGGCTCTGCGCTTCTCCTCGTCGAATCGGCGCAGCGGCTGCTTGACGGGTCGGGCTCCGGCTCGGATGTCCAGCGAGTGCTCGGCGACATCCCTCGGTACGCCGGGCATGTCCGAGGGACTCCACGCGAAGACGTCGGCGTTCGCGCGGAGAAAGTCGACGAGCACTGCTTCCTATTTGGGATCGAACCCGGAGCCGATCCGGATCTGCTTGGAGGCGTCGCCGCTGGGGTCGAGGGGGACGGACTTAACCGTCTCCGCTGGCTCAAAGTTGCCGGCATGACACTTCACGTCTGGCACCTCCTTAGAGAGGCTCTCCAGGTCGGCAATGAGGGCCTCGGATTCGGCGAGGGCCTCGGCGTACTCCACGCACTCCACGTCGCATTCGAACGCGTGTTTGTACGTAGGGCCGACGGTGATGACCCCGTTGGGGCCCGGCATCTTGAGCTTCAGGTAGGTGTAGTTGGGGACGGCCATGAACTTCACGTAGCATGGCCTCCCCAGTACCGCGTGGTAGGTTCCTCGGAACCCGACCACCTCGAACGTCAGGGTCTCCCTTCAGAAGTTGGAGGGTGTTCCGAAGCAGACGGGAAGGTCGAGCTGTCTGAGGGGTTGGACGTGCTTCCCGGGGATGATCCCATGGAAGGGCGCAGCGCCTGCCCGGACAGAAGACAGATCAACACGCAGGAGCCCAAGGGTCTCGGCGTAAATGATGTTGAGGCTGCTGCCTCCATCCATGAGGACCTTGGTGAGCCTGACGTCACCGATGATGGGGTCGACGACGAGCGGGTATTCCCCTGGGCTCGGCACATGGTCGGGGTGATCGTCTCGGTTGAAGGTGATGGGCTTGTCGGACCAGTCTAGATAGATTGGCGCCGCCACCTTGACCGAGCAGACCTCCCGGCGCTCTTGCTTGTGGTGCCGAGCCGAGGCGTTCGCCGCTTGCCCACCATAGATCATGAAGCAGTCGCGGACCTCGGGGAACTCCCCTGCCTGGTGATCTTCCTTCTTGTCGTCGTCGCGGGCCTTGCCACCCTCCGCGGGTGGCCCGGCCCTGTGGAAGTGGCGCCGAAGCATGACGCACTCCTCAAGGGTGTGCTTGACGGGTCCCTGGTGATAGGGGCACGGCTCCTTGAGCATCTTGTCGAAGAGGTTGGCACCTCCGGGGGGCTTCCGAGGGTTCTTGTACTCGGCGGCGGCGACAATGTCCGCGTCGGCGGCGTCGCGTTTCGTTTGCGACTTCTTCTTGCCCTTCTTCTTGGCGACGCGCTGAGTTGACGCCTCGGGAGTACCTTCCGATGGGCGGCCCTGGGGCTGCTTGTCCTTTCGGAAGATAGCCTCGACCGCCTCCTGGCCGGAGGCGAACTTGGTGGCGATGTCCATCAGCTCGCTCGCCCTGGTGGGGGTCTTGCGGCCCAGCTTGCTCACCAGGTCGCGGCAGGTGGTGCCATCGAGGAACGCGGCGATGACATCCGAGTCGGTGACGTTGGGCAGCTCGGTGCGCTGCTTCGAGAATCGTCAGATGTAGTCTCGGAGAGACTCTCCCGGCTGCTGACGGCAGCTTCGGAGGTCCCAGGAATTCCCGGGGCGCACATACGTGCCCTGGAAATTGCCGGCGAAAGCTTGGACTAGGTCATCCCAGTTGGAGATCTGCCCTGGAGGCAGGTGCTCCAACCAGGCGCGAGCGGAGTCGGAGAGGAACAGAGGGAGGTTGCGGATGATGAGGTTGTCATCGTCCGTTCCACCCAGCTGGCAGGCCAGACGGTAGTCCGCGAGCCACAGTTCCGGTCTCGTCTCCCCCGAGTACTTTGTGATAGTAGCCGGGGGTCGGAACCGGGTCGGGAACGGCGCCCGTCGAATGGCTCGGCTGAAGGCTTGCGGACCGGGTGGTTCGGGCGAGGGACTCCGATCCTCGCCGCTGTCATAGCGTCCCCCACGCCTGGGGTGGTAGCCTCGGCGCACCCTCTCGTTGAGGTGGGCCCGTCGGTCGTGGTGGTGGTGCTCGTGGCCGCAGGCGCGGTGTTGCGCGTGCGCCCGGTGTAGACCGAGGCTTCCCGCATGAATCGGGAAGTCGCAGCATGAGGTTCCGAGGGGTACCCCTGCCTTCAGGAGGCAGAGCTCTCGGCCCATCGGACCGCGGTGCCTTCTAGGAGATTCTTGAGCTCTCCCTGGATTCGCCGCCCCTCGGTGGTTGATGGCTCTGGCATCGCGCGAAGAAGCATTGCTGCTGCCGCCAGGTTCTGGCCGACCCCACTGGATGCGGATGGTGGCCTGATCCTGACGTCGTCGGTGATGCGGCGTTGGAAGCCCTGGGGTAGTTGACGTATTTCTCCGGCCGGAGGTTGGCCCGCCCATGCCTGCCCGACGTCCCGACGGATCGGCTCCAGCGCTCCTGCTCCCTCGTCGAGCCCGGCCTGCACCTCGCGGATTTGCTCGAGCTGTGGGTCATGACCCCCCGCCTGAACGGGGACCACAGCTAGCTCCCGTGGGATGTCAACGCGAGGCACCGGCCTAGGGAAGTCACCGTCCTCCGGCATGCCGAGATGGTTGCCTTCGGGGGGACCCCCTAGATCGACGTGGAAGCATTCGCGACTTGGGCCGCGGTCCTCGTCGCCGAGGCTACGGCTACCGTCGGAACAGTCGGAAAGGCAATAGTCGCATGCGGTCATGAAGTCCCGCATGGCACTGGGGTTGCCAAGTCCAGAGAAATCCCAACAGATGCTGTGTTCGTCGTCTTCCTCAGACCCAGAGGGCCCGTAGGTCGAGACGTCCGTCAGCCGGTCCCAAGGTGACCGCACACGAAACCCCAGAGAGTCTGGATTTGCCTCTACGAGAGCGCCCGCCAAAGCGAAGTCGCTAGACGGGTTGTGGCTGAAACCGAAAGACGCGGGATGGGAATCGATCGGTACCTTTTGGTCGTCAGGCGGCGATAAGGTCGCGTCGAGGACTGACTGCGCCGTCGTCTCAGGTACGAGGGTGACGTCCAGCATGCTTTTCGCGAGCGTGCTGGCGTCGTCCGCTTACTTGGGATTGGCGTGTCGCGGGGAGACGGCGCTCGCCTTCGTCTCAAATGCGAGGTCGACGCCCGGTGCGCCCCCCGTTGGGGTGCCGGGACCATCGACTCGCTCGACAGCCGACGAGGCGCTGCCTCCTGCTTGGCCTTGGTTGCCTCGCCTCCTCCTCCGTCGGCGGGGGAGAGGACAGGGTGAGCTCGAAGGTTGCTCTTCCACCATGCGGGGAAGACGTCGCCGATTCCGCCGCCGGCAGGCGGGTTGTCGGCCGCCACCGTTGTTGTCGCACGGCGGTGGAAGGAGTATCATGTCGTAGCTGCCGTCGAGGGATATGAACTCAAGACTCCCGAAACGGAGCACCGTCCCAGGTTGGAGAGGTTGCTGGAGACTGCCCATCTGGAGCTTGACGGGAAGCTGTTCGTCAACACGCAGCAGGCCCCTACCTGGCGCGCCAAATGTCGGCGTTCCGAGACCGGGGGGTCCCTAGGCCGACGAGTGAATGTCGCCGCGTGCCCCAGCCTAGATGGGTCGAGCGCGAGGGCGAGCGCGAAGGGGGGAGAGCGAGGCGGCCGGAGACCGGCGTGAGAGAGGTGGGAATCCCGCGGCCCTCGTGTTCGTCCCGCGCCCAGGTCGGGTGCGCTTGCAGTAGGGGGTTACAAGCGTCCACGCGGGAGAGGGAGCGAGCGGCTCCAAGCGAGCGCCTGTTCTCGTCCTCGTCCCCGCGCGGCCAACCTTCTCTAAGAGGGCCCTGGTCCTCCCTTTTATAGGCGTAAGGAGAGGATCCAGGTGTACAATGGGGGTGTAGCAGGGTGCTACGTGTCTAGCGGAGGTGAGCTAGCGCCCTAGGTACATGCTGTTGTGGCAGCCGGAGAGATCTTGGCACCCAGCTGGTGTGATGTCGTGGCCGTCGAAGGAGCGATGGAGCTTGGCGGAGGGACAGCTGTCGGAGCAGTTGAGTCCTTGCTGACGTCCTCTTGCTTCCATAAGGGGGCTGAGAGCCGCCACCGTCACAGAGCATGCGAGACACCATCATTGCCTATCTGGCAAAGCGAGCCAGATGGGACGCCGGTCTTGTTCCCTGTGGCCCGAGTCAGCTCGGGGTAGGGTGATGATGGCGCCTCCTATTGACGTGGCTGGTCTACGCCCTAGGTTGGGCGATGTGGAAGCTCCTTCGAAGCCGAGGTCGAGTCCGAGCCCCCGGGTCGGGCGAGGCGGATATTGCCGTCTTCTGGGGCTAAGCCCAAGTCCGAGCCCTGGGTCGGGCGAGGCAGAGATCGTCGTCTTCTGGGGCCGAGCCCAAGTCCGAGCCCTGGGTCGGGCGAGGCGGAGATCGTCGTCTTCTGGGACTTAGCCCGAGTCCGAGCCCTGGGTCGGGCGGAGCGGAGTTCGCCGTCTTCCGGGACTTAGCCCGAGTCCGAGCCCTGGGTCGGGCGGAGCGGAGTTCGCCGTCTTCCGGGACTTAGCCCGAGTCCGAGCCCTGGGTCGGGCGGAGTTCGCCGTCTTCCGGGACTTAGCCCGAGTCCGAGCCCTGGGTCGGGCGGAGCGGAGTTCGTCGTCTTCTGGGGCCGAGCCCAAGTCCGAGCCCTTGGTCAGGCGAAGCGGAGCTTCCTATGGTGCCTCCGGCAGGGCCTGACTGCCTGTCAGTCTTACTCTGTCTAGTGGCACTGCAGTCGGTGTGGCGTAGGCGGCGCTGTCCTTCTGTCAGGCTAGTCAGTGGAGCGGCGAAGTGACGGCGGTCACTTCGGCTCTGCTGGCTGGGGGGTGCGCGCCAGGATAAGGGCGTCAGGCCACCTTTGCATTAAATGCTCCTGCGACTTGGTCGGTCGGTGCGGCGATTTGGTCAGGGTTGCTTCTTAGCGAAGGCAGGGCCTCGGGCGAGCCGGGAATATGTTCACCGCTGAAGGGGGGCCTCGGGCGAGACGGAAATCCTCTGGGGTCGGCTGCCCTTGTCCGAGGCTAGGCTCGGGTGAGGCGTGATCGTGTCCCTCGAATGGACTGATCCCTGACTTAATCGCACCCATCAGGCCTTTGCAGCTTCGTGCTGATGGGGGTTACCAGCTGAGAATTAGGAGCCTTGAGGGTACCCCTAATTATGGTCCCCGACACTAACCTTGTAGGACCCAACAAGAGTTGGGTACCTAAGACCCAAGCCTAATTTGCCTTGCAGGTTTATGCATCCAGGGGATCAAGCTGGATTATCGACAGCGGTTGCACAAACCACATGACGGGGGAGAAGAAGATGTTCACCTCCTACGTCAAGAACAAAGATTCCCAAGACTCAATCATATTCGGTGACGGGAATCAAGGCAAAGTTAAAGGCTTAGGCAAGATTGCCATCTCAAATGAGCACTCAATTTCCAATGTATTTTTGGTAGAGTCGCTAGGCTATAATCTTTTATCGGTTAGTCAATTATGTAATATGGGATACAATTGCTTATTCACAAATGTAGATGTGTCTGTCTTTAGAAGGAGTGACGGTTCATTAGCTTTTAAGGGTGTACTAGACGGCAAACTCTATTTAGTTGATTTTGCAAAGGAGGAGGCCGGTCTAGATGCCTGCTTAATTGCTAAGACTAGCATGGGCTGGCTGTGGCATCGCCGTCTAGCACATGTGGGGATGAAGAACCTTCACAAACTTCTAAAGGGAGAACATGTGTTAGGTCTAACAAATGTGCATTTCGAAAAAGATAGACCTTGTGCAGCTTGTCAAGCAGGTAAACAAGTGGGAAGTGTGCATTGCAAGAATGTAATGACCACATCAAGACCCCTGGAGCTGCTGCATATGGACCTCTTCGGACCCGTCGCCTACCTCAGCATCGGGGGATGTAAGTATGGTTTAGTAATTGTTGATGATTTTTCCCGCTTCACTTGGGTATTCTTTTTGCAGGATAAATCTGAAACCAAGGGACCCCAAGCGCTTCCTAAGGAGAGCTCAAAATGAGTTTGAGCTCAAGGTGAAGAAGATAAGGAGCGACAACGGGTCCGAGTTCAAGAACCTTCAAGTGGAGGAGTACCTTGAGGAGGAAGGAATCAAGCACGAGTTCTCCGCTCCCTACACACCATAGCAAAATGGTGTGGTAGAGAGGAAGAACAGGACGCTCATAGACATGGCGAGGACGATGCTTGGAGAATTCAGGACGCCCGAGCGATTTTGGTCAGAAGCTGTGAACACGGCTTGCCACGCCATAAACCGAGTCTATCTCCATCGCCTCCTCAAGAAGACATCATACGAGCTTCTAACCGGTAACAAACCCAATGTTTCGTATTTTTGAGTTTTTGGGAGTAAATGCTACATTCTGGTGAAGAAAGGTAGAAATTCAAAATTTGCTCCCAAAGCTGTAGAAGGGTTTTTGTTAGGTTACGACTCAAATACAAAGGCATATAGAGTCTTCAACAAATCTTCAGGTTTGGTTGAAGTCTCTAGCAACGTTGTATTTGATGAGACTAATGGCTCTCCAAGAGAGCAAGTTGAGCTTGATGATGTAGATGAGGATGATGTTCCAACGGACGCGATTCGTACCATGGCAATTGGAGACGTACGACCGTAGGAACTCAAGGAGCAAGATCAACCTTCTTCCTCAACTATGGTGCACCCCCCAACTCAAGATGATGAACAGGAAGAGGTGTGTGATCAAGGGGGAGCACAGGATGTCCAAGTTGAAGAGGAAGAAGCACCACAGGCCCCTCCAACTCAAGTTTGAGCGATGATTCAAAGGAACCATCCCGTCAACCAGATTTTGGGTGACATTAGCAAGGGTGTAACCACTCGCTCTAGATTAGCTAATTTTTGTGAGCATTACTCTTTTGTCTCTTCTATTGAGCCTTTCAGGGTAGAAGAGGCCTTGCTAGATCCGGACTGGGTGTTGGCCATGCAGGAAGAGCTCAACAACTTCAAGCGTAATGAAGTTTGGACACTGGTGCCGCGTCCCAAGCAAAATGTTGTTGGAACCAAGTGGGTGTTCCGCAACAAACAGGACGAGCACGGGGTGGTAACAAGGAACAAGGCTCGACTTGTGGCAAAAGGTTATGCCCAAGTCGCAGGTTTGGACTTTGAGGAGACTTTCGCTCCTGTGGCTAGGCTAGAGTCGATTTGTATTTTGTTAGCCTATGCCGCTCACCATTCTTTCAGGTTGTTCCAAATAGACGTGAAGAGCGCTTTCCTCAATGGGCCAATCAAGGAGGAGGTGTACGTGGAGCAACCCCCTGGCTTTGAGGATGAACGGTACCCCGACCATGTGTGTAAGCTCTCTAAGGCGCTCTATGGACTTAAGCAAGCCCCAAGAGCATGGTATGAATGCCTTAGAGACTTTTTAATTGCTAATGCCTTCAAGGTTGGGAAAGCCGATCCAACTCTTTTTACTAAGACATGTGATGGTGACTTATTTGTGTGCCAAATTTATGTCGATGACATAATATTTGGTTCTACTAACCAACAGTCTTGTGAAGAGTTTAGCAGGGTGATGACTCAAAAGTTTGAGATGTCGATGATGGGCGAGTTGAACTACTTCCTTGGGTTCCAAGTGAAGCAACTCAAGGACGACACTTTCATTTCCCAAACAAAGTATACACAAGACTTGCTCAAGCGATTTGGGATGAAGGACGCTAAGCCCGCAAAGACTCCAATGGGAACTGACGGACACGTCGACCTCAACAAAGGAGGTAAGTCCGTTGATCAAAAAGCATACCGGTCCATGATAGGTTCCTTGCTTTATTTATGTGCTAGTAGACCGGATATTATGCTTAGCATTTGCATGTGTGCTAGATTTCAATCCGATCCACGGGAATGTCACTTAGTGGCCGTGAAGCGAATTCTTAGATATTTAGTCGCTACGCCTTGTTTCGGGATCTGGTATCCAAAGGGGTCTACCTTTGACTTAATTGGATATTCAGACTCCGATTATGCTGGATGTAAGGTCGATAGGAAGAGTACATCAGGGACGTGCCAATTTCTAGGAAGGTCCCTGGTGTCGTGGAGTTCTAGGAAACAAACCTCTGTTGCCCTATTCACCGCTGAGGCCGAGTATGTTGCAGCAGGACAGTGTTGCACGCAACTACTTTGGATGAGGCAAACCCTCTGGGACTTTGGCTACAATCTGAGCAAAGTCCCACTCCTATGTGACAATGAGAGTGCTATCCGCATGGCGGACAATCCTGTTGAGCACAGCCGCACAAAGCACATTGACATCCGGCATCACTTTTTGCGAGACCACCAGCAAAAGGGAGATATCGAAGTGTTTTATATTAGCACCGAGAACCAGCTAGCCGATATCTTTACCAAGTCTTTAGATGAAAAGACCTTTTGTAGGCTGCGTAGTGAGCTAAATGTCTTAGATTCGTGGAACTTGGATTGATATGTAGCGTACATGTGTATTACGCTTTGATCATGTTCCCTTATGCATTTTGTTTATTTATGGTGCTCAAGTTGTACAAACTCTCCTCGGACCTCAAAAGTCCATGTGTGAGTGATGCACATATTTAGGGGGAGATGTGCTACAACTTGACCCTTTGAGACTAACCATATGTTTGAGCTTGCTTGATTTAGTCTCAAAGGTGGATTGAAAGGGAAAAGGTGAACTTGGACCATGCAAGACTTCCACTGCACTCCGATAGGAGGTAACTCACTCCAAGTTCATCTCCATATTCTTATTGCCTTTGTAATCTTATTTGAAGATTTTGGTGAGGCAATGGGGTTAAGGGCCAAGATTGATCCCGTTTTGGTGCTTGATGCCAAAGGGGGAGAAAATAAGGCCAAAGCAAGAAATGGATCAGCTACCACTTGAGAATTTTGAAAATAGTAGAATGGAGTTTTGTTTTGTCAAAATACTCTTATTGCCTCTTAGTGCTAAAAGTCTATCTTGTGGGGAGAATGCTTGATTATGGGAAAAAGGGGGAGTTTTTGAATCTTTGATCAATTTCTATTGGAATACCTCTCCTTATGTCTCAACAAGTGAGTTTGACTTAGAGATAGGAAATTGAGTTTGTTTTTCAAAAATAAACCAAGTGGTGGCAAAGAATGATCCAAATATGCCAAATTTGAATCAAAACAAATTTGTGCTCTCATTTGCATTATTGTTGCACTTCTTTTAGTTGCTTTATGTTGTGTTGGCATAAATCACCAAAAAGGGGGAGATTGAAAGGGAAATGTGCCCTTGGGCCATTTCTAAGTATTTTGGTGATTTAGTGTCCAACACAAGTGCTTAAGTGTTAAACTATGCCAAATGGTGGACAAAGTGCAAATCAATACAAAGGTATGATTTTAGACTTAGTACATTGGTTTTTGTGTACTAACATATTTGTCTAAGTGCTAGAATCAGAGAAAATACATTTGGATAAGTCTTGGCTCGAGCAGCCAAGACTCTGCTCGGTCTGGGTGCACCGGACAGTGTCCGGTGCGCTAGGCTGGCGTCTGATCAACTGGCTGCTCTCGGGTCTCGACGACGGCGTACGACTATGCATCACCGGACTGTCCGGTGGTGCACCGGACAGTGTCCGGTGAGTCGGCTGCGGTGAAGTCGCCGCTCTCGGGAACCAAGTCAACAGCGTACGACTATAATTCACCGGACTGTCCGGTGAGTCACTGGACTGTCTGGTGAGCCAACGGTCAGGCGCGCCAACGGTCGGCCGCGCAATCCACGCGTGACGCGTGGCTGAGCCAACGGTCGGATGGGGGCACCGCCGCTCCGGACTATCCAGTGTGCACCGGACAGTGTTCGGTGCGCCAACGGCTCCAAGTCTCCAACGGTCGGCTGCACCAGAAGAGGAAAGAAATCCGCACCGGACAGTGTCTGGTGGTGCACCGGACTATCCGGTGCGCCAGTCGACAGAAGGCAAGAATTGCCTTCCTGGATTGCTCTCAACGGCTCCTAGCTGCCTTGGGGCTATAAAAGGGACCCCTAGGCGCATGGAGGAGTACACCAAGCACACTTTGAGCATTCTTGATCATTCACACAATTTGAGCTCTGTTCTAGTGAGAACTTTGTGATATTCATTAGAGCTCAAGTCTTGGCCATGTGTGTGTGCGTATTTGCTGTGGACTTGTGTGTGTTGCTCATCCCATCCTTACTTCCGTGTTCATTTGTGATCATCTTTTGTAAGGGCGAGAGACTCCAAGTTGTGGAGATTCCTCACAAACGGGATATAGTGAAAGGAAAAGAAACACCGTGGTATTCAAGTGGATCTTTGGATCACTTGAGAGGGGTTGAGTGCAACCCTCGTCCATTGGGACGCCACAACGTGGAGTAGGCAAGTTTTGACTTGGCCGAACCACGGGATAAACCACTGTGCTTCTCTGTGTTGATATCTTTGTGGTTATTGTGTCTTTCAAGAATTCCTCTCTAGCCACTTGGTTTTATTGCTCTATCACTTAATCAAGTTTGTGGCTTCAAGTTTTAAGTTTTTACAGGATCACCTATTCACCTCCCCCTCTAGGTGCTCTCACCTGCGAGCTGGGATCTCATGACATTGAATTTCGACCTCGCACTGCCATTAAAACTCAAGCACTGGTTGACTTTGTATCGGAGTGGACCGAACAACAAGTACCAGATAACCCATAAACTGCAGAAGTATGGCGAATGTATTTTGATGGCTCGTTAAAGTTGCAGGGAGCAGGCGCAGGGATCCTCTTTACTGCACCTGGAGGCGAGCACCTCAGATATGCCCTACAGTTGTTATTTCCAGCCTCTAACAATGCAGCAGAATATGAAGCTCTGATTCATGGACTGAATATTGCTATATCACTAGGCATCAAAAGACTGATGGTATACGGAGATTCTATGGTAGTCATAAGTCAGATAAACAAAGAATGGGATTGTTCAAGCGATTCCATGGGAAAATACTGCACCGCTGTCCGAAAACTAGAAGACAAGTTTAAAGGTTTGGAATTTCACCATGTAGAGAGAGATCGAAACACAACAGCTGATGCATTGTCCAAGCTAGGATCCAGTCGAACTCAGGTCCCACCTGGAGTTTTCGTTCAAGAAATATCACACCCAAGCATCTCACTGGATCAGGCAGAAGAATGTAATACTTTGAGCCAACCAGAGTCAGATTCTGATGACTGGAGGAGGCCGATCATCAAATATATAAAAAATGAGGAGGAGCCAGATGACAAGAATACAGCCGAGCGCATCGCAAGACAATCAGCTCACTATACACTCATTGGGGAAACACTATACAGAAGGGGTGCATCAGGAGTCCTCATGAAATGCATTCTCTCAGCTACTGGAAAGCAGCTTCTGGATGAGGTCCATGCTGGACAATGTGGAGTACACGCAGCATCCAGGACCCTGGTTGGGAAGGTCTTCAGGTCAGGTTTCTATTGGCCAACAGCGAAGAGTGACGCAGCCGAGTTAGTCTAGAGGTGCGAAGCCTGCCAGTACCTATCAAAACAGCAGCATCTACCAGCACAGCAGCTGCAGACTATACCCATAACTTGGTCGTTCGCGTGCTGGGGATTGGATATGATTGTGCCTTTCAAGAAAGCTCAAGGAGGATACACTCATGTACTGGTGGCTATCGACAAAATCACTAAATGGATAGAGTTCAAACCCATTGCTTCCTTAACTTCAGCTAAGGCGGTGGAATTCATACAAGACATAATATTCAGATTTGGAATACCGAATAGCATCATAACTGACCTGGGATCCAACTTCACAAGTTCAGAGTTCTTTGATTTCTGTGAGCAGAAGAGCATTCAGATCAAATATGCTTCGGTGGCACACCCAAGAGCCAACGGGCAGGTTGAAAGAGCTAACGGGATGATATTGGAGGCCCTCAGGAAAAAAGTCTTCGATAAAAATGAAAAGTTCGCAGGAAAATGGATAAGGGAGTTGCCCTACGTCGTTTGGAGCCTAAGAACTCAACCTAGTCGAGCTCTGCATGGAAATATTCCTTTCTTCATGGTCTACGGTTCAGAGGCAGTACTACCTGCTGATCTCAAGTTTGGGGCGCCAAGGTTGATCTTTGAAAACATAGCAGAAGCTGAGGCTACTAGGCTAGAGGATGTTGATGTACTCGAAGAAGAACGGCTGAACACGGTAATTCAATCAGCACGGTACCAACAAACTCTGAGGCGCTATCACGATAAGACCATGCGACATCGATCCTTCGCAGTAAGAGATCTCGTCCTCCGCCGAATTCTAACGGGGGAAGGACGACACAAGTTGTCACCTCTATGGGAAGGACCATTTGTAGTAGCAGAAGTCACTCGGCCGGGATCATATCGCCTCACTCGGATGGACGGAACAGAAATTGGGAACTCATGGAACATAGAACACCTCAGGAAGTTTTAACCCTAGCTGTATTTCAAAAGCTATTGGGACGACAATGAACTCTGTAAACTGGGAAATATATCATCAATAAAAAGACTTCGAGAGCGCTCAAATTATTCATTGTCAACCTGCACGCTTACTTAACTCAGGGTGACCACTATGCCCTGCTAACGGAGCAATCGGCTTAAGTCGGCAATGACTTAGGACGGTGCAACATGCTCACGCTTACTCAACTCAGGGTGACCACTATGCCCTGCTAACGGAGCAATCGACTTAAGTCGGCAACGACTTAGGACGGTGCAACATGCTCATGCTTACTCAACTCGGGGTGACCACTATGCCCTGCTAACGGAGCAATCGGCTTAAGTCGGCAACGACTAAAGACGGTGCAACATGCTCACGCTTACTTAACTCGGGGTGACCACTATGCCCTGCTAACGGAGCAATCGGCTTAAGTCAGCAAAGACTTAAGACGGTGCAACATGCTCATGCTTACTCAACTCGGGGTTACCACTATGCCCTGCCAACGGAGCAATCGGCTTAAGTCGGCAACGACTTGAGACGGTGCAACATGCTCGCGCTTACTTAACTCGGGGTGACCACTATACCCTACTAATGGAGCAATCGGCTTAAGTCGGCGATGACTCAAGACGGTACAACATGCTCACGCTTGCTTAACTCGGGATGGCCACTATACCGCATTAACGAAGCGATCGGTTTGAGTTGATACTAACTCAAACTGGCGCAACACACTCGGCGCGTATACGGTTATTCATCCAGGGCGGCCTCTATGTCCCATGAAGAAGTCTCAAAACCATCTTGCTGCATTTTACTTCTACAAGTGTAGAAACTGTTAAATTCTAAACAATAGGAGAACAATAGTAGCATTCAGTACTAAAAGGTGTCCTCTCACAAAACATCCGAGCACGTTAACCACGCGCTCAAAGCATGCAATGTTTTTCTATTTTGCAACATTCTTCTCAGGAGCAACCGACGAAGAAGGACGACGGGAGGAATCAGGAGCGGCGTTCACATCTGCCACTATGTCATCAGGAACAACCACACCAGGTCTCCTCATCAGAATCCGCCCTGCGCGAATAGCTTTATCCATAGCTTTATCACGTTGAGCCCTCAGAGTAGTGGAAGTCTCTTCGGCAACCTTGACAGCCAGCTGAGCGGTCTCTAGCTCCAGGGCGACAGATTTCTTGGAAGCACGCAGATCCTTGATGACAACATCTTTGGTCGATATCAACTGCCTGAGGCGAATCACATCATCCAGGGACTCTTGCAGCTTATAGCGATGGTTGTCCAAGTCTTACATGGTGAAGCGATGACTCCTCTCCAAGATGGTCAACGAGTTGCTGGAGTCACGGTATAGCCTGTCAAGATTGTCACGAGAAGTAACAAGGGCACGTTTTTCTTCCTGCAAGCAAGAATCAGCTTCTTCAAAAGTCAAGCAAGCAATAAGAACACGACAAAACAAAGCCCGGATTCGCAGGTCACCTTTTCAGAGTCGAGCTGAGCGCGGAGAGTAGAGTTCACCGTGTTAGCATCATTCAGAGCAGCAGAAACCTAGGCCAGCTCAGTCTGACTTTGGGAATACTTTTCCTCAAGATCAGAGCACCACCGGACCAGTTTAGCTTGACCTTGAGAATGTTTTTCTTCAAGATCAGAATACTGCCGAGTCATATCTGGCGAGAAACAGTCAAGTGAAGGTGTTAAAATAAGAAGCAGTTTAATAAGGTAGCCAAAAGGAAGCAAAAGAAGCACTGACCAGCATTCGCCGCCTCTAAGTCAGAAACACGCCGCTGAAGCAGCACTGGATTCCAATGCGCCAGAGACAAAGCTCCTTCTGGGACAGAAGCACCCTGCAGCTTCAGCCGACTAGACATCTCATCGACCAACGTCTGGCATTAAAAGCAGACAAGCATGAGAATAATTATCTGCCTGGGTAAAAGTCAGACCAGAAGGAACCAAAATACCTGGAGGTTGGAGAAGAATGAGGGGACCCCCCAAATCATGAGAAATCAACTGATGGCTAGGCGAAGGATCACCACCTGGAGCAACTTGCAACAGATCAGCAGGAACCAACTCAGTGTCATCAGCAGAACCCAAAACTCTGTCGTCAGGTACACTGGCCTCTAAAGCGACTCCTTGACCAAAGGCTTGGGCTATCACCATGCAACCAGAGTGCGGAGGAGAAGACCCTACGTGAACATCCATTGAAGTGCAAGAGGGAGAACTCGCTCGGACACCCTCGGGGGTTGGATCATAGCTTGCGCTACCCATCCGAGCCGGATCATCTCCGGCAACACCCTCGGGGGCTGGGTAAGCGCCAGCATCATCCTTGAGGGCCGAGTTCTCTGCAGCAGCCACCTCTAAGGCTGAAGGTCCCTCAGTCACTTCCATGGGAGCAGGGCAATCCAAACCAGCTTCCTGACCCTCAAGACCGCGCTCCAAGGTCGATGAGGCGCGGGACGCTGCCCGGGATGACCCCAACCCGGCGTCGAGTACATCAACACAAACATCCATCGCACCACCATCTGCTGGTTCTGATAACAGATCTTCTGGAACCATGTCTTCAAGAGTTTGATCAAAGTTCACCAGAGATAATTCTTGCAGACCAATGAGGGCAGACAAGGCAGGAGAAGGAACACCACTACTTTCCCCACTAGCTATGTAACGCCGGTTGTTCCTCCGAGTCAGAGGGATTTCGTCCTCTTCTTCATCATCCTCATCAACAACACGGACAGCACACCCATTGTCTCTTATGTTTGAGAGAGGTAGCAAAGTCCTTCCAAGAAGGTGGCAACTTGGCGATTATACCGCCAACCACAAACTTGTCAGGCAAAGGACAAGGAAAAAGCTCAAGTTCCTTAGCTAGTGCCTGAAACTCATGAGCCTGTTTCACTACAGATCGGTTCTCAACCATCTTGTAGTCATATAGCTGCTCCATGAGATACAGCTTGCTACCAGCGTCAGTTACTCCAAACTTTCCAACAAGTGCATCCCACAGCTCTTTCCCTGTAGGAAGGATGATATAGCTTTTCTGGAATTTTGTATCAAGTGCGCTAATCACTGCTCCTCGAAAGAGGTTGTCATCAGCCTTAAACTTAGCCTCATCCTCAGGAGGTAAGTTGACAAGCTTGCCCTCAGCGGCATGATAACAAGACATTGCAGTAAGCCACAATTCCATCTTAGCTTTCCAAATCAGGAAGTTTTTACCATCAAAAGGATCAGGCTTTAACACAGCAGTAAAACCTCTGACAGAAAAATGCCTAACATTAGGATTTTGGATTGTTAGAAATATAGACATTTTCTATATCATTTTAATTCCATAAATTAACATTATGGTGATGACATATAAAATATGATTAATCATAGAAATCATGATGACAAATATATCCATAACAATATGGAACATGAGAATATAAAACATATGAATCATATAAATATAATAAGCATATAAACATGGTATATGCAGCATGATGGAACAACTGAACATAAACAGATAGCAATATAAACAGCATGACTGTAAAATTAAAACAAACAGATATGGTATATTAATAGCATAAACAGGCATCAGAAAAAGTCATGATACGATATGATAGAACAGTTTGGATAATTTCATGGCTACATATGAAACAGCAAAGATGAACATATGAAACATATAGAATCTGCAGAAAGCAAAATGGTAAGGAGCTGAATTGATCATACCCTCCAATGCGCTCCGAGGATCCTGATCTTTGTCCAACTTTTCTTGTCATCTGTACGAGATGAAGACGCTAGGAAGAAGTAGATGTTTACCAGACGGATGTTGGACAGTCACGAAGACGCTCCCCAAAAACATTGCCGACTCCCCGTGCAAGGTCTCGATCGGCAAGGGCTTCGGAGGCACCTGCCCTCTCGTTCCTCTGTGCGCGTAGAGTCACGAGATGAAAATACCCACTCCGCGGCTGGACTATGATTCTGAAAGAGTTCTGTTCTGGTACCAAGCGACAGGAGTTCTCCCCCTCAGGGGCGGAGGGCCCAGTATGGCCCAATATTGCCTGGGCAATACCTTGGCTAGTGTTGGAACTCGCATTCCCGGGCAGGTTGAATCCAACAGGGGAATGAAAGAGATGTGAACACGTTTTTACTTGAGGCGGCAATTGCTCTGTTAATCCAGCCTCTCAAGGGCACTGTACGGGGTATTTATAGGTGCCTGAGTGCCCAACGTCTCGATGTAAGGACGCATGTGCCCTCAGGCACCCGGTCTATCCCTGGAATATTCCTGTAAAGGAGGATTACAGACTGTCATTACAAAAAGGCTGTTACAAATCGGGCCCATAACACACTTATCCGAGCGGGGCCCGTTACAATGGGCCGAATCCCACGTGGGCCTCCAGGCAGAGTGAGGACGTGGGACGGGGCGACATCGCCGTAGGCCTTCGTCTTGTAGCGTATAAGACGAAGGGTGGACCCCGCCGGTCTTTCTGCTTCCTATCGACGCAGCGAGATAGACGAAGGGGAGACCTCGCCGGTCCTTCTGCTTCCTGTCGGCGTAGCAAGATAGACGAAGGCTGGAGCGAAGGGTAGCGTCTTCGCCTTCGCCCCAACATCTGCCCTCTGAGAGACCAGTTCGACTAAGTCATCTGGTGCCGAAGACGTCGCTAGATGGTGGAGACGCTGCCCTTGCTCGAAATGGTTCCTCGGTGGTTTTTGATGTGACCGTTGATGGACGCGGCACTGTTGGACTGCGGGTTTCCCGAAGCGCCGCGTCCTGTGTATAAAAAGGGGGCAGGGGCGGCGCGGGTCAGGCTCTCTTTCTGCGCGCTGCAAAACCCTAGCCTCCTTTTAAAACCGCTCGTCCGCTCGACTGCCCTCCTTGCTCCTGCTCGTCGAAGATCTGGCCCGCGTCAAGCAGACCGCTCGCCGCCGCCGACGGTACGTAGCCATACCGTCCTCTTCCTCATCTGCTGCAAATACACCGCCGGCCGGCGCATTGTCTGAGGACACTCTGAGCGACATGGCCGTGGAGGAGCTCCGTCCTGGTGATACAGTTGAGTTTGGTGTGTCGCGGATTTCCTCGGTCCGCGTCCAGGATATGCAGCAGCTTGGATATTGTAACACCCTAAAGTTCAATTTTGTGAAGACAAGGAATTTTTCAAAGGTTTTAAATCAAAACTCATTTCCTTAAAAATAATCATGATTTGGAAGTTCTACTCCCAAAATGAATGTGTTAAAAAAAATATATTTATAATTAAAGATCCTTAGATAAACTAAATTGCCTTTGGATTAGGATATATAAAAGAATTAGGATTAAACTATTTCTTAATATATATAGTCTACAATATAAATTTGATTTCCCTAGAAGTAATAAGGTATGGATTATTCTCTACTATATGATTAAAAGCTTGTCTAAAAGAACTAAAATAAATAAAGAAATATATAAAATATGTTTTTGCACATTATGCTGAAGTTCTATATGTGTATCCAAATTAAGGGTTTGAACTTTAAACTTGTGTTGATTTGAAATTCAAATGGAAAGGAAAATAGAAAAGGAAAAATAGAAAGAAAAAGGAAAAAGAATAAAACCTGCTGTTGGGCCGCAACCACACAATTCGGCCCAGCCAAACTTAACGCCCGCGCGGCCCAGGTTTCTCTCCCGCGCGCGCCCCCGTTATCTTTCGCTGACGTGTGGGGCCCACAGACCAGTCTCTCACGCGCTTGCGCCTTGACTGGCTCGTGCGCCGACAGGTGGGGCCCGCGAGTCAGCCAGTGCACTCTTGCGGGCGCGTCGCGTTTCTCTGGCGGGTGGGGCCCTCTCGTCAGTCGACCGGGGCTCTTCCGTGCTTACCCTCATCTTATCGCCGCCAGGTGGGCCCGCTCGGACAGCTCGTTCTCCTACCTCCAACAAACCGCGACTTCTTCTCCGCTTCCACCGCTGGCCGGATTGTTCTCGCCGGCCAACCATCGGAGTCCGTGAATCGACCTTCTAACCAACCGGCCGAGATCCTCGTGCCTGCCTGCTCCTATTTAAGCACCGGTCGTGGCGTTGCCCTCGCTCCATCGTCAGCCGACCGAGAGCCTCCATTGCCGCCGAGGTAGAACTTCGTCCGCCGCACGCTAAAGTGCCTCTCGCCGTCGACTTGACCTCCGTTGAAGTGTGCGGGTTCACCTCCGTGATCCCTTGAAGCCGTTGCAAGGATCTCCCGGGCTTGTCTTCGTCCCTCGAACGCCGGATTGCTCATCGGAGCCGTGATTCCGCGCCTCACCGTGGACTGAGTCCTCCTCGCCATCCTTCCTGGTATGGACTACCTCCACTGATTCGCCGTGTTAGTAGCATCGTGTAGCTCGGTCCAATTTGTATATGACGCTCGGGAGCGGCCGATTGCATGCTCGCCGGTGAGGGCGCGCCGCGGGCGCGGCGGCGCCGCCGGCCTCCCGGGCGGGGTTGGGGGACGGTGTCCTGGCCGTTGGATCGGGGGGGAACGGCCTGGATTAGATCCTGGCGCACCCCTTCGCGCGATCCATTTTAGACCGTAGATCTTTGATCGTGCGGGCGTGGGTCGTTCGGAGCTACATTAAATCTGGGCCGCTCGTCGTTGATCCGATGGCCGGGAAAGCATACCGCTTCGCGGTGGGCGCGATCTAATCCGTGACGTCTGGTGTTGATCGGACGGCTAATCGTAGCCGATACCCCTTCGGCCAGGGATTTTTGTTAAAGAGACCCTGGGGATTTCTGGAATCAACCCGCCATCCCCGTTTTACTGTTTCCTGAGTCTAGGATATCTTGCGCAATGGCCCCTGCGTTTTCCAGGAATTGAGGCCCAGTCCAGAGCAGTGTAAAACCAGAGAAAATAATTTATAAATGGATTTTTAATATGAAAATAATTACTAAAACTTTATAAATTCATAGAAAATTCATACTAACTCCAAATTAATCCATTCCAGTTCCTAAAATTTTGTAATTTAGTTCTCTATCACCTAGAGCCTCTGTTTTGTCATGAAAACAATTAGAAATTTAATCTCTCACTTAATCCATTTTAAAACACATAAAACCTTTGAAAATTCATAACTTAAAATCTATAACTCCAAAATTAATGATTCCTGTTCCTATGATCTTATTTTAATATGTATATTAATAATGTGTATTTTGTTCTTATGTTTGGTGTAATGTTAATTTTGCCTATACCATGTTTGTTTGAATTGCTACGACTAGCAGTGAGGTCACGTGTCATCTGAAGAGCAAGTTGGTACCTGGATTCTCAAGGCCCAGGCAAGTTGTGCCCTTGACCACTTTTTACCCAATAATGTTCTTTAATATCAATTATCCATGCATAGGTTAATTTTGATGGGACCCAATAGGTCACCCTAGATTTGTTTATCTCATTACCTTGTTTACCCCTGAATCACTTGGGTAGTTTGCTATTGCTTTGGGATAATCATTTATTACCTCTATGTTCCAATTCTTGTTGTTATTCTGTTTATGTTCATGTTGATATCATTAATGTTAATTGGAACATAGAGCTTAACTTGAGTAACACGTGCCACCACAAGGGAGGAATGGGACCCCTTGGCTGATTAATTAGGAAAGCTAGTGGAAGACTACCTTACCCGAAAGGGGCAAGGGCAGTAGGGGAGTGGTCAGTGTGGGGAGGCCCTCGGGAGGATTTTGCTGCGATGGCGGTCCTGCAAGGGATTCCTGCATTGGAACTTCCTATAAACTGTAGCGGGTTTTCGGAAGCTAGTGGAACTTTGTAAAGGCCTCGTAGTGGATCCCTAGCCATTCACCTCGGTAGTGTCTAAGGGCCTTGCAAACCCTGGCGACATGGGATACACGACTTGTGGGTAAAGGGTACAACCTCTGCAGAGTGTAAAACTGGTATACTAGCCGAGCTCACGGTCACGAGCAGCTCAGGACTCTCTGATGTTTAAATTATGGAACTAAATTCAATTTGTCATATGCATTGCATCGCAGGTGAAGTGGTTATTTTTGTTCTACTATTTAACTGGGTTGGTATTTACTTATACTTAGTAACCGCTAATAAAATTTTGACCAACTTTAAAAGCAATGCTCAGCTCTAACCATCTTCTTTGGTAAGCCTTACACTTCACGTGAGCTCCCACCTTTGGCGAGTTCATGCACATTATTCCCCACAACTTGTTGAGCGATGAACGTATGTGAGCTCACTCTTGCTGTCTCACACACCCCACAGGTCAAGAACAGGTACCACCGGATGAGGCACATGGAGGATGCTGTGATGAGTTCGTGAGTGGTCTAGGCCGTCGTCTCCCAGTCAACTTTGGGTTGCTGGACCATTGTCTCCTTATAATGTAATTATTTATTTTGTATAGAACTCCTGTTATGTATAAAGATGTGACATTCGATCCTGTGCCACTATACATCATATGTGTGAGACTTGGTCCCAGCATATCTGGTGTTTATGTTAGCGCCCGGGTTTTGGACCCCTAAAATCCGGGTGTTACAGATATTTTGGCGGCGGAGTGGGGCGTGTTCCGGGGGCGGAGGAGGTCCCCGAGCCGGAAGGTGAGTTGGTCGTGTTTGAAGCGTTTTTCACCGCTGGCCTTTGTCTGCCTGCACATCGATTCGTGGCGGAGGTGTTGCGGAGATTCGAGGTCCAGGTCCACCAGTTGACACCGAATGCCATGGTGGCCCTGGCGAAGTATGTTTGGGCGGTGACTTCGTATGGTGGTCAGCCCTCTGTGGAGGTCTTCGCGAAGCATTACTGCCTGCATTGGCAAAAGAGGAAAATTGGACATGAGATTGCATAGTTTGGATCGTGCACGTTTACGCCTTGGACCGGTAAGACTTCGATGGGAGTCGTGGAGTTGGTTCCCTGCGCCCGCAATAAGTGGGGCAACTGGTGGGATTTCTGGTTTTATGTTTCCGAAGGCGCAGTTCAAGACCACCTAGGACTGCCTGTGGCCATCATGTGTTCCCATTATTATGTGGCATACCCGCAGTTTGAGGTGGTGGAGGATGATGAAGACGAGGGGGGCCTTCGGTGCGCTGCCCGCACGAGTAGCGGGCGCGATTTAGTGGAGGAATTTATTGGGTATGGGGTATGGCCTTTGGCGCATGGCTGGGCGCTGGGCGAAGTATGCCCTCGCGAGATGCCTTCCCGGGGCAGGCAGCGGGTGCGAAGTCCAGCCTTCGCGTTGGATTTGCATGGTCGGGATCCCGCCGCATTCGTGCACGAAGCGAAAGATGGTGCGTTGAGGATCGTGGGGCGCTATGTGCCGAGGACAGAGGGTGTGTGGAGCTGGGATATTCGTGGGGCAACGATAGATTGAATCGGGGCTTCAAATTTAATGGCTTACCATACGGTGGTTATCCCGGGGAAGACACCGCCGACCGCCGCGGGAAAAGGCCAGTGGCTGTGACTGAAGAAGACCCCTCGCAGGAGGCCGCCCCAGCCGCTAAGAAGAGGAAATTAGGTACTGCAGTGGGGGAACTGGGGGTTTCCAATTGTTTTGCTATGGAGTTGATGGGGACGTGCGCAGCCCCCGGGGGAAGGATGTCTTCGCCCGAGCTCCGCGAGTCTTCGGCGCGAATGCTGGAGGTTACCGGGGGTCGATGGCCCAAGAATGTTCCGATCCCCCGCGCGGCTAGCGAAGACTTCTTTTTGTCTTGCATGGCCCGTGAGTTGAAGGTGTTTCCTTACGGACAGAATATTGCTACTGTTGTGTCGGCAGTGATGAACAAGGATCGTCAGGACGCTACGTAGAAGCGCCGGGCGGTCGTTAGGATCGCAGATCCTAGGTGTGAGGCGAAGAGGGCACGAGGGAGCGCGAAGGCTGCCGCCTCCGGCAGTAGCCAGCCGATGCCGGCTGCGAAACCGGCAGCACCCGAATCCAGCAAGGCGGCGACAAGCGTGAAGACTGCCGCGTCTGGCGGAACCAAGCCTCCCCCAGGCGGATCCGCGAAAGGACGGGAGCTGCCTTTGCCGGGGAGACGTGTTGGCGACTTCGGCATGGACATCAGTGTCGAGGATTATTTTGTTGGTAAGTTTTTTTTGAGCTAGTTGTTTGACTGGTGATATGTCGCAGAGTCGGGTGAAGGGCAGCTGGTTGTTGTCCCGCCTTCGGCGGCAACCGCGTTGCAGCGTCGGTGGCTGTGGCGAAGGATGTCGCACGAGACCCGTGGGCCGCTTTCTGCACGAGCGGCGAGATTCCGTCAGCCGCTGCCACCAAGGACGTGGCAGGCTCCATGTCCCAGCGGCTGAGGGAGGCGTCGCAACAGCTGTCGTAGTAGTTGAAGCAGGTAAGTTGTGCTAGACTTGATGTTTGTTGTTTGCATGAGGTTTTGGGTCTCATGTGCTTTTGTTAGGCGGCCGACTTCGCCAACCGTGTGGCGTCGGGTGTCCTGACTGCGGACGTGGCTGCCAAAGTCGGGAGACTTCGGGCGCAGCACACGGATGCCGTTCGGGAGAAGTCGGCGGTGGAAAGCAAGAACCGCAGGCTGGCGGAGAAAGTGGCCGCCTTGGAGGCCAAGAAGACGGACCTCCGGCACCAGCTGGTGGAGGAGAGGAGGGAGGCAAACAAGGCCATCGCTGAGGCACAGGCTGCGCAAGCGGAGGCCAAAGTGGCGCGGGCGGAGGGCAGTCTCGCCAGTCAACGCGCCGAAGAGCTGGAGGCGAGGTACAATGCCTTGCGCGGCCGCGTGGACAAGGCAGAGGCCTCTACGTGCTCGGAAGTTGAGAGGACGCACGCACAGCTCGTGGGCTCGTACCGCGAGCTAGGTGCACGGACTGCTGACTTCGAAGTACCGGACCGGGAAGCTAGCCTTCGCTTTCTCGAATGGTTGCAGGAGGAACTGCTGGTGCTCCCGACCATTGTGGATGGTTTCATGTCCTTCGCCTCCCTCGTCACCTGCGAGGGGGCCGTGAATGCGTTGTCCCGCGAGGGCCGCAGGCACTACGAGGTCTTCGACCAATCGGACAATAACTTTGAATGCGACATCTTCAAGGCCGACGACCCTGTGGTAAAGCAGTCAGCGGGGGCACTTTTCGATAGGATGTGGGGGCCGCATGGTCGGGAGGCGGTCAGGGAGCGATCCGACCGGGCAAGAGAGCAGGTGAAGGTCATTTGTCGTGTGGTTGTGCGTGTGGGTATGCGTGGTTTTTGCTGAGTGACTGTGATGTTGATGTAGATGGAGCGTGCTGAGGTCGTCGAGGACTTTGGAGCTCTGGTCGGCGCGCCGCTCGAGGCTGCGGAGGTCAACCCGGTGCTGCCCTTGGATGCTGGTGAAGGCCTCCCGGCTGTGCCCGTGCCTACTGTGGCTGGCGAAGACCCTGTGTCGGCCCCTGCGCCGACGGTCGAAGATGTCCTGAAGGTGGTGGCTGAGCCGGCAGTAGAAGACCTCACGGCCGAGGCCGCGCCTTCGCAGGTGGCTAAATAGGTGGGGGGGTTTGTAAATCTTGTCTGAGTGTTACTGAACTTCGGTTGCTGCGCAGGTTCAGGGTTTTGGGCCTGCGCACGCAACCGCTACTGACCATGCTAATTTTGTGGCTTCGACCGTGGTTGCTGAAGACGATTCTGATGATTCAATGTCCAAGTTTTTTGAGTCTGATGATTCTGGGAGTTCGATTGTGTGGCCATAGGGGTCTTCGGATGAAGACTTAGACTATTTTGCAGCATTGGATGTTGAAAGGGAAATAGGCTTACACCTTTTCCTAATTGATTTTGGTGGTTGAATTGCCCAACACAAATAATTGAACTAACTAGTTTGCTCTACATTATAAGTTTTACAAGTGCCAAAGGTTCACAATAGACCAATAAAAAGACCAAGAAAGGGTTCAAACAAAGAGAGCCAAAGACAACCCAAAGGCACCCTGGTCTGGCGCACCGGACTGTCCGGTGCACCACCGGACAGTGTCCGATGCGCCACCGGACAGTGTCCGGTGCACCAAGGAAATCGGGAAAATGGGAGGCCGCTCCGCTATAATTCACCGCCTCACCGGACTATCCGGTGTGCCAGCGGAGCAATGGCTACTTCAAGCGCAACGGTCGACTGCAACACATTTAATGCGCGCCTGCGCGGCAGAGGTCAGAGCACGCGCAGTTGGCACCGGACAGTCTACAGGACTTGTCCGGTGCACCACCGGACAGCCCAGAGGCCCCACAAGTCAGAGCTCCAATGGTCGAACCCCAACGGCTGGCTGACGTGGCTGGCGCACCGGACTGTTCGGTGCGCCATGCGACAGCAAACTTCCAACGACCACATTTTGGTGGTTGGGGCTATAAATACCCCAACCACCCCACATTCAATTGCATCCAAGTTTCCAACATTCTACACATTACAAGAGCTATAGCATTCAATACAAGACACACCAAAGAGATCAAATCCTCTCCCAAGTCTCTAGTTCAATTCCAATCAATAGTGACTAGTGAGAGAGTGACTTGTGTTCATTTGAGCTCTTGCGCTTGGATTGCTTCTTTTCTTTCTCATTCTTTCTTGTGACAAACTCAATTGTAACCGAGGCAAGAGACACCAATTGTGTGGTGATCCTTGTGGGGACTTTGTGTCCCGTGTGATTGAGAAGAGAAGCTCACTCGGTCTAAGTGACCGTTTGAGAGAGGGAAAGGGTTGAAAGAGACCCGGTCTTTGTGACCACCTCAACGGGGAGTAGGTTTGCAAGAACCGAACCTCGGTAAAACAAACCTTTGTGTCTCACTCTCTATTTGCTTGCGATTTGTTTTTCCACCCTCTCTCTTGGACTCGTTTATATTTCTAACACTAACCCGGCTTGTAGTTGTGATTAACTTTGTAAATTTCAGTTTCGCCCTATTCACCCCCCCCCCCTCTAGGCGACTTTCAGATGTGGCTGCAGCGGAGACTTCTCCGCGCGTGACGGGTGGGGATATTCCGGGTGCAAGTGTTGGACGTAGGCGGCGAAGGGCGGTGGCGAAACAGAGAGTGAGTGAGTTGTCGCGAAGTGATAGGCGTCATCATGGCGAGGTGGAGGGTGGTCGACTTCGCGTTGACGGGACTGCCAGACGGGAATTGTTGTCTTCGCCGGCTGGGGCGAGTGTAGGTGAGGGTGAGCTGCGAAGTCTTTTTAAGGGTGAGGAACTGAGGATAATGTTGTTCAACTACAGGGAGATGGGTATCATCCCGAAGGTTGAGCCGTTGTAATGTGTGATGCCCTCGCTGTATGTGTGTAACTATGATTTGTATGATGAGGCTGCGTGCCTTCGTTGATCCGGCTGCGCCAGTAGGCGGCTTGTGTTCGGGTGCTTTTTTGGAGGTCTTCGATTTTGCGCATTTGAGCTATTTCGGCTGCACCCGTAGGCGACTTTTGCACGGATAATCTTTTGGGAAAGACTTCGATTTCGCACACTTATTGTGCTGTTCTCGCTGCACCCTTAGGCGACTTTTGCGCGGATAATCTTTTGGGAAAAACTTCGATTTCACGCACTTATTGTGTTGTTCTGGCTGCACCCTTAGGCGACTTTTGCACGGGTAGTCTTTTGGAAAAGACTTCGATTTCGCGCACTTATTGTAATATTCCGGTTGCACCCTTAGGCGACTTTTGCACGGGTAGTCTTTTGATTTTCCGCACTTATTGTGCTATTCCGGCTGCACCCGTAGGCGACTTTTGCACGGATAGTCTTTTGGAAAAGACTTCGAATTTTTGCACTTATTGTGCTATTCCGGCTGCACCCGTAGGCGACTTTTGCACGGATAGTCTTTTGGAAAAGACTTGAATTTTCGCACTTATTGTGCTATTCCGACTGCACCCGTAGGCGACTTTTACGCGGAGTGTCGCACGTGACGGTAGTAAACGCTGCCCCTCGCGGTGACTTTGGTGTGGTCGAATGCCGAAAACCGCCGATGCGGTCTTTTTCGACGTGTCTAACTTTTGCGGGGGGTTTTTGTGGGTATATTTCATGGCTCTGCCTCATTAAAAACCTCACCCCCCTAGGAGGAAAAGAGTACGGGCCAGAATGATAATGTTTGGTTACTTACAAGGGCGTGATGGCCCTGATGAGTCAAACAAAAAATTTGCGGAGATTATCTATGTTCCAGGAATGCTCCAGGTCTTCGCCAGATTACGTTGTTAGCTTGTACGTGTTGGGAGACGACTTCGTCTTGACGATGAATGGTCCTTCCCACTTCGGCTCCAGCTTACCTCGTGACTCTGTCTGGGTTGTTCAGACGAGTACGAGGTCCCCTTCGTTGAATTCTTTCGGGACGACTGCGTGGTCACGCTAGGTCTTTGTTTGGGCTTGATATTTATTGAGGGCCTGTAGGGCGAAGACGCGGTCTGCATCGATGAGATCTTTGGAGGTTAGCTCGTCTACTTCGGGTGAGGCCGAAGCGCTTGTCCTCAGGGACCCATGCTTGAGTTCCTGCGGAGTCATGGCCTCCGGCCGTATAGCAGGTGAAAGGGAGTGAATCCGGTCGCCCAACACTCGGTCGTGTTCAGCGCCCAGGTTGCTTCAGGTAGCAGGTCGACCCATTTACCCTTCTTGTCGTCGAGAAGCATTTTCTTGATCGCCGTGAAAATCTTGCCGTTGGCGCGCTCCACGACGCCGTTGGATTGTGGGTGATATACTGAGGTGAAGGCAAGCTTGGTGCCAATGGAGAAGCAGAACTCCATGAAGTCTTGGCTGTCAAATTGTTTGCCATTGTCAACTATGAGCTCGGACGGGACTCAGAATCGGCAAACAATGTTTTGCCAGAAGAATTTCTGGGCAGTCTTCGATGTTATCGTTGATACTGCTCTTGCCTCGATCCACTTGGTGAAATACTCGACGGCGACGAAGGTGAACTTGAGGTTCCCCTAGGCCGTGGGTAGTGGCCCGACAATGTCCAGGCCCCAGCGCTGAAGGGGCCACGTGTGGGCGATTAGCTTTGTGAACTGCGAAGGGCTTCTCGAGCGTGGAGAAAATTTTTGGCAGGCTTCGCACGACCTTGTGACCCGATTCGCGGCGCAGATCATAGCAGGCCAGTAGAAGCCTTGACGGATCACCTTGGCGGCTAGGGCTCTAGGCCCAGCGTGAGAGCCGCAAGTTCCGCTGTGGACTTCGCGCAGGATATGGACGCCTTTGGTCTCGATGACGCATTTAAGCAAAGGTTGACTGACCCCCTTCTTGTAAAGTTGTCCCTCAATGAGAGCGAAGTCCCGGCTTCAGTGTTTGAGGCGCTTGGCCTCGTTGATATCGCTTGGGTGGTAATATCCCTGCAGGAACATGGTTATTGGTGCCCGCCAGTCTTCGATCATGATGAGGTTGACTATGCAGTGGCCCTTGGTGTCGTTGGTTATTTGGAGGCCCTCTGGGCTACGAACGGCTGGCGTGCTGATGACATGGTAGAATATGTCGGAGGGCAGGACCTCGCCTCTGGCGGCTGCCTTGGCCAATGTATCGGCCTCCTCGTTCTTGGCTCGGTCCACGTGCTGCAAGGTGAAGCCTTTGAACTGTCTCTTGAGACTGCGGACGGCCACGAGGTACTGCGCAAGTGCGGGGTCCTTTGCTGCGTAATCTTTCTCGACTTGGCCGGCAACTACTTTGGAGTCTGTTCTGATTATGCAGGTGGTGACACCAAGTGCCCGCAGCTTGCGAAGGCCGAGGATGACCGTTTCGTACTCTACTACGTTGTTGGTGCATCTGTCGGACTCCAAAGCAAAGTTGAGACGTGCTGCATATCTGTGCTTGACCCCTTTGGGTGAAGTAATGACTGCCGCTGCGCCTGCCCCCGCATGGCACCATGCATCGTCGCAGTGGATGGTCCACACCTTCTTTGCGGACATGTCTGGCTGCGTTATTGGCCCGGTCCAGTCGACGATGAAGTCTGCCAGGACTTGTGACTTGATGGCTGTCCTGGGCTCGAAGGTGATATGGTAGCCGGAAAGCTCGGCCGCCCACTTGGCGATCCGGACAGATGCCTCCGGATTTCTGAATAATTCGCCGAGTCCCCTGTCCGAGGTGACTCGCACCTTGAATGCTTCAAAATAGTGGTGCAGCTTGCGCGAAGCCATAACGACTGCGTAGGCGATTTTTTCCAGTTCCGTCATGTTGCATTTGGATGTCGTGAGCACTTCGGAGACATAATAAACTAGACATTGCCTGGTCGTGCCCTCTCTGTCCTACTCTTGGACCAGCGCTGCGCTGACCGCGTGCGGCGAAGCTGCGACGTAGAGCAACAGGGGTAGCGAGAGGTTGGGGCTTGTAAGAATTGCCAGCTCTGACAGGTGCTGCTTTAGTGACGCGAAGGCCGCCGCTTGCTCTGGTCCCTATGCAAAGTCCTTTGCGCCGTGTAGCGTTTTGAGGAAAGGTAGGCTTCACTCGGCGGACTTGGAAATGAATCTGTTGAGGGCGGCCAATCTTCCTGTCAGTCGTTGGACGTCTCTGGCAGACTGTGGGGGCGTCATGTTGATGATAGCCTGGATCTTGCTCGGGTTGGCTTCGATCCCGCGGTGCGACACCAGGTAGCCTAGTATTTTCCCCTGGCGAACGCCGAAGACACACTTTTCGGGGTTTAGGCGAAGTCGTGCGTCCCGCATGTTTGCGAATGTTTCTGCGAGGTCAGCTAGGTGGTCCTCTTTGCTTTTGCTAGCGACAACGATGTCGTCTACATACGTAAATATGTTTCTGCCGACTTGGCTCTCGAGCACTGTCTTGGTGAGACGAGAGAACGTGGACCCAGCGTTCTTTAGTCCCTCCGGCATTCTGATGAAGCAATACGTGCCGAAGGGTGTTATGAAACAGGTGCTAGCCTTGTCTTCCTCCTTCATATGTATCTGGTGATAGCCAGAGAAGCATTCAAGGAGTGACATGACTTCGCACCCGGTCGCGCTATCGACGATCTTGTCGATCCGAGGCAGGGGGAAATTGTCCTTGGGGCAGGCCTTGTTGAGGCTGGTGAAATCAATGCACATCCGCCACTTGCCGCTCTTCTTTTGCACCATGACTACGTTGGAGAGCCACGTAGGGTAGGCGACTGGTTCAATGAAATTGGCCTCAAGCAGGCGGTGTACCTCGGCCTTGGCGGCTTCTGTCTTCTCATCTGACATTTTGCGTAGCCTCTGCTTCTTCGGCCTCACCGAAGGGTCGATGCCCAAGCTATGCTCAATAATGGAGCGACTGACTCCGACCAGGTCAAGGGCGGACCAGGCTTAGACGTCCTTATTTTTGGAAAGACAGGAGATGAGTCTCTCCTCGTCATGCGAAGTAAGGTCCTCGCTTATGATGACCGTTTGCTTGGGTGTTGCCTGGTCAAGGGGGACTGTCTTCGTCCCATCATTGCTTTGCAGCTGTGCCTTTTCATGCCCGTTGTCGGTTGGGCGGGTAGCCTTGAGGACCTCGCGCTGCGCCGTGAGGCAGTGTACGTTCCTTTGCCCTGGAACGAAGTCTCTTTCTATGTTGCGTGCGGCCTGCTAGTTACCATGGACTGTGATTACGCCTAGCGGGCCCGGGATTTTCATGCACAGGTAAAGTCCGTGGATGGCTGCCTCAAACTTGTTGATGGAACCCCAACCCATTATGGCGTTGTACGGGTACACCATGTCGACGATGTCGAAAGTGACCTGCTCACTTCGTGCATTGGGTGCTACACCGAAGGACAGGGGTAGATCTATTTTGCCCACAAGGAAGGTGCCCTTGCCGCCAAAGCCATATAAGGGGTTGTCCGAAGGTTTCAGCAAGCTGTGGCTGAAGCCCATGCGATCGAAGGCGTGGAGGAAGATGATGTTCGCCTGGCTGTTGTTGTCAACTAAGACTTTGTGTAGGTCCTAGCCTGCCACGCTGCAGTTGATGACCATGGCATCGATGTGGGGTGCGCTGCGCAGGTCGACATCTCTGGCGTCGAAACTCAACAGCACATGAGACCACTTTGTCTGCACGACTGGACCTGTGACGGCAATGTGGTTGACGCTGTGGTAATGGTCCCTCTTCTGTCGCTTCGTGTCGAAGTCGACGCTGGACCCCCCAGTGATCATGTGAATGACTCAGCGATACGGCTGATCAGCGAAGTCTTCTTGATTTGGTGCTTGGGGGTGGTTTGGGTGGTGGATGTTTGGCTGCTGCGGGGGTGGGGGTGGGAGTGGGGGAGGTACGATTTCTACCTCCTGGTGGTGTTGGTATGCGTGGTTAGGTGGATGTTGTGCGGGGCCGTGGTTGTATGGTTGTGGGAGTTGCTGATATGTGTGCGCGACAACTCTTGGGTTGTCGGCTGGTTGCGCCCGAGACATCCTGTCCCTGGTGGCCTTCATTTCCGGGCAGTCCCTTGTTGAGTGTGCACAGTCTTCGCCGTGAAACAAGCAGTAGAATCGGCGGGGCTATTGCGCTCGTCCGCGGCCCCGACCACGAGTTCCATTGCCACGTCCCTGGGGGGATAATCTTGGCAGCGAGGGGCCTCACCAGCGGGGTGCTGGTTGGCAATGTTTTGTACTTGCTGCTGACTGCGGCCATCCCGACCGGAGTCTGACTGCGAGGGCCTTGTCCAGATTCGGCTGGACTGCGGAGGGTCCTTGGGTTTCTTCTAGGACTCGACCTTGCGCTGGTGGAGCTCTTCGGAT
The DNA here is from genome assembly GCA_029449295.1 of Zea luxurians. Classification (NCBI taxonomy): domain Eukaryota; kingdom Viridiplantae; phylum Streptophyta; class Magnoliopsida; order Poales; family Poaceae; genus Zea; species Zea luxurians. Next base: position 167,767,767 of record JAOPSE010000004.1, read on the forward strand.
CTGGCATATTTTTCGAACAGCTGATACAGCTCCTAGAGGTTCTTGGGTGGATCCCTAATGCAGTGGCTATAAAGGACGCCGGCCCGAAGGCCACTGATGGCGTAGTGAATGGCGATTTGGTCATCAACCGAAGGCAGTTGTGACTTGAGGGTCAGAAACTTGCGGTAGTACTCCCGCAGAGTTTCTCTCTCCAGTTGCTTGTAGAGTGACAATTCAGCCAAGGCATCAGTGTCTGGGCGGTACCCTTGGAAGTTGAGCAGAAATTTGTCATGGAGATTTCTTCAGGAGTCAATGGACAACGGGGGCAGCCTGGTGTACTAGGTGAGAGCAGGGCCTTCGAGGGCGATGATGAATGACTTGGCCATCGTGGCGTCGTCCCCTCCAGATGATGCAACGGCGACTTGATAGCTCATGATATAGTGTGCTGGGTCAGTGCTGTCGTTGTACTTGGGGTAGGTCCCTGCCCTGAAGTTGGCGGGCCATGGTGACACTTACAGTTGCGGCGCCAGGGGGCTTTGCTCGTCAAGCTAATTGATACCTTGGAAAGCTGCAGCGTGCGGGATGAAGGGTCCGCGCTGAGGGACGAATAGGTCTTCGACTGGCGCGCTCTGCTGGAGGGGAGGGCCGTGCTGCAGATCATGTTGGCCTTCGTGCTGCAAGAGCGCAATCTCCTGCTCAAGCTCCTGAGCCCTCTGCTCCTCATCTCGTATCATTTGGTGCACCTTGGCCTGCGCAGAGATGCGTTGGCGCTTGGCCTCGAGGATTTCCTTCTACTTCTGAAGGTTGCGGTTTTTGAGGCGCAGGGCCTATAGCTGTAGCTGTTCTTCTGTGGAGACGCCGAGGACTTTGTCGTCCTCTGCTGCGTCCTCGCCCTCTGGTGGTGCGAAGCCTGGGGGTGGCACTTGTGGCTGCCCTTCGGAGCTGCAGGTGCGAAGAGTGCCTTCTTGAAAGGGAAATGTGCCCTTGGGCCATTTCTAAGTATTTTGGTGATTGAGTGCCAACACAAGTGCTTTTGTGTTAATCTATGCAAAGTGGTGGACAAAGTGCAAATCATGTCAAAAGGTATGTTTCTAGACTTAGTACATTGTTTTATGGACTAATGTATTGTGTCTAAGTGCTGGAAACAGGAAAAATTGAATTGGAAATGAGATGGCTCTGTTCAGCCAAAGTCAGCTCGGTCTGGGTGCACCGGACTGTCCGGTGGTGCACCGGACTGTCCGGTGGTGCACCGGACTGTGTCCGGTGCGCCAGGCTGACTCTGGCGAACTTGCTGCTCTCGAGACTTCGACGGTGGTGTACGGCTATAATTCACCGGACTGTCCGGTGGTGCACCAGACTGTCCGGTGAGCCATTCACAGGCGAAATCGTCGCTCTCGGGAAATGATTAACGGCGTATGGCTATAATTCACCGGACTGTCCGGTGGTGCACCGGACTGTCCGGTGAACCAACGGTCAGCCAGAGCAACGGTCGGTCGAGGATTCCGCGCGTGACGTGTGGCCGAGCCAACGGTCACATTGGGGCACCGGACTGTCCGGTGTGCACCGGACAGTGTCCGGTGCGCCAACGGCTCTCAATCAGCAACAGTCGGCTTCGCCAAATAAGGAAACAAATCCGCACCGACAGTGTCCGGTGGTGCACCGGACTGTCCGGTGCGCCAGGCGACAGAAGGCAAGATCTGCCTTCCTGGAATGCTCTCAACGGCTCCTAGCTGCCTTGGGGCTATAAAAGGGACCCCTAGGCGCATGGAGGAGCACACCAAGCATACTCAAAGCATTCCTAAGCACCAAGACTTCGATTCCACGCATTTGTTTCTTCGTGATAGCATCTAGAGCTCTAGTTGAGTTGTGAACTCGTCGGGTTGTGTTGCGAGCTCTTGTTGCGACTTGTGTGCGTGTTGACATTCTGATTTTGAGTCTTGTGTGCGTTGCTCATCCCTCCCTTACTCCGTGCTTCTTTGTGAACTTGAAGTGTAAGGGCGAGAGGCTCCAAGTTGTGGAGATTCCTCGCAAACGGGATATAGTAAAGCAAGCAAAACACTGTGGTATTCAAGTGGGTCTTTGGACCGCTTGAGAGGGGTTGATTGCAACCCTCGTCCGTTGGGATGCCACAACGTGGAGTAGGCAAGCGTTGGTCTTGGCCGAACCACGGGATAAACCACTGTGCCATCTCTGTGATTGATCTCTTGTGGTTATTGTGTTTTGTTGAGACTCCTCTCTAGCCACTTGGCATTATTGTGCTAACGCCTAATCAAGTTTTTTGGTGGCTTAAGTTTAAGTTTCACAGGATCACCTATTCACCCCCCCTCTAGGTGCTCTCACTTCTGGAGTGTGTTGATCGTTGCGCTGTCTCTTACTGTGTGCTTCATCTTCGCCAGCTCCTTGGTGGGTGTTGTTGGCAAGGGCCTTGCCTTTTTTCTCAGCTAGCAAGGCTGCCTTCGCTGCTTCGTCGATGGATGGGGCTGCCTTCGAGTTAGCTCTTTTGGGTGCCATCGCGGGTGGTTTGCTCGTAGCACGAACGGTGGGCGTCAATGTTGGAACTCGTGTTCCCGGGCAGGTTGATTCCAATAGAGGAGTGAGAGAGATGTCAACACGGTTTTACTTGACGCGACAATTGCTCTGTTAATCCAGCCTCTCAAGGGCACTGTACGGGGGTATTTATAGGTGTCTGAGTGCCCAACGTCTCGATGTAAGGACGCATGTGCCCTCAGGCACCCGGTCTATCCCTGGAATATTCCTGTAAAGGAGGGTTACAGACTGTCATTACAGAAAGGCTGTTACAAATCGGGCCCGTAACACACTTATCCGAGCGGGGCCCGTTACAATGGGCCGAATCCCACGTGGGCCTCCAGGCAGAGTGAGGATGTGGGACGGGGCGACATCGCCGTAGGCCTTTGTCCTGTAGCGTACAAGACGAAGGGTGGACCCTGCCGGTCTTTCTGCTTCCTGTCGGCGCAGCGAGATAGATAAAGGGGAGACCTCGCCGGTCCTTCTGCTTCCTGTCGGCGCAGCGAGATAGACGAAGGCTGGAGCGAAGGGTAGCGTCTTCGCCTTCGCCCCAACATCCGGTACGGTAAGAGATTAGCTTATCCTCAACAAGCCTAATCAAGTTTTTTGGTGGCTTAAGTTTAAGTTTCACAGGATCACCTATTCACCCCCCTCTAGGTGCTCTCAATTGGTATCGGAGCCGTTCTCTTCACGAAGGGACTAATCGCCCGAAGAGATGGATCCTAAGGGGAAGGGAATTGTGATCAACGATAAGGAGAAGGAATCCTTCGTCAACGAGCCGAAGGATGACAAGCCTACCGACTCAGGCTCGGGCCACAAACGCAAAGATGGGAAGAAGAAGAAGACGAGACGCATCAAGGAGATCGTCTACTACAACGACAGCGATGAGTCCACTTCTTCCCAAAAGGACAACGATGACAACGACTACGACAAAAGAAAGACGGTTAACTCAAACTTTTCTTTCGATTATTCGCGTATTCCGCATAGCTCAAATTCACATTTGCTCTCCATTCCTCTCGGCAAGCCTCCACACTTTGATGGGGAGGACTACGGATTTTGGAGCCACAAAATGCGTAGTCACTTGTTCTCTCTCCATCCAAGCATATGGGAGATTGTTGAGAATGGAATGAAATTTGATAGCTCGGATAGTCCTATATTTATTAATGAACATATTCATAAAAATGCACAAGCTACTACTGTGTTGTTAGCCTCTTTGTGCAGGGACGAGTACCATAAGGTGAGCGGCTTGGACAATGCCAAGCAGATCTGGGACACCCTCAAGATCTCTCATGAGGGGAACGACGTCACCTTGCTCACCAAGATGGAGTTGGTGGAGGGCGAGCTTGGAAGATTCGCGATGATAAGGGGAGAGGAGCCAACCCAAACATACAACCGGCTCAAGACCCTTATCAACAAAATAAGGAGCTACGGAAGCACACGATGGACGGACCACGACGTCGTCCGCCTAATGCTAAGGTCCTTTACTGTACTTGATCCACATCTGGTGAACAATATTCGTGAAAATCCTAGGTACACCAAGATGTCGCCCGAAGAAGTTCTTGGGAAGTTCGTAAGCGGGCGAATGATGATCAAGGAGGCGAGATACGTGGACGACGCGTTGAATGGTCCAATCAATGAGCCTCAACCCGTTGCTCTCAAGGCAACGAGAAGCAAGGAGGCGCTACCTAGCAAGGTGGCGCAAGTTGAGGCGGCAGGGCTCAATGATGAAGAGATGGCCCTCATCATCAAGCACTTCAAGATGGCGCTTAAGGGTCACAAGGGACAGCCAAGCAAGACCAAGACAAAGGGGAAGCGCTCATGCTTCAAATGTGGTAAGATTGGTCATTTTATTGCTAACTGTCCCAATAATGATAGCGACCAGGAAAAAGGGAACAAAAGGGAAAAGAAGAAGAATTACAAGAAGGCCAAGGGCGAGGCACATCTCGGAAAGGAGTGGGATTCGGATTGCTCCTCTTCCGACTCCGAAATGAAGGACTCGCCGCCACCGCCTTCAACAAGTCATCCCTCTTCCCCAACGAGCATCACTCATGCCTCATGGCGAAGGAGAAGAAGATATGTACTCGAAACAATGCCACTTATGATTCTTCTAGTGAGGATGAATCTAGTGATGAAGAAATAGATTACTCTAGTTTGTTCAAGGGATTGGATAGAAATAAAATTGATAAAATCAATGAATTGATTGATGCCTTGAATGAAAAGGATAGACTTTTAGAGAAACAAGAGGACCTTTTATATGAAGAGCATGATAAATTTGTTAGTGCTCAAAATTCACTTGCTCTAGAAGTTAAAAGGAATGAAATGCTTTCTTGTGAACTATCTACTTGTCAAGAAACCATTTCTACTTTAAAAGGTGTTAATGATGATTTAAATGCTAAACTAGAAGTAGCTAGTAAATCTAACTCTTGTGTAGAACATGTTACAATCTGTAAGAGGTGTAAAGATTTCGATGTTGATGCTTGTAGTGATCACTTAGTTTCAATTTCCAAATTGAATGATGAATTGGCTAGTCTTAATGCTCAACTTAATACTAGCAAAAGTGAATTCGATAAGCTAAAATTTGCAAGGGATGCCTACACGATTGGTAGACACCCCTCAATTAAGGATGGACTTGGCTTCAAGAGGGAAGCCAAGAACTTGACAGGTCATAAGGCTCCCATCTCCACCAAGGAGAAAGGGAAGGCCCCTATGGCTATTAGTGCTAAAAAGAACCATGCTTTTATGTACCATGATAGGAGACAATCTAGAAATGCTTATAGGAGTTGTAATGCTTATGATGCTTTTGATTCTCATGCCATGTTTGCTTCTAGTTCTTCCTATATGCATGGTAGAGATATGTCTAGGAGAAATGTTGTTCATCATATGCCTAGGAGAAATGTTGTTAATGTTCCTAGGAAAGTTAATGAACCTTCTACAATATATCATGCTTGCAATGCTTCATTTGGCATTTGTAGAAAGAATGAGAAGGTGATTGCTAGGAAGTTAGGGGCAAGATGCAAGGGAGATAAACCTTGCATTTGGGTCCCTAAGACAATTGTGACTAACCTTGTAGGACCCAACAAGAGTTGGGTACCTAAGACCCAAGCCTAAATTTGCCTTGCAGGTTTATGCATCCGGGGGTTCAAGCTGGATTATCGACAGCGGATGCACAAACCATATGACGGGGGAGAAGAAGATGTTCACCTCCTACGTCAAAAACAAGGATTCCCAAGATTCAATAATATTCGGTGATGGGAACCAAGGCAAGGTAAAAGGGTTAGGTAAAATTGCTATTTCATCTGAGCACTCTATATCTAATGTGTTTTTAGTTGAGTCTCTTGGATATAATTTGTTATCTGTTAGTCAATTATGCAATATGGGATATAATTGTCTATTCACAAATGTAGATGTGTCTGTCTTTAGAAGGTGTGATGGTTCACTAGCTTTTAAGGGTGTACTAGATGGCAAACTTTTTTTGGTTGATTTTGCAAAAGAAGAGGCCGGTCTAGATGCATGCTTAATTGCTAAGACTTGCATGGGCTGGCTGTGGCATCGTCGCTTAGCACATGTGGGGATGAAGAACCTCCACAAGCTTCTAAAGGGAGAACACGTGATAGGTCTAACTAATGTGCATTTCGAAAAAGATAGACCTTGTGCAGCTTGTCAAGCAGGGAAACAGGTGGGAAGCTCTCATCACACCAAAAATGTGATGACCACATCAAGACCCTTGGAGATGCTTCATATGGACCTCTTCGGACCCGTCGCCTATCTAAGCATAGGAGGGAGTAAGTATGGTCTTGTTATAGTTGATGATTTTTCCTGCTTCACTTGGGTATTCTTTTTATAGGATAAATCTGAAACCCAAGGGACCCTCAAGCGCTTCCTCAGGAGAGCTCAAAATGAGTTTGAGCTCAAGGTGAAGAAGATAAGGAGCGACAACGGGTCCGAGTTCAAGAACCTTCAAGTGGAGGAGTTCCTTGAGGAGGAGGGGATCAAGCACGAGTTCTCCGCTCCCTACACACCACAACAAAATGGTGTGGTAGAGAGGAAGAACAGGACGCTCATAGACATGGCGAGGACGATGCTTGGAGAATTCAAGACCCCCGAGCGGTTTTGGTCGGAAGCCGTGAACACGGCTTGCCACGCCATCAACCGGGTCTACCTTCACCGCCTCCTCAAGAAGACTTCGTATGAGCTACTAACCGGTAACAAACCCAATGTGTCTTATTTTCGTGTATTTGGGAGCAAGTGTTATATTCTTGTGAAGAAAGGTAGAACTTCTAAATTTGCTCCCAAAGTTGTAGAAGGGTTTTTATTAGGTTATGACTCAAATACAAAGGCGTATAGGGTCTTCAACAAATCATTGGGTTTGGTTGAAGTCTCTAGCGACGTTGTATTTGATGAGACTAATGGCTCTCCAAGAGAGCAAGTTGTTGATCTTGATGATGTAGATGAAGAAGACGTTCCAACGGCCGCAATGCGCACCATGGCGATTAGCGATGTGCGACCACAGGAAAAATTGGAGCAAGATCAACCTTCTTCCTCAACAATGGTGCATCCCCCAACTCAAGACGATGAACAGGTTCATCAGGAGGAGGCGTGTGATCAAGGGGGAGCACAAGATGATAATATGAGGGAGGAAGAAGCACAACCGGCACCTCCAACCCAAGTTCAAGTGACGATTCAAAGGAATCATCCCGTCGACCAAATATTGGGTGATATTAGCAAGGGAGTAACTACTCGTTCTAGATTAGTTAATTTTTGTGAGCATTACTCCTTTGTCTCTTCTATTGAGCCTTTCAGGGTAGAAGAGGCCTTGCTAGATCCGGACTGGGTGTTGGCCATGCAGGAGGAGCTAAACAACTTCAAGCGTAATGAAGTTTGGACACTGGTGCCTCGTCCCAAGCAAAACGTTGTGGGAACCAAGTGGGTGTTCCGCAACAAACAGGACGAGCACGGGGTGGTGACGAGGAACAAGGCTCGACTTGTGGCAAAAGGTTATGCCCAAGTCGTAGGTTTGGACTTTGAGGAGACTTTTGCTCCTATGGCTAGGCTAGAATCAATTCGTATTTTGCTAGCATATGTCGCTCACCATTCTTTCAGGTTGTTCCAAATGGATGTGAAGAGCGCTTTCCTCAACGGGCCGATCAAGGAGGAGGTGTACATGGAGCAACCCCCTGGCTTCGAGGATGAACGGTACCCCGACCACGTGTGTAAGCTCTCTAAGGCGCTCTATGGACTTAAGCAAGCCCCAAGAGCATGGTATGAATGCCTTAGAGACTTTTTAATTGCTAATGCTTTCAAGGTTGGCAAAGCCGATCCAACTCTTTTCACTAAGACTTGCGATGGTGATCTTTTTGTGTGCCAAATTTATGTCAATGACATAATATTTGGTTCTACTAATCAAAAGTCTTGTGAAGAGTTTAGCAGGGTGATGACGCAGAAATTCGAGATGTCGATGATGGGCGAGTTGAACTACTTCCTTGGATTCCAAGTGAAGCAACTCAAGGACGGCACTTTCATCTCCCAAACGAAGTACACGCAAGACTTGCTAAAGCGGTTTGGGATGAAGGACGCCAAGCCCGCAAAGACTCCGATGGGAACCGACGGACACACCGACCTCAACAAAGGAGGTAAGTCCGTTGATCAAAAGGCATACCGGTCTATGATAGGGTCTTTACTTTATTTGTGTGCTAGTAGACCGGATATTATGCTTAGCGTATGCATGTGTGCTAGATTTCAATCCGATCCAAGGGAGTGTCACTTAGTGGCTGTGAAGCGAATTCTTAGATATTTAGTCGCTACACCTTGCTTCGGGATCTGGTATCCAAAGGGGTCTAACTTTGACTTCATTGGATACTCAGATTCCGACTATGCTGGATGTAAGGTCAATAGGAAGAGTACATCGGGGACGTGCCAATTCTTAGGAAGGTCCCTGGTGTCGTGGAACTCTAAGAAACAAACTTTTGTTGCCCTATCCACCGCTGAGGCCGAGTACGTTGCCGCAGGACAGTGTTGTGCGCAACTACTTTGGATGGGGCAAACCCTCCGGGACTTTGGCTACAATCTGAGCAAAGTCCCACTCCTATGTGACAATGAGAGTGCTATCCGCATAGCGAAAAATCCTGTTAAGCACAGCCGCACAAAGCACATTGACATCCGGCATCACTTTTTGAGAGACCACCATCAAAAGGGAGATATCGAAGTGTTTTATGTTAGCACCGAGAACCAGCTAGCCGATATCTTTACCAAGCCTCTAGATGAGAAGACCTTTTGCAGGCTGCGTAGTGAGCTAAATGTCTTGGATTCGTGGAACTTGGATTGATTTATAGCATACATGTGTTTATGCCTTTGATCATGTTCCTTATGCATTTTGTTGCTTACTGTGGTGCTCAAGTTGTACAATCACTCCCCGGACCTCACAAGTCCATTTGCAAGTGATGCACATATTTAGGGGGAGATGTGCTACAACTTGACCCTTTGAGACTAACCATGTGCTTGAGTTTGCTTAATTTAGTCTCAAAGGAAGTTTGAAAGGGCAAAGGTGGACTTGGACCATGAAAGACTTCCACTGCACTCCGATGAGAGGGTAACTTATTCCAAGTTCATCTCATGTACTCTTATTGCCTTTGTGTTCTTATTTGAAGATTTTGGTGAGGCAATGGGGTTTAAGGGCCAAGATTGATCCCGTTTTGGTGTTTGATGCCAAAGGGGGAGAAAATAAGGCCAAAGTAATAAATGGATCAGCTACCACTTGAGGAATTTTGAAAATAGTAGAATAGAGCTTTTGTTTTGTCAAAATACTCTTATTGGCTCTTTTTGTCAAAACTTGGTCTCTTGTGGGGAGAATGATTGATTATGGGAAATAGGGGGAGTTTTTGACACTGTGATCAATTTCTATTGGAACAACTCTCTTTATGTCTCTTCAAGTGTGTTTGACTTAGAGATAGGAAATTGAGGTTGATTTGCAAAAACAAACCAAGTGGTGGCAAAGAGTGATCCATATATGCCAAATTTGAATCAAAACTATATTGAGTTTTCATTTGCATTGATATTGCACTTGTTCTAGTTACTTTATGTTGTGTTGGCATAAATCACCAAAAAGGGGGAGATTGAAAGGGAAATGTGCCCTTGGGCCATTTCTAAGTATTTTGGTGATTGAGTGCCAACACAAGTTCTTTTGTGTTAATCTATGCAAAGTGGTGGACAAAGTGCAAATCATGTCAAAAGGTATGTTTCTAGACTTAGTATATTGTTTTATGGACTAATGTATTGTGTCTAAGTGCTAGAAACAGGAAAAATTGAATTGGAAATGAGATGGCTCTGTTCAGCCAAAGTCAGCTCGGTCTAGGTGCACCTGACTGTCCGGTGTCCGGTGCGCCAGGCTGACTCTAGCGAACTTGCTGCTCTCGGGACTTCGACGGCGGTGTACGGCTATAATTCACTGGACTGTCCGGTGGTGCACCAGACTGTCCGGTGAGCCATTCACAGGCGAACTCGTCGCTCTCGGGAGATGATTAACGGCGTATGGCTATAATTCACCGGACTGTCCGGTGGTGCACCGGACTGTCCGGTGAACCAACGATCAGCCGGAGCAACGGTCGGCCGAGGATTCCGCGCGTGACGCGTGGCCGAGCCAACGGTCACATTGGGGCACCGGACTGTCCGGTGTGCACCGGACAGTGTCCGGTGCGCCAACGGCTCTCAATCAGCAACGATCGACTTCGCCAAATAAGGAAACAAATCCGCACCGGATAGCGTCCGGTGGTGCAGGCGACAGAAGGCAAGATCTGCCTTCCTGGAATGCTCTCAATGGCTCCTAGCTGCCTTGGGGCTATAAAAGGGGCCCCTAGGCGCATGGAGGAGCACACCAAGCATACTCAAAGCATTCCTAAGCACCAAGACTTCGATTCCACGCATTTGTTTCTTCGTGATAGCATCTAGAGCTCTAGTTGAGTTGTGAACTCGTCGGGTTGTGTTGCGAGCTCTTGTTGCGACTTGTGTGCGTGTTGACATTCTGATTTTGAGTCTTGTGTGCATTGCTCATCCCTCCCTTACTTCGTGCTTCTTTGTGAACTTGAAGTGTAAGGGCGAGAGGCTCCAAGTTGTGGAGATTCCTCGCAAGCGGGATATAGTAAAGCAAGCAAAACACCGTGGTATTCAAGTGGGTCTTTGGACCGCTTGAGAGGGGTTGATTGCAACCCTCGTCCGTTGGGACACCACAACGTGGAGTAGGCAAGCGTTGGTCTTGGCCGAACCACGGGATAAACCACTGTGCCATCTCTGTGATTGATCTCTTGTGGTTATTGTGTTTTGTTGAGACTCCTCTCTAGCCACTTGGCATTATTGTGCTAACGCCTAATCAAGTTTTTTGGTGGCTTAAGTTTAAGTTTCACAGGATCACCTATTCACCCCCCCTCTAGGTGCTCTCACTTCTGGAGTGTGTTGATCGTTGCGCTGTCTCTTACTGTGTGCTTCATCTTTGCCAGCTCCTTGGTGGGTGTTGTTGGCAAGGGCCTTGCCTTTTTTCTCAGCTAGCAAGGCTGCCTTCGCTGCTTCATCGACGAATGGGGCTGCCTTTGAGTTAGCTCTTTTGGGTGCCATCGCGGGTGGTTTGCTCGTAGCACGAACGGTGGGCGTCAATGTTGGAACTCGCGTTCCCGGGCAGGTTGATTCCAATAGAGGAGTGAGAGAGATGTCAGCACGGTTTTACTTGACGCGACAATTGCTCTGTTAATCCAGCCTCTCAAGGGCACTGTACGGGGGTATTTATAGGTGTCTGAGTGCCCAACATCTCGATGTAAGGACGCATGTGCCCTTAGGCACCCGGTCTATCCCTGGAATATTCCTGTAAAGGAGGGTTACAGACTGTCATTACAGAAAGGCTGTTACAAATCGGGCTCGTAACACACTTATCCGAGCGGGGCCCATTACAATGGGCCGAATCCCACGTGGGCCTCCAGGCAGAGTGAGGACGTGGGACGGGGCGACATCACCGTAGGCCTTCGTCCTGTAGCGTATAAGATGAAGGGTGGACCCCGCCGGTCTTTCTGCTTCCTGTCGGCGCAGCGAGATAGACGAAGGGGAGACCTCGCCGGTCCTTCTGCTTCCTATCGGCGCAGCGAGATAGACGAAGGCTGGAGCGAAGGGTAGCGTCTTCGCCTTCGCCCCAACATCCGGTACAGTAAGAGATTAGCTTATCCTCAACAAGCCTACGCTGAGTTCCGAGTGTGAGCCGCCACCGCCAGCACCATCCCACACTCCCGTTCCTGCCGGCGCCATGCAACCTACAGCTGCTTGTGGGTCGCGGCTCGTCTCGCCCAGGCTAAGGCTGCCCGTGTGGCCGCGACAGTGCATCGTGCCGCGTGCGTGTGCTCCACAGAGCGCTAGCCGCCAGCGCCGTAGCTGCAGGCCCATAGCCGCAGGCTGCACTGCTGCTGTGCACGGTGCGCTTGTGCCTGTGCCGCAGCGCGGTAGCGCGCCGCCCCACCCAGCCGCAGGCCACCCCGGCGTGGCGGCGTCCAGCCGTGAGCGGTGAGCCGTCCAAGTCCAGACCCCGGCCACCAGCCTACCCTGACAGCATAGAGCACACAACAACAGTCAGCAAGGGTGAGTATTTGAATTATTGAATAGAGTCCAGTTCACTACACGGTAGAATACAGTCCAGTTCCAAATCCAATTTATTTGATTATGTGCGTGAGTATTTGAATTATTGAATAGAAACAAAACAACGTGTTTAATCCATTAGATTTCGCTATATATCATTTGGTTGTAAATGGGTTGTAATCAAAATGACTATTAAATAAGTTATTTTTTAACATGTATTACTTATTTTGTAGCTACAAGTCTACAAATTGTTTTAGACTGTATCATAAATTTGTATTCTTCGCTGCGTTAGCAACACCTAAATTTTCTGGCGTCCTCCGCCACTACTCCCCCTTTTATCCTTATCGTGGAAGGGAAGCTGAAAGAGAAGGGTGTCGCATGCGGCTGATTAAGAGACGGGCATCTAAAAGGTTTAACCCGGAGTTGAAACTCCCACGGTTAATGAGTGCTAAAAATTAACACAACCACTCCACGCCCGCGCGCCGCCTGCCTCGCCACGCCACGCCCGAGCCCGGGCGGCCGGCGGCGGCGCGCGCACGTGTGGCAGGCCTGGTTCGTTTCTTGACTTCTCAAATTAAATAGAATAATTCCCACTGTTGGGGACTTGTTCTCAAATGCTAAGAGTTAAGAACAAGGCAACATAAAAAGTGTTAAATACTGTCGGGGACCATAATTAGGGGTACCCTCAAGACCCCTAAATCTCAGCTGGTAACCCCCATCAGCACAAAGCTGCTAAGGCCTGATGGGTGCGATTAAGTCAAGGATCAGTCCATTCAAGGGACACGATCGTGCCTCGCCCGAGCCCAGCCTCGGGCAAGGGAAGCCGACCCCGGAGAACCTACGTCTCGCCCGAGGACCCCCCCACCAGCAACGGGCACACTGTCGGCTCGCCCGAGGCCCCGTCTTCACCGAGAAGCAACCTTGGCCACATCGCCACGCCGACCGACCAAATCGCAGGGGCATTTAATGCAAAGGTGGCCTGACACCTTTATCCTGACGCACGCCCTCCAGTCGACAGAGCCGAGGTGACCGCAGTCACTTCGCCGCTCTACTGACCCGTCTGACAAGAGGACAGCGCCGCCTGCGCCGCCCCGACTGCTGAGCCACCCGACAGAGTGAGGCTGACAGCAGCCAAGGCCGGCCTCGGGCGTCATAGGAAACTCCGCCTCGCCCGAGCCCCGGAAGACGGCGAACTCCGCTCCGCCCGACCCAGGGCTCGGACTCGGGCTCAGCCCCGGAAGACGGCGAACTCCGCTCCACCCGACCCAGGGCTCGGACTCGGGCTCAGCCCCGGAAGACGGCGAACTCCGCTCCGCCCGACCCAGGGCTCGGACATGGGCTCAACCCCGGAAGACCGCGAACTCCGCTCCGCCCAACCCAGGGCTCGGACTCGGGCTCAGCCCCGGAAGACGGCGAACTCCGCTCTGCCCGACCCAGGGCTCGGACTCGGGCTCAGCCCCAGAAGACGGCGAACTCCGCTCCGCCCGACCCAGGGCTCGGACATGGGCTCAACCCCAGAAGACGACGAACTCCGCTTCGCCTGACCCCAGGGCTCGGACTCAGCCCTGGCCTCAGCCGACGGTCTCCGCCTCGCCCGACCCAGGGGCTCGGACTCGACCACGGCCACGGAAGACAGACTCGACCTCGACCTCGGAGGAGCCTCCACATCGCCCAACCTAGGGCGCAGACCGACCACGTCGACAGGAGGCGCCATCATTACCCTACCCCGAGCTGCCTCAGGCTACGGGGAACAAGACCGGCGTCCCATCTGGCTCGCTCCGCCAGATAGGCAATGATGGCGCCCCGCGTGCTCTGTGACGACGGCGGCTCTCGGCCCCCTTACGGAAGCAAGAGGACGTCAGCAAGGACTCGATAGCCCCAACAGTTGTCCTCTCGCCAGGCTCCAGCACTCCTCCGACGGCCACGACACCACACGAACTGGGTGCCAAACACCTCTCCGGCTGCCACGACAGCGTGTACTTAGGGCGCTAGCTCTCCTCCGCTAGACACGTAGCACTCTGCTACACTCCCTATTGTACACCTGGATCCTCTCCTTACGCCTATAAAAGGAAGGACCAGGGCCCTCTTACAGAGGGTTGGCCCACGCGGGGAAGGACGGGACGGCGCTCGCTCAAGGCCGCTCGCTCCCACTCCCGCGTGGACGCTTGTATCCCCCTACTGCAAGCGCACCCGACTCAGGCGCGGGGCTAACACGAAGGCCGCAGGATCCACACTCTCTCACGCCTGCCTCCCTCCGGCCGCTTCCTTTCCCCCCTTCGCGTTCCGCCTTGCGTCGACCCATCTGGGTTGGGGCACACGGCGACAATTCACTCGTCGGTCCAGGGACCCCCTGGGTTTCGAAACACCAACAGTTGGCGCGCCAGGTAGGGGCCTGCTGCGTGTTGACGAACAGCTTCCCGTCAAGCTCTAGATGGGCAGTCTCCAGCAACCTTTCCAGCCCAGGACGGTGCTCCGTTTCGGGAATCTTGAGTTCATGTCCCTCGACGGCAGCTACGACATGATGCTCCTTCCCCCGCCGTGCGACAGCGACAATGGCGGTCGACAACCCGCTCACCGGTGGGGAAATCGACGACGCCTTCCCCACGTGGTGGAAGGACGACATTCGGGCTTGTCCCGTCCCCTCCCCCACCGACGGAGGAGGAGGCGGGGCAACCAAGGCCAAGCGGGAAGCGGCACCTCGTTGGCTGTCGAGCGAGTCGACGGCGCCGGCGCCCCAACGGAGGGCGTGTCGGGCATCGATCTCGCGCCTGAGACGAAGACGAGCGCCGCCTCCCCGCAACACGCCAATCTCAAGCAAACGCACGACGCCAGCACGCTCGCGAGGGACTTGCTGGGCGTCACCCTCGTACCTGAGACAACGGTGCAGTCAGTCCCAGACGCGACCTCGTCACCGACCGTCGATCGAAAGGTACCGACCGATTCCCATCTCGTGTCTTTTGGATTCGGCCTCGACCCACCAAGCGACTCCGCTTTGGTGAGCACTCTCTTAGAGGCGAGTCCAAACCCTCTGGGGTATCATGTGCGGTCACCCTGGGACCGACTGACGGCCGACTCGACCTACGAGTCCTCGGGGTCCGAGGAAGATGGCGAGCCCGACCTCTGTTGGGATTTCTCCGGACTTGGCAACCCCAGTGCCATGCGGGACTTCATGACCGCATGTGACTACTGCCTTTCCGACTGTTCCAACGGCAGCCGCGGCCTCGACAATGAGGACCGCGGCCCAAGTCGTGAATGTTTCCACGTCGATCTAGGGGGTCCCGGCGAAGGAAACCATCTTGGTGCGCCGGAAAACGGTGATCCCCCTAGGCCCGTGCCTCGCGTTGACATCCTTCGGGAGCTAGCTATGGTCCCTGTCCCGGCGGGGGGTCCTGACCCACAGCTCGAGCATATCCGCGAGAGGCAGGCCAGGCTCGACGAGGGAGCAGGAACGCTTGTGCCGATCCGCCGGGACATCGGGCAGGAATGGGCAGCCCAACTTCCGGCCGGAGAAGCGCGTCATCTCCCCCAGGACATCCAGCACCGCATCGCCGACGACGCCAGGGTGAGGCCACCGCCGGATTCCAGCGGAGTCGGCCAGAACCTGGCTGCAGCGGCGATACTCCTCCGCGCGATGCCAGAGCCATCAACCACGGAAGGGCGACGTATCCAGGGAGAGCTCAAGAATCTCCTGGAGGACGCCGCGGTCCGACGGGCCGAAAGCTCTACCTCCCAAAGGCAGGGTTTCCGCTCGGAACATCGCGTCGTGACTTCCCGATTCATGCGGGAAGTCTCGGTCCACTCCGGGCGCACGCGCGACACAGCGCCTGCGGCCCCGGGTCGCCTCGGCAACGAGCGCCACCATCACAGCCGTCGGGGCCACCTCGACCATAGGGCGCGCAGAGGCTACCACCCCAGGCGTGGGGAACGCTACGACAGCGGGGAGGATCGGAGTCCTTCGCCCGAACCACCGGTCCGCAGGCTTTCAGCCGCGCCATACGACGGGCACCGTTCCCGACCCGGTTCCGAACCCCGACTACTATCACAAAGTACTCGGGGGAGACGATACTGGAACTGTGGCTCGCGGACTATCGGCTGGCCTGCCAACTGGGTGGAACGGACGTCAACAACCTCATCATCCGCAACCTCCCCCTGTTCCTCTCCGACACCGCTCGAGCCTGGCTGGAGCACCTGCCCCCGGGGCAGATCTCCAACTGGGACGACCTGGTCCAAGCCTTCGCTGGCAATTTCCAGGGCACGTACGTGCGCCCTGGGAACTCCTGGGATCTCCGAAGCTACCGCCAGCAGCCGGGAGAGTCTCTCCGGGACTACATCCGGCGATTCTCGAAGCAGCGCATAGAGCTGCCCAACGTCACCGATTCAGATGTCATCGGCGCGTTCCTCACCGGCACCACCTGCCGCGACCTGGTGAGCAAGCTGGGTCGCAAGACCCCCACCAGGGCGAGCGAGCTGATGGACATCGCCACCAAGTTCGCCTCTGGCCAGGAGGCGGTTGAGGCCATTTTCCGGAAGGACAAGCAGCCCCAGGGCCGCCCACCGGAAGATGCTCCCGAGGCGTCAACTCAGCGCGGCGCCAAGAAGAAGGGCAAGAAGAAGTCGCAAGCGAAATGCGACGCCGCCGATGCGGACCTTGTCGCCGCCGCCGAGCACAAGAACCCTCGGAAACCTCCCGGAGGTGCCAACCTCTTCGACAAGATGCTCAAGGAGCCATGCCCCTATCATCAGGGGCCCGTCAAGCACACCCTTGAGGAGTGTGCCATGCTTCGACGACACTTCCACAAGGCCGGGCCACCCGCGGAGGGTGGCAAGGCCCTCGACGACGCAAAGGAGGAAGATCACAAGGCAGGAGGGTTCCCCGAGATCCGCGACTACTTCAAGATCTACGGCGGGCAAGTGGTGAATGCCTCGACTCGGCACCGCAAGCAAGAGCGTCGGGAGGTCTGCTCGGTAAAGGTGGCGGCACCAGTCTACCTAGACAGGTCCGACAAGCCCATCACCTTCGACCAGGCCGACCATCTAGACTACGTGTCGAGCCCGGGGAGATACCCACTCGTTGTCGACCCCATTATCGGCAATGTCAGGCTCACCAAGGTCCTCATGGACGGAGGCAGCAGCCTCAACATCATCTACGTCGAGACCCTCGGGCTCCTGCGGATCGATCTGTCCTCGGTCCGAACGGGCGCTGCGCCTTTCCACGGGATCGTCCCCGGGAAGCGCGTTCAACCCCTCGGACAACTCGACCTACCCGTCTGCTTCGGGACGCCCTCCAACTTTCGAAAGGAGACCCTCATGTTCGAAGTGGTCGGGTTTCGAGGGACCTACAACGCAGTGCTGGGGAGGCCATGCTACGCCAAGTTCATGGCCGTCCCCAACTACACCTACCTCAAGCTCAAGATGTCGGGCCCCAATGGGGTCATCACCGTCGGGCCCACGTACCGACACGCATACGAATGCGATGTAGAGTGCGTGGAGTACGCCGAGGCCCTCGCCGAATCCGAGGCCCTCATCGCTGACCTGGAGAGCCTCTCTAGGGAGGCGCCCGACGTGAAGCGCCACGCCGGCAACTTCAAACCAGCGGAGACGGTCAAGTCCGTCCCTCTCGACCCCTGCAACGACGCCTCCAAGCAGATCCGGATCGGCTCTGAGCTCGACCCCAAATAGGAAGCAGTGCTCGTCGACTTTCTCCGCGCGAACGCCGTCGTTTTCGCGTGGACTCCCTCGGACATGCCCGGCATATCGAGGGAAGTCACCGAGCACTCTCTGGATATTTGTCACACCCGGTTTTGGAGGTAAACCGAATGCGAACCATGTACGTGCCAGGATCAGAAATTCACGTACATAGCGATTACATAAATGACTCATCATAGCACAATGCTTCGAATTACAATAAAGAGTAAGTAATAATATTACAGACTAGAGTCATTTACATAATATGAAATCAAAGTACGCAGAATCGAAACGTAGCCAACGTAAACAACCCACCACAGGCAGCTGACTGGGGGAGGTCGCTAGCCTAATCCTCGAACTCATCGACGTCCTGGAACTCCTAGAGATCCACCTCGACGCCTTCTTCTTTACCTGAGCATAGATTGCACCAAGGCAACCTGGTGTTTTGTGAAAGCAAGGGTGAGTACACATCAACGTACTCAGCAAATGCCCCGTTTGGCTGAGGTGGACTAGCTTTATGTGGGGTTAAGCTCAAGCAGTTGCTTTTAGTTGGTCAGATATTTATTATTAGTGGAAGCCAAGTTTTATCATATAACCAACCCGTGAATCATTTCCTCATCGAGGAACATCATTATCGTCATCGAACCAAAATAATAAATAGAACCATTGTATCTCGAACCATCTGTATCTCAGATCGTCTGCATCTCTAATCGAAGAGGATCCCAAGGCCGCTCATAACCGTGAGCACGGCTGATATATCAGTTTCATTACCCTCTGCAGAGGTCGCACACTTTACCCATGAGTCGTGATTCCCATTTTGCCCGGGGATCATGACTCCCCATTGATCACTTCCTAGGTGGTCCGGCAGGGTATCACTACGTAGCTTTTACAAAGATTCCCTAGAGGTCATAGCCGCCCGTTAGGTTTCTCCAGTTTGATAAACACAGTACCTCTCCCCGCAGGAGGGTGACTAACAAAAGCAAAACGAAAGCACCTCGGTACCCAACCTCGGCAGAGCAAGCACTGTGCCTGGACCCCATTGACGGCACGACGGCGAAGCAACTACACCTCTAGTTCCTCTAATTAATTAGCTAAGGGCGCCCCATTTCACCCTCATGGTTGCACTGTTATCCCGGGTGGTCACTCCACGAACAGGTCCTTACGGAGAGGTACTCAGGGAAAAGGCCCGAGCCCCCTAGAGTATCACAATATCATCATTGGGATAACATCATCGTATCATAAATATTCACATCATGTTCGTTGATTAAAGTAAAGCAATAGCATAATGCTAACCATGATAACCCAAAAGGTAAATCAAGGACAAGGTAAATAGAAAGCTAGTAAATCCTTAGGTTTCAATTAAGTAGTGCAGGACAGTGAATTATAAGTGAATGGGACATAATAGGTCAGAGGACACTTGCCTTCACCAAACAGATGCTCAGGGTCTTCAACTCTGTAGAACTCGAAGAACTGGATAACTTGGTCGCCAACTCTTGATCTTCGATCCCTCGAAGCTCGGAAATGGATCGCAAACTATTCGCGACGCACAGCGAATACTAACAGGCACAAACGAACAAACAAACAAATATATGTATATGCGTAAGAACATTACACCATTCAAATAAAACATAATAAAATATAGACAACGAAATAGAGCTCGCTACTATGGTCACGCGAGGAGAAGAATTGTCGAACGCGAGACTACGGTCGGGGAGATATCACGTTTACGCTAAATAAATATTAACTATAACATTTAATTCGACATTATAAAATGTAAATAATATTTACCATTTAGTTTTGATTACTCCGTTACACTAGCAGTTGTTAGTTAAACTAGTAATTTAATTAAAGTCAGAGATTCTAAGTGAGACGAATCTAGGACGTGCGAAACAACACGACAGCGCGCGAACGATGCGGAGACACACGCGACACAGCACGCTGACAACACACGAAACATCGCGCGCGACCGGCGCAAATGACGCGCGAATCAGCATGCCACCACGAGCACATCACGCACGAATAGCGCGCAGACAGCACGTGAACGACGTGCGAAGACCCATGCGAAACAACATGATGACGCGTGAACGATACCTCGTGCGAAGAACAACAAACAAATAAATAAATAAAAATAGTTAAGTTGGTATTAATCAAGTTAATGTTTATTTATTAAAAGCCCGAGTTAAAAACTATAAACCAATTTAAATTAGAGGGTCATTTTTAATAAGCATCGAACGAACAACTAATAAAATGCTTAAAACTTGTGTCGTGACAGGATAACATTACTAATACGAGACCAATGTTGCTACAGAGTTGACACGACTAAAGCATGACGACACGCGTGAACAGCACGCGACAACACGCGAACCATACACGTGGCACGAACTCGCGAACGATCGACGCCGACGTATAAGCGGCACACGAATGACTCACGAAACAGCATGCCACCACGTGCGGAACGACACGCATGACAGGTGAGGAAAAACTAATTAGATGTCGTGCTTATACTAAGCAATTATTACAAACAACCTTTAAGCTGGTATTAATCACGTTAGCATTTATAAAAGAATGGATTAAAAGCTATTAATGAGATTTAATTAGCAAACTAAATTAACAAAACTAGTTAAATAAGCATTTAATTAATTATCTAAAGCATGTGTTATGGTGGACCATTATTATTAATGCATAGGCAATGTTAATACAAATCTAACGCAACTAGAAAGAATCAAATCGGACATCAGAGACAACAAATACTACTTATTCAATAAATCGCGGATTAAAAGATGTAGAGCGAGCTGATTGATCGAAACCAAATCGCACGGAGGGCCACAGGGGACATGGTCATAACAGATCCGGCAAGGTGGGATTTAGTGTGGCCACTCCCTTCGTCCTCCTCACGATTGAACGGTTTCTACTTCTTCTACCTTGCAGTGGACAGCGAACAAAAAAACGGGTTCGGCCATGGGACTAGGGGCGGCACTCGGCTGCGTGCCGGGCCCACCGACCGCTGGCGAGAGGAGGGAGTAGCCGGCTGCACCTCCCAACGCAGGGGCGGCTCGGCCTGGCCTTCAGGCTCGGAGGGGTGGGGGCTGGCTCGCCGGCCGCACTGGGCAGCCGCGCCCGGGGAGGCTCAGCCTAGGCTGGCCGGGGCAGACCGCCGCGCGCACCATGCCGGCAGGCCTTCGGGCCGCCGCGCTGGGCAAGGGAGCAGGGGATGGGTGGGCTGGAGCCACGCCCGGGGCAGACGACGCCGCTGGGGCCACGCTCGACCGTGGATTGGTTGTAGGGGAGGGCAGCCATGGTCATGAGGGATGGGGAGGCACACGCGAGGGGCTTCGTCGGGAAGAGAGGAATTGCTCGGCAGGGGACGAAGAGGGCTGCTCGCCGGGGAAGAAGTCCGACGCTCGGCGATGGTTGGCTCATGGAAGGGGACGAGCGACCGCGCCGTTGGAGGAGATAGCCAGGGGGTGCGCCTGGGCTAGGGGATTTCATCGAGGCATGGGGGTGAGCGGGGGGGCTCGCCGGGAAGAGAGAACGCGTGGGGACGGAGGGAGGAGAGGAAGAGGACTCACCTGAAAACCACCATGTGCAGGGACGTCAGCATCTGCGCGATTTGGATCTGGGGCGATTTGGATCTGGGGAGGGAGACGAGAGGTTATGTGACGACAGTGGTTATATAAAAGAGAACGCGGGAGTAGTTTGCCAAATTCGTCGTCAATTGCGTCGCGACCGAGAGAGAGGCAGTTGCGAGCACGACAAATTGCGCGAGACAGTGTAAGATGGAGACTGAGTCGGATGAGTGGTAGACAGGATTGGATAAAATTAGAGGAAAACGATCAAAGCTGACCCGCGGGTCCAAGGCGATGAGATAGACGTCGAAGGGGTAGACAGGGATAGATGGGGATAGCCAACGGAGCAGCATGCCGTTTGCGAGGAAAGATGTTTTAATGATCCCGCGAAAAGGACACGAGATCTGGAACAGACTCGACGAGAGGAACGTATATATATTATCGAGTTTCCAAGATTTTGTTGTTTTCGCAAATACTAAATTTTAGGTATTAAATTGATATTAGCAAAACTAAAAATTCATATTTTAATACTCGAAGAAACGTTTCAAAGGTTCCCGAAAGTCTCCAGAAACAAGATCAAGATAATTCGATGTAGTTTGAAAAAAAAACTTTTTACACTCATAAGCACTATGCAACGACTTGAATGCAACAATCAAAGCTTCTCCAGGATTTTATTTTACTACGCCAAAAACTCATATATATATATATATATAATAAAATAACTCTCCATTATTTAGAAAAAGAGAAGAAAAGCAGGTAAAGAAGAGGGTAACACCTGAATTTGGTGGATACTGAAAAAAAATTTATACCCCCAAATTCAGGGTGTTACAAATCTAACCCCCTTAACAGAATCTCGCCCTCGAGATTCAAGAAGAGGCTAGCAAGAAAATGAGATTGGTTCATTGGTCTTTCATAGCTTCTTCTGACTCAACTTTGACTCTGGCAACTTTAACTTGTGGACTGGTTGCTTTGACCTTCAGGTGCTTGAGACCGACCGGTGCAATTCTTGAGGCTCTCCTGGACCTGTGGGTTAGGACCCACACACGCTTTCGCTGCGCCAATCTGATTCTTGTTGGTTGATGTTGATCGCATTGTCTTCATTGGGGTTAGCGGCTAACCCCCTTAACAGGAGCATTGATATGCACTTGGTGAAGATGTTGCCAACTCTGATCTTGACCGATTAAGAGAGGTTGGAGGTTGCCAAATGGACAGGTGTGAGAAGAAAGGATAGCAAGAAAACGTAAGTATAGACAGATTAGAGAGAGCAGGGGGAGAACCCAACTACTTAACTCTATGGCACTCAACTAGTAAACTGATGTCATTGCGGACCAAGGGCCACAACACATCAACACTCATCACAAAGAAGCAAATCAGTCATCACACAAAGACAAACAGCACAAGCATACAACAACAAACATCTTGTTGCTATACGTAACTTTTAATTAAATGGTGGTCTTTCCTTACCAAGGGGAAACTATTCTAAGACCATTGAAAGGCAAGGGGAATAATAAGACATGGAGGGTAGGGGCATGAGCATAATAAAGGATGGAGCTAAAGCAATGATTGTAACCGACAGGGGAGAGAATGCAACCGAGGTCAAGATAGGTAAAACACCATTCTCAAATCGAGATGGGAAAGATGATATTTCAAAAGGCAGGCATTAGATAAGCATCATGGAAAGATCTAGTGGTGACAAAGGTAAATGAGGTAACAGACAAAAGCATATCAAAAGGCCGAATTAAGACAAGATTTGCAACGCGATAGAGGAAAAAGGGAATGAACAAGAGCGGGATAGGCAAGACATCACTCTTGAAATGAAATGGGAGAGGAGGCTTTAAAATGCAGGTGCAAGATAAGCATCATGGTAAAGATCAAGGGATGACAAGGGTTAAGGTGATAACAGACAAACACAACCACAAAGGTATTTTAGACAAAAAGTGCGAGGTATCAAGGAATGGGAAGCGATCAATGGTGAAGTAGGTGAAGCATTATCCTCAAACAGCGATGGAAAAGAGCAGGCTTTAAAGGATAGGTTCAGGATAAGCATGTGGGCAAGGGCATAGGTATCACGAGGGTTTAAAGGTAATAATGGACAAGGATGTAGAAGAGGAGGTAAATGGGTATAAGAACCAAGGATATAAATACCACAGAGGGTGGAGTTAAGACAGGACGTGCAAATATATATATAAAAAAGGGTACGTTCAAGGGCCAGATAGGTAAACTGCCACTCTCAATTTGAGGTGGAAGAGCGGAGATTTTTTTTGAGTATGAACAAAGATGAGTATCAAGGCAAGATCGATGGATGACAAGGTGATGGTGTTAGAAAATCAAAACACAACAAAGGATGGAATTAAGACAACACTTGTAAGTCGAAAAGAGGTGAAGAGAAATCAAGGGAGAGGTGGGTAACTCGCAACTCTCAAACTGGGTTGAAAGAAAGGGGAGGATTTAAAGGATAAGTTTAAGGTAAGCATTTAGGTAGAAAACATAAATATTGCAAGGGCCAAAGGCGATAACGGACAAGAGTATAGGAGAAAAGAAGAAGGCATAGAGGAGCCAGTGGTATAAGCACAATAAAGAATGGAGGTATGTCAAGGCTTACACGCAGTAAAGAAGAAAATATTGCCAAGGATAAGATAAGTAAAACACCGTTCTCAATTTGGGATAGGAGATTGGAGATTTTATATAACGGACATAATGCAATCACCAAGGTATGGTCGAGAGATAGGGAAAGGTAAAGGCAACACTAAACAAAAGCACAACAAAGGATGGAGTTGAGAACTCGCAAGCGACAAAGAGGAGGACACGACCAAGGGAAAATAGGTAAAATATAACTCCCAGATTGAGATAGAAAAGAAGATAATTTAAAGGGCAGGTATAAGATAAACATCAATGTAAGATATAGAGGTGCCAAAGGTAAAGGTGATAATAATGAAAAGCATAAGGATAGAACTTAGGCAAGACTCGCTAGGTGGCGAAGTGGAGAAACAATCAAGGGTAAGATATGTAAGGTTGCAACAGAATGGTTGAAGTAAAAATTCATTACCGAGGGATGTTACAAGGGAACAACGAGATCACCAAGGATGTGCAAAATAAAATGACCGCTCATGGATCATTGAGAAACAAGGGTGGTCAAGGGTATGTTAACTGAAATGTCTCAAACAGATATTGGGATATAAAGATAAGCATATATAAAAATAAGAGTATGCAAAATTTCAATGGTACTAGCATACCAAGACCAAGAGAGTACAAATTGCTAAAAAGATAGCGACTTAACAATAGAATAGGAAAGGGTCTCAAAAGACAGTAAGGTCATGGTCATATAAACTGAAATATTTAAGTAGATAATAGAAAGGCAAGTATTTGAAACAAGAGTATTGAAGGGATACGAGCATGTCAATAGCAAACGACTAGAGTTTGCTAGATAGTAGCAATTTAATGACGAAAGAGGAAGGAACCCCAAAAAGACAAGAAGGTTATGGTTATGGGGCATCTACAAAGAGATCGCAAGCACAAGAGAGAGATCAGATCTAATAGATTGAGATAAGTATAGACCATACTAGAATAAAATACTTTTGGCAAGGGGGCATATAGGAGCACAACATAAAATTAGTCGATATGACTCAAATTTTGAAGCAGAATCAAGGATGAGGTGAAGTAATAATCAATAAGTCCTTAAAACGACCAATGCTACTCTAGGTCAGCGGTCCTACAGTCAGCACGGCTTTGATACCACTTATGTCACACCCGGTTTTGGAGGTAAACCGAATGCGAACCATGTACGTGCCAGGATCAGAAATTCACGTACATAGCGATTACATAAATGACTCATCATAGCACAATGCTTCGAATTACAATAAAGAGTAAGTAATAATATTACAGACTAGAGTCATTTACATAATATGAAATCAAAGTACGCAGAATCGAAACGTAGCCAACGTAAACAACCCACCACAGGCAGCTGACTGGGGGAGGTCGCTAGCCTAATCCTCGAACTCATCGACGTCCTGGAACTCCTAGAGATCCACCTCGACGCCTTCTTCTTTACCTGAGCATAGATTGCACCAAGGCAACCTGGTGTTTTGTGAAAGCAAGGGTGAGTACACATCAACGTACTCAGCAAATGCCCCGTTTGGCTGAGGTGGACTAGCTTTATGTGGGGTTAAGCTCAAGCAGTTGCTTTTAGTTGGTCAGATATTTATTATTAGTGGAAGCCAAGTTTTATCATATAACCAACCCGTGAATCATTTCCTCATCGAGGAACATCATTATCGTCATCGAACCAAAATAATAAATAGAACCATTGTATCTCGAACCATCTGTATCTCAGATCGTCTGCATCTCTAATCGAAGAGGATCCCAAGGCCGCTCATAACCGTGAGCACGGCTGATATATCAGTTTCATTACCCTCTGCAGAGGTCGCACACTTTACCCATGAGTCGTGATTCCCATTTTGCCCGGGGATCATGACTCCCCATTGATCACTTCCTAGGTGGTCCGGCAGGGTATCACTACGTAGCTTTTACAAAGATTCCCTAGAGGTCATAGCCGCCCGTTAGGTTTCTCCAGTTTGATAAACACAGTACCTCTCCCCGCAGGAGGGTGACTAACAAAAGCAAAACGAAAGCACCTCGGCACCCAACCTCGGCAGAGCAAGCACTGTGCCTGGACCCCATTGACGGCACGACGGCGAAGCAACTACACCTCTAGTTCCTCTAATTAATTAGCTAAGGGCGCCCCATTTCACCCTCATGGTTGCACTGTTATCCCGGGTGGTCACTCCACGAACAGGTCCTTACGGAGAGGTACTCAGGGAAAAGGCCCGAGCCCCCTAGAGTATCACAATATCATCATTGGGATAACATCATCGTATCATAAATATTCACATCATGTTCGTTGATTAAAGTAAAGCAATAGCATAATGCTAACCATGATAACCCAAAAGGTAAATCAAGGACAAGGTAAATAGAAAGCTAGTAAATCCTTAGGTTTCAATTAAGTAGTGCAGGACAGTGAATTATAAGTGAATGGGACATAATAGGTCAGAGGACACTTGCCTTCACCAAACAGATGCTCAGGGTCTTCAACTCTGTAGAACTCGAAGAACTGGATAACTTGGTCGCCAACTCTTGATCTTCGATCCCTCGAAGCTCGGAAATGGATCGCAAACTATTCGCGACGCACAGCGAATACTAACAGGCACAAACGAACAAACAAACAAATATATGTATATGCGTAAGAACATTACACCATTCAAATAAAACATAATAAAATATAGACAACGAAATAGAGCTCGCTACTATGGTCACGCGAGGAGAAGAATTGTCGAACGCGAGACTACGGTCGGGGAGATATCACGTTTACGCTAAATAAATATTAACTATAACATTTAATTCGACATTATAAAATGTAAATAATATTTACCATTTAGTTTTGATTACTCCGTTACACTAGCAGTTGTTAGTTAAACTAGTAATTTAATTAAAGTCAGAGATTCTAAGTGAGACGAATCTAGGACGTGCGAAACAACACGACAGCGCGCGAACGATGCGGAGACACACGCGACACAGCACGCTGACAACACACGAAACATCGCGCGCGACCGGCGCAAATGACGCGCGAATCAGCATGCCACCACGAGCACATCACGCACGAATAGCGCGCAGACAGCACGTGAACGACGTGCGAAGACCCATGCGAAACAACATGATGACGCGTGAACGATACCTCGTGCGAAGAACAACAAACAAATAAATAAATAAAAATAGTTAAGTTGGTATTAATCAAGTTAATGTTTATTTATTAAAAGCCCGAGTTAAAAACTATAAACCAATTTAAATTAGAGGGTCATTTTTAATAAGCATCGAACGAACAACTAATAAAATGCTTAAAACTTGTGTCGTGACAGGATAACATTACTAATACGAGACCAATGTTGCTACAGAGTTGACACGACTAAAGCATGACGACACGCGTGAACAGCACGCGACAACACGCGAACCATACACGTGGCACGAACTCGCGAACGATCGACGCCGACGTATAAGCGGCACACGAATGACTCACGAAACAGCATGCCACCACGTGCGGAACGACACGCATGACAGGTGAGGAAAAACTAATTAGATGTCGTGCTTATACTAAGCAATTATTACAAACAACCTTTAAGCTGGTATTAATCACGTTAGCATTTATAAAAGAATGGATTAAAAGCTATTAATGAGATTTAATTAGCAAACTAAATTAACAAAACTAGTTAAATAAGCATTTAATTAATTATCTAAAGCATGTGTTATGGTGGACCATTATTATTAATGCATAGGCAATGTTAATACAAATCTAACGCAACTAGAAAGAATCAAATCGGACATCAGAGACAACAAATACTACTTATTCAATAAATCGCGGATTAAAAGATGTAGAGCGAGCTGATTGATCGAAACCAAATCGCACGGAGGGCCACAGGGGACATGGTCATAACAGATCCGGCAAGGTGGGATTTAGTGTGGCCACTCCCTTCGTCCTCCTCACGATTGAACGGTTTCTACTTCTTCTACCTTGCAGTGGACAGCGAACAAAAAAAACGGGTTCGGCCATGGGACTAGGGGCGGCACTCGGCTGCGTGCCGGGCCCACCGACCGCTGGCGAGAGGAGGGAGTAGCCGGCTGCACCTCCCAACGCAGGGGCGGCTCGGCCTGGCCTTCAGGCTCGGAGGGGTGGGGGCTGGCTCGCCGGCCGCACTGGGCAGCCGCGCCCGGGGAGGCTCAGCCTAGGCTGGCCGGGGCAGACCGCCGCGCGCACCATGCCGGCAGGCCTTCGGGCCGCCGCGCTGGGCAAGGGAGCAGGGGATGGGTGGGCTGGAGCCACGCCCGGGGCAGACGACGCCGCTGGGGCCACGCTCGACCGTGGATTGGTTGTAGGGGAGGGCAGCCATGGTCATGAGGGATGGGGAGGCACACGCGAGGGGCTTCGTCGGGAAGAGAGGAATTGCTCGGCAGGGGACGAAGAGGGCTGCTCGCCGGGGAAGAAGTCCGACGCTCGGCGATGGTTGGCTCATGGAAGGGGACGAGCGACCGCGCCGTTGGAGGAGATAGCCAGGGGGTGCGCCTGGGCTAGGGGATTTCATCGAGGCATGGGGGTGAGCGGGGGGGGCTCGCCGGGAAGAGAGAACGCGTGGGGACGGAGGGAGGAGAGGAAGAGGACTCACCTGAAAACCACCATGTGCAGGGACGTCAGCATCTGCGCGATTTGGATCTGGGGCGATTTGGATCTGGGGAGGGAGACGAGAGGTTATGTGACGACAGTGGTTATATAAAAGAGAACGCGGGAGTAGTTTGCCAAATTCGTCGTCAATTGCGTCGCGACCGAGAGAGAGGCAGTTGCGAGCACGACAAATTGCGCGAGACAGTGTAAGATGGAGACTGAGTCGGATGAGTGGTAGACAGGATTGGATAAAATTAGAGGAAAACGATCAAAGCTGACCCGCGGGTCCAAGGCGATGAGATAGACGTCGAAGGGGTAGACAGGGATAGATGGGGATAGCCAACGGAGCAGCATGCCGTTTGCGAGGAAAGATGTTTTAATGATCCCGCGAAAAGGACACGAGATCTGGAACAGACTCGACGAGAGGAACGTATATATATTATCGAGTTTCCAAGATTTTGTTGTTTTCGCAAATACTAAATTTTAGGTATTAAATTGATATTAGCAAAACTAAAAATTCATATTTTAATACTCGAAGAAACGTTTCAAAGGTTCCCGAAAGTCTCCAGAAACAAGATCAAGATAATTCGATGTAGTTTGAAAAAAAAACTTTTTACACTCATAAGCACTATGCAACGACTTGAATGCAACAATCAAAGCTTCTCCAGGATTTTATTTTACTACGCCAAAAACTCATATATATATATATATAATAAAATAACTCTCCATTATTTAGAAAAAGAGAAGAAAAGCAGGTAAAGAAGAGGGTAACACCTGAATTTGGTGGATACTGAAAAAAAATTTATACCCCCAAATTCAGGGTGTTACAATATTCGAGCTGGGGCCCGACCCGTGAAGCAACCTCTACGCCGATTTGACGAAGAAAAGCGCAGAGCCATAGGCGAGGAGATCTACAAGCTACTGGCGGCAGGGTTCATCAAAGAGGTATTCCATCCCGAATGGCTTGCCAACCCTGTGCTAGTGAGAAAGAAAGGGGGGAAATGGCGGATGTGTGTAGACTACACCGGTCTAAACAAAGCATGTCCGAAGGTTCCTTACCCTCTGCCTCGCATCGATCAGATTGTGGATTCCACTGCTGGGTGCGAAACCCTGTCTTTCCTCGATGCCTACTGGGGGTATCACCAGATCAGGATGAAGGAGTCCGACCAGCTCGCGACTTCGTTCATCACACCCTTCGGCATGTACTGCTATGTTACAATGCCGTTTGGTTTGAGGAATGCGGGGGCAACGTACCAGCGATGCATGAACCACGTGTTTGGCGAACACATCGGCCGAACGGTCGAGGCCTACATCGATGACATCGTAGTCAAGACGAGGAAGGCCTCTGACCTTCTTTCCGACCTTGAAGCGACATTCCGATGTCTCAAGGCGAAAGGCGTGAAGCTTAATCCCGAAAAGTGTGTCTTTGGGGTCCCCCGAGGCATGCTCTTGGGGTTCATCGTCTCCGAGCGGGGCATCGAAGCCAACCCAGAGAAGATTGCAGCCATCACCAGCATGGGGCCAATCAAGGACCTGAAAGGCGTACAGAGGGTCATGGGATGTCTCGCGGCTCTGAGCCGCTTCATCTCCCGCCTCGGCGAAAGAGGTCTGCCTCTGTACCGCCTCTTAAGGAAAGTTGAGTGCTTCGCTTGGACTCCCGAGGCCGAGGAAGCCCTCGGGAACCTGAAGGCGCTCCTCACGAACGCGCCCATCTTGGTACCCCCCGCTGCCGGAGAAGCCCTCTTGATCTACGTCGCCGCAACCACCCAGGTGGTTAGCGTCACGATCGTGGTTGAGAGACGAGAAGAAGGGCATGCACTGCCCGTCCAGAGGCCAGTCTACTTCATCAGCGAGGTACTGTCCAAGACCAAGATCCGCTACCCACAAATCCAGAAGCTGCTGTACGCGGTGATCCTGACACGGCGGAAGTTGCGACACTACTTCGAGTCTCATCCGGTGACTGTGGTGTCATCCTTCCCCCTGGGAGAGATCATCCAGTCCCGAGAGGCCTCGGGTAGAATTGCGAAGTGGGCGGTGGAGATCATGGGCGAGACGATCTCTTTCGCCCCTCGGAAGGCCATCAAGTCCCAGGTCTTGGCGGACTTCGTGGCTAAATGGGCCGACACCCAGCTCCCGACGGCTCCGATCCAACCGGAGCTCTGGACCATGTTTTTCGACGGGTCGCTGATGAAGACGGGGGCCGGCGCAGGCCTCCTCTTCGTCTCGCCCCTCGGAAAGCACCTACGCTACGTGCTACGCCTCCACTTCCCGGCATCCAACAACGTGGCTGAGTACGAGGCTCTGGTAAACGGGTTGCGAATCGCCATCGAGCTAGGGGTCCGACGCCTCGACGCTCGCGATGACTCGCAGCTCGTCATCGACCAAGTCATGAAGAACTCCCACTGCCGTGACCCGAAGATGGAAGCCTACTGCGATGAGGTTCGGTGCCTGGAAGACAAGTTCTACGGGCTCGAGCTCAACCACATCGCCCGACGCTACAACGAGACTGCAGACGAGCTGGCTAAAATAGCCTCGGGATGAACAACAGTTCCCCCGGACGTATTCTCCCGAGACCTGCATCAACCCTCCGTCAAGACCGAGGACACGCCCGAGCCCGAGGCACCTTCGGCTCCGCCCGAGGCACCTACTGCTCCGCCCGAGGCACCCTCGGCTCAGTCCGAGGTATCCTCGGCTCAGTCCGAGGTACCCTCGGCTCAGCCCGAGGTACCCTCGGCCCCCGAGGGTGAGGCACTACGCGTCGAAGGGGAACCGAGCGAGGTCACGCCTAATCAAAGCTGGCAGACCCCGTACCTGCAATATCTCCACTGAGGGGAGCTTCCCCTCGACCAAGCCGAAGCTCGGCGGTTGGCGCGGCGTGCCAAGTCTTTCGTCTTGCTGGGAGACGGGAAGGAGCTCTACCAACGCAGCCCCTCGGGCATCCTCCAGCGATGCATTTCCATCGCCGAAGGCCAGCAGCTCTTGCAAGAGATACACTCGGGGGCTTGCGGCCATCACGCAGCACCTCGAACCCTCGTTGGAAACGCCTTCCGACAAGAATTCTACTGGCCGACGGCGGTGGCCGACGCTACTAGAATTGTCCGCACCTGCGAAGGGTGTCAGTTCTACGCGAGGCAGACCCACCTGCCCGCTCGGGCTCTGCATACCATACCCATCACCTGGCCGTTTGCTGTGTGGGGTCTGGACCTCGTTGGCCCCTTGCAGAAGGCACCCGGGGGCTACACGCACCTATTGGTCGCCATCGACAAATTCTCCAAGTGGATCGAGGTCCGACCCCTAAACAGCATCGGGTCCGAACAGGCGGTGGCGTTCTTCACCAACATCATCCATCGCTTTGGGGTCCCTGTAACACCCTGAATTTGGGGGTATAAATTTTTTTCTCTAATATCCATCAAATTCAGGTGTTACCCTCTCTTTTCCTTAATTTTTCTTTTCTTTTTCCTAGATAGTGGGGAGTTATTTTGTTTTACATATTTATAAGTCTAGTAAAATAAAACCCTAAAGGAATAATGATTGTTGCATCATGCCGAAATACATCTATTTTTGTATGAGGTGATGCTTTGATGTGCATCTATCTAAACTCGTGAGCATGATTGAATTTGAATTAAAACTAAACCAAGTTTCAAATGAAGAGAAGAGAAAGAAATAAAAGAAAGAAGAGAAGATAAAGAAAATAGGAGAGAAAAGGAAAAAGACCCATCCCTCCCTTCCCCTCCTGGCTAGCCCAGCTCGCCACCCTGGCCCACCAGGCCAGCGCCCCTCCCCCTGCGGCCCACGCGCCCTTCCTTTTTCCCCCTCGGCCCAGCTCGATTTTTCCCCGTGGCCTGCCCCGCCCAGCCCCGCGCGGCCCAGGCGCACCCCCTTTTCCCCCCGCCATGTCCCGCGCGGCCCAGCGCCACCCCCGCAAGCACGCATCCTGGCCCAGCACTCGCGCTCGCCAGCACTCGCCCACCCCACGCGCTCCTGCAGCCCAGCCATGGCCCAGCTCCTCGCCAGCCGCACGCAGCCCACGCGCTCGTCCCAGTTGCATGCCCTGCGCGCGCTCGCCCAGCCGCTCGCCTTGCTGCACGTCGCGCATGCATGCGCCAGCCCGCTCCCACGATCCCACCTGCGCAGGTGCATGTGCATGGGTAGGCTGCCTGATGGATGCTGCTGCTGATGACTTCGTCCATTTTTTCCAACCGCACGCTCCCGATTGGTCCCCGCGCGTGACGGATGAGCTGCTCACGCCTTCGTCCTTGTGTCTGCACGACTCCATTCTCCTCCCTCCCTCTCATCTCGCGAAGCCGCCCACAGCAACCGTGCCTGCATCCTAATGGCTGCCTAGCGCGCTCGCCTGTCGCACCTCGCTGTGCCGGAGGAGCCCTTGCTGAACGCTGCCACGTCGGGTCATCGCCGCACCGAGCTCATCTCGCCATCCACCGTTGTCGCGAGGTGAGCTTTGTCTACCCCGGTCTACCCTTTATCTTTCCCTTGCGCACAGCCTCGTCGCGAGCTCGCCCCGTCATCACCCACGGCCTCGTCGGAGCCCGTTGCGCCGTCCATGTCCGCACCTAGGTGAGAATCCTCTACGCGTTAGTAGCACCGTTTTGCCATGTCTCACGTTTTTGTTTAACTAACGGTAATTAA
The DNA here is from genome assembly GCA_029449295.1 of Zea luxurians. NCBI lineage: Eukaryota > Viridiplantae > Streptophyta > Magnoliopsida > Poales > Poaceae > Zea > Zea luxurians. The sequence continues at coordinate 167,800,977 of JAOPSE010000004.1, forward strand.
TTAGACTTTTCAATTAAATTAATTTATAGTTATTCACTTGCGCGTTATAAATGCATGTCGACGTGATTAATATTTAGTTTAATATAAATGCGACGTTATTTAGTTTATCTCGCGTATCGCGCGTGCGTTTTGCACGTGTTTACGTGATGATCCGTGTGTCGTTCGCGTCGCGCGTCTGGCACGCGCGTTGTCACGTGTTGTTTCGCGCGAGCCGTTTCCCGCGAGCCGTCCTTCGCGCAAATCGCTAGTTGCGCATTTCAGTAAAATCGTGTCGCCGCTTCATGCATGTTAAATAATTAAGTAATGATTAGTTGTTTAGTGGTCGGTTATTAAAATAACAATTCGACCGAAAACGAACTTGTAATTTTAATTACACGCTTCATCGATAGCTATTAAGGTAGTTGTGTCAATCCGAAGTGTTTTCGTTTATGTTTGGTTAGTATAGACACGATATCGATTAGCGATGCGACATACAGTGTTCGTTCTAAATTAATTGTTCAGTCGCGTCGATTTCGTATTAGTAATGTATTTTAGCATGTCACAAGTCTATATTGTTTAATTAGCTATTCATTCGATACTTATTAAAATGGTCTTCTAATTAAACCTGTTTTATAGTTTTAACTCGCGCTTTTATAAATAAAGGTTAATTAACTTTATCAATATCATTTTAAATATTTTTAAACTAATTATTTGTTGTTGTTCGCGCGCTGCATAGTTTGCGCGTCATTGTGCTGTTTCGCGCACGTCATCGCGTGTCGTTCATGAGTGTCGCGTGCCGTTCGCACGCGTTGTCACATGTCATGTGCGTACGTCGCGTGTGTCGGCGCGTCGTCACACATCGTTGCGCGCTATCGCGCTGCCTGCACGATATCGCGTGCATGTTCGCGTGCCATTCACACGCTGTTTGCGTATCATCGACATTTCCTTCGCGCGTTCGTGCCACACGTCTAGTTCGTGTGTCGCGCGACGTCGGCGTGTGATAATAAATTAGTTTCATCTATAACTCATGTTAGTAACGTTAACTCGTCAAGTCGCATATTTTAGATAATTAACTTAAGGCTTGCCGACTAATATTTATTTGATTAATATTCTAACTAGATTAAAAGTGTAGTGTTCCACTTGGGGCTTTTACAATAAATATTAATATGGTAAATATTAACTTTACTACTTTCTTTTTTATTTAACTTTTGTTTAGTATAAACGTGTCACTTATTTAGTTTTTCCTCGTCTGTCACGCGTGCTATTCCGCGCGTGGCGGCGTGCTGCTTCGCGCATCATGCACGTGCTGTCTGCGCGTTGTTCGTGCGTGATGTGCCCGTGGTCGCGTGCTGATTCGTACGCGTCCGCGCTCGTCGCGCGCGCTGTTTCATGTGCCGTCAGCATGCTATGTCGCGCGTGTCCGCGCATCGTTCGCACGCTGTAGTGCTGTTTCACGCGTCGTAAATTTGTCTCGCTTAGAATCTCAGGTTTTAATTAAATTACTTAATTAACTGACATTTGTTAATGTAGCTTATTAATCAAACTAAAAGATAGATATTATTTATATTTGATAATGTCGAATTAAATGTTTTACTTAATATTTATTTAGCATAAATGCGAGATTTTCTCGACCGTAGCTTCGAGTACCACGTTTCTTTCCCTCGCGTGACCATAGAATCAAGCTCTATTTTATGCTGCGTGTTTTTATAATATTTTATCTTGTATGGTGTAATGTTCTTATGCATAAGTATATGTTTGTTTGCTTGTGTCTGTTCATCTTCGCTTCTCATCGCGATTAGATCGGGATTTGTTTCCGCGCTTCGAGGAATCGAAGATCAAGAGTTGGCGACCAAGTGATCAAGCTCTCTGAGTTCTATGAGGCTGAAGATCATGAGCATATGTTTGGTGAAGGCAAGTGTCCTCTGACCCATTATGTCCTATCTATTTATAATTTACTGTCCCGCACTACTTAATTGAAACCTAAGGACTGACTAGCTTTCTATTTACCTTATCCTTGTTTACCTTTTGGGTTATCATGGTTAGCTCTATGCTAGTGCTTTACTTTAATCAATGAACATGATGAGATACAATGATGATACTACGATTTTATTCTGGATATGATGATATACTTGTGGCATTTAAGGGGACTCGGGCTGTTTCCCAAGTACCTCTCCGTAAGGACCTGTTCGTTGAGAGACCACCCGGGATAACAGTGCAACCATGAGGGTGAAATGGGATGCCCTTAGCTAATTAATTAGAGGAACTAGAGGTGTAGTTGCTTCGCCGTCGTGCCGTTAATGGGGTCCAGGCACAGTGCTTGCTCTGCCGAGGCGGGGTGCCGAGGTCCTTTCGTTTTGCTTTTGTTAGTCACCCTCCTGCGGGGAGGAGTACTGTGTTTATCAAACTGGAGAAACCTAACGGGCGGCTATGACCTCTAGGGAATCTTTGTAAAAGCTACGTAGTGATACCCTGCCGGACCACCTAGGAAGTGATCAATGGGGAGTCATGATCCCCGGGCAAAACGGGAATCACGGCTCATGGGTAAAGTGTGCGACCCCTGCAGAGGGTAATGAAACTGATATATCAGCCGTGCTCACGGTTATGAGCGGCCTTGGGATCCTCTTTGATTAGAGATACAGATGGTTCGAGATACAATGGTTCTTTTTATTATTTCGGTTCGATGATGATAATGAGGTTTCCTCGATGAGGAAATGGTTCACGGGTTGGTTATATGATAAAACTTGGCTTCCATTAATAATAAATACCTGACCAACTAAAAGCAATCTGCTTTGACCTTAACCCCACATAAAGCTAGTCCACTTCAGCCAAACAGGACATTTGCTGAGTACGTTGATGTGTACTCACCCTTGCTTTCACAAAACACCAGGTTGCCTTTGGTGCAATCTATGCTCAGGTAAAGAAGAAGGCGTCGAGGCGGATCTCCAGGAGTTCCAGGACTTCAACGAGTTCGAGGATTAGGCTAGCGACCACCCCCAGTCCGTTGCCTGTGGTGGGTTTATTTACGTTGGCTACGTTTCTATTCTGTGTACTTTGATTATATTATGTAAATGACTCTAGTCTTTATATTATTACTTACTCTTTATTGTAATTTGAAGCATTGTGCTATGATGAGTCATTTATGTAATCGCTGTGTACGTGAATTTCTGATCCTGGCACGTACATGGTTCACATTTGGTTTACCTTCTAAAACCGGGTGTGACATAATTGGTATCAAAGCCGTGCTGACTGTAGGACCGCTAGCCTAGAGTAGCATTGGCCGTTTTAAGGACCTATTGATTATTACTTCACCTCATCCTTGATTCTGCTTCAAAATATTAGTTACCTCGACTAATTCTATGTTGTGCTCCTATATGCCCCCTTGCCAAAAGTATTTTATTTTAGTATGATCTATACTTCTCTCAATCTATTAGATCTGATCTCACTCTTGTGCTTGCGACACCTTTGTAGATGCACCCTGACCATAACCTTCTTGTCTTTTAGGATTCTTTTCTCTTCCATTGTTAAATTGCTACCATGTGACCATATCTATTCCATTGGTATTGACATGCTCATATCCTTGCATTTTAATACTGTTATCCCTTGATTCAAAGTACTTACCCTTGTACCTCTACTATCTATTTAAACAGTTCAGTTTATGTGTCCATGACATTCCTGTCTTTTGAGATCCCTTCCTATTCCAATGTTAAGTCGTTATCTTTCAACAATTTATATTCCCCTGGTCTTAGTATGCTCATATCCTTAGAGTCTTGCATACTTTTATATTTCCGTGTCTGCTTATCTTCATACCCCAACGTCTGTTTAAGACATTTCAGTTAACATGCCCTTGATCACCCTTGTTTCTTAATGATCCATGAGTGATCATTTCATTTTGCACACTTGTGGTAATCTCGTTGTTTCCCTGTAACTTCCTTCGGTAATGATTTTTTTTACGTCAACTCTTCTATCGGAACCTCACTTATTTTATCCTTGATTGTTTTCTCCACTTCATTACTTTGTGAGTCTTGCCTTAACTCTGTCCATGGATTATGCTTTTCATCATTATCACCTTTATCCTTGTCACCCCTATATCTTACATTGATGTTTATCTTATACCGGCCTTTAAAAGATCCTCTTTTCCACCTTAATCTGAGCATTGTACTTTACCTACCTTTCCCTTGGTCGTATCCTCTTCTTTGTCACCTGTGAGTTTTTAACTCTATCCTTTGTTGTGTTTTGTTTGTTATTTCCTTTACCCTTCTCATCACTCTATCTGACCTTGTGATTACATTATGGCTGTTATCTAAAAATCTCTAATCTCCTATCCCAATTTGAGAGCAATGTTTTACTTACCTCACCCTTGGCTATATCCTCTTCTTTACCAAGTGTAAGCTTGGACGTGACTCCATTCTTTATTGTACTCATACCACAAGCTCTTCTATGCCTTCATTTGTTCTCTCATACCCTTGTCTGTTATCGCGTTTGACCCTTGCGATATTTATGTCTTCTACCTAAATGTTTACCTTGAACTTGTCCTTTAAAAGCCTTCCCTTTCTTTCAACCCAGTTTGAGAGTTGCGAGTTACCTATCTCTCCCTTGATTTCTTTTCACTTCTTGTCGCCTTAAAACTTTTGTGTTAATTCCATCCCTTGAGGTGTTTTTATTTGCTATCACCCTCACCCTGTCGTCCATCGATCTTGCCTTGATACTCATCTTTATTCCTGCTCTTTAAAAATCCCCTCTCTTCCACCTCAATTGGAGAGTGGCAACTTACCTATCTGGCCCTTAGACGTACCCTCTCCATTTCAATTTGTAGGTCTTGTCTTAACTCCATCCTCTGTGGTATTTATATCCTTGGTTCTTATACCCATTTACCTCCCCTCCTACATTCTAGTCCGTTATCACCTTCAAACCCTTGGGAAATCTATGCCCTTATCTTCATGCTTACTTTGAACCCACCCTTTAAAGCCCCCCTCGTGTCCATCCCTGTTCAAGGATAATGCCTCACCTACTTCACTATTAATTGCTCCCCCTTCTTTGACACCTTGCAAGTCTTGTCTAAAATACATCCTTTATTGTGTGTTTGTCTGTTATCACCTTAACCCTTGTCTTCCCTCAATCTTTACCTTGATGCTTATCATGTCCCTGCATTTTAAAGCCGCCTCTCCCATTTCATTTCAAGAGTGATGTCTTACCCATCCCGCTCTTGTTTGTTCCCTTTTTCTCTGTCACGTTGCAAGTCTTAGCTTTTGCTTGATATCACCCTTACCTTCCTAATATCTAGATCTTCCCATGACGTTTATCCTATGCCTACCTTTTGAAATATCATCTTTTCCATATTGATTTAAGAATGGTGTTTTACCTATCCTGACCTTGGTTGCATTCTCTCCCTTGTCGGTTACAATCATTGCTTTAGCTCCATCCTTTATTATGCTCATGCCCCTACCCTCCATGTCTTATTATTCCCCTTACTTTTGTTGGCCTTAGAGTAGTTTCCCTTTTTAAGGAAAGACCACCATTTAATTAAAAGGAACGTATAGCAACGAGATGTTTGTTGTTGTGTGCTCATGATGTTTGTCCTTCTGCTATGATTGATTTGCTTCGTTGGAATGAGTGTTGATGTGTTGTGGCCCTTGGTCTACAATGGAATCTGTTTACTAGGTGAGTGCCATAAAGTTAAGTATTTGGGTTCTCCCTCTGCTCTCTCTAATCCATCTATACTTACATTTTCTCGCTATTCTTTCCTCTTGCACCTGTCCGGTTGGCATCCTCCAACCTCTCCCAATCAGTCAAGATCAAAGTCGGTGGCATCTTCACCAAGTGCGTATCAACGCTCCTGTTAAGGGGGTTAGCCGCTAACCCCAATGAACACAATGCGATCAACATCAACCCACAAGAATCAGAGTGGCGTAGCGAAATCGTGTGTGGGTCCTAACCCACAGGACCAAGGGATCCTCAAGAAGAGTATTGCTTGGTCTTGAGCGTTTGAAGGTCAAAGCAACTAGTCCACAAGTTAAGCTTGTAGAGTTAAAATCAACTAAAGAAGTCGTGAACAGCCTGTGAACCAACCTTGTTTTCTTGCTAGCTTCTTCTTGAATCTCGGGGGCGAGATTCCTGTTAAGGGGGTTAGATCTGTAACACCCTGAATTTGGGGGTATAAATTTTTTTCTCTAATATCCATCAAATTCAGGTGTTACCCTCTCTTTTCCTTAATTTTTCTTTTCTTTTTCCTAGATAGTGGGGAGTTATTTTGTTTTACATATTTATAAGTCTAGTAAAATAAAACCCTAAAGGAATAATGATTGTTGCATCATGCCGAAATACATCTATTTTTGTATGAGGTGATGCTTTGATGTGCATCTATCTAAACTCGTGAGCATGATTGAATTTGAATTAAAACTAAACCAAGTTTCAAATGAAGAGAAGAGAAAGAAATAAAAGAAAGAAGAGAAGATAAAGAAAATAGGAGAGAAAAGGAAAAAGACCCATCCCTCCCTTCCCCTCCTGGCTAGCCCAGCTCGCCACCCTGGCCCACCAGGCCAGCGCCCCTCCCCCCCTGCGGCCCACGTGCCCTTCCTTTTTCCCCCTCGGCCCAGCTCGATTTTTCCCCGTGGCCTGCCCCGCGCGGCCCAGGCGCACCCCCTTTTCCCCCCGCCATGTCCCGCGCGGCCCAGCGCCACCCCCGCAAGCGCGCATCCTGGCCCAGCGCTCGCGCTCGCCAGCACTCGCCCACCCCACGCGCTCCTGCAGCCCAGCCATGGCCCAGCTCCTCGCCAGCCGCACGCAGCCCACGCGCGCGCCCCAGTTGCATGCCCTGCGCGCGCTCGCCCAGCCGCTCGCCTTGTTGCACGTCGTGCATGCATGAGCCAGCCCGCTCCCACGATCCCACCTGCGCAGGTGCATGTGCATGGGTAGGCTGCCTGATGGATGCTGCTGCTGATGACTTCGTCCATTTTTTCCAACCGCACGCTCCCGATTGGTCCCCGCGCGTGACGGATGAGCTGCTCACGCCTTCGTCCTTGTGTCTGCGCGACTCCATTCTCCTCCCTCCCTCTCATCTCGCGAAGCCGCCCACAGCAACCGTGCCTGCATCCTAATGGCTGCCTAGCGCGCTCGCCTGTCGCACCTCGCTGTGCCGGAGGAGCCCTTGCTGAACGCTGCCACGTCGGGTCATCGCCGCACCGAGCTCATCTCGCCATCCACCGTTGTCGCGAGGTGAGCTTTGTCTACCCCGGTCTACCCTTTATCTTTCCCTTGCGCACAGCCTCGTCGCGAGCTCGCCCCGTCATCACCCACGGCCTCGTCGGAGCCCGTTGCGCCGTCCATGTCCGCACCTAGGTGAGAATCCTCTACGCGTTAGTAGCACCGTTTTGCCATGTCTCACGTTTTTGTTTAACTAACGGTAATTAATTAGACTTTTCAATTAAATTAATTTATAGTTATTCACTTGCGCGTTATAAATGCATGTCGACGTGATTAATATTTAGTTTAATATAAATGCGACGTTATTTAGTTTATCTCGCGTATCGCGCGCGCGTTTTGCACGTGTTTACGTGATGATCCGTGTGTCGTTCGCGTCGCGCGTCTGGCACGCGCGTTGTCACGTGTTGTTTCGCGCGAGCCGTTTCCCGCGAGCCGTCCTTCGCGCAAATCGCTAGTTGCGCATTTCAGTAAAATCGTGTCGCCGCTTCATGCATGTTAAATAATTAAGTAATGATTAGTTGTTTAGTGGTCGGTTATTAAAATAACAATTCGACCGAAAACGAACTTGTAATTTTAATTACACGCTTCATCGATAGCTATTAAGGTAGTTGTGTCAATCCGAAGTGTTTTCGTTTATGTTTGGTTAGTATAGACACGATATCGATTAGCGATGCGACATACAGTGTTCGTTCTAAATTAATTGTTCAGTCGCGTCGATTTCGTATTAGTAATGTATTTTAGCATGTCACAAGTCTATATTGTTTAATTAGCTATTCATTCGATACTTATTAAAATGGTCTTCTAATTAAACCTGTTTTATAGTTTTAACTCGCGCTTTTATAAATAAAGGTTAATTAACTTTATCAATATCATTTTAAATATTTTTAAACTAATTATTTGTTGTTCGCGCGCTGCATAGTTTGCGCGTCATTGTGCTGTTTCGCGCACGTCATCGCGTGTCGTTCATGAGTGTCGCGTGCCGTTCGCACACGTTGTCACATGTCATGTGCGTACGTCGCGTGTGTCGGCGCGTCGTCACACATCGTTGCGCGCTATCGCGCTGCCTGCACGATATCGCGTGCATGTTCGCGTGCCATTCACACGCTGTTTGCGTATCATCGACATTTCCTTCGCGCGTTCGTGCCACACGTCTAGTTCGTGTGTCGCGCGACGTCGGCGTGTGATAATAAATTAGTTTCATCTATAACTCATGTTAGTAACGTTAACTCGTCAAGTCGCATATTTTAGATAATTAACTTAAGGCTTGCCGACTAATATTTATTTGATTAATATTCTAACTAGATTAAAAGTGTAGTGTTCCACTTGGGGCTTTTACAATAAATATTAATATGGTAAATATTAACTTTACTACTTTCTTTTTTATTTAACTTTTGTTTAGTATAAACGTGTCACTTATTTAGTTTTTCCTCGTCTGTCACGCGTGCTATTCCGCGCGTGGCGGCGTGCTGCTTCGCGCATCATGCACGTGCTGTCTGCGCGTTGTTCGTGCGTGATGTGCCCGTGGTCGCGTGCTGATTCGTACGCGTCCGCGCTCGTCGCGCGCGCTGTTTCATGTGCCGTCAGCATGCTATGTCGCGCGTGTCCGCGCATCGTTCGCACGCTGTAGTGCTGTTTCACGCGTCGTAAATTTGTCTCGCTTAGAATCTCAGGTTTTAATTAAATTACTTAATTAACTGACATTTGTTAATGTAGCTTATTAATCAAACTAAAAGATAGATATTATTTATATTTGATAATGTCGAATTAAATGTTTTACTTAATATTTATTTAGCATAAATGCGAGATCTTCTCGACCGTAGCTTCGAGTACCACGTTTCTTTCCCTCGCGTGACCATAGAATCAAGCTCTATTTTATGCTGCGTGTTTTTATAATATTTTATCTTGTATGGTGTAATGTTCTTATGCATAAGTATATGTTTGTTTGCTTGTGTCTGTTCATCTTCGCTTCTCATCGCGATTAGATCGGGATTTGTTTCCGCGCTTCGAGGAATCGAAGATCAAGAGTTGGCGACCAAGTGATCAAGCTCTCTGAGTTCTATGAGGCTGAAGATCATGAGCATATGTTTGGTGAAGGCAAGTGTCCTCTGACCCATTATGTCCTATCTATTTATAATTTACTGTCCCGCACTACTTAATTGAAACCTAAGGACTGACTAGCTTTCTATTTACCTTATCCTTGTTTACCTTTTGGGTTATCATGGTTAGCTCTATGCTAGTGCTTTACTTTAATCAATGAACATGATGAGATACAATGATGATACTACGATTTTATTCTGGATATGATGATATACTTGTGGCATTTAAGGGGACTCGGGCTGTTTCCCAAGTACCTCTCCGTAAGGACCTGTTCGTTGAGAGACCACCCGGGATAACAGTGCAACCATGAGGGTGAAATGGGATGCCCTTAGCTAATTAATTAGAGGAACTAGAGGTGTAGTTGCTTCGCCGTCGTGCCGTTAATGGGGTCCAGGCACAGTGCTTGCTCTGCCGAGGCGGGGTGCCGAGGTCCTTTCGTTTTGCTTTTGTTAGTCACCCTCCTGCGGGGAGGAGTACTGTGTTTATCAAACTGGAGAAACCTAACGGGCGGCTATGACCTCTAGGGAATCTTTGTAAAAGCTACGTAGTGATACCCTGCCGGACCACCTAGGAAGTGATCAATGGGGAGTCATGATCCCCGGGCAAAACGGGAATCACGGCTCATGGGTAAAGTGTGCGACCCCTGCAGAGGGTAATGAAACTGATATATCAGCCGTGCTCACGGTTATGAGCGGCCTTGGGATCCTCTTTGATTAGAGATACAGATGGTTCGAGATACAATGGTTCTTTTTATTATTTCGGTTCGATGATGATAATGAGGTTTCCTCGATGAGGAAATGGTTCACGGGTTGGTTATATGATAAAACTTGGCTTCCATTAATAATAAATACCTGACCAACTAAAAGCAATCTGCTTTGACCTTAACCCCACATAAAGCTAGTCCACTTCAGCCAAACAGGACATTTGCTGAGTACGTTGATGTGTACTCACCCTTGCTTTCACAAAACACCAGGTTGCCTTTGGTGCAATCTATGCTCAGGTAAAGAAGAAGGCGTCGAGGCGGATCTCCAGGAGTTCCAGGACTTCAACGAGTTCGAGGATTAGGCTAGCGACCACCCCCAGTCAGCTGCCTGTGGTGGGTTTATTTACGTTGGCTACGTTTCTATTCTGTGTACTTTGATTATATTATGTAAATGACTCTAGTCTTTATATTATTACTTACTCTTTATTGTAATTTGAAGCATTGTGCTATGATGAGTCATTTATGTAATCGCTGTGTACGTGAATTTCTGATCCTGGCACGTACATGGTTCACATTTGGTTTACCTTCTAAAACCGGGTGTGACAGTCCCGAACTCCATCATCACCGACAACGGTACCCAGTTCACCGGCAGAAAGTTCCTGGACTTCTGCGAGGATCACCACATCCGGGTGGACTGGGCTGCCGTGGCTCACCCCATGACGAATGGGCAAGTGGAGCGGGCCAACGACATGATCCTGTAAGGACTCAAGCCTCGGATCTACAACGACCTCAACAAGTTCGGCAAGCGGTGGATGAAGGAACTCCCCTCGGTGGTATGAAGTCTGAGGACAACGCCGAGCCGAGCCACGGGCTTCACACCGTTCTTTCTAGTCTATGGGGCCGAGGCCATCTTGCCCACAGACCTAGAATACGGTTCCCCGAGGGCGAGGGCCTACACCGACCAAAGCAACCAAGCCAACCGAGAAGACTCACTGGACCAGCTGGAGGAGGCTCGGGATGTGGCCTTACTACACTCGGCGCGGTACCAGCAGTCCCTGCGACGCTACCACGCCTGAGGGGTTAGGTCCCGAGACCTCCAGGTGGGCGACCTGGTGCTTCGGCTGCGACAAGACGCCCAAGGGTGGCACAAACTCACGCCTCCCTGGGAAGGGCCGTTCGTCATTGCCAAAGTTCTGAAGCCCAGAACAAACAAACTGGCCGACAGTCAAGGTGAGGGTTTAGTCATCAAGGAAGGGTCGGCCTTGCCTCGGCAGAGCCCGACCCTCCATCGAGTATATAAAGACCAAGGCGAGACCCGTTCAACGTTTCGCCCGGACCCATCGCGGGATTCAAAAACCCAAGGCGAGACGGCCGTTCCTCGAACGGCTCGCACACGCGCAACGACCGCCTCGCGAACCACTCGCCCCGTCATATTAACTCCACGGCGGGATAGGCAGCGCCTCAGGTGGGAGGAGCAAGCGACGCTTCGCCTTCGCCATAATGACCGCGTCAAAAAAGGTACGCCACGTCGTTCGACTTCGCATCCTTTTCCTATTTCTCTCTCTTACAACAGGGACCGGGAAAGGGGGATACCCCGAAAAGGACCCTTCTCCGTGAAGGAAACAGGCTCCGAGCCTCCCTACTGATCAGAGGTTCGAAGGCTGGCCCCTCGGAGGGGTTCAACAGCCGCCTCAGAGCACGTGGGCTCCACACCCACTACTGGTCAAAGGTTCGATGGTCGGCCCTTCGAAGGGTTCAACGACCGCCTTAGGCCACTCGGGCTCCGCGCCCACTACTGATCAGGGGTTCGTAGGCTGGCCCTCGAAGGGTTCACAGTCGCCTCAGACACAGAGCGAGGGATGACCATGGGTACGTTCGATACATAACCAAGGCTCGGACTACGCTCCCGAGGTACCCTAGGACATTTCCGAGACCAGCGGGAACGATCTTGTAACGGAATCCCATCAGAGGGAGGCATCGAGCCCTCGGACCCCGTCGACAGGGGACCGGGTAAGGCAGATCACCCACAGGTACTTTTGGGCGCGCCTCTGGGCCTCTAGCCGACCCCTATCAAATGGGGCACGGACGTCTGCTCGGATTACCCGCCAGCAGCTCACCGGAGACACCATGTTCGGCGCCACCCGAGGGCAACATGGCGCTTTCCCCCCCTCCTCCTTGCGGAAAGGCGACGCAGGGGCGTATGTAAAAAGTCGAGTTTGTCCCTGACCGTCCTCTCGCCCTGTGCAGAGGCTCGGGGGCTGCTCTCGCAAACCCGGCTCCGGCCAAACCGCTGACAGCGTCAACATACCAGCCCGAGAACTTGGGACCCGACCGTGCACTCGGGCTACGGCCAGCTCGCATGAGGGAACAACTAGACCAGCCGAAGTGTTGCGAAGCGCACTAAGACCTCGAAGGAGTAAAACTACTCCTCCGAGGCCTCGGGGGCTACACCCGGCGGGTGCGCTCGCGCGCACCCACCGGAACAGAATGCAACCGAAAAAGGCTGGTCCCCTTGCAAAAAAGTGTGGCAAAAGCCTCCAAGCGAGTATTAGTACTCCCTTGGAGGCTCGGGGGCTACTGTCGGGGACCATAATTAGGGGTACCCTCAAGACCCCTAAATCTCAGCTGGTAACCCCGATCAGCACAAAGCTGCTAAGGCCTGATGGGTGCGATTAAGTCAAGGATCGGTCCATTCAAGGGACACGATCGTGCCTCGCCCGAGCCCAGCCTCGGGCAAGGGAAGCCGACCCCGGAGAACCTACGTCTCGCCCGAGGATCCCCCACCAGCAACGGGCACACTGTCGGCTCGCCCGAGGCCCCGTCTTCACCGAGAAGCAACCTTGGCCACATTGCCACGCCAACCGACCAAATCGCAGGGGCATTTAATGCAAAGGTGGCCTGACACCTTTATCCTGACGCACGCCCTCCAGTCGACAGAGCCGAGGTGACCGCAGTCACTTCGCCGCTCTACTGACCGGTCTGACAAGAGGACAGCACCGCCTGCGCCGCCCCGACTGCTGAGCCACCCGACAGAGTGAGGCTGACAGCAGCCAAGGCCGGCCACGGGCGTCATAGGAAACTCCGCCTCGCCCGACCCCAGGGCTCGGACTCGGGCTCAGCCCCGGAAGACGGCGAACTCCGCTCCGCCCGACCCAGGGCTTGGACTCGGGCTCAGCCCCGGAAGACGGCGAACTCCGCTCCGCCCGACCCAGGGCTCGGACTCGGGCTCAGCCCCGGAAGACGGCGAACTCCGCTCCGGCCGACCCAGGGCTCGGACATGGGCTCAACCTCGGAAGACGGCGAACTCCGCTCCGCCCGACCCAGGGCTCGGACTCAGGCTCAGCCCCGGAAGACGGCGAACTCTGCTCCGCCCGACCCAGGGCTCGGACTCGGGCTCAGCCCCGGAAGACGGCGAACTCCGCTCCGCCCGACCCAGGGCTCGGACATGGGCTCAACCCCAGAAGACGACGAACTCCGCTTCGCCTGACCCCAGGGCTCGGACTCAGCCCTGGCCTTAGCCGACGGTCTCCGCCTCGCCCGACCTAGGGGCTCGGACTCGACCACGGCCACGGAAGACAGACTCGACCTCGACCTCGGAGGAGCCTCCACATCGCCCAACCTAGGGCGCGGACCGACCACGTCGACAGGAGGCGCCATCATTACCCTACCCCGAGCTGACTCAGGCTACGGGGAACAAGACCGGTGTCCCATCTGGCTCGCTCCGCCAGATAGGCAATGATGGCGCTCTGCGCGCTCTGTGACGACGGCGGCTCTCGGCCCCCTTACGGAAGCAAGAGGACGTCAGCAAGGACTCGACAGCCCCAACAGCTGTCCTCTCGCCAGGCTCCAGCACTCCTCCGACGGCCACGACACCACACGAACCGGGTGCCAAACACCTCTCCGGCTTCCACGACGGCGTGTACTTAGGGCGCTAGCTCTCCTCCGCTAGACACGTAGCACTCTGCTACACTCCCCATTGTACACCTGGATCCTCTCCTTACGCCTATAAAAGGAAGGACCAGGGCCCTCTTACAGAGGGTTGGCCCGCGCGGGGAAGGACGGGACGGCGCTCGCTCAAGGCCGCTCGCTCCCACTCCCGCGTGGACGCTTGTATCCCCCTACTGCAAGCGCACCCGACTCAGGCGCGGGGCTAACACGAAGGCCGCGGGATCCACACTCTCTCACGCCTGCCTCCATCCGACCGCTTCCTTTCCCCCCTTCGCGTTCCGCCTTGCGTCGACCCATCTGGGCTGGGGCACGCGGCGACAATTCACTTGTCGGTCCAGGGACCCCCCCGGGTTTCGAAACACCGACAAATATTAAAGTCCTTCGTCCTTCAAGACATTATATCCCTTCAGATATAATGAATTCCGGACGAAGGTCATGAAGGAAAAAACCTTCGTAAGCTCCATAGATAATAAAGAAGAATTCATATACCAAATACGAAGAATAATTTAGATATTATTACCAACTTATATTTATTTGCATTATCATATCCAAAATAACAAATTATAAATGTACCTTCGGATTGACGGAAAGTAAAGGTACAGGCGTGATGCGGAAAGTGAATGCTGAGTCAGCGTGAACAGTACGGGAATACTGTTCATCTATTTATAGGCAAGGGACGCAGCCCATGTAAGATTACATTCATGCCCTTTATATTTGCCAATAACACTATAGTAATCCTTCGAGGTCTAATTTGCCTTTTCATCTTTAAGTCGGTTCCCCTTTTCTAATGTCATGCCGAAGCTTTCCTGTGTACAGCTTCGTGATCACCTTGTCCTTCGTCATAATCACCCTTCGTCTCGCTCAGGCTTCGTCCTAACCATGCTTTGTATGCTCATGATCCGGATCCGAAGATACCTGTTCACATATTTCACTTGGAAAACATTATCAAATCATGTTTTTCAGGACCTTCGGAAGCCGAAGGCCCCCAACAGTAGCCCCTCGCAATATTAATTTGCTAGAATGATAAATTCATATTGCGACATGGACGAAGGCCTTAAGACGAAGGTCCGAAAAAACACCTTCCCTTTGCTAGAATAGCAACAGTCATTGACAAGCGGGACCCTCCAGTTTTCAACGCACTAGGTGTATAAATAAGAGCTTACCACGAGTTTATTTGGCACGCTTTCTTGCCATCTGCTCTTGCTCACTCGACTTTTAGCCTGTGCGCAATAACACTTGCTTGGCTTTTTAAATTTTTAAGCTTCGGATTTGAGAGCACTTTCTCAGCGTTTGCGAAGATGTCTGAAGATAAGAAGGCTGTTGCTGAATCGAAGCTGAGCCTTTCTGAGGAGATGCATCTCGGGTTTCTTCAATCAATAGCAAAGACCAATACAGAGAAGATCACTAGGGAGATTTTGGAGGGTTTATCTGAGGACACTGGTGACAGTGACAGCTATGATGTAGAAAGTGGGGGTGAAGACTCCGAAGATCGACCGTGGCGACCAAGTCACACAGTCTTCGGAAAATCGAGCATTAAACAGAGTCATCTTGATAACATGAGGGGAAGATATTTTCGAGACATGTCTACTGTGAGGGCAGATGACGGGGAGAAGATTGTGCCTACTCCCGAAGAGAATGAAGTCGTAATCTTCCGAAGCTTCTTAAAGGCTGGACTACGGTTTTCCTTGAGCAGTTTTGTCGTGGAAGTACTGAAGATATTTGAAATCTACCTTCATCAACTTACTCCCGAAGCAATCATAAGAATGGGCATCTTCGTCTGGGCCGTGAGGAGACAAGGTTTAGAACCAAATGCAAAAAGTTTCTGCAACATACATGAGCTATTGTATGAGACAAAACCCTGGGGTAAAGAGCAGTATCACAACAATTTTGGCTGTTACAGCTTCGGCGCCCGGTCTGGGTCAAGCTGTCCCGTGCCAACCTTTCAAAAGAGGTGGCCCGGCGACTGGATGACGGAATGGTTTTATGTGAAGAATGACTTGAAAACACGGGAAGATATTAAAGACATCATTATGCGCCTAATCTGGCAACGCTTCGGCCTTCGGAGGCCGAAGGTGGAAATGAATGAAGCAGCCGACGAAGAATGCCAGAGAGCCTTCGGCGTGGTTTGCTCTTTTATTGGGACAAGGGATTTGGTCCAAGAACACATTGCCTTCAGAATATGGCCACTTGTAGAAAAGTGGGAAATGCCGAAGGAGACCGTTAGAGAAACTGACGAAGGTGGATTAGTTAGCCTAAAATACACATTCCAATATGGAGATAAATTCGTCGAGCCAGATGATGACTGGCTAAAAAGTATTGAGGCCGTAAGTGATGAATTGCTTGGATTATACTCGAAGGCCGAAGACACTGCACTATCAGCGGCCTTCGGAGGCCGAAAGAAGAAGAGACTCAACCGAGTATTTGATGCAATTGGGTTTGTCTACCCCGACTACCGTTATCCAACGCGGGGTCAAAAAAGAAAGAATACATCTTCTGCGAAGGAAGCTGCTTCAGCCGCTCCTAGCGAGCCGGCGCCGAAGAGGAAAAGGGTAAAGGTTCTCACACACCGGCCACGTTATATTGAACCGGCCACAGTGCCTGAGTTTGCCGGTGAGACCTCTTCGGCCACCGAAGCTAAAGAACCAACTCCCCTGCCAAATATTGAAAGGCTGGCCGAAATGTCGACGATGGAAAAAATAGAACCGAGGGCTGAAAAAACAAAGACATTAGAAGTTCTAAGTCCTTCAGCAAAAATTGAGGCAGTAAGAAGCCAAAAGGGTCCAGCAGTGACCCCAAAAGAAAAAGGATGGTTAATGTGCTGGATGTTTTGGAGACAATTAAGTCTTCAAGCACAACTCCGAAGAAAATTGTTGAATCTTCCGAAGTGCATATTGAAGCATTTGATGCCGAAACTTCAAAACATCAGTCTGAGACTGAAGCTGGGCCTTCAGAGCCCACCAAGGTGAAATCCTTGGAAGTCGAAGAAACAGAAACAGCAGAACAAATTTCAGCTAAAGAAACTGGTACTGCCGCCCCCGAAGCATCTTCGGAAACCTTCGATTATATTCTACGTCATGCTTCGGGGAAAAAATTGACTGAAAAAGATCAGCAAGAGGCCCAGTTTTACGCCCAAAAATTGAAATATCCAAAGGGGGCGTTGATATTCAACGGTAGTGGAGAAGAAGACTTTTTGTATTGTCTCCCTGACAGCACGGAGATTTCTGTCTGTCGGGAGATGAGCAAGAGCTTCGGATTCCCAACACTAGAAGACGGGCTCTCGGTGCTGTCAAAAAACGATCTAGCCGACAGCCTGGCATATAATAGCTTAAAGGTACAGAGAATGAGGTTTTCGTATTTTTTCTTGAAACCAAAAATTTTCATTTGCTTAAATTTATTGACGCACACACATTTTTCTTTGCAGGGCCTTATACTTAGCAATGCCCTCAGGGCCCAAAAAGATGCCGAAGACGAAGGGTGTGTTATGGCCCTGAGCAACCTTCGTTCCGAAGTAATTGAACTAAGGAACGAAGGTCTCGAAAAAGATAAAATATTGCATTCTTTGATAGATAGAATAAAAGAAGACGAAGCTACTTTTAAAGTTCAAGCTGAGGCTCAGAGGCGTGAAATTGAAGATCTCCGAAAACAACTAGCCAGAGCTAAAGAGGAACGCACACTTGAAGAAACGAAACGAGAAATCAGTGAACAATGGGCAAACCATTTGGAAAAAAACGTTGAAGAGCTTCGTGCATCTAAGAAAAGATGCTATGAGAAATCTATAGAGTGTGTTAAAAAAGTAAAAACCAGCTTCGCCAGCATTGGCGCTTTTTCAAGTGAAAAGAACTTTATAAAGGGTGACCCCGAGGGCCCAATCGAATGGATCAGTCACGAAGCTGAGGCTTTTGAAGAAATTTTGAATAGCCGCGGAGACATATGTGCCTTTTCGGGTGCCAGGGAGATTGCTACCATTTTGGAGAGGAAAGGCTGTGAGCATGTGAAATTTTTGGCGCAATTCGAAGCCGCCTTATCCTCCGAAGATATAAAAGACCCCTCGGCCGAAGCAAGCCTAGTCGGTGGAAAATTTTTCACCGACATCTGGGACAATGGTGGCCGGGAAATGGCCCAAGAAATTATACGAAAAAGCGAAAAAGGCATTCATGACGCTAGAAAAGTAGCAGAGGCCGCTGAGAAAAGTGCAGAGCCCGAAGGGCAAATAGGTATTGACTAGTGGTTTTTGAGTCTTTGTTGTAATTTTTTGATTTCGAACTTGTTCACGGTTTGTAATAGTAATATAGTCGTATCTTCTCCTCCCTCAGAACCTGCTGAGCCATCTGTGGGCCCCCACGCGAAATGGAATGACGAAATTAGGAAAATGGTCGAAGCCATCATGGATAAAGTTGTTGATCAGCTACTAAACGAAGCTGCAGAAGTAGTTCTAAGGGAAGATTAGATGCTGCTGTAAAAACATTTAGAATATAATGTCTGTTGAGAAACATGTGTAATATTTTGTAACTTTGGATGTAATATATTAACTATTTATGGTTCTATTCTTTACGATGCATGAAACTTCATATACATACCGTTTTTGAGCCTTCGGCGAAAAAACACCTTCCCTTCTTTTCATGCTTCATAAATAATATCCGTGTTCTCATATGATCAGTAACCAATCCTCGTAAAATTAATAACCAATAGATGTTTCCATTTGACGAAAGTATAACTCTTCAATAGCTATTTTTTGTGCCTTGTCACTATTTCTTCGAAACAATTTTCGAATGTCGATACTGGGACCCCCTTCTTTGCGTTGTTGATGCAATATGATGTATGATGTTATGCTATGCGAATGATGTAATGATGTGATGTTATGCAAAGTGATATTTGCCGAAGGTCGACCTTTTTTTACTGCAAGCCTCCCTTAGGAGCTTCTTCGCCTTTTACTTTCAGCGGAATCAGCGTTTATTTTTCGCTGTAAGCCTCCCTTAGGAGCTTCTTCGCCTTTTACTTTCAGCGGAATCAACGTTTATTTTTCACTGTAAGCCTCCCTTAGGAGCTTCTTCGCCTTTTACTTTCAGCGGAATCAGCGTTTATTTTTCGCTGTAAGCTCTGCATTCCCTTCGAAACGACTTTTGAGCAAAAAACTTACACTGCGCTCCCTTAGGAACGACTTTTGCTGCTTCGACGAAATTACACTGCGTTCCTTAGAACAAAATTTTTGACAATTCGAAGGTCCTCCTTGCCACCATAAATTCTTATGCTTCGGCCACTTAAGCCTGTGGAGAAAATATATTTTCATTATGGTAAAAAGCGAAATTGGTACAAGAGATTAAAAACGACAAAAAAGCACTTAAGCCTCCCATAAGTGTTCCTTATTAAAAAGAAAATAATACTGAATTCGAAAAACTGCTGTCGGGGTAGGATATTTGTCAGTAAATATGCTTCGACTCTAGCACAGTGCTATTGACTGTGCAAGCTTCGGACTCTTCTCTGAAGTCCCGTTGGAGGTGAGTGTGCTGACTCCCTTCTGGCTGCTGGCCGCGTTGCGTTGGTGGTGGAGGTGGAAGCTGTTGCCAAGATGCTTGGGGTTGGCTTGCCGAAGCAACAAAAGCTGCAGGGTGGTTGCCTACATATTCTGGAATGTAAGGCGAATGGTACGAAGCAGTATGCATGACTTGCTTCGACTGACTCTGTTGTGCTGCAGCTTCTGCTATCTCTTTTTGCTTCTGGATGGTAACATGGCACATCCTGGTGGTATGGCCCTTGTCCTCACCACAGAATAGACAATAAATTTTCCTTGGCTGATCCCCAAATCTTCCTCCGAAGCCCCTGGCGCCTCTGCCCCTTGGAGCTGGCGGCCGGAAAGAGCTTTGCTGCTGTCCCGAAGCTTGCGAGGAGTACTGTGGCATTTGCTGTTGACTCCCTCTATCATCATTCTGAGTAGAGTTGTGAATTGACCTGACATGCCTCGGATGGAATCTTCCTCCGAAGCCCCTGGTCATTTCAGAGAACCTGTATGCTTCCTCCCTTCTTTGGTGGAAGTCATTGTCAGCTCTAATATACTCGTCCATCTTCTGGAGCAGCTTCTCCAAAGTTTGAGGAGGCTTCCTGGCAAAGTATTGAGCTGAAGGTCCCGGTCGAAGCCCCTTAATCATGGCCTCAATGACAATTTCATTGGGCACTATTGGTGCCTGTGCCCTCAGACGCAGGAACCTTCGGACATACGCCTAAAGGTATTCTTCGTGGTCCTGGGTGCACTGGAATAAAGCTTGAGCAGTAACCGGCTTTGTTTGAAACCCTTGGAAGCTGGTTATCAGCATGTCCTTCAGCTTTTGCCATGAGGTGATTGTTCCTGGCCGAAGAGAGGAGTACCAGGTTTGTGCAACACTCTTGACAGCCATGACGAAAGATTTTGCCATGACTGCAGTATTGCCACCATACGAAGATATGGTTGCTTCATAACTCATCAAAAATTGCTTCGGGTCTGAATGACCATCGTACATGGGGAGCTGGGGTGGCTTGTAAGACTGGGGCCAAGGTGTAGCCTGCAGTTCTGTTGACAGAGGAGAAGTATCATCAAAAGCAAAATTTCCATGATGGAAATTTTCATACCAGTCGTCCTCGTTGTAGAAGCCCTCCTGATGAAGCTCTCTGTGCGGAGACCTTTGGTTCTGGTCATCTTGAGCAAGATGACGCACTTCTTCAGAGGCTTCGTCTATCTGCCTTTGCAGGTCAGCTAGACGAGCCATCTTTTCCTTCTTCTGTTGGACCTGTTGATGGAGCATCTCCAAGTTTTGGATTTCCTGATCCAAGTCGTCCTCCGGAGGCGTCGGACTGGTGGCCTTCCTCTTCTGGCTTCGGGCCTCCCTAAGAGAAAGGACATCCTGATTGGGATCTAGCGGCTGCAGAGTGGCAGCCTCTGTTGCTGAAGCTTTCTTTGGCGGCATGACGAAGGTGATGCTTGCCGAAGGTGTTCAAAACTCAAAAAATGGAAGTGAATTCCCCCACGGTGGGCGTCAATGTTGGGGACTTGTTCTCAAATGCTAAGAGTTAAGAACAAGGCAACATAAAAAGTGTTAAATATTAAAGTCCTTCGTCCTTCAAGACATTATATCCCTTCGGATATAATGAATTCCGGACGAAGGTCATGAAGGAAAAAACATCCGTAAGCTCCATAGATAATAAAGAAGAATTCATATACCAAATACGAAGAATAATTTAGATATTATTGCTAACTTATATTTATTTGCATTATCATATCCAAAATAATAAATTATAAATGTACCTTCGGATTGACGGAAAGTAAAGGTACAGGCGTGATGCGGAAAGTGAATGCTGAGTCAGCATGAACAATACGGTAATACTGTTCATCTATTTATAGGCAAGGGACGCAGCCCATGTAAGATTACATTCATGCCCTTTATATTTGCCAATAACACTATAGTAATCCTTCGAGGTCTAATTTGTCTTTTCATCTTTAAGTCGGTTCCCCTTTTCTACTGTCATGCCGAAGCTTTCCTGTGTATAGCTTCGTGATCACCTTGTCCTTCATCATAATCACCCTTCGTCTCGCTCAGGCTTCGTCCTAACCATGCTTTGTATGCTCATGATCCGGATCCGAAGATACCTGTTCACATATTTCACTTAGAAAACATTATCAAATCATGTTTTTGAGGACTTTCGGAAGCCGAAGGCCCCCAACACCCACCATATAAATTAAGTCAACGACCCTTAGAATTTCAATATAGTACTATTGGTATTCTTCACCATTACACATCATATAGTTTATTGAATAAATAGCTTAAGACCATAAAAGATCCAACATTGTATGAGCTGAAAAAAGATGAGGAGCCAAGACCAAATCAGCCGCATATAGGAAAAATAAAGAAGCCCGTTTATGGACCCAAATAAAGCGCGAGAAAGCAGCTCGAGGGAGAGAAGAAGAAAGGCAAGGTATATATCTGCATCGTTCATGCATCACGCAACCGCAGCTATGCTGTGCTGTCTTCGGTCTCCCACAGTACTACACTCCCGTTCCTCCAATGCGTCCGACCTCCTTTGCCTCGTGTCATAAATCGAGCGAACTGCCAACTCGCGCTCGCGGAGTAAAAGGAAAAGGGACGATTTGAAATGGGTAGCCGTTGCGCGGCTGCTGCCGCCTTGCTGTTGCTGCGCCGTGTGACTGTCTGTGCCCCGACTGCCCTGCTAGTGCAACGGTCGGTCTACCTGCGATGAGATACGGAAGATGCACCTTCCTCTTGATGGGTGCCGCTGGGGTTACAAATCCATACAGCTGGCGCATTCTAGCCGTTATAGAGACAGAGGAAGTCATGGCAAGTCACCATTGTCTGCAGCAAGCACAGACATGCCAACCAGCCTGAACTTCCAGAGAATGAACGCTTGTTTGGAACATACCGAAGCCTGAGTTTCTCTTTCAGTCTCCCAGGTCTCTGCTTCCACGACCCTGTCTGTAACGCAATTTGGAACTTTGGTTCGATCCTGAGCAAAAAGGGTAAACCGGAAACATGTCAATTAGCTTTTGTAAAATTAGATAGCTAACTTACTTGGATGCCACTACATGACATCTAAATAAATTGAAAACATATCGAATGAAAATCACGTTTTGGTATCTAATTTTTTGATTTTTTAAAGTAGATTTGCACGAGGTTTACACCAAAACGTGGTTTGCATTCGATATGTTCCCAAATAAATTAGCTATCTAGTTTTACGAAAGTTAAGTGATATGTATACCATTAATTCTAGATAAAAGGACATGTTTGATATAGCTCAGATCTATTAGTAAAAAATTATCCTTTTCAGTTTTGTAAACCAGTTGTATTAGTGAAGCTAAAGTTGTTTTCATAAGTATTTAGTAAACCTGCTTCATAGGAAAGAGAGTAGAAAGAAAGCTAAGAGCATCTCCAGGGGCTTCTTATAAGTATCTCCTAAATTAAGATTTTTAGAAAAAATATAAAAATATGTCTCCAATAGTTACCTAAAACACTCAATTTTTTTCATAGCCCTTAAAAATCTATCATTTATAGTTACAAATGAGGGTTTTTTGGCTTCCCAGAAATAATCTATCACTTTAAGAGATTTGTTGGAGAAATGATTAAAATCCACCGTCACTAATTTTATTTGATATCCTTTAAAACTGATTGTCGGAAGTCATTTTCTAGAGATTCTCTAACACCGTGTTTGGATCAGTTTTAAGGGCTAAAATTTGAAATTGGAATCGGCAACCCAAATCCAGCGTTTGGTTGGTCACGGAATTTGTTGTTCAGAAACTTCCTCTGTTTGTATGACGAGCAGAGTTGTTGTTCAGAAACTTCCTCTGTTTCTATGACGAGCAGAGCCTTGGGACGATTCCGAGCCAAGACCCATATTCATTGGAAATCTTGTCTCATGCCACCACATTAGCATTGGTTTTGAGTCTCATTTCAATTCCGACCAAGTTTTGGTATTGGACACATTTCAAATCTATGGTATTCTTAGTTTTTCTATACGTGAGAGGAGCTAAATAAACAGTTATTTGAATCTGCTTGACCTGAGAATCTGAAAATGGCTTTGTAAAGCTACGGTACAAAAGGAGCACCACCGCTGTTCACCATGCTGGCTCTCGTTACAATACACCTGGTCACCTGCTGGTTACTGCTTGCCTGATAGATGATTCAGGCGCAACTTCATATAAAAGAAGAGGGGGAAAATGATTTTCCATTTAGTACGTAAACATCCTTTTTTTTCATACATTAGGCCGATCGGATCCAGGCCAGATACACAGCACACTCGACCAGACAGTACACGTACACAGCTGTCATTTCGTACACGCTTAACTGCTCAAAGATCAACCGCGCGTGGCTAAGCATATTAGCACCGCCACCACGCGGCCGTACCTTTTTTTGTCTATAGCTAACCCAGGCACCGTACCGTCGTCCTTCAAGATTGGGACACGAAAAGAACGCCGGCGAGGGAGAGCATAGCAGAGTATAGAAAACCATGGTCACCGGCTCACTCACTCCAGGTCCTGGCAGCCCGCGAGCGGGGTCCCTTTCCTGCACTGGTTGTGCGCGTACGGCTTGCAGCCGTGCTTGATGACGCCGTGCCCCTTGGGGAGCGGGCCGCACAGGCGGTTGTAGCTGAGGTCCAGCTTCTGCAGCGTGGACAGGCGCTCCAGCGACAGCGGCACGGTGCCGCGGATGAGGTTGTGGGACAGGTCCAGGTACGTGAGCTCCGGCGGGAACACCAGCCTGCTGAGGTCGAAGTCGAGGTAGTTCCACGACAGGTCCACCTTGCCGATGGGCCGGCCGGCGGCGAACAGGTGGGAGGGGTCGCCGGTGAGCCTGTTGTGGGAGAGGTCGACGGTGTTGATCTCGTCGCGCGCGTCGTCGCGCGGGATGGGGCCCGTGAGCTGGTTGTAGGACAGGACCAGCGACCGGAACTGCCCCTGCACCAGCCCCGCCGGGATGGGCCCCGTCAGCTGGTTGTGCCGGAGGTCCAGCGACCGGAGGCTGGGCAGGTCGGCGAACGCCGCCGGGATGCCGCCCGTCAGCCGGTTGCTGGACAGGTCGACGGAGTCGAGGCCGCGCAGCCGCGCCAGCGACTCCGGGATGGCGCCGGACACGTTGGTGTGGGAGACGGTGAGGAACTGGAGGTTCGACAGCGCCGTGAGGCAGGCCGGGATGGCGCCCGTCAGCCCCGGCAGCCGGAACAGCGTCAGCGACATGAGCTCCGTCAGCCCGCCCACCGCCGACGGGATCTGGCCGCGCACGTCGTCCGCGCCGTCGATGAAGACGTTGTTCACGCGCCCGGCGTCGTTGCATCGGAGGTGGTCCCACGCGCAGCAGTTGGGCGACGCCGGCGTCCACGTCGACAGCGACGCCGGGTTGCCCAGCGCCTGCTTCACGCTCAGCAGCGCGTGGAGGTCGCGAGGCGAGCAGGACCGTGCCGGCGCCGCGGACGCGGCCACAACCAGCAAGACGGCGAGGAAGGTAGTGGTGGTGGTGGAAGCCATCCCGCTCGTGTGCTGGGAGATGGCTCTCGAGTGTGGTGTAGTGTGGGGGAGTGCGGAAGTGAGGCGCACGGAGGCAGCTATATAAAGGGAGCGGCCTGACGAGATTAGTAAATCCTTTCCTTTCCCTGCCTTTTTTTTTTTGAGAGAGTTTTGACCACCCACCACCCACCAGTCACCACCGGACCGGGGCGGCGCGTGCGCAGACACCGAGATCGCCAGCAGTGTCCGTCGCGAGCACAGTGGTATGGTCCTGCGACTGGCACGGTAGTGGGTTCAGTTCGCCGGCGCCGCGGCCTCGGTGGGCGCGCGCAATTGGTGCGTGCATGAGTACAGCATGAGGCGCTGCGGGCCGCGGCTTTCGTCCACTACGTTCGCCGGCCTGCACATAATTGGACAGCACAGTGTGGCGCGGCCCTGCCCCCTGCACGTTGGGTGAGTAAACGCGGGGTACATGTGCGTGCTGGTTTCCAAGAACCGAGATGGGCGTCGCCTAGCTAGCATAGCACCTGCCCTGGATTCGCTTGTCCCGGTTAAGCTTAGCAAGGCCTGGATCAAAGGACACGCACGCACGCCACTGTTTTATTGGGATTGCTTGTCTAAGTTATTGGACAAATTGAGGGCATCTGTTACGGAGATTGTTTAATCCAGAACACCCCCCCCCCCCCAGAAAACGGTTATGAAGGTTTGTACTACTGCTGTACAAGAACAGCCTGTAATGCGACCACCGCTCACGTCTCAAAAAGATCTTTGGTGGGAGGTCGGGTATGTTCGTTCATGAAGGGCACTAACGTCACTGGACGTCGTTACATTCAGTGCATATATACGCTGAATCTGTGACCACCAGCAGCAGGCCACCCCGGGCCCTGCCGCTCACGTTCAGACAGGACGTGCGTGCCGCGAAGCGTGTGAGCAGTAAATCATCTCGGCGCTATGTGGCGTCAGAACCGCCCACGCATGCCGAGCAAAATCATCTTCTGATCCCCGCAACAAACAGAGCTCCGTCGGGCCCCTCCTCTGCAGCTCGCGCCTCGACCGAGTTATCTCATCTCATCTCTGGGGGGGTATTGCGTATTTTTCTTGAAGCTTTCCGCAGCACGAAAGCAGAGTCCTCCCATGTGAGAGCTAAATGATGGGGGGCCATGGATGGAGGCGTCCGACAGGGTTCAGGCCGCGCACGAGAGCGCATGTGACGGAGAGAGATGGAGCCCCGACGACGAGACGAGACGATCGGGGTGCGATTGGCGAAGCGAGAAAAGGGAAAGGATTCTTTCGCCCGCCTCTCTCTGGGCGCGGCCGCGGCAGGCTGCTGCTGGTTGATGCCGCGAGCTTTGCTTGATGCTCTGCGCCTCTGGCCGCCTGCGATCTCGCTCCAGCTGCGCACCACATGGCCTGGGGACTGGGGAGTGGACACCGGGGGTGCGTTGGCTGGCTGGCTGGCCCTTGCCGGTGCTCTGCGCTCTGATGATCACCACCAGTTCGGCGAAGCGTGCACGTCACAGCATCGTTTAGATCGTGTACCGAGCGGCGAGTGACCCACGATGGTTTGAAGTGTTGGGTAGGACCAGATTTGGCATTATCACCGACCAATAAGAGCGATCGGCATATACTGCTCCTAGCCACATACGCGACGTGTGTTGGGTAAGCTCGCAATCAGTCCCCTGCTCCAATTCACAGTCTCTTCAAGGCGTGCACAGGTGCTCCTGCTGCGAATTCATCGCGTGATTAGTGAGGCAGCATCTCCCTAAATGGTCACAGTCAGTGAACGGTCTCATCAACCCTCGCACAAAAGCATACTGACTGGCTGGCTAGTGGCTAACACACACTGAACGATGCTGTAACGCAGTCCGGCCGGTGGCAAGATCTGCAGAACTGCAGAGTATAGGATTCCACCGCCACCGCCGCGGTAATAAGCAAAACCGGGTCGAGAAAAGTTCAAGCGAACCGCTATAACACCTGCTACCATCACGTGCGGGTCGAGAGAAAAAAAGCCTTCCGATAAAAAAAAGAAGGAAAAAAAAATCTTACTGCTACACGCCAACGATCGACAGCCGACAGGTGTGAAAAAAGAATACGTACAGGGAGCCTGGGGGGCACGGACACGTACCCGCCACTCGTTCGTCGCCTCGTGAGATCTGCAGGCCCGTGCAGTGTACCGTGCCTGGCCTCCCGTGGCCTGTGGTAGGACGGACAGCCGGACAGGCTCCGGCCGGACGCCAGCCCGCCCGGCCCGGCCGTGCACGCCACGCAAGCACACACATGCATGCATGCTTGCGCGCGGATCGCGAGCGCGCGCTTGCGGCAGACAGCGTGTGAAACGTTTGCTTCCTCGATACTGCGCCCCGGGCCCGCACCCATCATGGCTTCGTGACAGCAACGGCGACCGCGACCGGTGATTCCATCGAGGAGGAAGACGCCGAGAGCAGCGAGCTCCCGGAGGACGGATCTGATCCTCGCGCGCGGCCGCGGCCGCGGGTCCGGCCGAGCTGCCACCCCCAAGCCCATCACGCGCCCGCATGGGGGCGAGCCGGTTGGGTCTGACGACCGCGACCGCGCGAGCCGCGGGCGCATGGGGGCGGTGGTGCGCTCGGTGTCGGAACGAGGTCCGGACACTTGTCCCGGCCCACGGTGGCCTCCCGATGAGAGGTGCATGGATCTAGCTAGGGCCGCGCGCCGACGACGAAGCTCGCACATGGCGGGGACTCTCCCGTCTCCCTCTAGAGCGCGGCGGTGGCAGGGCAGAGGGCTAGCCTTCTTCCTGGAGCATTCCAGTTCATGGCGACGTGGAGGCCTCGAGGAGAAGCCACGTCTCCTTCAGCAGGCAGTGGACTTCGTTTCACTATTGCTCCTGCTGCACCGGCGGCAGCTTCCGGGGGACCTGGACGTCCAACACGGACACGTCCCCGTGCTATAGATTCGTGAAGCTATATCTAGCGGTACTTTTTAAAAATCAGAAGAAGGGAAAACAAAACCGAGCACGCGGCACATGCGAGACGCTGGTAGCTGGACTGCACATGGCGTGGCGTCCGAGGGAGGGGGGTGAAGCATGTTCTTCGTTCGGCTAGATTATAACAAGTCGGCATGCTAGCATGCTACGCTTTTGGAAAAAAAAACATCATATTCTCAGCAGATGCGGAGATCAATCGAAGATTAGACGCGTGCGGCGTTTCGACCGGCGGAAATGAGGAAGAGTAAACTACGATTGCTCGTGGGGGTGGATAAGAAGGCCCATTTGTTTTCTTTTATAAAGATTAAAGCGGACAGGTGTGCTGTCGTCCGCGAAGTAAGCTTGGAGTTAATGTGAGGTCAAAGTCTCGTAGCCACACTGGGAAACAGAAAGTGCAACGTTTATCGCTCACAGATACTGTATCGCAAAGCAATTTCGTGGCCTCGTTTAGTTTAAGCTGCGTGAACGAGAAAGCTCAGTCTCTACTGGAGCAGAAAGAAAAAAAAGAATGCCGACAAGAGAACCCAGTGCTACAGCATATGTGAGGATTAGGAGAGAAAAAAAGCAGAAAAAAAAAGAAAAGAGAAAGAGGACAGGGGAGGATAAAAGGGAAATAAAGAAGAACACCCGATCACAAAATGCAGCTGCCATCTTGTGTAAGTTTAAAGCAAAGATGGAGGAGCTAGCATGCAAGACACACATCAGAGCTCCCAGTCATGTACCAAGAAAACTAAATCCCACCGGATAATGGGTCACTTTAGAGTGAAGCAGTACGAAGCTAGTAATAATGTGTGAGTCCACCCACTGTCCACACAATTAAATAGTCCATTCCCACCTGGGACACATGTCTTCATCAAAACCGTATACTGTGTGTATTGTGCTGTGCAGAAAACTATCCGGACGGCCTGTCTGCTGGATTGACTAGGGCCGTTCTCTCGATTCTTTCAGGCGGTGGATCGACGCCGTCCACGGAGGGTTTTATGTACAGGTTGAACATGACGTTGGTGAAGATGGTGAGGATGACGAGTCCAAGCGTCGAGAACGCCACGTATGTCGGAGAAAACTCTGGCAGCTCGTCGGCTGATGATCCCCGCCCAGTTATCATCGTGGCTCGGTCCAGGTACGGATCTGTTTCAAGCAAACCACACACACATACAGTAACATGACGTTCAGAAAGGCTGTAATCGAGCGGCAGCTGTAACGTAATTTGAGCTTTGTCTGCTGGTGCGATGCCTCAAAAGAAAATTCAGTGTGCAGGCAGTAGTAGTAGTAATTAATGTTCCCTCCATTTTATATTGTGAGACTCTTTAGCTGCTTCTTTTTTAATACATTGCATTCATTGCATCTAAGTAGTGTAATATGTACTCCCTCTGTTTCAAAATATAAATAGAAATATATGTAGACATAGGTGAATTAATGAATATTTGTTTAGTCTAAAACGAATTATTTTTTTTAGGTCAGAGGGAATATTCAATTATATAATAAAAACTATGTGTTTAGAAAAGCTAAACCGTCTTATAATTCCGAATTGAGGAAGTGGTAATCTCAGTCTTCAGGTGGTTCAAGAGCAGTAAAGGTTTCTCTTTTTTTTTTCTTGCCAAGCATTATTCTATAACTGTTCGACCTTTTAAAAAATGTCTTATAATCTTTTGACCGAGCATTTAAAATCATAACACATGGCAACACTGCTTCTTCCGTACTCCCTAAGGGTGTGTTTGATTTAAGCAATGGGGTGGTCCATCTTATTCTCATCCTTCAATTTTTTTTATTTAGTTTATAGAATAGAATGATTTGATTAATCACTATCTCATTTCTCATAAGATAATAATTAATATACATATGAGGAATAGGTTGATTCCACCAAAATTTATGGAATGAACCTATGATATATCATTTATATGAAGCATAAGTTGACTCCACCTACCAAAATACACCATAAGAGCCTTTAATCGACACTGGCACACTGCACATGAGTTATCGGTACATAAGGCAGTACGGCAAATTCAGCTGCACCAATGTAGTACGTAGTGCGTACTGTTCTACTACTATTTACTCTACCTACTATAAAGTGCCAGGAGTTTAAGGCTATCCGCACTCATGTAACTCTAAATTTCTACTCTAAAAAGAATATTTCATCATGGTCAGCGAAATTCTCTACTCTATCTCACAATCTTCCGCAGTCATATTCACCTTAAATCTCTACCCTATACCAACTCCCACATATTCTATTACTTATTTTCGTCTCTCTCCTACCCAGCCTCCGGCCACGTCCGCCTCACGCCCTGCCTCCGGTTCCACTTTTTCGTATCCAGTTGAACGCTAGGAATAGCGTTTCTCTCTCCTCCCCCTATTTTGCAGTCGCCACAGGAGACGCCGCTGCAGCTGATTTTCCACCTCGCGCTACGCCAAAAGTGCCCCGTGGCAGTGGCGTTCCATTTGCCGTAGCCGACTGCGGCTAGCCTAATACACTTGTGCAGCACACTGCATGCTGAAGCATTCTCGCAATTTATTGAGTACCTAAAACCAAAGTTCCTACAGAACACAGAGGACTGCTCCATGTCTTCTATTCTATGCCGTAGCCCGTAGGTAGGTCAAAACTACACGGTTTAATGCTGTTGCCGTTTCAGAAAACAAAGATTCATGCAAACAAAAGCACTACTTCAGGCGACACACTTGTACTTAGCATCAGTTGTTGGCATTAAGGAAGATACGTCAGGAAGTTTTTCCATTTCAACCAGAACTGAACGATCAGGAGAAGTGGACGCACTGAACATAAGCTGAAATGGGTGGGCTGTGGGCAGAGGCTGTAATTAGGAATTACCCGGAGGAGGAGGTGGCGTTGGCGGCCGCATCTTGGGCTCGACCAGCCCCTCCAGCAGGGCGTCCAGCTCCTCCAGCCGCTTCCGCGTCTCCTCCGGCGTCTCGCGCCGCGCCGCCTCCTCGCCCCCCTGTCCCGCCGACGAGAAGCTGATTACCCTCCGATGCGTCCTCCCCCTCCACTCACGCACGGACCGGACAAGACCGGCCGAAAACGCACCTCCTCCTCCGACGGCGCTCGGAGCGAGCGGGCGGACTGCCACCTGCATCCTTGCCAGAGGTCGCCCCGGAACCCAAGTGTCAGCAGCGGACCTGTGGACTGTGATGTCGCGAGCGCGCGCGTGTGTGGATAACGATTTTGACCGATCTAAACGGGCCAAATGGATCTATCAGGTCTTTGACCCACATTATTTCAAGTAAGTTATTAATGGGCAGGAATATGGCCCAAACAAAAATCAGAGTCCACAAGGGCCTATGAAGACTAGATCCACAGTCAGAGTCACCACCAGATTCGCGTGTAGGGAAAGCTAGCGGATCGCTCGACGGAATCCGGAAGGCGGAAGCCACCGAGGCGAGCGGCGAGCGCACGCACCGGCACAAGCACCACACCGCCGCTACCGACTCGACCATCACTCACCCAATACGTGGAGGTGAGAGATGGCGGCGTCGGGATCGGGAGGCAACGAGCCCAGCGGACGGCCCTGGACTGCAACCAGCACGTGGACCCCCGGTCCCGCCGGCGGGGCCGTGGCGGACGCTGTCTCGTTTGAGACCTCCGACGACGACGCGGAGGCGTCACCGGCGGGCGTCGTGCTCTGCCACCCGTCGGCCGACTCGGACCGCGACATGACTCCCTGCCCCTGCGAGGTCACTGGTGAGTCAAAATGATTTGGAGCTTTGTTGCGAATCGTTGATCGGATCAGTGCCCACTCTGTTGGGAATTGTTGTATTGCGACTTGCGTTGGGCAGCGTCTGAGCGAGCAAAACCCTTGTATCTAAACCGAATTGGGCATCGGCTGTTTGGGTTCTGGGTCTAGTGCTGTGATTGTTCCATTGGGCTGGAACTACTGTGTTATGCTTACTTTGGATACACACAAATGTTTTGGGGTCCCTTTGTTAATTTGCATGCTGTTGGTAAGTAACTATAACAACTTGTTGAGATGCCTAAACCCTGCTCATAATGTTGGTACAGACTGCATAAGTTGATGTATTAATGTATCATCACTATGTCAGATATAGCGCGTCCATTTTCTGTTGAAGGAGTGGTGGTTAGCTAAGCATAACACTCTGATGCTTCTTATTGGGTCCACGATCATAACTACAACATTTGGGTAGTTTCAGATGGTATGATAGTTTTGAAATTACATTAGCTGGTGTTTTACATCTCTTATAGCTTAACATTGTTGGATTCTACTTTACCATGGAATCTGATTATGGCATTGTTCCCAATTAACTTTGATAGCGTCATACCTTGTTTTGGCATCTTCTATTGAACCTTTGAACCATTAAATTCTTATGGAAACCTTTAGTAGTGCAAATTGCAGACAGTTGCATTATCATCCTGTATACACGAAAACTTATTCAAGGATTTCATGCAGTTAGTTTCAGGGGAAAGTATGAGATTCACAGGGTATATGTGCGAAGCACGGCTCGGATATATGAACTATACCACTCTCCTGATGCAAAGGGTACCAGCAAGGATTATCTATGCACTGTGCGTTGTGGACTTGCTGTTAAAGAAACACAGCAATGTGGTGAAGAAAGTATGTCACAGTGGACTGGCAGTGCTTTAAACAGTGACAAGCGTGAACATGAGGCAAAAAGTGTAAGCAGTGGAAGTGATGAAGATAGTTGGGTTGATGTCAAGATTCCAGAATCTCCTGCAGGATCTAAAACACTAGAATCTCAAGAAAGGAGTGTGATTCGAACCTGCCGAGAAAATACTCTGGTATGTAATTCATTTTTTTGTTTCTGCACAATAAACATTGGTTAGTACTCATTTGTCACCAGAAATTTTTACTTGCAGTGGTTTTGACATAGATCGCCTGAACTGTGTCAATCCTGTAGAATTAATCCAATCCACAACAGCATCAAAAAATTGATTTTAATGCAGATTGTAGATTTGTCAAACCGAGGGGCATTAAAATTTCTGTATACCTCTGAAATGAAATGAGGAAGTGTTGGGAGATAAGAGATATTGAATACCAGAGATAACCAGATCAGTTGTGTGTTTTTAATACTTTGTATGAGTTTGTTAGATAAAATAAGGATGCTTTTTTCTTTGTTAGGAGTTTCTTATTGAGTTCTTTTCAAGGTATCTGAAGCCTTTTTGTTAGCAGTACTTTTAGAGAAGTGGGATTGATGAGCAGGCGGACTTACAAGTTTCAACTTTGGATGTAGTAAAAACATATTTCTTATCTTTTGTTATCATATGTATTGCAGCCACACTATGAAGCTACTGCTGAGATGACTGATGTGAACCCATGTGTATCTCTTACTGTACGTCTTCTATCACTTCAGTCGAAGACATCCGTGCACATTGAGGAAATCTACATATTTGCTGATCCTGTTGAGCCCACCGATGATGTTTCAGTAAGAGGTCCTGTAAACATGGGAGGTAGTTCTTTGCTGGCAATGCTTGTTCCTGGCCTTATGCAAATGTCTAAATCAAGGAATTTGAATATCGATGACAGTTATTTTTCTGATGGATCAAGGAATCAAGAAAGCAGCAAATGTGAAAGCTTTACACAGGAAGCAGGACCATGTAGCACAAATGATTCAAAACATACATCTGCAGGAATAGAAAATGGAATGAACTCTACAGTTGGTGTTTCAGCATCTGATGATAAAAGCAGCCAAGGTGAATTCCATTTCAAGGACCCAGATTCTCTTCCACTCCCTGTACAAACATTAGAAAGTACACAAGCACCTTCAGTGAAGAACCAGCATGAATTAAACACAGGTTATCTTGCTAATCCCATCATGAGTGAAAACCTTACTCCTTCTAATCATATTGAGAGAAAGCTGGACACTCTGCTTTCGAAGGTAGAGAATATGGAATTATTTTGCTCTAGGTTTGAGGACAGCATGATAAAGCCCCTTGGTAGCATTGAGGCAAGGCTTCAGCGACTGGAGGAACAGTTTAGTTCGTTCTCTGTTGATATTCAGTCTTTGAGAGATTATTCTGCATTTAGGTCAGCACCAGATGGTATGCCTAATACAAAGAGCTCACAGGAGGAAGCACATAATGATGCTAATGATAGAAGTACTTCTACATCTGACAGGAAGCCAGGTTTAGTTGTCAGGGCGCCAGATTTTGTGTCAGATGATTCATGTGGTTGTAATGTAATAACTAATGGAAGCCGTGTTAATTGTCATGGGCCTAATGTGGTGCCAAGAATACTTGTGAAGGCCCCTGATTATATTTCCCAACCTGAGTTAACGGATGAAAACCTCCATGACGGACTTGCTCTATCTTCTGAAAAGGAGTGTAAGACTTCCCCAGGTTTAGTTGTCAAGGTTCCTGAACTCCCAGATGATGATGATGATGATGGAGTCGAAGAAAAGAAACAGGCAGAAGTTTGTGGTGATGGTGATGATCACACAAGGTCTGATGATACTAGGAAAAGCACAGCTGGCAACACCAAGAGCAAAAAATCTGTATCTATCAATGGCGCGTTGGCATCCGCATTGGAGGCATTACTCACTTCTACCATAGGAACATCATATTCAAAACCTGCTATTTGCGCTACCAGTAATTTAAGTGCTGAAAATATTAATGGTTTCTTCAGTTGCTCCCCTTGTCCTGAAAAAACTGGCGAGATGTCCACTAAAGATGGTTCAGCTGTCCAAATTCTGGGTACATCTGGTGATCCAAATTTGGTCGGTGCCTTCATATCTTCTCAGGATATTGATACAGCTCCACATAATTCTCTCTCAAAGGAAATGTTGGATAGCAAGGTTGAGATAAATGAACAGAACTATGACATCAATACAGAAAATGTGGCATTTGTTGCAATCACAGAACCATTGGATGTTCCCTCACAGGCTGATACAGTTGAGGAATCTATTAATGATGGAAGTTGGGTGAATAGACAAGACAATGGTTCTAATTTGAATGCAATGCCTTATGCCATGAACGTTGAACCTTTGGATCCTCCTAAGCCTCCTACAGTTTCTGAACCTGTTGATAGTGGAGTTCAGGTGAATGAAGATAGACCTTCCATATCCTTGGTGGAGTTTCTTGCAGCAAGGAATGCTAACTCTTGTAAGAATGGTACTTCTGAGGTATGCCTTGGTAATGTTGCCGCTGAAAAACTGTCTTTTGAGAGAACATCGGCTGGAGCTGGTAAAAACTCGAAAAATATCAGTCAGCTTCTAGTGAAGAAAGCTCTTGAGGTTGATGCGGACAAGAGATTTTTTTTGTTTAGTGTACCCATTGGGCCAAAATTTGAAGGACCAAGCAGTCCCACCCCCAGAACTAGTGGGCACGATATTAGTAATACAGAAGAAGCTGTCTCAGATAAGGAATGTGGCGTGAAGGATACCAAGAATGGATTTAGGCTCTCTTTGGGGATGGACTCTATATTTTCTCAGTACCATGCTACAGATTCTAAGAAAAAATTGAGTGAGAACAGCAGTTTGGACCAGATTCTAGATGAGAGTTTCTCAAAACAGAATGGAGAACATTCTCGGTCAAGTCTGAGTAGTATGGTGTCATTTAGTGGAGCATCTGCCACAGAACCCGTTGTTCCATGGAGTGGCACATCGGAAAATTACGTGGAAGATCTTACAGGCGTTAGAGATCGTCCTGTTGCAACACTAAATTCTGGGGAAGAGCTCCAAAAGGTCTGTGATTTACTTTATGAGTTTAAGGATGAAATGTTGGGGGCCTCCGTAGCGAAGTGTACAAATAAGAGCAGCCCGTCACTTGAAGCCTTGCTTGCTGAATCGTCTGATTCTGAAGCGCAAATATCTGATCTGGAGGGTACTGACAGTGGTGCTGGCATTGGCTCAGGTCGACTGTTTAGTACACTCTCATCTTCAGATGACGATGATGCTTCTGCTGCGGACGAGCCTTTAGTTGATGTTGCTGACCTGACTACGCCACCAGAGCCATATACTTCTGTCCCCAGTGACGAGCCTCCGGCTGATGTGGTTGATCTGCTACATACTTCAAACGAGCCTTTGGTCAGTTTGGATGATCTGCCAAACCATCCAGAGATGTCTTTTGGTGGGAGCAGTGGAGAACATACCGACAGTCTTATATAAAGGATAAGGCCATGCGGTACTGATAGTTCAGAGATGAGCGGAACATATAAGTCCATGCGGCTGATGTGAACGACAGTCTCATATAAGTGTGTTCCAAGTTATGCATAAGTTTTTGTACATAAATAAGTCTTTGTGTCTGCATCAGTTTATACTAAATACTATGAAAGCAGAGTAACTTTGGTTTTGGGTTGCTATTCTCCCGTTTGTGTAAATCCATTACATCTAACACTTTGCCGATATAACTTTTTACTGTTGCACGTTCTTTTTCAAGTTCTGAGCATTGCAGGAGAAAGCAAAGTTACTGCTTACCAGACGCGCCTATATTGGTACCATTTCAGTTTGAAGTGATGTCACCAGACCTGAGTTACAATCAAGATCAACCCTTCATCTAGACCAGACCAGACAAGGTATGGCATAACTCCACTGCGTGCTTTATTAGTATGTACAGTAATTTCTTGCAGTAAACTCGTGATAATTTAACCGCTGGCCGCTGACAGTGACAGGTGAAGCTCGGAACATGCTGTGTTCTTTTACTTTCGATGGAACACGCCATGTTCCTTCCATAACTAAGGGGGTGTTTGGTTGCCCCTGCTAAAGTTTAGCCCGGGTCACATCAAGCGTTTGACTTTCAAATAGGAGTATGAAATATAGACCCAACCAACTGGACTAGATTCGTCTCGTCTTTTAATCTTCGGCTGACAAATTTGTTTTATAATCCGACTACATTTAATACCCGAAACGGAGGTTCAAACATTCGATTGGACAGGGGCTAAACTTTAGTTTGGGGTAACCAAACGGGGCCTAAGCGAACAGAAGAACAGGCGGCGCTCTGTTCACAATTCACATGTGAGCATGCCTGCCACCTGCTGCCCGCCTGCGCTCCGTGTATAGACGCACACGGGCTAGCCCTGTCTATGGTCCTGGCGAAGTCGCCCCGCCATTAATACGAGATACGAGACACGGCCCGGCCCGGCCCGCGCGGCCCATTAGTGGGTCCGACTCCGTCTTCGCTCTGTCTAGGTTCAAAGGAATAGGAGTCCGTGGATTCGCTTCGCATTCCCGCGAGATCACAAACACAAAGAGACACAAGAGAAACAATAGTGGATAAACTTTTCTCTTGTTATTTAGTATGAGAAGATAGATGCTTATGATATACAAAAGTAGAGCCACTTATGGATATGTTTGATCTTGTGCACTTAACCATCGTATGGTTTCTTAATATTATACCATTTTGTCTCCTCTTTATAATAGTATATGTGTTACCATTACATTTACTCACATGTTCGGTATTAAAAAAGGATAGATAGTGTCGGAGGCTCTCTATGACCGGTAGTAAGACTGTCTCTAGTAGAACGTGCATATAGCAATGCAAAACTGTTTTGTAGCGTGGACTATATAATTTATAGAGTGAAGTTTGAGATAAGAGATGGAATATAGAGTCTGCTGCAGATGACCTTAGAGAAAAATAAAATTGCGACAATACTTCTGTCATGAAACTTATAAACTGGTGGCTTGTGATACAACTTTTACGGTTGTATCACAGATGCCCTTCTCAAGAATAACTATTTGGAGCACATGAATGTTTTGAGTTGTTGTGTTAAGCTGAGCCGATCAGCCGAACAATAAATGAAAAAAAATCTTGCGTGCACACTATACTAGACACCGTCTTTTGTGCACTACTGTACTGTACCACACTCAAGTTGAAGGCGATTTTTTTTTCCTGATAGGGATATGGATATTGTTTAGCACTTCTTTCTAAGACGACTAAACAAATACACTTGTCCTAAAGCATCATATAGGGGTGTTTAAGATGACTCTAGATTTGTGGAGCTGTATTTTATAATATCAATTTAAATAGTTTCAAAAATATTTTTAATCTAAATAATAAATAAATTGATTTATCTAAATATCTTCTAAAGTCTTACATCTTTAGCTCTACGATTTTATGGAGCATATAATGAATTGCTCCATGAACTCTACTAAAATTTACTAGAGCTAGAGTTGTCCCACATACCCATAATAATGTATAATTAGAAACAGATGGAGCACTAGTATACTTGCCTTTTTTTTAGACTATTATCATGCTTATTGGAAGTATGTGGGTCGGAATTTATTAATACAGCGACACGAAGACCTAGCCCTATCATTCGCCTCCTTTTTGCAGAGGGCACTTTCGGATATGATACTGTATGTTGAATTGTTGATGATGAGTAGTACTATTCCTCACGACTGAGGTGATAGATATGTGACTCTAAGTTGAGGTGACGACGTTCGAATAGTCAGAAACAGTTTTGACCTGACGACTGTGGTTCTAGCTCAACAGCAAAACTGAAGTTCCAAGTAGTGAAGCTCGTCGGTGCATGCAGCAGACAAGCACAAAGTTTACACAGTGGTAATGGACTTCCATTATCTTGTTCGTACTGACATACACAGCTGTTGATGACGAAATATCAACAAAATACAGGCAGCTCTTGCCCTCAAGACTCGGGCAGAGCACATCCTTCTCCTTCGTACTGACATAAACAGGAGGGGCAAGAAAAGGTTACAAATCATACATGTGGACACAGCACTAAAACAAGCGTTCCACACAGCTAAGCACGGCACTGATCACTCTGTCTGATCCCGTGGAGTGAAGCGGTGAACGATGCAACTGAACTGCACAGGCGGCGGGCGGCGACGACGAGCAGAGCAGGGCAGAGGAATTGGTGAAGGGGGAGAGGCCCCGGTGGGCGGTGGGGGAGGGTTCAGAAGAAGGAGCGCTTGGCGGAGGGCGCCCTCCCCACGGCCCTCATGAAGTTGGCGAGCTCCAGCACCCGCGCGACCTTGGTGCCCCGCTTGGCCTCCGCCGACGCGCGCTTCGCCTCCGCCTTGTGCCGCGCCCTGGCCACCTCGTTCTGCGCCTTCTCCATCGCCTTGGCGCGCTTCTCCTCGAGCTTCCTCTGCACATTACATGCGTTGGTGGTATCAGTCAGCAAGCACTGGACAGTTCGGACGACGCTACATGATTTGGTGGGGGGCTCTGCTTGTCTTGTAGAATTGTACTAGTGTATATGTTGGTCGATCAGTGAGTGTGGAGGTGTAGATCGATGCGATGGGCTGACTACCTCGTACTTGTTGAGCCAGGCGCCGGCCTTCTCCACCTGGTCGCCCTCCCACCCGTTGATGACGACCTCCTCGCGCTTGAAGCGGTTGTTGACCTTGGCCACCTCGGCGATCTGCCACGCCGCGATCTTGGACTCCACCTCCTCCTTCCTGACCTGCCCCACGGACACCCCACCGTCGCCGTTGGCGTGGGCGGCGCCGGCGCCTGGGGTGGGCGGGCCCCGGGCCAGGCGCGGCGACGGGATGGGGTTGCTGTCCGGCACGATGGCCAGCGGGTTGGTCTCCTCGTCCTCGGCCTCCCCGACCCTGTCGGCGGCGGCACCGTTGGCGATGGCTGCTGCTGCGGCGACCATGGCCGAGAACTCCCTGCTCATGGTCGGGAAGGGCTCGGTGGGCGCGGTGTCGCTCCCGACGGACGCGTGCCTGCTCCGGCGGTACGACGAAGGCTGGCTCGGCGGCGGGCTCAGCGCGTGGATGTCCCTGAACTCCTCCGCCTCCGCCTCCGCCTCCGCCTCCTCGTTCTCCCCCACCGGCTGTAGCCGCCTGTCCTCGACGACGCTCCTCTCCTGATGCTCGCCGCTGCTAGTGCTAGCCGCCGTCTGTTCACTCAACATGTGACTCTCAACGCTAAGCCTCTAGTAGCGGCCGGGAGAGACCATCTGCGGCTCGGGTCAGCTGCTGAATAGAATGGTGGCGGGGGGGCGCCTTCTTAAATAGAAGCCGGAGGCGGTGGCAGTTCACTTCAGGACTGGAGTTTAGGACCGTTGGCCGTCCTGGATACAGTTTCCCCAAAGAGATATTCCGTTAGCTAGTATGTATGGGGATTAGAGACGTGGTCGGCCGTGTCACGTCACCGTCACACGACGATCGGAGAGGCTTTGCTGAAATTGCTGTGACGAAATTGACCGCACGCAGTCACGCACTGGCCGGTGAAAGTGAATTAGCGTGAACCCCGCGTGGGCCCGGACCACTGATAGCTCTCTGCTCCATCGATGATACGTAATAAATAAAGGGCGCCCACTATCGTCATCATCATTATTATTTTAACCCGGTAGGCACAGACGAGACGAAACGAGCAAACCGGTCAGTCGGGAAGCAGGCACGCCGTCCACCTACTGTCTCCGTGATCTATGGATGGCATGGCATGCAGCAGCCATAGTTCTATGACATGTTGGCCCTCTCTGAAAAAAAACGGAACCTGGCTACGCCTCTGCTTAAAAACTGGGTCGGGTTACGCTGTGACAAGCCTGCTTTTTCAGGAGCATCCACGTGGTGTCCGTGACCTGCTGTGGCTAGACGCTAGTGTGATTGTGTGAATGTGAAGCACTACTGGAGCATTTCCTCGGAGAGCAACGGAATCCGTCTACATATATGCACAAGAGGATCGATCTTGAATCGCATGACAACAATCTTGTGCAATGCGTGGAATCCGTCGATGCATGACGACATTATTGTCATGGCTAACCGAGAGACCTCGCCATGCCATGCACGTAGCTACTGCGTGTGCCAATCAACGAAAGCTGGAACCAACTCACTCGCTCGGTCGCTTTACAGCTACTTGTAGGAATGTTTTTTTTAAGGTTTGCATTTCGCTTTTGTGTTATATGGTCGTCGAAAGTGGAAGAAACAACAAAGTTCAGTGACAAGGAGATAGAGATGATCAAACATGCTATGCTGAACAATATAAATGTGAAGACTTAAGTGTGACAGAGATACAAACTCATATCGATGATTCTTATACTTTTATCAAGATATTAAGGACCATGCAAGATTCCTCCTAATCTTTTTTGGGCCCTATGCATGCGAAGAAAGCCTACAAGAGAGCCAAACTCAATTCATACTTTAATATATAAAGCACCAATTTCTATGTACCATAGTTTTCACTATCTTCGTGCTCCTCCCCGTCCCTATTTAGGCTTTGTTCAGTTATTCCTATTATACATTAATTA
Source organism: Zea luxurians (assembly GCA_029449295.1). Lineage (NCBI taxonomy): Eukaryota > Viridiplantae > Streptophyta > Magnoliopsida > Poales > Poaceae > Zea > Zea luxurians. Next base: position 167,841,986 of record JAOPSE010000004.1, read on the forward strand.
AATGAGATTAGAAAAAAAAATTATATATAATAACTTTGATTTCCTTGAGATTTAATCTCATCTAATTTCACTCAATCTATATAGATTGAGAGCTAACTGAAAAAGCCCTTAAATAGAAAAAATTTAAATTATATATAAATAGGAATTGCAGCCAACAAAAAAAAATGCGCGCCCACCACGTCAGCATGGAGAGCCATGGCGGGGTCAGACACGGTTGTCGGCCGGAGACGCACAGGGTACAGGCGGGTGGCCAGAGACACGTGGGTTACTGACAGCACCTGTGCCCCGCGGGCCCCGGCGGCGGCGCTAGCGCTACGGCCTGCTGTCCATGTTCAAGCTCCTCGCTCCGGCCCCTCGCTGCGAGCCTTGCCGTCGATGGACGCAGCTCCCGGGGTCGCTAGCTGCCCGCTGTTGCGGTTGGTGGCTTGGTGCTGCCGATGGTAGACAGTATTACGTAGACACTCATGGCCTTGGGATATTCTGTAAATCTGTCCTCTGATGCGCGCAGAAGCGGGTCCAGATATTTGAGATTGGGTATTCAAAAATTCAAAAGATTAAAGAAATTAGTGCTCTAAAGCTATTTTGTGTAATATATTATTGACAAATTATTATAGATCACCAAAAACTTAGGTATTCAATGAATACCCATGAATACCCTGTGGGCCCGCCTCTAGATGCGCGGCGCCCCCTCTTTTGTTATTTATCCATCATTGCTTTTCCTCGTGGGAAATTCTCGTTTGTGTACAACCTATCATTAGTATTGTGTCGGGCACCTAATTGGATTTAATCCGACGACCTTTAATCTAACCGCCACCTGCGCTTTGTCTACATTAATTTTTTTAGCCGACAGATCAATTAAAATCAAACGGCAGCTTACGTTTCTTTAGCCTTTAGTTCTATTGGGTTAGCTTCGTTTTCATGAATCGCCAGAGCAACGAAACCACACGAATATAATTAGCAAGGTCCCGCTTGACGGATTTTTGGCCGGCACATTAGCTCCTTCATACAATCAGTGTCGGATCTAGAATTTCACGGTAGCACATACCATCTAAAATTTTCATTTCTATAAAGAGGATATATTAGAAGTCTTAATCTTCCAAATGTTAGAGAAAATTCTAGTCGACCACATCGGATCTTGTTGGACCATACCGGCACGACCACCTACACCCTACGCGAGGTGGTCAGGTACGATGCGTCCCCCACACTGCACCAGGTCAACTCCCATGTGCGCCAGTCAAACTCCCGGCCCAACAACTAACCTACAGTAGAACGCAAGCCATAAATTGCGTTTATGTTGTTTTTTGCGTAAATAGCGTAAATCGTCCACATAAATAGTGTAAATAGTTCACACAGATATCATAAAAATCTCGTTCAGCCACTCGACCATGTGCACATGCACAAGTGCATGTATGCAGATCCTATTTTTATGGTTGATCATGGGAGTTTTCATTGCATGTAGGTAATTGAGATGACATTTTTTGTTTCCATTGCATGCACGCAAAAATTGGATGACTCCATAAATATAGGATCGCTCCAACAGTCATGCAACTAGGCTCGTTAGAACCAATTTATGATATTTGCTGATACTAATTATGCTACACGGTGTATGGATTTATGCAATTCGGTACACTGCGTAAAAATATGTTTGCTGTGAACTGCGTATATTTAGGATGACATGAATGTGTGATGAATGAAAATTGATTGACATGCATGGAAATTATAAAATCTTATTTTAAATGTTGCATTTCCTCCATAAATATAATATTGCTCTAACAAACGTGCATTTAGGCTCGTTACAACCAGTTTATGATATATAATGATATTAATTATGCTACACGGTCTTCGTATTTATGTAATACGGAACGCTGCATAAAAACTGTCACATGGTACACTGTAGACGCATTTCCAGATTTGAGCGTAAAACCCCTATTGTGCGTAAATACCGAGCCTTGTGAGAGAGGTTGATAACTGTAAACCCTAGTATAGAGTTCCCATGGCACATATCATTGAGAATATTAAAGGAACCCTTTGGGTTATGTGATTTATTCATAAGACTTGTTTTCTTGCAAATAAATACTAAATACAAACATATGAACTCGTGCATCATGCTGGACTTCTTTTGTTTGTGCATTGAATGATAATAACAGTGACACGAATAAAAATATAATAATGAATTGAAATTTAGATTTATTCCAAAGGCACAATTTAGGAAGAATTGGAAATTCCATAAAAAAGGGGAAAGAAGGAAAGAATATAAAATATAAAACAAAATTTATAAACATATAAACTCAACCATACTGGTATGGTTAGAATCTATCTTTAAAATTGAGTACAAAAAAATTCAAAGTCACACTTGAACTTCAAATTGGGAATTGAAAATGTGAGGAGAAGAAAATCAGAGAAAAAGAGAAAGAAATTCTAACCTAATTGGGCCGTGGAAAGCAATTCGGCCCAGCTCCACGTTGCGCGCGCGCCCTCAGCCCTGGGCTGGCCAACATGCCCCACTCACCAGACTCAAGTTCACAGCCGCTTAGGTCGGGCCCGTCTGCTAGCAATAACGCCACGCGCGCATTTATCTCGCACCAGCTTCTGTCTGGTGGACCACGTGAACAGTGGCTCCCTCGCGTACACAACCCCCTGGGTCGCTGCGTCCTTGGACCGGGTTGTCAGATATATCCCCTCCGGATCGCCTGCCCAGGAAGCGGAACTCTCCGTAACCACCGCCCGTGGTGCTCACTATCGATCACGTGTGCGGCTTACCGGCGGGCCCGGTCTGCCACTCTGTTGCGATGTCGCACTCCCTCGCCCATTGTCAGATTCGTCACCTACCCGTCGATCTCGGAAACAGACCGCACGCCGGCCGCTCCGCATCTCCCGGCATGGGATTCGACCACCAGAGTGCTAATCTCACGCTGCGCCTACAACTCTGGCTTCCTATTGGGGCCGGCTGTCCAGTCTGGCGCCGCAACCGCCGCTGCCAGAAGCTTTCCGTTTCCTCGTCTTCCCCTCTCGCGCAGCTCGGGTGCGATCTCAACGGATCCCGCGAGATCCCCAGATTCAGTTGCCAGCACCGTGATTGGCGGGCGTCATGCGGACTATAAAGCGGGCCGTAGTCACCTCGCCTCACCAGTCGCTTTCGATGGGCCACTGAGATCCCGTCGCCGGGAGAAAATCGTGAAGAACAGTGAGGATGCGCGCCTGCCGATTTCCGCCGTGGCCGTGCCTCCTCGTCGACGGAGCTCCGCTGGGCGCTATCTTTGGTGAGAACCTTCTTCGCGCATTCACTCTTGCCCCTGCATCGTGTAGCGTCCGTTAGGTTGGATTCTGGGTCGCCTGGGGCACTGGTGGCCAGCTCGGCAATGGAGCGCCGCCACGGGCGGCTCGTGCATGGTCGTTGGGCGCCACCGTGGGGAGGATGGAACAGCTGCCGTCAGATATTATCGGATGGTCTAGGTTTGAACCAACGTGGGCCGTTGATCTCAGGATGATCAGACGAGATTAGATATTGTGTAACGTTTCGACCAGGACGATTTTAGCCGTAGATTTGTGATCCAGTGATGAACGTTAAATACTCGACTCATTAAATCTTTACCATCGGATCTTGATCGGGCGGCTCTTGGCGTGTACCGGATCGGCCGTGATCCGGTCTAATCCGTGCCCTTGGCGGGTGATCCAACGGCCAGAGTCCTACGATACCCCTTTGCGGGACAAATTCGCATAAGAGCCCTTATGGTTTTACAATATAAACCCGCAGTCCCCAACTGGGCCGGCTCTGTGTCTTGGACACATTTGCGCATTAAACCCCAGCTTTCATGTTATTGTCGCCCAGTCCAGTAAATAGAAAATCTAGGAAAAAGAAATAGAAATTTATTTTTTATATAAAAATAATGCTAGAATTTGTTAATTCATGGAAAATTCATTTGAAATTCAAATCAATCCATTCTAATTTCTATAATGTTATAATATTATTTTTCATCAATTAGTACCACTGTTTTGGACATGAATGTCACATTAAAAAAATTTATAACCTATTTAATCTTGTACAAAATACATAAAATCTTTAGAAATTCATAATTTAAAATCCATAACTTCAAATTGACTCTTTTCAGTGGCATTAATTTTGTTTTAGTATTGTTTACCACCTAGTACCTTTATTTAACCATGAAACTTGATTTAACATTATTCACATGAATTACTCTATTCTAGGTACTTATAACTTCAGAAATTCATAACTTGATAACTGTAACTCCGATTTTAGTGGTTCTCAAACCCACGATCTCGTAGCTTCGCGTAGATTATTATTATTCAGTTTGTTCTTATGTTTGGTGTGATGTTAATTTTGTCTATACCATGTTCTTTTGTATTGCTACGACTAGCAGTGAGGTCATGAGGACCTGAAGATCACTCTGGTAACTGGAATCTCAAGTGCCAAGCAAGTTGTGCCCTTGATTCACTTTTGTTACCCAATAATGTTCTTTATAATCATTTACCATGCATAGGTTTAATTTTGATGAGACCCGATAGGTCACCCTAGATTGTTTATCTCATTACCTTGTTTACCCCTGAATCACTTGGGTAGTTTGCTATTGCTTTATATGGTTTTGGGATAATCATTTAATATATCCATGTTCCAGTTATTATGTTATTTTATTTATGTTCATGACAAGATCATTATATTATTGTTAATTGGAACATGGAGCTTAACTTGAGAAACACGTGCCACCACAAGGGAGGAATGGGACCCCTTGGCTAACTAATTAGGAAAGCTAGTGGAAGACTACCTTACCCGAAAGGGGCAAGGGCAGTAGGGGAGCTGCATGCAAGGAGGTTCTCGGGTTGATTTGCTGCGATGGCGGTCAGACGGGGGATTCTTGCAAGTGCTCTTCCCATAAACTGTAGCGGGTTTTCGGAAGCTAGTGGAACTTTGTAAAGGCCTCGTAGTGGATCCCTAGCCATTCACCTTGGTAGTGTCTAAGGGCCTAGCTAACCCTGGCAACATGGGAAACATGACTTGTGGGTAAAGGGTACAACCTCTGCAGAGTGTAAAACTGGTATACTAGCCGAGCTCACGGTCATGAGCAGCTCAAGACTCTCTGATGATTAAATTATGGAACCTAAACTCAATTTGTCATTTGCATTTGCATGAGATTTGTTATTAATTTTGTTCTATTATTTTATTATGGTTTGGTATTCACTTACACTTAGTAACTGCTAATAAAATTTTGACCAACTTATAAAAGCAATGCTCAGCTTTAACCTCTATTGTTGATCAGCCTTACACTTCATGAACTCCCACCTTTGGTGAGTTCATGTCGCATTATTCCCCACAACTTGTTGAGCGATGAACTTGTGTGAGCTCACCCTTGCTGTCTCACACCCTGTAACGCCCTGAATTTGGGGGTAGAATTTTTTCTTCTTTTCACTCACCAAATTCGGGCGTTACTCTCTTTTCTCTTCCCGTTTTGCCCCTTCTTGCCAATTTCAAACCAGTATAGTGACAGGTGTCCGTGTCATGTGTAAACAAAACCTAAGTGTCATGGGTGTTGCACCATGCCGAAGCACATTTCTTTGTCTGATGTCGCGTGTTCGTCTCGTCCCATTTCGGATTTCGGTCCGCGATTGGATTCCGTTTAGTGGTCGTGCGTGTCGTGGGTTTCGATCCGTGATGTGGCCCAGCCCGGCCCAGTCTGACCCGCGCGCACCTGGCGCCCCTGCCCTCCCCATGCGCGCGCCCCCGCCCTCCCCCTGATCCATTTGTCTCATTTGATTTTCTCCCACACAGTAACTTCCCTCTCTCTCTTCCATCTCTCTCTCTCCCCGTGGTGCCCTAGGGTTTGGAGTCGAGATCACCGGAGTTTGAATCCCCGGAGGTGAGTTTTTCCCTCCCCTTCCCTTCTCTCTCTCTCCTCCCCTCCCCTTCTTCTCCCCCCGCGCGGCATCCCTGCCCGCGCCTGTGGCCTTCCTGCCCGCGCGCCCCACGCCGCCTCGGCCCCCGCGCCCGCGCCGCCCTCGGCCCGCGCCCTGCGCGCCGCCCCCTCGGTCGCGTCCCGCGCCGCTCTTGGCCCCACAACCCGCACCGCCCCCCAGCCCCGCGCCCGCGCACCCTCCTGGCCCTGCGCCCCGCGCTGCCCCGGCGGCCTCCCCGCACGCCCGACGAGCCCTCCCCGCCCCCCGGCGAGCCGCGCCCCCAGCAGCCCCATGCCCGGCGAGCCCCTCCCCGCGCGTGCCCTCCCCGGCCCCGGCCCCGGTGGGCCCCGCCCCGGCGAGCCCTCGGCCCGCCGCGGTCCCTCCCCGGCGGCCCTCCCTGCCCGCGCCCGACGTGCCCCTCCCCCGCGCGCTCCCGCGCCCTGGCGAGCCCCGCCCCCTGCCCCACGTCCCGCGTCGCGTCCTAGCCGCGTGCTCCGCGCCACGCCCTCGGCCGCGCGCCCTCGATCGTGCCCTCGCGCGCCCTGCACCGCGCCCCTGCCCGCGCCTGTGCCCCGGCGACTCGCGTCCCGCGCGCCTGCACGGCTCGCGTGCCCTCGGCATGCGCAGCCTGCTCTCGCGCGTGCGATCGTAGTCGCGCTGCGTTTAACTCTCGTTTTAATCCTTTTTAATTGTTGTTTAGTCGATGCGTTATGTCACGCGCTTCACCGCGCGATGGTTCATTCTAATTTCATCTTTATTAATGTGCTGCGCCGCGCGACGATCTAATTTTGTATTTATTAATGTGTTGCGTCACGCGCTTCGTCGCGCGACGATTTGTTTAATTTATATTTATTAGAGTGCTGTGTCACGCGCTTCATCGTGCGACGATTTGTTTTAAATGCAGTTCTGTTAACGTAAGCCGTCGTGCGTTTCGTCGCGCAACGCTTAACGTTTATCTATAATTAATGCAAGGATCTCGTTGCGCGCTCTGTCGCGCGGCGAGTCATTTATTTCTTAATTCAATTTAAATATTGTGTCGTACGTCTCGCCGTACGACCACTCCCTTTCATTCATCTTTATCTATTTATAATGATTAAACATGGAACATGACCTTACATTATGCTAAACGCAATGTCCAAATTGATACCCTTCTGTTTAAACGAGTGGTTTAATTTATAATTATGTAACGTGATCGCTTCTCGATCGTAGACTCGACTGTCATTTCCTCTTTCTCTCTTAACTGTAATTGCGAGCCCCGCGTGGAACGTATGTTTATTTCTTGTATTCTATTGTATGGTGTACTGTTCTTTTGTATTAAATGTGTGGATGTATGTATGTTTGCGCTCGTATAGAGAACAATCTGGTTGAAGAGCCCGAGGAACTCGCAGGAGAAGTCCCTGAGCAGCAGCTGGTTGGTGGAGGCAAGTGTCCCTTGACCTATCTATGTCCTATACAATTCTATAATTCACTTTCCGCATTTACGCAACTATACTTAAGGATTGACTAGCTTTTGTTATCCATGTCCTTGTTTACCCATTTGGGTCGGATTATTATTGTTTAGCTTATTGCTAGTGCTTAACATTAATCAATGAACATGATGAGAATTATCTATGATACGCTGTTTTTCCTCTTATTTATGATGATATACTTGTGGCATTTTAGGGGGCTCGAGCGGTTTCTCGAGTGCCTCTCCGTAAGGACCTGTTCGTTGGATGACCGCCCGGGAAAACAGTGCAACCATGAGGGTGGAGTGGGACACCCTTAGCTGAATAATTAGAGGAACCGGGATGTAGTTCGCTTAGCTGTCGTGCCGTTAATGGGGCTCGGTGTATGCGGCTCGCTCTGCCAAGGTTGATTTGTCCTTTGCAGTGGAGTGCGGTACATTTAGGAAACCTAACGGGCGGCTACAGCTCCGGGGAATCTTTGTAAAGGCTACGTAGTGATACCCTGCTGGGTCACCTTGGCAGTGATCAATGGAGAGTCATGATCTCCGGGTAGAAAGGAAATCACGGCTTGTGGGTAAAGTGCACAACCTCTGCAGAGTGTATGAAAACTGATATATCAACCGTGCTCGCGGTTATGAGCGGCCAAGGGAGCTCCATTGATTAGTGGTACTTGATCAGAGATTGTTCGGATTACAGGTGGCAATGAGAATGATGGTTTGGTATTGATTATGGTAATAGTAAGTGGTATTCTTTACGTTTGGAAAGAGTACGTTTGGGTTAATAACGTGGGTTAATTCTAAAACTTGGCTTTCTCTACTAGTAATAATAATCTAACCAACTAAAAGCAACTGCTTGACTTACCCCCACATAAAGCTAGTCCACTATAGCCAAACAGGACACTTGCTGAGTATGTTGATGTGTACTCACCCTTGCTTTACACACCAAACCCCCCAGGTTGTCCGCATTGCAACCACTGCTCAGGAGAAGATGAAGCCATGGAAGGAGACCAACAGGAGTTCCAAGATTACGACGAGTTCTAGGCGTGGGTTAGCGGCAACCCCCAGTTGGCTGCCTGTGAAGGCCGCGTGTATCTACGTTTCTTTTCCGCACTTTGATTATTGTAAAGACTATGTGGATGTCTCAGACATATGATGTAATCGACTATTATTCCCCTTTTATATTATGATTTGAGCACTGTGTGATGATGTCCAGTTATGTAACTGCTGTGTATGTGAATTGCTGATCCTGGCACGTACATGGTTCGCATTCGGTTTGCCTTCTAAAACCGGCTGTGACATAGGTGGTATCAGAGCCGTGCTGACTGTAGGACCGCTAACCTAGAGTAGAATGGTCGTTCTAAGGATTATAGACCCCTATTATCACCTTGACTTTGGTATACCTTCAAAAGTTGGTCATATCGACCAAACCTATGTTCTACTATATATTATACCTTGCTAAAAATCTTTTGCTTATTCTAATTTCTCATTTTATTTATGATTTATTACTTGTTGGTCATAGTAGTTCTGCTCTCACTCTTATGCTTACGGTGCCTTTTATAGATGGCTCGTCTTAGACACACTGCACGGAAGTCTGTCATCCGCTTCTTACCCTCTTGTCTCGCGGAGCGTCCGTTTCGCTATAACACCCCTGGTGTTACTATAACTAAAACTTGAGCATGACATCATAGCATTGGCATTGCATATGTTTGATACACCTAGAGTGCATTCACTAGTCAAAAATTTCAAACAAGTTGTATTGTTTAAGTGTTTTTGCAAATAGCACCCTGGATAGGAAACTTAACCCTAAATAGGGATTAAAGGGGTAAAACTTAACCTAAGATGAGAAAACCTAAAGACTTTAGGGAAAGAGTCAAAAAATATCCCCAAAAACAAAGTGGAGTCACATTTATACCCCTGGGATACTAAAAACCCTAATTGGAACCCTGGAAAAACCCTAAAACTAAACCCTAGGGGCCTATGTGCAAAATTGGTCCACTTTTGGACTAAAGTGCAAAAACCAAGTCAAATAAGGTTCTTAAGTCCTTTGGTTCACAAATATGTGGACTTGAAAGCCAAACCCTAAGTTTTGGACACAATTGCAAAATGGACCTCATTTGAGTTCTATACTAAGTCTGAAATTTCAGTGATATTGGCTCAACTTTGGGGCTTTGTAACTTTCAAAGCATAGGGTTTTTGCCCAAAGTGACTACAACAAGTTTGAAGCCCAATTATAGGAGAACAACTTTGTTTAAGGATTCAAGCCATGTTCTTATGAGAAATGTGGAGAAAATCTCAACCCAAGTTGGACTGTCAGACTGCCTGGGGTCTGAAGTTCAGACTGGCAGTGTTTTGAGATGAACTTTGAGCTCGATTTTGAAGGGGATCCAGTGACTTTTTGTGAGTACACATTATAGCAAAGATATAGATGGATTATAGCACCACAACTTTGCTGCAGATCATTAGGTATGTTGCCATGAAAATTTGTGAGCAAATCGAGTCTAAACTATGGCTGTCAGGTTGACTGAATACTGCAGCCCATGGTACAGTGACCGTTGAGGATCAGATCGCCAGTCCCAGAAAAGATCTCACCGGCGGTGGCCTTCCGCCGTGATTCACGTCGCTGGCGTCATGATTCGTGCTCGGGTAAGTGTATAACGTCGTGCGGTAGAAGCCCCTCGCCGACGGTGAGCTGGAGGTCACTCCGGTAACATCACCGTGGCTCTCTCTCCCTCTTTGCGGCTGAGCGGATTAACACGCCGGCGACCGCCGTCTTCCGGCCATACGCCGCGTGGCTCTCACTTTCCACCGCACCACCGTGTCTTCCCCTCGCTCTCCGTGGCTCACCGGAGTAACCGCCACGCCTCTAGACACGTATTCACCGCGCCGCTCTCTTCCTCATCTCCGGCCGCCGCGTGTCCTCCTCAAAAATTCGCGGCCACCGTCTTACTCTCCTATAAATTGAGCCCATGTCTAGCTCCGTGAGGTCGTCAGCTAACTAGCCACCGCTACTCACCCACAATCATCCACCAGTGAGCTCGAATTCGCGTTTTTCCCCAAATCGGTCGAAGAACACCGTGAAACCAAGTCCACCGTGGCCAGCCGATTCTGGTAAAGCTCTGTCCGATTCAAACCTTGTTTAAGTCTTCTTATAGTTCAGTGATGCTCGCCAAGCCATCAATTTGAATGTAGATGCCCCCAATCATCGGGAACACGACGGGCTAGCCCCCATGCTCACGGCCACCGTGGCCAGAGCTCCTTAGTCGATCATGAGCCAAATTAAGTTGGGGAAAACCATCTAGGTAGCCTCGATTTCATGTCGGTTGCTCGGAGAACCCAGCCGTAGCCCCAATCGACTGGTTCAGGCGCTCGCCGGAGCTCGGCGGGGCATGAACGCCGTCGAGGATGAGTCGGGTGAAGAAATAGAACATCAGGGGCGTTTCTGTAAACTGTTAGTGATACGTAGAAATAGTGAATGACCTCGTTTGCTGTTTGACAAAAACGCGAGGGCCTCTGTGCAAGTCTGTCAGCGCGGGCGCGGGTGCGCGCATTTCTTCTGGTAATGGGCCGACCTGGGCTGGTTTTGGTCCAATACTATTCATCTGTTTTTCTTTTTCTTTTATCTCCAGAGCCAAAACAATTATAGAAAACAGTAGAAAAATGGCAAAATTGTAAAACCAATTTTCCTAGGCTTGTTATTTTCTCTAGTATTTAATAAAAATAATTTCATGATTTTTAGTTTAAACAGAGAATTTTAGGGCATTTAAAGTAGCTTAAAGAATTAGTTATGGATTTTTAGAAAATAATTAGTAAGTCCAAAAATGCCCAAACTTTTTATGGGAACTTAAAACAATATTTATAAGCCTTGGGTAGGGTTTGAATTGATTTGGACCTTGTTTGATCACCAAACCCCAAACCACCCCCCCTGCTCTATGAACTCCTTTACTGACTCCGGAAACCCTAGGTTCTCGGAGTACCGTGAAGGAAAGTTGTACTCAAGACTTAGATAATAAGTTTATATTATCTTCGCATCCTCATGAGCATCCCATGGCATCCATTCTTATGCATATATATGGTTATGTTAGAACACGAAGAAGAAGAAGAAGTCACTGAAGACAGGACACCACCACCCTCAGATCCTCAAGCAGGCAACTGCTTTTACTTCGATATTTGTGGATCCGAGCAGGACTCACCTGTTAACAAAGGCAAGCCCCGGTGCATTTGCCACCTCCTTGATGTTTTTAAACCTTTCTCACTTGCTTGATGCATTAGGTGATAGGAGTTGATTGCTAAAACAATTCCTGCATTACCTTCCTTGAATTTGATTACCTTCCTTGATCACCCGTTTTACAAAAGATTTTTGATGCTTAGCCTTGCTTTAGAAAAACAAAATGTTTTGTTTTTACAAAATATGATGTGGCAAAAGTGGGTGGGATGTTTTCGAAAATAAAACTTGATGGTGAAGCCATCACGGCCGTGATGGATTCAACATCGGAAAAGATGTACCTCTGCCAGGTACCAAGTTTTTGGGTTGAAATGATTAAGCTGAGACCGGGCGGGTGACTTGCACGAGAAGAGAGTCTCGGTGTAGTGTCTCCGTCTGAGTCGATTAAGGACCTTGTCGATGTAGGCTTGATGATCGAGGACCCTTTAACTGGTCACATGCCTCGTCATGGGTAAGCCTTGCCTCGGGCAGACTAAGGCCAGAATAAGATAACACGAAATGGGCGTGGAGCGGTGGCGAGAGTAGCGTGTACCCTCCGTGGCAAGAGGCTGGACGGTGGTGTATCTGTGCTCTCGGTTTGCGTGAACCTGATCTGGTCTTAAGAACCCCGGTGGCGGGTTGACATATGCAAGGGTTAAGTGCTACATATGTCGTGTGATTGGAGATCCTCAGCTGAGTATAATCGATTCGGATCGCCGTACCTTCGCGGTTATGAAGACTTGGTCACTGACCTACACGTAGCATTCCACTAAAGATGATGGGTATTTGTTAAGAAATTGGCTAGTGCAAGACCAGTGATTGAACTAGGGTAGAAAGAACTCTAGTGCAGGTAATTGAACTTAACTTGACAAATAAAATTTGATTTTTAAGGATCCACTTTAGTAAGCATTTCTGCAAAACAGAGTCCTTGATTATTGAGAAGCCTTACCTTGACTCCCTAAAAGCCAGCATACCCTTGAGAGTCTTTTCTTTAGTCGGGTAAGTCTTGCTGAGTAATTCCATACTCAGGGTTTATCCCTTCGTTGTTTTTAGGTGAGGAAGTAGCAGATTTCTGCTGCTTCTGTGCCAAGGTGGTTCCCAAAGAAGAAACACAAGACTGAAGTGCGGGAGGACTTGGTCCTCCATATAGATCTTTTACTTAAATCTTCTCGGGAGGAGTTTTTGCCTTCCTTGGTTTGTATAATAATACTACTCAGCACTCGCTCTTAGTTCTGGTCTGTAATAAAACAACTTGAGCTTACTTTTAAATAAATGTGAATTATGTAATCGCTTCCGCAATTCTTTATCTCCGATGTTCTGTAATGTCTGCAAGACGGGTGAATCGTTCCTGGTAAAGTAAGGAAAGATACCAAACTTGTCAAGTAGTTCAGGGACACCTACAAGGTTGTCTGAAGTCCGTTGGACAAGGACAACTATAGATGGGCCTAATTACTTGGGAGGTTCCGTCACAGCTGGTATCGGAGCGTAGCCCTTCTTTGCAGACATTATGAGGCATCTTCAAAAGGATTTTCGAAAGTCTTACCTAAAAAAATTCTTTTCTCTTCTTACCTAAGTATTCTGAAGAGTCTATCTTAAAGACCAGATAGGAAGAGTGCAATGTATAGAAGGTTGAATCGACTAAGGTTGATTCTGTACTTATTCATGCATCATGCTAAGAATTATGCTAATAAATTTTCCCCCTTAGAAAGATGCCGCCACGCACAAGGCTAACGACACGTAAGTCAACGGGACCAATTGGAGTACCCCAGCATCAACTAGCCCCTCGACACGAAAGCAGCAGCAGCGGAAGTAATGACCCCATAGGAGACCTTGAAGCCCGAGTGAGTCGACTTCAAGCAGAGCTGCAACACAGGACCGATGCTTGGGTCGCAGACGGAGATAGAATCAATGAACTAAGAAGGGACATCCGTCACCTGCAGGATCAGCTTGCTGATCGAGACTTAGCACTTGACTGGGCAGTACAGTCTCATTTGCTGGCATGTGCTAAGGAAGCAAGGGCTCAGGCCCGAATTAAAGAACTTAGCTCAACTGTCGACGACCTGCAGGTCTACTGCAATACGTTGCATGAGGAAGTCCATATACTATACTCACAATTACACCCTAGTGTGCCTGCACACTCTGCTGAGGCGGAAGCCGGACCCTCTCACGTTGCGGGACGCGCGCTGGGTGGGGAGTTAGACCTTTTTGAACCCCCTCCCTCTTTGAGGTTGGTTGACGTCTGGACTCCCACACCTAATGATGAGGCCGCCAAAAGTAACGGAAAGCAGGACTAATGGTGTAATAGAAGTAGAGTAGTGTATTGTAGGATGCACTGTTGTATAATAGGTTGAACTTTGGTATAATGGGTAATGTATCCTGTTATGTAATATCGAGTCTGTATCATTACTTTCTATAGTAATGTAAAATGGAAGGTCTCTTTGGCATATTATGTTTATTTCAAATGTTTTTGCCTCAGATGCCGACCAGGACTCGCGGACAGGACGCAACCGGAACTTCTGGGGGTCGGGATGTCACCCCAAATCCACCTCCGTTTCCACCCACGCTAGCCGAGGCGATTGCCGCCTTGGTGAATGCCACCGCAGACAATACCCGCTTCCTTAGGGAAATGGCGGGTCAGCAGCAGTTCCAGCAGCAGGCAGGAAGAGGTTTTCAGCAAGGTCCCCATGAAACCACCTATCTGGACTTCTCCGAAACTCGTCCACCTCTATTCACCAAGGCAGAAGACCTGCTAGAAGCCGACGAGTGGATACGAGTTATTGAACAAAAGTTTGGTCTTCTTCGTTGTTCTGAAATGCAGAAGCCATTGTTCGCGGCACAGCAACTACGTGGCCCTGCCAGTACTTGGTGGGGAAATTTTGTGGCTATCCAACCTGACAACCATCAAATCACTTGGGAAGAATTTAAAGCAGCCTTCCGTGAACACTACATACCGGAAGGGGTGCTGCATATGAAGCAAGAGGAATTCATGAAACTGAAACAAGGAGGAGATACCATCAATCAATATCTCAACAAGTTTAATCACCTGTCGCAGTATGCCATCGACCAGGTGAATACTGATTTAAAGAAGAAGAACTGTTTTATGCGGGGTTTGAATGATCAGCTACAGAGAAAGATGGCCACATGCATAGATCTCACGTATGGAAAGGCTGTCAGCACAGCCTTATCTGTTGAAGCAAAATACGCAAGTTCTGGGAAGAATAAGGGATTCAGTGGTGAGAGGCCTAATCAAGGCCAGGCGAAGAGGCAACGGTTCGTCATCCGGCCTTCTAGCCAAAACCGTACTTTTTCTCGTCCACCAGCATTCCCTTTCAAACAGCCCATTATTATCCGCCCCAACAATACCTCCAGTCCCCCAAATCAGCCGGGTGCCCCAGGCACTCGATTCCCTGCCTTGCCCAGCTCTTCAACCGGGTGTTTCAACTGCGGCAAGTCAGGACATTTTATCAAAGACTGCCCATACCCCAAGCAAAATCAATCCAATGCTCAGTAAGGAACTGGGAAGTCCACTCAGCCCAAGGGAAATGCTGTGGGGAGAAATACCAAGAAAACGGGGCGTGTATACTACACCCAGGTGGCCACTACACCGGAAGGAGAGCCAGTGATGATGGGTACGTTTCCCGTGGCCAGTCACCCTGCAATTATTCTTTTTGATTCTGGTGCTTCGCATACCTTCATTAGCAAGAAATTTGTGGAGCAACATCACATTGCATGTTATGAATCAAAAGAGGGATTTAAAATTCATTCACCTGGGGGACACATTTTTACTAGAGAAGTGGCCTATGAAGTGCCAGTAACAATGGCCGGACGGAACTTTCCTGCTAACATGATTGTTCTGAAAGGCCAGGATATAGATGTAATTTTGGGTATGAATTGGTTAACCCAACACAAGGCAATCCTCAACACTGAACTCAGAACCGTCAGGTTGAGCTATAATCAAGAAGAAATTCTTTTGTCTCTCCCCGTAACCAATCCAGCCAAAGCTTCTGGTAGAATATTTGAAGCCATTGTACCGGAGATCAAGAACATTCCGGTAGTATGTGAGTTTCCAGATGTATTTCCGGAAGATTTGCCTGGACTGCCCCCTGAAAGAGATGTAGAATTCGTAATTGAGCTAAAGCCCGGTACGACTCCTATCTCCCGAAGATCGTACCGTATGCCCCCTAATGAGTTGGCGGAATTGAAGATTCAATTACAAGATCTATTGAATAAGGGATTCATCCGGCCAAGCTCGTCCCCATGGGGTTGCCCCGCCATTTTTGTTAAGAAGAAGGATCAAACCTTGCGGATGTGCGTGGATTATCGACCCCTGAATGAGGTCACCATCAAGAATAAGTACCCTCTTCCAAGGATCGACATCTTATTTGATCAACTGACTGGGGCGAGGGTATTTTCCAAAATTGATCTCAGGTCGGGCTATCACCAAATTCGTATTCGGCCCGAGGATATACCGAAGACCGCATTTACTACGCGATATGGATTGTTTGAATACTTGGTAATGTCTTTCGGGCTCACAAATGCTCCTGCCCACTTCACCTATTTGATGAACTCGGTGTTTATGCCCGAGTTGGACAAGTTCGTGGTAGTCTTCATCGACGATATCTTGATATATTCTAAAAATGAAGAGGACCATGCTCAGCATCTACGGATTGTATTGACGCGCCTGAGGGAACATCAGCTGTATGCCAAGTTCAATAAGTGCGCGTTCTGGCTGGAGGAAATTCAATTTTTGGGGCACATGTTATCAGCCAATGGAATTGCGGTAGATCCTAGCAAATTCAAAGATATTCTGGAGTGGAAACCCCCAACCACTGTTCACCAAGTCCGGAGTTTTCTTGGACCAGCTGGATATTATCGCAGATTCATACCCGATTTTTCTAAGCTTGTGAAGCCAATCACAAGTTTATTGAAGAATGATATTAAGTTCAATTGGTCTTCTAGGTGTAATGAAGCCTTTGAGCAATTGAAGACATTATTAACCACTGCTCCGGTATTGGCTCAACCGGACATCACTAAACCTTTTGATGTATATTGTGATGCATCTGGCAGTGGGCTCGGCTGTGTACTGATGCAAGAGGGCCGAGTAATTGCGTATGCTTCAAGGCAGTTGCGCCGACATGAGGAGCATTATCCAACTCATGATCTGGAGCTAGCTGCTGTGGTTCATGCCCTGAAAATATGGCGTCACTATCTGCTGGGAAATATCTGTCACATATATACAGATCATAAAAGTTTGAAGTACATCTTCACCCAGTCAGAGTTAAATATGAGGCAAAGACGATGGCTTGAGCTCATTAAAGACTATGAACTGGAGATCCATTATCACCCAGGCAAGGCCAATGTGGTGGCAGATGCATTGAGTCGTAAGACTTCCTGCCACTGTCTTATGGCGAAGACCTCCGAGAACACTTTATGTCAAGAAATGGAGAAGCTAAACCTAGGGATAATCCAACAAGGGACTCTGAATCAGCTAAAGCTTGAGTCAACCATTTTGCAAAGGATAATTGATGCTCAAAAGGATAATCTGGGTATGAAGCACATACGAGAGAAGATAAGGGCTGGAACAGCCAAATGTTTCAAGGAAGACGATCAAGGTGTGATATGGTTTAAAAACCGCATAGTAGTGCCAAAGAATGAAGAACTCCGCCAGCAAATCTTAGATGAAGCGCATCTTAGTCGCTATTCTATTCATCCGGGAAGCACTAAGATGTATCATGATCTAAAACAGCACTACTGGTGGACGAAGATGAAAATTGAAATTGCACGCTATGTGGCTAAGTGTGACACTTGCAGACATGTCAAGGCCATACACATGAAAACTGCCGGTCCATTGCAGTCATTACCAATACCAACATGGAAATGGGAAGACATAAGCATGGACTTCATTGTGGGATTGCCCAGGACCGCGAAAGGGTATGACTCTATCTGGGTGATTGTTGATCGACTTACAAAGGTTGCTCATTTTCTGCCGGTCAAGACATATTACCCGGTACTTACCTATGCGGAATTATATATTGCTCGTATTCTCAGTTTGCATGGTGTTCCAAAGACTATAGTGTCGGATCGTGGACCACAATTTGTATCCAAATTTTGGGAAGAACTTCATAAATCCCTGGGTACTAAGTTACTCCACAGTTCGGCCTATCATCCTCAAACCAGTGGACAGACTGAGAGAGTGAACCAAATACTTGAAGATATGCTGCGGGCATGTGTTCTGGATTTCTCACAGAAATGGGATGAATGTTTACCTTTGGCAGAGTTTTCATATAATAATAGCTATCAAGAAAGTATCAAGATGGCACCCTTTGAAGCTTTATATGGACGACGGTGTCGGACTCCGCTAAATTGGTCTGAACCTGGTGAAAGGTGCTTCTTTAGACCTGATCTGGTGAAAGAATCCGAGGATAAGGTTCAGAAAATTATTCATAATATGAAGAAAGCACAAGCTCGTCAGAAGAGTTATGCAGACACACGGCGAATGCCCTTATATTTCCTGGAAGGAGACTATGTTTACCTGAAAGTCTCACCAATGAAAGGAGTATCGCGTTTTGGGGTTAAAGGGAAGCTTGCACCCAGGTACATTGGTCCATTCCTGGTACTTGAGCAATGTGGACCAGTGGCATACCGACTCCAACTACCCGAAACCTTGTCTGCTATGCATAATGTGTTCCATGTGTCACAATTGAAGAAGTGTCTTCGGGTTCCCGATCGAACCATTGAAGTAACTGATGTTGTCCTTGAGCCGGACTTGACCTATTCTGAGCATCCTGTTCGAGTCTTGGATCAAAAGGACAGGGTTACCCGAAGAAAAACTCTCAAGTTTTATAAGATACAGTGGAACCAGCATTCTGAAGATGAAGCTACTTGGGAAACTCAAGATTTCTTGAATAAGAATTTCCCAGGCTTTCTAGCCTCATGTAATTTGTAAAGTGTATATAGTTATTGCAATAAAGGAGTGAACCCCCACACCACCCTGCCTTATACCAGAAATAAGGAAATAAAAGTGTGACACATTTCCTTTTCCATTACTCACCCTAGGACTTTAAATCTCGGGACGAGATTCTTTTATGGGGGGAAGGATGTAACACCCCTGGTGTTACTATAACTAAAACTTGAGCATGACATCATAGCATTGGCATTGCATATGTTTGATACACCTAGAGTGCATTCACTAGTCAAAAATTTCAAACAAGTTGTATTGTTTAAGTGTTTTTGCAAATAGCACCCTGGATAGGAAACTTAACCCTAAATAGGGATTAAAGGGGTAAAACTTAACCTAAGATGAGAAAACCTAAAGATTTAGGGAAAGAGTCAAAAAATATCCCCAAAAACAAAGTGGAGTCACATTTATACCCCTGGGATACTAAAAACCCTAATTGGAACCCTGGAAAAACCCTAAAACTAAACCCTAGGGGCCTATGTGCAAAATTGGTCCACTTTTGGACTAAAGTGCAAAAACCAAGTCAAATAAGGTTCTTAAGTCCTTTGGTTCACAAATATGTGGACTTGAAAGCCAAACCCTAAGTTTTGGACTCAATTGCAAAATGGACCTCATTTGAGTTCTATACTAAGTCTGAAATTTTAGTGATATTGGCTCAACTTTGGGGCTTTGTAACTTTCAAAGCATAGGGTTTTTGCCCAAAGTGACTACAACAAGTTTGAAGCCCAATTATAGGAGAACAACTTTGTTTAAGGATTCAAGCCATGTTCTTATGAGAAATGTGGAGAAAATCTCAACCCAAGTTGGACTGTCAGACTGCCTGGGGTCTGAAGTTCAGACTGACACTGTTTTGAGATGAACTTTGAGCTCGATTTTGAAGGGGATCCAGTGACTTTTTGTGAGTACACATTATAGCAAATATATAGATGGATTATAGCACTACAACTTTGCTGCAGATCATTGGGTATGTTGCCATGAAAATTTGTGAGCAAATCGAGTCTAAACTATGGCTGTCAGGTTGACTGAATACTACAGCCCATGGTACAGTGACCGTTGAGGATCAGATCGCCAGTCCCAGAAAAGATCTCACCGGCGGTGGCCTTCCGCCGTGATTCACATCGCCGGCATCATGATTCACGCTCGGGTAAGTGTATAACGTCGTGCGGTAGAAGCCCCTCGCCGACGGTGAGCTGGAGGTCACTCCGGTAACATCACCGTGGCTCTCTCTCCCTCTTTGCGGCTGAGCGGATTAACACGCCGGCGACCGCCGTCTTCCGGCCATACGCCGCGTGGCTCTCACTTTCCACCGCACCACCGTGTCTTCCCCTCGCTCTCCGTGGCTCACCGGAGTAACCGCCACGCCTCTAGACACGTATTCACCGCGCCGCTCTCTTCCTCATCTCCGGCCGCCGCGCGTCCTCCTCAAAAATTCGCGGCCACCGTCTTACTCTCCTATAAATTGAGCCCATGTCTAGCTCCGTGAGGTCGTCAGCTAACTAGCCACCGCTACTCACCCACAATCATCCACCAGTGAGCTCGAATTCACGTTTTTCCCCAAATCGGTCGAAGAACACCGTGAAACCAAGTCCACCGTGGCCAGCCGATTCTGGTAAAGCTCTGTCCGATTCAAACCTTGTTTAAGTCTTCTTATAGTTCAGTGATGCTCGCCAAGCCATCAATTTGAATGTAGATGCCCCCAATCGTCGGGAACACGACGGGCTAGCCCCCATGCTCACGGCCACCGTGGCCAGAGCTCCTTAGTCGATCATGAGCCAAATTAAGTTGGGGAAAACCATCTAGGTAGCCTCGATTTCATGTCGGTTGCTCGGAGAACCCAGCCGTAGCCCCAATCGACCGGTTCAGGCGCTCGCCGAAGCTCGGCGGGGCATGAACGCCGTCGAGGATGAGTCGGGTGAAGAAATAGAACATCAGGGGCGTTTCTGTAAACTGTCAGTGATACGTAGAAACAGTGAATGACCTCGTTTGCTGTTTGACAAAAACGCGAGGGCCTCTGTGCAAGTCTGTCAGCGCGGGCGCGCGCATTTCTTCTGGTAATGGGCCGACCTGGGCTGGTTTTGGTCCAATACTATTCATTTGTTTTTCTTTTTCTTTTATCTCCAGAGCCAAAACAATTATAGAAAACAGTAGAAAAATGGCAAAATTGTAAAACCAATTTTCCTAGGCTTGTTATTTTCTCTAGTATTTAATAAAAATAATTTCATGATTTTTAGTTTAAACAGAGAATTTTAGGGCATTTAAAGTAGCTTAAAGAATTAGTTATGGATTTTTAGAAAATAATTAGTAAGTCCAAAAATGCCCAAACTTTTTATGGGAACTTAAAACAATATTTAGAAGCCTTGGGTAGGGTTTGAATTGATTTGGACCTTGTTTGATCACCAAACCCCAAACCACCCCCCCTGCTCTATGAACTCCTTTACTGACTCCGGAAACCCTAGGTTCTCGGAGTACCGTGAAGGAAAGTTGTACTCAAGACTTAGATAATAAGTTTATATTATCTTCGCATCCTCATGAGCATCCCATGGCATCCATTCTTATGCATATATATGGTTATGTTAGAACACGAAGAAGAAGAAGAAGTCACTGAAGACAGGACACCACCACCCTCAGATCCTCAAGCAGGCAACTGCTTTTACTTCGATATTTGTGGATCCGAGCAGGACTCACCTGTTAACAAAGGCATGCCCCGGTGCATTTGCCACCTCCTTGATGTTTTTAAACCTTTCTCACTTGCTTGATGCATTAGGTGATAGGAGTTGATTGCTAAAACAATTCCTGCATTACCTTCCTTGAATTTGATTACCTTCCTTGATCACCCGTTTTACAAAAGATTTTTGATGCTTAGCCTTGCTTTAGAAAAACAAAATGTTTTGTTTTTACAAAATATGATGTGGCAAAAGTGGGTGGGATGTTTTCGAAAATAAAACTTGATGGTGAAGCCATCACGGCCGTGATGGATTCAACATCGGAAAAGATGTACCTCTGCCAGGTACCAAGTTTTTGGGTTGAAATGATTAAGCTGAGACCGGGCGGGTGACTTGCACGAGAAGAGAGTCTCGGTGTAGTGTCTCCGTCTGAGTCGATTAAGGACCTTGTTGATGTAGGCTTGATGATCGAGGACCCTTTAACTGGTCACATGCCTCGTCATGGGTAAGCCTTGCCTCGGGCAGACTAAGGCCAGAATAAGATAACACGAAATGGGCGTGGAGCGGTGGCGAGAGTAGCGTGTACCCTCCGTGGCAAGAGGCTGGACGGTGGTGTATCTGTGCTCTCGGTTTGCGTGAACCTGATCTGGTCTTAAGAACCCCGGTGGCGGGTTGACATATGCAAGGGTTAAGTGCTACATATGTCGTGTGATTGGAGATCCTCAGCTGAGTATAATCGATTCGGATCGCCGTACCTTCGCGGTTATGAAGACTTGGTCACTGACCTACACGTAGCATTCCACTAAAGCTGATGGGCATTTGTTAAGAAATTGGCTAGTGCAGGACTAGTGATTGAACTAGGGTAGAAAGAACTCTAGTGCAGGTAATTGAACTTAACTTGACAAATAAAATTTGATTTTTAAGGATCCACTTTAGTAAGCATTTCTGCAAAACAGAGTCCTTGATTATTGAGAAGCCTTACCTTGACTCCCTAAAAGCCAGCATACCCTTGAGAGTCTTTTCTTTAGTCGGGTAAGTCTTGCTGAGTAATTCCATACTCAGGGTTTATCCCTTCGTTGTTTTTAGGTGAGGAAGTAGCAGATTTCTGCTGCTTCTGTGCCAAGGTGGTTCCCAAAGAAGAAACACAAGACTGAAGTGCGGGAGGACTTGGTCCTCCATATAGATCTTTTACTTAAATCTTCTCGGGAGGAGTTTTTGCCTCCCTTGGTTTATATAATAATACTACTCAGCACTCGCTCTTAGTTTTGGTCTGTAATAAAACAACTTGAGCTTACTTTTAAATAAATGAATTATGTAATCGCTTCCGCAATTCTTTATCTCTGATGTTCTGTAATGTCTGCAAGACGGGTGAATCGTTCCTGGTAAAGTAAGGAAAGATACCGAACTTGTCAAGTAGTTCAGGGACACCTACAGGGTTGTCTGAAGTCCGTTGGACAAGGACAACTGTAGATGGGCCTAATTACTTGGGAGGTTCCGTCACATTCGCCGTCCAGTGACCGGTCAGCCCAGCCATTGGAGAGGCTGCACCACTGCCTACATGAGGAGCAGGAGCGTCGACGACACGAGCAGGAGCAACAGGGCTCTTCTTTCTCGCTCTAGCAGGAGATAGAGTCTGTGAGGAGCTGCTCCCCCGTGCTTCCCCTGGAGGCACCCCCTGCACCACCGCTGAGCACCCCAGTCGCTGGAGTAGCTGCTGGAGGAGACCCAGACGATGGAGGTGGCGACAGCAGCTCGAGCTTCAGCACCGACCTTTCCGCCAACCAGGAGCCGGAAGGATGGGTTGCTCGACCCATCACTCGCGACGCTGCTCGCGGGTGTCACTTCCATGATGCGCTCGACGCCCTGCTACGTCGGGCACTTGACCGACGTACTTGGTCTATCAAGTATCGCTGTGTGGTCTTCCAGCACAGTCGCAGGGTCTACCCGGACCGCTGGGAGGCGACCTGCTTGGTGCGCCGTCCGGAGAACAGTCTCCAGGGTGCTGAGGTCTGCTCAGAGTACTATTCCATCTCTGAGCGGGACTCAGCTGAGGCGGCCATGCAAGATGCCGCACGGCGTGCGCTTTCGCACTACTGTTCAGTGCTCAGTGGGGTAGCTGATTGTCGGGTACCATAATTAGGGGTATCCCCAACGCTCCTAATCACGGCTGGTAAACACCCTCAGACCAACTGACGGGCGCGGTTCAAGTCAAGGCTTCGTCTACCCAAGGGACGCGACCTCACCCGAGCCCAGCCTCGGGCTGGAGCAGTAGTCCCAGACGAGTTCACGCCTCGCCCGAAGGCCGCCTCAGGCAGCAGGCACCCCCTCAGCTCTCTCGAAGCCCGGCTCGGGCAGGCTTCGTTGTGAAGCAACCTTGGCCAGACCGCTTCACCAACCGACCGCTTCGCAGGCGCATTCAATGCAGGGGACGCCTGATGCCGTATCCTGACACACGCACCTCAGTCGGCCAGGCCGAAGTGACCGCAGTCACTTCACCCCTCTTTTTTACTGTCTGATATGACAGAAAAACAGCGCCGCTCGCCCCGCTCCGACTGCCATCCCAACCACCCAGGCAAAGACTGACAAAAAGTCATGATCAACCATCGAGTTCGACCTCGGGCGCAACAGAAAGTTCCGCCTCGCCCGACCTCAGGCTCCAGCCTCGGGAGGAGGTCTCCGCCTCGCCCGACCCCCGGACTCGGCCTCGACCTCGGTCTCGGGTGGAGTCACGTCCTCGCCCGACCCCGACCTCGACCTCAAGAGAAGTCTCTCTCTCCCTCTCGCGACGTGCTTGTAACCCCTACTACGAGCGGCACTCCTGGTGCAGGATAATACAAGGTTTGTCCCGCCTCTTGTGTTCCATCCCGCGCCAACCCATCTGGGCAGGGGCACGTAGCGACAATCTCACTCGTCGGTCCAGGGACCCCCCGGGTCTGAAACACCGACAGTTGGCGCGCCAGGCAGGGGCCTGCTGCGTGTTAACGAACACCTTCTTGTTGAGTTCCAGATGGGGAGTCTTCAGCAACCTCTTCAGCCCGGGATGGTGCTCCGCTTCGGGAGTCTCGAGTTCATGTCCCTCGACGGCAGCTACGACATGGTACTCCTTCCCTCGCGGCGCGACAATAGCGACGATCTTTGACTCACCCGACGGCGGTGAGCTCGACGACAGCATCTCCCCGTGGCAGAAGAGGAGCACTCCGGTCATCCCCGCCACCCTCCTCACCGGAGGAGACGGAGACGGGGCAACCATGGCCACGCAGGAGGCGACACCTTGTCGGCTGTCGTACCAGAGCGAGTCGACGACGCCGACACTCCCCCGGGGGACATGTCGGGCATTGTCCTCGCACCTGAGACGACGACAGGTGTCACTTCCCCGCGACGTGTCAACCCCAAGCAGACTGATGACGCCAGCACCCTCGCAAAGGATCTGCTGGGCGTTACCCTCGTACCTGAGATGACGGTGTGCTCCGCCCCCGACGTGACTTCACCACCGTCCATCGACCAAGAGGTACCGTCCGTTTTCCATCCCGTACCCTTTCGATTTAGCTTCGACCCACCTAGCAACCCCGCTACGGTGAGCGCCTTCGTAAAGGCGTATCCAAACCTTCAGGGGTACCATATGTGGTCGACCTGGGACCGACTGACAGCTGTCTCAACCTTCGGGCCAACGGGTTCCGAGGAAGAGGACGACCCCGACTTCAGTTGGGAATTCTCTGGCCTCAATGACCCCGGTGCCGTGCGGGACTTCATGTCCGCGTGTGACCACTGCCTCTCCGGTTGTTCTGACGATGGCCACGGCCTTGACAACGAGGGTTACGGCCCAAGTCGCGAATGTTTCCACGTTGATCAGGGAGATCACAACAAAGGCAACCACCTTAGTATGTCGGAGGTTGACGATCCCCCTGGGCCCGCATCTCGCGTTGACATCCCGCGGGAGCTAGCTATGGTCCCAGTCTCTGCGGGGGGTCGGAACATACAACTCGAGCAAATCCGTGAGATGCAGGCCCGGGTCGATGGGGAAGTAGGCCGGCTTGTGCAGCTCCGACAGAACATCGAACAGGAGTGGGCAGGACGAACACTCGTCGGAGAAGCCTGTCATCAGGCCCGGGACATCTAGTGCTGCATCGTCGACAATGCCAGGGCAGCGCTGCCCCCGGCCGTCAGCGGGTCTGGCCAGGACCTAGCTGCAGCGGCGATGCTACTTCGAGCCATGCCGGAGCCATCCACCACCGAGGGACGGCGTATCCAGGGCGAACTCAAGGATCTCCTGGAAGGCGCCGCAGTTCGATGAGCCGAGAGCTCCGCCTCCCAGAGGCGAGCTGACCCCTCGGAGCATCACGCGGTGTCCTCCCGACGCATGCGGGAAGCCTCGGTCCATCTCGAGCGCACGCGGGACGAGGCGCCTGCCGCCCGGGATCGCCTCAGCAACGAGCACCACCATCTCGACCGTCGAACCCGCCTCGACGAGAAGGTGCGCAGAGGCTACCATCCCAGGTGTGGGGGACGCTGCGACAGCAAGGAGGATCGCAGCCCCTCGCCCGAACCACCCGGTCCGCGAGTCTTCAGCCTGGCCATACGACGAGCGTCGTTCCCTGCCCGTTTCTGAGCCCCGACTACCATCACCAAGTACTCGGGGGAGACGAGGCCGGAGCTGTGGCTCGCGGACTACCGACTGACATGCTAGTTGGGAGGGGCGGATGATGACAACCTCATCATCCGTAATCTACCCCTTTTCCTCTCCGACGCCGCCCGAGCCTGGTTGGAGCATCTGCCCTCTGCGCAGATCTCCGACTGGGACGATCTGGTCAAGGCTTTCGCGGGGAACTTCTAAGGCACGTACGTGCGCCCTGGGAACTCGTGGGATCTCCGAAGCTGCTGCCAGCAGCCAGGGGAGTCCCTCCGAGAGTACATCCGGCGGTTTTCGAAGCAGCGCACCGAGCTACCCAATGTTACCGACTCGGATGTCATCGGGGCTTTCCTTGCCAGCACCACTTGCCGAGACCTGGTGAGCAAACTGGGGCGCAAGACTCCCACCCATGCGAGCGAACTGATGGACATCGCCACCAAGTTCGCCTCGGGTCAAGAGGCGGTCGAAGCCATCTTCCGAAAAGACAAGCAGCCTCAGGGAGAGCCGAAGAAAGATGCCCCAAGGCGTCCACCCAGTGGGGCACGAAGAAGAAGGCCAAGAACAAGTCGCAAGTGAAGCGCGCCGCCGCTGACGCGAATCTCGTCGCTGCGGCCGAGCATAGGAACCCTCGGAAACCTCCTGGAGGGGCCGGCGTGTTCGACAAGATGCTCAAAGAGCCGTGCCCCTATCACCAGGGTCCCGTCAAGCACACCCTCGAAGAATTTGTCATGCTCCGGCGCCACTTCCATAAGACCGGGCCTCCGGCGGAAGATGGCAAGGGCCATGACAACAACAAGAAGGAGGGCGACAAGGAAGAGGAGTTCCCGGAGGTCCACAACTGCTTTATGATCTACAGCGGGTAGGTGGCGAACGCCTCGGCTCGACACCGCAAGCAGGAGCGCCGGGAGGTCTGCTTGGTGAAGGTGGCAACGCCAGTCTACCTAGACTGGTCCGACAAGCCTATCACCTTCGACCGAGGCGACCACCCCGACTTCGTGCCAAACCTAGGAAGGTACCCGCTCGTCGTCGATCCGATCATCGGCAACGTTAGGCTCTCCAAAGTCCTCATGGACGGAGGCAGCAGCCTTAACATCATCTACACCGAGACCCTGGAACTCTTGGGGGTTGATCGGTCCGAGGTCCGGGCCGGTGCGGCACCCTTTCACGGGATTGTGCCTGGAAAGCGTATCCTCCCCCTCGGGCGGATCGACTTACCCATCTGCTTCGGGACTCCCTCCAACTTCCGAAAGGAAGCTCTCACCTTCGAGGTCGTCGGGTTCCGAGGAACCTACCATGCGGTATTGGGAAGGCCGTGCTACGCCAAGTTCATGGTCGTCCCCAACTACACCTACCTCAAGCTCAAGATGCTGGGCCCGAACGGGATCATCACCGTCGGATCCACGTACCGCCACGCGTACGAATGCGACGTGGAGTACGCTGAGGCCCTCACCGAGTCCGAGGCCCTCATCGCCGACCTGGAACGCCTCTCCAAGGAGGCGCCTGACGCGAAGCAGCACGCCGGCAACTTCGAACCAGTTGAGGCGGTCAAGTCCGTCACTCTCGACCCCAGCAACGACGCCAGCAAGAAAGTTCGGATCGGCTTCGAGCTCGACCGCAAATAGGAAGCAGTGCTCGTCGACTTTCTCCGTGCAAACGCCAAAGTCTTTGCATGGAGTCCCTCGGACATGCCCGGCATACCGAGGGATGTCGCCGAGCACTCATTGGACATCAGAGCTGGAGCCCGACCCGTGAAGCAAACCCTGCGCTGTTTTGATGAAGAAAAGCGCAGGGCCATAGGCGAGGAGATCCACAAGCTACTCGCGGCAGGGTTCATCAAAGAGGTATTCCATCCCGAATGGTTAGCTAACCCTGTTCTTGTAAGGAAGAAGGATGGGAAATGGAGGATGTGTGTAGACTACACTGGTCTAAACAAAGCATGTCCGAAAGTTCCCTACCCTCTACCTCGCATCGATCAAATTGTGGACTCCACTGCTGGGTGCGAAACCCTGTCATTCCTCAATGCCTACTCAGGCTATCACCAAATCAAGATGAAAGAGTCCGACCAGCTCGCGACTTCTTTCATCACACCTTTTGGCATGTACTGTTACACTACAATGCCATTCGGTTTGAGGAATGCAGGCGCCACCTACCAGAGGTGCATGAACCGCGTGTTCAGAGAACACATCGGCAGAACGGTCGAGGCTTACGTTGATGACATCGTTGTCAAGACAAAGAAAGCCTCCGACCTCCTCTCTGACCTTGAAACGACATTCAAGTGTCTGAGAGCGAAAGGCGTGAAACTCAATCCCGAGAAGTGTGTCTTCGGAGTCCCCCGAGGCATGCTCCTGGGATTCATCGTCTCTGAGCGGGGCATCGAGGCCAATCTGTAGAAAATCGCGGCCATCACCAACATGGGACCGATCAAAGATTTGAAAGGAGTACAGAGGGTCATGGGATGCCTTGCGGTTCTGAGCCGCTTCACCTCACACCTTGGCGAGAAAGGCTTGCCTCTGTACCGCCTCTTAAGGAAGGCCGAGCGCTTCATTTGGACCCCCGAGGCCGAGGTAGCCCTCGGAAAGCTTAAGGCGCTCCTTACAAATGCACCCATCCTGGTGCCCCCCGCTGCAGGAGAAGCCCTCTTGATCTACGTAGCCGCAACCACTCAGGTGGTCAGCGCCGCGATCGTAGTCGAGAGACGATAAGAAGGGCATGCATTGCTCGTCCAGAGGCCAGTCTACTTCATCAGCGAAGTGCTTTCCGAGACCAAGATCCGCTACCTGCAGATCCAGAAGCTGCTCTACACAGTGATTCTGACACGGCGAAAGTTGTGACACTACTTCGAGTCTCATCCGGTGACTGTGGTGTCATCCTTCCCCCTGGGGGAGATCATCCAGTGCCGTGAGGCCTCGGGTAGGATAGCAAAGTGGGCGGTGGAACTCATGGGCGAAACGCTATCATTCGCCCCTCGGAAGGCTATAAAATCCCAGGTCTTGGCAGACTTCCTGGCTGAGTGGACTGACACCCAGTTACCAACAACTCCAATCTAACCCGAGCTCTGGACCATGTACTTCAATGGGTCACTCATGAAAACAGGAGCAGGCGCTAGCTTGCTCTTCGTTTCACCCCTCGGAAAGCATCTTCGCTACGTCATACGCCTCCATTTTCCGGCATCAAACAACATGGCCGAGTACGAGGCTCTGGTTAACGGGCTACGCATCGCCATCGAGCTAGGGGTCCGGCGCCTCGACGCTCATGGCGACTCGCAGCTTGTCATCGACCAAGTCATGAAGAACTCCCACTGCCGCGACTGGAGGATGGAAGCCTACTGCAACGAAGTCCGGCGCCTGGAAGACAAGTTCTACGGGCTGGAGCTCAACCACATCGCCCGATGGTACAACGAGACTGCGGATGAGCTGGCGAAGATAGCCTCGGGGCAGATGACGGTCCCCTCGGACATCTTCTCCAGAGACCTACATCAACCATTTGTTAAGATCGACGACACGCCCGAGCCCGAGGAAGCCTCGGCCCAGCCCGAGGTACCCTCGGCCGAGCCCAAGGAGGTCTCAGCCGAGCCCGAGGTACCCTCGGCCATCAAGGAGGAGGCCTTGCCCGTCGAGGGGGAACAGAATGGGGTCGCGCTAGATCTGAATTGACAGACCCCGTACCTGGAATATCTCCTCCGAGGAGAGCTTCCCCTCGATAAGGCCAAAGCTCGGTGACTGGCTCGGCGCGCCAAGTCGTTCGTCTTGCTAGGTGATAAAAAGGAGCTCTACCACCGCAGCCCCTCAGGCATCCTCCAACGATGCATATCCATCGCCCAAGGACAAGAGCTGTTGCAATAAATACACTCGAGGCTTGCGGCCACCATGCAACACCTCGAGCCCTCGTGGGGAATGCCTTCCGACAAGGTTTCTACTGGCCAACCGCGGTGGCCGACGCCACTAGGATTGTTTGCTCCTATCGAGGGTGTCAATTCTACACAAAGCAGACACGCCTGCCCGCTCAGGCCCTGCAGACGATACCCATCACCTGACCGTTTGCTGTGTGGGGTCTAGACCTCGTCGGTCCCTTGCAGAAGGCACCCGGGGGCTTCTCGCACCTACTGGTCGCCATTGACAAATTCTCCAAGTGGATCGATGTCCAACCCTTGACCAGCATCAGGTCCGAGCAGGCGGTGGAGTTCTTCACCAACATCATCCATAGATTTGGGGTCCCAAACTCTATCATCACCGACAAGGGCACGCAGTTCACCGGAAAAACGTTCCTGGAATTCTGCGACGACCACCACATCCGTGTGGACTGGGCCGCCGTAGCTCACCCCATGACAAATGGGCAGGTGGAGCGTGCCAACGGTATAATTTTGCAGGGACTCAAACCGAGGATCTACAATGACCTCAACAAGTTCGGCAAGAGGTGGATGAAAGAGCTACCCTCGGTGGTCTGGAGTCTGAGGACGACGCCGAGCCGTGCCACGGGTTTCTCGCTGTTTTTTCTAGTCTATGGGGCCGAGGCCGTCCTCCCCACGGACTTAGAACATGGCTCCCCGAGGACCAGGGCGTACGATGACAGAAGCAACCAGACCAGCCGAGAGGACTCGCTGGACCAGCTCGAAGAAGCTCGGGACATTGCCTTACTACATTCGGCACGGTACCAGCAGTCGCTGCGACGCTACCACACCCGAAGCGTTCGGCCCCGAGGCTTCCAAGTGGGAGACTTGGTGCTTCGTCTGCGATAGGACGCCCGAGGGCGCCACAAGCTCACTCCTCCCTAGGAAGGGCCCTTCATCATCGCTAAGATTTTGAAGCCTGGAACATACAAGCTGGCCAACGACCAAGGCGAGGTCTACAGCAACGCTTGGAACGTCCAACAGCTACGTTGCTTCTACCCTTAAGATGTTTTAAGTCGTTCATGTACCTCGTTTTCTTTACATACATAAAGTCTAACCGTCAAGGAAGGGTCGGCCTTGCCTCAGCAAAGCCCGACCCTCCCTCGGGGGCTAGAAGGTGGGAACCCCCTCTACGTCAAAATTTTCCTCGGAAATTTTTTTTCTACCAAAACGACCTTTCGTGCTTTCGACTTCTGTATCGATAGTGGGATCCTAAAAATGACAGGAGTACACGTAAGCGGTAAGGCCGATCGAGCCGAGAGACTCCTACGCCTCCGGGACACAGATACCCCACTCGTCACCTTCCGCGAAAAGTAACTCTCGCTCGGACAAGTGGTTCTGCTACCAACGAACAAGTCATGGCGCATGTAATACTCAAAGTTGTACACAAAGAATAATAGAGATATCTCCTCATTTTATGTGCCTCATTTGCATCATAAAAAGAGCATACACAAAAAAATTAGAGATTGATTCAAACAAATGCTAAAAAAATGCATCATGCTGGAGTTATATGTTTGTGCATTGAATGAAAATAAGAATAATAATAATAATAAGATAATAATTCTAAGGTTGGATTAAACCCTAGATTGAAGGTAGGGTTTTATAAATAAGAAAGAGAGAAAGGTGATATAAATAATATATATAATTATATTTCTAAAATTGGGATTTTAGATTTCACAATATCATTTGAAAATAAATTCGGCACTAGTTTGGATTCAAAATTCGAATTGGATTTGAAAGTAGAAAGGAAAAGGAATAGAAAAGAAAAGAATAAAACCAACCAGCATAACTGGGCCCTAACCTTGTATTTGGCCTAGTAAGCAAGTCAGCCCGCGCAGCCCAGTATCACCGCCGCACTCCAGCCTACTGACAGCGGGGCCCCGCCCGTCGGTCCCTCAGCTTGTGCGCTCTGTTTATCAACCTGGCGTAGACACAAGGGTCCCACCGTCCAGTCACTGACTCGCGCTCATTCCTTCTCCCGTTCCCTGTCGCGTGGGTCCAAGATGTCAGCCAACGCGCGCGCACGCCTACTCCAGTTCACCTCACTGACGTGCGGGCCCTCGGTCGCTCCAACACTGCACGTCGCCCTGCGTCTTTGATTGGTGGACCCGAGCGCGCAGAGTCATCAACAACCTCCGAACGGCGCGTCATGGGCGGTCATGCCGAACTCCGCGGTTCCGTCGCTGACCGAGTTTGGCTGGAGTATATAGCCCGACGATGCCTCGTCTCTTAATCAACCTCCCCGGTGCCGCCATCGTATAGCCCTAGCATAGACAGAGGAGAGGAGTACAGCGAGAGGGTGAGAAGTCTGCTGCCGCGGAGAGCCGATAGGAGAACGCCGCCGCCGCTGTTTCTCCTCTGCACCGTCGTCTAGTGTGCCGGGACTGGTCGTGGCGTTTCGCGAAGGCCTGGCGAGTGTGTCTAGCAAATTGCCAGTGACGATTAGTGTGCCAGAGTCTCGGAATTGCTCGTCGAGCTTGCCGATTGACCACCACGCCGCTCCATCCGCCGCCTGCATACGTCGGCACCCCAAGCTCCGGTAATAACTCCCCTACAACATTGGCTACCCTCTAGATTACATGATGCGCCAGTTAATTTTAGAGTTAGCGCGCCTGGGCGTCGGATTGGGCCAGCTTCGGCCAAGCTCCGCCGCGGCCCTGGACATTGCCGCTGGCAATGGCTGGAGGGGGAAGACGGCGCTTAGCCCTTGGATGGGAAAGGTGCGGTTAAGATTAGATCAGGGGGGCAGGTAGATTTTGACCGTTGATCTAAGATCGAACGGTCGGGTGCTTGGGGCGGGATTCGAAGTCAGTAACCGTTAGATCAACATCCTGGGGCTCTGGTTGTGGGTCGATCTGTTGTGGCGATGATCTAATCAGAGCCGTTCGTTTGTAATCGTATGGCTCTCGGTGTTGGATACCCCTTCGCGATAGCGTTTTGCATAAAAGTCCCCGCAGTAGTTGGGTATCAAACAGCGGTCCACCCCCTGTGCCCTGTGTCTTAGTATTTTTAGCCCCGAGATCCCTGGCCTTTCTGAAAATTGATGCCCAGTCCAGAAAAGGATTTAAAATAGAGAAATGATTATAGAATTTAGTTTTTAATACAAAAACAAATCTAGAAACTTGTAAAATGCATAGAAAATTCATTTTAGCTTCCAATTGAACCATTCCAATTTCTAAAATTTTGTAATAATATTCTCTATCATTTAGTGTCTCTGTTTTAGCATGAAAACAATAAGAAAATTAATTTATCATTTAATCCTATTTCAAGCACATTAAATCTTAGGAAATTCATAACTTGAAATCTATAACTCCAAATTTAGTGATTCCAGTTCCTATGATCTCATTTTAATGTGTAGATTTTACTGTATATTTTATTTATATGTTTGATGTAATGTTAATTTATGCTATACTATGTATGTATTGTGTTGATGCGAGTAGACGAGCAAGCCACTGTGGATTCTGAGGTTCAACAAGTAGAGGTAGCTGAGCAGGAGCTCATTGAAGGCAAGTTGTGCCCTTGATCACTTACTTTTTCCCAGCCATGTTCTTATTAATTATAATGATCTGCATAGGTTAATTTTGATGGGCTCCAATAGGTTACCCTAGTTTTGGTTATCCTTATACCTTGTTTACCACTGAAACATTTTTGGGTAGTACTTGCTATTGCTTTATGTGGATTTTGTGTATGGAGATACACCATTCATGATTTCATATTTATTATCTGTTTATTATTACTGTTTATGTTAAGATCATTAAATTAATGGGAACATGGAGCGACCACCCGAGAAAACAATGCTACCACAAGGGTTTAATGGGACGCCCTTGGCTGATTAACTAGGAAAGCTAGTGGAGGTCTTCCTTACCCGAAGGGCAGTGGGGGAGTGGTCAGTGTAGGGAGGTCCTTGGGTTGATTTTGCTGCAATGGCGGTCAGGCGAGGGATTCCTGTATTGGAGCTTCCTATAAACTGTAGCGGGATTTCTGAAGCTAGTGGAACTTTGTAAAGGCCTCGTAGTGTTACCCTGCCTCGCCTCCTCGGTAGAGGTGTATGGGATTGGTCGTCTCTTGGCAGATAGGTAACACGACTTGTGGGTAAAGATGCGCAACCTCTGCAGAGTGTAAAACTAGTATACTAGCCGTGCTCACGGTCATGAGCGGCTCGGACCCTCACATGAGTAATTATGGAACTTAAATTTAATTTGACATTTGCATCGCATTTGGGATTATTTTACTATTACTTTTCTTTATTACTATTAAGGTTTGGTATTTACTTACACTTAGTAATTGCTAATAAAATTTTGACCAACTTATAAAAGCAATGCTCAGCTTCAGCCTATATCTCATTGATCGGCCTTACACTTCATGAACTCCCACCTTTGGTGAGTTCATGCCACATTATTCCCCACGACTTGTTGAGCTATGAACGTATGTGAGCTCACTCTTGCTGTCTCACACCCCCCCCACAGGAGAAGAACAAGTGGTCGAAGAGGAGCCGCCTAACATCGAGGCATTCGACTTGATCTAGGTGGCGTCTCCCAGTCAGCTTTGTGGCGCCAGGGAATAATAATTAGTTCGTTTTATTTTATCATTTATTTTTGTAAGTCTTTCGCTATGTAATAAGTACATTTATGATATTTATGACATTTATCTCTATGCACTCTGTTACTACGTGTGTTGTTCTTCCTTGGCGCACATATGAGGTGCACCCGGATTTGTCCCTTAAATCCGGGTGTGACAGAAGTGGTATCAGAGAAAATGTTGACTGTAGAACGAAACCTAGATAGAAATGGACAAAACCTTACCTACTTATCTTACTCTGATTCATTCTACACTTACCTTACTCTGATTCTTTCTATCCTTATCTTGATCCTGTCTCACCTTCTACTGTTCTATTCTGATCATTCTTACCTTCTCTATTCTAAGACAAGACGGATTTCACACCTTGGAATCCCTACCCCTATGACATTTTTAAGAGATAGGAAGCCTAAGACAAAATCAAAACTATTTTCTATATTTAAGAATGTTGTTTGATTGTTCTGATGATAAATGTCTGATTTGCTTCTTTGATTGATTGAGATATTATATATGGACATCTTAGTATGTGTCGCCATAAGGTAATGAATTAGCTATGGTAGGTAAAATATTAATCTGCTTAGCTAATAAATCCCCCAAAGTAACATGATTCGTAACTACTGCCTTGTCTACTACTCTCTCTTACCATATGTATCTAACTCATATGGTCAATACCAGGAGGGGTGGTGGAATTGATTTGCCTCCTAATCGACACACTCGGTGGATATATAGACAACCTCAGCCACAGCCAGCAGAGATGAATCCTCCTAATCCTCCACCAGGCAGAGTTGACCCACTGATCGCAGCTCAGATGAGGATGATGCAGTAAATGGCGGACACTATGGCTGATATGCGTGCCCAGATGCAGCAGGAACGCCAGGAGATGCGTCAGGAAAGAGAAGAGATACGCCAGGAGTTGCGCCAGGAGAGAGAAGAGATACGTCAGGAGAGAAGGGCGCAACAGCAGCTGCAACAACAACTTCAACAACAGCAGCAACAACAACAAGTACCATTGCCTCCACCACCACCACCAGTTCCACCTCGTGATAAGCACCGGGAGTTTATGAGCCATAAGCCACCGACCTTCGCCAGTTCGCCAGATCCACTTGATGCAGATGATTGGTTGAAGTCAATTGAGAAGATGCTCAACATCGCCCAATGCTCAGACCAGGAGAAAGTTCTTTATGCCTCGGGTCGTCTGACAGGTCCTGCTGCTGACTGGTGGGATTCTTATACTGCTGCCCATGATGCTGCTGATACTATTACTTGGGCAGAGTTCAGTACACAGTTCAGGAACTACCATATTCCAGCTGGTATGATAAAGATCAAGAAGGAGTTTCTGTCATTGAAGCAAGGCAACATGTCGATCAGCGAGTATAGAGATAAATTTATTCAGCTGTCGAGATATGCTCCGGAGGAAGTTGCTAAGGATGAGAGAAAGTAGGAGCATTTTATTGAAGGACTTAATGGACCCCTACAATATGCACTGGTTGCACACACTTTTCCATCATTTCAGAGGCTACTGGATAAGGCTCTTGCTATTGAACACAAGCGTGTTCAACTGGGTGATTTGAAGAGGAAGGCTATCTCACAGGGACAGGGTAGCAGCAATGTTCGTCCCCGCTACGTTTTGCCACAGGGTACTCCGACTCGACCAGGAGGACCACGCCTAGTTCAGTATGCTCCACAGGGGTCTCCACGGACACCTCCTACTCGTCAGGCTACTCCCACTGGCACCCTAACGAGGCCTACAGGACAGAAGACCGGCCCTACATGCTTCAAGTGCAGTCAAATTGGGCACTATGCTAATGCCTGTCCGATGGGGAATTCTGGTACACGAGCTAAGAACAAGCAACAGACTCCTGGCAAGGGATATTCTATAGCCAGGGTGAATCAAGTCAGTGTTGATGATACTCCTGATGGTGCTGACATCGTACTTGGTATGTTTTACATTAATGCCATTCCTGCAACCATACTATTTGATTCTGGTGCTACACATTCATTCACGTCTGCTCGATATGCCAACACTAATGAGATACCCCTGCTAAATATGAGAAAACCAATGATAGTAATCACACCTAAAGGGCCTATTGAGGCAAATCAAATGACACGTAGATTGACATTAACCATTATGGGAAGAGAATTTGAAGCTACCGCTATAATATTAGAGGCCAGCAGTATAGATCTGATCCTTGGTATGTCATGGTTAAGGAAGGCAAAGGCCATCATAGCATGTGGTAGGGGTACTATAGAGCTCACTAGTCCTAAAGGAGAAAGATTTCAAGTTAATATTGCAGTAACCACCTCATCCAAGCGTGCAATGTTCTTTATACCTAAGGAGTTTGTTGGTGACAACATCCGGGTGGTTAGAGATTTTCTGGATGTCTTTCCAGAGGAGTTACCAGGGATGCCACTAGATAGGGAAGTTGAGTTTGTCATTGATCTTTTACCTGGAACTGCCCCTATTTCTAAACGACCATACAGGATGGCTGTAGAAGAACTGAAGGAGCTTAAGAAGCAGTTAACTGAGTTACAGGAAGCAGGGTATATTCGTCCGAGTTCCTCGCCATGGGGAGCACCGGTGTTATTTGTACAGAAGAAGGATGGATCGCAATGGATGTGTGTGGACTATAGATCACTTAATGATGTTACCGTAAAGAACAAGTATCCATTACCCTGTATTGAGGATTTGTTTGATCAGATGAGAGGTGCCAGGGTATTCTCGAAGATTGATCTCCGATCGGGATACCATCAGATGAAGATTAGACCATCAGATATTCCTAAGACGGCTTTCTCAACCCGATATGGATTATATGAGTTTACTGTTATGTCATTTAGATTAACCAATGCACCAGCTTATTTCATGAATTTGATGAATAAGGTGTTTATGGAGTATTTGGACAGATTCGTCGTGGTGTTCATCGACGATATTCTTATCTATTCTAAGAATGAAAGTGATCATGAAGAACATCTAAGGTTGGTGCTACAGAAGCTACGAGATAATCAACTCTATGCCAAGTTTAGCAAGTGCGAGTTTTGGATTGACAAGGTGCCATTCCTTGGTCATATTATTTCTAATGGAGGAATAGCAGTGGATCCTACTAAAGTGAAGGAGATAATGGCGTGGGGAGTGCCCACTACAGTCACTGAGATTTGGAGTTTCTTGGGGCTCACAGGATATTATCGGAGATTCATTGAAGGGTTCTCTAAGATTGCCAAGCCTATGACCTCGCTTCTGGAGAAAGGATGAGAATTTAAGTGGGATGAGAAATGCCAAGACAGCTTTGATCAATTGAAGAAGAGGTTGATGTCGCCACCAGTGTTGATTATGCCAGATCTACAGAAGGGATTTGATATTTATTGTGATGCATGTGGCCAAGGATTAGGATGTGTGCTCATGCAAGAAGGACATGTGATCGCCTATGCGTCTCGTCAGTTGCGGAAACATGAATTGAATTACCCCACTCATGATTTAGAGCTGGCAGCCGTTGTGCATGCACTTAAGATTTGGAGACACTACATCATGGGAACTAAGTGCCAAGTATACACGGATCATAAGAGTTTGAAGTACATATTCACTCAGAAGGATCTCAACCTTAGGCAACGCCGTTGGTTGGAACTTATCAAGGATTATGATTTGGAGATTCACTATCACCCAGGCAAGGCAAATTTGGTTGCAGATGCCTTGAGTCGGATGGAGCATGTTCACTCCGCTTTCGTTGTCCAGCTACCCGATGAATTAGCAAAAGATTTTGAGAGGCTCAACCTGGGGATTGTTACACATACGGAAGGAGTTACCATTGAATTGGAACCTACCTTGGAGCAAGAAATTTGTAAAGGTCAGATTGGTGATGCTAAAATCCAGGAGATCAAGGATCTGATAACTGAAAGGGAAATGTGCCCTTGGGCCATTTCTAAGTATTTTGGTGATCATGTGCCAACACAAATGGTTTAAGTGTGAAACTATGTCAAATGGTGGAAGAAGTGCAAAGTCAACACAAAGGTATGATTCTAGACTTAGTACATTGGTTTTTTGTGTACTAACATATTTGTCTAAGTGCTAGAATCAGAGAAAATACAATTGGAAAAGACTTGGCTCGAGCAGCCAAGACTCTGCTCAGTCTGGGTGCACCGGACTGTCCGGTGGTGCACCAGACAGTGTCCGGTGCGCCAGGCTGGCGTCTGATCAACTGGCTGCTCTCGGGTCTCGACGGCGGCGTACGGCTATAAATCACCTGACTGTCTGGTGGTGCACCGGAAAGTGTCCGGTGAGTCGGCTGCGACGAAGTCGCCGCTCTCGGGAACCAAGTCAACAGCGTACGGCTATAATTCACCGGACTGTCCGGTGAGTCACCGGACTGTTCGGTGAGCCAACGGTCAGGCGCGCCAACGGTCGGCCACGCAATCCGCGTGTGACGCGTGGCCGAGCCAACGGTCGAATGGGGCATCGGACTGTCCGGTGTGCACCAGACAGTGTCCGGTGCGCCAACGGCACCAAGTCTCCAACGGTCGGCTGCGCCAGAATAGGAAAGAAATCCGCACCGGACAGTGTCCGGTGGTGCACCAGACTGTCCGGTGCGCCAGTCGACAGAAGGCAAGAATTGCCTTCCTGGATTGCTCTCAACGGCTCCTAGCTGCCTTGGGGCTATAAAAGGGACCCTAGGCGCATGGAGGAGTACACCAAACATACTTTGAGCATCATTGATCATTCACACTTCGTCTTTGCGCACTCGTTTGTCATTCTTAGTGATTTGAGCTCTGTTCTAGTGAGAACTTGGTGATATTCAATTGAGCTCGAGTCTTGGCTGTGTGTGTGCGTATTTGCTGTGGATTTGTGTGTGTGTTGCTTCCCTCCCTTACTCTAGTGCTTTCACTTTGATTCTCATTGTAAGGGCGAGAGACTCCAAGTTGTGGAGATTCCTCGCAAACGGGAAAGAGTAAAGAAAAGAAGAACACCGTGGTATTCAAGTTGATCATTGGATCACTTGAGAGGAGTTGAGTGCAACTCTCGTTCGTTGGGACGCCACAACGTGGAGTAGGCAAGTGTTGTACTTGGTCGAACCACAGGATAAATCCTCGTGTCTCTTGTGCTTGTTCTCACTGTGTCTATTGTGCTTCACAAGAGCTCTCCTTAGCCACTTGATTTCATTGTGCTAACTCCTAATCAAGTTTTGTGGCTTTAAGTTTCAAGTTTTTATAGGATCACCTATTCACCCCCCTCTAGGTGCTTTCAATAACAGAGGGTAGAGGCCCAGAGTTCACAGAGGATGAGCAAGGCACGATATGGTTCAAGAATCGGATTTGTGTTCCTGATATCGATAGTCTTCGGGAAACCATATTGAAGGGGGCACATGATTCAGTTTATTCTATCCATCCTGGGAGTACTAAGATGTATCAGGATTTGAAGCAAAACTATTGGTGGTATGGATTGAAGAGAGATGTGGCTGCACATGTGGCTATGTGCGATGTGTGTTAAAGAGTTAAGGCTGAACACCAGAGGCCAGCCGGACTACTACATCCACTGAAGATACCTGAGTGGAAATGGGAAGAGATTGGCATGGACTTCATTGTTGGATTACCCCGCACGTCTGCTAGATATGATTCTATATGGGTGATTGTGGACAGGCTAACTAAAGTAGCCCATTTTATTCCAGTGAAGACCACATATTCAGGAGCCAAGTTAGCAGAGTTGTACATGGCACGGATTGTCTGTTTACATGGTGTGCCAAAGAAGATTGTGTTAGACCGGGGATCACAATTTATATCTTGGTATTGGAAGAAGTTGCACGAGTCCTTGGATACCAGATTGAATTTTAGTTCGGCTTACCATCCACAGACTGATGGGCAGACTGAGAGGACCAACCAAGTGCTGGAAGATATGTTCAGAGCTTGTGCTCTTAAACATGGTGGTAGTTGGGATAAGAGTCTACCGTAAGCGGAGTTCTCATATAATAATAGCTATCAGGCTAGTTTGAAGATGTCACCATTTGAAGCTTTGTATGGCAGAAAGTGCAGGACTCCACTGTATTGGGATCAAACTGGTGAAAGGCAGTTGTTTGGGCCTGAGATTATACAAGAAGCAGAGGAGCAAGTCCAGCAAATAAGGGAGAATTTGAGAACTGCGCAGTCAAGACAGAAAAGCTATGCTGACACCCAGAGAAGACTGCTAGAGTTTAAAGAGGGTGATTATGTCTATTTGAAGGTGTCACCACTCCGGGGTATGAGAAGATTTAAAGTCAAAGGAAAGTTGTCCCCTCGCTTTATTGGACCCTTCTTAATCTTAAAGCGAGTGGGAGAGGTTGCATATCAATTGGAGTTACCGGATCATCTCGCGGATGTTCATGATGTCTTTCATGTGTCTCAGCTAAAGAAATGTCTCAGGGTACCTGAAGAGCAGTTGCCAATGGAGGAGCTTAGTGTTCAAGATGACCTGACTTATGCTGAGTACCCCATCAAGATTCTGGATACACCGACTCATGTCACGAGGAATAAGGTTATAAAGATGTGCAAAGTTCAATGGAGTCACCACGGAGAAGATGAAGCAACGTGGGAAAGAGAAGAAGAGCTTCGCATAGATTTTCCCCACCTTTTCCCTATATCTTCTTAAATCTCGAGGACAAGATTATTTTTAAGGGGGGTAGGATTTGTAATACTCAAAGTTGTACACAAAGAATAATAGAGATATCTCCTCATTTTGTGTGCCTCATTTGCATCATAAAAAGAGCATACACAAAAAAATTAGAGATTGATTCAAACAAATGCTAAAAAAATGCATCATGCTGGAGTTATATGTTTGTGCATTGAATGAAAATAAGAATAATAATAATAAGATAATAATTCTAAGGTTGGATTAAACCCTAGATTGAAGGTAGGGTTTTATAAATAAGAAAGAGAGAAAGGTGATATAAATAATATATATAATTATATTTCTAAAATTGGGATTTTAGATTTCACAATATCATTTGAAAATAAATTCGGCACTAGTTTGGATTCAAAATTCGAATTGGATTTGAAAATAGAAAGTAAAAGGAATAGAAAAGAAAAGAATAAAACCAACCAGCCTAACTGGGCCCTAACCTTGTATTCGGCCCAGTAAGCAAGTCAGCCCGCGCGGCCCAGTATCACCGGCGCACTCCAGCCTACTGACAGCCGGGCCCCGCCCGTCGGTCCCTCAGCTTGTGCGCTCTGTTTATCAACCTGGCGCCGACACAAGGGTCCCACCGTCCAGTCACTGACTCGCGCTCGTTCCTTCTCCCGTTCCCTGTCGCGTGGGTCCAAGACGTCAGCCAACGCGCGCGCGCCTGCTCTAGTTCACCTCGCTGACGTGCGGGCCCTCGGTCGCTCCAACACTGCATGTCGCACTGCGTCTTTGACTGGTGGACCCGAGCGCACAGAGTCATCAACAATCTCCGAACGGCGCGGCATGGGCGGTCATGCCGAACTCCGTGGTTCCGCCGCTGACCGAGTTCGGCTGGAGTATATAGCCCGACGATGCCTCGTCTCTTAATCAACCTCCTCGGCGCCGCCATCGTATAGCTCTAGCATAGACAGAGGAGAGGAGTACAGCGAGAGGGTGAGAAGTCTGCTGCCGCGGAGAGCCGATAGGAGAACGCCGCCGCCGCTGTTTCTCCTCTGCACCGTCGTCCAGTGTGCCGGGACTGGTCGTGGCGTTTCGCCAAGGCCTAGCGAGTGTGTCCAGCAAATTGCCAGTGACGAT
The DNA here is from genome assembly GCA_029449295.1 of Zea luxurians. NCBI lineage: Eukaryota > Viridiplantae > Streptophyta > Magnoliopsida > Poales > Poaceae > Zea > Zea luxurians. The sequence goes on from JAOPSE010000004.1 coordinate 167,883,961, forward strand.
TAGTGCGCCAGAGTCTCGGAATTGCTCGTCGAGCTTGTCGATTGACCAACACGCCGCTCCATCCGCCGACTGCATACGTCGGCACCCCAAGCTCCGGTAATAAATCCCCTACAACATTGGCTACCCTCTAGATTACATGATGCGCCAGTTAATTTTAGAGTTAGCGCGCCTGGGCGTCGGATTGGGCCAGCTCCGCCGTGGCCCTGGATATTGCTGCTGGCAATGGCTGGAGGGTGAAGAGGGCGGTTAGCCCTTGGATGGGAAAGGTGCGGTTAAGATTAGATCAGGGGGTAGGTAGATTTTGACCGTTGATCTAAGATCGAACGGTCGGGTGCTTGGGGCGGGATTCGAAGTCAGTAGCCGTTAGATCAACATCCTGGGGCTCTGCTTGTGGGCCGATCTGTTGTGGCGATGATCTAATCAGAGCCGTTCATTTGTAATCGTATGACTCTCGGTGTTGGATACCCCTTCGCGATAGCGTTTTGCATAAAAGTCCCCGCAGTAGTTGAGTATCAACCCGCGGTCCACCCCCCTGTGCCCTGTGTCATAGTATTTTTAGCCCCAAGATCCCTGGCCTTGATGAAAATTGATGCCCAGTCCAGAAAGTATTTAAAATAGAGAAATGATTATAGAATTTAGTTTTTAATACAAAAACAAATCTAGAAACTTGTAAAATGCATAGAAAATTCATTTTAGCTTCCAATTGAACCATTCCAATTTCTAAAATTTTGTAATAATATTCTCTATCATTTAGTATCTCTGTTTTAGCATGAAAACAATAAGAAAATTAATTTATCGTTTAATCCTATTTCAAGCACATTAAATCTTAGGAAATTCATAACTTGAAATCTATAACTCCAAATTTAGTGATTCCAGTTCCTATGATCTCATTTTAATGTGTAGATTTTTACTGTATATTTTATTTATATGTTTGATATAATGTTAATTTATGCTATACTATGTATGTATTGTGTTGATGCGAGTAGACGAGCAAGCCACTGTGGATTCTGAGGTTCAACAAGTAGAGGTAGCTGAGCAGGAGCTCATTGAAGGCAAGTTGTGCCCTTGATCACTTACTTTTTCCCAGCCATGTTCTTATTAATTATAATGATCTGCATAGGTTAATTTTGATGGGATCCAATAGGTTACCCTAGTTTTGGTTATCCTTATACCTTGTTTACCACTGAAACATTTTTGGGTAGTACTTGCTATTGCTTTATGTGGATTTTGGGTATGGAGATACACCATTCATGATTTCATCTTTATTATCTGTTTATTATTACTGTTTATGTTAAGATCATTAAATTAATGGGAACATGGAGCGACCACCCGAGAAAATAGTGCTACCACAAGGGTTTAATGGGACGCCCTTGGCTGATTAACTAGGAAAGCTAGTGGAGGTCTTCCTTACCCGAAAGGGGCAAGGGCAGCAGGGGAGTGGTTAGTGTAGAGAGGTCCTTGGGTTGATTTTGCTGCGATGGCGGTCAGGCGAGGGATTCCTGCACTGGAGCTTCCTATAAACTGTAGCGGGATTTCTGAAGCTAGTGGAACTTTGTAAAGGCCTCGTAGTGTTACCCTGCCTCGCCTCCTCGGTAGAGGTGTATGGGATTGGCCGTCTCTTGGCAGATGGGTAACACGACTTGTGGGTAAAGATGCGCAACCTCTGCAGAGTGTAAAACTAGTATACTAGCCGTGCTCACGGTCATGAGCGGCTCGGACCCTCACATGAGTAATTATGGAACTTAAATTTAGTTTGACATTTGCATCGCATTTGGGATTATTTTACTATTACTTTTCTTTATTACTATTAAGGTTTGGTATTTACTTACACTTAGTAATTGCTAATATAATTTTGACCAACTTATAAAAGCAATGCTCAGCTTCAGCCTATATCTCATTGATCAGCCTTACACTTCATGAACTCCCACCTTTGGTTAGTTCATGCCACATTATTCCCCATGACTTGTTGAGCTATGAACGTATGTGAGCTCACTCTTGCTGTCTCACACCCCCCACAGGAGAAGAACAGATGGTCGAAGAGGAGCCGCCTAACACCGAGGCATTCGACTTGATCTATGTGGCGTCTCCCAGTCAGCTTTGTGGCGCCAGGGAATAATAATTAGTTCGTTTTATTTTATCATTAATTTTTGTAAGTCTTCCGCTATGTAATAAGTACATTTATGATATTTATGAAATTTATCTCTATGCACTCTGTTACTATGTGTGTTGTTCTTCCTTGGCGCACATATGAGGTGCACCCGGATTTGTCCCTTAAATCCGGGTGTGACAGCGCACGAAACAGGAGGAAAGAAAATGCAGTTTTATGATACAACGATGAAAGTGTTTAGGCCTTGGTGGCCGCAAAGAACACACGCATGCTACAAATAAACTGCTCCAGCAGGATCAGGCATCGGCAGGGGAAGCAGCTGCGCCCTCGGTGCCGTTTTCGCCTTCGGCGAGGTCTGGCACAGCCTCAGACGACGACGCGGGCGGAAGGATCTCCACCTCGAAGGAGGAGGCCAGCACCGCGCTTGGGCCCTCGGTGGCCGCGTCAAGCCTCTGGACCTCGGCTAAGGCAGCCTTGTCTTCGTCGGGTAGATAGTACCCCTCGCTGACCCGCTCCAAGTCCATGTCGTAGTGGGAAGCGAGCACGGCGAAGGCCCGCCTAACGTCGTGGTGCAGCGCCCCGCGAAGTCTGCTGCGCACATGGCCACCCAAGGCCCGCAGATGACTTTGGGGGGAGCTACCCGAGGGGACGTCGTCAAGGTCAAAGGCTCGGCAAAAGCCCGAGATAGCCTCGGACATAGCCACACGGTCGACCTCATTTTGTTCAGCCGCCCGGGCTTGCGCCTTGACAGACTCATTAAGAGTCGTCTCGAGCTCTGCAGATAGCCGATCAAAATTCTTCAGACACGAGTTGAAGAATGAAGCTGAATTGAAGTCGCAAAGTAGGCGAAACATACCTTCAGCCCGGGCATGCTCCTGCGAGGCCACGACTTGGGCAGACTGGGCAGATCCGACGGTCACAGCCAGGTCCACCGCAAGGGCCCTGGCCCAAGCAGACACCTCGGCCAGCTGACCCTCAAGGGCCTCAGCCCGGCCCGCGGCCTGGGCAGCCTGGCTCCGAGATTGGTCCCGCTCATTGATGGCTTGGCCAAGCTCCAGTTGCCGCTGTTGTGCCTCTGTCCGTGGAAACGCCTCCTTTGCCCACGCCGCCGCTGCCTCCACCTTCAGATCATCATAGAGCAGCCGAAGGTCCGCCAGCTCGGTGCTCTGTCGGGCAAGGCGCTCATTAGCCTTGGCAAGCACGACCCTCTGGGACCACAGCAAACCTTAGATGCCGCTCTCACGGCGGATGAACAGCGACTTGGCGGTGCTTACATCCGCCAGTTCCTGAGCAAGGAAGACAAGGTATTACAAAAAATGCCTTGGCCATGCAAGGTATGCACCTGAAATCCTTACCTGGAGGACCCTGGGAACGTCCCTGGAAAGGATCTCCATGGTCGACCGAAGCGACCCCATCGCCACCTCGGCATACTCGTGGAGCTCATCCCGAGACTGCTCCTCCTGCTCATCGTTGAGGACGAGGAGGTGTTTTGAGGCGCAGCGGCTCCAGAACCAGAACGCCTGCCCACACCACTCATTAGGGTTGCACTGCGCGGGGATGAGGACGCCGCCCCACGAGAAGGGCCGCAGTGTTGTGCGCTCCTCCGCCAAGGCGTTGGGTTCCCCTACAGTCAACACGTCGGGCACCATTGCCATCGACGCGCTAGGCTTCCCCTCGGCTAAGGTGGCGGGTTTTCGGTCGCCGACCTCGGCAACAGCGTTAGCCCCCTCCTCAGGGCCAGGAACAGGGAGGTCGGGGACGACCGCGAGCGGCGACGCCCCAACCATCCCAATGTCGGGGGCGGTGGATAGCTCCGCGGGCGAATCAGCAACGACCGCGGCAGGAGTCGACGCCGGCACCGACGACACGTCAGGCGGGCTTGGGGCCACGGCCGCGTCAGCAGCCTCCCCCGGCACGACGACCGCCCCGACGGAGGGGTCGGCCTAGGAGGCTTGCCCCATGGCAGCTCGTGCCGCCTGGGCCCCTCGCTCGGGAGCATCCTGTGCGGAGGCCAGCCAACAGGCATGGCGCGCCGCGGCACCGGCTGCAGAAGCCGGCACCGTCTTAAGGGCCTTCATGGGGGCCAGGCCGGTTAGGCCCTGCCTCCACTTGCTGAAAGGAAGAGAGAAAGCAAGTTCAAGACACGCGACGAAAGAAACCAAAACAGAGGCGTTCTCAGGCACTTACCCACTCCGGACCAAGGCCAATCGTGCCTGCGGGGAGGCCCCTCGGGCCTCGGTCCCTGCAGGCACTGCCAAGGGTTGCCCCGCTACCGACTTCGGCGCCGCTCCCACCTCGGGCGCCCGAGGCGCCGAAGGAGCGCCCTGCCAGGCGTCGCCTCAGCGGCCGGAGGATCAACCTCCCACGCAGCCAGCACGGGCGTTTGATCTTGGGGGATAGAGGGGTCAGGTGCCCCTCGGCCTGCCTCCGCTCCTCGGACTGGGACCCTGATGTCCCGGCCCCGGGCACTGATGATACCAGCCCACTTGGAGGCTAGAGCGGCAACCCCTGGCCTGGCCCCGGGTCCGGGCTGAGGCCAAGATGGGCCGCCATGTCATCATCATCGTCATCATCATCGTCATCGGGCGTCTCCGGCGACGGCTCCCTCGGGAGCCCGTCCCTCTCTTGCCTCCGACGGCGCTTCTCCAAGGCGTCTCGAGCTCGCATCCGCTCGCGAGCCCGAGCCTTCTCCGCGTCTTTCTTCTCCTTCTTCTTCTCCGCGGCGACCCTCCGCGTGGCTCGGTGCACCGCGTCCTCCGGGATCGACGGCAGGGCGGGTTTATAAAAGCTTAACTCCTGGGGAAGAGCAAAGATCCCAACAGTGGGAATCGAAGGCAACTCGGCGCAATACAGGAGAAGGATCAGATACTTCCCAGGGAAACATACCCATGGTCGGGGTGCATCACAGGCTGGGTAAGGGCACCGGCCTCCAGCCTCCCTACCAAACCCGCTACCCGCTTGCGGAGGTCGTCATCGGGGAGGGAGGCCGAGGACATCTGCGAGCCCTCCAGATCGACCCCCAGTCTCATCTCCGAGAGCTGCAACCGCCACTCTGCCAAAGGGAGCACCCTCCGGCGATGGATGGCGGCAACAACCCCGCAGCGGTAAGGCCCCCATCTCGTAACCTCTGCAAAGCCTGCAGAATAGGCTGGAGCTTCTCCTGTCTCTCGCGCGTGGCGCCCCAGCGCCAATTGCTGCCGGCGGCGATCACCACTCGTTGAGAAAACGATGGAAGCCTCCCGTCGTCGTTCCGGAGATAAAACCATCGACGCTGCCACCCCTTGTTCGAAGACACAAGGATGGCAGGGATGTACTGCTGCGCACGCCCCTGCCTCAGCTGGAGGGTGCAGCCACTGGCCCGCACCGCCATACGGACCTTCTTCGCATCCGTCGTCAAGGCAAAGAGCTCCATGGAGAAGAGGTGGGTCCACAGATCCCAGTGAACTTCGATCCCTAGAAAACCCTCACAAACCGCCGCGAAGATGGCCACTTGCGCAATGGAGTTGGGGTTGAGGTTGTGCAGCTCCACCCCGTAGTGGTGCAGGAGCGCCCGCATAAAGCGGCTCGCTGGCACTCCAAATCCCCGCTCATGGAAGGGGATGAAGCTAACCACGTACCCCGGTGGCGGGGAAGGGACGGCCTCGCTCGGGGCCATCCACTCCGGCTGCGCCCCACCAGAGAGGGGACGGAGCAGACCATCGGCGACGAGGGCCTCCAGATCCTTCGCGACGACGGTGGAGGAGGGCCATGGGTCGCGCGGCGGGACAACGGTCACCCTGTCAGCCATCACCAAACGGAGGTGGTGGAGGCGGAGGGGATGAGGTGCGCGGTTTCCTTTTCCTTGGCTATTCTCTTAGGTTGAGAAAACCAGAGCAAAAGGCAGGCGCAAACGGTAGAGTGACAAACCACTGCCGGCCCCCCCTTCTGAGTATATAAAGGCCCAGGCAAGAACCGTTCAAAACTTCGCCCGAACTCACCGCGAAATTCAAAACTCGAAGGTAAAACGATCTTTCCGTTCCTCAAACGGCTCGCATGCGTAACAGGCGCCACGCGAATCGCCCGTCCCGTCGCATTAACTCCCCGGCGGAGCAAGCGACACCTCTGGCAGGCGAGGCGGGCGTCGTTTCACCTCTGCCATGATGACCGCGTCAGAAAAGGTGTGCCACCTTATTTAAATACATATCCTTCCCTTCCTCCTCCTCCTCTCTCTCTCACTACAGGGACCAGGAAAGGGGATGTTTCGGAAAGGATCCTCCTCGGCAAAGGAAGTAGGCCCCGAGCCCTCCTACTGATCAGGGGTTTGAAGGCTAGCCCCTCGGAAGGGTTCGACAGCCACCCCAGAGCACTCGGGCTCCGCACCCACTACTGATCAGGGGTTCGTAGGCTGGCCCCTCGGAAGGGTTCGACAGTCGCCCCAGAGCACACAGAGTGAGGGATGACTCTGGGTACGTCCGATACATGGCCGAGGCTCGGGCTACACTCCCAAGGTACCCTAGGACATTTCCGAGACCGACGGGAACAATTTGTAACGGAATCCCACTGGAGGGAGGCATCGAGCCCTCAGACCTTGTCGAAGGGGTCTAGGTCCGACGAATCACCCGTAGGTACTTTTGGAGCGTGCCTCTGGGCCACCAGCCGACCCCTAACGAACGGGGCACGGGCATCCACTCGGATCACCCGTTAGCAGCTCACTAGAAACACCATGTTCGGCACCCTCCGAGGGCAACATGGCGCTTTCCCCCCTCCTCCTTGCGGAAAGGCGACGCAGGGGCGTATGATAAAAGCCGGGAAAGTCCTTGATCGTCCTCTCGCTCCGTGCAGAGGCTCGGGGGTTGCTCTCGCACCCGGCTACGGCCAAACTATTGACAGCGTCAACAAACCAGCTTGATAACTCAGAACCTGACCATGCACCCGGGCTACGGCTAGGCCGCACGAGGGAACGATCAGACCGACCGAGGCACCACGAAAAGCATTCAGACCTCAAAGGAGTCAAACCACTCCTCCGAGGCCTCGGGGGCTACACCCGGCGGGTGCGCTCGCGCGCACCCACCAGAACAAAGCAAAGCCGAGAAAGGTCGGTCCCCATACCGAAAATACGGCAAAAGCCTCCAAGCGAGTACCAACACTCCCTTCGAGGCTCAGGGGCTACTGTCGGGTACCATAATTAGGGGTACCCCCAACGTTCCTAAGCACGGCTGGTAAACACCCTCAGATCAACTGACGGGCACGGTTCAAGTCAAGGCTTCGTCTACCCAAGGGACGCGACCTCACCCGAGCCCAGCCTCGGGCTGGAGCAGTAGTCCCAGACGAGTTCACGCCTCGCCCGAAGGCCGCCTCAGGCAGCAGGCACCCCCTCAGCTCTCCCGAAGCCCGACTCGGGCAGGCTTCGTTGTGAAGCAACCTTGGCCAGACCTCCGCACCAACCGACCCCTTCGCAGGCGCGTTCAATGCAGGGGACGCCTAACGCCGTATCCTGACACACGCACCTCAGTCGGCCAGGCCGAAGTGACCGCAGTCACTTCGCCCCTCTTTTTTACTGTCTGATATGACGGGAAAACAGCGCCACTCGCCCCGCTCCAACTGCCGTGCCAACCACCCAGGTGAAGACTGACAACAAGTCACGATCAACCACCGAGTTCGGCCTTAGGCACAACAGAAAGTTCCGCCTCGCCCGACCTCAGGCTCCGGCCTCGGGAGGAGGTCTCCGCCTCGCCCCAGCCCCGGACTCGGCCTTGACCTCGGTCTCGGGAGGAGTCGCGTCCTCGCCCGACCCCGGCCTCGACCTCAAGAGAAGTCTCCGCCTCGCCCGACCTTGGGCTCGGACCGACCGTGCCAACAGGGGATACATCATTACCCTATCCCTGGCCAGCTCAGGCTACGAGGAACAAGATCGGCGTCCCATCTGGCTTACCCCGGTGATGGGTAATGATGGTGCCCCGCGTGCAACCATGACGCCGGTGGCTCTCAGCCCCTTACGGTAGCAAGGAGACCTCAGCAGGATCCTTGCCACACTGCCAGCTGCGCTCCTACAGGGCTCAGGTGCTTCTCCGACGGCCACGCCATCACGTGTACAGGGCTCAAGCTCTCCCCCAACAGCCACGTTGGCATGTACACAAGGCTTAGGCATCTCTCTGCCGGACACGTTAGCGCATAGCTACACCCCCATTGTACGTCTGGACCCTCTCCTTAGTCTATAAAAGGGAGGTCCAGGGCCATCCTAGAGGGGGGTTCGCGCGGGGGAAGGAGCGGACGAACGGGCTCCCTCTCTCTCTCTCCCTCTCGCGACGTGCTTGTAACCCCTACTACGAGAGGCACCCCTGGTGCAGGATAATACAAGGCTTGTCCCGCCTCTTGTGTTCCATCCCGCACCAACCCATCTGGGCAGGGGCACGCAGCGACAATCTCACTCGTCGGTCCAGGGACCCCCCTGGGTCCAAAACGCCGACACTGATGGTCTCAACCTGAAGTATTACCCCCACCGTCCATCTGGCAGCACAGGAGGCGTGATTGTCTCACCTATTAGTGAGGACAATCCTAGGTTGAGCAGCACAGTCAACCTAGCCGCCGTGCTAAACACAGAGCTGGACCATGCACTAGACGAGTTGAGTAGGGCTCGTGCTGAGATCGCCCAGCTGCGGGCTGAGCGCGCGGAGTGTCGTCACCTGGATGATGGCTCCTTCGCTCCCGTTGGGACTCAGCACCCGTACCGCTCACCTCGGCGTGGACACCAGTCTTATGGCAACCCCGACTGCAAGACCAAGATAAATTTAGAACCATAGATCGTCAGCATCGGACCTTGTAATTAATACGAAAATATATACATAGAAGCTATAATCTTAGCGTTAGTCTTGCTTTTACTTAGTCTTAGTTAGACAGGGTAGTTTGCTTATCCTATGCATTTATGTTTGTCATGGTGAACTATGTTGGATTTGGATCTTTGTAATGACTGTCACCAGAGTGTGGGTATCCCCTGCATTTTGGTTTATCTGTTATACGTTAATGAAGTAGCTATCTAGTTGGGAAGCCTTTCATTCCACTTTCCTCTTTATCTGAGAAGCTGTGTTGGTCTGTGTTGGAGATCAGTGAAGATGTTCATCTGTTTAGTATTGTGGGAGAATTCTATACTCTTTTCTTATGCTGCAAGATTTGCAAGATCAGTTCTGATGTGTGGTTGCATTCTGCAGATGTCAGAAAACAGGCGTAGAGGAGGAAGGCGTGCTCAGCAGGAGCATGCAGCCCCATAGGATGAGGCACCCCAGCAGTAGCAGCTGCCACCCTCGCCCCGATGTCGATCGAGCAGATGTTCATGATGCAGACTAAGGTAGTCCAAGCCATCGGTCAGACTTTGGTCACCATTCAGCAGCAGCAGCAGCCACCACCTCAGCCCTAGATGCCTTAGATGCCTAGGGACAAGCGTGCTGAATTCATGAGAGGTCATCCCCTGACGTTTGCTCATTCTTCTGACCCCATGGATGCTGAAGACTGGCTGCACACAGTGGAGAGGGAGTTGCATACCGCTCAATGTGATGACAGGGAGAAAGTTCTGTATGGTCCCCGTCTGTTGAGAGGAGCAGCTCAGTCTTGGTGGGAGTCTTATCTCGCCACCCATGCCAACCCCGACACCATCACTTGGGAAGAGTTCAGAGGTAGCTTTCGTCAGTACCATGTTCCTGCAGGTCTGATGACAGTGAAAAAGGAGGAGTTCCTGGCCCTCAAGCAAGGGTCATTGTCTATCAGTGAGTACTGAGACAGGTTTCTGCAGTTGTCTCGCTATGCTCCTGAAGATGTCAACACCGACGCCAAGCGACAGTATCATTTCCTGAGAGGCTTGGTCGACCCTCTTCAGTATTAGCTAATGAATCATACCTTTTCGACTTTTCAGCACCTGATTGACAGAGCAATCATGACAGAGAGGAAGCACAAAGAGATGGAGGATCGCAAGCGCAAGATCAGTGGACCCCAGTCTGGAAGCAGCAATCGCCCTTGTTTCTCAGGCAATCAACCTCAGCAGTTCAGGCAGAACTAGCATCCACCTCAGCAGCAGCAGTTTCAAAGGCAGTACCCTCAGCACCAGCAGTAGAATCGCCAGAACAATCAGTCAGGAGGAGGTCAGTTTTAGAGGCAGAATCAGTAGACACCTCGTCTTCCTGCCCTAGCAAACCAGCAGAACAGTCAAGCAGCACCAGCTCAGGGTGGAAGCAGAGCATGTTTCCACTGCGGAGAGCAAGGCCATTGGGTGATGCAATGTCCGAAGAAGGCAGCCCAGCAGCAGTCAGGCCCCAATGCCCCAGCAAAGCAGAATGTGCCTCAGCCTGGAGCAGGCAACCGCTCTCAGCCACGTTACAACCATGGGAGACTGAACCACTTGGAGGCTGAAGTAGTTCAGGAGAACCCCGGCATGACAGTAGGTATGTTTCCAGTCGATTCCCACATTGCAGAAGTGTTATTTGATACTGGAGCAACGCATTCATTCATTACTGCATCATGGGTAGAAGCACATAATCTTCCAATAACTACCATGTAAACCCCCATTCAAATTGACTCAGCCGGTGGTAGAATTCGAGTCGATAACATTTGCTTGAATGTAAGTGTGGAAATAAGGGGGATAGTGTTTCCCGCTAATCTTATAGTAATGGGTACTCAGGGAATAGATGTCATCCTAGGGATGAACTGGCTAGATAAGTACCAGGCAGTTATCAGTTGTGATAAGAGGACAATCAAGTTGGTGTCCCCACTTGGAGAGGAAGTGGTGACCAAGTTAGTCCCGCCTGAGCCAAAGAAAGGAAGTTGTTATCAGATGGCTGTTGATAGCAGTGAAGCAGACCCACTTGAGATTATCAAGGTTGTGTCCGAGTTCCCAGATGTGTTCCCAAAGGACCTACCAGGTGTGCCACTAGAGCAAAAAGTTGAGTTTGTCATAGAGCTTCTTCCTGGCACCGCCCCCATATTTAAGAGAGCTTACAGAGTATCTGGACCAGAGTTGGTTGAGCTTAAGAAGCAGATTGATGAGCTATCAGAGAAAGGTTACATCCGGCCAAGCACCTCGCCTTGGGCCGCCCCTGTTCTATTCGTGGAGAAGAAAGAGGTACCAGAAGGATGTGTATCGATTATCGAGCTCTGAATGAGGTCACGATCAAGAACAAGTACCCCTTGCCCAGAATAGAAGATCTATTTGACCAGTTGAGAGGAGCCAGCGTGTTCTCAAGATAGATCTGAGGTCAGGTTATCACCAGCTTAGGATCCGACCTTCAGACATTCCAAAGACGACATTCATTACCAAGTATGGGTTGTATGAGTTCACTGTGATGTCTTTTGGCCTAACAAATGCACCAGCCTTCTTCATGAATCTCATGAACAGTGTATTCATGGATTATCTTGATAAGTTTGTGGTGGTATTCATTGATGATATTCTGGTATATTCTCAAAGCGAAGCAGAGCATGCAGATCATTTGAGGATGGTTTTGCAGAGATTGCGAGAGCACCAGTTGTATGCAAAGTTAAGCAAGTGCGAGTTCTGGATTGATGAAGTCCTGTTCTTGGGTCACATAATCAACAAAGAAGGATTAGCTATGGATCCGAAGAAAGTGGCAGATATTCTGAACTGGAAAGCGCCAACAGATGCCCGAGGAATCAAGAGCTTCATTGGAATAGCCGGATATTATCGGTGATTCATTGAAGGGTTCTCGAAGATTGCGAAACCAATGACAGCTTTGCTAGGCAACAAAGTTGAGTTCAAGTGGACCCAGAAATGCCAAGAAGCCTTTGAAGCGCTGAAAGAGAAGTTGACTACAGCGCCTGTTTTATTCTTTCCTGATGTGCACAAGCCCTTCTCGGTGTATTGCGATGCTTGTTACACCGGTTTGGGATGCGTGTTGATGCAAGAGGAAAGAGTTGTGGCTTACTCGTCCCGACAGCTGAAGGTTCATCAGAAGAATTACCCAATCCATGACCTAGAGTTGGCAGCAGTGGTTCACGCACTGAAGACATGGAGGCACTATCTGTATGGGCAGAAATGTGATGTTTACACAGACCACAAGAGTCTGAAGTACATATTCACTCAGTCAGAATTGAATATGAGGCAAAGAAGATGGTTAGAGTTGATCAAAGACTATGAATTGGAGATTCATTACCATCCAGGCAAAGCGAACGTAGTGGCAGACGCTTTGAGCAGGAAGAGTCAGGTCAATCTGATGGTCGCTCGTCCGATGCCTTATGAGTTGGCCAAAGAGTTTGACAGGTTGAGCCTCGGATTTCTAAATAATGCGTGAGGAGTAACAGTTGAGCTGGAACCCACCTTGGAGCGGGAAATCAAAGAAGCACAGAAGAATGATGAGAAAATCAGTGAAATCCGACGACTGATTCTAGACAGCAGAGGCAAAGATTTTCGGGAAGATGCAGAAGGTGTGATATGGTTCAAAGACCGCTTGTGTGTTCCCAATGTCCAGTCTATTCGGGAGTTGATCCTTAAGGAAGCTCATGAGACAGCTTACTCGATACACCCTGGAAGTGAGAAGATGTATCAAGATCTGAAGAAGAAATTCTGGTGGTACGGAATGAAGAGGGAAATCGCAGAGCATGTGGCGATGTGTGATAGTTGTCGACAGATCAAGGCAGAGCATCAGAGGCCAGCTGGATTGTTGCAACCGTTGCAAATTCCTCAGTGGAAATGGGATGAAATTGGTATGGATTTCATAGTCGGATTGCCTCGCACTCGAGCCAGCTACGATTCCATTTAGGTAGTGGTGGACCGCTTAACCAAGTCAGCCCACTTCATACCTGTCAAGACCAACTACAGCAGTGCAGTATTGGTGGAGTTGTACATGTCTCGGATCGTTTGTCTCCATGGTGTGCCAAAGAAGATAGTGTCAGACAGAGGAATGCAGTTCACCTCTCATTTCTGGCAGCAGTTGCATGAAGCCTTGGGCACCCATCTGAATTTTAGTTCAGCTTATCATCCGCAGACAGATGGTCAGACTGAAAGAACTAATCAAATCCTTGAAGACATGTTGATAGCTTGTGCGTTGCAAGATCAGTCCGGATGGGACAAGAGGTTGCCTTATGCAGAGTTCTCCTATAACAACAGTTACCAGGCCAGCTTGAAGATGTCACCGTTTCAGGCACTTTATGGAAGGAGTTATCGAACTCTGTTGCAATGGGATCAGCCTGGAGAAAAGCAAGTGTTTAGGCCAGACATTCTACTTGAAGCTGAAGAGAACATCAAGATGGTTCGGGAGAATTTGAAGATAGCATAATCAAGGCAGCGAAGTTATGCAGACACAAGAAGAAGAGAGCTGAGTTTCGAAGTTGGAGATTTTGTCTATCTGAAAGTGTCACCGATCAGAGGAGTCAGAAGATTCGGAGTCAAAGGCAAGCTAGCGCCCCGCTATGTTGGTCCATATCAGGTCCTCGCAAGGCGAGGAGAAGTGGCCAATCAACTCAGTTTGCCAGAAGGCTTGTCCACAGTGCATGATGTCTTTCATGTGTCTCAGTTGAAGAAGTGTTTGCGTGTGCCAGAAGAGCAGTTGCCAGTGGAAGGTCTGGAGGTCCAGGAAGACTTGACCTACATAGAGAAGCCAGCGCAGATTCTTGAGACTGCAGACAGAGTCACCCGGAGGAAGAGTATCAGAATGTGCAAAGTCAGATGGAGTCACCACTCTGAGGAAGAAGCAACCTGGGAGCGTGAAGACGATCTGATGGCTAAATATCCTGAGCTCTTTGCTAGCCAACCCTGAATCTCGAGGGCGAGATTCTTTTAAGGGGGATAGGTTTGTAACGCCCTAAATTTGGGGGTAGAATTTTTTCTTCTTTCCGTTCACCAAATTCGGCCGTTACTCTCTTTTCTCTTCCCGTTTCGCCCCTTCTTCCCAATTTCAAACCAGTATAGTGACAGGTGTCCGTGTCATGTATAAACAAAACCTAAGTGTCATGGGTGTTGCATCATGCTGAAGCGCATTTCTTTGTCTGATGTCGAGTGTTCGTCTCGTCCCGTTTCTGATTTCGGTTCGCGATTGGATTCCGTTTAGTGGTCGTGCATGTTGTGGGTTTCGATCCGCGATGTGGCCCAGCCCGGCCCGGTCCGACCTGTGCACCCCTGGCGCCCCTGCCCTCCCCATGCGCGCACCCCCTCCCTCCCCTGATCCATTTGTCTCATTTGATTTTCTCCCGCGCAGTAACTTCCCTCTCCCTCTTCCATCTCCCTCTCTCCCCGTGGTGCCCTACGGTTTGGAGTCGAGATCGCCGGAGTTTGGATCCTCGGAGGTGAGTTTTTCCCCTCCCCTTCCCTTCTCTCTCTCCTCCCCCTCCCCTTCTTCTCCCCCCGCGCGGCCTCCCTGCCCGCGCCCGCGGCCTCCCTACACCTGCGCCCCGCGCTTCCCCCTCGGCCGTGTCCCGCGCCGCTCCCGGCCCCGCGACCCGCGCCACCTCCCAGCCCCACGCCCCGCGCCGCCCCGGCGGCCTCCCTGCGTGCCCGGCGAGCCCTCCCCGCCCCCCGGCGAGCCGCGCCCCCGGCAGCCCTGTGCCCGGCGAGCCCATCCCCGCGCACGCCCTCCCTGGCCCCGACGAGCCCTCGCCCCACCTCGGTCCCTCCCCGGTGGCCCTCCCTGCCCGCGCCCGGCGAGCCCCTCCCCCGCGTGCTCCTGCGCCCCAGAAGCCCCTCCCCCGTGCGCTCCCGTGCCCCGCGAGCCCTGCCCCCGTGCCCCACGCCCCGTGCCGTGCCTTGGCCGCGCGCCCCGCGTCGCGCCCTCGGCCGTGCCCCTGTCCGCGCCTGTGCCCCAGCGACTCGCGTCCTGCGCGCCTGCACGGCTCGCGTGCCCTCGGCACGCGCAGCGTGCTCTCGCGCGTGCGACCGTAGTCGCGCTACGTTTAACTCTCGTTTTAATCCTTTTTAATTGTTGTTTAGTCGATGCGCTGCGTCGCGCGCTTCGCCGCGCGATGGTTCATTCTAATTTCATCTTTATTAATGTGCTGCGTCGCGCGCTTCGTCGCGCGACGGTCCTTTTAAATTTATATTTATTAATGTGTTGCGTCGCGCGCTTCGTCGCGCGATGATTTGTTTAATTTATATTTATTATAGTGCTACGTCGCGCGCTTCGTCGCGCGACGATTCGTTTTAAGTGCAGTTCTGTTGACGTAAGCCGTCGTGCGTTTCGTCGTGCAACGCTTAACGTTTATCTATAATTAATGCAAGAATCTCGTTGCGCGCTCTGTCGCGCGGCGAGTCATTTATTTCTTAATTCAATTTAAATGCTATGTCGTACGTCTCGCCGTACGACCACTCCCTTTCATTCATATTTATCTATTTATAATGATTAAACATGGAACATGACCTTACTTTATGCTAAACGCAGTGTCCAAATTGATACCCTTCTGTTTAAATGAGTGGTTTAATTTATAATTATGTAACGTGATTGCTTCTCGACCGTAGACTCGACTGTCATTTCCTCTTTCTCTCTTAACCGTAATTGCGAGCCCCGCGTGGAACGTATGTTTATTTCTTGTATTCTATTATATGGTGTACTGTTCTTTTGTATTAAATGTGTGGATGTATGTATGTTTGCGCTCGTATAGAGAACGATCTGGTTCAAGAGCCCGAGGAACTCGCAGGAGAAGCCCCTGAGCAGCAGCTGGTTGGTGGAGGCAAGTGTCCCTTGACCTATCTATGTCCTATACAATTCTATAATTCACTTTTCGCATTTACACAGCTATACATAAGGATTGACTAGCTTTTGTTATCCATGTCCTTGTTTACCCATTTGGGTCGGATTATTATTGTTTAGCTTATTGCTAGTGCTTAACATTTATCAATGAACATGATGAGAATTATCTATGATACGCTGTTTTCCCTCTTATTTATGATAATATACTTGTGGCGTTTAAGGGGGCTCGAGCGGTTTCTCGAGTGCCTCTCCGTAAGGACCTGTTCATTAGATGACTGCCCGGAAAAACAGTGCAACCATGAGGGTAGAGTGGGACGCCCTTAGCTGAATAATTAGAGGAACCGGGATGTAGTTCTCTTAGCCGTCGTGCCGTTAATGGGGCTCGGTGTATGTGGCTCGCTCTACCAAGGTTGATTTGTCCCTTGGGGAGGAGTGCGGTACATTTAGGAAACCAAACGGGTGGCTACAGCTCCGGGGAATCTTTGTAAAGGCTACGTAGTGATACCCTGCTGGGTCACCTTGGTAGTGATCAATAGAGAGTCATGATCTCCGGGCAGAAAGGGAATCACGACTTGTGGGTAAAGTGCGCAACCTCTGCAGAGTGTATGAAAACTGATATATCAGCCGTGCTCGTGGTTATGAGCGGCCAAGGGAGCTCCATTGATTAGTAGTACTTGATCAGAGATTGTTCGGATTACAGGTGGCAATGAGAATGATGATTTGGTATTGATTATGGTAATGGTAAGTGGTATTCTTTCCGTTTGGAAAGAGTACATTTGGGTTAATAACGTGGATTAATTCTAAAACTTGGCTTTCTCTACTAGTAATAATAATCTGACCAACTAAAAGCAACTGCTTGACTTACCCCACATAAAGCTAGTCCACTATAGCCAAACAGGACACTTATTGAGTATGTTGATGTGTACTCACCCTTGCTTTACACACCAAACCCCCCAGGTTGTCCGCATTGCAACCACTGGCTCAGGAGAAGATGAAGCTATGGAAGGAGACCAACAGGAGTTCCAAGATTACGACGAGTCCTAGGCGTGGGTTAGCGGCAACCCCCAGTTGGCTACCTGTGAAGGCCGCGTGTATCTATGTTTCTTTTCCGCACTTTGATTATTGTAAAGACTATGTGGATGTCTCAGACATATGATGTAATCGACTATTATTCCCCTTTTATATTATGATTTGAGCACTGTGTGATGATGTCCAGTTATGTAACTGTTGTGTACGTGAATTGCTGATCCTGGCACGTACATGGTTCGCATTCGGTTTGCCTTCTAAAACCGAGTGTGACACCCCCCCCCGCAGGTCAAGAATAGGTACCACTGGATGAGGCGCATGGTGGATGTTGCGCTGTATTCATGAGACGTCTAGGTCGTCGTTTCCTAGTTGACTTTCTGGCGCCAAGGATGGATTTTAGATCCTGTTATATGTATCTTTTATTTTGTAAGACTTCCTCTATGTAATAAGTAATCTGATTATATTGTGACATTTATCTCTATACACTCTGTTATTATATATGTTGTCTTCTTTGGCGCATGTATGAGATGCACCTGGCTTTGTCCCTTAAAGCCCGGGTGTGACAGAAGTGGTATCAGAGGAAATGTTGACTGTAGGACAAAACCTAGATAGAAATGGACAAACCTTACCTACTTACCTTATTCTGATTCATTCTATACTTACCTTACTCTGATTCTCTCTATACTTATCTTGGTCCTGTCTCACCTTCTACTATTCTACTCTGATTACTCTTATCTTTTCTACTCCAAGACATGATGGATTCCACACCTTGGAATCCTACACTTATGATCTTTTTAAGAGATATGAGGCCTAAGACAAAATTATAACTATTTTCTATATTTAAAAATGTTGGATGATTGTTCTGATGATCAATGCCTGATTTGCTTCTTTGATTGAGTGAAATAGTATAGACGGGCATCTTAGCATGTACCACCATAAGGTAATGTATTAGCTTTAGTAGGTGACACACTTAGCTAATAAATTCCCCAAAATAACATGCTTCATAATTACATGCCTTGTCTACAATCCTTTCTTTCGTACCCTGTATTTCTAACCCAGATGGGCTACCCCTATAGTGTTAGAAGAGAGCACTATAGACATGATCCTTGGTATGTCATGGTTAAGAAAGGCAAAGTCAGTATATACACTATGCTAAAGGAACCATAGAACTCACCAGTTCCAAAGGACAAAGATTTGAAGTTGAAGTTGCAGTAACTACCACCATCAGACTAGCGGCATTCTTAGCAGATGAGAAGGTTGTGGGTGGCAACATTCGTGCAGTTAGGGATTTTCCGGATGTCTTTCTAGAGGAGTTACCAGGGATGCCACCAGATAGGGAAGCTCAGTTTGTCATTGATCTCTTACCTGGGACTACTCCTACTCCCAAACGGTAATACAGGATGTCTGTAGAAGAGTTAAAAGGACTTAAGAAGCAGTTAACGGAGTTACAAGAGGCTGGGTACATTCGTCTGAGTCCCTCACCTTGCGGGAGCACCAGTTCTATTTGTACAGAAGAAAGATGGAATCACAAGGGATGTGCGTGGATTATAGGACCCTTAATGATGTCACTATGGAGAACAAGTATCCATTACCCCGCATTGAGGATTTATTTGATTAGATGAGAGGTGCAAGAGTATTCTCAAAGATTGATCTCTGATCGGGTTACCATCAAATGAAGATTAGGCCATCGGATATTCCCAAGACAGATTTCTTGACCCGATATGGTTTATATGAGTTCACCGTTATGTCATTTGGACTAACTAATGCACCAGCCTATTTTATGGATCTAAATAATAAGGTGTTCATGATCGGGACAGATTCGTCGTGGTTTTCATCGACGATACTCTTATTTGTTCCAAGAGTGATAGTGATCATGAGAAATATTTGAGATTGGTGCTACAGAAGCTACGAGATAATCAACTCTACACCAAGTACAGCAAATGCGAGTTTTGGATTGGCGAGGTGCCATTTCTTGGACATATCATTTCTAACGAAGGAATATCAGTGGATCCTGCTAAAGTCAAGGAGATAGTGGCGTGGAGCATACCCACTATAGTTACTGAGGTCCAGAGTTTCTTGGGACTTGCAGGATACTATCAGAGATTTATTGAAGGATTTTCTAAGATTGCTAAGTCTATCACCTCACTTCTGGAGAAGGAAAGAGAGTTTAAGTGGGATGAGAAGTACCAAGATAGCTTTGATCAACTAAAGAAGAGGTTGATGTCGCCCCCAGTGTTGGTTATGCCAGATCTACAAAAGGGATTTGACATTTGTTGTGATGCATGTGGCCAAGGATTGGGACGTGTGCTCATGCAAGAAGGACATGTGATCGCCTATTTGTCTCGCCAGTTGCGGAAACATGAGTTGAACTACCCCACACATGACTTAGAACTAGCAGTCGTTGTGCATGCGCTTAAGATTTGGAGACATTATATTATGGGAAACAAGTGTCAAGTATGCACGGATCATAAGAGTTTGAAGTATATATTCACTAAGAAGGATCTCAACCTTAGGCAACACCGTTGGTTGGAGCTTATTAAGGACTATGATTTGGAGACTCACTATCACCCGGGCAAGGCAAATTTGGTTGCAGATGCCTTGAGTCGAAAGGAGCATGTTCATCCAGCTATTGTGGCTCAGCTACCCGATGAGATTGTTGAGGATTTTAGGAGACTTAACCTGGGGATATTTGCTCACACTCACACTAAAGGAGTTATTATTGATGTGGAACCTATTTTGGAGCAAGAAATCCGCAAAGGACAAGTTGGTGATGCTAAAATACAAGAGATTAGGGATATGATTACTGAAGGTCGAGGTCCGGAATTTACGAAAGATGAGCAAGGCACCATATGGTTCAAGGACAGGATATGTGTTCCTGATATTGAAAGCCTTCGTGAGACTATTTTAAAGGAGGGCCATGACTCGGATTATTCTATTCACCCTTGTAGTACAAAGATGTATCAGGATTTGAAGCAGAAATACTGGTGGTATGGATTGAAGAGAGATGTGGCTGCACATGTGGCTATGTGCGATGTGTGTCAAAGAGTTAAGGCTGAACACCAGAGGCCAGCTGGATTATTGCAATCGCTTAAGATACCCGAGTGGAATTGGGAAGAGACTGGTATGGATTTTAATACTGGATTGCCTCGCACCCAGGAAGGATATGATTCGATATAGGTTATTATGGATAGACTGACCAAAGTGGCTCATTTCATCCTGGTCAAGACTACTTATAAGGGATCTCAATTGGTAGAGTTATATATGACCCGGATTGTGTGTTTACATGGAGTACCAAAGAAGATCATTTTGGATAGAGGATCACAATTTACCCCCAGATTTTGGAAAAGTTTTCGTGAGAATATGGATGCGAAGTTGAATCTTAGTTCGACCTACCTCAGACTGAAAGGACTAATCAAGTATTGGAAGACATGTTGAGAGCTTGTGCCCTTCAGCATGGTAGTAGTTGGGACAAGAGTCTACCTTATGCTGAGTTCTCATATAATAATAGTTACCAGGCCAGTCTGAAGATGTCACCGTTCGAGACTCTGTATGGCAGGAAATGCAAGACTCCTCTATTTTGGACCAGACTAGAGGAAGACAGTTCTTTGGACATGAACTCATTCAAGAGGCAGAAGAACAAGTGCGTATAATTCGGTAGAATTTGTGGGTAGCTCAAACCAGGCAAAAGAGCTACGCTGATAATAGAAGAAGACCACTGGAGTTTGAGGAAGGTGATCATGTGTACTTCAAGGTGTCACCACTTCATGGAATAAGGAGATTTAATGTTAAGGGCAAATTGTTCCCTTGCTATATTGAACCATTCTTGATTTTTAGGCAAGTTGGAGAGATGGCCTATCAACTCGAGCTACATGATAATCTATCTGATGTGCATAATGTTTTCCATATGTCTCAACTTAAGAAGTGCCTCCGTGTCCCTGAGGAACGGTTACCAATGGAAGAGCTCAGTGTTCAGGGTGATTTGACTTACACGGAGTAGCCTATCAAGATTCTTGATACTTTGACTCGAGTTACGAGAATAAGGTGATAAAGATGTGCAAAGTGCAATGGAGTCACCATGAAGAAGATGAAGCAACATGGAAAAGAGAAGAAGAGCTTCGCATAAATTTTCCCCATCTTTTCCCTCGTTTCTCCTAAATCTCGAGGACGAGATTCTTGTTAAGGGGGGTAGAATTTGTAAACCCTAGTATAGAGTTCCCATGGCACATATCATTGAGAATATTAAAGGAACCCTTTGGGTTATGTGATTTATTCATAGGACATGTTTTCTTGCAAATAAATACTAAATACAAACATATGAACTCGTGCATCATGCTGGACTTCTTTTGTTTGTGCATTGAATGATAATAACAATGACACGAATAAAAATATAATAATGAATTGAAATTTAGATTTATTCCAAAGGCACAATTTAGGAAAAATTGGAAATGGCATAAAAAAAGGGGAAAGAAGGAAAGAATACAAAATATAAAACAAAATTTATAAACATATAAACTCAACCATACTGGTATGGTTAGAATCTATCTTTAAAATTGAGTACAAAAAAAATTCAAAATCACACTTGAACTTCAAATTGGGAATTGAAAATGAGAGAAGAATAAAATCAGAGAAAAAGAGAAAGAAATTCTAACCTAATTGGGCTGTGGAAAGCAATTCGGCCCAGCTCCACGTTGGGCGCGCGCCCTCAGCCCTGGGCTGGCCAACATGCCCCACTCGCCAGACTCAAGTTCACAGCCGCGTGGGTCGGGCCCGTCTGCCAGCACTAACGCCACGCGCGCATTTATCTTGCACCAGCTTCTGTCTGGTGGACCACGTGAATAGTGGCTCCCTCGCGTACACAACCCCCTGGGTCGTTGCGTCCTTGGACCGGGTTGTCAGATATATCCCCTCCGGATTGCCTGCCCAGGAAGCGGAACTCTCCGTAACCATCGCCCGTGGTGCTCACTACCGATCATGTATGCGGCTTACCGGTGGGCCCGGTCTGCCACCCTGTTGCGCTGTCGCAGTCCCTCGCCCACTGTCAGATTCGTCACCTACCTGTCGATCTCGGAAACAGACCGCATGCCGGCCGCTCCGCATCTCCCGGCATGGGATTCGACCACCAGAGTGCTAATCCCATGCTGCGCCTATAGCTCTGGCTTCCTATTAGGGCCGGCTGTCTAGTCTGGCGCCGCAACCGCCGCTGCTAGAAGCTTTCCCTTTCCTCGTCTTCCCCTCTCGCGCAGCTCGGGTGCGATCTCAACGGATCCTGCGAGATCCCCGAATTCAGTTGCCAGCACCGTGATTGGCGGGCGTCATGCAGACTATAAAGCGGGTCGTAGTCACCTCGCCTCACCAGTCGCTTTCGATGGGCCACTGAGATCCCGTCGCTGGGAGGAAATCGTGAAGAACAGTGAGGATGCGCGCCTGTCGATTTCCGCCGTGGCCGTGCCTCCTCGTCACGGAGCTCCGCTGGGCGCTATCTTTGGTGAGAACCTTCTTCGCGCATTCACTCTTGCCCCTGCATCATGTAGCGTCCGTTAAGTTGGATTCTGGGTCGCCTGGGGCACTGGTGGCCAGCTCGGCAATGGAGCGCCGCCGCGGGCGGCTCATGCATGGTCGTTGGGCGCCACCATGGGGAGGATGGAACTGCTACCGTCAGATATTATCGGACGGTCTAGGTTTGAACCAGCATGGGCCGTTGATCTCAGGATGATCGGACGAGATTAGATATTATGTAACGTTTCGACCAGGACGATTTCAGCCGTAGATTTGTGATCCAGTGATGAACGTTAAATACTCGACTCATTAAATCTTTACCAACGGATCTTGATCGGGTGGCTCTGGGCGGGTACCGGATTGGCCGTGATCCAATCTAATCCGTGCCCTTGACGGGTGATCCAACGGCCGAAGTCCTACGATACCCCTTTGCGGGACAAATTCGCATAAGAGCCCTTATGGTTTTACAGAATAAACCCGCAGTCCCCGACTGGGCCGGCTCTGTGTCTTGGACACATTTGCGCATTAAACCCCAGCTTTCCCTGTTATTGTCGCCCAGTCGAGTAAATAGAAAATCCAGGAAAAAGAAATAGAAATTTTTTATATAAAAATAATGTTAGAATTTGTTTAGTTCATGGAAAATTCATTTGAAGTCCAAATCAATCCATTCCAATTTCTATAATTTTATAATATTATTTTTCATCAATTAGTACCACTGCTTTGGACATGAATGTCACATTAAAAAAATTTATATCCTATTTAATCTTGTACAAAATACATAAAATCTTTAGAAATTCATAATTTAAAATCCATAACTTCAAATTGACTCTTTTCAGTGGCATTAATTTTGTTTTAGTATTATTTATCACCTAGTACCTTTATTTAACTATGAAACTTGATTTAACATTATTCACATGAATTACTCTATTCTAGGTACTTATAACTTCAGAAATTCATAACTTGATAACAGTAACTCCGATTTTAGTGGTTCTCGAATTCACGATCTCGTAGCTTCACGTAGATTATTATTATTCAGTTTGTTCTTATGTTTGGTGTGATGTTAATTTTATCTATACCATGTTCGTTTGTATTGCTACGACTAGCAGTGAGGTCACGAGGACTTGAAGTTCACTCTGGTAACTGAAATCTCTAGTGCCAAGCAAGTTGTGCCCTTGATTCACTTTTGTTACCCAATAATGTTCTTTATAATCATTTACCATGCATAGGTTTAATTTTGATGGGACCCGATAGGTCACCCTAGATTGTTTATCTCATTACCTTGTTTACCCCTGAATCACTTGGGTAGTTTGCTATTGTTTTATATGGTTTTGGGATAATCATTTATTATATCCATTTTCCAGTTATTATGTTATTTTATTTATGTTCATGACAAGATCATTATATTATTGTTAATTGGAACATGGAGCTTAACTTGAGAAACACGTGCCACCACAAGGGAGGAATGGGACCCCTTGGCTAACTAATTAGGAAAGCTAGTGGAAGACTACCTTACCCGAAAGGGGCAAGGGCAGTAGGGGAGTTGCATGCAAGGAGGTTCTCGAGTTGATTTGCTGCGATGACGGTCAGACGGGGGATTCTTGCAAGTGCTCTTCCCATAAACTGTAGTGGGTTTTCGGAAGCTAGTGGAACTTTGTAAAGGCCTCGTAGTGGATCCCTAGTCATTCACCTTGGTAGTGTCTAAGGGCCTAGCTAACCCTGGCGACATGGGAAACACGACTTGTGGGTAAAGGGTACAACCTCTATAGAGTGTAAAACTGGTATACTAGCCGAGCTCACGGTCATGAGCAGCTCAGGACTCTCTGATGATTAAATTATGGAACCTAAACTCAATTTGTCATTTGCATATGCATGGGATTTGTTATTAATTTTTTTCTATTATTTTATTATGGTTTGGTATTCACTTACATTTAGTAACTGCTAATAAAATTTTGACCAACTTATAAAAGCAATGCTCAGCTTTAACCTCTATTGTTGATCAGCCTTACACTTCATGAACTCCCACCTTTGGTGAGTTCATGTCACATTATTCCCCACAACTTGTTGAGCGATGAACTTGTGTGAGCTCACCCTTGCTGTCTCACACCCCCCCCCGCAGGTCAAGAATAGGTACCACTGGATGAGGCGCATGGTGGATGTTGCGCTGTATTCATGAGAGGTCTAGGTCGTCGTCTCCCAGTTGACTTTCTATCGCCAAGGATGGATTTTAGATCCTGTTATATGTATCTTTTATTTTGTAAGACTTCCGCTATGTAATAAGTACTCTGATTATATTGTGACATTTATCTCTATACACTCTGTTATTATATATGTTGTCTTCTTTGGCGCATGTATGAGATGCACCCGGCTTTGTCCCTTAAAGCCCGGGTGTGACAATAACTCTGGTGCGTTGTATTCACGTTCCTATTTTAGGGTAGATCCAAAAAATATGGCAGATCGTGTGAGTTTTCATTGCATGCACGCAAATTTTGAATGATATTTTCGTTTCCACTGCACTCATTAAAAAATAGGATGACATAGTTCATGCAGAGCATAAATTCTTATTCAAAGTCGTATAAATACATACACCGTGTAGCATAATTGATAAAAACCTAATATCGGTTCAACTAACAACCCTAGGGGAACAAGGGATAGTTTTATGGCAAACATAAGATGGTATTCATCATCACAAAAATCATCATTGGAATAAATAAATAGTGTAAGTAACAAGCATAAAACATAATCATCGATGGCATAAACATGGATCGGATAGTTCATCGTCGGAGGACGATTCTGAGGCCGCTAGATCAAAGGACGTCGCCGAAGCCACCGGATCGGAGGAGTTGGTCATCAAAGGATGCCAGAGCAACCCACACCTCATGTGGCCACCGTCGCCAGAGACGATCGTGCCTCATGCGATCGCTGGAGCAACCAGCATCTCTCGTGGCCTCCATCGCTGCTGCAGAAGCCAACACTGTTGCCACGGGGCCTGGGGCGCCACCACCGTCTATCTGCTTCAAAAGCGCTGTCGCCGCTTGCTTGCCCACCTCGGGTGCATCGTTGTTGCTTGATCCTGGTGGAGCGTGTCGGTGTTTAGGGTCCGACCGCGCACCTGGGGTTGCCCCACGAGGTGCTTTTTGGAGTAGGACGGTGTAACCGACTGTAGCTCAATGGTTCGCGCTAGATGCACGAGAGACAATAGACAATTTTGCATAGGTTCGGGCCGCTTTGAGACGCGTAACACCCTACGTCCTGGTGTAGATCTTTTATGGGATGGGTTACAGGGGAATTCTCTAGTACGAGGAATGCTAGAGGGCCTAGTGGATAGCTGATGAATGAGATGAAGATGTTTTTGATGGGGTGCCCCCTAGGCCTTATATACTCGACTGTGGGGCGATACATGCGGATATGATAACAACGTGCGCCTAAGCAATAGTGAACCGACTAAACTTATCTTCCTATGATCCTGCCGACTTATCATCGATTAGTTCAGACGTCTGAGGGTGCTGTGCGGGAGAATCAGATCACTGCTGCGGATAGCGCTTGAATTCAGCGAACCGCATGGGCTTGAGTTGATCCGATCTCGTGTTGATCCAATCTGCCGAAAGTTCCTCCCCTAGCCCACGAAGGGATGGCCTTGCGAAATAATAGGCCTGGGGCCCTTCGCGAGGCCTTCTTGCCTTCTAGTGGACCCAAGGGATATCTGTCCTCCACAAGCCCCCAATCTTTGTGTTGATTTTGAAATAATCGGCCCAAAGATTCTAGGTCCAGCTTGCGATTTTGAAACATGTCTGTTAAGTCGTTACCTCTAACTCTGAGTGACTTGGTAAAAACGATCTTCTGTCATCTTCTTTTGACATTATTCAATAGTCTTTTACTTTAATCTTCAGAAATCGGTGCTCTGCTCATGCTTTGGAGATCAACATTTTGTTCTCAGGGTTTAAGGATTCATTGGGTGCACCGGAGGTGCACCCAATGGGTGTAGCCCTCGAGCTTTGAGTGGATTACTGAAAATAATCCACTCAAAGGTCTTCATCCCATGCTTTTTTAGAAATCATTGTCTCTGACATGGACTCATGCCTTAGAAATCAACATTTTGCCATCAACCTATGCTTTAGAGATCAACATTTTGTTCTCGGGGTTTTAGGATTCATTGGGTGCACCGAAGGTGCACCTAATGGGTGTAGCCCCCGAGCTTCGAATGGATTACTAAAAATAATCCGCTCGAAGGTCTTCATCTCAAGCTTTTTCAGAAATCATTTTCATCTTCATCTCATGCTTTAGAAATCAGCATTTTAACGTTAGTTCATGCTTTAGAGATCAGCATTTCGTCTTTTGGAGTTAACGATTCATTGGGTGCACCGGAGGTGCATCCAATGGGTGTAGCCCCTGAGCTTTGAGTGGATTACTGGAAATAATCCCCTCAAAGGTCTTCATCCCATGCTTTAGAAGTCAGCATTTTATCCTTGCCGAATGCCTTAGAATTCAGCCTAATATCATCAACTTTATGCTTTAGAAATCAGCATACGGTTTTGCCTTTGAGATCAACAACACGGTCTACCCCATGTCCTGTTGAAATTTATTTGATCTGCGACAGATTGGACATCCGGTAGATGGCCCTTGGCTGGTCTTCCTTTCGCTTCGTGCTTCAATGCTCCTGTTGATTAGACTTGTACTTCATCGGCTATTTGTGGCTTTCCTTCGATCTCCATCGATATCTTCTTTTTGTCTTGATACATTCATTGCGTATACTGTATGGATGTGACTGTTTGGGAAAATCTATTGAAAATTCTTGGATGTCCCCCTCAATGGGTGTAGGCAAGGGACGACTTGGTGCGCTGAGCGTTTAGCGAACTGTCCCTAAGTAGTAACTTGACGTGATCACGGGTGTAATCATATCGTCCATGCAGTTGACTTGAGTCCCAATGGGTGTTGTGTTACGTGAAACGGCATCAGCCGCCTGACTTGTTTCCAGACGATTTGAATTGCTTATTGAATACTTGCGACTGTTCAGTGGCCGTGGTAGGAGATGAGCAATTGCCTTCTTCCTCTATAAATAGAGCGCTTGCTTCCCTGGCGTCTTCACACATTTCTCTGTCGCTTGTTGCTTACTGTCCTCTTTTCTCTTCTCTTCTACTCCATCATGGGCAAGATCAAGAAGGGTGTGTAGGAAACGGTGACGCCTAAGAGGGGGGGTGAATTAGGACTTCTAAAACTTTCATTAAACTAGGCCACAAATAAATCCCTAAAGCAAAACCTATGCAAGTAATCAAACTAGAGAGTGCAAACTAGGTTTTGTCTAAGTGTTGCTATCTCTACCACAATGACTAAGTTTCAATCTACACTATATAAGTATGAATACAAGATTGAAACTTAAAATGCTTAATATAAATGCGGAAGCTTAAAGAGCAAGGTAGAGAATGCAAACTCTCGTGGATGACGGTGGTATTTTTAACGAGGTATCCAGAACCGCGCAAGGTCCCGACTAATCCTCATTGATGCCCCTACGCAAAGGGAAGCCCACGTGAGGGCCAAGCACCTCGATCGAGTAACTCCGTAGAGAGCCGCGGGCCTTCTCCACACGTAGGTGGTGCTCCGCTTCCGGCTCCTCTCGGACGCTCCCCACCGTCTCCACTATCGAGCTTCCGACCGAAAACGCCGCGGGCCTCGTTCCCTCTGGTACAAGGTGGCGGTCGTGACACAAACGCGGTTGTCACGGTCTCGCAAGACACTCGCCCCACTTGGTACAATTACAACGGCTCACGCAAGAGCTGAGAGGTTGTGTGGTTTTACAAAACTCACTCAACTAACTAGGGTTCACCTAGAGCAAGCGCTAAAGCGGTCTAACTAACCTAAGCTCTTCGCAAAGCACCTACGCTAATCACCGAGTGATTCTATTAAGCACTTGGATGTTTGAGCTCTTGGAAATGTGCACTATATGCCTTGGTATGTTGCTTGGGCTCCCACACCTCCAAATGACCGGTTGGGTGAAGTATATATAGGCCCCAACTCAAATATATCCATTGGAAAGCAGTTCTGCAGCTTTCTGCGGTGCACCGGACAGGTGCACCGGACTGTCCAGTGGTGCACCGGACATGCCACATGTACTAGTCATTAAAAAGTAGCCGTTGGAGCTTCCGAAGATGGCGCACCGGACATGGACAGCCCATGCCCTCTTGTCGTATTTTGGCCATAACTTTTAGCTCCAAACTCCGATTTTGATGATCTTGTACTTTTTGGAAAGCTTATGAAATTCTCTACATCCCAGAGTTGAATCCGTATCAGTTTGAGCAAATTTGGCACACCGGACAGTCCGGTGTGCACTGGACATCCCATATGCTGGTGCAGTTTTTTCAGCAATTCCGACTTCATATTATAGGCATAACTTTTAGCTCCAAACTCCGATTTTGATGATCTTGGACTTTTTGGAAAGCTTATAAAATTATCTACATCTCAGAGTTGAAGCCATGTCAGTTTGAGTAGATTTGATTTTGTGAAACACTTCCAATTCAATCAGCGGAAGAACTAGAACATCCTCTATTTCCAAACATCCCTAGCCTTACTTTTTTGCCTCCAAACATCCTCTGTTTCCCTTTGGTTTCGCTTCCGCCCAATTCGCCAATGAGATTGTGATGGCGCCCAAGCGGAAGAACCAGAATTCTGCTGCTGTGGTCATTCCTCCTATCGATCCCAACAGCCAATTGCCTTTCACAGGTAATCATATGTCTGTTGTTTCTGAGTCGGATCTTCTCCACCTTGTCGATATCGGAATTCTTCCTCCCAAGGAGCTTTGTTCTTGGCGTATTTGTTGTGGGGTTACTGTCCCAACAGAGGATACCCACGAGTCCGTTGTTTACGTTCCTTTTCTTATTCGTGGCCTTGCCCTTCTCATTTCTCCCTTCTTTCACGGTCTCCTTGACTTTTACCATCAGAATCTGACTCACCTGAATCCCAACTCTATTCTGCAAATTTCTGTCTTTGTTCATTTGTGTGAGGCCTACCTTGGAATTCTTCCTCACTTCGGTTTGTGGAGATACTTGTATCACTGTTGCCCTGGGATGGCTGAGGGGCAGCACCGGCTTGTGGGCGGTGCGAGCTTGGAGATGCGCTGTGGGAGGAAAACGGAGTACCTCGATATCCCACTTAAGGACAGCATTAAAGGATGGCGCTTAGAGTGGTTCATTGTGGAAAACCATGCCAATTCCCTCCCCCCTCGGTCAGGGAGGCAACTGGATGTGCGCACTCCGAGTTGGATTGAGTCTCCTACCGCCTTGGAGATAACAGAAGCCAAGGTTCTGCTTGCTGAAATTTGTTTGCTGAAGGAGAGAGGTCTGACCGCTGAAGCTATGGTTGCGAATTTTGTTTTTAAGAATATTCAGCCATTGAAAGACAGAGCATACACAACTTATTTGTATGGTGGTGTCACCGACTCAACCCGGGTTACCAACAAGAGGATTCCTGGTGTGGATTTGGTGAGCCGACTGGAAATGATTCTTAGGGGCAAAGTATCAAATATTGGTGCTCCTGTTGCATATTCTGCCTGGAATCTGCCATCTTTCAAGTCCTTTTTCGATTTTGTGTCCAATCCTCCTGATAGTGACAGTGGTTTAGGTCTTAGAGTGCGACCCTCTCTCAAAGAAGTAGAGGCTCTGGTTGCTTTGCTTGGTGATCTTCCAAATAATGATAGGTGTTGGGGGCCTTCGGAATCCGAAGGTCCTCAAAAACATGATTTGATAATGTTTTCCAAGTGAAATATGTGAACAGGTATCTTTGGATTCGGATCATGAGCACACAGAGCATGGTTAGGACGAAGCTTGAGCGAGACGAAAGCTGATTATGACGAAGGACAAGGTGATCACGAAGCTGTGCACAGGAAAGCTTCGGCATGACAGTAGAAAAGAGGAACCGACTTAAAGATGAAAAGGCAAATTAGACCTCGAAGAATTACTATAGCGTTATTAGCAAATATAAAGGGTATGAATGTAATTTTACATGGGCTGCGTCCCTTGCCTATAAATAGATAAACAGTACTCCCGTACTGTTCACGTTGACTTGGCGTTTGCTCTCACGTCACGCTTGTACCCCTGTTTTTCTTCGAGCCAAAGGTACATTCATAATCTGTCATTGTGAATACAACAATGCAAGTTAAAATAAGTTAATAATAACATTTAAAGTGTTTATATTACTTTTCCATATCTTGTGTATGAATCCTTCTTCATCATTTATTGTGCTCATGAAGGTTTGTCTTTCATGACCTTCGTCCGGAATTCATTATATCCGAAGGGAGATAATGCTTCAAAGGACGAAGGACTTTGACATTTAACACTTTTATGTTGCCTTGTTCTTAACTCTTAGCATTTGAGAACAAGTCCCCAACATTGGCGCCCACCTCCGGTGAACTCACTTCCACTATTTTGAGTTTCGAACACCCTCGGCAAGCGTAGACCTTCGTCATGCCGCCAAAGAAAGCTTCAGCAACAGGGGCTGCCGCTTTACAGCCGCTTGACCCCAACCAGGACACTCTCTCTCTTCGAGAGGCCCGAAGCTAGAAAAGGAAGGTCATCAGTCCAACGCCTCAGGAGGACGACTTGGACCAAGAGATCAGAAATATGGAGATGCTCCATCAGCAGGTGCAATGGAAGAAGGAAAAGATGGCTAGGCTGGCTGATCTGCAAAGGCAGATAGACGAAGCCTCTGAAGAAGTTCGCCATCTTACTCAAGATGAGCAGAACCGAAGGCCTCAGTATAGAGAGCTTCATCAAGAGGGCTTCTTCAACGAAGATGACTGGTATGAGAATTTCCATCATGGAAATTTTGCCTTTGATGATGCTTCTCCTCTATCAGCAGAACTGCAGGCTACACCTTGGCCCCCGTCCTACAAGCCACCTCAACTCCCCATGTACGACGGCCATTCAGATCCGAAGCAGTTTCTGATGAGCTACGAAGCAACAATATCTTCCTATGGTGGCAATACTGCAGCCATGGCGAAGTCTTTCGTCATGGCTGTCAAGAATGTTGCACAAACCTGGTACTCCTCCCTTCGACTAGGAACGATCACATCGTGGCAGAAGCTGAAGGATATGCTGATCACCAGCTTCCAAGGGTTTCAAACGAAGCCGGTTACCGCTCAAGCTTTATTCCAGTGCACCCAAGATCACGAAGAGTATCTTCAGGCGTATGTCCGAAGATTCTTACGCCTGAGGGCACAAGCGCCAACAGTGCCCAATGAAATTGTCATTGAGGCCATGATTAAGGGGCTTCGGCCGGGACCTTCAGCCCAATACTTCGCCAGAAAGCCCCCTCAGACTCTGGAGAAATTGCTTCAGAAGATGGATGAATACATCCGCGCTGACAATGATTTTCGACAGAGAAGGGAGGAAGCTTACAGGTTCTCCGAAATAGCCAGGGGCTTCGGAGGGAGAATTCATCCTAGGCATGTCAGATCGATTCATTCCACTCAGAATGATGACAGGGGAAGCCAGCAGCAGAGGCCGCAATATTCCTCCCAGGCTTCGGGGCAGCAGCAGAGCTATCCTCGACCTCCAGCTCTGAGGGGCAGAGGTGCCAGGGGCTTCGGAGGGAGATTTGGGGATCAGCCCAGGAAGATTTATTGCCTATTCTGTGGTGAGGACAAGGGCCATACCACCAGGATGTGCCATGTTACCATTCAGAAACAAAAGGAGATAGCAGAAGCTGCGGCCCAACAGAGCTAGCCGAAGCAAGTTATGCACACTGCTTCGTACCATTCACCATACATTCCAGAGTATGTAGGCAACCACCCTGCAGCTTCTGTCGCTTCGGCAAGCCAACCTTAGGCATCCTGGCAACAGCTTCCCCCACCACCACCAATGCAACAAGGCCAGCAGCCAGAAGGGAGTCAGCATCCCCACCTCCAACAGGACTTCAGAGAAGAGTCCGAAGCTCGCACAGTCAATAGTACTGTGCCAGAATCGAAGCATATTTACTAACAAATATCCTACTTCGGCAGCAATTTTTACATTCAGTATCATTTTCTTTTTTTAATAAGGAACAATTATTGAAAGCCTAAGTATTTTTGTCGTTTTTTAAATCACTTGTAATAGTTTCTTTTTTGCCACAGTAAAAATATACCTTCTCCACAGAGTAGCGGAGTTGCCGAAGCATAAGATTTATGGTTACAAGGGGAATTTCCGAAATAACAAAAAGTCGTTCCTAAGGGAGCGCAGCGTAAGTTTTCTGCTCAAAAGTCGTTCCGAAGGGAATGCAGAGCCTACAACGAAAAATAAACGCTGATACCGCTGAAAGTAAAAGGCGAAGAAGCTCCTAAGGGAGGCTTACAGCGAAAAATAAACGCTGATTCCGCTGAAGTAAAAGGCGAAGAAGCTCCTAAGGGTGGCTTACAGCGAAAAATAAATGCTGATTCCGCTGAAGTAAAAGGCGAAGAAGCTCCTAAGGGAGGCTTACAGCGAAAAATAAACGCTGATTCCACTGAAGTAAAAGGCGAAGAAGCTCCTAAGGGAGGCTTAGAGTGAAAAATAAACGTCGATCTTCGGCAAATATCATTTTGCATAACATCACATCATCACATCATTTGCATAGCATAACATCATACATCATATTGCATCAATGACGCAAGAAGGGGATCAATGTTGATATTTGGAGATTGTTTCGAAGAAACAGTGCCAAGGCACAAAAAAGTAAATTTTGAAGAAGCATACCTTCGTCAAACTCCGAAATGAAAAGATTTATCGGTTATTGATTTTACGAAGATTGGACGTTTTTATGAAAATACGGATATTATTTACGAAGCATAAAAAGAAGGGAAGGTGTTTTTTTTCGCCGAAGGCTCAAAAAACGGTATGTATGTAAAGTTTCATGCATCGTAAAGAATTGAACCATAAATAGCTTATATATTACATTCAAAGTTACAAAATATTACATATGTTCAATAAATATTACATTCCAAATGTTTTTACAATAACATCTAGTTTTCCCTTAGAACAACTTCTGCAGCTTCGTTCAGTAGTTGATCAACAACTTTATCCATGATAGCTTCAGTCATTTTTCTAATTTCATCGTCCCCCTTCACGTGGGGGTCCGCCAATGGCTTGGCAGGCTCTGAGGGGCGAGAAAGTGCGGCTGTGTTACAAAGCGTAAACAAGTTCGAAATCAAAAATTACAATAGAGCCAAAAACTGCTAGTCAATACCTATTTGCACTTCGACATCTGCACTCTTCTCAACGGTCTCTGCTACTTTTCTAGCATCATGAATACCTTTCTCGCTCTTTCGTATAATTTCTTGGGCCATCTCCCAGTCACCATTGTCCCAGATGTCGGTGAAAAATTTTCCACCAACCAGGCTTGCTTCGGCCGAGGGGTCTTTTATATCTTCAGAAGACAAGGCGGTTTCGAATTGTGCCAAAAATTTTACATGGTCACAGCCTTTTCTCTCCAAAATAGTGGCAATCCCCCTGGCACCCGTAAAAGCACATATGTCTCCACGGCTATTCAAAACTTCTTCAAAAGCTTCAGCTTCGTGGCTGATCCATCCAATTGGGCCTTCGGGGTCACCCCTTATGAAGTCCTCCTCACTTGAGAATGCGCCGACGCTGGCGAAGCTGGTTCTTATTTTCTTAACACATTCTATAGATTTTTCATAACACTTTTTCTTGGATGCACGAAGCTCTTCAATGTTTCTTTCTAAATGATTGGCCCATTGTTCACTAATTTCTCGTTTTGTTTCTTCAAGTGTGCACTCTTTAGCTCTGACTAGTTGTTTCCGAAGATCTTCAATTTCGCGCTTCTGAGCTTCGGCTTGAGTTTTGAAAGCAGCTTCGTCTTCTTTTATTTTATTCAATAACGAGTGCAATATTTTATCTTTTTCGAGACCTTCGTTCCTTAGTTCAATTACTTCGGAACGAAGGTTGCTCAAGGCTATAGTATACCCTTCGTCTTCGACATCTTTTTGTGCCCTGAGGGCATTGCTAAGTATAAGACCCTGGGAAAAAATGTTTGTTAATAAGTTTAAGCAAATGAAAAATTTTGGTTTCAAGAGATAATACAAAGATTTCATTTTTTCACCTTTAAACTATTGTATGCTAAGCTGTCAGCCAACTCGTTCTTTGACAACACTAAGAGCCCGTCTTCTAGTGTTGGGAATCCGAAGCTTTTGCTCATTTCCCGACAGACTGAAATCTCCTTGCTGTCAGGGAGACAATACAAGAAGTCTTCTTCTCCGCTGCCGTTGAATATCAACGCCCCCTTGGGATATTTCAGTCTTTGGACATAGAACTGAGCCTCCTGCTTTTCTTTTTCAGTCAACTCCTTCCCCGAAGCATGTCGTAAAATATAATCAGAAGCTTCAGAAAAGGCTTGGGGGCGGCAGTGCCACTTTCTTCAACAAAGATTTGTTCTGCAGTTTCTGTTTCTTTGGTTTCCAAGAACTTTACCTTGGCGGGCTCTGAAGGCCCAGCTTCAGTTTTAGCTTGGTGCTTTAAAGCTTCGGCCTCAAAGGTTTCGATTTGCACTTCGGGAGTTTCGGCAATTTTCTTTGGAGTAGTGCTTGAAGACTTTATTGTCTCCAATACATCCAGTACATTAACCATCCTTTTTCTTTTGGGGGTCAACGCTGGACCCTTTTGGCTTTTTGGTACTTCAACTTTTGCTGAAGGACTTAAAATTTCAGATGTTCTTGTTTCTTCAGCCTTCGGTTCTTCTATTTTCTTTATCTCTGGCATCGTGACGGGCTCTTCAATATTCTTCAAGGGAGTTGCCTCTTTGGCTTCGGGGGCCGAAGAGGATTCACCGACAAACTCGGGCACTATGGCCGGTTCAATATAGCATGGACGGTGTGTAAGAACCTTTATCTTTTTACTCTTCGGCGCTGGCTCACTAAGAGCGGCTGAGGCGGCTTCCTTCGTAGACGCTGTATCTTTCCTTTTTTGACCCCGTGTTGGGTAACGGTAGTCAGGATACACGAACCCAATGGCATCAAATACTCGGTTGAGCCTTTTCTTCTTCCGGCCTCCGAAGGCTGCGGATAGTGCAGTATCTTCTGCCTTCGAGTATGGCCCAAGCAGCTCATCGCTTACGGCCTCAATACTTTTCAGCCAGTCGTCATCTGGACTTATCTCCATATTTGAAGGTGAATTTTAACCTAACTAGTCCACCTTCGTTAGGTTCACTGACGGTTTCCTTTGGCATTTCCCACTTATCTGCAAGTGGCCATACTCTGAAGGCAATGTGTTCTTGGATCAAATCCCTTGTCCCGATGAAAGAGCAAACTACTTCGAAGGCTCTCTGGCATTCTTCGGCTGCTTCGTCAATTTCCACCTTCGATTTCCGAAGGCCGAAGCGCTGCCAGATAGGGCGCATAATGATACCTTTAATATCTTCTCGCGTTTTCAAGTCGTTTTTCACATAAAACCATTCCTTCATCCAGTCCCCAAGCCATCTTTTCCGAAAAGTTGGCACGGGACAGCTTGACCCAGAGCGGGCACCGAAGCTATAACAGCCAAAATTGTTGTGATATTGCTCCCTACCCCATGGTTTCGTCTCATACAATAACTCATGCATATTGCAGAAACTTTTTGCATCTGGTTCCAAACCTTGGCTCTTCATGGCCCATATGAAGATTCCCATCCTTATGATTGCTTCAAGAGTAATTTGATGAAGGTAGATTTCAAATATCTTCAAAACTTCTACCACAAAACTGCTCAAAGGAAACCGAAGTCCAGCCTTAAAGAAGCTTCGGAATATCACGACTTCATTTTCCTCAGGAGTCGGACAAGTTTTCTCTCCTTCGTCAGCCCTTAGAATAGATAAATCCCAAAAATATCTGCCCCTCATATTGACAAGATGGCTTTGTTTAATGCTTGATTTTCCAAAAACTGCATGGCTAGGTCGCCAAGGTCGATCTTCGGAATCTTCACCGCCACTTTCCATATCATAGCTGTCACTATCACTAGTGTCTTCAGACAAACCCTCTAAAATCTCCCTAGTAATCTTCTCTGTATTTGTCTTTGCTATTGATTCAAGGAAGCCGAGATTCATCTCTTCGGAAAGGCTTAGCTTAGGCTCAGCGACAGTTTTCTTGTCTTTAGACATCTTCAAAAATGCTAGGAAAGTGCTCTCAAAGACGAAGCTTAAAATGTAAAAAGCTAGGCAAGCGTTGGTGTGCAAAGAGCTAAAAATTAGGAAGGCAGGAGCCAGCGGCAAGAAAGCGTGCTAAATGTGCTGGCGGTGCGTTCTTATTTATACGCCCAGTACGTTGCAAGTGGCAGGGCCCCACTTGTCATTGACTATTGCTATTCTAGCAAAGAGAAGGTGTTTTTTCGGACCTTCGGCTTAAGGCCTTCGTCCATATCGCAATCTGAATTTATTATTCTAGCAAATTAATATTGCGAGGGGCTACTGTTGGGGGCCTTCGGCTTCCGAAGGTCCTCAAAAACATGATTTGATAATGTTTTCCAAGTGAAATATGTGAACAGGTATCTTCGGATACGGATCATGAGCACACAGAGCATGGTTAGGACGAAGCCTGAGCGAGACGAAAGGTGATTATGACGAAGGACAAGGTGATCATGAAGCTGTGCACAGGAAAGCTTCGGCATGACAGTAGAAAAGAGAAACCGACTTAAAGATGAAAAGGCAAATTAGACCTCGAAGAATTACTATAGCGTTATTAGCAAATATAAAGGGCATGAATGTAATTTTACATGGGTTGCGTCCCTTGCCTATAAATAGATGAACAGTACTCCCGTACTGTTCACGTTGACTTGGCGTTTGCTCTCACATCACGCTTGTACCCCTGTTTTTCTTCGAGCCAAAGGTACATTCATAATCTGTCATTGTGAATACAGCAATGCAAGTTAAAATAAGTTAATAATAACATTTAAAGTGTTTATATTACTTTTCCATATCTTGTGTATGAATCCTTCTTCATCATTTATTGTGCTCATGAAGGTTTGTCTTTCATGACCTTCGTCCGGAATTCATTATATCCGAAGGGAGATAATGCTTCGAAGGACGAAGGACTTTGACATTTAACACTTTTATGTTGCCTTGTTCTTAACTCTTAGCGTTTGAGAACAAGTCCCCAACAATAGGCAAGTTCACTTTGAGATGCTTATGAATCCGGGTGATGCAGAGATAAGTGCTACGCTGGACATGTTGGCTGGAGATTCTTTTGACTCGGCCCCTCCTGAACCAATGGCTGTTGCAACTATCCCAGAGCCTAAAAAAACTGTGGATACTCGAAGGCCTGAGGGTACTCGTCCGAAACGTCTCCGCCAGGTCAGTCGTCTAACTGCGCCTGCCGAGGGGAAGAAAAAGAAAAAGAGATGGCTTTAACGAGTGTCGTGTTTGGACTAGGGTGCTGGCCCTTCTGCTCCTACCGCTGACGGAGTACCGGTGGAACTCTTCACTGGAGCTGAAACCAATGGCGCCAGAGTTGATCCCAATGGGTGTGACCCTGCTAGAGTTGAACCTAATGGATGTGACCCTGCTGATGCTGAACCCAATGGGTGTGACCCCTCCAGAGCTGATCCCAATGGGTGTGACTCTGCGCCGTTTATGGTCCGTATTGTTGACGAGGACGAAGAAGAAGAGGAAGTCCCATTAATTCAGAAGAACAGTCGACGTTACAGAGTTAGTGGGGGGAGTAGCGATATTCCTTCTCCAGCTCTATCTGCCCTTGTTGGTTTGCAAGAATTATCCATAGCAAATTTTGATCAGGCTCTCGAGGATGTTATTCCTAAAGATCTGTTGTCCGAGCCAACTAATGGTGATATGATGAACGTCTGCTCTGACATTCCAGATGTGGGATTAGAGGTATCCCAAGCAGCGTCTCATGCATCATCGACCTTGGAAGGCGGTCTTCAGAGCCAAGAGGTTGGTCGAGGTTGTTCAATTCCCATGGAGGTGACTGAGAGTCCTTCAGCCTTAGAGGTGGCTGTTGCAGAGAACCTAGTCCTCAGGGATGGTGCCAGCGGTTGCCCAGCCCCCGAGGGTGTTGCCAGTAATGATCCGGCTCGGGTGGGTAGCGCAAGCTGCAACCCAGCCCCCGAGGGTTTTGTCGGTGGTGATCCGGCTCCGATGGGCAGTACGGGCTACAACCCAGCCCCCAAGGGTGTCCAAGTGGGCTCCCCTTCTCATACCTCCATGGATGTCCACGTCGGGTCTTCTCCACCACATTTTGGTGGCACAACGGCGGTGCATGCTTCAAATGAGGGAGTCGCCTTAGAGGTCGGTGCACTGGATGCTGGAGTTCTGATGCCTGCTAGTGGTGTTGAATCAATCCCTGGCGATGCTCTTCAGATTATCCAAGTTGATATTCCTTCGTCAAGCCACCAGCTAGCTTCTCATGACTTGGGATTTCCTTCGTTCTTCTCTAATCTTCAGGTAACTCAGCTTTTTTCTGTTGTGGCAATACTCCTAGCGAACCATAGTCTTTATACTCATTTGCTTTTAATGTCAGGCCTTGGTCGACGGGATGGCTAGTCAGTTGAGATCTCATGGTGCCTCTATCCTAGAAGGAGCTCTGTCTCTGACGCAGTGGAATCCATTGCTGCTTCAGAAACAGATATATGATTTGAAAAATGTCAAACGTTGGTTAGTGTCTTTGTTTCTTTCTTGGCTGATTGATCAGTCTGTTTTTTAACTATGTGTCCTTCTTCAACCGCTTTTTGTTAGATATGGCCCGACGGTACTTTGAACTCGAAGAAAAGTATTCCCAAGGCCAGATCGATCTAGCTCGGGTTTCTGCTTCCTTAGATGACGCCCATTCATTGAATTCCTCTCTTAGTGCTCAGCTTGACTCTGAAAGGGCAGCTAACGAGGTAAGCTTACTTGACTTTCTCTACTGTGTTTTTTCTGCTTACTGGATGCTTGAGGGTTGATTCTTGTCTGTAGGAGGAAAAACATGTACTTGCGGCTTCTCGCGATAATCTTGATAGGTTGTATCGTGATGCCAGCAATTCTCTGACTATCATGGAGAGGAGCCATCGTTTTACCATGGCAGATTTGGATCACCACCGTCATGAGCTATAAGCATCCCAGGATGAAGTCTTGCGTCTTAGGTAGTTGGTGTCGAGCAAAG
Organism: Zea luxurians; assembly: GCA_029449295.1. NCBI lineage: Eukaryota > Viridiplantae > Streptophyta > Magnoliopsida > Poales > Poaceae > Zea > Zea luxurians. Next base: position 167,923,319 of record JAOPSE010000004.1, read on the forward strand.
ACTTCATCATCAAGGATCTGCGCGCCTCCAAGAAATCGGTCGTCCAGGAGCTAGAGGTCGCTCGACTAGCTACCAAAGCTGCAGAAGATAATTCCACCATTCTGAAGGCTCAGCGTGATAAAGCTATGGATAAAGCTATTCGCGCGGGGCAGATCTTGATGAGAAGGCCAGGTGTAGTTGTTCCTGATGATATAATTGCCAATGTCAGAGCTGCTCCTGACTCCTCGAGTCGCCCTTCTTCTTCAGTTGCTCCTAAGAAAGATACTGCAAAGTAGAGATACTGAGTACATTTGTGGACTATATGCATACACGATTAATGTGTTCGAATGTTTGGCTAGAACTGAATGCCATTTTTGTTTTCTGTTGTTGGAATTCAACAGTTGTTATGATTGCGAAAGTAAATGCCGCGTGCTGGTTTTGAAGCTTATGCTAATTGATTGGCTGATGGCGAATAGAGGTCCCCCCTAGATGAGTGGTCGTAAGCATGTTATGCCAAGTCGAGTAGGTGTGAGAATGTTCCACCATCTTAAGCCATTGCTGACTTAAACTGATTGCTTTGTTGGTAGGGTATAGTGGTCACCCTAAGTTGAGTAAGCGTGAGCATGTTACACCGTCTTAAGTCACTGCCAACTTAAGCCGATTGCTCCGTTAGTAGGGTATAGTGGTCACCCTAAGTTAAGCAAGCGTGAGCATGTTACACCGTCTTAAGTCACTGCCGACTTAAGCCGATTGCTCCGTTAGTAGGGTATAGTGGTCACCCTAAGTTAAGCAAGAGTGAGCATGTTGCACCGTCTTAAGTCACTGCCGACTTAAGCCGATTGCTCCATTAGTAGGGTTTAGTGGTCACCCTAAGTTAAGCAAGCGTGAGCATGTTGCACCATCTTAAGTCACTGCCGACTTAAGCCGATTGCTCTGTTAGTAGGGTATAGTGGTCACCCTAAGTTAAGTAAGCGTGAGCATGTTGCACCGTCTTAAGTCACTACCGACTTAAGCCGATTGCTCCGTTAGTAGGGTATAGTGGTCACCCTAAGTTAGGTGGGCATGCAGATTGATAATAAGTAGTTTGAGTGCCTTTGAGAATGAAGACTTTTTTATTGATGATGTATTTTCCGAGTACAGAATATAATGCTGCCCCGATAGCTTTTGAAATCTAGCTAGGGGTAAAACTTCCTGAGATGTTCTATATTCCATGAATTTCCTATTTCCGTGCCATCCATTTGAGTAAGCCGGTATGATCCTGGCCAGGTGACTTTTGCTACTATAAACGGCCCTTCCCATAATGATGACAATTTGTGTCGTCCTTCCCCTATTAGAATTCGGCGAAGGACCAAGTCTCCCACTATACAAGATCGATGTCGAATAGCCTTATCATGATAGCGCCTCAGGGTTTGCTGGTACCTGGCTGACTGAATTACTATATTCAATCGCTCTTCTTCCAGTACATCAATATCCTCCAACCTGGTAGCCTCTGCCTTGGCTATGTTTTCAAAGACCAATCTTGGTGCTCCAAACCTGAGGTCGGCAGGTAGCACTGCTTCCGAACCATAGACCATGAAGAAAGGAGTGTTTCCATGCAAGGCTCGGCTAGGTTGAGTTCTTAGACTCCAAACCACATACGGCAACTCTCTGATCCATTTTCCTGCGAACTTTTCATTCTTATCGAAGACTTTCTTCCTGAGTGCTTCCAATATCATTCCATTAGCCCTTTCTACCTGACCATTGGCTCTTGGGTGTGCTACTGACGCATATTTGATCTGGATGCTTCTTTGTTCATAGAAATCAAAGAATTCCAAACTAGTGAAATTGGATCCCAAGTCAGTTATAATGTTATTCGGTATCCTGAACCTGAATATTATATCTTGTATGAATTCCACTGCTTTAGCCGAAGTTAGAGAAGCGATGGGTTTGTACTCTATCCATTTAGTGAATTTGTCAATGGCAACCAACACGTGAGTATATCCTCCCTGAGCTTTCTTGAAGGGTCCAATCATGTCCAGTCCCCAACACGCAAATGGCCATGTTATGGGTATGGTTTGCAGTTGTTGTGCTGGTAAATGTTGCTGCTTTGATAAGTATTGGTAGGCTTCACACCTCTGGACTAACTCGGCTGCATCGTGCTTTGCGGTCGGCCAGTAGAAACCAGATCTGAAGACCTTCCCAACCAGTGTTCTGGATGCTGCATATATTCCACACTGTCCAGCATGGATCTCATTTAACAGTTGTTTCCCAGTAGCCGAAAGAATGCACTTCCTGAGGACTCCTGATGCGCCTCTTCTGTACAGTGCATCTCCAATGAGGGTGTTGTTGGGGACTTGTTCTCAAGTGCTATGAATTAAGAACAAGGCAACACAGAAAGGGTTAACGATTAATGCCCTTCGTCCTTCAGAGCATTATCTCCTTTAGGATATAATGATCTTCAGACGAAGGTCATGAAGGACGTACCTTCGACATTACAGTATATCTCAATGAAAGGAGAAGCATATGAGAAATAACATGAATAATCATATGTCATCATTAATATCATTTAATCATATGGTCATGAATGCACTTGAACAATATTGAATTACATTTTTACCTTCGGCTTGACAGAAGGCAAAAGTCCAAGCGTGACGCGCGAGTGAATACAAGTCAGCGTGGACAGTACGGGGGTACTGTTCATCTATTTATAGACATAGGACACAGCCTGTGACAAATTACAATTATGCCCCTCATAAAAGTTTACAACATTGACTCAGACCTTTATGGATTAAAAGGTCATTCTATCTCTATGTCGGTTTGTAATGCCGAAGCTTCATGAAGAGGAACTTCGGCCATCTCCTGGGGACAACTTCAGCCGAAGCTGCTTCTTCGTGTAAGACCTTCGGCGCAACGAAGCATGGCCCCAACAGTAGCCCCTTTCGCGGCACTAGATCGTTTTTTGTAACGAGCTTGATCCGTGAAAAAAGTCTCTCAAGCTTTGGGAAGCCGAAGGTCCAAAAAACACCTTCCCTGAGCTCGTTGCCGAGAAACGATTCAATTTCCGAGCGCGTCGGACCCACCTTGCAGAGTTACTGTTTGATCTTTGCGGTCCACCGCGCAGCGAGTGCAAGTGACTGCCCGCCTGGTGTAAAAATCCTGGCGCTTCGCCTTCTCACCTGCAGCACTATATAAACAGACGAGTAGGTGTGAAGTTACCACAGCATTCATTGCTATTTGCACTGTTTTGCTGCCAAAATTTTTAACCATAGCCGAAGCTTGACACTCAGAACCGAACGAAGGTCCATCTCGAAGTCTGCTTCATCAGAAAGAAAGGCTTCGGGAGAAAAAAGAAAAAAGTATTCAATTTCCCCAAACTCAGAATCAAATGGCCAGAGTGCGATCTACTGCCAGGGTTGAGCGTGAAGGAGACGAAGCTGAAGGTTCGGAGACTGTTCCGATCTCCGAAGCAATGCAACGATCCGGACTGGTAACCGCAGAAGAAATCCCCGCTGCTGAAGCAGACCCGACAACTGCCGAAGGAGAAGAAGAGAACATTGAAGAAACTGATCCCGATGATGATTATCGCATTGCCATGCCCAGCAAGCCCAGCCACTTAGACTTCGGAAAGTCGACCATTTCGAAGGCTGATCTCTCCAAGATGGTAAAATCTGGTTATTTCAGTGAAAATCAGAAAAAACTACTTCGCTTCGGGGGAGAAGAGACTACCCCGAAGCCAGAGAAAAACGAGATAGTCATTTTCAAGAGCTTTTTAAAGGCTGGGCTGAGATTCCCCCTTCATGGTATTATTGCAGATGTATTGAAGAAGTTTGGAATTTACTTTCATCAATTGACTCCTAACGCTATCGTTAGGCTTAGTGTTTACATCTGGGCCCTCCGAAGCCAGGCTGTGGAACCGTTTGCCGACAGTTTTTGTCGAGTTCATGAGTTACATTACCAAACGAAGGCCAGAAAAGATGGATTACATGATAACTTTGGTTGCTACAATTTTGCCTACCGGAAAACAACAAAGTTTCCTGTTATCAGCTACCGAAGCAAATGGCCAGCAGGCTGGAAGTCTGAGTGGTTTTATGTGAAGGTTGACGAAGATGAAGAGAAGTTGGTACAAAGCCCACTTGAATTAATCTTCGGAGAGACAAGGCCGCGATGCCACATGACATTAGAAGGTCCCACCTGGGCTGCACTGGGTGAGTTTAAAATTATTTCAGAGCATATCAGTACCAGGGATCTGGTTCAAGAGTTCTTGGCGTTCAGGGTTTTCCCTACTTTAAAAGAATGGGAAATGCCGAAGCTGGAAAGGGAGAAGAAAGAGGGAGAACTTGTCCGGCTTCCTTACCATTTCAAATTCAAGAAATACTTTAAAAAACCTTGCCAAGAATGGCTGGACACAGTTGAAGTGATGTGCAATGAAATTCTTGGAAATTATTCCAAAAAAGAAGATCAGCTAATGACTGCGGCCTTCGGCACCCGTCCGAAGCGAAGACTAAACCGAGTGTTTGATGCCCTGGGTTTCGAGTACCCTGACTATGAACGGTTAAACAAGGGTGCTGAGGGCCAAAAAAGGAAAAGAGTGGCCGAAACTTTGAACAAAGATGAGGAAGAACCACCAAGAGAGAAGAAAATTCCAAAGAAGAGAAAAATATCATCTCCAAAGCGAAAATTATCCGACGAAGAGGGGACTCCTGCACCACCCTCTACCAGCGACGTGGAGGAAATCTTAAAGGTAATGACTGAACCCCTGCCCGCGAAGCTAAGTCCATTAGGGCCTCAACTGACGAAGCTTTTTCGAAAGGTGGAGAAGCCGGAAAAAACGAAGATAACCAGAACAAAAAGGCAAAGAATTATTGCAGTGACCGAAGTTATTGACAAGACGCCACCGAGGGCTTCAACTCGGAAAACGCCAGCGGTTGAAGGCACAACAAATGTCGAAGTCGCACCTTCGGAGGTCGCGACTACCGAAGCCGCTTCAGCCGAAGATTTGAACTTGGAAACTACAATTGAAGACATCGACAAAATTTTGCTAGACATGGCTGCAGAAGAAGCTGCCACTGCTGCTGAAGAAACCATGGCCACAGTGCCTGGAAAGGGAAAGGAAATAGCCGAAGATACTTCGGAAGACGAAGCCTACATATTTCAAAATTTAGTTGGGCAAGAACTGTCGAAGGCCGAAATAGAAGAGCTTAAAGACTATGCCAAATCTTGCGGATATAAGCCAGGAGCTCTTCTTTTCGGAGGTGTCGATGATGAAAAATTAGGCTGCATCCGAGATCAAATTGGAGCTAAGGTCATCGGTACTCTATCAAAGAGTATCGGTTTTCCGAAGCTAGAAACAGATATCAGCCGCTACCGACGACAACATATCGTCGGCAACTTATTTTATTCCAATTTCAAGGTAAACAACTTTTCTCTGACTTCTATTGTTTTTTAATAATGGAAATATTCCTAACGAAGGTTGTTTATTTGTAGAGCATGCTACTAAGCAAAGCTTTGAGGATGCAGCAAGATCTAGAGGATAAGAAACACGAAGCTATAATCGAAAATCTAGAGAGCAAGATAAAAGAGCAATCAGCTATTATTGAAAAGAAAGACTTTGAACTCCAAACAACTGAAGGCTTGCTGGCAGAGACTGAAGCTAAAGTATCAGAATTGAATTCGAAGCTTATCTGCCAATCAAAACAATTTGAACAAGAGAAGCTAGAGCTTAATTCAAAACTTGAGGCCGAAGTCCAAATCAACTCAGATTTGAAGAAATCATTAACAAGCCTTCAAGACAAATGTTTGAAATTTAGTAACAGCTGTATTCAACAATTAAAGAAGATCTTTTACTCAGTTGGAGCCAGCAGTGGAAAGTTCACCCCTGTTGGTGAAAATTTGCCAAGAGCCTTCGAACATATTGAAGCTGAAATTGAAGAGCTTGACGAAGTTATAGCCGGGCACGGTGACTTCTGTGCCTGGGTAGCCTCTCGAGGCACCGCTGCAGCGTTCCTGAAGGCCGGCTGTGAGCATTGAAAAATCGTCAACAGGCCGAATTTCACTCTGTCTCCATCAATTCTAGACGATATTCCTGACCTCGCCCGAAGCATTTCAAACAGATTTATAAAAATGATATGGACAAAAGGCGGGCGGGAGAAGGCTGGAGACGAAGCTCGAAGTCATCTTGAACCAGTAAGAAATCATACCTTGTACTTACCTTCTCCTTCACACTTGATTTTTACTCACAATACCTTGATTCATGTAGGATGACGAAGCTGAAGGTGATGCTTAAAAAATATGCCGCCGAAGCTGAAGCTCGGTGAAGATCAGTAGGAGTACTTTGTAGAAAAAACTCAGTAGACTTGTGCAACAACTTTTGTAAATACAGCTGAACTGTTCTTAATGAATTCTGTCCATACCTTGTAATATATCCTTACCCTTCCATTGAGGTGCTTTGATGTGGACGAAATTAGTATTTTGAGCTGAAGGCGAAAAAAACACCTTCCCTTCTTTTCGTACACGACGAAGCATAAAAGACCGCTTCTTCTTTTTTGCCGAAACCTCCCTTTTTTATACACAACGAAGCATAAAAAACCGCTTCTTCTTTTTTGCCGAAACCTCTCTTTTTTATACACAACGAAGCATAAAAAACCGCTTCTTCTTTTTTGCCGAAACCTCTCTTTTTTATACACAACGAAGCATAAAAAACCGCTTCTTCTTTTTTGCCGAAACAACCACTTATGCCATGAATGAATGTTTATGAATGCAAATGCTATGATGCCATGTGATGTGCGAATGAATGTCCAAACACATATCCGAAGCCATACCCTCAGCCATTATTTCCTTAGAAACAATCACACATTAGCTCTGCATCCCCTTAGGAACGACTTTTGAGCTTCTTCGCCTTTTACTTTTGGCGGAATCAGCGTTGACTTTTCGCTGTAAGCTCTGCATTCCCTTAGGAACGTCTTTTGAGCTTCTTCGCCTTTTACTTTCGGCGGAATCAGCGTTGACTTTTCGCTGTAAGCTCTGCATTCCCTTAGGAACGTCTTTTGAGCTTCTTCGCTTTTTCAGTTTCGGCACTCGATGGTGCGTTCTCAGATTTTACATTTACATTCTTTGGGGGATTTTGCTCTTATAAAACTAAAAAGGAAATTACATGTGATGGCCCCATTAAAAACCTTTCTCCCCCTTTAGAAAGGAAAAGGGTGCCATGAAAAAGAAAAGAAAAAACATAAAAAGTTACATCAAGTTATACATAATATCGCCGAAGCTCATCCGCATTCCAAGATCTTGGAATTTCGTTGTCGTCCATGTCCTTCAATCTGTACGAACCAGGCCTTGACGAAGATACTACTAAGAAAGGTCCTTCCCATTTCAACTGTAGCTTGCCCACTGTGTCTGGGTTGGCCACTCTCCGAAGCACCAAGTGTCCCGGCTCAATATTTTTTAGCCGGACCTTTCTATCTCGCCATTTGACTGTTTCAGCTTGGTATTTATTGATATTCTCCACAGCTTGAAGCCTGATCCCTTCTAAAGCATCTTTTTCCACAAGACAAGCATCTTCAGGACCTGATTCTGCCGAAGCTACTACTCTTATTGATCCAGCTTTAGCTTCTTCCAGAGTTATTGCTTCGTCACCGAATAATAACTTGAATGGAGTAAAGCCTGTAGACCTTGATGTTGTTGTATTGTGGCTCCACACCACTTTGGTTAACTGATCTGGCCACTTTCCCCTGGGTTGATTGAAGATTAACTTCATTATTCCTGTCATTATAATGTCGTTGGCCCTTTCAACGAGCCCATTTGACTCCGGATGCCTGACTGATGCAAAATGGATCTTCGTACCAATTTGATCACAGAAATTTCTGAAAGCTTCGGAGTCGAACTGCGTTCCATTATCCACAGTGATGGCCTTCGGTACCCCGAAACGACAAACAATATTCTGCCAGAAAAATTTTTGGACAGTGGCCGAAGTTATTGTGGCTAATGGCTTCGCCTCAATCCATTTAGAAAAATACTCCACAGCCACTATAACATATTTTAGATTCCCTTGGGCCGGTGGTAATGGACCTAACAAGTCAAGGCCCCACCTTTGCAATGGCCAGATGGGTTGTATCAGCTGTGTCAAAGACGAAGGTTGCTTTTGATCTCTTGCACATTTCTGACAACCTTCGCACTTTTGAACTAACTCCGCTGCATCCGAAGCTGCCTTCGGCCAATAAAACCCTTGGCGGAAAACTTTTCCAAGTAACGGCCTAGATCCAATGTGGGATCCACACAGGCCTGCATGTATTTCTTTCATCAACTCTATACCTTCGGTTCTAGATAAGCACTTGAGCAACGGAGCACAAACTCCATGTTTGTATAACTCCCCTTCTATCATGACATATGGACGAGCTCTTGCCTCTATCCTTTTATTATAAGCTTCGTCATCTGAAAGGAACTTACCCTGAAGGTAAGAGATGATCTCAGTTCTCCAATCTTCACTATAAACAGGAGATATGTTGAGGACTGCTCTTTCAAGAAGCTCCACTGAAGGTGCCTTTATTGTTTCGAAGAATACATCCGAAGGTAACGGCAGCCCCTGTGCTGCTGACTTTGCTAACAAATCAGCATGCTCATTTTGTCCTCGAGGGATATTCTTGACAGAAAATCCTTCGAAGGAAGCTTCGATTCTTCGGACCGTGTCTAAATATTTTTCAAGCTTCGGATCTTTAGCCTTGCAACTTTTGTCAATGTGACCCGAAACAACCTGGGAATCAGTTTTAAGAATCGCCCTTCTGATTCCCATTGCCTTTAATTTCCGAAGGCCCAGGAGCAGGGCTTCGTACTCAGTAATATTGTTTGTACAGCTGAAATCAAGTCTTGCCGCATAACAAGTTTTAACCTTGGAAGGTGAGATCAACACAGCAGCCGCTCCTGCTCTGAAGGTTCCCCAAGAGCCATCACAGAATACTGTCCACACTTCGGCATCTTTATTTGCTTCTTCGTCCTGAGCCCCTGGCGTCCAATCGGCAATGAAATCTGCCAACGCTTGAGACTGGATCGAGGATCTATGCACATAATCAATGTAAAATTCATTGAGCTCTGCAGCCCATTTTCCAATCCGTCCAGTAGCTTCTCTATTTCTCATGATATCCTTCAACGGCTGCGAAGAAGGAACAACAATATTGTATGCTTGAAAATAATGCCGAAGCTTCCTGGATGCCATTAAAACGGCATATAATACCTTCTCCAGTTCCGTATAATTTTTCTTTGATACACTAAGGACTTCAGATACAAAATATACTGGAACCTGCTTCTTGACTTGGCCATCAAGTCTCTCCTGGACAAGTGCTGCACTTACTGCCGAGTGCGAAGCTGCCACATATAACAACAAAGGAGCCCCTGGCGTTGGTGGAGTTAATGTTGTTAGATCTATCAAATATTGCTTCAGCTCTTCGAAGGCTTTTTGTTGGCTTGGTCCCCATTGAAAGACTTCAGCTGACTTCAGCACCTCGAAGAATGGTAAATTCCTTTCTGCTGATCTGGATATGAATCTATTGAGGGATGCCAGCCTTCCTGTCAATCTTTGGGCCCCCTTTCTTGTAGTTGGTGGCTCCATTCGGAGTATAGCTTCAATTTTATTTGGATTAGCTTCAATTCCCTTTGTTGAAACCAAGCATCCAAGAAATTTCCCCTTCTTTACTCCGAAGACACATTTTTCTGGATTCAGCTTCAAACCAGCTTGCCTGAAACTGGCGAAGGTCTCCTGCAAATCAGCAATATGATTTTCCTGCTTCGTGCTTTTTACAATGATGTCATCGACATAAGTTAGCACATTTCTGCCTATCTGAGACTGGAGAACCTTCGCAGTCATTCTGCTGAAACTTCCTCCGGCGTTTTTGAGCCCCTCAGGCATCCGAAGATAGCAATATGTGCCACTTGGGGTTATGAAGCTAGTCTTCGGCTCATCTTCCTTCTTCATCCAGATTTGGTGGTAGCCTGAGTAACAATCTAGCAGACTCATGAGCTCTGAAGAAGCTGCTGCATCAACTAAAGAGTCTATTCTTGGCAATGGGAATTCGTCCTTCGGACAAGCCTTGTTGAGATCTGTGAAATCGATACACATTCTCCACTTGCCATTGGCCTTCTTCACCATAACAGTGTTAGCTAACCACTCTGGATACTTTACTTCTCTGATAACTCCTGCACTGAGGAGTCTTTTTACTTCATTGCGAGCCCCTTCGGCTTTATCATCAGACATTTTCCGAAGCCTCTGCTTTCGGGGTCTGAAGGATGGGTCAACATTGAGCGAGTGTTCAATAACATCCCGATTTACTCCACAGAGATCATTAGCTGACCATGCAAAAACATCTTTGTTGTTGAACAAAAACCTTATCAAGGTTTTCTCCTGGTCTTCGGATAATTGCGAGCCCAACAACACCTTCTGCTCTGCTATGTCCTCACACAAGAGCATGGGCTTCGGCTGATCTGCTGAAGCTGCTTTCTCCCTTCTGAATTTGTACTGTTCACAAGCTTCAGCTCCATCTATGTTATGGATTGCTTTGGAGTCAGTCCAGCTTCCTTCGGCCCTTCTAGCAGCTTCCTGGCTTCCATGAATAGCGATAGGCCCTTGGTCCGAAGGTATCTTCATGCAGAGGTAAGCTGGGTGAAGAATTGCTTCGAAGGCATTGAGAGTACCGCGACCAATGATAGCATTGTAAGGATACTCCATGTCAACAATATCAAACACAATTTGCTCAGTCCTTGTGTTGTTAACAAATCCGAAGGTTACTGGCATGGTAATTTTCCCAAGTGCTGCAATCTGCCGTCCTCCGAAGCCACAAAGAGGGTGCGTAGCATCATGGACCTTGTCTTCAGGCTCTTGCATTTGTCTGAAGGCCTTAGCAAATATGATATCAGCTGCACTGCCTGTATCAACTAAGACATTGTGGACCAGAAATCCTTTGATCACACAAGAGATAACCATGGCATCATTGTGAGGATAATCCTTAAGCTGAAGGTCTTCCTGAGAAAAAGTGATTGGAATGTGGGACCATTTTGACTTGATGAAGGGTCTCTGTACTCCAACATGCTGCACCCTTCTCTGAGCCTCCTTCTTTTGCTTCTTGTTAGCCGGCTCTGAGCAAGAACCGCCTGTTATCGGGAGCACCAGCTTCGAAGCCGAAGCAGCTTCAGCTTGATTGTTGAACGAAGCCATCAGCTCAGAAAAGTGGAAGTGAGTTCACCGGAGGTGGGCGCCAATGTTGGGGACTTGTTCTCAAGTGCTATGAATTAAGAACAAGGCAACACAAAAAGGGTTAACGATTAATGCCCTTCGTCCTTCAGAGCATTATCTCCTTTAGGATATAATGATCTTCAGACGAAGGTCATGAAGGATGTACCTTCGACATTACAGTATATCTCAATGAAAGGAGAAGCATATGAGAAATAACATGAATAATCATATGTCATCATTAATATCATTTAATCATATGGTCATGAATGCACTTGAACAATATTGAATTACATTTTTACCTTCGGCTTGACAGAAGGCAAAAGTCCAAGCGTGACGCGCGAGTGAATACAAGTCAGCGTGGACAGTACGGGGGTACTGTTCATCTATTTATAGACATAGGACACAGCCTGTGACAAATTACAATTATGCCCCTCATAAAAGTTTACAACATTGACTCAGACCTTTATGGATTAAAAGGTCATTCTATCTCTATGTCGGTTTGTAATGCCGAAGCTTCATGAAGAGGAACCTTCGGCCATCTCCTGGGGACAACTTCAGCCGAAGCTGCTTCTTCGTGTAAGACCTTCGGCGCAACGAAGCATGGCCCCAACAGGTGTAGTGTGCTGACTGTCTTGCAACACGCTCTGCTGCAGCTTTATCATCCGTCTCCTCTTCATTCTTTATATACTTGATGATAGGTTCCCTCCAGTCATTAGAGTCTGACTGTGGCTGGCTTAAAACATTGCACTCTTCTACCTGATCTGAGGAAATACTCGGGTGTGGTACCTCTTGGACGAAAACTCCAAGTGGAACCTGAGTCCGACTGGATCCTAGCTTTGACAATGCGTCTGCCGTAACATTGCGATCTCTTTCCACATGATGGAACTCTAGCCCTTCAAATTTGTCTTCCAGTTTTTGGACGGCTGTGCAATATTTGCCCAAGGAGTCATTCGAGCAATCCCATTCTTTATTTATCTGACTTATGACCACCAGTGAATCTCCGTATACCATCAATCTTTTGATACCCAGTGATATATCAATGTTCAATCCGTGGATCAAAGCTTCATATTCTGCTGCATTATTGGATGCTGGGAATAATAACTGGAGAGCATATTTGAGTTGATCACCTTTAGGAGCAATAAAGAGGATTCCAGTGCCTGCTCCCTGCAATTTCAGCGAGTCATAAAAATACATCCGCCATACTTCTGCAGTCTCCGGGTTATCTGGTACTTGTTGTTCGGTCCACTCCGATACGAAGTCAACTAGTGCCTGAGTCTTTATCATAGTGCGAGGCCGGAACTCAATGTTGTGAGCTCCCAGCTCGCAGGCCCACTTGGCTATTCTTCCAATGGCTTCTTTGTTGTGGAGAATATCCCCTATTGGAAATCAAGTGACTACTATGACTTTGTGGTCGTCAAAGTTGTTGGTGTTTCGAAACCCGGGGGGTCCCTGGACCGACGAGTGAATTGTCGCCGCGTGCCCCAGCCCAGATGGGTCGACGCGAGGCGGAATGCGAAGGGGGGAAAGGAAGCAGCCGGAGAGAGGCGGACGTGAGAGAGTGGATCCCGCGGCCTTCGTGTTAGCCCCGCGCCTGAGTCGGGTGCGCTTGCAGTAGGGGGATACAAGCGTCCACGCGGGAGTGGGAGCGAGCGGCCTTGCGCGAGCGCCGTCCTGTCCTTCTCCGCGCGGGCCAACCCTCTGTAAGAGGGCCCTGGTCCTTCCTTTTATAGGCGTAAGGAGAGGATCCAGGTGTACAATGGGGAGTGTAGTAGAGTGCTACGTGTCTAGCGGAGGAGAGCTAGTGCCCTAAGTACACGCCGACGTGGCAGCCAGAGAGGTGTTTGGCACCCGGTTTGTGTGGTGTCGTGGCCGTCGGAGGAGTGCTGGAGCCTGGCGAGAGGACAGCTGTTGGGGCTGTCGAGTCCTTGCTGACGTCCTCTTGCTTCCGTAAGGGGGCCGAGAGCCGCCGTCGTCACAGAGCGCGCGGGGCGCCATCATTGCCTATCTGGCGGAGCGAGCCAGATGGGACGCCGGTCTTGTTCCTCGTAGCCTGAGTCAGCTTGGGGTAGGGTAATGATGGCGCCTCCTATCGACGTGGTCGGTCCGCGCCCTAGGTTGGGCGATGTGGAGGCTCCTCCGAGGTCGAGGTTGAGTCTGTCTTCCGTGGCCGTGGTCGAGTCCAAGCCCCGGCGGAGACCATCGGCTGAGGCCAGGGCTGAGTCCGAGCCCTGGGGTCAGGCGAAGCGGAGTTCGTCGTCTTCTGGGGCTGAGCCCGAGTCCGAGCCCTGGGTTGGGCGGAGCGGAGTTCGCCGTCTTCCGGGGCTGAGCCCGAGTCCGAGCACTGGGTCGGGCGGAGCGGAGTTCACCGTCTTTCGGGGCTGAGCCCGAGTCCGAGCCCTGGGTCGGGCGGAGCGGAGTTCGCCGTCTTCCGGGGCTGAGCCCGAGTCCGAGCCCTGGGTCGGGCGGAGCGGAGTTCGCCGTCTTCCGGGGCTGAGCTCGAGTCCGAGCCCTGGGGTCGGGCGAGGCGGAGTTTCCTATGACGCCCGAGGCCAGCCTTGGCTGCTGTCAGCCTCACTCTGTCGGGTGGCTCAGCAGTCGGAGCGGCGCAGGTGGCGCTGTCCTCTTGTCAGACCGGTCAGTAGAGCGGCGAAGTGACTGCGGTCACTTCAGCTCTGTCGACTGGAGGGCGTGCATCAAGATAAAGGTGTCAGGCCACCTTTGCATTGAATGCCCCTGCGATTTGGTCGGTCGGTGTGGCGATGTGGCCAAGGTTGCTTCTCGGTGAAGAGTGGGCCTCTGGCGAGCCGATAGTGTGCCCGTTGCTGGAGGGGGGTCCTCGGGCGAGACATAGGTTCTCCGGGGTCGGCTTCCCTTGCCCGAGGCTAGGCTCGGGCGATGCACGATCGTGTCCCTTGAATGGACCGATCCTTGACTTAATCGCACCCATCAGGCCTTAGAAGCTTTGTGCTGATGGGGGTTACCAGCTGAGAATTAGGGGCCTTGAGGGTACCCCTAATTATGGTCCCCGACAGTAGCCCCCGAGCCTCCAAGGGAGTACTAATACTCGCTTGGAGGCTTTTGCCGCACTTTTTTGCAAGAGGACCAGCCTTTTTCGGTTGCATTCTGTTCCGGTGGGTGCGCGCGAGCGCACCCGCCGGGTGTAGCCCCCGAGGCCTCGAAGGAGTAGTTTTACTCCTTCGAGGTCTTAGTGCGCTTCGCAACACTTTGGCTGGTCTAGTTGTTCCCTCATGCGAGTTGGCCGTAGCCCGAGTGCACGGTCGGGTCCCAAGTTCTCGGGCTGGTATGTTGACGCTGTCAACGGTTTGGCCGGAGCCGGGTTTGCGAGAGCAGCCCCCGAGCCTCTGCATAGGGCGAGAGGACGGTCAGGGACAGACTCGACTCTTTTACATACGCCCCTGCGTCGCCTTTCCGCAAGGAGGAGGGGGGGGAAAGCGCCATGTTGCCCTCGGGTGGCGTCGAACATGGTGTCTCCGGTGAGCTGCTGGCGGGTAATCCGAGCGGACGTCTGTGCCCCATTTGATAGGGGTCGGCTAGAGGCCCAGAGGCGCGCCCAAAAGTACCTGCGGGTGATCTGCCGGACCCGGTCCCCTGTCGACGGGGTCCGAGGGCTCGATGCCTCCCTCTGATGGGATTCCGTTACAAGATCGTTCCCGCTGGTCTCGGAAATGTCCTAGGGTACCTCGGGAGCGTAGCCCGAGCCTTGGTTATGTATCGAACGTACCCATGGTCATCCCTCGCTCCGTGTCTGTGTCACACCCGGTTTTGGAAGGCAAACCGAATGCGGACTATGTACGTGCCAGGATCAGAACTCACGTACACAGTGATTACATAAATGAACATCATCGCACAATGCTCGAAATAATAACATAAAAGAGTAATAACCGGTTACATCACAGAGTCTTAGACATCCACATAGTCATCAACTTAACAGTTAATCAAAGTGCTAACGAAACGTAGTAAAGATAAGGCCTTCACAGGCAGCTGACTGGGGGTTGCCGCCAACCCACACCTAGAATTCGTCGTAGTCTTGGAACTCCTGGAAGTCTCCTGCCACGGCTTCATCTTCTCCGGAGCAGTGGTTACAATGCGGACAACCTGGTGTTTGGTGGTAAAGCAAGGATGAGTACACATCAACGTACTCAGCAAATGTCCCGTTTGGCTGAAGTGGACTAGCTTTATGTGGGGTTAGGCTCCAGCAGTTGCTTTTAGTTAGTCAGGTATTTATCATTAGTAGAAGCCAGATTTTATCCTTAACCAACCCATGAATCATTTCCTCATCGAGGAACAACACCATCATATTCGAACCAAAATCATAACATAATCCTTGTATCTCGAACCATCTGTATCTCTAATCAAAGAGGATCCCAAGGCTGCTCTTAACCGTGAGCACGGCTGATATATCAGTTTCACTACCCTCTGCAGAGGTCGCACACTTTACCCATGAGCCGTGATTCCCGTTCTGCCCGGGGAGAGCCAATCCCCATTGACCACTACCTAGGTGGTCCGGCAGGGTATCACTACGTAGCTGTTACAAAGATTCCCTAGAGATCATAGCTGCCCGTTAGGTTTCTCCAGTTTGATAAACACAGTACTCCTCCCCGCAGGAGAGTGACTAACAAAAGCAAAACGAAAGAACCTCGGCACTCAGCCTCGGCAGAGCAAGCACTGTGCCTGGACCCCATTGACGGCACGACGGCGAAGCAACTACACCCCTAGTTCCTCTAATTATTTAGCTAAGGGTGCCCCATTTCACCCTCATGGTTGCACTGTTATCCCGGGTGGTCCCTCAACGAACAGGTCCTTACGGAGAGGTACTCAGGAAACAGCCTGAGCCCCCTAGAGTATCACAAGATCAACAATATAATCAGGATAACAGTATCATAAATAGTCACATCATGTTCATTGATTAAGTTAAGGCAATAGCAGAATGCTAACCATAAAAGCCCATAGGGTCAGCAAGGATAAAGTAAAGTGTAAAGCTAGTCAATCCTTAAGTTTCAAGTAAGTAATGCGGGGTAGTAAGTTATAAATGAATAGGACA
This sequence comes from Zea luxurians, assembly GCA_029449295.1. Taxonomy (NCBI): domain Eukaryota; kingdom Viridiplantae; phylum Streptophyta; class Magnoliopsida; order Poales; family Poaceae; genus Zea; species Zea luxurians. Next base: position 167,939,554 of record JAOPSE010000004.1, read on the forward strand.
TAATGGGACAGAGGACACTTGCCTTCACCAAACTGTTGCTCAGGGACTTCCTCTGCAACTCCCTCGGGAAACACAGACTGCTCGTTGTCTACGTAAAGTAATCATTCACACTATGCACTTGGGGAAATAACAAATAAAAACAATATACCAAACATATGCAGCAGAGGGTGGTCACAAATTCATTACAGAAAAGGGATAGGCACTCTGGTGTTTCCTAGGTCTGGGGTAGAGGACTATACAAAATGAGTCATTATCCACTACTCAGGTTTAAGTCAGTGGTGGAATTAAATAATTATCTGGTTTAAGTTCCTAAACTTAAGGGTTTGAGTCCATAAACTTAAGTGCTCCAACTTTTATTAAAGTCTACTACCTTTTATTTATCCCAAAATAGAGTTCCAATAACCTTAATCCTATCCTAAAGATTAACCATTAATTGGAACATGGAAACAGCAGGAAAACAGTGCATAATCAGATAGATAATAATTTTATGAACATTTTGCAATTTGAAGCACCTAATTTGGAGTTCATATGGCAAAGTTATGAATTTTACAAGTTTAGGGGTTAAAAATATGCCCTAGGGACCTATTTTGAATTAAGTAAAAGGGCTGAGGACTTAACTGCGAGAAACCAGGGACGGCGGGCGCAAAATCCAGAAAACCGGGGGGTTCTTTAAGAAAAAGCGCGGGCGAAGGGGTATCGGGCGCTTACAGCCGTTAGATCTCAGATCAACGGCCAGGATTAAATCCTGCGGCGGGCGCGCGGGCGCGCGGCGGCTCGGGGTGGCTGACAGGCGGGGCCGGGCGGACAGCGCGAGCGCGGGCGAGCTGACAGGCGGGGTCGGGCGGGCAGAGCGCGCGGGCGAGCTGACAGGCGGGGCCGGGCGGACAGCGCGAGCGCGCGGGCGAGCTGACAAGTGGGGCCTAACGGGCAGAGAGACGGGGTGAGGGGGCAGTGGGCCTGGGCCGCTGGATCTCCGGCGGACGGCCATGATTAGGTCCGGGCGGGTTGAATCAGGGTCGCCCGATCTGGGTTGAACGGCGGAGATCGGATGGGCGGCCTGGGTCTTCCCTACGGCTAGCTGGGGCGGCAGCGCTCGTCCCCGCGGCGGAGGGCTCGCCGGAGACGAGGGGCGCGGGCGATTGGCGGGACTCTGGGGTGACCTGGGTGGTCGGGGAGGTCGGGGAGGGCGCGGGGAGTTCTCCGGTAGGGTCTGGGTCGGGGCAGAGGCACCGGAGGGGGGCGATTCACGGCGGGGCGGCTCGGCGGCGGGATTACTCTACTCCGGCGAGGAATTACACACGGCAGAGAGCAAAATAAGGGGCGATAGGGGCGGGAGAGGTCCCTTACCTCAAGGCGGGCTCCAGGGACTCCTCGGCGACGACGGAGACGCGACGGTGGCCCGGGTCGACGGCGGCGGCTGCACGGCGGACGACGGGTGAGCGCGGGCAGAGAGAAATAGGGAGGGGGAGAGGGAATTGGGGCGCGTTCCGGGTTGCGGACGTCGGGGTGGAGCTCACCGGGGCTAAGGGCGCGGCGGAGCTCCAATGGCGACGGGGAACCGAGCTCGGGACGGCGGGGTTATGGCGGCGCTCTGCGTGCGCGCAGCGAGAGGGAAAGAGGGTCTACTGGAGCGCAAATGGGGGAGAGGGTGAGGGCGAGTGGGGCTCGGGGCTCAAGTGGCCGAGGGCGAGGTGGGGCGAGCTCCCCACGCGCGACGTGGGCGCGAGGAAAGCGGGCGCGCGCGGCTCGGCGGCGGTTACGCGAGAACGGCGAAGCTGACAGCCGGGACCCGCGACGCAGAGAGAGAGAAGAAGTCAGGCGCGGGCGCGAGGAAAGCGGGGCTGACCGGGAGGGCCCACGGGCAGAGAGAGCGAGGGAGATGGCGCACGCGCGGGCGGGGGCGCCGACAGGTGGGACCGGGCAACCAGAGAGAGCGAGGGAGCGAGCGCGGAGACGTCGGCCGCGCCGACAGGCGGGCCCGCTCGCGCACAGAGAGAAGGGGCGGGAGGGAGAGCGCGCGCGCGAGCGCGCGGGTTGGGCCTGGTGGGCCGAAAGGCCGAGCAGGCTGAGGTAACGGGCTTCTTCCCTTTTTCTTTTTATTTTGTAATTTCCTTTCTCTTTTCTTTTTATTTTCTCTATTTGATTCAAATTCAAATGTGCCACAAATTCAAATTAGACCTTTTGAGAATTATGCACCAAACAAAAGTGAAATCTAGGGTTCAACATGATGCAACAATTCATAGTCCCTTAGGGCTTAACCTATCACACTACTATTACAAATAAAATAAGCATTTCTCTCCTATAGAAATGAGAAAGAAAAGATTGGGGAAGGATGAGAAAAGAAAAGTAACACCTGAATTTGTGAATATGAGCAAAGAAATTTTATACCCCCCAAATTCAGGGTGTTACAGTCTGAGGCGACTGTGAACCCTTCGAGGGCCAGCCTACGAACCCCTGATCAGTAGTGGGCGCGGAGCCCGAGTGGCCTGAGGCGGCCGTTGAACCCTTCGAAGGGCCGGCCATCGAACCTCTGACCAGTAGTGGGTGTGGAGCCCACGTGCTCTGAGGCGGCTGTTGAACCCCTCCGAGGGGCCAGCCTTCGAACCTCTGATCAGAAGGGAGGCTCGGAGCCTGTTTCCTTCACGGAGAAGGGTCCTTTTCGGGGTATCCCCCTTTCTCGGTCCCTGTTGTAAGAGAGAGAAAGAGGAAAAGGAAAAGGATGCGAAGTCGAACGACGTGGCGTACCTTTTTCGACGCGGTCATTACGGCGAAGGCGAAGCGTCGCTTGCTCCTCCCGCCTGAGGCGCCGCCTATCCCGCCGCGGAGTTAATGCGACGGGGCGAGCGGTTCGCGGGGCGGCCGTTGTGTGTGCGTGAGCCGTTCGAGGAACGGATCACGGGCGCGTCGTCTTCGCGCCGTGAGAGGGGGCTCTCCCGCTGCCCCTGGATGGGACGTGAGCTTAGCTGACGACGTGACCGCTGCTGCTGCCCGCCTGTCACCGCCATTACTGCCGGCCCATTTTTGACCGCGTTTGACCGTCGCGCTTGGCTGGCACTGCAGGGTTGCCTCGAGTCGCGGTATTGACTCCACAGTCGAGGAGGCGCGGTAGTGGCGTGAGTGGCGGTGCAGTTGCTCAAAAGTAGCATCCGGCGTGCCGGTTGCTTGACGCGTGGGCCTGGACCTCCATGCTGGGCTCGTTGGAGTCGAAGGGGCGCACCCACTTGGCACGGTTGCATGCCGCCTACATGGCTGTACACCCTTTCACCCGCTGGTCTGGGCGAAAGTGGAGGAGTGCTTGTAACCGCCGGGTGGTTGCATGCACCGCGCGCACGTGGTGGTTTGGCTTCTTCTCCCCTGGACCAGCTTGCATGACGTGTGAAGCCCAGCCCCCGCGCCGTGGGGGGAGAATCTTGGAGCGTGTTGGAGAAGACTCGACCCGCAACGGTTGAGGGCGCAAGTGGGGAGAGTCACCTTTAAAAGGGGGGCGACCCCCTTAGAGGACAACCATGTCTTTGCGCTCCCCTCATGCATTGTGTCTTTCCACCTTCCGAGCCCCCGGGCGGGGGACGCCCGGAGCCCTTCCATCTTGTCGTCGGAGGAACGCAACTTCGTGGAAGTTGGTACCTTTCAGCCATCATTCGGCTTCAAGGATTTTCATCGTGCAGCCCGGCTGCATCCCCTCGCCGGCGGTCACCCAAGACGGTGACCACCAGCCTCTCGGTGGGGAGGAGCAAGCCGGGCTGCGATCTTGGTCCCACCCTCAGCCCCAAGGATGTTCGTCATCCTTGCTGGGGCGGAGGCCAGGCTGAGCCGGAGCTCCACCTCCCGCGCGGGCCGGCTGGTCACCTCCTCTTCCAGCTTCTGGTGGTGGAAACCATCCTCCACCCTTGCAGAGGAGGCGTCCTCCAGCCATGCCGGGGAAGGCGAACTGTTGCTGTCCAGCTAGGATGCAACATTCCGTCCTTCTCCTCGCTTTCGTGGTGAGGACGGGAGTGAGGACCTGCCGGTGCGCCTTGCAGACCGTCAGCGTTGGTGGAGAGGCGGACGCCGCCGTCCGTGCTGCTGTGGTGGCAGCCGGAGGAAGCCCCCCCCCCATTGAGGCCGTCGGCGCCGCCCACGGGCCGGCCCCCGGCTCTTTGGCTTTGATGTTTGTTTCGCGTCCCTTGAGTAGGGACGCGAACGAAAGCCTTCCGGTGGCCGCACCCGTACTGGGATCATGGCTGCTACTGTGGGGTCGGAACCGAAGTTCCGTTTGTAATGGCACCTTGAGTGCCGGTGTTTTGTTCAATGCGGCTGTCGAGGCCTGAACGTGTATGCATTTTCGGCACGGAGCCGTGTTTTTTCTTCGATTCGAGCACTAAGACTCGCCTTGTCGATTATCTGAACTGCTTCACCGAGCGTGAGTTGCCTCGTGCAAAAGGTGACGAGTGAGGTATCCGTATCCCGGAGGAGTAGGAGTCCCTCGGCTCGATCGGCCTTGCTGTTCGAGGCCCCTCTGGCTTAGTTGAAGGAACCCCTCGGCCGCCCTTCGATGAGCCAAAGCCGGAGGTAGCGGTGTCAGCACGGACGGAGGCAGAGTTGGCTTCGAAAAGGAGGTGTAGTTGGCCAGAGCCTGGCCGGGTCGTCCACTGGCGGAGCCAACGCCGGAGTTGAGCTGCCGAGGCCACAAGCCGAGCTGATGTCTTTGGGGTCAGTTGGCCGAGGCCTCGGGGTGGCCGGCCGAGCCGCCTGCTCGGGCCGGATTCTCGAAGAAGACCCTAGCGGCGATGGCCTGGGCGTGGTGCTGATGGCGTCCTTCAGAGTGGGGGCCCTCCGACCGCGTCGCCGTCCGAGGCTAGGTCAGACCCCACCGAAGGTGTAGTTGATGCTGAGGGTGCTGCTGCCCCCTTCGGCTGTCGACGTCCGAGCCTGCAGGATCAGGTTGTCTTGTAGTGTGTGTATGTTTTCTGCGGCCGCCGAGGCCTAAACACACCGTCGTCGTGTTGTAAAGCTGCGTTTCTTTTCCTCTTGTTTCGAGTATCCGGACTCATTTGTCGGTAACGGAATTGTTTGTGCGGGCGAGAGTTGCTTTTCACGGAAGGTGATGAGTGAGGTATCCGTATCCCGGAGGCGTAGGAATCCCTCGGCTCGGTCGGCCTTGCCGCTTACGCGCGCTCTTACTCGTCCATAGGGTTCTGTTACCGACGCAGTCGAGAAGGCCCGAGAAATCATTTCGGTAGAGGAGCTTCTCGAGCATGAAGACTTGTTCGGTCCCCGGAGTCACTTATCCGAGCGCGAGTTACTTATCGCAGAAGGTGATGAGTGAGGTATCCGTATCCCGGAGGCGTAGGAGTCCCTCGACTCGGTCAGCCTTGGCTGCTTACGTGTACTCCGTCGTTTTCAGGATCCACTTTTGAAGTAGTCAAAGAGCACAAAAGGCATTCTGGCAGAAAAGATTTTTTTTCTTTTTTCGAGGAAAATTTTGACGCAGAGGGGGTTGCCCCCTTCTAGCCCCTGAGGGAGGGTCGGGCTTTGCCGAGGCAAGGCTGACCCTTCCTTGACGACCAGACTTGGTGTGTGTACGAGGTATACGAGCAACTTGAAAGCATCTTAAGGGTAGAAGCGACGTAGCTGTTGGATGTTCCAAGCGTTGCTGTAGACCTCGCCTTGGCTGTTGGCCAGCTTGTATGTTCCGGGCTTCAGGACCTTGGCGATGACGAACGGCCCTTCCCAGGGAGGCGTGAGTTTGTGCCGTCCTCGGGCGTCTTGTCGCAGCCGAAGCACCAGGTCGCCCACCTGGAGGTCTCGGGACCTAACCCCTCGGGCGTGGTAGCGTCGTAGGGACTACTGGTACCGCGCCGAGTGTAGTAAGGCCACGTCCCGAGCCTCCTCTAGCTGGTCCAGTGAGTCTTCTCGGTTGGCTTGGTTGCTTTGGTTGGTGTAGGCCCTCGCCCTCGGGGAACCGTATTCCAAGTCTGTGGGCAAGATGGCCTCGGCCCCATAGACTAGAAAGAATGGTGTGAAGCCCATGGCTCGGCTCGGCGTTGTCCTCAGACTCCAGACCACCGAGGGGAGTTCCTTCATCCATCGCTTGCCGAACTTGTTGAGGTCGTTGTAGATCCGAGGCTTGAGTCCTTGCAAGATCATGTCGTTGGCCCGCTCCACTTGCCCATTCGTCATGGGGTGTGCCACGGCAGCCCAGTCCACCCGGATGTGGTGATCCTCGTAGAAGTCCAGGAACTTTCTGCCGGTGAACTGGGTACGGTTGTCGGTGATGATGGAGTTCGGGACCCCAAAGCGATGGATGATGTTGGTGAAGAACGCCACCGCCTGTTCGGACCGGATGCTGTTTAGGGGTCGGACCTCGATCCACTTGGAGAATTTGTCGATGGCGACCAACAGGTGCGTGTAGCCCCCGGGTGCCTTCTGCAAGGGGCCAACGAGGTCCAGACCCCACACAGCAAACGGCCAGGTGATGGGTATTGTCTGCAGAGCCTGAGCGGGCAGGTGGGTCTGCCTCGCGTAGAACTGACACCCTTCGCAGGTGCGGACAATTTTAGTAGCGTCGGCCACCGCCGTCGGCCAGTAGAATCCTTGTCGGAAGGCGTTTCCGACAAGGGTTCGGGGTGCTGCGTGATGGCCGCAAGCCCCCGAGTGTATCTCTTGCAAGAGCTGCTGGCCTTCGGCGATGGAAATGCATCGCTGGAGGATGCCTGAGGGGCTGCGGTGGTAGAGCTCCTTCCCGTCTCCCAGTAAGACGAAAGACTTGGCGCGCCGCGCTAACCGCCGAGCTTCGGCTTGGTCGAGGGGTAGCTCCCCTCGGTGGAGATATTGCAGGTACGGGGTCTGCCAGCTTTGATTAGGCGTGACCTCGCTCGGCTCCCCCTCGACGCGTAGTGCCTCACCCTCGGGGGCCGAGGGTACCTCGGGCTGAGCCGAGGGTACCTTGGACCGTGCCGAGGGTACCTCGGACTGGGCCGAGGGTGCCTCAGACTGAGCCGAGGGTGCCTCGGGCGGAGCCGAAGGTGCCTCGGGCTCGGGCGTGTCCTCGGTCTTGACGGAGGGTTGATGTAGGTCTCGGGAGAATACGTCCGGGGAACTGTTGTTCGTCCCGAGGCTATTTTAGCCAGCTCGTTCGCAGTCTCGTTGTAGCGTCGGACAATGTGGTTGAGCTTGAGCCCGTAGAACTTGTCTTCCAGGCGCCAAACCTCATCGCAGTAGGCTTCCATCTTCGGGTCGCGGCAGTGGGAGTTCTTCATGACTTGGTCGATGATGAGCTGCGAGTCACCGCGAGCGTCGAGGCGTCGGACCCCTAGCTCGATGGCGATTCGCAACCCATTTACCAGAGCCTCGTACTCCGCCACATTGTTGGATGCCGGGAAGTGGAGGCGTAGCACGTAGCGTAGGTGCTTTCCGAGGGGCGAGACGAAGAGGAGGCCTGCGTCGGCCCCCGTCTTCATCAGCGACCCGTCGAAAAACATGGTCCAGAGCTCCGGTTGGATCGGAGCCGTCGGGAGCTGGGTGTCGGCCCATTCAGCCACGAAGTCCGCCAAGACCTAGGACTTGATGGCCTTCCGAGGGGCGAAAGAGATCGTCTCGCCCATGATCTCCATCGCCCACTTTGCAATTCTACCCGAGGCCTCTCGGGACTGGATGATCTCTCCCAGGGGGAAGGATGACACCACAGTCACCGGATGAGACTCGAAGTAGTGTTGCAACTTCCGCCGTGTCAGGATCACCGCGTACAGCAGCTTCTGGATTTGTGGGTAGCGGATCTTGGTCTCGGACAGTACCTCACTGATGAAGTAGACTGGCCTCTGGACGGGCAATGCATGCCCTTCTTCTCGTCTCTCAACCACGATCGCGGCGCTAACCACCTGGGTGGTTGCGGCGACGTAGATCAAGAGGGCTTCTCCGGCAGTGGGGGGTACCAAGATGGGCGCGTTCGTGAGGAGCGCCTTCAGGTTCCCGAGGGCTTCCTTGGCCTCGGGAGTCCAAGCGAAGCACTCAGCTTTCCTTAAGAGGCGGTACAGAGGCAGACCTCTTTCGCCGAGGCGCGAGATGAAACGGCTCAGAGCCGCGAGACATCCCATGACCCTCTGTATGCCTTTCAGGTCCTTGATTGGCCCCATGCTGGTGATGGCTGCAATCTTCTCCGGGTTGGCTTCGATGCCCCGCTCGGAGACGATGAACCCCAAGAGCATGCCTCGGGGGACCCCGAAGACACACTTTTCGGGATTAAGCTTCACGCCTTTTGCCTTGAGACATCGGAATGTCGCCTCAAGGTCGGAAAGGAGGTCGGAGGCCTTCCTCGTCTTGACTACGATGTCATCGACGTAGGCCTCGACCGTTCGGCCGATGTGTTCGCCAAACACATGGTTCATGCATCTCTGGTATGTTGCCCCCGCATTCCTCAAACCGAACGACATTGTAACATAGCAGTACATGCCGAAGGGTGTGATGAATGAAGTCGCGAGCTGGTCGGACTCTTTCATCCTGATCTGGTGATACCCTGAGTAGGCATCGAGGAAAGACAGGGTTTCGCACCTAGCAGTGGAATCCACGATCTGATCGATGCGAGGCAGAGGGTAGGGAACCTTCGGACATGCTTTGTTTAGACTGGTGTAGTCTACACACATCCGCCATTTCCCCCCTTTCTTTCTCACTAGCACAGGGTTGGCAAGCCATTCGGGATGGAATACCTCTTTGATGAACCCTGCCGCCAGTAGCTTGTGGATCTCCTCGCCTATGGCTCTGCGCTTTTCTTCGTCGAATCGGCGTAGAGGTTGCTTCACGGGTCGGGCCCTAGCTCGAATATCCAGAGAGTGCTCGGCGACTTCCCTCGGTATGCCGGGCATGTCCGAGGGACTCCACGCGAAAACGTCGGCGTTCGCGCGGAGAAAGTCGACGAGCACTGCTTCCTATTTGGCGTCGAGCTCGGAGCCGATCCGGATCTGCTTGGAGGCGTCGTTGCAGGGGTCGAGAGGGACAGACTTGACCGTCTCTGCTGGTTCGAAGTTGTCGGCGTGGCGCTTCACGTCGGGCGCCTCCCTAGAGAGGCTCTCAAGGTCAGCGATGAGGGCCTCGGATTCGGCGAGGGCCTCGGCGTACTCCACGCACTCCACATCGCATTCGTATGCGTGTCGGTACGTGGGCCCGACGGTGATGACCCCGTTGGGGCCCGGCATCTTGAGCTTGAGGTAGGTGTAGTTGGGGACGGCCATGAACTTGGCGTAGCATGGCCTCCCCAGCACTGCGTGGTAGGTTCCTCGAAACCCGACCACTTCGAACGTGAGGGTTTCCTTTCGAAAGTTGGAGGGCGTCCCGAAGCAGACGGGTAGGTCGAGTTGTCCGAGGGGTTGAACACGCTTCCCGGGGACGATCCCATGGAAAGGCGCAGCGCCCGTCCGGACCGAGGATAGATCGATCCGCAGGAGCCCGAGGGTCTCGGTGTAGATGATGTTGAGGCTGCTGCCTCCATCCATGAGGACCTGGGTGAGCCTGACGTTGCCGATGATGGGGTCGACAACGAGTGGGTATCTCCCCGAGCTCGGCACATAGTCTGGATGGTCGGCCTGGTCGAAGGTGATGGGCTTGTCAGACCAGTCTAGGTAGACTGGCGCCGCCACCTTTACCGAGCAGACCTCCCGACGCTCTTGCTTGCGGTGCCGAGCCGAGGCATTCATCACTTGCCCGCCGTAGATCATGAAGCAGTCGCGGATCTTGGGGAACCCTCCTGCCTTGTGATCTTCCTCCTTTGCGTCGTCGAGGACCTTGCCACCCTCCGCGGGTGGCCCGGCCTTGTGGAAGTGTCGTCGAAGCATGGCACACTCCTCAAGGGTGTGCTTGACGGGCCCCTGATGATAGGGGCATGGCTCCTTGAGCATCTTGTCGAAGAGGTTGGCACCTCCAGGAGGTTTCCGAGGGTTCTTGTGCTCGGCGGCGGCGACAAGGTCCGCGTCGGCGGCGTCGCGTTTCGCTTGCGACTTCTTCTTGCCCTTCTTCTTGGCGCCGCGCTGAGTTGACGCCTCGGGAGCATCTTCCGGTGGGCGGCCCTGGGGCTGCTTATCCTTCCGGAAAATGGCCTCAACCGCCTCCTGCCCAGAGGCGAACTTGGTGGCGATGTCCATCAGCTCGCTCGCCCTGGTGGGGGTCTTGCGACCCAGCTTGCTCACCAGGTCGCGGCAGGTGGTGCCGGCGAGCAACGCACCGATGACATCTGAATCGGTGACGTTGGGCAGCTCTGTGCGCTGCTTCGAGAATCGCCGGATGTAGTCCCGTAGAGACTCTCCCGGCTGCTGGCGGCAGATTCGGAGATCCCAGGAGTTCCCAGGGCGCACGTACGTGCCCTGAAAATTGCCGGCGAAGGCTTGGACCAGGTCGTCCTAGTTGGAGATCTGCCCCGAGGGCAGGTGCTCCAGCCAGGCTCGAGCGGTGTCGGAGAGGAACAGGGGGAGGTTGCGGATGATGAGGTTGTCGTTGTCCGTTCCACCCAGTTGGCAGGCCAGCCGATAGTCCGCGAGCCACAGTTCCGGTCTCGTCTCCCCCGAGTACTTTGTGATAGTAGTCGGGGTTCGGAACCGGGCCGGGAACGGTGCCCGTCGTATGGCGCGGCTGAAAGCCTGCGGACCGGGTGGTTCGGGCGAAGGACTCCGATCCTCCCCGCTGTCGTAGCGTCCCCACGCCTGGGGTGGTAGCCTCGGCGCGCCCTGTCGTCGAGGTGGGCCCGACGGCTGTGATGATGGCGCTCGTTGCCGAGGCGACCCGGGGCCGCAGGCGCTGTGTTGCGCGTGCGCCCGGAGTGGACCGAGGCTTCCCGCATGAATCGGGAAGTCGTGGCGCGATGTTCCGAGGGGAATCCCTGCCTTTGGGAGGCAGAGCTTTCGGCCCGTCGGACCGCGGCGTCCTCCAGGAGATTCTTGAGCTCTCCCTGGATACGTCGCCCTTCGGTGGTGGATGGCTCCGGCATCGCGCGGAGGAGTATTGCCGCTGCAGCCAGGTTTTGGCCGACTCCGCTGGAATCCGGCGGTGGCCTCACCCTGACGTCGTCGGCGATGCGGTGCTGGATGTCCTGGGGGAGATGACGCGCTTCTCCGGCCGGGGGTTGGACCGCCCATTCCTGCTCGATGTCCCGGCGGAACGGCACAAGCGTTCCTGCTCCCTCGTCGAGCCTGGCCTGCCTCTCGCGGATATGCTCGAGCTGTGGGTCAGGACCCCCCACCGGGATGGGGACCACAGCTAGCTCCCAAAGGATGTCAACGCGAGGCGCGGGCCTAGGGGGATCACCGTTTTCTGGCATACCAAGATGGTTGCCTTCGCCGGAACCCCCTAGATCGACGTGGAAACATTCACGACTTGGACCGCGGTCCTCATTGTTGGGGCCACGGCTGCCGTCGGAACAGTCGGAAAGGCAGTAGTCATATGCGGTCATGAGGTCCCGCACGGCACTGGGGTTACCAAGTCCGAAGAAATCCCAACAGAGGTCGGGCTCGCCATCTTCCTCGGACCCCGAGGGCTCGTAGGTCGAGTCGGCCGTCAGTCGGTTCCAGGGTGACCGCACACGATACCCCAGGGGGTTTGGACTCGCCTCCAAGAGAGTGCTCACTGAAGCGGAGTCGCTTGGTGGGCCGAGGCCGAATCCAAAAGACACGATATGGGAATCGGTCGGTACCTTTCGGTCGACGGTCGGTGACGAGGTCACGTCTGGGACTGACTGCACCGTTGTCTCAGGTACGAGGGTGACGCCCAGCAAGTCCTTCGCGAGCGTGCTGGTGTCGTGCGTTTGCTTGAGATTGGCGTGTTGCGGGGAGGCGGCGCTCGTCTTCGTCTCAGACGCGAGATCGATGCCCGACGCGCCCTCCGTTGGGGCGCCGGTGCCGTCGACTCGCTCGACAGCCAACGAGGTGCCGCTTCCCGCTTGGCCTTGGTTGCCCCGCCTCCTCCTCCGTCGGCGGGGGAGGGGACGGGACAAGCCCGAATGTCGTCCTTCCACCATGTGGGGAAGGCGTCGTCGATTTCCCCGCCGGCGAGCGGGTTGTCGACCGCCATTGTCGCTGTCGCACGGCAGGGGAAGGAGTATCATGTCGTAGCTGCCGTCGAGGGACACGAACTCAAGATTCCCGAAACGGAGCACCGTCCCGGGCTGGAAAGGTTGCTGGAGACTGCCCATCTGGAGCTTGACGGGAAGCTGTTCGTCAACACGCAGCAGGCCCCTACCTGGCGCGCCAACTATTGGTGTTTCAAAACCCGGGGGGTCCTTGGACCGACGAGTGAATTGTCGCCGCGTGCCCCAGCCCAGATGGGTCGACGCGAGGCAGAACGCGAAGGGGGGAAAGGAAGCAGCCGGAGAGAGGCGGACGTGAGAGAGTGGATCCCGCGGCCTTCGTGTTAGCCCCGCGCCTGAGTCGGGTGCGCTTGCAGTAGGGGGATACAAGCGTCCACACGGGAGTGGGAGCGAGCGGCCTTGCGCAAGCGCCGTCCCGTCCTTCTCCGCGCGGGCCAACCCTCTGTAAGAGGGCCCTAGTCCTTCCTTTTATAGGCGTAAGGAGAGGATCCAGGTGTACAATGGGGAGTGTAGCAGAGTGCTACGTGTCTAGCGGAGGAGAGCTAGTGCCCTAAGTACACGCCGTCGTGGCAGCCGGAGAGGTGTTTGGCACCCGGTTCATGTGGTGTCGTGGCCGTCGGAGGAGTGCTGGAGCCTGGCGAGAGGACAGCTGTTGAGGCTGTCGAGTCCTTGCTGACGTCCTCTTGCTTCCGTAAGGGGGCCGAGAGCCGCCGTCGTCACAGAGCGTGCGGGGCGCCATCATTGCCTATCTGGCGGAGCGAGCCAGATGGGACACCGGTCTTGTTCCCCGTAGCCTGAGTCAGCTCGGGGTAGGGTAATGATGGCGCCTCCTATCGACGTGGTCGGTCCGCGCCCTAGGTTGGGCGATGTGGAGGCTCCTCCGAGGTCGAGGTTGAGTCTGTCTTCCGTGGCCGTGGTCGAGTCCGAGCCCCTGGGTCGAGCGAGGCGGAGACCGTCAGGTGAGGCCAGGGCTGAGTTCGATCCCTGGGGTCAGGCGAAGCGGAGTTCGTCGTCTTCTGGGGCTGAGCCCGAGTCCGAGCCCTGGGTCGGGCGGAGCGGAGTTCACCGTCTTCCGGGGCTGAGCCTGAGTCCGAGCCCTGGGTCGGGCGGAGCGGAGTTCGCCGTCTTCCGGGGCTGAGCCCGAGTCCGAGCCCTGGGTCGAGCGGAGCGGAGTTCGTCGTCTTCCGGGGCTGAGCCTGAGTCCGAGCCCTGGGTCGGGCGGAGCGGAGTTCGCCGTCTTCCGGGGCTGAGCCCGAGTCCGAGCCCTGGGTCGGGCGGAGCGGAGTTCGCCGTCTTCCGGGGCTGAGCTCGAGTCCGAGCCCTGGGGTCGGGCGAGGCGGAGTTTCCTATGACGCCCGAGGCCGGCCTTGGCTGCTGTCAGCCTCACTCTGTCGGGTGGCTCAGCAGTCAGAGCGGCGCAGGTGGCGCTGTCCTCTTGTCAGACCGGTCAGTAGAGCGACGAAGTGACTGCGGTCACTTCGGCTCTGTCGACTGGAGGGCGTGCGTCAGGATAAAGGTGTCAGGCCACCTTTGCATTGAATGCCCCTGCGATTTGGTCGGTCGGCGTGGCGATGTGGCCAAGGTTGCTTCTCGGTGAAGACTGGGCCTCGGGCGAGCCGATAGTGTGCCCGTTGCTGGAGGGGGGTCCTCGGGCGAGACGTAGGTTCTCCGGGGTCGGTTTCCCTTGCCCGAGGCTAGTCTCGGGCGAGGCACGATCGTGTCCCTTGAATGGACCGATCCTTGACTTAATCGCACCCATCAGGCCTTAGGAGCTTTGTGTTGATGGGGGTTACCAGCTGAGATTTAGGGGCCTTGAGGGTACCCCTAATTATGGTCCCCGACAAAAGTAGTGATGGAGCTTGCACGCAGTTAGAAGTACTGCATACAATAGTTTTTGAATTTGAGGATACTTCTTTGATGGTCCTAGAACTTCACTGATGAAATAAACTAGGTGTTGTACTAGATACGCGTGCCCTTCCTCTGCTCGCTTGACTACCAACGCGGTGCTCACCACGTGAGTCGTGCAAGAGATGTATAATAGCAGATCTTCGGTCGGCTGATTTGGCGTAGCTCGGCGTGGTGGCTTTAGCACTGGTGGCGTGGTCAAGAACCTTCTTAGTGCATCAAGAGCTTCCTGTGCTTCTTGAGCAATTTGTAGAATGGCAAGCCTTTTTCTCCTAGTCTTGATATGAATCTGCTCAGAGCTGCCATGCATCCAGTAAGCCTATGTACTTTCTTCTGTGATCGTGGTGCTTCCATTCTCATGATAGCTTTGATTTTCTTTGGGTTGGCTTCAATTCCTCGGTGGCTGACAATGAATCCTAGCAGCTTCCCAGCTGGCACTCCAAAGACACATTTTTCTGGATTGAGCTTCCACCGATACCGCCTCAGACTGTTGAAGACCAGCTGCAAATCTTCAATGAAGTTTTCTGAGTTTTCTATTTTGATCACCACATCATCAACATAAGCTTCCACTCGCTTGCCCCAGTGATCGGCTAAGCATGTTTGAATAGATCACTGGTAAGTCGCTCCAGCGTTTTTGAGGCCGAACGGCATGGAGGTATAGCAGAAAGCTCCAAACGAGGTGATGAATGTAGTTTTTTCCTCATCTTCTTTTGCCAGGCTGATCTGGTGATACCTAGAGTAGCAATCCAAGAAGGACAACACAGAACACCTGGCTGTCGAGTCTACCACTTGGTCTATTCTAGGAAGCCCAAAGGGATCCTTCGGACAGTGTTTGTCGAGATCTGCATAGTCGACGCACATGCGCCAAACCACTTTATTCTTTTTGAATACAAGAACAGGATTTGCTAACCACTCAGGATGTAGTACTTCTCTAATGAATCCTGTTGCGACTAGGCGAGCTAGCTCAGCGTGGATGGCTTCTGTTTTGTCGGGTGTGAAACGATGCAACTTTTGTCGGATCGACCTCGCCTGGGGATAGACCTTCAGTTTGTGCTCGGCCAGTTCTCTCAGGACTCCCGGCATATCCGCAGGTTGCCATGCGAATACTTCTCGGTTATCTTGCAGGAACTGGACGAGCGCGCTTTCCTATTTGTCATCCAAGCTGGAGCTGATGATGGCAGTCTTGCGTTCATCAGCGAACCCAAGGTTGATTCTCTTGGTTTCCTCAGTCGGCCGCATAGAGGTCATGGCTTGAGCTTCATTCGTAGGTACTGAGAGGTCCTCCTCAGGCTTTGAGTTTGCCTGCGCAGAAGAAGTCGTCGATGGTTTGGTGGTGAGGGCCGCCTCAATGGCCACTCGGAAACACTCCACGGTGCCTTGGAAGTCAGCGCGCACAGTGATGATTCCTTGTGGTCCTGGCATCTTCAATATCATGTACGTATAATGCGGGATGGCCATGAATTTTGCCAACCCTAGCCTACCGATGATGGCGTTGTATCCACAGTCGAACGGTGAGCCAACGGAGCAACGGTCACTGCGCGCAACGGTCGACTGCAAAAGTGAACAGTGCATAGTCAAAAGTCAGAGCAGCGATTTCAGGACACACAGGACTGTCCGGTGCAGCTACAAGATAAAGGACTTCAACGGTCAACCGCTCCAAACCCCAACGGGCAGCTGACATGGCACGCACCAGACACTGAACAGAGTCCTACCGGTGCACCGACTAGAATGGTGGTTGGGGCTATAAATACCCCCCAACCACCACCATTCAAGCCATCCAAGTTTTTTGAACTCAACATTCAATACAAGAGCAAAAGACTACACTCCAAGACACATCCAATAGATCAAATCCTCTCCAAGCCTCCAAATCAACTCAATTGCTTAGTGACTTGAGAGAGGGTGTTTTGTGTTCTTTTGTTGCTCTTGTTGCTTGGATTGCTTTCTCCTTCTCATTCTTATTTCTCTAAGTGCTTTGTAAAGCTTGCAAGAGACACCTAAGTGTGTGGTGATCCTTGTGGGGTCTTAGTGACCCAAGTGATTAAGGAGAAGCCTCGACCAGTCTGTGTGACCGATTGAGAGAGGGAAAGGGTTGGTGAAAGGGAAATAGGGTTAAACCTTTTCCTATAATTAATTTTGGTGGTTGAATACCCAACACAAATATTGGACTAACTACTTTGCTCTAGAATACATGTTCTACAAGTGCATAAAGGTTCAACTCAAACCAATAAATATACAAGAAAGGGTTCAAATATAAAGGAGCAAAGAAACCGAGTGTGCCCTGGTCTAGTGCACCGGACTGTCTGGTGTGCCACCAGACAGTGTCCGGACTCCGGTGCACCAGGACCGTACAGTCTCAAACTTGCCACTCTAGGGTTTCTCAGGGCGCGCTCCGCTATAATTCACCGGACTGTCTGGTGTGCCACCGACTGTCCGGTGCACCAGCGGAGCAACGACTACTTCGCGCAACGGTCGCCTACAAAAGCTGAATATTCAGAGGAACAGTGCGCGGCAGAGCAGAGCGCAGAGTCAGAGGCGCACCAGACAGTGAACAGTGTCTGTCCGATGCGGCACCGGACTGTTCAGTGCCACTAGAGGACAAAGCCTCCAACGGTCAGAAGCTCTCGAACCCTAACGGTTGGGTGACATGGCTGGCGCGCCGGACTGTCCGGTGCGCCCATCGACAACAGCCCACCCCAACGGTTGTTTGGTGGTTGAGGGCTATAAATACCCCCAACCACCACCACTCCAACAATCCAAGCATTCCACACATTGCATTCAATACAAGAGCAATAGACTTCACTCCAAGACACAAATCAAAGTGATCGATCCACTCAAAGTCCCAAATTCAACTCTAGCGTATTAGGGCTTGTGAGAGGATCACTTGTGTTTCTTGTTGCTCTTGTTTGCTTGATTGGCTTTCTTTTCTTTTCCTTATTACTCTCAAGTGCTTTGTAAGCAAGGCAAGAGACACCAATTGTGTGGTGGTCCTTGCGGGGTCTAAGTGACCCGTGAGAAGTAAAAAAGAAAGCTCACTCGGTCTAAGTGACCGTTTGAGAGAGGGAAGGGTTGAAAGAGACTCGGTCTTTGTGACCACCTCAACAGGGACTAGGTTCTTTAGAACCAAACCTTAGTAAAACAAATCATCATGTTCATCTGCTTTATTTCTTGGTTGATTTGTTTTCCCCTCTCTCCCGGACTTGATATTTGTTCTAACGCTAACCCTGGCTTGTAGTGAGTGTTTAAAGTTGAAAACTTTAGATTCCACCTATTCACCCCCCCCCCCTCTAGGTGACTTTCAATTGGTATCAGAACCCGGTGCTTCATTAGAGTCTAACAACTCGAAGTGATGTTGGGAGGATCCACCAAGAGGGAGATGGAAACCGGTGAGAAGGCCACATGCCACGGGAAGGCTCCGTAAGGGAGTCTGACACCAAAGGCAAGGAGGAATCCCCTCCTCACATCAAGTCCCATCGAAGTGGCGACAAGGAGAAAAAGATGAAGAAAGTGGTCTACTAAGAGACTGACTCTTTGTCTCCCTCCACATCCGGCTCCGACGCCGCGTCCGTCACTTCTAAGCGCCATGAGCGCAAGAAGTATAGTAAGATGCCACTTTGTTATCCCCGTATTTTTAAGCACGCTCCTTTACTTTCCGTTCCATTAGGCAAACCACCATATTTTGATGGTGAGGATTATTGTATGTGGAGTGATAAAATGAGGCATCACCTAACCTCACTCCACACAAGCATATGGGACATTGTTGAGTTTGGAGCGCATGTACCTACCATGGGGGACGAAGGCTACGACTCGGACGAGGTCGCCCAAATACGACACTTTAACTCCCATGCCACTACTATTGTGGCGGAACTGCCCGAATTATTCCAACTTAAGTGCCTATGTCCCGCCTTAGAGGCTAAACCACACTTAAATGGGAATAACCCGTCAATCCCTCGGATCTAGTCCGACGAGGCCACTGACAGGATCAAGTACCACAGTCTCACTCGATGGTGAGTCACAGAGCAAATACAATAAAGCATAAAACCATACTTTAAGGAGTATTAGATTATTACATCATCATCGGAGTTCTTGCAAAAGTAGTCAGTACTGTTCGAAGTGCAGCGGAATGAAACTAACAATAATTAAACGGAGAGATGGGGAAGCCTGTCCCATCACTCCTCATGCTCCTCCTCAGCCGAGGCAGGATCCCACTCGACTGTCCAACTCGGTGGCAAGATGGATGGCCAAGTCACTCCAGCAACCATGTCCTCCAGAGAACCTGTAAATTATGCCACAAGCAAGGCTGAGTATACTAATACTCAGCTAGACTTACCCGGTGTGAGGAGTCTACTCCTCTACCTCTAGACATGCAGCTGATTGGTTGTGGGGTTTGGTTGCCAAAAGCACTAGCTGAGTTTGTAAATCAAGTTTTAGCTTTGTCAAGTTTAAGTGTGACTCTCTTAAGGCTAAATGTGTACTATCTACTCATACATGGTAACAGACATATTTAGCATTCAACATCTTGTGTTAACTCATCACATTTCCACTTGTTACTCAATGTAGCAGCATGGATCAAGCAGTCTCATTAGCTGCGAGAAGCAGACAATTCGAATCGAGTTTTTAAACCTTGCAAGGTAAACCTAAACACACGATGTGGCGAGGCACTCCATCCCCACACACACCAACCGTCCCCATCGATTCCCTGGCAGCAGATCAAGGCTCACCGCCTTGGCGTACAATGCCTCACTGACCCCGACTGCCGTCGTGTAGTGACCGCACTTGTACCCACCATAACCGGAATGGGAGACCACGTCTCAGGTCACGTGAGGGGATATGTCCGCTGGCAGGTTCAATCAGGTACTAGGCTTACCGATTTACCATATTTCTCGGCATGTGCTTAGTACGTTCAAACGCTTGACTCATGGTACCACACCTTAATCCTTATTCCAATTTCTGTCTTGTAGACAACCAATCCCCATGGATTGTTGTCCACAGACCAACATCATTATGATAATAAAGTGGAGACAATCAATTCCTGACCTCGCGCGAGTGCTAGAAAAATCACTCGACTTCTACCGAGATCCCTAATTAGTAGAGCAGCTACTCGACCTAGCATACTAGTATCCATCTCAAAAGGAATCCTGAGTTCATGCAACTAAGGTTCCAAACAACTCCTACACTTAAGTGCACAGTACAAGCCTACAAACATTAAGTGTAGTAAAATAGCATATATAAACGGTTATGCATAAAATCGGGGCTTGCCTTCCAAAGCTGGGGCAGGCAGATCCTCTGGTGCAGGCTCTGGTGCTGGATCCGGGGCTACCTCCTGAGCAGCTCCTTGCTCCGGCACGAGGACGTACTCTCCGTTAGCGAGGTTGCAGTCTATCGAATGCAATGAATATGTATGTCATGATTATGCAGAATTTTACAACATTATGCTAAAGGAAGATAAAACCAAGTTAGTTAGTAACTTAGGGTTTCTTGGTCATACGTGGCTTTTAGTGGTTTATGCTTATCACTCTAGGTTTAGGTTTTGTTAAGAATAGGCATAGTGGATTTGTATTTCCCTTATATTTTTCAGTGGACAATTAACCAAGGGTTTTAGGGTGACACTAATTTCCATCATTCATTTTCCCCTTCTTTATTTTCTATTTATGAATTCTAGTGTGGGTTTGAACTACCACAGTGATTTCAAAATTTTCAAAATCTTGTAAAAATTACAGTGGGTGAATATGGGGCTCTGAAGTCTGTCCTCAAATTGTGAGGTCAAAAACAAACAGAACAGGCCCTGGACAAAAATAACAAAAGTTGGGGCAGAGGGGTTACTTTGCACTACAACCCTTATCTAGGTGTGGGTTCTGTACTAAGGGTTATTTTTGCTAGTATATATGGGTCATAACATGCTCCTGTGCCAAAAATCATGGAGGGTTACTTAGTGGATTTTTAGTTATGATTTTCTAAGGTTTAATGCCAGAAACACACTTATAACTAACTTACTAATTGAAAAATATCAAACAATAGAACTTTCATTTTTCCTAGGTTCTTCTTAGCAAAAGAATAGTCATTCCTAGGGTAGGGGTGTTTTCTCCTTAGGATTATTTTCTTAGGACTTTTTAAAGTTTTCTCTATTTTTCATGAATAATTGAGAGTGTAATTTCTTTCCACTGGACTATGGGTTAATAGATTTTTCTTGTGAACTACATGACTTAGGCATGCTAGGAAAAATATGGTTGCCCTCTGGTTTCCATTTTTAACCCCTTTTCTTAATTTTCCTAAGTTTGAGCATAAACAAGTTTTAGTGAACAAACCCTCCTTAACCTTGTACACTGGAGTGTTTACTAATTTTAAACAGTGTTACTACTAAGTTAGTGTCTCCCCTATTTTTCTCAACCCTGGTTTAACAATATTTCTATTTTTCCTTCTAATATTAAGTTTTTAGTAGTTTTCTTATTTAATTCAAAACTCTAGAAAATAATACAGGGACTATGGGTTTTACTATTTTTATCTGATAGTTCATACTTCCCAAAGTCTAGCAAAATTGGTTTGACAATTTTTGGATGATTATTCTTCAAGTTATGCATTTATTAAGCTCTCTGCAATATTTAAAAAGAAAATAATTTCGAAAATGGAAAAGAATACAGGTTTGCGATGAGGCCCCTGGGTTTTCTCTCCCTCCTCTCTCACAAAACAGTCCTCGGTCTACTATTGGCATGGGTCACTGATATCGCACAAAACCCCCCGAACCTAACCGAAATCTAACCCGCGCTCCTTGGCTAGCTTAAACAGTACCCGCAGCATAAATTACGGCGGCGAGGCTTACCGACGGCAGTAGAGCTCCGGCGGGGTGGTCAGTGACGTCGGGGAGGTCACGACGGTCACATCGGTATGCTGGTCTGCGTCGGAGGTGGTCGGAGCTACCCTAGCCACGAGCACAGGCGGCGGGGGTCGTCGGCGGCTCCTGTTCCGGCCAAACCACGATGGTATAGCTCAATTAAAGTGCACGAGGAGCTCCACGGGGTGATGTAGAGGCCCTGCGCGCAACGAATTTGGAAATGGTGCAGAGGCTCACCCGGTCCACGTGCTCTGGCGGGGTTCCGAACTCCGGCGAGCACGATTTCGCTATTCCGGTGGTGCGGGTCCTCGGTTCAAGCTCGTGCAAGCTTCACAGCCTCCCAGGGGAGCTATCCGAGGGCTTGGATCGAAGCGGAGGAGGGCGGGAAAGGGGTTGGCCACGGTGGTTGCCCTCGAGCGGCTCTGGCGGGTCGCGAGGAGGTCGCCAGAGCTATGGGCGGGCTCGGGGAAGTTAAGCGTGGTACGGAGGAGGCAATGGGGAAGACAGCAGGGCTCTGGGACGGGCTTTATAGCCGTGGCACGGGCGTGGTCACGGGCGGCCGCGGGCGCGCGGGGGTTCGCGCGCGAGCGTGCTCTGAGCGCGCCCCCGAGTGTCAGCCCGCGTCGAACACGTGGGAGCTTGCTTCTGCCATGGTTCAACGGCGGATTTGAGCACCATAGCGTGCGTATCTTGGCAAAACCACTGTGTACGGTCTCTTCCCTGCTCCAAATCCTATCTTTTTGCTGTGAGTTCCAAGCCAAGATACGGTCGGGGTAGGGAGATAAAGGGGTGAGAAGTTGCCTATGTCATAGCTGTCCAAACCGGGACAAAAGCCATGCCAAGTCATGTCAAACGACTTAGGGTAGGGGTCAACTTTCTCCAGGGCATTTTAGAGGTAATTTGGCGCCACTTTGTCAATTGGGTCGAAATGTTTTGAAGTTTGAAAGAGGGTGAACATGTGTGATCTTTGGCCAAGGGTTGGTTTTGGACTTAGAAAAATCCTGATTTTTCTTTTGTGCTCAACCCTTTGGTGAACCTTTTTGGGGCTTTTCTGAATTCTTTTTGGGGTCACTTTCTTACTATTATTTGTAGTTTATTAAGTGTACTACAACCTTTATAAATGGCCCAAGTCAAGATCATGGGGTTTTCATAACCTTTTGGTCACACTTACTTATAGTGCTTCTCTTGTCCAAAGGGGTTTGAATTAGGGTTTGGGCAAAACTCCCCATTATGGGTGCAAGATAAGTTAGGGTATGGTATCTAAGATGGGTTGCACAAGCTTAGGACCTTGAGTTCCAAGTTTGAGGTGCTTTGCTCTATTTCAACCATATGTGATGATGGGCTTGGCTTGTGTAGTCTTAAGTGAAAACCCTAAGTAACACCTGAGGTGTTACAGCTATACTCCTCGCCTCTCTATGTCGAGAGGAGTATAATAAGGTGCAAGGGTTAAAGAGCGCCAAGGAGATTTGGGACGTCCTAAAGACTGCACACGAAGGAGATGCGGTGACCAAGATCACCAAGAGGGAGACGATCGAGGGGGAGCTCGGTCGATTCGTCCTCAACCAAGGAGAGGAGCCACAAGCAATGTACAACCAGCTCAAAACCTTGGTAAATCAAGTGCGCAATCTCGGGAGCACCAAGTGGGATGACCATGAAATGGTCAAGGTTATTCTAAGATCCTTCATATTTTGTAATCCCACTTAAGTTCAATTAATACGTGGTGATCCTAGATACAAGCTAATGGTCAAAGGCTCCAAACACATTGTTGACTTGGAGCAAGGCGGCACCTCCACACCCGAGGTGCAACCCGTTGCATTCAAAGCGACGGAAGAGAAGAAAGAAGAGTCTACATCAAGTAGGCTCCCCATCGACACCTCCAAGCTCGATAATGAGGAGATGGCGCTCATCATCAAGAGCTTCCGTCAAATCCTCAAGCAAAGGAGGGGGAAGGAGTACAAACCCCGCTCCAATAGGGTGTGTTACAAATGTGGTAGACCCGGTCATTTTATTACAAAAATGTCAAATGCCTAGTGCTAGTGACAGGGGCGACGACAAGAGGGGGAAGAAGAAGGAGAAGAAGAGGTACTACAAGAAAAAGGGTGGCGATGCCCACGTGTGTCAGGAATGGGACTCCGATGAGAGCTCTACCGACTCCTCCTCCGATGAGGATGCCGCCAACAATGCCGTCAACAAGGGCCTCCTCTTCCCCAACATCAGCCACAAGTGCTTCATGGCAAAGGACGGCAAAAAGAAGAAGGTACAAACTAGAACCACCCCCAAATATACTACATCTAGTGATGAGGGTAGTTCTAGTGAAGATGAAGATAATTTGCTTACACTGTTTGCCAACCTTAACATGCAACAGAAGGAAAAATTAAATGAATTGATAGGAGCCATTCATGAGAAGGATGAACTCTTGGACAACTAAGAGGAATTCCTTATTAAAGAAAACAAGAAGCATGTTAAAGTAAAAAATGCTTATGCTCAGGAGGTTGAAAAATGTGAAAAATTATCTAAGGAGCTTAGCATTTGCCATGACACTATTTCAAACCTTAGAACTGAGAATGCTAGTTTAATTGCTATGGTTGAAAAATTAACTGCTTGTAATGATTCAATTGCTAGTCTTAGAACTGAAAATGGCAATTTAGTTTCTAAGATCAAAGAGCTAATTGTTTGCAATGATTCTATATCCTGTCTTAGAAATGAGAATGCCATATTACATACTAAGATAGATGAATTAAATGCTTGCAAACCCTCTACATCTACTGTTGATCATGTTACTATTTGTACTAGATGTAGAGATGTTAATATTGGTGCTATAAATGATCACCTTGCTTTAATTAAACAACAAAATAATCATATAGCTCAATTAACTGCTAAAATTAATGAGCATGAAATAGAAATCGAAAAGTTTAAATTTGCTAGAAGCATGCTCTATAGTGGGAGACGTCGTGGCATTAAGGATGGCATTGGTTTCCAACAGGGAAGCAATGTCAAGCTTAATGCCCCTAAGAAATTGTCTAACTTTGTTAAGGGCAAAGCTCCCATGGTTCAGGATAATGAGGGCTATATTTGATATCCTGCTAATTATCCTGAGCACAAAATTAGGAGAATTCATGCTAGGAAATCTCATTCTGTTTCTCACCATGCTTCTATGTATAAGAATGAGGCTTCTAGCTCTAGGCAATCAACCCATGTTAAATTGCCTAAAAAGAAAACTCCTACTGCATCAAATGATCATAATATTTCATTCAAAACTTTTGATGCTTCTTATGTGCTCACTAACAAATCAGGCAAAATAGTTGACAAATATGTTGGGGGCAAACACAAGGGCTCCAAGACTTGTGTTTGGGTACCCAAGGTGCTTGTTTCTAACATCAAAGGACCCAAGACTGTTTGGGTACCTAAGAAAAAGGCCTAAATTGTTTTGCAGGTTTATGCATCCGGGGGCTCAAGTTGGATAATTGATAACGGATGCACAAACCACATGACAGGGGAGAAATGGATGTTCTCCACCTATGAGAAAAACAAAGATCCCCAAAGAGCTATTACATTTGGGGATGGAAATCAAGGTTTGGTCAAAGGACTTGGTAAAATTGCTATATCACCTAACCATTCTATTTCCTATGTTTTTCTTGTAGATTCTTTAGATTACAATTTGCTTTCTGTATCTCAATTATGCAAAATGGTCTACAACTGTCTTTTTACAGATATAGGTGTTACTGTCTTTAGAAGGAGTGATGATTCAATAGCATTTAAGGGAGTGTTAGAGGGTCAACTATACTTAGTTGATTTTAACAAAGCTGAACTTGACACTTGCTTAATTGCTAAGACTAATATGGGTTGGCTCTAGCATCGCCGACTAGCCCATGTTGGAATGAAGAATCTTCACAAGCTTCTAAAGGGAGAACACATTTTGGGACTAACAAATGTTCATTTTGAGAAAGACAGGGTTTGTAGCGCATGTCAGGCAGGAAAGCAAGTTGGCACCCAATATCCACACAAGAACATAATGAGAACGGACAGGCCACTTGAACTACTCCACAAGGATCTATTTGACCTGATAGCTTACATAAGCATCGGCGGAAGTAAGTACTGTCTTGTTATTGTGGATGATTATTCTCGCTTCACTTGGGTATTCTTTTTGCAGGAAAAATCACAAACCCAAGAGACCTTAAAGGGATTCTTGAGACGGGCTCAAAATGAGTTCGGATTGAGAATAAAAAAGATAAGAAGCGACAACGGGACGGAGTTCAAGAACTCACAAATCGAAGGCTTTCTTGAGGATGAGGGCATCAAGCATGAGTTCTCTTCTCCCTACACACCTCAACAAAGTGGTGTAGTGGAGAGAAAGAATAGAACTCTACTGGACATGGCAAGGACCATGCTTGATGAATACAAGACTCCGGACCGGTTTTGGGCTGAGGCGATTATCACCGCCTGCTACTCCATCAACCGCCTCTACCTTCACCGAATCCTCAAGAAGACATCTTATGAACTCCTCACCGGTAAAAAGCCCAATGTTTCATATTTTAGAGTCTTTGGCAGCACATGCTTTATTCTTATTAAAAGAGGTAGAAAATCTAAATTTGCTCCTAAGGCTATAGAAGGCTTTTTACTTGGCTATGACTCAAACACAAGGGCATATAGAGTCTTCAACAAATCCACTGGATTAGTTGAGGTTTCTTGTGACATTGTATTTGATGAGACTAATGGCTCTCAAGTGGAGCAAGTTGATCTTGATGAACTAGATGATGAAGAGGCTCTGTGCATCACGTTAAGGAACATGTCCATTGGGGATGTGTGTCCTAAGGAATCCAAAGAGCCCACACAAGCACAAGATCAACCATCATCTCTCATGCAAGTATCTCCACCAACTCAAGATGAGGATCAGGCTCAAGATGATGAAGATCAAGAGGATGAGCCACCTCAAGAGGAGGACAATGATCAAGGGGGAGATCAAGTCAACAAGGACAAGGAAGATGAGCAAGAGATTCAGGGTCAAAGACCGCCACACCCAAGAGTCCACCAAGCAATTCAACGAGATCAACCCATGAACTCCATTCTTGGTGATATCCATAAGGGGGTAACCACTAGATCTCGAGTTGCTCATTTTTGTGAACATTACTCTTTTGTGTCCTCTATTGAGCCATACACGGTGGAGGATGCACTAAGAGATTTGGATTGGGTGCTGGCTATGCAAGAGAAACTCAACAACTTCACGAGGAATGAGGTATGACATTTAGTTCCACGTCCTAATCAAAATGTTGTAGGTACCAAGTGGGTATTCCGCAACAAGCAAGATGATCATGGTGTGGTGACAAGGAACAAAGCTCGACTTGTGGCCAAGGGTTATTCTAAAGTCGAAGGTTTGGATTTCGATGAAACTTATGCACCCGTAGCTAGGCTTGTGTCAATTCGTATATTACTTGACTATGCTACTTACCATGGCTTTAAGCTTTATCAAATGGATGTGAAAAGTGCCTTCCTTAATGGACCAATCAAGGAAGAGGTCTATGTTGAGCAACCTCCCGGTTTTGAAGATAGTGAGTACCCTAACTATGTTTATAAACTCTTAAAGGCGCTTTATGGGCTCAAGCAAGCCCCATGAGCATGGTATGAATGCCTAAGAGATTTTCTTATCACTAATGGCTTCAAAGTCGGAAAAGCCGATCCTACACTCTTTACTAAAACGATTGCAAAAGATTTGTTTGTATGCCAAATTTATGTTGATGATATCATATTTGGGTCTACTAACAAATCTACTTGTGAAGAGTTTAGTAGGATCATGATTCAGAAATTCGAGATGTCTATGATGGGGCAGTTGAAGTATTTCCTAGGATTTCAAGTCAAGCAACTCCAAGAGGGCACCTTCATTAGCCAAACAAAGTACATTCAAGACATACTTAACAAGTTTGGAATGAAGGATGCCAAGCTCATCAAGACACCCATGGGAACCAATGGACATCTCGACCTTGACATGGGAGGTAAGTCTGTAGATCAAAAGGTATACCGGTCGATGATTGGATCTTTACTCTATTTATGTGCATCTCGACCGGATATTATGCTTTCCGTATGCATGTGTGCAAGGTTCCAAGCCGATCCTAAGGAAGTTCACCTTAGGGCCGTGAAAAGAATCATGAGATATTTAGTTTATACTCCTAAGTTTGGTCTTTGGTACCCCAATGGATACACTTTTGACTTAATAGGATATTCTGATGCTGATTGGGCAGGGTGTAAAATTGATAGGAAGAGCACATCAGGGACTTGTCAGTTTCTGGGGAGATCCCTGGTGTCTTGGGCTTCAAAGAAACAAAACTCAGTAGCTCTTTCTACCGCCGAAGTCGAGTATATTGTCGCAGGTCATTTTTGTGCGCAATTACTTTCGATGAGGCAAACCCTCAGGGACTATGGCTACAAATTGAGCAAAGTCTCTCTTCTATGTGATAATGAGAGTGCAATCCGCATGGCAGATAATCCCGTTGAATACAACCGCACTAAGCACATAGACATTCTGTATCACTTTTTGAGGGATCACCAACAAAGGGGGGATATCGAGATAGCTTATGTTAGCACCAAAGAACAATTAGCCGATATCTTTACCAAGCCATTAGATGAGAAAACCTTTAGCAAACTTAGGAATGAGCTAAATATTCTTGATTCTCGAAATTTTGATTGAAACATTGCACACATAGCTCATTTGTATACCTTTGATCATATCTCTTTCATGACTACGACTAATGTGTTTTCAAGTGTATTTCTATGCTAAGTCGTAGATTGAAAGGGAAATGGAGTCTTCGGCGAAGACAAGGCTTCCACTCCACTCTATCGGTATTATTTACCCCTCGCCGTCACTCCACACCACTCTTCCATTGGTATAATCTTTTCACTCATATTTACTTGTACCAATAGGGGAGAACGTAAGGCTCTCCAAATCTCCATTTTTGGCAATTAATGCCAAAGGGGGAGAAAATATTAAGCCCAAAGCAAAAGGACCGCACCACCAACTTCAAAAATTTAATTTATTCACAAAATTTTGGTTTCCAATTGGTATCTTGTTATAGCAATTTCTTCAATTAGGATGTTTATTTCAATTGGTATATTTTCAATTAGTATATTTAAAAATAGATTTTCAAAATTGGTATCTAAATTACATACTTCCAATTGGTATCTATTAAAACCCTCTTGAAAACTAAGAGGAGAATTTTATTCAGGGGGAGTTTTGTTTAGTCAAAGGAAAAGCATTTGAAATAGGGGGAGAAATTTCAAAACTTGAAAATGCTTCTTGCAATCTTACTCATATACCTTTGACTATTTGCAAAAGGCTTTGAAAAGATTTTCCAAAAAGATTTGCAAAAACAAAACAAGTGGTGCAAATGTGGTCCAAAATGTTAAATCAAAGAAAGCAATCCATGCATATCTAGTAAAATAATAAATTGGTTTAATTCCAAGTAACCTATGCACTTACATTATGCAAACTAGTTCAATTCCGCACTTATATATTTGCTTTGGTTTGTGTTGGCATCAATCACCTAAAAGGGGGAGACTGAAAGGGAAATAGGGTTAAATTTTTTCCTATAATTAATTTTGGTGGTTGAATGCCCAACACAAATCTTGGACTAACTAGTTTGCTCTAGAATACATGTTCTACAGGTGCATAAAGGTTCAACTCAAACCAATAAATATACAAGAAATGGTTCAAATATAAAGGAGCAAAGAAACCGAGTGTGCCCTGGTCTGGCGCACCGGACAGTGTCCGGTGTGCCACCGGATAGTGTCCGGTGCACCAGGACCGTACAGTCTCAAACTTGCCACTCTTGGGTTTCTCAGGGCGCGCTCTGCTATAATTCACCGGACTATCTAGTGCACTAGCGAAGCAATGACTACTTCGTGCAACGGTCGCCTGCAAAAGCTGAAGATTTAGAGGAACAGTGTGCAACAGTGTGCGGCAGAGCAGAGCGTAGAGTCAGAGGCGGCACCGGACTGTCCGGTGCCACTAGAGGACAAAGCCTCCAACGGTCAAAAGCTCCTAAACCCTAACGGTTGGATGATGTGGCTGGCGCACCAAACAGTCTGGTGCGCCCATCGACAGCAGCCCACCCCAACGGTTGTTTGGTGGTTGAGGACTATAAATACCCCCCAACCACCACCACTCCAACAATCCAAGCATTCCACACATTGCATTCAATACAAGAGCAATAGACTTCACTCTAAGACACAAATCAAAGCGATCGATCCACTCAAAGTCCCAAATTCAACTCTAGCACATTAGGGCTCATGAGAGGATCACTTGTGTTTCTTGTTGCTCTTGTTTGCTTGGTTGGCTTTATTTTCTTTTCCTTATTACTATCAAGTGCTTTGTAAGCAAGGTAAGAGACACCAATTGTGTGGTGGTCCTTGCGAGGTCTAAGTGACCCATGAGAAGTAAAGAAGAAAGCTCACTCGGTCTAAGTGACCGTTTGAGAGAGGGAAAGGGTTGAAAGAGACCCGGTCTTTGTGACCACCTTAACGGGGACTAGGTTCTTTAGAACCGAACCTCGGTAAAACAAATCATTATGTTCATCCGCGTTATTTCTTGGTTGATTTGTTTTCCCCTCTCTCTCGGACTTCATATTTGTTCTAAGGCTAACCCCGGCTTGTAGTGTGTGTTTAAAGTTATAAACTTTAGATTTCGCCTATTCACCCCCCTCTAGGCGACTTTCAGTTGGAATAGACCCGGCCTTTCTGGCCTACTCAACGGGGACTAGGTTCTTTAGAACCGAACCTCGGTAAACAAATCACTGTGTTCATTTGTGTGATCTTCACTTGATTTGTTTTCCCCTCTTTCCTCTCTCTAGAAAGTTCCCTTGCTAATATTGATTTGAGTTTGCTCCCAAAGTTATCCACATTGATTGAGAAAATCATAGCAAGGAAAACTAACTTTCGCACTCTGATTTAATTCTAACTCTAACCTCAGCCTTAGTGCGTGTTTAAAGTTTGTAAATATCAGGTTTCACCTATTCAGCCCCTCTAGGCGACTTTCAATTGGTATCGAAGCCTGATGCTTCATTAAGAGTCTAACAACTCGAAGTGATATCAGGAGATCACGCCAAGAGGGAGATAGTCACCGACGATAAGGCTGAAGTCTCAGGAAGGAAGAATGAACGGACTCCATCAAGAGAGCCTAGCGGCAAATACAAGGAGGAATCCGTTTCCTCCATCAAATCATGTAGGAAGGGTGACAAGAAGAAAAAGAAAATGAAGAAGGTGGTCTACTATGAGACCGACTCTTCATCACCTTCCACATCCGGCTCCGAGTCTACTACTTCGAAGCGCCAAGAGCACAAGAAGTAAATAAGATGCATCTACGCTATCCTCGCATTCCTAAAGGCGCTCCTCTAATTTCCATACCCCTAGGCAAACCACCATATTTCGATGGTGAAGATTATTGTATGTGGAGTGATAAAATGAGGCACCATCTAACCTCACTCCACGAAAGCGTATGGGGTATTGTTGAGTATGGAGCGCAGGCACCACAAGTGGGTGACGAGGACTACGACTCGGGTGAGGCTGCCCAAATTAGGCATTTTAATTCCCAAGCAAGTTTTATATGCCTCGCTTTCTTATGTCGAGATGAGTATAATAAGGTGCAAGGGTTAAAAAATGACAAAGAAATTTGGTACATCCTCAAGACGGTGCATGAAGGGGACAAGGTGACCAAAATCACCAAGCATGAGACGATCGAGGGAGAACTCGGTCGATTCGTCCTCAACAAAGAAGAGGATGAAGATCAAGACGATGAGCCACCTCAAGAGGAGGACATTGATCAATGGGGAGATGAAGATGATCAAGACAAGAAAGATGATCAAGGGATTCAGGACCAAAGACCGCCACACCTAAGAGTCTACCAAGCAATTTAAAGAGATCACCCCGTTAACTCCATACTTGGTGACATTCACAAGGGGGTAACCACTAGATCTCGAGTTTCTCATTTTTGTGAACATTACTCTTTTGTGTCTTCTATTGAGCCATACAGGATACAGGCAGCACTAAGAGATCCGGATTGGGTGGTGGCAATGCAAAAGGAGCTCAACAACTTCACAAGGAATGAGGTATGACATTTAGTTCCACGTCCTAACCAAAATGTTGTAGGTATCAAGTGGGTATTCCTCAACAAACAAAACAATATGAGCTTGGTGTGATGACAAGGAACAAAGCTCGACTTGTTGCCAAAGGATATTCACAACTCAAAGGTTTGGATTTTGATGAAACCTATGCTCACGTAGCTAGGCTTGAGTCAATTCGTATATTACTTGCCTATGCTACTTACTATGACTTTAAGTTATATCAAATGGACGTGAAGAGTGCCTTCCTCAATGGTCCTATCAAGGAAGAGGTATATGTTGAGCAACCTCCTGGCTTTGAAGATAGTGAGTATCTGAAAGTCGCCTAGAGGGGGTGAATAGGCAAAACCTGAAATTTATATACTTAAACACACAATAAGGCCGAGGTTAGCATTAGATTTAAATCCGAGTGCGGAAGATTGTTTCTCTTGCTATGAGTTGCTCAAATAATGCGGATGATGTTTGGGAGCAAACTCAAATCAATGTTAGCAAGGAAACTTTAGTGAAAGGAAAGAGGGAAAAACAAATCAAATGGAAATCAACACAAGTGAACGCGGTGATTTGTTTTACCGAGGTTCGGTTCCAAAGAACCTAGTCCCCGTTGAGAAGGCCACAAAGGCCGGGTCTATTCCAACCCTTTCCCTCTCTCAAACGGTCACTTAGACCGGATGAGCCTTCTCCTTAATCAATCCGGTCACTAAGACCCTGCAAGGACCACCACACACTTAGGTGTCTCTTGCTAGCTTTACAAAGCACTTAAGAATAAGAATGGGAAGGAGAGAAGGCAATCCAAGCAACAAGAGCGCAAATGAACACAAAAACTCTCTCAAGTCACTAAGTGGTTGAGTTGATTTTGGGACTTGGAGAGGATTTGATCTTTGGAATTGTGTCTTGGAGTGAATGCTATTGCTTTTGTATTGAATGAGGATCTCAGAAAACTTGGATGCTTTAAATGGAGGTGGTTGGGGGATATTTATAGCCTCCAACCACTTCCTAACTGTTGGCTGACTTTGCTGTCGACAGTCCGGTGGCGCACCGGACAGTCACTGTTCACTGTCCGATGCGCGCCACGTCAGCGTGCATGTTGGGGTTTGGAGCTGTTGACCGTTGGAACCCTTTGTCCTTTTGCTGCACCGGACAGTCCGGTGACCTCTGACTTCTACGCTCTAACTTCTGCCACGCACTGTTCGCCACTATACACTTTTGCAGTCGACCGTTGACGTACAGGTAGTCGTTGCTCCGTTGGCTCACCGGACATGTCTGGTGCACACCGGACAGTCTAGTTAATTATAGTGGAGCGCGCCTGGCGAATTCCCGAGAGTAGTCTGTTCGTTTGGTCGAGGGCCTGGTGCACCGGACAGTGTCCAGTGCACACCGGACAGTGTTCGGTGCACCACTTGGTAGCACACTTGTTTGAATAAAGTCCTGAGCATCTAATTGTAGAAGGCAAGCCACTGATTACGGCATGGCCCAGGAGGTTGGGATGGAAACCACTGATCACGAGTATGCCGGGATTAGCTGGTTATTTTGTTTCCTTGTAACATAGCATGTAATTCCTTTTTATAGTGAATACAATCAACAGAAAATGCTATAGCTTACAGCACCAAAACTCAAGTGTCCAGATAGCGTGCGTGTTCTTCTTCCATCTCTTTGAGAGTCCGGAATTCTAACACTTGGTACCAGAGCCTGCTCTCATTGTTGCAATGTCGTCGAAGTCTCCTGCCAAGAAGCCAGAGATTGGTGATGGCTCCAGTGGTGGTGAGAAGAAGGTCCGACCGTCACATTCGCCGCCGAGAGGAAGTTCCCACAGTCACCGCAACCGACCGTCACGTGCCAGATTGCGCGTCATCGAGCGGCCGTCCATGAACGTCTCCTGGCCGATGCTCTCCCGGACGAATTACCCGGAGTGGACCTTGGTCATGGAGGTGAACTTCTAGACCCTTCGGGTTTGGGTCGTCATCGACATCGGGATCGACGACGATCCGGACGAAGATGAGTACCACGCTGATCGCCAGGCGATGGTCGGGCTTCTGTGCTCAGTCCCATCTGAGCTCTGGAGCACTCTCGCCATGAAAA
Organism: Zea luxurians; assembly: GCA_029449295.1. Classification (NCBI taxonomy): domain Eukaryota; kingdom Viridiplantae; phylum Streptophyta; class Magnoliopsida; order Poales; family Poaceae; genus Zea; species Zea luxurians. The sequence goes on from JAOPSE010000004.1 coordinate 167,972,507, forward strand.
GGACCGTGAAGGAGGCGTGGGACACGGTCAAGATCCTACGGATCAGCGACGAGCGCATGCGTGATGCTAGCGCGTAGCAGCTTCGCCGAGAATTCGACATCCTTTATTTCAAGGAAGGCGAGAGCGTCATCAAATTCGGCATCTGCATCACGACGCTGGCCACCAACCTCCGAACCCTCGGTGACAACATCACCGACGCCGAGGTGGTAAAGAAATTGTTGCTGGTGGTACCGGAATGGCTAACCCAAGTTGCAGTCTCCCTCGAAATGTTCCTTGATCTGAGCAAGGTGACAATCGAGGAAGTGATCGGCCGTCTCCGCGTGTTCAGGGAGCGCGCCAAGCCCGCACAGATCACGGATGCCATGGGGCACCTGATGCTATGTGAGGAAGACTGGGAAGCCCGTCACAAGGAACACCGCGAGCAGGAGAACTCTGGTGGCGACTCAAGCTCTAGCAACCACGGTAAGCGCTAAGATCGTGGATGTGGACGGGGATACTCGGCGTGGAACGACCGAGAAAGGAGGAACACGGCCGCAGGGAATGGTGGCGGTGGGAAGCTACCTCCTGGAACCCTCTGCCACAATTGTGGAAAGGGGGGGCATTGGGCCAGAGACTGCGGTGGCAAAAGGAAGCACGCGGCCCAAGTTGCAGAGGCCCAAGAAGAATGGGCCCTGATGTACATTACGGCAGAGACAGAGGTAATCGCGCCGCCGCCTTGCTTGCCGCCGCCGTCTTGCTCATCCACCACATTCCCGTAGGCTCCGATCCACATCCACGAGCGCAAGGTTCTCCTCCATCTCAGCAGTGAGGAGGAGAAGGAGGCTATGGCCCCTTGCCGGTGGGTCCTCGATACCGGGGCAACGAACCACATGACGGGATCGTGCCGCCTCTTCTCCAAGCTTGACACCAACGTCACTGGAACCATGAGTTTGGTGATGGGTCGGTGGTCGACATCGAGGGGAAGGGCACCGTCCTCTTTGCCCTCAAATCTAGCGAACACCACCGGCTCGACGGCGTCTATTACATCCCGCGGATCACGACCAACATTGTGAGCCTAGGGCAGATGGATGAGGAACGTTTGAAGGTCGTCATCGAGGAGGGGATCTTGCGTCTCTTCGACCTACAGTGGCAACTGCTCGCCAAAGTGCTGCGGTCACCGAGCTGGCTCTACCTCCTTGACATGAATCTTGCAGCTCTGGTGTGCCTCACTGCGCGCGTCGGGGATGTGGCATGGAGCTGGCACGAGAGGTATGGTGTAACATCCCAAAATTTAACCCCAAGGTTAGAAACCCTAATCTCCTAACCCCCCTTGATTATTTCCTAGACTCCACCTCATAGGACATTTCATCATCTGCATACACCATGATTGTTAGAAGCACCTCACATAGAATATATTTTTTAGCACTCAAGAATATATAGCTAAATATTTGTTCGAAAGAAAAAGGATATAAAAGAAATAGAAATAGAAATAGAAAAAAGAAAAAGGAAACCCCCCTCTCTTCCACGCGCCCGCGCTTTCTCCCCCCACCCCCCCCCCCCCCCCTCGCTGCCCAAGAGGCCCATCTCCTCTCACGCCCGCACCCTCCCCCTCCTCCCTCTACCACTGCCAGTCCGGCCCCACTTGACAGCCATGCTCGCCCTCGCTCCCTCGCAACCGCTCTATCTGGCAAGCGGGTCCCGCTTGTCAGCACCTTCTTCGCGCCCGTGACCAGGCTGACGACGCGATCGCCACCGGTCACCACCACCCCGTCGTCTTGCCATTAACTCGCTCACCCGCTCGATGGCGCCTTGCGTCCCTGTCTCCTTGCGCCAGCCCAAGCTATCCCATCACCGCCTGCCTGAGCCATCCCATCGTCGCCACTGTGCGCCACCATCCCTGTCGTGGCAAGCTCGTCGGTGCTCACCAACTCTCGCCCCCTTCCCCACCCCGGGCACCTATAAAAGGACCGCCCGAGCTCCCTCCTCCACACCGGCCTCGGCCACTCCCTCTCCCCTTCCCCGAGCTCGATTGAGCCAGCGTCGCCGCGCCCTTCCTCCGCTCCGGTGAGTCCCGCCCTCCTCCCTCTGTTAAGTCCTAGTCCAATTAATGTTGTTCTTGAGCTTCACCGTTCCCTCACAAGCACAACGCACCCATCCCCTCCACATTTTATGCCCGGCAGCCACACCGGCGATCCCACTGCCGCGGGCGCCCGCCACCTCGCCGTGGACCGGCCGTCCCAAGCGCCCTCCGGCCAAATTGGCCCCACCACCGTAATCCCCTACCCCCGCCCGTGCCTTGCCACCACTCCATCATCGTAGAACCAGGACCCTGGCGGAGAACCGCCGCGGACCTCACCGGCGGTTTGCCCCCCCTGTCACCCCCTCCTAACGCCATCCCCTCCCCCTCCCTCTGGCACGTGGGCCCACGCCCACAGCGCCGTCCCTGCTCGTTTCCCTGCTGGCAGGCCAAGTGGGCTGCCTGCCCACGCGCCCGCGCTCAGTTGGGCCGAATTCCCCCCCCCCCCCCTCGGGCCAGCTAGCTGAGGAAATCCCTTTTCTTTTCTTTTTCCTTTTTCTTTTCCTATTTTCACATATATATATATACGTATATTGATATTTTATGCACCAATAATAGTCTAAATAAATTATAGGGCACAAAATAATAATGTCTAACAATTGGCACACCCCACCAAGTCACCATGATTGATGTACTGTTCATTACCTATTTTTGCTAGAAGAGGAGGGATCCGATCCTCCGGAATTTGTAGCTCCGGAAGAAGGATAGGAACCCAACCCCTCCAAAATAGATCTTTTGTGCTAGGAGAACTTCGTCGAAGGCAAGTCCATTCTTCCCTTGATGCATAAATTACCTATTCTTTCTACCAGTACCTAAGCCGAGATTAAGGGATGGATCTTTTGCATTGTGAGCAGAGAGATAGCCCGCATTAACAAACATCTTTTGAGTACAAAATGTGGGATGAAAAAAAGGGTAGTGTTATTACTAAACGATGTTTTCAAAAAGTGTATGATGAACGGTATTCTCCCTCATCACCTTGTGAGTGGAATGATCAGGGACTCACTGGTTTAGGGGAGGGCCTAAGGTGATGGCTCAGCCGGGTTAGGTGTGAGCAGAAGGATTGTCCCATCATATAAGGACCGGTTTGTCATCCTTCACTACCTGTACTCATAATAAGTACAACCACTCGAGACTGTATGGGCAGTCACTCAATCGGAAATCATACGATTCAAACCCCAGGGTTATGAAGGCTAAGGAGCACCGGGAGGATAAGGAGGGGGAATGTATTGTCCGGTTTGGACATGGCGGTGGCCTGACTCCTTCCGGTATAACCTTTAAGGTAAGGACGTGCGAGGAAAGAAATAGATTCAGCATTCGGGTCTCACGACGGTGAGATCGCAGAAACCAAACTAGTGGGTAAAGTGTACCCCTCTGCGCAAAGTTCAAACCTATTCGAATAGTCCATGTCCACTGGAATGGACGAGTCTGGTATGGTATGACAATTAGTGTTTCATAACCTCCGGGAACAAGGAAATGTGTGAGTGGGTGTGTTTTTGGAAATGAAAACGATGCCACAGGAGTGGGGAGCTCAGTGGTGGTTGAGTGTTAAAATGTGCTTCCTTGGGAAAAACCATCAAAGTATTGCCTTTCTCTGGAAAAAGAAGAGTGACTTCAACTCCACCATATAAAGCATGTATTATATAGGTCCCTTTCTCTTTACGGGCGGAATGGGCTTGCGGAATACCTAGTGTATTCACCCAGATTTATTTATGTTTTTTAGCAGCTGAAGACTTCTTTTCTGTTATGCTTGATTAAGGGGGACGTGTCTGCACCCAGTTCTGCCTGTGGCTTGGGCTAGTTTATCTTCTACTGCACCTTGTAATTCTGGCTCTCTCGAGCTTGTACTCTGGTATTGTAATAACTTTTATCCGAACTCTGTACTATTTGAAGTAAGGAATGTGGTTACTAGCCTCCTCGGACTAGTAATTGTATCACATTTGAGTCCCGAAGGATCGGGACGCTTCAAGTGGTATTAGAGCCATAAGACTGGCTGTAGATCAAAGCCCCGGTCTTAAAAGTTTGCCTTAAAAAGAAAAGACCTCTTACCTTTAAGAAAAATTTTCTCTCCTTTCCCCGATATTAACAGACCCTTCTTTTTTCTACCAGATGGAAGGCTCTTTGGTCATTAGGACATCCTACTGCTTAGAGGTGGAAGGATTCCCTCACCTATTGCGGAGTTGCGTGCTTCGCATAGGGATCCGCAAGAAGCCGGAGTATGTCTGGAAAGAATACCACGAGAATGGAACTGAGAAGTGCTCTATGGCAGTCTACCTGGGAGAAAGCCAAAACTACCCGAACCACCCTCCTTTCCAAGTCACCTTCACCGGACACTGCTTCCTAGACACTTGCCAAAATGTTGCCCGAAAAGCCCTCCGATAGCTATGCCAAAACTACAGCAGAGAAGTCTTTGAAACCCCCCTTTGCTACTTCCCACCCAGCAACAAAAATACCCCTACCTGGAGGAAAAGACTTCAGGCCCTATCAGGAAGACATCCTACTGAGGATGACCCCACCATAGTCTACATGGCCAGATATCTCCACAGACTCGATAACCACTATGACGACCTTTCCTCCCACTGCACCCACCTAAACTCCCGGGTGGAGAGCTTAGAGCAACAGGTCAAGGAACTTAAAAAGGAAAAGGCATCTCTCCAAGAAAGTCTCGAAATAGCAGAAGGTGAAGAGGCCAACACTCGTGAAGCCTACTGAACCTTAAAGATGGATTATGATAAGAAGCTAAAGAAGCTCGCCCCCACGAAGAAGATTCGGAAGAAGACCAAGAGCCAAGGATGCCAGACTGAGCGGAAAAAGGAAGCCCCACTAGCATTGCCTCCCTCCAGGATAGAAATCTTGTCCGACGTGTCCCTAGCTAGCCTTGACAACCTTCTTAAGGAATTTGGGGACACTTTAGAAAGAGAATTCGGAAGCACCTTAGAAAGTGTTCGTGTGTAGTGTGACTTGGGGTTACTGTATGCTTGTAATGAACTTATGTGATGAATAAAATAACATGGTTGAAAAAAAAATTTGGCATATGCATAGTAGTAATTCTCTCCCCCTGGCAGATGGCTTCAGATAAAACCACGCCTACCGCCTCCGGGATTGGAGCAAGGTTTCCCCTAGGAGCTGAAGGAGAAGCCGGTGGAGAAGGGAGTGAGACCCACCTCCCCGCACCTCCGGAGCTGCCATTAGATTTAGCCCAAGTTCTGGCCAACCAAACCCGACTCATTGAAGTCCTCACTAGAAGTCTGGAGAATCAGCGCCCGAATGGTGGAAGACCATAGGACAGGATGGGAGATTTCCTAAGGCTCAAGCCTCCCACATTCGCTGGATCTAGCAATCCCCTCGATGCTGATGACTGGCTGCGCACGATAAAAAGGAAGTTAGAAGCCATCGGATGCCCTGAGAACCAGCGTGTTCATTTGGCTGCTCATCAACTTTTCGGGATGGCCCTATCCTGGTGGGATACCTTCAGCGTTGCCGTCAGAGATGCTATCTGGGCAGAATTTGAAACTGCTTTCTGAGAACATCATGTGCCCCAAGGGATCGTTCAGCTCAAGGAAGATGAATTTCGGGAACTAACTCAAGGTGGAAGAACTGTCAGTGAGTACGTGCACAAATTCACAGAATTGGCTCGCTACGCGCCTAACGACGTCAGCACAGAAGCCAAAAAGATGCCCCGCTTTTTGAAAGGGCTAAGACCAGAACTCAAGACTATCCTCGCCAGCCAGGATTTCCTCAGCTTCTCGCACCTCTCAAACAAAGCCATACAAGTGGAAAGGGCAAGGGAAGAAGAAAAAGGTCACCTCAAGAGGAAATTCCAAGTCCTCCAAGCTCAACAGCAGGACAGGCACCAGAGAATTCGATCCTTTGGGTTTCCACCCAAGGGACCAAGCTTCAATAAACCAGCTGGACCCACTCCATCATGTTTCAGTCAGCAGAGTCAAAGCTCCTTTCAGGCCCCCTCAGTAGCAAGCAACCAACCACTAGCTAATGCCTGTTGGCACTACAGAGACCCCAGTCACTTCAAGAATAACTACCCCCAGTTGAAGGCATCGGGACCTACTTACTCCAACTCGGTGAATGGCCCCAAGAATGCCCCAGCGCCCGCCTCCAAGGCACTGTCCTCCAATAGCCAGCAGAACAAGACCCAGTATCATGGTAGGGCACGAGTAAACCGCGTCGATGCTCAAGAGGCTCAGCAAGCTCCGGGAGTAGTACTCGGTGAGTTCCTTGTTGAATTTACTCCCGCTACTGTATTTTTTGATTCAGGAGCATCTCATTCGTTCATAGCCACTAGTTTTGTGGAAAAGCATGACATTCCCTCTACACACCTAGAAATTCCCTTGGTCACCCAAACCCCAGGGTCAGACCTTATATGCCAGCTCAAATGCTCCCAAGTCAGAATTCTTTTAAGTGGGGTAGTTCTTGGCCGACTTAACCGTCTTGCCATCCTAAGGGATTGATGTGATCTTAGGAATGGATTGGTTAACCAAACACAAGGGCATCATAAGTTACGCAAGTAAGACCGTTCTTCTCACTGACCCCCAAGGAAAGTTAGTTTCATGTCAGGCTCAGCCACCCGCCAAGGATCCAATGGTGTTTAATCTAGCAGTAGAAAGCATATCTGTGGTAGAAGAATTCATGGATGTATTCCCAAAAGAATTGCCAGGGATGTCGCCAGAAAGAGAAGTGGAGTTCTACATAGATCTAATTCCCGGCACTGCGCCTATCGCAGAGAGACCATACCGCATGGCTCCCACCGAATTAGCAGAACTAAAACTTTAGATCGTAGAGCTTCAACAAAAAGGGTACATTTGTCCTAGCTCATCTCCTTGGGGAGCACCAGTCCTTTTCATCACCAAAAAGGATCGAAGTATGAGGATGTGTATTGATTACCGATCCTTGAATGAGGTTACAATAAAAAACAAGTATTCACTACCTCGGATCGATGACCTCTTCGACCAGCTTCAAGGGGCCAAGTATTTATCCAAGATAGACCTAAGGTCAGGATATCACCAACTGAGAATCAAGGAAGTAGATATTCAGAAGACCGCATTTGTCACCCGATACGGACAATATAAATTCACAGTAATGGCCTTCGGACTAACCAACGCACCCGCCTTTTTCATGAACCTCATGAATAAGGTATTTATGGAAGAGCTGGATA